>CP125846.1:20094362-22594362 GCA_030408175.1 Trifolium repens
TCCTTGATGCATATTTTAGAAACTCCAAGCATAGTCTGTAGTTCTCAAAAATGGATTTGTGGAATTATCTCGTCTTGTGTTAATAGTCTTATATATTATTATAATTGATTTTGAGAAATATTACCTCCTCCATGATTCAATTTGTCGCATCTCTTGCTACAATATTTATCGTTTGTCTCTTTGTTAGTCTTGTTGAAGACTTTTGACAAAGACCATTCTTGCTTCTAAGTTGCTTGTGATCTTCCGTGTTTGTCTTGTTAAAGACTTATATCAAGGATCATTCTAATTTGCATAGTTTCTTGTGAGTATCTTCTTGTCACCCTTGTAGTAGAAATTTGACAAAGACTCATTCTTGTTTTAGTAGTTGTCTTTGTCATCCTTGGCTTGTACTCAAGTTGAGCCTCAAAGGCTACAGGTCTCCATTTTACTTATCGCCTGAGCTTGTACTCTATTAGTACTTGAGTTTTATTTGCCATAGGTTTTACTTTGACATGAACTTAGGAGGGTCGAGCTGTTAGGCTACTTGAACTCCCCTTCTCATTTTTAGTTTTGGGTTTGCACTCCAACAGAGTCGAGTCGTGTGGCTACCTGTACTCTTTTTTGTGTTTGAGTCAGAGATTCCATTTTCTAGTCTTAATCAAATAGTTGGTGGCAAGAAGAAATAGTTTGCTACACCCAGTGAATGACCGAATGCAGCTCTGATACCACTGTTAGAATTTGAAAATAGTTTTAGAAAGTAGATGATTGATAGTAGTGAGTATGAGAAGCACTTAGAGTAAATGTATAGCTTGTATTGCTCTCTACTTTGGATTTATAGGTAGCATGAGACAAGAGGTAACATATTAGAAGTTAGGAGGAGACATATAGTGTGGTGAAGCCTTAAATGTTATGCATTACATCTCAAAGGCTTGAATACAACTTTACATATGTTTGCCTATTTATAATTGTGAGAGGTATATTCTAGATACATTACAATCTAGAGTTTTCATGACATTTCCTAATACAAATGTGGTATTAGCTTATTCTATGCACTACTAAAGTATTCTAGCAAACTCTAGACATGTGCATCATTTCATCACAAGTAATAGTGATTCTATAATTTACTAATACATTCTAGAATTATCTAGAAATGTGCATCATATTTCAACAAATAGTAATGGATCGAATTAGAATGCATATACACAATTAATTAGTCAATGATCACGAGCATAGCTGCAGAAGGTCCATCTATTTGTGTTATTCCTAGTGGGTACTTGGTAGGCACACTTAATTTTATTATGGACATGGTTAAGATATTATACTAATATATGCTTATAAAAAATGATACTATATATTACACATTTAATATAAACATTTGGTTGAGGAAAAAAAGTATAATTATCAATAATAAAATAAAAAATAAGTGTAAACATTAGAAATAATGTAACCAAGAAAAAAATATTAGGAATATTATTCTTCATAGAATTATAAACACAGGTCAAATTTTCAATCTCTCAATAATTATTTTCGGTTGAATATTGTCATGAGAATTAATTTGATATTTTTCAAAATGAATTGCATGAAAAAATAAATTATTCACATCGTCGTTAACATAATAGAAAAAAGATCGAACATTGCATATTTTGTCCGCATTTTCTGTTCTTTGGTAATGTTTATATATCAGTTACTTAATAGTTTCTTACAATTTAATTTAATGTATATGAAGCTTAATTTGTTGTTTTTGAAAAACCAATTATGAAGGTGTGAAAATAACACAAGAAGGGGGGTTGAATTGTGTCTAGGGTAGTTTAAAAAATTCTTCTAAGTATAAGAACTTATCAGAGGTTTGCAGCGGATCAAAACTACACACAACCAACTATCTTCTGATGAGAGTAAAGAGATAGAGAGAGAGAGAGAGAATGAGACAAAGAGTTTTATACTGGTTCCCTTCACAAATCGAGAGTACGTCCAGTCCTCTTGTACTTCCAAGAGAGTTCACTATAATCACACAAGATTACAAATGCTCAAGCACAAAAGCAAGAAACTTCCAAATGCTCAAGTCCACAGACAAGAGACTTCATATTGCTCAAGCACGCAGGCAAGAGACTTCACAAAACTAAAGATAAGATAAACAGAGTCTGAACAAAAGATATACAAATCAATGTTCAGCAAATAAATACAACTCTTAAAAACAAGACTTAACTTAGAATCTAAAATAATGAATTCTAAGGTTCAACTAATGATTAACAGAAGCTGAAGCTGGAGTCTTGGATTTGAAATGTGAGTTCAAGTTGTATTTGATGTTTTGTGCTTTAGGACATTTTTGCAGAGTAACAGCGCTTTCAAAATTGTTCAAAGTGTTGTTGTCCTTAAGCTTCAAATCTGCTCCTATATATAGATGAAGGTGGAGCGTATAAGATTTGAATCAACGCCGTGAGATTGTGCCAGCTGGTTGTTTTACGAGATATATCCATATCTGGTAATCTTAAAATACGATCAATCTTGGAGAGAACGTTGTTGCCAATTTCGATAAAGAAATCGTACAATAGTACTAACGTCACTATCCTGAGGATAAGATTGATTGCCAGCTTTTAAAATGTCAGAACATGATGATATGCCAATCATGGTTGCAGGGAATGTTCTTCAGACAAAACGGCTCTCACTGCTTTTATCAGAGTCTGATATCTTCAACTTCAGATTCTGATAAGTAGTCTCTGAAGAGTAGCTTCTGGCCATGTATATGATGCATCTTCTGATGTCTTTGAATCTTGGTCAGAATCTGCTTCGTCATTCAGAGCTTCAAGAGTGCATTAGATGAGTATAAAAATTAACTTGTATACCTGCACACTTGTATATAAATAATCAGTATACCCTATTGTATATTAATACTTTTTGTTATCATCAAAACCTAAATGAGTCATGTCAGAACCTCTTTTGTTCCAACAATCTCCCCTTTTTTGATTGATGACAAACCAAGTATTAATTTACAATGGTTGTTGATTAAATTTATCATTCATCCCTTAGGTTTGCGAGTTTTGCAAGCTCCCCCTAAGTTCAGTAATGATTAATTAAATCAGTATAAAATTTTCATTTGAATTTTGAACTAAAACTAATACACCAGACTCTCAGAGGCTAGGTTTGCAAGCTCTCCCCCTAAGTCTGATACCCATAAAAGAAAATTGCACTTTTCTCTTATACGTACCATGTATCAGAAGTTCAATTTTCAACTAAAAATTTTCTTCAATAACAAATCAGTAAATAAAAAAATGGATAACTTTTGGTTTCAGTTTAACATTCCATAAAATTAATAACTACTCTTACTCCCCCTTTTGTCATCAAACAAAAAAGACAAAAAGAGAAAACTGGCAAGAAATAAATGACAAATTTTTGAAAAAGATAGTCAAAATATAGAGTTTCAAGACAGTCAAGGAGGTTACAACTACCCAATTTAATGGTTTGTCGTAAAACCATAATATTGTCTGTTTTGAAATTACTATATAAAGGCCAGTAACTTTGTCATTTCACTCAACACTTCCAATTCATTGTGTTAAACAACAATGGAGAAGGATAGAAGAGTGATCAAAAGTAAGAGTACGCAGGAGAAGAAGAAGAAGAAAGTGAAGATTCAACAAGATTCAGAGTCTAAGAAGAATCCTCAGAAGATGAAGGCTTCAACTTCTGCTCCCGTGAGAAACAAGTATCAAACAAGGTCCAAGACCAAACAACCAGAGTCTTCTTCTGAATCAGAATCTGAATGGGATCCTGATTGGAAGGAATTTATGAGAACATATGTTCCTCCTAATGAGTATAACTCCTCTTCTCTTCTTCCTCCAAAAAGCTAGATTTAGAACTAGTTGTATCAGATGTAGAATCTAAGTGAAAAGTTGAGAGAAACTTATGTAATAAAAAATTACTTTATGAATAAAAACTCAGTTATGAGGGTTTGAAATCTTATTTAATTTTTGTTTAAAAAAACTTGTATGCATGCAACAGGATAAATGACTTAAAGCATAAATAACATAAATAACAAGAATTAAATAACCAAACAAAATGTTATATAAATGAAACAAAATATTATCCAGAATATAACATTAAAACATGAACAGATTACGGCAAAATACATAATAACATAAAACATAGTGCCAGAATCCTAATGTTGTGGTGGTTGAGAAGGAGGTGGTAAACGCTCATTGAGAATCTGAAAGATGGAGTTGAGCAGAGTCTCATGTCTATCAATCTTGCTCTCCATGTTCTCTTGTCTTTGCCTCATGATAAGAGCAAATTCTGGAGCATTTCTGGTGAGCTCTTCAAACCTAGCTTGCTCAGCAGCTATTCTAGCTTCTTCTCTAGCTTGAGCTTCCAGACGTTCTTTTTCAATCCTCTCTTCTTCCAACCTTTTCTGTTCAAGTTCGTCTTCCATTCTTTTTCTCTCTTCTTCTTCCTTTCTTTGCCTTTCCAACTCTTCAGCTTCTTTCCTTAACCTCTCTTCTTCTTCCTTCCTTGCAATCTCAACTCTGAAGGCCAAATCCTTTCTATAGGCTTGCTTAGCAGATCTAATCATATCCAAGAAGGTTGATTCCATTAACTCAAATTCTGTCTCTACGTGAGCATCATCAATGGACCTTTCAGAAATTGCAGTGGTCATTCGCCTCATATTCTTGTCTACAGCACATAAATATTTTGTGATGTCATCTTGAGAAACATGTAGAGGTTCATTTGTTATTCTGGAGGGAAGGTCAAGACGGGCTACTATGCAGTTATCAGATAATTTCTGCATGAAGGCTTGAAGGTTGTTTGGAGGAGTGGTTACTTCAGAAAATAGTTCTTGATTAAGTTGTTGAAACCTTTCCTTTAAAGGAGTAGCAAGAGTAGATGTGTTGAAGTCATCCACATGCTGTGGTGATTTGTCAGCATCATTTACTGTTGTACTCAGAGGATTGTCAACAGCAACATCATCAGAAGTTACAGTATTTTCTGGAGGTGGTGTTGGTGGATGTTCTGTTTGAGGTGAGTGGTGATGTTCTGGTGGTGGTGGTTGATGTTCTGAAGATGGATTGAGTGGGGGTGTTTGTGGTTTATGTTGGTTTGGTGTTGGTTGTTGTGATTCTTCATCATTTGTCTCTTACATAATGATGGAATCATTTTTGGGTGAGTGAGGTGTAGGTGAAAGAGTTCTTTCAGAATCCTGATCATCATCATGTTCTGGGTCAGTAATGGTTGCAACAATTCCAGAAGATGATGCATTGAAAGTTCCATAGATAGTCTGATGAGGGTCCAGAGGCTCATCACATGGAGGAATCTTCTCATACATCCCAGCAAACACTTTAGGATCCATTCCTGACTCATAAGTATCCTTGAGCAATATTTCCTTTTTGTTTTGCTCCTCAACAAGTCTCACAGCTTCTGCTATACCAGCTTGTTCTGTCTCCTCATCAGTTACATCTTTTAATATGAGCTTCCTTTGTTTAGATTTCTTTGGAGCCTTAACCTTTGGAGTAGCTTGAGTTTTAGCCTTCTTACTCACAGGTTTTCCTGGACTCTTTGTTGCCTTTCTTTTCTCAGCCACAATCTTAGAGGGTTGCTCTCGCATCCGCTTCTGTCTGATAATGATTTCCTGTTCTTCACCAGAGTCTACCTTTGCACCAAGACTTTCTAAGAGCTTAACATGAATTTCTACAACATTTCTAGCCTCACTATCATTTACACGCACCAATTTGCTTTGCCTTATGTTTGCTTCAGATTCTCTGAGAAACAATGGGATTGTTGGAGTAACAATATCAATATGCTTCACCAGTTTTAGGTACCTTAAAGAAACACTATTGACAATTTTAGAGCTAAGAAAAAAGTTACCATATCCTGGAAGAAATTGTTTAATTGCATCCAACAAGCCTGATTGTGCAAACATGTGACTTAGCAACCGGCCATGACGAATGATAGGTTTGGTAGAGGTTATAGAGTCAGCTAAATGCACAAAGATAATCCTGGCAATATCCAAAACGTTACCTTTATCAACATGATAGGTGAACAACTTCTGAAGATTTGACACATGATCAGTACCTCCTAGCTTGGACAGGATACTGTCAATCATAATCTTATAGATCACCTTGCAGTCATTGGTCATTTCTATCTTCCCTTTGGGGTCAGTTCTGGGCTTGTAAATGTAGTCATCAATCTCTGGTCCTACATCATCAGGCATACTAATATGCAATCCACCTTCTGGTAGATTCAGAGCCTCACGAATATGAATCAAACGAATTGAAACTCTGATTCCAAGCACAAACAATTCTATCTCAGTACTAACAAACGGTCTAATTCCCATCTCCTGAGCAGATTTTCCTTCCAGTTCAGGTTGTCGTTCAATCAACTCCTTAACTCTTCTGTTGTAAACACCCTTCGTAACAATCGAAGCTTTCATCCAAAATTCCTTGACCAAATCCGCGTATGTAGGTCCATTCATGACATTAAAATAGTATAGCAATCCTTGACGATCAAATTTGTTGATGGTGTGAGGAAAACCATTCACTCTTAGACCTTCTACATCAACAGGGTTTTCAATACCAAACGATAGATCACTGTACTTGAACGGACGCTTATCCTTAGCCAAAACTGTTGGATTGGAGTGTTCAGGTTCAAGGATGCATGCTGTAACTTTGCGATTTGATGAAGAAGCCATTGTAGAAAGTATACGGTTTAGGGTTTCTAGGAGGGAGAAAGAAATATCTCTGAGTTTTAGAGAATAAAAGTGTAGGTAATGAGAGTGCAAAAGTGTGAATGTGTACAGTCAGTGTGTTTAAATAGAAAGATTTGCGCAAAAGAAAGTACACATACAAAGGGGTAAAAGAGTCATTCTACATGTACACAGGGATTAAGAATGCTAATCATCATTAACCAACTTCTTTATCCTCTTACAACAAGACACGTATATTAGAAGTTTATTTAAATGATTGACACGTAATATGGAGGAAACGAACCGTTTATAAAAGATTTTTATTTACGCGCCAGTACTATTCTATTTTCTATCAGAGTCTGATAGTTTACCAGAAGATGTTCTCATCACAACTTTTGATACAAAAGGTTCTGATGACTTCATCTTCTGATTACTATTAGATTCTTTCATCACACATTTTTCAAACAGAGTCTAAGTTAATCAGAGATTTCCATCATATTCAGATTCTTTTTGATAAAATCAAAACGTTCAACAGCCAAAGGTTTTGTAAAGATATCAGCCCAATGATTTTCAGTTTCAATGAACTTGAGATCAATTATACCTTTTTGAACATAGTCTCTTATGAAATGATGTTTAATCTCAATATGCTTATCTCTTGAATGTAAAATGGGGTTTTTAGAAAGATGAATAGTAGCAGTATTATCACAATATAAAGGAATATTGTTACTGCTCATTTGATAATCTTCTAATTGATATTTCATCCAGAGTAGTTGGGTACAACATTTAGCTGCTGATATGTATTCAGCTTCTGCTGTTGACATAGCTATGGTGGTTTGTCTTTTACTAGCCCACGAAATCAAATTCTCACCAATGAACTGACAATTGCCACTGGTGGATTTTCTTTCAATTCTATCACCAGCATAGTCAGCATCACAAAATCCAATCAGCTTGTAGTCATTGGATTTCTGATACAGCAATCCAATGTTACAAGTAGCTTTCAAATACCTGAAAATCCTTTTCACAGCAGTGAAATGGGATTCTCTAGGATCTGATTGAAATCTTGCACACAAACATACACTAAATAATATATCAGGTCTTGAAGCAGTTAGATAAACAAGAGATCCAATCATACCTCTATACAGCTTCTGATCAACCTTGCCTTCGGATTCTTCTAAGTCTAGACTTGATGTAGGATGCATTGGAGTATTCATGGGCTTGCAATCTTCTAGATTGAACTTCTTCAGAAGATCCTTTATGTATTTAGATTGATGAATGAAGGTTCCTTTCGTTGTTTGATTAATTTGAATTCCAAGGAAAAACTTCAATTCTCCCATCATACTCATTTCAAATTCATCCTGCATAAGCTTAGGGAAATTCTTACACAAAGTGGCATTAGTTGATCCAAAGATGATATCATCAACATATATTTGAATGATTAATATGTCTTTCTTAAGAGTCTTTCTGAATAGTGTGTTGTCAACTTGACCTTTTTTGAAAACCATTGTCAACTAAGAAAGTACTCAGTCTCTCATACCATGCTCTGGGAGCTTGTTTGAGTCCATAGAGTGATTTCTTGAGTTTGAACACATGGTCTCGATTTGTTAAATCTTCAAATCCAGGAGGTTGTTTGACATACACTTCTTCAGAAATAAAACCATTTAGAAATGCACTTTTCACATCCATTTAATATAAAGTAATACCATTATTAACTGCATAGGAAAGAAGTAACCTGATTGCTTCCAGTCTAGCTACTGGAGCATATGTTTCAGTAAAGTCAATACCCTCTTGTTGACTATACCCTTGAGCAACAAGTCTTGCCTTGTTCCTTGTTACTTCTCCTTGCTCATTCAGCTTGTTTCTGTATACCCATTTTGTTCCAATAATGTTCTTATGCTTGGGTTTGGGTACCAGATCCCATACATCGTTCCTTTTGAACTGATTCAACTCTTCTTCCATTGCAACTATCCAAGCATCATCTGATAGAGCTTCATTTGTTGTCTTGGGTTCAATCAGGGAAACTAGTCCAAAAAGAGATTCTTCATTTCTGAAGTTTGATCTTGTTTTTCTAGGACTATCTTTATTCCCTAAGATGAGCTCTTCAGGATGAGAAGATTTGTACTTGAAAGTGCTTCTAGGAACATTAGCTGCTTGAGAGTTGTTGTCAGAAGTTTGATGATCTTGAACAATATCAGAAGATTGATCTCCCTGAGCATCAGAGTCTTCAATAGGCTCTGAGTGAACAACATATTCTGGTGCTTCATCTTCTGAATCATCAGATCCTGAAATGTCTATAACAGGTTCCGACTTTTTATGATCAGGCTCTTTATCATCAATCTTTACGTGCATTGATTCTTCCACAACTTTTGTTTCAGAATTATACACCCTGTATGACTTGGAGTGTTCAGAGTATCCAATAAAGATACCCTTACAGGCTTTAGAGTCAAATTTCTTTAGATGATCTTTATTGTTCAGAATGTAACAAGTACAGCCAAACTGGTGAAAATAAGAAATATTGGGTTTTCTATCTTTGAATAATTCATATGTTGTTTTATTCAAGATAGGTCTAATATAGATTCAATTTTGAATATAACAAGCAGTGTTAACAGCTTCTGCCCAAAAGAATTTTGCCAAATTGTTTTCATGCATCATGGTACGTGCCATTTCTTGTAAAGAACTATTCTTTCTCTCTACAACTCCATTTTGTTGTGGAGTTCTAGGAGATGAGAATTCATGGAGAATTCCATGTTCTTCACAGAATTTTTCAAAAGGTTCATTTTCAAATTCACCACCATGATCACTTCTAACTTTCAAAATCTTGGAATCTTTTTCATTTTGAATTTGGATGCAGAAGATGCTAAATACTTCATATGTATCATCTTTAGATCTGAGAAATTTAACCCAAGTCCATCTACTATAATCATCAACAATGACTAATCCATACTTCTTACCATTGATTGAGGCAGTGCTAACTGGTCCAAAAAGATCAATATGTAAGAGTTCTAAAGGTCTAGAGGTGGAAACAATGTTTTTAGTTTTAAAAGAACTTTTGACAATTTTTCCTTTCTGACAAGAACCACAGAGTGAGTCTGAATGATAATTAATTTTAGGAAGGCCTCTGACAAGATTGTCCTTACTAAGCTTAGAGATTAATCTCCAGTTAACATGACCCAACCTCTTATGCCAGACCCATTTTTCATCACTCAGTGTCAAGAGACAAAACACTTGTTGTTCTTTAAGATCAGAAAAATTGACTTTATAAACATTTCCTTTTCTAGATCCTTTAAAGACAATGGATTTATCAGAGTTTCTGATTACAGTACATGAATTCTTATTAAACACAACATCATAATTACTATCACATAATTGACTTATGCTAAGTAAGTTATGATGTAGCCCATCTACTAACCAAACATCTGAAATAGACAAGGAGGAATTACCAACTGTACCTATACCAGTGATTCTTCCTTTCTGGTTCCCACCAAATCCTACTGTTCCACCCTCTTGCTGATTCAGGGTGTGGAACAAGAGCTTGTCTCCTGTCATGTGTCGAGAGCATCCACTGTCTAGATACCAGGAGCTTTCTCTTTTTCTTTGGGTGCTTACCTACAGTATATATTATCTCAGATTTTGGTACCCATATTCTGATGGGTCCTCTTTGGTTAGTCCTAAGAACTTTATTCTTCTTCTTAGGATATTCAGAATGTCTAAAGTCAACTTGGCCTTTAGGAAAATGTTTAGGCTTTTGTTGTCCATTAGATTTTCCTTTTGAATGTGCCAGAGAACTAGTCACTAAGTTTGCTTTAGATGTACTGGTGCCCTTTTTGTTAACAGACTTTGGTACTCTAATAGCTTTGACTTTAGTAGACTTAGATACTGAAGTGATTGGAGTCTTGTTTTTCAAAGACTTAGGTTCAGAAGATGAATGATCTTCTGATGTCTTATCAAGTGATTCCAATGTCACAGGAGTATCTGGCACAGTCACAGGTTCTGAATTTCCTTCAGAATTAGAGTAAGGTTCAGAAGCTGATTTAAAGACAGTTTTACTTGTGTTTCCTTTATCAGAAGATGAAAGGGAACCAAGTCCTTGTCTTTTATAATAATTGCAGCTTCCACCATGTATCATGGAAGTTACTCTAGTTTTGTCAATGTTATGATGAACAAACTCTTGAAGAGATACTTCGTACTCATCATAGGGTTTGTGACATGATCTGCAGCCGGTTTCAAGCACTTTAATAGTTTTAAGAGATTTTTGATAATCTGCTTGAATATGGCTGACTTTATCATTGAGCAGTTTAAATTTTTCTTTAAAAAAATCTAGCTCATTTGATTTTTCCATGTACTTTGTCATAACATCTTTCAAAGCTTTAGTAACTTGAGTAGTAGACAAATTAGAAATTACCTCATCAATATCATCAGTGTCAGACTCTGAATCGCTTTCATTTTCTGTTGCTCCAACAGCCATCAGAGCAAGATTTGCCTCCTCAGAGTCTTCATCATCATATAATTCATTTATGTCTTCCCATGTAGCCATTAGACTTTTCTTAGCTTTATCTTTAACATAACTTTTTCTACCTTTACCCTTTGAGTTGTGTTCAGGGCAATCAGCTATGAAGTGTCCAGGCTTTCCACAATTGAAACAATTTTTGGAGTCGTCCTTCCTATCCTTGTTGTTTGAGTTCCTTACACCAGAGCCTCTGCTAGAGTAATTTTTGCCTCTCCTATTCCACTTCTGGAACTTCCTAGACAAGAATGCAAACAAATCATCGTCTGGTCCACCCTCTTGGTCATCTATGGAAGATTCCTCAGCTTCTGGCTTAACAATCTTAGCTTTCAGAGCCTTAGATGGAGCTGAAGTTGATGGCAGAGCCACTGACTTTAGCTTCTTCTGAGGCTCATCAGCAGATAGCTCAATCTCATGACTAATGAGAGAGCTTATCAGCTCTTCCAGGCTAAGAGTGTTTAAGTCTTTAGCTTCTTGGATAGCAGTTACCTTAGGCCTCCACCTTGAAGGTAAGCTTCTCGGAATCTTCCTTACATGATCAACAGTTGTATAACTCCTCTTCAGAATCTGGAGTCCTGCCACTAGGACCTTGAATCTAGAAAACATAGTTTCTATATTCTCATCATCCTTCATCTTGAAGAGTTCATACTGTTGAATCAGAACAGTAGTTTTTGCTTCTTGTACTTGCTTATTTCCTTCATAAGTAGAACATAGAGAGTCATAAATACTCTTTGCAGTAGATTTGTCTGTCATCATAAGGTATTCACTGTGGGTTATACATCCAATCAGAATATCCTTAACTTGATGGTGCTTCTTGTATGCCTTCTTATCCGTAGGAGTGAACTTCTTTCTTTCTTCAACAGGAAGTTTCCCTCTTTCATCAAGACCAGTAAAAGAAACTCCTTCCTCAACAAGATCCCAAAGCTCATCATCTAATCCAATGAGATGACTGTAAATTCTATCTTTCCACCATGAAAACATAGAGCCATCACCATTGAACTTAGGAGCCTTGTTGTTGGATTTATCATTAGAGGTGTCGTAGTTAAGAGGAACAACATTCAACGATGGAGAGGGTCCTTCAACCATTGTGTTCTTTAATCAGGAAACTGTCTCATTGTTAGGTGATAACGACATAACCAGGCTCTAGATGCCAATTGTAGGTGTGAAAATAACACAAGAAGGGGGGGTTGAATTGTGTTTAGGGTAGTTTAAAAAATTCTTCTAAGTATAAGAACTTATCAGAGGTTTGCAGCGGATCAAAACTAAACACAACCAACTATCTTCTGATGAAAGTAAAGAGATAGAGAGAGAGAGAGAACGAGACAAAGAGTTTTATACTGGTTCCCCTCACAAATAGAGAGTATGTCCAGTCCTCTTGTACTTCCAAGAGAGTTCACTATAATCACACAATATTACAAATGCTCAAGCACAAAAGCAAGAGACTTCCAAATGCTCAAGTCCACAGACAAGAGACTTCCTGTTGCTCAAGCATGCATGCAAGAGACTTCACAAAACTAAAGATAAGATAAACAGAGTCTGAACAAAATATATACAAATCAATGTTCAGCAAATAAATACAACTCTTAAAAACAAGACTTAACTTAGAATCTAAAATAATGAATTTTAAGGTTCAACTAATGATTAACAGAAGCTGAAGCTGGAGTCTTGGATTTGAAATGTGAGTTCAAGTTGTATTTGATGTTTTGTGCTTTAGGACGTTTTTGCAGAGTAACAGCGCTTTCAAAATTGTTCAAAGTGTTGTTGTCCTTAAGCTTCAAATCTGCTCCTATTTATAGATGAAGGTGGAGCGTATAAGATTTGAATCAACACCGTGAGATTGTGCCAGCTGGTTGTTGTACGAGATATATCCATATCTGGTAATCTTAAAATACGATCAATCTTGGAGAGAACGTTGTTGCCAATTCCGGTAAAGAAATCGTACAATAGTACTAACGTCATTATCCTGAGGATAAGATTGATTGCCAGCTTTTAAAATGTCAGAACATGATGATATGCCAATCATGGTTGCAGAGAATGTTCTTCAGACAAAACGGCTCTCACTGCTCTTATCAGAGTCTGATATCTTCAACTTCAGATTCTGATAAGTAGTCTCTGAAGAGTAGCTTCTGGCCATGTATATGATGCATCTTCTGATGTCTTTGAATCTTGGTCAGAATCTGCTTCGTCATTCAGAGCTTCAAGAGTGCATTAGATGAGTATAAAAATTAACTTGTATACCTGCACACTTGTATATAAATAATTAGTATACCCTATTGTATATTAATACTTTTTGTTATCATCAAAACCTAAATGAGTCATGTCAGAACCTCTTTTGTTCCAACAAATTATTCATCCAAAAATTGATGTATGAAAAATTTAGAATAATCTCCTACATAAATTAAAATAATAGAAAATGAGGATCACATATACGTGCTCGTCTGACCCGCTATGAAATAATAAAAATAAGGTAAAATTATATCATTGATCCTTTATCTTTTTCATTTGTAAAAAAATTGGTCATTTATCTTATATTATTTTACACTATTGGACATTAAATTAAAGTAAAAAATTGACTAACGGTGCAAATCTTAGTAAAGATAAAGGACCAATTTATTAAAATAAAAAATAAAAGATCAATTTGTTACAAATAAAAAAATAAAAGATCAATTTATTACAAATAAAAAATAAATGGTTAATCTATACTATTATTATTTGAGACCCTCTTTTCAAAGCATTTTGTACACATGGCATTATTAGAATGATGATTCTCTTCTCGTATGGTTTTGAGAACTAATAATTAATTTATTACAGAATAAAAAGATAAGATCAATTAAAAGTAAAAGTGGATTTTGACGAACGGAACCGTGACTTAAAATTCAATAATCAGAACCTAAATGAGAAGCGGTTCTTTCATTCCCAGATAACCAAAATACCAAATCGTTCATAATACATAAACCCTAAATCCTTTCAAATCCTACCAAAATTCCCAAATCGAAATCGAAATCGAGAGGTCGGAACCCTAGGCTAGGCACGGAATAACGAACATTATCGATCATGTCGTCATCTTCGTCTTCTTCTTTGTATTCGGAATGGAAGGAAATTGAGAAAGTACATAATCTATATCGAATAATGTTTGGGGAATCTTTCGCTGATTTTCCTCCTCCTCCTCCACCACCACCTCCTTACTCTTTTAACGTTCCCCAAAGACCCTCTAAGCTTCCTCATCCTTCTGTCATAACTCCACATCCACTCATTCCAGATGTTTATGTTGCTTCCGGTCGTAATCTTGATGATCTTAATGATTCTGAGTCCCTCTTCCTTTACACGAGAAATCTCGTACCTGGTTTTAAATCTCACGACCAAGACGTCGTTTTCTCTGTTCAGGTATAATCAATTAATTAATGCAATGCAATTACTTTTTTATTTTTATTTTTAATTTTTATAGATATAGATATATTAATTAATAATGAATCAATTGTGTGTGTGTGTGTGTGTTTTTTCAGGATGAGGATGGTGGTACAGTGGAGTACAGAGAATGGGATCCATATAAATCAAGATTGGCTGCCGCTATTCTTTCTGGTGCAAAAAATATTTGGATCGTAAGTTTTAGTTCGTTTGAAATTATGTATGCATGCATGTTTTAAATCAATCCAATTTGTCTGTCTTATGGCCTATGAAGCACGGACACTGACACGACACGAACATTGATACGTTGCCACAGATAATTTTTTTGAGATATAATTCAATGTAATTATAAGTGACGTGTCGGTGTCGGACACGCCTAATCTGAGGAGTGTCGGACGCCTAATCTGAGGAGTGTCAGAGCTTCATATAGGTTATTGTTGTTGCTGCTAGCTAACTATCCACTCATTTATGTGATTTATCCATATGTTTTGCAGAAACGTGGTTCACGTGTACTTTTAATCTTATCACGAGATGATGCTCAATTTGGAATCACACTATCACATGTCTCTGATATTGTTGGCTCTGTCAGTCTTCTTTCTTCTTTATTATTTCTATATTACATATTTGTCGATTTATTATTAATTATTATTATTCTATGTTTTGTATGCCACAGGAAGGCATGGTATATGTAGTAGAGGAAACTAATTGCAACTCTCTTCTACACATGGCAGAAAATCGGTCCAATATTGTACCAATTTGTTACGGTTTTACCTATTTTGCTGCATACGAATATAACATGCTTATTAATTTGGTGGATGTAGTGTTTGCTGCTCCTAATCCTGATAGTCGACAAGAGGTAGCTTTCCCCCTCTCTTTTAATCTTGTGTTTTGAATCTCTTGATAATTCTTATTTTCTATATTACAAAGTTTTTTCTTGGTCATCTTTTCCTTAAATTATTAGCCTTAAAAAGTAGTCGATGATGTTTTATAAATATATCTTCAGATTTTTTACTTTGATTGAAATTAAAGTGGAAAATCTCACAGAAACATTGGAGCTAAATTAAAATTTTATTGAAAGAAGGATGGAGGAGAGACTCCTTAAATTTTTAGAAATCATTTTGGAGCCAAATAATATCAGAAAGTATAGAACCCAACTATTGACAACACGGAGGACATGACACAGTTCATTAGTCTTACAGTAATTTTGCCTGTATATACACTGCATTTGATATCCATTATAGGTTGATTCCTTTTTACATCTGTTGTTGTCTTCATTTGTCAGGCCACATCGACATGTTTGAATGCTACGTATTTTCTTAAAACTGGTGGACATTATATGCTTTATGTCCAGGTTTTTTTTTCTTTTTATTATATCTTGATGTATATTCTTTTGATAATATTTTATTCATGAACTTTTTGTGAACCATGTTACAAACCAGTGTAAATGACAGGGCAATTGCACTGAATCAACAAACCAAGGCGATGGCGTGTTTAAAACCCTGAGCAAAGAGAAAAAGGTTCAGTTCCAGCGAAAGGAGCGAGTCACTTTGGAACCTTTTGATGGAGACCATGTGTATGTTAGTGGTGTTTTTCGCACGTTGGAGGTGTGTATGTTAGTGCCAACAATTAGTCTAAGAATATATTTTAGTCTATTACATTTCTATGGCCAAACTTTAAAAACGTGGTTGAAGTTTTAAATTTTCATATCAGTGGTCATACTTCTATTTTAAGTTGCGACGTGGTGTTAATCTAAGTAACGGGGAAGCAGGGGTATCTTGTAAGAAATATGCCCCACCAACTACCATCCATTTTTAGGTACATATATGATATACATTCCATTGTTTCCCTAAATCGTCAAAATTGAATGGCCCCTAACCCTTAATTTTTTGTAAGTTGAATTGTCTTGTGAAGATAAGTTCCTGCTACTACATTGATGTTTTTGTGGAAAGTGTTTATACAACTGTTCAGAGATTGTTTTATATTGTTCTAGTCAACTAATTATGTGTAGTTCAATGGCTGAGCAATGATGATGTTTTGTTGTTTGGTAGGAAAAGAACTTGAATTGATTTGATTGTCATGAAATGAGTGGTTCTCCAAACCCTGTGTCCAATTTCACCTTTGTAGTCTTATATGGTTTATTTATCCAACTTAGGTTGATGAGATTGATAAAAGTTGTCTAGTGAGCATCAAGTTTGCGACATCACAAGATATACATGGGTACCTTTTTTTTTTTCTTTCATTTTTTCGCTAATCCAACTTTTGGTTCTTAATGAAAAGTGAGTTAACTGAAATTTGGCTTATTTGATTTCTTGAATTTATGATTGTAGGGGTGTTAGGAGGCCTGTTACATTATATGAAAAGCTTAAGGTTAACTTAATTTTATGTACTTCATTCACTTCTTAATTTTTTCGTCTCTTATTCATTATTTTTGTCTTTTTCCTAAGACTTTAACCATTTGATTCTCTTCTTTTTTGAAGGACCTACCCAAATATATGTTGTTTGATTCGTCATACGGATACGCTCTCTTCGAAGTTTTTGGCATGCATAATATTGAGACACATTATATTGCCACCGAGAAATATATCCAAAACTTCAATACAATCTTTCGCTTTGTTGCTTGTTATGCTTTTGGGTCTACTGATGAAGCTTTGAAGTACCTCAACGCTATAAAAAATAGTATGTTTCTCACACTGTCTATTTTTTATTTATGAATTGTTGTATTTAAGCAGCAATGCTAATGCTTATGTTGTTTGTAGACACACTGCCCGAGAAATTGTTTGAGTTCCTGGATAAAAATCTTCCATCACCGAGGATGGAGGGTGGTGAACATTGTTATTCACTTGTCCTTTCTAACATAACTATATCGGGAAAAATAGTAAAAGCTAAAATTGCTTGCTCATCAAATGTGATTCACATTGACATTGCTCGTGGTGTGCGGATGAATATTGACAAATTCTTCAAAAAATTGAAGGTTTGTGTTTCTTGTAATCTTATATTTTGATTCTTGATAGTGGCTAGCTCCTCTAAATATTCATTTATGTCATGTCTTTTTAGCCAGGGGAATTGGAAGAAGCCCAAGTAAATCTCGCACGATCTTACTGCAAGCAAAAGCGTGATTCACCAAATGAAGGTAGTTTACCAAAGAAGAGAGGTGCTTCTTTGGTTAGTTCTCCGACCAGGCAAAACCCAGAGAGAAAGGCCCGGGCAAATACCAAAACTAAGTGAGGTACTAAAATCTCTCCAGTTCTATCCAATGCATGCTTACATATCTAGAAATTTCATCAGATAGTAGATAGATGTGTATGTGTAGTTTGGATGTTAAGTATTGATAGCCTTTTAGATGAGATGCATGTAAGATGTGGAGAATTTTGTAACAGTTGTCGTCTGATAGAGGCAATGAGGATTTGACCTGAAAAGTTCTATAACAGAATACAGGTTAGTGGGGTGACTGCTTTATTGAATGAGTTATTTCAGGACCAGGCCATGCTGGTGGTTGCTGCTTAGAAATAGAATGACAATTGAGCAATTCTATAACGTAATGGTTATTTTCCCAATTCCCCCAAACATGCATAGAAATAGAATGACAGTTCAAGGTTTTTTGAAGAACCACAATTAAGTCTTCGTAGCATAAAAAACATCAACCTGAATCGTTGGACTTGACTCCATTAACGAGTGTAACATCCCAACACAAATCCATCTACAAAGTACAAATGTGAACACTATTGAGTTATAACTTATAATTCATAGCTCCCTGCATATTTGATGTATCGAAACTGAATACATGTGCAAACCCATGTTTGCAATCAACTCAACAGGCTGACAAGCTTAATGAATCCTACTTTGAGGAGGTGAAACCTAGCTCTTTCTAGCCGGATCTTAGCACCAATGAGGGGATCTCATTCACATCCATCAGTCTTCAGTATTTGGAAATTTGAAGCTAATTTATTTTGTACTTTTGTTTTGTTTTTGAAACGATAAAAATGAGAATACTCATAATAGATATTCATTTTAGAGGACAAATTGTAAGCATTGGCAATCACTACATTGTTCTGTCATGTCTTGAACTGCAAAATAATTCTGACCGTGTTGTAAAAATTTGTGGTCCTCTATCTTTGGTTTTGATAGTTATTGCTGGCCATTGTACTTGAATTTTCGTAAGTAATTGCATTAGTAATTAGAGTAATGTATGTCTATGTTTCAAAAGAGTTTTTATCCTTAAATGACATGGAGGTATTATTTTTGGTGCAGGGTGCATGGTGCATGGCAGCTTTGGATGCAGAACATTTTTTTGCAAGGGCTTGGTTGGTTTACAACAGGAGAAGACTGATTGACTAGCTTAGGGGTCTCCAGAATTCAGAAGATGCTTAATTAGAAGCAATGTTTGATATACTCTGCTATAATCTTTATTTGCTCGTTCTTATTCAAAAATTGATGACAGAGTTAGACTTGCATTATTTTAGAAGCTTACAGACATGCGTATATTTGTTATGGAGGTATTATCATTGGGCTGCACATTAGCGAGTCCGGCTCGCCCTATGTGGGCTAATGGACCGGCCCGACTCATTTCATTTTATATTTTTCTTGTTTATTCAATCGCTTTTATGTCTTTTTGATATATTCAATATCTTTTTTAAATATAATTTAAAATATTGAATATTTTTGTATGAAGAATATTTAATACTTTATATCTCAAATTGTGTAATATTTTATTATGAAAAAATGCTTAATAATTGACATAGGATAATGCAACTATACTAAGTTGCAAAAAATGAAGACAAAAATTATCACATGGAAATAGGAGAATTTTTTTTAAGTTTGATGCTATGTTTAAATCATTTTTCAATAATCATAACACATGATTGTCAATAATAAGAACAAATAGTTTTAAAATAAAATGTCATATCAATTAAAATAACATCAGTTTAGACTGTTCGTGTCTCATGTTTAATCCAGATATTCCCGAAGCTGCGGTGTTAAAATTGATGTATGATTCTATTATTATATCAATTATAAATTACATTTAATAAATTTTCAGTTATGCATATATGTAATTGTTTATTAATTTTCCTTTCAATTTTTTTTAGAACTTATGAAAAGAATAATTTTCTTATACAAGTTTCTGTTCATCTCTAAGATTTTCCATCACGATCTACTTAAAATCACGCCTATGAGAAATATTGAGACAATTCTAGAATGTCAATAAGTAAGACAATTTTCTTTTACAATTTATAGATATTTTATTATTATTGTTGTTGTGATTATAATTATTATTATTATTATTATTATTATTATTATTATTATTATTATCATTATTATTTCTTTTACTAAAGCACTTTGACAAATATCAATGTGAATAAATTGTATGAATTAATGATTTTAATCATGGATGAAATCAAATATATTGATGATGGTATTTGGTGGTATCAGTCGTGTCAAAAACATAATATATAAGTAGATCCTGGCATAGAGTACTAATGCAAGCAGTGTCAAAGACATACATCAAAAGTAGTTCCACGGTAAGCACCTAGAATTTTCATTTAAAAAATCAATTTTCATAGATTAACTATTTCATCTTAACTTATTAAATCTATAGATTAACTTTTTCTTCTTGATTTATTACTATCAATATATTCGTGTACTAATTGTGAAGACAAGCTTCAATGATAAAGAATATTTTGATGAAAGACAAATTGTGACAAGAAGAGAAAGATTGGTTATGATCAAGTATTCTAGTTTGAAGATTTTCAACTATCTCATGATTGATCAAGTTTGTGGAGCTTAACATTAGGTATAATATTTCAATTCATTGTTATAAGCTTTAAGTGCTACAAACTTTAATATAAACATCTCCAAAGTTACTATAACATATTGCATGATATCCCCTTCAAATAATTTTGAAACTTAGAAAATTTTCATGTTTTAATACAGGTAAATCGATTTACATATCTAGGTAAATCGATTTACATGCTTCCTGCCGTTTTTGAAAAATGCATTTTCTAGACAGGTAAATCGATTTACCTATTAGGGAAATCGATTTACCCTGTTCATTCTTTGAAATTTTTTAACGTTATAAAACAAGGGAAATCGATTTACCTCAAAGGGAAATCGATTTACCTGTACAAATTTTGGAAAATTCTGAAACGTAATTACACCTTTTCATTGTTAAACCTTTTCCAAATCATTGCCATTTGAGTCTCTAAAAGGTGTCTTTTCTCTCTATAAATTCCTTTCAGAATTTTCTCAAAAACACTTATCATTTTCATTCACTTTTCTCATAACAATTCTCTATACAACTTTCACAAAACTCTTTGAAACTTTTATACACACTTTCATATCAATAAAAGTTTCTGAGCACTTATAGTTTATGCATTCTGAATTGTTATATTGAGAGAAACATATTGTTATATCCAATATCTCTTGTACTCAAACTTGTAATCAAATTCAATAACTCTTTATTGTTGCTTGTTTTCCTAGTTTGTGAAAACAAGTGGTTTTGAGAGAAAGTGGGGTGCTTTCTCTGTTGTATGTTAGAAAGATTGTTAGGGGGTCTTGGGATAAGATTGCTTGTAACAAAGATTCTGACATAGTGAATTCCTTCAAGGGTGTGAAGGGAGTGGATGTACCGATAGGGGAACCACTATAAATCTCCGTGTCTCTTTTCTCTTCCTTACACTCTTTATTTTTCTTGCAATTTACTCATACTTTCACCATAGACCTTCAAGAAAAATAAGTTTACCATAACATCTCGAAAAATTACCAAATAGTCATAAATCCTAATTCACCCCCCCCCCCTCTTAGGTTGAACTCTAAACTTACATTTGGTATCAGAGCAGGTTCAAGTAACTTGTTCTTGAAAGATTCAGAATGGCTTCCGCAAATTCACAACCAACCTTTAAAGATGGTGGTAGCAGTAACAAGCCTCCATTGTTTAGTGGAGAATATTTTGACTTTTGGAAAATTCGCATGAAGGCACACTTAGAAGCACAAGGAGATGGAATATGGAATGCTGTGGCAGAAGGGCCATTTATTCCCATGAGTGTTGTAAATGGAGTAGGTACACCAAAAATTCAAAGTTCATGGGATGAAGATGATAAGAAAAAAGTACTAAATGACAAAAAGGCAATCAACATACTTCAAAGTGCTCTAAGTATGGATGAATTTTTCCGTATTTCTCAATGTCAAACGGCAAAGGAAATATGGGATACCTTGGTAGAAACTCATGAAGGAACCGTTGAAGTTAAAAGATCTAGATTGAATACATTGAGTCAAGAGTACGAATTGTTCACAATGCAGCCCGGAGAATCAATCCTAAATTTACAAAAAAGATTCGTACACTTGACAAATCATTTAAAAGCACTTGGTAAGACTCTAACCAATGATGAACTTAATCTTAAAGTGCTTAGATCTTTGACCAGGGAATGGCAACCAAAAGTGACGGCAATATCTGAAAAGAAAAGTCTATCCACAATGACTTCCGCAACTCTGTTCGGAAAACTTCAAGAATATGAGACAGAACTTAAAAGACTTGAAAAGCATGAGAATCAAGATAAGAAATCTAAGGGTATTGCATTAAAGGTTGATTCCAAAGAAGATGGAAAAGAAGACAATCCGGAGGAAGATGAGGACTTCATGCTTCTTGTAAAAAGGGTTAGTAAAGTTCTTCTAAATAATGATTGTAACTTTGTGAAAAAGAAGAAGTTTTTCAACAAAAAGGAAGCAACTACCTCCACACCAAATATCACTTGTTATGAATGTGGGAAACAAGGACACATAAGGACGGATTGTCCAAACCTTGCAAAGAAAAACAATTTCAAAAGAAAGAAGGAGTCAAAACCCAAAAGAGCCTATATTGCATGGGATGATAATGAAGTAAGTTCATCATCTGACTCGGAGAGCGAAGAATATGCAAATCTTGCTTTGATGGCATCACACCATTCCGATGATGAAGATGAAGAGGTTAGTAGTAAATCTTCTTCTTATGAAAATGATTATCAAAGTGCTATTAATGAATTACTCAATGAATGTAAAATTCTGTACAAAAAGGTGTCAACACAAAAGAAAACAATTCAATCTCTTGAAGAAAAAATTGACACCATGGAAACAAATTTTGAAATTGAAAAACAAAGTTTTCTTGAAAAAGAAAAACAAAATTTTGAAGTTGAAAAACAAAATCTTCTTGAAAAAGAAAAACAGAATTTTACATGCATAAAATGTGATTCACTTTCCTTCCAAATTGTCCAATTGAAAAGAGTTCTTGAAAGATATGAAAAAGGACAAGTTGGATTGGACAATATCCTTAGTCAACAAAGACGGTCTAATGATAAAAGTGGACTTGGTTATTCTAAATTTGACAAACCAAGTACAAGTAAAACTATCTTTGTTAAGGCAATTGATCAATCCAACAAAGAGAAAGTGAATAAAGCACAAAAGGTTAATCATCATCCTAAGAAGAGATTACTTAAAAATAAATCCTATGTTCCTAGATATAGAAGTAACTTTGTTCCTACTTGTTTTTATTGTGGTATAAGTGGCCATACACCTAATGCTTGCTATGTAAGGAACTTTAGTGTACCAAGGGGGCATTATGTGTGGGTCAAGAAAGGAACTAATTATGAAGGACCCAAAGCAACTTGGGTACCTAACAAAACCTAATTTGTTTTGTAGGTTTGCTTGAAAACCACTTCAAATCTATGGTATCTTGATAGTGGTTGTTCCAAGCATATGACTGGAGATATAAGAAAATTTTCAAATCTAGTGCTTAAGGCCAAGGGTTATGTCACTTATGGAGATAACAACAAAGGAAAAATTCTTGGCATAGGCAAAGTTGGAGCACCACCTTTCACATCAATTGAAGATGTTCTTTATGTTGAAGGACTAAAGTACAATCTTCTAAGTATAAGCCAACTTTGTGACAAAGGCTTCAAAATCAAGTTCACAAAAGATGAATGCTTGATTGAGGATGAAGCAAATCATGAGGTAAAACTCATAGGTAAAAGAATTAATAATATTTTTATGATTTCTTTAGATGATCCATCTTTGAAAGTAAAATGTCTCTTGGCAAACAACAATGATTCATGGCTTTGACATAAAAGAGCAGCCCATATTCATATGGAACATTTAAATAAATTAGCCAAACGTGATTTAGTCATTGGTTTGCCAAAGATAAAGTTTGTCAAAGATAGATTATGTGATGCTTGTCAAAAGGGAAAGCAAACCAAATCAACTTTCAAGCCAAAGAATGTGATATCAACAACAAGGCCACTTCAATTGTTACATATGGACTTGTTTGGTCCATCAAGAACAAGAAGCTTTGGAGGTAATGTATATGCCTTGGTTATTGTTGATGATTTTTCTAGATATTCTTGGACTTTGTTTCTTGTGCAGAAAAGTGATGCTTTCAAATCATTTAAGAAATTTGCAAAACAAATTCAAAATGAAAAATCTCTTAAGATAGCATCAATAAGAAGTGACCATGGTGGAGAATTCCAAAATGCACTCTTTGAAGAGTTTTGTGAAGAAAATGGAATCTTTCATAATTTTTCAGCACCAAGGACTCCACAACAAAATGGAGTGGTGGAAAGAAAGAATCGATCATTAGTAGAACTTGCAAGAACAATGCTTAGTGACTCAAATCTACCAAAATATTTTTGGGCGGATGCGGTTAGTACGGCATGTTATGTAAGTAATCGGATTATTATAAGACCAATCTTGAAAAAGACTCCATATGAACTCTTCAAGGGAAGAAAGCCAAACATTTCTCACTTTCATATTTTTGGATGCAAATGCTTTGTCCTCAACAATGACAAAGACAATCTTGGTAAGTTTGATGAGAAATCCGATGAAGGTATATTTCTAGGTTATTCTCTTTCAAGTAAAGCATATAGAATTTATAATAAAAGAACTTTAACTATTGAAGAATCTATGCATGTTTCCTTTGATGAATCTAACACCTCTAAGGAGGATATAGTTGTTTGTGATGATGATGATATTTTAGAAATGCCTTCGGAAGAAGTTGCCAAAGATATCAATGAAAATCAACTAGAACACCAACACGAAATGTCACAACAAGAGACAAATCAAAGTGATCTTCCTAAAGAATGGAGAATTCATCGTGATCATCCAATTGACAAAGTGATTGGTGACATAAACAAGGGAGTATCTACTAGACTTAATCTTAAGGATGCATGTTTAAATATGGCATTTGTTTCTCAAATTGAACCTTCTAAAGTTAATGATGCATTAAATGATGATCAATGGATTTTAGCCATGCAAGAAGAATTAAATCAATTTGAAAGAAATCAAGTTTGGGAACTAGTACCTTGTCCTAAAGATAAGCATATCATTGGCACTAAATGGGTCTTTAAGAATAAATTAGATGAAAATGGTATCATAGTAAGAAATAAGGCAAGGCTAGTTGCACAAGGATATAATCAAGAAGAAGGTATAGATTTTGATGAAACTTTTGCACCGGTAGCAAGATTAGAGGCCATTAGATTATTACTTGCATATGCATGTTCTTTAAATTTTCAATTATATCAAATGGATGTCAAAAGTGCCTTCTTAAATGGTTATATACATGAAGAAGTTTATGTTAAACAACCTCCAGGTTTTGAAGATTTTAAAAACCCTTCTCATGTATATAAACTAAAGAAAGCACTTTATGGCTTAAAACAAGCACCTAGAGCATGGTATGATAGATTAAGTAATTTTCTTTGTGAAAAAGGCTTTGAAAAAGGAAAAGTAGACACCACTTTATTTATCAAAAGAATTCATAAGCATACGTTACTTGTGCAAATTTATGTTGATGATATTATATTTGGTGCTACTAATGAGTCTTTATGCAAGGAATTTTCTGAAATGATGCAAGGAGAATTTGAAATGTCTATGATGGGAAAATTAAATTTCTTCCTTGGTCTCCAAATAAAGCAAACAAAGAATGGAATTTTCATCAATCAATCAAAATATTGCAAAGAACTTCTCAAAAAGTTTGACATGGATAATTGCAAAGAAATAGCAACACCAATGAGTTCTAGCACTTATGTGGATCAAGATGAATCCGGTAAACCTATAGATATCACAAAATATCGAGGTATGATTGGTTCATTGCTATATTTGACGGCAAGCCGTCCTGACATAATGTTTAGTGTGTGTCTTTGTTCTCGATTTCAAGCAAATCCAAAAGAATCTCATCTCTCTTCCGTAAAAAGGATCATGAAGTATCTCAAAGGAACAACAAATGTTGGACTATGGTATCCTAAAGGTAGTACATGTGATTTAGTTGGTTATTCTGACTCAGACTATGCAGGTTGTAAGACGGACAGAAAAAGCACAAGTGGGACTTGCCACATTCTAGGCAATTCTCTTGTTTCATGGTCTTGCAAAAAACAAGCATGTGTAGCCTTAAGTACCGCAGAAGCAGAATATATTGCTGCAGGAAGTTGTTGTGCACAAATTCTTTGGTTAAAACAACAACTTTGTGATTATGGTGTGAACCTTGGATGCATTCCTCTCAAATGTGATAACACAAGTGCTATTAACATAACAAAAAATCCAGTCATGCATTCAAGAACCAAACACATCGACATTCGACATCATTTTCTAAGGGATCATGTGCTTAAAGGAGATGTCGAAGTTTCCTTTGTGGATACTCATAATCAATTGGCGGATATTTTTACAAAGCCCCTTCCTAAAGAATCTTTCTACAAAATCCGGAGAGAACTTGGAATTTTGGACGAAATCGATATCTAAAGATCACAAAAACATATATTGAGGTACATAATTCTTATTTTTTGTTCCTCATATTTTTTAAACTTTTTATGTAAATTCACATGTTTGACTATGTTTCCTATGTGATTTAATATGCTAATAATATATGTCATGTTGGATTATTTGTGTTATTAATATATATTTTTTTCTAAAATAAAATCTGTTTTTTTAGCATTTTTTTAAAATAAAAAAAAAAAAAAGGAGGTAAATCGATTTACCCATTATGTAAATCGATTTACCTGTTGGTTTCACGCGTTTTGAATTGATGTCAGGGGCTTGGTAAATCGATTTCCCAGGGGTAAATCGATTTACCTTTGCGTTTTTCTTAAAAAAATAAGAACGATCATTTAATTGGTTTGGTCATTCCTTCTTCTTCTTCAGAGACTCAAACACCATTTTCTCCCTTTCTTCAACCCTAAACGGCGCCCCACTTCACCCTCACCACCAACATCAATTTTTTTTCACCAAAATCACTCAAAATCATCATAACAAACTTCATCTACTTCAAAGAAAAACCCTATTCTCCCTATTTTCACTCAAAATTCCCAAATCTCCATTGTTGAAACTTTAAGTTATTTACTCAAAATCATCAATGGCTTCCAAAGGAAAGGGAAAATCTTCAAGCTCTAAAGATTCTACAATAGATTTGACTAGGTTGCTAACTACTCAAGATCAAAGGGACAAGTTCATGCATTTCTTCTTCAAGAAAAAACTCACTCATCCAAAATTTGGTAATCTCCCTACTTTTAATAGTGATTGCTTTGATTTTCCTAGATTATTTCAAGCACAAAAAGTCTATGAATTCATTTCTGATCATGGTGTATACTATCCGGATGTTGTTCGAGCATTTTATTGTAATATGGAATTTGAGAATCAAACCCTCACTTCTAGTGTGAAAGGGGTTCCCATTTCACTCTCTCTGCAACAATTTGGTGAATGTCTTAAAATACCATTTGAGGGTGTTGAAATTCCGGTAAAGAATAATGCTCAATTACCTGGTTATGTTAAGAAAGACTTTTACTATGATATTTCTAGAATTTCTGAGCATGAGTACAATGAAAAGCGGAGAAAACTTGCCGGAAAAGTACCTGAAAAACCTTCCTGGTCTGCTGGAAATTTGACTATTAATGATAGGATGATTCACTATTTTTTGAGCTATGTTTTGGTTCCAAAAATGTCCAACCATGCTACCATTAATGATCTGGAAATGCAATTGTTGTTTGCTGTTAAAAATAGAATTCAAGTTAATTGGGCTTACGTGATAATGCATCACTTGGCTAATCATGATGAATACTCTGCTGGCCTACCATATGCTCGTGTACTCACAAAAATCTTTAGGAAATTCAAGGTTAACCTTACCTCTGAATCAATTGCCAAAATGGAACCATCTGATTGTGCAATTACTACTGATGTGATTAATAGCAAAATGGGAGTGGTATATGATTCGTATCTCAAAACCTATAACTATATCACCCACAATGCCGATGATGAAATTGCTCCTCCGCCTCCTCCTCAACAACCACATGCCGGTGAACCAACAAACCAAATGATAATGGATTTCATGACCCAAGGCTTTAACCGGATGGACATTCAATTTGATGCCATGCGTCAAGAATTTGGAAGTTTACGTCAAGATATGGCCGGAATGTCCTCAAGAATGGATCGGTTTGAGGCTTATCAAAGAAGAGATGAGGATGACCAAATGAACCATGATTAAAATTTGTCTATTATTTTCCTTATGTGTTTTGCTCATTTCAATTTTATGTTTTGGTACTTGAACTTTCTATTATGTCTTATGGTAGTTTCTCGAATTTTCGTTTATGTACTATGGTTATGTCTAAACTTTGTGTAAGACTTATGTTATGGTTCATGTATGAATGTTTAAGTTTTCTTTAATGATTGGTTATGTGGTGTGATTGATTATGTGTGTATGTATGCATAGTGAACATGAATGTTTTTGCGATAATTTTCACCCATCTTTCCCTTCTTTTTGATAATGTCAAAAGGGGGGAGAAGGATGTATATGTTTGTATGTTTTCCTTGTCTCCATATTATCTAGGTACATCAAGAAATTTAAGTTAAAAACCAAGCCTTGGTTTAAGGGGGAGATATTCTTCCTAGGGGGAGTATTCCGGAAAACTCACAAACTCAAGTATGCATTTGTCATCATCAAAAAGGGGGAGAATGTGAAGACAAGCTTCAATGATAAAGAATATTTTGATGAAAGACAAATTGTGACAAGAAGAGAAAGATTGGTTATGATCAAGTATTCTAGTTTGAAGATTTTCAACTATCTCATGATTGATCAAGTTTGTGGAGCTTAACATTAGGTATAATATTTCAATTCATTGTTATAAGCTTTAAGTGCTACAAACTTTAATATAAACATCTCCAAAGTTACTATAACATATTGCATGATATCCCCTTCAAATAATTTTGAAACTTAGAAAATTTTCATGTTTTAATACAGGTAAATCGATTTACATATCTAGGTAAATCGATTTACATGCTTCCTGCCGTTTTTGAAAAATGCATTTTCTAGACAGGTAAATCGATTTACCTATTAGGGAAATCGATTTACCCTGTTCATTCTTTGAAATTTTTTTACGTTATAAAACAAGGGAAATCGATTTACCTCAAAGGGAAATCGATTTACCTGTACAAATTTTGGAAAATTCTGAAACGTAATTACACCTTTTCATTGTTAAACCTTTTCCAAATCATTGCCATTTGAGTCTCTAAAAGGTGTCTTTTCTCTCTATAAATTCCTTTCAGAATTTTCTCAAAAACACTTATCATTTTCATTCACTTTTCTCATAACAATTCTCTATACAACTTTCACAAAACTCTTTGAAACTTTTATACACACTTTCATATCAATAAAAGTTTCTGAGCACTTATAGTTTATGCATTCTGAATTGTTATATTGAGAGAAACATATTGTTATATCCAATATCTCTTGTACTCAAACTTGTAATCAAATTCAATAACTCTTTATTGTTGCTTGTTTTCCTAGTTTGTGAAAACAAGTGGTTTTGAGAGAAAGTGGGGTGCTTTCTCTGTTGTATGTTAGAAAGATTGTTAGGGGGTCTTGGGATAAGATTGCTTGTAACAAAGATTCTGACATAGTGAATTCCTTCAAGGGTGTGAAGGGAGTGGATGTACCGATAGGGGAACCACTATAAATCTCCGTGTCTCTTTTCTCTTCCTTACACTCTTTATTTTTCTTGCAATTTACTCATACTTTCACCATAGACCTTCAAGAAAAATAAGTTTACCATAACATCTCGAAAAATTACCAAATAGTCATAAATCCTAATTCACCCCCCCCTCTTAGGTTGAACTCTAAACTTACACTAATAAGTCGAATACTCTATATTTTCTAATTTTTATCATTGTAATTCATACTTTATATTTTTCTAATTTTTATTTGTGCAATTCATAATTTATATGTTCTAATTTTTTATCAGTGCGATTCACAAGTTCTTATAACAAAGTTTGATGAAACAGTAGAGGAGAAGATCAAAAGATGGAATTGTTTTAGATGTCATAGATCTATGCTCACATAAAGTTGATGGAATATCAGTTAAGAGAGCTTACCTTGAAGGAGCTGATTTATCCACAATCAAATATATGAAGACCAATATAAAAATTAAGAAAGATTAGATAAATTTATGATCGTCAAACAAAATATTTTCATTGTTTAATTTTAATGCATTATTATGTACTTTTTTTATTAACAATTTTATTCAATTTTGTTATTTAGTTTAATAGACTGATGCTTTCACTCATTGATTATTATGGATTATTACTCATATTGATAGAATTAATCATAAATTTGTTTGGTGACTGTTAGCCCATATTTTTATTGAAGTAAAAATATGTTCTAAGTGCATGAATAAAGTAATTACGTTTAATTACATAATTATTTTAATAGTTAATTAAATGTGTTTGGTTTTAGAGCCAATGAATTTAATGATCAATCATGCATGAACATGTAATAAATGTTCTATTATTGAACATTTCTTCTAAAAAAGTGTATTCTTCAGGATCTTTCGATTTGGTCGAAGCTTCAATAGGGTCGAAGTGTTCAGCAGTGCAGAAGGAAAGAGTGGACTTAGCAAAATATTCAGGAAAAACATTGTTACTTCGACTTCGATGGATACAACGGCTAAATCAGAAGATAAGAAGGAATTCAAATTCAAAATATGTGTCAAAGACATGCGTCCTCTCTGTAGTTTCTTAGGCGTTATTAGCATTTAGGAATTAGTGTATATAAATAGTTTAGTTATGTGATCGAGCAAAGGGTCACAATCATTATACAAAATCCTCAGAAAAACTCAAAGTACCCATGTCAAAGCGAGAAACGAGTGCTCGAAGGAGGATGTATGTTATGTGAACCATTTTCATTCTGTAATCATTTACATTTGAATGCAATTTACAGTTTTTAATCTTATCCCAATTGCTTTTACTTTCGACTCATTCTCTCCTTCTGTTTATTCAATTGAATAAACATTCTTTCTTGCACTTCAAGTCATATAAAACATAAAAAACCACATTTTTTATAAACATAAGAACAATAATGAATACTATTTACTTTGAAAATATAAACAAAAGCACTATGTCCCAAGATTTACTAGTTGATCTCTCTTGTAATAATCAAACTAGCGTTGTTTACCAAATTTCACAGTAAACAGTAACATATATTGTTTTCGATAATACATTTTGATTATTTTCAAATGTGCTTTAATACTCTCTCCATTCCTTTTTATTTATCGTTTTTAAAAAAATATTTGTTTCTAATTGATTTGTCGTTTTGACAATTTAGGTTATATTTTACCTATTATACCTTCTTTTCTAATTTTTTTTAACAAAGTTTGTTTGTTTTTTTTTTTACATAAAGTTTGCACCAAAAAAAATAAAAGTTTGTTACAATTTTTTTATTTGGTGGTTTTAATTTTTTTGAAAGAGAAAGTATTTATATTCCGATGTACCAAAAAAAGCAAAGAGAAAGTGTGTGTGCAAAAAAATAGGAATTTATTGGTGGATTAAAATTATGATATATATATTTTAAAAAGAAGGGTATAATTGGAAAATACGTTGCAAAAATACACCTTCCTAATTTGATCTTTTTCTTTCTTTCTTTCTAAAACGACAAATAAAAAGAAATAGAGGGAATATCAATTAAGAGACATATTTTTTTTTGTAAGGATTAAGAGACATATTTTTTTAAAAAATAATCACTTTTTATAAAATAACATATGTTTGTTATACTACCTCCGTTCCTTTTTACTTGTCGTTTTAGAAAAAAAAGACCAAAATAGGAGAGTGTATTTTTGCACATAAATTTCCTATCATGTTCTTTTTTAAATATATATCATATTTTTAATCCACCAATAAATTCATACTTTTTCACAAACATTATCTATTTAAAAAAAATTGTAACAAAATTTTCTAAAAACAAACAAAATTTGTATACAATAAAAAGATTATATTGTTTCAACAAAAAAATATTATACAAAATTTAGTCAATAAAATAAAATAGAAAAGAGGGTATAATAGGCAAAATATAACCTAAATTACCAAAACGACAAGTAAAAAGTTGAAAATGAGTTGTTTGCTATGCTGTATGTGAATGATGTTTCTCCGGAGAGAAGATTTTAAAGTTGAAAATTTATCTAGTATAAATTAAACTGGTATTTGCAATTTAATTTGTGTAAAATATATTTCTGTGTGGGATTAAATATATATCATATTTTTAATCCACCAATAAATTCATACTTTTTCACAAACATTATCTATTTAAAAAAAAATTGTAACAAACTTTTCTAAAAACAAACAAAATTTGTATACAATAAAAAGATTATATTCTTTCAACAAAAAAATATTATACAAAATTTAGTCAATAAAATAAAATAGAAAAGAGGGTATAATAGGCAAAATATAACATAAATTACCAAAACGACAAGTAAAAAGTTGAAAATGAGTTGTTTGCTATGCTGTATGTGAATGATGTTTCTCCGGAGAGAAGATTTTAAAGTTGAAAATTTATCTAGTATAAATTAAACTGGTATTTGCAATTTAATTTGTGTAAAATATATTTCTGTGTGGGATTATATATATATTGAGTTTAGTATCAAGTGATTTGTGAGTTCAAGTTAGTATCTTAGTATAATAACTATTATGTATTTCCTGAAGAACTCACATTATTCTATGTGAATTCCATAAGAATTCAAATTCCATAAGAATTTACATAAGGATTGATTCCAGAAGATTTGAGACATGATTCTTGAAGAATAAGAAATTTAATATCAAGCATCCTTAAAAGATTGCGTTACAATCCATTTAAGAAAATCTTTGTTATATAGTTCCTGAAGAACTAAAAGTTTGTTATATAATAAAGCATCCCTGAAGGATAGCTCAACGAAGTTTAAATTTTTTTTATTGTTTATGAAGATTTGTCGTATAGTTTCTAAAGAATTAATTAATAATTTAATAAATCCCGGAAAGATTGCAATTTTTTTTATGATATTCCTTGTTTATGTAAGAATTAATTATGATTTTTCTTGCACTTTATTTATTATATTGTTATTAGAGTATTTTATATTTTTTGGTCGAGACCAGGGTGTCCACCGCATTTAGAGTATTTTATTTTGATATAACGGTTCGAGATGATAATATAAAAGATTTTATTAAGTCATCAAAGTTCATTGACTCCATTTACAAGGATGAATGTCACACTATTGGAGGTCAGTTGTGTATTTATTTATTTATTTATATATTTATTTTCTTGTGACTTACTATTATTGCTTAAAAGGAGAAAATTGTTTTCAATATTATTAACTCATATTGAGAATGGCTTAGTTTCTTTATTTTTCCTACATGGATTTTGACAATTATTATGATATATATGAAAGTTTAATATATAATTGAGTTATATATTCTCTGCAAGAATTTGGTTAAAATTATATACTACAAAAATATTGAAAGCTTCAAAAGAGCTAATATGTAAAATACTCTAAATGCTTCAGAAGAACTAAAATTATATACTACAAAATTATTGAAAGTTTTAGAAGAGCTAATATTTTAACTTAGAGAAGATATTGATGCAATTGAAGCACACATTTTTGTAAACCAGAAGTTTACAAATCATATTAAGTTTGTCTTTGGTAAGACCGGTTTGGTCATCCCGAATCTATTATGATGCGAAAAATATTTTTTTTTATTGGATATGTATTGAAGAACAATAATTTATAGTTCCCAAAGAAAGTTGAAAAATTAAAAATTTGAGTCACTCGAAATTTGAGAATGTATAAGGTGTTATATGTAGATCAATACACCAATTACTATTTAGATATTTTACGAATTTAATTGATGCATCAACTAAATGGTCAGACAACTCACAACTAGAAGTTTGTGAAATTGTTTTATGAAATAATTTGACAAAGAGCTCATTTTCTATATTTTTTGAAAGTATTTGATAAGTATCATATGCTAATAATAAAAGAAAAATATGTATCGTGGCAAGAGCGTGTGCAAAGAAGGCCAAGAAAATTCCATGCATAGGCCAATTTTGCCCAAGGCACCGTATCTTGACGCGTTAAGCCCGTGGCACGGCGCGCGGGGGTCGAAAAAATCAAAGTGCTCCGAAAAGCACACAGAGGCGTCCCAAAACCTCCATGTATTGAGGCAAGAGCATGTGCAAAGAGGGCCAAGAAAATTCCATGCGTAGGCCAAATTTTCCCAAGGCACCGTATCTCAACGCGTTAAGCCCGTGGCACGGCGCGCGGGGGTCGTAAAAATCAAAGTTCTCCGAAAAGCACACAGAGGCTTCCCGAAACCTCCATGTATCGAGGCATGAGCATGTGCAAAGAAGGCCAAGAAAATTCCATGCGTGGGAAAAATTTGCCCAAGGCATCGTATTTCGACGCGTTAAGCCCGTGGCACAGCGCGCGAGGGTCGAAAAAATCAAAGTGCTCCGAAAAGCACACAGAGGCGTCCCAAAACCTCCATGTATTGAGGCAAGAACATGGGCAAAGAAGGCCAAAAAAATTCCATGCGTGGGCCAAATTTACCCGAGACACCGTATCTTGACGCGTTAAGCCCGTGGCACGGTGCACGGGGGTCGAAAAAATCAAAGTGCTCCGAAAAGCACACAGAGGCGTCCGGAAACCTCCATGTACCGAGGCAAGAGCATGGGAAAAGAAGGCCATGAAAATTCCATGTGTGGGCCAAATTTGCCCGATGCACTGTATCTCGACGCGTAAAGCCTGTGGCACTGCGTGCGGGGTCGAAAAAATCAAAATGCTCCGAAAAGCACACAGAGGCGTCATACAAACTCCATGTATCGTGGAAAGAGCGTGTGCAAAGGAGGCCAAGAAAATTCCATGCATAGGCCAATTTTGCCCAAGGCACCGTATCTTGACGCGTTAAGCCTGTGGCACGGCGCGCGGGGTCGAAAAAATCAAAGTGCTCTGAAAAGCACACGGAGGAGTCCCGAAACCTCCATGTATCGTGGCAAGAGCGTGTCCAAAGAAGGCCAAGAAAATTCCATTGGTAAGCCAATTTATCCCTAGACACCGTATCTTGACGCGTTATTCCCTTAGCCATGGCAAGCTCGTTGGCATGGGGGGAGGCATGTGTCGGGGCAGGTAGGCTCATGGGGCGCCCACGGACAGGACTTGGCATGTGTTGGGGGCAGGTAGGCTCAAGGCGCGTCCAAGGGTATGACTTAGCATGTGTGGGGTGCAGGTAGGCTCATGGCGCGTCCATGGGCGTCCTTGGCAAGGCAAAACATCCGCTTCGGCCGAAAATTCAAAATAAATCGAAACTCCGTCGGAATTCTTAGCCACTTTCCATTCCACTTATAAGTATTGCGTGGGGTGTGCATGAAGGAAAATTGATACGATAAAAGCAGCGGAATTTAAAATTTTCCTTTTGTGATCCTTACGAATGGTCATGAATTGTGTTTAGAGTTTTACCTTTTGATTCGAAAACTCCCTTTAAATCACGAACGACTATCGAACACTTTGAATCACGAACAAGGTCACGAACAAGAACCTCGAATTTGATCACAAGCGTTAAAGGTATAACGCCTCTAGCCAGTCCACACGAACAACAACCTTCAATGGAGTGCTAACTCCAATGGTTTGAAGGGTTAGGAGAAAGGACGCACAAAATAAGGATTAGGGTTTTTCACAAGAACTCTAGAAAGGTGATTAGGGTTTCTCAAGAGAGGAGAGAACAAAGGCTCATGAGAATGAGTAACAAAAGTGTGTAACACTTTCTCTTTACCACAAGGGTTCTATTTATAGAACCACTTGCCATGGCAAAATTACACTAAAGCCTTTTTAACTAAATGGGCTATAGTGGGCGCCATTCTCATGTAAATATGTCTAGTACATATTTGCACCCCCTTCTTCCTACATCATACCATATGATGTAATGCTCATTTTGATTACCATAATACCCTTATCATATTTTCTTATTTCTCCAAGGTGCACCGTACCTTACGGTGTTCCAATCTCACTAGATTGTTCTTATGTGTGTGACCCTGTAGGTTTCCGTAACGTTGACAATTATAATAAATCACTATTTATTATAATAAACAGTGAGCGGTATCTAGCAACACATCACTGCTACTCAAGTTACGAGAAATTAACATGTGATCTAAACATAACCTCTTGTGATAATATCAGTGTGTATAATTACCCCTTTGCCCTTATGTCTATATTGAACACAAGGCATACACAGTGTCATCCTTGTCCAGTTCAGTATTGGGCCCGTGACATTTATCCTGTTATGCAGGATTGACAAATTCCTTCTAGGTCACTACTGTCCCTCAGCATGCTTCGTAAAGTACCCATCAACTGCCTTTATAATTATCCTATTACGGATAACGTTAGATCAGCAACAAAGTACTCCACTACCCATCTAGGGTACAAAGTGGTTTCAGGTCTAAGGGTGGTCTACACCATTATCACCATGAGAGTAACTTATGACACTTTGCATAACTTTGCATGTAGTACTATCATAGCGGGTCAATCCTGTATAAATATTACTCCTAATATTTATCCCTACGTCAAGAATTGATAACTCCTTATCCCATGATCCATGAGATGTGATCATCAGTCTATCTTCATAATAGTCTTTATGCTTTAAGGTTATCCCCTTTACCTTAAAGCTCGACTACGGATACTTTAAGAATAGTGTCCTTATGTTTAATATTATCTCATGATTAAGTCACACTTAATTATTAACGGACTTTCTATTCTAGGGACTTCATTATTTTACAACCTTACAAACATAATAAAGAAATGCCATATTTATATTCAAACTCCTAAAGCAAATACTATGAAAATAGATTGGCTCTTAGGGCTTACTCCAACAATCTCCCACTAGCACTAAAGCCAATCTAGGTTACTCTTAATACCTATAGACTTAGTATGCCCATCACGCTTCAACTGCGCAAGAGGCTTTGTTAGTGGATAAGGAACTAGTTCCTATGTTGGTATCTTACGTATCTTCCAACGTTCTATTTCGATCTCTATCGAAATATATAAGTGTCTAAGTATATTCATGAATCGTCGGTGAGATCTATTCTCTAGTGTTCTTGCAAGATTAAACTATTACCATCACTAATGTGATTAATGTGACTTGTAACACCGGAAACATAGTTTTAGCTCAATCATGAGCCAAACGATCCAATCTTAAATACTCAACTTATTTAACTGAAACAAACATATTACGAAGCTTATCTTATAGCTTTCTATGCTTGTATTCAGCCATGATATACAATACATTGGTATGGAAACTTCCTTCATTATAACTTCCTTATAATGATCCTTCCCATACCTATCTATTTCAAGAAATAGGCCTTAGTTCCTTTAAGGTCCTTAGGGATATTCTTGAAGGTAAGTTAGTGTCAAACACTAATTTCAATTTTGGTACATAGGTTATTCCTAACTCTTTAGGAATTCTTGCCTAAGTGTTTCATCAAGAGTTATTTTCCTAGTCATGTCTCACATGTATAAGAAAAATGTCTTGATGATTAATATGATATCAGATATTATCACTCCCACTAAAACTTTGTTTGCACAAGATTTATATTTGTCCTTCATTTGTTTTCCACAAAACTTTCAAAAGGAACAAATATTCAAATTTATTCGATCTAATCAAAATTAGATAGGTTTGTCCTTGTTAATTTGTTTTCATAAAACTTCATAAAAGGAACAAACAATAATTTAATTTTCTGAGAACTCTATCTAATCAAAATTAGATAGCTACAAATGATATACCTTTCTAGCATCATTTGGATCAACAAAACCCTTACGTATATGTCCAACACATATATATGAGGTTATTCCAATTAAGGAATACAACTTTGTTATCCATCTACCAAAACATGTAGTACAACATTTAGCAGAAGCAATCAAATATTACAAGGTATTCTTAATACCATCCATATCAGTGTTCAAAAAGAATACTCACTTTCATCGTATGAGTCTTACTCATCTTGAAGACATAACCATTATCTACATAAGGTTAGTGTATATGGATTCTGTATGAGTTTTCATGGCATTTAGCCACTTCTCATAATCTAGATCGTCTTACGACCTTTTAGAAAGTCAAAGACTCATCTTCCATGAGAATCATATCACATTGCTGAGTCATGATAAAACCATACCTTGTAGCCATATGTGATATGTTAGACTTATCTTGGATTTGTGCAACTTTAAAACAATGGTTCTTCAACAACCTTGAGGAACCGATTTGCATTCCCTTTTAAATAAATACGTTTTGTGGTACTTGAATTTATTCAAGTTCTATATCACTCCCACTGTCTTTTTTAGAGACACACTCCCACTAGAGGAATGTTTCAAACCTAGCAACAAAACAACCTTTTGTCCTTAAGAGTGATATAGGACCAATATCCCTTTCTTCAGGATATTTCCACTAATTCATTCTTTCATTTGGAATTAGATTTATCTAATAAATTTTAATCCAAAATTCTCATAAAGACAAACTTGGTACTCTTACCTCCATATCGCATATGATGTCTTTATGATCATTTTAAAAGGGAACTAATTGTGGGTGAAGATTAATTATAAGTAAAGAGATTTATAGAAAGAGTCAATTTATAATTAAACTATCCTTAAATCATGTCAAACATGATGTGATAAAATAGTTATTATAGTCCTTTAATTAAGTATTTACTGATGTGACTCATTCATATAACTTAAATACTTTTGTCGAGTTCTATTTTCTTCATTGTTGAATTTCTTTGACAAATTCAAAGATTTCTAATTGGTGTCATACACCTACCAACATCTAATGATTTTAATCATCAATGTTAATGAAGTAAAATAAACTCAATATACCAAATATGTTTAGTGGTCGACATACTTCTCATGTATATTGTTCAAATAGGTCATGCGTTATTTTATTGACACATCGAATATTTGTACTAAACAACAATGCTCTTGATATATTTAAGGTCCAAATCATATTTGGCTCTTATCATGATTGTTATAGATAACCCTATCAAGACAATGGAACCCTAGTCCATTACTTGACTTGGAGTAATAGTATAGAAGACTTTGCTTAAATGATAGGACCATTACTTGTCTTATCATTTAAGGCTACAATTCATATATTGTCAATACAAGATATACAATTGCTACTTCTATTACTAGATGGAATTCAATAACAATTATTGTGTTCCATTTCAAACTCGATTTTAAGTCATTGAATAAGCTCTCATTATCAATGAAACAATTTTCATTCTAGATATGGGTTGACTTAAAATTATAGCCAATGTTCTAATTCTTTAAGCATCTATATTTTCGAAAAATTGAGATTCAACATCTTGTATCATATACTTTTGATGTAGAAATAGAAATTTTGACTTTCTATTACAATATGTGCATTATTGAAGTCTCACTTCATACTTTTGGTTTGACTCTTCCAAGAACTATTTACGTCATTTTAATGGTCTAACTATAGCCGTTCTACTTTGACAACCATTTTGTACTATTCAAATAAGAGGAATATAAATCTTATTTATATTATATCTCAAATCTTTGATAGTGCAAATTAATTCTCATTCAACTCAACAAATTCCGGTAGATATTCAAAACAATTTTGTCTATATCTATTCCATTATAATTTGTTAGATTGATCCTATGACCAACTTTTTTGATCCATTGAGAAATTTATCATACTCTAAAGTTCTTTCAAAAGGATCTTACTTGAGATTAAATGATCACATCATTTATTATATATTCTATATCTAGACGCCAACTTGATGCTTCTAACAAATATCCCTTTTCCAATCTAGTTATTGTAGGTTGTTCACAGTTTATAGTTCAAGACTTATAGTTTTCTCGCATTTGAGAACAATTCTCAATTTGTACCAATACAGAAACTCCTTTCTAAAAATCTTGCTCTTCATAAGGACAACTTAATATGTATTGTATTTCGAAATTCTAATTACAAAGATATGTAAGATATTATGACTAAATCATATTTAATTTGGTCTTTAATTAAATACGCTCCCACTATTTTACTCAAAACAAATGACCCTCATAATTTGATTCGGAAAATCCCGTTGGAAGATTTTCTAGTGGGTCAAGATCCATATTTCACTTTGTCTTAAGTCCGCGGTGGCGGATTACACAAGAATTAGTTTATTTAGGTAAGAACTCCTTCCAATTGTATCTCATACAATTCTTGAATATCAATTGGGTGAATAACTCCTTATTCGAATTCATCTTATGAATTATACCCAACCATTGCTTCTTAAACTCATATAATCACATTATATTTGTTAAGTTAAGTTTGACCCTTGCTTTAGAAGTTGGATATTACAATTATCCCATCGCACCTTACCAATATAGAATATGCACTTCGCGGTGGGCGAACCTACATAGTTCGATACTAGTCTTGATGAGTTCTAAAACTTGGAAAGCATAAACTTAATATCCACATATCTTATTATTAAAGAGAATGCACTCCGCGGTGGGCGAACCTACATTTTCTTTATTAATCTCTTATGTGTCTTTTGAGGGATATTTAATTGTTCGATCTCACCGGCTTGTTTAACATATTAAATGCTCTCACATGCATCAACATACATACAAACAATAATAAAATGATATGATTATGGCCTCCTAACGCAAGTGTTCTCTAAAGCCAATGAGAGAACCCTAAACTAGCCTAACGATGATCTACTTCTCCAAGCATCATCTTCATGGCTGTCCTCCTTTGTTCCTCTAATAATTCTATTATAACATTACATCAAAGAATACTCGTTTTACATACGAGGGAGTGTATGAGAAGAGAATATAGAGAATAGAGATAAGGCACGACACGCAGGCCGTATTTAAAAACCAAATGCAATAAAATAAATAAACTAAGGCCATAACCGATCATCAAATATAATAATAACAAACAAACTTTATTATTATTAAAGTCTCATAATTAATTAAATCCGACGATTGATCAAATCAGGTAACTTTGATTCAAATATTTAATTCACAATTAAATATTTCGAATCAAAATTTGCTAAAATAAATAACATTATTTTAAAGTAGTATTAAATCTTTTGACAATTCTCCAAATATGGAAAATTATTTAATCAAAACCTTTTTCAATAAAATATTTTCAAAATTGATAATATTATCTTTTAAAACAATTTTAAAAGATATTTCTAGAGATTTGAAACGATTTCATAATTAAATATATTTGTCAAATATGGAAAATTATTTAATCAAAACCCTTTTGAATAAAATATTTCCAAATTTTGATGATATTATCTTTTAAAACAATTTTAAAAGATATTTCTAGAATTTTGAAACGATTTCAAAATTAAATATATTTATCATCTACTTTTCGCATCAACACTTGATACGTTTTGCAAATCCTAATTTTAATGACACAACATTTGTGCAACCCTTAATTGATCATCACAAATCATAGCAATAAACACATATTTTATTATTATAATCAATTTAAATCGTGTAGATTAATGAAATTAAAATTTTGGCGAACGGTCAAAACCGAAGCTGTCACCTGCGCCCCGCTCAATTTCAGCAAAAAGTGATTTTGATTCTGCCACCTGCACCCCGCGCAGATGCCCTGCGCCCCGCGCAGATGCCCTGCGCCCCGCGCAGGCCCGTGGGAAAAACCTAGTTTTTCGCGAACCCTAATGCAACAATTTCGTGCCGTCAAAACCTTACATCACATGTAAGTATTGACCGTTCTTGTTCGTGTAACCTTAGGACAATCAACATATCGCATGCTCCACCATACAAGTGTCGGATTCAGGAGTCGTTTCAATGTTAATCATCCAATTTATACACAAACAACCGTCAAATTTTAATTACTCGATTTTAATCTTTTATCAACCGTTTTAATCAAATTAAAACTGAATTCATGAATTTAAACAAACATAAATTCATGGTTTCGTAAGTGGCTCTGACATCAATTCATGAATTTAAAACTGAATTCATGAATTTAATCATATTCCTTTTGTGATCCTTACGAATGGTCATGAATTCTGTTTAGAGTTTTACCTTTTGATTCGAAAACTCCCTTTAAATCACGAACGACTATCGAACACTTTGAATCACGAACAAGGTCACGAACAAGAACCTCGAATTTGATCACAAGCGTTTAAGGTATAACGCCTCTAGCCAGTCCACACGAACAACAACCTTCAATGGAGTGCTAGCTCCAATGGTTTGAAGGGTTAGGAGAAAGGACGCACAAAATAAGGATTAGGGTTTTTCACAAAAACTCTAGAAAGGTGATTAGGGTTTCTCAAGAGAGGAGAGAACAAAGTCTCATGAGAATGAGTAACAAAAGTGTGTAACACTTTCTCTTTACCACAAGGGTTCTATTTATAGAACCACTTGCCATGGAAAAATTACACTAAAGCCCTTTTAACTAAATGAGCTATAGTGGGCGCCATTCTCATGTAAATATGTCTAGTACATATTTGCACCCCCTTCTTGATATAGCATACCATATGATGTAATGCTCATTTTGATTACCATAATACCCTTATCATATTTTCTTATTTCTCCAAGGTGCACCGTACCTTACGGTGTTCCAATCTCACTAGATTGTTCTTAGGTGTGTGACCCTGTAGGTTTCCGTAACGTTGACAATTATAATAAATCACTATTTATTATAATAAACAGTGAGCGGTATCTAGCAACACATCACTACTACTCAAGTTACGAGAAATTAACATGTGATCTAAACATAACCTCTTGTGATAATATTAGTGTGTATAATTACCCCTTTGCCCTTATGTCTATATTGAACACAAGGCATACACAGTGTCATCCTTGTCCAGTTCAATATTGGACCCGTGACATTTATCCTGTTATGCAGGATTGGCAAATTCCATCTAGGTCACTACTGTCCCTCAGCATGCTTCGTAAAGTACCTATCAACTGCCTTTATAATTATCCTATTACGGATAACGTTAGATCAGCAACAAAGTACTCCACTCCCCATCTAGGGTACAAAGTAGTTTCATGTCTAAGGGTGGTCTACACCATTATCACCATGAGAGTAACTTATTACACTTTGCATAACTTTGCATGTAGTACTCTCATAGCGGGTCAATCCAGTATAAATATTACTCATAATATTTATACCTACGTCAAGACTTGATAACTCCTTATCCCATGATCCATGAGATGTGATAATCAGTCTATCTTCATAATAGTCTTTATGCTTTAAGGTTATCCCCTTTACCTTAAAGCTCGACTACGGATGCTTTAAGAATAGTGTCCTTATGTTTAATATTATCTCATGATTAAGTCACATTTAATTATTAAACGGACTTTCTATTCTAGGGACTTCATTATTTTGCAACCTTACAAACATTATAAAGAAATGCCATATTTATATTCAAACTCCTAAAGCAAATACTATGAAAATAGATTGGCTCTTAGGGCTTACTCCAACAGTGCACACAAAAAACCAAGTCAAAATTAATTTCGTAGGTGGTATTTTACCCCTTATCCGTCCACAATCGACATTTCGGTCGAAAATTCAAAATAAATCGAAACTTCGTCTGAATTCTTAGAAAATTTCCAGTCCACTTATATTTATTGCGTGGGGTTTGCACACAAAAAACCAAGTCAAAATTAATTTCGTAGGTGGTATTTTACCCTTTATCCGTCCACAACCGACATTTCGGTCGAAAATTCAAAATAAATCGAAACTTCGTCGGAATTCTTAGAAAATTTCCAGTCCACTTATATTTATTGCGTGGAGTGTGCACACAAAAACCCAAGTCAAAATTCAATTTCTACGTGGTGTTTTACCCCGTATCGGTCCACAACCGACATTTCGATCGAAAAATCAAAATTAATCGAACCTTCGTCGGAATGCCAAGCCGCTTTCCAGTCCACTTATATATATTGTGTGGGGTGTACACACAAATTTGTAAGCAACAATTCGATTTCTAAGTGGTGTTTTACTCCTTATCCGTTTTTTGCGACGTTGCCGTAAAGAAAATCGTAATTAATTCATCCGACATCGGAAAATTACGATTCTTTCGTGGTTAGCCTCTTCTCTAGTTGCTTAACATGCATAAAACAAATTATGAACAAATACGTCCTATAGGTCCACTTTTAAGCCCTTTCAAAAACTTATGGATAAAGGGAAATAATGGCACTTTTTCTACAAATGTGAAAATTGCATATCAAGCTTATATAGGGGGGAGGCAAGTGTGGGCTGCAGGCAGGCAGGCACAGGAGCGCCCATGGGCGTCCTAGGCAAGGCAAAACATGATTCTAACAAGCTAAACCCTGCAAATCCAAACAAAATTTTGATTTCATCAATCAAAATCATCAAGAATCATGTGAGAATTAAATCAAAAACTAGAAATTGGGGCGGATTTGGTGAAAATCATCATGTTCTTGGCATGAGCTTGGCCAAGGCAAGCGACATATAGTAGGGAGGCATCACTACTACAAAATATTGAATAGATAACGCACTTTAGACAGCGCTTATTTACATAAGCGCTTTTAAAAGAAACACGGAAACTTATCACAGCGGTTTCTGTATAAAGCGTTGTCTAAAGTACTATTGTTTTAAAGCGTTTTTCTGCAAAAGCGCTTTCATAAGGTTTACATAAGAAGGTGAAAATTTTATTTTTCACTTTGGACAGCGGTTGAGTGAAATGCGCTTTCTAATATATTAAAATAGACATCGTTTAAACATAGGAAAAAGTGCTTTCATAGGTTTACTTTAGGCAGCGCCCGAAAATCCAAAAAAGCGACATCTATGTGTTTATTAAAAAAATTATTTTTTTCTATTAATTTATTTTCTTGGGAGAATTTAAAACTGTAAACATATTATTAGCTTATAGATAGAGTCATAGCACGATTTGTTCTCACACTCCTTCCAAATACTTTCTTCCTCCCAAATAATTTCTTCCTTGATCCCAAACAATTTCTTCTCACACGCCTTCTTGTTATTGGATCGTAACAGAAACCCTAAACCCCATAAAGAAATTGTTGTTTCTAGAGTAGTTGATTTGTCACTTTGAAGATTGATACCCTAAATCCCATAAAGAAATTGAAGAAACTGATCGATCGAAATTCAAACCCACTGTGAAATTGTAGAAATTGATCAATTGAAAGTTGAAACCCTAGTTCTGAACCAAGATAAGAACCTTCTGTCTGTGTAAAAACCAAGAAAACCTTACACGCTCAAACCCCCTCTCTCTCACGGTGAATCCCTCTCACACACGTTCATAAGTTCTTGTTCTGCCGCAAAACTACCACAATAGTGTAGTCGAAATCTACCTCTAAAACCATGCCTCGCTATGTATGTCTTCAACAAACGCACATGTGGATTTAACGTTTTAAAATTGATAAATTTAGTGTATTTTTCTCACTGTGTTTGATGCGAACGTCAAAGCCTCATGTAGTAAAAATCTTGAATGGTAACTCTCTCATACTCCTTGTTGCAAAACTCGTTGAATCCCTCTCTCGTGGTGAATTCCACTCACACGCTTTCGTTGCTGTCTTCTGCTGCAGGACTGCTTTATGAAGACTTTTGTTCAGGTTAGTACAATTATTTCTTATTAGATTTGTCATAGTTGTAACTTGTAAGGGAATTTTAAATCTTGTGTTGAAAGATTTATCACGATAATTAGAATTTTTTTCTCCTTTATCGAATGCTTGAATCAAATTCAACTGTTTCAAATTCGTCTTACTAGATATTGCAAGTCTCTCTCCCTTTGTCCATATCTCATCTATATTTGTTAAAGGAACCGTAAAAAGGTTCGATTCATGAGAGAAAGAGATTGAAGGTTCCATTTAGGGTTATATCGTTAAGAACACAAATTATTGGTGTCGATGTGTTAGTGTTCGTGTCACGTCCGATGTCCATGATTGTCCTCGATTCATGTAGCTTAAATGTGATTTTGAGTCTAAATTTACATAATCTAAATATTCAAGAAGTAATTTTCAATAATACTGATTTTGATATCTCTTTGCATTATGCTAATACAGTGCTCTGAATTGATACGATAGTGAGTATTTATTCTTTATTATAATATTCTATGATATGGTTAAGTGCAAACAAGTAATAGTAGTGTGCTTTATCAGTATCTCAATTAGAAAGTCAATGAAAGAAATAGGGAAATAGGGAAATAGGTGACTATATATTTGGTTCAAGACTATTAAGTTTTGATCAAGTTGTACATTTATTATTGATCATTTGATGATATACATATATATGATTTGTTTGTCTGTATCACTTTAAAGTTCATGGTCTTTTTTGCAAAGAATGTGCAAATATACATCTATAACTTTAAAGTTCCCCTGCTCTCATGTTTGCTTTGGAGGTACCTAATTAATAAAACCATTCTATTTTACATTACTTTATATGCATTTTACCTAATACACGAAGCCTACTTGTTTTCAATTTTCATTATAGAATGTGCCTTATAATTTTCTTCTTCCTTTTTAACTTCAGAGGCAAGAATGGTATTATTCAACAAGAGATGTATATGTACACCATTAATTAGTGAAGGAAAAATATTATTCTCATTCAGTTTTTTTCTTTTGAACTATCAGTTGGGACATTGTGGTCATGTGATGATATGTTCATTGTTTTTGCCCCGTCTTATAAATATAGATTCTGCATCGTCTTATATACTGGACTCGTGTACTACTTTTTTACTTCGACTTTATGACAATCTTTTATTATATGAGAATATTATGATTTCACTTCTAAATTCTTACTATCCTTACATTGACATGCTTCTGTACTTTTCGTTGTGCGTTCTTTTTAACACTATGCTTTTGGTTGGGAAGTATTTACATAACTGATACACTTTAGTGTTGCAGATTTGTAAAAGGTAATGCCTAAAGTGACAGTAATCGGTAAAACTGACGTAGTGAGGCTCATAAAGGTGCGAGTGTGTCAAACAATCAGCAAGAGTTGAGCTCACTAGAAGGACTCCTAAGGAAAAGCTAAGAGGTGAGAAAAAAGATGCTATTCTTCATAATCTATGTTAAAGATATGATATTAATGATATGTTGTTATTGAATATGTTTGTTCCTTTATGTTATGTTATTACCTTTATCATTGTGCCAATTTGTACCATTATCCATCTATGAGGCAAACTAATGTATATGTTATGGCATAGTATTTGTGTTATTTATTCTGATAAGTTAAAAATGTGTGGATATAATATTCAACACCCAAACACACCAGCACCGAGAGAGAGAGAGAGAGAGAGAGAGAGAGAGAGAGATCTTAGTGATTTTGGTTTGACGAGAAAATTATGTTTATTTTGGTTTTATGATTTATTTTTTCTACATGGTTTGTCAAAAGAATCATTAAATTCGATCTTCAATGTTTTAATTAATCACGGTTTGTAGACACTAGAGACTTATGCACACCTAGTATATTTTTTGTAAAGACCATCTATAGACATTTTTGTCATATTTAGAGCAGTAAATTTTGATAAATTGTATGTATTTAGTAACAAATAACGATGCTATCAAGAGCATCCGAATAAAGTGGAAAAAAGAATGACTTATAACAGCGCTTTTTAGTTAAATCGTTGTAATAAGTAGGAGCTTTTAAAGCGTTTATAAAGAAAGAGCGCTGTCACAAACTACCATTAGACAACGCTTGCATAAAACATGCTATGTAAAGTATCATAAAGCGTTGTCTTAACCCATCATATAAGAGCGCTTGACTGAATAAGAGCTGTCTAAAGTTCCTAAATATTAACCTATAATAGCGCTTTTTGTGTATGCAAAAGCGCTGTCTATACTTTTAATAGCGCCAGAATAAACAGCGCTTACAAGTGCTGTCTAAAGTGAAAATAAGTGTTGTCTAAACCCATTTTTGGCGTAGTGCATGTATGGGTGGCAGGCAGGCTGGGGGTGCGCCCATGAGCGTCCTTGGCAAGGAAAAACATCATTAACATGAGTTGGGCCAAGGCAAGCCCCATGTGTGGGTGGCAGGCAGGCTCATGACGCGCCCATGGGCGTTCTTGGCTAGGAAAAACATCATTTTAACATGCTAAAGCCTGCACAAATCCAAGCCAAATTTATTTTTCACCAACAAAATCATCAAGAATCATGAAGGAATAAAATTAAAAACTAGAAGTTGGCTTGATATGGAAAAGCATGTGCTAAGCCGGGCTTGCCTAGCTTAGCATGTGGGAGGAAATTGGTGATCATCGTGCTCTTCTTGGCATGGGCAGGACTTGGCATTGCCTTGTGCATGCCTTGACCTAGTGCATTGAAAGCGTTGTGCTCACCTTTTTCCTTTCAACTCCTGGCACACAAGGGAGGCTTACTAGGCAAGAAAATTGTGCCAACGTCGCGTTTCGGAAAAGCATTTTCCAAGCCGGGCTTGCCTTGCTTGGCAGGTGGAAGGAAATTGGTGATCATCGTGCTCTTTTTTACATGGGCAGGACTTGGCATCGCCTTGTGCATGCCTTAAACTAGTGCATTGAAAGCATTGTGCTCACCTTTTTCCGTTCAACTCCTGGTACACAAGGGAGGCTTCCTTGGCAAGTAAATTGTGCCATCGTCCTGATTCGGAAAAGCATGTGCAAAGTCGGGCTTGCCTAGCTTAGCATGTGGCAGTTAGTCTTGGTGTCCCTTCTCGGTAAACTATTTTGGTTTTATTTTCATGCCTAGCGATGCGGAGTCGGCGTTGCCGGATGCTTCCATTTGCCTGCATGCTATAACATTGCGGGGTGTGGTACGTTCTGTGATGTTGGTTCTTGCTTACGTGAGGGCGTGTGAGTGGCGCTGTGGATGTTTGTGCTTGCTGGCTCAATGCTTTTGCATCGAACAATTTTCATACAATCCAAATCATTCTTCATCAATGCCTTTGTGCCTACGGTGTGTAGCGGGCTGGAAAATCACTTCCATTATTCATACAATGAAGTCGCCATCGACGTTTATTTATCCCGTGGGGGGAAAGGAAAATATCGCTAAAACCTTGGTTTAGGTTCGGGAGTTGGTTATGCGAGAGGAAGGTGTTAGCACCCCTCGCATCCATCGTACTCGATGGGAACCGTTTAGGTGGTTTGGGGTTCGTTTGCGTAGGTTTGAATTAAATTGCCTTTTATCTCTTACTAATCTCTACTTCGTTTCCAAATAAAATTAAAAAAAGGTTTTTTATTAGTTGAGTTTGACGGTTGTAGGAGCCCGCTCCTACGTATTCCCCGGTGCAATGGGAAACTCAAAACTCACGTAGTTCTGGTAAAAAATGTTTGTGTGGTTGGTTGGTTTTAGTGGATAACGTTTATTTCGTATTCCGCTGACACAACGACGCTTGTATGCTCTATCTAATCAGAGGCTTAAGCTGTGTATGTGTCAGAGGAGTAGATAAAACGTGTACCCATTTGAAAAAAGAGTTGAATAACGGATGTTGCTTAATTCACATTCCGCTGATACAACGACGCTTGTATGCTCCACTTGGAGGCTTAAGCTGTGTATGTGTCAGAGGAATGGATAAAGCGTATATCCATGTTTTTTTCTGAAAAGAAGTTTAAGTGTGTTGGGGTCAATTTCAATGTTTGATTAGGATGAGGATGGTCCCAAGATCGCGAGTCATACGTCAGGGATAAGGACCATCCGGAGTGTGAAAAGTCATACGTCAGATCAACTCCTTTTCATCCTTGTTTATTATGAAAACCTTGATTTAATTTGATTAAGAAAATATTCCAAAAGGAAAAAGCGAATGTTGGTTTATTTTAACGTTTAAGGATGAGGATGGCCCCAAGATCACGAGTCATACGTCAGGGATAAGAACCATCCGGAGTGTGAAAAGTCATACGTCAGATCAACTCCTTTTCATCCTTGTTTATTATGAAAATCTTAATTAATCAATAGTGAGGATAATCCCAAGATCACGAGTCATACGTCAGGGATAGGGATTATCCGGGTGTGAAAAGTCATACGTCAGATCAACCCTTTTTCACTATGTTTATTATGAAAACAAAACTCAAATTCAAACCAGGCAGTCAAAGAATAAAAGAGAGATGAGAAGTATAGAAGCTCGGAGAATTACATCAATATAAATGACATAAAGCATGATAATTAAATGCAATGAATAAATAAACATGAATGCAAGTTCATAAATAAAGATGCATGAATCAATATGATGTAAGCAAAGCAAAATGGTCCAATAAGCTAAAAAGCTCAAGCACCAAATAAGTGCTTATGAAAATAAGCTAAAAAGTGATTACTTAAGCTAAAAAGCTAAACCATAAGCTAAAAAGCTAAAATAAAGAACTCAAACATGGAGAGCAAATTTTAAGCATAGCAAAGTGACTAAAATAGCTTAAATAAGCTATTAGTCACTTAAGTGCTTTTGGAAATAAGCTAAAAATGAATTAAAAATAAGTCCCAGAGGGGGGTGCGAATAAAGAAGAGTAGCAAAAGCGTGGGGGGTGCGAATAAGACGAAGCCCAGTAAAAAAAAAAAAAAAAAAAGACAAAGACAAAAACGAATAAGACGAAGCCGCCGGCGGCTGCACGGAAAACAAGGTGGCCAATCATGGCCGGCGGTTAATCATTGGAGACAGATTTTGTCTCCTCGGTCGGCGTGAATGGAAGGAAGAAAAGAAAAAAGCAGGCACGGAAAACAATGGCTGGCAAATGATTGGAACCAGAAAATGTTTCCTTAAAAGTAGTAAAAGCTGAATATTTAATAATTAAGTGGGACCCACAAAAATTCATCTTCTTCCTCTCAAAGTTTGCAGAAAACGCAGAACAACAACAACACCATTAACACACCCACTTAACACTACTAAAATTTCAAAACTTAACCAAAAAAATAAAGTGAGTATACCATTTCACTCAGAAAATTATGTAGAACATGAAAATGAACTCAGTTTTTACATATCTTGCATATAAAAATTAATAAAAAATCATAAAGTTTAGGATCTACCATATACAAACTCAAAATAAGCTACAATTCAACCAAATAATTTAGGGAAAAGCATCACAGCATGTCAACTAGAGTAGAGACACGAAAACCTACTTGTTTTGAGCTTTATTTTGGCCTTGTTACCTCAAACCTTCTTTTTGACACTTTGAGCTTTAATCCACCATTTCCACTTGATCTCTGAAGCTTTGAAGGTGTAAGTTCAGCTACTGGAAGTGTGTGATGAAGGTTTGAAGAAGAGATTTTGAGTTTTGGTTAAGATTTGAGTGAGATTGAATTTTGAGAAAAGTGAGAAAAATGAGAGAAAAATTTGAGATGGGTTTTTTGGTCTCAGCTGCTGCCTCCTTTCTCTAGGGTTTTGGGCTGCGAAAATCTACCCTTTAAATAGGGAAAAATTAGGTTTTGAAGGTGGGAAGGGTGGTCACCAAGAAAGGGTAAAAGAGGGAAATCAAGTTTGTGATATTTTCATGATTTTTGGTTGCACATGAGTCTTTTATTTTAGTAATGAGGTGGAGAGTAGTAGAATATTCTAGTGATGGGGTGAGGTGAAAGTGAGTAGAAACTTTAGGGATTTTTTTGGTTTTGGGGATTTTGATGGTTTTGGGGGTTTTAGCTCATAAATAGGTAAAAATTAAATTGTAACATTTTTTTTTGAGTTTTGAATAAAACACAATGATTATGAGAAAAATGCAAATTATAAAAAAGAAATATTTTATTGACATTTTGCAAAATGTTGACTTTTTGGGTCAAAGTTTGACTTTTGGTCAAATGTTGACTTTCTCTAAAATCTTAAATGAATAAAATAAGAAGGCACATTTTACATGGGGCAAAATTAGGGTATGACAGCTGCCCCTATTTAATTAGCTTGGACCGTAAGAATGCGAATGACCTCGGTATTCGTATTCTTGTGGTAAAAGATAATTAAATACAAAATGCCCTAATTTTGCAGCACCATGAGTGATGATGAGAGGAAAGAGTAAACCTGTGGTTATTTCTTTAGGGGAACCAGACACACCTGGAAGTAAAGGATGAATTGCTCAAGAAGAGGCTGAGGTTGCCGAAGTTTGCTCCATATGAAGAGGCGGAGGTCGCTCTACAGGAAGAGGCTGAGGTTGCTTTATGAGAAAAGGCTGGGGTTGCTCTTTGGGGAGAGGCTGAGGTTAAGGTTGCTTTATGAGAAAAGGCTGAGGTTGCTTTGTGAGAAAAGGCTGGCGTTGCTCTTTGAGGAGAGGCTGAGGTTGAGGTTGCTTTATGAGAAAAGGCTGAGGTTGCTTTGTGAGAAAAGGCTGGCGTTGCTCTTTGAGGAGAGGCTGAGGTTGCTCTTTGAGGAAAGGCTGAGGTTGAGGTTGCTTTATGAGAAAAGGCTGAGGTTGCTTTGTGAGAAAAGGCTGGCGTTGCTCTTCGAGGAGAGGCTGATGAAGATTGAATCGTCACCTCGACGGGTACTTGGATTCTTCTGAATCAGTCGTCACCTCGACGGGTACTCGGACTGATGAAGGTTGAATCGTCACCTCGACGGGTACTTGGACTGATGAAGGTTGAATCGTGACCTCGACGGGTACTTGGATTCTTCTGAATACATCCGGCTCTCGCTGAAGGTCCACCGGAAATCGGTTATGATGGTGTGCTCATGCACTGTTGTGGTTATCCTGTAGAGGAATTTTTCCAGAAAATTTGCAATTCACTAGGGAGGATATTGAATATGGTTTTTTCAACTAATCTGCTGAGGAGACAATTTACCAACCGTCTTGCTAAAAAAGAGATCAAACTGCCTTTCTTGTGATTAAGTGAGAAACCTTTGAACCTGCTTTATGAATGAATATTTATCATGATTATTTATGCATGAGATGCATGTATATGATGACATGAAATGACTGTATGCTATTGGAAGTTGGATTTCAACACGGGTGTTAATGAACACTGGGTTTTATTTTGGTTCCATTGAGTATTGGATTTTGAGTGGGTACCAATAATGATTGGACTTTGAGGGTGTGCCAATAATCATTGGACTTTAAGGGTGTTTGCCAATAATGATTGGCGTACCAATAATGATTGGACTTTGGGAGTGGCAATGCAAGGTTAGGTTCTTGATTGTGGATGTTTGATTTGGCTATTTAATTTTTCTGAGTCATTGGTCTTGTGGTATGGGGCATACCAGATGCTTGAATGAAATGACGTGATCAATGCATGCTAATGATTTACATGAATGAAATGACATGAATAAAGCATGACGCTTATTTGCATGAATGAAATGACATGACTAATGCATGACAATGATTGGTGTTCCCATGGAGGGTGAGAGTGTTTGGAGATGGTATCATGGCCTTTCATTGGATGGTTGATGTTGATCCCCGACACCAGCTCCGGACTTAATGGATGCAGATATCTATCAGTCTTTGCTTGAATAGCTTGAAGATATAGGGAGAACCTGCCCCTGTGTATCTTATCTTGCCCTAGTCCGTTGGGCATTTGAAGTGCTTTGCCTTGACTTTTGCCAACTTACTGATATTGAATCTCCCTCTCTGAGAGGTATGCCCCTAGATTGAGCCATCCTAAACATGATTGGCTGGGCCAATAGGATCCTCATGTGATCTGCCCCATAGTCATAAGAGTTTGCTCTTGATTGGCAGAACCCCAAGGTGATTTGCCCTTAATTAGGAGTGTCTTGAACTGATTTATTAGGTCCTTGAAAACTGGGTTCCGATACCGCTTTCCATGATGCGACCCTAGGACACTCTGTCCAAGCCGAATTACCTTTCTAAGGGATGTGCCCCATGATTAACTGAAGTTCTGAGATAGTTGCTCCATATTGGTCCAAGGTTCTTCTTGATTGCTCGGTATCAACTCAGAGTTGGAACTTTTTTATTGTCGATTGCTGACTTGCAGATAAACCTGTTTGCTTGAAATGATAATTCTAATACAATTTTAATGCAAGTTTTGAAATTGAGATGGCCTTTATGTACATTGGATGTGTATTGTGGAAGAAAGTGTGAGAGTATGATATTGACAAAAGATTGACAAAAGATTCTTGTGAGTCAGGTTAACGCAACCTTGCTACTGTATGCTTTCAAAATAAACCTTGCTTCAATTAGGTCTTTTGAGGGTTATAACGTGGCCTGGTTCACGGTTTATGAATAAAAGGATATAAGGCTCAAAGTTTGATTTTAGCCCGTCCCATTCTTCGTGATGATCTTCAGTCCTAAGTTCAACTAACTCTACTCATGTGTTCAAGTCCCAAGAGGTTTTTGGGATTGTGATGGTGAGGTTATGATGGCTCGGAGGCCGATGATGTGTTTCCTTTTTGTTGTGGCAGTCACATTGCCTTTTTGTTTTGGTCACATGATTTTGTTTTGTCATGAATCTTGGTGACCTTTGCTTTTTGCATTTTCATTTCATTTTTTTTCAATCCCTAACTTTTGCCTAGACATTCTTTTGCATTTTTAGTCTAGCGGGATACCCTAATTTTTGCCTAAGCCATTTTGAGGTTTTGACTTAGCGGGCTTTTCTTTCTCTCCTTTTTTTTTGTATTTTGTTTGGCGAATTGTGACTGCCTTGGTAATGGATGATGAGGAACACCTTATTTTTGCTGTTCTATTAAAACTCGAACGCATGGTCGAATTAATTAAACACTACCCTGCCCCGGGTTAATACAGCGGGTTTTTTCGTATAGAAAGAAACTCCAACTTCTAGGCTCAAAAGGGGTGATTACGGATTATCTTCCTTATTTCTCCGGTGTTTGGGAATTTGAAACAATGCCTTACATCATCAGCAAATTTTCATTCGAAAGCATACTGTAGCAACTTGGTTATTTCGTTTTTCATCATCCTCTCTTCAATCTTTGTTCAAACAGTAATGATAAAGAAAGAAATGAAATGAGAAATATTGACATATATATTTTTTTGCTTTTGTGAAGTAGAAGAGAGAAAATTGAATGGACATGAAAGAATGGATTCAAAACATGCATTATCATTTCATTAAGATTAATATTTCAAACAAACAAAGTTTAACTGTAAATAAATACTTAGCAAACAAGGAAAATACAAAAAGGAAATACCCTAAATGATAATTTTTTGTAGCTTCACCCCTTGACTTCTTCAACTAGCATCCACAGATGGATCTACATGACCGGACAATAGATTATCCTTCACGATTGGGCTCTCCCTCTTTGAAATTCAACAATTTCTTATCAATAAGTTCTTGAACCTTGTTTTTGAATGCTCTACAATTGTCCGTAGAGTGACCTTCGGCACCAGCATGGTATGCACATTTGGCCTTAGGGTTATACCAAGCAGGGAAAGGTGGATTCCTTGGTAATGCAGCTATCGGGGCCACCATCCCATTGTTCACCAAAGAGGGAAGCAACTCTTCATACGATACAGGAATCGAATCAAAAACTTTTTTAACTCTTTGCTGAGGCCGTGGCAAAGGATTCACAGGCGCTTGGAAAGAGTATCTCTGAGATTGCTGATGTTGTGCAGCTGCTAGGTATGGATAATGGAGGTATGAGATTTGATTTGGTGATGTCGGACCATTTTGGGAAGTGGCAGCATTTACCTCATCTTCCTTTTTCTTTACAAAGCTACTTGTAGGCTTCACTGTGTTGCCTTGGCTTCCAGTAATGGCTTGGATCTTTCCATTCTTGAGTCCACTTTCAATTCTTTCCCCTATCCTGACCAAGTCGGAGAAACCAGATGAGACGCTACCAATCATCCTTTCAAAGTATGCCCCTTGCAAGGTATTTGTGAACATATCCACAAGTTCCGTCTCTGTGATTGGGGGACGTACTTGTGCAGCCAACTCTCTCCATCTCTGGGCGTACACCTTGAAAGATTCACCCTCTTTCTGAGTCATGTTCTGCAACTGGGTGCGACTTGGAGCCATATCCAAGTTGTACTGATACTGCTTAATGAAAGCATTAGCCAAGTCTCTCCATGATCGGATGTGACTTCCTTCTAGCTGCGTGTACCAATTGAGGGATGCCCCTGCAAGACTATCCTGAAAGCAGTGAATCATCAGCTTGTCATCATTGGCGTAAGACGCCATCTTTCTGCTGTACATGATCAAATGGTTCTTAGGACAACTCAAACCCATGTACTTCTCAAATTCTGGAACCTTAAATTTTGGAGGTAGTACCAAGTCTGGCACTAAACACATGCTGGAGAAGTCCAGGGAATCATTAACTCCCTCCATGGTCTTCAACCGGTCCTCAATAGCTTTGAACTTCATCTTTGCTTCCTCCAACTGAGGAATAGCCAAATCAAGTTTTGGTTCACCACTTTGTATCTCAGGACCTAAGTAAGCTTCTTTGGGATCCTCTTGAATTCCTTGAGATGGAACAAGTCGTGGCTGAACTAAAGTTGACCCTGTCTGATTTTCCGTGCTGTTAACTGGTGGGGGAACAAAAGGAACCCCATCCGCGAGAGGCACATAACCCGGTGGTGTATACCCAGGAGGTAAACCAAATGCCGGCCACACCACATTTGCAGGTTCAGTAGTCGCTGTTTCTTCATTCACAACTGGTGGTGATGGCTGGTTTCGATTAGCCAACATCTCAAGGACCCAATCCATCTTTGCAGCCAACTGGGCTACCTCTCCCTTCAAGTCGTTATGTTGTTCTTGCCAATTTTCCATGATGAATCTAGAGGCACTTCTTGTCCAATGTTGGTGTCGGGGATATAACTGTTAAGATGGAAGGGTGAGAATGAGATGGTGATTTTTGTATGAATGCAAATGCATGCAATAGTTTTTATGCTTCATCATTTTATTTTATGCAAATGTTATGCAAAAAAAAGTTTTTATCATGAATCTTTTATGAATGAATGCATGAGTGCATGGATGCATGGATGCACTTTCGTAGCAGATTCTGTCGCATTAAAGCAGAGGTTCAGATATTATTTCTGAGGTTGAAAGGCTCAAAGTTACCTGCAACCCATCCCTCTCACATGTTGTTCTAAGGTACACAAAGTGCCTAAAATCACTGATTGCCCCTTTGGAAACAACGTCATCACTGCAAGAGCTCATGACAAGGCGTCCAAAAGAGAATCTCATCTAGGTAAGGTCGTTGCACAACCTTGACACGGGTTCTAAACAAAGGTCCCTAGTAACAAGGTTTGGTTCTAGACCGGTTTACAAAAGGTCCCTAGGGTCACGGGTTCTCCAAGAAAACACTGGCGCTAACGAGACATACGTCAGGACGGCCAACATTTTCAAAAGAACCTACCCTAGGCGAGGTGATTATGCCAGCGCTCACGAGTCATACGTCAGGGAGGCCAGCATAAATACCCCTAGCTTAACTTAAGTTTTCCTCAAGCTCGGGTATAGAGCTTCACATAGTATCCACGCCACAAGGGCAAAAAGAAAAATAAAAGAAGGAGTAGAAGAAGAGAGACAGCCAATCCAAACAGATATAATTGACAGAAAAATAAAAGATAAAGGCAAGATATTGCAAACCTGGCAAAGCAAACAAACAAACAAACCAACTAAACTGGGCTTAACTCTCTATAGTCCCCAGTGAAGTCACCAGCTGTAGCGGGCTGGAAAATCACTTCCATTATTCATACAATGAAGTCGCCATCGACGTTTATTTATCCCGTGGGGGGAAAGGAAAATATCGCTAAAACCTTGGTTTAGGTTCGGGAGTTGGTTATGCGAGAGGAAGGTGTTAGCACCCCTCGCATCCATCGTACTCGATGGGAACCGTTTAGGTGGTTTGGGGTTCGTTTGCGTAGGTTTGAATTAAATTGCCTTTTATCTCTTACTAATCTCTACTTCGTTTCCAAATAAAATTAAAAAAAGGTTTTTTATTAGTTGAGTTTGACGGTTGTAGGAGCCCGCTCCTACGTATTCCCCGGTGCAATGGGAAACTCAAAACTCACGTAGTTCTGGTAAAAAATGTTTGTGTGGTTGGTTGGTTTTAGTGGATAACGTTTATTTCGTATTCCGCTGACACAACGACGCTTGTATACTCTATCTAATCAGAGGCTTAAGCTGTGTATGTGTCAGAGGAGTAGATAAAACGTGTACCCATTTGAAAAAAGAGTTGAATAACGGATGTTGCTTAATTCACATTCCGCTGATACAACGACGCTTGTATGCTCCACTTGGAGGCTTAAGCTGTGTATGTGTCAGAGGAATGGATAAAGCGTATATCCATGTTTTTTTCTGAAAAGAAGTTTAAGTGTGTTGGGGTCAATTTCAATGTTTGATTAGGATGAGGATGGTCCCAAGATCGCGAGTCATACGTCAGGGATAAGGACCATCCGGAGTGTGAAAAGTCATACGTCAGATCAACTCCTTTTCATCCTTGTTTATTATGAAAACCTTGATTTAATTTGATTAAGAAAATATTCCAAAAGGAAAAAGCGAATGTTGGTTTATTTTAACGTTTAAGGATGAGGATGGCCCCAAGATCACGAGTCATACGTCAGGGATAAGAACCATCCGGAGTGTGAAAAGTCATACGTCAGATCAACTCCTTTTCATCCTTGTTTATTATGAAAATCTTAATTAATCAATAGTGAGGATAATCCCAAGATCACGAGTCATACGTCAGGGATAGGGATTATCCGGGTGTGAAAAGTCATACGTCAGATCAACCCTTTTTCACTATGTTTATTATGAAAACAAAACTCAAATTCAAACCAGGCAGTCAAAGAATAAAAGAGAGATGAGAAGTATAGAAGCTCGGAGAATTACATCAATATAAATGACATAAAGCATGATAATTAAATGCAATGAATAAATAAACATGAATGCAAGTTCATAAATAAAGATGCATGAATCAATATGATGTAAGCAAAGCAAAATGGTCCAATAAGCTAAAAAGCTCAAGCACCAAATAAGTGCTTATGAAAATAAGCTAAAAAGTGATTACTTAAGCTAAAAAGCTAAACCATAAGCTAAAAAGCTAAAATAAAGAACTCAAACATGGAGAGCAAATTTTAAGCATAGCAAAGTGACTAAAATAGCTTAAATAAGCTATTAGTCACTTAAGTGCTTTTGGAAATAAGCTAAAAATGAATTAAAAATAAGTCCCAGAGGGGGGTGCGAATAAAGAAGAGTAGCAAAAGCGTGGGGGGTGCGAATAAGACGAAGCCCCGTAAAAAAAAAAAAAAAGACAAAGACAAAAACGAATAAGACGAAGCCGCCGGCGGCTGCACGGAAAACAAGGTGGCCAATCATGGCCGGCGGTTAATCATTGGAGACAGATTTTGTCTCCTCGGTCGGCGTGAATGGAAGGAAGAAAAGAAAAAAGCAGGCACGGAAAACAATGGCTGGCAAATGATTGGAACCAGAAAATGTTTCCTTAAAAGTAGTAAAAGCTGAATATTTAATAATTAAGTGGGACCCACAAAAATTCATCTTCTTCCTCTCAAAGTTTGCAGAAAACGCAGAACAACAACAACACCATTAACACACCCACTTAACACTACTAAAATTTCAAAACTTAACCAAAAAAATAAAGTGAGTATACCATTTCACTCAGAAAATTATGTAGAACATGAAAATGAACTCAGTTTTTACAGATCTTGCATATAAAAATTAATAAAAAATCATAAAGTTTCGGATCTACCATATACAAACTCAAAATAAGCTACAATTCAACCAAATAATTTAGGGAAAAGCATCACAGCATGTCAACTAGAGTAGAGACACGAAAACCTACTTGTTTTGAGCTTTATTTTGGCCTTGTTACCTCAAACCTTCTTTTTGACACTTTGAGCTTTAATCCACCATTTCCACTTGATCTCTGAAGCTTTGAAGGTGTAAGTTCAGCTACTGGAAGTGTGTGATGAAGGTTTGAAGAAGAGATTTTGAGTTTTGGTTAAGATTTGAGTGAGATTGAATTTTGAGAAAAGTGAGAAAAATGAGAGAAAAATTTGAGATGGGTTTTTTGGTCTCAGCTGCTGCCTCCTTTCTCTAGGGTTTTGGGCTGCGAAAATCTACCCTTTAAATAGGGAAAAATTAGGTTTTGAAGGTGGGAAGGGTGGTCACCAAGAAAGGGTAAAAGAGGGAAATCAAGTTTGTGATATTTTCATGATTTTTGGTTGCACATGAGTCTTTTATTTTAGTAATGAGGTGGAGAGTAGTAGAATATTCTAGTGATGGGGTGAGGTGAAAGTGAGTAGAAACTTTAGGGATTTTTTTGGTTTTGGGGATTTTGATGGTTTTGGGGGTTTTAGCTCATAAATAGGTAAAAATTAAATTGTAACATTTTTTTTTGAGTTTTGAATAAAACACAATGATTATGAGAAAAATGCAAATTATAAAAAAGAAATATTTTATTGACATTTTGCAAAATGTTGACTTTTTGGGTCAAAGTTTGACTTTTGGTCAAATGTTGACTTTCTCTAAAATCTTAAATGAATAAAATAAGAAGGCACATTTTACATGGGGCAAAATTAGGGTATGACACGGTGTTTGTTCGTTGTTCCTGTTTGGCTTACCTATAAAATGGTACATAAGTGGCTTGTTAGGCTTTTACCATCCCATACCCTTGAATGGTGTAGTGGTGGCTTTTGAATGTTTACATATACCTTGTATTAGGCTTCCTTTGTGGGGTCTTTTGCGGTGCACATGTATTCATAGATTTTTTGGACGCGGTGTTTGAGATGACCTTTGGTTCTTCCAATGATGTCTCTGATTATCGATTTCCATAAATTATGCCTGCTCTATTGCTTGTTTTGTTCCCCTTTTGTGGGCGCAAAACTTGCACTTTGCGCATAGTCATTAATGGATGCTACCTGGTTGATCCTGCCAGTAGTCATATGCTTGTCTCAAAGATTAAGCCATGCATGTGTAAGTATGAACTAATTCAGACTGTGAAACTGCGAATGGCTCATTAAATCAGTTTTAGTTTGTTTGATGGTATCTACTACTCGGATAACCGTAGTAATTCCAGAGCTGTTCATCAGAAGCTTAAAATTCAAGGTCTAAAGAAAGTGGCTCTGAGGATAAAAGCAAGGCTCTGAAGGATTCAGAAGCTGATGACTTTAAGAAGCTGCACTACAGGCTCTGAAACAAATGGAATTTGCGTCACTCAAGAACTGACAGAATCAGAACCTATGATTAAAGAACAATCTACTTCAAGGCTCTGTCACATCCATAGGAAGGAATATTCGTTGGTACAACGTTAATCTTATCCATAAGTGGAGCGCATTTGAGGATCATACTATTATTACTCAAAATGGATGAGTGATAATTCAAATTGCAAGGTAGTCGAATTGGATTTCTTTGCTAAAGAAGGCCATCTACAACTAGCAATTGTACGACCAAATTCCAGCTGACACCTTATCTCTCTGCAACGGTCATTGTAACACCCGTATTTAATTAAATAGGATTTTTATATGTTTATTTGTCTATTTACTTAATTACTTGAATAAATGTGTTTCTTGATTTCTATCTATAGTTATGCATTGACTAAATGAAGGGTATTTTAGTTTGTTTGATGGTATCAGTTTTAGTTTGTTTGATGGTATCTACTACTCGGATAACCGTAGTAATTCCAGAGCTGTTCATCAGAAGCTTAAAATTCAAGGTCTAAAGAAAGTGGCTCTGAGGATAAAAGCAAGGCTCTGAAGGATTCAGAAGCTGATGACTTTAAGAAGCTGCACTACAGGCTCTGAAACAAATGGAATTTGCGTCACTCAAGAACTGACAGAATCAGAACCTATGATTAAAGAACAATCTACTTCAAGGCTCTGTCACATCCATAGGAAGGAATATTCGTTGGTACAACGTTAATCTTATCCATAAGTGGAGCGCATTTGAGGATCATACTATTATTACTCAAAATGGATGAGTGATAATTCAAATTGCAAGGTAGTCGAATTGGATTTCTTTACTAAAGAAGGCCATCTACAACTAGCAATTGTACGACCAAATTCCAGCTGACACCTTATCTCTCTGCAACGGTCATTGTAACACCCGTATTTAATTAAATAGGATTTTTATATGTTTATTTGTCTATTTACTTAATTACTTGAATAAATGTGTTTCTTGATTTCTATCTATAGTTATGCATTGACTAAATGAAGGGTATTTTAGTAATTCCCTAGGATAATTAATTCTATTTATAACCTTTTATTTATGATTAGATGAATTAATTGGTTAATTGTGAGAAGTAGTAGAATAGTGGTTTATGTTCTTACTAGAATATTAATGAATTGGACTTATGGTGAGTGAGTGGGCTAAGCCCAATAGAGAATGATAAGATAAGAAGGGTATAAGTGGTAATTTAATTACCATTAAGTTAAGATAAGAAAAATAGAAAGATAGAAATCATAAGATAGAAAGAAGAAAAGGAGGTAGAGAGAGAAGAGAGCAAGAAACCTTTTCTTTGAAGAAGAAGAAAGAGCAAGAGAAAGAACTAGAGATAGAAGGACTAAAGAATTCAGAAAAAAAACCTAAGGTAAGAGAGTAGTTTAGTTTCTCAAGAGTGATTAAGAGAGGGGGAGAAAGTCTTACTCTCTCCAACCCAATCCTCTCTCACTCTTTTCTTTGGGTTTGGGTTTGATTCTTAAAAATGAATGGTTTTCATGTTATAGACAGATTACTCAAATGATTTGATGAAAGAAAAACTACAAATTTGGGTTCAAATTATGGGAATTTGCTAAATGTTTGTAGGTTTTGAGTTTTGATGATAAATTGATAAAAATGATATCTTGAATGTGTGAAATGTTGTTAATTGATGAAATGAGCTGTACTTCTATGTTTAGCATGATTATATATGTATAAAGTTGTTAACTTTTTGAATTGATATGTTGAAATTTCAAGAATTTGAACTATTGTAGCAAAAACCCGAGAACAGAGTGATCTGATGCTGTCAAGCTCGCTGCAGCGAGTGCAGGGCGAGCTGACAGCGAGTTCACCTGTTGCTCTCTGACTTAACTCGCTGCAGCGAGTTGTGAGCTCGCCAAGGCGAGTTACTCAGACTTGAAAATTATGTTTTTCTTGAAAATATGATACCTATGCTTATGATATGTTAGGGTTATGATCCCATGGTTATAATATATCATTAATATGTGTAATTTGACTAGACTTGATGGAAATAATGTACTTAATGTTGAAGTGCATGATTATGATATTATTTTGAAATGAATTGATTATATTCATGAGTTGATGATTACATTCATGCATTCATATGTGCATGATGAGCAGGTATTTTAGTGAGGTGACTAAAATACGGAATATTTTAACGAGGTGGTTAAAATATAGTTAGAATAAGTTTTCTAACGAAATGACAAGGTACCTTCATACATTAGAGGAATGCTAGGGAGCATTCATGAACTTCTTGCATTAGTTTGCATTAGGAGATGAAGTTGATTATCTATGCGTGATAATTTGGTAAATGACATTCTTGGTTATGCATTGATTTGTTATATGTCATTGATATATGGATTGGTTATATTAATTGATAAGGTTGTGTTGTATTAATGTTAATTGATACTTGAACTATATACAACTAGTGAATGAGGTTGCTTATATGATATGATTATTGCGTTTCCTTATCTATTTAATATGAATGTATAGTGTTCGATACACTTGCATTATTTTGCGGGATTCTTTACTAACTCTCTGTTTTGTGTAAATGCTGAACCTTTGGGGGTTCACGTGTGCAGGGTGAGGAGTTAGCATCGACGGATTAGCATTGTCTGCGCTTTTGCTTGCTAGTGGTGAGGAGACAAGCTTTATGCTTCTCCTAGTTAGCCTTAGTTCTAGTTGGTTTGTAATAAGTAGGTGCTCTGATATTTGTAACATCGAGTCAGGTAGACCTTTTTCCTTATTCGAATGTTTTTGAGCATGGAGTGTTCTTATGAATGTTTTGAACTATGGCATTTATTTTATCCATGTTAGATGCATGGATAGGTTGATACTTATTTATCTATTTTGTCAGAACTTAAGTTGATGTATGATGATTATGTCTTAAGATGCATGAATTTAATTTGGATATCCATTAATATATATATGATGCACGCATGTATAAATGGTTTTAGATTGTACACCTTGATTCTATATGTATTCATTAATTTAAAGTTAAGTAATTTTATATATGGTGTTAGGGTGTTACAATAGTTGGTATCAGAGCCTGGTTGATTCATGTCGGATCAATTAGGCTTAGAATTACCCGTGTGTACAACATGTGTAGGAGACACTGTTAGTACTTAGTTCTAATGTTAATTGGATTTGATTGGTTATCCAGGTGATGTCTCAAAGGGCGATTGCGGATGCCTTGACCATGATCGCTAATGCCATGGCTCAAGAGGCGACGAATAGGAATGCCGAGAGGGTTGCTCAAGAGAACCTTAGAGGCAATGAGGATGAAGCAAGATTGAAGCGTTTCTTGAAGAAAAATCCACAAGTCTTCAAGGGTGGACATGATCCTGATGGTGCTATCAAATGGTTGGAAGCTATGGAAAGAATTTTCGGAGCAATGAGGTGGTCGGAAACACAAAAGATGACCTTGGGAACCTACATGCTTCATGAGGATGCTAGCTATTGGTGGAGAAATGCATGCCAAAGGTTGGGATTTGGAAATACCGTTATTACTTGGGAGTGCTTCAAGAGAGAGTTCTTAGTCAAGTACTTTCCATCGGACATAAGGAATAGGAAAGTGGTTGAATTTATGGAGTTGAAACAAGGAAACATGTCCGTGGCCGAGTATGCGGCAAAGTTTGAAGAGTTGTGTAGGTATAGCCGACACTACAACACGGTTTAAGCGGAGATGGATAAGTGTGTCAAGTTTGAAAGCGGATTACGTCCCGACATTAAGTTGCTTATTGGTTTCTCGGAAATTCAGAACTTTGCCACTTTGGTGAACAAGAGTAGCATTTGTGATAGAGATGCAAAGGCCAAGTCAAGCTACTACAAGAATGCAAATGATAAGAAAGGAAAAGAGGTGAATCGTGGGAAGCCTTATGACAACAAATGGAAGAAGAAGGGTGGTGAAGGTAGTGGAAAGAAGACTAATGAAGGCTATGACAAAGAGAAGGCTAAGTGCTATAGGTGCAAGAAGCCGGGGCACATGGCTTATGAATGTAAGGAACCGATTAGTTGCTACAATTGTGGAGAGTGTTGGTGTAAGCCCTAGAGGCCAATGACTTAAGTACTTGTATCGAATTAATTATTAATAATATATTGTTTCTTTATTAATAATCAAAGGCATTTTCTTTATTATGTTTGTATGTCCAAAATAATGAAGTCCCTAGAATAGTTAAATCCATTTAATGAAATATTAAGTATGACTTAATCATGAGATTCATTAAATACAAGGATACTATTCTTAAAGCATCCGTAGACAAGTTTTATTATGATTTGGGATAATAATAAAACATAGAGACTATTATGAAGATAGACTGATGATCGCATCTCATGAATCATAGGATAAGGAGTTATCAGGTCTTGACATAGGTATAAATATTAAGAGTAATGTTTATACCGGATTGACCCGCTATGAGAGTACTACATGCAATGTTATGCAAAGTGTCATAAGTAGCTCTCATGGTGATAATGGTGTAAGCCACCCTTAGACCTGAAACCACTTTGTACCCTAGATGTGGAGTCAAGTGCTTTGTTGCTGATCTAACGTTGTCCGTAACAGGATGACCATAAAGGCAGTTGATGGGTACTTGTCGCGGTGATTTTTGGATATCAAACTATTAATTAGTTATGATTCACAAATTTATGATTCACCACCGAGCTTTTATTTTTCCAAGGAAAAGGGGAAAAGTTCGAAATAACCCTATTTTTTTAGAGATTAAAGGTTCGGGGGTTAGTTACGTTAAGGGAAGGTATTAGCACCCTAAACGTCTATAGTACTCTATAGGAACCTCTTGTTTTATTTTACTTTGTGCTAAAATTAATTTGCTTGTTAGAAAATATGTACATAAAAAAGGTTTAAAGCGATAATTGAAAAAGAAAGGAGAAAAATATTTTTGTTATTTTTATTGATTTGGGAAGACGCGAAGTCTTTTGCACTACGTACCCGTGAGGGATCAAAACCTCGTAGTTCGGGGTAAAAAGACTGAAATTGATTTGTTGATGTTTTTTATTTTTTGAAAATATTTTAAAATAAAAGCCAAGTGGCAAAAATGTTTTTTGAATTTGTTTTTGTATTTTTTTAATTTTTGAGAAAAAAGGTGTTTAGATATATTTACATGAAATAAAAGATTTATTATGAAAAAAAAGTTTTGAAAAAGTCTCTCGACAAAAATCGAGGTTTTTAATGAAAGAGATTTTTTTTTGAAAATGAATTTTTGAGATATTTGAATGTTTTTTGGTTTTTTTGTTATTTTTAAAGAGAAAACTATGTGTGATGAAATGATCTAAATTAAACGCGAGGAATTTTCACGATGACGTTGGATCAAAGTGAAAGTCCCCTTTTCCTTGGAATTGACGCTACTATTTTTGTGTTTTTTTTTGTTTTTTGACGTAAAGCGATAAATAAATATGCATGCGATGCAGTTTTCTCATTTATATATTTACATTGATTCCTAAATACATTCTAGATCACAATAATAAAATAAATAAATAAATAAAAGAGTATGTATGGTATATAAAAAAAACATGAAAAAACAAATAAAAGAGAAAGGGTAAAAGAGTAGATCATGGGTGCTTTAGCAAAATGCAGGACCAAGCCCGAACCTTTGCTTTTCGATTCGGATTTGATTTTGGAATCGTTCTCCTGTTTCGTTTGTGTTTGATTCGGTTTTGAATTTTGGGTTGTTGTTTGTGTGATGATGAGTGTTTGAGGTTTGTGTAGGTGTTGTTATTGTGTGATGATTTTAAAGATTATATTAAGATGATGATGATGATGTTTTTATCTGTGGTTGTGATGGAATTGAATAAATTTTGATGGTTGAAGGTTAATGGTGAAGTGTATGATATTGGGATAGTGAAGATGGTTATGGGAGGTGGGAGGAGGAAGAAGAAGCAACGTGTTGTTGCGGTTCTCTTCTTTTCTTTTTTGCTTTTTTTTTTTTTCTCTTACTATTTTTTGTGGTTTTTTGGTTAGAACTTTTGTGTGTTAGCGATCCTAATTTTTCCTCCCCTTTTTGTGTGTAAAGACCATGAGTTATATAGTATTAGAATTAGGTTTAGGTTTTAATGTTTGGAAATGTATGCAATGAATGTGGTTTATTGGTAATTAAGGGTCTTCCTTATTGAGATTGATTTGCCATAATTGCGAGATTCTTCCCTTTTGCACTATTTGACTTTTTTAAATGAATGAAAATATTTTTGTTGTTTTTATGATTTTTTGAACAAAAGTAAGAAAATAAAATAAAAATAGTAACAATAATAATGATGCAAAATTGGGGAAAACATGTAAAAATGACAAACATGAGATTCGAACTCGTGACCTTGCACTTGTAACTCCTTAAACATTCTTTTCACTACCAAATGAGCTAATTCACATGTTCGAAAGAAAATGCAACTTAAACCAATATGATAATAAAAAGTGGTAAGATAATTGGTCAAAAAATGGGGTATGACAGATGCCCCTATTTAAGTTTCTTCGACCAGAGACCTGAACAGAGAATTTTGATTTGACAGGTCGAAGAGACTTAAATATAGAGTACACCATTTTTTGACCAAATTAAACTGTAAAAAGCTATGAAAGATACCCGAGTCCGTTAAAGGAAGGGTCCAACTCTGCTGGGAAAAAAATACAGTTTCACTGGGGGATATGTTGAAAAATAATATCTACTACCGTATGGATAGCATAATGAATGTAATGAAAAATAATATCTACTACCGTATAGATAGCTTAATGAAGATGATGAAAATTATACCTACCACCGTATGGATAGCATAATGAAGATAATGAAAAAGATAAGACACTGTCTACTACCGTATAGATAGCTTAACAAAAGACAAGTGACAAATATGCATACTACCATATGGATAGCTTAATGAATGTAATGAAAAATAATATCTACTACCGTATAGATAGCTTAATGAAGATGATGAAAATTATACCTACTATCGTATGGATAGCATAATGAAGATAATGAAAAAGATAAGACACTGTCTACTACCGTATGGATAGCTTAATGAAAGACAAGTGACAAATATTGCCTACTATCGTATGGATAGCATGACAGATGTTACCTACTACCGTATTGATAGCTTAATGAAGGTAATGAAAAAGATAAGACATTGTCTACTACCGTATGGATAGCTTAACGAAAGACAGGTGACAAATATTGCCTACTATCGTATGGATAGCATGACAGATGTTACCTACTACCGTATTGATAGCTTAATGAAGGTATTGAAAAAGACAAGACACTGTCTACTACCGTATGGATAGCTTAACGAAAGACAAGTGACAAATATTGCCTACTATCGTATGGATAGCATGACAGATGTTACCTACTACCGTATTGATAGCTTAATGAAGGTAATGAAAAAGATAAGACACTGTCTACTACCGTATGGATAGCTTAACGAAAGACAAGTGACAAATATTGCCTACTATCGTATGGATAGCATGACAGATGTAACCTACTACCGTATTGATAGCTTAATGAAGGTAATGAGAAAGACAAGACACTGTCTACTACCGTATGAATAGCTTAACGAAAGACAAGTGACAAATATTGCCTACTATCGTATGGATAGCATGACAGATGTTACCTACTACCGTATTGATAGCTTTATGAAGGTAATGAAAAAGATAAGACACTGTCTACTACTGTATGGATAGCTTAACGAAAGACAAGTGACAAATATTGCCTACTATCGTATGGATAGCATGACAAATGTTACCTACTACCGTATTGATAGCTTAATGAAGGTAATGAAAAAGACAAGACACTGTCTACTACCGTATGGATAGCTTAACGAAAGACAAGTGACAAATATTGCCTACTATCGTATGGATAGCATGACAGATGTTACCTACTACCGTATTGATAGCTTAATGAAGGTAATGAAAAAGATAAGACCCTGTCTACTACCGTATGGATAGCTTAACGAAAGACAAGTGACAAATACTGCCTACTATCGTATGGATAGCATGACAGATGTAACCTACTACCGTATTGATAGCTTAATGAAGGTAAATAAAAATTATAGATATTACCTACTACCGTATTGATAGCTTAATGAAGGTGAATAATGATAGATATGACCTACTACCGTATTGATAGCTTAATGAAGGTATTGAAAAATGATTGAACATTATCTACTATCAATGATGTGATGGCTTAAAAAGACAATGATATGTATTACCTACTACTGTAATGGTAGCTTAATGAAGGTAATGAAAATGATGGATATTACCTACTATCTTATGGATAGCTTAATGAAGGTATGTTTTTTAGTAACATCTCTTGACCAGACATACTGGGGTTGACACTACTTGGGGAGATTGAAAGTTTAATTTGCTTGCATGCAAGCTACTCAAATAAAGATACTGCCACTTGCTTATTGGAATTAGAACTCGATCAAGGAAAGAACTGGAGACAAATAGTTAAACAACACTCTATACCCAATGAGGCATGAACTCGACTGGGTTCTCCATCCGTGCATGGGAGTGGAGGTAACTGAAACAACCTTCTTCCACGAGGACTGAGCTCGGTGGGAAATTTTGGAAAGGATATGTACTTTTCTGCTTATGGCTGACACTCTAATTGGAGAGAATAACACGCCCACCCTATTTTTGGGGATAAACAAGACAAATGATTTAACTAGACTTCGAGGAGATGAAATAATGTATGAATAATATGAATGTATATGCTATATATGAATGAATGTATGTATATATGAATGCATGTAAGTGTGTATGTATGTATGCATGTATGTATGTGATAGGTGTACTAACAAACAGACAGGACAAGTGAGACTGGATTGTATTGACATCACAACACAAATACTCGGCAATCCTTAACATGGTGAAGATATTATTGGATGTATACATCAGGCCACTGGCGGAGAAAGCTCCGGTTGTGAGGCTCAAACTTTGCAAGGAAGAAGATGCTTCCTGGGGAGAAGACCCAACATTAATCAAGAATCTAAATCAAAGTTCAGCTGGAGGTACCAGACTTAAAGTCCACTGGGAGGTTAGAAGTCGCCATTTGTAAACCGAACAAGAGTGTTCTTCCATTGGCATGCGCTTCGGCAGTCATGCTTTGTTTTTTTTTAGAATCCCTAACTTTTGCCTGGACCGCCTTTTCAGGTTTTCAGTCCACCGGGAGTATATTTCCTTTTTGTGCCCCTAATTTTTGCCTGGACCGCCCTTTCGGGTTTTCAATCCACCGGGACGCTCTTTTTTGCCTAAGCCGCCTTTTCAGGTTTTCGACTTAGCAATTTTTTTCTTTTTCTCTTTTTTTGTAGCAATGACTGTGTTTATCCTGCAGAATCTATCCGTTCTCGGGACGAACATTGTTGCATGCTTCTAGGATTCATGAATTGAGAGAGAATATGTTGGTAGTTTATGCCCAAAAGACATGAGAAAGCTCTGATTAACAACTTTGAATTCCACTGTTGAAGATGCTTCAAATCGGAGGTACTCTAACAACTGAGGTGCCCCAAGTGAGTGAATCCTTGACTTTGAATCTTTGAAGAGTATGCCCCTTGATGTAAGGACTTGCCCCTGATTGGCTGGATCCTGAGGTAACTTGCCCCAAGTTAGGAGCTTTTTCAGTCGATTCGCCCTCGATTAGACCATTTGCTTGAATTTCCTTGTTGCCAAATATAGATTTGCCAAAAAAAATTGCTTTCTTTTGAAAAGTGTTTTTGATGCAATGCAACATGCAAGTTTTGGAACTGGAAAATTTTATGGAAAACACATGTGGTGTGTGTGAAAGATAGTTACTCAACAAGCAGGTGGAGTCAGTTTTATTTTACAATGATTTTGCTGATTATGCTTTCATAGTGAACCTAGCTTCAGTTAGGTCTTTTGAGGGTTATAACGTGGCGTGGTTCATGGTTTAAAAAAAAGAGATTATTAGGCTCAAAGTTTTGTTTTAACCCACCCATTCTCCTTTGATGATCTTCATTCCTAAATTCAAATAATCTGGTAGACATTTTTGTTAACAAGAGAAATTATGATAACGAAGTTGGAGATCAACGATTTGGTCAAAGCTCAGATGAGGTTCTTGAAGTGGCAATCACTTTTTTAATTACAAGCCCTCCATTTTTTTTTGTAATCCTTTATTTTTTCATGGACCAATTTTTTTTGGATTTTGTGGTCCATCGGGATGCCCTAATTTTTGCCTATGTCTTTCTACTTAGCGGGCTCTTTTTTTTGAAATTTTTTATGTAGTAGGATTGTGATTGCCGCGAATTATGGTGAGCTTTATTCTCTCATGACCTCTTCCTTTTAAGATGCATTGATCCTCTTGCATTGGGATGTATCATCGAATTAATTGAAAGACTACCCTGCCCCGGGTTGAGATTAAGGGTTTTTGAAAAGTAGAAAGAACACCAACTTCAGGCTTGAATGGGTTGACTACGGATTATCTCCTTATATCTCCAGTGTTTGGGAACATGAAACAATGCCTTACATCATTAACCAGGTCTTACTAATGAAAGCGTATATCAGCAATTTTAAGTCATTTAGTTTACATCACTCTCCCCTCAAGTGGAATGGAAAAGCATTGCCATTTGTTTGATGGCACAAGAAAAGAGTGAATACGAATGAGTGGATTCCGAAAACATGCATGTTCATTTTATTAAAATAGTAATCAAAATGTACAATTTTAAAAGCAAACAAATACTTGGCGAGAAAGAAATTACAACCGGCAATGAGAACAAAAGGCCTAGTGATCGTAGGACAAACTTCATTGTTGATACTCCGACTTTAAGAGGCGCTTGAGAAAGAGGTTTTGGCTTTTGATGAAGAAGGGTAAATGAATCCTGCACTGTGGAAGGTCTCCTCAAGCGTCTTAATAGCAACATTTGGCCCAACAGCTTTTGCGGGTGAAGGAGAGAAGCCCAACCCTTCACGATGATTGTTCTCTGACAGGGTCACAACCTGTCCCCAACCTGTGGACAACCCACTCTGAATCACCTTTTGTGCATCGTTCAAGGAAGAAATAGATGTCCTATTCTCCTTGGCCTTCTTATTGCCTAATGATAGCCTTTGGAATTGACTAAGCACCATCTTAACAAATGATGTCTCGTGTTGTGGAGCTTGAGTGTTGAGAGGAGGATGAGTTGGTGGGTGATTCTGCGCAACCACCAGCGAAGTTACTTTGGCCTCCAACTGTTCTAACTCTGATCGAAGTGTTATCACTTCTCCACGGAGTTCAATGATCTCTTGCTCGACTAAGTCCATTCTCCTTTTTGTTTGCAAGAGTATTGTATACGCAAGTTGGCGCGAGACGAGGTCGTCGGACCACTTTTCCCTTGACTGAGGCAGAGAGAGAAGAAGAAGAAGATATAAGACTCGATTTTGAAACTTATGAATGCAGTATGATGCATGATATGTTTATGCTAAAATATGCAAAGCTTTATTTTATCGAAGGACGTATAAATTAATTGTAAGCATTCTAGAGAAGATTATTACAACTAAAATCATTACAAAGTAAATCTTTTTTTTTTCTGTTCTCTTACAAGATCCATATCTATAATGTTTACGAAAAATTTGTTTAAGTCCTTCGATATTGGATGGAAAAAACTTTATGAATGAGTGTATGAATGCATGATTATGCGCAAACATGGTGGGGTTAAGTTCATAATGTTGGAGTCAAAGGTGAAAATCCTCCCATATGGTGAGTACTAGAGTTCCTTCGTACCTGTATCACGGGTTCTACACAGTTCCCAAAGTTATCAACCGTCTCATAGATATTATCGGCTTACAAGATTAACTCTCGGTCCAATAATATCCACAAGACGATCTCGTTTGAGTGTAGTATCGCGTATCGACCAACTTAAGATTGACTCTTAATTAGTCACCGCGCTACGTCCTAAAAGTCAAGATGGGTTAAAGGTAACTCTAAAGGTCCATAGCGTCGTCAGTCCCTCGAAAGTAGAACGCCGAACACGATTACTCATGTCAACGCCGTTACCCCAAGTTTCCTCAGCTAAGTGTGATTATATCATATGCGTGCCATGGTCCGAAATATACTTCGGGCATGTCGCTTTGATTATACCACTATCCTATCTTATTGTTTCTCTCAAGTCCGGGTGGGGGACTTATCTCGCCACTCAAGAAACCCACACAAGAGAACATATATACATACATACAAGCAACAAAATATAATAGCACAAAAATAAATTTCAAACAAGTTAGGCTCAACCCTCTTGGGGGAGTCCCCAGTGAAGTCGCCATTTCTGTCGCGGTGATTTTTGGATATCAAACTATTAATTAGTTTTGATTCACAAATTTATGATTCACCACCGAGCTTTTATTTTTCCAAGGAAAAGGGGAAAAGTTCGAAATAACCCTATTTTTTTAGAGATTAAAGGTTCGGGGGTTAGTTACGTTAAGGGAAGGTATTAGCACCCTAAACGTCTATAGTACTCTATAGGAACCTCTTGTTTTATTTTACTTTGTGCTAAAATTAATTTGCTTGTTAGAAAATATGTACATAAAAAAGGTTTAAAGCGATAATTGAAAAAGAAAGGAGAAAAATATTTTTGTTATTTTTATTGATTTGGGAAGACGCGAAGTCTTTTGCACTACGTACCCGTGAGGGATCAAAACCTCGTAGTTCGGGGTAAAAAGACTGAAATTGATTTGTTGATGTTTTTTATTTTTTGAAAATATTTTAAAATAAAAGCCAAGTGGCAAAAATGTTTTTTGAATTTGTTTTTGTATTTTTTTAATTTTTGAGAAAAAAGGTGTTTAGATATATTTACATGAAATAAAAGATTTATTATGAAAAAAAAGTTTTGAAAAAGTCTCTCGACAAAAATCGAGGTTTTTAATGAAAGAGATTTTTTTTTGAAAATGAATTTTTGAGATATTTGAATGTTTTTTGGTTTTTTTGTTATTTTTAAAGAGAAAACTATGTGTGATGAAATGATCTAAATTAAACGCGAGGAATTTTCACGATGACGTTGGATCAAAGTGAAAGTCCCCTTTTCCTTGGAATTGACGCTACTATTTTTGTGTTTTTTTTCTTTTTTGACGTAAAGCGATAAATAAATATGCATGCGATGCAGTTTTCTCATTTATATATTTACATTGATTCCTAAATACATTCTAGATCACAATAATAAAATAAATAAATAAATAAATAAAAGAGTATGTATGGTATATAAAAAAAACATGAAAAAACAAATAAAAGAGAAAGGGTAAAAGAGTAGATCATGGGTGCTTTAGCAAAATGCAGGACCAAGCCCGAACCTTTGCTTTTCGATTCGGATTTGGTTTTGGAATCGTTCTCCTGTTTTGTTTGTGTTTGATTCGGTTTTGAATTTTGGGTTGTTGTTTGTGTGATGATGAGTGTTTGAGGTTTGTGTAGGTGTTGTTATTGTGTGATGATGTTAAAGATTATATTAAGATGATGATGATGATGTTATTATCTGTGGTTGTGATGGAATTGAATAAATTTTGATGGTTGAAGGTTAATGGTGAAGTGTATGATATTGGGATAGTGAAGATGGTTATGGGAGGTGGGAGGAGGAAGAAGAAGCAACGTGTTGTTGCGGTTCTCTTCTTTTCTTTTTTTGCTTTTTTTTTTCTCTTACTATTTTTTGTGGTTTTTTGGTTAGAACTTTTGTGTGTTAGCGATCCTAATTTTTCCTCCCCTTTTTGTGTGTAAAGACCATGAGTTATATAGTATTAGAATTAGGTTTAGGTTTTAATGTTTGGAAATGTATGCAATGAATGTGGTTTATTGGTAATTAAGGGTCTTCCTTATTGAGATTGATTTGCCATAATTGCGAGATTCTTCCCTTTTGCACTATTTGACTTTTTTAAATGAATGAAAATATTTTTGTTGTTTTTATGATTTTTTGAACAAAAGTAAGAAAATAAAATAAAAATAGTAACAATAATAATGATGCAAAATTGGGGAAAACATGTAAAAATGACAAACATGAGATTTGAACTCGTGACCTTGCACTTGTAACTCCTTAAACATTCTTTTCACTACCAAATGAGCTAATTCACATGTTCGAAAGAAAATGCAACTTAAACCAATATGATAATAAAAAGTGGTAAGATAATTGGTCAAAAAATGGGGTATGACAGTACTTCACAAAGCATGCTGAGGGACAGTAGTGACCTAGATGAAATTTGCCAATCCTGCATAACAGGAAAAATGTCATGGGCCCAATATTGAACTGGACAAAGATGACACCAAGTATGCTTTGTGTTCAATATAGACATAAAGGACAAAGGGGTAATTGTACACACTGATATTATCACTAGAGGTTGTGTTTAGATCACATGTTAATTTCTCATAACTTGGGTAGCAATGATGTGTTGCTAGATACCGCTCATTGTTTATTATATTAAATAGAGGATTTAATATAATTGCCAACGTTATGGAAACCTACAAGGGTCACACACATAAGAACAGACTAGTGTGAAATTGGAACACCGTAAGGTACGGTGCACCTCATAGAATTAAGGAAATATGATAAGGGTATCATGGTAATTAAATAAGCGTATCATAATTTGTTATGAAAAAGAAAGCATTCATGTGTACATGACACATGGGGGGTGCGTTTCTTAAAAGACTTATTTAATTAAAAGGTTTTAGTAAAATTGTGGCCCAATGACAAATAGTTTGTCTTGGTGCACAAGACAAGTGGTTCTATAAATAGAACACTTGTGAGAAAGAAAATCACTTGATGAAAATCAATCTCTAAAACCCTAATCCTTATTTTCCCACCTCTCACTAGAAACCTTCATTCTCGGAGCTAGCACTCTTTTGGAGGCATCTGTTCGTGTGGACTAGATAGAGGCGTTACATCTCTAACGCTCGTGATCTTGTTCGTGATTGATCTCGTTCGTGATTGATCTTGTTCGTGATTGATCTTGTTCGTGATTGATCATCAATTGTTCGTGGATTAAAGAGAGTTTTCACATTAAAGGTAAAACTCTAAACACTATTCATGACCATTCGTAAGGATCCATAGAAGGAAAAATTTTAATATTCCGCTGCGCAATCTCTGATTGTTCTTTCAATTGGTATCAAGAGCCACTTACGAAACCATGAATTGATGTTTGTTTAAATTCATGAATTCAGTTTTAATTTATTTAAAACACTTAATAAAGATTAAAATCGAGTAATTAAAATTTGGCATCTATTTGTATGAAAATTGATGATTGACATTGAAACCGCTTCGGAATCCGACAATTGAATGGTGAAGCAGTGACATGTTAATCGTCATAGTTTATACAAATAAGAATGATCAATACTTATATGTGATATAAGTGATCGTGATGCAAAGCGGTGTATTTGATACATCGTTCATAATTTCGTTCAAATAAAACAAATTATGAAAGTTATTTGATATTGAATTAATTCATGTTCATTCGCTTTGGAATCCGACATTAGTATGGTGAAGCAATGACATGTTAATTACCTATATTGAATTTCGATCATAAAAGGTTTTGACGGCACGAAATTTTGCATTAGGATTCGCGACGGCACAAGGGTTGTGCTGTCAAAAGGGTGCTGTCTGTGTACCTGCGCCAGGCGCAGGGTATGCTGCGCTAGGCGCAGCTGGCAGAGGAGTCTGCGCCAGGCTCATGATCATCTGCGCTAGGCGCAGAGGCCAGACAGCCCTGCGCCAGGCGCGGGACTGTCTGCGCCAGGCGCAGCTGACAGCAGTTTTTTGATCATCCGCCGAAGTTTTAATTTTAATTATTCCACACGACTTAAACGTATAATAATAAAATATGTGTTTAATATTATGGTTTTCTAATGATTGATTATGGCCTTAGTTTACTCCTTTTGTTTTTTAATTTGGTTTTTTAAATACGGCCTGCGTGTCGTGCCTCTCTCTCTATAAATTCTTGATGTAATTTCTCTTCTCATCTTACTCCCTCGTATGTAAAACGAGTATTCTTTTGATGTAATATTAAAATAGAAATTATTAGAGGAACAAAGGAGGACAGCCAACGAAGATGACGCTTGGAGAAGTAGATCATCGTTAGGCTAGTTTAGGGTTCTCTCATTGGCTTGAGAGAACACTTACGTTAGGAGGCCATAATCATATCATTTTATTATTGTATGTATGTTGATGCATGTGAGAGCGTTTAATATGTTAAACAAGCCGGTGAGATCAAATAAATTAAAATCCCTCAAGAGACACATAAGAAATTAATAAAGAAAATGTGGGTTCGCCCACCGCGGAGTACATTTTGTTTACTAATAAAATATGTGAATATTAAGTTTACGCTTTACAAGCTTTAGAACTCATCAAGACTAGTATCGAGCTATGTAGGTTCGCCCACCGCGAAGTGCATACTCTATATTGGTAAGGTGCGATGGGATAATTGTAATATCCAACTTCTAAAGTAAGGGTCAAACTTAACTTAACAAATATAATGAGATTATACGAGTTTAAGAAGCAATGGTTGGGAATAATTCATAAGATGAATTAGAATAAGGAGTTATTCACCCAATTGATATATTCAAGAGTTGTATGAGATACAATTGGAAGGAGTTCCTACCTAAATAGCTAAGTCTTGTGTAATCCGCCCACCGCGGACTTAAGACAAGGTGAAATATGGATCTTGACCTACTAGAAAATCTTCCAACGGGATTTTCCGAATCAAATGATGAGGGTCATTTGTTTTGAGTAAAATAGTGGGAGCAAATTTAATTAAAGACCTAATTAAATATAATGATACTTATATTTTCACTTCTTAATATAGATAACTATGTCATCAAACACATCAAACAACATTTTGCGATCAATCCTTGACAAAGAAAAATTGAATGGTTCAAATTTTCTTGATTGGCACCGTAATCTGAGGATTGTCCTCAAGCATGTTAATAAGCTGTATGCCTTAGAGGAACCTGTCCCTGAGGATGAGCCTGCCCATAATGCTCCTAAGGCTGAAAAGGATGCTTATAAGAAGCATGTTGAAGATGCTAATGAGGTTGCATGCCTCATGTTGGCTACCATGAATTCTGAGCTTCAGAAGCAACATGAAAACATGAATGCTGTTGAAATGATCGAACACCTGAAAACTCTATATGCGGAGCAAGCCCGTCATGAGAGGTTCGAAGTTTCAAAATCCCTTTTTCAATGCAAGCGAAGTGAGGGATCTCCGGTAGGTCCTCATGTACTCAAGATGATTGGGTATGTGGGAAACCTTGAAAGGTTAGGATTCCCTCTCGAAAAGGAACTTGCAACTGATCTTATTCTGTAATCGTTGCCGGATAGTTTCAATCAGTTTATCCTTAACTTCAATATGAATGATTTGGATAAGACTCTTCCTGAATTGCTAAGTATGTTGAGAACTGCCGAGCAAAATCTGAAGTCTAAAGGGAAATCCATTCTAATGGTTAGTAATGGGAATAAGCATCACAAGAAGCCCAAAAAGCAAGGTAGTAATTGGAAAGGCAAAGGAGTTGCCAAACCAAAGCAAACTGCCCCTGCTTTGAAACCTAATGGAGGCATAGAAAAGGAAGGCAATTGCTTCTATTGCGGTAAGACCGGACATTGGAAGAGGAATTGCCCAAAGTACCTGGAAGATAAGAAGAAAGGAGTAGCTCCTACAACTTCAGGTATTTTTATTATAGAAATTAATTTATCTACTTCTACATCTTGGGTATTAGATACTGGATGTGGTTCTCACATTTGTACCAATGTGCAGGAACTAAAGGAGAGTAGAGAATTGGCAAAAGGTGAAGTGGACCTACGAGTCGGCAATGGAGCAAGAGTTGCTGCTTTAGCTGTAGGGACTTATAATTTAGCTTTACCTAGTGGTTTAATAATTCAGTTGAAGAACTGCTATTATGTACCTGCCATTAGCAGGAATATTATTTCCGTTTCTTGTTTGGACAAGTTTGGTTTTTCATTTATGATAAAGAACAATTGTTGCTCTATTTATTTAAATGATATATTCTATGCTAATGCTCAAATGTATAATGGACTATATGTCCTTGATCTTGAGACGCCAATCTATAACATTGATACTAAAAGGATGAAACGTAATGAGTTGAATCCAAGTTACCTTTGGCATTGTCGTTTAGGCCATATAAATGAGAGACGCATCTCCAAACTCCATAAAGATGGACTTTTGGACTCTTTTGATTATGAATCATATGATACATGTAGATCTTGTTTAATTGGGAAGATGACAAAAGCCTCATTCAAAGGAAAAGGTGAAAGGGCTAATGATCTTTTGGCACTCATACATACTGATGTATGTGGACCATTGAACATACCTGCTAGAGGTGGTTTTACTTACTTCATAACATTTACTGATGACTTCAGTAGATATGGATATGTGTATCTAATGAAACACAAATCCGAATCCTTTGAAAAGTTCAAAGAATTTAAGAATGAAGTGCAAAACCAATTAGGCAAGAATATCAAAACTCTTCGATCAGATCGAGGTGGTGAATATTTAAGCCTAGAATTCAATGACCATCTTAAAGAATGTGGTATAGTATCACAACTGACTCCTCCCGGAACACCACAATGGAATGGTGTATCTGAGAGAAGAAATCGAACCTTGTTAGACATGGTGCGATCAATGATGAGTCATGCGGATCTTCCAAACTCCTTTTGGGGACATGCTCTATTGACAGCAGCTTATACACTTAACCACGTTCCATCCAAAAAGGTTGAAAAGACACCATATGAGATATGGAGTGGAAAGAAGCCACATTTGTCTTTCATGAAGGTTTGGGGTTGTGAAGTCTATGTAAAGCGACTAAGCACAACTAAACTTGAACCCAAATCTGACAAATGCCTATTTGTAGGATATCCTAAAGAAACAAGGGGATACTACTTTTATAATCCTTCCGAGGGCAAAGTGTTTGTCGCTCGAACTGGAGTCTTCTTGGAAAAGGAATTCATTTCCAAAGGAATCAGTGGGAGGAATGTGGAACTTGAAGAAATTCAAGAACCACAAGATATTGGGCAACCAATGGAGGAACATGAGCGGGAACCACAAGAAGTTGTGGAAGAACAACCTGCTCAAGTAGAACAAGTCCAGCGTAGGTCAAACAGGATACGTCACGAACCGGAGAGATATGGGTATCTCATAACGGAACAAGGTGACGTATTACTCATGGATCAAGATGAGCCCGTAACCTACCAAGAGGCCATAACTGGCCCCGAATCTGAGAAGTGGCTAGAAGCCATGAAATCTGAAATAGATTCCATGTACACAAACCAAGTTTGGAACTTGGTAGAGCCTCCCGTAGGAATTCATCCTATAGGATGCAAGTGGGTCTTCAAAAAGAAGACTGACATGGATGGTAAAGTACATACCTACAAAGCAAGACTGGTTGCTAAAGGATATAAACAAATTCATGGTGTTGACTATGATAAAACCTTTTCACCAGTTGCAATGATTAAATCTGTTCGGATTTTACTTGCTATCGCTGCATATCACGATTATGAAATATGGTAAATGGATGTCAAAACTGCTTTCCTTAATGGAAATCTCCTTGAGGATGTGTACATGACACAACCTGAAGGATTTGACATACCAAATGAATCTCATAAGATATGCAAGTTACAGCGATCAATATATGGATTGAAGCAAGCTTCCAGAAGCTGGAATCTTCGTTTTGATGAAACCGTAACAAAGTATGGATTCATTAAAAATGAAGATGAACCTTGTGTCTACAAGAAGGTTAGTGGGAGCATGATCGTTTTCCTAGTATTATATGTAGATGACATATTACTAATAGGAAACGATGTCCCTACACTACAACAAGTAAAGACTTGGTTAGGGAATTGCTTTTCTATGAAGGACCTTGGCGAAGCAGCCTATATATTAGGAATAAGAATCTATAGAGATAGATCACAAAGACTGCTTGGCCTAAGTCAGCGTACATACATAGATAAAGTGCTAAGGCGCTTTAATATGCATGATTCCAAGAAAGGATTCATACCTATGCAACATGGGCTATGTCTTTCGAAGACACAATCCCCTTCATCTAAGGAAGAAAGGGAACGCATGAATGAGATACCGTATGCATCAGCAATCGGATCCATTATGTATGCCATGTTATGTACTCATCCAGATGTCTCGTATGCTTTGAGTGCAACGAGCAGGTACCAATCTGATCCCGGTGAGAGTCACTGGATAGCCGTCAAGAATATCCTTAAGTACTTGAGAAGAACTAAGGAAACATTCTTGGTATATGGAGGTGAGGAAGAACTTTCGGTTGTAGGGTACACCGATGCTAGCTTCCAAACCGACAAGGATGATTTTAGATCGCAATTTGGTTTCGTGTTTTGTCTAAATGGTGGCGCTGTAAGCTGGAAGAGTTCAAAGCAAGAGACAGTTGCTGATTCTACAACTGAAGCCGAGTATATTGCTGCCTCAAGTGCTGCAAAGGAAGCTGTTTGGATTAAGAAGTTCATATCTGAACTTGAAGTGGTCCCTAGCATTGTTGATCCCATTAGTCTGTATTGTGATAACAATGGTGCAATTGCACAAGCTAAGGAACCTAGATCTCACCAACGATCCAAACACATACTTAGGCGATTCCATCTTATTCGAGAGATAATAGATAGAGGAGATGTGAAAATATGCAAAGTACCTACACTAGACAACATAGCTGATCCACTAACAAAGCCTCTTGTGCAGTTAAAGCATGATGGCCACACTAGGTCTATGGGTATTAAAGTAATGCCAGATTGGCCCTAGTGCTAGTGGGAGATTGTTGGTGTAAGCCCTAGAGGCCAATGACTTAAGTACTTGTATCGAATTAATTATTAATAATATATTGTTTCTTTATTAATAATCAAAGGCATTTTCTTTATTATGTTTGTATGTCCAAAATAATGAAGTCCCTAGAATAGTTAAATCCATTTAATGAAATATTAAGTATGACTTAATCATGAGATTCATTAAATACAAGGATACTATTCTTAAAGCATCCGTAGTCAAGTTTTATTATGATTTGGGATAATAATAAAACATAGAGTCTATTATGAAGATAGACTGATGATCGCATCTCATGGATCATAGGATAAGGAGTTATCAAGTCTTGACATAGGTATAAATATTAAGAGTAATGTTTATACCGGATTGACCCGCTATGAGAGTACTACATGCAATGTTATGCAAAGTGTCATAAGTAGCTCTCATGGTGATAATGGTGTAAGCCACCCTTAGACCTGAAACCACTTTGTACCCTAGATGTGGAGTCAAGTGCTTTGTTGTTGATCTAACGTTGTCCGTAACAGGACGACCATAAAGGCAGTTGATGGGTACTTCACAAAGCATGCTGAGGGACAGTAGTGACCTAGATGGAATTTGCCAATCCTGCATAACAGGATAAATGTCATGGGCCCAATATTGAACTGGACAAAGATGACACCAAGTATGCTTTGTGTTCAATATAGACATAAAGGGCAAAGGGGTAATTGTACACACTGATATTATCACTAGAGGTTGTGTTTAGATCACATGTTAATTTCTCATAACTTGGGTAGCAATGATGTGTTGCTAGATACCGCTCATTGTTTATTATATTAAATAGAGGATTTAATATAATTTCCAACGTTATGGAAACCTACAAGGGTCACACACATAAGAACAGGCTAGTGTGAAATTGGAACACCGTAAGGTACGGTGCACCTCATAGAATTAAGGAAATATGATAAGGGTATCATGGTAATTAAATAAGCGTATCATAATTTGTTATGAAAAAGAAAGCACTCATGTGTACATGACACATGGGGGGTGCGTTTCTTAAAAGATTTTAGTAAAATTGTGGCCCAATGACAAATAGTTTGTCTTGGTGCACAAGACAAGTGGTTCTATAAATAGAACACTTGTGAGAAAGAAAATCACTTGATGAAAGAGAGTTTTCACATTAAAGGTAAAACTCTAAACACATTAAAGGTAAAACTCTTGTTCGTGATTGATCATCAATTGTTCGTGGATTAAAGAGATTTTTCACATTAAAGGTAAAACTCTAAACACTATTCATGACCATTCGTAAGGATCCATAGAAGGAAAAATTTTAATATTCCGCTGCGCAATCTCTGATTGTTCCTTCAGAGAGTTAGGTCACAAGAGCCCAGAATGCAAGAAGCCAAAGAAGGTTACCGGAAAAGTGTTTGCTTTGAGTGGAGACGGTGCGGATCAAGTGGACAATCTCATTAGAGGTACATGTTTTATCTATGACACTCCTTTAATTGCGATTATTGACACCGGAGCAACACACTCATTCATATCTATTGATTGTGCAAAATGTCTTAATATACCCATGTCTGAAATGCCTAGTCGTATGGAAATAGAAACTCCTGCTAGTGGTTCTGTGACTACTAAATTTGTGTGTCTTAAGTGTCCTGTTGATGTGTTTGATAGATCTTTTGGTATGGACCTAGTGTGTATTCCACTTAGCAATATAGATGTAATCTTTGGTATGAATTGGTTGATATTTAATCGTGTTCACATTAATTGTTGCGAGAAAACTGTTGTATTCCCTAAATCGGAAGAGAGTTCATTATTGATGAGTGGTAAGGAGATAAAAGAATCTTTGAAGGAACATGGAGAATTATTTGCAATGTTTGCATCTTTGAAACTAGACGGTGGTGTGGAAATTAAGGAATTACCGGTGGTGCAAGAGTTTTCTGATGTGTTTCCGGAAGATGTGTCAGATGTACCTCCTGAGAGAGAAGTGGAGTTTACTATTGATTTGGTACCTGGAACAAGTCCTATTTCTATGGCGCCATATCGAATGTCAGCATCGGAATTGAGTGAACTAAAGAAGCAACTTGAAGAGTTACTCGAGAAAAAGTTTATTCGACCTAGTGTGTCCCCTTGGGGAGCACCAGTTTTGTTAGTGAAGAAGAAAGAGGGGAGCATGAGGTTGTGTATTGATTATCGGCAATTGAATAAAGTGACTATCAAGAACAAATATCCACTTCCGAGGATCGATGATTTAATGGACCAATTAGTGGGTGCTTGTGTGTTTAGTAAGATTGATTTGAGGTCGGGGTATCACCAAATTAGAGTTAAATCGGAAGATATACCGAAGACGGCTTTTAGGACTCGTTACGGTCACTATGAGTATGCGGTGATGCCTTTCGGTGTGACTAATGCACCCGGTGTTTTCATGGAGTATATGAATAGGATTTTTCATCCATATTTGGATAAGTTCGTGGTGGTGTTCATTGATGATATTTTGATCTACTCTAAATCGGAGGAAGAGCATGCCGAACACTTGAGGATTGTACTAGAAACGTTAAGAGAAAAGAAGCTTTATGCGAAGTTGTCGAAGTGTGAATTTTGGTTGAAAGAGGTGAGTTTTCTTGGCCATGTTATATCTAACGGAGGTATTGCGGTGGACCCTTCTAAAGTAGATGCGGTGTTGAAATGGGAAACTCCGAGATCGGTTTTTGAGATAAGGAGCTTTCTTGGTTTAGCGGGTTATTATCGGAGATTTATTGAAGGTTTTTCGAAGCTAGCCTTATCGTTAACTAAATTGACTCGAAAGGGTGAAGCTTTTGTATGGGATAGTCTTTGTGAGAAGAGTTTTCAAGAATTGAAGAAACGGTTGACATCGGCACCGGTTTTGACCTTACCGAAAGCGGATGAACCATTTGTTGTGTATTGTGATGCTTCTTTGATGGGATTAGGCGGTGTGCTTATGCAAAATGGTAAAGTGGTTGCTTATGCTTCTAGACAACTAAAGGTACATGAGAAGAATTATCCAACGCACGATCTTGAGTTAGCCGCCGTTGTTTTTGTCTTAAAGGTTTGGAGACACTATCTATTTGGTTCTAGATTCGAGATTTTTAGTGATCACAAGAGCTTGAAGTACTTATTTGACCAAAAGGAGTTGAACATGAGACAAAGGAGATGGTTAGAGTTCTTAAAGGATTATGATTTCAAGTTGAGCTATCATCCCGGAAAAGCGAATGTTGTAGCGGATGCTTTGAGTAGAAAATCTATGCATATGTCGAGTCTCATGGCAAAGGAATTGGATTTAATTGGGCAATTTAGAGACCTTAGTTTGGTTTGTGAAGTGACTCCTCATAGTGTCAAGTTGGGAATGTTAAAGCTTACTAACGATTTTCTTGATGAAGTGAAAGATGATCAAAAGGGGGATTTGAGTTTGGTGAACCGTTTGACTTTGATTAACCAAGGGAAAGAGACCGACTTCAAATTGGATGAGAATGGTATTATAAAATTTCGCGAAAGAGTTTGCATACCCGACATACCGGAATTGAAGAGGAAGATTTTGGAAGAAGGACATCGAAGTGGGTTAAGTATTCACCCCGGAGCTACTAAGATGTACCAAGATCTAAAGAAGTTGTTTTGGTGGCCTAGTATGAAGAAGGAGGTGGCGGAGTTTGTATATGCTTGTTTGACTTGTCAAAAATCTAAGGTGGAACATCAAAGGCCTTCCGGATTGTTACAACCTATGTTTATACCCGAGTGGAAGTGGGATAGCATTGCAATGGACTTTGTAAGTGGGTTACCAAGAACTACAAAGGGAAATGACTCTATTTGGGTGATTGTGGAGAGGTTGACAAAATCCGCACACTTTATTGCTTTTAAGACCGGAACTTTGATACCGAAATTAACGGAGATTTATGTGGAGCAAGTTGTTAAGTTGCATGGTATTCCTTCTAGCATCGTGTCGGATAGAGATCCGAGGTTTACTTCTAGATTTTGGGAGAGCTTACAAGAAGCCTTAGGAACTAAATTGAAGTTGAGTTCCGCTTACCACCCTCAAACGGATGGACAATCGGAAAGGACAATCCAATCACTCGAAGATTTGTCAAGGGCTTGTGTTTTGGAAGGAGGAGGTAGTTGGGATGGCTATCTACCATTAATAGAATTTACTTACAACAATAGTTTTCACACTAGTATTGGAATGGCACCTTTTGAAGCTCTATATGGAAGAAGGTGTAGAACTCCTTTGTGTTGGTGTGAGGCGGGTGAAAAGGTGGTACTTGGACCGGAAATAGTTCAACAAACAACGGAGAAAATTAAGATGATACAAGAAAAGATGAGGGCATCTCAAAGTAGGCAAAAGAGCTATTATGATAAAAAGAGAAAGAATGTAGAGTTTAAGGAAGGAGATCATGTTTTTCTAAGAGTTTCACCAACTACCGGTATTGGACGTGCGTTGAGGTCAAGGAAATTGACTCCAAAATTTATTGGGCCTTATGAGATTCTTGGAAGAGTAGGGAAAGTGGCTTATCGGATTGCATTGCCACCATCCTTGTCGAATTTGCATAATGTGTTTCATATATCACAATTGAGAAAGTATGTACCCGATCCAAACCATGTGATACAAGTGGATGACATTCAAGTAAGAGAGAACATCACGATTGAACTATACCTTTGAGGATAGAAGGAAGAGAAGTGGAGAAGTTGAGAAACAAAGAAATTGCATCGGTTAAGGTGGTATGGGGAGGAACGGCCGGTGAAAGTGCTACTTGGGAGCTAGAGGATGAGATGAGGAAGTCATATCCGGAATTGTTTCAAGGTGATTTTCGAGGCCGAAAATTATTTTTAGGGGGGTAGAGTTGTAACACCCGTATTTAATTAAATAGGATTTTTATATGTTTATTTGTCTATTTACTTAATTACTTGAATAAATGTGTTTCTTGATTTCTATCTATAGTTATGCATTGACTAAATGAAGGGTATTTTAGTAATTCCCTAGGATCATTAATTCTATTTATAACCTTTTATTTATGATTAGATGAATTAATTGGTTAATTGTGAGAAGTAGTAGAATAGTGGTTTATGTTACTTACTAGAATATTAATGAATTGGACTTATGGTGAGTGAGTGGGCTAAGCCCAATAGGGAATGATAAGATAAGAAGGGTATAAGTGGTAATTTAATTACCATTAGGTTAAGATAAGAAAAATAGAAAGATAGAAATCATAAGATAGAAAGAAGAAAAGGAGGTAGAGAGAGAAGAGAGCAAGAACCCTTTTCTTTGAAGAAGAAGAAAAAGCAAGAGAAAGAACTAGAGATAGAAGGACTAAAGAATTCAGAAAAAAACCTAAGGTAAGAGAGTAGTTTAGTTTCTCAAGAGTGATTAAGAGAGGGGGAGAAAGTCTTACTCTCTCCAACCCAATCCTCTCTCACTCTTTTCTTTGGGTTTGGGTTTGATTCTTAAAAATGAATGGTTTTCATGTTATAGATAGATTACTCAAATGATTTGATGAAAGAAAAACTACAACTTTGGGTTCAAATTATGGGAATTTGCTAAATGTTTGTAGGTTTTGAGTTTTGATGATAAATTGATAAAAATGACATCTTGAATGTGTGAAATGTTGTTAATTGATGAAATGAGCTGTACTTCTATGTTTAGCATGATTATATATGTATAAAGTTGTTAACTTTTTGAATTGATATGTTGAAATTTCAAGAATTTGAACTATTGTAGCAAAAACCCGAGAACAGAGTGAGCTGATGCTGTCAAGCTCGCTGCAGCGAGTGCAGGGCGAGCTGACAGCGAGTTCACCTGACAGCGAGTTCACCTGTTGAAATTATGTTTTTCTTGAAAATATGATACCTATGCTTATGATATGTTAGGGTTATGATCCCATGGTTATAATATATCATTAATATGTGTAATTTGACTAGACTTGATGGAAATAATGTACTTAATGTTGAAGTGCATGATTATGATATTATTTTGAAATGAATTGATTATATTCATGAGTTGATGATTACATTCATGCATTCATATGTGCATGATAAGCAGGTATTTTAGTGAGGTGACTAAAATACGGAATATTTTAACGAGGTGGTTAAAATATAGTTAGAATAAGTTTTCTAACGAAATGACAAGGTACCTTCATACATTAGAGGAATGCTAGGGAGCATTCATGAACTTCTTGTATTAGTTTGCATTAGGAGATGAAGTTGATTATCTATGCGTGATAATTTGGTAAATGACATTCTTGGTTATGCATTGATTTGTTATATGTCATTAATATATGGATTGGTTATATTAATTGATAAGGTTGTGTTGTATTAATGTTAATTGATACTTGAACTATATAAAACTAGTGAATGAGGTTGCTTATATGATATGATTATTGCGTTTCCTTATCTATTTAATATTAATGTATAGTGTTCACTACACTTGCATTATTTTGCGGGATTCTTTACTAACTCTCTTTTTTGTGTAAATGCTGAACCTTTGGGGGTTCAGGTGTGCAGGGTGAGGAGTTAGCATCGACGGATTAGCGTTGTCTGCGCTTTTGCTTGCTAGTGGTGAGAAGACAAGCTTTATGCTTCTCCTAGTTAGCCTTAGTTCTAGTTGGTTTGTAATAAGTAGGTGCTCTGATATTTGTAACATCGAGTCGGGTAGACCTTTTTTCTTATTCGAATGTTTTTTAGCATGGAGTGTTCTTATGAATGTTTTGAACTATGGCATTTATTTTATCCATGTTAGATGCATGGATAGGTTGATACTTATTTATCTATTTTGTCAGAACTTAAGTTGATGTATGATGATTATGTCTTAAGATGCATGAATTTAATTTGGATATCCATTAATATATATATGATGCACGCATGTATAAATGGTTTTAGATTGTACACCTTGATTCTATATATATTCATTAATTTAAAGTTAAGTAATTTTATATATGGTGTTAGGGTGTTACAATAGTTGGTATCAGAGCCTGGTTGATTCATGTCGGATCAATTAGGCTTAGAATTACCCGTGTGTGCAACATGTGTAGGAGACACTGTTAGTACTTAGTTCTAATGTTAATTGGATTTGATTGGTTATCCAGGTGATGTCTCAAAGGGCGATTGCGGATGCCTTGACCATGATGGCTAATGCCATGGCTCAAGAGGCGACAAATAGGAATGCCGAGAGGGTTGCTCAAGAGAACCTTAGAGGCAATGAGGATGAAGCAAGATTGGAGCGTTTCTTGAAGAACAATCCACAAGTCTTCAAGGGTGGACATGATCCTGATGGTGCTTTCAAATGGTTGGAAGCAATGGAAAGAACTTTCGGAGCAATGAGGTGCTCGGAAACACAAAAGGTGACCTTGGGAACTTACATGCTTCATGAGGATGCTAGCTATTTGTGGAGAAATGCATGCCAAAGGTTGGGATTTGGAAATACCGTTATTACTTGGGAGAGCTTCAAGAGAGAGTTCTTAGTCAAGTACTTTCCATCGGACATAAGGAATAGGAAAGTGGTTGAATTTATGGAGTTGAAACAAGGAAACATGTCCGTGGCCGAGTATGCGGCAAAGTTTGAAGAGTTGTGTAGGTATAGCCCACACTACAACACGGTTGAAGCGGAGATGGATAAGTGTGTCAAGTTTGAAAGCGGATTACGTCCCGACATTAAGTTGCTTATTGGTTTCTCAGAAATTCTGAACTTTGCCACTTTGGTGAACAAGAGTAGCATTTGTGATAGAGATGCAAAGGCCAAGTCAAGCTACTACAAGAATGCAAATGATAAGAAAGGAAAAGAGGTGAATCGTGGGAAGCCTTATGACAACAAATGGAAGAAGAAGGGTGGTGAAGGTAGTGGAAAGAAGACTAATGAAGGCTATGACAAAGAGAAGGCTAAGTGCTATAGGTGCAAGAAGCCGGGGCACATGGCTTATGAATGTAAGGAACCGATTAGTTGCTACAATTGTGGAGAGTTAGGTCACAAGAGCCCGGAATGCAAGAAGCCAAAGAAGGTTACCAGAAAAGTGTTTGCTTTGAGTGGAGACGGTGCAGATCAAGTGGACAATCTCATTAGAGGTACGTGTTTTATCTACGGCACTCCTTTAATTGTGATTATTGACACCGGAGCAACACACTCATTCATATCTATTGATTGTGCAAAATGTCTTAATATACCCATGTCTGAAATGCCTAGTCGTATGGAAATAGAAACTCCTGCTAGTGGTTCTGTGACTACTAAATTTGTGTGTCTTAAATTCGTATGGAAATAAGCTTTGTCTGTCTGATAAGCTCTGAAATTAACCTTGGATGATGAATAATAGCTTTGGCTTTGTTGTGACTCTCATTGATGCATGTGCAGAGATGATCAAAGAGCAACTTAGCCAGGTTAATCTTTACCTTCTTAAGCATAAACCAAAGGAAGTGCTTGTGAGGAACATATATAGAGTCTTTTCCTCCTTCTCTTGTAACAAAAGAGTTGATGATGATTCTGAATGCAATATTGAAATTCTCATGCAGATGCTTAGCTTTCCCAAACTCTTTTCCAGCAGTACCAGAAGGGAACAAATCACTATGAACAGACTTGTGATATTTTGTTGTCCCTTTGTATTCATTGATATCAACACCTTTGTTGTCAAGACCAAGCATCTTAGCTATATGCTCCTGTTTGATCAGCACTGTCATTCCCAAAAGGTTAGACCTAATTTCTTTGCCTCTGAAAGGCTTCAGACCCAATTGTTCTCTTGTACGCCCTCTAAGATTCTCATCTTTTTCAACCAATAGTCTCACTTCATTGTCAGCATCGAATTTATCAAACACATACGCCTTGTTCCAGAAGTTCTTGACTATATCATAGTAGACGAACCCATTCAGCATGTTGAAGTAGTTCTCCCATTGTTGATCATAGAATAAACTCTTAATGTCTATCCCATTAACCTTTAAACTTTCAAAGTCAACAAACTTCTCTGTAACGAACTCCATTCCGGCCATACCACAGTTGTTCGTGTTCGGTGGGTTTGTAAGTGATTCTTTAGAAGCAAAATCAATCATAGGTGGAAGAACAGGGTTGTAAGGACCTTGAACAGTCTCGCGTGAAGATGATGAAGCCATTGTAGTTGAATACGAAGAAAGAAGAAAGAGCGATGAGGATTCTGAGTTTAGGGTTTGTGTGGGAAGTGATTGTGTAAAAGTTGTGATAAGTGAGTGAAGTGTCTATTTAAAGCAAATAAGCAAGCACAAACGTAACTTAACACAAAAGGAGGGAGCGCGAACAATTTTAAAATAATATTTAATTGTTTAAAAACTGAGAGGTCATCATTAACTGTTCTCCATCCAATCAGATCACAGACACGTGCAAGAAGATAGTACAGTAAACTGACACGCGTAAGACAACTGTTTTACACTAAGTAGTACAAAACGTTTCATTGTCCTAGTTCAGCATCTGCTTTATCAGTACCTAAACCACATCAGAGCCTGTTGAGTTTCAGATCTCATATTTCTTCAGAACGTCTCAAAAGAGGTTCTGAAAAATTAGAGATTCTGAAAATTGTTCAGACCTTGATTCTATTTTACATTGTAAGAGCTAGTTTTCTTCAGAGATAAAATGCATGTTCAAGTTCAAGATTAAACTTCTTCAGAAGCTCTTTTGTATACTTGCTTTGATGAATGTAAGTGCCATCTTTTCCTTGATTGATTTGAATCCCAAGGAAGAACTTTAGTTCACCCATCATGCTCATTTCAAACTCTTCCTGCATAAGCTTAGAGAAATTCTTGCACATAGAAGCATTAGTAGAACCAAATATAATGTCATCAACATAAATTTGAATAATTAAGATGTCTTTCTTAATGGTCTTTCTGAAGAGTGTGTTATCAATCTGTCCTTTTTGAAAACCATTTTCTAAAAGAAAATTACTCAGTCTTTCATACCAAGCTCTTGGAGCTTGTTTAAGACCATAGAGTGATTTCTTAAGTTTAAAAACATATTCAGGATTCTTTAAATCTTCAAATCCTGGTGGTTGCTTGACATACACTTCTTCAGATATTACACCATTTAGAAATGCACTCTTAACATCCATTTGATATAAGGTGATTCCATTATTAACAGCATAAGAAAGAAGTAACCTGATTGCTTCCAGTCTTGCTACTGGAGCAAAAGTTTCAGTGAAATCAATACCTTCCTGCTGACTGTAGCCTTGTGCTACAAGTCTAGCTTTGTTTCTCACAACCTCACCTTGTTCATTCAGCTTGTTCCTGAATACCCACTTAGTTCCAATGATGTTCTTATGTGCTGGTCTTGGCACCAAATCCCATACATCATTTCTTTGAAACTGATTCAGTTCATCTTGCATAGCAACTATCCATCCATTATCTGATAATGCTTCATCAACATTCTTTGGCTCAATCATAGATATAAGTCCTAGAGAAGAATCATTCTGTTGATAAGCTGATCTTGTTTTCCTTGGACTCTCTTTGTTTCCAAGAATAAGATCTTCAGGATGTTATGATTTATATTTGAACTTCCTCTTTGGGGCTTCAACATTTTCTTCCATTTCATCTTCTGAGATATCATCATGATCTTCAGATGCTCCTGGTAAAGATGCTTCATTTTGAGCTTCAATCAACTCAGCTTCTGAAGATTCTACAGCTTCTGATGTTCTCTCAGGTTCTGGTGAGTTGGATTGATATGGAACACCTGCATAGCTATCATCTTGCTCTGACATTTTACTGTCAGGATCTTTATCATCAAACCTCACATGTATAGATTCCTCCACTGTGTTAGTTTCAGAATTATACACTCTGTATGCCTTTGAGCGTTCAGAGTAACCTATAAAGATTCCCTTACAAGCTTTGGCATCAAATTTTCTTTTGTAGGCCTTGTTGTTTAGAATGTAACAGATACATCCAAACTGATGAAAGTAAGAGATGTTTGGTTTTCTTCCTTTGAAGAGTTCATATGTTGTTTTATTCACAATAGGTCTTATATAGACCCTATTCTGAATATAACAGGCTGTATTTACAGCTTCTGCCCAGAAATGCTTAGCAAGTTTAGTCTCATGCATCATGGTTCTTGCCATCTCTTGTAAAGACCTGTTCTTTCTCTCTACAACACCATTTTGTTGTGGTGTTCTAGGAGCAGAGAACTCATGGACAATTCCATGGTCTTCACAGAAAGTTGCAAAGGGTTCGTTTTCAAACTCACCCCCATGATCACTTCTGATCTTTAGGATCTTAAGACTCTTCTCACTTTGCACTTGAGTGCAGAAGATGCTGAATACATCATATGCATCATCTTTTACTCTCAAGAATTTGACCCATGTCCATCTACTGTAATCATCAACTATAACAAGTCCATATTTCTTCCCATTGATTGAGGCTGTGCTAACAGGTCCAAACAAATCAATGTGAAGCAATTCAAGAGGTCTTGAGGTTGAGACAATGTTCTTAGGTTTAAAGGAAGTCTTAGAGATCTTCCCAATTTGACAAGGACCACACAGAGCATCTGATTGATAGTTGAGATTGGGTAGGCCTTTAACCAAACTTAGTTTGCTGAGCTTGAAGATTAATCTCCAATTAGCATGTCCTAAGCGTTGGTGCTAGACCCATTTCTCATCATTCAGAGATAGTAGACACACTATCTTTTGTTCTGTGAGTTCTGACAAATTGACCTTATATACATTTCCCTTCCTTAAGCCTTTGAATACTATAGACTTATCAGATTCTCTGATTACTGTACATGCATTTTTGTCAAATTCTACTACAAATCCACTATCACAAAACTGACTAATGCTTAGCAGATTGTGTTTAAGACCTTCTACTAGTCAAACATTATTAATAGACAAAGAAGAATTACCAATTGTGCCTGTCCCAATGATCTTCCCTTTTTGCTTTCCTCCAAACCCCACAGTACCTCCCTCTTTCAGAGTTAGGGTTTGGAACATATGCTTTTCTCCTGTCATATGTCGTGAGCAGCCATTGTCCAGGTACCATGAAGGTTACTCTGGCCTTCTTTGTACGCACATCTGAAACAAACACAATCTCAGACTTTGGTACCCATATCTTTATGGGTCCTTTTGTGTTAGTCCTAGACACCTTAGGTTGTTTTTGTTTGTATCTCCAGTCAGAAGCTCTAGAGTTACTAAAGCCATCTGAGAAAGGTTTTGGCTTTTCATAACTCTTAGACTTAGCTTTAGAGTATACCTTAGTTTTGTTAGTTCTGACATTTGTCTGAGGTCTGAAAGTCTTAGACTCTGAAGGATTCAGGGTCTGAGATTTCTTGGCCTCTGAAGCATTTGTCTTTTCAGAACTTGGTATATCTTTGGCTTCTGACTGACTTCTTACAAAAACAGTCTTAGGTTTTGTCTTTACCTTTTTAGAGCGTTTTGAAAATAATGGATTATCTTTAAAATGTGAAAATCCAAGACCTTCACCTCTATTTCTACTCACATGATAAATTAAAGAAGCTATTTGACTTCTCTTCATGCCATTGATAAGAAGTTCTTGCAAAGCAAATTCATGCTCTGGAGGAACTTTATCATTGTAAATATAATTAGCTTCAAAAAATGCGTTTCTACTTTCTAGAGACTCATTTTCTTCAGTTAATGTTTTTGTTTTATCAATTAGGTCATGTAAGCCTTTTTCAAGACCTTACATTCACCTGCCTTTTTTGTAAGCATTTTTAAAGCATCTTTAAGAGAGTCAACTAGCTCAGTTCTAGAGAGTTTAGCAATTACCTCTTCCTCATCTTCAGAGTCTGAATCAGCTTCAGAACCTTCTCTGTCAGAGGTGGTCGCCATCAGAGCTAGATTAGCTTCTTCATCACCTTCTGAGTCTGAGTCTTTGTCCAGATCTTCCCATGTTGCTAGCAAGCTTTTCTTGACTCTACTCTTGTATCTTTCCTTGCTAGAGCCTTGCTTGGATGATCTACCTTTATTTTCTGGACAATCAGCAATGAAATGGCCAGGCTTGTTACATTTAAAACATTTGCTTTGATCTTCCTTCTTGTCTTTAGAAGCACCAAGTCTTTTGGAAGATCCTCCAAATTTGCCTGCATATTTCTTGCTTCGTTTTGCCCATTGAGAAACTTTGGCAGCCATCAGCACCATTTCCTCTTCATCTTCAGACCCTACTTCCTGACCATCTTCAGAAGCCTCGTCTTCAGATTCTATTACCTTAGCTTTCAGAGCCTTTGAAGAACTCTTAGAGCTTAGGGCTATCCCTTTCATCTTCTTGGTAGATTCATCAGTCATTAGTTCCATCTCATGACTCTTCAATGAACTTATCAAGCTTTCAAGGGTCACAGTATCCAAGTCCTTGGCTTCTTGAAATGCAGTAACCTTGGGTCTCCACTTGGGTGGTAGGCTTCTCAACACTTTCCTCACATGATCTGCCTTAGTATAACTTTTATCTAAAACTTGAAGTCCAGAAACCAATATTTGAAACCTTGAGAACATGGCTTCAATATTTTCTCCTTCATTCATTTTAAATAATTCATACTGATGCACCAGCAGGTTAGCCTTAGCCTCTTTAACCTGCTTGTTACCTTCGTATTTGGATCTTAAGGACTCCCAAATAGATTTAGCTGTCCTCTTGTCCCCAATCTTCATGTACTCATCATGAGAAATAGCATTTGTCAGCATTCCTTTTACTGAGTGATGCTTCTTATAATCTAGCTTCTGCGTAGGTGTGAATGACCTTCTATTCTGATAGCTTACCACACCCTCTTTATCCATGTTTTCAAAATTGACACCCTCTTCAACCAAATCCCATAAGTCACAATCTATACCAACAATATGACTGTATATTTTGGTCTTCCAGAAAGGGTATGCTGTCTCTGTTCCATTAAAAAACGGAACCTTATCAGATGATCTCATATCACGAGCATTGGAGTCATAATCAAACGGAATCTCATTGTTCTTCTTAGCAGAGTTATCACCAGCGTCAGACATGTTTTTCCACAGGATCTTTTACTGTATCACTTGTTAGGTGAGTTAGGCACAAACCAGGCTCTGATACCAATTGAAGGTGGAAAAACACAAGAAGGGGGGGGGTTGAATTGTGTTTTAGGAACTTAAAACTTTTTCTTCTTTTTACTTTAAAAGCAGCGGAATAAAAACTAAAGTGATAACAGGTGCTGAATAGAAAGAATGAGACACAAAGATTTATCCTGGTTCCTCTCACAAATTGAGAGTACGTCTAGTCCCCTTGATCCTTATCAAGAGCTTTTCACTATAATCTCACAAGATTACACAGTTGCTCAAGCACACTAGCAAGAGACTTCTCAGGTGCTCAAGTTACAAATAACAAGAGACTTCTCAAACAAACTTAAGAATAAGAATGAATGTTTAAGGAACACTTGATATACTATCAGAGGTGTTTACAAAATACAACGCAAATGCTAAAAGACTTTGAATGACAGATTGAACAAAAGATGTCAGAATATTTCAGAGCCTTCTTAGCGTAGTAGAACAGTAGTCAGTTCTTCAAGAGAAACCTTCTATTTATACTTGAAGAAATGATTAGCCGTTTGCAGAGATAAGGTGCCAGCTGGAATGATCGTACAATAGCAATAGCTGTAAGCTTCCATATTTGGTAAAGAAATCCAATTCCACTACCTTGCTATTTGAATTATCACTCAACCATTTTGAGTAATAATAGTACGATAGTACAATCCTCAATACGCTCCACTTATGGATAAGGTTAACGTTGTACACAACGAATATTCCTTTATGTGGATATGACAGAGCCTTGATGTAGAACATTCTTCAATCATGGACGCTGATCATGTCAGTTCTTGAGTGACGTAACATTCCATTTGTTTCAGAGTCTGTTATTGTTGCTTCTGACGATCTTCAGCACATGAGCTTCTCAGAGCCTTGCTTTTTGAGTCTCAGAACCACCAACTTCAGCACTTGAAAATTTAAGCTTCTGATGAGCAGCGTTGCGCTTTCAGAGCTTCTTAGCATGGCTTCTCTGCACTTGTTCTTGGTGCCTCTTAACATTTTTAATGCTTAATCCTGCACACTTAGAACAATCATAAGTACTACCAATTGCAATTTTAATACCTTGTTATCATCAAAACTTTCTTAAATACTAGGAGACTTGTGTCAGACCCACTTTGTTCCAACAGCATGGTGATGAATCATGCACACAGTAAAGAGGGGAAGTGTCTTCAGCAGCTTCAGTAAAATCTTTACTCCCCCTAAATTCAAGCCCCATCTTCATCAGTCTTCAAAGGATCAGTCTTCATTCGTCTGGTTCTTCAAAGTCTTCAAAAAGATGTGCAAAAATACAAGCACAATCTGTCTTCAACGATGTGCACACATCTGGTATCACATCATGTACCAGAGTAAACATATTGCACTACCTTTCCTCTTACTCCCCCTGGATATACTACTTATCTTTTCTCCCCCTTTTTAGCCATAATGTTGACAAAAAGTTTAAGATCAGAAAGAGTAATTAAATAGTATTGGGGTCATTAAATGTGAAATATACAGAGTAGATGGATCTTTGACAAATGATCTAAGCATCATCACATGACCAAGGTCTTTATAAAGAGATGCTTTAGTAGTCTTCAATTTCTTCAGTAGTTGTCTTCACAGAATCCATATAGTTCAGCAATCCATAGTCTTGTAGTCTTCATTCTTCATGGTTGCTGTATGTGCATTCATAGTTAAGCAAGTACAAGTTACCCATATTTCTATGAATGTAACTAAGTCACCCATATTGCTATGACTGTGACGTGAATCACCCATATTTCTATGACTGTGATTCTAAGCATAAAAGTCATCCATATTTCGATGAACATGACTAAGCACAATGAATCATCCATATTGCTATGATTATGATTATCATTATGCCCTATGCTTACAAACTTAAATGCTTTTGAGTTGTTTTGCACATAATCTACTCCTTCTATATCAAAAAGGTCATTCTTTGACCTTGTCTTCAGTAATGCTCTTGCAGATAGCATGATTTGTAGTCTTCAGCTCCAAATAAGGCTTCTTCTTATCAGAGGCTCCAATGTGGACCACATTGAGCTCTACATCAGGATCTTCTTCATAGTTCTTCATCACAGTATGAAAGGTGGAATAGTCTTGATATATTAAGTTGATAAAACCTGTGATGACTGCCTTGTTGGAGTAAGCCCTAAGAGCCAATCTATTTTCGTAGTATTTGCTTTAGGAGTTTGAATATAAATATGGCATTTCTTTATTATGTTTGTAAGGTTGCAAAATAATGAAGTCCCTAGAATAGAAAGTCTGTTTAATATTAAGTGTGACTTAATCATGAGATTACATTAAACATAAAGACGCTATTCTTAAAGTATCCGTAGTCGAGTTTTATCATGAATTGGGATAATGATAAAACATAGAGACTATTATGAAGATAGACTGATGATCGCATCTCATGGATCATAGGATAAGGAGTTATCAAGTCTTGACATAGGTATAAGAAATATTAGGAGTAATATTTATACCGGATTGACCCGCTATGAGAGTACTACATGCAAAGTTATGCAAAGTGTCATAAGTTACTCTCATGGTGATAATGGTGTAATCCGCCCTTAGACCTGAAACCACTATGTACCCTAGATGTGGAGTCAAGTGCTTTGTTACTGACCTAACGTTGTCCGTAACAGGATGACCATAAAGGCAGTTAATGGGTACTTCACAAAGCATGCTGAGGGACAGTAGTGTCCTAGATGGAATTTGCCAATCCTGCATAACAGGATAAATGTCATGGGCCCAATATTGAACTGGACAAAGATGACACCAAGTATGCTTTGTGTTCAATATAGACATAAGGGGCAAAGGGGTAATTGTACACATTGATATTATCACTAGAGGTTGTGTTTAGATCACATGTTAATTTCTCATAACTTGGGTAGCAATGATGTGTTGCTAGATACCGCTCATTGTTTATTATATTAAATAGAGGATTTAATATAATTGCCAACGTTATAGAAACCTACAAGGGTCACACACATAAGAACAGTATAATGTGAGATTGGAACACCGTAAGGTACGGTGCACCTCAGAGAAATAAGGAAATATGATAAGGGTATCATGGTAATTAAATAAGTGTATCATAATTTGTTATGAAAAAGAAAGCACTCATGTGTACATGACACATGGGGGGTGCGTTTCTTAAAAGATTTATTTAATTAAAAAGGTTTAGAAAATTTGTGGCCCAATGACAAATAGTTTGTCTTGGTGCACAAGACAAGAGGTTCTATAAATAGAACCCTTGTGAATGAGAAAAATACACTTGTGTGTATTTCTTGAGAAATAGAAAAACCTAAATCCTTATTTTCTTGCCTCCACTCACAAAAGACCTTCATCCTCTTGAGCTAGCACTCTCTTGAAGGTTCCTGTTCGTGTGGACTAGTTAGAGGCGTCACAACTTTGACACTCGTGATCAAAATCGGTGGTGACTTGTACGTGACTAGTTCATGACTTGTTCGTGACTTGTACGTGACTTGCTCGTGATTCAAAGCCTCATCACCAGCTGTTCGTGAAAAGAAAGGGATTTTCTACAAGAGGTAAAAATCCTAAACACAAACCCATGCCCATTCGTAAGGATCTCTAAAGGAAAATTTTTAAATTCCGCTGCTTTATCGTTACTATTTTCCTTCAGTGGTATCAGAGCCACTTACGATTCCATGAGATTGATGTTTGTTTAAAATTCATGAATTCAGTTTTAATATGATTAAAACGGTTAATAAAGGATTAAAATTGAGCAATTAAAATTTGGCATCTAATTGTATGAAAATTGATGGTTAACATTGAAACGGCTTCGGAATCCGACAATTGTATGGTGAAACAGCGATATGTTAATTGTCATAGGTTTATACAAATAAGATTGATCAATACTTATATATGATATAAGTGATCTTGATGCAAAACGATGTATTGGATACATCGTTCATGATTTCGTTCAATAAAACAAATTATGAAAGATATTTGATATTATATTGATTCGTGATCATTTGCTTTGGAATCCGACATTAGTATGGTGAAGCAATGACATGTTAATCAATCGTATCGAATTTCGGTCATAAAAGGTTTTGACGGCACGAATTATGCATTAGGATTCGCGAAAAACTAGGTTTTTCGCACGGGCCTGCGCGGGGCGCAGATGGCAGAACCAAAATTGGCTCTCTGCTGTGTACTTGCGCGGGGCGCAGGACATCTGCGCGGGGCGCAGATCGCAGCTCCAATTTTGCCCGTTCGCCAAAATTTTAATTTTAATTAATTCACTCGACCCGAATTGATAATAATAATAAATATGTTTATTGTTATGATTAATGATGATGATCAATTAAGGGTGGCACAAATGTTGTGTCATTAAAATTAGGATTTGCAAAACGTATCAAGTGTTGATACGAAAGGTAGATGATAAATATATTTAATTTTGAAATCGTTTCAAAATTATAGAAATACCTTTTAAAATTGTTTTAAAAGAAAATATCATTAATTTGGAAATATTTTATTCAAAAGGGTTTTGATTAAATAATTTTCCATATTTGACAAATATATTTAATTTTGAAATCGTTTCAAAATTATAGAAATATCTTTTAAAATTGTTTTAAAAGAAAATATCATTAATTTGGAAATATTTTATTCAAAAATGTTTTGATTAAATAATTTTCCATATTTGGAGAGTTGTCAAAAGATTTGATTCTACTTTAAAATAATGTTGTTTATTTTGGCAAATTTTGATTCGAAATATTTAATTGCGAATTAAATATTTTTCTTTAATAATAAAATATGTGGATATTAAGTTTATGCTTTCCAGATTTTAGAACTCGTCAAGACTAATTTCAAACATTGTGCGTTCGTCCAACGCGAAGTGCATGTTTTACATTGGTAAGGCGCGATGGGATAATTGTAATATCCAATTTCTAAAATGATGGGTCGAACTTAACTAAACTAAAATATAATAAGATTATATATGTTTAGAAGCAAGCATTGGGAATGGTCCATAAGATGGATTGGAATAAGGAGTTATTCACCCAATGGATATATTCGAGAATTGTATGAGATACAATTGGAAGGAGTTCCTACCTAAACAATCATGTTTTGGGGGATTAGCCAACGCTAACTCAAAATGTGGTGAAATATGGATCTCGATCCACTAGAAAATCTTCCAACGGGATTTTCCGAATCAAATGATGAGGGTCATTTGTTTTGAGTAAAATAGTGGGAGCGTATTTAATTAAAGACCAAATTAAATATGATTTAGTCATAATATTTTACATATCTTTGTAATTAGAAATACAATACATATTAAGTTGTCCTTATGAAGGACAAGATTTTCAGAAAGGAGTTTCTGTATTGGTACAAATTGAGAATTGTTCTCAAATGCGAGAAAACTATAAGTCTTGAACTATAAACTATGAACAACCTACTATAACTAGATTGAAAATGGATACTTGTTAGAGGCATCAAGTTGACATCTAGATATAGAATATATAATAAATGATGTGATCATTCAATCTCAAGAAAGATCTTTTTGAAAGAACTTTAAGAGTATAATAAATTTCTCAACGGATCAAAGAGTTGATCATAGGTTCAATCCAACAAATTATAATGGAATAGATATAGACAAAATTGTTTTGAATATCTACCAGAATTTGTTGAGTTGAATGAGAATAAATTTGCACTATCAAAGATTTGAGATATAAATAAGATTTATATTCCTCTTATTTGAATAGTACAAAATGGTTGTCAAAGTAGAACGGCTATGGTTAGACCATGCTTGGAAGAGTCAAACCAAAAGTATGAAGTAAGACTTCAATAATGCACATATTGTTGTAGAAAGTCAGAATTTCTATTTCTACATCAAAAAGTATATGATACAAGATGTTGAATCTCAATTTTTCGAAAATAGAGATGCTTAAAGAATTAGAACATTGGCTATAATTTTAAGTCAACCCATATCTAGAATGAAAATTGTTTCATTGATAATGAGAGCTTATGCAATGACTTAAAATCAAGTTTGAAATGGAACACAATAATTGTTATTGAATTCCATCTAGTAATAGAAATAGCAATTGTATATCTTGTATTGACAATATATGAATTGTAGCCTTAAATGATAAGACAAGTAATGGTCCTATCATTTAAGCAAAGTCTTCTATACTATTACTCTAAGTCAAGTGATGGACTAGGGTTCCATGGTCTTGACAGGGTTATCTATAACAATCATGATAAGAGCCAAATATGATTTGGACCTTAAATATATCAAGAGCATTGTTGTTTAGTGCAAATATACGATGTGTCAATAAAATAACACATGACCTATTTGAACAATATACATGGGATGTATGTCGACCACTAAACATATTTGATATATTGAGTTTATTTTACTTCATTAACATTGATGATTAAAATCATTAGATGTTGGTAGGTGTATGACACCAATTAGAAATCTTTGAATTTGTCAAAGAAATTCAACAATGAAGAAAATAGAACTCGACAAAAAAATTTAAGTTATATGAATGAGTCATATCAGTAAATACTTAATTAAAGGACTATAATAAACTATTTTATCACATCATGTTTGACATGATTCAAGGATAGTTTAATTATATATTGACTCTTTCTATAAATCTCATTACTTATAATTAATCTTCACCCACAATTGGTTCCCTTTTAAAATGATCATAAAGACACCATATGCGATATGGAGGTAAGTGTCATACCCTAATTTTGCCCCATATTTTTTTTTATGACTATTTTGCCCCTCGTTTCTTTTTATTATTTACCATTTTACCCTTACATTATTTTTATTTCTTATTTATCATTTTTTTTTTTAACTAGTTACTTGTATTACAAGAAACCTTTTAAAAATCAATTTCTCATTTCTTTTTCTTTCCATTTTTAATTCATAAACATTTCACATAATTATATTCCATCATGCATATTTTTATTCTTGTTTTTTATTCAAAAAATGATCAAAAAAATCAAGCAAAGGTAGTAAAAATTTCTCATTCCCATTTCACCTCATCATGGACTTAGAACCTTCAATTTTCAAGCCCAATTACCACAAATTTTTGGAACAAAAGAGAGTAAAAAAAAATAGTACAAATATCTTAATGATAAAACTCCAAAATGCCCTCAATCCTTCCCACAAATCACCACTCCTTCTAACCTAATTCTATTCTATAAATAGAGGTCTCAAATTCAGTGCCTTAGGGTTGGAAGAACACTAAAAACGGCGCAGCTACAGTACCATAATCAAACTCCATTTTCTTCAATTTCATAAAAAATCAAAACTCACAAAAACTCATTCAAACTTCAAATTCTTGATCAAATAAGTTTCCAAACACTTCCAGTAGACTATACCAGTGCCAAATCGCAATTAAAACGGTCCAGAAATACCTCAACTAAAGCTCAAAAAACTCACAAAAATGTGATAATGGAGTAGGAGTTTCTAGCCTCTGTTTCAGTCTTCTTTCAACTCTATTCATCTTATTTTTGCGTGGGTAAGCTTTTCCATTAATTAATTTTGCTTGATTGGGTCTGTATTGTGATTTTGAAATTTTTCCACTTACTTTGTTGCCGTCGTTTTTCCTTATTTAAGCATCATTTTGGAAAAATAATGGCATATTCATGATCTACGCGAAATATCGTGTGAAATAGTGTATTTGGTTGTTGATTTTGATGATGTTTTGAGGTTTTTGGGTTTGAACCCGTGTTGCTTCTTCAAGCTCCATCAATGGAGTTTTGTTCTGGTTTCTTTGTGAAGAAGAAGAGGGAGGTAGGAGACGATGACGTGGCAACACGTCATTGGCTCCCTCCCTTTTAAAACACGTGCGTTGGATTGAAACGAACGGACCAGATTTTAAAATTTTACTGTGTACCTCACCTGCGCGCCACACTGAATCTTTTTTGTTGGACTTTCTGTTTTTTTGGTTGACTTTGACGTGGACTGGGCCTTTTGGCCCAGATCTGCTTTTAACACCCCACTTTTTTTACTTTGCTTCTTAATTTGCACTCCCCCCAAAATGACTTAAGTGATTTTTTTAGCTTATTTGCAAAAGCACTTTTGTGGACTTTAACTTAATTAAGTTTTTGGTTCACATATTTATGCTAAAATTAGTTAAGTCATGTTTGACTACTTTTCAAACTTTTTCAACTTATTTTCATAAGTGATTTTCCAATTAAGCTATTTTGTGCAAAAGTGCTTATTTAGGGTTTCAAGAAGCTCTTTAGCTTATTTGACCCTGATTTTTACACAACATTGATTCACATACAGTAGTCACTGTATACAATCATTTTCAAACTTTTTCAACTTATTTTCATAAGTGATTTTCCAATTAAGCTATTTTGTGCAAAAGTGCTTATTTAGGGTTTCAAGAAGCTCTTTAGCTTATTTGACCCTAATTTTTACACAACATTGATTCACATACAGTAGTCACTGTATACAATCATTTTCAAACTTTTTCAACTTATTTTCATAAGTGATTTTCCAATTAAGCTATTTTGTGCAAAAGTGCTTATTTAGGGTTTCAAGAAGCTCCTTAGCTTATTTGACCCTAATTTTTACACAACATTTTGTTTGATACAGTAGCTTTTATATATGAATGTTATTTTGCTTTTCCAACTTATTTTCATAAGTCATTTTAGCTTAAGTTGCTTTTTAGCTTATTTTAATAAGTGCTTAAGTAATCCAAATTACTTCTTTAAGTACCTTTGGGTCACTTTCTTTTGCACATATTTTTTGTCTAACCCTAATTAGTTTAGGTCAATCATGTTTGCTTATGTTTGTTTATTTATTGCATACTTACATGTATTAATTTAATTGGTCGCAATTTAATGTTCGTATCATATTTAATTTATTCATTCATACATGTTTATTTAGCATTGCATATTTACATTAATCATTTGTATTATTTCAACTTATCCATTTGCATTTATGTTTTGCACATTTCATAACTTACTTTGTTATTATTATTATCTGTTTTGCTATTGTGTCTGCTCTGTTTCTCTTGATCTTTTTCTTTGGACTTTGCTTTTCATAATAAATTAATCAAACTTTTCATAATAAATAATGAATGAAAAAGGGAGAATCTGGCCACTGCTTCTTTCTTCCCTGAGTTGTCTTGGTAGCCGGTCCTCTGACTAGCTTACTCAAGCTGCTCTCATTCTAAAACGAGCATTAAAACTGACCAATCTTCGTCTTTCCCTTTTGACTTTATTTTCACAATAAGATTAATCAAACTCTTTGCAATAATCAATGAATGAAAAAGGGAGAATCTGGCCACTGCTTCTTTCTTCCCTGAGTCGTCTTGGTAGCCGGTCCTCTGACTAGCTTACTCAAGCTGCTCTCATTCTATAATGAACATTAAAACCAACCAACACTCGTCCTTCCTTTTAAACATTATTTCTGAATAAACCTAACCAAAGATTTTCATAACAAATAATGAATGAAAAAGGGAGAATCTGGCCACTGCTTCTTTCTTCCCTGGGTTGTCTTGGTAGCCGGTCCTCTGACTAGTTTACTCAAGCTGCTCTCATTCCAAAAAACAAGTGTTAAAACTTAACCTCACACACTTAAACTTCTTTTCAGAAAACAATGGATATACGCTTTATCCATTCCTCTGACACATACACAGCTTAAGCCTCCAAGTGGAGCATACAAGCGTCGTTGTATCAGCGGAATACGAAATAAACGTTATTCGCATAAAAACAAACAACCGCACAAGCGTTTTTTACCAGAACTACGTGAGTTTTGAGTTTCCCATTGCACCGGGGAATACGTAGGAGCGGGCTCCTACAACCGTCAAACTCGATTAATAAAAAACCTTTATTTTCTTGTAATTTTTATTTGGAAACGAAGTAGAGATTAGATAAGAGAAAAGGCAATTTAATTCAAACCTACGCAAACAAACCCCAAACCACCTAAACGGTTCCCATCGAGTACGATGGATGCGAGGGGTGCTAACACCTTCCTCTCGCATAACCAACTCCCGAACCTAAACCAAGGTTTTAGCGATATTTTCCTTTCCCCCCACGGGATAAATAAACGTCGATGGCGACTTCATTGTTTAAAAATGGAAGTGATTTTCCAGCCCGCTACAGTAAGAGTACCAAGTTTGTCTTTATGAGAATTTTGGATTAAAATTTATTAGATAAATCTAATTTCAAATGAATGAATGAATAAGTGGAAATATCCTAAAGAAATGGATATTGGTCCTATATCACTCTTAAGGACAAAAGGTTGTTTTGTTGATAGGTTTGAAACATTCCTCTAGTGGGAGTGTGTCTCTAAAAGAGACAGTGGGAGTGATATAGAACTTGGATAATATCAAGTACCACAAAACGTATTTATTTAAAAGGGAATACAAACCGATACCTCAAGGGTGTTGAAGAACCATTGTTTTAAAGTTGCACAAATCCAAGATAAGTCTAACATATCACATATGGCTACAAGGTATGGTTTTATCATAACTCAGCAATGTGATATGATTCTCATGGAAGATGAGTTTTTGACTTTCTAAGAGGTCGTAAGACGATCTAGATTCTGAGAAGTGGCTAAATGCCATAAAATCTTAAATAGAAACCATATACACTAACCTTATGTAGATAATGGTTATGTCATCAAGATGAGTAAGACTTATACGATGAAAGTGAGTATTCTTTTCGAACACTGATATGGATGGTATTGAGAATACCTTATAATATTTGATTTCTTCTGCTAAATGTTGTACTACATGTTTTGGTAGATGGATAACAAAGTTGCATTCCTTAATTGGAATGACCTCATATATATGTGTTGGACATATACGTAAGGGTTTTGTTGATCCAAATGATGCTAGAAAGGTATATAACTTGTAGCTATCTAATTTTGATTAGATAGAGTTCTCAGAAAATTAAATTATTATTTGTTCCTTTTATGAAGTTTCATGAAAAACAAATTAACAAGGACAAAGCTATCTAATTTTGATTAGATCGAATAAATTTGAATATTTGTTCCTTTTGAAAGTTTTGTGGAAAACAAATGAAGGACAAAATATAAATCTTGTGCAAAGTTTTAGTGGGAGTGATAATATCTGATATAATATTAATCATCAAGACATTTTTCTTATACATGTGAGACATGACTAAGAAAATAACTCTTGATGCAACACTTAGGCAAGAATTCCTAAAGAGTTAGGAATAACCTATGTACTAAAATTGAAATTAGTGTTTGACACTAACTTACCTTCAAGAATATCCCTAAGGACCTTAAAGGAACTAAGGCCTATTTCTTGAAATAGATAGGCATGGAAAGATCATTATAAGGAAGTTATAATGATGGCTAGTTTCCATACCAATGTATTGTATATCATGGATGAATACAAACATTGAAAGCTATAAGATAAACTTCGTAATATGTTTGTTTCAGTTAAATAAGTTGAGTATTTAAGATTGGATCGTTTGGCTCATGATTGAGCTAAAGCTATGTTTCCGGTGTTACAAGAACACTTGAGAATAGATCTCACTGACGATTCATGAATATACTTAGACACTTATATATTTTGATAGAGATCGAAATAGAACGTTGGAAGATACGTAAGATACCAACATAGGAAACAGTTCCTTATCCACTTACAAAGCCTCATGCGCAGTTGATGCGTGATGGGCATACTAGGCCTATAGGTATTAGAGAATACTTGATTGGCCTTAGTGCTAGTGGGAGATTGTTGGAGTAAGCCCTAAGAGCCAATCTATTTTCGTAGTATTTGCTTTAGGAGTTTGAATATAAATATGGCATTTCTTTATTATGTTTGTAAGGTTGCAAAATAATGAAGTCCCTAGAATAGAAAGTCTGTTTAATATTAAGTGTGACTTAATCATGAGATTACATTAAACATAAAGACGCTATTCTTAAAGTATCCGTAGTCGAGTTTTATCATGAATTGGGATAATGATAAAACATAGAGACTATTATGAAGATAGACTGATGATCGCATCTCATGGATCATAGGATAAGGAGTTATCAAGTCTTGACATAGGTATAAGAAATATTAGGAGTAATATTTATACCGGATTGACCCGCTATGAGAGTACTACATGCAAAGTTATGCAAAGTGTCATAAGTTACTCTCATGGTGATAATGGTGTAATCCGCCCTTAGACCTGAAACCACTATGTACCCTAGATGTGGAGTCAAGTGCTTTGTTACTGACCTAACGTTGTCCGTAACAGGATGACCATAAAGGCAGTTAATGGGTACTTCACAAAGCATGCTGAGGGACAGTAGTGTCCTAGATGGAATTTGCCAATCCTGCATAACAGGATAAATGTCATGGGCCCAATATTGAACTGGACAAAGATGACACCAAGTATGCTTTGTGTTCAATATAGACATAAGGGGCAAAGGGGTAATTGTACACATTGATATTATCACTAGAGGTTGTGTTTAGATCACATGTTAATTTCTCATAACTTGGGTAGCAATGATGTGTTGCTAGATACCGCTCATTGTTTATTATATTAAATAGAGGATTTAATATAATTGCCAACGTTATAGAAACCTACAAGGGTCACACACATAAGAACAGTATAATGTGAGATTGGAACACCGTAAGGTACGGTGCACAGAGAAATAAGGAAATATGATAAGGGTATCATGGTAATTAAATAAGTGTATCATAATTTGTTATGAAAAAGAAAGCACTCATGTGTACATGACACATGGGGGGTGCGTTTCTTAAAAGATTTATTTAATTAAAAAGGTTTAGAAAATTTGTGGCCCAATGACAAATAGTTTGTCTTGGTGCACAAGACAAGAGGTTCTATAAATAGAACCGTTGTGAATGAGAAAAATACACTTGTGTGTATTTCTTGAGAAATAGAAAAACCTAAATCCTTATTTTCTTGCCTCCACTCACAAAAGACCTTCATCCTCTTGAGCTAGCACTCTCTTGAAGGTTCCTGTTCGTGTGGACTAGTTAGAGGCGTCACAACTTTGACGCTCGTGATCAAAATCGGTGGTGACTTGTACGTGACTAGTTCATGACTTGTTCGTGACTTGTACGTGACTTGCTCGTGATTCAAAGCCTCATCACCAGCTGTTCGTGAAAAGAAAGGGATTTTCTACAAGAGGTAAAAATCCTAAACACAAACTCATGCCCATTCGTAAGGATCTCTCAACGAAAATTTTTAAATTCCGCTGCTTTATCGTTACTATTTTCCTTCATGCCTTTGGATAGCGTGCATAAACAAACGGAAGTTGTAGGCAGGTCTCCGTTGCCCGCTTTAATAGCAAGATTGCTATTGATCATCAAGAAGGCAAATACCAAGTTTGCCTCTTAATTTCTCAAACCTATTTGCATCCAAAGCCTTTGTAAAAATGTCAGCCAGTTGATTGTCTGTGGCTACATGTTCTAAGGTCATGACCTTGTCTTCAACTAGATTCCTGATAAAACGGTGACGAATATCAATGTGCTTGGTCCTACTGTGTTGGATAGGATTCTTGGAAATATTTATAGCACTCATATTGTCATAGTATAATGTGAGCACATCTTGCTCCACATTGTACTCACTCAGCATCTGCTTTATCGAAAGCAATTGAGAACAACTGCTTCCTGCTGCGATGTACTAAGCTTCTGCTGTTGAAAGAGCTACACAATTCCGTTTCTTGCTGAACCATGAAATTAGGTTGTTGCCCGGAAAGAAACATCCACCTGAGGTACTCTTTCTATCATCTGCACTGCCTACCCAGTCAGCATCACAATACCCTGTCAACCTTGAGTCTTCACCATGAGAGTACATGATTCCATAGTCACTTGTGCCATTCACATACTTCAAAATTCTTTTGACTTGTGTGAGATGACTCGTCTTGGGTTCAGCTTGGTATCTAGCACATACACCAACTGCAAAGGAGATATCAGGCCTACTTGCTGTGAGGTAAAGTAGACTGCCAATGATGCTTCTGTATAGGCTTTGATCAACACTGACACCTTTCTCATCCTTGGTAAGTTTGATATGAGTTGCTGCAGGAGTTCTCTTGTGTGTTGCATTCTCCATTCCAAACTTCTTCACAATATTCTTGGCATATTTGCTTTGAGAGATGAATATTGTGTCCTCCATTTGCTTTACTTGTAGACCAAGAAAATAGGTTAATTCACCTACAAGGCTCATCTCAAATTCATATTGCATTTGATGCACAAATTGTTTCACCAAGGCATCTGTCATGCCTCCAAACACAATATCATCTACATAGATTTGTGCTATCATGAGCTTTCCTTTTTCTTGTCTCACAAACAAGGTCTTGTCTGTTTCACCCTTTTTGTACCCTTGCTGTAGAAGGAACTTGGTTAAACTGTCATACCAAGCCCTAGGAGCTTGCTTCAACCCATATAGAGCTTTCTTCAATTTGTAGACATGATCTGGGAGATTAGGATCAATAAATCCCTTTGGCTGTGCTACATATACTTCTTCATTCAAGTACCCATTGAGGAAGGCACTCTTCACATCCATTTGAAAAAGCTTGAACTTCAAAATACATGCCACTCCTAGAAGTAACCTTATAGACTCAAGACGTGCTACTGGAGCAAAGGTTTCATCAAAGTCTACACCTTCAATCTGAGAGTATCCTTGTGCTACAAGTTTGGCCTTGTTCCTTGTGATAACACCATTTTCATCAGACTTGTTTCTATACACCTACTTGGTGCCTATGATGTTGACCCCATCAGGTCTTGGAACTAAGTCCCACACCTCATTCCTCTTGAACTCGTTCAATTCTTCTTGCATTGCATTAATCCAACAATCATCTGTCAAGGCCTCCTTAACATTCTTTGGTTCTATGGTGGATACGAAGCAAGCATTGGAGATTACCTCCCTTGACATAGTCATGACTGGTAGTTCTGGATTTCCTATGATGAGTTCTTTAGGATGATTCTTCTGAATTCTGATGGAAGGACCTTTGCTTGTTTGACCTTGATCTGGTTCTTGATCTGCTTTCTCAGAATTTTCTTCATCTTCAAAGTCTTCAGGTAGGGGGTCTGATGTGCCCACATCTGGTACATCATCATGCACTTTTTCATCAGGTTAGTCATTGACAACAATATTGATTGATTCCATCATTGTTCTGGTCCTGTTGTTGAAGACTCTGTAGGCTCTACTGTTTGTAGAGTAGCCAAGAAAAATCCCTTCATCACTTTTGGGATCTAGCTTTCTCCTTTGTTCTCTATCAGCCAAGATGTAGCATTTGCTTCCAAAGACATGGAAGTGTTTGACACTGGGTCTTCTTCCTTTCCAGATCTCATACAGAGTGGTAGAGGTACCTGCTTTTACTGTAACACGATTATGAACATAGCATGCTGTATTCATTGCCTCTGCGAAGAAGTAGTAAGGTAGTTTCTTTGCATGTATCATAACCCTTGCTGCTTCTTGTATGGTTCTATTCTTCCTTTCAACAACCCCATTTTGTTGTGGTGTGATTGGAGAGGAGAACTCATGTGCTATCCCTTCTGTTGAGCAAAACTCTGCAAATCTTGAGTTCTGAAATTCCTTGCCATGATCACTTCTAATTCTGATGATTGGGTTGTCTTTCTCCCTTTGAAGTCTTGTGCACAGATCTTTGAACTCTTCAAATGTGTCTTATTTTTCTTTGAGGAAGCTTATCCAGGTGTATCTTGAAAAATCATCCACAACAACAAAGGCATACCTACTTCCTCCAAGACCTTCAACTTGCATGGGTCCCATCAAGTCCATGTGGAGAAGTTCTAACACTCTAGATGTTCCCTGATGTGGCAACATTGGGTGTGACATCTTGATCTGCTTGCCTATCTGACATTCTCCACAGATATCCTTTTCTTCAATGACAAGCTTTGGTAGTCCTCTGATGGCTTCTTTGGAGATGAGTTTCAGCATACCTCTTAAGTGCAAGTGCCCAAGCTTTTGGTGCCATAGTTTTGCTTCATCCTTTTGACTCATAAGGCATGTTGTGGAATGAGTTGTTTCTGGAGGAATCCACAAGTATCAGTTGTCTTTTGATCTTTCTCCTTTCATTAGCAGCTCTCCTTTGTCAATGGTTACAAGGCATTCATTCTTTGTGAAGTCAACTTTTAGTCCTTGGTCACAGAGTTGACTTATGCTGATCAAGTTTGCCTCTAACCCTTTCACAAGCAAAACATCATCAAGGTTTGGTATACCATTATTGTGAAGTCTCCCAATTCCTTTGATCTTCCCTTTAGCTCCATCACCAAAGGTCACATAGCTGGTGGTATATGTTTTGATGTCTTTCAGATATTTTTCCACTCCTGTCATATGCCTGGAACAACCACTGTCAAAGTACCAATCTTCTCTTGATGAGGCTCTAAGGGATGTATGAGCTATGTGAGCAGCTTCTTGGATTCTTGTCTTCCATTCTTTGTTGGCCTTTGTATGATAAGCTCTAGTTTGTGAACTGGATCCCTTCTTTGGACGACTATACAGCTTGTAGTTGGAGGATTTTTTATGACCACGCTTTCCACAGTAATGACACTTTATGGTAGTAGATTTCTTCTTGTGTCAGTGTCTCTGATGTGGTGTAGGATGTGTCAACTTCATCTCAGTGTCAAATGAAAGTTGCTTGATTTCTTCTTGAAGAATACTTATCTTCTCTTGTAGCTCCTGCTTTTCACGCTTTAGTCTCATGACATCGTAATGTTGTTCCACCAAGGTTCTGCACAATTCTTCACTTTTGAGGAACAAGTCATTGTTCATGGAGACTACTTCTTTATAAGTGAGTTCATCATCAGAAGATTCGTTGTCAGAAGAACTTGCATCAGTTGTTATCCTTACATGATTTGCAGCCATATCTTCTGACTCATTGTCAGAGTTCTCTCCATCTGACCAAGATATTGCTAGACCCTTTTTCTGTTTCTTCAAAAATGTGGCACATTCAGTTCTTATATGTCCATAACCCTCACATTCAAAACATCGAACGTCTTTTTCTTTTTCTGTCAAGGGTTTTGCTGAGGTGTTTCCTTGTGTGCTGATGTTGGGCTGGATGTGCTCCACATTCCTTCTTGATCTTCTGTCTACTCTTTTTAGTATTTTGTTGAATTGTTTTCCAAGCAATACTACTTCATCTGAGAGATCTCCTCTGGTGTCAAGGTCATCATCAGCTTCTTCACTGTCAGTGTTGGAGGTAAAGGCTGTGTTTTTTTCTTTCTTTTCAACTTTTTCACTGAAGTTCATTTCAAAGGTTTGTAGAGAGCCCACTACCTCTTCTACTTTCATGCTTGCAATTTTTTGAGCTTCTTCAATAGCTGTGACCTTCATATCAAACTTCTTTGGTAATGATCTGAGAATTTTTCTTACTAACTTCTCATCAGTTAGTCTTTCTCCCAGGGAATCAAAGGAGTTTGCTAGGTCAAGAATACTCATTTGAAAGTCATATATAGTCTCTTCTTCTTTCATTCTGAGATTCTCAAATTTTGAGTGGAGAAGTTGCAGTCTTGAACTTTTTACCTTGGAGGTTCCTTCATGGGTTGTCTTGAGTATCTCCCAAGCATCTTTGGCAACTGTGCATTGTTTGATGAGTCTGAACATGTTTTTGTCAACTCCATTGAATAATGCATTTAAAGCTTTATTGTTGCCAAGAGCTAGTGTATCTTCTGCTGGAGTCCAATCTTCTTCTGGCTTGAGTTCTTCTATGTCAGCTCCATTAGCATCCTTGACTCTGGGATGTTCCCAACCTCTTAGCACTGCTTTCCAAGTTCTACTATCAATGGATTTTAAGATGGCAGTCATGCGTGATTTCCAATAATCATAGTTTGTCCCATCAAGAAGAGGTGGTTTGCTGACCAAAGTTCCGTCCTTGTCCATGTTTCCAGAAAGTATCTTCCCTGGAGCTCACCTTAAAGCAGAACAGGGTGCCTGCTCTGATACCAATTGAAATTCCGGTAACAAGTTACAGATGTGCAGCGTGATGTGGTGCACGTTAGGTTTTAGATATACGATGTGTTGCCTAATGTGCCAACATCATAAACATACGATAACTTGATGAACAAGGAAAATAAAGTACAGAAGATAAAGAACACAATGTGTAATACCCGAGGCTGACGAGGGCGAGGAGTGGTCGCCGGTGCATAAGGCATGACAATGTGCGGCTCCTGATAGCTTCTAAGCAAACCGAATCACATCCGAATGAGAGGGTTCCTGAGGCTGTGCAGGTGTGGGACTGCATGGTTGAAGGAAGGCTTATAAGGATTGACGGGTACTACCTAAACCGACAAGATGCATCTTCTTTTCGGTAGCTCATTCCATAAGAACTCTATAGTTAAGCGTGCTTGGCTTGGAGTAGTCTTTGGATGGGTGACCTTCTGGGAAGTTTCCCGTAAAGCTTGCAAGTGAGGACAAAGCTCGCTGAAAAGACTCGTGTTGGTTTGTGGGGTCAGTCGGTCATCCTGAAAGCAGTTTGGGGTGTTACAAATGGTATCAGAGCAGACCTCTCCCAGTACGATGTGGTTCGGGGACGAACCAAGCGGAAGCTGGTGGGCATGTAATACCCGAGGCTGACGAGGGCGAGGAGTGGTCGCCGGTGCATAAGGCATGACAATGTGCGGCTCCTGATAGCTTCTAAGCAAACCGAATCACATCCGAATGAGAGGGTTCCTGAGGCTGTGCAGGTGTGGGACTGCATGGTTGAAGGAAGGCTTATAAGGATTGACGGGTACTACCTAAACCGACAAGATGCATCTTCTTTTCGGTAGCTCATTCCATAAGAACTCTATAGTTAAGCGTGCTTGGCTTGGAGTAGTCTTTGGATGGGTGACCTTCTGGGAAGTTTCCCGGAAAGCTTGCAAGTGAGGACAAAGCTCGCTGAAAAGACTCGTGTTGGTTTGTGGGGTCAGTCGGTCATCCTGAAAGCAGTTTGGGGCGTTACAAATGGTATCAGAGCAGACCTCTCCCAGTACGATGTGGTTCGGGGATGAACCAAGCGGAAGCTGGTGGGCATGTAATACCCGAGGCTGACGAGGGCGAGGAGTGGTCGCCGGTGCACGAGGCATGACAATGTGCGGCTCCTGACAGCTTCTAAGCAAACCGAATCACATCCGAATGAGAGGGTTCCTGAGGCTGTGCAGGTGTGGGACTGCATGATTGAAGGAAGGCTTATAAGGATTGATGGGTACTACCTAAACCAACAAGATGCATCTTCTTTTCGGTAGCTCATTCCATAAGAACTCTATAGTTAAGTGTGCTTGGCTTGGAGTAGTCTTTGGATGGGTGACCTTCTGGGAAGTTTCCCGGAAAGCTTGCAAGTGAGGACAAAGCTCGCTGAAAAGACTCGTGTTGGTTTGTGGGGTCAGTCGGTCATCCTGAAAGCAGTTTGGGGCGTTACACAATGAGTTTGTTAACCCAGTTCAGTGCAACTCACTTACGTCTGGGGGATACCAATCCATGAATGAATCCACTATGATAGCCCTAATTCAAAGGTTAAATTCCCCGTTTACAACCTCTCGGTTAGCCACTACCTTGTGTAACCCTACCTTTCTCTACCACAAGTTATGACTTCCCCCAGTCAATTCCCAGCGTATCCACCTTGCTCCCGCAAGGACCTTGCTCTACCACAAGGGATTTTAGTCTTGCTCCCGCAAGTACCTTGCCACCACAAGGAATTGTACAATCTTGTTCCCACAAGAACCTTGCTATACCACGAGGGTTTTGACAAACTCAATGAAGGAGATACGCTCCTCAACTAAAGAACCAACTCGTGCTTCAAAGCTTTGAGTGATTCAAAGTTCAAATCTTGTTTCAAACTAGAACCAAGAAGAGAACATCTCTATGCTTAAAAGCTTAAGAGCTAAATACAACCCTAATTCCAGTTTCAAACGAAACAAGAACACCTAGGGACAAAGACTCGAAATCCTAAAGACTAGATTTATGAATATTGATTTTGGTAAGTAAAACAAGTATTCAGCACTCCTTTATATAGAGAACGAGATCTGGTAGCTGTTTGTTGTATTTAAAAAACAAACTTATAGATATGATCTTTTAATAAAAGATATGTTTTGTTTTAAATCTTTTTCAATCTTTTTCAATCTTCTAGTAACAAACCAGCTTTTAAATCTTTTATGAATCTTCTTTAATCTTTCAGCTCGTTCCTTGGCGCGCAAGCTAGCGTGGATAAGTTTAAATCTTTTTCAAAGATCACACGCAAATATTTGAAAGCGTGTTTATAGGGTATTCAGTTCAGGTACCACATGTGTGCACATTAGTCACCACATCTGGACCAAAGGCTTATTTTAACAAATGAAGTCAACCCTAAAATAAACATAACCTTGCAGGTTGAAAACACTAACAATTTTGAACGTTACAAACATAATAAAGAAATGTCTTTTATTGTTAATAAATAAAGCACTAAAGTATTGGCATCTAGGGCTTACTCCAACAATCTCCCACTAGCACTAGAGCCAATGAAGCATTATCTTAATACTTATAGACCTAGTATGCCCATCACGCTTCAACTGCGCAAGAGCCTTTGCTAGTGGATTAAGAACAGTTTCCTATGTTGGTACCTTACGTATCTATCCAACTTTCTATCTCGATCTTTATTGAAATATAGAAGTGTCTAAGTATATATATATATATATATATATATATATATGAATCGTCGGTGAGATCTATTCTCCGTTATTGTTTGCAAGATCAAACCATTACCATCACTAATGTGATTCAATGTAATCTGCAACACCGGGAATATAGCTTTAGCTCAATCATGAGCTAAACGATCCAAAAATACCCCACCTTTGTAACTGAAATAAACATATTACTTAGCTATATAGCTTACAATGTCTATATTCAGGCATGATATACAATATATCAGTATGGAAACTACCATCAATATAACTTCCTTGTAATGGTATTTCCCACACCTACATATTTCAAGAAATGGTCCTTAGTTCCTTTTTAGGTCCTTAGGGATATTCTTGAAGATCAGTTAGTGTCCAACATTAGTCTCAATTTTGGTATTTATTGAATATGCTACAAGCATATGGTGTATCTGATTAAGTACATATTAATCCATCTTCCAAAGCATATGGATTATTTTCACGTGTCTCTCTCTCATCCAATGAGATATGCTATTGTCCTTAAGACAAAGACCATTCTTCTAACACATGCGATGATTTTACACATCAAGTGTCTGAACACTTCGTCAATATATGTACATAGGCTATTCCTAACTCTTTAGGAATCCTTGCCCAAATACATAGGATATTCCTAACTCTTTAGGAATTCTTGCCTAAGTATTTGATCAAGAGTTATTTCCTTAACCATGTCTCACATGTAAAAGGAAAAGGTTTTTGATGATTAATATGTCAGCCACATATAACACCAGATTAATATTATAACTCCCACTAACCTCCTTGTGTGCACAAGATTTTATTATTTGTTCTTCATTAATATGTTTCCATAAAACTTCATAAAAGGAACAAATAATAATTTAAATTTCCGAGAACTCTATCTAATCAAAATTAGATAGTTACAAGTTATATACCTTTCTAGTATCCTTTGGATCAACAAAACCCTTATGTATATGTCTAGTACATATATATATGAGGTCATTCCAATTAAGGAATGCAACTTTGTTATCCATCTACCAAAACATGTAGTACAACATTTAGTAAAACAATTAAACAGATTTTAAGCTCTATGATTATATTTAGGGTTTCATCATAACTTGCATTATGACTTTGCGTGAAACCTTAAATGATCAATCAAATCTTAAAGGGTATTCTCAATACCACCCATATCAGTGTTCAACAAGAATACTCACTTTCATCGTATGAGTCTTACTCATCCTGATGACAATACCATTATCACCATAAGGTATGTGTATATGGATTCTGTACAAGATTTCATGTCATTTAGCCACTTCTCAGATTTTAGGCCTTTTACGACCTTTTACCAAGTCAAAGATTCATCTTTCATGAAAACCATATCACCTTGTTGAGTTATGATTAGATCATACATCTCACCCATGTAATATGTTAGACTTATCTAGGATTTTGTGCAACTTAAAGCAATGGTCTTTCAACAACTTTGAGGAACCGGTTTATGTTCCCTTTTCAAACAAATATGTTTTGTGGTACTTGAAATTATTCAAGTTCTATATCACTCCCACTGTTTCTTTTAGAAACACACTCCCACTAGAGGAATGCTTCAATTCTAGCAACAAAACAACTTTTGTCCCAAGAGTGATATAAGACCAATATCCCTTAGATTCTTTAGGATTTTCCACATATTTATTCATCCAATTTTGGAATTAAATTTATCTGATAAATTTTTCAGTCCAAATTTTCATAAAGACAAACTTGGTGGTCTAACCTTTATATCATATATATGGTGTCTTTATGATTACTTTAAAAAGGGAAACTATTTGTGGGTGAAGATTAATTATAAGCATATAAATTTCTAAGAGTCAATGACATAATTAAACTATCTTTTATCATGTCAAACATGATGTGATAAAATTAGTTTACTATACTCCTTTAATTAAGTATTTAATACTATGACTTATTCATATGACTTAAATACTTTTGTCGAGTCATATCCTTTTACTCCATTTATCGAACTCCTTGACAAATTCAATGATTTTCTAATTTGTGTCACACACATATCCCCATCTAATGGTTTTAATCATCAATGTAAATGAAGTAAAATATACTCAATATATCAAATAAATATGTTTAGTACTCGACATACATCTCATGTATATTATTCAAATAGATCATGTGTCAATTTACTTTCAACAAGTAATTAACACATCAAATGTTTGTACCAAATAACAATGTTCTTGATATATACATATAAGGTCCAAATCTGATTTGGCTCTTATTACAACTGTTATAGATGTTCTTGTCAAGATCATGGAGCCCTAGTCCATTACTTGATTTGGAGCACTTGTATAGAAGACTTTGCTCAAATGATGGGACCACTACTTGTCTTATCATTCAAAGCTACTTTTCATATATTGTCAATACAAGCTATTTAATTAATACTTCTATTACCAAATAGAACTCAATAACAATTATTGTATTCTATTTCAAATTTGATTTTAAGTCATGGCATAGCTTTTATAGTCAATGAAACAACTTGTTTCATTCTAGACATAGCTTGACTTAAACTTATAGTCAATGTTCTAATTCTTTAAGCACCTCCTTAGAGATTCAACATCATGTATCATATACCCTTGATGTAGAAATAGAAACTTTGACTTTCTATAACTAGGTGTACAAAATTGAAGTCTCACTTCATTCTTTTATTTTGACTCTATCATGAACTATCTACGACACTCCCATTTCAACCAATTTGAAAAATCCGTTCTCCTTTGGCAACCTTTATTGTACTATTCAAATAAGAGGAGTATAAATCTCATTTATATCATATCTCTATTCTTTGACAGTGCAAATCATTTCTCATTCAATTCAACAATTTTCCGATAGATATAATAATTTTGACCATATCTATCCACTAAAATTGATTTGATTGAACCTATGACCAACTCTTTGGTCTATTGAGAAATTCTATCATTCTTTGTCGGTTTTTCTAAAGAATTCGTTTTAAATGATCTCATTATTTCTATTAAAAGTATGAAATATTCTATATCTAGATGTCAACTTTATGCTTCTGACAAGCATCCCTTTCCAATCTAGTTTATAGTAGGTACTTTTATAGAGTATAGTTCAATAGCTTATAGTTCTTCTTGCGTTTGAGAACAATTCTCAATTTGTGTACCAATTCAGAAACTCTTTTCTGAGATTCTTGTCGTTCATAAGGACAATATAATTTATAGTGTATAAAGTTTTAATTACAAAAATAAGTAAGATATTTGTAAAATTTTAATAAGGACTTTCATTAAAAAATTTCCACTATTTTATTCAAAACAAATGACCCTCACCATTTGATTCGGAAATTCCCGTTGGAAGATTTTCTAGTGGGTCAAGATCCATATTTCACTTTGTCTTAAGTCCACGGTGGGCGGATTACACAAGACTTAGTTATTTAGGTAGGAACTCCTTCCAATTGTATCTCATACAACTCTAATTCATCTTATGAATTATTCCCAATCATTGCTTCTTAAACTCATAAAATCTCATTACATTTGTTAAGTTAAGTTTGACCCTTACTTTAGAAGTTTGGATATTACAATTATCCCATCGCACCTTACCAATATAGAGTATGCACTTCGCGGTGGGCGAACCTACATAGTTCGATACTAGTCTTGATGAGTTCTAAAGCTTGGAAAGCGTAAACTTAATATTCACATATTTTATTAATAAACAAAATGCACTCCGCGGTGGGCGAACCCACATTTTCTTTATTAATCTCTTATGTGTCTTTTGAGGGATATTTAATTGTTTGATCTCACCGGCTTATTTAACATATTAAACGCTCTCACATGCATCAACATACATAAATAAAATGAAACAGTTGTGGCCCCTAGCGCAATTGTTCTCTCAAGCCAATGAGAGAACCTAAGATAACCTAATAACGATCTATACTTCTCCAAGCATAATCTCCAAGGTTGTCCTTCTTTTCTTGTGCTCTTTCTCTTCTTCATAAAATTATATTACAAGAAAGAATACTCGTTTTACATACGAGGGAGTAAGATGAGAAGAGAATTCATATTACATCAAGGGATTGAGAGATAAGGCACGACACGCATGTCGTATTTTAAAATCCAAAATAAAAATAAAATAAACTAAGGCCATAACCGATCATTACAAAAGTATAACAATAAACACATACTTTATTATTATAAACAGTTTAAGTCGTGTAGATTAATTAAAATTAAAATTTCGGCGAGCGATCAAAATTTCACCTACTGCTAGCTGCGCCCCGCGCAGGTCTGTATCTGAAACATCAACTTGGAATCTGCCATATGCGCCTAGCGCAGATGCCCTGCGCCCAGCGCAGACCCGTGAAAAAACCCTTGTTTTTCGCGAATCCTAATGCACCAATTTCGTGCCGTCAAAACCTTTCATGTCCGAAATTCAATATGATTGATTAACATGTCATTGCTTCACCATACTGATGTCGGATTCCAAAGCAAATGTGTTGGAACAAAGTGGGTCTGACACAAGTCTCCTAGTTTTTAAAGAAGTTTTGATGATAACAAAGTATTAAAATTGCAATTGGTATTACTAATGATTGTTCTAGTGTGAAGGATTAAGCATTAAAATACACTAAGAACAAATTCAGAGAAGCCCAGCTAAGAAGCTCTGAAAGCGCAACTATGTTCATCAGAAGCTTAAATTTCAAGTGCTGAAGTTGGTGGTTCTGAGGTTAAAAAAGCAAGGCTATGAGAAGCTCAAGTGCTGAAGACCTTCAGAAGCAACAACAACAGACTCTGAAGCAAATGGAATTTTACGTCACTCAAGAACTGAAGTGATCAGCGCCAATGATTGAAGATCTATCTACTTAAAACCTCTGTCACATCCACAGGAAGGAATATTCGTTGGTACAACGTTAACCTTATCCATAAGTGGAGTGTATTTGAGGATTGTACTATCGTACTATTATTACTCAAAATGGTTGAGTGATAATTCAAATAGCAAGGTAGTGGAATTCGATTTCTTTACCAAAGATGGAAGCTTACAACTATCTCTGCGTACGATTATTCCAGCTGGCACCTTATCTCTGGGAACGGCTACTCAATTTCTTCAAGTATAAATAGAAGACATCATTTGAAGAAATGACTACTGTTCTACTGTGCTATCACTGCGTTTAAGGTTCTGAAATATTCTGACATCTTTGTTCTATCTGTCATTCAAAGTCTTAAAGCAATTTGCGTTGTATTTTGTAAACACCTCTGATAGTATATCAAGTGTTCTTAAAACATTCATTTTTATTAATAAGTTTGTTTGAGAAGTCTCTCGTTAAGTGTAACTTGAGCATCTGAGAAGTCTCTTGCAAGTGTGCTTGAGCAAATTGTAATCTTGTGAGATTATAGTGAAAAGCTCTTGATAGTATCAAGGGGACTGGACGTACTCTCAATTTGTGAGGGGAACCAGGATAAATCTTGTGTCTTTCTTTACTTCTCTCAGCACCTTCTATTACCTAGATATTAATTCCTCTGCAAACTGTTTTTGAAAGAGAAAAAGTTTTTTTTCTAAAACACAATTCAACCCCCCCTCCCCTTGTTGTGTTTTTCCACCTTCAATTGGTATCAGGAGCTAGGTCTGTTGCCTAACTCACCTTACAGTGATACAGTAAAGATCCTAGAGGAAAAACATGACTGACGCTGGTGAGAACTCTGTAAAGAAGAACAACAATGGGATTCCTTTCGACTATGACTCCAATGCTCGTGATAGGAGATCATCTGATAAGGTTCCTTTTTTCAATGGAACTGAGACTGCTTATCCCTTCTGAAAGACTAAGATGTACAGTCACGTTGTTGGTATAGACTGTGATTTGTGGGACTTAGTTGAAGAAGGTGTTGCTTTTGAAAACATGGATAAAGAAGGAGTAGTAAGTTACCAGAACTGAAAGTCCTTCACACCTTCCCAGAAGCTGGAATACAAGAAGCATCACTCTGTGAAAGGAATGATGACAAATGCTATTTCTCATGATGAGTACCTGAAGATTGGAGACAAGAGGACTGCTAAATCTATTTGGGAGTCCTTGAGATCCAAATATGAAGGTAACAAACAGGTTAAAGAGGCTAAAGCTAACATGTTGGTGCATCAGTATGAGTTGTTTAAAATGAATGAAGGAGAGAACATTGAAGCCATGTTCTCAAGGTTTCAAATATTTGTCTCCGGACTTCAAGTGTTAGACAAAAGTTATACTGAAGCAGATCATGTGAGAAAAGTGTTGAGAAGCTTACCACCTAAGTGGAGACCTAAGGTGACTGCTTTTCAAGAAGCTAAGGATTTGGATATTGTAACCCTTGAAAGCTTGATTAGTTCATTGAAGAGTCATGAGATGGAGTTAATGACTGATGAATCAACCAAGAAGATGAAAGGGATAGCCTTAAGTTCTAAGAGCTCATCAAAGGCTCTGAAGGCTAAGGTTATAGAGTCTAAAGACGAAGCTTCTGAAGACGGTCAAGATATCAGGTCTGAAGATGAAGAAGAAATGGTGCTGATGGCCGCCAAGGTTTCTAAGTGGGAAAAACGAAGCAAGAAATATGCAGGCAAGTTTGGGGGATCTTCCAAGAGAATTGGTGCTTCTAAAGACAAAAAAGAAGATCAAAGCAAATGTTTTAAATGCAACAAGCCTGGTCATTTCATTGCTGATTGTCCAGAAAACAAGGGTATATCATCCAAGCAAGGTTCTAGCAAGGAAAGATATAAGAACAAAGTCAAGAAGAGCTTGCTAGCAACTTGGGAAGATCTTGAAAAAGACTCAGACTCAGATGATGATGTGGAAGCAAATCTAGCATTGATGGCAACCACCTCTGATAGAGAAGACTCTGAAGCAGATTCAGACTCTGATGATGAGGAAGAGGTAATTGCTAAACTTTCTAGAACTGAGTTAGTTGACTCTCTTAAAGATGCCTTAAAAATGCTCACTAAAAAGGCAGGTGAATGTAAAGTCTGTTGGAACATAAGAGGTTCTGACATGACTCATTTAGGTTTTGATGATAACAAAAGTATTAATATACAATAGGGTATACTAATGATTTATATACAAGTGTGCAGGTTTACAAGTTTATTTTATACTCATCTAATGCACTCTTGAAGCTCTGAATGGCGAAGCAGATTCTGACCAAGATTCAAGACATCAGAAGATGCTTTATATACATGGCCAGAAGCTACTCTTCAGAGACTACTTATCAGAATCTGATGTGGAAGATATCAGACTCTGATAAGAGCAGTGAGAGACGTTTTGTCAGAAGAACATTCTCTGCAACCATGATTGGTATATCATCATGTTTTGACACTCCAAAAGCTGGCAATAAATCTTATCCTCAGGATAGTGACGTTAGAACTATTGTACGATTTCTTTATCGGAATTGGCAACCACGTTCCTCCAAGATTGGTCGTATTCTAAGATTACCAGATTTGGATATATCTCGTACAACAAACCAGCTGGCACAATCTCACAACGTTAATTCAAATCCTATACACTCCACCAACATCTATAAATAGGAGCAGATTTGAAGCTTAATGACAACAATACTTTGAACAATTATGAAAGCGCCGTTACTCTGCAAAAACGTCCTAAAGCACAAAACATCAAATACAACTTGAACTCATATTCCAAATCCAAGACTCCAGTTTCAGCTTCTGTTAATTCATTAGTTGAACCTTAGAATTCTTTGATTAGATTCTAAGTTAAGTCTTGTTTTTAAGAGTTGTATTTATAACTTTACTGAACATTGATTTGTATATCTTTGTTCAGATTCTATTTATCTTATCTTTAGTTTTGTGAAGTCTCTTGCCTGCGTGCTTGAGCATTAGGAAGTCTCTTGTCTGTGGACTTGAGCATTTGGAAGTCTCTTGCTTTTGTGCTTGAGCAATTGTAATCTTGTGTGATTATAGTGAACTCTCTTGGAAGTACAAGAGGACTGGACGTACTCTCGATTTGTGAGGGGAACCAGTATAAAACTCTTTGTCTCGTTCTCTTTCCCTATCTCTTTACTTTCATCAGAAGATAGTTGATTGTGTTTTGTTTTTGATCCGCTGCAAACCTCTGATAAGTTCTTATACTTAGAAGAATTTTTTAAACTACCATAAACAGAATTCAACCCCCCCTTCTTGTGTTATTTTCACACCTTCAATTGGCATCTAGAGCCTGGTTCTGTTATTATCACCTAACAGTGAGACAGTTTCCTGTTTAACACAATGGCTGAAGGATCTCCTAAACCCTCTTTGAATGTTGTTCCTCTCAACTACGATACCAATGAAAAATCCAACAACAAGGCTCCTAAGTTCAATGGTGATAGCTCTATGTTTTCATGGTGGAAAGATAGAATTTACAGTCATCTCATTGGACTGGATGATGAGCTTTGGGATATTGTTGAGGAAGGAGTTTCATTTACTGGTCTTGATGAAAGAGGGAAACTTTATGTTGAAGAAAGAAAGAAGTTCACTCCTACGGATAAGAAGGCATACAAGAAGCATCATCAAGTAAAGGATATTCTGATTGGTTGTATAAATCACAATGATTACTTGATGATCACAGACAAATCTACTGCAAAGAGTATTTATGACTCTCTATGTTCTACTTACAAAGGAAACAAGCAAGTACAAGAAGCAAAAGCTACTGTTCTGATTCAACAGTATGAACTCTTCAAGATGAAGGATGATGAGAATATAGAAACTATGTTTTCTAGATTCAAAGTCCTAGTGGCAGGACTCCAGATTCTTAAGAAAAGTTATACAACTGTTGATCATGTAAGGAAGATTCTGAGAAGCTTACCTTCAAGGTGGAGGCCTAAGGTAACTGCTATCCAAGAAGCTAAAGACTTAAACACTCTTAGCCTAGAAGAGCTGATAAGCTCTCTCATTAGTCATGAGATTGAGCTATCTGCTGATGAGCCTCAGAAGAAGTTAAAGTCAGTGGCTCTGCCATCAACTTCAACTCCATCTAAGGCTCTGAAAGCTAAGATTGTTGAGCTAGAAGCTGAGGAATCTTCCATAGATGATCAAGAGGGTGGATCAGACGATGATTTGTTTGCATTCTTGTCTAGAAAGTTCCAGAAGTGGAACAGGAGAGGCAAAAACTACTCTAGCAGAGGCTCTGGTGTAAGGAACTCAAGCAACAAGGACAGGAAGGACGACTCCAAAAATTGTTTCAATTGTGGAAAGCCTGGACACTTCATAGCTGATTGCCCGGAACACAACTCAAAGGGTAAAGGTAGAAAAAGTTATGTCAAAGACAAAGCTAAGAAAAGTCTAATGGCTACGTGGGAAGACATAAATGAATTATCTGATGATGAAGACTCTAAGGAGGCGAATCTTGCTCTGATGGCTGTTGGAGCAACAGAAAATGAAAGTGATTCAGAGTCTGACACTGATGATATTGATGAGGTAATTTCTAATTTGTCTCCCACTCAAGTTACTAAAGCTTTGAAAGATGTTATGACTAAGTACATGGAAAAATCAACTGAGCTAGATGTTTTTAAAGAAAAATTTAAATTGCTCAATGATAAAGTCAGCCATATTCAAGCAGATTATCAAAAATCTCTTAAAACTATTAAAATGCTTGAAACTGGCTGCAGATCATGTCACAAACCCTATGATGAGTACGAAGTATCTCTTCAAGAGTTTGTTCATCATAACATTGACAAAACTAGAGTAACTTCCATGATACACGGTGGAAGCTGCAATTATTACAAAAGACAAGGACTTGGTTCCCTTTCATCTTCTGATAAAGGAAATTCAAGTAAAACTGTTTTTAAAGCAGCTTCTGAACCTTATTCTAATTCTGATGGAAACTCAGAACCTGTGACTGTGCCAGATGCTCCTGTAACATTGGAATCTCATAAGAAGACATCAGAAGATAAGTCATCTTCTGAACCTAAGTCTTCTAAAAACAAAGTTCCAATTACTTCAGCATCTAAGTCTACTAAAGTTAAAGCTATTAGAGTACCAAAGTCTGTTAACAAACAAGGCACCAGTACATCTAAAGCAAACTTAGTAACTAGTTCTCTGGCACAATCAAAAGGAAAATCTAAAGGACAACAAAAGCCTAAACATATTCTTAAAGGCCAAGTTGACTTTAGACATTCTGAATATCCCAAGAAGAAGAATAAAGCTCGTAGGACTAACCAAAGAGGACCCATCAGAATATGGGTACCAAAATCTGAAATAATATATACTGCAGGTATGCACCCAAAGAAAATGAGAAAGATCCTGGTATCTAGACAGTGGATGCTCTCGACACATGACAGGAGACAAGCTCTTGTTCCACACCCTGAATCAGCAAGAGGGTGGAACATTAGGATTTGGTGGGAACCAGAAAGGAAGAATCACTGGTATAGGTACAGTTGGTAATTCCTCCTTATCTATTTCAGATGTTTGGTTAGTAGATGGATTACATCATAATTTACTTAGCATAAGTCAATTATGAAGGTGTGAAAATAACACAAGAAGGGGGGGTTGAATTGTGTTTGGGGTATTTTAAAAAATCTTCTTCTAAGTATAGAAACTTATCAGAGGTTTGCAGAGGATATAAAAACCAAACACTAACAACTAGCTTCTGAAGAAAGTAAAGAGATAAGGAAAGAGAACGAGACAGGAAAATTTATACTGGTTCCCCTCACAATCCGAGAGTACGTCCAGTCCCCTTGTACAACAAGAGAGTTCACTATAATCACAAAAGATTACAATTGCTCAAGCACACAAGCAAGAGACTTCCAATTGCTCAAGTCCACAGACAAGAGACTTCCAATGCTCAAGCACGCAGGCAAGAGACTTCACAAAACTAAAGATAATAAAACAGAATCTGAACAATGATATACAAATCAATGTTCAGTAAAGTTATAAATACAACTCTTAATAACAAGACTTAACTTAGAATTCAAACAGAGAATTCTAAGGTTCAACTAATGAGTTAACATAAGCTGAAACTGGAGTCTTGGATTTGGAATAGAGTTCAAGTTGTATTTGATGTTTTGTGCTTTAGGACGTTTTCGCAGAGTAACGGCGCTTTCAAAATTGTTCAAAGTAATGTTGTCCTTAAGCTTCAAATCTTCTCCTATTTATAGATGTTGGAGGAGCGTATAAGATTTGAATCAATTGCGTGAGATTGTGCCAGCTGGTTTGTTGTACGAGATATATCCATATCTGGTAATATAGAATACGATCAATCTTGGAGGAGACGTTGTTGCCACTTCAGGTAAAGAGGTCGTACAATAGTACTAACGTCACTATTAAGGATAAGATTGATTTGCCAGCTTTTGGAATGTCAGAACATGATGATAAACCAATCATGGTTGCAGAGAATGTTCTTCTGACATAGAGGCTCTCACTGCTCTTATCAGAGTCTGATATATCCTATATAAGAATCTGGTTAGTAGACTCTGACGGGTAGCTTCTGGTCATGCATCTTCTGATGCTTTGAAACTTGGTCAGATTCTGCTAGGTCATTCAGAGCTTCAAGAGTGCATTAAATAATCTTGTAAACATGCACACTTGTATTTAAAACATTAGTATACCCTATTGTATATTAATACTTTTGTTATCATCAAAACTTAAATGGGTCACGTCAGAACCTCTTTTGTTCCAACAATCTCCCCCTTTTTGATTGATGACAAACCCAGTATTAATTTACAATGGTTGTTGATTAAATTTATCATTCTTCTCTTAGGTTTGTGAGTTTTGCAAGCTCCCCCTAAGTTCAGTAATGATTAATTAAATTAGTATAAAATTTTTATTTGAATTTTGAACTAAAACTAATACATTAGACTCTCAGAGGCTAGGTTTGCAAGCTCTCCCCCTAAGTCTGATACCCATAAAAGAAAATTGCACTTTTCTCTTATACGTACCATGTATCAGAAGTTCAAGTTTCAACTAGAAATTTTCTTCTATAACAAATCAGAAGATAACAAAATAAATAATATGGATTATTTTGGTTTCAGTTTAACATTCCATAAAATTAATAACTGACTCTTACTCCCCCTTTTGTCAACAAACAAAAAGATAAAAAGATAAAAACTGACAAGAAATAAATGACAAGTTTGAAAAACAATGGTCAAATTATAGAGTTTCAAGACAGTCAAGGAGGTTACAACTACCCAATTTAATGGTGTGTCATAAAACCATAAATATGTCTGAGTTGAAAAGCACTATAAAAAGGCCATATCCTTTGTCATTTCACTCAACACTTCATATTCATTGTGATAAACAACAATGAAGAAGGATAGAAGAGTAATCAAAAGTAAGAGTACGCAGGAGAAGAAGAAGAAGATGAAGATTCAACAAGATTCAAAGTCTAAGAAGAATCCTCAAAAGATGAAGGCTTCAACTTCTGCTCCCGTCAGAAACAACTATCAAACAAGATCCAAGACCAAACAGGCAGAGCCTTCCTTAGAATCAGAATCTGAATGTGATCCTGATTGGAAGAATTTTATGAGAACATATGTTCCTCCTAAGGAGTATAACTCCTCATCCTCTTCATCCCCCATTTAGCTAGATTTAGGACTAGCTATTTTATGAGTAGAATCCAAGTGAAAGTTGAGAGAAACTTATGTAATTAAAAATTACTTTGTGAATAAAAGCTCAGTTATGAGGTTTTGAAGTCTTATTTAATTTTTGTTTCAAAAACTTTTATGCATGAAATGAATAAATAACATAACGCATAAAGAACATAGAAGAAATATCACACAGAGAACTGATATATAAAAGAAATAAGAAAATTATCCAAAAACAAATAATACATCACATGTTCTGAAAAGATACATAAAAAAATATTAAAAGTGCCAGAATCTAAGGGTGAGGTGGTTGAGAAGGACGAGGAGGTAGACGTTCATTGAGCATTTGAACTATGGAGGTAAGCAGAGCTTCATGTCTGTCAATCTTGCTCTCCACAGTTTCTTGACGTTGTCTTAGAATCAGAGCAAATTCAGGAGCGTTTCTAGCAACCTCTTCAAATCGTGCTTGTTTAGCAGCAATTCTAGCATCCTCTCTAGCTTGAGCTTCCTGACACTCTCTATCAATTCTTTAAGGTCAAACTTTGTTTCAATATGCCCATCATCAATGGATCTATCAGCAATAGCAGAGGTCATCCTCCTCATGTTCTTGTCCACAGCACAAAGATATTTGGTGATGTCATCTTGAGAAACAGTTAAGAGTTCATTGGCTATACGAGAAGGAAGGTCAAGACGAGCCACAATGCAATTATCAGATAATTTCTGCATATAGGCTTGAAGGTTTTGTGGAGGAGAAGTTTCTTCAGAAAATAGTTCATTATGAAGCTGTTGAAACCTTTCCTTTAAAGGAGTATCAATAGTAGATGTTGTTGGAGTAAGCCCTAAGAGCCAATCTATTTTCGTAGTATTTGCTTTAGAAGTTTGAATATAAATATGGCATTTCTTTATTATGTTTGTAAGGTTGCAAAATAATGAAGTCCATAGAATAGAAAGTCTGTTTAATATTAAGTGTGACTTAATCATGAGATTACATTAAACATAAAGACGTTATTCTTAAAGTATCCGTAGTCGAGTTTTATCATGAATTGGGATAATGATAAAACATAGAGACTATTATGAAGATAGACTGATGATCGCATCTCATGGATCATAGGATAAGGAGTTATCAAGTCTTGACATAGGTATAAGAAATATTAGGAGTAATATTTATACCGGATTGACCCGCTATGAGAGTACTACATGCAAAGTTATGCAAAGTGTCATAAGTTACTCTCATGGTGATAATGGTGTAAGCCGCCCTTAGACCTGAAACCACTATGTACCCTAGATGTGGAGTCAAGTGCTTTGTTACTGATCTAACGTTGTCCGTAACAGGATGACCATAAAGGCAGTTAATGGGTACTTCACAAAGCATGCTGAGGGACAGTAGTGTCCTAGATGGAATTTGCCAATCCTGCATAACAGGATAAATGTCATGGGCCCAATATTGAACTGGACAAAGATGACACCAAGCATGCTTTGTGTTCAATATAGACATAAGGGGCAAAGGGGTAATTGTACACATTGATATTATCACTAGAGGTTGTGTTTAGATCACATGTTAATTTCTCATAACTTGGGTAGCAATGATGTGTTGCTAGATACCGCTCATTGTTTATTATATTAAATAGAGGATTTAATATAATTGCCAACGTTATAGAAACCTACAAGGGTCACACACATAAGAACAGTATAATGTGAGATTGGAACACCGTAAGGTACGGTGCACCTCAGAGAAATAAGGAAATATGATAAGGGTATCATGGTAATTAAATAAGCGTATCATAATTTGTTATGAAAAAGAAAGCACTCATGTGTACATGACACATGGGGGGTGCGTTTCTTAAAAAGATTAGTAAAATTGTGGCCCAATGACAAATAGTTTGTCTTGGTGCACAAGACAAGAGGTTCTATAAATAGAACCCTTGTGAATGAGAAAAATACACTTGTGTGTATTTCTTGAGAAATAGAAAAACCTAAATCCTTATTTTCTTGCCTCCACTCACAAAAGACCTTCATCCTCTTGAGCTAGCACTCTCTTGAAGGTTCCTGTTCGTGTGGACTAGTTAGAGGCGTCACAACTTTGACGCTCGTGATCAAAATCGGTGGTGACTTGTACGTGACTTGTTCGTGACTTGTACGTGACTTGCTCGTGATTCAAAGATCTCATCACCAGTTGTTCGTGAAAAGAAAGGGATTTCTACAAGAGGTAAAAATCCTAAACACAAACTCATGCCCATTCGTAAGGATCTCTAAAGGAAAATTTTTAAATTCCGCTGCTTTATCGTTACTATTTTCCTTCAGTGGTATCAGAGCCACTTACGAATCCATGAGATTGATGTTTGTTTAAATTCATGAATTAAGTTTTAATATGATTAAAACGGCTAATAAAAGAATAAAATCGAGTAATTAGAATTTGGCATCTATTTGTATGATAGTTGATGAAGAACATTGAAACAGCTTCGGAACCGACAATTGTATGGTGAAGCTGTGATATGTTAATTGTCATAGGTTCATACAAATAAGAATGATCAATACTTATATGTGATATAAGTGATCGTAATGCAAAACGGTGTATTCGATACATCGTTCGTAATTTCGTCCAATAAAACAAATTATGAAAGAAAATTGATAAAGTATTGATTTATGATCATTTGCTTTGGAATCCGACATTAGTATGGTGAAGCAATGACATGTTAATCAATCGTATCGAATTTCAGGTCATAAAAGGTTTTGACGGCACGAAATTTTGCATTAGGATTCGCGAAAAACTAGGTTTTTCGCACGCGCTCGCGCTGGGCGCAGGTGACAGAATCGAAACTGGGTTTCTGATGCGTCACTGGGTTTCTGTTGTGTCAATAAAATTAGGATTTGCAAAACGTATCAAGTGTTGATACGAAAAATAGATGATAAATATATTTAATTTTGAAATCGTTTCAAAATTATAGAAATATCTTTTAAAATTGTTTTAAAAGATAATATCATCAATTTGGAAATATTTTATTCAAAAGGGTTTTGATTAAATTATTTTCCATATTTGACAAATATATTTAATTTTGAAATCGTTTCAAAATTATAGAAATATCTTTTAAAATTGTTTTAAAAGATAATATCATAAATTTGGAAATATTTTATTCAAAAATGTTTTGATTAAATAATTTTCCATATTTGGAGAGTTGTCAAAAGATTTGATTCTACTTTAAAATAATGTTGTTTATTTTAGCAAGTTTTGATTCGAAATATTTAATTGCGAATTAAATATTTGAATCAAACTTACCTGATTTGATCAATCGCCGGATTTAATTAATTATGAGACTTTAATAATAATAAAGTTTGTTTGTTATTATTATATTTGATGATCGGTTATGGCCTTAGTTTATTTATTTTATTGCATTTGGTTTTTAAATACGGCCTGCGTGTCGTGCCTTATCTCTATTCTCTATATTCTCTTCTCATCCACTCCCTCGTATGTAAAACGAGTATTCTTTTATATTATTATGTAATATTATGAAGAAGGAGAACAATGGAGGTCAACCTTGGAGATCATGCTTGGAGAAGTATAGATCGTTTTAGGTTAGATTAGGTTCTCTCATTGGCTTGGGAGAACAAATGCGCTAGGGGCCATAACTGTTTCATTTTATTTATTTATGTATGTTGATGCATGTTTATTTGTATGTATGTTGATGCATGTGAGAGCGTTTAATATGTTAAACAAGCCGGTGAGATCAAACTAATTAAAATCCCTCAAGAGACACATAAGAGATTAATAAAGAAGATATGGGTTCGCCCACCGCGAAGTATATTTTTCTTTAATAATAAAATATGTGGATATTAAGTTTATGCTTTCCAAATTTTAGAACTCATCAAGACCAGTATCGAACAATGTAGGTTCGCCCACCGCGAAGTGCTTGTTTTATATTGGTAAGGTGCGATGGGATAATTGTAATATCCAACTTCTAAAATTAGGGTCAAACTTAACTAAACTAAATATAATAAGATTATATGAATTTAGAAGCAAGAGTTGGGAACGATTCATAAGGTGAATTAGAATAAGGAGTTATTCACCCAACTGAGATATTCGAGAATTGTATGAGATACAATTGGAAGGAGTTCCTACCTAAATAACTGAGTTTTGTGTAATCCGCCCACCGCGGACTTAGAACAAAGTAAAATATGGATCTCGATCCACTAGAAAATCTTCCAACGGGATTTTCCGAATCAAATGATGAGGGTCATTTGGTTTGAGTAAAATAGTGGGAGCGTATTTAATTAAAGACCAAATTAAATATGAATTAGTTATAATATCTTACATATCTTTGTAATTAGAAATACAATACATATTAAGTTGTCCTTATGAAGGACAAGATTTTCAGAAAGGAGTTTCTGTATTGGTACAAATTGAGAATTGTTCTCAAATGCGAGAAAACTATAAGTCTTGAACTATAAACTAAGAACAACCTACTATAACTAGATTGAAAATGGATACTTGTTAGAAGCATCAAGTTGACATCTAGATATAGAATATATAATAAATGATGTGATCATTCAATCTCAAGTAAGATCTTTTTGAAAGAAATTTAAGAGTATGATAAATTTCTCAATGGATCAAAGAGTTGATCATAGGTTCAATCCAACAAATTATAATGGAATAGATATAGACAAAATTGTTTTGAATATCTACCGGAATTTATTGAGTTGAATGAGAATTAATTTGCACTATCAAAGATTTGAGATATAATATAAATAAGATTTATATTCCTCTTATTTGAATAGTACAAAATGGTTGTCAAAGTAGAACGGTTATGGTTAGACCATGCTTGGAAGAGTCAAACCAAAAGTATGAAGTGAGACTTCAATAATGCACATATTGTTGTAGAAAGTCAGAATTTCTATTTCTACATCAAAAGTATATGATACAAGATGTTGAATCTCAATTTTTCGAAAATAGAGATGCTTAAAGAATTAGAACATTGGCTATAATTTTAAGTCAACTCATATCTAGAATGAAAATTGTTTCATTGATAATGAGAGCTTATGCAATGACTTAAAATCAAGTTTGAAATGGAATACAATAATTGTTATTGAATTCCATCTAGTAATAGAAATAGCAATTGTATACCTTGTATTGACAATATATGAATTGTAGCCTTAAATGATAAGACAAGTAATGGTCCTATCATTTAAGCAAAGTCTTCTATACTATTACTCTAAGTCAAGTGATGGACTAGGGTTCCATGGTCTTGACAGGGTTATATATAACAATCATGATAAGAGCCAAATATGATTTGGACCTTAAATATATCAAGAGCATTGTTGTTTAGCGCAAATATACGATGTGTCAATAAAATAACACATGACCTATTTGAACAATATACATGAGATGTATGTCGACCACTAAACATATTTGATATATTGAGTTTATTTTACTTCATTAACATTGATGATTAAAATCATTAGATGTTGGTAGGTGTATGACACCAATTAGAAATCTTTGAATTTGTCAAAGAAATTCAACAATGAAGAAAATAGAACTCGACAAAAGTATTTAATTTATATGAATGAGTCATATCAGTAAATACTTAATTAAAGGACTATAATAAACTATTTTATCACATCATGTTTGACATGATTCAAGGATAGTTTAATTATATATTGACTCTTTCTATAAATCTCTTTACTTATAATTAATCTTCACCCACAATTAGTTTCCTTTTAAAATGATCATAAAGACACCATATACGATATGGAGGTAAGAGTACCAAGTTTGTCTTTATGAGAATTTTGGATTAGAAAGGGATATTGGTCCTATATCACTCTTAAGGACAAAAGGTTGTTTTGTTGCTAGGTTTGAAACATTCCTCTAGTGGGAGTGTGTCTCTAAAAGAGACAGTGGGAGTGATATAGAACTTGGATAATTTCAAGTACCACAAAACGTATTTATTTAAAAGGAAATACAAACCGGTTCCTCAATGGTGTTGAAGAACCATTATTTTAAAGTTGCACAAATCCAAGATAAGTCTAACATATCACACATGGCTACAAGGCATGGTTTTATCATAACTCAGCAATGTGATATGATTCTCATGGAAGATGAGTCTTTGACTTTCTAAAAGGTCGTAAGACGATCTAAATTCTGAGAAGTGGCTAAATGCCATGAAATCTTATGCAGAATCCATATACACTAACCTTATGTAGATAATGGTTACGTCTTCAAGATGAGTAAGACTCATACGATGAAAGTGAGTATTCTTTTTTAACACTGATATGGATGGTATTAAGAATACCTTATAATATTCGATTGCTTCTGCTAAATATTGTACTACATGTTTTAGTAGATGGATAACAAAGTTGCATTCCTTAATTGGAATGACCTCATATATATGTGTTGGACATATACGTAAGGGTTTTGTTGATCCAAATGATGCTAGAAAGGTATATAACTTGTAACTATCTAATTTTGATTAGATAGAGTTCTCAGAAAATTAAATTATTGTTTGTTCCTTTTATGAAGTTTTATGAAAACAAATTAACAAGGACAAACCTATCTAATTTTGATTAGATCGAATAAATTTGAATATTTGTTCCTTTTGAAAGTTTTGTGGAAAACAAATGAAGGACAAATATAAATCTTGTGCATACAAAGTTTTAGTGGGAGTGATAATATCTGATATCATATTAATCATCAAGACATTTTTCTTATACATGTGAGACATGACTAAGAAAATAACTCTTGATGAAACACTTAGGCAAGAATTCCTAAAGAGTTAGGAATAACCTATGTACCAAAATTGAAATTAGTGTTTGACACTAACTTTCCTTCAAGAATATCCCAAAGGACCTTAAAAGAACTAAGGTCTATTTCTTGAAATAGAGAGGTATGGGAAGGATCATTATAAGGAAGTTATAATGAAGGAAGTTTCCATACCAATGTATTGTATATCATGGCTGAATACGAGCATTGAAAGCTATAAGATAAGCTTCGTAATATGTTTGTTTCAGTTAAATAAGTTGAGTATTTAAGATTGGATCGTTTGGCTCATCATTGAGCTAAAGCTATGTTTCCGGTGTTACAAGAACACTTGAGAATAGATCTCACCGACGATTCATGAATATACTTAGACACTTATATATTTCGATAGAGGTCGAAATAGAACGTTGGAAGATACGTAAGATACCAACATAGGAAACAGTTCCTTATCCACTTACAAAGCCTCATGCGCAGTTGAAGCGTGATGGGCATACTAGGCCTATAGGTATTAGAGAATACTTGATTGGTCTTAGTGCTAGTGGGAGATTGTTGGAGTAAGCCCTAAGAGCCAATCTATTTTCGTAGTATTTGCTTTAGAAGTTTGAATATAAATATGGCATTTCTTTATTATGTTTGTAAGGTTGCAAAATAATGAAGTCCATAGAATAGAAAGTCTGTTTAATATTAAGTGTGACTTAATCATGAGATTACATTAAACATAAAGACGTTATTCTTAAAGTATCCGTAGTCGAGTTTTATCATGAATTGGGATAATGATAAAACATAGAGACTATTATGAAGATAGACTGATGATCGCATCTCATGGATCATAGGATAAGGAGTTATCAAGTCTTGACATAGGTATAAGAAATATTAGGAGTAATATTTATACCGGATTGACCCGCTATGAGAGTACTACATGCAAAGTTATGCAAAGTGTCATAAGTTACTCTCATGGTGATAATGGTGTAAGCCGCCCTTAGACCTGAAACCACTATGTACCCTAGATGTGGAGTCAAGTGCTTTGTTACTGATCTAACGTTGTCCGTAACAGGATGACCATAAAGGCAGTTAATGGGTACTTCACAAAGCATGCTGAGGGACAGTAGTGTCCTAGATGGAATTTGCCAATCCTGCATAACAGGATAAATGTCATGGGCCCAATATTGAACTGGACAAAGATGACACCAAGCATGCTTTGTGTTCAATATAGACATAAGGGGCAAAGGGGTAATTGTACACATTGATATTATCACTAGAGGTTGTGTTTAGATCACATGTTAATTTCTCATAACTTGGGTAGCAATGATGTGTTGCTAGATACCGCTCATTGTTTATTATATTAAATAGAGGATTTAATATAATTGCCAACGTTATAGAAACCTACAAGGGTCACACACATAAGAACAGTATAATGTGAGATTGGAACACCGTAAGGTACGGTGCACCTCAGAGAAATAAGGAAATATGATAAGGGTATCATGGTAATTAAATAAGCGTATCATAATTTGTTATGAAAAAGAAAGCACTCATGTGTACATGACACATGGGGGGTGCGTTTCTTAAAAAGATTTATTTAATTAAAAAGATTAGTAAAATTGTGGCCCAATGACAAATAGTTTGTCTTGGTGCACAAGACAAGAGGTTCTATAAATAGAACCCTTGTGAATGAGAAAAATACACTTGTGTGTATTTCTTGAGAAATAGAAAAACCTAAATCCTTATTTTCTTGCCTCCACTCACAAAAGACCTTCATCCTCTTGAGCTAGCACTCTCTTGAAGGTTCCTGTTCGTGTGGACTAGTTAGAGGCGTCACAACTTTGACGCTCGTGATCAAAATCGGTGGTGACTTGTACGTGACTTGTTCGTGACTTGTACGTGACTTGCTCGTGATTCAAAGATCTCATCACCAGTTGTTCGTGAAAAGAAAGGGATTTCTACAAGAGGTAAAAATCCTAAACACAAACTCATGCCCATTCGTAAGGATCTCTAAAGGAAAATTTTTAAATTCCGCTGCTTTATCGTTACTATTTTCCTTCAGATGTGTTGGGTTCATCCACACGAGGTGGTGAGTTGTCAACAGCATTTACAGGTGTACTCAGAGGATGGGTTTCAGCAACCTCATCAGAAGATGCTTTATTTTCTGGAGGTGGAGTGGAGTGATGTTCTGGAGAAGGTGTGTTATGATGTTCTGGTTGGGGTGAATTTTGATGTTCTGATGGAGGTGATTTTTGATTATCTGGTGGAGTTTGTGGTTTTTGTTGGTCAGGTGTTGGTTGTTGAGATTCTTCATTAGTTGTCTCTTTTCTAATGACAGAATCATTTTTGGTTTGGTGAGGTGAGGGTGATGGAGTTCTTTCAGAATCATTATCACCATCATGCTCTGGGATAGTAGCATGTCCAGAAGATGATGCTGCATTAAGACTATGAGTGTAAGATTTTGAAGGAAAAAATAATGGGTTCAATGATGGAGGCAAGCGGGTTTGATATTGGTTGATTTTCTGAAAGGTCAGACTCTTCCAGAGAATTAACTCCTTTAAAAATTTTATCAAACACTCGTTTAACTCTAATCATTGGGTTAAAATGAGCCTTTCTGAAGACATCATAAGATCTTTGTGTGTTGTCAAGAAGATTAGGAATCTTACCATCAGCATTACCATAAACATGTAAAGAAGAATCCAGCTTGGCAACAGGAGGTATCTTCTGATACATCTCATCAAAATCCTTATGATCCATTCCTGAATCATAGGTGTCTTTGAGCAGGATGTCCTTTTTCTTCCTCTCCTCAACCAGTCTTATTGCCTCATCCATATCAGCTTGCTCCTTTTCTTCCTCAGTAGCATCAGCAAATCTAATCTTCTTAACCAAAAGCTTCCTTGGAGCCTTACCAGAACCTTGACTTTTGGTCTTTGGAGCAGCTTGAGTTTTGACCTTCTTACTCACAGCTTTTCCAGGACTTTTGACAGCTTTTCTCTTTACTGGAACAACCTTAGAAGGAGGTTCTTGCAACCTCTTCTGTCTATCAACAACTTCTTGATCTTCATCAGTATTTACCTTAGCACCAAGACTCTCTAAGAGCTTAACATGAATTTCTACCACTTTCCTAGCTTCACTATCATTTACACGCACCAATTGACTTTGTCTTATATTTGCTTCAGATTCTCTGAGGAACAATTGAATTGTTGGAGTAACAATATCAGAATTCTTTATCAGTTTCAGGTATCCTAAAGACACACTGTTGATAATCCTGGATCTAAGCAAGAAATTACCATAGCCAGGAAGAAACTGCTTAACTGCATCCAACAATCCAGATTGTGCAAACATGTGAGTCAGCAACCGTCCATGACGAATGATAGATTTTGTAGAAGTGATAGATTCTGCTAAGTGCACAAAGATTATCCTGGCAATATTCAGAACATGACCCTTATCCACATGATAGGTAAATAGCTTCTGAAGACTTGACACATGATCAGTACCTCCTAACTTGGACATGATACTGTCAATCAGAATCTTGTAGATGACCTTGCAGTCATTGGTCATCTCTATCTTCCCATTGGGATCACTTCTGGGTTTGAAGATATGATCATCAACTTCTGGTCCAACTTCATCAGAATTGTTGATGTATACTCCACCTTCTGTTAGATTCAGAGCCTCACAAATATGTGACAAACGAATTGAGACTCTGACACCAACGACGAAAGATTCAATTTCAGTACTGTAGAATGGTCTGATTCCCATCTCTTCAGCAGATTTTCCATCCAATTCTGGTCGTTTCGCAATCAAATCCTTAACCCTTTTGTTGTAGACGCCCTTGGTAACAATAGACGCTTTCATCCAGAATTCCTTAACTAAATCCACATAAGTAGGTCCATTCAGAATATCAAAGTAGTATAGCAAACCTTGACGATCGAACTTGTTGATAATATGAGCGTAACCATTCACTCTAAGACCTTCTATATCAACAGGGTTTTCTATACCAAAAGTGAGATCACTGAATTTGTAAGGACGCTTATCCTTAGCATAAACTGATGGATTAGAGTATTCAGGATCAAGGATGCATGTAACAATGTCGCGATTTGATGAAGAAGCCATTGGAGAAGACGAGCGATTTAAGATTTAGGGTTTCTAAAAAAGGGAGAAAGAAATATCTCTGTGGTTTAGAGAATGAAAGTGTAGGTAGTGAGAGTGCAAAAGTGTGAATGTGTACAGTCAGTGTGTTTAAATAGAAAGATTGGCGCAAAAGAAAGTACACAAACAAAGGGGTAAAAGAGTCATTCTACCATTAAAAAGGGATTAGGAATGCTAATCATCATTAACCAACTTCTTTACCTTACTAAAACAAGACACGTTTAATCAGAAGTTTACTTAAATGACTGACACGTAATATAAGGAAAACGAACCGTTTATAAAACAGTTTATATACACGTCAGTACTATTCTTCATTCTATCAGAGTCTGATGGTTTACCAGAAGATGTTTTTATCACATATTTTTCAAACAGAGTCTAAGTCATTCAGAAATTTCCATCATATTCAGATTCTTTTTGATAAAATCAAAATGTTCAACAGCCAAAGGTTTTGTAAAGATATCAGCCCATTGATTTTCAGTCTCAATGAACTTAAGATCAATTACACCTTTTTGAACATAATCTCTTATGAAATGATGTTTAATTTCAATATGCTTAGCTCTTGAGTGTAAAATAGGGTTTTTAGAAAGATGAATAGCAGCAGTATTGTCACAATATAAAGGAATATTGTTACTGCTCATTTGATAATCTTCTAATTGATATTTCATCCAGAGTAGTTGTGTACAACATTTAGCTGCTGATATGTATTCAGCTTCTGCTGTTGACATAGCTATGGTGGTTTGTCTTTTACTAGCCCACAAAATCAAATTCTCACCAATGAACTGGCAATTGCCACTGGTGGATTTTCTTTCAATTCTATCACCAGCATAGTCAGCATCACAGAATCCAATCAGTTTGTAGTCATTGGATTTTTGATACAGCAATCCAATGTTACAAGTAGCTTTCAAATACCTGAAAATCCTTTTCACAGCAGTGAAATGAGATTCTCTAGGATCTGATTGAAATCTTGCACACAAACATACACTAAATAATATATCAGGTCTTGAGGCAGTCAGATAAAGAAGAGATCCAATCATACCTCTATACAGCTTCTGATCAACTTTGCCTTCAGATTCTTCTAAGCCTAGACTTGATGTAGGATGCATTGGAGTATTCATGGGTTTGCAATCTTCTAAATTGAACTTCTTCAGAAGATCCTTTATGTACTTAGATTGATGAATGAAGGTTCCTTTTGCAGTTTGATTAATTTGAATTCCAAGGAAAAACTTCAATTCTCCCATCATACTCATTTCAAATTCATCCTGCATAAGCTTAGAGAAATTCTTGCACAAAGTAGCATTAGTTGATCCAAAAATGATATCATCAACATATATTTGAACGATCAAAATGTCTTTCTTAAGGGTTTTTCTGAATAGTGTATTGTCAACTTGACCTTTTTCAAAATTATTGTCCACTAAGAAAGTACTTAGTCTCTCATACCAAGCTCTGGGAGCTTGTTTGAGTCCATAGAGTGATTTCTTGAGTGTGAACACATGATCTGGATTTGTTAAATCTTCGAATCCAGGAGGTTGTTTGACATATACTTCTTCAGAGATAAAACCATTTAGAAATGCACTTTTCACATCCATTTGATATAAAGTTGTTAGCCTGTATTTTCGACAGGCATTAATGAATTGGAATGAAATGATGAAATCTCATTTAATGAGTATTATTGCCTTTTAATATTTTCTTGGAAAATGATTCTGGCAATAAATCAAGAGAAAATCAAGGCATTTGACATCAGAGACTTTTAATGTGCAAAGTTGCTTGTCAAGGCCTAGAGTTCTGTCGAATTCGACATAACGTTTGTTGTCTGAATAAGCTTGTCGAGTTCGACAAGAGATTATTTGTATAAATGCATATTTTCGACATTTACTGGTAATGGTCGAAAACTATATATATGTATATATATGTACGTGTGTATATTTGTTTGTCTAACGTGTTGTGCAGAACGTTTGAAGCGTACTCTGGATTTAACAAAACATTCAAAAGAAGAGTAACGTTTGAAGGGTTCGCCAGGTGTCAAAGAGAATTCAAATTGTCAAGACACGTGGAGCATAGTTAGACGTATTGTAGGTTTATAGCAGTTATGTTAGTTTGTCTATAAATACAAGTTTCTCATAGGAGAAACGGGTCCACAATTCAATTCACATGCAAATTCCTAAAATATTCAAAGTACCCATGTCAACGAGCGAAATGAATGACAGGAACATGTACGAATCTGTGTACCATCCTTTGTAAACATTTTACATTTGTCAAATGCAATTTACATTCTGCAAGTCTTTACTTATTCGTTAAGTTTTCTGCAATCTAAGACTTTCTGCAACTTTATCATTCTGCAGTTTATTTTCATTGCATTGTCTTTACTTTTTCAAAGTTTTCCTTTAAACTTTATTTGCAATTCATTTACAAGTTTTCTGCAAATTTAACTTTGAAGCATTTTACTTTAAACCAAACCATTTGACTGCGTCAAATGCTTTTACTTTTATTCAAATTGTCCGATTTAACCCAAAGATATGAATATGTTTTCATCATCTTCCACACAATCCATATGTCCCGAGATTTACTAGTTGATCTCTCTTGTAATAATTAAACTAGCGGTTGTTTACTAAAAATCGGGGTAAACAAATTGGCACGCCCAGTGGGACATCTGGATTGTGTAATTTTTACTTAGTGAATTTTTGAAAATTTTTCATACAAAATTCTGTTGTTTGGTGTTTGTGCTTTGATTGTGTATATATTTGTATATGCGTTTGAGAAGTGGTAAGTCTCTTCCAGTGTTTTCAAACATACCAAAGCGTCCTCGTTCCAGAATGGTGAGACCACCAAACAATCCTAATCCTAATAATAATAACAATAATAATAATAATGGGGCAGAAACCAATCCTGTTCTGAATTCGACAGGGCCACCAAATCAACCAGTAACTGGCAATCCTGGCGCCAATCCTACTGGCGGATCAACAAATCCTGCCCTAAACTTTACGACTTCTGAAAGTATCCCAAGCAATAATCCTAATGGTGGGGGTACAAATCCTGTGATAAGTTCTGGAACCATTGGCGCAAGCGCCAGTGGATCAACAATGTCTGCCACTACGTCAAGTATGGCAGGAGGGTTTGTTCCTCCAAATATGAGTGGTGCAATAATGACACAAATGAATGTATCATCCATACCAACCAACGTATCACAAACACATGGATATACAGACGGTAGTCAAATTGGTGGAACTCCGTCGAGACCTCCTTGGTTGCCTAGAAACCCACAATATGGAATGCCAACAACAACGATGGCAAGCCTGTATAATTGGCCCTCTGTAGAAAGTTCTCCCTCGTCTTCTGCGATGGGAAATAGGGGAAATTCTCTGAATTTGACTAATAATTCTATGAATGTCCTTAGGCAACAAATGGACGAAAGTAACCATGACATGGTGAACGCGTTGACCCAACAGATTGGCACAATCTTCAACCCTGTGCTACAAACAGCCAATGACAATTATTTTTTGTTAGCCAATCAAATGGGAAGGATGGCAGACTTTTTTGGTGCCCCTTGTCATACCCTAATTTTGCCCCACATTTTTTTTATGACCATTTTGCCCCTCACTTATTTTTTATTTCCATTTTTGCCCCTCATGCATTTTATTCCAATTTTTGACCCTTACCCTCTCTCACTTTTGCATAGGTCAACAAGTCAATATTTTGATCCAAAAAGTCAACAGTTTGACCAAAAGTCAACACTTTGACTAAAAAGTCAACAAATCTTGTTTTCAATTCAAAAACCAATGTTGACACAAAAAATACATGGAATTATTTTTCTTGCATGATTTTGCATGGCATGATCATAAGTGACAAATTTTTACCATTTTGCCCTTGCATTATTTTTATTTCTTATTTACCATTTATTTTTAATTAGTTACTTGTATTACAAGAAACCTTTTAAAAATCAATTTCTCAATTCTTTTTCTTCCTATTTTTGCACATAATTATATTACATCATGCATATTTTTATTCTATATTTTTATTCATCATAACATGTATTTTTTTATTTTGTTTTAATTCAAAAGTGATGAAAAAAAAATCAATCAAAGGTAGTAAAAATTTCTCATCCTATTACATCTCACCATGGACTTAGGGTCTTCATTTTTTAGCCCACTTACTACCAATTTTTGGAACAAAAGAGAATCAAAAAAAATAGTACAAATATCTCCAAGAACAAAATTCCAAAATGCCCTCAATCCTTCTCACAAACCACCATTCACTTACCCTAATCTTTTCCTATAAATAGATGCATTAAATTCAGTGCCTGAGGGTGGAGAGAAGACTGAAAAAACGGCGCTGAAGATTGCTTCATCAAACACCATTTTCTTCCATTTTTTCAAAATAATCAAAACCTCAAAATTCTCCATCAAACTTAAAATCTAAGCTTCAGAACACCTTCACCATACACTCAGAACCAAGAATCACCTGTTTCCAACGCAAGAAAGCTAAGGAATCACTGCATAGAACAACCACGGCACCGAGGAAGAAGATAAGCTCAAGTAGAACGATTCAGAAGGCTATCCAGGTAAATACCTACACCATTCGTCTCGTTTTGATGGTTAGAAGCTTTCTGGTGTGCTAGTTTTGTTCAATTTGGCCTGTATTGTGTTTTTGCGTTTTTATCTCAAAACTTTGTTCTCTTCGTTTTTTCATTTCTGTGAGGAATCAGAGAAAACCATTTGTACTTTTGGATTCCTCGTGAAAACACGAAGAGAATGATGTGTGGTTCGCCCTTTTTTATGGTGGTTTGAGGAAGCTCCGGTGGCCGGCGCCGTCGCCGGCAAGCCAGGTCTCACCGGAGAAGAAGATACAGCCGTACTTCTTCTTCTTCCTCAAGTTTGAATCGTAACCGTTCGATCTTTTGATGTGATCCTGTGCGTTGATCAGTAGAACATAACGTAGCCGTCAGATCTCATTTAAATGAGATCTGACGGCGATAGCGCTCTTGGCGTACATATCGCGCTACACTGGATCCCAGATCTGGGCCAGTGGCTCTGATTTGCCTGATCATGATCAGACAGCCCAGATCCTGCGCGTGTATGGTGTACGGCATTTCAGTGCCTACACCTGATTTTTTTTGGGCTGACTTCTCTTTTTTTGTTTGACTTGCGCATGGGTTGGGCTTCAGGCCCAGACCTGCTATTTACACCCCCACTTTTTTACTCTTCTTCTTAATTTACACCCCCCCAGAATGACTTAAATGTTTTTTTAGCTTATTTGTAAAAGCACTTAAGTGACTTCTTAGCTTATTTAAGCTCAATAAGTCACTGTTTATGCTTACATCATATTTCCATATGTGATTTCTTTTTTTTAACTTATTTTCATAAGTGATTCTCAATTAAGCTATTTTGTGCATAAGTGCTTATTTAGGGTTTCAAGAAGCTCTTTAGCTTATTTGACCCTAATTTTTACACAACATTTTGTTTGGTACAGTAACTTTTATATATGAATGTTATTTTGCATTTCCAACTTATTTTCATAAGTCATTTTAGCTTAAGTTGCTTTTAGCTTATTTTTAATAAGTGCTTAAGTAATCCAAATTATTTCTTTAAGTATCTTTGGGTTACTTTCTTTTGCACATATTTTTGTCTAACTCTAATTAGCTTAAGTCAATCATGTTTGCTTATGTTTGCTTATTTATTGCATACTTACATGTGTTTATTTAATTGCTCGCAATTTAATTTTCGTATCATATTTAATTTATTGCTTCATACATGTTTACTTAGCATTGCATATTTGCATTAATCATTTGTATCAGTTCAATCTACGCATTTGCATTTGTGTTTTGCATATTTCATGATCTACTTTATTATTGTTATCTGTTTTACATTTGTGTTTGCTCTGTTTCTCTTCGTCTTTTCTTTTGGACTTTGCTTTTCATAATAAATTAATCAAACTCTTTTGCAATAATTAATGGATGAAAAAGGGAGAATCTGGCCACTGCTTCTTTCTTCCCTGGGTTGTCTTGGTAGCCGGTCCTCTGACTAGCTTACTCAAGCTGCTCTCATTCCAAAACCAGTATTAAAACTGACCAACCTTCGTCTTTCTTTTTGACTTTACTTTCTCAATAAATTAATCAAACTCTTTCACAATAAATAATGGATGAAAAAGGGAGAATCTGGCCACTGCTTCTTTCTTCCCTGGGTTGTCTTGGTAGCCGGTCCTCTGACTAGCTTGCTCAAGCTACTCTCATTCTAAAAGGAACATTAAAACCAACCAACACTCGTCTTTTCTTTTAGACACTATTTCTGAATAAATTTAACCAAAGATTTTCATAACAAATAATGAATGAAAAAGGGAGAATCTGGCCACTGCTTCTTTCTTCCCTGAGTTGTCTTGGTAGCCGGTCCTCTGACTAGTTTACTCAAGCTGCTCTCATTCCAAAAACAAGCGTTAAAACTAACCCCCACACACTCAAATTTCTTTTTCAAGAAAACATGGATATACGCTTTATCCATTCCTCTGACACATACACAGCTTAAGCCTCTGATTAGAGCATACAAGCGTCGTTGTATCAGTGGAATGTGAAATAAGCAACATCCGTTATTCAACTCTTTTTTTCAATGGGTACGCGTTTTATCTACTCCTCTGACACACACACAGCTTAAGCCTCTGATTAGAGCATACAAGCGTCGTTGTGTCAGCGGAATACGAAATAAGCGTTATCCACTAAAATCAACCAACCACACAAACTTTTTTTACCAGAACTACGTGAGTTTTGAGTTTCCCATTGCACCGGGGAATACGTAGGAGCGGGCTCCTACAACCGTCAAACTCAACTAATAAAAACCCTTTTTTTTTAAAATTTATTTGGAAACGAAGTAGAGATTAGATAAGAGAAAAGGCAATTTAATTTAAACCTGCGCAAACAAACCCAAACCACCTAAACGGTTCCCATCGAGTACGATGGATGCGAGGGGTGCTAACACCTTCCTCTCGCATAACCAACTCCCGAACCTAAACCAAGGTTTTCGCGATATTTTCCTTCCCCCTCACGGGATAAATAAACGTCGATGGCGACTTCATTGTATGAAAAACGGAAGTGATTTTCCAGCCCGCTACAGCTGGCGACTTCACTGGGGACTATAGAGAGTTAAGCCCAGTTTAGTTGGTTTGTTTGTTTGTTTGCTTTGCCAGGTTTGCAATATCTTGCCTTCATCTTTTATTTTTCTGTCAATTATATCTGCTTGGATTGGCTGTTTCTCTTCTTCTACTCCTTCTTTTATTTTTCTTTTGCCCTTGTGGCGTGGTTACTGTGAGAAGCTCTACACCCGAGCTTGAGAAAAGCTTAGGCTAAGCTAGAGGTCTTTATGTTGGGTCACCGGTCCGCTGACTAGTGACTCCGACATAATCACCTCGCCTAGAGTAGATCCTCTTGGAGATGTCAGGACATCGGTCTGCTGACTAGTGTCTCTGATGTTTTCTCGTTGGGTCCATGACTCTAGGGACCTTTTATTATCCGGTCTAGAACCAAACCTTGTTGTTAGGGACCTCTGTTTAGAACCCGTGTCAAGGTTGCTCAACGACCTTACCTAGAGGAGATTTCCTTTTGGACGCGTTTGTCGTGAGCTTTGCAATAGCGACATCATTTCCAAAGGGGCAATCCGTGATTTTAGGCACTTTGTGTACCCTAGAACAACATGTGAGAGGGATGGGTTGCAGGTAACGCTGAACTTTTGACCTCAGAAATAAATTAACCCTCTGCTTCAGCGCGACATACTCTGCTACAAAAGTGCATCCATGCACTCGTGCATTCGTTCATAAAAAATTCATGATAAAAACTTTTTTGCATAACATTTGCATAAAAAATAAAATGATGAAGCATAAAAACTTTTGCATGCATTTCCATTCATTCAAAAAAGCATTATCTCATCCTCACCTGTCCATTTAAAACAGTCATATCCCCGACACCAACATTGGACAAGAAACGCCTCTAGATTCATCATGGAAAATTGGCAAGAACAACATAATGACTTGAAGGGAGAGGTAGCCCAGTTGGCCGCAAAGATGGATCAGGTCCTTGAGATGTTGGCTAATCGAAACCAGCCATCACCACCAGTTGTGAATGAAGAAACAGCGACTATTGAACCTGCAAATGTGGTGTGGCCAACATTTGGTTTACCTCCTGGGTATACACCACCAGGTTATGTGCCTCTCGCGGATGGGATTCCTTTTGTTCCCCCACCAGTTAACAGCACGGAAAATCAGACAGGGGCAACTTTAGTTCAGCCACGACTTGTTCCATCTCAAGGAATTCAAGAGGACCCCAAAGAAGCTTACCTAGGTCCTGAGATACAAAGTGGTGAACCAAAACTTGATTTTGCCATTCCTCAGCTGGAGGAAGCAAAGATGAAGTTCAAAGCTATTGAGGACCGGTTGAAGACCATGGAGGGAGTTAATGATTCTCTGGACTTCTCCAGCATGTGTTTAGTGCCAGACTTAGTACTACCTCCAAAGTTCAAGGTTCCAGAATTTGAGAAGTACATGGGTTTGAGTTGTCCAAAGAGTCATTTGATCATGTATAGCAGAAAGATGGCGTCCTACGCCAATGATGACAAGTTGATGATTCATTGCTTTCAGGATAGTCTTGCAGGGGCATCCCTCAATTGGTACATGCAGCTAGAAGGAAGTCACATCAGATCATGGAGAGACTTGGCCAATGCTTTCATTAAGCAATATCAGTATAACTTGGATATGGCTCCCAGTCGCACCCAGTTGCAGAACATGACTCAGAAGGAAGGTGAATCTTTTAAGGTATATGCCCAGAGATGGAGAGAGTTGGCTGCACAAGTGCGTCCTCCACTTTTAGAATCTGAGCTAGTGGACATATTCACTAATACCTTGCAAGGGGTATACTTTGAAAGGATGGTTGGCAGTGTTTCGTCCGGATTTTCTGACTTGGTGAAGATAGGCGAAAGAATTGAGAATGGAATCAAGAATGGTAAGATCCAAGCCACGAATGCGAATCAAAACAGTGCGAAAAAGTCTGCCAGTAGTTTTCCTGAAAAGAAAGAGGAGGAAGCTAATTACGTCACTTCTAAAAAGGGTTCGACAATACCAACTCAGATCCCGTACTGTCAGTATCCCTATGTGGCAGCAACATCCCAAGGGAAGTATCCCCAACCATTGTCCATAGCACCTCTGCAAGGTCAACAACAACAACATAATGGATATCCACCGAAGAACCAACACGGGCCCCGAAAGGAAAGGAGAAATGTGCACTATGATCATATACCCATGCCATATGGGCAAATCCTGCCATACTTACTCCAAAAAGGGCTGGTCCAGCTAAAGCCCCTTGACCCCGTGTCACCACCATATCCACCTGGTTTCGATGAGAATGCTAGATGTGACTATCATAATGGGTCTCCTGGACACAACATCGAGAACTGTAGGGGTTTCAAATACAAGGTTCAAGAGCTCATTGATCAGAAATTGTTAACTTTCAAAGAGGGAGAGCCCAACCGTGAAGGATAATTCATTGCCAAGTCATGCAGACCCTTCTGAGTATGCCAGTTGAAGAGTTCAGGGATTGAATCAAGCTATAAAAATTATCATTTAGGCTGTTTCCTTTTTGTATTGTTTGCTAAGTATTTACTTTCAGTTAAACTTTGTTTGTTTGAAATGTTAATCTTAATGAAATGATAATGCATGTTTTGAATCCATTCTTTCATATCCATTCAATTTTCTCTCTTCTACTTCACAAAAGCAAAAAATATATATTAATACTTCTCATTTCTTTCATCATTTCTGTTTGAACAAAGATTGGAGAGAGGATGATGAAAAACGAAATAACCAAGTTGCTACAGTATGCTTTCGAATAAAACTTTGTTGATGATGTAAGGCATTGTTTCAAATTCCCAAACACCGGAGAAATAAGGAAGATAATCCGTAGTCACCCCCTTTGAGCCTAGAAGTTGGTGTTTCTTTCTATACGAAAAAACCCACAATCTTAACCCGGGGCAGGGTAGTGTTCAGTTAACTCGGCCATACGTTCGAGTTTCAAGAGATAAGCAAAAAAAATCAATAAGGTGTTCCTCATCACCCATTACAAAGGCAGTCACAATTCGCCAAACAAGATAAATAAATAAAAAAAGAGAAAAAAGAAAAGCCCGCTAAGTCAAAACCTCAAAATGGCTTAGGCAAAAATTAGGGTATCCCGCTAGACTAAAAATGCAAAAGAATAGTCTAGGCAAAAGTTAGGGATTGAAAAAATGAAAAAAAATGCAAAAAGCAAAAGTCACCAAGATTCACGACAAAACAAAATCATGGGACAAAAAAGGCAATGTGACTGCCACAACAAAGGGGAAACACATCCTTGGTTCTCGAACCATCACAATCTTAAAAAACCTCTTAGGACTTAAACTTGTGAGTTGAGTTAATTGAACGTAGGGTTGAAGATCATCACGAAGAATGGGACGGGTTGAAATCAAAATTTTGAGCCTTATATCCTTTTATTCAGAAACCGTGAACCAGGCCACGTTATAACCCTCAAAAGACCTAATTGAAGCAAGGGTTATTTTGAAAGCATACGGTAGCAAGGTTGCGTTAACCTGACTCCCAAAAATCTTTTGTTAATATCATACTCTCACACTTTCTTCCACAGTATACATCCATTGTACATAAGTACCGTCTCAACTTCAATTTCAAAACTTGCATTAAAATTGCATTAGAATTACTATTTCAAGCAAACAGGTTTATTTGCAAGCCAGCACTTAACAATAAGGAAATTGTAACTCTGAGCGGTTATCAAGCAATCAAGAAGAACCTTGGACTAATCTGGGGCAACTATCTCAGAACTTCACTTAATCATGGGGCACATCCCTTAGAAAGGTCATTCGGCATGGATTGAGTATCCTAAGATCGCATCATGGAAAGCAGTATCGGAACTCAGTTTTCAAGGACCTAACAAATCAGATCAAGACACTCCTAATCAGGGGCAAATCACCTTGGGATTCTGCCAATCAAAAGCAAACTCTGATGACTAGGGGCAGATCACATAAGGATCTTGTTGGCCCAACCAAACATGTTTCAGAATGGCTCAATCTAGGGGCATACCTCTCAGAGAGGGAGAACCAATATCAGTAAGTTGGCCGAAAGTCAAGGCAAAGCACTTCAAATGCCCAACAGACAGGGGCAAGACAATATACACAGGGGCAGGTTCTCCCTATACCTTCAAGCTACTCAAGCGAAGACTGGTAGACGTCTGCAACCATCAAGTCCGGAAGTGGTGTCGGGGATCAACATCAACCATCATTCCACAAAAGGCCTTGATACCCGAAACACTCCCACCCTTCATAGGGGCATCAATAAGCGTCATGCATTAGTTATGTCATTTCATTCATGTAAATCATTAGTATGCATTGATCACGTCATTTCATTCAAGCATCAGGTATACCCCATACCACAAGACCAATAACTCAGAAAAAACCAAATAGCCATATCAAACACTCATAATCAAGAACCACACCTTCAAAGTCCAATGATTATTGGCACACCTTCAAAGTCCAATGATTATTGGCAAACACCTTTAAAGTCCAATGATTATTGGCAAACACCTTTAAAGTCCAATGATTATTGGCAAACACCTTCAAAGTCCAATGATTATTGGCACAAAGTTAAAGTCCAATGATTATTGGCAAACACCTTCAAAGTCCAATGATTATTGGCACAAAGTTAAAGTCCAATGATTATTGGCACACCTTCAAAGTCCAATGATTATTGGCAGACACCCTTAAAGTCCAATGATTATTGGCAAACACCCTTAAAGTCCAATGATTATTGGCAAACACCTTTAAAGTCCAATGATTATTGGCAAACACCCTTAAAGTCCAATGATTATTGGCAAACACCTTTAAAGTCCAATGATTATTGGCACACCCTCAAAGACCAATCATTATTGGCATCCACTCAAAATCCCATATTCATTGGAACCCAAATAAAACCAAGTGTTCATTAACACCCATGTTGAAACCCGACTTCCAATAGTACACAGTCATTTCATGTCATCACATACATACACTTCATTCTACGCATAAATAGTCATGATAAACATGCATTCATAAAGCAGGTTCAAAGGTTACTCCTTGCAGAATACAGCTTTTGGTCACTTAATCACAAGAAAGGCAGATTAACCTTTTTCAAAGCAGGTTGGTTGGTAAAACTGTCTCCCAAGCAGATTAGTTGAAGAACCATATTCAATCTCCTCCCCAGTGAATTGCAATTTTCTGGAAGGAAGTCTTCTACAAGATAATCACATCAGCTCTGTCCGGTTCCAGAAACAGGAATGACGCCAACTTCGTCCGGTTCCAGAAACAGGAATGACGCCAACTTTGTCCGGTTCCAGAAACAGGAATGACATCAATTTCGTCCGGTTCCAGAAACAGGAATGACGCCAACTTCGTCCGGTTCCAGAAACAGGAATGACGCCAACTTCGTCCGATTCCAGAAACAGGAATGACGCCAACTTCGTCCGGTTCCAGAAACAGGAATGACGCCAACTTCGTCCGATTCCAGAAACAGGAATGACGCCAACTTTGTCCGGTTCCAGAAACAGGAATGACGCCAACTTCGTCCGATTCCAGAAACAGGAATGACGCCAACTTTGTCCGGTTCCAGAAACAGGAATGACATCAATTTCGTCCGGTTCCAGAAACAGGAATGACGCCGACTTCGTCCGGTTCCAGAAACAGGAATGACGCCAACCTTGTCCGATTCCCCTAATAGGAATGACAAACAAATTTCAGTAATTCTGTCCGGTTCCAGAAACAGGAATGACACCAGCTTCGTCCGGTTCCCCTAATAGGAATGACAAGCAAATCATCAACTTTGTCCGGTTCCAGAAACAGGAATGACAACAACCTTGTCCGGTTCCCCTAATAGGAATGACAAGAAATTTTCAGCAATTTTGTCCGGTTCCAGAAACAGGAATGACACCAGCAACCTTGTCTGATTCCCCTAATAGGAATGACAAACAAATTTCAGCAATTCTGTCCGGTTCCAGAAACAGGAATGACACCCGCTTCGTCCGGTTCCCCTAATAGGAATGACAAGCAAATCATCAACTTTGTCCGGTTCCCCAAACAGGAATGACAGCAGGTATATTTGAGTTTCCCTATGAGGAAAGCTAGCAGGTATACTCGATCCACTTATCTTATCACCATCCACTTCCTGGCAAAATTAGGGCATTCTGTATTTAATTATCTTTTACCGAAAGAATACGAATACCGAGGTTATTCGCATTCTTACGGTCCAAGCTAATTAAATAGGGGCAGCTGTCATACCCTAATTTTGCCCCACATTTTTTTTATGACCATTTTGCCCCTCACTTATTTTTTATTTCCATTTTTGCCCCTCATGCATTTTATTCCAATTTTTGACCCTTACCCTCTCTCACTTTTGCATAGGTCAACAAGTCAATATTTTGATCCAAAAAGTCAACAGTTTGACCAAAAGTCAACACTTTGACTAAAAAGTCAACAAATCTTGTTTTCAATTCAAAAACCAATGTTGACACAAAAAATACATGGAATTATTTTTCTTGCATGATTTTGCATGGCATGATCATAAGTGACAAATTTTTACCATTTTGCCCTTGCATTATTTTTATTTCTTATTTACCATTTATTTTTAATTAGTTACTTGTATTACAAGAAACCTTTTAAAAATCAATTTCTCAATTCTTTTTCTTCCTATTTTTGCACATAATTATATTACATCATGCATATTTTTATTCTATATTTTTATTCATCATAACATGTATTTTTTTATTTTGTTTTAATTCAAAAGTGATGAAAAAAAAATCAATCAAAGGTAGTAAAAATTTCTCATCCTATTACATCTCACCATGGACTTAGGGTCTTCATTTTTTAGCCCACTTACTACCAATTTTTGGAACAAAAGAGAATCAAAAAAAATAGTACAAATATCTCCAAGAACAAAATTCCAAAATGCCCTCAATCCTTCTCACAAACCACCATTCACTTACCCTAATCTTTTCCTATAAATAGATGCATTAAATTCAGTGCCTGAGGGTGGAGAGAAGACTGAAAAAACGGCGCTGAAGATTGCTTCATCAAACACCATTTTCTTCCATTTTTTCAAAATAATCAAAACCTCAAAATTCTCCATCAAACTTAAAATCTAAGCTTCAGAACACCTTCACCATACACTCAGAACCAAGAATCACCTGTTTCCAACGCAAGAAAGCTAAGGAATCACTGCATAGAACAACCACGGCACCGAGGAAGAAGATAAGCTCAAGTAGAACGATTCAGAAGGCTATCCAGGTAAATACCTACACCATTCGTCTCGTTTTGATGGTTAGAAGCTTTCTGGTGTGCTAGTTTTGTTCAATTTGGCCTGTATTGTGTTTTTGCGTTTTTATCTCAAAACTTTGTTCTCTTCGTTTTTTCATTTCTGTGAGGAATCAGAGAAAACCATTTGTACTTTTGGATTCCTCGTGAAAACACGAAGAGAATGATGTGTGGTTCGCCCTTTTTTATGGTGGTTTGAGGAAGCTCCGGTGGCCGGCGCCGTCGCCGGCAAGCCAGGTCTCACCGGAGAAGAAGATACAGCCGTACTTCTTCTTCTTCCTCAAGTTTGAATCGTAACCGTTCGATCTTTTGATGTGATCCTGTGCGTTGATCAGTAGAACATAACGTAGCCGTCAGATCTCATTTAAATGAGATCTGACGGCGATAGCGCTCTTGGCGTACATATCGCGCTACACTGGATCCCAGATCTGGGCCAGTGGCTCTGATTTGCCTGATCATGATCAGACAGCCCAGATCCTGCGCGTGTATGGTGTACGGCATTTCAGTGCCTACACCTGATTTTTTTTGGGCTGACTTCTCTTTTTTTGTTTGACTTGCGCATGGGTTGGGCTTCAGGCCCAGACCTGCTATTTACACCCCCACTTTTTTACTCTTCTTCTTAATTTACACCCCCCCAGAATGACTTAAATGTTTTTTTAGCTTATTTGTAAAAGCACTTAAGTGACTTCTTAGCTTATTTAAGCTCAATAAGTCACTGTTTATGCTTACATCATATTTCCATATGTGATTTCTTTTTTTTAACTTATTTTCATAAGTGATTCTCAATTAAGCTATTTTGTGCATAAGTGCTTATTTAGGGTTTCAAGAAGCTCTTTAGCTTATTTGACCCTAATTTTTACACAACATTTTGTTTGGTACAGTAACTTTTATATATGAATGTTATTTTGCATTTCCAACTTATTTTCATAAGTCATTTTAGCTTAAGTTGCTTTTAGCTTATTTTTAATAAGTGCTTAAGTAATCCAAATTATTTCTTTAAGTATCTTTGGGTTACTTTCTTTTGCACATATTTTTGTCTAACTCTAATTAGCTTAAGTCAATCATGTTTGCTTATGTTTGCTTATTTATTGCATACTTACATGTGTTTATTTAATTGCTCGCAATTTAATTTTCGTATCATATTTAATTTATTGCTTCATACATGTTTACTTAGCATTGCATATTTGCATTAATCATTTGTATCAGTTCAATCTACGCATTTGCATTTGTGTTTTGCATATTTCATGATCTACTTTATTATTGTTATCTGTTTTACATTTGTGTTTGCTCTGTTTCTCTTCGTCTTTTCTTTTGGACTTTGCTTTTCATAATAAATTAATCAAACTCTTTTGCAATAATTAATGGATGAAAAAGGGAGAATCTGGCCACTGCTTCTTTCTTCCCTGGGTTGTCTTGGTAGCCGGTCCTCTGACTAGCTTACTCAAGCTGCTCTCATTCCAAAACCAGTATTAAAACTGACCAACCTTCGTCTTTCTTTTTGACTTTACTTTCTCAATAAATTAATCAAACTCTTTCACAATAAATAATGGATGAAAAAGGGAGAATCTGGCCACTGCTTCTTTCTTCCCTGGGTTGTCTTGGTAGCCGGTCCTCTGACTAGCTTGCTCAAGCTACTCTCATTCTAAAAGGAACATTAAAACCAACCAACACTCGTCTTTTCTTTTAGACACTATTTCTGAATAAATTTAACCAAAGATTTTCATAACAAATAATGAATGAAAAAGGGAGAATCTGGCCACTGCTTCTTTCTTCCCTGAGTTGTCTTGGTAGCCGGTCCTCTGACTAGTTTACTCAAGCTGCTCTCATTCCAAAAACAAGCGTTAAAACTAACCCCCACACACTCAAATTTCTTTTTCAAGAAAACATGGATATACGCTTTATCCATTCCTCTGACACATACACAGCTTAAGCCTCTGATTAGAGCATACAAGCGTCGTTGTATCAGTGGAATGTGAAATAAGCAACATCCGTTATTCAACTCTTTTTTTCAATGGGTACGCGTTTTATCTACTCCTCTGACACACACACAGCTTAAGCCTCTGATTAGAGCATACAAGCGTCGTTGTGTCAGCGGAATACGAAATAAGCGTTATCCACTAAAATCAACCAACCACACAAACTTTTTTTACCAGAACTACGTGAGTTTTGAGTTTCCCATTGCACCGGGGAATACGTAGGAGCGGGCTCCTACAACCGTCAAACTCAACTAATAAAAACCCTTTTTTTTTAAAATTTATTTGGAAACGAAGTAGAGATTAGATAAGAGAAAAGGCAATTTAATTTAAACCTGCGCAAACAAACCCAAACCACCTAAACGGTTCCCATCGAGTACGATGGATGCGAGGGGTGCTAACACCTTCCTCTCGCATAACCAACTCCCGAACCTAAACCAAGGTTTTCGCGATATTTTCCTTCCCCCTCACGGGATAAATAAACGTCGATGGCGACTTCATTGTATGAAAAACGGAAGTGATTTTCCAGCCCGCTACACCCCTGATGCTCCAAATAATCAAAGAGTTCCTCGTGTAAACCCGGAGATTCAAGCAGAAGTCCAAGCCCAACCAGTGCGCATTGAAAGAGAACAGCCCGAACAAGAAGTGGTTTTGGTTAATAGAAACCAAGATGCTGATAATGTTCTTAGGAATGTTCGACAAGAAAATGTTGCAGGGCAAAATAACTTGGCCAATTTAGTAGAAAATATTTTGGCCCAAAATGGTTTGAATACAGGTTTGCATAGGCCAAATTTTGTGTCAGCCTTGTCTGAATATGTACTACAGGCAGAACTGCCAAGGGGATGGAAAATTCCCAAATTCACAAAATTTGCTGGTGATACTAATGAATCTACTGTCGAACATATTGCCAGATATTTGGCAGAGGCAGGGAATTTGGCAAATAATGAAGATTTAAAAATGAAATTTTTTCCCAATTCCCTCACTAAAAATGCCTTTACGTGGTTTACCACACTTCCCCCTCACTCAATTCATACTTGGACTCAATTGGAAAGGCTATTTCATGAACAATTTTACATGGGACAATCTAGGATTAGTCTCAAAGAATTAGCCAGTATGAAGCGCAAAACCTCAGAAGCCATTGATGACTATCTGAACAGGTTTCGCCTCCTTAAGGCAAGATGCTTTACCCAAGTGCCCGAACATGAATTGGTTGAGATGGCTGCTGGTGGCCTTGACTATCCCATTAGGAAAAAGTTAGATACTCAACATTTGAGAGATATGGCCCAATTAGCAGATCGTGTTCGACAGGTCGAACGCCTCAGGGCTGAAAAAGTCAGAAATTCTAAGTTTCACAAAAAAGAAAAAGTGGCATATATAGAAACTTATGAAAGTGAAAATGAGTTCGACGATGGTCAGGATTACATAGAAAATAATGAGGTTAACGTTGCTGAGTTAAAACCAGGCCCTCCTTATACTTGTAAAATGTTGAAACCATCAAATGGGAATAATCCTGTCGAACCAAAAAATGATAGATTTGTTTCTAAGACGTACACTTTTGACATTACTAAATGTGATGAAATTTTTGATTTACTGGTCGCTGATGGCCAAATAATTGTGCCAAAGGGTTTAAAATTACCACCTTTGGACCAACGTAAGAAAAGAGGTTTTTGTAAATACCATAATTTCTTAGGTCATAGAACCTCACAATGTGTTCTTTTCAGGGATCTGGTCCAGAAAGCCCTACAGGAGGGAAGACTCAAATTTGGCGAGAAGCCAAAATCCAAACAACAGGTGGATGAGGATCCATTGCAGATTGCTGATGCTGCATACACGGAGCCATTCGAGTGCCTGATGTTGGAAGCATTGAACCTCACTGAAGGGGGACAATTAATTTCCATTCCTGAGGAGGAATACGAAAACAAAGTGGAAGAAGTATATCCACAAGCTGGGGAGACTTTATTGGATTTCCTTCAACGCTGCAAGGAGAACGATGGCGAAGCTACATTATGTCCTCATTGTAGTGCCATGTTCGACAAGAAGGCTGCTGCAGGCCTCAACAAGTTTCTGCCTCATAGTCAAAGCAGAAACAATTGGCAAAATCAAAGGCCAACTTATTCCAACATTCTGAATAGCCAGCAGGCACCTGTACACCAGAGGTTAGGACCACAAAAATCATTTGTCCCCTCAAACAGGACACCTGTCAACCAATGGGTTCATGGAAGAAGCATGGACTATGGTCAAAGGAATATGGAGAAAGGAAACTCCAGTAACAGCAATCCCAAAAAAGATCCTGAGTCAAGGAAGTATGATTACAGGAATAATTACAAGGGGAAAAATCCCATGACAAGATCCCAATGGCGTAGATATCAACGCCAGAAAAAAGTGGCTGCTCAGCAATCCCAAGTTACTGCTGATGGTAACGGAAAGAGGCCTTTGGAACTGGCAAGTAAGCCAATGAAAGAAAGGTTAGGTGAACCAAAAAGTAAGGCTTCAGTTGCTGATGATGTCGAAGATGACCACATGGAAGCGGATGACTTTCTGGATTCTGAACCTGATCTCGACATAATAGTAAATGTTGTGTCAACTCTGCCAAGGGAGTTCGACGTCTGCTCTGAAGTGACAGATGACGAAGAGGAATCTGGAATGCAAATGGCCCTTCATAGGCCAGTGTGTTACTATGTGACGAGCAATGGTGCTCTGGAAGACCAAATGGCTACGTTTGAAAGGCCAGATGAAGGCATGAAGAGTCACTTGAAGCCTCTCTTCATACAGGCTAAAGTGAACAATGTGGGAATTAACAAAGTGCTAATTGATGGTGGTGCCGCTGTCAACCTTATGCCAGAATTTTTGCTCAGAAAGATTGGCAAATCTTTGGTGGATCTTCATCCTCACAACATAGTTCTTTCAAACTATGAGGGTGAAACTGGGTTTTCTTTGGGAGCAATCCAGTTGGAAGTGGTTGTTGGAAGCACTGTAAGGCCAACCTTGTTTTTGGTTGTGGCCTCTAAGGCAAATTACAATCTACTTCTAGGACGAGAGTGGATTCATGGAGTGGGGGCAGTTCCTTCTACCCTGCACCAACGCCTCATTATCTGGCGAGAGGATGGAATAGTGGAAAATATTGAAGCAGATCAAAGCTACTTCAAAACTGAAGTCCATCATTTGACAAAGCACTCTTTCGACAAGAAATTGGCAACAATTTCACCATGCACTGAGAAAGACTTTGCACATCGTCTAGCAAGACATGGTCCTCATTCAATCAAACTGGACCCCACACATGGTTTCTTGTGGGAGAGAGGAGATGGAAATAGCGAGGATGGCGAGTATGAAAGCCACAAATGCCCAACTGGTTGGGATGTCAAAGAAAACTACTATGTCTGAGTCCCAAACTTGGGCAAGGATTACGGCCTACATGGCTGAAAACAGAATCAAGATGGCTTTGGAAGCCAATTCATTTTCAGAAAATATGGCTGATGTAGCCAATGGCACCAAAAGTGGCAAACAAGAGCCAGAATTGCAAAAACTGGACTGCATCTATGACGACGAACCCTTAGGATTCGAAAAAGATCCAATTAGTCAAAGTCATAAGATGCAAGCACAGGATCCTTTGCAAGAAATTGACCTTGGAAATGGTCTGATAAAAAGACCAACATATATTAGTGCAAACATTCCTCCAGATCTGAAGGCGAAAGTGGTGCAACTTCTAATGGAATACAAAGATTGTTTTGCTTGGGATTACAATGAAATGCCAGGTTTGAGCAGAAAATTGGTGGAACATGAACTCCCAGTTCGACCAGACAAAAAACCAGTAAAACAATTGCCTAGAAGGTTTGCACCAGAAATTATGTCAAAGATCAAGGAAGAAATTGAGAGGCTGCTGAGGAGCAAATTCATCAGAACAGCAAGGTATGTCGAATGGTTAGCAAATATAGTGCCTGTGATTAAGAAAAATGGTTCTCTTAGAGTATGTATAGATTTTAGGGACTTAAATAATGCTACACCAAAAGATGAATACCCTATGCCTGTGGCAGAAATGCTAATTGATTCAGCAGCCGGATTTGAATATTTAAGTATGCTAGATGGTTATTCTGGCTACAACCAAATTTTCATTGCTGAAAATGACGTACCCAAAACTGCCTTTAGATGCCCAGGAGCATTAGGCACATATGAATGGGTAGTGATGCCCTTCGGTTTAAAAAATGCTGGGGCCACTTATCAAAGAGCAATGAATCTAATTTTTCATGAATACATAGACACTTTTATGCAAGTGTATATTGACGACATAGTTGTCAAATCCTCGTCAAAGGTTGATCATTTAGATCATTTGAAAAAGTCTTTTGAAAAGATGAGGAAATATGGATTAAAAATGAATCCATTAAAGTGTGCTTTTTGTGTTAATGCAGGAGATTTCCTTGGGTTTGTTGTGCACAAAAAGGGCATTGAAATAAATCAAAACAAAACGAAGGCTATCATGGAGACAAAATCTCCAACTACTAAAAAGCAACTTCAGTCCCTACTTGGGAAGATCAATTTCTTGAGGAGATTCATCTCAAATTTAAGTGGTAAAGCTCAACCTTTCTCGCCACTACTTCGTCTCAAGAAAGAAGATATTTTCACTTGGGGGCAAGATCAACAACAAGCTTTTGACGAAATCAAGAGTTATTTGTCGAAGCCACCAATGTTGATGCCTCCAATAAGGAATAAATTCATGAAGTTGTATATATCAGCATCAGATTCGACACTGGGTAGTATGCTTGCCCAGGAAGATGAAAATGGTGAAGAAAAAGCCATCTATTACTTAAGTAGGGTATTAAATGATGCTGAAACTAGATATAGTAGTATTGAAAAACTTTGCTTATGTTTATATTTCTCTTGTATAAAACTCAAGCATTATATAAAGCCTGTTGATGTTTTTGTTTATTCTCATTGTGATATCATTAAGCACATGTTATCTAAACCAATTTTGCATAGTCGAATTGGAAAATGGGCCTTAGCCTTAACAGAGTATTCATTAACTTATAAACCTCTAAAGGCAGTCAAAGGCCAAATTGTGGCTGATTTTATAGCAGATCATTCTGCAATGGAAACTCCACAAAATTATGTAGAATCACAACCCTGGAAATTGTATTTTGATGGTTCTAAACATAAACATGGAGTTGGAATAGGGATTCTAATCATTTCCCCTTCCAAAATACCCACTAAGTTCAAGTATAAAATTAATGGGTTCTGCTCAAATAATGAAGCAGAATATGAAGCTTTGATAGCAGGCTTAGAAATTTTATTGGACTTGGGGGCAAAAAATATCTTAATTAGAGGTGATTCAGAATTGGTTTTGAAGCAATTAACGAAAGAATACAAGTGTATAAAAGAACACTTGATGAAATATTTTGTCATAGCAATTTCTTTGTTAAAACGTTTCGACCAAGTCATCATTGAACATGTGCCTCGTATAGAAAATCAAGAAGCCAATGATTTGGCTCAAATAGCTTCTGGTTACAAAATTTCCAATGAAAAATTGGAGGAGTTGATTGAAATCAAAGATAAACTCATCATTGATCAACCTGCTCCTTTGGAATTGTCAATGCCAAAACTGGTGGGGGCAGATGTACCACAAGACAATGGTCAAGATGACGACTTTGACGAAAATTCAGAAATTTTTGAAATTTTTGCCATTGACAATTTATCTGATACTGATTGGAGAAAACCACTTGTCGAATATCTGCGAGATCCAAACGGAACGACCAATAGAAAGATAAAATACAGAGCCTTAAGTTATGTCATCATTGGGAACGAACTAATGAAAAAGACACCTGAGGGAGTTTTGCTAAAATGTTTGAGTGAAACTGAGGCCTATTTGGCTATATCTGATGTGCATAGTGGCACATGTGGATCCCATCAGGCAGGCCATAAAATGAAATGGTTGTTGTTTCGACAGGGTGTGTATTGGCCAACAATGTTGAAGGATTGTATAGAGTTTGCTAAAGGTTGTCAAGAATGCCAAAGACATTCAGGCATACAACATGTACCTGCAAGCGAACTCCACTCAATAGTAAAACCTTGGCCTTTTAGAGGATGGGCTCTAGACTTAATTGGTGAGATTAAACCAAGTTCGTCCAAAAGCCAACGCTATATTTTAGTTGGCATAGATTATTTTACCAAATGGATAGAAGCGATTCCATTACCAAATGTTGACCAAGAAGCAGTGATTAGTTTTATACAAAGTCACATCATTTATAGATTTGGTATACCTGAATCTATTACTACAGATCAAGGTTCAGTTTTTACTGGGCGAAAGATGGTTGAATTTGCTCAACAGACTGGTTTTAAACTTTTAACTTCTACACCATATTATGCCCAAGCAAATGGTCAGGTGGAAGCTGCTAATAAGATCATTATTGGTCTGATTAAAAAACACATTGCCCAAAAGCCTAGAAATTGGAATAAGACTTTGGATCAAGTCTTATGGGCGTGTAGGAATTCTCCAAAAGAATCAACTAATACCACACCTTTTCGTCTAACATATGGACATGACGCTGTCCTGCCAGTCGAAATACACTTACAATCAGTTAGAGTTCAAAGACAGACAGAAATTCCAAGAAATCATTATTGGGATATGATGTTGGATGAATTAGTTGATTTAGATGAAGAGAGAATCAAAGCTTTAGAAATGTTGATTCGACAGAAAGAGAGAGTCACCAAAGCTTATAATAAAAAAGTTAAGTCCAAAACCTTTAGTGTTGGAAATTTGGTTTGGAAAGTTATTTTGCCAATGGACAAAAAAGACAGAGTCTTAGGAAAGTGGTCACCACATTGGGAAGGACCATTCAAAGTTGTTCAAGTTTATTCTAATGGTGCGTATGAAATTGAGGAGTTAACTCCTGAGAAACGTACTTTGGGTATCAATGGGAAATATTTGAAGAAATATAAACCTGCTCTACTCGAAGTAAAAATAAGCGCAGAATAAGAATCAAACAGAAAAAACAAAATGGCAGTAATTAGAATTGGCCATAACTCAAAAGTAGAGGAATAATATTGTTTTATTGCAATAGGAGAATTCTTAGTACATCATGAGAAAAACAACATTATTTAGGCTGAGCCTTAGGCTTAGAAACCTCTGACTCTACCTTCTTCATGGTACCCCTATAAAGAGCTATTGCTATATCAGCAAGTTCCTGAACTACTGGTGGGTATTCATCCAATCTTTCTTCATGTGTCCATAGAAACTCCTCCAGGTCGGAGCCTAGTTCTTCTTCTTCTGATTCTGTCAAAATGAGTTCCTCTTTGTTTCTCTCATAGCGTAACCTATTTTCTTCGCAACGCCATGGTTCTGCACCCTTTTTGTTCTTCTCTTTGGAGCATGAGGCATCTTTAGTGTTGGGTTTTTCCATTGTTTGATTCTTTGGTAAGGATTACTCAATCACTCTGGATGAGTAAAAATGAGGAAAAACACCTCCTTTTATAGTACTACCAAGTCTTATGGGTCAACATATTCATTAATACGATTCATTTAACAAGGTTTCGTTGTTGCCACCTTTTGACTTGACTGCCTCGTTTTGGCGTTTCTTTGACTGCTCAGGTTTTTGTGTTGTTGAAAATGCCAAAAGAATTCAAAGGTTCAAAACATAACCATTGAATGACGTTTGTTAAAGATAAATGGTAAACACTAGAAAAGTATGAATCAGCGTTGCAAGAGATAAGAGATTAACGAAGAATAAAGAGTTTGAAACATAGCGAAAATAATGATGATCATGAAGTCGTTCGCCACAAAATGGGCATTGTCAAAATACAAACCAAAGAAAACTTGGACAAATTGTTCAGAAATAAAAACTAAAACTATTACAAGATCAAAAGTTTGTCTTCAGGTCTTCATATAGGCTTCTGAAAGAAGAAACTTCTGTGTCGAGAACTTCACTCGACTCCACCAAGTTCTGAATCTCTTCTTCGACTGCTGCTGAGGCACTAAAGAACTTAATGCCTTCATTTGCCTCTTTGTCAATCCAGGCTTTGACAGCAGTAGTGAGATTAGCCTTAGCTTCATCGCGCTTTACCTTCTCTGCATCAATTTTAGCATTGAGACCCTGAATCTTCAAATGCAACTCTGCAATCTCACCCTCCCAGGCAGCAATGTTTTGATTATATTTAGTAAGCTCAGCATTCGACTCAATCTCCTTCTCAAAGCGTTCGACATTGGCCTGAGCAGCCTTGGCCTTTTCGACCAATGCAGCGTGAGCATGGGTTTGAGCTTCCAGCTTCATAGCATTCATTCTCTTCCTTTGTATGGCTTGAGTAAAGCCATCAATGAGGGTTTCAAGTTGAATGACCTTGCTCAAGGTAGCACCATCCGTCAAAGGGTTGTGAAGTTTTTTCAGAAAACCCAAGTGAGAAAATGCACTACTAGGATTTGTCTCAATTAAGGCAAAAACATCCTGGTTGAGGTAGTCTGTGTGCAATCTGAGGATCAAAGAATCCTGCCTCACTGTCGAACTGATTTCTGTATCAGAAGCCGTCGAACTGCTATGATGAGAAGCGCCCTTGCTTTGGTCTTTGTTACCTTTGCTTGATAGAAGCATCTTTAGTGCTGCAGCAGGATCAGAGTCCTTCATGGCGATGAATTGCATCTCTGATATTCCAATTTCAGCAGATAACTTTGATGTCGAAGAGACAGGAAGAATGTCAGAGCCTCCTTCAGTGGCTTCAGGCATGATATCGTCTTCAGCGTCAGTCTCCATCTCGACATCAGTGTTTTCTGATGAATGGTCAGATTCGTTGAGTTGCGCAGTTATGGTTCTTTCATGATCAACATTGTCAGTAGGAACTTCATCCTCTTGGCTTTGGCTTGTTCCGGTTAGATCGACCTCGACGCGATTGGTGCCAACGTCTTGGGCCGAACCTTCCTCATCGTTAACTGGTGCAGTGGTGTGTTCTTCATTATCACCCTGTTAGAAATAAAATGAATTAGGGTCGAAAACCCATAAAGAATGTGCATAAAATAAAGTTTGAAAGACAAAGACTTTACCTGAGTACCAGGGTCTTGTAAATTTGGGTTTATTTTCTCAAGAATAGGACCCTCAGTCGAAGGGGTTTCGACGTTGGTGTTTGGTTGGTTCTCGACAGGAGGATCAGAAACTGGGACTTCAAGATCTTTCTCTGTTCCAGCAGAAGGTTTGGGATCAGACTTGACCTTCTTTTTCTTCTTCTTTTCACCTTTCTTCTTCGGATTCGGGGGCATGCTCGCCTCACTAGTTTCGACGGTGGCCTTGCCTGTGTCTCTTTGGCTTTCTCCACTAGCAGCAGCAGCAGTTGGGTTGACATTACCAGCAGGCTGAAGAGGAAATAAATGTTTGATTAAAACAAAATTTTAGTTAAGGCCAGAGCAAATATGGAAGAAAAGTCGAAGTCAACTTACGGTTGGTTCATTAATAGTAAGAGCCTTTTGCTTCTTTTGTTGAATAGGCCCTCCAGCCTCATTCGACGCCATCAGGTTCCTCTTGCGAAGCTGCAATTAAAAGTCGAAGTAATTAGAAATATGGTTGTGAAAACTAAAGAGAAAATAATGCTGAGTTAAGAAACCAATGTTAAGATTTAATACCTTAGCCCCAGTATTGGGAAGTGTTTTCTTCTGAGTTGCAGCAGGAGTAGTGTTGTTTGTCGAAGTGGTGGTGTCCTTGGTTTTAGAAGCACCTGATGTCGAAACATGAAAATAACATACATCAGTAAAAGGTTCAAAAGGAACAAATGTTTTGGAAAGTCACAATTTTCAAAAAAAAAAAAAAAAAAAAAAAACTTAAAGTTACCTTTGCCTTTGGGAGTCTTTTGTTGAAGCGCTTCGAAGCCAGCTTCTATTGCTTGGATAAGCACTTCATCACTGTTCTTTGCGTGCTTCTCATAGTGTAGGCTCCACCAGGTGGCGAACTCGAAAGTGCACAAGTTATGAATGGCAAAGGCAACAGGAGTAAGCCTATAAGGTCTTCTTGCTTCGACAGGCTTCAGACGCCGCTCATAATACTCGACAGACATTCCAGAGTTGCCCAAAACAATATCATCTTTGTCTTTGAACAAACTTTTTGGCCTGAACTGACTTAAGCCAAACTGGCGGGCAACTAAGTTAGGTTGGTATCCAACCAAACCTACAAATCTTCTCTCTACTCCTAACCTGGAAGATAGGATTGTAGGATTCAAAAACAGGGTCCAAACATTGTTCGTATCTTCTTCCTCATCTGGGTTGGTTGCAGGAAATGGCCTTCTAAACCAAGCAGGCCCAACAGCTCTTTTCACAAATGGAGTATTCTTATAAGTAATCTCGTCAAACTCCAGGAGTGTCTTGAAATAATGAAGGAAGAGTTCTTTGGTTGACAAGTTTGCTTCTCTGTACCTCAACAAGGACAATCTAGCGCCTTCTATTTGTCGAGCTTCAACTGAAGGTTCCAAATAGGAAGGAAGGAAGAGTTTGAAATTCGACTCAAACGTGGCATTCAGCCACAGTTGCAGAAGCCAGATAGGTCCAGAGAAAGCAAGTTGTGATCCTTTTTCAACCTTCTTAAGCATGTCATTAGCCTGCCCTAGAGAGTCATAAAGAGAAGCTAAGATGAGCCTTCCTAAAGCTACATCCTGTCCTTGATGAAGCATAATGGCGAGAGGAACAAGCCTCTTCACCACCTGAAGTGAACCAGTGCAGAAAACAAAATGTGATAGCCAGTATGTCAGAAAAGCAATGTGTTCCTCGTGAGAAACCTCAACACTGCTAAGATCATGAAAAGCTTCAATATATTTTGAGTAAGAAAGTGTTTTGAAATCAAATTGGTGGTTTGGAGTGGTATACTTGGGGTCATAAGTGGGTCCTGTTGGTCGAAGACCAGTGATGGCAGCTACGTCGAAAAGGGTTGGGGTCATCATTCCTGCCTTTAAGTGAAAAGTGTTAGTGGAATTTTCCCAAAAGTGAAGGGCAGCTATTAACATCTCTGCATTGTATTTGGGTCCCTCTCTCGACAACTGAATCAAGTCGAATATACCACGCTCTTTCCATGAAGTGGCATATTCCTTTTCAACTTTGTTAAGCCATGCTACATAGCCCTCACTGGCTACTGGTGCAGATCTAAAGGCCCTATAGCCTGTTTCAAAGAAACTCATGTCGAAGACAGAGTTGACAAATATTTTGGGCTCACAAGTAACGTGGAGAGGGAAGATGCTACTTACATCCTCACTGAAGTTGTCGGATGAAGGGAGAGGTCCTGCGAAAGCGAGAGTTCGACCCCTTAACTTGTGAGGGATCATCAGTTCTTCTCCCCATATGGTGTCTTCGACAGACGTCATGTCTGGTTCCGACACAAAGCTTGAACCATCAATGATGATGGGTTCTGCATCATCTACAGCGTAAATTATCACGTTTCTGGAGGAAGAAGATGAAGCAGCCATTGTTGTTCTTCGTGTTCTTGGTGTTCTTGGTGTTCTTGAGTAAAGTTGATGAAGATGAACAGTTCACAGTGAGCAAAAAGCTAAAACCACCAGATTTAATTCGTTTCTTGCTCAAATCTCAGAAAGGAAACGGTGATGATGAACGAAATTGCTGGACGATCACGTCTACTGGTTTAGATCTTGCAAAAACGCAAGAACGAGGCAAGATTGAAGGATCGTTTGATGTTAGTTCTTAAGAGAATACGTAAAGCTTTCTGTGAAGAGGAAGTGAAGAGTTTTGAGGTTTCAGAAAAAATGAAAGTGTGAAGTACGTTTGCTACTTATAGGCACTGCATTTTTGCATGTATCTGGTAACTGAAACATCACCACTCTTCCATCTCAACCACTTACATTCTGCCACGTGTCCCACTACAAAGCTATAAAGTTGGTAATCATGGTTTGTGGGAATTGAGGTGACAGTTACAAATTTTGTCATGATTGACAATATCTTGATTTGACGTTTACGCCGTCTTTGGTAAGCGTGCAGAATTGGAAAAGGTGAATATCTTCAAAAATGCCCTTCCTCCCCTTTTGTCTCTGACTTGTAGTCGAAATTGGCATTTTTGAGGGAGCAATTTGTTAGCCTGTATTTTCGACAGGCATTAATGAATTGGAATGAAATGATGAAATCTCATTTAATGAGTATTATTGCCTTTTAATATTTTCTTGGAAAATGATTCTGGCAATAAATCAAGAGAAAATCAAGGCATTTGACATCAGAGACTTTTAATGTGCAAAGTTGCTTGTCAAGGCCTAGAGTTCTGTCGAATTCGACAGAACGTTTGTTGTCTGAATAAGCTTGTCGAGTTCGACAAGAGATTATTTGTATAAATGCATATTTTCGACATTTACTGGTAATGGTCGAAAACTATATATATGTATATATATGTACGTGTGTATATTTGTTTGTCTAACGTGTTGTGCAGAACGTTTGAAGCGTACTCTGGATTTAACAAAACATTCAAAAGAAGAGTAACGTTTGAAGGGTTCGCCAGGTGTCAAAGAGAATTCAAATTGTCAAGACACGTGGAGCATAGTTAGACGTATTGTAGGTTTATAGCAGTTATGTTAGTTTGTCTATAAATACAAGTTTCTCATAGGAGAAACGGGTCCACAATTCAATTCACATGCAAATTCCTAAAATATTCAAAGTACCCATGTCAACGAGCGAAATGAATGACAGGAACATGTACGGATCTGTGTACCATCCTTTGTAAACATTTTACATTTGTCAAATGCAATTTACATTCTGCAAGTCTTTACTTATTCGTTAAGTTTTCTGCAATCTAAGACTTTCTGCAACTTTATCATTCTGCAGTTTATTTTCATTGCATTGTCTTTACTTTTTCAAAGTTTTCCTTTAAACTTTATTTGCAATTCATTTACAAGTTTTCTGCAAATTTAACTTTGAAGCATTTTACTTTAAACCAAACCATTTGACTGCGTCAAATGCTTTTACTTTTATTCAAATTGTCCGATTTAACCCAAAGATATGAATATGTTTTCATCATCTTCCACACAATCCATATGTCCCGAGATTTACTAGTTGATCTCTCTTGTAATAATTAAACTAGCGGTTGTTTACTAAAAATCGGGGTAAACAAAAGTAATACCATTATTAACTGCGTAGGAAAGAAGTAACCTGATTGCTTCCAGTCTAGCTACTGGACATATGTTTCAGTAAAGTCAATACCCTCTTGTTGACTATACCCTTGAGCAACAAGTCTAGCCTTGTTTCTTGTTACTTCTCCTTGCTCATTCAGCTTGTTTCTGTATACCCATTTTGTTCCAATAATGTTCTTATTCTTTGGCTTGGGTACCAGATCCCATACATCGTTTCTTTTGAACTGATTTAACTCTTCTTCCATTGCAACTATCCAAGCATCATCTGTTAGAGCTTCAATTGTTGTCTTTGGTTCAATCAGGGAGACTAGTCCAAAGAGAGATTCTTCATTTCTGAAGTTTGATCTTGTTTTTCTGGGACTATCTTTATTCCCTAAGATAAGCTCTTCAGGATGAGAAGATTTGTACTTGAAAGTGTTTCTTGGAACATTAGTTGCTTGAGAGTTGTTGTCAGAAGTTTGATGATCTTGAATATTATCAGAAGATTGATTTCCATGAGCATCAGAGTCTTCATTAGGCTCTGAGTGAATAACATATTCTGGTGCTTCATCTTCTGAATCATCAGATCCTGAAATGTCTATAACAGGTTCCGACTTTTTATGATCAGGCTCTTTGTCATCAAACTTTACGTGCATTGATTCTTCCACAACTTTTGTTTCAGAATTATACACCCTGTATGACTTGGAGCGTTCAGAGTATCCAATAAAGATACCCTTACAGGCTTTAGAGTCAAATTTCTTTAGATGATCTTTATTGTTCAGAATGTAACAAGTACAGCCAAACTGGTGAAAATAAGAAATATTGGGTTTTCTATCTTTGAATAATTCATATGTTGTTTTATTCAAGATAGGTCTAATATAGATTCAATTTTGAATATAACAAGCAGTGTTAACAGCTTCTGCCCAAAAGAATTTTGCCAAATTGTTTTCATGCATCATGGTACGTGCCATTTCTTGTAAAGAACTATTCTTTCTCTCTACAACTCCATTTTGTTGTGGAGTTCTAGGAGATGAGAATTCATGGAGAATTCCATGTTCTTCACAGAATTTTTCAAAAGGTTCATTTTCAAATTCACCACCATGATCACTTCTAACTTTCAAAATCTTGGAATCTTTTTCATTTTGAATTTGGATGCAGAAGATGCTAAATACTTCATATGTATCATCTTTAGATATGAGAAATATAACCCAAGTCCATCTACTATAATCATCAACAATGACTAATCCATACTTCTTACCATTGATTGAGGCAGTGCTAACTGGTCCAAAAAGATCAATATGTAAGAGTTCTAAAGGTCTAGAGGTGGAAACAATGTTTTTAGTTTTAAAAGAACTTTTGACAATTTTTCCTTTCTGACAAGAACCACAGAGTGAGTCTGAATGATAATTAATTTTAGGAAGGCCTCTGACAAGATTGTCCTTACTAAGCTTAGAGATTAATCTCCAGTTAACATGACCCAACCTCTTATGCCAGACCCATTTTTCATCACTCAGTGTCAAGAGACAAAATACTTGTTGTTCTTTAAGATCAGAAAAATTGACTTTATAAACATTTCATTTTCTAGATCCTTTAAAGACAATGGATTTATCAGAGTTTCTGATTACAGTACATGAATTCTTATTAAACACAACATCATAATTACTATCACATAATTGACTTATGCTAAGTAAGTTATGATGTAGCCCATCTACTAACCAAACATCTGAAATAGACAAGGAGGAATTACCAACTGTACCTATACCAGTGATTCTTCCTTTCTGGTTCCCACCAAATCCTACTGTTCCACCCTCTTGCTGATTCAGGGTGTGGAACAAGAGCTTGTCTCCTGTCATGTGTCGAGAGCATCCACTGTCTAGATACCAGGAGCTTTCTCTTTTTCTTTGGGTGCTTACCTGCAGTATATATTATCTCAGATTTTGGTACCCATATTCTGATGGGTCCTCTTTGGTTAGTCCTAAGAACTTTATTCTTCTTCTTAGGATATTCAGAATGTCTAAAGTCAACTTGGCCTTTAGGAAAATGTTTAGGCTTTTGTTGTCCATTAGATTTTCCTTTTGAATGTGCCAGAGAACTAGTCACTAAGTTTGCTTTAGATGTACTGGTGCCCTTTTTGTTAACAGACTTTGGTACTCTAATAGCTTTGACTTTAGTAGACTTAGATACTGAAGTGATTGGAGTCTTGTTTTTCAAAGACTTAGGTTCAGAAGATGAATGATCTTCTGATGTCTTCTCAAGTGATTCCAATGTCACAGGAGTATCTGGCACAATCACAGGTTCTTAATTTCCTTCAGAATTAGAGTAAGGTTCAGAAGCTGATTTAAAGACAGTTTTACTTGTGTTTCCTTTATCAGAAGATGAAAGGGAACCAAGTCCTTGTCTTTTATAATAATTGCAGCTTCCACCATGTATCATGGAAGTTACTCTAGTTTTGTCAATGTTATGATGAACAAACTCTTGAAGAGATACTTCGTACTCATCATAGGGTTTGTGACATGATCTGCAGCCGGTTTCAAGCACTTTAATAGTTTTAAGAGATTTTTGATAATCTGCTTGAATATGGTTGACTTTATCATTGAGCAGTTTAAATTTTTCTTTAAAAAAATCTAGCTCATTTGATTTTTCCATGTACTTTGTCATAACATCTTTCAAAGCTTTAGTAACTTAAGTAGTAGACAAATTAGAAATTACCTCATCAATATCATCAGTGTCAGACTCTGAATCGCTTTCATTTTCTGTTGCTCCAACAGCCATCAGAGCAAGATTTGCCTCCTCAGAGTCTTCATCATCATATAATTCATTTATGTCTTCCCATGTAGCCATTAGACTTTTCTTAGCTTTATCTTTAACATAACTTTTTCTACCTTTACCCTTTGAGTTGTGTTCAGGGCAATCAGCTATGAAGTGTCCAGGCTTTCCACAATTGAAACAATTTTTGGAGTCGTCCTTCCTATCCTTGTTGTTTGAGTTCCTTACACCAGAGCCTCTGCTAGAGTAATTTTTGCCTCTCCTATTCCACTTCTGGAACTTCCTAGACAAGAATGCAAACAAATCATCGTCTGGTCCACCCTCTTGGTCATCTATGGAAGATTCCTCAGCTTCTGGCTTAACAATCTTAGCTTTCAGAGCCTTAGATGAAGCTGAAGTTGATGGCAGAGCCACTGACTTTAGCTTCTTCTGAGGCTCATCAGCAGATAGCTCAATCTCATGACTAATGAGAGAGCTTATCAGCTCTTCCAGGCTAAGAGTGTTTAAGTCTTTAGCTTCTTGGATATCAGTTACCTTAGGCCTCCACCTTGAAGGTAAGCTTCTCGCAATCTTCCTTACATGATCAACAGTTGTATAACTCCTCTTCAGAATCTGGAGTCCTGCCACTAGGACCTTGAATCTAGAAAACATAGTTTCTATATTCTCATCATCCTTCATCTTGAAGAGTTCATACTATTGAATCAGAACAATAGCTTTTGCTTCTTGTACTTGCTTATTTCCTTCATAAGTAGAACATAGAGAGTCATAAATACTCTTTGCAGTAGATTTGTCTGTGATCATAAGGTATTCACTGTGGGTTATACATCCAATCAGAATATCCTTAACTTGATGGTGCTTCTTGTATGCCTTCTTATCTGTAGGAGTGAACTTCTTTCTTTCTTCAACAGGAAGTTTCCCTCTTTCATCAAGACCAGTAAAAGAAACTCCTTCCTCAACAAGATCCCAAAGCTCATCATCTAATCCAATGAGATGACTGTAAATTCTATCTTTCCACCATGAAAACATAGAGCCATCACCATTGAACTTAGGAGCCTTGTTGTTGGATTTATCATTAGAGGTGTCGTAGTTAAGAGGAACAGCATTCAACGATGGTGAGGGTCCTTCAGCCATTGTGTTCTTTAATCAGGAAACTGTCTCATTGTTAGGTGATAACGACAGAACCAGGCTCTAGATGCCAATTGTAGGTGTGAAAATAACACAAGAAGGGGGGGTTGAATTGTGTTTAGGGTAGTTTAAAAAATTCTTCTAAGTATAAGAACTTATCAGAGGTTTGCAGCGGATCAAAACTAAACACAACCAACTATCTTCTGATGAAAGTAAAGAGATAGAGAGAGAGAGAACGAGACAAAGAGTTTTATACTGGTTCCCCTCACAAATCGAGAGTACGTCCAGTCCTCTTGTACTTCCAAGAGAGTTCACTATAATCACACAAGATTACAAATGCTCAAGCACAAAAGAAAGAGACTTCCAAATGCTCAAGTCCACAGACAAGAGACTTCCTGTTGCTCAAGCACGCATGCAAGAGACTTCACAAAACTAAAGATAAGATAAACAGAGTCTGAACAAAATATATACAAATCAATGTTCAGCAAATAAATACAACTCTTAAAAACAAGACTTAACTTAGAATCTAAAATAATGAATTTTAAGGTTCAACTAATGATTAACAGAAGTTGAAGCTGGAGTCTTGGATTTGAAATGTGAGTTCAAGTTGTATTTGATGTTTTGTGCTTTAGGACGTTTTTGCAGAGTAACAGCGCTTTCAAAATTGTTTAAAGTGTTGTTGTCCTTAAGCTTCAAATCTGCTCCTATTTATAGATGAAGGTGGAGCGTATAAGATTTGAATCAACACCGTGAGATTGTGCCAGCTGGTTGTTGTACGAGATATATCCATATCTGGTAATCTTAAAATACGATCAATCTTGGAGAGAACGTTGTTGCCAATTCCGGTAAAGAAATCGTACAATAGTACTAACGTCATTATCCTGAGGATAAGATTGATTGCCAGCTTTTAAAATGTCAGAACATGATGATATGCCAATCATGGTTGCAGAGAATGTTCTTCAGACAAAACGACTCTCACTGCTCTTATCAGAGTCTGATATCTTCAACTTCAGATTCTGATAAGTAGTCTCTGAAGAGTAGCTTCTGGCCATGTATATGATGCATCTTCTGATGTCTTTGAATCTTGGTCAGAATCTGCTTCGTCATTCAGAGCTTCAAGAGTGCATTAGATGAGTATAAAAATTAACTTGTATACCTGCACACTTGTATATAAATAATTAGTATACCCTATTGTATATTAATACTTTTTGTTATCATCAAAACCTAAATGAGTCATGTCAGAACCTCTTTTGTTCCAACAAATTATTCATCCAAAAATTGATGTATGAAAAATTTAGAATAATCTCCTACATAAATTAAAATAATAGAAAATGAGGATCACATATACGTGCTCGTCTGACCCGCTATGAAATAATAAAAATAAGGTAAAATTATATCATTGATCCTTTATCTTTTTCATTTGTAAAAAAATTGGTCATTTATCTTATATTATTTTACACTATTGGACATTAAATTAAAGTAAAAAATTGACTAACGGTACAAATCTTAGTAAAGATAAAGGACCAATTTATTAAAATAAAAAATAAAAGATCAATTTGTTACAAATAAAAAAAAATAAATGATCAATTTATTACAAATAAAAAATAAATGGTTAATCTATACTATTATTATTTGAGACCCTCTTTTCAAAGCATTTTGTACACATGATATTATTAGAATGATTCTCTTCTCGTATGGTTTTGAGAACTAATAATTAATTTATTACAGAAGAAAAAGATAAGATCAATTAAAAGTAAAAGTGGATTTTGACGAACGGAACCGTGACTTAAAATTCAATAATCAGAACCTAAATGAGAAGCGGGAAATTTTTACCAAACTAAGCTTACTATTCACAAAAATTCCCAAACTACACCTCATTTTTCCTTAATTCCCGTAATACACCTCCTTTTTGACTGGCTTCTGGCGTTTGCAGGAAATGTGGGTGGCGGAATTGAGGACGACGCCACATGCACATGGGTGGCGGAATTGAGGACGACGCCACATGCACATGGGTGGCGGAATTGAGGACGTCGCCATTGACCCTCATATCTGCGCGGAAATTCACGGTTTTGTCTCCTGCATGGGAGACTGCCGTTTTTTTTTTTGTTTTTTTTATTTAAATAATAAATATTTTTTTTTTACAAAAATAATAATAAATTTAATATAATTATTCATTATAAAAATTAAGTAGTTATTTTTTATGTTATGTAATTTATTTTTTATGTTATAGGTGATTTATTTTTTATGTCATAGGTGTTTACAATTTTAATAATGATAAAAAAACTTAATGATAGAAAGAAGTTAAATAATATATTATTCAAAAAAATAAAATAATATATGATAAAAATAAACTAGTATTATTAAGAAGAGGGTCCCCCAACATTAGGACAATTGCTATAGTTATGGTCCGGCATCCTACATAAGCCACATAACCGCTCCCTTTTTTCAAATTCGTCCATTTCAGTTGGAATGCGGTTCTTCTGTGGACGTCCTTTTTTTGTTCTTTTCAAGTCGCCGTGGGGAATAAGCTTAGGACCTCTATATGTTGGCCATAAACTTTTACTTTGAACTACTGGAAAGGAGAAGAAGAAGAAGAAGACAGGCTTATTTTTTTTTAATTAAATAATTAATATTTTTTTTTACAAAAATAATAATAAATTTGATATAATTATTCATTATAAAAATTAAGTAGTTATTTTTTATGTTATGTAATTTAATTTTTTTGTTATAGGTGATTTATTTTTTATGTTATGTAATTTATTTTTAATGTTATAGGTGATTTATTTTTTGTGTTTACAATTTTAATAATGATAAAAAAACTTAATGATAGAAAAAAGTTAAATAATATATTATTAAAAAAAAAATTAAATTATTACAATAATGATAAAACTAATTATGTCTATGCCTATGTCCTCCGGTGCCACAAGGTGGAGGATGACCTTGCCGATGTCCAAATCCATATTGTTGTTCATCATCGCGAGGAACCCCAAGAAAATTATAAAGTGTTGTCATTGGACTACCATCCTCACCCACTGTTGAAGTTTCACCACCATGAACCGCCGTTTAATTTTTTTTTTAATAATATATTATTTAACTTCTTTCTATCATTAAGTTTTTTTATCATTATTAAAATTGTAAACACCTATGACATAAAAAATAAATCACCTATAACATAAAAAATAAATTACATAACATAAAAAATAACTACTTAATTTTTATAATGAATAATTATATTAAATTTATTATTATTTTTGTAAAAAAAAAATATTTATTATTTAAATAAAAAAAACAAAAAAAAAACGGCAGTCTCCCATGCAGGAGACAAAACCGTGAATTTCCGCGCAGATATGAGGGTCAATGGCGACGTCCTCAATTCCGCCACCCATGTGCATGTGGCGTCGTCCTCAATTCCGCCACCCATGTGCATGTGGCGTCGTCCTCAATTCCGCCACCCACATTTCCTGCAAACGCCAGAAGCCAGTCAAAAAGGAGGTGTATTACGGGAATTAAGGAAAAAGGAGGTGTAGTTTGGGAATTTTTGTGAATAGTAAGCTTAGTTTGGTAAAAATTTCTGAGAAGCGGTTCTTTCATTCCCAGATAACCAAAATACCAAATCGTTCATAATACATAAACCCTAAATCCTTTCAAATCCTACCAAAATTCCCAAATCGAAATCGAAATCGAAATCGAAATCGAGAGGTCGGAACCCTAGGCTAGGCACGGAATAACGAACATTATCGATCATGTCGTCATCTTCGTCTTCTTCTTTGTATTCGGAATGGAAGGAAATTGAGAAAGTACATAATCTATATCGAATAATGTTTGGGGAATCTTTCGCTGATTTTCCTCCTCCTCCTCCACCACCACCTCCTTACTCTTTTAACGTTCCCCAAAGACCCTCTAAGCTTCCTCATCCTTCTGTCATAACTCCACATCCACTCATTCCAGATGTTTATGTTGCTTCCGGTCGTAATCTTGATGATCTTAATGATTCTGAGTCCCTCTTCCTTTACACGAGAAATCTCGTACCTGGTTTTAAATCTCACGACCAAGACGTCGTTTTCTCTGTTCAGGTATAATCAATTAATTAATGCAATGCAATTACTTTTTTATTTTTATTTTTAATTTTTATAGATATAGATATATTAATTAATAATGAATCAATTGTGTGTGTGTGTGTGTGTTTTTTCAGGATGAGGATGGTGGTACAGTGGAGTACAGAGAATGGGATCCATATAAATCAAGATTGGCTGCCGCTATTCTTTCTGGTGCAAAAAATATTTGGATCGTAAGTTTTAGTTCGTTTGAAATTATGTATGCATGCATGTTTTAAATCAATCCAATTTGTCTGTCTTATGGCCTATGAAGCACGGACACTGACACGACACGAACATTGATACGTTGCCACAGATAATTTTTTTGAGATATAATTCAATGTAATTATAAGTGACGTGTCGGTGTCGGACACGCCTAATCTGAGGAGTGTCGGACGCCTAATCTGAGGAGTGTCAGAGCTTCATATAGGTTATTGTTGTTGCTGCTAGCTAACTATCCACTCATTTATGTGATTTATCCATATGTTTTGCAGAAACGTGGTTCACGTGTACTTTTAATCTTATCACGAGATGATGCTCAATTTGGAATCACACTATCACATGTCTCTGATATTGTTGGCTCTGTCAGTCTTCTTTCTTCTTTATTATTTCTATATTACATATTTGTCGATTTATTATTAATTATTATTATTCTATGTTTTGTATGCCACAGGAAGGCATGGTATATGTAGTAGAGGAAACTAATTGCAACTCTCTTCTACACATGGCAGAAAATCGGTCCAATATTGTACCAATTTGTTACGGTTTTACCTATTTTGCTGCATACGAATATAACATGCTTATTAATTTGGTGGATGTAGTGTTTGCTGCTCCTAATCCTGATAGTCGACAAGAGGTAGCTTTCCCCCTCTCTTTTAATCTTGTGTTTTGAATCTCTTGATAATTCTTATTTTCTATATTACAAAGTTTTTTCTTGGTCATCTTTTCCTTAAATTATTAGCCTTAAAAAGTAGTCGATGATGTTTTATAAATATATCTTCAGATTTTTTACTTTGATTGAAATTAAAGTGGAAAATCTCACAGAAACATTGGAGCTAAATTAAAATTTTATTGAAAGAAGGATGGAGGAGAGACTCCTTAAATTTTTAGAAATCATTTTGGAGCCAAATAATATCAGAAAGTATAGAACCCAACTATTGACAACACGGAGGACATGACACAGTTCATTAGTCTTACAGTAATTTTGCCTGTATATACACTGCATTTGATATCCATTATAGGTTGATTCCTTTTTACATCTGTTGTTGTCTTCATTTGTCAGGCCACATCGACATGTTTGAATGCTACGTATTTTCTTAAAACTGGTGGACATTATATGCTTTATGTCCAGGTTTTTTTTTCTTTTTATTATATCTTGATGTATATTCTTTTGATAATATTTTATTCATGAACTTTTTGTGAACCATGTTACAAACCAGTGTAAATGACAGGGCAATTGCACTGAATCAACAAACCAAGGCGATGGCGTGTTTAAAACCCTGAGCAAAGAGAAAAAGGTTCAGTTCCAGCGAAAGGAGCGAGTCACTTTGGAACCTTTTGATGGAGACCATGTGTATGTTAGTGGTGTTTTTCGCACGTTGGAGGTGTGTATGTTAGTGCCAACAATTAGTCTAAGAATATATTTTAGTCTATTACATTTCTATGGCCAAACTTTAAAAACGTGGTTGAAGTTTTAAATTTTCATATCAGTGGTCATACTTCTATTTTAAGTTGCGACGTGGTGTTAATCTAAGTAACGGGGAAGCAGGGGTATCTTGTAAGAAATATGCCCCACCAACTACCATCCATTTTTAGGTACATATATGATATACATTCCATTGTTTCCCTAAATCGTCAAAATTGAATGGCCCCTAACCCTTAATTTTTTGTAAGTTGAATTGTCTTGTGAAGATAAGTTCCTGCTACTACATTGATGTTTTTGTGGAAAGTGTTTATACAACTGTTCAGAGATTGTTTTATATTGTTCTAGTCAACTAATTATGTGTAGTTCAATGGCTGAGCAATGATGATGTTTTGTTGTTTGGTAGGAAAAGAACTTGAATTGATTTGATTGTCATGAAATGAGTGGTTCTCCAAACCCTGTGTCCAATTTCACCTTTGTAGTCTTATATGGTTTATTTATCCAACTTAGGTTGATGAGATTGATAAAAGTTGTCTAGTGAGCATCAAGTTTGCGACATCACAAGATATACATGGGTACCTTTTTTTTTTTCTTTCATTTTTTCGCTAATCCAACTTTTGGTTCTTAATGAAAAGTGAGTTAACTGAAATTTGGCTTATTTGATTTCTTGAATTTATGATTGTAGGGGTGTTAGGAGGCCTGTTACATTATATGAAAAGCTTAAGGTTAACTTAATTTTATGTACTTCATTCACTTCTTAATTTTTTCGTCTCTTATTCATTATTTTTGTCTTTTTCCTAAGACTTTAACCATTTGATTCTCTTCTTTTTTGAAGGACCTACCCAAATATATGTTGTTTGATTCGTCATACGGATACGCTCTCTTCGAAGTTTTTGGCATGCATAATATTGAGACACATTATATTGCCACAGAGAAATATATCCAAAACTTCAATACAATCTTTCGCTTTGTTGCTTGTTATGCTTTTGGGTCTACTGATGAAGCTTTGAAGTACCTCAACGCTATAAAAAATAGTATGTTTCTCACACTGTCTATTTTTTATTTATGAATTGTTGTATTTAAGCAGCAATGCTAATGCTTATGTTGTTTGTAGACACACTGCCCGAGAAATTGTTTGAGTTCCTGGATAAAAATCTTCCATCACCGAGGATGGAGGGTGGTGAACATTGTTATTCACTTGTCCTTTCTAACATAACTATATCGGGAAAAATAGTAAAAGCTAAAATTGCTTGCTCATCAAATGTGATTCACATTGACATTGCTCGTGGTGTGCGGATGAATATTGACAAATTCTTCAAAAAATTGAAGGTTTGTGTTTCTTGTAATCTTATATTTTGATTCTTGATAGTGGCTAGCTCCTCTAAATATTCATTTATGTCATGTCTTTTTAGCCAGGGGAATTGGAAGAAGCCCAAGTAAATCTCGCACGATCTTACTGCAAGCAAAAGCGTGATTCACCAAATGAAGGTAGTTTACCAAAGAAGAGAGGTGCTTCTTTGGTTAGTTCTCCGACCAGGCAAAACCCAGAGAGAAAGGCCCGGGCAAATACCAAAACTAAGTGAGGTACTAAAATCTCTCCAGTTCTATCCAATGCATGCTTACATATCTAGAAATTTCATCAGATAGTAGATAGATGTGTATGTGTAGTTTGGATGTTAAGTATTGATAGCCTTTTAGATGAGATGCATGTAAGATGTGGAGAATTTTGTAACAGTTGTCGTCTGATAGAGGCAATGAGGATTTGACCTGAAAAGTTCTATAACAGAATACAGGTTAGTGGGGTGACTGCTTTATTGAATGAGTTATTTCAGGACCAGGCCATGCTGGTGGTTGCTGCTTAGAAATAGAATGACAATTGAGCAATTCTATAACGTAATGGTTATTTTCCCAATTCCCCCAAACATGCATAGAAATAGAATGACAGTTCAAGGTTTTTTGAAGAACCACAATTAAGTCTTCGTAGCATAAAAAACATCAACCTGAATCGTTGGACTTGACTCCATTAACGAGTGTAACATCCCAACACAAATCCATCTACAAAGTACAAATGTGAACACTATTGAGTTATAACTTATAATTCATAGCTCCCTGCATATTTGATGTATCGAAACTGAATACATGTGCAAACCCATGTTTGCAATCAACTCAACAGGCTGACAAGCTTAATGAATCCTACTTTGAGGAGGTGAAACCTAGCTCTTTCTAGCCGGATCTTAGCACCAATGAGGGGATCTCATTCACATCCATCAGTCTTCAGTATTTGGAAATTTGAAGCTAATTTATTTTGTACTTTTGTTTTGTTTTTGAAACGATAAAAATGAGAATACTCATAATAGATATTCATTTTAGAGGACAAATTGTAAGCATTGGCAATCACTACATTGTTCTGTCATGTCTTGAACTGCAAAATAATTCTGACCGTGTTGTAAAAATTTGTGGTCCTCTATCTTTGGTTTTGATAGTTATTGCTGGCCATTGTACTTGAATTTTCGTAAGTAATTGCATTAGTAATTAGAGTAATGTATGTCTATGTTTCAAAAGAGTTTTTATCCTTAAATGACATGGAGGTATTATTTTTGGTGCAGGGTGCATGGTGCATGGCAGCTTTGGATGCAGAACATTTTTTGCAAGGGCTTGGTTGGTTTACAACAGGAGAAGACTGATTGACTAGCTTAGGGGTCTCCAGAATTCAGAAGATGCTTAATTAGAAGCAATGTTTGATATACTCTGCTATAATCTTTATTTGCTCGTTCTTATTCAAAAATTGATGACAGAGTTAGACTTGCATTATTTTAGAAGCTTACAGACATGCGTATATTTGTTATGGAGGTATTATCATTGGGCTGCACATTAGCGAGTCCGGCTCGCCCTATGTGGGCTAATGGACCGGCCCGACTCATTTCATTTTATATTTTTCTTGTTTATTCAATCGCTTTTATGTCTTTTTGATATATTCAATATCTTTTTTAAATATAATTTAAAATATTGAATATTTTTGTATGAAGAATATTTAATACTTTATATCTCAAATTGTGTAATATTTTATTATGAAAAAATGCTTAATAATTGACATAGGATAATGCAACTATACTAAGTTGCAAAAAATGAAGACAAAAATTATCACATGGAAATAGGAGAATTTTTTTTAAGTTTGATGCTATGTTTAAATCATTTTTCAATAATCATAACACATGATTGTCAATAATAAGAACAAATAGTTTTAAAATAAAATGTCATATCAATTAAAATAACATCAGTTTAGACTGTTCGTGTCTCATGTTTAATCCAGATATTCCCGAAGCTGCGGTGTTAAAATTGATGTATGATTCTATTATTATATCAATTATAAATTACATTTAATAAATTTTCAGTTATGCATATATGTAATTGTTTATTAATTTTCCTTTCAATTTTTTTTAGAACTTATGAAAAGAATAATTTTCTTATACAAGTTTCTGTTCATCTCTAAGATTTTCCATCACGATCTACTTAAAATCACGCCTATGAGAAATATTGAGACAATTCTAGAATGTCAATAAGTAAGACAATTTTCTTTTACAATTTATAGATATTTTATTATTATTGTTGTTGTGATTATAATTATTATTATTATTATTATTATTATTATTATTATTATCATTATTATTTCTTTTACTAAAGCACTTTGACAAATATCAATGTGAATAAATTGTATGAATTAATGATTTTAATCATGGATGAAATCAAATATATTGATGATGGTATTTGGTGGTATCAGTCGTGTCAAAAACATAATATATAAGTAGATCCTGGCATAGAGTACTAATGCAAGCAGTGTCAAAGACATACATCAAAAGTAGTTCCACGGTAAGCACCTAGAATTTTCATTTAAAAAATCAATTTTCATAGATTAACTATTTCATCTTAACTTATTAAATCTATAGATTAACTTTTTCTTCTTGATTTATTACTATCAATATATTCGTGTACTAATTGTGAAGACAAGCTTCAATGATAAAGAATATTTTGATGAAAGACAAATTGTGACAAGAAGAGAAAGATTGGTTATGATCAAGTATTCTAGTTTGAAGATTTTCAACTATCTCATGATTGATCAAGTTTGTGGAGCTTAACATTAGGTATAATATTTCAATTCATTGTTATAAGCTTTAAGTGCTACAAACTTTAATATAAACATCTCCAAAGTTACTATAACATATTGCATGATATCCCCTTCAAATAATTTTGAAACTTAGAAAATTTTCATGTTTTAATACAGGTAAATCGATTTACATATCTAGGTAAATCGATTTACATGCTTGCTGCCGTTTTTGAAAAATGCATTTTCTAGACAGGTAAATCGATTTACCTATTAGGGAAATCGATTTACCCTGTTCATTCTTTGAAATTTTTTAACGTTATAAAACAAGGGAAATCGATTTACCTCAAAGGGAAATCGATTTACCTGTACAAATTTTGGAAAATTCTGAAACGTAATTACACCTTTTCATTGTTAAACCTTTTCCAAATCATTGCCATTTGAGTCTCTAAAAGGTGTCTTTTCTCTCTATAAATTCCTTTCAGAATTTTCTCAAAAACACTTATCATTTTCATTCACTTTTCTCATAACAATTCTCTATACAACTTTCACAAAACTCTTTGAAACTTTTATACACACTTTCATATCAATAAAAGTTTCTGAGCACTTATAGTTTATGCATTCTGAATTGTTATATTGAGAGAAACATATTGTTATATCCAATATCTCTTGTACTCAAACTTGTAATCAAATTCAATAACTCTTTATTGTTGCTTGTTTTCCTAGTTTGTGAAAACAAGTGGTTTTGAGAGAAAGTGGGGTGCTTTCTCTGTTGTATGTTAGAAAGATTGTTAGGGGGTCTTGGGATAAGATTGCTTGTAACAAAGATTCTGACATAGTGAATTCCTTCAAGGGTGTGAAGGGAGTGGATGTACCGATAGGGGAACCACTATAAATCTCCGTGTCTCTTTTCTCTTCCTTACACTCTTTATTTTTCTTGCAATTTACTCATACTTTCACCATAGACCTTCAAGAAAAATAAGTTTACCATAACATCTCGAAAAATTACCAAATAGTCATAAATCCTAATTCACCCCCCCCTCTTAGGTTGAACTCTAAACTTACATTTGGTATCAGAGCAGGTTCAAGTAACTTGTTCTTGAAAGATTCAGAATGGCTTCCGCAAATTCACAACCAACCTTTAAAGATGGTGGTAGCAGTAACAAGCCTCCATTGTTTAGTGGAGAATATTTTGACTTTTGGAAAATTCGCATGAAGGCACACTTAGAAGCACAAGGAGATGGAATATGGAATGCTGTGGCAGAAGGGCCATTTATTCACATGAGTGTTGTAAATGGAGTAGGTACACCAAAAATTCAAAGTTCATGGGATGAAGATGATAAGAAAAAAGTACTAAATGACAAAAAGGCAATCAACATACTTCAAAGTGCTCTAAGTATGGATGAATTTTTCCGTATTTCTCAATGTCAAACGGCAAAGGAAATATGGGATACCTTGGTAGAAACTCATGAAGGAACCGTTGAAGTTAAAAGATCTAGATTGAATACATTGAGTCAAGAGTACGAATTGTTCACAATGCAGCCCGGAGAATCAATCCTAAATTTACAAAAAAGATTCGTGCACTTGACAAATCATTTAAAAGCACTTGGTAAGACTCTAACCAATGATGAACTTAATCTTAAAGTGCTTAGATCTTTGACCAGGGAATGGCAACCAAAAGTGACGGCAATATCTGAAAAGAAAAGTCTATCCACAATGACTTCCGCAACTCTGTTCGGAAAACTTCAAGAATATGAGACAGAACTTAAAAGACTTGAAAAGCATGAGAATCAAGATAAGAAATCTAAGGGTATTGCATTAAAGGTTGATTCCAAAGAAGATGGAAAAGAAGACAATCCGGAGGAAGATGAGGACTTCATGCTTCTTGTAAAAAGGGTTAGTAAAGTTCTTCTAAATAATGATTGTAACTTTGTGAAAAAGAAGAAGTTTTTCAACAAAAAGGAAGCAACTACCTCCACACCAAATATCACTTGTTATGAATGTGGGAAACAAGGACACATAAGGACGGATTGTCCAAACCTTGCAAAGAAAAACAATTTCAAAAGAAAGAAGGAGTCAAAACCCAAAAGAGCCTATATTGCATGGGATGATAATGAAGTAAGTTCATCATCTGACTCGGAGAGCGAAGAATATGCAAATCTTGCTTTGATGGCATCACACCATTCCGATGATGAAGATGAAGAGGTTAGTAGTAAATCTTCTTCTTATGAAAATGATTATCAAAGTGCTATTAATGAATTACTCAATGAATGTAAAATTCTGTACAAAAAGGTGTCAACACAAAAGAAAACAATTCAATCTCTTGAAGAAAAAATTGACACCATGGAAACAAATTTTGAAATTGAAAAACAAAGTTTTCTTGAAAAAGAAAAACAAAATTTTGAAGTTGAAAAACAAAATCTTCTTGAAAAAGAAAAACAGAATTTTACATGCATAAAATGTGATTCACTTTCCTTCCAAATTGTCCAATTGAAAAGAGTTCTTGAAAGATATGAAAAAGGACAAGTTGGATTGGACAATATCCTTAGTCAACAAAGACGGTCTAATGATAAAAGTGGACTTGGTTATTCTAAATTTGACAAACCAAGTACAAGTAAAACTATCTTTGTTAAGGCAATTGATCAATCCAACAAAGAGAAAGTGAATAAAGCACAAAAGGTTAATCATCATCCTAAGAAGAGATTACTTAAAAATAAATCCTATGTTCCTAGATATAGAAGTAACTTTGTTCCTACTTGTTTTTATTGTGGTATAAGTGGCCATACACCTAATGCTTGCTATGTAAGGAACTTTAGTGTACCAAGGGGGCATTATGTGTGGGTCAAGAAAGGAACTAATTATGAAGGACCCAAAGCAACTTGGGTACCTAACAAAACCTAATTTGTTTTGTAGGTTTGCTTGAAAACCACTTCAAATCTATGGTATCTTGATAGTGGTTGTTCCAAGCATATGACTGGAGTTCCAAGCATATGACTGGAGATATAAGAAAATTTTCAAATCTAGTGCTTAAGGCCAAGGGTTATGTCACTTATGGAGATAACAACAAAGGAAAAATTCTTGGCATAGGCAAAGTTGGAGCACCACCTTTCACATCCATTGAAGATGTTCTTTATGTTGAAGGACTAAAGTACAATCTTCTAAGTATAAGCCAACTTTGTGACAAAGGCTTCAAAATCAAGTTCACAAAAGATGAATGCTTGATTGAGGATGAAGCAAATCATGAGGTAAAACTCATAGGTAAAAGAATTAATAATATTTTTATGATTTCTTTAGATGATCCATCTTTGAAAGTAAAATGTCTCTTGGCAAACAACAATGATTCATGGCTTTGACATAAAAGAGCAGCCCATATTCATATGGAACATTTAAATAAATTAGCCAAACGTGATTTAGTCATTGGTTTGCCAAAGATAAAGTTTGTCAAAGATAGATTATGTGATGCTTGTCAAAAGGGAAAGCAAACCAAATCAACTTTCAAGCCAAAGAATGTGATATCAACAACAAGGCCACTTCAATTGTTACATATGGACTTGTTTGGTCCATCAAGAACAAGAAGCTTTGGAGGTAATGTATATGCCTTGGTTATTGTTGATGATTTTTCTAGATATTCTTGGACTTTGTTTCTTGTGCAGAAAAGTGATGCTTTCAAATCATTTAAGAAATTTGCAAAACAAATTCAAAATGAAAAATCTCTTAAGATAGCATCAATAAGAAGTGACCATGGTGGAGAATTCCAAAATGCACTCTTTGAAGAGTTTTGTGAAGAAAATGGAATCTTTCATAATTTTTCAGCACCAAGGACTCCACAACAAAATGGAGTGGTGGAAAGAAAGAATCGATCATTAGTAGAACTTGCAAGAACAATGCTTAGTGACTCAAATCTACCAAAATATTTTTGGGCGGATGCGGTTAGTACGGCATGTTATGTAAGTAATCGGATTATTATAAGACCAATCTTGAAAAAGACTCCATATGAACTCTTCAAGGGAAGAAAGCCAAACATTTCTCACTTTCATATTTTTGGATGCAAATGCTTTGTCCTCAACAATGACAAAGACAATCTTGGTAAGTTTGATGAGAAATCCGATGAAGGTATATTTCTAGGTTATTCTCTTTCAAGTAAAGCATATAGAATTTATAATAAAAGAACTTTAACTATTGAAGAATCTATGCATGTTTCCTTTGATGAATCTAACACCTCTAAGGAGGATATAGTTGTTTGTGATGATGATGATGATATTTTAGAAATGCCTTCGGAAGAAGTTGCCAAAGATATCAATGAAAATCAACTAGAACACCAACACGAAATGTCACAACAAGAGACAAATCAAAGTGATCTTCCTAAAGAATGGAGAATTCATCGTGATCATCCAATTGACAAAGTGATTGGTGACATAAACAAGGGAGTATCTACTAGACTTAATCTTAAGGATGCATGTTTAAATATGGCATTTGTTTCTCAAATTGAACCTTCTAAAGTTAATGATGCATTAAATGATGATCAATGGATTTTAGCCATGCAAGAAGAATTAAATCAATTTGAAAGAAATCAAGTTTGGGAACTAGTACCTTGTCCTAAAGATAAGCATATCATTGGCACTAAATGGGTCTTTAAGAATAAATTAGATGAAAATGGTATCATAGTAAGAAATAAGGCAAGGCTAGTTGCACAAGGATATAATCAAGAAGAAGGTATAGATTTTGATGAAACTTTTGCACCGGTAGCAAGATTAGAGGCCATTAGATTATTACTTGCATATGCATGTTCTTTAAATTTTCAATTATATCAAATGGATGTCAAAAGTGCCTTCTTAAATGGTTATATACATGAAGAAGTTTATGTTAAACAACCTCCAGGTTTTGAAGATTTTAAAAACCCTTCTCATGTATATAAACTAAAGAAAGCACTTTATGGCTTAAAACAAGCACCTAGAGCATGGTATGATAGATTAAGTAATTTTCTTTGTGAAAAAGGCTTTGAAAAAGGAAAAGTAGACACCACTTTATTTATCAAAAGAATTCATAAGCATACGTTACTTGTGCAAATTTATGTTGATGATATTATATTTGGTGCTACTAATGAGTCTTTATGCAAGGAATTTTCTGAAATGATGCAAGGAGAATTTGAAATGTCTATGATGGGAAAATTAAATTTCTTCCTTGGTCTCCAAATAAAGCAAACAAAGAATGGAATTTTCATCAATCAATCAAAATATTGCAAAGAACTTCTCAAAAAGTTTGACATGGATAATTGCAAAGAAATAGCAACACCAATGAGTTCTAGCACTTATGTGGATCAAGATGAATCCGGTAAACCTATAGATATCACAAAATATCGAGGTATGATTGGTTCATTGCTATATTTGACGGCAAGCCGTCCTGACATAATGTTTAGTGTGTGTCTTTGTTCTCGATTTCAAGCAAATCCAAAAGAATCTCATCTCTCTTCCGTAAAAAGGATCATGAAGTATCTCAAAGGAACAACAAATGTTGGACTATGGTATCCTAAAGGTAGTACATGTGATTTAGTTGGTTATTCTGACTCAGACTATGCAGGTTGTAAGACGGACAGAAAAAGCACAAGTGGGACTTGCCACATTCTAGGCATTCTCTTGTTTCATGGTCTTGCAAAAAACAAGCATGTGTAGCCTTAAGTACCGCAGAAGCAGAATATATTGCTGCAGGAAGTTGTTGTGCACAAATTCTTTGGTTAAAACAACAACTTTGTGATTATGGTGTGAACCTTGGATGCATTCCTCTCAAATGTGATAACACAAGTGCTATTAACATAACAAAAAATCCAGTCATGCATTCAAGAACCAAACACATCGACATTCGACATCATTTTCTAAGGGATCATGTGCTTAAAGGAGATGTCGAAGTTTCCTTTGTGGATACTCATAATCAATTGGCGGATATTTTTACAAAGCCCCTTCCTAAAGAATCTTTCTACAAAATCCGGAGAGAACTTGGAATTTTGGACGAAATCGATATCTAAAGATCACAAAAACATATATTGAGGTACATAATTCTTATTTTTTGTTCCTCATATTTTTTAAACTTTTTATGTAAATTCACATGTTTGACTATGTTTCCTATGTGATTTAATATGCTAATAATATATGTCATGTTGGATTATTTGTGTTATTAATATATATTTTTTTCTAAAATAAAATCTGTTTTTTTTAGCATTTTTTTAAAATAAAAAAAAAAAAGGAGGTAAATCGATTTACCCATTATGTAAATCGATTTACCTGTTGGTTTCACGCGTTTTGAATTGATGTCAGGGGCTTGGTAAATCGATTTCCCAGGGGTAAATCGATTTACCTTTGCGTTTTTCTTAAAAAAATAAGAACGATCATTTAATTGGTTTGGTCATTCCTTCTTCTTCTTCAGAGACTCAAACACCATTTTCTCCCTTTCTTCAACCCTAAACGGCGCCCCACTTCACCCTCACCACCAACATCAATTTTTTTTCACCAAAATCACTCAAAATCATCATAACAAACTTCATCTACTTCAAAGAAAAACCCTATTCTCCCTATTTTCACTCAAAATTCCCAAATCTCCATTGTTGAAACTTTAAGTTATTTACTCAAAATCATCAATGGCTTCCAAAGGAAAGGGAAAATCTTCAAGCTCTAAAGATTCTACAATAGATTTGACTAGGTTGCTAACTACTCAAGATCAAAGGGACAAGTTCATGCATTTCTTCTTCAAGAAAAAACTCACTCATCCAAAATTTGGTAATCTCCCTACTTTTAATAGTGATTGCTTTGATTTTCCTAGATTATTTCAAGCACAAAAAGTCTATGAATTCATTTCTGATCATGGTGTATACTATCCGGATGTTGTTCGAGCATTTTATTGTAATATGGAATTTGAGAATCAAACCCTCACTTCTAGTGTGAAAGGGGTTCCCATTTCACTCTCTCTGCAACAATTTGGTGAATGTCTTAAAATACCATTTGAGGGTGTTGAAATTCCGGTAAAGAATAATGCTCAATTACCTGGTTATGTTAAGAAAGACTTTTACTATGATATTTCTAGAATTTCTGAGCATGAGTACAATGAAAAGCGGAGAAAACTTGCCGGAAAAGTACCTGAAAAACCTTCCTGGTCTGCTGGAAATTTGACTATTAATGATAGGATGATTCACTATTTTTTGAGCTATGTTTTGGTTCCAAAAATGTCCAACCATGCTACCATTAATGATCTGGAAATGCAATTGTTGTTTGCTGTTAAAAATAGAATTCAAGTTAATTGGGCTTACGTGATAATGCATCACTTGGCTAATCATGATGAATACTCTGCTGGCCTACCATATGCTCGTGTACTCACAAAAATCTTTAGGAAATTCAAGGTTAACCTTACCTCTGAATCAATTGCCAAAATGGAACCATCTGATTGTGCAATTACTACTGATGTGATTAATAGCAAAATGGGAGTGGTATATGATTCGTATCTCAAAACCTATAACTATATCACCCACAATGCCGATGATGAAATTGCTCCTCCGCCTCCTCCTCAACAACCACATGCCGGTGAACCAACAAACCAAATGATAATGGATTTCATGACCCAAGGCTTTAACCGGATGGACATTCAATTTGATGCCATGCGTCAAGAATTTGGAAGTTTACGTCAAGATATGGCCGGAATGTCCTCAAGAATGGATCGGTTTGAGGCTTATCAAAGAAGAGATGAGGATGACCAAATGAACCATGATTAAAATTTGTCTATTATTTTCCTTATGTGTTTTGCTCATTTCAATTTTATGTTTTGGTACTTGAACTTTCTATTATGTCTTATGGTAGTTTCTCGAATTTTCGTTTATGTACTATGGTTATGTCTAAACTTTGTGTAAGACTTATGTTATGGTTCATGTATGAATGTTTAAGTTTTCTTTAATGATTGGTTATGTGGTGTGATTGATTATGTGTGTATGTATGCATAGTGAACATGAATGTTTTTGCGATAATTTTCACCCATCTTTCCCTTCTTTTTGATAATGTCAAAAGGGGGGAGAAGGATGTATATGTTTGTATGTTTTCCTTGTCTCCATATTATCTAGGTACATCAAGAAATTTAAGTTAAAAACCAAGCCTTGGTTTAAGGGGGAGATATTCTTCCTAGGGGGAGTATTCCGGAAAACTCACAAACTCAAGTATGCATTTGTCATCATCAAAAAGGGGGAGAATGTGAAGACAAGCTTCAATGATAAAGAATATTTTGATGAAAGACAAATTGTGACAAGAAGAGAAAGATTGGTTATGATCAAGTATTCTAGTTTGAAGATTTTCAACTATCTCATGATTGATCAAGTTTGTGGAGCTTAACATTAGGTATAATATTTCAATTCATTGTTATAAGCTTTAAGTGCTACAAACTTTAATATAAACATCTCCAAAGTTACTATAACATATTGCATGATATCCCCTTCAAATAATTTTGAAACTTAGAAAATTTTCATGTTTTAATACAGGTAAATCGATTTACATATCTAGGTAAATCGATTTACATGCTTGCTGCCGTTTTTGAAAAATGCATTTTCTAGACAGGTAAATCGATTTACCTATTAGGGAAATCGATTTACCCTGTTCATTCTTTGAAATTTTTTTACGTTATAAAACAAGGGAAATCGATTTACCTCAAAGGGAAATCGATTTACCTGTACAAATTTTGGAAAATTCTGAAACGTAATTACACCTTTTCATTGTTAAACCTTTTCCAAATCATTGCCATTTGAGTCTCTAAAAGGTGTCTTTTCTCTCTATAAATTCCTTTCAGAATTTTCTCAAAAACACTTATCATTTTCATTCACTTTTCTCATAACAATTCTCTATACAACTTTCACAAAACTCTTTGAAACTTTTATACACACTTTCATATCAATAAAAGTTTCTGAGCACTTATAGTTTATGCATTCTGAATTGTTATATTGAGAGAAACATATTGTTATATCCAATATCTCTTGTACTCAAACTTGTAATCAAATTCAATAACTCTTTATTGTTGCTTGTTTTCCTAGTTTGTGAAAACAAGTGGTTTTGAGAGAAAGTGGGGTGCTTTCTCTGTTGTATGTTAGAAAGATTGTTAGGGGGTCTTGGGATAAGATTGCTTGTAACAAAGATTCTGACATAGTGAATTCCTTCAAGGGTGTGAAGGGAGTGGATGTACCGATAGGGGAACCACTATAAATCTCCGTGTCTCTTTTCTCTTCCTTACACTCTTTATTTTTCTTGCAATTTACTCATACTTTCACCATAGACCTTCAAGAAAAATAAGTTTACCATAACATCTCGAAAAATTACCAAATAGTCATAAATCCTAATTCACCCCCCCCCCCCTCTTAGGTTGAACTCTAAACTTACACTAATAAGTCGAATACTCTATATTTTCTAATTTTTATCATTGTAATTCATACTTTATATTTTTCTAATTTTTATTTGTGCAATTCATAATTTATATGTTCTAATTTTTTATCAGTGCGATTCACAAGTTCTTATAACAAAGTTTGATGAAACAGTAGAGGAGAAGATCAAAAGATGGAATTGTTTTAGATGTCATAGATCTATGCTCACATAAAGTTGATGGAATATCAGTTAAGAGAGCTTACCTTGAAGGAGCTGATTTATCCACAATCAAATATATGAAGACCAATATAAAAATTAAGAAAGATTAGATAAATTTATGATCGTCAAACAAAATATTTTCATTGTTTAATTTTAATGCATTATTATGTACTTTTTTTATTAACAATTTTATTCAATTTTGTTATTTAGTTTAATAGACTGATGCTTTCACTCATTGATTATTATGGATTATTACTCATATTGATAGAATTAATCATAAATTTGTTTGGTGACTGTTAGCCCATATTTTTATTGAAGTAAAAATATGTTCTAAGTGCATGAATAAAGTAATTACGTTTAATTACATAATTATTTTAATAGTTAATTAAATGTGTTTGGTTTTAGAGCCAATGAATTTAATGATCAATCATGCATGAACATGTAATAAATGTTCTATTATTGAACATTTCTTCTAAAAATGTGTATTCTTCAGGATCTTTCGATTTGGTCGAAGCTTCAATAGGGTCGAAGTGTTCAGCAGTGCAGAAGGAAAGAGTGGACTTAGCAAAATATTCAGGAAAAACATTGTTACTTCGACTTCGATGGATACAACGGCTAAATCAGAAGATAAGAAGGAATTCAAATTCAAAATATGTGTCAAAGACATGCGTCCTCTCTGTAGTTTCTTAGGCGTTATTAGCATTTAGGAATTAGTGTATATAAATAGTTTAGTTATGTGATCGAGCAAAGAGTCACAATCATTATACAAAATCCTCAGAAAAACTCAAAGTACCCATGTCAAAGCGAGAAACGAGTGCTCGAAGGAGGATGTATGTTATGTGAACCATTTTCATTCTGTAATCATTTACATTTGAATGCAATTTACAGTTTTTAATCTTATCCCAATTGCTTTTACTTTCGACTCATTCTCTCCTTCTGTTTATTCAATTGAATAAACATTCTTTCTTGCACTTCAAGTCATATAAAACATAAAAAACCACATTTTTTATAAACATAAGAACAATAATGAATACTATTTACTTTGAAAATATAAACAAAAGCACTATGTCCCAAGATTTACTAGTTGATCTCTCTTGTAATAATCAAACTAGCGTTGTTTACCAAATTTCACAGTAAACAGTAACATATATTGTTTTCGATAATACATTTTGATTATTTTCAAATGTGCTTTAATACTCTCTCCATTCCTTTTTATTTATCGTTTTTAAAAAAATATTTGTTTCTAATTGATTTGTCGTTTTGACAATTTAGGTTATATTTTACCTATTATACCTTCTTTTCTAATTTTTTTTAACAAAGTTTGTTTGTTTTTTTTTTTACATAAAGTTTGCACCAAAAAAAATAAAAGTTTGTTACAATTTTTTTATTTGGTGGTTTTAATTTTTTTGAAAGAGAAAGTATTTATATTCCGATGTACCAAAAAAAGCAAAGAGAAAGTGTGTGTGCAAAAAAATAGGAATTTATTGGTGGATTAAAATTATGATATATATATTTTAAAAAGAAGGGTATAATTGGAAAATACGTTGCAAAAATACACCTTCCTAATTTGATCTTTTTCTTTCTTTCTTTCTAAAACGACAAATAAAAAGAAATAGAGGGCATATCAATTAAGAGACATATTTTTTTTTGTAAGGATTAAGAGACATATTTTTTTAAAAAATAATCACTTTTTATAAAATAACATATGTTTGTTATACTACCTCCGTTCCTTTTTACTTGTCGTTTTAGAAAAAAAAGACCAAAATAGGAGAGTGTATTTTTGCACATAAATTTCCTATCATGTTCTTTTTTAAATATATATCATATTTTTAATCCACCAATAAATTCATACTTTTTCACAAACATTATCTATTTAAAAAAAATTGTAACAAAATTTTCTAAAAACAAACAAAATTTGTATACAATAAAAAGATTATATTGTTTCAACAAAAAAATATTATACAAAATTTAGTCAATAAAATAAAATAGAAAAGAGGGTATAATAGGCAAAATATAACCTAAATTACCAAAACGACAAGTAAAAAGTTGAAAATGAGTTGTTTGCTATGCTGTATGTGAATGATGTATCTCCGGAGAGAAGATTTTAAAGTTGAAAATTTATCTAGTATAAATTAAACTGGTATTTGCAATTTAATTTGTGTAAAATATATTTCTGTGTGGGATTAAATATATATCATATTTTTAATCCACCAATAAATTCATACTTTTTCACAAACATTATCTATTTAAAAAAAAATTGTAACAAACTTTTCTAAAAACAAACAAAATTTGTATACAATAAAAAGATTATATTCTTTCAACAAAAAAATATTATACAAAATTTAGTCAATAAAATAAAATAGAAAAGAGGGTATAATAGGCAAAATATAACATAAATTACCAAAACGACAAGTAAAAAGTTGAAAATGAGTTGTTTGCTATGCTGTATGTGAATGATGTTTCTCCGGAGAGAAGATTTTAAAGTTGAAAATTTATCTAGTATAAATTAAACTGGTATTTGCAATTTAATTTGTGTAAAATATATTTCTGTGTGGGATTATATATATATTGAGTTTAGTATCAAGTGATTTGTGAGTTCAAGTTAGTATCTTAGTATAATAACTATTATGTATTTCCTGAAGAACTCACATTATTCTATGTGAATTCCATAAGAATTCAAATTCCATAAGAATTTACATAAGGATTGATTCCAGAAGATTTGAGACATGATTCTTGAAGAATAAGAAATTTAATATCAAGCATCCTTAAAAGATTGCGTTACAATCCATTTAAGAAAATCTTTGTTATATAGTTCCTGAAGAACTAAAAGTTTGTTATATAATAAAGCATCCCTGAAGGATAGCTCAACGAAGTTTAAATTTTTTTTATTGTTTATGAAGATTTGTCGTATAGTTTCTAAAGAATTAATTAATAATTTAATAAATCCCGGAAAGATTGCAATTTTTTTTATGATATTCCTTGTTTATGTAAGAATTAATTATGATTTTTCTTGCACTTTATTTATTATATTGTTATTAGAGTATTTTATATTTTTTGGTCGAGACCAGGGTGTCCACCGCATTTAGAGTATTTTATTTTGATATAACGGTTCGAGATGATAATATAAAAGATTTTATTAAGTCATCAAAGTTCATTGACTCCATTTACAAGGATGAATGTCACACTATTGGAGGTCAGTTGTGTATTTATTTATTTATATATTTATTTTCTTGTGACTTACTATTATTGCTTAAAAGGAGAAAATTGTTTTCAATATTATTAACTCATATTGAGAATGGCTTAGTTTCTTTATTTTTCCTACATGGATTTTGACAATTATTATGATATATATGAAAGTTTAATATATAATTGAGTTATATATTCTCTGCAAGAATTTGGTTAAAATTATATACTACAAAAATATTGAAAGCTTCAAAAGAGCTAATATGTAAAATACTCTAAATGCTTCAGAAGAACTAAAATTATATACTACAAAATTATTGAAAGTTTTAGAAGAGCTAATATTTTAACTTAGAGAAGATATTGATGCAATTGAAGCACAAATTTTTGTAAACCAGAAGTTTACAAATCATATTAAGTTTGTCTTTGGTAAGACCGGTTTGGTCATCCCGAATCTATTATGATGCGAAAAATATTTTTTTTTATTGGATATGTATTGAAGAACAATAATTTATAGTTCCCAAAGAAAGTTGAAAAATTAAAAATTTGAGTCACTCGAAATTTGAGAATGTATAAGGTGTTATATGTAGATCAATACACCAATTACTATTTAGATATTTTACGAATTTAATTGATGCATCAACTAAATGGTCAGACAACTCACAACTAGAAGTTTGTGAAATTGTTTTATGAAATAATTTGACAAAGAGCTCATTTTCTATATTTTTTGAAAGTATTTGATAAGTATCATATGCTAATAATAAAAGAAAAATATGTATCGTGGCAAGAGCGTGTGCAAAGAAGGCCAAGAAAATTCCATGCATAGGCCAATTTTGCCCAAGGCACCGTATCTTGACGCGTTAAGCCCGTGGCACGGCGCGCGGGGGTCGAAAAAATCAAAGTGCTCCGAAAAGCACACAGAGGCGTCCCAAAACCTCCATGTATTGAGGCAAGAGCATGTGCAAAGAGGGCCAAGAAAATTCCATGCGTAGGCCAAATTTTCCCAAGGCACCGTATCTCAACGCGTTAAGCCCGTGGCACGGCGCGCGGGGGTCGTAAAAATCAAAGTTCTCCGAAAAGCACACAGAGGCTTCCCGAAACCTCCATGTATCGAGGCATGAGCATGTGCAAAGAAGGCCAAGAAAATTCCATGCGTGGGAAAAATTTGCCCAAGGCATCGTATTTCGACGCGTTAAGCCCGTGGCACAGCGCGCGAGGGTCGAAAAAATCAAAGTGCTCCGAAAAGCACACAGAGGCGTCCCAAAACCTCCATGTATTGAGGCAAGAACATGGGCAAAGAAGGCCAAAAAAATTCCATGCGTGGGCCAAATTTACCCGAGACACCGTATCTTGACGCGTTAAGCCCGTGGCACGGTGCACGGGGGTCGAAAAAATCAAAGTGCTCCGAAAAGCACACAGAGGCGTCCGGAAACCTCCATGTACCAAGGCAAGAGCATGGGAAAAGAAGGCCATGAAAATTCCATGCGTGGGCCAAATTTGCCCGATGCACTGTATCTCGACGCGTAAAGCCTGTGGCACTGCGTGCGGGGTCGAAAAAATCAAAATGCTCCGAAAAGCACACAGAGGCGTCATACAAACTCCATGTATCGTGGAAAGAGCGTGTGCAAAGGAGGCCAAGAAAATTCCATGCATAGGCCAATTTTGCCCAAGGCACCGTATCTTGACGCGTTAAGCCTGTGGCACGGCGCGCGGGGTCGAAAAAATCAAAGTGCTCTGAAAAGCACACGGAGGAGTCCCGAAACCTCCATGTATCGTGGAAAGAGCGTGTCCAAAGAAGGCCAAGAAAATTCCATTGGTAAGCCAATTTATCCCTAGACACCGTATCTTGACGCGTTATTCCCTTAGCCATGGCAAGCTCGTTGGCATGGGGGAAGGCATGTGTCGGGGCAGGTAGGCTCATGGGGCGCCCACGGACAGGACTTGGCATGTGTTGGGGGCAGGTAGGCTCAAGGCGCGTCCAAGGGTATGACTTAGCATGTGTGGGGTGCAGGTAGGCTCATGGCGCGTCCATGGGCGTCCTTGGCAAGGCAAAACATCCGCTTCGGCCGAAAATTCAAAATAAATCGAAACTCCGTCGGAATTCTTAGCCACTTTCCATTCCACTTATAAGTATTGCGTGGGGTGTTCATGAAGGAAAATTGATACGATAAAAGCAGCGGAATTTAAAATTTTCCTTTTGTGATCCTTACGAATGGTCATGAATTGTGTTTAGAGTTTTACCTTTTGATTCGAAAACTCCCTTTAAATCACGAACGACTATCGAACACTTTGAATCACGAACAAGGTCACGAACAAGAACCTCGAATTTGATCACAAGCGTTAAAGGTATAACGCCTCTAGCCAGTCCACACGAACAACAACCTTCAATGGAGTGCTAACTCCAATGGTTTGAAGGGTTAGGAGAAAGGACGCACAAAATAAGGATTAGGGTTTTTCACAAGAACTCTAGAAAGGTGATTAGGGTTTCTCAAGAGAGGAGAGAACAAAGGCTCATGAGAATGAGTAACAAAAGTGTGTAACACTTTCTCTTTACCACAAGGGTTCTATTTATAGAACCACTTGCCATGGCAAAATTACACTAAAGCCTTTTTAACTAAATGGGCTATAGTGGGCGCCATTCTCATGTAAATATGTCTAGTACATATTTGCACCCCCTTCTTCCTACATCATACCATATGATGTAATGCTCATTTTGATTACCATAATACCCTTATCATATTTTCTTATTTCTCCAAGGTGCACCGTACCTTACGGTGTTCCAATCTCACTAGATTGTTCTTATGTGTGTGACCCTGTAGGTTTCTGTAACGTTGACAATTATAATAAATCACTATTTATTATAATAAACAGTGAGCGGTATCTAGCAACACATCACTGCTACTCAAGTTACGAGAAATTAACATGTGATCTAAACATAACCTCTTGTGATAATATCAGTGTGTATAATTACCCCTTTGCCCTTATGTCGATATTGAACACAAGGCATACACAGTGTCATCCTTGTCCAGTTCAGTATTGGGCCCGTGACATTTATCCTGTTATGCAGGATTGACAAATTCCTTCTAGGTCACTACTGTCCCTCAGCATGCTTCGTAAAGTACCCATCAACTGCCTTTATAATTATCCTATTACGGATAACGTTAGATCAGCAACAAAGTACTCCACTACCCATCTAGGGTACAAAGTGGTTTCAGGTCTAAGGGTGGTCTACACCATTATCACCATGAGAGTAACTTATGACACTTTGCATAACTTTGCATGTAGTACTATCATAGCGGGTCAATCCTGTATAAATATTACTCCTAATATTTATACCTACGTCAAGAATTGATAACTCCTTATCCCATGATCCATGAGATGTGATCATCAGTCTATCTTCATAATAGTCTTTATGCTTTAAGGTTATCCCCTTTACCTTAAAGCTCGACTACGATACTTTAAGAATAGTGTCCTTATGTTTAATATTATCTCATGATTAAGTCACACTTAATTATTAACGGACTTTCTATTCTAGGGACTTCATTATTTTACAACCTTACAAACATAATAAAGAAATGCCATATTTATATTCAAACTCCTAAAGCAAATACTATGAAAATAGATTGGCTCTTAGGGCTTACTCCAACAATCTCCCACTAGCACTAAAGCCAATCTAGGTTACTCTTAATACCTATAGACTTAGTATGCCCATCACGCTTCAACTGCGCAAGAGGCTTTGTTAGTGGATAAGGAACTAGTTCCTATGTTGGTATCTTACGTATCTTCCAACGTTCTATTTCGATCTCTATCGAAATATATAAGTGTCTAAGTATATTCATGAATCGTCGGTGAGATCTATTCTCAAGTGTTCTTGCAAGATTAAACTATTACCATCACTAATGTGATTAATGTGACTTGTAACACCGGAAACATAGTTTTAGCTCAATCATGAGCCAAACGATCCAATCTTAAATACTCAACTTATTTAACTGAAACAAACATATTACGAAGCTTATCTTATAGCTTTCTATGCTTGTATTCAGCCATGATATACAATACATTGGTATGGAAACTTCCTTCATTATAACTTCCTTATAATGATCCTTCCCATACCTATCTATTTCAAGAAATAGGCCTTAGTTCCTTTAAGGTCCTTAGGGATATTCTTGAAGGTAAGTTAGTGTCAAACACTAATTTCAATTTTGGTACATAGGTTATTCCTAACTCTTTAGGAATTCTTGCCTAAGTGTTTCATCAAGAGTTATTTTCCTAGTCATGTCTCACATGTATAAGAAAAATGTCTTGATGATTAATATGATATCAGATATTATCACTCCCACTAAAACTTTGTTTGCACAAGATTTATATTTGTCCTTCATTTGTTTTCCACAAAACTTTCAAAAGGAACAAATATTCAAATTTATTCGATCTAATCAAAATTAGATAGGTTTGTCCTTGTTAATTTGTTTTCATAAAACTTCATAAAAGGAACAAACAATAATTTAATTTTCTGAGAACTCTATCTAATCAAAATTAGATAGCTACAAATGATATACCTTTCTAGCATCATTTGGATCAACAAAACCCTTACGTATATGTCCAACACATATATATGAGGTTATTCCAATTAAGGAATACAACTTTGTTATCCATCTACCAAAACATGTAGTACAACATTTAGCAGAAGCAATCAAATATTACAAGGTATTCTTAATACCATCCATATCAGTGTTCAAAAAGAATACTCACTTTCATCGTATGAGTCTTACTCATCTTGAAGACATAACCATTATCTACATAAGGTTAGTGTATATGGATTCTGTATGAGTTTTCATGGCATTTAGCCACTTCTCATAATCTAGATCGTCTTACGACCTTTTAGAAAGTCAAAGACTCATCTTCCATGAGAATCATATCACATTGCTGAGTCATGATAAAACCATACCTTGTAGCCATATGTGATATGTTAGACTTATCTTGGATTTGTGCAACTTTAAAACAATGGTTCTTCAACAACCTTGAGGAACCGATTTGCATTCCCTTTTAAATAAATACGTTTTGTGGTACTTGAATTTATTCAAGTTCTATATCACTCCCACTGTCTTTTTTAGAGACACACTCCCACTAGAGGAATGTTTCAAACCTAGCAACAAAACAACCTTTTGTCCTTAAGAGTGATATAGGACCAATATCCCTTTCTTCAGGATATTTCCACTAATTCATTCTTTCATTTGGAATTAGATTTATCTAATAAATTTTAATCCAAAATTCTCATAAAGACAAACTTGGTACTCTTACCTCCATATCGCATATGATGTCTTTATGATCATTTTAAAAGGGAACTAATTGTGGGTGAAGATTAATTATAAGTAAAGAGATTTATAGAAAGAGTCAATTTATAATTAAACTATCCTTAAATCATGTCAAACATGATGTGATAAAATAGTTATTATAGTCCTTTAATTAAGTATTTACTGATGTGACTCATTCATATAACTTAAATACTTTTGTCGAGTTCTATTTTCTTCATTGTTGAATTTCTTTGACAAATTCAAAGATTTCTAATTGGTGTCATACACCTACCAACATCTAATGATTTTAATCATCAATGTTAATGAAGTAAAATAAACTCAATATACCAAATATGTTTAGTGGTCGACATACTTCTCATGTATATTGTTCAAATAGGTCATGCGTTATTTTATTGACACATCGAATATTTGTACTAAACAACAATGCTCTTGATATATTTAAGGTCCAAATCATATTTGGCTCTTATCATGATTGTTATAGATAACCCTATCAAGACAATGGAACCCTAGTCCATTACTTGACTTGGAGTAATAGTATAGAAGACTTTGCTTAAATGATAGGACCATTACTTGTCTTATCATTTAAGGCTACAATTCATATATTGTCAATACAAGATATACAATTGCTACTTCTATTACTAGATGGAATTCAATAACAATTATTGTGTTCCATTTCAAACTCGATTTTAAGTCATTGAATAAGCTCTCATTATCAATGAAACAATTTTCATTCTAGATATGGGTTGACTTAAAATTATAGCCAATGTTCTAATTCTTTAAGCATCTATATTTTCGAAAAATTGAGATTCAACATCTTGTATCATATACTTTTGATGTAGAAATAGAAATTTTGACTTTCTATTACAATATGTGCATTATTGAAGTCTCACTTCATACTTTTGGTTTGACTCTTCCAAGAACTATTTACGTCATTTTAATGGTCTAACTATAGCCGTTCTACTTTGACAACCATTTTGTACTATTCAAATAAGAGGAATATAAATCTTATTTATATTATATCTCAAATCTTTGATAGTGCAAATTAATTCTCATTCAACTCAACAAATTCCGGTAGATATTCAAAACAATTTTGTCTATATCTATTCCATTATAATTTGTTAGATTGATCCTATGACCAACTTTTTTGATCCATTGAGAAATTTATCATACTCTAAAGTTCTTTCAAAAGGATCTTACTTGAGATTAAATGATCACATCATTTATTATATATTCTATATCTAGACGCCAACTTGATGCTTCTAACAAATATCCCTTTTCCAATCTAGTTATAGTAGGTTGTTCACAGTTTATAGTTCAAGACTTATAGTTTTCTCGCATTTGAGAACAATTCTCAATTTGTACCAATACAGAAACTCCTTTCTAAAAATCTTGCTCTTCATAAGGACAACTTAATATGTATTGTATTTCGAAATTCTAATTACAAAGATATGTAAGATATTATGACTAAATCATATTTAATTTGGTCTTTAATTAAATACGCTCCCACTATTTTACTCAAAACAAATGACCCTCATAATTTGATTCGGAAAATCCCGTTGGAAGATTTTCTAGTGGGTCAAGATCCATATTTCACTTTGTCTTAAGTCCGCGGTGGCGGATTACACAAGAATTAGTTTATTTAGGTAAGAACTCCTTCCAATTGTATCTCATACAATTCTTGAATATCAATTGGGTGAATAACTCCTTATTCGAATTCATCTTATGAATTATACCCAACCATTGCTTCTTAAACTCATATAATCACATTATATTTGTTAAGTTAAGTTTGACCCTTGCTTTAGAAGTTGGATATTACAATTATCCCATCGCACCTTACCAATATAGAATATGCACTTCGCGGTGGGCGAACCTACATAGTTCGATACTAGTCTTGATGAGTTCTAAAACTTGGAAAGCATAAACTTAATATCCACATATCTTATTATTAAAGAGAATGCACTCCGCGGTGGGCGAACCTACATTTTCTTTATTAATCTCTTATGTGTCTTTTGAGGGATATTTAATTGTTCGATCTCACCGGCTTGTTTAACATATTAAATGCTCTCACATGCATCAACATACATACAAACAATAATAAAATGATATGATTATGGCCTCCTAACGCAAGTGTTCTCTCAAGCCAATGAGAGAACCCTAAACTAGCCTAACGATGATCTACTTCTCCAAGCATCATCTTCATGGCTGTCCTCCTTTGTTCCTCTAATAATTCTATTATAACATTACATCAAAGAATACTCGTTTTACATACGAGGGAGTGTATGAGAAGAGAATATAGAGAATAGAGATAAGGCACGACACGCAGGCCGTATTTAAAAACCAAATGCAATAAAATAAATAAACTAAGGCCATAACCGATCATCAAATATAATAATAACAAACAAACTTTATTATTATTAAAGTCTCATAATTAATTAAATCCGACGATTGATCAAATCAGGTAACTTTGATTCAAATATTTAATTCACAATTAAATATTTCGAATCAAAATTTGCTAAAATAAATAACATTATTTTAAAGTAGTATTAAATCTTTTGACAATTCTCCAAATATGGAAAATTATTTAATCAAAACCTTTTTCAATAAAATATTTTCAAAATTGATAATATTATCTTTTAAAACAATTTTAAAAGATATTTCTAGAGATTTGAAACGATTTCATAATTAAATATATTTGTCAAATATGGAAAATTATTTAATCAAAACCCTTTTGAATAAAATATTTCCAAATTTTGATGATATTATCTTTTAAAACAATTTTAAAAGATATTTCTAGAATTTTGAAACGATTTCAAAATTAAATATATTTATCATCTACTTTTCGCATCAACACTTGATACGTTTTGCAAATCCTAATTTTAATGACACAACATTTGTGCAACCCTTAATTGATCATCACAAATCATAGCAATAAACACATATTTTATTATTATAATCAATTTAAATCGTGTAGATTAATGAAATTAAAATTTTGGCGAACGGTCAAAACCGAAGCTGTCACCTGCGCCCCGCTCAATTTCAGCAAAAAGTGATTTTGATTCTGCCACCTGCACCCCGCGCAGATGCCCTGCGCCCCGCGCAGATGCCCTGCGCCCCGCGCAGATGCCCTGCGCCCCGCGCAGGCCCGTGGGAAAAACCTAGTTTTTCGCGAACCCTAATGCAACAATTTCGTGCCGTCAAAACCTTACATCACATGTAAGTATTGACCGTTCTTGTTCGTGTAACCTTAGGACAATCAACATATCGCATGCTCCACCATACAAGTGTCGGATTCAGGAGTCGTTTCAATGTTAATCATCCAATTTATACACAAACAACCGTCAAATTTTAATTACTCGATTTTAATCTTTTATCAACCGTTTTAATCAAATTAAAACTGAATTCATGAATTTAAACAAACATAAATTCATGGTTTCGTAAGTGGCTCTGACATCAATTCATGAATTTAAAACTGAATTCATGAATTTAATCATATTCCTTTTGTGATCCTTACGAATGGTCATGAATTCTGTTTAGAGTTTTACCTTTTGATTCGAAAACTCCCTTTAAATCACGAACGACTATCGAACACTTTGAATCACGAACAAGGTCACGAACAAGAACCTCGAATTTGATCACAAGCGTTTAAGGTATAACGCCTCTAGCCAGTCCACACGAACAACAACCTTCAATGGAGTGCTAGCTCCAATGGTTTGAAGGGTTAGGAGAAAGGACGCACAAAATAAGGATTAGGGTTTTTCACAAAAACTCTAGAAAGGTGATTAGGGTTTCTCAAGAGAGGAGAGAACAAAGTCTCATGAGAATGAGTAACAAAAGTGTGTAACACTTTCTCTTTACCACAAGGGTTCTATTTATAGAACCACTTGCCATGGAAAAATTACACTAAAGCCCTTTTAACTAAATGAGCTATAGTGGGCGCCATTCTCATGTAAATATGTCTAGTACATATTTGCACCCCCTTCTTGATATACCATACCATATGATGTAATGCTCATTTTGATTACCATAATACCCTTATCATATTTTCTTATTTCTCCAAGGTGCACCGTACCTTACGGTGTTCCAATCTCACTAGATTGTTCTTAGGTGTGTGACCCTGTAGGTTTCCGTAACGTTGACAATTATAATAAATCACTATTTATTATAATAAACAGTGAGCGGTATCTAGCAACACATCACTACTACTCAAGTTACGAGAAATTAACATGTGATCTAAACATAACCTCTTGTGATAATATTAGTGTGTATAATTACCCCTTTGCCCTTATGTCTATATTGAACACAAGGCATACACAGTGTCATCCTTGTCCAGTTCAATATTGGACCCGTGACATTTATCCTGTTATGCAGGATTGGCAAATTCCATCTAGGTCACTACTGTCCCTCAGCATGCTTCGTAAAGTACCTATCAACTGCCTTTATAATTATCCTATTACGGATAACGTTAGATCAGCAACAAAGTACTCCACTCCCCATCTAGGGTACAAAGTAGTTTCATGTCTAAGGGTGGTCTACACCATTATCACCATGAGAGTAACTTATGACACTTTGCATAACTTTGCATGTAGTACTCTCATAGCGGGTCAATCCAGTATAAATATTACTCATAATATTTATACCTACGTCAAGACTTGATAACTCCTTATCCCATGATCCATGAGATGTGATAATCAGTCTATCTTCATAATAGTCTTTATGCTTTAAGGTTATCCCCTTTACCTTAAAGCTCGACTACGGATGCTTTAAGAATAGTGTCCTTATGTTTAATATTATCTCATGATTAAGTCACATTTAATTATTAAACGGACTTTCTATTCTAGGGACTTCATTATTTTGCAACCTTACAAACATTATAAAGAAATGCCATATTTATATTCAAACTCCTAAAGCAAATACTATGAAAATAGATTGGCTCTTAGGGCTTACTCCAACAGTGCACACAAAAAACCAAGTCAAAATTAATTTCGTAGGTGGTATTTTACCCCTTATCCGTCCACAATCGACATTTCGGTCGAAAATTCAAAATAAATCGAAACTTCGTCTGAATTCTTAGAAAATTTCCAGTCCACTTATATTTATTGCGTGGGGTTTGCACACAAAAAACCAAGTCAAAATTAATTTCGTAGGTGGTATTTTACCCTTTATCCGTCCACAACCGACATTTCGGTCGAAAATTCAAAATAAATCGAAACTTCGTCGGAATTCTTAGAAAATTTCCAGTCCACTTATATTTATTGCGTGGAGTGTGCACACAAAAACCCAAGTCAAAATTCAATTTCTACGTGGTGTTTTACCCCGTATCGGTCCACAACCGACATTTCGATCGAAAAATCAAAATTAATCGAACCTTCGTCGGAATGCCAAGCCGCTTTCCAGTCCACTTATATATATTGTGTGGGGTGTACACACAAATTTGTAAGCAACAATTCGATTTCTAAGTGGTGTTTTACTCCTTATCCGTTTTTTGCGACGTTGCCGTAAAGAAAATCGTAATTAATTCATCCGACATCGGAAAATTACGATTCTTTCGTGGTTAGCCTCTTCTCTAGTTGCTTAACATGCATAAAACAAATTATGAACAAATACGTCCTATAGGTCCACTTTTAAGCCCTTTCAAAAACTTATGGATAAAGGGAAATAATGGCACTTTTTCTACAAATGTGAAAATTGCATATCAAGCTTATATAGGGGGGAGGCAAGTGTGGGCTGCAGGCAGGCAGGCACAGGAGCGCCCATGGGCGTCCTAGGCAAGGCAAAACATGATTCTAACAAGCTAAACCCTGCAAATCCAAACAAAATTTTGATTTCATCAATCAAAATCATCAAGAATCATGTGAGAATTAAATCAAAAACTAGAAATTGGGGCGGATTTGGTGAAAATCATCATGTTCTTGGCATGAGCTTGGCCAAGGCAAGCGACATATAGTAGGGAGGCATCACTACTACAAAATATTGAATAGATAACGCACTTTAGACAGCGCTTATTTACATAAGCGCTTTTAAAAGAAACACGGAAACTTATCACAGCGGTTTCTGTATAAAGCGTTGTCTAAAGTACTATTGTTTTAAAGCGTTTTTCTGCAAAAGCGCTTTCATAAGGTTTACATAAGAAGGTGAAAATTTTATTTTTCACTTTGGACAGCGGTTGAGTGAAATGCGCTTTCTAATATATTAAAATAGACATCGTTTAAACATAGGAAAAAGTGCTTTCATAGGTTTACTTTAGGCAGCGCCCGAAAATCCAAAAAAGCGACATCTATGTGTTTATTAAAAAAATTATTTTTTTCTATTAATTTATTTTCTTGGGAGAATTTAAAACTGTAAACATATTATTAGCTTATAGATAGAGTCATAGCACGATTTGTTCTCACACTCCTTCCAAATACTTTCTTCCTCCCAAATAATTTCTTCCTTGATCCCAAACAATTTCTTCTCACACGCCTTCTTGTTATTGGATCGTAACAGAAACCCTAAACCCCATAAAGAAATTGTTGTTTCTAGAGTAGTTGATTTGTCACTTTGAAGATTGATACCCTAAATCCCATAAAGAAATTGAAGAAACTGATCGATCGAAATTCAAACCCACTGTGAAATTGTAGAAATTGATCAATTGAAAGTTGAAACCCTAGTTCTGAACCAAGATAAGAACCTTCTGTCTGTGTAAAAACCAAGAAAACCTTACACGCTCAAACCCCCTCTCTCTCACGGTGAATCCCTCTCACACACGTTCATAAGTTCTTGTTCTGCCGCAAAACTACCACAATAGTGTAGTCGAAATCTACCTCTAAAACCATGCCTCGCTATGTATGTCTTCAACAAACGCACATGTGGATTTAACGTTTTAAAATTGATAAATTTAGTGTATTTTTCTCACTGTGTTTGATGCGAACGTCAAAGCCTCATGTAGTAAAAATCTTGAATGGTAACTCTCTCATACTCCTTGTTGCAAAACTCGTTGAATCCCTCTCTCGTGGTGAATTCCACTCACACGCTTTCGTTGCTGTCTTCTGCTGCAGGACTGCTTTATGAAGACTTTTGTTCAGGTTAGTACAATTATTTCTTATTAGATTTGTCATAGTTGTAACTTGTAAGGGAATTTTAAATCTTGTGTTGAAAGATTTATCACGATAATTAGAATTTTTTTCTCCTTTATCGAATGCTTGAATCAAATTCAACTGTTTCAAATTCGTCTTACTAGATATTGCAAGTCTCTCTCCCTTTGTCCATATCTCATCTATATTTGTTAAAGGAACCGTAAAAAGGTTCGATTCATGAGAGAAAGAGATTGAAGGTTCCATTTAGGGTTATATCGTTAAGAACACAAATTATTGGTGTCGATGTGTTAGTGTTCGTGTCACGTCCGATGTCCATGATTGTCCTCGATTCATGTAGCTTAAATGTGATTTTGAGTCTAAATTTACATAATCTAAATATTCAAGAAGTAATTTTCAATAATACTGATTTTGATATCTCTTTGCATTATGCTAATACAGTGCTCTGAATTGATACGATAGTGAGTATTTATTCTTTATTATAATATTCTATGATATGGTTAAGTGCAAACAAGTAATAGTAGTGTGCTTTATCAGTATCTCAATTAGAAAGTCAATGAAAGAAATAGGGAAATAGGTGACTATATATTTGGTTCAAGACTATTAAGTTTTGATCAAGTTGTACATTTATTATTGATCATTTGATGATATACATATATATGATTTGTTTGTCTGTATCACTTTAAAGTTCATGGTCTTTTTTGCAAAGAATGTGCAAATATACATCTATAACTTTAAAGTTCCCCTGCTCTCATGTTTGCTTTGGAGGTACCTAATTAATAAAACCATTCTATTTTACATTACTTTATATGCATTTTACCTAATACACGAAGCCTACTTGTTTTCAATTTTCATTATAGAATGTGCCTTATAATTTTCTTCTTCCTTTTTAACTTCAGAGGCAAGAATGGTATTATTCAACAAGAGATGTATATGTACACCATTAATTAGTGAAGGAAAAATATTATTCTCATTCAGTTTTTTTCTTTTGAACTATCAGTTGGGACATTGTGGTCATGTGATGATATGTTCATTGTTTTTGCCCCGTCTTATAAATATAGATTCTGCATCGTCTTATATACTGGACTCGTGTACTACTTTTTTACTTCGACTTTATGACAATCTTTTATTATATGAGAATATTATGATTTCACTTCTAAATTCTTACTATCCTTACATTGACATGCTTCTGTACTTTTCGTTGTGCGTTCTTTTTAACACTATGCTTTTGGTTGGGAAGTATTTACATAACTGATACACTTTAGTGTTGCAGATTTGTAAAAGGTAATGCCTAAAGTGACAGTAATCGGTAAAACTGACGTAGTGAGGCTCATAAAGGTGCGAGTGTGTCAAACAATCAGCAAGAGTTGAGCTCACTAGAAGGACTCCTAAGGAAAAGCTAAGAGGTGAGAAAAAAGATGCTATTCTTCATAATCTATGTTAAAGATATGATATTAATGATATGTTGTTATTGAATATGTTTGTTCCTTTATGTTATGTTATTACCTTTATCATTGTGCCAATTTGTACCATTATCCATCTATGAGGCAAACTAATGTATATGTTATGGCATAGTATTTGTGTTATTTATTCTGATAAGTTAAAAATGTGTGGATATAATATTCAACACCCAAACACACCAGCACCGAGAGAGAGAGAGAGAGAGAGAGAGAGAGATCTTAGTGATTTTGGTTTGACGAGAAAATTATGTTTATTTTGGTTTTATGATTTATTTTTTCTACATGGTTTGTCAAAAGAATCATTAAATTCGATCTTCAATGTTTTAATTAATCACGGTTTGTAGACACTAGAGACTTATGCACACCTAGTATATTTTTTGTAAAGACCATCTATAGACATTTTTGTCATATTTAGAGCAGTAAATTTTGATAAATTGTATGTATTTAGTAACAAATAACGATGCTATCAAGAGCATCCGAATAAAGTGGAAAAAAGAATGACTTATAACAGCGCTTTTTAGTTAAATCGTTGTAATAAGTAGGAGCTTTTAAAGCGTTTATAAAGAAAGAGCGCTGTCACAAACTACCATTAGACAACGCTTGCATAAAACATGCTATGTAAAGTATCATAAAGCGTTGTCTTAACCCATCATATAAGAGCGCTTGACTGAATAAGAGCTGTCTAAAGTTCCTAAATATTAACCTATAATAGCGCTTTTTGTGTATGCAAAAGCGCTGTCTATACTTTTAATAGCGCCAGAATAAACAGCGCTTACAAGTGCTGTCTAAAGTGAAAATAAGTGTTGTCTAAACCCATTTTTGGCGTAGTGCATGTATGGGTGGCAGGCAGGCTGGGGGTGCGCCCATGAGCGTCCTTGGCAAGGAAAAACATCATTAACATGAGCTGGGCCAAGGCAAGCCCCATGTGTGGGTGGCAGGCAGGCTCATGACGCGCCCATGGGCGTTCTTGGCTAGGAAAAACATCATTTTAACATGCTAAAGCCTGCACAAATCCAAGCCAAATTTATTTTTCACCAACAAAATCATCAAGAATCATGAAGGAATAAAATTAAAAACTAGAAGTTGGCTTGATATGGAAAAGCATGTGCTAAGCCGGGCTTGCCTAGCTTAGCATGTGGGAGGAAATTGGTGATCATCGTGCTCTTCTTGGCATGGGCAGGACTTGGCATTGCCTTGTGCATGCCTTGACCTAGTGCATTGAAAGCGTTGTGCTCACCTTTTTCCTTTCAACTCCTGGCACACAAGGGAGGCTTACTAGGCAAGAAAATTGTGCCAACGTCGCGTTTCGGAAAAGCATTTTCCAAGCCGGGCTTGCCTTGCTTGGCAGGTGGAAGGAAATTGGTGATCATCGTGCTCTTTTTTACATGGGCAGGACTTGGCATCGCCTTGTGCATGCCTTAAACTAGTGCATTGAAAGCATTGTGCTCACCTTTTTCCGTTCAACTCCTGGTACACAAGGGAGGCTTCCTTGGCAAGTAAATTGTGCCATCGTCCTGATTCGGAAAAGCATGTGCAAAGTCGGGCTTGCCTAGCTTAGCATGTGGCAGTTAGTCTTGGTGTCCCTTCTCGGTAAACTATTTTGGTTTTATTTTCATGCCTAGCGATGCGGAGTCGGCGTTGCCGGATGCTTCCATTTGCCTGCATGCTATAACATTGCGGGGTGTGGTACGTTCTGTGATGTTGGTTCTTGCTTACGTGAGGGCGTGTGAGTGGCGCTGTGGATGTTTGTGCTTGCTGGCTCAATGCTTTTGCATCGAACAATTTTCATACAATCCAAATCATTCTTCATCAATGCCTTTGTGCCTACGGTGTGTAGCGGGCTGGAAAATCACTTCCATTATTCATACAATGAAGTCGCCATCGACGTTTATTTATCCCGTGGGGGGAAAGGAAAATATCGCTAAAACCTTGGTTTAGGTTCGGGAGTTGGTTATGCGAGAGGAAGGTGTTAGCACCCCTCGCATCCATCGTACTCGATGGGAACCGTTTAGGTGGTTTGGGGTTCGTTTGCGTAGGTTTGAATTAAATTGCCTTTTATCTCTTACTAATCTCTACTTCGTTTCCAAATAAAATTAAAAAAAGGTTTTTTATTAGTTGAGTTTGACGGTTGTAGGAGCCCGCTCCTACGTATTCCCCGGTGCAATGGGAAACTCAAAACTCACGTAGTTCTGGTAAAAAATGTTTGTGTGGTTGGTTGGTTTTAGTGGATAACGTTTATTTCGTATTCCGCTGACACAACGACGCTTGTATGCTCTATCTAATCAGAGGCTTAAGCTGTGTATGTGTCAGAGGAGTAGATAAAACGTGTACCCATTTGAAAAAAGAGTTGAATAACGGATGTTGCTTAATTCACATTCCGCTGATACAACGACGCTTGTATGCTCCACTTGGAGGCTTAAGCTGTGTATGTGTCAGAGGAATGGATAAAGCGTATATCCATGTTTTTTTCTGAAAAGAAGTTTAAGTGTGTTGGGGTCAATTTCAATGTTTGATTAGGATGAGGATGGTCCCAAGATCGCGAGTCATACGTCAGGGATAAGGATCATCCGGAGTGTGAAAAGTCATACGTCAGATCAACTCCTTTTCATCCTTGTTTATTATGAAAACCTTGATTTAATTTGATTAAGAAAATATTCCAAAAGGAAAAAGCGAATGTTGGTTTATTTTAACGTTTAAGGATGAGGATGGCCCCAAGATCACGAGTCATACGTCAGGGATAAGAACCATCCGGAGTGTGAAAAGTCATACGTCAGATCAACTCCTTTTCATCCTTGTTTATTATGAAAATCTTAATTAATCAATAGTGAGGATAATCCCAAGATCACGAGTCATACGTCAGGGATAGGGATTATCCGGGTGTGAAAAGTCATACGTCAGATCAACCCTTTTTCACTATGTTTATTATGAAAACAAAACTCAAATTCAAACCAGGCAGTCAAAGAATAAAAGAGAGATGAGAAGTATAGAAGCTCGGAGAATTACATCAATATAAATGACATAAAGCATGATAATTAAATGCAATGAATAAATAAACATGAATGCAAGTTCATAAATAAAGATGCATGAATCAATATGATGTAAGCAAAGCAAAATGGTCCAATAAGCTAAAAAGCTCAAGCACCAAATAAGTGCTTATGAAAATAAGCTAAAAAGTGATTACTTAAGCTAAAAAGCTAAACCATAAGCTAAAAAGCTAAAATAAAGAACTCAAACATGGAGAGCAAATTTTAAGCATAGCAAAGTGACTAAAATAGCTTAAATAAGCTATTAGTCACTTAAGTGCTTTTGGAAATAAGCTAAAAATGAATTAAAAATAAGTCCCAGAGGGGGGTGCGAATAAAGAAGAGTAGCAAAAGCGTGGGGGGTGCCAATAAGACGAAGCCCAGTAAAAAAAAAAAAAAAAAGACAAAGACAAAAACGAATAAGACGAAGCCGCCGGCGGCTGCACGGAAAACAAGGTGGCCAATCATGGCCGGCGGTTAATCATTGGAGACAGATTTTGTCTCCTCGGTCGGCGTGAATGGAAGGAAGAAAAGAAAAAAAGCAGGCACGGAAAACATTGGCTGGCAAATGATTGGAACCAGAAAATGTTTCCTTAAAAGTAGTAAAAGCTGAATATTTAATAATTAAGTGGGACCCACAAAAATTCATCTTCTTCCTCTCAAAGTTTGCAGAAAACGCAGAACAACAACAACACCATTAACACACCCACTTAACACTACTAAAATTTCAAAACTTAACCAAAAAAATAAAGTGAGTATACCATTTCACTCAGAAAATTATGTAGAACATGAAAATGAACTCAGTTTTTACAGATCTTGCATATAAAAATTAATAAAAAATCATAAAGTTTCGGATCTACCATATACAAACTCAAAATAAGCTCCAATTCAACCAAATAATTTAGGGAAAAGCATCACAGCATGTCAACTAGAGTAGAGACACGAAAACCTACTTGTTTTGAGCTTTATTTTGGCCTTGTTACCTCAAACCTTCTTTTTGACACTTTGAGCTTTAATCCACCATTTCCACTTGATCTCTGAAGCTTTGAAGGTGTAAGTTCAGCTACTGGAAGTGTGTGATGAAGGTTTGAAGAAGAGATTTTGAGTTTTGGTTAAGATTTGAGTGAGATTGAATTTTGAGAAAAGTGAGAAAAATGAGAGAAAAAATTGAGATGGGTTTTTTGGTCTCAGCTGCTGCCTCCTTTCTCTAGGGTTTTGGGCTGCGAAAATCTACCCTTTAAATAGGGAAAAATTAGGTTTTGAAGGTGGGAAGGGTGGTCACCAAGAAAGGGTAAAAGAGGGAAATCAAGTTTGTGATATTTTCATGATTTTTGGTTGCACATGAGTCTTTTATTTTAGTAATGAGGTGGAGAGTAGTAGAATATTCTAGTGATGGGGTGAGGTGAAAGTGAGTAGAAACTTTAGGGATTTTTTTGGTTTTGGGGATTTTGATGGTTTTGGGGGTTTTAGCTCATAAATAGGTAAAAATTAAATTGTAACATTTTTTTTTGAGTTTTGAATAAAACACAATGATTATGAGAAAAATGCAAATTATAAAAAAGAAATATTTTATTGACATTTTGCAAAATGTTGACTTTTTGGGTCAAAGTTTGACTTTTGGTCAAATGTTGACTTTCTCTAAAATCTTAAATGAATAAAATAAGAAGGCACATTTTACATGGGGCAAAATTAGGGTATGACAGCTGCCCCTATTTAATTAGCTTGGACCGTAAGAATGCGAATGACCTCGGTATTCGTATTCTTGTGGTAAAAGATAATTAAATACAAAATGCCCTAATTTTGCAGCACCATGAGTGATGATGAGAGGAAAGAGTAAACCTGTGGTTATTTCTTTAGGGGAACCAGACACACCTGGAAGTAAAGGATGAATTGCTCAAGAAGAGGCTGAGGTTGCTGAAGTTTGCTCCATATGAAGAGGCGGAGGTCGCTCTACAGGAAGAGGCTGAGGTTGCTTTATGAGAAAAGGCTGGGGTTGCTCTTTGGGGAGAGGCTGAGGTTAAGGTTGCTTTATGAGAAAAGGCTGAGGTTGCTTTGTGAGAAAAGGCTGGCGTTGCTCTTTGAGGAGAGGCTGAGGTTGAGGTTGCTTTATGAGAAAAGGCTGAGGTTGCTTTGTGAGAAAAGGCTGGCGTTGCTCTTTGAGGAGAGGCTGAGATTGCTCTTTGAGGAAAGGCTGAGGTTGAGGTTGCTTTATGAGAAAAGGCTGAGGTTGCTTTGTGAGAAAAGGCTGGCGTTGCTCTTTGAGGAAAGGCTGAGGTTGCTCTTTGAGGAGAGGCTGATGTTGCTCTTTGAGGAGAGGCTGATGTTGCTCTTTGAGGAGAGGCTGATGTTGAGGTTGCTTTATGAGAAAAGGCTGAGGTTGCTTTGTGAGAAAAGGCTGGCGTTGCTCTTTGAGGAGAGGCTGAGGTTGAGGTTGCTTTATGAGAAAAGGCTGAGGTTGCTTTGTGAGAAAAGGCTGGCGTTGCTCTTTGAGGAGAGGCTGAGGTTGAGGTTGCTTTATGAGAAAAGGCTGAGGTTGCTTTGTGAGAAAAGGCTGGCGTTGCTCTTTGAGGAGAGGCTGAGGTTGCTCTTTGAGGAAAGGCTGAGGTTGAGGTTGCTTTATGAGAAAAGGCTGAGGTTGCTTTGTGAGAAAAGGCTGGCGTTGCTCTTCGAGGAGAGGCTGATGAAGATTGAATCGTCACCTCGACGGGTACTTGGATTCTTCTGAATAAGTCGTCACCTCGACGGGTACTCGGACTGATGAAGGTTGAATCGTCACCTCGACGGGTACTTGGACTGATGAAGGTTGAATCGTGACCTCGACGGGTACTTGGATTCTTCTGAATACATCCGGCTCTCGCTGAAGGTCCACCGGAAATCGGTTATGATGGTGTGCTCATGCACTGTTGTGGTTATCCTGTAGAGGAATTTTTCCAGAAAATTTGCAATTCACTAGGGAGGATATTGAATATGGTTTTTTCAACTAATCTGCTGAGGAGACAATTTACCAACCGTCTTGCTAAAAAAGAGATCAAACTGCCTTTCTTGTGATTAAGTGAGAAACCTTTGAACCTGCTTTATGAATGAATATTTATCATGATTATTTATGCATGAGATGCATGTATATGATGACATGAAATGACTGTATGCTATTGGAAGTTGGATTTCAACACGGGTGTTAATGAACACTGGGTTTTATTTTGGTTCCATTGAGTATTGGATTTTGAGTGGGTACCAATAATGATTGGACTTTGAGGGTGTGACAATAATCATTGGACTTTAAGGGTGTTTGCCAATAATGATTGGCGTACCAATAATGATTGGACTTTGGGAGTGGCAATGCAAGGTTAGGTTCTTGATTGTGGATGTTTGATTTGGCTATTTAATTTTTCTGAGTCATTGGTCTTGTGGTATGGGGCATACCAGATGCTTGAATGAAATGACGTGATCAATGCATGCTAATGATTTACATGAATGAAATGACATGACTAAAGCATGACGCTTATTTGCATGAATGAAATGACATGACTAATGCATGACAATGATTGGTGTTCCCATGGAGGGTGAGAGTGTTTGGAGATGGTATCATGGCCTTTCATTGGATGGTTGATGTTGATCCCCGACACCAGCTCCGGACTTAATGGATGCAGATATCTATCAGTCTTTGCTTGAATAGCTTGAAGATATAGGGAGAACCTGCCCCTGTGTATCTTATCTTGCCCTAGTCCGTTGGGCATTTGAAGTGCTTTGCCTTGACTTTTGCCAACTTACTGATATTGAATCTCCCTCTCTGAGAGGTATGCCCCTAGATTGAGCCATCCTAAACATGATTGGCTGGGCCAATAGGATCCTCATGTGATCTGCCCCATAGTCATAAGAGTTTGCTCTTGATTGGCAGAACCCCAAGGTGATTTGACCCTAATTAGGAGTGTCTTGAACTGATTTATTAGGTCCTTGAAAACTGGGTTCCGATACCGCTTTCCATGATGCGACCCTAGGACACTCTGTCCAAGCCGAATTACCTTTCTAAGGGATGTGCCCCATGATTAAGTGAAGTTCTGAGATAGTTGCTCCAGATTGGTCCAAGGTTCTTCTTGATTGCTCGGTATCAACTCAGAGTTGGAACTTTTTTATTGTCGATTGCTGACTTGCAGATAAACCTGTTTGCTTGAAATGATAATTCTAATACAATTTTAATGCAAGTTTTGAAATTGAGATGGCCTTTATGTACATTGGATGTGTATTGTGGAAGAAAGTGTGAGAGTATGATATTGACAAAAGATTGACAAAAGATTCTTGTGAGTCAGGTTAACGCAACCTTGCTACTGTATGCTTTCAAAATAAACCTTGCTTCAATTAGGTCTTTTGAGGGTTATAACGTGGCCTGGTTCACGGTTTATGAATAAAAGGATATAAGGCTCAAAGTTTGATTTTAGCCCGTCCCATTCTTCGTGATGATCTTCAGTCCTAAGTTCAACTAACTCTACTCATGTGTTCAAGTCCCAAGAGGTTTTTGGGATTGTGATGGTGAGGTTATGATGGCTCGGAGGCCGATGATGTGTTTCCTTTTTGTTGTGGCAGTCACATTGCCTTTTTGTTTTGGTCACATGATTTTGTTTTGTCATGAATCTTGGTGACCTTTGCTTTTTGCATTTTCATTTCATTTTTTTTCAATCCCTAACTTTTGCCTAGACATTCTTTTGCATTTTTAGTCTAGCGGGATACCCTAATTTTTGCCTAAGCCATTTTGAGGTTTTGACTTAGCGGGCTTTTCTTTCTCTCCTTTTTTTTTGTATTTTGTTTGGCGAATTGTGACTGCCTTGGTAATGGATGATGAGGAACACCTTATTTTTGCTGTTCTATTAAAACTCGAACGCATGGTCGAATTAATTGAACACTACCCTGCCCCGGGTTAATACAGCGGGTTTTTTCGTATAGAAAGAAACTCCAACTTCTAGGCTCAAAAGGGGTGATTACGGATTATCTTCCTTATTTCTCCGGTGTTTGGGAATTTGAAACAATGCCTTACATCATCAGCAAATTTTCATTCGAAAGCATACTGTAGCAACTTGGTTATTTCGTTTTTCATCATCCTCTCTTCAATCTTTGTTCAAACAGTAATGATAAAGAAAGAAATGAAATGAGAAATATTGACATATATATTTTTTTGCTTTTGTGAAGTAGAAGAGAGAAAATTGAATGGACATGAAAGAATGGATTCAAAACATGCATTATCATTTCATTAAGATTAATATTTCAAACAAACAAAGTTTAACTGTAAATAAATACTTAGCAAACAAGGAAAATACAAAAAGGAAATACCCTAAATGATAATTTTTTGTAGCTTCACCCCTTGACTTCTTCAACTAGCATCCACAGATGGATCTACATGACCGGACAATAGATTATCCTTCACGATTGGGCTCTCCCTCTTTGAAATTCAACAATTTCTTATCAATAAGTTCTTGAACCTTGTTTTTGAATGCTCTACAATTGTCCGTAGAGTGACCTTCGGCACCAGCATGGTATGCACATTTGGCCTTAGGGTTATACCAAGCAGGGAAAGGTGGATTCCTTGGTAATGCAGCTATCGGGGCCACCATCCCATTGTTCACCAAAGAGGGAAGCAACTCTTCATACGATACAGGAATCGAATCAAAAACTTTTTTAACTCTTTGCTGAGGCCGTGGCACAGGATTCACAGGCGCTTGGAAAGAGTATCTCTGAGATTGCTGATGTTGTGCAGCTGCTAGGTATGGATAATGGAGGTATGGGATTTGATTTGGTGATGTCGGACCATTTTGGGAAGTGGCAGCATTTACCTCATCTTCCTTTTTCTTTACAAAGCTACTTGTAGGCTTCACTGTGTTGCCTTGGCTTCCAGTAATGGCTTGGATCTTTCCATTCTTGAGTCCACTTTCAATTCTTTCCCCTATCCTGACCAAGTCGGAGAAACCAGATGAGACGCTACCAATCATCCTTTCAAAGTATGCCCCTTGCAAGGTATTTGTGAACATATCCACAAGTTCCGTCTCTGTGATTGGGGGACGTACTTGTGCAGCCAACTCTCTCCATCTCTGGGCGTACACCTTGAAAGATTCACCCTCTTTCTGAGTCATGTTCTGCAACTGGGTGCGACTTGGAGCCATATCCAAGTTGTACTGATACTGCTTAATGAAAGCATTAGCCAAGTCTCTCCATGATCGGATGTGACTTCCTTCTAGCTGCGTGTACCAATTGAGGGATGCCCCTGCAAGACTATCCTGAAAGCAGTGAATCATCAGCTTGTCATCATTGGCGTAAGACGCCATCTTTCTGCTGTACATGATCAAATGGTTCTTAGGACAACTCAAACCCATGTACTTCTCAAATTCTGGAACCTTAAATTTTGGAGGTAGTACCAAGTCTGGCACTAAACACATGCTGGAGAAGTCCAGGGAATCATTAACTCCCTCCATGGTCTTCAACCGGTCCTCAATAGCTTTGAACTTCATCTTTGCTTCCTCCAACTGAGGAATAGCCAAATCAAGTTTTGGTTCACCACTTTGTATCTCAGGACCTAAGTAAGCTTCTTTGGGATCCTCTTGAATTCCTTGAGATGGAACAAGTCGTGGCTGAACTAAAGTTGACCCTGTCTGATTTTCCGTGCTGTTAACTGGTGGGGGAACAAAAGGAACCCCATCCGCGAGAGGCACATAACCCGGTGGTGTATACCCAGGAGGTAAACCAAATGCCGGCCACACCACATTTGCAGGTTCAGTAGTCGCTGTTTCTTCATTCACAACTGGTGGTGATGGCTGGTTTCGATTAGCCAACATCTCAAGGACCCAATCCATCTTTGCAGCCAACTGGGCTACCTCTCCCTTCAAGTCGTTATGTTGTTCTTGCCAATTTTCCATGATGAATCTAGAGGCACTTCTTGTCCAATGTTGGTGTCGGGGATATAACTGTTAAGATGGAAGGGTGAGAATGAGATGGTGATTTTTGTATGAATGCAAATGCATGCAATAGTTTTTATGCTTCATCATTTTATTTTATGCAAATGTTATGCAAAAAAAAGTTTTTATCATGAATCTTTTATGAATGAATGCATGAGTGCATGGATGCATGGATGCACTTTCGTAGCAGATTCTGTCGCATTAAAGCAGAGGTTCAGATATTATTTCTGAGGTTGAAAGGCTCAAAGTTACCTGCAACCCATCCCTCTCACATGTTGTTCTAAGGTACACAAAGTGCCTAAAATCACTGATTGCCCCTTTGGAAACAACGTCATCACTGCAAGAGCTCATGACAAGGCGTCCAAAAGAGAATCTCATCTAGGTAAGGTCGTTGCACAACCTTGACACGGGTTCTAAACAAAGGTCCCTAGTAACAAGGTTTGGTTCTAGACCGGTTTACAAAAGGTCCCTAGGGTCACGGGTTCTCCAAGAAAACACTGGCGCTAACGAGACATACGTCAGGACGGCCAACATTTTCAAAAGAACCTACCCTAGGCGAGGTGATTATGCCAGCGCTCACGAGTCATACGTCAGGGAGGCCAGCATAAATACCCCTAGCTTAACTTAAGTTTTCCTCAAGCTCGGGTATAGAGCTTCACATAGTATCCACGCCACAAGGGCAAAAAGAAAAATAAAAGAAGGAGTAGAAGAAGAGAGACAGCCAATCCAAACAGATATAATTGACAGAAAAATAAAAGATAAAGGCAAGATATTGCAAACCTGGCAAAGCAAACAAACAAACAAACCAACTAAACTGGGCTTAACTCTCTATAGTCCCCAGTGAAGTCGCCAGCTGTAGCGGGCTGGAAAATCACTTCCATTATTCATACAATGAAGTCGCCATCGACGTTTATTTATCCCGTGGGGGGAAAGGAAAATATCGCTAAAACCTTGGTTTAGGTTCGGGAGTTGGTTATGCGAGAGGAAGGTGTTAGCACCCCTCGCATCCATCGTACTCGATGGGAACCGTTTAGGTGGTTTGGGGTTCGTTTGCGTAGGTTTGAATTAAATTGCCTTTTATCTCTTACTAATCTCTACTTCGTTTCCAAATAAAATTAAAAAAAGGTTTTTTATTAGTTGAGTTTGACGGTTGTAGGAGCCCGCTCCTACGTATTCCCCGGTGCAATGGGAAACTCAAAACTCACGTAGTTCTGGTAAAAAATGTTTGTGTGGTTGGTTGGTTTTAGTGGATAACGTTTATTTCGTATTCCGCTGACACAACGACGCTTGTATACTCTATCTAATCAGAGGCTTAAGCTGTGTATGTGTCAGAGGAGTAGATAAAACGTGTACCCATTTGAAAAAAGAGTTGAATAACGGATGTTGCTTAATTCACATTCCGCTGATACAACGACGCTTGTATGCTCCACTTGGAGGCTTAAGCTGTGTATGTGTCAGAGGAATGGATAAAGCGTATATCCATGTTTTTTTCTAAAAAGAAGTTTAAGTGTGTTGGGGTCAATTTCAATGTTTGATTAGGATGAGGATGGTCCCAAGATCGCGAGTCATACGTCAGGGATAAGGACCATCCGGAGTGTGAAAAGTCATACGTCAGATCAACTCCTTTTCATCCTTGTTTATTATGAAAACCTTGATTTAATTTGATTAAGAAAATATTCCAAAAGGAAAAAGCGAATGTTGGTTTATTTTAACGTTTAAGGATGAGGATGGCCCCAAGATCACGAGTCATACGTCAGGGATAAGAACCATCCGGAGTGTGAAAAGTCATACGTCAGATCAACTCCTTTTCATCCTTGTTTATTATGAAAATCTTAATTAATCAATAGTGAGGATAATCCCAAGATCACGAGTCATACGTCAGGGATAGGGATTATCCGGGTGTGAAAAGTCATACGTCAGATCAACCCTTTTTCACTATGTTTATTATGAAAACAAAACTCAAATTCAAACCAGGCAGTCAAAGAATAAAAGAGAGATGAGAAGTATAGAAGCTCGGAGAATTACATCAATATAAATGACATAAAGCATGATAATTAAATGCAATGAATAAATAAACATGAATGCAAGTTCATAAATAAAGATGCATGAATCAATATGATGTAAGCAAAGCAAAATGGTCCAATAAGCTAAAAAGCTCAAGCACCAAATAAGTGCTTATGAAAATAAGCTAAAAAGTGATTACTTAAGCTAAAAAGCTAAACCATAAGCTAAAAAGCTAAAATAAAGAACTCAAACATGGAGAGCAAATTTTAAGCATAGCAAAGTGACTAAAATAGCTTAAATAAGCTATTAGTCACTTAAGTGCTTTTGGAAATAAGCTAAAAATGAATTAAAAATAAGTCCCAGAGGGGGGTGCGAATAAAGAAGAGTAGCAAAAGCGTGGGGGGTGCGAATAAGACGAAGCCCAGTAAAAAAAAAAAAAAAAGACAAAGACAAAAACGAATAAGACGAAGCCGCCGGCGGCTGCACGGAAAACAAGGTGGCCAATCATGGCCGGCGGTTAATCATTGGAGACAGATTTTGTCTCCTCGGTCGGCGTGAATGGAAGGAAGAAAAGAAAAAAGCAGGCACGGAAAACAATGGCTGGCAAATGATTGGAACCAGAAAATGTTTCCTTAAAAGTAGTAAAAGCTGAATATTTAATAATTAAGTGGGACCCACAAAAATTCATCTTCTTCCTCTCAAAGTTTGCAGAAAACGCAGAACAACAACAACACCATTAACACACCCACTTAACACTACTAAAATTTCAAAACTTAACCAAAAAAATAAAGTGAGTATACCATTTCACTCAGAAAATTATGTAGAACATGAAAATGAACTCAGTTTTTACAGATCTTGCATATAAAAATTAATAAAAAATCATAAAGTTTCGGATCTACCATATACAAACTCAAAATAAGCTACAATTCAACCAAATAATTTAGGGAAAAGCATCACAGCATGTCAACTAGAGTAGAGACACGAAAACCTACTTGTTTTGAGCTTTATTTTGGCCTTGTTACCTCAAACCTTCTTTTTGACACTTTGAGCTTTAATCCACCATTTCCACTTGATCTCTGAAGCTTTGAAGGTGTAAGTTCAGCTACTGGAAGTGTGTGATGAAGGTTTGAAGAAGAGATTTTGAGTTTTGGTTAAGATTTGAGTGAGATTGAATTTTGAGAAAAGTGAGAAAAATGAGAGAAAAATTTGAGATGGGTTTTTTGGTCTCAGCTGCTGCCTCCTTTCTCTAGGGTTTTGGGCTGCGAAAATCTACCCTTTAAATAGGGAAAAATTAGGTTTTGAAGGTGGGAAGGGTGGTCACCAAGAAAGGGTAAAAGAGGGAAATCAAGTTTGTGATATTTTCATGATTTTTGGTTGCACATGAGTCTTTTATTTTAGTAATGAGGTGGAGAGTAGTAGAATATTCTAGTGATGGGGTGAGGTGAAAGTGAGTAGAAACTTTAGGGATTTTTTTGGTTTTGGGGATTTTGATGGTTTTGGGGGTTTTAGCTCATAAATAGGTAAAAATTAAATTGTAACATTTTTTTTTGAGTTTTGAATAAAACACAATGATTATGAGAAAAATGCAAATTATAAAAAAGAAATATTTTATTGACATTTTGCAAAATGTTGACTTTTTGGGTCAAAGTTTGACTTTTGGTCAAATGTTGACTTTCTCTAAAATCTTAAATGAATAAAATAAGAAGGCACATTTTACATGGGGCAAAATTAGGGTATGACACGGTGTTTGTTCGTTGTTCCTGTTTGGCTTACCTATAAAATGGTACATAAGTGGCTTGTTAGGCTTTTACCATCCCATACCCTTGAATGGTGTAGTGGTGGCTTTTGAATGTTTACATATACCTTGTATTAGGCTTCCTTTGTGGGGTCTTTTGCGGTGCACATGTATTCATAGATTTTTTGGACGCGGTGTTTGAGATGACCTTTGGTTCTTCCAATGATGTCTCTGATTATCGATTTCCATAAATTATGCCTGCTCTATTGCTTGTTTTGTTCCCCTTTTGTGGGCGCAAAACTTGCACTTTGCGCATAGTCATTAATGGATGCTACCTGGTTGATCCTGCCAGTAGTCATATGCTTGTCTCAAAGATTAAGCCATGCATGTGTAAGTATGAACTAATTCAGACTGTGAAACTGCGAATGGCTCATTAAATCAGTTTTAGTTTGTTTGATGGTATCTACTACTCGGATAACCGTAGTAATTCCAGAGCTGTTCATCAGAAGCTTAAAATTCAAGGTCTAAAGAAAGTGGCTCTGAGGATAAAAGCAAGGCTCTGAAGGATTCAGAAGCTGATGACTTTAAGAAGCTGCACTACAGGCTCTGAAACAAATGGAATTTGCGTCACTCAAGAACTGACAGAATCAGAACCTATGATTAAAGAACAATCTACTTCAAGGCTCTGTCACATCCATAGGAAGGAATATTCGTTGGTACAACGTTAATCTTATCCATAAGTGGAGCGCATTTGAGGATCATACTATTATTACTCAAAATGGATGAGTGATAATTCAAATTGCAAGGTAGTCGAATTGGATTTCTTTGCTAAAGAAGGCCATCTACAACTAGCAATTGTACGACCAAATTCCAGCTGACACCTTATCTCTCTGCAACGGTCATTGTAACACCCGTATTTAATTAAATAGGATTTTTATATGTTTATTTGTCTATTTACTTAATTACTTGAATAAATGTGTTTCTTGATTTCTATCTATAGTTATGCATTGACTAAATGAAGGGTATTTTAGTTTGTTTGATGGTATCAGTTTTAGTTTGTTTGATGGTATCTACTACTCGGATAACCGTAGTAATTCCAGAGCTGTTCATCAGAAGCTTAAAATTCAAGGTCTAAAGAAAGTGGCTCTGAGGATAAAAGCAAGGCTCTGAAGGATTCAGAAGCTGATGACTTTAAGAAGCTGCACTACAGGCTCTGAAACAAATGGAATTTGCGTCACTCAAGAACTGACAGAATCAGAACCTATGATTAAAGAACAATCTACTTCAAGGCTCTGTCACATCCATAGGAAGGAATATTCGTTGGTACAACGTTAATCTTATCCATAAGTGGAGCGCATTTGAGGATCATACTATTATTACTCAAAATGGATGAGTGATAATTCAAATTGCAAGGTAGTCGAATTGGATTTCTTTACTAAAGAAGGCCATCTACAACTAGCAATTGTACGACCAAATTCCAGCTGACACCTTATCTCTCTGCAACGGTCATTGTAACACCCGTATTTAATTAAATAGGATTTTTATATGTTTATTTGTCTATTTACTTAATTACTTGAATAAATGTGTTTCTTGATTTCTATCTATAGTTATGCATTGACTAAATGAAGGGTATTTTAGTAATTCCCTAGGATAATTAATTCTATTTATAACCTTTTATTTATGATTAGATGAATTAATTGGTTAATTGTGAGAAGTAGTAGAATAGTGGTTTATGTTCTTACTAGAATATTAATGAATTGGACTTATGGTGAGTGAGTGGGCTAAGCCCAATAGAGAATGATAAGATAAGAAGGGTATAAGTGGTAATTTAATTACCATTAAGTTAAGATAAGAAAAATAGAAAGATAGAAATCATAAGATAGAAAGAAGAAAAGGAGGTAGAGAGAGAAGAGAGCAAGAAACCTTTTCTTTGAAGAAGAAGAAAGAGCAAGAGAAAGAACTAGAGATAGAAGGACTAAAGAATTCAGAAAAAAAACCTAAGGTAAGAGAGTAGTTTAGTTTCTCAAGAGTGATTAAGAGAGGGGGAGAAAGTCTTACTCTCTCCAACCCAATCCTCTCTCACTCTTTTCTTTGGGTTTGGGTTTGATTCTTAAAAATGAATGGTTTTCATGTTATAGATAGATTACTCAAATGATTTGATGAAAGAAAAACTACAAATTTGGGTTCAAATTATGGGAATTTGCTAAATGTTTGTAGGTTTTGAGTTTTGATGATAAATTGATAAAAATGATATCTTGAATGTGTGAAATGTTGTTAATTGATGAAATGAGCTGTACTTCTATGTTTAGCATGATTATATATGTATAAAGTTGTTAACTTTTTGAATTGATATGTTGAAATTTCAAGAATTTGAACTATTGTAGCAAAAACCCGAGAACAGAGTGATCTGATGCTGTCAAGCTCGCTGCAGCGAGTGCAGGGCGAGCTGACAGCGAGTTCACCTGTTGCTCTCTGACTTAACTCGCTGCAGCGAGTTGTGAGCTCGCCAAGGCGAGTTACTCAGACTTGAAAATTATGTTTTTCTTGAAAATATGATACCTATGCTTATGATATGTTAGGGTTATGATCCCATGGTTATAATATATCATTAATATGTGTAATTTGACTAGACTTGATGGAAATAATGTACTTAATGTTGAAGTGCATGATTATGATATTATTTTGAAATGAATTGATTATATTCATGAGTTGATGATTACATTCATGCATTCATATGTGCATGATGAGCAGGTATTTTAGTGAGGTGACTAAAATACGGAATATTTTAACGAGGTGGTTAAAATATAGTTAGAATAAGTTTTCTAACGAAATGACAAGGTACCTTCATACATTAGAGGAATGCTAGGGAGCATTCATGAACTTCTTGCATTAGTTTGCATTAGGAGATGAAGTTGATTATCTATGCGTGATAATTTGGTAAATGACATTCTTGGTTATGCATTGATTTGTTATATGTCATTGATATATGGATTGGTTATATTAATTGATAAGGTTGTGTTGTATTAATGTTAATTGATACTTGAACTATATACAACTAGTGAATGAGGTTGCTTATATGATATGATTATTGCGTTTCCTTATCTATTTAATATGAATGTATAGTGTTCGATACACTTGCATTATTTTGCGGGATTCTTTACTAACTCTCTGTTTTGTGTAAATGCTGAACCTTTGGGGGTTCACGTGTGCAGGGTGAGGAGTTAGCATCGACGGATTAGCATTGTCTGCGCTTTTGCTTGCTAGTGGTGAGGAGACAAGCTTTATGCTTCTCCTAGTTAGCCTTAGTTCTAGTTGGTTTGTAATAAGTAGGTGCTCTGATATTTGTAACATCGAGTCAGGTAGACCTTTTTCCTTATTCGAATGTTTTTGAGCATGGAGTGTTCTTATGAATGTTTTGAACTATGGCATTTATTTTATCCATGTTAGATGCATGGATAGGTTGATACTTATTTATCTATTTTGTCAGAACTTAAGTTGATGTATGATGATTATGTCTTAAGATGCATGAATTTAATTTGGATATCCATTAATATATATATGATGCACGCATGTATAAATGGTTTTAGATTGTACACCTTGATTCTATATGTATTCATTAATTTAAAGTTAAGTAATTTTATATATGGTGTTAGGGTGTTACAATAGTTGGTATCAGAGCCTGGTTGATTCATGTCGGATCAATTAGGCTTAGAATTACCCGTGTGTACAACATGTGTAGGAGACACTGTTAGTACTTAGTTCTAATGTTAATTGGATTTGATTGGTTATCCAGGTGATGTCTCAAAGGGCGATTGCGGATGCCTTGACCATGATGGCTAATGCCATGGCTCAAGAGGCGACGAATAGGAATGCCGAGAGGGTTGCTCAAGAGAACCTTAGAGGCAATGAGGATGAAGCAAGATTGAAGCGTTTCTTGAAGAACAATCCACAAGTCTTCAAGGGTGGACATGATCCTGATGGTGCTATCAAATGGTTGGAAGCTATGGAAAGAATTTTCGGAGCAATGAGGTGGTCGGAAACACAAAAGATGACCTTGGGAACTTACATGCTTCATGAGGATGCTAGCTATTGGTGGAGAAATGCATGCCAAAGGTTGGGATTTGGAAATACCGTTATTACTTGGGAGTGCTTCAAGAGAGAGTTCTTAGTCAAGTACTTTCCATCGGACATAAGGAATAGGAAAGTGGTTGAATTTATGGAGTTGAAACAAGGAAACATGTCCGTGGCCGAGTATGCGGCAAAGTTTGAAGAGTTGTGTAGGTATAGCCGACACTACAACACGGTTTAAGCGGAGATGGATAAGTGTGTCAAGTTTGAAAGCGGATTACGTCCCGACATTAAGTTGCTTATTGGTTTCTCGGAAATTCAGAACTTTGCCACTTTGGTGAACAAGAGTAGCATTTGTGATAGAGATGCAAAGGCCAAGTCAAGCTACTACAAGAATGCAAATGATAAGAAAGGAAAAGAGGTGAATCGTGGGAAGCCTTATGACAACAAATGGAAGAAGAAGGGTGGTGAAGGTAGTGGAAAGAAGACTAATGAAGGCTATGACAAAGAGAAGGCTAAGTGCTATAGGTGCAAGAAGCCGGGGCACATGGCTTATGAATGTAAGGAACCGATTAGTTGCTACAATTGTGGAGAGTGTTGGTGTAAGCCCTAGAGGCCAATGACTTAAGTACTTGTATCGAATTAATTATTAATAATATATTGTTTCTTTATTAATAATCAAAGGCATTTTCTTTATTATGTTTGTATGTCCAAAATAATGAAGTCCCTAGAATAGTTAAATCCATTTAATGAAATATTAAGTATGACTTAATCATGAGATTCATTAAATACAAGGATACTATTCTTAAAGCATCCGTAGACAAGTTTTATTATGATTTGGGATAATAATAAAACATAGAGACTATTATGAAGATAGACTGATGATCGCATCTCATGAATCATAGGATAAGGAGTTATCAGGTCTTGACATAGGTATAAATATTAAGAGTAATGTTTATACCGGATTGACCCGCTATGAGAGTACTACATGCAATGTTATGCAAAGTGTCATAAGTAGCTCTCATGGTGATAATGGTGTAAGCCACCCTTAGACCTGAAACCACTTTGTACCCTAGATGTGGAGTCAAGTGCTTTGTTGCTGATCTAACGTTGTCCGTAACAGGATGACCATAAAGGCAGTTGATGGGTACTTGTCGCGGTGATTTTTGGATATCAAACTATTAATTAGTTATGATTCACAAATTTATGATTCACCACCGAGCTTTTATTTTTCCAAGGAAAAGGGGAAAAGTTCGAAATAACCCTATTTTTTTAGAGATTAAAGGTTCGGGGGTTAGTTACGTTAAGGGAAGGTATTAGCACCCTAAACGTCTATAGTACTCTATAGGAACCTCTTGTTTTATTTTACTTTGTGCTAAAATTAATTTGCTTGTTAGAAAATATGTACATAAAAAAGGTTTAAAGCGATAATTGAAAAAGAAAGGAGAAAAATATTTTTGTTATTTTTATTGATTTGGGAAGACGCGAAGTCTTTTGCACTACGTACCCGTGAGGGATCAAAACCTCGTAGTTCGGGGTAAAAAGACTGAAATTGATTTGTTGATGTTTTTTATTTTTTGAAAATATTTTAAAATAAAAGCCAAGTGGCAAAAATGTTTTTTGAATTTGTTTTTGTATTTTTTTAATTTTTGAGAAAAAAGGTGTTTAGATATATTTACATGAAATAAAAGATTTATTATGAAAAAAAAGTTTTGAAAAAGTCTCTCGACAAAAATCGAGGTTTTTAATGAAAGAGATTTTTTTTTGAAAATGAATTTTTGAGATATTTGAATGTTTTTTGGTTTTTTTGTTATTTTTAAAGAGAAAACTATGTGTGATGAAATGATCTAAATTAAACGCGAGGAATTTTCACGATGACGTTGGATCAAAGAGAAAGTCCCCTTTTCCTTGGAATTGACGCTACTATTTTTGTGTTTTTTTTGTTTTTTGACGTAAAGCGATAAATAAATATGCATGCGATGCAGTTTTCTCATTTATATATTTACATTGATTCCTAAATACATTCTAGATCACAATAATAAAATAAATAAATAAATAAAAGAGTATGTATGGTATATAAAAAAAACATGAAAAAACAAATAAAAGAGAAAGGGTAAAAGAGTAGATCATGGGTGCTTTAGCAAAATGCAGGACCAAGCCCGAACCTTTGCTTTTCGATTCGGATTTGGTTTTGGAATCGTTCTCCTGTTTCGTTTGTGTTTGATTCGGTTTTGAATTTTGGGTTGTTGTTTGTGTGATGATGAGTGTTTGAGGTTTGTGTAGGTGTTGTTATTGTGTGATGATTTTAAAGATTATATTAAGATGATGATGATGATGTTTTTATCTGTGGTTGTGATGGAATTGAATAAATTTTGATGGTTGAAGGTTAATGGTGAAGTGTATGATATTGGGATAGTGAAGATGGTTATGGGAGGTGGGAGGAGGAAGAAGAAGCAACGTGTTGTTGCGGTTCTCTTCTTTTCTTTTTTGCTTTTTTTTTTCTCTTACTATTTTTTGTGGTTTTTTGGTTAGAACTTTTGTGTGTTAGCGATCCTAATTTTTCCTCCCCTTTTTGTGTGTAAAGACCATGAGTTATATAGTATTAGAATTAGGTTTAGGTTTTAATGTTTGGAAATGTATGCAATGAATGTGGTTTATTGGTAATTAAGGGTCTTCCTTATTGAGATTGATTTGCCATAATTGCGAGATTCTTCCCTTTTGCACTATTTGACTTTTTTAAATGAATGAAAATATTTTTGTTGTTTTTATGATTTTTTGAACAAAAGTAAGAAAATAAAATAAAAATAGTAACAATAATAATGATGCAAAATTGGGGAAAACATGTAAAAATGACAAACATGAGATTCGAACTCGTGACCTTGCACTTGTAACTCCTTAAACATTCTTTTCACTACCAAATGAGCTAATTCACATGCTCGAAAGAAAATGCAACTTAAACCAATATGATAATAAAAAGTGGTAAGATAATTGGTCAAAAAATGGGGTATGACAGATGCCCCTATTTAAGTTTCTTCGACCAGAGACCTGAACAGAGAATTTTGATTTGACAGGTCGAAGAGACTTAAATATAGAGTACACCATTTTTTGACCAAATTAAACTGTAAAAAGCTATGAAAGATACCCGAGTCCGTTAAAGGAAGGGTCCAACTCTGCTGGGAAAAAAATACAGTTTCACTGGGGGATATGTTGAAAAATAATATCTACTACCGTATGGATAGCATAATGAATGTAATGAAAAATAATATCTACTACCGTATAGATAGCTTAATGAAGATGATGAAAATTATACCTACCACCGTATGGATAGCATAATGAAGATAATGAAAAAGATAAGACACTGTCTACTACCGTATAGATAGCTTAACAAAAGACAAGTGACAAATATGCATACTACCATATGGATAGCTTAATGAATGTAATGAAAAATAATATCTACTACCGTATAGATAGCTTAATGAAGATGATGAAAATTATACCTACTATCGTATGGATAGCATAATGAAGATAATGAAAAAGATAAGACACTGTCTACTACCGTATGGATAGCTTAATGAAAGACAAGTGACAAATATTGCCTACTATCGTATGGATAGCATGACAGATGTTACCTACTACCGTATTGATAGCTTAATGAAGGTAATGAAAAAGATAAGACATTGTCTACTACCGTATGGATAGCTTAACGAAAGACAGGTGACAAATATTGCCTACTATCGTATGGATAGCATGACAGATGTTACCTACTACCGTATTGATAGCTTAATGAAGGTATTGAAAAAGACAAGACACTGTCTACTACCGTATGGATAGCTTAACGAAAGACAAGTGACAAATATTGCCTACTATCGTATGGATAGCATGACAGATGTTACCTACTACCGTATTGATAGCTTAATGAAGGTAATGAAAAAGATAAGACACTGTCTACTACCGTATGGATAGCTTAACGAAAGACAAGTGACAAATATTGCCTACTATCGTATGGATAGCATGACAGATGTAACCTACTACCGTATTGATAGCTTAATGAAGGTAATGAGAAAGACAAGACACTGTCTACTACCGTATGAATAGCTTAACGAAAGACAAGTGACAAATATTGCCTACTATCGTATGGATAGCATGACAGATGTTACCTACTACCGTATTGATAGCTTTATGAAGGTAATGAAAAAGATAAGACACTGTCTACTACTGTATGGATAGCTTAACGAAAGACAAGTGACAAATATTGCCTACTATCGTATGGATAGCATGACAAATGTTACCTACTACCGTATTGATAGCTTAATGAAGGTAATGAAAAAGACAAGACACTGTCTACTACCGTATGGATAGCTTAACGAAAGACAAGTGACAAATATTGCCTACTATCGTATGGATAGCATGACAGATGTTACCTACTACCGTATTGATAGCTTAATGAAGGTAATGAAAAAGATAAGACCCTGTCTACTACCGTATGGATAGCTTAACGAAAGACAAGTGACAAATACTGCCTACTATCGTATGGATAGCATGACAGATGTAACCTACTACCGTATTGATAGCTTAATGAAGGTAAATAAAAATTATAGATATTACCTACTACCGTATTGATAGCTTAATGAAGGTGAATAATGATAGATATGACCTACTACCGTATTGATAGCTTAATGAAGGTATTGAAAAATGATTGAACATTATCTACTATCAATGATGTGATGGCTTAAAAAGACAATGATATGTATTACCTACTACTGTAATGGTAGCTTAATGAAGGTAATGAAAATGATGGATATTACCTACTATCTTATGGATAGCTTAATGAAGGTATGTTTTTTAGTAACATCTCTTGACCAGACATACTGGGGTTGACACTACTTGGGGAGATTGAAAGTTTAATTTGCTTGCATGCAAGCTACTCAAATAAAGATACTGCCACTTGCTTATTGGAATTAGAACTCGATCAAGGAAAGAACTGGAGACAAATAGTTAAACAACACTCTATACCCAATGAGGCATGAACTCGACTGGGTTCTCCATCCGTGCATGGGAGTGGAGGTAACTGAAACAACCTTCTTCCACGAGGACTGAGCTCGGTGGGAAATTTTGGAAAGGATATGTACTTTTCTGCTTATGGCTGACACTCTAATTGGAGAGAATAACACGCCCACCCTATTTTTGGGGATAAACAAGACAAATGATTTAACTAGACTTCGAGGAGATGAAATAATGTATGAATAATATGAATGTATATGCTATATATGAATGAATGTATGTATATATGAATGCATGTAAGTGTGTATGTATGTATGCATGTATGTATGTGATAGGTGTACTAACAAACAGACAGGACAAGTGAGACTGGATTGTATTGACATCACAACACAAATACTCGGCAATCCTTAACATGGTGAAGATATTATTGGATGTATACATCAGGCCACTGGCGGAGAAAGCTCCGGTTGTGAGGCTCAAACTTTGCAAGGAAGAAGATGCTTCCTGGGGAGAAGACCCAACATTAATCAAGAATCTAAATCAAAGTTCAGCTGGAGATGGTTATGGGAGGTGGGAGGAGGAAGAAGAAGCAACGTGTTGTTGCGGTTCTCTTCTTTTCTTTTTTTGCTTTTTTTTTTCTCTTACTATTTTTTGTGGTTTTTTGGTTAGAACTTTTGTGTGTTAGCGATCCTAATTTTTCCTCCCCTTTTTGTGTGTAAAGACCATGAGTTATATAGTATTAGAATTAGGTTTAGGTTTTAATGTTTGGAAATGTATGCAATGAATGTGGTTTATTGGTAATTAAGGGTCTTCCTTATTGAGATTGATTTGCCATAATTGCGAGATTCTTCCCTTTTGCACTATTTGACTTTTTTAAATGAATGAAAATATTTTTGTTGTTTTTATGATTTTTTGAACAAAAGTAAGAAAATAAAATAAAAATAGTAACAATAATAATGATGCAAAATTGGGGAAAACATGTAAAAATGACAAACATGAGATTTGAACTCGTGACCTTGCACTTGTAACTCCTTAAACATTCTTTTCACTACCAAATGAGCTAATTCACATGTTCGAAAGAAAATGCAACTTAAACCAATATGATAATAAAAAGTGGTAAGATAATTGGTCAAAAAATGGGGTATGACAGTACTTCACAAAGCATGCTGAGGGACAGTAGTGACCTAGATGGAATTTGCCAATCCTGCATAACAGGATAAATGTCATGGGCCCAATATTGAACTGGACAAAGATGACACCAAGTATGCTTTGTGTTCAATATAAACATAAAGGGCAAAGGGGTAATTGTACACACTGATATTATCACTAGAGGTTGTGTTTAGATCACATGTTAATTTCTCATAACTTGGGTAGCAATGATGTGTTGCTAGATACCGCTCATTGTTTATTATATTAAATAGAGGATTTAATATAATTGCCAACGTTATGGAAACCTACAAGGGTCACACACATAAGAACAGACTAGTGTGAAATTGGAACACCGTAAGGTACGGTGCACCTCATAGAATTAAGGAAATATGATAAGGGTATCATGGTAATTAAATAAGCGTATCATAATTTGTTATGAAAAAGAAAGCATTCATGTGTACATGACACATGGGGGGTGCGTTTCTTAAAAGACTTATTTAATTAAAAGGTTTTAGTAAAATTGTGGCCCAATGACAAATAGTTTGTCTTGGTGCACAAGACAAGTGGTTCTATAAATAGAACACTTGTGAGAAAGAAAATCACTTGATGAAAATCAATCTCTAAAACCCTAATCCTTATTTTCCCACCTCTCACTAGAAACCTTCATTCTCGGAGCTAGCACTCTTTTGGAGGCATCTGTTCGTGTGGACTAGATAGAGGCGTTACATCTCTAACGCTCGTGATCTTGTTCGTGATTGATCTCGTTCGTGATTGATCTTGTTCGTGATTGATCTTGTTCGTGATTGATCATCAATTGTTCGTGGATTAAAGAGAGTTTTCACATTAAAGGTAAAACTCTAAACACTATTCATGACCATTCGTAAGGATCCATAGAAGGAAAAATTTTAATATTCCGCTGCGCAATCTCTGATTGTTCCTTCAATTGGTATCAAGAGCCACTTACGAAACCATGAATTGATGTTTGTTTAAATTCATGAATTCAGTTTTAATTTATTTAAAACACTTAATAAAGATTAAAATCGAGTAATTAAAATTTGGCATCTATTTGTATGAAAATTGATGATTGACATTGAAACCGCTTCGGAATCCGACAATTGAATGGTGAAGCAGTGACATGTTAATCGTCATAGTTTATACAAATAAGAATGATCAATACTTATATGTGATATAAGTGATCGTGATGCAAAGCGGTGTATTTGATACATCGTTCATAATTTCGTTCAAATAAAACAAATTATGAAAGTTATTTGATATTGAATTAATTCATGTTCATTCGCTTTGGAATCCGACATTAGTATGGTGAAGCAATGACATGTTAATTACCTATATTGAATTTCGATCATAAAAGGTTTTGACGGCACGAAATTTTGCATTAGGATTCGCGACGGCACAAGGGTTGTGCTGTCAAAAGGGTGCTGTCTGTGTACCTGCGCCAGGCGCAGGGTATGCTGCGCTAGGCGCAGCTGGCAGAGGAGTCTGCGCCAGGCTCATGATCATCTGCGCTAGGCGCAGAGGCCAGACAGCCCTGCGCCAGGCGCGGGACTGTCTGCGCCAGGCGCAGCTGACAGCAGTTTTTTGATCATCCGCCGAAGTTTTAATTTTAATTATTCCACACGACTTAAACGTATAATAATAAAATATGTGTTTAATATTATGGTTTTCTAATGATTGATTATGGCCTTAGTTTACTCCTTTTGTTTTTTAATTTGGTTTTTTAAATACGGCCTGCGTGTCGTGCCTCTCTCTCTATAAATGCTTGATGTAATTTCTCTTCTCATCTTACTCCCTCGTATGTAAAACGAGTATTCTTTTGATGTAATATTAAAATAGAAATTATTAGAGGAACAAAGGAGGACAGCCAACGAAGATGACGCTTGGAGAAGTAGATCATCGTTAGGCTAGTTTAGGGTTCTCTCATTGGCTTGAGAGAACACTTACGTTAGGAGGCCATAATCATATCATTTTATTATTGTATGTATGTTGATGCATGTGAGAGCGTTTAATATGTTAAACAAGCCGGAGAGATCAAATAAATTAAAATCCCTCAAGAGACACATAAGAAATTAATAAAGAAAATGTGGGTTCGCCCACCGCGGAGTACATTTTGTTTACTAATAAAATATGTGAATATTAAGTTTACGCTTTCCAAGCTTTAGAACTCATCAAGACTAGTATCGAGCTATGTAGGTTCGCCCACCGTGAAGTGCATACTCTATATTGGTAAGGTGCGATGGGATAATTGTAATATCCAACTTCTAAAGTAAGGGTCAAACTTAACTTAACAAATATAATGAGATTATACGAGTTTAAGAAGCAATGGTTGGGAATAATTCATAAGATGAATTAGAATAAGGAGTTATTCACCCAATTGATATATTCAAGAGTTGTATGAGATACAATTGGAAGGAGTTCCTACCTAAATAGCTAAGTCTTGTGTAATCCGCCCACCGCGGACTTAAGACAAGGTGAAATATGGATCTTGACCTACTAGAAAATCTTCCAACGGGATTTTCCGAATCAAATGATGAGGGTCATTTGTTTTGAGTAAAATAGTGGGAGCAAATTTAATTAAAGACCTAATTAAATATAATGATACTTATATTTTCACTTCTTAATATAGATAACTATGTCATCAAACACATCAAACAACATTTTGCGATCAATCCTTGACAAAGAAAAATTGAATGGTTCAAATTTTCTTGATTGGCACCGTAATCTGAGGATTGTCCTCAAGCATGTTAATAAGCTGTATGCCTTAGAGGAACCTGTCCCTGAGGATGAGCCTGCCCATAATGCTCCTAAGGCTGAAAAGGATGCTTATAAGAAGCATGTTGAAGATGCTAATGAGGTTGCATGCCTCATGTTGGCTACCATGAATTCTGAGCTTCAGAAGCAACATGAAAACATGAATGCTGTTGAAATGATCGAACACCTGAAAACTCTATATGCGGAGCAAGCCCGTCATGAGAGGTTCGAAGTTTCAAAATCCCTTTTTTAATGCAAGCGAAGTGAGGGATCTCCGGTAGGTCCTCATGTACTCAAGATGATTGGGTATGTGGGAAACCTTGAAAGGTTAGGATTCCCTCTCGAAAAGGAACTTGCAACTGATCTTATTCTGTAATCGTTGCCGGATAGTTTCAATCAGTTTATCCTTAACTTCAATATGAATGATTTGGATAAGACTCTTCCTGAATTGCTAAGTATGTTGAGAACTGCCGAGCAAAATCTGAAGTCTAAAGGGAAATCCATTCTAATGGTTAGTAATGGGAATAAGCATCACAAGAAGCCCAAAAAGCAAGGTAGTAATTGGAAAGGCAAAGGAGTTGCCAAACCAAAGCAAACTGCCCCTGCTTTGAAACCTAATGGAGGCATAGAAAAGGAAGGCAATTGCTTCTATTGCGGTAAGACCGGACATTGGAAGAGGAATTGCCCAAAGTACCTGGAAGATAAGAAGAAAGGAGTAGCTCCTACAACTTCAGGTATTTTTATTATAGAAATTAATTTATCTACTTCTACATCTTGGGTATTAGATACTGGATGTGGTTCTCACATTTGTACCAATGTGCAGGAACTAAAGGAGAGTAGAGAATTGGCAAAAGGTGAAGTGGACCTACGAGTCGGCAATGGAGCAAGAGTTGCTGCTTTAGCTGTAGGGACTTATAATTTAGCTTTACCTAGTGGTTTAATAATTCAGTTGAAGAACTGCTATTATGTACCTGCCATTAGCAGGAATATTATTTCCGTTTCTTGTTTGGACAAGTTTGGTTTTTCATTTATGATAAAGAACAATTGTTGCTCTATTTATTTAAATGATATATTCTATGCTAATGCTCAAATGTATAATGGACTATATGTCCTTGATCTTGAGACGCCAATCTATAACATTGATACTAAAAGGATGAAACGTAATGAGTTGAATCCAAGTTACCTTTGGCATTGTCGTTTAGGCCATATAAATGAGAGACGCATCTCCAAACTCCATAAAGATGGACTTTTGGACTCTTTTGATTATGAATCATATGATACATGTAGATCTTGTTTAATTGGGAAGATGACAAAAGCCCCATTCAAAGGAAAAGGTGAAAGGGCTAATGATCTTTTGGCACTCATACATACTGATGTATGTGGACCATTGAACATACCTGCTAGAGGTGGTTTTACTTACTTCATAACATTTACTGATGACTTCAGTAGATATGGATATGTGTATCTAATGAAACACAAATCCGAATCCTTTGAAAAGTTCAAAGAATTTAAGAATGAAGTGCAAAACCAATTAGGCAAGAATATCAAAACTCTTCGATCAGATCGAGGTGGTGAATATTTAAGCCTAGAATTCAATGACCATCTTAAAGAATGTGGTATAGTATCACAACTGACTCCTCCCGGAACACCACAATGGAATGGTGTATCTGAGAGAAGAAATCGAACCTTGTTAGACATGGTGCGATCAATGATGAGTCATGCGGATCTTCCAAACTCCTTTTGGGGACATGCTCTATTGACAGCAGCTTATACACTTAACCACGTTCCATCCAAAAAGGTTGAAAAGACACCATATGAGATATGGAGTGGAAAGAAGCCACATTTGTCTTTCATGAAGGTTTGGGGTTGTGAAGTCTATGTAAAGCGACTAAGCACAACTAAACTTGAACCCAAATCTGACAAATGCCTATTTGTAGGATATCCTAAAGAAACAAGGGGATACTACTTTTATAATCCTTCCGAGGGCAAAGTGTTTGTCGCTCGAACTGGAGTCTTCTTGGAAAAGGAATTCATTTCCAAAGGAATCAGTGGGAGGAATGTGGAACTTGAAGAAATTCAAGAACCACAAGATATTGGGCAACCAATGGAGGAACATGAGCGGGAACCACAAGAAGTTGTGGAAGAACAACCTGCTCAAGTAGAACAAGTCCAGCGTAGGTCAAACAGGATACGTCACGAACCGGAGAGATATGGGTATCTCATAACGGAACAAGGTGACGTATTACTCATGGATCAAGATGAGCCCGTAACCTACCAAGAGGCCATAACTGGCCCCGAATCTGAGAAGTGGCTAGAAGCCATGAAATCTGAAATAGATTCCATGTACACAAACCAAGTTTGGAACTTGGTAGAGCCTCCCGTAGGAATTCATCCTATAGGATGCAAGTGGGTCTTCAAAAAGAAGACTGACATGGATGGTAAAGTACATACCTACAAAGCAAGACTGGTTGCTAAAGGATATAAACAAATTCATGGTGTTGACTATGATAAAACCTTTTCACCAGTTGCAATGATTAAATCTGTTCGGATTTTACTTGCTATCGCTGCATATCACGATTATGAAATATGGTAAATGGATGTCAAAACTGCTTTCCTTAATGGAAATCTCCTTGAGGATGTGTACATGACACAACCTGAAGGATTTGACATACCAAATGAATCTCATAAGATATGCAAGTTACAGCGATCAATATATGGATTGAAGCAAGCTTCCAGAAGCTGGAATCTTCGTTTTGATGAAACCGTAACAAAGTATGGATTCATTAAAAATGAAGATGAACCTTGTGTCTACAAGAAGGTTAGTGGGAGCATGATCGTTTTCCTAGTATTATATGTAGATGACATATTACTAATAGGAAACGATGTCCCTACACTACAACAAGTAAAGACTTGGTTAGGGAATTGCTTTTCTATGAAGGACCTTGGCGAAGCAGCCTATATATTAGGAATAAGAATCTATAGAGATAGATCACAAAGACTGCTTGGCCTAAGTCAGCGTACATACATAGATAAAGTGCTAAGGCGCTTTAATATGCATGATTCCAAGAAAGGATTCATACCTATGCAACATGGGCTATGTCTTTCGAAGACACAATCCCCTTCATCTAAGGAAGAAAGGGAACGCATGAATGAGATACCGTATGCATCAGCAATCGGATCCATTATGTATGCCATGTTATGTACTCATCCAGATGTCTCGTATGCTTTGAGTGCAACGAGCAGGTACCAATCTGATCCCGGTGAGAGTCACTGGATAGCCGTCAAGAATATCCTTAAGTACTTGAGAAGAACTAAGGAAACATTCTTGGTATATGGAGGTGAGGAAGAACTTTCGGTTGTAGGGTACACCGATGCTAGCTTCCAAACCGACAAGGATGATTTTAGATCGCAATTTGGTTTCGTGTTTTGTCTAAATGGTGGCGCTGTAAGCTGGAAGAGTTCAAAGCAAGAGACAGTTGCTGATTCTACAACTGAAGCCGAGTATATTGCTGCCTCAAGTGCTGCAAAGGAAGCTGTTTGGATTAAGAAGTTCATATCTGAACTTGAAGTGGTCCCTAGCATTGTTGATCCCATTAGTCTGTATTGTGATAACAATGGTGCAATTGCACAAGCTAAGGAACCTAGATCTCACCAACGATCCAAACACATACTTAGGCGATTCCATCTTATTCGAGAGATAATAGATAGAGGAGATGTGAAAATATGCAAAGTACCTACACTAGACAACATAGCTGATCCACTAACAAAGCCTCTTGTGCAGTTAAAGCATGATGGCCACACTAGGTCTATGGGTATTAAAGTAATGCCAGATTGGCCCTAGTGCTAGTGGGAGATTGTTGGTGTAAGCCCTAGAGGCCAATGACTTAAGTACTTGTATCGAATTAATTATTAATAATATATTGTTTCTTTATTAATAATCAAAGGCATTTTCTTTATTATGTTTGTATGTCCAAAATAATGAAGTCCCTAGAATAGTTAAATCCATTTAATGAAATATTAAGTATGACTTAATCATGAGATTCATTAAATACAAGGATACTATTCGTAAAGCATCCGTAGTCAAGTTTTATTATGATTTGGGATAATAATAAAACATAGAGTCTATTATGAAGATAGACTGATGATCGCATCTCATGGATCATAGGATAAGGAGTTATCAAGTCTTGACATAGGTATAAATATTAAGAGTAATGTTTATACCGGATTGACCCGCTATGAGAGTACTACATGCAATGTTATGCAAAGTGTCATAAGTAGCTCTCATGGTGATAATGGTGTAAGCCACCCTTAGACCTGAAACCACTTTGTACCCTAGATGTGGAGTCAAGTGCTTTGTTGTTGATCTAACGTTGTCCGTAACAGGACGACCATAAAGGCAGTTGATGGGTACTTCACAAAGCATGCTGAGGGACAGTAGTGACCTAGATGGAATTTGCCAATCCTGCATAACAGGATAAATGTCATGGGCCCAATATTGAACTGGACAAAGATGACACCAAGTATGCTTTGTGTTCAATATAGACATAAAGGGCAAAGGGGTAATTGTACACACTGATATTATCACTAGAGGTTGTGTTTAGATCACATGTTAATTTCTCATAACTTGGGTAGCAATGATGTGTTGCTAGATACCGCTCATTGTTTATTATATTAAATAGAGGATTTAATATAATTTCCAACGTTATGGAAACCTACAAGGGTCACACACATAAGAACAGGCTAGTGTGAAATTGGAACACCGTAAGGTACGGTGCACCTCATAGAATTAAGGAAATATGATAAGGGTATCATGGTAATTAAATAAGCGTATCATAATTTGTTATGAAAAAGAAAGCACTCATGTGTACATGACACATGGGGGGTGCGTTTCTTAAAAGATTTTAGTAAAATTGTGGCCCAATGACAAATAGTTTGTCTTGGTGCACAAGACAAGTGGTTCTATAAATAGAACACTTGTGAGAAAGAAAATCACTTGATGAAAGAGAGTTTTCACATTAAAGGTAAAACTCTAAACACATTAAAGGTAAAACTCTTGTTCGTGATTGATCATCAATTGTTCGTGGATTAAAGAGATTTTTCACATTAAAGGTAAAACTCTAAACACTATTCATGACCATTCGTAAGGATCCATAGAAGGAAAAATTTTAATATTCCGCTGCGCAATCTCTGATTGTTCCTTCAGAGAGTTAGGTCACAAGAGCCCAGAATGCAAGAAGCCAAAGAAGGTTACCGGAAAAGTGTTTGCTTTGAGTGGAGACGGTGCGGATCAAGTGGACAATCTCATTAGAGGTACATGTTTTATCTATGACACTCCTTTAATTGCGATTATTGACACCGGAGCAACACACTCATTCATATCTATTGATTGTGCAAAATGTCTTAATATACCCATGTCTGAAATGCCTAGTCGTATGGAAATAGAAACTCCTGCTAGTGGTTCTGTGACTACTAAATTTGTGTGTCTTAAGTGTCCTGTTGATGTGTTTGATAGATCTTTTGGTATGGACCTAGTGTGTATTCCACTTAGCAATATAGATGTAATCTTTGGTATGAATTGGTTGATATTTAATCGTGTTCACATTAATTGTTGCGAGAAAACTGTTGTATTCCCTAAATCGGAAGAGAGTTCATTATTGATGAGTGGTAAGGAGATAAAAGAATCTTTGAAGGAACATGGAGAATTATTTGCAATGTTTGCATCTTTGAAACTAGACGGTGGTGTGGAAATTAAGGAATTACCGGTGGTGCAAGAGTTTTCTGATGTGTTTCCGGAAGATGTGTCAGATGTACCTCCTGAGAGAGAAGTGGAGTTTACTATTGATTTGGTACCTGGAACAAGTCCTATTTCTATGGCGCCATATCGAATGTCAGCATCGGAATTGAGTGAACTAAAGAAGCAACTTGAAGAGTTACTCGAGAAAAAGTTTATTCGACCTAGTGTGTCCCCTTGGGGAGCACCAGTTTTGTTAGTGAAGAAGAAAGAGGGGAGCATGAGGTTGTGTATTGATTATCGGCAATTGAATAAAGTGACTATCAAGAACAAATATCCACTTCCGAGGATCGATGATTTAATGGACCAATTAGTGGGTGCTTGTGTGTTTAGTAAGATTGATTTGAGGTCGGGGTATCACCAAATTAGAGTTAAATCGGAAGATATACCGAAGACGGCTTTTAGGACTCGTTACGGTCACTATGAGTATGCGGTGATGCCTTTCGGTGTGACTAATGCACCCGGTGTTTTCATGGAGTATATGAATAGGATTATTCATCCATATTTGGATAAGTTCGTGGTGGTGTTCATTGATGATATTTTGATCTACTCTAAATCGGAGGAAGAGCATGCCGAACACTTGAGGATTGTACTAGAAACGTTAAGAGAAAAGAAGCTTTATGCGAAGTTGTCGAAGTGTGAATTTTGGTTGAAAGAGGTGAGTTTTCTTGGCCATGTTATATCTAACGGAGGTATTGCGGTGGACCCTTCTAAAGTAGATGCGGTGTTGAAATGGGAAACTCCGAGATCGGTTTTTGAGATAAGGAGCTTTCTTGGTTTAGCGGGTTATTATCGGAGATTTATTGAAGGTTTTTCGAAGCTAGCCTTATCGTTAACTAAATTGACTCGAAAGGGTGAAGCTTTTGTATGGGATAGTCTTTGTGAGAAGAGTTTTCAAGAATTGAAGAAACGGTTGACATCGGCACCGGTTTTGACCTTACCGAAAGCGGATGAACCATTTGTTGTGTATTGTGATGCTTCTTTGATGGGATTAGGCGGTGTGCTTATGCAAAATGGTAAAGTGGTTGCTTATGCTTCTAGACAACTAAAGGTACATGAGAAGAATTATCCAACGCACGATCTTGAGTTAGCCGCCGTTGTTTTTGTCTTAAAGGTTTGGAGACACTATCTATTTGGTTCTAGATTCGAGATTTTTAGTGATCACAAGAGCTTGAAGTACTTATTTGACCAAAAGGAGTTGAACATGAGACAAAGGAGATGGTTAGAGTTCTTAAAGGATTATGATTTCAAGTTGAGCTATCATCCCGGAAAAGCGAATGTTGTAGCGGATGCTTTGAGTAGAAAATCTATGCATATGTCGAGTCTCATGGCAAAGGAATTGGATTTAATTGGGCAATTTAGAGACCTTAGTTTGGTTTGTGAAGTGACTCCTCATAGTGTCAAGTTGGGAATGTTAAAGCTTACTAACGATTTTCTTGATGAAGTGAAAGATGATCAAAAGGGGGATTTGAGTTTGGTGAACCGTTTGACTTTGATTAACCAAGGGAAAGAGACCGACTTCAAATTGGATGAGAATGGTATTATAAAATTTCGCGAAAGAGTTTGCATACCCGACATACCGGAATTGAAGAGGAAGATTTTGGAAGAAGGACATCGAAGTGGGTTAAGTATTCACCCCGGAGCTACTAAGATGTACCAAGATCTAAAGAAGTTGTTTTGGTGGCCTAGTATGAAGAAGGAGGTGGCGGAGTTTGTATATGCTTGTTTGACTTGTCAAAAATCTAAGGTGGAACATCAAAGGCCTTCCGGATTGTTACAACCTATGTTTATACCCGAGTGGAAGTGGGATAGCATTGCAATGGACTTTGTAAGTGGGTTACCAAGAACTACAAAGGGAAATGACTCTATTTGGGTGATTGTGGAGATGTTGACAAAATCCGCACACTTTATTGCTTTTAAGACCGGAACTTTGATACCGAAATTAACGGAGATTTATGTGGAGCAAGTTGTTAAGTTGCATGGTATTCCTTCTAGCATCGTGTCGGATAGAGATCCGAGGTTTACTTCTAGATTTTGGGAGAGCTTACAAGAAGCCTTAGGAACTAAATTGAAGTTGAGTTCCGCTTACCACCCTCAAACGGATGGACAATCGGAAAGGACAATCCAATCACTCGAAGATTTGTTAAGGGCTTGTGTTTTGGAAGGAGGAGGTAGTTGGGATGGCTATCTACCATTAATAGAATTTACTTACAACAATAGTTTTCACACTAGTATTGGAATGGCACCTTTTGAAGCTCTATATGGAAGAAGGTGTAGAACTCCTTTGTGTTGGTGTGAGGCGGGTGAAAAGGTGGTACTTGGACCGGAAATAGTTCAACAAACAACGGAGAAAATTAAGATGATACAAGAAAAGATGAGGGCATCTCAAAGTAGGCAAAAGAGCTATTATGATAAAAAGAGAAAGAATGTAGAGTTTAAGGAAGGAGATCATGTTTTTCTAAGAGTTTCACCAACTACCGGTATTGGACGTGCGTTGAGGTCAAGGAAATTGACTCCAAAATTTATTGGGCCTTATGAGATTCTTGGAAGAGTAGGGAAAGTGGCTTATCGGATTGCAGTGCCACCATCCTTGTCGAATTTGCATAATGTGTTTCATATATCACAATTGAGAAAGTATGTACCCAATCCAAACCATGTGATACAAGTGGATGACATTCAAGTAAGAGAGAACATCACGATTGAACTATACCTTTGAGGATAGAAGGAAGAGAAGTGGAGAAGTTGAGAAACAAAGAAATTGCATCGGTTAAGGTGGTATGGGGAGGAACGGCCGGTGAAAGTGCTACTTGGGAGCTAGAGGATGAGATGAGGAAGTCATATCCGGAATTGTTTCAAGGTGATTTTCGAGGCCGAAAATTATTTTTAGGGGGGTAGAGTTGTAACACCCGTATTTAATTAAATAGGATTTTTATATGTTTATTTGTCTATTTACTTAATTACTTGAATAAATGTGTTTCTTGATTTCTATCTATAGTTATGCATTGACTAAATGAAGGGTATTTTAGTAATTCCCTAGGATCATTAATTCTATTTATAACCTTTTATTTATGATTAGATGAATTAATTGGTTAATTGTGAGAAGTAGTAGAATAGTGGTTTATGTTACTTACTAGAATATTAATGAATTGGACTTATGGTGAGTGAGTGGGCTAAGCCCAATAGGGAATGATAAGATAAGAAGGGTATAAGTGGTAATTTAATTACCATTAGGTTAAGATAAGAAAAATAGAAAGATAGAAATCATAAGATAGAAAGAAGAAAAGGAGGTAGAGAGAGAAGAGAGCAAGAACCCTTTTCTTTGAAGAAGAAGAAAAAGCAAGAGAAAGAACTAGAGATAGAAGGACTAAAGAATTCAGAAAAAAACCTAAGGTAAGAGAGTAGTTTAGTTTCTCAAGAGTGATTAAGAGAGGGGGAGAAAGTCTTACTCTCTCCAACCCAATCCTCTCTCACTCTTTTCTTTGGGTTTGGGTTTGATTCTTAAAAATGAATGGTTTTCATGTTATAGATAGATTACTCAAATGATTTGATGAAAGAAAAACTACAACTTTGGGTTCAAATTATGGGAATTTGCTAAATGTTTGTAGGTTTTGAGTTTTGATGATAAATTGATAAAAATGACATCTTGAATGTGTGAAATGTTGTTAATTGATGAAATGAGCTGTACTTCTATGTTTAGCATGATTATATATGTATAAAGTTGTTAACTTTTTGAATTGATATGTTGAAATTTCAAGAATTTGAACTATTGTAGCAAAAACCCGAGAACAGAGTGAGCTGATGCTGTCAAGCTCGCTGCAGCGAGTGCAGGGCGAGCTGACAGCGAGTTCACCTGTTGAAATTATGTTTTTCTTGAAAATATGATACCTATGCTTATGATATGTTAGGGTTATGATCCCATGGTTATAATATATCATTAATATGTGTAATTTGACTAGACTTGATGGAAATAATGTACTTAATGTTGAAGTGCATGATTATGATATTATTTTGAAATGAATTGATTATATTCATGAGTTGATGATTACATTCATGCATTCATATGTGCATGATAAGCAGGTATTTTAGTGAGGTGACTAAAATACGGAATATTTTAACGAGGTGGTTAAAATATAGTTAGAATAAGTTTTCTAACGAAATGACAAGGTACCTTCATACATTAGAGGAATGCTAGGGAGCATTCATGAACTTCTTGTATTAGTTTGCATTAGGAGATGAAGTTGATTATCTATGCGTGATAATTTGGTAAATGACATTCTTGGTTATGCATTGATTTGTTATATGTCATTAATATATGGATTGGTTATATTAATTGATAAGGTTGTGTTGTATTAATGTTAATTGATACTTGAACTATATAAAACTAGTGAATGAGGTTGCTTATATGATATGATTATTGCGTTTCCTTATCTATTTAATATTAATGTATAGTGTTCACTACACTTGCATTATTTTGCGGGATTCTTTACTAACTCTCTGTTTTGTGTAAATGCTGAACCTTTGGGGGTTCAGGTGTGCAGGGTGAGGAGTTAGCATCGACGGATTAGCGTTGTCTGCGCTTTTGCTTGCTAGTGGTGAGAAGACAAGCTTTATGCTTCTCCTAGTTAGCCTTAGTTCTAGTTGGTTTGTAATAAGTAGGTGCTCTGATATTTGTAACATCGAGTCGGGTAGACCTTTTTTCTTATTCGAATGTTTTTTAGCATGGAGTGTTCTTATGAATGTTTTGAACTATGGCATTTATTTTATCCATGTTAGATGCATGGATAGGTTGATACTTATTTATCTATTTTGTCAGAACTTAAGTTGATGTATGATGATTATGTCTTAAGATGCATGAATTTAATTTGGATATCCATTAATATATATATGATGCACGCATGTATAAATGGTTTTAGATTGTACACCTTGATTCTATATATATTCATTAATTTAAAGTTAAGTAATTTTATATATGGTGTTAGGGTGTTACAATAGTTGGTATCAGAGCCTGGTTGATTCATGTCGGATCAATTAGGCTTAGAATTACCCGTGTGTGCAACATGTGTAGGAGACACTGTTGGTACTTAGTTCTAATGTTAATTGGATTTGATTGGTTATCCAGGTGATGTCTCAAAGGGCGATTGCGGATGCCTTGACCATGATGGCTAATGCCATGGCTCAAGAGGCGACAAATAGGAATGCCGAGAGGGTTGCTCAAGAGAACCTTAGAGGCAATGAGGATGAAGCAAGATTGGAGCGTTTCTTGAAGAACAATCCACAAGTCTTCAAGGGTGGACATGATCCTGATGGTGCTTTCAAATGGTTGGAAGCAATGGAAAGAACTTTCGGAGCAATGAGGTGCTCGGAAACACAAAAGGTGACCTTGGGAACTTACATGCTTCATGAGGATGCTAGCTATTTGTGGAGAAATGCATGCCAAAGGTTGGGATTTGGAAATACCGTTATTACTTGGGAGAGCTTCAAGAGAGAGTTCTTAGTCAAGTACTTTCCATCGGACATAAGGAATAGGAAAGTGGTTGAATTTATGGAGTTGAAACAAGGAAACATGTCCGTGGCCGAGTATGCGGCAAAGTTTGAAGAGTTGTGTAGGTATAGCCCACACTACAACACGGTTGAAGCGGAGATGGATAAGTGTGTCAAGTTTGAAAGCGGATTACGTCCCGACATTAAGTTGCTTATTGGTTTCTCAGAAATTCTGAACTTTGCCACTTTGGTGAACAAGAGTAGCATTTGTGATAGAGATGCAAAGGCCAAGTCAAGCTACTACAAGAATGCAAATGATAAGAAAGGAAAAGAGGTGAATCGTGGGAAGCCTTATGACAACAAATGGAAGAAGAAGGGTGGTGAAGGTAGTGGAAAGAAGACTAATGAAGGCTATGACAAAGAGAAGGCTAAGTGCTATAGGTGCAAGAAGCCGGGGCACATGGCTTATGAATGTAAGGAACCGATTAGTTGCTACAATTGTGGAGAGTTAGGTCACAAGAGCCCGGAATGCAAGAAGCCAAAGAAGGTTACCAGAAAAGTGTTTGCTTTGAGTGGAGACGGTGCAGATCAAGTGGACAATCTCATTAGAGGTACGTGTTTTATCTACGGCACTCCTTTAATTGTGATTATTGACACCGGAGCAACACACTCATTCATATCTATTGATTGTGCAAAATGTCTTAATATACCCATGTCTGAAATGCCTAGTCGTATGGAAATAGAAACTCCTGCTAGTGGTTCTGTGACTACTAAATTTGTGTGTCTTAAATTCGTATGGAAATAAGCTTTGTCTGTCTGATAAGCTCTGAAATTAACCTTGGATGATGAATAATAGCTTTGGCTTTGTTGTGACTCTCATTGATGCATGTGCAGAGATGATCAAAGAGCAACTTAGCCAGGTTAATCTTTACCTTCTTAAGCATAAACCAAAGGAAGTGCTTGTGAGGAACATATATAGAGTCTTTTCCTCCTTCTCTTGTAACAAAAGAGTTGATGATGATTCTGAATGCAATATTGAAATTCTCATGCAGATGCTTAGCTTTCCCAAACTCTTTTCCAGCAGTACCAGAAGGGAACAAATCACTATGAACAGACTTGTGATATTTTGTTGTCCCTTTGTATTCATTGATATCAACACCTTTGTTGTCAAGACCAAGCATCTTAGCTATATGCTCCTGTTTGATCAGCACTGTCATTCCTAAAAGGTTAGACCTAATTTCTTTGCCTCTGAAAGGCTTCAGACCCAATTGTTCTCTTGTACGCCCTCTAAGATTCTCATCTTTTTCAACCAATAGTCTCACTTCATTGTCAGCATCGAATTTATCAAACACATACGCCTTGTTCCAGAAGTTCTTGACTATATCATAGTAGACGAACCCATTCAGCATGTTGAAGTAGTTCTCCCATTGTTGATCATAGAATAAACTCTTAATGTCTATCCCATTAACCTTTAAACTTTCAAAGTCAACAAACTTCTCTGTAACGAACTCCATTCCGGCCATACCACAGTTGTTCGTGTTCGGTGGGTTTGTAAGTGATTCTTTAGAAGCAAAATCAATCATAGGTGGAAGAACAGGGTTGTAAGGACCTTGAACAGTCTCGCGTGAAGATGATGAAGCCATTGTAGTTGAATACGAAGAAAGAAGAAAGAGCGATGAGGATTCTGAGTTTAGGGTTTGTGTGGGAAGTGATTGTGTAAAAGTTGTGATAAGTGAGTGAAGTGTCTATTTAAAGCAAATAAGCAAGCACAAACGTAACTTAACACAAAAGGAGGGAGCGCGAACAGTTTTAAAATAATATTTAATTGTTTAAAAACTGAGAGGTCATCATTAACTGTTCTCCATCCAATCAGATCACAGACACGTGCAAGAAGATAGTACAGTAAACTGACACGCGTAAGACAACTGTTTTACACTAAGTAGTACAAAACGTTTCATTGTCCTAGTTCAGCATCTGCTTTATCAGTACCTAAACCACATCAGAGCCTGTTGAGTTTCAGATCTCATATTTCTTCAGAACGTCTCAAAAGAGGTTCTGAAAAATTAGAGATTCTGAAAATTGTTCAGACCTTGATTCTATTTTACATTGTAAGAGCTAGTTTTCTTCAGAGATAAAATGCATGTTCAAGTTCAAGATTAAACTTCTTCAGAAGCTCTTTTGTATACTTGCTTTGATGAATGTAAGTGCCATCTTTTCCTTGATTGATTTGAATCCCAAGGAAGAACTTTAGTTCACCCATCATGCTCATTTCAAACTCTTCCTGCATAAGCTTAGAGAAATTCTTGCACATAGAAGCATTAGTAGAACCAAATATAATGTCATCAACATAAATTTGAATAATTAAGATGTCTTTCTTAATGGTCTTTCTGAAGAGTGTGTTATCAATCTGTCCTTTTTGAAAACCATTTTCTAAAAGAAAATTACTCAGTCTTTCATACCAAGCTCTTGGAGCTTGTTTAAGACCATAGAGTGATTTCTTAAGTTTAAAAACATATTCAGGATTCTTTAAATCTTCAAATCCTGGTGGTTGCTTGACATACACTTCTTCAGATATTACACCATTTAGAAATGCACTCTTAACATCCATTTGATATAAGGTGATTCCATTATTAACAGCATAAGAAAGAAGTAACCTGATTGCTTCCAGTCTTGCTACTGGAGCAAAAGTTTCAGTGAAATCAATACCTTCCTGCTGACTGTAGCCTTGTGCTACAAGTCTAGCTTTGTTTCTCACAACCTCACCTTGTTCATTCAGCTTGTTCCTGAATACCCACTTAGTTCCAATGATGTTCTTATGTGCTGGTCTTGGCACCAAATCCCATACATCATTTCTTTGAAACTGATTCAGTTCATCTTGCATAGCAACTATCCATCCATTATCTGATAATGCTTCATCAACATTCTTTGGCTCAATCATAGATATAAGTCCTAGAGAAGAATCATTCTGTTGATAAGCTGATCTTGTTTTCCTTGGACTCTCTTTGTTTCCAAGAATAAGATCTTCAGGATGTTATGATTTATATTTGAACTTCCTCTTTGGGGCTTCAACATTTTCTTCCATTTCATCTTCTGAGATATCATCATGATCTTCAGATGCTCCTGGTAAAGATGCTTCATTTTGAGCTTCAATCAACTCAGCTTCTGAAGATTCTACAGCTTCTGATGTTCTCTCAGGTTCTGGTGAGTTGGATTGATATGGAACACCTGCATAGCTATCATCTTGCTCTGACATTTTACTGTCAGGATCTTTATCATCAAACCTCACATGTATAGATTCCTCCACTGTGTTAGTTTCAGAATTATACACTCTGTATGCCTTTGAGCGTTCAGAGTAACCTATAAAGATTCCCTTACAAGCTTTGGCATCAAATTTTCTTTTGTAGGCCTTGTTGTTTAGAATGTAACAGATACATCCAAACTGATGAAAGTAAGAGATGTTTGGTTTTCTTCCTTTGAAGAGTTCATATGTTGTTTTATTCACAATAGGTCTTATATAGATCCTATTCTGAATATAACAGGCTGTATTTACAGCTTCTGCCCAGAAATGCTTAGCAAGTTTAGTCTCATGCATCATGGTTCTTGCCATCTCTTGTAAAGACCTGTTCTTTCTCTCTACAACACCATTTTGCTGTGGTGTTCTAGGAGCAGAGAACTCATGGACAATTCCATGGTCTTCACAGAAAGTTGCAAAGGGTTCGTTTTCAAACTCACCCCCATGATCACTTCTGATCTTTAGGATCTTAAGACTCTTCTCACTTTGCACTTGAGTGCAGAAGATGCTGAATACATCATATGCATCATCTTTTACTCTCAAGAATTTGACCCATGTCCATCTACTGTAATCATCAACTATAACAAGTCCATATTTCTTCCCATTGATTGAGGCTGTGCTAACAGGTCCAAACAAATCAATGTGAAGCAATTCAAGAGGTCTTGAGGTTGAGACAATGTTCTTAGGTTTAAAGGAAGTCTTAGAGATCTTCCCAATTTGACAAGGACCACACAGAGCATCTGATTGATAGTTGAGATTGGGTAGGCCTTTAACCAAACTTAGTTTGCTGAGCTTGAAGATTAATCTCCAATTAGCATGTCCTAAGCGTTGGTGCTAGACCCATTTCTCATCATTCAGAGATAGTAGACACACTATCTTTTGTTCTGTGAGTTCTGACAAATTGACCTTATATACATTTCCCTTCCTTAAGCCTTTGAATACTATAGACTTATCAGATTCTCTGATTACTGTACATGCATTTTTGTCAAATTCTACTACAAATCCACTATCACAAAACTGACTAATGCTTAGCAGATTGTGTTTAAGACCTTCTACTAGTCAAACATTATTAATAGACAAAGAAGAATTACCAATTGTGCCTGTCCCAATGATCTTCCCTTTTTGCTTTCCTCCAAACCCCACAGTACCTCCCTCTTTCAGAGTTAGGGTTTGGAACATATGCTTTTCTCCTGTCATATGTCGTGAGCAGCCATTGTCCAGGTACCATGAAGGTTACTCTGGCCTTCTTTGTACGCACATCTGAAACAAACACAATCTCAGACTTTGGTACCCATATCTTTATGGGTCCTTTTGTGTTAGTCCTAGACACCTTAGGTTGTTTTTGTTTGTATCTCCAGTCAGAAGCTCTAGAGTTACTAAAGCCATCTGAGAAAGGTTTTGGCTTTTCATAACTCTTAGACTTAGCTTTAGAGTATACCTTAGTTTTGTTAGTTCTGACATTTGTCTGAGGTCTGAAAGTCTTAGACTCTAAAGGATTCAGGGTCTGAGATTTCTTGGCCTCTGAAGCATTTGTCTTTTCAGAACTTGGTATATCTTTGGCTTCTGACTGACTTCTTACAAAAACAGTCTTAGGTTTTGTCTTTACCTTTTTAGAGCGTTTTGAAAATAATGGATTATCTTTAAAATGTGAAAATCCAAGACCTTCACCTCTATTTCTACTCACATGATAAATTAAAGAGGCTATTTGACTTCTCTTCATGCCATTGATAAGAAGTTCTTGCAAAGCAAATTCATGCTCTGGAGGAACTTTATCATTGTAAATATAATTAGCTTCAAAAAATGCGTTTCTACTTTCTAGAGACTCATTTTCTTCAGTTAATGTTTTTGTTTTATCAATTAGGTCATGTAAGCCTTTTTCAAGACCTTACATTCACCTGCCTTTTTTGTAAGCATTTTTAAAGCATCTTTAAGAGAGTCAACTAGCTCAGTTCTAGAGAGTTTAGCAATTACCTCTTCCTCATCTTCAGAGTCTGAATCAGCTTCAGAACCTTCTCTGTCAGAGGTGGTCGCCATCAGAGCTAGATTAGCTTCTTCATCACCTTCTGAGTCTGAGTCTTTGTCCAGATCTTCCCATGTTGCTAGCAAGCTTTTCTTGACTCTACTCTTGTATCTTTCCTTGCTAGAGCCTTGCTTGGATGATCTACCTTTGTTTTCTGGACAATCAGCAATGAAATGGCCAGGCTTGTTACATTTAAAACATTTGCTTTGATCTTCCTTCTTGTCTTTAGAAGCACCAAGTCTTTTGGAAGATCCTCCAAATTTGCCTGCATATTTCTTGCTTCGTTTTGCCCATTGAGAAACTTTGGCAGCCATCAGCACCATTTCCTCTTCATCTTCAGACCCTACTTCCTGACCATCTTCAGAAGCCTCGTCTTCAGATTCTATTACCTTAGCTTTCAGAGCCTTTGAAGAACTCTTAGAGCTTAGGGCTATCCCTTTCATCTTCTTGGTAGATTCATCAGTCATTAGTTCCATCTCATGACTCTTCAATGAACTTATCAAGCTTTCAAGGGTCACAGTATCCAAGTCCTTGGCTTCTTGAAATGCAGTAACCTTGGGTCTCCACTTGGGTGGTAGGCTTCTCAACACTTTCCTCACATGATCTGCCTTAGTATAACTTTTATCTAAAACTTGAAGTCCAGAAACCAATATTTGAAACCTTGAGAACATGGCTTCAATATTTTCTCCTTCATTCATTTTAAATAATTCATACTGATGCACCAGCAGGTTAGCCTTAGCCTCTTTAACCTGCTTGTTACCTTCGTATTTGGATCTTAAGGACTCCCAAATAGATTTAGCTGTCCTCTTGTCCCCAATCTTCATGTACTCATCATGAGAAATAGCATTTGTCAGCATTCCTTTTACTGAGTGATGCTTCTTATAATCTAGCTTCTGCGTAGGTGTGAATGACCTTCTATTCTGATAGCTTACCACACCCTCTTTATCCATGTTTTCAAAATTGACACCCTCTTCAACCAAATCCCATAAGTCACAGTCTATACCAACAATATGACTGTATATTTTGGTCTTCCAGAAAGGGTATGCTGTCTCTGTTCCATTAAAAAACGGAACCTTATCAGATGATCTCATATCACGAGCATTGGAGTAATAATCAAACGGAATCTCATTGTTCTTCTTAGCAGAGTTATCACCAGCGTCAGACATGTTTTTCCACAGGATCTTTTACTGTATCACTTGTTAGGTGAGTTAGGCACAAACCAGGCTCTGATACCAATTGAAGGTGGAAAAACACAAGAAGGGGGGGGGGGTTGAATTGTGTTTTAGGAACTTAAAACTTTTTCTTCTTTTTACTTTAAAAGCAGCGGAATAAAAACTAAAGTGATAACAGGTGCTGAATAGAAAGAATGAGACACAAAGATTTATCCTGGTTCCTCTCACAAATTGAGAGTACGTCTAGTCCCCTTGATCCTTATCAAGAGCTTTTCACTATAATCTCACAAGATTACACAGTTGCTCAAGCACACTAGCAAGAGACTTCTCAGGTGCTCAAGTTACAAATAACAAGAGACTTCTCAAACAAACTTAAGAATAAGAATGAATGTTTAAGGAACACTTGATATACTATCAGAGGTGTTTACAAAATACAACGCAAATGCTAAAAGACTTTGAATGACAGATTGAACAAAAGATGTCAGAATATTTCAGAGCCTTCTTAGCGTAGTAGAACAGTAGTCAGTTCTTCAAGAGAAACCTTCTATTTATACTTGAAGAAATGATTAGCCGTTTGCAGAGATAAGGTGCCAGCTGGAATGATCGTACAATAGCAATAGCTGTAAGCTTCCATATTTGGTAAAGAAATCCAATTCCACTACCTTGCTATTTGAATTATCACTCAACCATTTTGAGTAATAATAGTACGATAGTACAATCCTCAATACGCTCCACTTATGGATAAGGTTAACGTTGTACACAACGAATATTCCTTTATGTGGATATGACAGAGCCTTGATGTAGAACATTCTTCAATCATGGACGCTGATCATGTCAGTTCTTGAGTGACGTAACATTCCATTTGTTTCAGAGTCTGTTATTGTTGCTTCTGACGATCTTCAGCACATGAGCTTCTCAGAGCCTTGCTTTTTGAGTCTCAGAACCACCAACTTCAGCACTTGAAAATTTAAGCTTCTGATGAGCAGCGTTGCGCTTTCAGAGCTTCTTAGCATGGCTTCTCTGCACTTGTTCTTGGTGCCTCTTAACATTTTTAATGCTTAATCCTGCACACTTAGAACAATCATAAGTACTACCAATTGCAATTTTAATACCTTGTTATCATCAAAACTTTCTTAAATACTAGGAGACTTGTGTCAGACCCACTTTGTTCCAACAGCATGGTGATGAATCATGCACACAGTAAAGAGGGGAAGTGTCTTCAGCAGCTTCAGTAAAATCTTTACTCCCCCTAAATTCAAGCCCCATCTTCATCAGTCTTCAAAGGATCAGTCTTCATTCGTCTGGTTCTTCAAAGTCTTCAAAAAGATGTGCAAAAATACAAGCACAATCTGTCTTCAACGATGTGCACACATCTGGTATCACATCATGTACCAGAGTAAACATATTGCACTACCTTTCCTCTTACTCCCCCTGGATATACTACTTATCTTTTCTCCCCCTTTTTAGCCATAATGTTGACAAAAAGTTTAAGATCAGAAAGAGTAATTAAATAGTATTGGGGTCATTAAATGTGAAATATACAGAGTAGATGGATCTTTGACAAATGATCTAAGCATCATCACATGACCAAGGTCTTTATAAAGAGATGCTTTAGTAGTCTTCAATTTCTTCAGTAGTTGTCTTCACAGAATCCATATAGTTCAGCAATCCATAGTCTTGTAGTCTTCATTCTTCATGGTTGCTGTATGTGCATTCATAGTTAAGCAAGTACAAGTTACCCATATTTCTATGAATGTAACTAAGTCACCCATATTGCTATGACTGTGACGTGAATCACCCATATTTCTATGACTGTGATTCTAAGCATAAAAGTCATCCATATTTCGATGAACATGACTAAGCACAATGAATCATCCATATTGCTATGATTATGATTATCATTATGCCCTATGCTTACAAACTTAAATGCTTTTGAGTTGTTTTGCACATAATCTACTCCTTCTATATCAAAAAGGTCATTCTTTGACCTTGTCTTCAGTAATGCTCTTGCAGATAGCATGATTTGTAGTCTTCAGCTCCAAATAAGGCTTCTTCTTATCAGAGGCTCCAATGTGGACCACATTGAGCTCTACATCAGGATCTTCTTCATAGTTCTTCATCACAGTATGAAAGGTGGAATAGTCTTGATATATTAAGTTGATAAAACCTGTGATGACTGCCTTGTTGGAGTAAGCCCTAAGAGCCAATCTATTTTCGTAGTATTTGCTTTAGGAGTTTGAATATAAATATGGCATTTCTTTATTATGTTTGTAAGGTTGCAAAATAATGAAGTCCCTAGAATAGAAAGTCTGTTTAATATTAAGTGTGACTTAATCATGAGATTACATTAAACATAAAGACGCTATTCTTAAAGTATCCGTAGTCGAGTTTTATCATGAATTGGGATAATGATAAAACATAGAGACTATTATGAAGATAGACTGATGATCGCATCTCATGGATCATAGGATAAGGAGTTATCAAGTCTTGACATAGGTATAAGAAATATTAGGAGTAATATTTATACCGGATTGACCCGCTATGAGAGTACTACATGCAAAGTTATGCAAAGTGTCATAAGTTACTCTCATGGTGATAATGGTGTAATCCGCCCTTAGACCTGAAACCACTATGTACCCTAGATGTGGAGTCAAGTGCTTTGTTACTGACCTAACGTTGTCCGTAACAGGATGACCATAAAGGCAGTTAATGGGTACTTCACAAAGCATGCTGAGGGACAGTAGTGTCCTAGATGGAATTTGCCAATCCTGCATAACAGGATAAATGTCATGGGCCCAATATTGAACTGGACAAAGATGACACCAAGTATGCTTTGTGTTCAATATAGACATAAGGGGCAAAGGGGTAATTGTACACATTGATATTATCACTAGAGGTTGTGTTTAGATCACATGTTAATTTCTCATAACTTGGGTAGCAATGATGTGTTGCTAGATACCGCTCATTGTTTATTATATTAAATAGAGGATTTAATATAATTGCCAACGTTATAGAAACCTACAAGGGTCACACACATAAGAACAGTATAATGTGAGATTGGAACACCGTAAGGTACGGTGCACCTCAGAGAAATAAGGAAATATGATAAGGGTATCATGGTAATTAAATAAGTGTATCATAATTTGTTATGAAAAAGAAAGCACTCATGTGTACATGACACATGGGGGGTGCGTTTCTTAAAAGATTTATTTAATTAAAAAGGTTTAGAAAATTTGTGGCCCAATGACAAATAGTTTGTCTTGGTGCACAAGACAAGAGGTTCTATAAATAGAACCCTTGTGAATGAGAAAAATACACTTGTGTGTATTTCTTGAGAAATAGAAAAACCTAAATCCTTATTTTCTTGCCTCCACTCACAAAAGACCTTCATCCTCTTGAGCTAGCACTCTCTTGAAGGTTCCTGTTCGTGTGGACTAGTTAGAGGCGTCACAACTTTGACGCTCGTGATCAAAATCGGTGGTGACTTGTACGTGACTAGTTCATGACTTGTTCGTGACTTGTACGTGACTTGCTCGTGATTCAAAGCCTCATCACCAGCTGTTCGTGAAAAGAAAGGGATTTTCTACAAGAGGTAAAAATCCTAAACACAAACCCATGCCCATTCGTAAGGATCTCTAAAGGAAAATTTTTAAATTCCGCTGCTTTATCGTTACTATTTTCCTTCAGTGGTATCAGAGCCACTTACGATTCCATGAGATTGATGTTTGTTTAAAATTCATGAATTCAGTTTTAATATGATTAAAACGGTTAATAAAGGATTAAAATTGAGCAATTAAAATTTGGCATCTAATTGTATGAAAATTGATGGTTAACATTGAAACGGCTTCGGAATCCGACAATTGTATGGTGAAACAGCGATATGTTAATTGTCATAGGTTTATACAAATAAGATTGATCAATACTTATATATGATATAAGTGATCTTGATGCAAAACGATGTATTGGATACATCGTTCATGATTTCGTTCAATAAAACAAATTATGAAAGATATTTGATATTATATTGATTCGTGATCATTTGCTTTGGAATCCGACATTAGTATGGTGAAGCAATGACATGTTAATCAATCGTATCGAATTTCGGTCATAAAAGGTTTTGACGGCACGAATTATGCATTAGGATTCGCGAAAAACTAGGTTTTTCGCACGGGCCTGCGCGGGGCGCAGATGGCAGAACCAAAATTGGCTCTCTGCTGTGTACTTGCGCGGGGCGCAGGACATCTGCGCGGGGCGCAGATCGCAGCTCCAATTTTGCCCGTTCGCCAAAATTTTAATTTTAATTAATTCACTCGACCCGAATTGATAATAATAATAAATATGTTTATTGTTATGATTAATGATGATGATCAATTAAGGGTGGCACAAATGTTGTGTCATTAAAATTAGGATTTGCAAAACGTATCAAGTGTTGATACGAAAGGTAGATGATAAATATATTTAATTTTGAAATCGTTTCAAAATTATAGAAATACCTTTTAAAATTGTTTTAAAAGAAAATATCATTAATTTGGAAATATTTTATTCAAAAGGGTTTTGATTAAATAATTTTCCATATTTGACAAATATATTTAATTTTGAAATCGTTTCAAAATTATAGAAATATCTTTTAAAATTGTTTTAAAAGAAAATATCATTAATTTGGAAATATTTTATTCAAAAATGTTTTGATTAAATAATTTTCCATATTTGGAGAGTTGTCAAAAGATTTGATTCTACTTTAAAATAATGTTGTTTATTTTGGCAAATTTTGATTCGAAATATTTAATTGCGAATTAAATATTTTTCTTTAATAATAAAATATGTGGATATTAAGTTTATGCTTTCCAGATTTTAGAACTCGTCAAGACTAATTTCAAACATTGTGCGTTCGTCCAACGCGAAGTGCATGTTTTACATTGGTAAGGCGCGATGGGATAATTGTAATATCCAATTTCTAAAATGATGGGTCGAACTTAACTAAACTAAAATATAATAAGATTATATATGTTTAGAAGCAAGCATTGGGAATGGTCCATAAGATGGATTGGAATAAGGAGTTATTCACCCAATGGATATATTCGAGAATTGTATGAGATACAATTGGAAGGAGTTTCTACCTAAACAATCATGTTTTGGGGGATTAGCCAACGCTAACTCAAAATGTGGTGAAATATGGATCTCGATCCACTAGAAAATCTTCCAACGGGATTTTCCGAATCAAATGATGAGGGTCATTTGTTTTGAGTAAAATAGTGGGAGCGTATTTAATTAAAGACCAAATTAAATATGATTTAGTCATAATATTTTACATATCTTTGTAATTAGAAATACAATACATATTAAGTTGTCCTTATGAAGGACAAGATTTTCAGAAAGGAGTTTCTGTATTGGTACAAATTGAGAATTGTTCTCAAATGCGAGAAAACTATAAGTCTTGAACTATAAACTATGAACAACCTACTATAACTAGATTGAAAATGGATACTTGTTAGAGGCATCAAGTTGACATCTAGATATAGAATATATAATAAATGATGTGATCATTCAATCTCAAGAAAGATCTTTTTGAAAGAACTTTAAGAGTATAATAAATTTCTCAACGGATCAAAGAGTTGATCATAGGTTCAATCCAACAAATTATAATGGAATAGATATAGACAAAATTGTTTTGAATATCTACCAGAATTTGTTGAGTTGAATGAGAATAAATTTGCACTATCAAAGATTTGAGATATAAATAAGATTTATATTCCTCTTATTTGAATAGTACAAAATGGTTGTCAAAGTAGAACGGCTATGGTTAGACCATGCTTGGAAGAGTCAAACCAAAAGTATGAAGTAAGACTTCAATAATGCACATATTGTTGTAGAAAGTCAGAATTTCTATTTCTACATCAAAAAGTATATGATACAAGATGTTGAATCTCAATTTTTCGAAAATAGAGATGCTTAAAGAATTAGAACATTGGCTATAATTTTAAGTCAACCCATATCTAGAATGAAAATTGTTTCATTGATAATGAGGGCTTATGCAATGACTTAAAATCAAGTTTGAAATGGAACACAATAATTGTTATTGAATTCCATCTAGTAATAGAAATAGCAATTGTATATCTTGTATTGACAATATATGAATTGTAGCCTTAAATGATAAGACAAGTAATGGTCCTATCATTTAAGCAAAGTCTTCTATACTATTACTCTAAGTCAAGTGATGGACTAGGGTTCCATGGTCTTGACAGGGTTATCTATAACAATCATGATAAGAGCCAAATATGATTTGGACCTTAAATATATCAAGAGCATTGTTGTTTAGTGCAAATATACGATGTGTCAATAAAATAACACATGACCTATTTGAACAATATACATGGGATGTATGTCGACCACTAAACATATTTGATATATTGAGTTTATTTTACTTCATTAACATTGATGATTAAAATCATTAGATGTTGGTAGGTGTATGACACCAATTAGAAATCTTTGAATTTGTCAAAGAAATTCAACAATGAAGAAAATAGAACTCGACAAAAAAATTTAAGTTATATGAATGAGTCATATCAGTAAATACTTAATTAAAGGACTATAATAAACTATTTTATCACATCATGTTTGACATGATTCAAGGATAGTTTAATTATATATTGACTCTTTCTATAAATCTCATTACTTATAATTAATCTTCACCCACAATTGGTTCCCTTTTAAAATGATCATAAAGACACCATATGCGATATGGAGGTAAGTGTCATACCCAAATTTTGCCCCATATTTTTTTTATGACTATTTTGCCCCTCGTTTCTTTTTATTATTTACCATTTTACCCTTACATTATTTTTATTTCTTATTTATCATTTTTTTTTTTAACTAGTTACTTGTATTACAAGAAACCTTTTAAAAATCAATTTCTCATTTCTTTTTCTTTCCATTTTTAATTCATAAACATTTCACATAATTATATTCCATCATGCATATTTTTATTCTTGTTTTTTATTCAAAAAATGATCAAAAAAATCAAGCAAAGGTAGTAAAAATTTCTCATTCCCATTTCACCTCATCATGGACTTAGAACCTTCAATTTTCAAGCCCAATTACCACAAATTTTTGGAACAAAAGAGAGTCAAAAAAAATAGTACAAATATCTTAATGATAAAACTCCAAAATGCCCTCAATCCTTCCCACAAATCACCACTCCTTCTAACCTAATTCTATTCTATAAATAGAGGTCTCAAATTCAGTGCCTTAGGGTTGGAAGAACACTAAAAACGGCGCAGCTACAGTACCATAATCAAACTCCATTTTCTTCAATTTCATAAAAAATCAAAACTCACAAAAACTCATTCAAACTTCAAATTCTTGATCAAATAAGTTTCCAAACACTTCCAGTAGACTATACCAGTGCCAAATCGCAATTAAAACGGTCCAGAAATACATCAACTAAAGCTCAAAAAACTCACAAAAATGTGATAATGGAGTAGGAGTTTCTAGCCTCTGTTTCAGTCTTCTTTCAACTCTATTCATCTTATTTTTGCGTGGGTAAGCTTTTCCATTAATTAATTTTGCTTGATTGGGTCTGTATTGTGATTTTGAAATTTTTCCACTTACTTTGTTGCCGTCGTTTTTCCTTATTTAAGCATCATTTTGGAAAAATAATGGCATATTCATGATCTACGCGAAATATCGTGTGAAATAGTGTATTTGGTTGTTGATTTTGATGATGTTTTGAGGTTTTTGGGTTTGAACCCGTGTTGCTTCTTCAAGCTCCATCAATGGAGTTTTGTTCTGGTTTCTTTGTGAAGAAGAAGAGGGAGGTAGGAGACGATGACGTGGCAACACGTCATTGGCTCCCTCCCTTTTAAAACACGTGCGTTGGATTGAAACGAACGGACCAGATTTTAAAATTTTACTGTGTACCTCACCTGCGCGCCACACTGAATCTTTTTTGTTGGACTTTCTGTTTTTTGGTTGACTTTGACGTGGACTGGGCCTTTTGGCCCAGATCTGCTTTTAACACCCCACTTTTTTTACTTTGCTTCTTAATTTGCACCCCCCCCAAAATGACTTAAGTGATTTTTTTAGCTTATTTGCAAAAGCACTTTTGTGGACTTTAACTTAATTAAGTTTTTGGTTCACATATTTATGCTAAAATTAGTTAAGTCATGTTTGACTACTTTTCAAACTTTTTCAACTTATTTTCATAAGTGATTTTCCAATTAAGCTATTTTGTGCAAAAGTGCTTATTTAGGGTTTCAAGAAGCTCTTTAGCTTATTTGACCCTAATTTTTACACAACATTGATTCACATACAGTAGTCACTGTATACAATCATTTTCAAACTTTTTCAACTTATTTTCATAAGTGATTTTCCAATTAAGCTATTTTGTGCAAAAGTGCTTATTTAGGGTTTCAAGAAGCTCTTTAGCTTATTTGACCCTAATTTTTACACAACATTGATTCACATACAGTAGTCACTGTATACAATCATTTTAAAACTTTTTCAACTTATTTTCATAAGTGATTTTCCAATTAAGCTATTTTGTGCAAAAGTGCTTATTTAGGGTTTCAAGAAGCTCCTTAGCTTATTTGACCCTAATTTTTACACAACATTTTGTTTGATACAGTAGCTTTTATATATGAATGTTATTTTGCTTTTCCAACTTATTTTCATAAGTCATTTTAGCTTAAGTTGCTTTTTAGCTTATTTTAATAAGTGCTTAAGTAATCCAAATTACTTCTTTAAGTACCTTTGGGTCACTTTCTTTTGCACATATTTTTTGTCTAACCCTAATTAGTTTAGGTCAATCATGTTTGCTTATGTTTGTTTATTTATTGCATACTTACATGTATTAATTTAATTGGTCGCAATTTAATGTTCGTATCATATTTAATTTATTCATTCATACATGTTTATTTAGCATTGCATATTTACATTAATCATTTGTATTATTTCAACTTATCCATTTGCATTTATGTTTTGCACATTTCATAACTTACTTTGTTATTATTATTATCTGTTTTGCTATTGTGTCTGCTCTGTTTCTCTTGATCTTTTTCTTTGGACTTTGCTTTTCATAATAAATTAATCAAACTTTTCATAATAAATAATGAATGAAAAAGGGAGAATCTGGCCACTGCTTCTTTCTTCCCTGAGTTGTCTTGGTAGCCGGTCCTCTGACTAGCTTACTCAAGCTGCTCTCATTCTAAAACGAGCATTAAAACTGACCAATCTTCGTCTTTCCCTTTTGACTTTATTTTCACAATAAGATTAATCAAACTCTTTGCAATAATCAATGAATGAAAAAGGGAGAATCTGGCCACTGCTTCTTTCTTCCCTGAGTCGTCTTGGTAGCCGGTCCTCTGACTAGCTTACTCAAGCTGCTCTCATTCTATAATGAACATTAAAACCAACCAACACTCGTCCTTCCTTTTAAACACTATTTCTGAATAAACCTAACCAAAGATTTTCATAACAAATAATGAATGAAAAAGGGAGAATCTGGCCACTGCTTCTTTCTTCCCTGGGTTGTCTTGGTAGCCGGTCCTCTGACTAGTTTACTCAAGCTGCTCTCATTCCAAAAAACAAGTGTTAAAACTTAACCTCACACACTTAAACTTCTTTTCAGAAAACAATGGATATACGCTTTATCCATTCCTCTGACACATACACAGCTTAAGCCTCCAAGTGGAGCATACAAGCGTCGTTGTATCAGCGGAATACGAAATAAACGTTATTCGCATAAAAACAAACAACCGCACAAGCGTTTTTTACCAGAACTACGTGAGTTTTGAGTTTCCCATTGCACCGGGGAATACGTAGGAGCGGGCTCCTACAACCGTCAAACTCGATTAATAAAAAACCTTTATTTTCTTGTAATTTTTATTTGGAAACGAAGTAGAGATTAGATAAGAGAAAAGGCAATTTAATTCAAACCTACGCAAACAAACCCCAAACCACCTAAACGGTTCCCATCGAGTACGATGGATGCGAGGGGTGCTAACACCTTCCTCTCGCATAACCAACTCCCGAACCTAAACCAAGGTTTTAGCGATATTTTCCTTTCCCCCCACGGGATAAATAAACGTCGATGGCGACTTCATTGTTTAAAAATGGAAGTGATTTTCCAGCCCGCTACAGCTGGCGACTTCACTGGGGAATCTTGAGAGTTAAGCCCAGTTTAGTTGGTTTGTTCGTTTGTTTGCTTTTTCAGGTTTGCAGTATCTTGCCTTATCTTTTATTTTTCTGTCAATTATATCTGCTTGGATTGGCTGTTTCTCTTCTTCTACTCCTTTTATTTTTCTTTTGCCTTTGTGGCGTGGTTACTGTGAGAAGCTCTACACCCGAGCTTGAGAAAAGCTTAGGCTAAGCTAGAGGTCTTTATGTTGGGTAACCGGTCCGCTGACTAGTAACTCCGGCATAATCACCTCGCCTAGAGTAGATCCTCTTGGAGATGTCAGGACATCGGTCTGCTGACTAGTGTCTCTGATGTTTTCTCGTTGGGTCCGTGACTCTAGGGACCTTTTATTATCCGGTCTAGAACCAAACCTTGTTAATAGGGACCTCTGTTTAGAACCCGTGTCAAGGTTGCTCAACGACCTTACCTAGAGGAGATTTCTTTTTGGACGCGTTTGTCGTGAGCTTTGCAAAAACGACAAACGTTTCCAAAGGGGCAATCCGTGATTTTAGACACTTCATCAACTTTAGAACAACATGTGAGAGGGATGGATTACAGGTAACTTTGAGCCTCTCGACTTCAGAAATGTCAATTACACCTCTGCTTCATCGCGACAGAATCTGCGAAACTGCTACAAAAGTGCATTCATGCATCCATGCACTCATGCATTCAGTCATAGAAAAATATTTTTGCATAACATTTGCATAAAAGATAAAATGATGAAGCATAAAAACTTTTGCATGCATTTGCATTCATTCAAAAGACCATTATCTTATCTTCATATGTCCACCTATCCAGCTTCATCCCCGACACTGATACCGGACTCCAAGCATTTCAAGGAAACCATGGAAAACATGCAGAAGCAGATTGATGCCTTGAAAGGCGATGTGGGCCAAGTGACTGACAAGCTGGACCGTGTTTTGGAAATACTAGCTAGTCTCATTCTGCCTTCAAGAGTAGACACTGCAACAGTAGGGGCAAATCCTCCAATTGATTCCCCATTGTCAAATGTGGTATGGCCTTCATCCGGTTCATCATCCGGACGTACTTCTGCAGTTGGTAAAGTCACCCAAGGGGCAATGGGTACCAACACCAAATTCATGGTTGGCCAGCCAAGAACTCATCAGGTCCAACCCATGTTTGCTATGCCTCGAAGTCTAGAGGATCACATGAACGCTCATCAAGATGATAACTCTAAGGGAAAATCTGTTGTATCCCCGAGTGAGGAAATTCGCCAAAGGTTCAAGGCAATAGAGGACAAGTTAAGGATGATGGAATCATTCTTGCCCAACAATGTTAGCCCACCACACTCTCACTCTCACTCAATGGTGTTTGCTCGCACCCCATGCTTCAATCATCAGTATCCAACAGTTGTTCAACCTCAACAATTCCAAGGGTTTCCAAAGCAGGCAATACAGACGCCTTTGAATCATTCCCAGTCAAGACAGTTTGCACAGAAGCCAAGACGGCAACTGAATCTGCCAAAGGCCACTCGGGAAAAGAAAGTGATTGATCCAATCCCAATGCCATGCAGTCAGCTCTTATCATATTTAGTGCACAATGGAATGATAACCCCAAGAGCTTTCAAGCCAATGTTTGCGCCATTCCCTAATTGGTATGATCCCAAAGCGAAATGTGAGTTTCATCTTGGGGCAGAAGGACATACTATTGATAACTGCAAGGCTTTCAAACGCAAGGTTCAAGAGCTCCTTGATCAGAAGCGGTTGACTTTCAAAGGAGAGGGTGAGCCCAATTGTGAAGGATAGCTTGTTGTCAGGCCATGCAGACCCATCTGTGGATGCTAGTTGAAGGGTTCAAGGATTGAATCAAGCCACAAAAATTATCATTTAGGCTGTTTCCTTTTTGTATTTTCCTTTGTTTCGCTAAGTATTTACTTACAGTTAAATTTTGTTTGTTTGGAATGTTAATCTTAATGAAATGATAATGCATGTTTTGAATCCATTCTTTCATGTCCATTCACTTTTCTTTCTTACTCTTCACAAAAGCAAAAATATATATCGATACTTCTCATCTCATTTATTTCTTTATCATTTCTGGTTGAACAAAGATTGGAGAGAGGATGATGAAAAACGAAATAACCAAGTTGCTACAGTATGCTTTCAAATAAAACTTTGTTGATGATGTAAGGCATTGTTTCAAATTTCCAAACACCGGAGAAATAAGGGAGATAATCCGTAGTCACCCCATTTGAGCCTAGAAGTTGGTGTTTCTTTCTATACAAAAAAAAACCCGCAATTTAACCCGGGGCAGGGTAGTGTTCAGTTAACTCGACCATGCGTTCGAGTTTCAAGAGAAAAACAAAAATTAATAAGGTGTTCCTCATCACCCATTTGCAAAGGCAGTCACAATTCGCCAAACAAAATACAAAAAAAAAAAAGAAAGAAAAGCCCGCTAAGTCAAAACCTCAAAATGGCTTACGCAAAAATTAGGGTATCCCGCTAGACTAAAATGCAAAAGAATAGTCTAGGCAAAAGTTAGGGATTGAAAAAAAAAAAGAGAAAAAATGCAAAAAGCAAAGGTCACCAAAATTCGTGATAAAACAAAATCATGTGACCAAAACAAAAGGCCAATGTGATTGCCACAACAAAAGGGAAACACACCTTTGGTTCCCGAACCATCACAATCTCAGAAAACCTCTTGGGACTTAGACTTGTGAGTTGAGTTAATTGAACTTAGGGCTGAAGATCATCGCGAAGAATGGGACGGGTTGAAATCAAAACTTTGAGCCTTATATCCTTTTATTCAGAAACCGTGAACCAGGCCACGTTATAACCCTCAAAAGACCTAATTGAAGCAAGGTTTATTTTGAAAGCATACAGTAGCAAGGTTGCGTTAACCTGACTCACAAGAATCTTTTGTCAATCTTTTGTCAATATCATACTCTCACACTTTCTTCCACAATACACATCCAATGTACATAAATGTCATCTCAATTTCAATTTCAAACTTGCATTATAATTGCATTAGAATTACTATTTCAAGCAAACAGGTTTATCTGCAAGTCTGCACTTGACAACAAGGAAGTTCCAACTCTGAGCTGTCACCAAGCAATCAAGAAGAACCTTGGACTAATCTGGGGCAGCTATCTCAGGACTTCACTTAATCATGGGGCACATCCCCTAGAAAGGTCATTCAGCATAGACAAAGTGTCCTCAGATCGCATCATGGAAAGCGGTATCAAAACCCAGATTTCAAGGACTTAATAAATCAGTTCAAAACGCTCTTAATCAGGGGCAAATCACCTTAGGGTTCTGCCAATCAAAAGCAAACTCTGATGACTAGGGGCAGATCACATGAGGATCCTGTTGGCTCAGCCAATCATGTTTCAGAATGGCTCAATCTAGGAGCACACCCCTCAGAGAGGGAGAACCAATATCAGTAAGTTGGCCAAAGTCAAAGCAAAACACTTCAAATGCCCAACAGACTGGGACAAGTCAATACACACAGGGGCAGGTTCTCCCTATATCTTCAAGCTACTCGAGCAAAGCCTGATGAACATCTGCAACCACCGGATTCAGAATTGGTGTCGGGGATTAACTTCAAGCCATCATCCCACGAGAAGCCATGATACCATCTCCAATTATTCACCACCCACCATAGGGGCACCAATCATCGTCATGCATTAGTCATGTCATTTCATTCACACAAATAAGCGTCATGCATTAGTCATGTCATTTCATTCATGTAAATCATTAGCATGCATTGATCACGTCATTTCATTCAAGCATCAGGTATGCCCCATACCACAAGACCAATAACTCAGAAAAAGCCAAATAGCCAAATCAAACATCCACAATCAAGAACCAAACCTTGCATTGACAATCTCAAAGTCCAATGATTATTGGCAAACACTTTTAAAGTCCAATGATTATTGGCAAACACCTTCAAAGTCCAATGATTATTGGCACAAAGTTAAAGTCCAATGATTATTGGCACACCTTAAAAGTCCAATGATTATTGGCAAACACCTTCAAAGTCCAATGATTATTGGCACAAAGTTAAAGTCCAATGATTATTGGCACACCTTCAAAGTCCAATGATTATTGGCAAACACCCTTAAAGTCCAATGATTATTGGCAAACACCCTTAAAGTCCAATGATTATTGGCAAACACCCTTAAAGTCCAATGATTATTGGCAAACACCTTCAAAGTCCAATGATTATTGGCAAACACCCTTAAAGTCCAATGATTATTGGCAAACACCTTCAAAGTCCAATGATTATTGGCAAACACCTTCAAAGTCCAATGATTATTGGCACAAAGTTAAAGTCCAATGATTATTGGCACACCTTAAAAGTCCAATGATTATTGGCAAACACCTTCAAAGTCCAATGATTATTGGCACAAAGTTAAAGTCCAATGATTATTGGCACACCTTCAAAGTCCAATGATTATTGGCAAACACCTTTAAAGTCCAATGATTATTGGTAAACATCACTCAAAGTCCAGTCATTATTGGCAAACACCCTTAAAGTCCAATGATTATTGGCAAACACCTTCAAAGTTCAATGATTATTGGCACAAAGTTAAAGTCCAATGATTATTGGCACACCTTCAAAGTCCAATGATTATTGGCAAACACCTTTAAAGTCCAATGATTATTGGTAAACATCACTCAAAGTCCAGTCATTATTGGCACACCTTCAAAGTCCAATGATTATTGGCGCACCCACTCAAAGACCAATCATTATTGGCACCTACTCAAAATCCAATATTCAATGGAACCCAAATAAAACCTAGTGTTCATTAACACCCATTTTGAAACCCGACTTCTAATAGCACACAGTCATTTCATGTCATCACATACATGCATTTCATTCTATGCATAAATAGTCATGATAAACATGCATACATAAAGCAGGTTCAAAGGTTTCTCCTTGCAGAATACAGGCTTTGGTCTCTTAATCACAAGAGGCAGCTTGACTTTCCCCCAACAAAGTGGTTGGTGTGTTATTTCGTCAGCAAATCAGTTGCAAAATCTCCTCCCCAGTGAATTGCAAACTCTATGGAAAATTTCTTCTACAAAGATAACCACAACAGTTTGCATAAACACATCATTACAATTTCAAAGGGATCTTCAGTGAGAGCTGGATAAGATCTACAACAACTTCAGAGAAAGTTTCAGCGAGAGCTGGATAAAACAAGCTTCAGATTGGATCTCCGGCGAGAGCTGGGTAAAATCTTTCAACAGATGGATCTCCGGCGAGAGCTGGGTAAAATCTTCAACGAGAGTTGGGTGAAGTTTCACAGATAGATCTTCAACGAGAGTTGGGTGAAGTTTCACAGATAGATCTTCAACGAGAGTTGGGTGAAGTTTCACAGATAGATCGTCAACGAGAGTTGGGTGAAGTTTCACAGATAGATCGTCAACGAGAGTTGGGTGAAGTTTCACAGATAGATCGTCAACGAGAGTTGGGTGAAGTTTCACAGATAGATCTTCAACGAGAGTTGGGTGAAGTTTCACAGATAGATCGTCAACGAGAGTTGGGTGAAGTTTCACAGGTAGATCTTCAACGAGAGTTGGGTGAAGTTTCACAGATAGATCTTCAACGAGAGTTGGGTAAAGTCTACAAAATTGGATCGTCAACGAGAGTTGGATAAAGTCCACACAGAGGAATCTTCAGCGAGAGCGGAAGAAAACCTACACAGAGGAATCTTCAGCGAGAGCGGAAGAAAACCTACACAGAGGAATCTTCAGCGAGAGCGGAAGAAAACCTACACAGAGGAATCTTCAGCGAGAGCGGAAGAAAACCTACATAGAGGAATCTTCAGCGAGAGCGGAAGAAAACCTACACAGGGGAATCTTCAGCGAGAGCGGAAGAAAACCTACACAGAGGAATCTTCAGCGAGAGCAGAAGAAAACCTACACAGAGGGATCCTTGGCGAGAGCTGGATGGAACTTACTCAATTTCATATTGACCTTCAGTGGGAGCGGCTGGATAAAATCTACTCAACTTCAGATTGACCTTCAGTGAGAGCGGCTGGATAAGATCTCCTCAACTTTACTAAGCTTTTCAGCATGGATGGCTGGTTAAGGTTAGTCCTACTTTAGAGTTTGTCAGGTTCCACAAAAGGAATAACAACAGGTATACTCGATCCACTTATCTCATCAACATTCACTTCCTGGCAAAATTAGGGCATTCTGTATTTAATTATCTTCCACCAAAAGAATACGAATACCAGGGCTATTCGCATTCTTATGGTTTAAGCTAATTAAATAGGGGCAGCTGTCATACCCTAATTTTGCCCCATATTTTTTTTTATGACTATTTTGCCCCTCGTTTCTTTTTATTATTTACCATTTTACCCTTACATTATTTTTATTTCTTATTTATCATTTTTTTTTTTAACTAGTTACTTGTATTACAAGAAACCTTTTAAAAATCAATTTCTCATTTCTTTTTCTTTCCATTTTTAATTCATAAACATTTCACATAATTATATTCCATCATGCATATTTTTATTCTTGTTTTTTATTCAAAAAATGATCAAAAAAATCAAGCAAAGGTAGTAAAAATTTCTCATTCCCATTTCACCTCATCATGGACTTAGAACCTTCAATTTTCAAGCCCAATTACAACAAATTTTTGGAACAAAAGAGAGTCAAAAAAAATAGTACAAATATCTTAATGATAAAACTCCAAAATGCCCTCAATCCTTCCCACAAATCACCACTCCTTCTAACCTAATTCTATTCTATAAATAGAGGTCTCAAATTCAGTGCCTTAGGGTTGGAAGAACACTAAAAACGGCGCAGCTACAGTACCATAATCAAACTCCATTTTCTTCAATTTCATAAAAAATCAAAACTCACAAAAACTCATTCAAACTTCAAATTCTTGATCAAATAAGTTTCCAAACACTTCCAGTAGACTATACCAGTGCCAAATCGCAATTAAAACGGTCCAGAAATACCTCAACTAAAGCTCAAAAAACTCACAAAAATGTGATAATGGAGTAGGAGTTTCTAGCCTCTGTTTCAGTCTTCTTTCAACTCTATTCATCTTATTTTTGCGTGGGTAAGCTTTTCCATTAATTAATTTTGCTTGATTGGGTCTGTATTGTGATTTTGAAATTTTTCCACTTACTTTGTTGCCGTCGTTTTTCCTTATTTAAGCATCATTTTGGAAAAATAATGGCATATTCATGATCTACGCGAAATATCGTGTGAAATAGTGTATTTGGTTGTTGATTTTGATGATGTTTTGAGGTTTTTGGGTTTGAACCCGTGTTGCTTCTTCAAGCTCCATCAATGGAGTTTTGTTCTGGTTTCTTTGTGAAGAAGAAGAGGGAGGTAGGAGACGATGACGTGGCAACACGTCATTGGCTCCCTCCCTTTTAAAACACGTGCGTTGGATTGAAACGAACGGACCGGATTTTAAAATTTTACTGTGTACCTCACCTGCGCGCCACACTGAATCTTTTTTGTTGGACTTTCTGTTTTTTGGTTGACTTTGACGTGGACTGGGCCTTTTGGCCCAGATCTGCTTTTAACACCCCACTTTTTTTACTTTGCTTCTTAATTTGCACCCCCCCCAAAATGACTTAAGTGATTTTTTTAGCTTATTTGCAAAAGCACTTTTGTGGACTTTAACTTAATTAAGTTTTTGGTTCACATATTTATGCTAAAATTAGTTAAGTCATGTTTGACTACTTTTCAAACTTTTTCAACTTATTTTCATAAGTGATTTTCCAATTAAGCTATTTTGTGCAAAAGTGCTTATTTAGGGTTTCAAGAAGCTCTTTAGCTTATTTGACCCTAATTTTTACACAACATTGATTCACATACAGTAGTCACTGTATACAATCATTTTCAAACTTTTTCAACTTATTTTCATAAGTGATTTTCCAATTAAGCTATTTTGTGCAAAAGTGCTTATTTAGGGTTTCAAGAAGCTCTTTAGCTTATTTGACCCTAATTTTTACACAACATTGATTCACATACAGTAGTCACTGTATACAATCATTTTCAAACTTTTTCAACTTATTTTCATAAGTGATTTTCCAATTAAGCTATTTTGTGCAAAAGTGCTTATTTAGGGTTTCAAGAAGCTCCTTAGCTTATTTGACCCTAATTTTTACACAACATTTTGTTTGATACAGTAGCTTTTATATATGAATGTTATTTTGCTTTTCCAACTTATTTTCATAAGTCATTTTAGCTTAAGTTGCTTTTTAGCTTATTTTAATAAGTGCTTAAGTAATCCAAATTACTTCTTTAAGTACCTTTGGGTCACTTTCTTTTGCACATATTTTTTGTCTAACCCTAATTAGTTTAGGTCAATCATGTTTGCTTATGTTTGTTTATTTATTGCATACTTACATGTATTAATTTAATTGGTCGCAATTTAATGTTCGTATCATATTTAATTTATTCATTCATACATGTTTATTTAGCATTGCATATTTACATTAATCATTTGTATTATTTCAACTTATCCATTTGCATTTATGTTTTGCACATTTCATAACTTACTTTGTTATTATTATTATCTGTTTTGCTATTGTGTCTGCTCTGTTTCTCTTGATCTTTTTCTTTGGACTTTGCTTTTCATAATAAATTAATCAAACTTTTCATAATAAATAATGAATGAAAAAGGGAGAATCTGGCCACTGCTTCTTTCTTCCCTGAGTTGTCTTGGTAGCCGGTCCTCTGACTAGCTTACTCAAGCTGCTCTCATTCTAAAACGAGCATTAAAACTGACCAATCTTCGTCTTTCCCTTTTGACTTTATTTTCACAATAAGATTAATCAAACTCTTTGCAATAATCAATGAATGAAAAAGGGAGAATCTGGCCACTGCTTCTTTCTTCCCTGAGTCGTCTTGGTAGCCGGTCCTCTGACTAGCTTACTCAAGCTGCTCTCATTCTATAATGAACATTAAAACCAACCAACACTCGTCCTTCCTTTTAAACACTATTTCTGAATAAACCTAACCAAAGATTTTCATAACAAATAATGAATGAAAAAGGGAGAATCTGGCCACTGCTTCTTTCTTCCCTGGGTTGTCTTGGTAGCCGGTCCTCTGACTAGTTTACTCAAGCTGCTCTCATTCCAAAAAACAAGTGTTAAAACTTAACCTCACACACTTAAACTTCTTTTCAGAAAACAATGGATATACGCTTTATCCATTCCTCTGACACATACACAGCTTAAGCCTCCAAGTGGAGCATACAAGCGTCGTTGTATCAGCGGAATACGAAATAAACGTTATTCGCATAAAAACAAACAACCGCACAAGCGTTTTTTACCAGAACTACGTGAGTTTTGAGTTTCCCATTGCACCGGGGAATACGTAGGAGCGGGCTCCTACAACCGTCAAACTCGATTAATAAAAAACCTTTATTTTCTTGTAATTTTTATTTGGAAACGAAGTAGAGATTAGATAAGAGAAAAGGCAATTTAATTCAAACCTACGCAAACAAACCCCAAACCACCTAAACGGTTCCCATCGAGTACGATGGATGCGAGGGGTGCTAACACCTTCCTCTCGCATAACCAACTCCCGAACCTAAACCAAGGTTTTAGCGATATTTTCCTTTCCCCCCACGGGATAAATAAACGTCGATGGCGACTTCATTGTTTAAAAATGGAAGTGATTTTCCAGCCCGCTACAGTAAGAGTACCAAGTTTGTCTTTATGAGAATTTTGGATTAAAATTTATTAGATAAATCTAATTTCAAATGAATGAATGAATAAGTGGAAATATCCTAAAGAAATGGATATTGGTCCTATATCACTCTTAAGGACAAAAGGTTGTTTTGTTGATAGGTTTGAAACATTCCTCTAGTGGGAGTGTGTCTCTAAAAGAGACAGTGGGAGTGATATAGAACTTGGATAATATCAAGTACCACAAAACGTATTTATTTAAAAGGGAATACAAACCGGTACCTCAAGGGTGTTGAAGAACCATTGTTTTAAAGTTGCACAAATCCAAGATAAGTCTAACATATCACATATGGCTACAAGGTATGGTTTTATCATAACTCAGCAATGTGATATGATTCTCATGGAAGATGAGTTTTTGACTTTCTAAGAGGTCGTAAGACGATCTAGATTCTGAGAAGTGGCTAAATGCCATAAAATCTTAAATAGAAACCATATACACTAACCTTATGTAGATAATGGTTATGTCATCAAGATGAGTAAGACTTATACGATGAAAGTGAGTATTCTTTTCGAACACTGATATGGATGGTATTGAGAATACCTTATAATATTTGATTTCTTCTGCTAAATGTTGTACTACATGTTTTGGTAGATGGATAACAAAGTTGCATTCCTTAATTGGAATGACCTCATATATATGTGTTGGACATATACGTAAGGGTTTTGTTGATCCAAATGATGCTAGAAAGGTATATAACTTGTAGCTATCTAATTTTGATTAGATAGAGTTCTCAGAAAATTAAATTATTATTTGTTCCTTTTATGAAGTTTCATGAAAAACAAATTAACAAGGACAAAGCTATCTAATTTTGATTAGATCGAATAAATTTGAATATTTGTTCCTTTTGAAAGTTTTGTGGAAAACAAATGAAGGACAAAATATAAATCTTGTGCAAAGTTTTAGTGGGAGTGATAATATCTGATATAATATTAATCATCAAGACATTTTTCTTATACATGTGAGACATGACTAAGAAAATAACTCTTGATGCAACACTTAGGCAAGAATTCCTAAAGAGTTAGGAATAACCTATGTACTAAAATTGAAATTAGTGTTTGACACTAACTTACCTTCAAGAATATCCCTAAGGACCTTAAAGGAACTAAGGCCTATTTCTTGAAATAGATAGGCATGGAAAGATCATTATAAGGAAGTTATAATGATGGCTAGTTTCCATACCAATGTATTGTATATCATGGATGAATACAAACATTGAAAGCTATAAGATAAACTTCGTAATATGTTTGTTTCAGTTAAATAAGTTGAGTATTTAAGATTGGATCGTTTGGCTCATGATTGAGCTAAAGCTATGTTTCCGGTGTTACAAGAACACTTGAGAATAGATCTCACTGACGATTCATGAATATACTTAGAAACTTATATATTTTGATAGAGATCGAAATAGAACGTTGGAAGATACGTAAGATACCAACATAGGAAACAGTTCCTTATCCACTTACAAAGCCTCATGCGCAGTTGATGCGTGATGGGCATACTAGGCCTATAGGTATTAGAGAATACTTGATTGGCCTTAGTGCTAGTGGGAGATTGTTGGAGTAAGCCCTAAGAGCCAATCTATTTTCGTAGTATTTGCTTTAGGAGTTTGAATATAAATATGGCATTTCTTTATTATGTTTGTAAGGTTGCAAAATAATGAAGTCCCTAGAATAGAAAGTCTGTTTAATATTAAGTGTGACTTAATCATGAGATTACATTAAACATAAAGACGCTATTCTTAAAGTATCCGTAGTCGAGTTTTATCATGAATTGGGATAATGATAAAACATAGAGACTATTATGAAGATAGACTGATGATCGCATCTCATGGATCATAGGATAAGGAGTTATCAAGTCTTGACATAGGTATAAGAAATATTAGGAGTAATATTTATACCGGATTGACCCGCTATGAGAGTACTACATGCAAAGTTATGCAAAGTGTCATAAGTTACTCTCATGGTGATAATGGTGTAATCCGCCCTTAGACCTGAAACCACTATGTACCCTAGATGTGGAGTCAAGTGCTTTGTTACTGACCTAACGTTGTCCGTAACAGGATGACCATAAAGGCAGTTAATGGGTACTTCACAAAGCATGCTGAGGGACAGTAGTGTCCTAGATGGAATTTGCCAATCCTGCATAACAGGATAAATGTCATGGGCCCAATATTGAACTGGACAAAGATGACACCAAGTATGCTTTGTGTTCAATATAGACATAAGGGGCAAAGGGGTAATTGTACACATTGATATTATCACTAGAGGTTGTGTTTAGATCACATGTTAATTTCTCATAACTTGGGTAGCAATGATGTGTTGCTAGATACCGCTCATTGTTTATTATATTAAATAGAGGATTTAATATAATTGCCAACGTTATAGAAACCTACAAGGGTCACACACATAAGAACAGTATAATGTGAGATTGGAACACCGTAAGGTACGGTGCACAGAGAAATAAGGAAATATGATAAGGGTATCATGGTAATTAAATAAGTGTATCATAATTTGTTATGAAAAAGAAAGCACTCATGTGTACATGACACATGGGGGGTGCGTTTCTTAAAAGATTTATTTAATTAAAAAGGTTTAGAAAATTTGTGGCCCAATGACAAATAGTTTGTCTTGGTGCACAAGACAAGAGGTTCTATAAATAGAACCGTTGTGAATGAGAAAAATACACTTGTGTGTATTTCTTGAGAAATAGAAAAACCTAAATCCTTATTTTCTTGCCTCCACTCACAAAAGACCTTCATCCTCTTGAGCTAGCACTCTCTTGAAGGTTCCTGTTCGTGTGGACTAGTTAGAGGCGTCACAACTTTGACGCTCGTGATCAAAATCGGTGGTGACTTGTACGTGACTAGTTCATGACTTGTTCGTGACTTGTACGTGACTTGCTCGTGATTCAAAGCCTCATCACCAGCTGTTCGTGAAAAGAAAGGGATTTTCTACAAGTGGTAAAAATCCTAAACACAAACTCATGCCCATTCGTAAGGATCTCTCAACGAAAATTTTTAAATTCCGCTGCTTTATCGTTACTATTTTCCTTCATGCCTTTGGATAGCGTGCATAAACAAACGGAAGTTGTAGGCAGGTCTCCGTTGCCCGCTTTAATAGCAAGATTGCTATTGATCATCAAGAAGGCAAATACCAAGTTTGCCTCTTAATTTCTCAAACCTATTTGCATCCAAAGCCTTTGTAAAAATGTCAGCCAGTTGATTGTCTGTGGCTACATGTTCTAAGGTCATGACCTTGTCTTCAACTAGATTCCTGATAAAACGGTGACGAATATCAATGTGCTTGGTCCTACTGTGTTGGATAGGATTCTTGGAAATATTTATAGCACTCATATTGTCATAGTATAATGTGAGCACATCTTGCTCCACATTGTACTCACTCAGCATCTGCTTTATCGAAAGCAATTGAGAACAACTGCTTCCTGCTGCGATGTACTAAGCTTCTGCTGTTGAAAGAGCTACACAATTCCGTTTCTTGCTGAACCATGAAATTAGGTTGTTGCCCGGAAAGAAACATCCACCTGAGGTACTCTTTCTATCATCTGCACTGCCTACCCAGTCAGCATCACAATACCCTGTCAACCTTGAGTCTTCACCATGAGAGTACATGATTCCATAGTCACTTGTGCCATTCACATACTTCAAAATTCTTTTGACTTGTGTGAGATGACTCGTCTTGGGTTCAGCTTGGTATCTAGCACACACACCAACTGCAAAGGAGATATCAGGCCTACTTGCTGTGAGGTAAAGTAGACTGCCAATGATGCTTCTGTATAGGCTTTGATCAACACTGACACCTTTCTCATCCTTGGTAAGTTTGATATGAGTTGCTGCAGGAGTTCTCTTGTGTGTTGCATTCTCCATTCCAAACTTCTTCACAATATTCTTGGCATATTTGCTTTGAGAGATGAATATTGTGTCCTCCATTTGCTTTACTTGTAGACCAAGAAAATAGGTTAATTCACCTACAAGGCTCATCTCAAATTCATATTGCATTTGATGCACAAATTGTTTCACCAAGGCATCTGTCATGCCTCCAAACACAATATCATCTACATAGATTTGTGCTATCATGAGCTTTCCTTTTTCTTGTCTCACAAACAAGGTCTTGTCTGTTTCACCCTTTTTGTACCCTTGCTGTAGAAGGAACTTGGTTAAACTGTCATACCAAGCCCTAGGAGCTTGCTTCAACCCATATAGAGCTTTCTTCAATTTGTAGACATGATCTGGGAGATTAGGATCAATAAATCCCTTTGGCTGTGCTACATATACTTCTTCATTCAAGTACCCATTGAGGAAGGCACTCTTCACATCCATTTGAAAAAGCTTGAACTTCAAAATACATGCCACTCCTAGAAGTAACCTTATAGACTCAAGACGTGCTACTGGAGCAAAGGTTTCATCAAAGTCTACACCTTCAATCTGAGAGTATCCTTGTGCTACAAGTTTGGCCTTGTTCCTTGTGATAACACCATTTTCATCAGACTTGTTTCTATACACCTACTTGGTGCCTATGATGTTGACCCCATCAGGTCTTGGAACTAAGTCCCACACCTCATTCCTCTTGAACTCGTTCAATTCTTCTTGCATTGCATTAATCCAACAATCATCTGTCAAGGCCTCCTTAACATTCTTTGGTTCTATGGTGGATACGAAGCAAGCATTGGAGATTACCTCCCTTGACATAGTCATGACTGGTAGTTCTGGATTTCCTATGATGAGTTCTTTAGGATGATTCTTCTGAATTCTGATGGAAGGACCTTTGCTTGTTTGACCTTGATCTGGTTCTTGATCTGCTTTCTCAGAATTTTCTTCATCTTCAAAGTCTTCAGGTAGGGGGTCTGATGTGCCCACATCTGGTACATCATCATGCACTTTTTCATCAGGTTAGTCATTGACAACAATATTGATTGATTCCATCATTGTTCTGGTCCTGTTGTTGAAGACTCTGTAGGCTCTACTGTTTGTAGAGTAGCCAAGAAAAATCCCTTCATCACTTTTGGGATCTAGCTTTCTCCTTTGTTCTCTATCAGCCAAGATGTAGCATTTGCTTCCAAAGACATGGAAGTGTTTGACACTGGGTCTTCTTCCTTTCCAGATCTCATACAGAGTGGTAGAGGTACCTGCTTTTACTGTAACACGATTATGAACATAGCATGCTGTATTCATTGCCTCTGCGAAGAAGTAGTAAGGTAGTTTCTTTGCATGTATCATAACCCTTGCTGCTTCTTGTATGGTTCTATTCTTCCTTTCAACAACCCCATTTTGTTGTGGTGTGATTGGAGAGGAGAACTCATGTGCTATCCCTTCTGTTGAGCAAAACTCTGCAAATCTTGAGTTCTGAAATTCCTTGCCATGATCACTTCTAATTCTGATGATTGGGTTGTCTTTCTCCCTTTGAAGTCTTGTGCACAGATCTTTGAACTCTTCAAATGTGTCTTATTTTTCTTTGAGGAAGCTTATCCAGGTGTATCTTGAAAAATCATCCACAACAACAAAGGCATACCTACTTCCTCCAAGACCTTCAACTTGCATGGGTCCCATCAAGTCCATGTGGAGAAGTTCTAACACTCTAGATGTTCCCTGATGTGGCAACATTGGGTGTGACATCTTGATCTGCTTGCCTATCTGACATTCTCCACAGATATCCTTTTCTTCAATGACAAGCTTTGGTAGTCCTCTGATGGCTTCTTTGGAGATGAGTTTCAGCATACCTCTTAAGTGCAAGTGCCCAAGCTTTTGGTGCCATAGTTTTGCTTCATCCTTTTGACTCATAAGGCATGTTGTGGAATGAGTTGTTTCTGGAGGAATCCACAAGTATCAGTTGTCTTTTGATCTTTCTCCTTTCATTAGCAGCTCTCCTTTGTCAATGGTTACAAGGCATTCATTCTTTGTGAAGTCAACTTTTAGTCCTTGGTCACAGAGTTGACTTATGCTGATCAAGTTTGCCTCTAACCCTTTCACAAGCAAAACATCATCAAGGTTTGGTATACCATTATTGTGAAGTCTCCCAATTCCTTTGATCTTCCCTTTAGCTCCATCACCAAAGGTCACATAGCTGGTGGTATATGTTTTGATGTCTTTCAGATATTTTTCCACTCCTGTCATATGCCTGGAACAACCACTGTCAAAGTACCAATCTTCTCTTGATGAGGCTCTAAGGGATGTATGTGCTATGTGAGCAGCTTCTTGGATTCTTGTCTTCCATTCTTTGTTGGCCTTTGTATGATAAGCTCTAGTTTGTGAACTGGATCCCTTCTTTGGACGACTATACAGCTTGTAGTTGGAGGATTTTTTATGACCACGCTTTCCACAGTAATGACACTTTATGGTAGTAGATTTCTTCTTGTGTCAGTGTCTCTGATGTGGTGTAGGATGTGTCAACTTCATCTCAGTGTAAAATGAAAGTTGCTTGATTTCTTCTTGAAGAATACTTATCTTCTCTTGTAGCTCCTGCTTTTCACGCTTTAGTCTCATGACATCGTAATGTTGTTCCACCAAGGTTCTGCACAATTCTTCACTTTTGAGGAACAAGTCATTGTTCATGGAGACTACTTCTTTATAAGTGAGTTCATCATCAGAAGATTCGTTGTCAGAAGAACTTGCATCAGTTGTTATCCTTACATGATTTGCAGCCATATCTTCTGACTCATTGTCAGAGTTCTCTCCATCTGACCAAGATATTGCTAGACCCTTTTTCTGTTTCTTCAAAAATGTGGCACATTCAGTTCTTATATGTCCATAACCCTCACATTCAAAACATCGAACGTCTTTTTCTTTTTCTGTCAAGGGTTTTGCTGAGGTGTTTCCTTGTGTGCTGATGTTGGGCTGGATGTGCTCCACATTCCTTCTTGATCTTCTGTCTACTCTTTTTAGTATTTTGTTGAATTGTTTTCCAAGCAATACTACTTCATCTGAGAGATCTCCTCTGGTGTCAAGGTCATCATCAGCTTCTTCACTGTCAGTGTTGGAGGTAAAGGCTGTGTTTTTTCCTTTCTTTTCAACTTTTTCACTGAAGTTCATTTCAAAGGTTTGTAGAGAGCCCACTACCTCTTCTACTTTCATGCTTGCAATTTTTTGAGCTTCTTCAATAGCTGTGACCTTCATATCAAACTTCTTTGGTAATGATCTGAGAATTTTTCTTACTAACTTCTCATCAGATAGTCTTTCTCCCAGGGAATCAAAGGAGTTTGCTAGGTCAAGAATACTCATTTGAAAGTCATATATAGTCTCTTCTTCTTTCATTCTGAGATTCTCAAATTTTGAGTGGAGAAGTTGCAGTCTTGAACTTTTTACCTTGGAGGTTCCTTCATGGGTTGTCTTGAGTATCTCCCAAGCATCTTTGGCAACTGTGCATTGTTTGATGAGTCTGAACATGTTTTTGTCAACTCCATTGAATAATGCATTTAAAGCTTTATTGTTGCCAAGAGCTAGTGTATCTTCTGCTGGAGTCCAATCTTCTTCTGGCTTGAGTTCTTCTATGTCAGCTCCATTAGCATCCTTGACTCTGGGATGTTCCCAACCTCTTAGCACTGCTTTCCAAGTTTTACTATCAATGGATTTTAAGATGGCAGTCATGCGTGATTTCCAATAATCATAGTTTGTCCCATCAAGAAGAGGTGGTTTGCTGACCAAAGTTCCGTCCTTGTCCATGTTTCCAGAAAGTATCTTCCCTGGAGCTCACCTTAAAGCAGAACAGGGTGCCTGCTCTGATACCAATTGAAATTCCGGTAACAAGTTACAGATGTGCAGCGTGATGTGGTGCACGTTAGGTTTTAGATATACGATGTGTTGCCTAATGTGCCAACATCATAAACATACGATAACTTGATGAACAAGGAAAATAAAGTACAGAAGATAAAGAACACAATGTGTAATACCCGAGGCTGACGAGGGCGAGGAGTGGTCGCCGGTGCATAAGGCATGACAATGTGCGGCTCCTGATAGCTTCTAAGCAAACCGAATCACATCCGAATGAGAGGGTTCCTGAGGCTGTGCAGGTGTGGGACTGCATGGTTGAAGGAAGGCTTATAAGGATTGACGGGTACTACCTAAACCGACAAGATGCATCTTCTTTTCGGTAGCTCATTCCATAAGAACTCTATAGTTAAGCGTGCTTGGCTTGGAGTAGTCTTTGGATGGGTGACCTTCTGGGAAGTTTCCCGTAAAGCTTGCAAGTGAGGACAAAGCTCGCTGAAAAGACTCGTGTTGGTTTGTGGGGTCAGTCGGTCATCCTGAAAGCAGTTTGGGGTGTTACAAATGGTATCAGAGCAGACCTCTCCCAGTACGATGTGGTTCGGGGACGAACCAAGCGGAAGCTGGTGGGCATGTAATACCCGAGGCTGACGAGGGCGAGGAGTGGTCGCCGGTGCATAAGGCATGACAATGTGCGGCTCCTGATAGCTTCTAAGCAAACCGAATCACATCCGAATGAGAGGGTTCCTGAGGCTGTGCAGGTGTGGGACTGCATGGTTGAAGGAAGGCTTATAAGGATTGACGGGTACTACCTAAACCGACAAGATGCATCTTCTTTTCGGTAGCTCATTCCATAAGAACTCTATAGTTAAGCGTGCTTGGCTTGGAGTAGTCTTTGGATGGGTGACCTTCTGGGAAGTTTCCCGGAAAGCTTGCAAGTGAGGACAAAGCTCGCTGAAAAGACTCGTGTTGGTTTGTGGGGTCAGTCGGTCATCCTGAAAGCAGTTTGGGGCGTTACAAATGGTATCAGAGCAGACCTCTCCCAGTACGATGTGGTTCGGGGATGAACCAAGCGGAAGCTGGTGGGCATGTAATACCCGAGGCTGACGAGGGCGAGGAGTGGTCGCCGGTGCACGAGGCATGACAATGTGCGGCTCCTGACAGCTTCTAAGCAAACCGAATCACATCCGAATGAGAGGGTTCCTGAGGCTGTGCAGGTGTGGGACTGCATGATTGAAGGAAGGCTTATAAGGATTGATGGGTACTACCTAAACCAACAAGATGCATCTTCTTTTCGGTAGCTCATTCCATAAGAACTCTATAGTTAAGTGTGCTTGGCTTGGAGTAGTCTTTGGATGGGTGACCTTCTGGGAAGTTTCCCGGAAAGCTTGCAAGTGAGGACAAAGCTCGCTGAAAAGACTCGTGTTGGTTTGTGGGGTCAGTCGGTCATCCTGAAAGCAGTTTGGGGCGTTACACAATGAGTTTGTTAACCCAGTTCAGTGCAACTCACTTACGTCTGGGGGATACCAATCCATGAATGAATCCACTATGATAGCCCTAATTCAAAGGTTAAATTCCCCGTTTACAACCTCTCGGTTAGCCACTACCTTGTGTAACCCTACCTTTCTCTACCACAAGTTATGACTTCCCCCAGTCAATTCCCAGCGTATCCACCTTGCTCCCGCAAGGACCTTGCTCTACCACAAGGGATTTTAGTCTTGCTCCCGCAAGTACCTTGCCACCACAAGGAATTGTACAATCTTGTTCCCACAAGAACCTTGCTATACCACGAGGGTTTTGACAAACTCAATGAAGGAGATACGCTCCTCAACTAAAGAACCAACTCGTGCTTCAAAGCTTTGAGTGATTCAAAGTTCAAATCTTGTTTCAAACTAGAACCAAGAAGAGAACAACTCTATGCTTAAAAGCTTAAGAGCTAAATACAACCCTAATTCCAGTTTCAAACGAAACAAGAACACCTAGGGACAAAGACTCGAAATCCTAAAGACTAGATTTATGAATATTGATTTTGGTAAGTAAAACAAGTATTCAGCACTCCTTTATATAGAGAACGAGATCTGGTAGCTGTTTGTTGTATTTAAAAAACAAACTTATAGATATGATCTTTTAATAAAAGATATGTTTTGTTTTAAATCTTTTTCAATCTTTTTCAATCTTCTAGTAACAAACCAGCTTTTAAATCTTTTATGAATCTTCTTTAATCTTTCAGCTCGTTCCTTGGCGCGCAAGCTAGCGTGGATAAGTTTAAATCTTTTTCAAAGATCACACGCAAATATTTGAAAGCGTGTTTATAGGGTATTCAGTTCAGGTACCACATGTGTGCACATTAGTCACCACATCTGGACCAAAGGCTTATTTTAACAAATGAAGTCAACCCTAAAATAAACATAACCTTGCAGGTTGAAAACACTAACAATTTTGAACGTTACAAACATAATAAAGAAATGTCTTTTATTGTTAATAAATAAAGCACTAAAGTATTGGCATCTAGGGCTTACTCCAACAATCTCCCACTAGCACTAGAGCCAATGAAGCATTATCTTAATACTTATAGACCTAGTATGCCCATCACGCTTCAACTGCGCAAGAGCCTTTGCTAGTGGATTAAGAACAGTTTCCTATGTTGGTACCTTACGTATCTATCCAACTTTCTATCTCGATCTTTATTGAAATATAGAAGTGTCTAAGTATATATATATATATATATATATATATATATATATATATATATATATATATATATATATATATATATATATATATATATATGAATCGTCGGTGAGATCTATTCTCCGTTATTGTTTGCAAGATCAAACCATTACCATCACTAATGTGATTCAATGTAATCTGCAACACCGGGAATATAGCTTTAGCTCAATCATGAGCTAAATGATCCAAAAATACCCCACCTTTGTAACTGAAATAAACATATTACTTAGCTATATAGCTTACAATGTCTATATTCAGGCATGATATACAATATATCAGTATGGAAACTACCATCAATATAACTTCCTTGTAATGGTATTTCCCACACCTACATATTTCAAGAAATGGTCCTTAGTTCCTTTTTAGGTCCTTAGGGATATTCTTGAAGATCAGTTAGTGTCCAACATTAGTCTCAATTTTGGTATTTATTGAATATGCTACAAGCATATGGTGTATCTGATTAAGTACATATTAATCCATCTTCCAAAGCATATGGATTATTTTCACGTGTCTCTCTCTCATCCAATGAGATATGCTATTGTCCTTAAGACAAAGACCATTCTTCTAACACATGCGATGATTTTACACATCAAGTGTCTGAACACTTCGTCAATATATGTACATAGGCTATTCCTAACTCTTTAGGAATCCTTGCCCAAATACATAGGATATTCCTAACTCTTTAGGAATTCTTGCCTAAGTATTTGATCAAGAGTTATTTCCTTAACCATGTCTCACATGTAAAAGGAAAAGGTTTTTGATGATTAATATGTCAGCCACATATAACACCAGATTAATATTATAACTCCCACTAACCTCCTTGTGTGCACAAGATTTTATTATTTGTTCTTCATTAATATGTTTCCATAAAACTTCATAAAAGGAACAAATAATAATTTAAATTTCCGAGAACTCTATCTAATCAAAATTAGATAGTTACAAGTTATATACCTTTCTAGTATCCTTTGGATCAACAAAACCCTTATGTATATGTCTAGTACATATATATATGAGGTCATTCCAATTAAGGAATGCAACTTTGTTATCCATCTACCAAAACATGTAGTACAACATTTAGTAAAACAATTAAACAGATTTTAAGCTCTATGATTATATTTAGGGTTTCATCATAACTTGCATTATGACTTTGCGTGAAACCTTAAATGATCAATCAAATCTTAAAGGGTATTCTCAATACCACCCATATCAGTGTTCAACAAGAATACTCACTTTCATCGTATGAGTCTTACTCATCCTGATGACAATACCATTATCACCATAAGGTATGTGTATATGGATTCTGTACAAGATTTCATGTCATTTAGCCACTTATCAGATTTTAGGCCTTTTACGACCTTTTACCAAGTCAAAGATTCATCTTTCATGAAAACCATATCACCTTGTTGAGTTATGATTAGATCATACATCTCACCCATGTAATATGTTAGACTTATCTAGGATTTTGTGCAACTTAAAGCAATGGTCTTTCAACAACTTTGAGGAACCGGTTTATGTTCCCTTTTCAAACAAATATGTTTTGTGGTACTTGAAATTATTCAAGTTCTATATCACTCCCACTGTTTCTTTTAGAAACACACTCCCACTAGAGGAATGCTTCAATTCTAGCAACAAAACAACTTTTGTCCCAAGAGTGATATAAGACCAATATCCCTTAGATTCTTTAGGATTTTCCACATATTTATTCATCCAATTTTGGAATTAAATTTATCTGATAAATTTTTCAGTCCAAATTTTCATAAAGACAAACTTGGTGGTCTAACCTTTATATCATATATATGGTGTCTTTATGATTACTTTAAAAAGGGAAACTATTTGTGGGTGAAGATTAATTATAAGCATATAAATTTCTAAGAGTCAATGACATAATTAAACTATCTTTTATCATGTCAAACATGATGTGATAAAATTAGTTTACTATACTCCTTTAATTAAGTATTTAATACTATGACTTATTCATATGACTTAAATACTTTTGTCGAGTCATATCCTTTTACTCCATTTATCGAACTCCTTGACAAATTCAATGATTTTCTAATTTGTGTCACACACATATCCCCATCTAATGGTTTTAATCATCAATGTAAATGAAGTAAAATATACTCAATATATCAAATAAATATGTTTAGTACTCGACATACATCTCATGTATATTATTCAAATAGATCATGTGTCAATTTACTTTCAACAAGTAATTAACACATCAAATGTTTGTACCAAATAACAATGTTCTTGATATATACATATAAGGTCCAAATCTGATTTGGCTCTTATTACAACTGTTATAGATGTTCTTGTCAAGATCATGGAGCCCTAGTCCATTACTTGATTTGGAGCACTTGTATAGAAGACTTTGCTCAAATGATGGGACCACTACTTGTCTTATCATTCAAAGCTACTTTTCATATATTGTCAATACAAGGTATTTAATTAATACTTCTATTACCAAATAGAACTCAATAACAATTATTGTATTCTATTTCAAATTTGATTTTAAGTCATGGCATAGCTTTTATAGTCAATGAAACAACTTGTTTCATTCTAGACATAGCTTGACTTAAACTTATAGTCAATGTTCTAATTCTTTAAGCACCTCCTTAGAGATTCAACATCATGTATCATATACCCTTGATGTAGAAATAGAAACTTTGACTTTCTATAACTAGGTGTACAAAATTGAAGTCTCACTTCATTCTTTTATTTTGACTCTATCATGAACTATCTACGACACTCCCATTTCAACCAATTTGAAAAATCCGTTCTCCTTTGGCAACCTTTATTGTACTATTCAAATAAGAGGAGTATAAATCTCATTTATATCATATCTCTATTCTTTGACAGTGCAAATCATTTCTCATTCAATTCAACAATTTTCCGATAGATATAATAATTTTGACCATATCTATCCACTAAAATTGATTTGATTGAACCTATGACCAACTCTTTGGTCTATTGAGAAATTCTATCATTCTTTGTCGGTTTTTCTAAAGAATTCGTTTTAAATGATCTCATTATTTCTATTAAAAGTATGAAATATTCTATATCTAGATGTCAACTTTATGCTTCTGACAAGCATCCCTTTCCAATCTAGTTTATAGTAGGTACTTTTATAGAGTATAGTTCAATAGCTTATAGTTCTTCTTGCGTTTGAGAACAATTCTCAATTTGTGTACCAATTCAGAAACTCTTTTCTGAGATTCTTGTCCTTCATAAGGACAATATAATTTATAGTGTATAAAGTTTTAATTACAAAAATAAGTAAGATATTTGTAAAATTTTAATAAGGACTTTCATTAAAAAATTTCCACTATTTTATTCAAAACAAATGACCCTCACCATTTGATTCGGAAATTCCCGTTGGAAGATTTTCTAGTGGGTCAAGATCCATATTTCACTTTGTCTTAAGTCCACGGTGGGCGGATTACACAAGACTTAGTTATTTAGGTAGGAACTCCTTCCAATTGTATCTCATACAACTCTAATTCATCTTATGAATTATTCCCAATCATTGCTTCTTAAACTCATAAAATCTCATTACATTTGTTAAGTTAAGTTTGACCCTTACTTTAGAAGTTTGGATATTACAATTATCCCATCGCACCTTACCAATATAGAGTATGCACTTCGCGGTGGGCGAACCTACATAGTTCGATACTAGTCTTGATGAGTTCTAAAGCTTGGAAAGCGTAAACTTAATATTCACATATTTTATTAATAAACAAAATGCACTCCGCGGTGGGCGAACCCACATTTTCTTTATTAATCTCTTATGTGTCTTTTGAGGGATATTTAATTGTTTGATCTCACCGGCTTATTTAACATATTAAACGCTCTCACATGCATCAACATACATAAATAAAATGAAACAGTTGTGGCCCCTAGCGCAATTGTTCTCTCAAGCCAATGAGAGAACCTAAGATAACCTAATAACGATCTATACTTCTCCAAGCATAATCTCCAAGGTTGTCCTTCTTTTCTTGTGCTCTTTCTCTTCTTCATAAAATTATATTACAAGAAAGAATACTCGTTTTACATACGAGGGAGTAAGATGAGAAGAGAATTCATATTACATCAAGGGATTGAGAGATAAGGCACGACACGCATGTCGTATTTTAAAATCCAAAATAAAAATAAAATAAACTAAGGCCATAACCGATCATTACAAAAGTATAACAATAAACACATACTTTATTATTATAAACAGTTTAAGTCGTGTAGATTAATTAAAATTAAAATTTCGGCGAGCGATCAAAATTTCACCTACTGCTAGCTGCGCCCCGCGCAGGTCTGTATCTGAAACATCAACTTGGAATCTGCCATATGCGCCTAGCGCAGATGCCCTGCGCCCAGCGCAGACCCGTGAAAAAACCCTTGTTTTTCGCGAATCCTAATGCACCAATTTCGTGCCGTCAAAACCTTTCATGTCCGAAATTCAATATGATTGATTAACATGTCATTGCTTCACCATACTGATGTCGGATTCCAAAGCAAATGTGTTGGAACAAAGTGGGTCTGACACAAGTCTCCTAGTTTTTAAAGAAGTTTTGATGATAACAAAGTATTAAAATTGCAATTGGTATTACTAATGATTGTTCTAGTGTGAAGGATTAAGCATTAAAATACACTAAGAACAAATTCAGAGAAGCCCAGCTAAGAAGCTCTGAAAGCGCAACTATGTTCATCAGAAGCTTAAATTTCAAGTGCTGAAGTTGGTGGTTCTGAGGTTCAAAAAGCAAGGCTATGAGAAGCTCAAGTGCTGAAGACCTTCAGAAGCAACAACAACAGACTCTGAAGCAAATGGAATTTTACGTCACTCAAGAACTGAAGTGATCAGCGCCAATGATTGAAGATCTATCTACTTAAAACCTCTGTCACATCCACAGGAAGGAATATTCGTTGGTACAACGTTAACCTTATCCATAAGTGGAGTGTATTTGAGGATTGTACTATCGTACTATTATTACTCAAAATGGTTGAGTGATAATTCAAATAGCAAGGTAGTGGAATTCGATTTCTTTACCAAAGATGGAAGCTTACAACTATCTCTGCGTACGATTATTCCAGCTGGCACCTTATCTCTGGGAACGGCTACTCAATTTCTTCAAGTATAAATAGAAGACATCATTTGAAGAAATGACTACTGTTCTACTGTGCTATCACTGCGTTTAAGGTTCTGAAATATTCTGACATCTTTGTTCTATCTGTCATTCAAAGTCTTAAAGCAATTTGCGTTGTATTTTGTAAACACCTCTGATAGTATATCAAGTGTTCTTAAAACATTCATTTTTATTAATAAGTTTGTTTGAGAAGTCTCTCGTTAAGTGTAACTTGAGCATCTGAGAAGTCTCTTGCAAGTGTGCTTGAGCAAATTGTAATCTTGTGAGATTATAGTGAAAAGCTCTTGATAGTATCAAGGGGACTGGACGTACTCTCAATTTGTGAGGGGAACCAGGATAAATCTTGTGTCTTTCTTTACTTCTCTCAGCACCTTCTATTACCTAGATATTAATTCCTCTGCAAACTGTTTTTGAAAGAGAAAAAGTTTTTTTTCTAAAACACAATTCAACCCCCCCTCCCCTTGTTGTGTTTTTCCACCTTCAATTGGTATCAGGAGCTAGGTCTGTTGCCTAACTCACCTTACAGTGATACAGTAAAGATCCTAGAGGAAAAACATGACTGACGCTGGTGAGAACTCTGTAAAGAAGAACAACAATGGGATTCCTTTCGACTATGACTCCAATGCTCGTGATAGGAGATCATCTGATAAGGTTCCTTTTTTCAATGGAACTGAGACTGCTTATCCCTTCTGAAAGACTAAGATGTACAGTCACGTTGTTGGTATAGACTGTGATTTGTGGGACTTAGTTGAAGAAGGTGTTGCTTTTGAAAACATGGATAAAGAAGGAGTAGTAAGTTACCAGAACTGAAAGTCCTTCACACCTTCCCAGAAGCTGGAATACAAGAAGCATCACTCTGTGAAAGGAATGATGACAAATGCTATTTCTCATGATGAGTACCTGAAGATTGGAGACAAGAGGACTGCTAAATCTATTTGGGAGTCCTTGAGATCCAAATATGAAGGTAACAAACAGGTTAAAGAGGCTAAAGCTAACATGTTGGTGCATCAGTATGAGTTGTTTAAAATGAACGAAGGAGAGAACATTGAAGCCATGTTCTCAAGGTTTCAAATATTTGTCTCCGGACTTCAAGTGTTAGACAAAAGTTATACTGAAGCAGATCATGTGAGAAAAGTGTTGAGAAGCTTACCACCTAAGTGGAGACCTAAGGTGACTGCTTTTCAAGAAGCTAAGGATTTGGATATTGTAACCCTTGAAAGCTTGATTAGTTCATTGAAGAGTCATGAGATGGAGTTAATGACTGATGAATCAACCAAGAAGATGAAAGGGATAGCCTTAAGTTCTAAGAGCTCATCAAAGGCTCTGAAGGCTAAGGTTATAGAGTCTAAAGACGAAGCTTCTGAAGACGGTCAAGATATCAGGTCTGAAGATGAAGAAGAAATGGTGCTGATGGCCGCCAAGGTTTCTAAGTGGGAAAAACGAAGCAAGAAATATGCAGGCAAGTTTGGGGGATCTTCCAAGAGAATTGGTGCTTCTAAAGACAAAAAAGAAGATCAAAGCAAATGTTTTAAATGCAACAAGCCTGGTCATTTCATTGCTGATTGTCCAGAAAACAAGGGTATATCATCCAAGCAAGGTTCTAGCAAGGAAAGATATAAGAACAAAGTCAAGAAGAGCTTGCTAGCAACTTGGGAAGATCTTGAAAAAGACTCAGACTCAGATGATGATGTGGAAGCAAATCTAGCATTGATGGCAACCACCTCTGATAGAGAAGACTCTGAAGCAGATTCAGACTCTGATGATGAGGAAGAGGTAATTGCTAAACTTTCTAGAACTGAGTTAGTTGACTCTCTTAAAGATGCCTTAAAAATGCTCACTAAAAAGGCAGGTGAATGTAAAGTCTGTTGGAACATAAGAGGTTCTGACATGACTCATTTAGGTTTTGATGATAACAAAAGTATTAATATACAATAGGGTATACTAATGATTTATATACAAGTGTGCAGGTTTACAAGTTTATTTTATACTCATCTAATGCACTCTTGAAGCTCTGAATGGCGAAGCAGATTCTGACCAAGATTCAAGACATCAGAAGATGCTTTATATACATGGCCAGAAGCTACTCTTCAGAGACTACTTATCAGAATCTGATGTGGAAGATATCAGACTCTGATAAGAGCAGTGAGAGACGTTTTGTCAGAAGAACATTCTCTGCAACCATGATTGGTATATCATCATGTTTTGACACTCCAAAAGCTGGCAATAAATCTTATCCTCAGGATAGTGACGTTAGTACTATTGTACGATTTCTTTATCGGAATTGGCAACCACGTTCCTCCAAGATTGGTCGTATTCTAAGATTACCAGATTTGGATATATCTCGTACAACAAACCAGCTGGCACAATCTCACAACGTTAATTCAAATCCTATACACTCCACCAACATCTATAAATAGGAGCAGATTTGAAGCTTAATGACAACAATACTTTGAACAATTATGAAAGCGCCGTTACTCTGCAAAAACGTCCTAAAGCACAAAACATCAAATACAACTTGAACTCATATTCCAAATCCAAGACTCCAGTTTCAGCTTCTGTTAATTCATTAGTTGAACCTTAGAATTCTTTGATTAGATTCTAAGTTAAGTCTTGTTTTTAAGAGTTGTATTTATAACTTTACTGAACATTGATTTGTATATCTTTGTTCAGATTCTATTTATCTTATCTTTAGTTTTGTGAAGTCTCTTGCCTGCGTGCTTGAGCATTAGGAAGTCTCTTGTCTGTGGACTTGAGCATTTGGAAGTCTCTTGCTTTTGTGCTTGAGCAATTGTAATCTTGTGTGATTATAGTGAACTCTCTTGGAAGTACAAGAGGACTGGACGTACTCTCGATTTGTGAGGGGAACCAGTATAAAACTCTTTGTCTCGTTCTCTTTCCCTATCTCTTTACTTTCATCAGAAGATAGTTGATTGTGTTTTGTTTTTGATCCGCTGCAAACCTCTGATAAGTTCTTATACTTAGAAGAATTTTTTAAACTACCATAAACAGAATTCAACCCCCCCTTCTTGTGTTATTTTCACACCTTCAATTGGCATCTAGAGCCTGGTTCTGTTATTATCACCTAACAGTGAGACAGTTTCCTGTTTAACACAATGGCTGAAGGATCTCCTAAACCCTCTTTGAATGTTGTTCCTCTCAACTACGATACCAATGAAAAATCCAACAACAAGGCTCCTAAGTTCAATGGTGATAGCTCTATGTTTTCATGGTGGAAAGATAGAATTTACAGTCATCTCATTGGACTGGATGATGAGCTTTGGGATATTGTTGAGGAAGGAGTTTCATTTACTGGTCTTGATGAAAGAGGGAAACTTTATGTTGAAGAAAGAAAGAAGTTCACTCCTACGGATAAGAAGGCATACAAGAAGCATCATCAAGTAAAGGATATTCTGATTGGTTGTATAAATCACAATGATTACTTGATGATCACAGACAAATCTACTGCAAAGAGTATTTATGACTCTCTATGTTCTACTTACAAAGGAAACAAGCAAGTACAAGAAGCAAAAGCTACTGTTCTGATTCAACAGTATGAACTCTTCAAGATGAAGGATGATGAGAATATAGAAACTATGTTTTCTAGATTCAAAGTCCTAGTGGCAGGACTCCAGATTCTTAAGAAAAGTTATACAACTGTTGATCATGTAAGGAAGATTCTGAGAAGCTTACCTTCAAGGTGGAGGCCTAAGGTAACTGCTATCCAAGAAGCTAAAGACTTAAACACTCTTAGCCTAGAAGAGCTGATAAGCTCTCTCATTAGTCATGAGATTGAGCTATCTGCTGATGAGCCTCAGAAGAAGTTAAAGTCAGTGGCTCTGCCATCAACTTCAACTCCATCTAAGGCTCTGAAAGCTAAGATTGTTGAGCTAGAAGCTGAGGAATCTTCCATAGATGATCAAGAGGGTGGATCAGACGATGATTTGTTTGCATTCTTGTCTAGAAAGTTCCAGAAGTGGAACAGGAGAGGCAAAAACTACTCTAGCAGAGGCTCTGGTGTAAGGAACTCAAGCAACAAGGACAGGAAGGACGACTCCAAAAATTGTTTCAATTGTGGAAAGCCTGGACACTTCATAGCTGATTGCCCGGAACACAACTCAAAGGGTAAAGGTAGAAAAAGTTATGTCAAAGACAAAGCTAAGAAAAGTCTAATGGCTACGTGGGAAGACATAAATGAATTATCTGATGATGAAGACTCTAAGGAGGCGAATCTTGCTCTGATGGCTGTTGGAGCAACAGAAAATGAAAGTGATTCAGAGTCTGACACTGATGATATTGATGAGGTAATTTCTAATTTGTCTCCCACTCAAGTTACTAAAGCTTTGAAAGATGTTATGACTAAGTACATGGAAAAATCAACTGAGCTAGTTGTTTTTAAAGAAAAATTTAAATTGCTCAATGATAAAGTCAGCCATATTCAAGCAGATTATCAAAAATCTCTTAAAACTATTAAAATGCTTGAAACTGGCTGCAGATCATGTCACAAACCCTATGATGAGTACGAAGTATCTCTTCAAGAGTTTGTTCATCATAACATTGACAAAACTAGAGTAACTTCCATGATACACGGTGGAAGCTGCAATTATTACAAAAGACAAGGACTTGGTTCCCTTTCATCTTCTGATAAAGGAAATTCAAGTAAAACTATTTTTAAAGCAGCTTCTGAACCTTATTCTAATTCTGATGGAAACTCAGAACCTGTGACTGTGCCAGATGCTCCTGTAACATTGGAATCTCATAAGAAGACATCAGAAGATAAGTCATCTTCTGAACCTAAGTCTTCTAAAAACAAAGTTCCAATTACTTCAGCATCTAAGTCTACTAAAGTTAAAGCTATTAGAGTACCAAAGTCTGTTAACAAACAAGGCACCAGTACATCTAAAGCAAACTTAGTAACTAGTTCTCTGGCACAATCAAAAGGAAAATCTAAAGGACAACAAAAGCCTAAACATATTCTTAAAGGCCAAGTTGACTTTAGACATTCTGAATATCCCAAGAAGAAGAATAAAGCTCGTAGGACTAACCAAAGAGGACCCATCAGAATATGGGTACCAAAATCTGAAATAATATATACTGCAGGTATGCACCCAAAGAAAATGAGAAAGATCCTGGTATCTAGACAGTGGATGCTCTCGACACATGACAGGAGACAAGCTCTTGTTCCACACCCTGAATCAGCAAGAGGGTGGAACATTAGGATTTGGTGGGAACCAGAAAGGAAGAATCACTGGTATAGGTACAGTTGGTAATTCCTCCTTATCTATTTCAGATGTTTGGTTAGTAGATGGATTACATCATAATTTACTTAGCATAAGTCAATTATGAAGGTGTGAAAATAACACAAGAAGGGGGGGTTGAATTGTGTTTGGGGTATTTTAAAAAATCTTCTTCTAAGTATAGAAACTTATCAGAGGTTTGCAGAGGATATAAAAACCAAACACTAACAACTAGCTTCTGAAGAAAGTAAAGAGATAAGGAAAGAGAACGAGACAGGAAAATTTATACTGGTTCCCCTCACAATCCGAGAGTACGTCCAGTCCCCTTGTACAACAAGAGAGTTCACTATAATCACAAAAGATTACAATTGCTCAAGCACACAAGCAAGAGACTTCCAATTGCTCAAGTCCACAGACAAGAGACTTCCAATGCTCAAGCACGCAGGCAAGAGACTTCACAAAACTAAAGATAATAAAACAGAATCTGAACAATGATATACAAATCAATGTTCAGTAAAGTTATAAATACAACTCTTAATAACAAGACTTAACTTAGAATTCAAACAGAGAATTCTAAGGTTCAACTAATGAGTTAACATAAGCTGAAACTGGAGTCTTGGATTTGGAATAGAGTTCAAGTTGTATTTGATGTTTTGTGCTTTAGGACGTTTTCGCAGAGTAACGGCGCTTTCAAAATTGTTCAAAGTAATGTTGTCCTTAAGCTTCAAATCTTCTCCTATTTATAGATGTTGGAGGAGCGTATAAGATTTGAATCAATTGCGTGAGATTGTGCCAGCTGGTTTGTTGTACGAGATATATCCATATCTGGTAATATAGAATACGATCAATCTTGGAGGAGACGTTGTTGCCACTTCAGGTAAAGAGGTCGTACAATAGTACTAACGTCACTATTAAGGATAAGATTGATTTGCCAGCTTTTGGAATGTCAGAACATGATGATAAACCAATCATGGTTGCAGAGAATGTTCTTCTGACATAGAGGCTCTCACTGCTCTTATCAGAGTCTGATATATCCTATATAAGAATCTGGTTAGTAGACTCTGACGGGTAGCTTCTGGTCATGCATCTTCTGATGCTTTGAAACTTGGTCAGATTCTGCTAGGTCATTCAGAGCTTCAAGAGTGCATTAAATAATCTTGTAAACATGCACACTTGTATTTAAAACATTAGTATACCCTATTGTATATTAATACTTTTGTTATCATCAAAACTTAAATGGGTCACGTCAGAACCTCTTTTGTTCCAACAATCTCCCCCTTTTTGATTGATGACAAACCCAGTATTAATTTACAATGGTTGTTGATTAAATTTATCATTCTTCTCTTAGGTTTGTGAGTTTTGCAAGCTCCCCCTAAGTTCAGTAATGATTAATTAAATTAGTATAAAATTTTTATTTGAATTTTGAACTAAAACTAATACATTAGACTCTCAGAGGCTAGGTTTGCAAGCTCTCCCCCTAAGTCTGATACCCATAAAAGAAAATTGCACTTTTCTCTTATACGTACCATGTATCAGAAGTTCAAGTTTCAACTAGAAATTTTCTTCTATAACAAATCAGAAGATAACAAAATAAATAATATGGATTATTTTGGTTTCAGTTTAACATTCCATAAAATTAATAACTGACTCTTACTCCCCCTTTTGTCAACAAACAAAAAGATAAAAAGATAAAAACTGACAAGAAATAAATGACAAGTTTGAAAAACAATGGTCAAATTATAGAGTTTCAAGACAGTCAAGGAGGTTACAACTACCCAATTTAATGTGTGTCATAAAACCATAAATATGTCTGAGTTGAAAAGCACTATAAAAAGGCCATATCCTTTGTCATTTCACTCAACACTTCATATTCATTGTGATAAACAACAATGAAGAAGGATAGAAGAGTAATCAAAAGTAAGAGTACGCAGGAGAAGAAGAAGAAGATGAAGATTCAACAAGATTCAAAGTCTAAGAAGAATCCTCAAAAGATGAAGGCTTCAACTTCTGCTCCCGTCAGAAACAACTATCAAACAAGATCCAAGACCAAACAGGCAGAGCCCTCCTTAGAATCAGAATCTGAATGTGATCCTGATTGGAAGAATTTTATGAGAACATATGTTCCTCCTAAGGAGTATAACTCCTCATCCTCTTCATCCCCCATTTAGCTAGATTTAGGACTAGCTATTTTATGAGTAGAATCCAAGTGAAAGTTGAGAGAAACTTATGTAATTAAAAATTACTTTGTGAATAAAAGCTCAGTTATGAGGTTTTGAAGTCTTATTTAATTTTTGTTTCAAAAACTTTTATGCATGAAATGAATAAATAACATAACGCATAAAGAACATAGAAGAAATATCACACAGAGAACTGATATATAAAAGAAATAAGAAAATTATCCAAAAACAAATAATACATCACATGTTCTGAAAAGATACATAAAAAAATATTAAAAGTGCCAGAATCTAAGGGTGAGGTGGTTGAGAAGGACGAGGAGGTAGACGTTCATTGAGCATTTGAACTATGGAGGTAAGCAGAGCTTCATGTCTGTCAATCTTGCTCTCCACAGTTTCTTGACGTTGTCTTAGAATCAGAGCAAATTCAGGAGCGTTTCTAGCAACCTCTTCAAATCGTGCTTGTTTAGCAGCAATTCTAGCATCCTCTCTAGCTTGAGCTTCCTGACACTCTCTATCAATTCTTTAAGGTCAAACTTTGTTTCAATATGCCCATCATCAATGGATCTATCAGCAATAGCAGAGGTCATCCTCCTCATGTTCTTGTCCACAGCACAAAGATATTTGGTGATGTCATCTTGAGAAACAGTTAAGAGTTCATTGGCTATACGAGAAGGAAGGTCAAGACGAGCCACAATGCAATTATCAGATAATTTCTGCATATAGGCTTGAAGGTTTTGTGGAGGAGAAGTTTCTTCAGAAAATAGTTCATTATGAAGCTGTTGAAACCTTTCCTTTAAAGGAGTATCAATAGTAGATGTTGTTGGAGTAAGCCCTAAGAGCCAATCTATTTTCGTAGTATTTGCTTTAGAAGTTTGAATATAAATATGGCATTTCTTTATTATGTTTGTAAGGTTGCAAAATAATGAAGTCCATAGAATAGAAAGTCTGTTTAATATTAAGTGTGACTTAATCATGAGATTACATTAAACATAAAGACGTTATTCTTAAAGTATCCGTAGTCGAGTTTTATCATGAATTGGGATAATGATAAAACATAGAGACTATTATGAAGATAGACTGATGATCGCATCTCATGGATCATAGGATAAGGAGTTATCAAGTCTTGACATAGGTATAAGAAATATTAGGAGTAATATTTATACCGGATTGACCCGCTATGAGAGTACTACATGCAAAGTTATGCAAAGTGTCATAAGTTACTCTCATGGTGATAATGGTGTAAGCCGCCCTTAGACCTGAAACCACTATGTACCCTAGATGTGGAGTCAAGTGCTTTGTTACTGATCTAACGTTGTCCGTAACAGGATGACCATAAAGGCAGTTAATGGGTACTTCACAAAGCATGCTGAGGGACAGTAGTGTCCTAGATGGAATTTGCCAATCCTGCATAACAGGATAAATGTCATGGGCCCAATATTGAACTGGACAAAGATGACACCAAGCATGCTTTGTGTTCAATATAGACATAAGGGGCAAAGGGGTAATTGTACACATTGATATTATCACTAGAGGTTGTGTTTAGATCACATGTTAATTTCTCATAACTTGGGTAGCAATGATGTGTTGCTAGATACCGCTCATTGTTTATTATATTAAATAGAGGATTTAATATAATTGCCAACGTTATAGAAACCTACAAGGGTCACACACATAAGAACAGTATAATGTGAGATTGGAACACCGTAAGGTACGGTGCACCTCAGAGAAATAAGGAAATATGATAAGGGTATCATGGTAATTAAATAAGCGTATCATAATTTGTTATGAAAAAGAAAGCACTCATGTGTACATGACACATGGGGGGTGCGTTTCTTAAAAAGATTTATTTAATTAAAAAGATTAGTAAAATTGTGGCCCAATGACAAATAGTTTGTCTTGGTGCACAAGACAAGAGGTTCTATAAATAGAACCCTTGTGAATGAGAAAAATACACTTGTGTGTATTTCTTGAGAAATAGAAAAACCTAAATCCTTATTTTCTTGCCTCCACTCACAAAAGACCTTCATCCTCTTGAGCTAGCACTCTCTTGAAGGTTCCTGTTCGTGTGGACTAGTTAGAGGCGTCACAACTTTGACGCTCGTGATCAAAATCGGTGGTGACTTGTACGTGACTTGTTCGTGACTTGTACGTGACTTGCTCGTGATTCAAAGATCTCATCACCAGTTGTTCGTGAAAAGAAAGGGATTTCTACAAGAGGTAAAAATCCTAAACACAAACTCATGCCCATTCGTAAGGATCTCTAAAGGAAAATTTTTAAATTCCGCTGCTTTATCGTTACTATTTTCCTTCAGTGGTATCAGAGCCACTTACGAATCCATGAGATTGATGTTTGTTTAAATTCATGAATTAAGTTTTAATATGATTAAAACGGCTAATAAAAGAATAAAATCGAGTAATTAGAATTTGGCATCTATTTGTATGATAGTTGATGAAGAACATTGAAACAGCTTCGGAACCGACAATTGTATGGTGAAGCTGTGATATGTTAATTGTCATAGGTTCATACAAATAAGAATGATCAATACTTATATGTGATATAAGTGATCGTAATGCAAAACGGTGTATTCGATACATCGTTCGTAATTTCGTCCAATAAAACAAATTATGAAAGAAAATTGATAAAGTATTGATTCATGATCATTTGCTTTGGAATCCGACATTAGTATGGTGAAGCAATGACATGTTAATCAATCGTATCGAATTTCAGGTCATAAAAGGTTTTGACGGCACGAAATTTTGCATTAGGATTCGCGAAAAACTAGGTTTTTCGCACGCGCTCGCGCTGGGCGCAGGTGACAGAATCGAAACTGGGTTTCTGATGCGTCACTGGGTTTCTGTTGTGTCAATAAAATTAGGATTTGCAAAACGTATCAAGTGTTGATACGAAAAATAGATGATAAATATATTTAATTTTGAAATCGTTTCAAAATTATAGAAATATCTTTTAAAATTGTTTTAAAAGATAATATCATCAATTTGGAAATATTTTATTCAAAAGGGTTTTGATTAAATTATTTTCCATATTTGACAAATATATTTAATTTTGAAATCGTTTCAAAATTATAGAAATATCTTTTAAAATTGTTTTAAAAGATAATATCATAAATTTGGAAATATTTTATTCAAAAATGTTTTGATTAAATAATTTTCCATATTTGGAGAGTTGTCAAAAGATTTGATTCTACTTTAAAATAATGTTGTTTATTTTAGCAAGTTTTGATTCGAAATATTTAATTGCGAATTAAATATTTGAATCAAACTTACCTGATTTGATCAATCGCCGGATTTAATTAATTATGAGACTTTAATAATAATAAAGTTTGTTTGTTATTATTATATTTGATGATCGGTTATGGCCTTAGTTTATTTATTTTATTGCATTTGGTTTTTAAATACGGCCTGCGTGTCGTGCCTTATCTCTATTCTCTATATTCTCTTCTCATCCACTCCCTCGTATGTAAAACGAGTATTCTTTTATATTATTATGTAATATTATGAAGAAGGAGAACAATGGAGGTCAACCTTGGAGATCATGCTTGGAGAAGTATAGATCGTTTTAGGTTAGATTAGGTTCTCTCATTGGCTTGGGAGAACAAATGCGCTAGGGGCCATAACTGTTTCATTTTATTTATTTATGTATGTTGATGCATGTTTATTTGTATGTATGTTGATGCATGTGAGAGCGTTTAATATGTTAAACAAGCCGGTGAGATCAAACTAATTAAAATCCCTCAAGAGACACATAAGAGATTAATAAAGAAGATATGGGTTCGCCCACCGCGAAGTATATTTTTCTTTAATAATAAAATATGTGGATATTAAGTTTATGCTTTCCAAATTTTAGAACTCATCAAGACCAGTATCGAACAATGTAGGTTCGCCCACCGCGAAGTGCTTGTTTTATATTGGTAAGGTGCGATGGGATAATTGTAATATCCAACTTCTAAAATTAGGGTCAAACTTAACTAAACTAAATATAATAAGATTATATGAATTTAGAAGCAAGAGTTGGGAACGATTCATAAGGTGAATTAGAATAAGGAGTTATTCACCCAACTGAGATATTCGAGAATTGTATGAGATACAATTGGAAGGAGTTCCTACCTAAATAACTGAGTTTTGTGTAATCCGCCCACCGCGGACTTAGAACAAAGTAAAATATGGATCTCGATCCACTAGAAAATCTTCCAACGGGATTTTCCGAATCAAATGATGAGGGTCATTTGGTTTGAGTAAAATAGTGGGAGCGTATTTAATTAAAGACCAAATTAAATATGAATTAGTTATAATATCTTACATATCTTTGTAATTAGAAATACAATACATATTAAGTTGTCCTTATGAAGGACAAGATTTTCAGAAAGGAGTTTCTGTATTGGTACAAATTGAGAATTGTTCTCAAATGCGAGAAAACTATAAGTCTTGAACTATAAACTAAGAACAACCTACTATAACTAGATTGAAAATGGATACTTGTTAGAAGCATCAAGTTGACATCTAGATATAGAATATATAATAAATGATGTGATCATTCAATCTCAAGTAAGATCTTTTTGAAAGAACTTTAAGAGTATGATAAATTTCTCAATGGATCAAAGAGTTGATCATAGGTTCAATCCAACAAATTATAATGGAATAGATATAGACAAAATTGTTTTGAATATCTACCGGAATTTATTGAGTTGAATGAGAATTAATTTGCACTATCAAAGATTTGAGATATAATATAAATAAGATTTATATTCCTCTTATTTGAATAGTACAAAATGGTTGTCAAAGTAGAACGGTTATGGTTAGACCATGCTTGGAAGAGTCAAACCAAAAGTATGAAGTGAGACTTCAATAATGCACATATTGTTGTAGAAAGTCAGAATTTCTATTTCTACATCAAAAGTATATGATACAAGATGTTGAATCTCAATTTTTCGAAAATAGAGATGCTTAAAGAATTAGAACATTGGCTATAATTTTAAGTCAACTCATATCTAGAATGAAAATTGTTTCATTGATAATGAGAGCTTATGCAATGACTTAAAATCAAGTTTGAAATGGAATACAATAATTGTTATTGAATTCCATCTAGTAATAGAAATAGCAATTGTATACCTTGTATTGACAATATATGAATTGTAGCCTTAAATGATAAGACAAGTAATGGTCCTATCATTTAAGCAAAGTCTTCTATACTATTACTCTAAGTCAAGTGATGGACTAGGGTTCCATGGTCTTGACAGGGTTATATATAACAATCATGATAAGAGCCAAATATGATTTGGACCTTAAATATATCAAGAGCATTGTTGTTTAGCGCAAATATACGATGTGTCAATAAAATAACACATGACCTATTTGAACAATATACATGAGATGTATGTCGACCACTAAACATATTTGATATATTGAGTTTATTTTACTTCATTAACATTGATGATTAAAATCATTAGATGTTGGTAGGTGTATGACACCAATTAGAAATCTTTGAATTTGTCAAAGAAATTCAACAATGAAGAAAATAGAACTCGACAAAAGTATTTAATTTATATGAATGAGTCATATCAGTAAATACTTAATTAAAGGACTATAATAAACTATTTTATCACATCATGTTTGACATGATTCAAGGATAGTTTAATTATATATTGACTCTTTCTATAAATCTCTTTACTTATAATTAATCTTCACCCACAATTAGTTTCCTTTTAAAATGATCATAAAGACACCATATACGATATGGAGGTAAGAGTACCAAGTTTGTCTTTATGAGAATTTTGGATTAGAAAGGGATATTGGTCCTATATCACTCTTAAGGACAAAAGGTTGTTTTGTTGCTAGGTTTGAAACATTCCTCTAGTGGGAGTGTGTCTCTAAAAGAGACAGTGGGAGTGATATAGAACTTGGATAATTTCAAGTACCACAAAACGTATTTATTTAAAAGGAAATACAAACCGGTTCCTCAATGGTGTTGAAGAACCATTGTTTTAAAGTTGCACAAATCCAAGATAAGTCTAACATATCACACATGGCTACAAGGCATGGTTTTATCATAACTCAGCAATGTGATATGATTCTCTTGGAAGATGAGTCTTTGACTTTCTAAAAGGTCGTAAGACGATCTAAATTCTGAGAAGTGGCTAAATGCCATGAAATCTTATGCAGAATCCATATACACTAACCTTATGTAGATAATGGTTACGTCTTCAAGATGAGTAAGACTCATACGATGAAAGTGAGTATTCTTTTTTAACACTGATATGGATGGTATTAAGAATACCTTATAATATTCGATTGCTTCTGCTAAATATTGTACTACATGTTTTAGTAGATGGATAACAAAGTTGCATTCCTTAATTGGAATGACCTCATATATATGTGTTGGACATATACGTAAGGGTTTTGTTGATCCAAATGATGCTAGAAAGGTATATAACTTGTAACTATCTAATTTTGATTAGATAGAGTTCTCAGAAAATTAAATTATTGTTTGTTCCTTTTATGAAGTTTTATGAAAACAAATTAACAAGGACAAACCTATCTAATTTTGATTAGATCGAATAAATTTGAATATTTGTTCCTTTTGAAAGTTTTGTGGAAAACAAATGAAGGACAAATATAAATCTTGTGCATACAAAGTTTTAGTGGGAGTGATAATATCTGATATCATATTAATCATCAAGACATTTTTCTTATACATGTGAGACATGACTAAGAAAATAACTCTTGATGAAACACTTAGGCAAGAATTCCTAAAGAGTTAGGAATAACCTATGTACCAAAATTGAAATTAGTGTTTGACACTAACTTTCCTTCAAGAATATCCCAAAGGACCTTAAAAGAACTAAGGTCTATTTCTTGAAATAGAGAGGTATGGGAAGGATCATTATAAGGAAGTTATAATGACGGAAGTTTCCATACCAATGTATTGTATATCATGGCTGAATACGAGCATTGAAAGCTATAAGATAAGCTTCGTAATATGTTTGTTTCAGTTAAATAAGTTGAGTATTTAAGATTGGATCGTTTGGCTCATCATTGAGCTAAAGCTATGTTTCCGGTGTTACAAGAACACTTGAGAATAGATCTCACCGACGATTCATGAATATACTTAGACACTTATATATTTCGATAGAGGTCGAAATAGAACGTTGGAAGATACGTAAGATACCAACATAGGAAACAGTTCCTTATCCACTTACAAAGCCTCATGCGCAGTTGAAGCGTGATGGGCATACTAGGCCTATAGGTATTAGAGAATACTTGATTGGTCTTAGTGCTAGTGGGAGATTGTTGGAGTAAGCCCTAAGAGCCAATCTATTTTCGTAGTATTTGCTTTAGAAGTTTGAATATAAATATGGCATTTCTTTATTATGTTTGTAAGGTTGCAAAATAATGAAGTCCATAGAATAGAAAGTCTGTTTAATATTAAGTGTGACTTAATCATGAGATTACATTAAACATAAAGACGTTATTCTTAAAGTATCCGTAGTCGAGTTTTATCATGAATTGGGATAATGATAAAACATAGAGACTATTATGAAGATAGACTGATGATCGCATCTCATGGATCATAGGATAAGGAGTTATCAAGTCTTGACATAGGTATAAGAAATATTAGGAGTAATATTTATACCGGATTGACCCGCTATGAGAGTACTACATGCAAAGTTATGCAAAGTGTCATAAGTTACTCTCATGGTGATAATGGTGTAAGCCGCCCTTAGACCTGAAACCACTATGTACCCTAGATGTGGAGTCAAGTGCTTTGTTACTGATCTAACGTTGTCCGTAACAGGATGACCATAAAGGCAGTTAATGGGTACTTCACAAAGCATGCTGAGGGACAGTAGTGTCCTAGATGGAATTTGCCAATCCTGCATAACAGGATAAATGTCATGGGCCCAATATTGAACTGGACAAAGATGACACCAAGCATGCTTTGTGTTCAATATAGACATAAGGGGCAAAGGGGTAATTGTACACATTGATATTATCACTAGAGGTTGTGTTTAGATCACATGTTAATTTCTCATAACTTGGGTAGCAATGATGTGTTGCTAGATACCGCTCATTGTTTATTATATTAAATAGAGGATTTAATATAATTGCCAACGTTATAGAAACCTACAAGGGTCACACACATAAGAACAGTATAATGTGAGATTGGAACACCGTAAGGTACGGTGCACCTCAGAGAAATAAGGAAATATGATAAGGGTATCATGGTAATTAAATAAGCGTATCATAATTTGTTATGAAAAAGAAAGCACTCATGTGTACATGACACATGGGGGGTGCGTTTCTTAAAAAGATTTATTTAATTAAAAAGATTAGTAAAATTGTGGCCCAATGACAAATAGTTTGTCTTGGTGCACAAGACAAGAGGTTCTATAAATAGAACCCTTGTGAATGAGAAAAATACACTTGTGTGTATTTCTTGAGAAATAGAAAAACCTAAATCCTTATTTTCTTGCCTCCACTCACAAAAGACCTTCATCCTCTTGAGCTAGCACTCTCTTGAAGGTTCCTGTTCGTGTGGACTAGTTAGAGGCGTCACAACTTTGACGCTCGTGATCAAAATCGGTGGTGACTTGTACGTGACTTGTTCGTGACTTGTACGTGACTTGCTCGTGATTCAAAGATCTCATCACCAGTTGTTCGTGAAAAGAAAGGGATTTCTACAAGAGGTAAAAATCCTAAACACAAACTCATGCCCATTCGTAAGGATCTCTAAAGGAAAATTTTTAAATTCCGCTGCTTTATCGTTACTATTTTCCTTCAGATGTGTTGGGTTCATCCACACGAGGTGGTGAGTTGTCAACAGCATTTACAGGTGTACTCAGAGGATGGGTTTCAGCAACCTCATCAGAAGATGCTTTATTTTCTGGAGGTGGAGTGGAGTGATGTTCTGGAGAAGGTGTGTTATGATGTTCTGGTTGGGGTGAATTTTGATGTTCTGATGGAGGTGATTTTTGATTATCTGGTGGAGTTTGTGGTTTTTGTTGGTCAGGTGTTGGTTGTTGAGATTCTTCATTAGTTGTCTCTTTTCTAATGACAGAATCATTTTTGGTTTGGTGAGGTGAGGGTGATGGAGTTCTTTCAGAATCATTATCACCATCATGCTCTGGGATAGTAGCATGTCCAGAAGATGATGCTGCATTAAGACTATGAGTGTAAGATTCTGAAGGAAAAAATAATGGGTTCAATGATGGAGGCAAGCGGGTTTGATATTGGTTGATTTTCTGAAAGGTCAGACTCTTCCAGAGAATTAACTCCTTTAAAAATTTTATCAAACACTCGTTTAACTCTAATCATTGGGTTAAAATGAGCCTTTCTGAAGACATCATAAGATCTTTGTGTGTTGTCAAGAAGATTAGGAATCTTACCATCAGCATTACCATAAACATGTAAAGAAGAATCCAGCTTGGCAACAGGAGGTATCTTCTGATACATCTCATCAAAATCCTTATGATCCATTCCTGAATCATAGGTGTCTTTGAGCAGGATGTCCTTTTTCTTCCTCTCCTCAACCAGTCTTATTGCCTCATCCATATCAGCTTGCTCCTTTTCTTCCTCAGTAGCATCAGCAAATCTAATCTTCTTAACCAAAAGCTTCCTTGGAGCCTTACCAGAACCTTGACTTTTGGTCTTTGGAGCAGCTTGAGTTTTGACCTTCTTACTCACAGCTTTTCCAGGACTTTTGACAGCTTTTCTCTTTACTGGAACAACCTTAGAAGGAGGTTCTTGCAACCTCTTCTGTCTATCAACAACTTCTTGATCTTCATCAGTATTTACCTTAGCACCAAGACTCTCTAAGAGCTTAACATGAATTTCTACCACTTTCCTAGCTTCACTATCATTTACACGCACCAATTGACTTTGTCTTATATTTGCTTCAGATTCTCTGAGGAACAATTGAATTGTTGGAGTAACAATATCAGAATTCTTTATCAGTTTCAGGTATCCTAAAGACACACTGTTGATAATCCTGGATCTAAGCAAGAAATTACCATAGCCAGGAAGAAACTGCTTAACTGCATCCAACAATCCAGATTGTGCAAACATGTGAGTCAGCAACCGTCCATGACGAATGATAGATTTTGTAGAAGTGATAGATTCTGCTAAGTGCACAAAGATTATCCTGGCAATATTCAGAACATGACCCTTATCCACATGATAGGTAAATAGCTTCTGAAGACTTGACACATGATCAGTACCTCCTAACTTGGACATGATACTGTCAATCAGAATCTTGTAGATGACCTTGCAGTCATTGGTCATCTCTATCTTCCCATTGGGATCACTTCTGGGTTTGAAGATATGATCATCAACTTCTGGTCCAACTTCATCAGAATTGTTGATGTATACTCCACCTTCTGTTAGATTCAGAGCCTCACAAATATGTGACAAACGAATTGAGACTCTGACACCAACGACGAAAGATTCAATTTCAGTACTGTAGAATGGTCTGATTCCCATCTCTTCAGCAGATTTTCCATCCAATTCTGGTCGTTTCGCAATCAAATCCTTAACCCTTTTGTTGTAGACGCCCTTGGTAACAATAGACGCTTTCATCCAGAATTCCTTAACTAAATCCACATAAGTAGGTCCATTCAGAATATCAAAGTAGTATAGCAAACCTTGACGATCGAACTTGTTGATAATATGAGCGTAACCATTCACTCTAAGACCTTCTATATCAACAGGGTTTTCTATACCAAAAGTGAGATCACTGAATTTGTAAGGACGCTTATCCTTAGCATAAACTGATGGATTAGAGTATTCAGGATCAAGGATGCATGTAACAATGTCGCGATTTGATGAAGAAGCCATTGGAGAAGACGAGCGATTTAAGATTTAGGGTTTCTAAAAAAGGGAGAAAGAAATATCTCTGTGGTTTAGAGAATGAAAGTGTAGGTAGTGAGAGTGCAAAAGTGTGAATGTGTACAGTCAGTGTGTTTAAATAGAAAGATTGGCGCAAAAGAAAGTACACAAACAAAGGGGTAAAAGAGTCATTCTACCATTAAAAAGGGATTAGGAATGCTAATCATCATTAACCAACTTCTTTACCTTACTAAAACAAGACACGTTTAATCAGAAGTTTACTTAAATGACTGACACGTAATATAAGGAAAACGAACCGTTTATAAAACAGTTTATATACACGTCAGTACTATTCTTCATTCTATCAGAGTCTGATGGTTTACCAGAAGATGTTTTTATCACATATTTTTCAAACAGAGTCTAAGTCATTCAGAAATTTCCATCATATTCAGATTCTTTTTGATAAAATCAAAATGTTCAACAGCCAAAGGTTTTGTAAAGATATCAGCCCATTGATTTTCAGTCTCAATGAACTTAAGATCAATTACACCTTTTTGAACATAATCTCTTATGAAATGATGTTTAATTTCAATATGCTTAGCTCTTGAGTGTAAAATAGGGTTTTTAGAAAGATGAATAGCAGCAGTATTGTCACAATATAAAGGAATATTGTTACTGCTCATTTGATAATCTTCTAATTGATATTTCATCCATAGTAGTTGTGTACAACATTTAGCTGCTGATATGTATTCAGCTTCTGCTGTTGACATAGCTATGGTGGTTTGTCTTTTACTAGCCCACAAAATCAAATTCTCACCAATGAACTGGCAATTGCCACTGGTGGATTTTCTTTCAATTCTATCACCAGCATAGTCAGCATCACAGAATCCAATCAGTTTGTAGTCATTGGATTTTTGATACAGCAATCCAATGTTACAAGTAGCTTTCAAATACCTGAAAATCCTTTTCACAGCAGTGAAATGAGATTCTCTAGGATCTGATTGAAATCTTGCACACAAACATACACTAAATAATATATCAGGTCTTGAGGCAGTCAGATAAAGAAGAGATCCAATCATACCTCTATACAGCTTCTGATCAACTTTGCCTTCAGATTCTTCTAAGCCTAGACTTGATGTAGGATGCATTGGAGTATTCATGGGTTTGCAATCTTCTAAATTGAACTTCTTCAGAAGATCCTTTATGTACTTAGATTGATGAATGAAGGTTCCTTTTGCTGTTTGATTAATTTGAATTCCAAGGAAAAACTTCAATTCTCCCATCACACTCATTTCAAATTCATCCTGCATAAGCTTAGAGAAATTCTTGCACAAAGTAGCATTAGTTGATCCAAAAATGATATCATCAACATATATTTGAACGATCAAAATGTCTTTCTTAAGGGTTTTTCTGAATAGTGTATTGTCAACTTGACCTTTTTCAAAATTATTGTCCACTAAGAAAGTACTTAGTCTCTCATACCAAGCTCTGGGAGCTTGTTTGAGTCCATAGAGTGATTTCTTGAGTTTGAACACATGATCTGGATTTGTTAAATCTTCGAATCCAGGAGGTTGTTTGACATATACTTCTTCAGAGATAAAACCATTTAGAAATGCACTTTTCACATCCATTTGATATAAAGTTGTTAGCCTGTATTTTCGACAGGCATTAATGAATTGGAATGAAATGATGAAATCTCATTTAATGAGTATTATTGCCTTTTAATATTTTCTTGGAAAATGATTCTGGCAATAAATCAAGAGAAAATCAAGGCATTTGACATCAGAGACTTTTAATGTGCAAAGTTGCTTGTCAAGGCCTAGAGTTCTGTCGAATTCGACAGAACGTTTGTTGTCTGAATAAGCTTGTCGAGTTCGACAAGAGATTATTTGTATAAATGCATATTTTCGACATTTACTGGTAATGGTCGAAAACTATATATATGTATATATATGTACGTGTGTATATTTGTTTGTCTAACGTGTTGTGCAGAACGTTTGAAGCGTACTCTGGATTTAACAAATCATTCAAAAGAAGAGTAACGTTTGAAGGGTTCGCCAGGTGTCAAAGAGAATTCAAATTGTCAAGACACGTGGAGCATAGTTAGACGTATTGTAGGTTTATAGCAGTTATGTTAGTTTGTCTATAAATACAAGTTTCTCATAGGAGAAACGGGTCCACAATTCAATTCACATGCAAATTCCTAAAATATTCAAAGTACCCATGTCAACGAGCGAAATGAATGATAGGAACATGTACGAATCTGTGTACCATCCTTTGTAAACATTTTACATTTGTCAAATGCAATTTACATTCTGCAAGTCTTTACTTATTCGTTAAGTTTTCTGCAATCTAAGACTTTCTGCAACTTTATCATTCTGCAGTTTATTTTCATTGCATTGTCTTTACTTTTTCAAAGTTTTCCTTTAAACTTTATTTGCAATTCATTTACAAGTTTTCTGCAAATTTAACTTTGAAGCATTTTACTTTAAACCAAACCATTTGACTGCGTCAAATGCTTTTACTTTTATTCAAATTGTCCGATTTAACCCAAAGATATGAATATGTTTTCATCATCTTCCACACAATCCATATGTCCCGAGATTTACTAGTTGATCTCTCTTGTAATAATTAAACTAGCGGTTGTTTACTAAAAATCGGGGTAAACAAATTGGCACGCCCAGTGGGACATCTGGATTGTGTAATTTTTACTTAGTGAATTTTTGAAAATTTTTCATACAAAATTCTGTTGTTTGGTGTTTGTGCTTTGATTGTGTATATATTTGTATATGCGTTTGAGAAGTGGTAAGTCTCTTCCAGTGTTTTCAAACATACCAAAGCGTCCTCGTTCCAGAATGGTGAGACCACCAAACAATCCTAATCCTAATAATAATAACAATAATAATAATAATGGGGCAGAAACCAATCCTGTTCTGAATTCGACAGGGCCACCAAATCAACCAGTAACTGGCAATCCTGGCGCCAATCCTACTGGCGGATCAACAAATCCTGCCCTAAACTTTACGACTTCTGAAAGTATCCCAAGCAATAATCCTAATGGTGGGGGTACAAATCCTGTGATAAGTTCTGGAACCATTGGCGCAAGCGCCAGTGGATCAACAATGTCTGCCACTACGTCAAGTATGGCAGGAGGGTTTGTTCCTCCAAATATGAGTGGTGCAATAATGACACAAATGAATGTATCATCCATACCAACCAACGTATCACAAACACATGGATATACAGACGGTAGTCAAATTGGTGGAACTCCGTCGAGACCTCCTTGGTTGCCTAGAAACCCACAATATGGAATGCCAACAACAACGATGGCAAGCCTGTATAATTGGCCCTCTGTAGAAAGTTCTCCCTCGTCTTCTGCGATGGGAAATAGGGGAAATTCTCTGAATTTGACTAATAATTCTATGAATGTCCTTAGGCAACAAATGGACGAAAGTAACCATGACATGGTGAACGCGTTGACCCAACAGATTGGCACAATCTTCAACCCTGTGCTACAAACAGCCAATGACAATTATTTGTTGTTAGCCAATCAAATGGGAAGGATGGCAGACTTTTTTGGTGCCCCTGATGCTCCAAATAATCAAAGAGTTCCTCGTGTAAACCCGGAGATTCAAGCAGAAGTCCAAGCCCAACCAGTGCGCATTGAAAGAGAACAGCCCGAACAAGAAGTGGTTTTGGTTAATAGAAACCAAGATGCTGATAATGTTCTTAGGAATGTTCGACAAGAAAATGTTGCAGGGCAAAATAACTTGGCCAATTTAGTAGAAAATATTTTGGCCCAAAATGGTTTGAATACAGGTTTGCATAGGCCAAATTTTGTGTCAGCCTTGTCTGAATATGTACTACAGGCAGAACTGCCAAGGGGATGGAAAATTCCCAAATTCACAAAATTTGCTGGTGATACTAATGAATCTACTGTCGAACATATTGCCAGATATTTGGCAGAGGCAGGGAATTTGGCAAATAATGAAGATTTAAAAATGAAATTTTTTCCCAATTCCCTCACTAAAAATGCCTTTACGTGGTTTACCACACTTCCCCCTCACTCAATTCATACTTGGACTCAATTGGAAAGGCTATTTCATGAACAATTTTACATGGGACAATCTAGGATTAGTCTCAAAGAATTAGCCAGTATGAAGCGCAAAACCTCAGAAGCCATTGATGACTATCTGAACAGGTTTCGCCTCCTTAAGGCAAGATGCTTTACCCAAGTGCCCGAACATGAATTGGTTGAGATGGCTGCTGGTGGCCTTGACTATCCCATTAGGAAAAAGTTAGATACTCAACATTTGAGAGATATGGCCCAATTAGCAGATCGTGTTCGACAGGTCGAACGCCTCAGGGCTGAAAAAGTCAGAAATTCTAAGTTTCACAAAAAAGAAAAAGTGGCATATATAGAAACTTATGAAAGTGAAAATGAGTTCGACGATGGTCAGGATTACATAGAAAATAATGAGGTTAACGTTGCTGAGTTAAAACCAGGCCCTCCTTATACTTGTAAAATGTTGAAACCATCAAATGGGAATAATCCTGTCGAACCAAAAAATGATAGATTTGTTTCTAAGACGTACACTTTTGACATTACTAAATGTGATGAAATTTTTGATTTACTGGTCGCTGATGGCCAAATAATTGTGCCAAAGGGTTTAAAATTACCACCTTTGGACCAACGTAAGAAAAGAGGTTTTTGTAAATACCATAATTTCTTAGGTCATAGAACCTCACAATGTGTTCTTTTCAGGGATCTGGTCCAGAAAGCCCTACAGGAGGGAAGACTCAAATTTGGCGAGAAGCCAAAATCCAAACAACAGGTGGATGAGGATCCATTGCAGATTGCTGATGCTGCATACACGGAGCCATTCGAGTGCCTGATGTTGGAAGCATTGAACCTCACTGAAGGGGGACAATTAATTTCCATTCCTGAGGAGGAATACGAAAACAAAGTGGAAGAAGTATATCCACAAGCTGGGGAGACTTTATTGGATTTCCTTCAACGCTGCAAGGAGAACGATGGCGAAGCTACATTATGTCCTCATTGTAGTGCCATGTTCGACAAGAAGGCTGCTGCAGGCCTCAACAAGTTTCTGCCTCATAGTCAAAGCAGAAACAATTGGCAAAATCAAAGGCCAACTTATTCCAACATTCTGAATAGCCAGCAGGCACCTGTACACCAGAGGTTAGGACCACAAAAATCATTTGTCCCCTCAAACAGGACACCTGTCAACCAATGGGTTCATGGAAGAAGCATGGACTATGGTCAAAGGAATATGGAGAAAGGAAACTCCAGTAACAGCAATCCCAAAAAAGATCCTGAGTCAAGGAAGTATGATTACAGGAATAATTACAAGGGGAAAAATCCCATGACAAGATCCCAATGGCGTAGATATCAACGCCAGAAAAAAGTGGCTGCTCAGCAATCCCAAGTTACTGCTGATGGTAACGGAAAGAGGCCTTTGGAACTGGCAAGTAAGCCAATGAAAGAAAGGTTAGGTGAACCAAAAAGTAAGGCTTCAGTTGCTGATGATGTCGAAGATGACCACATGGAAGCGGATGACTTTCTGGATTCTGAACCTGATCTCGACATAATAGTAAATGTTGTGTCAATTCTGCCAAGGGAGTTCGACGTCTGCTCTGAAGTGACAGATGACGAAGAGGAATCTGGAATGCAAATGGCCCTTCATAGGCCAGTGTGTTACTATGTGACGAGCAATGGTGCTCTGGAAGACCAAATGGCTACGTTTGAAAGGCCAGATGAAGGCATGAAGAGTCACTTGAAGCCTCTCTTCATACAGGCTAAAGTGAACAATGTGGGAATTAACAAAGTGCTAATTGATGGTGGTGCCGCTGTCAACCTTATGCCAGAATTTTTGCTCAGAAAGATTGGCAAATCTTTGGTGGATCTTCATCCTCACAACATAGTTCTTTCAAACTATGAGGGTGAAACTGGATTTTCTTTGGGAGCAATCCAGTTGGAAGTGGTTGTTGGAAGCACTGTAAGGCCAACCTTGTTTTTGGTTGTGGCCTCTAAGGCAAATTACAATCTACTTCTAGGACGAGAGTGGATTCATGGAGTGGGGGCAGTTCCTTCTACCCTGCACCAACGCCTCATTATCTGGCGAGAGGATGGAATAGTGGAAAATATTGAAGCAGATCAAAGCTACTTCAAAACTGAAGTCCATCATTTGACAAAGCACTCTTTCGACAAGAAATTGGCAACAATTTCACCATGCACTGAGAAAGACTTTGCACATCGTCTAGCAAGACATGGTCCTCATTCAATCAAACTGGACCCCACACATGGTTTCTTGTGGGAGAGAGGAGATGGAAATATCGAGGATGGCGAGTATGAAAGCCACAAATGCCCAACTGGTTGGGATGTCAAAGAAAACTACTATGTCTGAGTCCCAAACTTGGGCAAGGATTACGGCCTACATGGCTGAAAACAGAATCAAGATGGCTTTGGAAGCCAATTCATTTTCAGAAAATATGGCTGATGTAGCCAATGGCACCAAAAGTGGCAAACAAGAGCCAGAATTGCAAAAACTGGACTGCATCTATGACGACGAACCCTTAGGATTCGAAAAAGATCCAATTAGTCAAAGTCATAAGATGCAAGCACAGGATCCTTTGCAAGAAATTGACCTTGGAAATGGTCTGATAAAAAGACCAACATATATTAGTGCAAACATTCCTCCAGATCTGAAGGCGAAAGTGGTGCAACTTCTAATGGAATACAAAGATTGTTTTGCTTGGGATTACAATGAAATGCCAGGTTTGAGCAGAAAATTGGTGGAACATGAACTCCCAGTTCGACCAGACAAAAAACCAGTAAAACAATTGCCTAGAAGGTTTGCACCAGAAATTATGTCAAAGATCAAGGAAGAAATTGAGAGGCTGCTGAGGAGCAAATTCATCAGAACAGCAAGGTATGTCGAATGGTTAGCAAATATAGTGCCTGTGATTAAGAAAAATGGTTCTCTTAGAGTATGTATAGATTTTAGGGACTTAAATAATGCTACACCAAAAGATGAATACCCTATGCCTGTGGCAGAAATGCTAATTGATTCAGCAGCCGGATTTGAATATTTAAGTATGCTAGATGGTTATTCTGGCTACAACCAAATTTTCATTGCTGAAAATGACGTACCCAAAACTGCCTTTAGATGCCCAGGAGCATTAGGCACATATGAATGGGTAGTGATGCCCTTCGGTTTAAAAAATGCTGGGGCCACTTATCAAAGAGCAATGAATCTAATTTTTCATGAATACATAGACACTTTTATGCAAGTGTATATTGACGGCATAGTTGTCAAATCCTCGTCAAAGGTTGATCATTTAGATCATTTGAAAAAGTCTTTTGAAAAGATGAGGAAATATGGATTAAAAATGAATCCATTAAAGTGTGCTTTTTGTGTTAATGCAGGAGATTTCCTTGGGTTTGTTGTGCACAAAAAGGGCATTGAAATAAATCAAAACAAAACGAAGGCTATCATGGAGACAAAATCTCCAACTACTAAAAAGCAACTTCAGTCCCTACTTGGGAAGATCAATTTCTTGAGGAGATTCATCTCAAATTTAAGTGGTAAAGCTCAACCTTTCTCGCCACTACTTCGTCTCAAGAAAGAAGATATTTTCACTTGGGGGCAAGATCAACAACAAGCTTTTGACGAAATCAAGAGTTATTTGTCGAAGCCACCAATGTTGATGCCTCCAATAAGGAATAAATTCATGAAGTTGTATATATCAGCATCAGATTCGACACTGGGTAGTATGCTTGCCCAGGAAGATGAAAATGGTGAAGAAAAAGCCATCTATTACTTAAGTAGGGTATTAAATGATGCTGAAACTAGATATAGTAGTATTGAAAAACTTTGCTTATGTTTATATTTCTCTTGTATAAAACTCAAGCATTATATAAAGCCTGTTGATGTTTTTGTTTATTCTCATTGTGATATCATTAAGCACATGTTATCTAAACCAATTTTGCATAGTCGAATTGGAAAATGGGCCTTAGCCTTAACAGAGTATTCATTAACTTATAAACCTCTAAAGGCAGTCAAAGGCCAAATTGTGGCTGATTTTATAGCAGATCATTCTGCAATGGAAACTCCACAAAATTATGTAGAATCACAACCCTGGAAATTGTATTTTGATGGTTCTAAACATAAACATGGAGTTGGAATAGGGATTCTAATCATTTCCCCTTCCAAAATACCCACTAAGTTCAAGTATAAAATTAATGGGTTCTGCTCAAATAATGAAGCAGAATATGAAGCTTTGATAGCAGGCTTAGAAATTTTATTGGACTTGGGGGCAAAAAATATCTTAATTAGAGGTGATTCAGAATTGGTTTTGAAGCAATTAACGAAAGAATACAAGTGTATAAAAGAACACTTGATGAAATATTTTGTCATAGCAATTTCTTTGTTAAAACGTTTCGACCAAGTCATCATTGAACATGTGCCTCGTATAGAAAATCAAGAAGCCAATGATTTGGCTCAAATAGCTTCTGGTTACAAAATTTCCAATGAAAAATTGGAGGAGTTGATTGAAATCAAAGATAAACTCATCATTGATCAACCTGCTCCTTTGGAATTGTCAATGCCAAAACTGGTGGGGGCAGATGTACCACAAGACAATGGTCAAGATGACGACTTTGACGAAAATTCAGAAATTTTTGAAATTTTTGCCATTGACAATTTATCTGATACTGATTGGAGAAAACCACTTGTCGAATATCTGCGAGATCCAAACGGAACGACCAATAGAAAGATAAAATACAGAGCCTTAAGTTATGTCATCATTGGGAACGAACTAATGAAAAAGACACCTGAGGGAGTTTTGCTAAAATGTTTGAGTGAAACTGAGGCCTATTTGGCTATATCTGATGTGCATAGTGGCACATGTGGATCCCATCAGGCAGGCCATAAAATGAAATGGTTGTTGTTTCGACAGGGTGTGTATTGGCCAACAATGTTGAAGGATTGTATAGAGTTTGCTAAAGGTTGTCAAGAATGCCAAAGACATTCAGGCATACAACATGTACCTGCAAGCGAACTCCACTCAATAGTAAAACCTTGGCCTTTTAGAGGATGGGCTCTAGACTTAATTGGTGAGATTAAACCAAGTTTGTCCAAAAGCCAACGCTATATTTTAGTTGGCATAGATTATTTTACCAAATGGATAGAAGCGATTCCATTACCAAATGTTGACCAAGAAGCAGTGATTAGTTTTATACAAAGTCACATCATTTATAGATTTGGTATACCTGAATCTATTACTACAGATCAAGGTTCAGTTTTTACTGGGCGAAAGATGGTTGAATTTGCTCAACAGACTGGTTTTAAACTTTTAACTTCTACACCATATTATGCCCAAGCAAATGGTCAGGTGGAAGCTGCTAATAAGATCATTATTGGTCTGATTAAAAAACACATTGCCCAAAAGCCTAGAAATTGGAATAAGACTTTGGATCAAGTCTTATGGGCGTGTAGGAATTCTCCAAAAGAATCAACTAATACCACACCTTTTCGTCTAACATATGGACATGACGCTGTCCTGCCAGTCGAAATACACTTACAATCAGTTAGAGTTCAAAGACAGACAGAAATTCCAAGAAATCATTATTGGGATATGATGTTGGATGAATTAGTTGATTTAGATGAAGAGAGAATCAAAGCTTTAGAAATGTTGATTCGACAGAAAGAGAGAGTCACCAAAGCTTATAATAAAAAAGTTAAGTCCAAAACCTTTAGTGTTGGAAATTTGGTTTGGAAAGTTATTTTGCCAATGGACAAAAAAGACAGAGTCTTAGGAAAGTGGTCACCACATTGGGAAGGACCATTCAAAGTTGTTCAAGTTTATTCTAATGGTGCGTATGAAATTGAGGAGTTAACTCCTGAGAAACGTACTTTGGGTATCAATGGGAAATATTTGAAGAAATATAAACCTGCTCTACTCGAAGTAAAAATAAGCGCAGAATAAGAATCAAACAGAAAAAACAAAATGGCAGTAATTAGAATTGGCCATAACTCAAAAGTAGAGGAATAATATTGTTTTATTGCAATAGGAGAATTCTTAGTACATCATGAGAAAAACAACATTATTTAGGCTGAGCCTTAGGCTTAGAAACCTCTGACTCTACCTTCTTCATGGTACCCCTATAAAGAGCTATTGCTATATCAGCAAGTTCCTGAACTACTGGTGGGTATTCATCCAATCTTTCTTCATGTGTCCATAGAAACTCCTCCAGGTCGGAGCCTAGTTCTTCTTCTTCTGATTCTGTCAAAATGAGTTCCTCTTTGTTTCTCTCATAGCGTAACCTATTTTCTTCGCAACGCCATGGTTCTGCACCCTTTTTGTTCTTCTCTTTGGAGCATGAGGCATCTTTAGTGTTGGGTTTTTCCATTGTTTGATTCTTTGGTAAGGATTACTCAATCACTCTGGATGAGTAAAAATGAGGAAAAACACCTCCTTTTATAGTACTACCAAGTCTTATGGGTCAACATATTCATTAATACGATTCATTTAACAAGGTTTCGTTGTTGCCACCTTTTGACTTGACTGCCTCGTTTTGGCGTTTCTTTGACTGCTCAGGTTTTTGTGTTGTTGAAAAAGCCAAAAGAATTCAAAGGTTCAAAACATAACCATTGAATGACGTTTGTTAAAGATAAATGGTAAACACTAGAAAAGTATGAATCAGCGTTGCAAGAGATAAGAGATTAACGAAGAATAAAGAGTTTGAAACATAGCGAAAATAATGATGATCATGAAGTCGTTCGCCACAAAATGGGCATTGTCAAAATACAAACCAAAGAAAACTTGGACAAATTGTTCAGAAATAAAAACTAAAACTATTACAAGATCAAAAGTTTGTCTTCAGGTCTTCATATAGGCTTCTGAAAGAAGAAACTTCTGTGTCGAGAACTTCACTCGACTCCACCAAGTTCTGAATCTCTTCTTCGACTGCTGCTGAGGCACTAAAGAACTTAATGCCTTCATTTGCCTCTTTGTCAATCCAGGCTTTGACAGCAGTAGTGAGATTAGCCTTAGCTTCATCGCGCTTTACCTTCTCTGCATCAATTTTAGCATTGAGACCCTGAATCTTCAAATGCAACTCTGCAATCTCACCCTCCCAGGCAGCAATGTTTTGATTATATTTAGTAAGCTCAGCATTCGACTCAATCTCCTTCTCAAAGCGTTCGACATTGGCCTGAGCAGCCTTGGCCTTTTCGACCAATGCAGCGTGAGCATGGGTTTGAGCTTCCAGCTTCATAGCATTCATTCTCTTCCTTTGTATGGCTTGAGTAAAGCCATCAATGAGGGTTTCAAGTTGAATGACCTTGCTCAAGGTAGCACCATCCGTCAAAGGGTTGTGAAGTTTTTTCAGAAAACCCAAGTGAGAAAATGCACTACTAGGATTTGTCTCAATTAAGGCAAAAACATCCTGGTTGAGGTAGTCTGTGTGCAATCTGAGGATCAAAGAATCCTGCCTCACTGTCGAACTGATTTCTGTATCAGAAGCCGTCGAACTGCTATGATGAGAAGCGCCCTTGCTTTGGTCTTTGTTACCTTTGCTTGATAGAAGCATCTTTAGTGCTGCAGCAGGATCAGAGTCCTTCATGGCGATGAATTGCATCTCTGATATTCCAATTTCAGCAGATAACTTTGATGTCGAAGAGACAGGAAGAATGTCAGAGCCTCCTTCAGTGGCTTCAGGCATGATATCGTCTTCAGCGTCAGTCTCCATCTCGACATCAGTGTTTTCTGATGAATGGTCAGATTCGTTGAGTTGCGCAGTTATGGTTCTTTCATGATCAACATTGTCAGTAGGAACTTCATCCTCTTGGCTTTGGCTTGTTCCGGTTAGATCGACCTCGACGCGATTGGTGCCAACGTCTTGGGCCGAACCTTCCTCATCGTTAACTGGTGCAGTGGTGTGTTCTTCATTATCACCCTGTTAGAAATAAAATGAATTAGGGTCGAAAACCCATAAAGAATGTGCATAAAATAAAGTTTGAAAGACAAAGACTTTACCTGAGTACCAGGGTCTTGTAAATTTGGGTTTATTTTCTCAAGAATAGGACCCTCAGTCGAAGGGGTTTCGACGTTGGTGTTTGGTTGGTTCTCGACAGGAGGATCAGAAACTGGGACTTCAAGATCTTTCTCTGTTCCAGCAGAAGGTTTGGGATCAGACTTGACCTTCTTTTTCTTCTTCTTTTCACCTTTCTTCTTCGGATTCGGGGGCATGCTCGCCTCACTAGTTTCGACGGTGGCCTTGCCTGTGTCTCTTTGGCTTTCTCCACTAGCAGCAGCAGCAGTTGGGTTGACATTACCAGCAGGCTGAAGAGGAAATAAATGTTTGATTAAAACAAAATTTTAGTTAAGGCCAGAGCAAATATGGAAGAAAAGTCGAAGTCAACTTACGGTTGGTTCATTAATAGTAAGAGCCTTTTGCTTCTTTTGTTGAATAGGCCCTCCAGCCTCATTCGACGCCATCAGGTTCCTCTTGCGAAGCTGCAATTAAAAGTCGAAGTAATTAGAAATATGGTTGTGAAAACTAAAGAGAAAATAATGCTGAGTTAAGAAACCAATGTTAAGATTTAATACCTTAGCCCCAGTATTGGGAAGTGTTTTCTTCTGAGTTGCAGCAGGAGTAGTGTTGTCTGTCGAAGTGGTGGTGTCCTTGGTTTTAGAAGCACCTGATGTCGAAACATGAAAATAACATACATCAGTAAAAGGTTCAAAAGGAACAAATGTTTTGGAAAGTCACAATTTTCAAAAAAAAAAAAAAAAAAAAAAACTTAAAGTTACCTTTGCCTTTGGGAGTCTTTTGTTGAAGCGCTTCGAAGCCAGCTTCTATTGCTTGGATAAGCACTTCATCACTGTTCTTTGCGTGCTTCTCATAGTGTAGGCTCCACCAGGTGGCGAACTCGAAAGTGCACAAGTTATGAATGGCAAAGGCAACAGGAGTAAGCCTATAAGGTCTTCTTGCTTCGACAGGCTTCAGACGCCGCTCATAATACTCGACAGACATTCCAGAGTTGCCCAAAACAATATCATCTTTGTCTTTGAACAAACTTTTTGGCCTGAACTGACTTAAGCCAAACTGGCGGGCAACTAAGTTAGGTTGGTATCCAACCAAACCTACAAATCTTCTCTCTACTCCTAACCTGGAAGATAGGATTGTAGGATTCAAAAACAGGGTCCAAACATTGTTCGTATCTTCTTCCTCATCTGGGTTGGTTGCAGGAAATGGCCTTCTAAACCAAGCAGGCCCAACAGCTCTTTTCACAAATGGAGTATTCTTATAAGTAATCTCGTCAAACTCCAGGAGTGTCTTGAAATAATGAAGGAAGAGTTCTTTGGTTGACAAGTTTGCTTCTCTGTACCTCAACAAGGCCAATCTAGCGCCTTCTATTTGTCGAGCTTCAACTGAAGGTTCCAAATAGGAAGGAAGGAAGAGTTTGAAATTCGACTCAAACGTGGCATTCAGCCACAGTTGCAGAAGCCAGATAGGTCCAGAGAAAGCAAGTTGTGATCCTTTTTCAACCTTCTTAAGCATGTCATTAGCCTGCCCTAGAGAGTCATAAAGAGAAGCTAAGATGAGCCTTCCTAAAGCTACATCCTGTCCTTGATGAAGCATAATGGCGAGAGGAACAAGCCTCTTCACCACCTGAAGTGAACCAGTGCAGAAAACAAAATGTGATAGCCAGTATGTCAGAAAAGCAATGTGTTCCTCGTGAGAAACCTCAACACTGCTAAGATCATGAAAAGCTTCAATATATTTTGAGTAAGAAAGTGTTTTGAAATCAAATTGGTGGTTTGGAGTGGTATACTTGGGGTCATAAGTGGGTCCTGTTGGTCGAAGACCAGTGATGGCAGCTACGTCGAAAAGGGTTGGGGTCATCATTCCTGCCTTTAAGTGAAAAGTGTTAGTGGAATTTTCCCAAAAGTGAAGGGCAGCTATTAACATCTCTGCATTGTATTTGGGTCCCTCTCTCGACAACTGAATCAAGTCGAATATACCACGCTCTTTCCATGAAGTGGCATATTCCTTTTCAACTTTGTTAAGCCATGCTACATAGCCCTCACTGGCTACTGGTGCAGATCTAAAGGCCCTATAGCCTGTTTCAAAGAAACTCATGTCGAAGACAGAGTTGACAAATATTTTGGGCTCACAAGTAACGTGGAGAGGGAAGATGCTACTTACATCCTCACTGAAGTTGTCGGATGAAGGGAGAGGTCCTGCGAAAGCGAGAGTTCGACCCCTTAACTTGTGAGGGATCATCAGTTCTTCTCCCCATATGGTGTCTTCGACAGACGTCATGTCTGGTTCCGACACAAAGCTTGAACCATCAATGATGATGGGTTCTGCATCATCTACAGCGTAAATTATCACGTTTCTGGAGGAAGAAGATGAAGCAGCCATTGTTGTTCTTCGTGTTCTTGGTGTTCTTGGTGTTCTTGAGTAAAGTTGATGAAGATGAACAGTTCACAGTGAGCAAAAAGCTAAAACCACCAGATTTAATTCGTTTCTTGCTCAAATCTCAGAAAGGAAACGGTGATGATGAACGAAATTGCTGGACGATCACGTCTACTGGTTTAGATCTTGCAAAAACGCAAGAACGAGGCAAGATTGAAGGATCGTTTGATGTTAGTTCTTAAGAGAATACGTAAAGCTTTCTGTGAAGAGGAAGTGAAGAGTTTTGAGGTTTCAGAAAAAATGAAAGTGTGAAGTACGTTTGCTACTTATAGGCACTGCATTTTTGCATGTATCTGGTAACTGAAACATCACCACTCTTCCATCTCAACCACTTACATTCTGCCACGTGTCCCACTACAAAGCTATAAAGTTGGTAATCATGGTTTGTGGGAATTGAGGTGACAGTTACAAATTTTGTCATGATTGACAATATCTTGATTTGACGTTTACGCCGTCTTTGGTAAGCGTGCAGAATTGGAAAAGGTGAATATCTTCAAAAATGCCCTTCCTCCCCTTTTGTCTCTGACTTGTAGTCGAAATTGGCATTTTTGAGGGGGCAATTTGTTAGCCTGTATTTTCGACAGGCATTAATGAATTGGAATGAAATGATGAAATCTCATTTAATGAGTATTATTGCCTTTTAATATTTTCTTGGAAAATGATTCTGGCAATAAATCAAGAGAAAATCAAGGCATTTGACATCAGAGACTTTTAATGTGCAAAGTTGCTTGTCAAGGCCTAGAGTTCTGTCGAATTCGACAGAACGTTTGTTGTCTGAATAAGCTTGTCGAGTTCGACAAGAGATTATTTGTATAAATGCATATTTTCGACATTTACTGGTAATGGTCGAAAACTATATATATGTATATATATGTACGTGTGTATATTTGTTTGTCTAACGTGTTGTGCAGAACGTTTGAAGCGTACTCTGGATTTAACAAAACATTCAAAAGAAGAGTAACGTTTGAAGGGTTCGCCAGGTGTCAAAGAGAATTCAAATTGTCAAGACACGTGGAGCATAGTTAGACGTATTGTAGGTTTATAGCAGTTATGTTAGTTTGTCTATAAATACAAGTTTCTCATAGGAGAAACGGGTCCACAATTCAATTCACATGCAAATTCCTAAAATATTCAAAGTACCCATGTCAACGAGCGAAATGAATGACAGGAACATGTACGGATCTGTGTACCATCCTTTGTAAACATTTTACATTTGTCAAATGCAATTTACATTCTGCAAGTCTTTACTTATTCGTTAAGTTTTCTGCAATCTAAGACTTTCTGCAACTTTATCATTCTGCAGTTTATTTTCATTGCATTGTCTTTACTTTTTCAAAGTTTTCCTTTAAACTTTATTTGCAATTCATTTACAAGTTTTCTGCAAATTTAACTTTGAAGCATTTTACTTTAAACCAAACCATTTGACTGCGTCAAATGCTTTTACTTTTATTCAAATTGTCCGATTTAACCCAAAGATATGAATATGTTTTCATCATCTTCCACACAATCCATATGTCCCGAGATTTACTAGTTGATCTCTCTTGTAATAATTAAACTAGCGGTTGTTTACTAAAAATCGGGGTAAACAAAAGTAATACCATTATTAACTGCGTAGGAAAGAAGTAACCTGATTGCTTCCAGTCTAGCTACTGGACATATGTTTCAGTAAAGTCAATACCCTCTTGTTGACTATACCCTTGAGCAACAAGTCTAGCCTTGTTTCTTGTTACTTCTCCTTGCTCATTCAGCTTGTTTCTGTATACCCATTTTGTTCCAATAATGTTCTTATTCTTTGGCTTGGGTACCAGATCCCATACATCGTTTCTTTTGAACTGATTTAACTCTTCTTCCATTGCAACTATCCAAGCATCATCTGTTAGAGCTTCAATTGTTGTCTTTGGTTCAATCAGGGAGACTAGTCCAAAGAGAGATTCTTCATTTCTGAAGTTTGATCTTGTTTTTCTGGGACTATCTTTATTCCCTAAGATAAGCTCTTCAGGATGAGAAGATTTGTACTTGAAAGTGTTTCTTGGAACATTAGTTGCTTGAGAGTTGTTGTCAGAAGTTTGATGATCTTGAATATTATCAGAAGATTGATTTCCATGAGCATCAGAGTCTTCATTAGGCTCTGAGTGAATAACATATTCTGGTGCTTCATCTTCTGAATCATCAGATCCTGAAATGTCTATAACAGGTTCCGACTTTTTATGATCAGGCTCTTTGTCATCAAACTTTACGTGCATTGATTCTTCCACAACTTTTGTTTCAGAATTATACACCCTGTATGACTTGGAGCGTTCAGAGTATCCAATAAAGATACCCTTACAGGCTTTAGAGTCAAATTTCTTTAGATGATCTTTATTGTTCAGAATGTAACAAGTACAGCCAAACTGGTGAAAATAAGAAATATTGGGTTTTCTATCTTTGAATAATTCATATGTTGTTTTATTCAAGATAGGTCTAATATAGATTCAATTTTGAATATAACAAGCAGTGTTAACAGCTTCTGCCCAAAAGAATTTTGCCAAATTGTTTTCATGCATCATGGTACGTGCCATTTCTTGTAAAGAACTATTCTTTCTCTCTACAATTCCATTTTGTTGTGGAGTTCTAGGAGATGAGAATTCATGGAGAATTCCATGTTCTTCACAGAATTTTTCAAAAGGTTCATTTTCAAATTCACCACCATGATCACTTCTAACTTTCAAAATCTTGGAATCTTTTTCATTTTGAATTTGGATGCAGAAGATGCTAAATACTTCATATGTATCATCTTTAGATATGAGAAATATAACCCAAGTCCATCTACTATAATCATCAACAATGACTAATCCATACTTCTTACCATTGATTGAGGCAGTGCTAACTGGTCCAAAAAGATCAATATGTAAGAGTTCTAAAGGTCTAGAGGTGGAAACAATGTTTTTAGTTTTAAAAGAACTTTTGACAATTTTTCCTTTCTGACAAGAACCACAGAGTGAGTCTGAATGATAATTAATTTTAGGAAGGCCTCTGACAAGATTGTCCTTACTAAGCTTAGAGATTAATCTCCAGTTAACATGACCCAACCTCTTATGCCAGACCCATTTTTCATCACTCAGTGTCAAGAGACAAAACACTTGTTGTTCTTTAAGATCAGAAAAATTGACTTTATAAACATTTCATTTTCTAGATCCTTTAAAGACAATGGATTTATCAGAGTTTCTGATTACAGTACATGAATTCTTATTAAACACAACATCATAATTACTATCACATAATTGACTTATGCTAAGTAAGTTATGATGTAGCCCATCTACTAACCAAACATCTGAAATAGACAAGGAGGAATTACCAACTGTACCTATACCAGTGATTCTTCCTTTTTGGTTCCCACCAAATCCTACTGTTCCACCCTCTTGCTGATTCAGGGTGTGGAACAAGAGCTTGTCTCCTGTCATGTGTCGAGAGCATCCACTGTCTAGATACCAGGAGCTTTCTCTTTTTCTTTGGGTGCTTACCTGCAGTATATATTATCTCAGATTTTGGTACCCATATTCTGATGGGTCCTCTTTGGTTAGTCCTAAGAACTTTATTCTTCTTCTTAGGATATTCAGAATGTCTAAAGTCAACTTGGCCTTTAGGAAAATGTTTAGGCTTTTGTTGTCCATTAGATTTTCCTTTTGAATGTGCCAGAGAACTAGTCACTAAGTTTGCTTTAGATGTACTGGTGCCCTTTTTGTTAACAGACTTTGGTACTCTAATAGCTTTGACTTTAGTAGACTTAGATACTGAAGTGATTGGAGTCTTGTTTTTCAAAGACTTAGGTTCAGAAGATGAATGATCTTCTGATGTCTTATCAAGTGATTCCAATGTCACAGGAGTATCTGGCACAATCACAGGTTCTTAATTTCCTTCAGAATTAGAGTAAGGTTCAGAAGCTGATTTAAAGACAGTTTTACTTGTGTTTCCTTTATCAGAAGATGAAAGGGAACCAAGTCCTTGTCTTTTATAATAATTGCAGCTTCCACCATGTATCATGGAAGTTACTCTAGTTTTGTCAATGTTATGATGAACAAACTCTTGAAGAGATACTTCGTACTCATCATAGGGTTTGTGACATGATCTGCAGCCGGTTTCAAGTACTTTAATAGTTTTAAGAGATTTTTGATAATCTGCTTGAATATGGTTGACTTTATCATTGAGCAGTTTAAATTTTTCTTTAAAAAAATCTAGCTCATTTGATTTTTCCATGTACTTTGTCATAACATCTTTCAAAGCTTTAGTAACTTGAGTAGTAGACAAATTAGAAATTACCTCATCAATATCATCAGTGTCAGACTCTGAATCGCTTTCATTTTCTGTTGCTCCAACAGCCATCAGAGCAAGATTTGCCTCCTCAGAGTCTTCATCATCATATAATTCATTTATGTCTTCCCATGTAGCCATTAGACTTTTCTTAGCTTTATCTTTAACATAACTTTTTCTACCTTTACCCTTTGAGTTGTGTTCAGGGCAATCAGCTATGAAGTGTCCAGGCTTTCCACAATTGAAACAATTTTTGGAGTCGTCCTTCCTATCCTTGTTGTTTGAGTTCCTTACACCAGAGCCTCTGCTAGAGTAATTTTTGCCTCTCCTATTCCACTTCTGGAACTTCCTAGACAAGAATGCAAACAAATCATCGTCTGGTCCACCCTCTTGGTCATCTATGGAAGATTCCTCAGCTTCTGGCTTAACAATCTTAGCTTTCAGAGCCTTAGATGAAGCTGAAGTTGATGGCAGAGCCACTGACTTTAGCTTCTTCTGAGGCTCATCAGCAGATAGCTCAATCTCATGACTAATGAGAGAGCTTATCAGCTCTTCCAGGCTAAGAGTGTTTAAGTCTTTAGCTTCTTGGATATCAGTTACCTTAGGCCTCCACCTTGAAGGTAAGCTTCTCGCAATCTTCCTTACATGATCAACAGTTGTATAACTCCTCTTCAGAATCTGGAGTCCTGCCACTAGGACCTTGAATCTAGAAAACATAGTTTCTATATTTTCATCATCCTTCATCTTGAAGAGTTCATACTATTGAATCAGAACAATAGCTTTTGCTTCTTGTACTTGCTTATTTCCTTCATAAGTAGAACATAGAGAGTCATAAATACTCTTTGCAGTAGATTTGTCTGTGATCATAAGGTATTCACTGTGGGTTATACATCCAATCAGAATATCCTTAACTTGATGGTGCTTCTTGTATGCCTTCTTATCTGTAGGAGTGAACTTCTTTCTTTCTTCAACAGGAAGTTTCCCTCTTTCATCAAGACCAGTAAAAGAAACTCCTTCCTCAACAAGATCCCAAAGCTCATCATCTAATCCAATGAGATGACTGTAAATTCTATCTTTCCACCATGAAAACATAGAGCCATCACCATTGAACTTAGGAGCCTTGTTGTTGGATTTATCATTAGAGGTGTCGTAGTTAAGAGGAACAGCATTCAACGATGGTGAGGGTCCTTCAGCCATTGTGTTCTTTAATCAGGAAACTGTCTCATTGTTAGGTGATAACGACAGAACCAGGCTCTAGATGCCAATTGTAGGTGTGAAAATAACACAAGAAGGGGGGGTTGAATTGTGTTTAGGGTAGTTTAAAAAATTCTTCTAAGTATAAGAACTTATCAGAGGTTTGCAGCGGATCAAAACTAAACACAACCAACTATCTTCTGATGAAAGTAAAGAGATAGAGAGAGAGAGAACGAGACAAAGAGTTTTATACTGGTTCCCCTCACAAATCGAGAGTACGTCCAGTCCTCTTGTACTTCCAAGAGAGTTCACTATAATCACACAAGATTACAAATGCTCAAGCACAAAAGAAAGAGACTTCCAAATGCTGAAGTCCACAGACAAGAGACTTCCTGTTGCTCAAGCACGCATGCAAGAGACTTCACAAAACTAAAGATAAGATAAACAGAGTCTGAACAAAATATATACAAATCAATGTTCAGCAAATAAATACAACTCTTAAAAACAAGACTTAACTTAGAATCTAAAATAATGAATTTTAAGGTTCAACTAATGATTAACAGAAGTTGAAGCTGGAGTCTTGGATTTGAAATGTGAGTTCAAGTTGTATTTGATGTTTTGTGCTTTAGGACGTTTTTGCAGAGTAACAGCGCTTTCAAAATTGTTCAAAGTGTTGTTGTCCTTAAGCTTCAAATCTGCTCCTATTTATAGATGAAGGTGGAGCGTATAAGATTTGAATCAACACCGTGAGATTGTGCCAGCTGGTTGTTGTACGAGATATATCCATATCTGGTAATCTTAAAATACGATCAATCTTGGAGAGAACGTTGTTGCCAATTCCGGTAAAGAAATCGTACAATAGTACTAACGTCATTATCCTGAGGATAAGATTGATTGCCAGCTTTTAAAATGTCAGAACATGATGATATGCCAATCATGGTTGCAGAGAATGTTCTTCAGACAAAACGACTCTCACTGCTCTTATCAGAGTCTGATATCTTCAACTTCAGATTCTGATAAGTAGTCTCTGAAGAGTAGCTTCTGGCCATGTATATGATGCATCTTCTGATGTCTTTGAATCTTGGTCAGAATCTGCTTCGTCATTCAGAGCTTCAAGAGTGCATTAGATGAGTATAAAAATTAACTTGTATACCTGCACACTTGTATATAAATAATTAGTATACCCTATTGTATATTAATACTTTTTGTTATCATCAAAACCTAAATGAGTCATGTCAGAACCTCTTTTGTTCCAACAAATTATTCATCCAAAAATTGATGTATGAAAAATTTAGAATAATCTCCTACATAAATTAAAATAATAGAAAATGAGGATCACATATACGTGCTCGTCTGACCCGCTATGAAATAATAAAAATAAGGTAAAATTATATCATTGATCCTTTATCTTTTTCATTTGTAAAAAAATTGGTCATTTATCTTATATTATTTTACACTATTGGACATTAAATTAAAGTAAAAAATTGACTAACGGTACAAATCTTAGTAAAGATAAAGGACCAATTTATTAAAATAAAAAATAAAAGATCAATTTGTTACAAATAAAAAAAAATAAATGATCAATTTATTACAAATAAAAAATAAATGGTTAATCTATACTATTATTATTTGAGACCCTCTTTTCAAAGCATTTTGTACACATGACATTATTAGAATGATTCTCTTCTCGTATGGTTTTGAGAACTAATAATTAAAATTAATTTATTACAGAAGAAAAAGATAAGATCAATTAAAAGTAAAAGTGGATTTTGACGAACGGAACCGTGACTTAAAATTCAATAATCAGAACCTAAATGAGAAGCGGTTCTTTCATTCCCAGATAACCAAAATACCAAATCGTTCATAATACATAAACCCTAAATCCTTTCAAATCCTACCAAAATTCCCAAATCGAAATCGAAATCGAAATCGAGAGGTCGGAACCCTAGGCTAGGCACGGAATAACGAACATTATCGATCATGTCGTCATCTTCGTCTTCTTCTTTGTATTCGGAATGGAAGGAAATTGAGAAAGTACATAATCTATATCGAATAATGTTTGGGGAATCTTTCGCTGATTTTCCTCCTCCTCCTCCACCACCACCTCCTTACTCTTTTAACGTTCCCCAAAGACCCTCTAAGCTTCCTCATCCTTCTGTCATAACTCCACATCCACTCATTCCAGATGTTTATGTTGCTTCCGGTCGTAATCTTGATGATCTTAATGATTCTGAGTCCCTCTTCCTTTACACGAGAAATCTCGTACCTGGTTTTAAATCTCACGACCAAGACGTCGTTTTCTCTGTTCAGGTATAATCAATTAATTAATGCAATGCAATTACTTTTTTATTTTTATTTTTAATTTTTATAGATATAGATATATTAATTAATAATGAATCAATTGTGTGTGTGTGTGTGTTTTTTTTCAGGATGAGGATGGTGGTACAGTGGAGTACAGAGAATGGGATCCATATAAATCAAGATTGGCTGCCGCTATTCTTTCTGGTGCAAAAAATATTTGGATCGTAAGTTTTAGTTCGTTTGAAATTATGTATGCATGCATGTTTTAAATCAATCCAATTTGTCTGTCTTATGGCCTATGAAGCACGGACACTGACACGACACGAACATTGATACGTTGCCACAAATAATTTTTTTGAGATATAATTCAATGTAATTATAAGTGACGTGTCGGTGTCGGACACGCCTAATCTGAGGAGTGTCGGACGCCTAATCTGAGGAGTGTCAGAGCTTCATATAGGTTATTGTTGTTGCTGCTAGCTAACTATCCACTCATTTATGTGATTTATCCATATGTTTTGCAGAAACGTGGTTCACGTGTACTTTTAATCTTATCACGAGATGATGCTCAATTTGGAATCACACTATCACATGTCTCTGATATTGTTGGCTCTGTCAGTCTTCTTTCTTCTTTATTATTTCTATATTACATATTTGTCGATTTATTATTAATTATTATTATTCTATGTTTTGTATGCCACAGGAAGGCATGGTATATGTAGTAGAGGAAACTAATTGCAACTCTCTTCTACACATGGCAGAAAATCGGTCCAATATTGTACCAATTTGTTACGGTTTTACCTATTTTGCTGCATACGAATATAACATGCTTATTAATTTGGTGGATGTAGTGTTTGCTGCTCCTAATCCTGATAGTCGACAAGAGGTAGCTTTCCCCCTCTCTTTTAATCTTGTGTTTTGAATCTCTTGATAATTCTTATTTTCTATATTACAAAGTTTTTTCTTGGTCATCTTTTCCTTAAATGATTAGCCTTAAAAAGTAGTCGATGATGTTTTATAAATATATCTTCAGATTTTTTACTTTGATTGAAATTAAAGTGGAAAATCTCACAGAAACATTGGAGCTAAATTAAAATTTTATTGAAAGAAGGATGGAGGAGAGACTCCTTAAATTTTTAGAAATCATTTTGGAGCCAAATAATATCAGAAAGTATAGAACCCAACTATTGACAACACGGAGGACATGACACAGTTCATTAGTCTTACAGTAATTTTGCCTGTATATACACTGCATTTGATATCCATTATAGGTTGATTCCTTTTTACATCTGTTGTTGTCTTCATTTGTCAGGCCACATCGACATGTTTGAATGCTACGTATTTTCTTAAAACTGGTGGACATTATATGCTTTATGTCCAGGTTTTTTTTTCTTCTTATTATATCTTGATGTATATTCTTTTGATAATATTTTATTCATGAACTTTTTGTGAACCATGTTACAAACCAGTGTAAATGACAGGGCAATTGCACTGAATCAACAAACCAAGGCGATGGCGTGTTTAAAACCCTGAGCAAAGAGAAAAAGGTTCAGTTCCAGCGAAAGGAGCGAGTCACTTTGGAACCTTTTGATGGAGACCATGTGTATGTTAGTGGTGTTTTTCGCACGTTGGAGGTGTGTATGTTAGTGCCAACAATTAGTCTAAGAATATATTTTAGTCTATTACATTTCTATGGCCAAACTTTAAAAACGTGGTTGAAGTTTTAAATTTTCATATCAGTGGTCATACTTCTATTTTAAGTTGCGACGTGGTGTTAATCTAAGTAACGGGGAAGCAGGGGTATCTTGTAAGAAATATGCCCCACCAACTACCATCCATTTTTAGGTACATATATGATATACATTCCATTGTTTCCCTAAATCGTCAAAATTGAATGGCCCCTAACCCTTAATTTTTTGTAAGTTGAATTGTCTTGTGAAGATAAGTTCCTGCTACTACATTGATGTTTTTGTGGAAAGTGTTTATACAACTGTTCAGAGATTGTTTTATATTGTTCTAGTCAACTAATTATGTGTAGTTCAATGGCTGAGCAATGATGATGTTTTGTTGTTTGGTAGGAAAAGAACTTGAATTGATTTGATTGTCATGAAATGAGTGGTTCTCCAAACCCTGTGTCCAATTTCACCTTTGTAGTCTTATATGGTTTATTTATCCAACTTAGGTTGATGAGATTGATAAAAGTTGTCTAGTGAGCATCAAGTTTGCGACATCACAAGATATACATGGGTACCTTTTTTTTTTTCTTTCATTTTTTCGCTAATCCAACTTTTGGTTCTTAATGAAAAGTGAGTTAACTGAAATTTGGCTTATTTGATTTCTTGAATTTATGATTGTAGGGGTGTTAGGAGGCCTGTTACATTATATGAAAAGCTTAAGGTTAACTTATTTTTTTGTACTTCATTCACTTCTTAATTTTTTCGTCTCTTATTCATTATTTTTGTCTTTTTCCTAAGACTTTAACCATTTGATTCTCTTCTTTTTTGAAGGACCTACCCAAATATATGTTGTTTGAATCGTCATACGGATACGCTCTCTTCGAAGTTTTTGGCATGCATAATATTGAGACACATTATATTGCCACCGAGAAATATATCCAAAACTTCAATACAATCTTTCGCTTTGTTGCTTGTTATGCTTTTGGGTCTACTGATGAAGCTTTGAAGTACCTCAACGCTATAAAAAATAGTATGTTTCTCACACTGTCTATTTTTTATTTATGAATTGTTGTATTTAAGCAGCAATGCTAATGCTTATGTTGTTTGTAGACACACTGCCCGAGAAATTGTTTGAGTTCCTGGATAAAAATCTTCCATCACAGAGGATGGAGGGTGGTGAACATTGTTATTCACTTGTCCTTTCTAACATAACTATATCGGGAAAAATAGTAAAAGCTAAAATTGCTTGCTCATCAAATGTGATTCACATTGACATTGCTCGTGGTGTGCGGATGAATATTGACAAATTCTTCAAAAAATTGAAGGTTTGTGTTTCTTGTAATCTTATATTTTGATTCTTGATAGTGGCTAGCTCCTCTAAATATTCATTTATGTCATGTCTTTTTAGCCAGGGGAATTGGAAGAAGCCCAAGTAAATCTCGCACGATCTTACTGCAAGCAAAAGCGTGATTCACCAAATGAAGGTAGTTTACCAAAGAAGAGAGGTGCTTCTTTGGTTAGTTCTCCGACCAGGCAAAACCCAGAGAGAAAGGCCCGGGCAAATACCAAAACTAAGTGAGGTACTAAAATCTCTCCAGTTCTATCCAATGCATGCTTACATATCTAGAAATTTCCTGGTTGAACTTGCGGCTCAAGTTCATCAGATAGTAGATAGATGTATATGTGTAGTTTGGATGTTAAGTATTGATAGCCTTTTAGATGAGATGCATGTAAGATGTGGAGAATTTTGTAACAGTTGTCGTCTGATAGAGGCAATGAGGATTTGACCTGAAAAGTTCTATAACAGAATACAGGTTAGTGGGGTGACTGCTTTATTGAATGAGTTATTTCAGGACCAGGCCATGCTGGTGGTTGCTGCTTAGAAATAGAATGACAATTGAGCAATTCTATAACGTAATGGTTATTTTCCCAATTCCCCCAAACATGCATAGAAATAGAATGACAGTTCAAGGTTTTTTGAAGAACCACAATTAAGTCTTCGTAGCATAAAAAACATCAACCTGAATCGTTGGACTTGACTCCATTAACGAGTGTAACATCCCAACACAAATCCATCTACAAAGTACAAATGTGAACACTATTGAGTTATAACTTATAATTCATAGCTCCCTGCATATTTGATGTATCGAAACTGAATACATGTGCAAACCCATGTTTGCAATCAACTCAACAGGCTGACAAGCTTAATGAATCCTACTTTGAGGAGGTGAAACCTAGCTTTCTAGCCGGATCTTAGCACCAATGAGGGGATCTCATTCACATCCATCAGTCTTCAGTATTTGGAAATTTGAAGCTAATTTATTTTGTACTTTTGTTTTGTTTTTGAAACGATAAAAATGAGAATACTCATAATAGATATTCATTTTAGAGGACAAATTGTAAGCATTGGCAATCGCTACATTGTTCTGTCATGTCTTGAACTGCAAAATAATTCTGACCGTGTTGTAAAAATTTGTGGTCCTCTATCTTTGGTTTTGATAGTTATTGCTGGCCATTGTACTTGAATTTTCGTAAGTAATTGCATTAGTAATTAGAGTAATGTATGTCTATGTTTCAAAAGAGTTTTTATCCTTAAATGACATGGAGGTATTATTTTTGGTGCAGGGTGCATGGTGCATGGCAGCTTTGGATGCAGAACATTTTTTGCAAGGGCTTGGTTGGTTTACAACAGGAGAAGACTGATTGACTAGCTTAGGGGTCTCCAGAATTCAGAAGATGCTTAATTAGAAGCAATGTTTGATATACTCTGCTATAATCTTTATTTGCTCGTTCTTATTCAAAAATTGATGACAGAGTTAGACTTGCATTATTTTAGAAGCTTACAGACATGCGTATATTTGTTATGGAGGTATTATCATTGGGCTGCACATTAGCGAGTCCGGCTCGCCCTATGTGGGCTAATGGACCGGCCCGACTCATTTCATTTTATATTTTTCTTGTTTATTCAATCGCTTTTATGTCTTTTTGATATATTCAATATCTTTTTTAAATATAATTTAAAATATTGAATATTTTTGTATGAAGAATATTTAATACTTTATATCTCAAATTGTGTAATATTTTATTATGAAAAAATGCTTAATAATTGACATAGGATAATGCAACTATACTAAGTTGCAAAAAATGAACACAAAAATTATCACATGGAAATAGGAGAATTTTTTTTAAGTTTGATGCTATGTTTAAATCATTTTTCAATAATCATAACACATGATTGTCAATAATAAGAACAAATAGTTTTAAAATAAAATGTCATATCAATTAAAATAACATCAGTTTAGACTGTTCGTGTCTCATGTTTAATCCAGATATTCCCGAAGCTGCGGTGTTAAAATTGATGTATGATTCTATTATTATATCAATTATAAATTACATTTAATAAATTTTCAGTTATGCATATATGTAATTGTTTATTAATTTTCCTTTCAATTTTTTTTAGAACTTATGAAAAGAATAATTTTCTTATACAAGTTTCTGTTCATCTCTAAGATTTTCCATCACGATCTACTTAAAATCACGCCTATGAGAAATATTGAGACACTTCTAGAATGTCAATAAGTAAGACAATTTTCTTTTACAATTTATAGATATTTTATTATTATTGTTGTTGTGATTATAATTATTATTATTATTATTATTATCATTATTATTTCTTTTACTAAAGCACTTTGACAAATATCAATGTGAATAAATTGTATGAATTAATGATTTTAATCATGGATGAAATCAAATATATTGATGATGGTATTTGGTGGTATCAGTCGTGTCAAAAACATAATATATAAGTAGATCCTGGCATAGAGTACTAATGCAAGCAGTGTCAAAGACATACATCAAAAGTAGTTCCACGGTAAGCACCTAGAATTTTCATTTAAAAAATCAATTTTCATAGATTAACTATTTCATCTTAACTTATTAAATCTATAGATTAACTTTTTCTTCTTGATTTATTACTATCAATAATTTCGTGTACTAATAAGTCTAATACTCTATATTTTCTAATTTTTATCATTGTAATTCATACTTTATATTTTTCTAATTTTTATTTGTGCAATTCATAATTTATATGTTCTAATTTTTTATCAGTGCGATTCACAAGTTCTTATAACAAAGTTTGATGAAACAGTAGAGGAGAAGATCAAAAGATAGAATTGTTTTAGATGTCATAGATCTATGCTCACATAAAGTTGATGGAATATCAGTTAAGAGAGCTTACCTTGAAGGAGCTGATTTATCCACAATCAAATATATGAAGACCAATATAAAAATTAAGAAAGATTAGATAAATTTATGATCGTCAAACAAAATATTTTCATTGTTTAATTTTAATGCATTATTATGTACTTTTTTTATTAACAATTTTATTCAATTTTGTTATTTAGTTTAATAGACTGATGCTTTCACTCATTGATTATTATGGATTATTACTCATATTGATAGAATTAATCATAAATTTGTTTGGTGACTGTTAGCCCATATTTTTATTGAAGTAAAAATATGTTCTAAGTGCATGAATAAAGTAATTACGTTTAATTACATAATTATTTTAATAATTAATTAAATGTGTTTGGTTTTAGAGCCAATGAATTTAATGATCAATCATGCATGAACATGTAATAAATGTTCTATTATTGAACATTTCTTCTAAAACTGTGTATTCTTCAGGATCTTTCGATTTGGTCGAAGCTTCAATAGGGTCGAAGTGTTCAGCAGTGCAGAAGGAAAGAGTGGACTTAGCAAAATATTCAGGAAAAACATTGTTACTTCGACTTCGATGGATACAACGGCTAAATCAGAAGATAAGAAGGAATTCAAATTCAAAATACGTGTCAAAGACACGCGTCCTCTCTGTAGTTTCTTAGGCGTTATTAGCAGTTAGGAATTAGTGTATATAAATAGTTTAGTTATGTGATCGAGCAAAGGGTCACAATCATTATACAAAATCCTCAAGAAAACTCAAAGTACCCATGTCAAAGCGAGAAACGAGTGCTCGAAGGAGAATGTATGTTATGTGAACCATTTTCATTCTGTAATCATTTACATTTGAATGCAATTTACAGTTTTTAATCTTATCCCAATTGCTTTTACTTTTGACTCATTCTCTCCTTCTGTTTATTCAATTGAATAAACATTCTTTCTTGCACTTCAAGTCATATAAAACATAAAAAACCACATTTTTTATAAACATAAGAACAATAATGAATACTATTTACTTTGAAAATATAAACAAAAGCACTATGTCCCGAGATTTACTAGTTGATCTCTCTTGTAATAATCAAACTAGCGTTGTTTACCAAATTTCACAGTAAACAGTGACATATATTGTAACATCCTACGAATTTAATTAATGAAAGTATATTAATTAAATTAGTATTGTTGAAACTTAATTGGAGATTAAGTTAAGTCTTACTACACTAGCTCTAATCTCTCCCAAGCCTCCCTCAATTTACTCTTTAAGCCCCCCCCACTACTTAACACTTTCCTATTTAAAGGCATGTAACCTAAGCTAGCAAGATCAGAATTCACCCTCTCTTCCCTCATTCACTCACGCCACCAGCAACAACAAATTAGCCCCATGAATCATTTTCAACAAACAAATCAAACTCCACCAATGTTGTCATGTAAGAATGGAAAATCTAAGAGTTAAGGATATTTACTTCTTCTCCGTCACCCATGGGCTTAGCATCATCGTTTCATCACCATCAGTTCTGAACCTAGGCACACATGCAAGAACTCCACTTCATCCTCCAAACCAAGATGAAGATTAAGGGTAAGATTCAAATCCAATCCCTTCATTTTAACCAAATTGGTGTTCTCTCTCTCTCTAATTCCAAAATGATTCTGTTGCATGTGTAATTATCCCTTTTATCACGAGTTTGGAGACTACTGGGAGTGTCTTGGGTGTTACAGAATGACGGAATTCCAAACCAAAACGACAGAACCATGTTCCTGATCCTGCAATACTCGCCTAGCGAGTACTCACTCGCCGTGGCGAGCTCACCAGAGAGCAGCCACTGCTTGTAGCTAATTTTCCTCTGTTCTGTCAGTTTCAATCGTGGTAAACATTCTCAACCTTTCTTTTAAGTTCCTTATCATTTCTCATCCTAGTGTTTAGCATAACTGATCCTAGTTCCTCTTGTGCCTATGAGTTTTGAGGTTACATTGGTTATGATGGTGAAAGTTGGAATTACGCCAAGTTAACCAAGATGAATGTTGATCAGCATCTGGCCTTGAGTCTAGGACCAAGCTTCAGAGTCTAAAGCTTCACTATCCAGGTGGGTTCTTTAGGCTAGTTTAGTTAGATTTCCCTTAAATCAAAACTTGCATGATAACTTAGGAATATTAGGAATTGTTGTGTGAGAGGAATTAATCCCAAATTCCACTCCATTCTGTTTTTATATTATGTAAATTATGTTTCTGCACTGGTTAAATGAGGATTGTAGGTGTGTTACTTGAAATATTACGATTTCTGTAAAACAGGGTAAGTTCTGCATGAACTCGCCACAGCGAGTAGCTGGCGAACATTCATGGCGAGCTGGGCTCTGAGCTGATGAAACTCGCCATGGCGAGCTTCTGCTCGCCACAGCGAGTTGATTTAGGTCAGGACCTATAATCTCGCCATAGCGAGCCGATAACTCGCCGTAGCGAGATTGTACAGGATTGGCCTATAATTCCATTTTCTAAATAAAGTTTTCTACACTCGTTTTATATCCTCGTTATAATCAGATAGCTTGCAGTAACGCAATTAATATAATGTCGAACAGAATGTTAATCACAGATAATCATTAGGGTATAACATAGAAAATTAATTAGGTTTGTATGCTCCCTGGGATTGGGAAATTATGGTAGTAATAACTAATTTAGTTTCAGTCAGTTATGAGTGATCTTGTGATATCGCGTAATGGACTCTCAATGGGACAATCCATTAGGATATGTTATTGTGAGCTGCATGCCGTGACCGAATCGGTTGACGGATATGGCAGGCCTCTGAGACATGCTCACCTCAGAGTGTCCTTGTGTTTAAAATGAATAAGAGTTAATTTCTGTGTTACACTTTTACTTTCAGTTCAGGATATGATTATATATATGCTAGAATGATACGACTGTTTTAGGTGCCCCCGGTGTAGTCACCTCTAGGAGGGTAGTAGGACTCACTGAGGCTTAGTAGTCTCACCCCACTCCAAACCAATTTTTTTTTAGGTAGACAGGTTAACTGGAGCAAGGACCAGGATGGAGCTGATGATTGGAGCTGAGCTTGGATCATCGCATTAGACGATTTAGTCTTCCCTTGTTTTTAGTTTATCTGTGTATCGAGGAATTTAATTCTAATGTCCGCTGTATTATTTAAGCTCATCAACTGTTGTAATGAATTATTTGTAATTCATGCGTTTTATCTCACATAAATTTATTGTACTCAGATTCAATTATTTATGTCTTGACTGAATATTCTAGATATTTTAGTTGGGGCGTTATAATTGGTATCAGAGCAGGTCGATCCAGTATCGGACCTTGCCATGAGTCATTCCAATCCTTCCTAATAATACAGACCCTTTGGATCTGGACTGTTTACGCTGAAACCATCACGTGCTGAGTCTGATCAGCTCAGTATTGTGTATGGTAGGCAGGGTATTATGGTTTAGAACTGAAGCGAACTCTGGAATTCCAGCGGTAAACCCGTAGTGAAGATGCAATCGAGGAGCAGTCGCTGAAGGGAACTCTTATAAGAGAATAATGGAACAGTGGCAAATGGTGCCACAGGAGTAAGTTATGTATGCAAGCAAGGAATGCGAGTGTATCCATATACTGAATTGTGTTGTACACAACAGTATTCAACTGACACTGTGTGTCAGGCAAACTCCCTTAGCCTATATGTAACCTTATCCTAGCGAGAGCCTAATTTCAGCCAAGTCTGTGAGCCAATCAACACCCTAGAACAGTAGGCAGTAAATCAAAACTCACCCTAAATTCAAGTTAGTATATGACTGGGAGTTATGGTGTTATGCAACGAAGAATATTGGACGAACCACATAATTGTTCTTTTACGCTCTGTCTAACTGGCTTAGCGAGCAAGCACACGCTACAGCGAGCTTAGCAGGCTACTGCTACTACTTGCTGCAACCTGGTTCTCTGTTCAGTCATTATTAACCGTGGTGAACGGTCCCTAGCCCTCATTCATGTTCTTAACATTCCATCTTTTAGAATTTCAGCGTATTGGACCCTAAGCCAACCTGTACTTTTAGGGATTTTTGAGGAAACACAACTTGGGGTAACGTTAAAAGTTGAGTGCAAACTAGAAGTGGGAATGAGTAAACCCGTCCTCATAAAAAGCAATGATTAAACTGAGAGCATTGGGACTCAGCCGTAATTAGTGTGACAATTAGAATCCTGGGAATCTGTATCCGTACCCGAGAAAGCGTATTTAAGTTCAACCATGTATAGGATCCCGAGTTAGCAACCCAGCGTAGAAAATCTGGTAGATATCACCGTTATAGAAGTTCAAATCGAACCGTCCGTATTTGAGGAACCCAATTAGGACAAACGCACATTTCAATATCTCTTCAAGTCACCTTAATAGGTTACCATTCAGAATGTCCTTAAATTAGGCTACTCTTACCTTTCAAACTCGTGAGAACATTTCTGCCCCGCTACCAAGAATCAAACTACATCTAGCATAAGAGTTAGGAAATTCCTTTCCAGCCCCACCAGTCTTTAGCAATTTATCCAGCAAATTTTAGAGGCCCAAGGATAAATTAGATCAACAGATAGGAGTCCTTATGACGTCCTGAGAGCCTTCAATCAAAATTCCGGGAACACTGGTACCGAATAGTTTAGCTATCAAACCAATAATTGAACCTTGTCGCATAAGTATAAACCTTGACTCACATCAAAGCTAAAATCCTCCCTAGCAATACCGTCACCTAAATAGGTTTGTTAAGACCGTTACAATTAAGTAGACTAGTAACCCATCACTTCTGACCAGTTGATTACCCCGGTAAGAATAGAGAAATCTTAGTACTTATACCTTAATAATTTCTTATCACAAAACCTATTGAGTAAACCCTTAAGATAACCACCTTTAGATGTCATCAATAGGACCAGTTAGTCGCCCAATACCAGAAATTACACCGACCCACCACAAGTTAAGCTTTGATTAGTAATAGCAATCGAGAGTATCTTCAGCACAATTGGTCACCAAAGCTAGTCCGTAGTTGTCTGACCATTAGATAGTCTAGAGACCGATGATTCAAATTAATACCGGTTTGACTTTAACTAAACGAAACTCACACATTTGACCACCCAGCTAAGAAGTGAGCAGGATTAGTAACCGTGCCTCGGGAGTTGCCTATCAGTTGTCCCTAGGTTAGTAATTCAATATTACAGACCAATTAGTTAGTCGGATGAGGTTTAGATTTGGCCAGCCATATCCTACCACTAGCATAGTACCAACTAATAAGGAACACGACTTGATAAATTCAATTCAACATTAGTTCGACCAGTCACCAAGCAAGTTCCTATATTAGAACCTTTGAAATAAGAGACCGGTAAGATTAGTTAACCAGCCGATTAGAATATCATTCAGGATGTTAATACTAGTTATAGGTGATGCAGGGCCACCTTTTCAGTGCGAAACCAATATTAGTAGCAGGCCGTAGCAGACTTCAAACACCTAGATCAATCTTTAGGTATATGTTATTTACGCAGAAACAAGTAGCTAGGTTTAACTTTAGCATCAACCAACACCGACATTCCCTCATGACAAAACCTTCCAATTTAGAGCCTATGTGAATCAGTTAGACCTACCGGTGAGAAGTTGCCAGCAAGAAACATTGAGAGGAAACGTAGTTGTCCTAACCTGAGAGACTGCCAGAAGAATTAGAAGTGTAGAATATAAGTATAAACCAGTAGAAGATAAATCTTCAATTGTCTATATATCTCTAGGGATCCTATTTCAGCAGAGTCATCGAACCGAACAATGCTCAATTCAATATTCACAAGTCTTGGAACACCATGGACGTGTGCGTTCTCTAGCCCGTCTAATCATGCCTCAGTTGGATAAATTCTTCTCATGCCTTAATGGCTTGACAACCACGCGTTGTACCTAATTTCAATTAGGGTGCAAACTTTTCAAATTTCTCGAAGCCAATGGGTTACATCAAGGGTGATGAAGTCACACTCGAGCAACCGCATTAAGTGTTTTCAGTTTTTCAGTCAAGTTGTTATTGACAGAAATCTATCTGCGGAAGATAAATATTCTTGAGAAGGTCAAGAATATTTTAGTTTCATTTTCTACTCATTCGTTGATCTGTCAATCAACAAACTTCAAACCACCCTGGTAAAACTTATCTAGCTCAGTATCATTAAATCAGTTAAACTTCGTGCAATTGAATCCAGCAACCTGTTCTTCAATAGAGTTAATTATCTACCTTTCGTAGCCACATCAGTCGAATCCAGAATTAAGTTGAATCAGTCACAAATTTAATGGAAATAAATTATACCTGTGAAGGCAGTGTTGGGGACCTAAACCAGCTAACTTCGTACTTCTCACCATGTAAGATCTGCGCGTTAATCTCGAGTGCCTCTGCCCGAACATCTCAACCTTTCCAAATTCAATCCCTGTAATCTCGTGAGATCAAGCGCTGAAACTTGAACGCCTGAACCAGAATGTTCCAATTCCAAGTCGAGTTTCCAGTAACTAGTTAGTGTAAGTGTAAGAGTTAATTACTCGTTTGGAATAGTGTACCTTTCTCATTTGGAAACCTTTCCTAACCGAGTGATCTGTTAAGATAATCCAGTTAACCGTCATAAGCCAAACCATTCAATCCAACCCTAGTGTTACAAATTCAGACTTCATGTTTCCAGCTAACCAAATTCCATACTCTAAATACCAGCAAGGGACTTCAAACAAGTTTGACCTGTAACCCTGAGGAATGATCTGCACCTAAGTGCGTCCGCGTGTTAAATGTACAACTTAATCAGCGTGTTGTATCGGAATAGATAGAGATTGTAGGTGGGATTTTATCGGATAACTATAAGTTCGTCTACGGATGAGTCCAACTCATTGGTGGAAGAAACGGTAGTGTCTAGACGATTTTCCACTCATTTTATATTTCGATCGATTCCGGAGAAATTACGCAACTCGTGATACAGAGGTATATGTAACATGTCAAGCATGTTGGTGTCCAGAAAGGAAAACGACAATGATTGAGAGAATTTGGATATGACAGTATCAATACCAGGCCAGATACCGGTCCTTTAAACCAGTTGGAACTATAACTAATCCCATTGGGAATGGGAGAAGTGTAGCAGTAGTAGTAGTAAGTTGAATCAGAGTGCGCAGCACTGCAACTTTTGAGAATGTGAGGATAAACTTAGTAACTAAAGAGGAAAGTTTTATTCCAAGGGACTAAATACTATTAACTGGAGAATAGTCGAAGTGTAGTTCATATGCAGGCATAAATAACCTACCCTTATGAGGAATGTAGGAATTCGAATTTCGAGGACGAAATTTCTTTAAGGAGGGTAGATTGTAACATCCTACGAATTTAATTAATGAAAGTATATTAATTAAATTAGTATTGTTGAAACTTAATTGGAGATTAAGTTAAGTCTTACTACACTAGCTCTAATCTCTCCCAAGCCTCCCTCAATTTACTCTTTAAGCCCCCCCCACTACTTAACACTTTCCTATTTAAAGGCATGTAACCTAAGCTAGCAAGATCAGAATTCACCCTCTCTTCCCTCATTCACTCACGCCACCAGCAACAACAAATTAGCCCCATGAATCATTTTCAACAAACAAATCAAACTCCACCAATGTTGTCATGTAAGAATGGAAAATCTAAGAGTTAAGGATATTTACTTCTTCTCCGTCACCCATGGGCTTAGCATCATCGTTTCATCACCATCAGTTCTGAACCTAGGCACACATGCAAGAACTCCACTTCATCCTCCAAACCAAGATGAAGATTAAGGGTAAGATTCAAATCCAATCCCTTCATTTTAACCAAATTGGTGTTCTCTCTCTCTCTAATTCCAAAATGATTCTGTTGCATGTGTAATTATCCCTTTTATCACGAGTTTGGAGACTACTGGGAGTGTCTTGGGTGTTACAGAATGACGGAATTCCAAACCAAAACGACAGAACCATGTTCCTGATCCTGCAATACTCGCCTAGCGAGTACTCACTCGCCGTGGCGAGCTCACCAGAGAGCAGCCACTGCTTGTAGCTAATTTTCCTCTGTTCTGTCAGTTTCAATCGTGGTAAACATTCTCAACCTTTCTTTTAAGTTCCTTATCATTTCTCATCCTAGTGTTTAGCATAACTGATCCTAGTTCCTCTTGTGCCTATGAGTTTTGAGGTTACATTGGTTATGATGGTGAAAGTTGGAATTACGCCAAGTTAACCAAGATGAATGTTGATCAGCATCTGGCCTTGAGTCTAGGACCAAGCTTCAGAGTCTAAAGCTTCACTATCCAGGTGGGTTCTTTAGGCTAGTTTAGTTAGATTTCCCTTAAATCAAAACTTGCATGATAACTTAGGAATATTAGGAATTGTTGTGTGAGAGGAATTAATCCCAAATTCCACTCCATTCTGTTTTTATATTATGTAAATTATGTTTCTGCACTGGTTAAATGAGGATTGTAGGTGTGTTACTTGAAATATTACGATTTCTGTAAAACAGGGTAAGTTCTGCATGAACTCGCCACAGCGAGTAGCTGGCGAACATTCATGGCGAGCTGGGCTCTGAGCTGATGAAACTCGCCATGGCGAGCTTCTGCTCGCCACAGCGAGTTGATTTAGGTCAGGACCTATAATCTCGCCATAGCGAGCCGATAACTCGCCGTAGCGAGATTGTACAGGATTGGCCTATAATTCCATTTTCTAAATAAAGTTTTCTACACTCGTTTTATATCCTCGTTATAATCAGATAGCTTGCAGTAACGCAATTAATATAATGTCGAACAGAATGTTAATCACAGATAATCATTAGGGTATAACATAGAAAATTAATTAGGTTTGTATGCTCCCTGGGATTGGGAAATTATGGTAGTAATAACTAATTTAGTTTCAGTCAGTTATGAGTGATCTTGTGATATCGCGTAATGGACTCTCAATGGGACAATCCATTAGGATATGTTATTGTGAGCTGCATGCCGTGACCGAATCGGTTGACGGATATGGCAGGCCTCTGAGACATGCTCACCTCAGAGTGTCCTTGTGTTTAAAATGAATAAGAGTTAATTTCTGTGTTACACTTTTACTTTCAGTTCAGGATATGATTATATATATGCTAGAATGATACGACTGTTTTAGGTGCCCCCGGTGTAGTCACCTCTAGGAGGGTAGTAGGACTCACTGAGGCTTAGTAGTCTCACCCCACTCCAAACCAATTTTTTTTTAGGTAGACAGGTTAACTGGAGCAAGGACCAGGATGGAGCTGATGATTGGAGCTGAGCTTGGATCATCGCATTAGACGATTTAGTCTTCCCTTGTTTTTAGTTTATCTGTGTATCGAGGAATTTAATTCTAATGTCCGCTGTATTATTTAAGCTCATCAACTGTTGTAATGAATTATTTGTAATTCATGCGTTTTATCTCACATAAATTTATTGTACTCAGATTCAATTATTTATGTCTTGACTGAATATTCTAGATATTTTAGTTGGGGCGTTATATATATTGTTTTCGATAATAAATTTTGATTATTTTCAAATGTGCTTTAATACTCTCTCCATTCCTTTTTATTTATCGTTTTTAAAAAAATATTTGTTTCTAATTGATTTGTCGTTTTGACAATTTAGGTTATATTTTACCTATTATACCTTCTTTTCTAATTTTTTTTAACAAAGTTTGTTTGTTTTTTTTTTACATAAAGTTTGCACCAAAAAAAATAAAAGTTTGTTACAATTTTTTTATTTGGTGGTTTTAATTTTTTTGAAAGAGAAAGTATTTATATTCCGATGTACCAAAAAAAGCAAAGAGAAAGTGTGTGTGCAAAAAAATAGGAATTTATTGGTGGATTAAAATTATGATATATATATTTTAAAAAGAAGGGTATAATTGGAAAATACGTTGCAAAAATACACCTTCCTAATTTGATCTTTTTCTTTCTTTCTTTCTAAAACGACAATTAAGAGACATATTTTTTTTTGTAAGGATTAAGAGACATATTGTAGCCGTTTGTTATAGTTTTTTTTTAAAAAAATAATCACTTTTTATAAAATAACATATGCTTGTTATACTACCTCCGTTCCTTTTTACTTGTCGTTTTAGAAAAAAAAGACCAAAATAGGAGAGTGTATTTTTGCACATAAATTTCCTATCATGTTCTTTTTTAAATATATATCATATTTTTAATCCACCAATAAATTCATACTTTTTCACAAACATTATCTATTTAAAAAAAATTGTAACAAAATTTTCTAAAAACAAACAAAATTTGTATACAATAAAAAGATTATATTGTTTCAACAAAAAAATATCATACAAAATTTAGTCAATAAAATAAAATAGAAAAGAGGGTATAATAGGCAAAATATAACCTAAATTACCAAAACGACAAGTAAAAAGTTGAAAATGAGTTGTTTGCTATGCTGTATGTGAATGATGTTTCTCCGGAGAGAAGATTTTAAAGTTGAAAATTTATCTAGTATAAATTAAACTGGTATTTGCAATTTAATTTGTGTAAAATATATTTCTGTGTGGGATTAAATATATATCATATTTTTAATCCACCAATAAATTCATACTTTTTCACAAACATTATCTATTTAAAAAAAAATTGTAACAAACTTTTCTAAAAACAAACAAAATTTGTATACAATAAAAAGATTATATTGTTTCAACAAAAAAATATTATACAAAATTTAGTCAATAAAATAAAATAGAAAAGAGGGTATAATAGGCAAAATATAACATAAATTACCAAAACGACAAGTAAAAAGTTGAAAATGAGTTGTTTGCTATGCTGTATGTGAATGATGTTTCTCCGGAGAGAAGATTTTAAAGTTGAAAATTTATCTAGTATAAATTAAACTGGTATTTGCAATTTAATTTGTGTAAAATATATTTCTGTGTGGGATTATATATATATATTGAGTTTAGTATCAAGTGATTTGTGAGTTCAAGTTAGTATCTTAGTATAATAACTATTATGTATTTCCTGAAGAACTCACATTATTCTATGTGAATTCCATAAGAATTCAAATTCCATAAGAATTTACATAAGGATTGATTCCAGAAGATTTGAGACATGATTCTTGAAGAATAAGAAATTTAATATCAAGCATCCTTAAAAGATTGCGTTACAATCCATTTAAGAAAATCTTTGTTATATAGTTCCTGAAGAACTAAAAGTTTGTTATATAATAAAGCATCCCTGAAGGATAGCTCAACGAAGTTTAATTTTTTTTTATTGTTTATGAAGATTTGTCGTATAGTTTCTAAAGAATTAATTAATAATTTAATAAATCCCGGAAAGATTGCAATTTTTTTTATGATATTCCTTGTTTATGTAAGAATTAATTATGATTTTTCTTGCACTTTATTTATTATATTGTTATTAGAGTATTTTATATTTTTTGGTCGAGACCAGGGTGTCCACCGCATTTAGAGTATTTTATTTTGATATAACGGTTCGAGATGATAATATAAAAGATTTTATTAAGTCATCAAAGTTCATTGACTCCATTTACAAGGATGAATGTCACACTATTGGAGGTCAGTTGTGTATTTATTTATTTATATATTTATTTTCTTGTGACTTACTATTATTGCTTAAAAGGAGAAAATTGTTTTCAATATTATTAACTCATATTGAGAATGGCTTAGTTTCTTTATTTTTCCTACATGGATTTTGACAATTATTATGATATATATGAAAGTTTAATATATAATTGAGTTATATATTCTCTGCAAGAATTTGGTTAAAATTATATACTACAAAAATATTGAAAGCTTCAAAAGAGCTAATATGTAAAATACTCTAAATGCTTCAGAAGAACTAAAATTATACTACAAAATTATTGAAAGTTTTAGAAGAGCTAATATTTTAACTTAGAGAAGATATTGATGCAATTGAAGCACAAATTTTTGTAAACCAGAAGTTTACAAATCATATTAAGTTTGTCTTTGGTAAGACCGGTTTGGTCATCCCGAATCTATTATGATGCGAAAAATATTTTTTTTTATTGGATATGTATTGAAGAACAATAATTTATAGTTCCCAAAGAAAGTTGAAAAATTAAAAATTTGAGTCACTCGAAATTTGAGAATGTATAAGGTGTTATACGTAGATCAATACACCAATTACTATTTAGATATTTTACGAATTTAATTGATGCATCAACTAAATGGTCAGACAACTCACAACTAGAAGTTTGTGAAATTGTTTTATGAAATAATTTGACAAAGAGCTCATTTTCTATATTTTTTGAAAGTATTTGATAAGTATCATATGCTAATAATAAAAGAAAAATATGTATCGTGGCAAGAGCGTGTGCAAAGAAGGCCAAGAAAATTCCATGCATAGGCCAATTTTGCCCAAGGCACCGTATCTTGACGCGTTAAGCCCGTGGCACGGCGCGCGGGGGTCGAAAAAATCAAAGTGCTCCGAAAAGCACACAGAGGCGTCCCAAAACCTCCATGTATCGAGGCAAGAGCATGTGCAAAGAGGGCCAAGAAAATTCCATGCGTAGGCCAAATTTTCCCAAGGCACCGTATCTCAACGCGTTAAGCCCGTGGCACGGCGCGCGGGGGTCGAAAAAATCAAAGTTCTCCGAAAAGCACACAGAGGCTTCCCGAAACCTCCATGTATCGAGGCATGAGCATGTGCAAAGAAGGCCAAGAAAATTCCATGCGTGGGAAAAATTTGCCCAAGGCACCGTATTTCGACGCGTTAAGCCCGTGGCACAGCGCGCGAGGGTCGAAAAAATCAAAGTGCTCTGAAAAGCACACGGAGGCGTCCCAAAACCTCCATGTATTGAGGCAAGAACATGGGCAAAGAAGGCCAAAAAAATTCCATGCGTGGGCCAAATTTACCCGAGACACCGTATCTTGACGCGTTAAGCCCGTGGCACGATGCACGGGGGTCGAAAAAATCAAAGTGCTCCGAAAAGCACACGGAGGCGTCCGGACACCTCCATGTACCGAGGCAAGAGCATGGGCAAAGAAGGCCATGAAAATTCCATGCGTGGGCCAAATTTGCCCGATGCACTGTATCTCGACGCGTAAAGCCTGTGGCACGGCGTGCGGGGTCGAAAAAATCAAAATGCTCCGAAAAGCACACAGAGGCGTCATACAAACTCCATGTATCGTGGAAAGAGCGTGTGCAAAGGAGGCCAAGAGAATTCCATGCATAGACCAATTTTGCCCAAGGCACCGTATCTTGACGCGTTAAGCCTGTGGCACGACGCGCGGGGTCGAAAAAAATCAAAGTGCTCTGAAAAGCACACGGAGGTGTCCCGAAACCTCCATGTATCGTGGCAAGAGCGTGTCCAAAGAAGGCCAAGAAAATTCCATTGGTAGGCCAATTTATCCCTAGACACCGTATCTTGACGCGTTATTCCCTTGGCCATGGCAAGCTCGTTGGCATGGGGGGAGGCATGTGTCGGGGCAGGTAGGCTCATGGGGCGCCCACGGACAGGACTTGGCATGTGTTGGGGGCAGGTAGGCTCATGGCGCGTCCAAGGGTATGACTTAGCATGTGTGGGGTGCAGGTAGGCTCATGGCGCGTCCATGGGCGTCCTTGGCAAGGCAAAACATCCGCTTCGGCCGAAAATTCAAAATAAATCGAAACTCCGTCGGAATTCTTAGCCACTTTCCATTCCACTTATAAGTATTGCGTGGGGTGTGCATGAAGGAAAATTGATACGATAAAAGCACCGGAATTTAAAATTTTCCTTTTGTGATCCTTATGAATGGTCATGAATTGTGTTTAGAGTTTTACCTTTTGATTCGAAAACTCCCTTTAAATCACGAACGACTATCGAACACTTTGAATCACGAACAAGGTCACGAACAAGAACCTCGAATTTGATCACAAGCGTTAAAGGTATAACGCCTCTAGCCAGTCCACACGAACAACAACCTTCAATGGAGTGCTAACTCCAATGGTTTGAAGGGTTAGGAGAAAGGACGCACAAAATAAGGATTAGGGTTTTTCACAAGAACTCTAGAAAGGTGATTAGGGTTTCTCAAGAGAGGAGAGAACAAAGGCTCATGAGAATGAGTAACAAAAGTGTGTAACACTTTCTCTTTACCACAAGGGTTCTATTTATAGAACCACTTGCCATAGCAAAATTACACTAAAGCCTTTTTAACTAAATGGGCTATAGTGGGCGCCATTCTCATGTAAATATGTCTAGTACATATTTGCACCCCCTTCTTGCTACATCATACCATATGATGTAATGCTCATTTTGATTACCATAATACCCTTATCATATTTTCTTATTTCTCCAAGGTGCACCGTACCTTACGGTGTTCCAATCTCACTAGATTGTTCTTATGTGTGTGACCCTGTAGGTTTCCGTAATGTTGACAATTATAATAAATCACTATTTATTATAATAAACAGTGAGCGGTATCTAGCAACACATCACTGTTACTCAAGTTACGAGAAATTAACATGTGATCTAAACATAACCTCTTGTGATAATATCAGTGTGTATAATTACCCCTTTGCCCTTATGTCTATATTGAACACAAGGCATACACAGTGTCATCCTTGTCCAGTTCAATATTGGGCCCGTGACATTTATCCTGTTATGCAGGATTGACAAATTCCTTCTAGGTCACTACTGTCCCTCAGCATGCTTCGTAAAGTACCCATCAACTGCCTTTATAATTATCCTATTACGGATAACGTTAGATCAGCAACAAAGTACTCCACTCCCCATCTAGGGTACAAAGTGGTTTCAGGTCTAAGGGTGGTCTACACCATTATCACCATGAGAGTAACTTATGACACTTTGCATAACTTTGCATGTAGTACTATCATAGCGGGTCAATCCTGTATAAATATTACTCCTAATATTTATACCTACGTCAAGAATTGATAACTCCTTATCCCATGATTCATGAGATGTGATCATCAGTCTATCTTCATAATAGTCTTTATGCTTTAAGGTTATCCCCTTTACCTTAAAGCTCGACTACGGATACTTTAAGAATAGTGTCCTTATGTTTAATATTATCTCATGATTAAGTCACACTTAATTATTAAACGGACTTTCTATTCTAGGGACTTCATTATTTTACAACCTTACAAACATAATAAAGAAATGCCATATTTATATTCAAACTCCTAAAGCAAATACTATGAAAATAGATTGGCTCTTAGGGCTTACTCCAACAATCTCCCACTAGCACTAAAGCCAATCTAGGTTACTCTTAATACCTATAGACTTAGTATGCCCATCACGCTTCAACTGCGCAAGAGGCTTTGTTAGTGGATAAGGAACTAGTTCCTATGTTGGTATCTTACGTATCTTCCAACGTTCTATTTCGATCTCTATCGAAATATATAAGTGTCTAAGTATATTCATGAATCGTCGGTGAGATCTATTCTCAAGTGTTCTTGCAAGATTAAACTATTACCATCACTAATGTGATTAATGTGACTTGTAACACCGGAAACATAGTTTTAGCTCAATCATGAGCCAAACGATCCAATCTTAAATACTCAACTTATTTAACTGAAACAAACATATTACGAAGCTTATCTTATAGCTTTCTATGATTGTATTCAGCCATGATATACAATACATTGGTATGGAAACTTCCTTCATTATAACTTCCTTATAATGATCCTTCCCATACCTTAGTTCCTTTAAGGTCCTTAGGGATATTCTTGAAGGTAAGTTAGTGTCAAACACTAATTTCAATTTTGGTACATAGGTTATTCCTAACTCTTTAGGAATTCTTGCCTAAGTGTTTCATCAAGAGTTATTTTCCTAGTCATGTCTCACATGTATAAGAAAAATGTCTTGATGATTAATATGATATCAGATATTATCACTCCCACTAAAACTTTGTTTGCACAAGATTTATATTTGTCCTTCATTTGTTTTCCACAAAACTTTCAAAAGGAACAAATATTCAAATTTATTCGATCTAATCAAAATTAGATAGGTTTGTCCTTGTTAATTTGTTTTCATAAAACTTCATAAAAGGAACAAACAATAATTTAATTTTCTGAGAACTCTATCTAATCAAAATTAGATAGCTACAAATTATATACCTTTCTAGCATCATTTGGATCAACAAAACCCTTACGTATATGTCCAACACATATATATGAGGTTATTCCAATTAAGGAATACAACTTTGTTATCCATCTACCAAAACATGTAGTACAACATTTAGCAGAAGCAATCAAATATTATAAGGTATTCTTAATACCATCCATATCAGTGTTCAAAAAGAATACTCACTTTCATCGTATGAGTCTTACTCATCTTGAAGACATAACCATTATCTACATAAGGTTAGTGTATATGGATTCTGTATGAGTTTTCATGGCATTTAGCCACTTCTCATAATCTAGATCGTCTTACGACCTTTTAGAAAGTCAAAGACTCATCTTCCATGAGAATCATATCACATTGCTGAGTCATGATAAAACCATACCTTGTAGCCATATGTGATATGTTAGACTTATCTTGGATTTGTGCAACTTTAAAACAATGGTTCTTCAACAACCTTGAGGAACCGATTTGCATTCCCTTTTAAATAAATACGTTTTGTGGTACTTGAATTTATTCAAGTTCTATATCACTCCCACTGTCTTTTTTAGAGACACACTCCCACTAGAGGAATGTTTCAAACCTAGCAACAAAACAACCTTTTGTCCTTAAGAGTGATATAGGACCAATATCCCTTTCTTCAGGATATTTCCACTAATTCATTCTTTCATTTGGAATTAGATTTATCTAATAAATTTTAATCCAAAATTCTCATAAAGACAAACTTGGTACTCTTACCTCCATATCGCATATGATGTCTTTATGATCATTTTAAAAGGGAACTAATTGTGGGTGAAGATTAATTATAAGTAAAGAGATTTATAGAAAGAGTCAATTTATAATTAAACTATGCTTAAATCATGTCAAACATGATGTGATAAAATAGTTATTATAGTCCTTTAATTAAGTATTTACTGATGTGACTCATTCATATAACTTAAATACTTTTGTCGAGTTCTATTTTCTTCATTGTTGAATTTCTTTGACAAATTCAAAGATTTCTAATTGGTGTCATACACCTACAAACATCTAATGATTTTAATCATCAATGTTAATGAAGTAAAATAAACTCAATATACCAAATATGTTTAGTGGTCGACATACTTCTCATGTATATTGTTCAAATAGGTCATGCGTTATTTTATTGACACATCGAATATTTGTTCTAAACAACAATGCTCTTGATATATTTAAGGTCCAAATCATATTTGGCTCTTATCATGATTGTTATAGATAACCCTATCAAGACAATGGAACCCTAGTCCATTACTTGACTTGGAGTAATAGTATAGAAGACTTTGCTTAAATGATAGGACCATTACTTGTCTTATCATTTAAGGCTACAATTCATATATTGTCAATACAAGATATACAATTGCTACTTCTATTACTAGATGGAATTCAATAACAATTATTGTGTTCCATTTCAAACTCGATTTTAAGTCATTGAATAAGCTCTCATTATCAATGAAACAATTTTCATTCTAGATATGGGTTGACTTAAAATTATAGCCAATGTTCTAATTCTTTAAGCATCTATATTTTCGAAAAATTGAGATTCAACATCTTGTATCATATACTTTTGATGTAGAAATAGAAATTTTGTCTTTCTATTACAATATGTGCATTATTGAAGTCTCACTTCATACTTTTGGTTTGACTCTTCCAAGAACTATTTACGTCATTTTAATGGTCTAACTATAGCCGTTCTACTTTGACAACCATTTTGTACTATTCAAATAAGAGGAATATAAATCTTATTTATATTATATCTCAAATCTTTGATAGTGCAAATTAATTCTCATTCAACTCAACAAATTCCGGTAGATATTCAAAACAATTTTGTCTATATCTATTCCATTATAATTTGTTAGATTGATACTATGACCAACTTTTTTGATCCATTGAGAAATTTATCATACTCTAAAGTTCTTTCAAAAGGATCTTACTTGAGATTAAATGATCACATCATTTATTATATATTCTATATCTAGACGCCAACTTGATGCTTCTAACAATATCCCTTTTCCAATCTAGTTATAGTAGGTTGTTCACAGTTTATAGTTCAAGACTTATAGTTTTCTCGCATTTGAGAACAATTCTCAATTTGTACCAATACAGAAACTCCTTTCTAAAAATCTTGCTCTTCATAAGGACAACTTAATATGTATTGTATTTCGAAATTCTAATTACAAAGATATGTAAGATATTATGACTAAATCATATTTAATTTGGTCTTTAATTAAATACGCTCCCACTATTTTACTCAAAACAAATGACCCTCATAATTTGATTCGGAAAATCCCGTTGGAAGATTTTCTAGTGGGTCAAGATCCATATTTCACTTTGTCTTAAGTCCGCGGTGGGCGGATTACACAAGAATTAGTTTATTTAGGTAAGAACTCCTTCCAATTGTATCTCATACAATTCTTGAATATCAATTGGGTGAATAACTCCTTATTCGAATTCATCTTATGAATTATACCCAACCATTGCTTCTTAAACTCATATAATCACATTATATTTGTTAAGTTAAGTTTGACCCTTGCTTTAGAAGTTGGATATTACAATTATCCCATCGCACCTTACCAATATAGAATATGCACTTCGCGGTGGGCGAACCTACATAGTTCGATACTAGTCTTGATGAGTTCTGAAACTTGGAAAGCATAAACTTAATATCCACATATCTTATTATTAAAGAGAATGCACTCCGCGGTGGGCGAACCTACATTTTCTTTATTAATCTCTTATGTGTCTTTTGAGGGATATTTAATTGTTCGATCTCACCGGCTTGTTTAACATATTAAATGCTCTCACATGCATCAACATACATACAAACAATAATAAAATGATATGATTATGGCCTCCTAACGTAAGTGTTCTCTCAAGCCAATGAGAGAACCCTAAACTAGCCTAACGATGATCTACTTCTCCAAGCATCATCTTCATGGCTGTCCTCCTTTGTTCCTCTAATAATTCTATTATAACATTACATCAAAGAATACTCGTTTTACATACGAGGGAGTGTATGAGAAGAGAATATAGAGAATAGAGATAAGGCACGACACGCAGGCCGTATTTAAAAACCAAATGCAATAAAATAAATAAACTAAGGCCATAACCGATCATCAAATATAATAATAACAAACAAACTTTATTATTATTAAAGTCTCATAATTAATTAAATCCGACGATTGATCAAATCAGGTAACTTTGATTCAAATATTTAATTCACAATTAAATATTTCGAATCAAAATTTGCTAAAATAAATAACATTATTTTAAAGTAGAATTAAATCTTTTGACAATTCTCCAAATATGGAAAATTATTTAATCAAAACCTTTTTCAATAAAATATTTTCAAAATTGATAATATTATCTTTTAAAACAATTTTAAAAGATATTTCTAGAGATTTGAAACGATTTCATAATTAAATATATTTGTCAAATATGGAAAATTATTTAATCAAAACCCTTTTGAATAAAATATTTCCAAATTTTGATGATATTATCTTTTAAAACAATTTTAAAAGATATTTCTAGAATTTTGAAACGATTTCAAAATTAAATATATTTATCATCTACTTTTCGCATCAACACTTGATACGTTTTGCAAATCCTAATTTTAATGACACAACATTTGTGCAACCCTTAATTGATCATCACAAATCATAGCAATAAACACATATTTTATTATTATAATCAATTTAAATCGTGTAGATTAATGAAATTAAAATTTTGGCGAACGGTCAAAACCGAAGCTGTCACCTGCGCCCCGCGCAAATGCCCTGCGCCCCGCTCAATTTCAGCAAAAAGTGATTTTGATTCTGCCACCTGCACCCCACGCAGATGCCCTGCGCCCCGCGCAGGCCCGTGGGAAAAACCTAGTTTTTCGCGAACCCTAATGCAACAATTTCGTGCCGTCAAAACCTTTCATGATCGAAATTCAATATGATTGATTATCATGTCATTGCTTCACCATACTATTGTCGGATTCCAAAGCAAATGAACATGAATCAATTCAATATCAAATAACTTTCATAATTTGTCTTATTGAACGAAATTATTAACGGTATATCACATACACCATTTTTCATTACGGTTACTTATATCATATATAAGTTTATGGCCGTTCTTGATTGTGTAACCTTAGGACAATTAACATATCGCATGCTTCACCATACAAGTGTCGGATTCCGAAGCCGTTTCAATGTTAATTACCCAATTCATACACAAAACTTACATCACATGTAAGTATTGACCGTTCTTGTTCGTGTAACCTTAGGACAATCAACATATCGCATGCTCCACCATACAAGTGTCGGATTCCGGAGTCGTTTCAATGTTAATCATCCAATTTATACACAAACAACCATCAAATTTTAATTACTCGATTTTAATCTTTTATCAACCGTTTTAATCAAATTAAAACTGAATTCATGAATTTAAACAAACATCAATTCATGGTTTCGTAAGTGGCTCTGACATCAATTCATGAATTTAAAACTGAATTCATGAATTTAATCATATTCCTTTTGTGATCCTTACGAATGGTCATGAATTGTGTTTAGAGTTTTACCTTTTGATTCGAAAACTCCCTTTAAATCACGAACGACTATCGAACACTTTGAATCACGAACAAGGTCACGAACAAGAACCTCGAATTTGATCACAAGCGTTAAAGGTATAACGCCTCTAGCCAGTCCACACGAACAACAACCTTCAATGGAGTGCTAGCTCCAATGGTTTGAAGGGTTAGGAGAAAGGACGAACAAAATAAGGATTAGGGTTTTTCACAAAAACTCTAGAAAGGTGATTAGGGTTTCTCAAGAGAGGAGAGAACAAAGTCTCATGAGAATGAGTAACAAAAGTGTGTAACACTTTCTCTTTACCACAAGGGTTCTATTTATAGAACCACTTGTCATGGCAAAATTACACTAAAGCCCTTTTAACTAAATGAGCTATAGTGGGCGCCATTCTCATGTAAATATGTCTAGTACATATTTGCACCCCCTTCTTGATATATCATACCATATGATGTAATGCTCATTTTGATTACCATAATACCCTTATCATATTTTATTATTTCTCCAAGGTGCACCGTACCTTACGGTGTTCCAATCTAACTAGATTGTTCTTATGTGTGTGACCCTGTAGGTTTCCGTAACGTTGACAATTATAATAAATCACTATTTATTATAATATTAGTGTGTAACTCAAGTTACGAGAAATTAACATGTGATCTAAACATAACCTCTTGTGATAATATTAGTGTGTATAATTACCCCTTTGCCCTTATGTCTATATTGAACACAAGGCATACACAGTGTCATCCTTGTCCAGTTCAATATTGGACCCGTGACATTTATCCTGTTATGCAGGATTGGCAAATTCCATCTAGGTCACTACTGTCCCTCAGCATGCTTCGTAAAGTACCCATCAACTGCCTTTATAATTATCCTATTACGGATAACGTTAGATCAGCAACAAAGTACTCCACTCCCCATCTAGGGTACAAAGTAGTTTCATGTCTAAGGGTGGTCTACACCATTATCACCATGAGAGTAACTTATGACACTTTGCATAACTTTGCATGTAGTACTCTCATAGCGGGTCAATCCAGTATAAATATTACTCATAATATTTATACCTACGTCAAGACTTGATAACTCATTATCCCATGATCCATGAGATGTGATCATCAGTCTATCTTCATAATAGTCTTTATGCTTTAAGGTTATCCCCTTTACCTTAAAGCTCGACTACGGATACTTTAAGAATAGTGTCCTTATGTTTAATATTATCTCATGATTAAGTCACACTTAATTATTAAACGGACTTTCTATTCTAGGGACTTCATTATTTTGCAACCTTACAAACATTATAAAGAAATGCCATATTTATATTCAAACTCCTAAAGCAAATACTATGAAAATAGATTGGCTCTTAGGGCTTACTCCAACAGTGCACACAAAAAACCAAGTCAAAATTAATTTCGTAGGTGGTATTTTACCCCTTATCCGTCCACAACCGACATTTCGGTCGAAAATTCAAAATAAATCGAAACTTCGTCTGAATTCTTAGAAAATTTCCAGTCCACTTATATTTATTGCGTGGGGTTTGCACACAAAAAACCAAGTCAAAATTAATTTCGTAGGTGGTATTTTACCCTTTATCCGTCCACAACCGACATTTCGGTCGAAAATTCAAAATAAATCGAAACTTCGTCGGAATTCTTAGAAAATTTCCAGTCCACTTATATTTATTGCGTGGAGTGTGCACACAAAAACCCAAGTCAAAATTCAATTTCTAGGTCGTGTTTTACCCCTTATCGGTCCACAACCGACATTTCGATCGAAAAATCAAAATTAATCGAACCTTCGTCGGAATGCCAAGCCGCTTTCCAGTCCACTTATATATATTGTGTGGGGTGTACACACCAATTTGTAAGCAAAAATTCGATTTCTAAGTGGTGTTTTACTCCTTATCCGTTTTTTGCGACGTTGCCGTAAAGAAAATCGTAATTAATTCATCCGACATCGGAAAATTACGATTCTTTCGTGGTTAGCCTCTTCTCTAGTTGCTTAACATGCATAAAACAAATTATGAACAAATACGTCCTATAGGTCCACTTTTAAGCCCTTTCAAAAACTTATGGATACAGGGAAATAATGGCACTTTTTTTACAAATGTGAAAATTGCATATCAAGCTTATATAGGGGGGAGGCAAGTGTGGGCTGCAGGCAGGCAGGCACAGGAGTGCCCATGGGCGTCCTAGGCAAGGCAAAACATGATTCTAACAAGCTAAACCCTGCAAATCCAAACAAAATTTTGATTTCATCAATCAAAATCATCAAGAATCATGTGAGAATTAAATCAAAAACTAGAAATTGGGGCGGATTTGGTGAAAATCATCATGTTCTTGGCATGAGCTTGGCCAAGGCAAGCGACATATAGTAGGGAGGCATCACTACTACAAAATATTGAATAGATAACACACTTTAGACAGCGCTTATTTACATAAGCGCTTTTAAAAGAAACACGGAAACTTATCACAGCGGTTTCTGTATAAAGCGTTGTCTAAAGTACTATTGTTTTAAAGCGTTTTTCTGCAAAAGCGCTTTCATAAGGTTTACATAAGAAGGTGAAAATTTTATTTTTCACTTTGGACAGCGGTTGAGTGAAATGCGCTTTCTAATATATTAAAATAGACAGCGTTTAAACATAGGAAAAAGTGCTTTCATAGGTTTACTTTAGGCAGCGCCCGAAAATCCAAAAAAGCGACATCTATGTGTTTATTAAAAAAATTATTTTTTTCTATTAATTTATTTTCTTGGGAGAATTTAAAACTGTAAACATATTATTAGCTTATAGATAGAGTCATAGCACGATTTGTTCTCACACTCCTTCCAAATACTTTCTTCCTCCCAAATAATTTCTTCCTTGATCCCAAATAATTTCTTCTCACACGCCTTCTTGTTATTGGATCGTAACAGAAACCCTAAACCCCATAAAGAAATTGTTGTTTCTAGAGTAGTTGATTTGTCACTTTGAAGATTGATACCCTAAATCCCATAAAGAAATTGAAGAAACTGATCGATCGAAATTCAAACCCACTGTGAAATTGTAGAAATTGATCAATTGAAAGTTGAAACCCTAGTTCTGAACCAAGATAAGAACCTTCTGTCTGTGTAAAAACCAAGAAAACCTTACACGCTCAAACCCCCTCTCTCTCACGGTGAATCCCTCTCACACACGTTCATAAGTTCTTGTTCTGCCGCAAAACTACCACAATATAGTGTAGTCGAAATCTACCTCTAAAACCATGTCTCGCTATGTATGTCTTCAACAAACGCACATGTGGATTTAACGTTTTAAAATTGATAAATTTAGTGTATTTTTCTCACTGTGTTTGATGCGAACGTCAAAGCCTCATGTAGTAAAAATCTTGAATGGTAACTCTCTGATACTCCTTGTTGCAAAACTCGTTGAATCCCTCTCTCGTGGCGAATTCCACTCACACGCTTTCGTTGCTGTCTTCTGCTGCAGGACTGCTTTATGAAGACTTTTGTTCAGGTTAGTACAATTATTTCTTATTAGATTTGTCATAGTTGTAACTTGTAAGGGAATTTTAAATCTTGTGTTGAAAGATTTATCACGATAATTAGAATTTTTTTCTCCTTTATCGAATGCATGAATCAAATTCAACTGTTTCAAATTCGTCTTACTAGATATTGCAAGTCTCTCTCCCTTTGTCCATATCTCATCTATATTTGTTAAAGGAACCGTAAAAAGGTTCGATTCATGAGAGAAAGAGATTGAAGGTTCCATTTAGGGTTATATCGTTAAGAACACAAATTATTGGTGTCGATGTGTTAGTGTTCGTGTCACGTCCGATGTCCATGATTGTCCTCGATTCATGTAGCTTAAATGTGATTTTGAATCTAAATTTACATAATCTAAATATTCAAGAAGTAATTTTCAATAATACTGATTTTGATATCTCTTTGCATTATGCTAATACAGTGCTCTGAATTGATACGATAGTGAGTATTTATTCTTTATTATAATATTCTATGATATGGTTAAGTGCAAACAAGTAATAGTAGTGTGCTTTATCAGTATCTCAATTAGAAAGTCAATGAAAGAAATAGGGAAATAGGTGACTATATATTTGGTTCAAGACTATTAAGTTTTGATCAAGTTGTACATTTACTATTGATCATTTGATGATATACATATATATGATTTGTTTGTCTGTATCACTTTAAAGTTCATGGTCTTTTTTGCAAAGAATGTGCAAATATACATCTATAACTTTAAAGTTTCCCTGCTCTCATGTTTGCTTTGGAGGTACCTAATTAATAAAACCATTCTATTTTACATTACTTTATATGCATTTTACCTAATACACGAAGCCTACTTGTTTTCAATTTTCATTATAGAATGTGCCTTATAATTTTCTTCTTCCTTTTTAACTTCAGAGGCAAGAATGGTATTATTCAACAAGAGATGTATATGTACACCATTAATTAGTGAAGGAAAAATATTATTCTCATTCAGTTTTTTTCTTTTGAACTATCAGTTGGGACATTGTGGTCATGTGATGATATGTTCATTGTTTTTGCCCCGTCTTATAAATATAGATTCTGCATCGTCTTATATACTGGACTCGTGTACTACTTTTTAATTCGACTTTATGACAATCTTTTATTATATGAGAATATTATGATTTCACTTCTAAATTCTTACTATCCTTACATTAACATGCTTCTGTACTTTTCGTTGTGCGTTCTTTTTAACACTATGCTTTTGGTTGGGAAGTATTTGAAGGAACTTAACAAGAGATAAGCAGCGGAATTTAAAATTTTTCCTTCGTTGGATCCTTACGAATGATCATGAATCGTGGTTTAAGAATTTTACCTCTTGTAGAATTCTTTTCTTTTCTCGAACAGCTGGAGATTAGGCTTTGAATCACAAACAAGTCACGTGCTAATCACCACCAACTTTGATCACGAGCGTTAATGGTATAACGAACAAGATCCCTCCAAAAGAGTGCTAGCTCCAAGAATGAAGGTTTCTAGTGAGAGGTGGGAAATAAGGATTAGGGTTTTAGAGGCTGATTTTTCGTCAAGTGATTTTCTTCCTCACAAGTGTTCTATTTATAGAACCACTTGTCTTGGGCACCAAGACAAACCATTTGTCATTGGGCCACAATTTTACTAAAACCTTTTTAATTAAATAAACCTTTTAAGAAACGCACCCCCCATGTGCTATTTACACATGAGTGCTTTCTATTTCATAACAAGTTATGAATTACTTTATTTAGTTACCATGACACCCTTATCATAATTCCTTATTTCTCTGAGGTGCACCGTACCTTACGGTGTTCCACTTTTCACACTAACTTGTTCTTATGTGTGTGACCCTTGTAGGTTTCCATAACGTTGGCAATTATATTAAATTATCCATTTAATATAATAAACAATGAGCGGTATCTAGCAACACATCATTGCTACCCAAGTTATGAGAAATTGACATGTGATCATAACACAACCTTAGTGATAATATATGTGTGTACAATTACCCCTTTGCCCCTTATGTCTATATTGAACACAAAGCATACTCGGTGTCATCTTTGTCCAGTTCAATATTGGGCCCATGACATTTATCCTGTTATGCAGGATTGGCAAATTCCATCTAGGACACTACTGTCCCTCAGCATGCTTTGTGAAGTACCCATTAACTGCCTTTATGGTCATCCTGTTACGGACAACGTTAGATCAGTAACAAAGCACTTGACTCCACATCTAGGGTACAAAGTGGTTTCAGGTCTAAGGGCGGCTTACACCATTATCACCATGAGAGTAACTTATGACACTTTGCATAACTTTGCATGTAGTACTCTCATAGCGGGTCAATCCGGTATAAATATTACTCCTAATATTTCTTATACCTATGTCAAGACTTGATAACTCCTTATCCTATGATCCATGAGATGCGATCATCAGTCTATCTTCATAATAGTCTCTATGTTTTATCATTATCCCAATTCATGATAAAACTCGACTACGGATTCTTTTAAGAATAACGTCTTTATGTTTAATGTAATCTCATGATTAAGTCACACTTAATATTAAACAGACTTTCTATTCTAGGGACTTCATTATTTTGCAAACATAATAAAGAAATGCCATATTTATATTCAAACTCCTAAAGCAAATACTACGAAAATAGATTGGCTATTAGGGCTTACTCCAACAATCTCCCACTAGCACTAAGGCCAATCAAGTATTCTCTAATACCTATAGGCCTAGTATGCCCATCACGCATCAACTGCGCATGAGGCTTTGTAAGTGGATAAGGAACTGTTTCCTATGTTGGTATATTACGTATCTTCCAACGTTCTATTTCGATCTCTATCGAAATATATAAGTGTCTAAGTATATTCATGAATCGTCGGTGAGATCTATTCTCAAGTGTTCTTGCAAGATTAAACTATTACCATCACTAATGTGATTAATGTTACTTGTAACACCGGAAACATAGATTTAGCTCAATCATGAGCCAAACGATCCAATCTTAAATACTCAACTTATTTAACTGAAACAAACATGTTACGAAGCTTATCTTATAGCTTTCAATGCTTGTATTCAGCCATGATATACAATACATTGGTATGGAAACTTCCTTCATTATAACTTCCTTATAATGATCGTTCCCATACCTATCTATTTCAAGAAATAGGCCTTAGTTCCTTTAAGGTCCTTAGGGATATTCTTGAAGGTAAGTTAGTGTCAAACACTAATTTCAATTTTGGTACATAGGTTATTCCTAACTCTTTAGGAATTCTTGCCTAAGTGTTTCATCAAGAGTTATTTTCCTAGTCATGTCTCACATGTATAAGAAAAATGTCTTGATGATTAATATGATATCAGATATTATCACTCCCACTAAAACTTTGTATGCACAAGATTTATATTTGTCCTTCATTTGTTTTCCACAAAACTTTCAAAAGGAACAAATATTCAAATTTATTCGATCTAATCAAAATTAGATAGTTTTGTCCTTGTTAATTTGTTTTCATAAAACTTGATAAAAGGAACAAACAATAATTTAATTTTCTGAGAACTCTATCTAATCAAAATTAGATAGCTACAAGTTATATACCTTTCTAGTATCCTTTGGATCAACAAAACCCTTACGTATATGTCCAACACATATATATGAGGTCATTCCAATTAAGGAATACAACTTTGTTATCCATCTACCAAAACATGTAGTATAACATTTAGCAGAAGAAATCAAATATTATAAGGTATTCTTAATACCATCCATATCAGTGTTCGAAAAGAATACTCACTTTCATCGTATAAGTCTTATTCATCTTGATGACATAACCATTATCTACATAAGGTTAGTGTATATGGTTTCTATTTAAGATTTTATGGCATTTAGCCATTTCTCAGAATCTAGATCGTCTTACGACCTCTTAGAAAGTCAAAGACTCATCTTCCATGAGAATCATATCACTTTGTTAAGTTATGATTAGATCATACATCTCACCCATGTAATATGTTGACTTATCTAGAATTTTGTGCAACTTAAACCGATGGTCCTTCAACAACTTTGAGGAACCGATTTATGTTCCCTTTTCAAATACATTTTGTGGTACTTGAACTTATTCAAGTTTTATATCACTCCCACTGTTTCTTTTAGAAACACACTCCCACTAGAGGAATGCTTCAAATCTAGCAACAAAACAACTTTTGTCCCAAGAGTGATATAAGACTAATATCCCTTTCTTTAGGATATTTCCACTTAATTATTCATTTGGATTTAGATTTATCTAATAAATTTTAATCCAAAATTCTCATAAAGACAAACTTGGTACTCTTACCTCCATATCGCATATGGTGTCTTTATGATCATTTTAAAAGGGGAACTATTTGTGGGTGAAGATTAACTATAAGCAAATAAATTTCCAAGAGTCAATGACATAATTAAACTATCCTTTATCATGTTAAACATGATGTGATAAAATTAGTTTATTATGCTCCTTTAATTAAGTATTTATTACTATGACTTATTCATATGACTTAAATACTTTTGTCGAGTCATTTCTTTTTATTTCATTTATCGAACTCCTTGACAAATTCAAAGATTTTCTAATTTGTGTCATACACCTACCAACATCTAATGATTTTAATCATCAATGTTAATGAAGTAAAATAAACTCAATATATCAAATAAATATGTTTAGTACTCGACATACATCTCATGTATATTGTTCAAATAGCTCGTGTGTCAATTCACTTTCAACTAGTAATTGACACATCCAATGTTTGTACTAAACAATAATGCTCTTGATATATACATATAAGGTCCAAATCTTATTTGGATCTTATTACAACTGTTATAGATGTTCTTATCAAGATCATGGAACCCTAGTCCACTACTTGACTTGGAGCACTAGTATAGAAGACTTTGCTCAAATGATTGGACCTCCATTTGTCGTATCATTCAAGGATACTTTTCATATCTTGTCAATACAAGGTATTTAATTAATGCTTCTATTACTAAATAGAACTCAATAACAATTATTGTATTCTATTTGATTTTAAGTCATGTCATAGCTTTTATTGTCAATGAAACAACTTGTTTCATTCTAGACATAGCTTGACTTAAACTTATAGTCAATGTTCTAATTCTTTAAGCATCTCTTTAGAGATTCAACATCGTGTATCATATACCCTTGATGTAGAAATAGAAATTCTGACTTTCTACAACAATATGTGCATTATTGAAGTCTTACTTCATACTTTTGGTTTGACTCTTCCAAGCATGGTCTAACCATAGCCGTTCTACTTTGACAACCATTTTGTACTATTCAAATAAGAGGAATATAAATCTTATTTATATCTCAAATCTTTGATAGTGCAAATTTATTCTCATTCAACTCAACAAATTCTGGTAGATATTCAAAACAATTTATATCTATTCCATTATAATTTGTTGGATTGAACCTATGATCAACTCTTTGATCCGTTGAGAAATTTATTATACTCTTAAAGTTCTTTCAAAAAGATCTTTCTTGAGATTGAATGATCACATCATTTATTATATATTCTATATCTAGATGTCAACTTGATGCTTCTAACAAGTATCCATTTTCAATCTAGTTATAGTAGGTTGTTCATAGTTTATAGTTCAAGACTTATAGTTTTCTCGCATTTGAGAACAATTCTCAATTTGTACCAATACAGAAACTCCTTTCTGAAAATCTTGTCCTTCATAAGGACAACTAAATATGTATTGTATTTCTAATTACAAAGATATGTAAAATATTATGACTAAATCATATTTAATTTGGTCTTTAATTAAATACGCTCCCACTATTTTACTCAAAACAAATGACCCTCATCATTTGATTCGGAAAATCCCGTTGGAAGATTTTCTAGTGGATCGAGATCCATATTTCACCACATTTTGAGTTAGCGTTGGCTAATCCCCAAAACATGATTGGTTAGGTAGGAACTCCTTCCAATTGTATCTTATACAATTCTCGAATATATCCATTGGGTGAATAACTCCTTATTCTAATCCATCTTATGGACCATTCCCAATGCTTGCTTCTAAACATATAATCTCATTATATTTTAGTTTAGTTAAGTTTGACCCATCATTTTAGAAATTGGATATTACAATTATCCCATCGCGCCTTACCGATGTAAAACATGCACTTCGCGTTGGACGAACGCACAATGTTTGAAATCAGTCTTGACGAGTTCTAAAATGTGGAAAGCTTAAACTTAATATCCACATATTTTATTATTAAAGAAAATATACTTCGCGTTGGACGAACCTATATCTTCTTTATTAATCTCTTATGTGTCTCTTGAGGGATTTTAATTAGTTTGATCTCACCGGCTTGTTTAACATATTAAACGCTCTCACATGCATCAACATACATATAAAACAATAACATAAAATGATATGATTATGGCCTCCTAACGCAAGTGTTCTCTCAAGCCAATGAGAGAACCCTAAACAAGCCTAACGATGATCTACTTCTCCAAGTATCATCTTCATGGCCGTCCTCCTTTGTTCCTATTGTAATTCTATTATTACATCAGAGAATACTCGTTTTACATACGTTCACGCCAATTACTTAAACATTCGAATGAATGACACGATCGGTATATCACATACACCGACGTTGTATTAGAATCGTATATCCCATATATTTTAAAATTGATCAATCAAATTTTATTAATTCTTGTTATTATTATTATTATTAATACCGATTCATAATCATATTAATAAAACAGTAAACAACATCAAAACATGGATTCGTAAGTGGCTCTGATACCAATTGAAGGAGCTTAACAAGAGATAAGCAGCGGAATTTAAAATTTTTCCTTCGTTGGATCCTTACGAATGATCATGAATCGTGGTTTAAGAATTTTACCTCTTGTAGAATTCTTTTCTTTTCTCGAACAGCTGGAGATTAGGCTTTGAATCACGAACAAGTCACGTGCTAATCACCACCAACTTTGATCGCGAGCGTTAATGGTATAACGCCTCCAACTAGTCCACACGAACAAGATCCCTCCAAAAGAGTGCTAGCTCCAAGAATGAAGGTTTCTAGTGAGAGGTGGAAATAAGGATTAGGGTTTTAGAGGCTGATTTTTCGTCAAGTGATTTTCTTCCTCACAAGTGTTCTATTTATAGAACCACTTGTCTTGGGCACCAAGACAAACCATTTGTCATTGGGCCACAATTTTACTAAAACCTTTTTAATTAAATAAACCTTTTAGAAACGCACCCCCCATGTGCTATTTACACATGAGTGCTTTCTATTTCATAACAAGTTATGAATTACTTTATTTAATTACCATGATACCCTTATCATAATTCCTTATTTCTCTGAGGTGCACCGTACCTTACGGTGTTCCACTTTTCACACTAACTTGTTCTTATGTGTGTGACCCTTGTAGGTTTCCATAACGTTGGCAATTATATTAAATTATCCATTTAATATAATAAACAATGAGCGGTATCTAGCAACACATCATTGCTACCCAAGTTATGAGAAATTGACATGTGATCATAACACAACCTTAGTGATAATATATGTGTGTACAATTACCCCTTTGCCCCTTATGTCTATATTGAACACAAAGCATACTCGGTGTCATCTTTGTCCAGTTCAATATTGGGCCCATGACATTTATCCTGTTATGCAGGATTGGCAAATTCCATCTAGGACACTACTGTCCCTCAGCATGCTTTGTGAAGTACCCATTAACTGCCTTTATGGTCATCCTGTTACGGACAACGTTAGATCAGTAACAAAGCACTTGACTCCACATCTAGGGTACAAAGTGATTTCAGGTCTAAGGGCGGCTTACACCATTATCACCATGAGAGTAACTTATGACACTTTGCATAACTTTGCATGTAGTACTCTCATAGCGGGTCAATCCGGTATAAATATTACTCCTAATATTTCTTATACCTATGTCAAGACTTGATAACTCCTTATCCTATGATCCATGAGATGCGATCATCAGTCTATCTTCATAATAGTCTCTATGTTTTATCATTATCCCAATTCATGATAAAACTCGACTACGGATTCTTTTAAGAATAACGTCTTTATATTTAATGTAATCTCATGATTAAGTCACACTTAATATTAAACAGACTTTCTATTCTAGGGACTTCATTATTTTGCAAACATAATAAAGAAATGCCATATTTATATTCAAACTCCTAAAGCAAATACTACGAAAATAGATTGGCTCTTAGGGCTTACTCCAACAGTATTTACATAACTGATACACTTTAGTGTTGCAGATTTGTAAAAGGTAATGCCTAAAGTGACAGTAATCGGTAAAACTGACGTAGTGAGGCTCATAAAGGTGCGAGTGTGTCAAACAATCGGCAAGAGTTGAGCTCACTAGAAGGACTCCTAAGGAAAAGCTAAGAGGTGAGAAAAAAGATGCTATTCTTCATAATCTATGTTAAAGATATGATATTAATGATATGTTGTTATTGAATATGTTTGTTCCTTTATGTTATGTTATTACCTTTATCAGTGTGCCAATTTGTACCATTATCCATCTATGAGGCAAACTAATGTATATGTTATGGCATAGTATTTGTGTTATTTATTCTGATAAGTTAAAAATGTGTGGATATAATATTCAACACCCAAACACACCAGCACCGAGAGAGAGAGAGAGAGAGAGAGAGAGAGAGAGATCTTAGTGATTTTGGTTTGATGAGAAAATTATGTTTATTTTGGTTTTATGATTTATTTTTTCTACATGGTTTGTCAAAAGAATCATTAAATTCGATCTTCAATGTTTTAATTAATCACGGTTTGTAGACACTAGAGACTTATGCACACCTATTATATTTTTTGTAAAGACCATCTATAGACATTTTTGTCATATTTAGAGTAGTAAATTTTGATAAATTGTATGTATTTAGTAACAAATAACGATGCTATCAAGAGCATCCGAATAAAGTGGAAAAAAGAATGACTTATAACAGCGCTTTTTAGTTAAATCGTTGTAATAAGTAGGAGCTTTTAAAGCGTTTATAAAGAAAGAGCGCTGTCACAAACTACCATTAGACAACGCTTGCATAAAACATGCTATGTAAAGTATCATAAAGCGTTGTCTTAACCCATCATATAAGAGCGCTTGACTGAATAAGAGCTGTCTAAAGTTCCTAAATATTAACCTATAATAGCGCTTTTTGTGTATGCAAAAGCGCTGTCTATACTTTTAATAGCGCCAGAATAAACAGCGCTTACAAGTGCTGTCTAGAGTGAAAATAAGTGTTGTCTAAACCCATTTTTGGCGTAGTGCATGTATGGGTGGCAGGCAGGCTGGGGGCGCGCCCATGAGCGTCCTTGGCAAGGAAAAACATCATTAACATGAGCTGGGCCAAGGCAAGCCCCATGTGTGGGTGGCAGGCAGGCTCATGACGCGCCCATGGGCGTTCTTGGCTAGGAAAAACATCATTTTAACATGCTAAAGCCTGCACAAATCCAAGCCAAATTTATTTTTCACCAACAAAATCATCAAGAATCATGAAGGAATAAAATTAAAAATAGAAGTTGGCTTGATATGGAAAAGCATGTGCTAAGCCGGGCTTGCCTAGCTTAGCATGTGGGAGGAAATTGGTGATCATCGTGCTCTTCTTGGCATGGGCAGGACTTGGCATTGCCTTGTGCATGCCTTGACCTAGTGCATTGAAAGCGTTGTGCTCACCTTTTTCCTTTCAACTCCTGGCACACAAGAGAGGCTTACTAGGCAAGAAAATTGTGCCAACGTCGCGTTTCGGAAAAGCATTTGCCAAGCCGGGCTTGCCTTGCTTGGCAGGTGGAAGGAAATTGGTGATCATCGTGCTCTTTTTTACATGGGCAGGACTTGGCATCGCCTTGTGCATGCCTTAAATTAGTGCATTGAAAGCATTGTGCTCACCTTTTTCCGTTCAACTCCTGGTACACAAGGGAGGCTTCCTTGGCAAGTAAATTGTGCCATCGTCCCGATTCGGAAAAGCATGTGCAAAGTCGGGCTTGCCTAGCTTAGCATGTGGCAGTTAGTCTTGGTGTCCCTTCTCGGTAAACTATTTTGGTTTTATTTTCATGCCTAGCGACGCGGAGTCGGCGTTGCCGGATGCTTCCATTTGCCTGCATGCTATAACATTGCGGGGTGTGGTACGTTCTGTGATGTTGGTTCTTGCTTACGTGAGGGCGTGTGAGTGGCGCTGTGGATGTTTGTGCTTGCTGGCTCAATGCTTTTGCATCGAACAATTTTCATACAATCCAAATCATTCTTCATCAATGCCTTTGTGCCTACGGTGTTTGTTCGTTGTTCCTGTTTGGCTTACCTATAAAATGGTACATAAGTGGCTTGTTAGGCTTTTACCATCCCATACCCTTGAATGGTGTAGTGGTGGCTTTTGAATGTTTACATATACCTTGTATTAGGCTTCCTTTGTAGGGTCTTTTGCGGTGCACATGTATTCATAGATTTTTTGGACGCGGTGTTTGAGATGACCTTTGGTTCTTCCAATGATGTCCCTGATTATCGATTTCCATAAATTATGCCTGCTCTATTGCTTGTTTTGTTCCCCTTTTGTGGGCGCAAAACTTGCACTTTGCGCATAGTCATTAATGGATGCTACCTGGTTGATCCTGCCAGTAGTCATATGCTTGTCTCAAAGATTAAGCCATGCATGTGTATGTATGAACTAATTCAGACTGTGAAACTGCGAATGGCTCATTAAATCAGTTTTAGTTTGTTTGATGGTATCTACTACTTGGATAACCGTAGTAATTCCAGAGCTGTTCATCAGAAGCTTAAAATTCAAGGTCTAAAGAAAGTGGCTCTGAGGATAAAAGCAAGGCTCTGAAGGATTCAGAAGCTGATGACTTTAAGAAGCTGCACTACAGGCTCTGAAACAAATGGAATTTGCGTCACTCAAGAACTGACAGAATCAGAACCTATGATTAAAGAACAATCTACTTCAAGGCTCTGTCACATCCACAGGAAGGAATATTCGTTGGTACAACGTTAATCTTATCCATAAGTGGAGCGCATTTGAGGATCATACTATTATTACTCAAAATGGATGAGTGATAATTCAAATTGCAAGGTAGTCGAATTGGATTTCTTTGCTAAAGAAGGCCATCTACAGCTAGCAATTGTACGAGCAAATTCCAGCTGACACCTTATCTCTCTGCAACGGTCATTGTAACACCCGTATTTAATTAAATAGGATTTTTATATGTTTATTTGTCTATTTACTTAATTACTTGAATAAATGTGTTTCTTGATTTCTATCTATAGTTATGCATTGACTAAATGAAGGGTATTTTAGTAATTCCCTAGGATCATTAATTCTATTTATAACCTTTTATTTATGATTAGATGAATTAATTGGTTAATTGTGAGAAGTAGTAGAATAGTGGTTTATGTTCTTACTAGAATATTAATGAATTGGACTTATGGTGAGTGAGTGGGCTAAGCCCAATAGAGAATGATAAGATAAGAAGGGTATAAGTGGTAATTTAATTACCATTAGGTTAAGATAAGAAAAATAGAAAGATAGAAATCATAAGATAGAAAGAAGAAAAGGAAGTAGAGAGAGAAGAGAGCAAGAAACCTTTTCTTTGAAGAAGAAGAAAGAGCAAGAGAAAGAACTAGAGATAGAAGGAGTAAAGAATTCAGAAAAAAAACCTAAGGTAAGAGAGTAGTTTAGTTTCTCAAGAGTGATTAAGAGAGGGGGAGAAAATCTTACTCTCTTCAACCCAATCCTCTCTCACTCTTTTCTTTGGGTTTGGGTTTGATTCTTAAAAATGAATGGTTTTCATGTTATAGATAGATTACTCAAATGATTTGATGAAAGAAAAACTACAAATTTGGGTTCGAATTATGGGAATTTGCTAAATGTTTGTAGGTTTTGAGTTTTGATGATAAATTGATAAAAATGACATCTTGAATGTGTGAAATGTTGTTAATTGATGAAATGAGCTGTACTTCTATGTTTAGCATGATTATATATGTATAAAGTTGTTAACTTTTTGACTTGATATGTTGAAATTTCAAGAATTTGAACTATTGTAGCAAAAACACGAGAACAGAGTGAGCTGATGCTGTCAAGCTCGCTGCAGCGAGTGCAGGGCGAGCTGACAGCGAGTTCACCTGTTGCTCTCTGACTTAACTCGCTGCAGCGAGTTGTGAGCTCGCCAGGGCGAGTTACTCAGACTTGAAAATTATGTTTTTCTTGAAAATATGATACCTATGCTTATGATATGTTAGGGTTATGATCCCATGGTTATAATATATCATTAATATGTGTAATTTGACTAGACATGATGGAAATAATGTACTTAATGTTGAAGTGCATGATTATGATATTATTTTGAAATGAATTGATTATATTCATGAGTTGATGATTACATTCATGCATTCATATGTGCATGATGAGCAGGTATTTTAGTGAGGTGACTAAAATACGGAATATTTTAACGAGGTGGTTAAAATATAGTTAGAATAAGTTTTCTAACGAAATGACAAGGTACCTTCATACATTAGAGGAATGCTAGGGAGCATTCATGAACTTCTTGCATTAGTTTGCATTAGGAGATGAAGTTGATTATCTATGCGTGATAATTTGGTAAATGACATTCTTGGTTATGCATTGATTTGTTATATGTCATTGATATATGGATTGATTATATTAATTGATAAGGTTGTGTTGTATTAATGTTAATTGATACTTGAACTATATACAACTAGTGAATGAGGTTGCTTATATGATATGATTATTGCGTTTCCTTATCTATTTAATATGAATGTATAGTGTTCGATACACTTGCATTATTTTGCGGGATTCTTTACTAACTCTCTGTTTTGTGTAAATGCTGAACCTTTGGGGGTTCAGGTGTGCAGGGTGAGGAGTTAGCATCGACGGATTAGCATTGTCTGCGCTCTTGCTTGCTAGTTGTAACAGCCCGGGCCCCACCAACATAGGTGGTCCCGACTGCCACCTCACGATCTTCTCCAACCCCCTTCACTATTGGAGTTTTTGCCTTTCGTGGGAATCGAACCCATGTACCTGGGGATAAGTACATGTCCAATCCATTCCCACTACCAATTGAGCTACTAGCCCAATTGGTAGTGGGAATGGATTGGACATGTACTTATCCCCAGGTACATGGGTTCGATTCCCACGAAAGGCAAAAACTCCAATAGTGAAGGGGGTTGGAGAAGATCGTGAGGTGGCAGTCGGGACCACCTATGTTGGTGGGGCCCGGGCTGTTACAAAAAAAAGGCGCCTTTTTTGTAACAGCCCGGGCCCCACCAACATAGGTGGTCCCGACTGCCACCTCACGATCTTCTCCAACCCCCTTCACTATTGGAGTTTTTGCCTTTCGTGGGAATCGAACCCATGTACCTGGGGATAAGTACATGTCTAATCCATTCCCACTACCAATTGAGCTACTAGCCCAATTGGTAGTGGGAATGGATTGGACATGTACTTATCCCCAGGTACATGGGTTCGATTCCCACGAAAGGCAAAAACTCCAATAGTGAAGGGGGTTGGAGAAGATCGTGAGGTGGCAGTCGGGACCACCTATGTTGGTGGGGCCCGGGCTGTTACAAAAAAGGCGCCTTTTTTTTGTAACAGCCCGGGCCCCACCAACATAGGTGGTCCCGACTGCCACCTCACGATCTTCTCCAACCCCCTTCACTATTGGAGTTTTTTCCTTTCGTGGGAATCGAACCCATGTACCTGGGGATAAGTACATGTCCAATCCATTCCCACTACCAATTGGGCTAGTAGCTCAATTGGTAGTGGGAATGGATTGGACATGTACTTATCCCCAGGTACATGGGTTCGATTCCCACGAAAGGCAAAAACTCCAATAGTGAAGGGGGTTGGAGAAGATCGTGAGGTGGCAGTCGGGACCACCTATGTTGGTGGGGCCCGGGCTGTTACAAAATTTGGTATCAGAGCAATAATCCTCGGACAAACATTTTTGGGTGGGTGCGATTGATTAACGTATGGTTTGCGTTTGACTTTATGATTGTTAGAAATTATATTTTTGTTTGTAAATTGATTTGCGATTTATGTTATTTCTATTTATTTAATATCAGAGTACGCAGCGGAAGCATGTTACTTTCAGTTTTTATTCTTAATCTTTCTTAGCTTCTTGTGATCTATTTAGAAGAGTGCTTTACACCAAAAATAATTTATTTTATGTTTTAATTCATCCTTAAATATTCTTACGTTGTTGATAAAGAGATTTGAAAATTGTACCTCAAATTTTTATTTTTAGTTTCGAGGACGAAACTCTTTTAAGGGGGTTAGTATTGTAAGACCCTCTATTTTTAATTAATTAGAAACCTTGATTTTTATTTATTCCAGTATTTATTTAATTCAATTATTTTAATTTATTGGTTTAATTGACTAATATAGTAAAACTAGTCTAAAAGATATTAAATATATTAACTCACGTGGATATGATTAGAAGGAGTTGTACTGGTATGTGTTATATGATAACAACAATATTACTATTATGTAGGCCATGACTAAGCACCTCAACTCATGTGCATCGTGAGACTTTGTTTAGGATAAGTAGGAAAATTAGTTTCAACTTAAACCATGACTCAGTAAGAATAATTCAGCCCATTTTTCCCTCAACAACTTCTCTGAGAATTCTCCTAGTCCTCATCATAGTACACACGATATATCTCTCTTTTCTTTCAACTTCTGGTCTCTATAAATGCTCTTTAACTCAGCAATATCTCTCACACTTAAAATCATTCTACTTTCACAAATTCCTAGTCTATAGCTTATTCGGCTGAAGCTAATTTTCAACACCAGCATCTTTTATTTGTACCAACAATAATTCATAGTGCAATTCCTAGTCTCAAAGAAACGTTAAGCATCCGACCGTTCGGTCGATCGTAGGATACTAGAGTCAATGTCACTGAAAGGAAAGGAAATCCTCCAGGTAAGGGCTTTTTCCCCACACACTCATATTACGTAGGACTATGTTGTAGATAATAGTAGAGCCTTTATCATTAAAACAAACATAGAGATTATTAATAATAATAAAAAAAAAAAAGTAGTATTTGTTGATGTAAGCGTAGCATAATATTTAATCTGGTTCGGTTCATAATTTTAGTAAATTTACTTTGTCAGTATGTTATGTATTGCTAATATTTGTCACTATTATTGGTTTTGTGATACTTGGACTAATTGTTATATGCAATGATCACTGAACCTTGCTTTCAATTTCTCCATGTTCTCTAGCCTTGCGTTGATTAGTTTTGTGTCTTGAATTGTGAATAAGCAAGTAAAACTTTGACCATTTTATGTATCCACACATTGTCATGCTGATTTAAACCGTGAAGATAAAGTTGTTGATTTGTGCTATGGTCTGTTCAGTATAAACCGAGGCATATATAATAACTGCAGAGAATATTAGTGTTTAATTTATGGAAGCAGATTATGGTTGGTTTATTTAAGAAAATGGATTTTCTTATATTATTGAGACATGCATCATATAGGGTGTGTATAAAAGAGTTTTTAGTGCCTTTGTGGCAAGTTTTAGGGCCTTTGTGGCAGGAGCCTTTGTGGCAGGTTTTATTTTTAGCCTTTGTGGCTTGAGCCTTTGTGGTTGGATTGATACTTTTAGCCTTTGTGGCTTGAGCCTTTGTGGCTGGTTTCTCATTGGTATGAGATTTATTATCCGGATCATTAGTAGTGTTTCATATAGAGGTGTTCTAGTCACATTGCATTGCATATAAAAATAAAATAAAACAACGATGGTAAACTCTATTGCTTTATATAGTTCTTATATGTGTACTCTGATCACCAAACTTTATTTTTGGAAAACTAATAATTGTACTTTTCTATAAGGTGAAGTTTTTATTATTATTTTATGATGTATTCTTACGGTCAATGTGATTCAATGTGGATAAGGAAATTGACCCTTACAATTAACATTTTAGGTACTCAAGATGAAAGCTATGTTTGAATGTGATGCTTGTAGCGCATATGTACGTGGGCAAATTGGGTTTTGTAAATTGAGAATTTTATGTAATAAGTATTTTGCTTCGGCACACTTTTTATTTAATTAGTTTGTAATTCTTTTAATTCAGCCATTTTTATTATACTATTTTTAGTTGATAAAAGAAAAGAAAAAAAATAGCCGCACTTTCTTTTAATTATTAAATTATATCTTGGAAAATCTAGGATGTTACACTAGTGGTGAGGAGACAAGCTTTATGCTTCTCCTAGTTAGCCTTAGTTCTAGTTGGTTTGTAATAAGTAGGTGCTCTGATATTTGTAACATCGAGTCAGGTAGACGTTTTTCCTTATTCGAATGTTTTTGAGCATGGAGTGTTCTTATGAATGTTTTGAACTATGGCATTTATTTTATCCATGTTAGATGCATGGATAGGTTGATACTTATTTATCTATTTTGTCAGAACTTAAGTTGATGTATGATGATTATGTCTTAAGATGCATGAATTTAATTTGGATATCCATTAATATATATATGATGCACGCATGGATAAATGGTTTTAGATTGTACACCTTGATTCTATATGTATTCATTAATTTAAAGTTAAGTAATTTTATATATGGTGTTAGGGTGTTACAATAGTTGGTATCAGAGCCTGGTTGATTCATGTCGGATCAATTAGGCTTAGAATTACCCGTGTGTACAACATGTGTAGGAGACACTGTTAGTACTTACTTCTAATGTTAATTGGATTTGATTGGTTATCCAGGTGATGTCTCAAAGGGCGATTGCGGATGCCTTGACCATGATGGCTAATGCCATGGCTCAAGAGGCGACGAATAGGAATGCCGAGAGGGTTGCTCAAGAGAACCTTAGAGGCAATGAGGATGAAGCAAGATTGAAGTGTTTCTTGAAGAACAATCCACAAGTCTTCAAGGGTGGACATGATCCTGATGGTGCTATCAAATGGTTGGAAGCTATGGAAAGAATTTTCGGAGCAATGAAGTGGTCGGAAACACAAAAGATGACCTTGGGAACTTACATGCTTCATGAGGATGCTAGCTATTGGTGGAGAAATGCATGCCAAAGGTTGGGATTTGGAAATACCGTTATTACTTGGGAGAGCTTCAAGAGAGAGTTCTTAGTCAAGTACTTTCCATCGGACATAAGGAATAGGAAAGTGGTTGAATTCATGGAGTTGAAACAAGGAAACATGTCCGTGGCCGAGTATGCGGCAAAGTTTGAAGAGTTGTGTAGGTATAGCCCACACTACAACACGGTTGAAGCGGAGATGGATAAGTGTGTCAAGTTTGAAAGCGGATTACGTCCTGACATTAAGTTGCTTATTGGTTTCTCGGAAATTCGGAACTTTGCCACTTTGGTGAACAAGAGTAGCATTTGTGATAGAGATGCAAAGGCCAAGTCAAGCTACTACAAGAATGCAAATGATAAGAAAGGAAAAGAGGTGAATCGTGGGAAGCCTTATGACAACAAATGGAAGAAGAAGGGTGGTGAAGGTAGTGGAAAGAAGACTAATGAAGGCTATGACAAAGAGAAGGCTAAGTGCTATAGGTGCAAGAAGCCGGGGCACATGGCTTATGAATGTAAGGAACCGATTAGTTGCTACAATTGTGGAGAGTTAGGTCACAAGAGTCCGGAATGCAACAAGCCAAAGAAGGTTACCGGAAAAGTGTTTGCTTTAAGTGGAGACGGTGCGGATCAAGTGGACAATCTCATTAGAGGTACGTGTTTTATCTACGACACTCCTTTAATTGCGATTATTGACACCGGAGCAACACACTCATTCATATCTATTGATTGTGCAAAATGTCTTAATATACCCATGTCTGAAATGCCTAGTCGTATGGAAATAGAAACTCCTGCTAGTGGTTCTGTGACTACTAAATTTGTGTGTCTTAAGTGTCCTGTTGATGTGTTTGATAGATCTTTTGGTATGGACCTAGTGTGTATTCCACTTAGCAATATAGATGTAATCTTTGGTATGAATTGGTTGATATTTAATCGTGTTCACATTAATTGTTGCGAGAAAACTGTTGTATTCCCTAAATCGGAAGAGAGTTCATTATTGATGAGTGGTAAGGAGATAAAAGAATCTTTGAAGGAACATGGAGAATTATTTGCAATGTTTGCATCTTTGAAACTAGACGGTGGTGTGGAAATTAAGGAATTACCGGTGGTGCAAGAGTTTTCTGATGTGTTTCCGGAAGATGTGTCAGATGTACCTCCTGAGAGAGAAGTGGAGTTTACTATTGATTTGGTACCTGGAACAAGTCCTATTTCTATGGCGCCATATCGAATGTCAGCATCGGAATTGAGTGAACTAAAGAAGCAACTTGAAGAGTTACTCGAGAAAAAGTTTATTCGACCTAGTGTGTCCCCTTGGGGAGCACCAGTTTTGTTAGTGAAGAAGAAAGAGGTGAGCATGAGGTTGTGTATTGATTATCGGCAATTGAATAAAGTGACTATCAAGAACAAATATCCACTTCCGAGGATCGATGATTTAATGGACCAATTAGTGGGTGCTTGTGTGTTTAGTAAGATTGATTTGAGGTCGGGGTATCACCAAATTAGAGTTAAATCGGAAGATATACCGAAGACGGCTTTTAGGACTCGTTACGGTCACTATGAGTATGCGGTGATGCCTTTCGGTGTGACTAATGCACCCGGTGTTTTCATGGAGTATATGAATAGGATTTTTCATCCATATTTGGATAAGTTCGTGGTGGTGTTCATTGATGATATTTTGATCTACTCTAAATCGGAGGAAGAGCATGCCGAACACTTGAGGATTGTACTAGAAACGTTAAGAGAAAAGAAGCTTTATGTGAAGTTGTCGAAGTGTGAATTTTGATTGAAAGAGGTGAGTTTTCTTGGCCATGTTATATCTAACGGAGGTATTGCGGTAGACCCTTCTAAAGTAGATGCGGTGTTGAAATGGGAAACTCCGAGATCGGTTTTTGAGATAAGGAGCTTTCTTGGTTTAGCGGGTTATTATCGGAGATTTATTGAAGGTTTTTCGAAGCTAGCCTTACCGTTAACTAAATTGACTCGAAAGGGTGAAGCTTTTGTATGGGATAGTCTTTGTGAGAAGAGTTTTCAAGAATTGAAGAAACGGTTGACATCGGCACCAATTTTGACCTTACCGAAAGCGGATGAACCATTTGTTGTGTATTGTGATGCTTCTTTGATGGGATTAGGCGGTGTGCTTATGCAAAATGGTAAAGTGGTTGCTTATGCTTCTAGACAACTAAAGGTACATGAGAAGAATTATCCAACACACGATCTTGAGTTAGCCGCCGTTGTTTTTGTCTTAAAGGTTTGGAGACACAATCTATTTGGTTCTAGATTCGAGATTTTTAGTGATCACAAGAGCTTGAAGTACTTATTTGACCAAAAGGAGTTGAACATGAGACAAAGGAGATGGTTAGAGTTCTTAAAGGATTATGATTTCAAGTTGAGCTATCATCCCGGAAAAGCGAATGTTGTAGCGGATGATTTGAGTAGAAAATCTATGCATATGTCGAGTCTCATGGCAAAGGAATTGGATTTAATTGGGCAATTTAGAGACCTTAGTTTGGTTTGTGAAGTGACTCCTCATAGTGTCAAGTTGGGAATGTTAAAGCTTACTAACGATTTTCTTGATGAAGTGAAAGATGATCAAAAGGGGGATTTGAGTTTGGTGAACCGTTTGACTTTGATTAACCAAGGGAAAGAGACCGACTTCAAATTGGATGAGAATGGTATTATAAAATTTCGCGAAAGAGTTTGCATACCCGACATACCGGAATTGAAGAGGAAGATTTTGGAAGAAGGACATCGAAGTGGGTTAAGTATTCACCCCGGAGCTACTAAGATGTACCAAGATCTAAAGAAGTTGTTTTGGTGGCCTAGTATGAAGAAGGAGGTGGCGGAGTTTGTATATGCTTGTTTGACTTGTCAAAAATCTAAGGTGGAACATCAAAGGCCTTCCGGATTGTTACAACCTATGTTTATACCCGAGTGGAAGTGGGATAGCATTGCAATGGACTTTGTAAGTGGGTTACCAAGAACTACAAAGGGAAATGACTCTATTTGGGTGATTGTGGATAGGTTGACAAAATCCGCACACTTTATTGCTTTTAAGACCGGAACTTTGATACCGAAATTAGCGGAGATTTATGTGGAGCAAGTTGTTAAGTTGCATGGTATTCCTTCTAGCATCGTGTCGGATAGAGATCCGAGGTTTACTTCTAGATTTTGGGAGAGCTTACAAGAAGCCTTAGGAACTAAATTGAAGTTGAGTTCCGCTTACCACCCTCAAACGGATGGACAATCGGAAAGGACAATCCAATCACTCGAAGATTTGTTAAGGGCTTGTGTTTTGGAAGGAGGAGGTAGTTGGGATGGCTATCTATCATTAATAGAATTTACTTACAACAATAGTTTTCACACTAGTATTGGAATGGCACCTTTTGAAGCTCTATATGGAAGAAGGTGTAGAACTCCTTTGTGTTGGTGTGAGGCGGGTGAAAAGGTGGTACTTGGACCGGAAATAGTTCAACAAACAACGGAGAAAATTAAGATGATACAAGAAAAGATGAGGGCATCTCAAAGTAGGCAAAATAGCTATTATGATAAAAAGAGAAAGAATGTAGAGTTTAAGGAAGGAGATCATGTTTTTCTAAGAGTTTCACCAACTACCGGTATTGGACGTGCGTTGAGGTCAAGGAAATTGACTCCAAGATTTATTGGGCCTTATGAGATTCTTGGAAGAGTAGGGAAAGTGGCTTATCGGATTGCATAATGTGTTTCATATATCACAATTGAGAAAGTATGTACCCGATCCAAACCATGTGATACAAGTGGATGACATTCAAGTAAGAGAGAACATCACGATTGAACTATACCTTTGAGGATAGAAGGAAGAGAAGTGAAGAAGTTGAGAAACAAAGAAATTGCATCGGTTAAGGTGGTATGGGGAGGAACGGCCGGTGAAAGTGCTACTTGGGAGCTAGAGGATGAGATGAGGAAGTCATATCCGGAATTGTTTCAAGGTGATTTTCGAGGCCGAAAATTCTTTTTAGGGGGGTAGAGTTGTAACACCCGTATTTAATTAAATAGGATTTTTATATGTTTATTTGTCTATTTACTTAATTACTTGAATAAATGTGTTTCTTGATTTCTATCTATAGTTATGCATTGACTAAATGAAGGGTATTTTAGTAATTCCCTAGGATCATTAATTCTATTTATAACCTTTTATTTATGATTAGATGAATTAATTGGTTAATTGTGAGAAGTAGTAGAATAGTGGTTTATGTTACTTACTAGAATATTAATGAATTGGACTTATGGTGAGTGAGTGGGCTAAGCCCAATAGGGAATGATAAGATAAGAAGGGTATAAGTGGTAATTTAATTACCATTAGGTTAAGATAAGAAAAATAGAAAGATAGAAATCATAAGATAGAAAGAAGAAAAGGAGGTAGAGAGAGAAGAGAGCAAGAACCCTTTTCTTTGAAGAAGAAGAAAGAGCAAGAGAAAGAACTAGAGATAGAAGGACTAAAGAATTCAGAAAAAAACCTAAGGTAAGAGAGTAGTTTAGTTTCTCAAGAGTGATTAAGAGAGGGGGAGAAAGTCTTACTCTCTCCAACCCAATCCTCTCTCACTCTTTTCTTTGGGTTTGGGTTTGATTCTTAAAAATGAATGGTTTTCATGTTATAGATAGATTACTCAAATGATTTGATGAAAGAAAAACTACAACTTTGGGTTCAAATTATGGGAATTTGCTAAATGTTTGTAGGTTTTGAGTTTTGATGATAAATTGATAAAAATGACATCTTGAATGTGTGAAATGTTGTTAATTGATGAAATGAGCTGTACTTCTATGTTTAGCATGATTATATATGTATAAAGTTGTTAACTTTTCGAATTGATATGTTGAAATTTCAAGAATTTGAACTATTGCAGCAAAAACCCGAGAACAGAGTGAGCTGATGCTGTCAAGCTCGCTGCAGCGAGTGCAGGGCGAGCTGACAGCGAGTTCACCTGTTGCTCTCTGACTTAACTCGCTGCAGCGAGTTGTGAGCTCGCTAGGGCGAGTTACTCAGACTTGAAAATTATGTTTTTCTTGAAAATATGATACCTATGCTTATGATATGCTAGGGTTATGATCCCATGGTTATAATATATCATTAATATGTGTAATTTGACTAGACTTGATGGAAATAATGTACTTAATGTTGAAGTGCATGATTATGATATTATTTTGAAATGAATTGATTATATTCATGAGTTGATGATTACATTCATGCATTCATATGTGCATGATGAGCAGGTATTTTAGTGAGGTGACTAAAATACGGAATATTTTAACGAGGTGGTTAAAATATAGTTAGAATAAGTTTTCTAACGAAATGACAAGGTACCTTCATACATTAGAGGAATGCTAGGGAGCATTCATGAACTTCTTGCATTAGTTTGCATTAGGAGATGAAGTTGATTATCTATGCGTGATAATTTGGTAAATGACATTCTTGGTTATGCATTGATTTGTTATATGTCATTGATATATGGATTGGTTATATTAATTGATAAGGTTGTGTTGTATTAATGTTAATTGATACTTGAACTATATACAACTAGTGAATGAGGTTGCTTATATGATATGATTATTGCGTTTCCTTATCTATTTAATATTAATGTATAGTGTTCGATACACTTGCATTATTCTGCGGGATTCTTTACTAACTCTCTGTTTTGTGTAAATGCTGAACCTTTGGGGGTTCAGGTGTGCAGGGTGAGGAGTTAGCATCGACGGATTAGTGTTGTCTGCGCTTTTGCTTGCTAGTGGTGAGAAGACAAGCTTTATGCTTCTCCTAGTTAGCCTTAGTTCTAGTTGGTTTGTAATAAGTAGGTGCTCTGATATTTGTAACATCGAGTCGGGTAGACCTTTTTCCTTATTCGAATGTTTTTGAGCATGGAGTGTTCTTGTGAATGTTTTGAACTATGGCATTTATTTTATCCATGTTAGATGCATGGGTAGGTTGATACTTATTTATCTATTTTGTCAGAACTTAAGTTGATGTATGATGATTATGTCTTAAGATGCATGAATTTAATTTGGATATCCATTAATATATATATGATGCACGCATGTATAAATGGTTTTAGATTGTACACCTTGATTCTATATGTATTCATTAATTTAAAGTTAAGTAATTTTATATATGGGGTTGGGGTGTTACAGTCATCATCTTCCTTCAAGTATAAATAGAAGACTCAAATGGAAGAAATGACTACTGTTCCATTACTGCGTTTAAGGCTCTGAAATATTCGGACATTATTTGTTCAATCTGTCATTCAAGTTTTAAAGCAATTTGTGTTGTATTTTATAAACACCTCTGATAGTATATCAAGTGTCCATTAACAATCATTCTTAGATTTTAAGTTTGTTTGTGAAGTCTCTTGTTTAGTGAAACTTGAGCACCTGAGAAGTCTCTTAAAAGTGTGCTTGAGCAAGTTGTAATGTTGTGAAGATTATAGTGAAAAGCTCTTGTTAGTAACAAGGGGACTGGACGTACTCTCAAGTTGTGAGGGGAACCAGGATAAATTTTGTGTCTTTCTTTCTCTCTCTCAGCACCCTTTCTTTACTTTGTGTTTATATCTGATGCATTTGTGTTCTTAGTGAGAAAAAGTTTTAATTTTCAAAACACAATTCAACCCCCCCTTCTTGTGTTTTTCCACCTTCAATTGGTTTCAGGAGCTGGACTGTTGCCTAACTCACCTAATAGTGAAACAGTAAAGATCCATGAGGAAAAACATGTCTGCTGAGAAGAACAACAATGAGGTTCATTTCGACTATGACTCAAACTCACGTGATAGGAAATCATCTGATAAGGTTCCTTTCTTCAACGGAACTGAGACTGGTTACCCTTTCTGGAAAACCAAGATCTACAGTCACATCATGGGTATTGATTGTGATTTATGGGACTTGGTAGAAGATGGAGTTAACTATGAAAATATGGACTTAGAAGGAGTAGTCAGTTCTCAGAACAGGAAATCTCTTACACCTACTCAAAAGCTAAAGTACAAGAAGCATCACTCTGTAAATGGAATGATGACAAACGCCATCTCACATGATGAGTACCTTAAAATTGGAGATAAAAGAACTGCAAAGTCAATTTGGGATTCTTTAAAATCCAAGTATGAGGGCAACAAACAAGTTAAGGAGGCAAAGGCTAACTTGTTGGTGAATCAGTATGAGTTGTTTAAGATGAAGGATGGAGAGGACATTGAGACGATGCTTTCAAGGTTTCAAATTCTAGTCTATGGACTCCAAATATTAGACAAGAGTTATACTGAAGCTGATCATGTGAGAAAGGTACTCAAAAGCTTACCACCAAAATGGATACCCAAGGTGACCACTTTTCAAGAGTCTAAGGATTTGGATATTGTATCCCTTGAAAGCTTAGTTAGTTCACTGAAAAGTCATGAAATGGAATTAATGACTGATGAATCAACTAAGAAGATGAAAGGGATAGCCTTAAGCTCTCAGAGCTCATCAAAGGCTCTGGAAGCTAAGGTAATAGAATCGGAAGATGAAGCTTCCAAAGAGGGTCAAGAAGTTGGGTCTGATGATGAAGAAGAGATGGTGTTGATGGCTGCTAAGGTTTCACAATGGGCAAAACGAAGCAAGAAATACGCTGGTAGCTAGGTTTGGAGGATCTTCCAAGAGACTTAGTGTTGCTAAAGACAAAAAGGAAGATCAAAGCAAGTGTTTCAAGTGCAACAAGCCTGGCCATTTCATTGCTGATTGTCTAGAGAACAAAAGTAGACCATCAAAGCAAATCTCTAGCAAGGAAAGGTATAAGAGTAAATTCAAGAAGAGCTTTCTGGCAACTTGGGAAGATCTTGACAAAGACTCAGATTCAGATGGTGATGAGGAAGAAAATCTAGCACTGATAGCAACTACCTCTGACAGAGAATACTCTGAAGATGAGGAAGAGGTAATAGCTAAACTGTCTAGAACTGAATTAGTAGATTCTCTTAAAGATGCCTTAAAATTGCTCACTAAAAAGGCAGGTGAATGTAAAGTCTTGAAAAAGGCTTACAATAACCTGGCTGAGAAAATGAACATAATAGTTGAAGAAAATGAGTCTCTGCAAAGTAGAAACTCATTTATGGAAACTCATTATGTTGATGATGATAAGGTTCCTCCAGAGCATGAATTTGCTCTGCAAGAATTTCTTATCAATGGCATGAAGAGAAGTAAGATAGCTTCCTTAATATACAATGTTAGTAGAAACAGAGGTGAAGGTCTTGGATTTTCACATTTTAAAGATAACCCATTATTTTCTAAACCCTCTAACAGTAATAATTCAAAACCTAAGGCTGTATTTGTAAAAAGCCAATCAGAAGCCATAGTTATACCAGACACTGAAAAAATAATTGTGTCAGAGGCTAGGAAGTCTCAGACTCTGAATCCTTCAGAGCCTAAGACCTCAAAACCTCAGACCAATGTCAAAACAAAGACAACTCTGGTATATTCTAAAGCTAAGTCTAAGAGCTATACAAAGCCTAAAAGTTTTTCAAAAGGCTTGAATAACTCTAGAGCTTCTGACAGGCCTTATAAACAAAAACAACCAAAGGCTTTAATGACTAACTCAAGAGGACCCATAAAAATATGGCTACCAAAATCTGAGATTGTCTTTGTATCAGATCTGCACTAAAAGAAGGCCAGAGCAGCATTCTTGGTACCTGGACAGTGGCTGCTCGCGTAACATGACAGGAGACAAGCTTATGTTCCAATCCCTGATTCTGAAAGAGGGAGGAACTGTGGGATTTGGAGGAAACCAAAAAGGGAAGATCACTGGTACGGGTACAGTTGGTAATTCTTCCCTTTCTATTAAAGATGTTTGGTTAGTTGATGGCCTCAAACATAATCTACTTAGGATTAGCCAATTCTGTGATAGTGGATGTGTTGTTAAGTTTAATAAAGATGCATATACTGTAATTAGAGAGTCTGATGAGTCTATAGTGTTCAGAGGCCTAAGGAAAGGCAATGTTTATAAAATCAATCTGTCAGAACTCACAGAGCAAAAGATAGTACGTCTTCTATCTGTTAATGATGAGAAATGGGTCTGGCACCAACACTTAGGACATGCCAACTGGAGATTAATCTCCAAGCTTAGCAAACTCAGTTTGGTTAAAGGCCTACCCAATCTCAACTATTATTCAGATGCTGTGTGTGGTCCTTGTAAGATTGGTAAGATTTCAAAAACCTCTTTTAAATCCAAAAACATTGTCTCTACCTCAAGACCCCTTGAACTGCTTCACATTGATTTGTTTGGCCTTGTTAGTACAGCCTCAATCAATGGAAAGAAATACGGACTTGTCATTGTTGATGATTACAGTAGACGGACTTGGGTTAAATTTCTTAGAGTGAAAGATGATGCATATGATGTGTTTACCATCTTCTGCACACAAGTGCAAAGTGAGAAGAGTCTCAAGATCTTAAAGATCAGAAGTGATCATGGGGGTGAGTTTGAAAACGAACCCTTTGCAACTTATTGTGAAGACCATGGAATTGTCCATGAGTTTTCAACTCCTAGAACACCACAACAAAATGGTGTTGTAGAGGGAAAGAATAGGTCTTTACAAGAGATGGCAAGAACCATGATGCACGAGACTAAACTTGCTAAGCATTTATGGGCAGAAGCTGTGAACACAACTTGTTATATTCAAAATAGGATCTATATCAGACCTATACTGAATAAGACAACATATGAACTCTTCAGAGGAAGAAAACCCAACATCTGAAGATCATGATGATATCTTAGAAGAAGAAATGCAAGATAATGCTGAAGCTCCAAGAAGGACATTTAAATACAAATCACATCCAGAAGATCTTATTCTTGGAAACAAAGATAGTCCAAGAAAGACAAGATCAACTTTTTAACAAAGTGATTCTTTATTGGGACTTATATCTATGATAGAACCCAAGAATGTTGATGAAGCCTTAACTGATGATGGATGGATAGTTGCAATGCAAGATGAGCTCAATCAGTTTCAAAGAAATGATGTATGGGACTTAGTGCCAAGACCAGCACATAAGAACATCATTGGAACCAAGTGGGTATTTAGGAACAAACTGAATGAACTAGGTGAAGTGGTAAGAAACAAAGCTAGACTTGTAGCACAAGGCTACAGTCAGCAAGAAGGCATTGACTTCATTGAAACATTTGCTCTAGTAGCTAGACTGGAAGCAATCAGGTTACTTCTATCGTATGCTGTTAATAATGGAATTACATTATATCAAATGGATGTTAAAAGTGCCTTTCTAAATGGTGTTATTTCTGAGGAAGTGTATGTCAAACAACCTCCAGGTTTTGAGGATCTGAAAAACCCCGACTATGTTTATAAATTAAAGAAATCACTTTATGGTCTCAAACAAGCTCCTAGAGCTTGGTATGAGAGACTGAGTAATTTCTTTTTGGAAAATGGTTTTCAAAAAGGTCGGATTGACAATACACTCTTCAGAAAGATAACTAAGGAAGATATCTTAATTATTCAAATATATGTTGATGATATAATATTTGGTTCTACTAATGCCTCCTTGTGCAAGAATTTTTCCCAGCTGATGCAGGATGAATTTGAGATGAGCATGATGGGTGAACTGAAGTTCTTCCTTGGGATTCAAATTAATCAAGGAAGAGATGGCACTTATATTCATCAAAGCAAATATACGAAAGAGCTTCTGAAGAAGTTCAACATTGAAGACTGTAAGACAATGGCCACACCCATGCATCCCACAAGCAGCTTGAGCAAGGAAGAGATTGGCACCAAAGTAGACCAAAAGCTATACATAGGTATGATTGGTTCCTTGCTTTACCTAACATCAACTAGGCCTGATATTTTGTACAGTGTGTGTTTGTGTGCAAGATTTCAATCAGACCCTAGAGAATCTCATTTAACAGAGGTTAAGAGAATCTTTAGGTATCTAAAAGGAACAACTAATCTAGGACTCCTTTATAAAAAAATACCTTGATAGTAAGCTAGTTGGATTCTGTGATGCTGACTATGCTGGAGACAGGATTGAGAGGAAGTCCACTAGTGGAAATTGCCAATTTATTGGTGAGAATCTCATATCCTGGGCCAACAAGAAACAAGCAACCATTGCTTTGTCTACAGCAGAAGCAGAATACATCTCAGCTGCTAAATGTTGCACCCAACTCCTCTGGATGAAATAACAGTTAGAGGACTATAACATAGCTGAAAGCAGTATTCCTTTGTATTGTGATAATACTGCTGCAATTCATTTATCTAAGAACCCAATTTTGCATTCCAGAGCTAAACATATTGAAATAAAGCATCATTTTATAAGAGATCATGTTCAAAAAGGCACCATAGATATTCAATTCATTGATACTGAACATCAATGGGCTGATATATTTACTAAGCCTTTAGCCATTGAAAGATTTGATTTTATCAAAAAGAACTTGAACATGCATTTTATCTCTGAAGAAAACTAGCTCTGAGATGCAAAATAGAATTAGGATCTGAAGCTCTTTCAGAGCCTCTAATAATTCAGAGTCTCTTTTGGGAAGCCCTGAATAATATGGGTTCTGAAGGGTAACAGGTTCTGATGAGGTGTCAGATATTAATGAGTTTGGCTCTGAACTAGACAGAAATGAAACGTTTAGTACTAGTTAGTGTACAACAGTTGTCTGTACACACGCCAACTGTGATTAAGTCTTTCTTACACGTGTCTATATCCTGATGGGTAGATAACAGTTAATGATGAAAATGCAGTTATACAATTTTAAATTAATTTTAAACTGTTCGCGCTCCCTCCTTTGTGCTTATTTTCCGAGTGTTTATTCTATTTGATATAAATTGTCACTTCACTCACAAAACACAACTTTTTCACATAATTACTTCCTACACAAACCCTAAAACTCATAATCGTCTTTTTCTCTTATCATCATTAACATTATCTGCAATCATGACTGCTCAACCTTCTGCCATCATCGTTCAAGAACCTTTTGACCCTGAACTCGTGCCAGTAATATATTTAACTTCTCAAGCGTCATTCGTCGATCGTCCTCCTTCAACGGACTGTGGTAGAGAGGCTATGGAATTCCTTACTGAGAAGTTCGTGGATTTTGAAAGTTTGTGACTTAATGGAATCGATGTTCAGAGTCTATTCTATGATCAACAGTGGGGAAACTATTTTGATATGTTGAATGGGTTCGTCTACTACGACATTGTTAAGAACTTCTTGCATAAGGCGTATGTGTTTGATGAGTTTAGTGCTAATGAAGAAGTAAATAAGTTAGTGGCTAAGGACAAGAATCTGAAAGGCAAGTCCAGAGTCCAACTGGGTCTAAGAGCGTATAAGGGAAAAGAGATTAGGTCAAATCTGTTGGGTATTGATGTGCTTATCACCCAAGAACATGTGGCGAAGATTCTGGGTCTGGATAACAAAGGCCAAGATGTGAATGCTTACAAATCAAAGAGTATGTATACCGAGTCTATTAAAGCAGATCTTTTCCTTGCTGGAACAACAGAGAAGCAATTTTGGAATGCAAAGTACATGAAGCTTGAGTTCAACTTTGCCTTCAGAGTATTTCTTGCTTCTATAATTCCCAGAATATGAGGATACAATTTCTTTACCACACAGGCACTTTCTATGGTTTCTGCATAAAAGGGTGAAGGTTAACTTGGCTAGCTTGTTATTGAGCACCTGTGCTCCAGCATCAATGAGAATCAACATAAGGTTGTAGCAACACTTCATCACCCCAGATTAATTTCAGAGATCATTCGTCAGACAAAGCTAATTGAGATTCTTAGGGAGAAGGAAAAACTAAGAGTCTTTCAAACTACAAAATTTGATGCTACCATCCTGGTCAACATGAAAAAGAAAAAGATAGAGAAGCTGATACATGCTGAAAACCCTCTCAAAACCATCTATGAGACTTACTTCTGCTGTGATGGGTTTCTCACCATTTTAGAGCATGATAATGAGGAGGTTATTAAGAATTTTCTGGCAATGGTAAGAAGGGAAACTTGAGCAAGAGTTACTAGAAGTATGGTTGTAAATATGCCTGATTGGGATATTTTCAAAGGTCCAAAAGACATCACCAGGTCTAGAAAGAAGCCTAGACTGGTAGAGCAAGCTTTGCTTAAAGACTCTAAGAAAAGCAACAGTGAAGGACAAGAGGAACAATCTGAGGATAACAGTGCTACTGAAGATGATGAAAGAGTCAATGAGGAGCAAGTGGCTAAAATTGTTCAAAGGAAGGCTGTTGAAAAGGAGAGAAGATCTAAGAAGAGGAATGAGAGGCCTGCAGCTGCTGAAGAGGATCAACCAGAAAAAGCCACCAAAAGGATAAAGATTGTGGTTGCTAAAAAGAAAGCTGCTGGCACTTCTAAAGGTAACATCTCTAAGCCTATATCTGATAGCACTTCTGAAGCTCAACCCCTTAACCCATCATCTCCTATAGACTATACAGAACCCCTTAGAGTGATCCTACCCTCTCCACAACCTTTATCATCCTCATCAGAAGGGCCTTTTTCTGATACCAGCACTGACTCTTCAGAGCTGCTTATAAGATTCGATAAAATTCAGAAGGAGACCTCCAAGAAAAAGATCCCTGTGAAAAGAACCCCCATGAAAAAGACCCTCAAGAAAACCAAAACCAAGCCACAAGAGGAAACCATTATTATTGACACTTCAATTCTTGACCAACCCACCAACACAACAAGAAAAACACCTTCAATCCTTGACCACCTTACCACACACTTATCTGGTGATGCTTTTACCCATTCTAATCTAGAATCACCAAATCACCCCATCAACAAATTTGTAAATAATACCTCTGAACCACCCCAAGATCCACCTGTTCAAGAACCACCAATAACTATTGTTTAGACACCACCTCCAATATTTACTGCCCCTGAACAAGAAAATCCACCCACTTTTACACTAGTTCAGGATGAACTTATAACTCATTCTGAACATCACATTGCTTCACCCAAACCTTCAGAACAACCACCTTATCATTCACCTAAACACATCATTGCTGAACCAGCTCAAAACATAGTTGAACCAGAACCTAACACAACCACTGAACAAACTCCAGCTGAAAACCAAAATGTTCAAACACCACCTTCAACACCTCTTATCCATGGTCCTGCCTATAAACCTTTGACATTGAAAGAACTAATCCTACCTGTTGATTTTGCTTTACCTATTCAAGAGAGGTTAATGAAAGAAGCTATAGACATAGATGATGAACCTAAACTTCCCCCTGATCTTAGCAAAATCAAAATCATTCCTTTGAAAAGAAAGAAACATGAACCAACTATTCCTTTTGACCCAACAAAACCGTTCTTCAATCCCATATCTGAACCCAATGTTGAGCTATTAGGTACTACTATCAGTCTTAGTCTCAAGAGATTTAAGAGAATGGATGAAGAGGTTCTGGTATTTCCATCTGATATAGATGCTGAGATAAGGGAAATGGAATACCTGTTCAGCAAATCCTTAAGGATTTTGGGTAATCACTTGAAGTCCAAGATTCAGGATAGAGGTATGACTGCTGTTAGGGAACTGATGGATATAGCTGAAAGATCATTTGCTCCTCGTCTCACCTTCTACAATCATGAAGAGGAACTTCAAAGGTTAGAAGCACTAGATGTCGAACATAAGAGGCTCTTAAGGATTGCATGTGAAGCTGCTGAGAGGTTGGTGGAAGAAGAAGCAAGATATGCTAAATTTGTGATTGATGCTGAGCAGGCTAGGATAGCTGAAGTAGAGCATAAGAGGCTTGCTGATCAAGAAGCTCTTAGATTAGTTGTGGATATGGCTGTTCACATTGCTGAGGTTGAGACAAATAAGATCAAGGAGAATCAAGCATCTGAAGAGGACTTTGTGATGCCTGATCAGAACCAAAAGGGTGAAGACTCTGATAAGGGTAAGAAGCCTATTGTTGATACAACTCCTCCTTGCTCTCCAATGAAAACAAATGCTCCTTTTACCTCCTCACCTATACCACCAGCAGTTCAGGCAGCTCTAGACAACATCAAAGCTGAGTTATCTGAGGAAATTCAACAAGAGATGGATGAACTAAGGGCTGATATGAGGGCTGACATGAATGCTTCTGTAGAAACTGTTCACAAGAAGATGGATGACATGATGAAGCTTCTACCGTCTGCTATATCTGAGATTAAGAAGCCTTAGCCTTATGTTTGTGCACTTGTTGTTTTTCATTTTTTGTTGTAATCTTTTGGATAATATCTTTTTGTTATGTTAAAAGTTTGTTTTATCAATGTTTGTGTGATTGTCTTTGTGTGTTAATTTTATTTTGTTTTTCAAAATTAAAATCATATTCTCTGATGTCCTTTGGTTCTTCCAATGATGTCCCTGATTATCAGGTTTCCTTAAATTATGTCTGCTCTATTGCTTGTTTTGTTCCCCTTTTGTGGGCGCAAAACTTGCACTTTGCGCAGAGTCATTAATGGATGCTACCTGGTTGATCCTGCCAGTAGTCATATGCTTGTCTCAAAGAATAAGTCATGCATGTGTAAGTATGTACTAATTCAGACTGTGAAACTGCGAATGGCTCATTAAATCAGTTATAGTTTGTTTGATGGTGTCTACTACTCGGATAACCGTAGTAATTCTAGAGCTAATACGTGCAACAAACCCCGACTTTTGGAAGGGACACATTTATTAGATAAAAGGTCAATGCAGGCTCTTCCTGTTGCTTTGATGATTCATGATAACTCGTCAGATCGCACGACCCTAGTGCTGGCGACGCATCATTCAAATTTCTGCCTCGACGAAGAAAATAGGCACCTCTACGAAAGAAACAAGCGAGAACTAACTTTAACAGAGTCTGAGAAAGAGGAAATATGCTCAGACCTGGAAGAGTTCTTATGGACATATGATGATGACACGAAGAGTATGAAGCTCAGCTTAAGCAGGCCACTGAAGACTTGCTCTCTTATATAATAGAGAAGCACAAGAGACTAGATGCAGAGGCTGCTAAAGCGAAGTCCAAGTCTAAGTAGGGTCTCATTATCTTATGTAATAAAGAGATCTTCTAATAATAATAAATAAAAGTTCTTCTCTAAATTTCTTTTGTCTTTGGATATTTTCTTTTATATTCAGTAACAAATATCAGAAAACCAGTTACCATACACACTTCATACGGTATTGGTGCCAAGCTTTCTAACAGGCGATAATACTAAGAAGTTGTTTCATGAGTAAACAGGAGTACTGATGTGGGTGGAACCCTAGGTTTTGAAAATCCTAACACTATAAGTTTGAAAACCAAGACGCTCTCCAGCATCTTGCCTAGGTTCAGTAATCCTAACTTGGTATATCTGTGACTTCTGATTGGATTTTCACAAAAGCAGTCTTGGGTTTTGTCTTAACATTGTTAGAGGGTTTAGAAAATAATGGATTATCTTTAAAATGTGAGAATCCAAGACCTTCACCTCTATTTCTACTAACATGGTATATTAAGGAAGCTACCTGACTTCTCTTCATGCCATTTATAAGTAGTTCTTGCAGAGCAAATTCATGCATATTTGTTGCACTTAAAACATTTGCTTTGATCATTCTTTTTGTCTTTAGAAGCACCAATTCTCTTGGAAGATCCCCCAAACTTGCCTGCATATTTCTTGCTTCGTTTTGCCCACTGAGAAACCTTGGCAGCCATCAGCACCATTTCTTCTTCATCTTCAGACCCGATATCTTGACCGTCTTCAGAAGCTTCATATTCAGACTCTACAACCTTAGCTTTCAGAGCCTTTTATGAGCTCTTAGAACTTAAGGCTATCCCTTACATCTTCTTGGTTGATTCATCAGTCATTAACTCCATTTCATGACTCTTCAATGAACTAATCAAGCTTTCAAGGGTTACAGTATCCAAATCCTTAGCTTCTTGAAAAGCAGTCACCTTAGGTCTCCACTTAGGTGGTAAGCTTCTCAACACTTTTCTCATATGATCTGCTTCAGTATAACTTTTGTCTAACACTTGAAGTCCGGAGACCAATATTTGAAACCTTGAGAACATGGCTTCAATGTTCTCTCCTTCATTCATTTTAAACAACTCATACTGATGCACCAACAGGTTAGCTTTAGCCTCTTTAACCTGTTTGTTACCTTCATATTTGGATCTCAAGGACTCCCAAATAGATTTAGCAGTCCTCTTGTCTCCAATCTTCAGGTACTCATCATGAGAAATAACATTTGTCATCATTCCTTTCATAGAGTGATGCTTCTTGTATTCCAGCTTCTGGGAAGGTGTGAAGGACTTTCGGTTCTGGTAACTTACTACTCCTTCTTTATCCATGTTTTCAAAAGCAACACCTTCTTCAACTAAGTCCCACAAAAAATAGTCTATACCAACAACGTGACTGTACATCTTAGTCTTCCAGAAGGGATACGCAGTCACAGTTCCATTAAAAAAAGGAACATTATCAGATGATCTCCTATCACGAGCATTGGAGTCATTGTCGAAAGGAATCTCATTGTTGTTCTTCTTTACAGAGTTCTCACCAGCGTCAGTCATGTTTTTCCTCTAGGATCTTTACTGTATCACTGTAAGGTGAGTTAGCCAACAGACCTAGCCCCTGATACCAATTGAAGGTGGAAAAACACAAGAAGGGAGGGGGGGGGGGTTGAATTGTGTTTTAGAAATAAAATCTTTTTCTCTTTCAAAAACAGTTGGCAGCAGAAATAATATCTATGTAAAAGAAGGTGCTGAGAGAAGTAAAGAAAGACACAAGATTTATCCTAGTTCCCCTCACAAATTGAGAGTACGTCCAGTCCCCTTGATACTATCAAGAGCTTTTAACTATAATCTCACAAGATTACAATTTGCTCAAGCACACTTGCAAGAGACTTCTCAGATGCTCAAGTTACACTTAACGAGAGACTTCTCAAACAAACTTAATAATAAGAATGAATGTTTAAAGAACACTTGATATACTATCAGAGGTGTTTACAAAATACAACGCAAATTGCTTTAAGACTTTGAATAACAGATAGAACAAAGATGTTAGAATATTTCAGAGCCTTAAACGCAGTAATAGCACACTAGAACAATAGTCATTTCTTCAAATGATGTCTTATATTTATACTTGAAGAAATTGAGTAGCCGTTCGCAGAGATAAGGTGCCAGTTGGAATAATCGTACGCAGAGATAGCTGTAAGCTTCCATATTTGGTAAAGAAATCCAATTCCAATACCTTGCTATTTGAATTATCACTCAACCATTTTGAGTAATAATAGTAGGATAGTACAATCCTCAAATACGCTCCACTTATGGATAAGGTTAACGTTGTACCAATGAATATTCCTTTCTGTGGATGTGACAGAGCCTTTAAGTAGATTGATCTTCAATAATTGGCGCTGATCACTTCAGTTCTTGAGTGACGTAAAATTCCACTTGCTTCAGCACTTGAGCTTCTCAGAGCCTTGCTTTTTAAACCTCAGAACCACCAACTTCAGCACTTGAATTTTAAGCTTCTGATGAACAATGTTGCGCTTTTAGAGCTTCTTAGCTGGGCTTCTCTGCATTTTTTCTTAGTGTATTTTAATAGATTTTAATGCTTAATCATGCACACTAGAACAGTCATTAGTAATACAAATTGCAATTTTAATACTTTGTTATCATCAAAACTTCTTTAAAAACTAGGAGACTTGTGTCAGACCCACTTTGTTCCAACAACTTATGGTGAGCCCATTGAAACAATGTTTATTTCATCTAACGAGCACAAGGTAAGCAACAAAAATTCAAGTGAATGCATGAAAGAAACTATACCACAAAGTCCCTTGAAATCTGATTTGAATGAATTATATACCCCTCTTAAAGTAGATAAACCTCTTGAAATTTTTGCTTTTGAATATGGTGTTTGTAATGTTTGCCATGAGATTAGTGCAGCCGTTTCAGGTGAAGATATTTTGATGCCGCAAATCCCTTGTGTAGAAATTCAAGCAAATTCAACAACTCTTGAGTTCGACACCAAGAATGTGGATTTTAGCCACAAGCAACCATGGTCCATAGTAGAAAAATTGTTGGTGGAACCTCTAATTAAGCCAAGCAACATGCAGTTGTCTTTGACAATTTATGCATCTCTCCCACCCAATTTAGCTGACTCATAAGCTATACGTGCATTTTCTGATTTTCAAAGTATTGTTATTGCAGGTTTACCACATGTGCTGGCTATTCCTCCTAAGCCACCAGATTTTTCATTAATATCCAAGTTCACTTGTTATCTTCTTTTTCCCATCCCACATGTTCGTAGCTTGGAAAGGCCTCCAAGGAAACCACCAGACGTGAAAGATACAATTCCACCTTGACCCCTCGGGTGTGTTCCTTCCTTACTCTCACTTTCTGTTTATTATGACATTGCGGACATTGTCTGATTTAAGTGTGGGGGAAGGACATTTTACTTTATGTTAAGAAAAAATAAAAATAAAAAATTGTCATGAGTAGTCACATGTTCTAAGGTTAGAGAAGATAATTGTAGGGTTGGTGAAATTTTTGGAAATTTTTGTTTTGATACTTGATATGATAGTCTTTGCAACTTTAATGTACAACTGCTTGAACACTGTCAATCTTAGTAATGTTAGATAAATCTCTAAATTACACATTCTTTAGACTAAGTTATCTGAATTTGAATATAATGAAGGGTATGATTAGAACTAAGTGTGGGGGTAAGGCTAAATAAAAGATAGACTGATCATTGGTATTAATTAAAGAAAAAGGGAAACTTCTTGAGAGCTTAAAAAAAGTACCCTTAGTAGTTTATTTTAGCAGTCGGCACCATCTCAATAATGCACAAACTAAGTGGGAAACTGATGAATATAAGTGAATGATCTTGAAATTTATATGTGTACTATTGGTTGATTGAAAATTCAGCAAATGTTGAAAAATGCAAAGAAAGGAAAAAACCATAGTAAACAAACTCATTAGTAGTTGGTTCAGAGGTGTCTGATTCTGAACTTGTAGGGCGGGTTACGATCCGATCCCCCGCAACTGCAAAATGGGTAAAGAAAATAGGGGTTTACCAAACTTAATGTTATCAGCACCCCTCGCTAAATTATCATAATCACTAACAAGTTTCCCATCATGGGCGTGTACAAGATAACGGGCTTAATGTGATTGCGCTAGAATGAAAAGGGGTAGAGTAACACCTAAAGCTTTAATAATAATAATAATAATAATAATAATAATAATAATAAGTAATAAAGCTTGAAAGAAGTTGTCCATGTACTAAAATTGAAAAGCTCTGGATCTCATGAAATTAAATAGTCCCCCTAGACTGAAATCCTTGTTAAATCCAAAATTATAGGAAAAGAGTGATAGCTTAGCATTTAGAGTGGGTAGTTCAGAGACGGATCTTAACATTACTTCGGTTGACAGTATGAGACAGTACACACACACACGCAAGATTGTCATTGAAGGTTGATAGATAAGAATTGTGCCAATTTTTGAATTTTAACCCAAGGTTTGAAACTTGAAGCCTAGAATATGTTGACTGCTCGTGACTAAAAAAGAATAATAATAATAATAATAATAATAGTTTTTCAATTTGAGTTTTGCACGGAGAGCAAAAACTTAAGTGTAGGGGAATTTGATCAGTGCATTTTAGTGCACTTATTAACCACTCTATGCTATGGTAATTATAAGACTTCTCCCACTATTTCAGTGTTTTTATCATGTTTTGCGTCTAGAGTCAAGTTTTGCTAATAATTGAGTTTTACTATCTATTTTCGTAATAAAGGATAATTTGACCCCTTCTCATTGCGCAGACCATAATTGGAGCTAGGAATATCGGATTGAAACGCGGCCCGTTGCGTTGGAAATCTAAGACAAAGAGCTACCACTTTCATGTTGAACTCAAAAGCTAATTCAGAGCGCAAATGAGTCATATTTACTTGTCAATGTTCCAGACTTACAAAGATTTAATTAGTTTATGCTGTTCTATATGAATTCGGTTTAGATTGATGCTTTATTACTCAAATTCGAGTTTATTAGTCGAATTGATTTTGCCCTTGTTAGAATTGATTTGATTAGAACTGGTACAAACTATCGCGCTTAGCAAAAAGGGTTAATTGAAATTTGTTATGAGCTAGGAATATCGGATTGAAACGCGGCCCGTTGCGTTGGAAATCTAAGACAAAGAGCTACCACTTTCATGTTGAACTCAAAAGCTAATTCAGAGCGCAAATGAGTCATATTTACTTGTCAATGTTCCAGACTTACAAAGATTTAATTAGTTTATGCTGTTCTATATGAATTCGGTTTAGATTGATGCTTTATTACTCAAATTCGAGTTTATTAGTCGAATTGATTTTGCCCTTGTTAGAATTGATTTGATTAGAACTGGTACAAACTATCGCGCTTAGCAAAAAGGGTTAATTGAAATTTGTTATGATCTTAATTCTGCTTATGTGACGCTGGATCCTAAGCATAGTTAATTGAACACACTTGATGCTTAATCAATTGAATTCCTTATAAGACTAGTTGCTGCCTGTTAATTAGTTTTATAATTAACCAAATGCATAAACTCTTGAATGAATATTATCGCAAAACCTGTGATAGATAGTTAACAAAGTTACCTAAACCCAATGGATCAATTACGTTTCTATTAATTAAATTCATCATCTTTGTTACTGTTTTGACAAATCGAAAAACCCCCTTCTAGTTGTGTTATTCATTGTTCTTATTTTTGCTAATTATTAATTTAGAGGTCCTTGTGAGACGACCAAGGTTAACTTACCTTGTTACTACTTTTTAATTACTTATTTTTGATCACGGAAACGACTGTAATCCCTTGTTACTACTTTTTAATTACTTATCTTCATAATAGTCTTTATGCTTTAAGGTTATCCCTTTTCACCTTAAAGCTCGACTATGGATACTTTAAGAATATCGTCTTTATGTTTAATGTAATCTCATGATTAAGTCACACTTAATATTAAACAGACTTTCTATTCTAGGGACTTCATTATATTTGAAATTCCGGTAACAAGTTACAGATGTGCAGCGTGATGTGGTGCACGTTAGGTTTTAGATATATGATGTGTTGCCTAATGTGCCAACATCAAAAACATACGATAACTTGATGAACAAGGAAAATAAAGTACAGAAGGTAAAGAACACAATGAGTTTGTTAACCCAGTTCAGTGCAACTCACTTACGTCTAGGGGATACAATTCCAGGAATGAATCCACTATGATAGCCCTAATTCAAAGCTTAAACTCCCCGTTTACAACCTCTCGCTTAGCCACTACCTTGCTCTACCACAAGATATGACTTCCCCCAGTCAATTCCCAGCCTATCCACCTTGCTCTCGCAAGGACCTTGCTCTACCACAAGGGATTTTAGTCTTGCTCCCACAAGTACCTTGCCACCACAAGGAATTGTACAATCTTGTTCCCACAAGAACCTTGCTATACCACAAGGGTTTTGACAAACTCAATGAAGGAGATACGCTCCTCAACAAAAGAACCAACTCGTGCTTCAAAGCTTTGAGTGATTCAAAGTTCAAATCTTGTTTCAAACTAGAACCAAGAAGAGAACAACTCTATGCTTAAAAGCTTAAGAGCTAAATACAACCCTAATTCAAGTTTCAAACGAAAAGAGAACACCTAGGGACAAAGTCTCGAAATCCTAAAGACTAGATTTATGAATATTGATTTCGGTAAGTAAAACAAGTCTTCAGCACTCCTTTATATAGAGAATGAGATCTGGTAGCTGTTTTTTGTATTTAAAAATCAAACTTAATCTTTTAACAAAAGATATGATCTTTTAATAAAAGATATGTTTTGTTTTAAATCTTTTTGAATCTTTTTCAATCTTCTAGTAACAAGCCAACTATTAAATCTTTTCTGAATCTTCTTTGATCTTTCAGCTCGTTCCTTGGCGCGCAAGCTAGCGTGGATAAGTTTAAATCTTTTTCAAAGATCACACGCAAATATTTGAAAGCGCGTTTATAGGGTATTCAGTTCAGGTACCACATGTGTGCACATTAGTCACCACATCTGGACCAAAGGCTTATTTTAACAAATGAAGTCAACCCTAAAATAAACTCAACCTTGCAGGTTGAAAACACTAACAATCTCCCCCTTTGGAAAATTGTGGCTAAAATAACCTTTGGAGTCAGCCACTAGACTTTGGAGAGAATCATTAGAACATCAGAGGCGTTGCAACATCGGAATTTTGCCTCATTCTTCTGAGAGAATAAAACTCCCAACATACAAGCATGTGAAGGTGGAAAAACACAAGAAGGGGGGGGGGGTTGAATTGTGTTTTAGGAACTTAAAACTTTTTCTTCTTTTTACTTTAAAAGCAGCGGAATAAAAACTAAAGTGATAACAGGTGCTGAATAGAAAGAATGAGACACAAAGATTTATCCTGGTTCCTCTCACAAATTGAGAGTACGTCCAGTCCCCTTGATCCTTATCAAGAGCTTTTCACTATAATCTCACAAGATTACACAGTTGCTCAAGCACACTAGCAAGAGACTTCTCAGGTGCTCAAGTTACAAATAACAAGTGACTTCTCAAACAAACTTAAGAATAAGAATGAATGTTTAAGGAACACTTGATATACTATCAGAGGTGTTTACAAAATACAACGCAAATGCTAAAAGACTTTGAATGACAGATTGAACAAAAGATGTCAGAATATTTCAGAGCCTTCTTAGTGTAGTAGAACAGTAGTCAGTTCTTCAAGAGAAACCTTCTATTTATACTTGAAGAAATGATTAGCCGTTTGCAGAGATAAGGTGCCAGCTGGAATGATCGTACAATAGCAATAGCTGTAAGCTTCCATCTTTGGTAAAGAAATCCAATTCCACTACCTTGCTATTTGAATTATCACTCAACCATTTTGAGTAATAATAGTACGATAGTACAATCCTCAATACGCTCCACTTATGGATAAGGTTAACGTTGTACACAACGAATATTCCTTTCTGTGGATATGACAGAGCCTTGATGTAGAACATTCTTCAATCATGAGCGCTGATCATGTCAGTTCTTGAGTGACGTAACATTCCATTTGTTTCAGAGCCTGTTATTGTTGCTTCTGACGATCTTCAGCACATGAGCTTCTCAGAGCCTTGCTTTTTGAGTCTCAGAACCACCAACTTCAGCACTTGAAAATTTAAGCTTCTGATGAGCAGCGTTGCGCTTTCAGAGCTTCTTAGCATGGCTTCTCTGCACTTGTTCTTGGTGCCTCTTAACATTTTTAATGCTTAATCCTGCACACTTAGAACAATCATAAGTACTACCAATTGCAATTTTAATACCTTGTTATCATCAAAACTTTCTTAAATACTAGGAGACTTGTGTCAGACCCACTTTGTTCCAAGAATCTCCCCCTTTTTGATGATGACAAACTAAAGCATTAAAATTCAATTGTTGTTGATTCTATTAATTATGCAGACTTCAGGTTTAAAAGTTTTGCAAGCTCCCCCTGAGTCTGATAATCCATAGGGATAGGTTTGTAAGTTCCCCCTAAGTTTTATCCATAATTAATTAAAATCAGTTTAAGAGTAAATTTGATAACTTGAAGTACATTTTCATATTAGACCCTCAGAGGCAAAGGTTTGTAAGCTCTTCCTCAGAGTCTGACAATGCTCATAGTAGGTTTGCAAGCTCCTCTGATATTGCCTAGGAAAATGTGCTTCAAATACAAAATTTTCTCCCCTTTCAATAAGGTTCAGCATAAATAAATATCAAGCAGGGATAAAAATAATTAATTCAGATGCATAAGCATAACAGTTTCAGGTTGTTCAGTTCAGATGCGTTATCAATTATATTATTTTAAAGCTCCTCTTACTCCCCCTTTTGTCATTATTCAAAAAAGCACTGAAAACTAGACAGTCAAGGCCCAGAAAATCTGAATAGTCAAGTCAAAAGTAGTTTCAACTACTATAATAAATGACATTGATAAAAACCAGACTAAAGGACACACTTGAAGGTCTATAAAAAGGGATGAAAACTTATCATTTTATTCATTCAGAATAATCAAAGTATATCAAACACACAATGGAAAAACAGGTTACCAAGAGTGCTTCAGGCTTAACAAACACAAGCAAGAAGGAAGCACAACCCTGGCGCTGCGAAGAAAATAGGCGTCGCTATGAGGAAAACAAAGAAGAACTACTGTTGACAGAGTCAGAGGAAGAAAATCTGGGCTCTGACCTGGAAGAGTTCTTATGGACTTATGATGATTACACTATCTTTGAAGAACCTGGAAATGAGAGCCAGAAGCTTGCTCAAGACGTGCTGGCTTTTATTCAGAAGAAGCAAAAGCAGCGTGAGTCAGAAGCTTTTGAGTCTAAGTCCAAGTCTAAATAGAGTGTCAAAATCATATGTAATAAGATGCTCTCATATTAATAAAAAATAGTTCTTGACTTTATTTGCGTTGCTTATTTTCTTTTATATTCATAACAAATATTAGAAAACCAGTTACCAGACACACTTCATACGGTATTGGTGTCTCGTTTTAGTCAGACGATAATACTAAGAAGTTATTTCATGAGTAAATAGGAGTACTGATGTGGGTGGAACCCTAGGTTTTGAAAATCCTATCACTATAAGTTTAAAAACAAGAAGCTCTCCAGCATCTTGCCTAGGTTCAGTAGTCCACGAGAGTACCAAATATAAGTCATGAATATAAATTTTAATTTAAAAAAAATAAACACTCAGAAGACATAAAAAAAAATTATCAAAACAACCATTGCATATAATCAAGTATCAAAGTATACATGCAAAGAATAATAAAAACACATGTGCTCAAACATAAACTAAGGTTGAGAAGAATTCTTGGTGAGCTGCAGCAGGATAGCCATCATATCATCCAAACGCTTATTAGTAGAACCACTGATCTCTTCAAGACGTTTGTTGGTTGCTTCTCCTACCCTTTGTGAATCTTCTCTTAAATCAGCCCGGAGAATGTCAATCTCATCTCTCATCTCATGCCTAATATCTTCAAGAGCAGCTAGAACAGCTGGAGATATTTCAGAAGCAGGAGGCTTTTGAGGAGACATATCAGAAGCAGCAGTTGGAGGAGCAGAAGGACCATCAAGCACACTCTTACCTTTATCAGAAGCAGAAATCACTGGAGAGGCTTCAACCATAATTGTGTCAACAGAAGGATCCACATCCTGCTATTGAACTAGCTTCTGAGTCTCAATGGTAGCAATATGAGCAGCACGATCTACCATGAGATACAGAGCCTCTTGTTCAGCACGTTTCTCATATTCAGCTTCAGCAGCTATCCTAGCCTGCTTAGCTTCAAGAGCCTGCTCATACAAACTCTCTTCCATAAAGAGTACAGAGACTGCTTGAGAAGCAGTTCTGATACTTGCTTGAATATACATCAGGAGTTGTTGTTGTTTGAGCAGTTCTTCTTGATGGTTAAAGTTAGTGATTCTCAACAGATTGGAGTGCTCATCAGCTTCAAAAACAGTTCTGAGAACAGACATACCTCTTCCCTTAATCCTTTCTTTAACAAAACCACCCAACAACCTTAAGGACTCACTGAATTTCCCTTCTAAGTCCATAATCTCAGTATCAATATCAGAAGGAAAAATCAGTTGTTCTTCTTCCAAACCTTTAAATCTCTTGAGACTAAGATTAGTAGCAGTACATAAAAGCTCAAGATTTGGTTCATGAAGAGAATTGAAGAAGGGTTGGGTTTGATTGAAGGGAATGGCTGGTTCTGGTTGTTTTCTTTTCAGGTTAATGATTTTGATCTTGCTGAGGTTGGGAGGAATAATGTCATCATTAACATTAATCCTATCTTTGAGAAGATCCTCATAGAGAGGAAGATAAACTGAAAAAGAAGTGTTTGGATCGAGAGAGGGACCTTGATAAACTGGAGTATGTTTAGGAGAGGGGTTTAAGTCCTCAATTTCAGGTTCAAGAGGGATGAGAGGAATGATATGTTCAGTGTTGGAGGTGGAAGGAACGTCAGATGGTATTGGGTCAGATAGAGGTAGTTCAGATGTAACTGGTTCAACATGTGGTTCCTCAACATCTACAGGTTCTGATGTTGGGATGGTTGAATAAACAGGTGAATTATGAACAGGAGAGATTGGGTTGGTAAAAGCATTTGGAGACACGTAAGGTGTGTTCAAAGCAGAGGAGGTATAAGCATCACCTGAAGCATGTGATACTAAATGAGGAGGGTTTTACTTTTGGTTTGCTTTTGGTTTTCTGAAGATAACGTTTGACATATTCTTCAGGGTTATCACCTACATCAGATTCAGTGGCAGAAGAATCAGAGTTAGTTGAGGATGATGATGATGAGCTGAATGAAATTAAACAGGTTTGAGTTGTAGAATTGGGCAACATCATGGTTATGGGTTTAATGGTTTCATCAGGTTGTTCAGGTTCAATAGGTTGAACAGGTATAGACTGAGTTTGAGGAATGGGAGAGGTTTGAGAAGGAAAATCTTGAGCTACAGTACTACTTTTAATTTTAGGCTTAGAGACCATACCTTTAGGCTTGTGACCTCTAGTCTTGATCCTTTTTGAAGGTTGAGCCTGAACCTGTTCTTCAGCATCAGAAGGACCTCTGTCATGTCTCTTCTTAGTCCTTCTTTCAGGAGTAGTCTGTTGAGCATCAACATTCTCAGCCTCAATTCGTTGAGATGCTTCTCCTTGATCCTCAGCAGCAGCTTTACTTGCCTCTTCATCATCCACCATCTCATCCACACTATCTTTCTCCTCAGATACTTCTACCAAGTCTTCTTCAGTTGTAATAGGCTTTCTCCTATTTCTTGTGACTTCCTTTGAAGACTTGTAGATATCCCAGGGAGATCCAGCAACCATATCCCTAGCAATTCTTACACCAGTATCCTGCCTAACCATCTTCAGGAAGTTCTTAATAACTTCTTCATTATCAGCTTCTGAAATGGTTGGAAAACCATTACACCAGAAGTATGTTTCATAGATTTCCTTAAGAGGATCCTTAACCTTTAGGATCTCTTCTTTTGTCTTTAGCTTCATATTCACCAATATAGAAGCATCCATCTTAGCAGTGTTGAACATCCTCAACTTCTCCTTGGATCTTAAGATTTCAATAAGCTTTGTCTGTCTGATAAGCTCTGAAATTAACCTTGGATGATGAATAATAGCTTTGGCTTTGTTGTGACTCTCATTGATGCATGTGCAGAGATGATCAAAGAGCAACTTAGCCAGGTTAATCTTTACCTTCTTAAGCATAAACCAAAGGAAGTGCCTGTGAGGAACAGATATAGAGTCTTTTCCTCCTTCTCTTGTAACAAAAGAGTTGATGATGATTCTGAATGCAATATTGAAATTCTCATGCAGATGCTTAGCTTTCCCAAACTCTTTTCCAGCAGTACCAGAAGGGAACAAATCACTATGAACAGACTTGTGATATTTTGTTGTCCCTTTGTATTCATTGATATCAACACCTTTGTTGTCAAGACCAAGCATCTTAGCTATATGCTCCTGTTTGATCAACACTGTCATTCCCAAAAGGTTAAACCTAATTTCTTTGCCTCTGAAAGGCTTCAGACTCAATTGTTCTCTTGTACGCCCTCTAAGATTCTCATCTTTTTCAACCAATAGTCTCACTTCATTGTCAGCATCGAATTTATCAAACACATACGCCTTGTTCCAGAAGTTCTTGACTATATCATAGTAGACGAACCCATTCAGCATGTTGAAGTAGTTCTCCCATTGTTGATCATAGAATAAACTCTTAATGTCTATCCCATTAACCTTTAAACTTTCAAAGTCAACAAACTTCTCTGTAACGAACTCCATTCCGGCCATACCACAGTTGTTCGTGTTCGGTGGGTTTGTAAGTGATTCTTTAGAAGCAAAATCAATCATAGGTGGAAGAACAGGGTTGTAAGGACCTTGAACAATCTCGCGTGAAGATGATGAAGCCATTGTAGTTGAATACGAAGAAAGAAGAAAGAGGGATGAGGATTCTGAGTTTAGGGTTTGTGTGGGAAGTGATTGTGTAAAAGTTGTGATAAGTGAGTGAAGTGTCTATTTAAAGCAAATAAGCAAGCACAAACGTAACTTAACACAAAAGGAGGGAGCGCGAACAGTTTTAAAATAATATTTAATTGTTTAAAAACTGAGAGGTCATCATTAACTGTTCTCCATCCAATCAGATCACAGACACGTGTAAGAAGATAGTACAGTAAACTGACACGCGTAAGACAACTATTTTACACTAAGTAGTACAAAACGTTTCATTGTCCTAGTTCAGCATCTGCTTTATCAGTACCTAAACCACATCAGAGCCTGTTGAGTTTCAGATCTCATATTTCTTCAGAACGTCTCAAAAGAGATTCTGAAAATTGTTCAGACCTTGATTCTATTTTACATTGTAAGAGCTAGTTTTCTTCAGAGATAAAATGCATGTTCAAGTTCTTTTTAATAAAATCAAACCTTTCAATAGCCAAAGGTTTAGTAAATATATCATCCCATTGATGATCAGTATCAATGAATTGAATATCTATTGTACCTTTTTGAACATGATCTCTGAAAAAATGATGTTTTATTTCAATATGCTTAGCTCTAGAATGCAAAATTGGATTCTTAGATAAATGAATAGCAGCAGTATTATCAAAAAAGAGTGGAATACTGTTTTCAGTAATATTGTAATCTTCAAGCTGATATTTCATCCAGAGAAGCCGTGTGCAACATTTAGCAGCTGAGATGTATTCTGCTTCTGCTGTTGACAAAGTAATAGTTGCTTGCCTCTTACTGGCCCAAGATATGAGATTTTCACCAATAAATTGGCAATTTCCACTAGTGGATTTTCTCTCAATCTTATCTCCAGCATAGTCAGCATCACAGAATCCAACTAGCTTACTATCTAGGGATTTTTTATAAAGAAGTCCTAGATTAGTAGTTCCTTTCAGATATCTAAAGATCCTCTTAACAGCAGTTAAATGAGGTTCTCTAGGATCTGATTGAAATCTTGCACATAGACAAACACTGTATAAGATATCTGGTCTAGAAGCTGTTAGATAGAGCAAAGAACCAATCATACCTCTGTATAGCTTCTGATCTACTTTGCTTCCAATTTCTTCTTTGCTTAAGCTGCTTGTTGGATGCATGGGTGTGGACATTGTCTTACAGTCTTCAAGATTAAACTTCTTCAGAAGCTCTTTTGTATACTTGCTTTGATGAATGTAAGTGCCATCTTTTCCTTGATTGATTTGAATCCCAAGGAAGAACTTTAGTTCACCCATCATGCTCATTTCAAACTCTTCCTGCATAAGCTTAGAGAAATTCTTGCACATAGAAGCATTAGTAGAACCAAATATAATGTCATCAACATAAATTTGAATAATTAAGATGTCTTTCTTAATGGTCTTTCTGAAGAGTGTGTTATCAATCTGTCCTTTTTGAAAACCATTTTCTAAAAGAAAATTACTCAGTCTTTCATACTAAGCTCTTGGAGCTTGTTTAAGACCATAGAGTGATTTCTTAAGTTTAAAAACATATTCAGGATTCTTTAAATCTTCAAATCCTGGTGGTTGCTTAACATACACTTCTTCAGATATTACACCATTTAGAAATGCACTCTTAACATCCATTTGATATAAGGTGATTCCATTATTAACAACATAAGAAAGAAGTAACCTGATTGCTTCCAGTCTTGTTACTGGAGCAAAAGTTTCAGTGAAATCAATACCTTCCTGCTGACTGTAGCCTTGTGCTACAAGTCTAGCTTTGTTTCTCACAACCTCACCTTGTTCATTCAGCTTGTTCCTGAATACCCACTTAGTTCCAATGATGTTCTTATGTGCTGGTCTTGGCACCAAATCCCATACATCATTTCTTTGAAACTGATTCAGTTCATCTTGCATAGCAACTATCCATCCATTATCTGATAATGCTTCATCAACATTCTTTGGCTCAATCATAGATATAAGTCCTAGAGAAGAATCATTCTGTTGATAAGTTGATCTTGTTTTCCTTGGACTCTCTTTGTTTCCAAGAATAAGATCTTCAGGATGTGATGATTTATATTTGAACTTCCTCTTTGGGGCTTCAGCATTTTCTTCCATTTCATCTTCTGAGATATCATCATGATCTTCAGATGCTCCTGGTTGAGATGCTTCATTTTGAGCTTCAATCACCTCAGCTTCTGAAGATTCTACAGCTTCTGATGTTCTCTCAGGTTCTGGTGAGTTGGATTGATATGGAACACCTGCATAGCTATCATCTTGCTCTGACATTTTACTGTCAGGCTCTTTATCATCAAACCTCACATGTATAGATTCCTCCACTGTGTTAGTTTCAGAATTATACACTCTGTATGCCTTTGAGCGTTCAGAGTAACCTATAAAGATTCCCTTACAAGCTTTGGCATCAAATTTTCTTTTGTAGGCCTTGTTGTTTAGAATGTAACAGATACATCCAAACTGATGAAAGTAAGAGATGTTTGGTTTTCTTCCTTTGAAGAGTTCATATGTTGTTTTATTCACAATAGGTCTTATATAGATCCTATTCTGAATATAACAGGCTGTATTTACAGCTTCTGCCCAGAAATGCTTAGCAAGTTTAGTCTCATGCATCATGGTTCTTGCCATCTCTTGTAAAGACCTGTTCTTTCTCTCTACAACACCATTTTGCTGTGGTGTTCTAGGAGCAGAGAACTCATGGACAATTCCATGGTCTTCACAGAAAGTTGCAAATGGTTCGTTTTCAAACTCACCCCCATGATCACTTCTGATCTTTAGGATCTTAAGACTCTTCTCACTTTGCACTTGAGTGCAGAAGATGCTGAATACATCATATGCATCATCTTTTACTCTCAAGAATTTGACCCATGTCCATCTACTGTAATCATCAACTATAACAAGTCCATATTTCTTCCCATTGATTGAGGCTGTGCTAACAGGTCCAAACAAATCAATGTGAAGCAATTCAAGAGGTCTTGAGGTTGAGACAATGTTCTTAGGTTTAAAGGAAGTCTTAGAGATCTTCCCAATTTGACAAGGACCACACAGAGCATCTGATTGATAGTTGAGATTGGGTAGGCCTTTAACCAAACTTAGTTTGCTGAGCTTGGAGATTAATCTCCAATTAGCATGTCCTAAGCGTTGGTGCCAGACCCATTTCTCATCAGTCAGAGATAGTAGACACACTATCTTTTGTTCTGTGAGTTCTGACAAATTGACCTTATATACATTTCCCTTCCTTAAACCTTTGAATACTATAGACTTATCAGATTCTCTGATTACTGTACATGCATTTTTGTCAAATTCTACTACAAATCCACTATCATAAAACTGACTAATGCTTAGCAGATTGTGTTGAAGACCTTCTACTAGCCAAACATTATTAATAGACAAAGAAGAATTACCAACTGTACCTGTCCCAATGATCTTCCCTTTTTGCTTTCCTCCAAACCCCACAGTACCTCCCTCTTTCAGAGTTAGGGTTTGGAACATATGCTTTTCTCCTGTCATATGTCGTGAGCAGCCACTGTCCAGGTACCATGAAGGTTGCTCTGGCCTTCTTTGTACGCACATCTGAAACAAACACAATCTCAGACTTTGGTACCCATATCTTTATGGGTCCTTTTGTGTTAGTCCTAGACACCTTAGGTTGTTTTTGTTTGTATCTCCAGTCAGAAGCTCTAGAGTTACTAAAGCCATCTGAGAAAGGTTTTGGCTTTTCATAACTCTTAGACTTAGCTTTAGAGTATACCTTAGTTTTGTTAGTTCTGACATTTGTCTGAGGTCTGAAAGTCTTAGACTCTGAAGGATTCAGGGTCTGAGATTTCTTGGCCTCTGAAGCATTTGTCTTTTCAGAACTTGGTATATCTTTGGCTTCTGACTGACTTCTTACAAAAATAGTCTTAGGTTTTGTCATTACCTTTTTAGAGCGTTTTGAAAATAATGGATTATCTTTAAAATATGAAAATCCAAGACCTTCACCTCTATTTCTACTCACATGATAAATTAAAGAGGCTACTTGACTTCTCTTCATGCCATTGATAAGAAGTTCTTGCAAAGCAAATTCATGCTCTGGAGGAACTTTATCATTGTAAATATAATTAGCTTCAAAAAATGCGTTTCTACTTTCTAGAGACTCATTTTCTTCAGTTAATGCTTTTGTTTTATCAATTAGGTCACTGTAAGCCTTTTTCAAGACCTTACATTCACCTGCATTTTTTGTAAGCATTTTTAAAGCATCTTTAAGAGAGTCAACTAGCTCAGTTCTAGAGAGTTTAGCAATCACCTCTTCCTCATCTTCAGAGTCTGAATCAGCTTCAGAACCTTCTCTGTCAGAGGTGGTCGCCATCAGAGCTAGATTAGCTTCTTCATCACCTTCTGAGTCTGAGTCTTTGTCCAGATCTTCCCATGTTGCTAGCAAGCTTTTCTTGACTCTACTCTTGTATCTTTCCTTGCTAGAGCCTTGCTTGGATGATCTACCTTTGTTTTCTGAACAATCAGCAATGAAATGGCCAGGCTTGTTACATTTAAAACATTTGCTTTGATCTTCCTTCTTGTCTTTAGAAGCACCAAGTCTTTTGGAAGATCCTCCAAATTTGCCTGCATATTTCTTGCTTCGTTTTGCCCATTGAGAAACTTTGGCAGCCATCAGCACCATTTCCTCTTCATCTTCAGACCCTACTTCCTGACCATCTTCAGAAGCCTCGTCTTCAGATTCTATTACCTTAGCTTTCAGAGCCTTTGAAGAACTCTTAGAGCTTAGGGCTATCCCTTTCATCTTCTTGGTAGATTCATCAGTCATTAGTTCCATCTCATGACTCTTCAATGAACTTATCAAGCTTTCAAGGGTCACAGTATCCAAGTCCTTGGCTTCTTGAAATGCAGTAACCTTGGGTCTCCACTTGGGTGGTAGGCTTCTCAACACTTTCCTCACATGATCTGCCTCAGTATAACTTTTATCTAAAACTTGAAGTCCAGAAACCAATATTTGAAACCTTGAGAACATGGCTTCAATATTTTCTCCTTCATTCATTTTAAATAATTCATACTGATGCACCAGCAAGGTCTTGTCTCACAAACAAGGTCTTGTCTGTTTCACCCTTTTTGTACCCTTGCTGTAGAAGGAACTTGGTTAAACTGTCATACCAAGCCCTAGGAGCTTGCTTCAACCCATATAGAGCTTTCTTCAATTTGTAGACATGATCTGGGAGATTAGGATCAATAAATCCCTTTGGCTGTGCTACATATACTTCTTCATTCAAGTACCCATTGAGGAAGGCACTCTTCACATCCAATTGAAAAAGCTTGAACTTCAAAATACATGTCACTCCTAGAAGTAACCTTATAGACTCAAGACGTGCTACTAGAGCAAAGGTTTCATCAAAGTCTACACCTTCAATCTGAGAGTATCCTTGTGCTACAAGTTTGGCCTTGTTCCTTGTGATAACACCATTTTCATCAGACTTGTTTCTATACACCCACTTGGTGCCTATGATGTTGACCCCATCAGGTCTTGGAACTAAGTCCCACACCTCATTCCTCTTGAACTCGTTCAATTCTTCTTGCATTGCATTAATCCAACAATCATCTGTCAAGGCCTCCTTAACATTCTTTGGTTCTATGGTGGATACGAAGCAAGCATTGGAGATTACCTCCCTTGACATAGTCATGACTGGTAGTTCTGGATTTCCTATGATGAGTTCTTTAGGATGATTCTTCTGAATTCTGATGGAAGGACCTTTGCTTGTTTGACCTTGATCTGGTTCTTGATCTGCTTTCTCAGAATTTTCTTTATCTTCAAAGTCTTCAGGTAGGGGGTCTGATGTGCCCACATCTGGTACATCATCATGCACTTTTTCATCAGGTTAGTCATTGACAACAATATTGATTGATTCCATCATTGTTCTGGTCCTGTTGTTGAAGACTATGTAGGCTCTACTGTTTGTAGAGTAGCCAAGAAAAATCCCTTCATCACTTTTGGGATCTAGCTTTCTCCTTTGTTCTCTATCAGCCAAGATGTAGCATTTGCTTCCAAAGACATGGAAGTGTTTGACACTGGGTCTTCTTCCTTTCCAGATCTCATACAGAGTGGTAGATGTACCTGCTTTTACTGTAACACGATTATGAACATAGCATGTTGTATTCATTGCCTCTGCCAAGAAGTAGTAAGGTAGTTTCTTTGCATGTATCATAACTCTTGCTGCTTCTTGTATGGTTCTGTTCTTCCTTTCAACAACCCCATTTTGTTGTGGTGTGATTGGAGAGGAGAACTCATGTGCTATCCCTTCTGTTAAGCAAAACTCTGCAAATCTTGAGTTCTGAAATTCCTTGCCATGATCACTTCTAATTCTGATGATTGGGTTGTCTTTCTCCCTTTGAAGTCTTGTGCAAAGATCTTTGAACTCTTCAAATGTGTCTTATTTTTCTTTGAGGAAGCTTATCCAGGTGTATCTTGAAAAATCATCCACAACAACAAAGGCATACCTACTTCCTCCAAGACCTTCAACTTGCATGGGTCCCATCAAGTCCATGTGGAGAAATTCTAACACTCTAGATGTTCCCTGATGTGGCAACATTGGGTGTGACATCTTGATCTGCTTGCCTATCTGACATTCTCCACAGATATCCTTTTCTTCAATGACAAGCTTTGGTAGTCCTCTGATGGCTTCTTTGGAGATGAGTTTCAGCATACCTCTTAAGTGCAAGTGTCCAAGCTTTTGGTGCCATAGTTTTGCTTCATCCTTTTGACTCATAAGGCATGTTGTGGAATGAGTTATTTCTGGAGGAATCCACAAGTATCAGTTGTCTTTTGATCTTTCTCCTTTCATTAGCAGCTCTCCTTTGTCAATGGTTACAAGGCATTCATTCTTTGTGAAGTCAACTTTTAGTCCTTGGTCACAGAGTTGACTTATGCTGATCAAGTTTGCCTTTAACCCTTTCACAAGCAAAACATCATCAAGGTTTGGTATACCATTATTGTGAAGTCTCCCAATTCCTTTGATCTTCCCTATAGCTCCATCACCAAAGGTCACATAGCTGGTGGTATATGTTTTGATGTCTTTCAGATATTTTTCCACTCCTGTCATATGCCTGGAACAACCACTGTCAAAGTACCAATCTTCTCTAGATGAGGCTCTAAGGGATGTATGAGCTATGTGAGCAGCTTCTTGGATTCTTGTCTTCCATTCTTTGTTGGCCTTTGTATGATAAGCTCTAGTTTGTGAACTGGATCCCTTCTTTGGACGACTATACAGCTTGTAGTTGGAGGATTTTTTATGACCACGCTTTCCACAGTAGTGACACTTTATGGTAGTAGATTTCTTCTTGTGTCAGTGTCTCTGATGTGGTGTAGGATGTGGCAACTTCATCTCAGTGTCAAATGAAAGTTGCTTGATTTCTTCTTGAAGAATACTTATCTTCTCTTGTAGCTCCTGCTTTTTGTAGCGGGCTGGAAAATCAATTCCATGTTTCATACAATGAAGTCGCCATCGACGTTTATTTATCCCGGAAGGGGAAAGGAAAATATCACGAAAACCTTGGTTTAGGTTCGGGAGTTGGTTATGCGAGAGGAAGATATTAGCACCCCTCGCATCCATCGTACTCGATGGGAACCGTTTAGGTGGTTTGGGTTTGTTTGCGCAGGTTTAAAATAAATTGCCTTTTATCTCTTACTTAATCTCTACTTCGTTTCCAAATAAATTAAAAAAGGGGTTTTTATTAGTTGAGTTTGACGGTTGTAGGAGCCCGCTCCTACGTATTCCCCGGTGCAATGGGAAACTCAAAACTCACGTAGTTCTGGTAAAAAATGTTTGTGTGGTTGGTTGATTTTAGTGGATAACGCTTATTTCGTATTCCGCTGACACAACGACGCTTGTATGCTCTAATCAGAGGCTTAAGCTGTGTGTGTGTCAGAGGAGTAGATAAAACGTGTACCCATTGAAAAAAAGAGTTGAATAACGGATGTTGCTTATTTCACATTCCGCTGATACAACGACGCTTGTATGCTCTAATCAGAGGCTTAAGCTGTGTATGTGTCAGAGGAATGGATAAAGCGTATATCCATGTTTTCTGAAAAGGAGTTTAAGTGTGTAAGGTTAAATTTTAACGCTCGTTTTTGGAATGAGAGCAACTTGAGTGACTAGTCAACTGTCCCGTCACCAAGACAACTCAGAGAAGAAAGAAGCAACTGCCAGATTCTCTCCTTTTCATTCATTATTATGAAATCCTTGGATTAAGTTTATTCAGAAATAGTGTTTGAAATAAATACAGGGATTGGTTTATTTTAGAAGCTTATTTTAGAATGAGAGTAGCTTGAGTGACTAGTCAACTGTCCCGTCACCAAGACAACTCAGAGAAGAACGAAACAACTGCCAGGTTCTCTCCTTTTCATTCTTTAGTTCTTATGAAAAGCCTTTGATTAATTATTAAGAAATAATGTTCGAAAGAAGAAACGATTGTTGGTTTATTTTAGAATTCATTTAGAATGAGAGTAGCTTGAGTGACTAGTCAACTGTCCCGTCACCAAGACAACTCGGGGAAGAACGAAGCAACTGCCAAGTTCTCCCTTTTTCATCCATTAATTATTGCGAAAAGTTTGATTAACTTATTATGAAAAGCAAAGTCCAAGAGTAAAGATCAAGAGAACCAGGGCAGATACAATAACAAAACAGATAATAATAACAATAAAATAAGTCAAGAAAAATGCAAAACATAACGCAAATGGATAAGTTGAAATGATACAAATGATTAATGTAGATATGCAATGCTAATAAACATGTGTGAATGAATGAATTAAACATGATGCGAAAATTAAATTGCGAGCAATTAAATTAAAACATATAAGTATACGACAAATAAACAAACATAAGCAAACATGATTGGCCTAAGCTAACTAGGGTTAGATTAAAAAAATATGTGCAAAAGAAAGTAACCCAAAAGTACTTAAAGAAGTAATTTGGATTACTTAAGCACTTATTAAAAAAGGTTAAAAGCAAATAATTACAAAATGACTTATGTAAATAAGCTAAAAGTAAAATCAATTAATTCTGGAAACTTAAACAAAATCTCAGCACCCTAAATTGGGTCAATAAGCTTAGAAAAGCTATTGCACCAATAAGTGCTTTTGAAATAAGCTAAAAAAAGAAGTCATTCTGGGGGGGGGGGCGAATTAAGAAGAAAAGTAAAAAAAAAAGGGGGTGCAGAAAGCAGGGTCTGCAACCCCAGGGCCCAAGCCCAGTCCGGTCAACCACAAAAAACGTAGTCAACAAAAAACGATCCTGTGTGGCGCGCTAACAAGGCACAGCGTGCGCCACAAGCTCAGATCTATTGGATCTGTTGACTGGAACAGTCAACGTGATCCAACGCGCGTGGATCAACAGGGATCCAGCGCACCAGATCTCATCACGCCATCTAACGGCCGAGATAATTAAACAGAATAAAAATAAATAAAAAAACCTCAGATGATCCGGTGCAGCACAAGAAGGCGCGCCATCTTCATCATCACCGTCAGATCTCACTTAAATGAGATCTGACGGTTGTGTTTTAAAAAAAACAAATCCACGCACAGGATCAGTTTATGGAATCAACGGTTGTGTTTTAAACTTGAGGAAGAAGAAGGAGTATGGTGCGTTCGTCTTCTCCGGTGACCCTGGCCTCGCCGGCGACGGCGCCGGTCACTGGAGATTAACCAAACCTTAATGAAACTTAACAAATTTTATGTGGTTTTGTTCGTTTTTTCACAAGGATTACAGAGGTACAAAAGGTTTTTCTCAAATCATCACATAAAATCAAAAACGAAGCAAAAACACTTCAAAATCAAAAACGCAAATACACGATTCAGGACAAAACGAGAAAAACTAGCTCATTAGAAAGCTTCTACACATCAAGACGAAACCAAAGGTGTAAGCATCTACCTGAATGGGCTTCTGAATCGTTCGTTTGGAACTCGTTTTCTTCCTTGGAGCCGTGACTGTCCTTCACACCAATTCCTGCACCTTTTTGTCTTGAAAATGATTGTTTCTTGCTTCTGGGATAATAATAAAGGTGTTTTGATGGTTAAGTTATGAGCTTGAGGTGAGATTGTGAGTTTTTGATTTTTGAAAATGGAAGAAAAATGGTGGTTGTTTTGTGTTGTGTTTCTGCGCCGTTTTCATTCAATTCTCTCTGCTAGGGCACTGAATTTAATGCTTTATATATAGGGAAGGATTAGGTTAGGAGGATTGGTGATTTGAGAAGATAAGTGAGGGCAAAAATGGAGTTTTCCCTTAAGATATTTGTACTATTTTTTTTGCATCACTTTGTTCCAAAAATTTTGTGGTAATTGGGCTTGAAAATTGGGGGTTCTAAGTCCATGATGAGGTAAAATGGGAATGAGAAATTTTTGCTACCTCTCCTTTGATTCTTTTTCATCATTTTTGAATAAAGACAAAATAAAAATAATACATGATATAATAAAATAAAATGCAAGAATAAAAATATGCATGATGAGATATGATTATGTGAAATATTTATGGACTAAAAATGGGATGAAAAAAGAAATGAAATTTTATTTTTTTAAAGGTTTCTTGTAATGCAAGTAACTAGTTAAAAAAAATGATAAATAAGAAATAAAAATAATGCAAGGGCAGAATGGTAAAAAATTTGTCACTTATGACCATGCCATGCAAAATCATGCAAGAAAGAAAATAATTCCATGTATTTTTTATGTCAACATTGATTTTTCAATCAAAAAGGATTTTATTGACTTTTTTTTTAGTCAATATTTTGACTTTGTTGACTTTTGGGTCAAAGTTTTGACTTTGTTGACTTATTTTCTAAAAATGCAAAAGTGAAAAATATAATGGGGCAAAATTAGGGTATGACAGCTGCCCCTATTTAATTAGCTTAAACCATAAGAATGCGAATAGTCCAGGTATTCGTATTCTTTTGGTGGAAGATAATTAAATACAGAATGCCCTAATTTTGCCCAAAAGTGAATGGGGATAAGATAAGTGGATCGAGTATACCTGTTGTTATTCCTTTTACGGAATCGGGCAAACCCTAAAGTAAGACTAACCTTAACCAGCCATCTATGCTGAAAAGCTTAGTAAAGTTGAGGAGATCTTATCCAGCCGCTTTCACTGAAGATCAATCTGAAGTTGAGTAGATTTTATTCAGCCGCTTCCGCTGAAGATCAATCTGACTTTGGTAGATTTTATCCAGCCGCTTCCACTGAAGATCAATCTGAGTTGAGTAGATTTTATCCAGCCGCTTCCACTGAAGATCAATCTGAGTTGAGTAGATTTTATCCAGCCGCTTCCACTGAAGATCAATCTGAGTTGAGTAGATTTTATCCAGCCGCTTCCACTGAAGATCAATCTGAGTTGAGTAGATTTTATCCAGCCGCTTCCACTGAAGATCAATCTGAAGTTGAGTAGATTTTATCCAGCCGCTTCCACTGAAGATCAATCTGAGTTGAGTAGATTTTATCCAGCCGCTTCCACTGAAGATCAATCTGAGTTGAGTAGATTTTATCCAGCCGCTTCCACTGAAGATCAATATGAGTTGTGTAGATTTTATCCAGCCGCTTCCACTGAAGATCAATCTGAGTTGAGTAGATTTTATCCAGCCGCTTCCACTGAAGATCAATCTGAGTTGAGTAGATTTTATCCAGCCGCTTCCACTGAAGATCAATCTGAGTTGTGTAGATTTTATCCAGCCGCTTCCACTGAAGATCAATCTGAGTTGAGTAGATTTTATCCAGCCGCTTCCACTGAAGATCAATCTGAGTTGAGTAGATTTTATCCAGCCGCTTCCACTGAAGATCAATCTGAAGTTGAGTAGATTTTATCCAGCCGCTTCCACTGAAGATCAATCTGAAGTTGAGTAGATTTTATCCAGCCGCTTCCACTGAAGATCAATCTGAAGTTAAGTAGATCTTATCCAGCCGCTTCCACTGAAGATCAATCTGAAATTAAGTAGACTTTATCCAGCCGCTTCCACTGAAGATCAATCTGAGTTGAGATAGATTTTATCCAGCCGCTTCCACTGAAGATCAATCTGAGTTGAGATAGATTTTATCCAGCCGCTTCCACTGAAGATCAATCTGAAGTTGAGTAGATTTTATCCAGCCGCTTCCACTGAAGATCAATCTGAAGTTGAGTAGATTTTATCCAGCCGCTTCCACTGAAGATCAATCTGAAGTTAAGTAGATCTTATCCAGCCGCTTCCACTGAAGATCAATCTGAAATTAAGTAGATCTTATCCAGCCGCTTCCACTGAAGATCAATCTGAAGTTGAGTAGATCTTATCCAGCCGCTTCCACTGAAGATCAATCTGAAGTTGAGTAGATCTTATCCAGCCGCTTCCACTGAAGATCAATCTGAAGTTGAGTAGATCTTATCCAGCCGCTTCCACTGAAGATCAATCTGAAATTAAGTAGATCTTATCCAGCCGCTTCCACTGAAGATCAATCTGAAGTTGAGTAGATTTTATCCAGCCGCTTCCACTGAAGATCAATCTGAAGTTGAGTAGATCTTATCCAGCCGCTTCCACTGAAGATCAATCTGAAGTTGAGTAGATCTTATCCAGCCGCTTCCACTGAAGATCAATCTGAAGTTGAGTAGATTTTATCCAGCCGCTTCCACTGAAGATCAATCTGAAGTTGAGTAGATCTTATCCAGCCGCTTCCACTGAAGATCAATCTGAAGTTGAGTAGATCTTATCCAGCCGCTTCCACTGAAGATCAATCTGAAGTTAAGTAGATCTTATCCAGCCGCTTCCACTGAAGATCAATCTGAAGTTGAGTAGATTTTATCCAGCCGCTTCCACTGAAGATCCATCTGAAGTTGTAATGAGGTGTTTATGCAAACTGCTGTGGTTGTCTTTGTAGAAGAAATTTTCCCTGGAGTTTGCAATTCACTGGGGAAGAGATTGAATATGGTTCTTCAACTAATCTGCTTGGGAGACCGTTTTACCAACCATCCTGCTTTGAAAAAAGGTTAATCTGCCTTTTTTGTGATTAAGTGACCAAAAGCTGTATTCTGCAGGGAGTAACCTTTGAACCTGCTTTATGAATGCATGTTTATCATGAATATTTATGCATGAAATGAAATGCATGATTAGTGTATATGATGACATGAAACGACTGTGTGCTAAGGGATGCTGGGTTTCAACATGGGTGTTTATGAACACTGGGTTCCATTGAATATTGGATTTTGAGTGGATGCCAATAATGATTGGACTTTTGAAGGTATGTCCACAATGATTGGACTTTGAGTCGGGCTTGCCAATAATGACTGGACTTTGAGGGTGTGTCCACAATGATCGGACTTTGAGGGATTGTCAATGCAAGATTAGGTTCTTGATTGTGGATGTTTGATTTGGCTATTTGGCTTTTTCTGAGTTACTGGTCTTGTGGTATGGGGCATACCTGATGCTTGAATGAAATGACGTGATCAATGCATGTTAATGATTTACATGAATGAAATGACATGACTAATGCATGATGCTTATTTGCATGAATGAAATGACATAACTAATGCATGACGATTATTTGCATGAATGAAATGACATGACTAATGCATGACAATGATTAGTGCCCCTATAGTGGGTGGTGAATGATTGGAGATGGTATCATGGCCTTTCGTTGGATGGTGGCTTGAAGTTAGTCCCCGACACAAGTTCCGGACTTAATGGTTGTAGATGCTTGAGTAGCTTGAAGGTATAGGGAGAACCTGCCCCTGTGTATCTTATCTTGCCCTAGTCTGTTGGGCATTTGAAGTGCTTTGCCTTGACTTCGACTAACTTACTGATATCGGTTCTCCCTCTCTAAGAGGTATGCCCCTTGATTGAGCCATTCTGAAACATGTTTGGTTGGGCCAAAAAGATCTTCAGGTGATCTGCCCCATGGTCATAAGAGTTTGTTCTTGATTGGCAGAACCCCAAGGTGATTTGCCCCTGATTAGGAGCGTCTTGATCTGATTTGTTAGGTCCTTGAAAACTGGGTTCCGATACCGCTTTCCATTATGCGACCTTAGGACACTCTGTCCATGCCGACTGACCTTTCTAAGGGATGTGCCCATGATTAAGTGAAGTTCTGAGATAGTTGCCCCAGATTAGTCCAAGGTTCTTCTTGATTGCTTGGTAACAGCTCATAGTTGGAACTTCCTTATTGTCAAGTGCAGACTTGCAGATAAACCTGTTTGTTTGGAATAGTAATTCTAATGCCATTTTAATGCAAGTTTTGAAATTGAAGTTGAGATGGTATGGATGTATATTGTGGAAGAAAGTGTGAGAGTATGATATTAACAAAAGATTTTTGGGAGTCAGGTTAACGTAACCTTGCTACCGTATGCTTTCAAGCCAAACCTTGTTTCAATTAGGTCTTTTGAGGGTTGTAACATGGCCTGGTTCACGGTTTCTGAATAAAAGGAAATAAGGCTCAAAGTTTGATTTTAACCCATCCCATTCTTCGTGATGATCTTCAGCCCTAAGTTCAATTAACTCAACTCACAAGTTTAAGTCCTAAGAGGTTTTTTGAGATTGTGATGGTTCGGGAACCAAAGATGTGTTTCCCTTTTGTTGTGGCAGTCACATTGGCCTTTTGTTTTGGTCACATGATTTTGTTTTGTCATGAGTCTTGGTGACATTCACTTTTTTCATTTTTTTTTTCAATCCCTAACTTTTGCCTAGACTATTCTTTTGTGTTTTTAGTCTAGCGGGATACCCTAATTTTTGCCTAAGCCATTTTGAGGTTTTGACTTAGCGGGCTTTTCTTTCTCTCTTTTTTTTGTATTTTGTTTGGCGAATTGTGACTGCCTTGGTAATGGGTGATGAGGAACACCTTATTGATTTTTTCTTTTCTCTTGAAACTCGAACGCATGGTCGAATTAATTGAACACTACCCTGCCCCGGGTTAAAATTGCGGGTTTTTTCGTATAAAAAGAAACACCAACTTCTAGGCTCAAAAGGGGTGACTACGGATTATCTTCCTTATTTCTCCGGTGTTTGGGAATTTGAAACAATGCCTTACATCATCAACAAAGTTTTATTTGAAAGCATACTGTAGCAATTTGGTTATTTCGTTTTTCATCATCCTCTCTCCAATCTTTGTTCAAACAGAAATGATAAAGAAAGAAATGAGATGAGAATTATTGATATATATTTTTTGCTTTTGTGAAGAATAAGAAAGAAAAGTGAATGGACATGAAAGAATGGATTCAAAACATGCATTATTATTTCATTAAGATTACTATTGCAAACAAACAAAGTTGAAATGCTAATAAAACTTAACAACAAGGAAATTAAAACATGACAGCCTAAAGATAAATTCAACGGCTTGATTCGATCCTTGAACTCTTCAACTAGCATACTCAGAAGGGTCTGCATGACTTGACAATGAATTATCCTTCACGGTTGGGCTCTCCCTCTTTGAAACTCAACAGTTTCTTATCAATAAGCTCTTGAACCTTGTGTTTGAAAGCCTTGCAGTTATCAATAGTATGTCCTTCTGCCCCAAGATGAAACTCACATTTCGCTTTGGGATCATACCAATTAGGGAATGGCGCAGTTATCGGCTTTAAAGCTCTTGGGATTACCATCCTATTACGCACCAAATGTGGAAAAAGCTGACCATAAGGTATTGGGATGGAATCAAAGACCTTTCTCTTTTTAGTGGCCCTCGGCTGATTCTGCTGATGTCCCAAGTTCTGTGCGAACTGTCCTGACTGAGGATGATTCAAAGGCGTCTGTATTGCCTGTTTTGGGAACCCTTGGGATTGTTGAGGTTGAGCAACTGTTGGATAATTGAAGCATGGGGTGCGAGCAGGCACCGTTGGGCGAGAGTGAGAGTGAGGTGGGCTGACATTGTTGGGTAAGAATGATTCCATCATCCTTAGCTTGTCCTCTATTGCCTTGAATTTTTGGCGAGTCTCCTCACTCGGGGATGCAACAGATTTTCCCTTAGAGTCATTACCTTGATGAGCATTCATGTGATCCTCGGAACTTTGAGGCATAGCGAACCTGGGTTGGACTTGATGAGTTCTTGGCTGGCCAATCAGCAATTCAGTGTTGGTGCCCATTGGCTCTTGGGTGTCTTGAGCAACCGCGGAAGTATAGTCGGATAAAGGACATATCAATTTTGACAAAGGGGAACCGATTGGAGGATTTGCCCCTACTGTTGCAGCGTCCACTCTTGAAGGCAAACTGAGATTAGCTAGTATTTCCAAAACACGGTCCAACTTGTCGGTCACTTGGTCCACATCGCCTCTCAAGGCATCAATCTGCTTCTGCATGTTTTCCATGGTTTCCTTGAAATGCTTGAAGTCCGGTATCAGTGTCGGGGATGAAGCTGAATGTGAATGGGCGAGGATGAGATAATGATCTTTTGTATGAATGCAAATGCATGTAAAAAGTTTTTTTTTTTTTTTTTATGCTTTATCACTTTATTTTTTATGCAAATGTTATGCAAAAAAAAAGTTTTTATCATGAATTTTTTATGAATGAATGCATGGATGCATGAATGCACTTTTGTAGCAGAGTCTGTCGTGCTGAAGTAGAGGTTTAATTTATTTCGGAGGTCGAAAAGGTTCAAAGTTACCTGTAACCCATCCTTCTCACATGTTGTTCTAGGTTTGACAAAGTGCCTAAAATCACGGATTACCCCTTTGGATACGACGTCGCTATCGCAAAGCTCACGACATACGTGTCCAAAAGGAAATCTCATCTAGGTAAGGCCGTTGAGCAACCTTGACACGGGTTCTAAACAGAGGTCCCTAGCAACAAGGTTTGGTTCTAGACCGGATAATAAAGGTCCCTAGAGTCACGGACTCTCCAAGAAAACATCAGAGACACTGGTCAACTGTCCCGTGTCCTGACATCCTCAAGAGAATCTACTCTAGGCGAGGTGATTATGCCGGAGTCACTAGTCAACTGTCCGGTGACCCAACATAAAGACCCCTAGCTTAGCCTAAGCTTTTCTCAAGCTCGGGTATAGAGCTTCTCACAGTAACCACGCCTCAAGGGCAAAAGAAAAATAAAAGAAGGAGTAGAAGAAGAGAAACAGCCAACCAAGCAGATATAATTGACAGAAAAAATAAAAGATAAAGGCAAGATATTGCAAACCTGGCAAAGCAAACAAACAAACCAACTAAACTGGGCTTAACTCACTATCGTCCCCAGTGAAGTCGCCAGCTGTAGCGGGCTGGAAAATCAATTCCATGTTTCATACAATGAAGTCGCCATCGACGTTTATTTATCCCGGAAGGGGAAAGGAAAATATCACGAAAACCTTGGTTTAGGTTCGGGAGTTGGTTATGCGAGAGGAAGGTATTAGCACCCCTCGCATCCATCGTACTCGATGGGAACCGTTTAGGTGGTTTGGGTTTGTTTGCGCAGGTTTAAAATAAATTGCCTTTTATCTCTTACTTAATCTCTACTTCGTTTCCAAATAAATTAAAAAAGGGGTTTTTATTAGTTGAGTTTGACGGTTGTAGGAGCCCGCTCCTACGTATTCCCCGGTGCAATGGGAAACTCAAAACTCACGTAGTTCTGGTAAAAAATGTTTGTGTGGTTGGTTGATTTTAGTGGATAACGCTTATTTCGTATTCCGCTGACACAACGACGCTTGTATGCTCTAATCAGAGGCTTAAGCTGTGTGTGTGTCAGAGGAGTAGATAAAACGTGTACCCATTGAAAAAAAGAGTTGAATAACGGATGTTGCTTATTTCACATTCCGCTGATACAACGACGCTTGTATGCTCTAATCAGAGGCTTAAGCTGTGTATGTGTCAGAGGAATGGATAAAGCGTATATCCATGTTTTCTGAAAAGGAGTTTAAGTGTGTAAGGTTAAATTTTAACGCTCGTTTTTGGAATGAGAGCAACTTGAGTGACTAGTCAACTGTCCCGTCACCAAGACAACTCAGAGAAGAAAGAAGCAACTGCCAGATTCTCTCCTTTTCATTCATTATTATGAAATCCTTGGATTAAGTTTATTCAGAAATAGTGTTTGAAATAAATACAGGGATTGGTTTATTTTAGAAGCTTATTTTAGAATGAGAGTAGCTTGAGTGACTAGTCAACTGTCCCGTCACCAAGACAACTCAGAGAAGAACGAAACAACTGCCAGGTTCTCTCCTTTTCATTCTTTAGTTCTTATGAAAAGCCTTTGATTAATTATTAAGAAATAATGTTCGAAAGAAGAAACGATTGTTGGTTTATTTTAGAATTCATTTAGAATGAGAGTAGCTTGAGTGACTAGTCAACTGTCCCGTCACCAAGACAACTCGGGGAAGAACGAAGCAACTGCCAAGTTCTCCCTTTTTCATCCATTAATTATTGCGAAAAGTTTGATTAACTTATTATGAAAAGCAAAGTCCAAGAGTAAAGATCAAGAGAACCAGGGCAGATACAATAACAAAACAGATAATAATAACAATAAAATAAGTCAAGAAAAATGCAAAACATAACGCAAATGGATAAGTTGAAATGATACAAATGATTAATGTAGATATGCAATGCTAATAAACATGTGTGAATGAATGAATTAAACATGATGCGAAAATTAAATTGCGAGCAATTAAATTAAAACATATAAGTATACGACAAATAAACAAACATAAGCAAACATGATTGGCCTAAGCTAACTAGGGTTAGATTAAAAAAATATGTGCAAAAGAAAGTAACCCAAAAGTACTTAAAGAAGTAATTTGGATTACTTAAGCACTTATTAAAAAAGGTTAAAAGCAAATAATTACAAAATGACTTATGTAAATAAGCTAAAAGTAAAATCAATTAATTCTGGAAACTTAAACAAAATCTCAGCACCCTAAATTGGGTCAATAAGCTTAGAAAAGCTATTGCACCAATAAGTGCTTTTGAAATAAGCTAAAAAAAGAAGTCATTCTGGGGGGGGGGGCGAATTAAGAAGAAAAGTAAAAAAAAAAGGGGGTGCAGAAAGCAGGGTCTGCAACCCCAGGGCCCAAGCCCAGTCCGGTCAACCACAAAAAACGTAGTCAACAAAAAACGATCCTGTGTGGCGCGCTAACAAGGCACAGCGTGCGCCACAAGCTCAGATCTATTGGATCTGTTGACTGGAACAGTCAACGTGATCCAACGCGCGTGGATCAACAGGGATCCAGCGCACCAGATCTCATCACGCCATCTAACGGCCGAGATAATTAAACAGAATAAAAATAAATAAAAAAACCTCAGATGATCCGGTGCAGCACAAGAAGGCGCGCCATCTTCATCATCACCGTCAGATCTCAATTAAATGAGATCTGACGGTTGTGTTTTAAAAAAAACAAATCCACGCACAGGATCAGTTTATGGAATCAACGGTTGTGTTTTAAACTTGAGGAAGAAGAAGGAGTATGGTGCGTTCGTCTTCTCCGGTGACCCTGGCCTCGCCGGCGACGGCGCCGGTCACTGGAGATTAACCAAACCTTAATGAAACTTAACAAATTTTATGTGGTTTTGTTCGTTTTTTCACAAGGATTACAGAGGTACAAAAGGTTTTTCTCAAATCATCACATAAAATCAAAAACGAAGCAAAAACACTTCAAAATCAAAAACGCAAATACACGATTCAGGACAAAACGAGAAAAACTAGCTCATTAGAAAGCTTCTACACATCAAGACGAAACCAAAGGTGTAAGCATCTACCTGAATGGGCTTCTGAATCATTCGTTTGGAACTCGTTTTCTTCCTTGGAGCCGTGACTGTCCTTCACACCAATTCCTGCACCTTTTTGTCTTGAAAATGATTGTTTCTTGCTTCTGGGATAATAATAAAGGTGTTTTGATGGTTAAGTTATGAGCTTGAGGTGAGATTGTGAGTTTTTGATTTTTGAAAATGGAAGAAAAATGGTGGTTGTTTTGTGTTGTGTTTCTGCGCCGTTTTCATTCAATTCTCTCTGCTAGGGCACTGAATTTAATGCTTTATATATAGGGAAGGATTAGGTTAGGAGGATTGGTGATTTGAGAAGATAAGTGAGGGCAAAAATGGAGTTTTCCCTTAAGATATTTGTACTATTTTTTTTGCATCACTTTGTTCCAAAAATTTTGTGGTAATTGGGCTTGAAAATTGGGGGTTCTAAGTCCATGATGAGGTAAAATGGGAATGAGAAATTTTTGCTACCTCTCCTTTGATTCTTTTTCATCATTTTTGAATAAAGACAAAATAAAAATAATACATGATATAATAAAATAAAATGCAAGAATAAAAATATGCATGATGAGATATGATTATGTGAAATATTTATGGACTAAAAATGGGATGAAAAAAGAAATGAAATTTTATTTTTTTAAAGGTTTCTTGTAATGCAAGTAACTAGTTAAAAAAAATGATAAATAAGAAATAAAAATAATGCAAGGGCAGAATGGTAAAAAATTTGTCACTTATGACCATGCCATGCAAAATCATGCAAGAAAGAAAATAATTCCATGTATTTTTTATGTCAACATTGATTTTTCAATCAAAAAGGATTTTATTGACTTTTTTTTTAGTCAATATTTTGACTTTGTTGACTTTTGGGTCAAAGTTTTGACTTTGTTGACTTATTTTCTAAAAATGCAAAAGTGAAAAATATAATGGGGCAAAATTAGGGTATGACACTTTTCACGCTTTAGTCTCATGACATCGTAATGTTGTTCCACCAAGGTTCTGCACAATTCTTCACTTTTGAGGAACAAGTCATTGTTCATGGAGACTACTTCTTTATAAGTGAGTTCATCATCAGAAGATTCGTTGTCAGAAGAACTTGCATCAGTTGTTATCCTTACATGATTTGCAGCCATATCTTCTGACTCATTGTCAGAGTTCTCTCCATCTGACCAAGATATTGCTAGACCCTTTTTCTGTTTCTTCAAAAATGTGGCACATTCAGTTCTTATATGTCTATAACCCTCACATTCAAAACATCGAACGTCTTTTTCTTTTTCTGTCAAGGGTTTTGCTGAGGTGTTTCCTTGTGTGCTGATGTTGGGCTGGATGTGCTCCACATTCCTTCTTGATCTTCTGTCTACTCTTTTTAGTATTTTGTTGAATTGTTTTCCAAGCAATACTACTTCATCTGAGAGATCTCCTCTGGTGTCAAGGTCATCATCAGCTTCTTCACTGTCAGTGTTGGAGGTAAAGGCTGTGTTTTTTCCTTTCTTTTCAACTTTTTCACTGAAGTTCATTTCAAAGGTTTGTAGAGAGCCCACTACCTCTTCTACTTTCATGCTTGCAATTTTTTGAGCTTCTTCAATAGCTGTGACCTTCATATCAAACTTCTTTGGTAATGATCTGAGAATTTTTCTTACTAACTTCTCATCAGATAGCCTTTCTCCCAGGGAATCAAAGGAGTTTGCTAGGTCAAGAATACTCATTTGAAAGTCATATATAGTCTCTTCTTCTTTCATTCTGAGATTCTCAAATTTTGAGTGGAGAAGTTGCAGTCTTGAACTTTTTACCTTGAAGGTTCCTTCATGGGTTGTCTTGAGTATCTCCCAAGCATCTTTGGCAACTGTGCATTGTTTGATGAGTCTGAACATGTTTTTGTCAACTCCATTGAATAATGCATTTAAAGCTTTATTGTTGCCAAGAGCTAGTGTATCTTCTGCTGGAGTCCAATCTTCTTCTGGCTTGAGTTCTTCTGTGTCAGCTCCATTAGCATCCTTGACTTTGGGATGTTCCCAACCTCTTAGCACTGCTTTCCAAGTTCTACTATCAATGTATTTTTAGATGGCAGTCATGCGTGATTTCCAATAATCATAGTTTGTCCCATCAAGAAGAGGTGGTTTGCTGACCAAAGTTCCGTCCTTGTCCATGTTTCCAGAAAGTATCTTCCCTGGAGCTCACCTTAAAGCAGAACAAGGTGCCTGCTCTGATACCAATTGAAATTCCGGTAACAAGTTACAGATGTGCAGCGTGATGTGGTGCACGTTAGGTTTTAGATATACGATGTGTTGCCTAATGTGCCAACATCATAAACATACGATAACTTGATGGACAAGGAAAATAAAGTACAGAAGATAAAGAACACAATGAGTTTGTTAACCCAGTTCAGTGCAACTCACTTACGTTTGGGGGATACCAATCCATGAATGAATCCACTATGATAGCCCTAATTCAAAGGTTAAATTCCCCGTTTACAACCTCTCGCTTAGCCACTACCTTGTGTAACCCTACCTTTCTCTACCACAAGTTATGACTTCCCCCAGTCAATTCCCAGCCTATCCACCTTGCTCCCGCAAGGACCTTGCTCTACCACAAGGGATTTTAGTCTTGCTCCCGCAAGTACCTTGCCACCACAAGGAATTGTACAATCTTGTTCCCACAAGAACCTTGCTATACCACGAGGGTTTTGACAAACTCAATGAAGGAGATACGCTCCTCAACTAAAGAACCAACTCGTGCTTCAAAGCTTTGAGTGATTCAAAGTTCAAATCTTGTTTCAAACTGTTGGAACAAAAGAGGTTCTGACATGACTCATTTAAGTTTTGATGATAACAAAAGTATTAATATACAATAGGGTATACTAATGATTTACATACAAGTGTGCAGGTTTACAAGTTTATTGTATGTACTCTTGAAGTTCTGAATGGATAAGCAGATTCTGTCCAAGATTCAAAACATCAGAAGATGCGTTTCATGCTGGCCAGAAGCTACCTTTCAGAAGCTACTAGTCAGATTCTGATATGGGACATATCAGACATTGATAAGAGCAGTGAGAGCCTATATGTCAGAAGAACATTCCCTGCAACCATGATTGGTACATCATCATGTTCTGACATTCCTAAAGCTGGCAAATCAATCTTATCCTCAGTAGTGACGTTAGTACTTTTGTACGACTTCTTTACCAGATTTGGCAACAACGTCTCCTTCAAGATTGATCGTATTCTAAGTTTACCAGATATGGATATATCTCGTACAACATACCAGCTGGCACAATCTCACGCAATTGATTCAAATCTTATACGCTCCACCAACATCTATAAATAGGAGAAGATTTGAAGCTTTAGGACAACAACACTTTGAACAATTTCAAAAGCTTTAGGACAACAACACTGAGAAATATGGATTGGTCATTGTTGATGATTATAGTAGATGGACTTGGGTTAAATTTCTTAGATCTAAAGATGAAACATATGAAGTGTTTAGCATCTTCTGCATCCAAATTCAAAATGAAAAAGATTCCAAAATTTTGAAAGTCAAAAGTGATCATGGTGGTGAATTTGAAAATGAACCTTTTGAAAAATTCTGTGAAGAACATGGAATTCTCCATGAATTCTCATCTCCTAGAACTCCACAACAAAATGGAGTTGTAGAGAGAAAGAATAGATCTTTACAAGAAATGGCACGTACCATGATGCACGAGAACAATCTGGCAAAATTCTTTTGGGCAGAAGCTGTTAACACTGCTTGTTATATTCAAAACAGAATCTATATTAGACCTATTTTGAATAAAACAACATATGAATTATTCAAGGATAGAAAACCCAATATTTCTTATTTTCATCAGTTTGGCTGTACTTGTTATATTCTGAACAATAAAATCCATCTAAAGAAATTTGACTCTAAAGCCTGTAAGGGTATCTTCATTGGATATTCTGAACGCTCCAAGTCATACATAGTGTATAATTCTGAAACAAAAGTTGTTGAAGAATCAATGCACGTAAAGTTTGATGACAAAGCGCCTGATCATAAAAAGTCAGAGCCTGTTATAGATATTTCAGGTTCTAATGATTCAGAAGATGAAGCACTAGAATATATTGTTCACTCAGAGCCTAATGAAGACTCTGATGTTCAAGAAAATCAATCTTCTGATAATGTTCAAGATCATGAAACTTCTGACAACAACTCTCAAGCAACTAATGCTCCAAGAAACACCTTCAAGTACAAATCTTCTCATCCTGAAGAGCTTATCCTAGGGAATAAAGATAGTCCCAGAAAAACAAGATCAAACTTCAGAAATGAAGAATCTCTCTTTGGACTAGTCTCCCTGATTGAACCTAAGACAACAAATGAAGCTCTAACAGATGACGCTTGGATAGTTGCAATGGAAGAAGAGTTGAATCAGTTCAAAAGGAATGATGTGTGGGATCTGGTACCCAAACCAAAGCATAAGAACATTATTGGAACAAAATGGATATACAGAAACAAGCTGAATGAGCAAGGAGAAGTAACAAGAAACAAGGCAAGACTTGTTGCTCAAGGGTATAGTCAACAAGAGGGTATTGACTTTACTGAAACATATGCTCCAGTAGCAAGACTGGAAGCAATCAGGTTACTTCTTTCCTATGCAGTTAATAATGGTATTACCTTATATCAAATGGATGTGAAAAGTGCATTTCTAAATGGTTTTATTTCTGAAGAAGTATATGTCAAACAACCTCCTGGACTTGAAGATTTAACAAATCCAGATCATGTGTTCAAACTCAAGAAATCACTCTATGGACTCAAACAAGCTCCCAAAGCATGGTATGAGAGACTGAGTACTTTCTTAGTTGACAATGGTTTTGAAAAAGGTCAAGTTGATAATACATTATTCAGAAAGACCCTTAAGAAAGACATTTTGATCGTTCAAATATATGTTGATGATATCATTTTTGGATCAACTAATGCTACTTTGTGCAAGAATTTCTCTAAGCTTTTGCAGGATGAATTTGAAATGAGTATGATGGGAGAATTGAAGTTTTTCCTTGGATTTCAAATTAATCAAACAGAAAAAGGAACCTTCATTCATCAGTCAAAGTACATAAAGGATCTTCTGAAGAAGTTCAATTTAGAAGATTGCAAGCCCATGAATACTCCAATGCATCCTACATCAAGTCTAGGCTTAGAAGAATCTGAAGGCAAGGTTGATCAGAAGCTGTATAGAGGTATAATTGGATCTCTTCTTTATCTTACTGCCTCAAGACCTGATATATTATTTAGTGTATGTTTGTGTGCAAGATTTCAATCAGATCCTAGAGAGTCCCATTTCACTGCTGTGAAAAGGATTTTCAGGTATTTGAAAGCTACCTGTAACATTGGATTGCTGTATCAGAAATCCAATGATTACAAGCTGATTGGATTCTGTGATGCTGACTATGCTGGTGATAGAATTGAAAGAAAATCCACCAGTGGCAATTGCCAGTTCATTGGTGAGAATTTGATTTCGTGGGCTAGTAAAAGACAAACCACCATAGCTATGTCAACAGCAGAAGCTGAATACATATCAGCAGCTAAATGTTGTACACAACTACTCTGGATGAAATATCAATTAGAAGATTATCAAATGAGCAGTAACAATATTCCTTTATATTGTGACAATACTGCTGCTATTCATCTTTCTAAAAACCCTATTTTACATTCTAGAGCTAAGCATGTAGAAATTAAACATCATTTCATAAGAGATTATGTTCAAAAAGGTGTATTTGATCTTAAGTTCATTGAGACAGAAAATCAATGGGCTGATATCTTTACACAACCTTTAGCTGTTGAACGATTTGATTATATCAAAAAGAATCTGAATATGATGGAAATTTCTGAATGACTTAGACTCTGTTTGATAATATTTGTGTTGAAAGAATCTAATAGTAATAAGAAGATGAAATCATCAGAACCTTTTGTATCAGAAGTTGTGATGAAAGCATTTTCTGATAAACTATCAGACTCTGTTAGAATGAAGAATAGTACTGGCGCGTAATTAAAATATCTTATAAACGGTTCGTTTTCCTTATATTACGTGTTAGTCATTTAAGTAAACTTCTAATTAAACGTGTCTTGTTTTGGTAAGTTAAAGAAGTTGGTTAATGATGATTAACAATCCTAATTCCTTTCTAAAGATAGAATGACTCTTTTACCCCTTATATGTGTACTTTCTTTTGCGCCAATCTTTCTATTTAAACACACTGACTGTACACATTCACACTTTTGCACTCTCACTACCTACACTTTCATTCTCTAAACCACAGAGATATTTCTTTCTCCCTCCTTAGAAACCCTAAATCGTTCATCTTCATCTATGGCTTCTTCATCTTCTTTCAAAGCTGCTGCATGTATGATCGAACCAGAAAATTCTAACCCCTCCATCTTCGCTAAGGATCAACGCTCATATGAGTACAAGGACTTATTCTGTGCTATTGAAACCCCAGTTGATTTCGAAAGTTTAAGGGCTAATGGTTTTCCTCAAATCAAAGAGAGATTTGAGCGACAGGACATGATGTACTATTTCGAAGCAATCAATGGACCTACGTATGTTGATACTGTGAAGGAATTTTGGATGAAAGCTTCTGTCATCACAAAAGACGTTTTCATTCGTAAAGTGAAAGATATGGTTGCTAAGAACCCATAACTTAAAGGTAAAACTCCTCAGGAGATGGGTTTAAGACCTTTTGTTGCTACAGAGATAGAATCCTTTGTTGCTGGTATAAGGATTTCTATTAGATTAAGTCATATTTACGAGGCTCTGCGTCTTCCTCGTTGTGGTCTCCCTCTGATTGCACCATATTCTGTTGATGAAAGCATAGACAACTTCTTGTTCAAACCTGAACTTAATGCTAAAGGAAAACCTGAATGGACCAACGACAACAAGATTATCTACAGGATCCTAAGTGATAGCATTCTCTGTAAGATTGGAAGCACTGATCAAATTTCTGATCTCCAGAAACTCTTCACCTTTCATGTCAGTAAAGGTAACTTTTTGGATGTGGGCAAGATTATCTTTCATCACTTGATTGACTCTATTACCTCCAAGAAGACTATTGTTCGCCATGCTAGGCTGTTGAGCCATATGTTCGCACAGTCTGGTTTGATGGATGCTGTGAAACCATTTTTCCCAGGTTGTGGTAATTTTCTGACTAGTTCAAAAGTTATCAACAGTACCACTCTTAGGTATTTCAAAATGGTGAAAAATGCTGACATAGTCACTCCATCACATCATGTACTGATCAGAGAATCTGAGGATCATATTGGTGAGTGCAGGCTAGTTCATGTGAGTGATAGAAATGCTAGGAAGGTAGCAGAAGATCATGCCAAGTTCTTGAAGAGTCTTGGTGCTGAAGTAGGTTCTGGTGAAGTGCAAGGACTTACTATCAGACAGAAGAGGCTGTTAGCACCTGCTTCTAAGGTTGTTGCTGAGAAAAGAAAGGCTGTTAAGAGTCCTGGTCAAGCTGTGAGCAAGAAGGCGAAAACTCAAGCTTCTCCAAAGACTAAATCTCAAGGAATGAGTAAAGCTCCCAGAAAGCTCAAAGTTAGGAAGTTGAAGTTGACTGATGTGACAGAAGAAGAGAAAGAACAAGCTGAGATGGAAGAAGCTTTAAGGCTTGTTGCAGAAAGAGAGAAAAAGGATGCTTTGCTCAAAGACACCTATGATTCATGAATGGATCCTAAAGACTTTGATGAGATGCATCAGAAGATACCTCATGTTGCCAAGCTGGATTCTTCTTTACATGTTTATGGTAATGCTGATGCATCATATTCTGGACATGCTGCTATCCCAGAGCATGATGATGGTAATGATTCTGAAAGAACTCCATCACCCTCACCTCACCAAACCAAAAATGATTCTGTCATTAGACAAGAGACAAATAATGAGGAATCACAACAACCAATACCTAACCAACAAAACCCACAAACATCCATTCCATCTTCTGAACATACTTCACCTCCACCAGAACATCATAACTCACCCATACCAGAACATCCACCCACTCCACAACCAGAAAATACTATATCTTCTGATGACGTTGTTGAAATCCATCCTCTGCGTACCCCAGTAAATGATGTTGACAACTCACCACAGCATGTGGATGACATCAACACATCTGCCATGGATACTCCTTTAAAGGAAAGGTTTTACCAACTTCACAAAGACCTATTTTCTGAAACAACTTCCTCTCCACAAAACCTTCAAGCCTTAATGCAAAATCTTTCTGATAACTGCATTGTAGCCCGTCTTGATCTTCCTTCCCGGATTTCCAATGAACCTTTAAGTGTTTCCCAAGATGACATCACCAAATATCTTTGTGCTGTAGACAAGAATATGAGGAGGATGACCTCTGCTATTGCTAATAGATCTATTGATGATGGCCATGTCGAAACAGAGTTTGACCTTATGGAATCCACCTTCCTGTACATGATCAGATCTGCTAAAGTAGCCTATAGGAAGGATTTGGCTTTCAGAATTGAAATGGCAAGAAAGGAAGAAAAGAGAGATTGAGGAAAGAAGCCGAAGAGTTGGAAAGGAAGAGAAAAGAAGAAGAAGAAAGGAAACGGATTGAGGAAGAGCTTGAACAAAAGAGATTGGAAGAGAAAAGAATTGAGAGAGAGCGTCAGGAAGCTCAAGCTAGAGAGGCTGCTGAACAAGCACGTTTTGAAGAGGTAACTAGAAATGCTCCTGAGTTTGCTCTGATTCTGAGACAACGTCAAGAAACTGTGGAAAGCAAGATTGACAGACATGAAGCTCTGCTTACTTCCATAGTTCAAATGCTCAATGAACGTCTACCTCCTCCTCCTTCTCAACCACCTCAACCTTAGATTCTGGCACTTTTAATTTATTTTTTTTTTGTATCTTTTCTGAACATGCTTATGTATTATTTGGTTTTGGATAATCTCTTATTTCAGATTATATAATAGTTTTCTGTGTGTTATTTTCTTATGCGTTAAGTTATTTATTCATTACATGCATAAATGTTTTTGAAACAAATATTAAATAAGACTTCAAAACCTCATAACTGAGCTTTTATTCATAAGAAATTTGTGACTACATATGTTTTACATCAACTTTTCACTTGGATTCTACATCAGAAACAGCTAGTTCTAAATCTAGCTGAGTAGAACAAGAAGAGGAAGAGGAGCTATACTCCTTAGGAGGAACATATGTTCTCATAAATTCCTTCCAATCAGGATCCCATTCAGATTCTGATTCTGAGGAAGGCTCTGGCTGTGTGGTCTTGGACCTTGTTTGATAGTTGTTTCTGCAAGGAGCAGAAGTTGAAGCCTTCATCTTCTGAGGATTCTTCTTAGACTTTGAATCTTGTTGAATCTTCATCTTCTTCTTCTTCTCCTGAGCACTCTTACTTTTGATCACTCTTCTATCCTTCTCCATTGTTATTTATCACAATGAATTGGAAGTGTTGAGTGAAATGACAAAGGTTATGGTCCTTTTATAGTGTTTTCAAAACAAACAAATGTGTAAGTTTTACGACAAACCATTAAATTGGGTGGTTGTAACTTCCTTGACTGTCTTGAAACTCTATATTTTGACTATTTTTTTTAAAACATGTCATTTATTACCTTGTCAGTTTTTATTTTTTTTGTCTTTTTGTTTGTTGACAAAAGGGGGAGTAAGAGTAGTATTAATTTTATGGAATGTTAAACTGAAACCAAAATTAATCCATAAATTATTTTATGTCGTTATTTATTGAAGGAAATTTTTAGTTGAAATTTAAACTTCTGATACATGGTACGTATAAGAGAAAAGTGCAATTTTCTTTTATGGGTATCAGACTTAGGGGGAGAGCTTGCAAACCTAGTCTCTGAGAGTCTAGTGTATCAGTTTTAGTTCAAAATTCAAATAAAAACTTTAAACTGATTTAATCAATCATTACTGAACTTAGGGGGAGCTTGCAAAACTCACAAACCTAAGAGAAGAATGATGAATTTAATCAACAACCATTGTAAATTAATACTGGGTTTGTCATCAATCAAAAAGGGGGAGATTGTTGGAACAAAAGAGGTTCTGACATGACTCATTTAAGTTTTGATGATAACAAAAGTATTAATATACAATAGGGTATACTAATGATTTACATACAAGTGTGCAGGTTTACAAGTTTATTGTATGTACTCTTGAAGTTCTGAATGGATAAGCAGATTCTGTCCAAGATTCAAAACATCAGAAGATGCGTTTCATGCTGGCCAGAAGCTACCTTTCAGAAGCTACTAGTCAGATTCTGATATGGGACATATCAGACTCTGATAAGAGCAGTGAGAGCCTATATGTCAGAAGAACATTCCCTGCAACCATGATTGGTACATCATCATGTTCTGACATTCCTAAAGCTGGCAAATCAATCTTATCCTCAGTAGTGACGTTGGTACTTTTGTACGACTTCTTTACCAGATTTGGCAACAACGTCTCCTTCAAGATTGATCGTATTCTAAGTTTACCAGATATGGATATATCTCGTACAACATACCAGCTGGCACAATCTCACGCAATTGATTCAAATCTTATACGCTCCACCAACATCTATAAATAGGAGAAGATTTGAAGCTTTAGGACAACAACACTTTGAACAATTTCAAAAGCGTCGTTACTCTGCAAAAACGTCCTAAAGCACAAAACATCAAATACAACTTGAACTCATATTCAAATCCAAGACTCAAGTCTCAGCTTCTGTTAACTCATTAGTTGAACCTTAGAATTCTTTGTTTAGATTCTAAGTTAAGTCTTGTTTTAAGAGTTGTATTTATAACTTTATTGAACATTGATTTGTATATCTTTGTTCAGATTCTGTTATCTTTTCTTTAGTTTTGTGAAGTCTCTTGCCTGCGTGCTTGAGCATTAGGAAGTCTCTTGTCTGTGGACTTGAGCAATTTGGAAGTCTCTTGCTTGTGTGCTTGAGCAATTGTAATCTTTTGTGATTATAGTGAACTCTCTTGTAGTACAAGGGGACTGGACGTACTCTCGGATTGTGAGGGGAACCAGTATAAAATTTCCTGTCTCGTTCTCTTTCCCTATCTCTTTACATTCATCAGAAGCTGTTGATAGTGTTTGGTTTTTATATCCGCTGCAAACCTCTGATAAGTTTTAATACTTAGAAGAAGATTTTTTAAACTACCCAAACACAATTCAACCCCCCCCCCTTCTTGTGTTATTTTCACACCTTCACAAACTAGAACCAAGAAGAGAACAATTCTATGCTTAAAAGCTTAAGAGCTAAATACAACCATAATTCAAGTTTCAAACGAAACAAGAACACCTAGGGACATAGACTCGAAATCCTAAAGATTAGATTTATAAATATTGATTTTGGTAAGTAAAACAAGTATTCAGCACTCCTTTATATAGAGAACGAGATCCGGTAGCTGTTTGTTGTATTTAAAAAACAAACTTATAGATATGATCTTTTAATAAAAGATATGTTTTGTTTTAAATCTTTTTCAATCTTTTTCAATCTTCTAGTAACAAACCAGCTTTTAAATCTTTTATGAATCTTCTTTAATCTTTCAGCTCGTTCCTTGGTGCGCAAGCTAGCGTGGATAAGTTTAAATCTTTTTCAAAGATCACACGCAAATATTTGAAAGCGCGTTTATAGGGTATTCAGTTCAGGTACCACATGTGTGCACATTAGTCACCACATCTGGACCAAAGGCTTATTTTAACAAATGAAGCCAACCCTAAAATAAACATAACCTTGCAGGTTGAAAACACTAACAATTTTGAACGTTACAAACATAATTATAACGCCCCAACTAAAATACCTAGAATATTTAGTCGAGACATACATAAATGGATCTGAGTACAAATAAAATATTCAGAATAAATAGCAAGAGATATCTTGTTTCAGATACAAGAGAATAACAAATAAAATACAGCGAAAGTTGCTAGTATTCTGAGTAAACATGAGAATAAACTAAAAGCAAGACGAAGAAATAAAGTCTTCAAGGCAGACAATCCAAGCACAGCTCCAATTGTCAACCTCCTACCTGGTCCTTGCTCCGAATATCCTGTTTACCTAAAAAAAATTGGTTTGGAGTGGGGTGAGACTACTAAGCCTCAGTGAGTCCTACTACCCTCCTAGAGGTGACTACACCGGGGGCACCTAAATCAGTCATAAAATACTAGCATAGCTAACATAACATAACTACAGAAAATAAGGTGTAACACAGATTAATTAACTCTTATTCATTTTAACCGCAAGGACACTCTGAGGTGAGCATGTCTCAGAGGCCTGCCTTGTCCGTCAACCCATTGGGTCACGGCATGCAGCTCACAAAAACATATCCTAATGGATTGTCCCATTGGGAGTCCATAACGCGATATCACAAGATCGCTCATAACTGACTGAAACTAAATTAGTTATTACTACCATAATTCCCATAACCCGGGGAGCATACAAACCTAATAATAGTCTAAGTTATGCCCTAACGATTATCTGTGATTAACATTCTGTTCGACATTATATTAATTACATTACTGCAAACTATCTGGCTCTGATGAGGATATAAAACGAGCGTGTGGAGTTTCGTTAGAAAATAGAAAATGTAGGCAGGTCCTGTACCAACTCGCTGTGGTGTGTTATCAGCTCGCCACGGCGAGATCATAGGTCCTGACCTAATTCAACTCGCTGTGGCGAACAAACGCTCGCTACGGCGAGTATCATCAGCCCAGAACCCAGCTCGCTATGAATACTCGCTGACTACTCGCTAGGGCGAGTTCATGCAGAAATTACCCTGTTTTGTCAGAAATCATAATTTTCAAAGAGACACCTACAATACTCATTTAAGCCAGTGCAACAATAGTAATTTACATATTATAAAACAGAATGGAGGTGAAATTGGGATTTTATTCTCCTCACACAACATTATTCCTAATCCTATGTTAACATGCATTAATTCATAGATTTGGGGAAACTAACTAAACTATCCTAAAGAACCCACCTGAATGAGATTAACTCAGAAGCTTTAAACACCAAGCTAACAACTTTGGAGCTCTCCGAGAAACTGAATTTGCAGCGAAAAGTTATAAGTCCCCAAAACAGAATTTTCTTGTATAATTGCTGCATCAGGTCCTATACTTAAATTCGTCCACAGACCTCACTACTGCACCAAAAATTACGAAACCTATATCGAAACGACCGGAATTGAGTTATCTAACTATGAAAACTGGAATCAGTTCAATCAGAGTTACAGGGAGAGAGCAGTGATCGATTTAGTACAGACCTGTTCCAAACATTTTCTGCAAAAATACTGTGTTGAATCTCCAACTTCAAAAATTCGCCCAGAATTCATTTCTCAATGAAAATTCACGAAACCGGCGCCAAAAAGACCGTATTCGAGTTAGCTTTCTATCCCAAAAAGAATCATTTAAAACGGAGTTGTGAGGTGAGAATACTTACCGTTTTACTAAGGGCTCTGTTTCCATTACGGGTTTGACCAACATCCTCCAAATTCTTCTTGTTTTCTTCTACAACCACCATGTATAATTTCTCAATCCATCACATGAAATCCAAGTCAGAATTGAAGCCAATAGAACAATGGAAATAGAGCACGATTGAGAAGAATTGAAAGAGGATTAGACAAATTAACTTACCAATTCTTGAAGCATAGAACCTAAGGATCAAGAATATTCAATTGCATGTGTGATTTGAGATGAGGGTTGAGTTATATGAAGCTTGGCCATGGAAAAGGGGTTTTGGTGAATTGTTATTGTGTTTCTGCGTGAGCAGAGAGAAGAAGGAAGAGTTTAGCTTCCTGATTTTGTTTTTCAGTAAGTGGAAAATGAATAGATAAATTGGTTTGGTCCACAACACTTGCCCTTTTATAAAACTATAACTTGGATTTGTGTACAAATCCTATTTTACCCCTTCAGTTCTCATCAAATTTACTTGTGCCCTTTAAATAGTCATTCATACTTGTTCACATATTTTCCAATTAATCTCCAATAATCATCTCTAATTAATATTCTTCTATTAATTAAAGTTGAGATGTTACAATCTACCCTCCTTAAAAGAATTTCGTCCTCGAAATTCAAACTTCTCCATTGCACAACAGGGTAGGTTGCTTAGATCCGCATCTGAGACTACTCTTCGTCTATTCTTCACCTTAACGTATTCAATCTCTTGGAATAAAATTTTCTTCTCTTACGTTATTGGCTGAAGGTTATCTTACATTCTCAAAAGTTCCAGTGCTGCGCACTCTGATTCAACTTCTTACTACCATTCCACTTCTTCCATTCCCAATGGAATTAGCTCTAATTCTACTGTTTTAGAAGGTCGGTATCTGGCCTGGTTGGGTACAACTAAGACCCAAGGTATGAGCTTGAGTACTATTTCGGACAAATTCTAAATCCTCCTTCCAAGGTCGTTCCTTTTCGAACGCTTTCATGCATAACACGTCAAATGTACAACTGTACCACGTGTTGTCTAAATACTCCAGAATCGATTGAAATATAAAACGAGTGGAAAATTGTCTAGACACTACTGATTCTTCTGCGACGAGTCAAACTCGTCCGCAGACGATTCCATAGTTATCCGATAAAATCCCACCTACAATTTAATCCATTCTGGTACAACACGGTGACCGCATTCGTGCATTTAACCTGCAGATGCATTTAGGTTCAAAATATCTTCCAGGGTTAACGGTCCATCTTGTTAGAAACCTTTTTACCGGTAACTAATGTGAGGAATTATGGCTAGAAGGATCCGATTCTAAACTTGGCTGATAGCACACGCAAAGCTGGAATAGTGACTTCGACGAAAGAAACTATGAAAGTCTGCAGTGTTACTAACACTAGGCTAGATAAGTTTTACCGAAGTAGTTTTGAAGCATGTGGATTAAACGGTTCAGCTGAAGTGAGCAAGGAAGTGAATTGAAATTATTCTTGACCTTCTCGAGAATATCTAACTTCCTCAGATAGGATAAAGCTACTGGTAACACATCTGAAAGAAACTGAGAACAACTACTATGATTACCTAAGAATGACGTTGATTACCATTAGTTTAACTAACTGGTTTCGAGGGAATTTGGAAAGTTGCATCCTAATTGAATTTAGGCATTGCACGTGGTTGTCCAGTTATTACAGCACGAGAAGAATTTTCTCATCTGATTCGTAATCAGACAGTTTAGAGGGGACACACATCCCTAGTGTTCCAAGACTTATGAATGTAAAATCGACCAATGCTTGATCCAACGAGTTAGCTGAAAGAAAATCTAGAACGAAATAGAGGTTTATTGATGATTTGGTCTCCTATTGCATTCAACTAATGGTTCACATTCCTATTCCCGCCACCAGGACTCTCGGGATGGGGAAACTATGTTTTCACTCTCGTTCCTTGCTGATAGATTCACACAGGTAGATCTAACTGGTTCTAATAGTCTCTTGGCTGAAGAGTTTAATTATGCAGAAAGTGTTGGCTGTTGGCTGAAGCTAAGGTCGATCTTAATTACTTGTCTCTAGTTAACTGATGTATACCTAAAGGATTAGTCTAGATGATTGGTGTTACCACAAAAATTCTCTTACTGTTATTTCTATCAGACTAGGCTTGCTACTGGTTGGTAATAAAGCGGTGATTAACAATGACTGTTAAAATCTAATCCTTAAACTGGGTAGTTAGTCGATCTAGGTCAAACTGGTATTAATCTGAATCGTCAATCTCTAACTATCTAATGCTAAGGTACCCACGGTTCGTCTTCGGTTATTGATCGTGTTAAGGACACTTTTAATTGTTATACTGACTAAAACTTAACCTTCAAAGGTCTAAGGCGACTATTGGTATGTAATGGTGGGCTGTTCCCAGCTTCCGATATCTAATGGTAGCCTATATATATACATATAACAGATTGGTCGTAATGGTTAAAGTTATAGATACCTAACTAAACGACCTGAAATAAAACTATTCGGATGAGGGTACTGCTAAGGGAGAATTTAGTTGTAGTGTGGGGCATGGCTAAATTTATGTGACATGACATTACTATTGGCTCCTAATCTATATGTTGGTAACGGAGAGTTCCGTCTTGGTAGGAGGTAAGGTCATACTTAGACGACAAGGTTCTGTATTGGCATCTAATGGTAGTGGTCGTAAGCATTAACTTAATAGATTTGCGATGAGATAATATTATGGTGTACAGTCTAAAATTCCCACTATTCTTACAGAGGTAACTAACTAATCAAAGTGCTGGGTTACTAGCTTATGGTTACTTATTAAACCTATCTAAGTGTCGGTTTGGGCTAAGAAGGAATCCCGCTTTGATGTGAGTTAAGATTATGTCTATATGATAAGGTATTAACACTGGTTTGGTTGTCAAGCTATTCGGTAATAATGTTCTAGAGGTTTTGGCTGAAGAGTTCTCGTGATGTTGCCTAACTGTTGTTCTAGTTTATACTTGGGTCTCTAAAGTTTGTTGGGCCTACTGCTAAAGACTGGTGTAGTTGTAAGGTGATTTTCTGAGTTGTCTTACTAATAGTAACTTGGCACATAGTGGTGAGGTAGGAGTGTTCTCACGAGTTGATGGGTCGTAGTAACTTAATTAAGGACATATTAGAGTCGTTCTAACGGGTGACTTGCAAAGGTAAGAATGTGTTTGCTCTAATTTGGTTTATCTAGTCTAGAAAATTTGGTTTGAATCTCTGCAACCAGGGCATCTCTCTGGTTCATTAAGCTTGGTTGGTATCTCCATACCCGAGGTGGTTGGAACTCGATGTGTTTTTCTCGTGTACGGTGTAGACTAAAAGGATTCTAATCACTGGACTAGCTACGTCTAAGTTTCTAATGGTATCATTTAGTCAGTGGCTTCTAATAGAAAGGGTATACTCATTCTGATTTCTTGTTGTCTCCATTTTTGGTATTGCCTTTGGGGCACTCTCTTAACAACTCATAAGTGTACCGGGTAAACTAGTGTTCACGTACGAAAATCCTAAGAGCTGGAATGGTGAGAATTATAGGATAAGGCTGAGTATCGTGCATCAGGATCAGCATGCCTGGATAGAAGATAAGATAGCATTAAGGGTTAGCAACAGTCTGCTAAGCTCGCTGCAGCGAGCACTTGCTCGCTAAGCGAGTTAGACAGAAGGTAAAAGGATAATTTCTGCAGTTCATTCAATAAGGGTGGGGTTACTTCTGGTCCTAGGAAGTCTAGCTGACACTCGGTGTCAGTGGAACTATTGTTATGTACTACACACTTCAGTATAGGGTATTCTCGTATTCGTCGCTTGCTTTGCTAAAACTCACTCCTGTGGCACCATTTGCCACGTTCCAAATCCACTTACAAGAACCTTCTTCGACAACAGCTCCTCGATTGTAGTTTCACTACGGATTTAACGCTGGAATTCCAGAGTCCACTTCAGTTCTAAACCATAATACCCTGCCTACCATACACAATACTGAGTAGATCAGGCTCAGCACGCGATGGTTTCAGCGTAAACAGTCCAGATCCAAAGGGTCTGTATTACTTCGGAAGGGATTGAAATGACTCATGGCAAAGTCCGATACTGGATCGACCTGCTCTGATACCAATTATAACGCCCCAACTAAAATACCTAGAATATTTAGTCGAGACATACATAAATGGATCTGAGTACAAATAAAATATTCAGAATAAATAGCAAGAGATATCTTGTTTCAGATACAAGAGAATAACAAATAAAATACAGCGAAAGTTGCTAGTATTCTGAGTAAACATGAGAATAAACTAAAAGCAAGACGAAGAAATAAAGTCTTCAAGGCAGACAATCCAAGCACAGCTCCAATTGTCAACCTCCTACCTGGTCCTTGCTCCGAATATCCTGTTTACCTAAAAAAAATTGGTTTGGAGTGGGGTGAGACTACTAAGCCTCAGTGAGTCCTACTACCCTCCTAGAGGTGACTACACCGGGGGCACCTAAATCAGTCATAAAATACTAGCATAGCTAACATAACATAACTACAGAAAATAAGGTGTAACACAGATTAATTAACTCTTATTCATTTTAACCGCAAGGACACTCTGAGGTGAGCATGTCTCAGAGGCCTGCCTTGTCCGTCAACCCATTGGGTCACGGCATGCAGCTCACAAAAACATATCCTAATGGATTGTCCCATTGGGAGTCCATAACGCGATATCACAAGATCGCTCATAACTGACTGAAACTAAATTAGTTATTACTACCATAATTCCCATAACCCGGGGAGCATACAAACCTAATAATAGTCTAAGTTATGCCCTAACGATTATCTGTGATTAACATTCTGTTCGACATTATATTAATTACATTACTGCAAACTATCTGGCTCTGATGAGGATATAAAACGAGCGTGTGGAGTTTCGTTAGAAAATAGAAAATGTAGGCAGGTCCTGTACCAACTCGCTGTGGTGTGTTATCAGCTCGCCACGGCGAGATCATAGGTCCTGACCTAATTCAACTCGCTGTGGCGAACAAACGCTCGCTACGGCGAGTATCATCAGCCCAGAACCCAGCTCGCTATGAATACTCGCTGACTACTCGCTAGGGCGAGTTCATGCAGAAATTACCCTGTTTTGTCAGAAATCATAATTTTCAAAGAGACACCTACAATACTCATTTAAGCCAGTGCAGCAATAATAATTTACATATTATAAAACAGAATGGAGGTGAAATTGGGATTTTATTCTCCTCACACAACATTATTCCTAATCCTATGTTAACATGCATTAATTCATAGATTTGGGGAAACTAACTAAACTATCCTAAAGAACCCACCTGAATGAGATTAACTCAGAAGCTTTAAACACCAAGCTAACAACTTTGGAGCTCTCCGAGAAACTGAATTTGCAGCGAAAAGTTATAAGTCCCCAAAACAGAATTTTCTTTTATAATTGCTGCATCAGGTCCTATACTTAAATTCGTCCACAGACCTCACTACTGCACCAAAAATTACGAAACCTATATCGAAACGACCGGAATTGAGTTATCTAACTATGAAAACTGGAATCAGTTCAATCAGAGTTACAGGGAGAGAGCAGTGATCGATTTAGTACAGACCTGTTCCAAACATTTTCTGCAAAAATACTGTGTTGAATCTCCAACTTCAAAAATTCGCCCAGAATTCATTTCTCAATGAAAATTCACGAAACCGGCGCCAAAAAGACCGTATTCGAGTTAGCTTTCTATCCCAAAAAGAATCATTCAAAACGGAGTTGTGAGGTGAGATTACTTACCGTTTTACTAAGGGCTCTGTTTCCATTACGGGTTTGACCAACATCCTCCAAATTCTTCTTGTTTTCTTCTACAACCACCATGTATAATTTCTCAATCCATCACATGAAATCCAAGTCAGAATTGAAGCCAATAGAACAATGGAAATAGAGCACGATTGAGAAGAATTGAAAGAGGATTAGACAAATTAACTTACCAATTCTTGAAGCATAGAACCTAAGGATCAAGAATATTCAATTGCATGTGTGATTTGAGATGAGGGTTGAGTTATATGAAGCTTGGCCATGGAAAAGGGGTTTTGGTGAATTGTTATTGTGTTTCTGCGTGAGCAGAGAGAAGAAGGAAGAGTTTAGCTTCCTGATTTTGTTTTTCAGTAAGTGGAAAATGAATAGATAAATTGGTTTGGTCCACAACACTTGCCCTTTTATAAAACTATAACTTGGATTTGTGTACAAATCCTATTTTACCCCTTCAGTTCTCATCAAATTTACTTGTGCCCTTTAAATAGTCATTCATACTTGTTCACATATTTTCCAATTAATCTCCAATAATCATCTCTAATTAATATTCTTCTATTAATTAAAGTTGAGATGTTACAATAATAAAGAAATGTCTTTTATTGTTAATAAATAAAGCACTAAAGTATTGGCATCTAGGGCTTACTCCAACAATCTCCCACTAGCACTAGAGCCAATGAAGCATTATCTTAATACTTATAGACCTAGTATGCCCATCACGCTTCAACTGCGCAAGAGCCTTTGCTAGTGGATTAAGAACAGTTTCCTATGTTGGTACCTTACGTATCTATCCAACTTTCTATCTCGATCTTTATTGAAATATAGAAGTGTCTAAGTATATATATATATATATATATATATATATATATATATGAATCGTCGGTGAGATCTATTCTCCGTTATTGTTTGCAAGATCAAATCATTACCATCACTAATGTGATTTAATGTAATCTGCAACACCGGGAATATAGCTTTAGCTCAATCATGAGCTAAACGATCCAAAAATACCCCACCTTTGTAACTGAAATAAACATATTACTTAGCTATATAGCTTACAATGTCTATATTCAGGCATGATATACAATATATCAGTATGGAAACTACCATCAATATAACTTCCTTGTAATGGTATTTCCCACACCTACATATTTCAAGAAATGGTCCTTAGTTCCTTTTAAGGTCCTTAGGGATATTCTTGAAGATCAGTTAGTGTCCAACACTAGTCTCAATTTTGGTATTTATTGAATATGCTACAAGCATATGGTGTATCTGATTAAGTACATATTAATCCATCTTCCAAAGCATATGGATTATTTTCACGTGTCTCTCTCTCATCCAATGAGATATGCTATTGTCCTTAAGACAAAGACCATTCTTCTAATACATGCGATGATTTTACACATCAAGTGTCTGAACACTTCGTCAATATATGTACATAGGCTATTCCTAACTCTTTAGGAATCCTTGCCCAAATACATAGGATATTCCTAACTCTTTAGGAATTTTTGCCTAAGTATTTGATCAAGAGTTATTTCCTTAACCATGTCTCACATGTAAAAGGAAAAGGTTTTTTATGATTAATATGTCAGCCACATATAACACCAGATTAATATTATAACTCCCACTTGTGTGCACAAGATTTTATTATTTGTTCTTCATTAATATGTTTCCATAAAACTTCATAAAAGGAACAAATAATAATTTAAATTTCCGAGAACTCTATCTAATCAAAATTAGATAGTTACAAGTTATATACCTTTCTAGTATCCTTTGGATCAACAAAACCCTTATGTATATGTCTAGTACATATATATATGAGGTCATTCCAATTAAAGAATGCAACTTTGTTATCCATCTACCAAAACATGTAGTACAACATTTAGTAAAACAATTAAACAGATTTTAAGCTCTATGATTATATTTAGGGTTTCATCATAACTTGCATTATGACTTTGCGTGAAACCTTAAATGATCAATCAAATCTTAAAGGGTATTCTCAATACCACCCATATCAGTGTTCAACAAGAATACTCACTTTCATCGTATGAGTCTTACTCATCCTGATGACAATACCATTATCACCATAAGGTATGTGTATATGGATTCTGTACAAGATTTCATGCCATTTAGCCACTTCTCAGATTTTAGGCCTTTTACGACCTTTTACCAAGTCAAAGATTCATCTTTCATGAAAACCATATCACCTTGTTGAGTTATGATTAGATCATACATCTCACCCATGTAATATGTTAGACTTATCTAGGATTTTGTGCAACTCAAAGCAATGGTCTTTCAACACCTTTGAGGAACCGGTTTATGTTCCCTTTTCAAACAAATATGTTTTGTGGTACTTGAAATTATTCAAGTTCTATATCACTCCCACTGTTTCTTTTAGAAACACACTCCCACTAGAGGAATGCTTCAATTCTAGCAACAAAACAACTTTTGTCCCAAGAGTGATATAAGACCAATATCCCTTAGATTCTTTAGGATTTTCCACATATTTATTCATCCAATTTTGGAATTAAATTTATCTGATAAATTTTTCAGTCCAAATTTTCATAAAGACAAACTTGGTGGTCTAACCTTTATATCATATATATGGTGTCTTTATGATTACTTTAAAAAGGGAAACTATTTGTGGGTGAAGATTAATTATAAGCATATAAATTTCTAAGAGTCAATGACATAATTAAACTATCTTTTATCATGTCAAACATGATGTGATAAAATTAGTTTATTATACTCCTTTAATTAAGTATTTAATACTATGACTTATTCATATGACTTAAATACTTTTGTCGAGTCATATCCTTTTACTCCATTTATCGAACTCCTTGACAAATTCAAAGATTTTCTAATTTGTGTCACACACATATCCCCATCTAATGGTTTTAATCATCAAAGTAAATGAAGTAAAATATACTCAATATATCAAATAAATATGTTTAGTACTCGACATACATCTCATGTATATTATTCAAATAGATCATGTGTCAATTTACTTTCAACAAGTAATTAACACATCAAATGTTTGTACCAAATAACAATGTTCTTGATATATACATATAAGGTCCAAATCTTATTTGGCTCTTATTACAACTGTTATAGATGTTCTTGTCAAGATCATGGAGCCCTAGTCCATTACTTGATTTGGAGCACTTGTATAGAATACTTTGCTCAAATGATGGGACCACTACTTGTCTTATCATTCAAAGCTACTTTTCATATATTGTCAATACAAGGTATTTAATTAATACTTCTATTACCAAATAGAACTCAATAACAATTATTGTATTCTATTTCAAATTTGATTTTAAGTCATGGCATAGCTTTTATAGTCAATGAAACAACTTGTTTCATTCTAGACATAGCTTGACTTAAACTTATAGTCAATGTTCTAATTCTTTAAGCACCTCCTTAGAGATTCAACATCGTGTATCATATACCCTTGATGTAGAAATAGAAACTTTGACTTTCTATAACTAGGTGTACAAAATTGAAGTCTCACTTCATTCTTTTATTTTGACTCTATCATGAACTATCTACGACACTCCCATTTCAACCAATTTGAAAAATCCGTTCTCCTTTGGCAACCTTTATTGTACTATTCAAATAAGAGGAGTATAAATCTCATTTATATCATATCTCTATTCTTTGATATGCAAATCATTTCTCATTCAATTCAACAATTTTCCGATAGATATAATAATTTTGACCATATCTATCCACTAAAATTGATTTGATTGAACCTATGACCAACTCTTTGGTCTATTGAGAAATTCTATCATTCTTTGTCGTTTTTTCTAAAGAATTCGTTTTAAATGATCTCATTATTTCTATTAAAAGTATGAAATATTCTATATCTAGATGTCAACTTTATGCTTCTGACAAACATCCCTTTCCAATCTAGTTTATAGTAGGTACTTTTATAGAGTATAGTTCAATAGCTTATAGTTCTTCTTGCGTTTGAGAACAATTCTCAATTTGTGTACCAATTCAGAAACTCTTTTCTGAGATTCTTGTCCTTCATAAGGACAATATAATTTATAGTGTATAAAGTTTTAATTACAAAAATAAGTAAGATATTTGTAAAATTTTAATAAGGACTTTCATTAAAAAATTTCCACTATTTTATTCAAAACAAATGACCCTCACCATTTGATTCGGAAATTCCCGTTGGAAGATTTTCTAGTGGGTCAAGATCCATATTTCACTTTGTCTTAAGTCCACGGTGGGCGGATTACACAAGACTTAGTTATTTAGGTAGGAACTCCTTCCAATTGTATCTCATACAACTCTAATTCATCTTATGAATTATTCCCAATCATTGCTTCTTAAACTAATAAAATCTCATTACATTTGTTAAGTTAAGTTTGACCCTTACTTTAGAAGTTTGGATATCACAATTATCCCATCGCACCTTACCAATATAGAGTATGCACTTCGCGGTGGGCGAACCTACATAGTTTGATACTAGTCTTGATGAGTTCTAAAGCTTGGAAAGCGTAAACTTAATATTCACATATTTTATTAATAAACAAAATGCACTCCGCGGTGGGCGAACCCACATTTTCTTTATTAATCTCTTATGTGTCTTTTGAGGGATATTTAATTGTTTGATCTCACCGGCTTATTTAACATATTAAACGCTCTCACATGCATCAACATACATAAATAAAATGAAACAGTTATGGCCCCTAGCGCAATTGTTCTCTCAAGCCAATGAGAGAACCTAAGATAACCTAATAACGATCTATACTTCTCCAGGCATAATCTCCAAGGTTGTCCATCTTTTCTTGTGCTCTTTCTCTTCTTCATAAAATTATATTACAAGAAAGAATACTCGTTTTACATACGAGGGAGTAAGATGAGAAGAGAATTCATATTACATCAAGGGATTGAGAGATAAGGCACGACACGCATGTCGTATTTTAAAATCCAAAATAAAAATAAAATAAACTAAGGCCATAACCGATCATTACAAAAGTATAACAATAAACACATACTTTATTATTATAAACAGTTTAAGTCGTGTAGATTAATTAAAATTAAAATTTCGGCGAGCGATCAAAATTTCACCTACTGCTAGCTGCGCCCCGCGCAGGTCTGTATCTGAAACATCAACTTGGAATCTGCCATATGCGCCTAGCGCAGATGCCCTGCGCCCAGCGCAGACCCGTGAAAAAAACCCTTGTTTTTCGCGAATCCTAATGCACCAATTTCGTGCCGTCAAAACCTTTCATGTCCAAAATTCAATATGATTGATTAACATGTCATTGCTTCACCATACTGATGTCGGATTCCAAAGCAAATGTGTTGGAACAAAGTGGGTCTGACACAAGTCTCCTAGTTTTTAAAGAAGTTTTGATGATAACAAAGTATTAAAATTGCAATTGGTATTACTAATGATTGTTCTAGTGTGAAGGATTAAGTATTAAAATACACTAAGAACAAATTCAGAGAAGCCCAGCTAAGAAGCTCTGAAAGCGCAACTATGTTCATCAGAAGCTTAAATTTCAAGTGCTGAAGTTGGTGGTTCTGAGGTTCAAAAAGCAAGGCTATGAGAAGCTCAAGTGCTGAAGACCTTCAGAAGCAACAACAACAGACTCTGAAGCAAATGGAATTTTACATCACTCAAGAACTGAAGTGATCAGCGCCAATGATTGAAGATCTATCTACTTAAAAGCTCTGTGACATCCACAAGAAGGAATATTCGTTGGTACAACGTTAACCTTATCCATAAGTGGAGCGTATTTGAGGATTGTACTATCGTACTATTATTACTCAAAATGGCTGAGTGATAATTCAAATAGCAAGGTAGTGGAATTCGATTTCTTTACCAAAGATGGAAGCTTACAACTATCTCTGCGTACGATTATTCCAGCTGGCACCTTATCTCTGCGAACGGCTACTCAATTTCTTCAAGTATAAATAGAAGACATCATTTGAAGAAATGACTACTGTTCTACTGTGCTATCACTGCGTTTAAGGCTCTGAAATATTCTGACATCTTTGTTTTATCTGTCATTCAAAGTCTTAAAGCAATTTGCGTTGTATTTTGTAAACACCTCTGATAGTATATCAAGTGTTCTTAAAACATTCATTTTTATTAATAAGTTTGTTTGAGAAGTCTCTCGTTAAGTGTAACTTGAGCATCTGAGAAGTCTCTTGCAAGTGTGCTTCAGCAAATTGTAATCTTGTGAGATTATAGTGAAAAGCTCTTGATAGTATCAAGGGGACTGGACGTACTCTCAATTTGTGAGGGGAACCAGGATAAATCTTGTGTCTTTCTTTACTTCTCTCAGCACCTTCTATTACCTAGATATTAATTCCTCTGCAAACTGTTTTTGAAAGAGAAAAAGTTTTTTTCTAAAACACAATTCAACCCCCCCTCCCCTTGTTGTGTTTTTCCACCTTCAATTGGTATCAGGAGCTAGGTCTGTTGCCTAACTCACCTTACAGTGATACAGTAAAGATCCTAGAGGAAAAACATGACTGACGCTGGTGAGAACTCTGTAAAGAAGAACAACAATGGGATTCCTTTCGACTATGACTCCAATGCTCGTGATAGGAGATCATCTGATAAGGTTCCTTTTTTCAATGGAACTGAGACTGCTTATCCCTTCTGAAAGACTAAGATGTACAGTCACGTTGTTGGTATAGACTGTGATTTGTGGGACTTAGTTGAAGAAGGTGTTGCTTTTGAAAACATGGATAAAGAAGGAGTAGTAAGTTACCAGAACCGAAAGTCCTTCGCACCTTCCCAGAAGCTGGAATACAAGAAGCATCACTCTGTGAAAGGAATGATGACAAATGCTATTTCTCATGATGAGTATCTGAAGATTGGAGACAAGAGGACTGCTAAATCTATTTGGGAGTCCTTGAGATCCAAATATGAAGGTAACAAACAGGTTAAAGAGGCTAAAGCTAACATGTTGGTGCATCAGTATGAGTTGTTTAAAATGAATGAAGGAGAGAACATTGAAGCCATGTTCTCAAGGTTTCAAATATTGGTCTTCGGACTTCAAGTGTTAGACAAAAGTTATACTGAAGCAGATCATGTGAGAAAAGTGTTGAGAAGCTTACCACCTAAGTGGAGACCTAAGGTGACTGCTTTTCAAGAAGCTAAGGATTTGGATATTGTAACCCTTGAAAGCTTGATTAGTTCATTGAAGAGTCATGAGATGGAGTTAATGACTGATGAATCAACCAAGAAGATGAAAAGGATAGCCTTAAGTTCTAAGAGCTCATCAAAGGCTCTGAAGGCTAAGGTTATAGAGTCTAAAGACGAAGCTTCTGAAGACGGTCAAGATATCGGATCTGAAGATGAAGAAGAAATGGTCCTGATGGCCGCCAAGGTTTCTAAGTGGGAAAAACGAAGCAAGAAATATGCAGGCAAGTTTGGGGGATCTTCCAAGAGAATTGGTGCTTCTAAAGACAAAAAGGAAGATCAAAGCAAATGTTTTAAATGCAACAAGCCTAGTCATTTCATTGTTGATTGTCCAGAAAACAAGGGTAGATCATCCAAGCAAGGTTCTAGCAAGGAAAGATATAAGAACAAAGTCAAGAAGAGCTTGCTAGCAACTTGGGAAGATCTTGAAAAAGACTCAGACTCAGATGATGATGTGGAAGCAAATCTAGCATTGATGGCAACCACCTCTGATAGAGAAGACTCTGAAGCAGATTCAGACTCTGATGATGAGGAAGAGGTAATTGCTAAACTTTCTAGAACTGAGTTAGTTGACTCTCTTAAAGATGCCTTAAAAATGCTCACTAAAAAGGCAGGTGAATGTAAAGTCTGTTGGAACATAAGAGGTTCTGACATGACTCATTTAGGTTTTGATGATAACAAAAGTATTAATATACAATAGGGTATACTAATGATTTATATACAAGTGTGCAGGTTTACAAGTTTATTTTATACTCATCTAATGCACTCTTGAAGCTCTGAATGGCGAAGCAGATTCTGACCAAGATTCAAGACATCAGAAGATGCTTTATATACATGGCCAGAAGCTACTCTTCAGATACTACTTATCAGAATCTGATGTGGAAGATATCAGACTCTGATAAGAGCAGTGAGAGCCGTTTTGTCAGAAGAACATTCTCTGCAACCATGATTGGTATATCATCATGTTCTGACACTCCAAAAGCTGGCAATAAATCTTATCCTCAAGATAGTGACGTTAGTACTATTGTACGATTTCTTTATCGGAATTGGCAACCACGTTCCTCCAAGATTGGTCGTATTCTAAGATTACCAGATATGGATATATGTCGTACAACAAACCAGCTGGCACAATCTCACAACGTTAATTCAAATCCTATACACTCCACCAACATCTATAAATAGGAGCAGATTTGAAGCTTAATGACAACAATACTTTGAACAATTTTGAAAGCGCCGTTACTCTGCAAAAACGTCCTAAAGCACAAAACATCAAATACAAATTGAACTCATATTCCAAATCCAAGACTCCAGTTTCAGCTTCTGTTAATTCATTAGTTGAACCTTAGAATTCTTTGTTTAGATTCTAAGTTAAGTCTTGTTTTTAAGAGTTGTATTTATAACTTTACTGAACATTGATTTGTATATCTTTGTTCAGATTATGTTTATCTTATCTTTAGTTTTGTGAAGTCTCTTGCCTGCGTGCTTGAGCATTAGGAAGTCTCTTGTCTGTGGACTTGAGCATTTGGAAGTCTCTTGCTTTTGTACTTGAGCAATTGTAATCTTGTGTGATTATAGTGAACTCTCTTGGAAGTACAAGAGGACTGGACGTACTCTCGATTTGTGAGGGGAACCAGTATAAAACTCTTTGTCTCGTTCTCTTTCCCTATCTCTTTACTTTCATCAGAAGATAGTTGATTGTGTTTTGTTTTTGATCCGTTGCAAACCTCTGATAAGTTCTTATACTTAGAAGAATTTTTTAAACTACCATAAACAGAATTCAACCCCCCCTTCTTGTGTTATTTTCACACCTTCAATTGGCATCTAGAGCCTGGTTCTGTTATTATCACCTAACAGTGAGACAGTTTCCTGTTTAACACAATGGCTGAAGGATCTCCTAAACCCTCTTTGAATGTTGTTCCTCTCAACTACGATACCAATGAAAAATCCAACAACAAGGCTCCTAAGTTCAATGGTGATAGCTCTACGTTTTCACGGTGGAAAGATAGAATTTACAGTCATCTCATTGGACTGGATGATGAGCTTTGGGATATTGTTGAGGAAGGAGTTTCATTTACTGGTCTTGATGAAAGAGGGAAACTTTCCGTTGAAGAAAGAAAGAAGTTCACTCCTACGGATAAGAAGGCATACAAGAAGCATCATCAAGTAAAGGATATTCTGATTGGTTGTATAAATCACAATGATTACTTGATGATCACAGACAAATCTACTGCAAAGAGTATTTATGACTCTCTATGTTCTACTTATGAAGGAAACAAGCAAGTACAAGAAGCAAAAGCTACTGTTCTGATTCAACAGTATGAACTCTTCAAGATGAAGGATGATGAGAATATAGAAACTATGTTTTCTAGATTCAAAGTCCTAGTGGCAGGACTCCAGATTCTGAAGAGAAGTTATACAACTGTTGATCATGTAAGGAAGATCTTGAGAAGCTTACCTTCAAGGTGGAGGCCTAAGGTAACTGCTATCCAAGAAGCTAAAGACTTAAACACTCTTAGCCTAGAAGAGCTGATAAGCTCTCTCATTAGTCATGAGATTGAGCTATCTGCTGATGAGCCTCAGAAGAAGTTAAAGTCAGTGGCTTTGCCATCAACTTCAACTCCATCTAAGGCTCTGAAAGCTAAGATTGTTGAGCCAGAAGCTGAGGAATCTTCCATAGATGATCAAGAGGGTGGATCAGACGATGATTTGTTTGCATTCTTGTCTAGAAAGTTCCAGAAGTGGAACAGGAGAGGCAAAAACTACTCTAGCAGAGGCTCTGGTGTAAGGAACTCAAGCAACAAGGACAGGAAGGACGACTCCAAAAATTGTTTCAATTGTGGAAAGCCTGGACACTTCATAGCTGATTGCCCTGAACACAACTCAAAGGGTAAAGGTAGAAAAAGTTATGTCAAAGACAAAGCTAAGAAAAGTCTAATGGCTACGTGGGAAGACATAAATGAATTATCTGATGATGAAGACTCTAAGGAGGCGAATCTTGCTCTGATGGCTGTTGGAGCAACAGAAAATGAAAGTGATTCAGAGTCTGACACTGTTGATATTGATGAGGTAATTTCTAATTTGTCTACCACTCAAGTTACTAAAGCTTTGAAAGATGTTATGACTAAGTACATGGAAAAATCAAATGAGCTAGATGTTTTTAAAGAAAAATTTAAATTGCTCAATGATAAAGTCAGCCATATTCAAGCAGATTATCAAAAATCTCTTAAAACTATTAAAGTGCTTGAAACTGGCTGCAGATCATGTCACAAACCCTATGATGAGTACGAAGTATCTCTTCAAAAGTTTGTTCATCATAACATTGACAAAACTAGAGTAACTTCCATGATACACGGTGGAAGCTGCAATTATTACAAAAGACAAGGACTTGGTTCCCTTTCATCTTCTGATAAAGGAAATTCAAGTAAAACTGTTTTATAAGCAGCTTCTGAACCTTATTCTAATTCTGATGGAAACTCAGAACCTGTGACTGTGCCAGATGCTCCTGTAACATTGGAATCTCATAAGAAGACATCAGAAGATAAGTCATCTTCTGAACCTAAGTCTTCTAAAAACAAAGTTCCAATTACTTCAGCATCTAAGTCTACTAAAGTTAAAGCTATTAGAGTACCAAAGTCTGTTAACAAACAAGGCACCAGTACATCTAAAGCAAACTTAGTAACTAGTTCTCTGGCACAATCAAAAGGAAAATCTAAAGGACAACAAAAGCCTAAACATATTCCTAAAGGCCAAGTTGACTTTAGACATTCTGAATATCCCAAGAAGAAGAATAAAGCTCGTAGGACTAACCAAAGAGGACCCATCAGAATATGGGTACCAAAATCTGAAATAATATATACTGCAGGTATGCACCCAAAGAAAAAGAGAAAGCTCCTGGTATCTAGACAGTGGATGCTCTCGACACATGACAGGAGACAAGCTCTTGTTCCACACCCTGAATCAGCAAGAGGGTGGAACAGTAGGATTTGGTGGGAACCAGAAAGGAAGAATCACTGGTATAGGTACAGTTGGTAATTCCTCCTTATCTATTTCAGATGTTTGGTTAGTAGATGGATTACATCATAATTTACTTAGCATAAGTCAATTATGTGATAGTAATTATGATGTTGTGTTTAATAAGAATTCATGTACTGTAATCAGAAACTCTGATAAATCCATTGTCTTTAAAGGATCTAGAAAAGGAAATGTTTATAAAGTCAATTTTTCTGATCTTAAAGAACAACAAGTGTTTTGTCTCTTGACACTGAGTGATGAAAAATGGGTCTGGCACAAGAGATTGGGTCATGCTAACTGGAGATTAATTTCTAAGCTTAGTAAGGACAATCTTGTCAGAGGCCTTCCTAAAATTGATTATCATTCAGACTCACTCTGTGGTTCTTGTCAGAAAGGAAAAATTGTCAAAAGTTCTTTTAAAACTAAAAACATTGTTTCCACTTCTAGACCTTTAGAACTCTTACACATTGATCTTTTTGGACCAGTTAGCACTGCTTCAATCAATGGTAAGAAGTATGGATTAGTCATTGTTGATGATTATAGTAGATGGACTTGGGTTAAATTTCTTAGATCTAAAGATGATACATATGAAGTATTTAGCATCTTCTGCATCCAAATTTAAAATGAAAAAGATTCCAAGATTTTGAAAGTTAGAAGTGATCATGGTGGTGAATTTGAAAATGAACCTTTTGAAAAATTCTGTGAAGAACATGGAATTCTCCATGAATTCTCATCTCCTAGAACTCCACAACAAAATGGAGTTGTAGAGAGAAAGAATTGATCTTTACAAGAAATGGCACGTACCATGATGCATGAAAACAATTTGGCAAAATTCTTTTGGGTAGAAGCTGTTAACACTGCTTGTTATATTCAAAATAGAATCTATATTAGACCTATCTTGAATAAAACAACATATGAATTATTCAAAGATAGAAAACCCAATATTTCTTATTTTCACCAGTTTGGCTGTACTTGTTATATTCTGAACAATAAAGTCCATCTAAAGAAATTTGACTCTAAAGCCTGTAAGGGTATCTTTATTGGATATTCTGAACGCTCCAAGTCATACAGAGTGTATAATTCTGAAACAAAAGTCGTGGAAGAATCAATGCACGTAAAGTTTGATGACAAAGCGCCTGATCATAAAAAGTCAGAGCCTGTTATAGAAATTTTAGGATCTGATGATTCAGAAGATGAAGCACCAGAATATGATATTCACTCAGAGCCTAATGAAGACTCTGATGCTCAAGGAAATCAATCTTCTGATAATGTTCAAGATCATCAAACTTCTGACAACAACTCTCAAGCAGCTAATTTTCCAAGAAACACTTTCAAGTACAAATCTTCTCATCCTGAAGAGTTTATCTTAGGGAATAAAGATAGTCCCAGAAAAACAAGATCAAACTTCAGCAATGAAGAATCTCTCTTTGGACTAGTCTCCCTGATTGAACCCAAGACAACAAATGAAGCTCTGACAGATGATGCTTGGATAGTTGCAATGGAAGAAGAGTTGAATCAGTTCAAAAGGAATGATGTTTGGGATCTGGTACCCAAACCAAAGCATAAGAACATTATTGGAACAAAATGGGTATACAGAAACAAGCTGAATGAGCAAGGATAAGTGACAAGAAACAAGGCAAGACTTGTTGCTCAAGGGTATAGTCAACAAGAGGGTATTGACTTTACTGAAACCTATGCTCTAGTAGCTAGACTGGAAGCAATCAGGTTACTTCTTTCCTATGCAGTTAATAATGATATTACTTTATACAAATGGATGTGAAAAGTGCATTTCTAAATGGTTTTATTTCTGAAGAAGTATATGTCAAACAACCTCCTAGATTTGAAGATTTAACAAACCCAGACCATGTGTTCAAACTCAAGAAATCACTATATGGACTCAAACAAGCTCCCAGAGCATGGTATGAGAGACTGAGTACTTTCTTAGTTGACAATGGTTTTGAAAAAGGTCAAGTTGACAATACACTATTCAGAAAGACCCTTAAGAAAGACATTTTGATCGTTCAAATATATGTTGATGATATCATTTTTGGATCAACTAATGCTACTCTGTGCAAGAATTTCTCTAAGCTTATGCAGGATGAATTTGAAATGAGTATGATCGGAGAATTGAAGTTTTTCCTTGGAATTCAAATTAATCAAACAGAAAAAGGAACCTTCATTCATCAATCAAAGTACATAAAGGATCTTCTGAAGAAGTTCAATTTAGAAGATTGTAAGCTCATGAATACTCCAATGCATCCTACATCAAGTCTAGGCTTAGAAGAATCTGAAGGCAAGGTTGACCAGAAGCTGTATAGAGGTATGATTGGATCTCTTCTTTATCTGACTGCCTCAAGACCTGATATATTATTTAGTGTATGTTTGTGTGCAAGATTTCAATCAGATCCTAGAGAGTCCCATTTCACTGCTGTGAAAAGGATTTTCAGGTATTTGAAAGCTACCTGTAACATTGGATTGCTGTATCAGAAATCCAATGATTACAAGCTGATTGGATTCTGTGATGCTGACTATGCTGGTGATAGAATTGAAAGAAAATCCACCAGTGGCAATTGCCAGTTCATTGGTGAGAATATGATTTCTTGGGCTAGTAAAAGACAAACCACCATAGCTATGTCAACAGCAGAAGCTGAATACATATCAGCAGCTAAATGTTGTACAAACCTACTCTCGATGAAATATCAATTAGAAGATTATCAAATGAGCAGTAACAATATTCCTTTATATTGTGATAATACTGCTGCTATTCATCTTTCTAAAAACCCTATTTTACACTCAAGAGCTAAGCATATAGAAATTAAACATCATTTCATAAGAGATTATGTTCAAAAAGGTGTAATTGATCTTAAGTTCATTGAGACTGAAAATCAATGGGCTGATATCTTTACAAAACCTTTGGCTGTTAAACGTTTTGATTATATCAAAAAGAATCTGAATATGATGGAAATTTCTGAATAACTTAGACTCTGTTTGAAAAATATGTGTTGAAAGAATCTAATAGTAATTAGAAGATGAAATCATCAGAACCTTCTGTATCAGAAGTTGTGATAAAAACATCTTCTGATGAACTATCAGACTCTAATAGAATGAAGAATAGTACTGGCGCGTAAATAAAATGTTTTATAAACGGTTCGTTTTCCTTATATTACGTGTCAGTCATTTAAGTAAACTTCTAATTAAACGTGTCTTGATGTGATAAGTTAAAGAAGTTGGTTAATGATGATTAGCATTCCTAATCCCTTTTAAAGGTAGAATGACTCTTTTACCCCTTTGTATGTGTACTTTCTTTTGCGCCAATCTTTCTATTTAAACACACTAACTGTACACATTCACACTTTTGCACTCTCACTACCTATACTTTCATTCTCTAAACCACAGAGATATTTCTTTCTCCCCTCTTAGAAACCCTAAACCGTTCATCTTCATCAATGGCTTCTTCATCTGCTTTTAAAGTTGCTGCATGTATGATCGAACCTGATAACTCTAATCCAACCGTCTTCTCTAAGGATCAACGACCATATGAGTACAAAGATTTATCTTGCGCTATTGAGAGCCCCGTTGATTTCGAAAGCTTAAGAGTAAATGGTTATCCTCAAATCAAAGAGAGATTTGAGCGTCAGGAGATGATGTATTACTTCGAAGCAATTAATGGACCAACATATCTTGATACAGTGAAGGAATTTTGGATGAAAGCTTCTGCTATCACTAAAGAAGTTTATGTTCGTAAGATGAAGGAGATTATCGCTAAGCAACCAGAACTTAAAGGAAAAACGTCTCAGGAGATGGGTTTGAGGCCGTTTGTTGCTACATAAATTGAATCCTTTGTTGCTGGTATAAGGATTTCTCTCAGATTAAGTCATGTTTATGAGGCTCTACGTCTTCCTCGTGGTGGTCTCTCTCTGATTTCACCAGATTCTGTTGATGAAAGTGTTGACAATTATCTGTTCAAGTCAGAACCTAATGCAAAGAAGAAACCTGAATGGACTAATGAAAACAAGATTATCTACAAGATCTTCAGTGATAGCATTCTCTGTAAGATAGGAAGTACTGATCAAATATCAGATCTGCAGAAGCTCTTCACATTCCACGTCAGTAAAGGTAACTTTGTGGATGTGGCCCAGATTCTTTTCCATCACTTAGCTGATTCTATTACCTCCAAGAAACCTATTGTTCGCCATGCTAGAATGCTGAGCCATATGTTTGCACAGTCTGGTTTGATGGATGCTGTGAAACCATTTTTCCCAGGTTGTGGTAATTTCTTGACTAGCTCAAAAATTATCAATAGTACCACTCTAAGGTACTTCGAAATGGTGAAAAATTCTGACATAGTCACTCCATCACATCCTGTACTGATCAGAGAATCTGAGGAACATATTGGTGAGTGCAGGCTAGTACATGTGAGTGATAGAAATGCTAGGAAGGTTGCAGAAGATCATGCTAAGTTTCTGAAAAGCCTTGGTGCTGAAGTAGGTTCTGGTGAAGTTCAAGAACTTACTATCAGACAGAAGAGGATGTTAGCACCTGCTTCTAAGGTTGTTCCTGAAAAGAGAAAGGCTGTTAAGAGTCCTGGTCCAGCTGTGAGTAAGAAGGCTAAAACTCAAGTTGCTCCTAAGGCTAAAACTGCAAAGAAGCCTAAGCAAAGGAAGCTTATCTTGACAGATGTGACTGAAGAAGAGAAAGAGCAGGCTGGTATGGCAGAAGCTCTAAGACTTGTTGATGAGCAGAACAAGAAAGAGAAGTTGCTCAAGGACACTTATGAGTCAGGAGTGGATCCTGAAGTGTTTGCTGAGATGTATGAGAAGATTCCTCCAAGGGAAAAGCCTCTGGATCCATCTCAAACTATTTATGGTATTTTCAATGGTAAGACTCCTGATATTCTTGTTCACAATCATAGATCTTTAGATGTCTTCAGAAAGAATCATTTTCCTCAATTGGTTAAAGTTAAACGTGTGTTTGATAGGATTTTTCAAGGAGTTAATTCTCTGGAAGAATCTAATCTTTCAGAAAATCAACCAACATCAAACCCGTTTAACTCCATCATGTATATACCTTCAGAATCTAACATATAGTGTTAATGCAGCATCATCTTCTAGACATGCTACTAACCCAGAGCATGATGATGATAATGATTCTGAAAGGACTCTATCACCTCCACCTCACTCACCCAAAAATGATTCTGTCATTATACAAGAGACAAATAATGAAGAATCACAACAACCAACAACAAACCAACAAAAACCACAAACACCTCCACCATCTCAAACACCCCCATTCATTCCATCTTCTGAACATAACTCACCTCCACCAGAACATCACCACTCACCTCAACCAGAACATCAATCCACACCACCTCCAGAAAATACTACAACTTCTGATGCTGTTGCTGATATCCATCCTCTGGGTACAATGGTAAATGATGCTGATAAATCACCACAGCATGTGGATGACGTTAACACATCTGCCCTTGATACTCCTTTAAAGGAAAGGTTTCAACAACTTCATAACGACCTATTTTCTGAAGTAACCACTCCTCCACACAACCTTCAAGATTTCATGCAGAATCTATCTGATAATTGCATCGTAGCTCGTCTTGACCTTCCATCTAGAATTGCCAATGAACCTCTAACCGTTTCTCAAAGATGACATCACAAAGTATCTTTGTGCTGTAGACAAGAATATGAGGAGAATGACCACTGCCATTTCTGAGAGATCCATTGATGATGCTCATGTTGAAACAGAGTTTGACCTTATGGAATCAACCTTCCTGGAAGGATTTGGCTTTCAGAATTGAGCTGGCAAGAAAGGAAGAGGAAGAAAGATTGAGAAAAGAAGCTGAAGAGTTGGAACGAAAAAGAAAAGAAGAGGAGGAAATGAAAAGGATTGAAGAAGAGCTAAAACATAAAAGGTTGGAAGAGGAGAGAATTGAAAGAGAGCGTCTGGAAGCTCAAGCTAGAGAAGAAGCTAGAATAGCTGCTGAGCAAGCAAGATTTGAAGATCTCACTAGAAATGCTCCAGAATTTGCTCTTATCATGAGACAGCGTCAAGAGAACATGGAGAGTAAGATTGATAAACATGAGGCTCTGCTCACCTCCATCTTTCAGATTCTCAATGAACGTCTGCCACCTCCTCCTCAACCACCTCAACCATAGGATTCTGGCACTTTGTTTTATTTTCTTATGTATTATTTGCTTGGATCTTTTCATGTTTTGTTATTATATTTTGGATAATGTCTTGTTTCATTTGTATAATATTTTTCTGTTTGCTGATTAATTCTTGTTATTTATATTATTTATACTTCACATTATTTCATTTATTGCATACATAAAATGTTTTTGAGAAAAAAATTAAATAAGACTTCAAAACCTCATAACTGAGCTTTTATTCATAAGATAATTTTTGATTACATAAGTTTCTCTGAATTTTTCACTTTGACTCTACATCTGATAAAGCTAGTTCTAAATCTACCTTATTGGAGGAAGAAGAGGAAGAGGAGTTATACTCATTAGGAGGAACATATGTTCTCATAAATTCCTTCCAATCAGGATCCCACTCAGATTCTGATTCAGAAGAAGGCTCTGGCTGGTTGGTTTTGGACCTTGTTTAATAGTTGTTTCTGCCAGGAGCAGAAGTTGAAGCCTTCATCTTCTGAGGATTCTTCTTAGACTCCGCATCTTGTTGAATCTTCACATTCTTCTTCTTCTTCTCCTGCGCACTCTTACTTTTGATCACTCTTCTATCCTTCTCCATTGTTGTTTATCACAATGAATTTGAAGTGTTGAGTGAAATGACAAAGGTTATGGTCCTTTTATAGTACTTTCAAAACAGACAAATTTATGGTTTTACAACAAACCATTAAATTGGGTGGTTGTAACCTCCTTGACTGTCTTGAAACTCTATATTTTGACTATCTTTTTCAAAATTACCATTTATTATTTGTCAGTTTTTCTTTTTGTCTTTTTGTTTGTTGACAAAAGGGGGAGTAAGAGTAGTATTAATTTTATGGAATGTTAAACTGAAACCAAAAGTTATCCATAATTTTTTTTTATGATTTATTATTGAAGGAAATTTTTAGTTGAAAATTGAACTTGTGATACATGGTACGTATAAGAGAAAAGTGCAATTTTCTTTTATGGGTATCAGACTTAGGGGGAGAGCTTGCAAACCTAGCCTCTGAGAGTCTGGTGTATTAGTTTTTAGTTCAATATTCAAATAAAAATTTTACACTGATTTAATTAATCATTACTGAACTTAGGGGGAGCTTGCAAAACTCGTAAACCTAAGGGATGAATGATAAATTTAATCAACAACCATTGTAAATTAATACTTGGTTTGTCATCAATCAAAAAGGGGGAGATTGTTGGAACATAAGAGGTTCTGACATGACTCATTTAAGTTTTGATGATAACAAAAGTATTAATATACAATAGGGTATACTAATGATTTATATACAAGTGTGCAGGTTTACAAGTTTATTTTATACTCATCTAATGCACTCTTGAAGCTCTGAACGGCGAAGCAGATTTTGACCAAGATTCAAGACATCATAAGATGCTTTATATACATGGCCAGAAGCTACTCTTCAGAGACTACTTATCAGAATCTGATGTGGAAGATATCAGACTCTGATAAGAGCAGTGAGAGCCGTTTTGTCAGAAGAACATTCTCTGCAACCATGATTGGTATATCATAATGTTTTGACACTCCAAAAGCTGGCAATCAATCTTATCCTCAGGATAGTGACGTTAGTACTATTGTACGATTTCTTTAACGGAATTGGCAACCACGTTCCTCCAAGATTGGTCGTATTCTAAGATTACCAGATATGGATATATCTCGTACAACAAACCAGCTGGCACAATCTCACAACGTTAATTCAAATCCTATACGCTCCACCAACATCTATAAATAGGAGCAGATTTGAAGCTTAAGGACAACAATACTTTGAACAATTTTGAAAGCGCCGTTACTCTGCAAAAACGTCCTAAAGCACAAAACATCAAATACAACTTCAACTCATATTCCAAATCCAAGACTCCAGTTTCAGCTTCTGTTAATTCATTAGTTGAACCTTAGAATTCTTTGTTAAAATTCTAAGTTAAGTCTTGTTTTTAAGAGTTGTATTTATAATTTTACTGAACATTGATTTGTATATCTTTGTTCAGATTCTGTTTATCTTATCTTTAGTTTTGTAAAGTCTCTTTCCTGCGTGCTTGAGCATTAGGAAGTCTCTTGTTATGGACTTGAGCATTTGGAAGTCTCTTGCTTTTGTGCTTGAGCAATTGTAATCTTGTGTGATTATAGTGAACTCTCTTGGAAGTACAAGAGGACTGGACGTACTCTCGATTTGTGAGGGGAACCAGTATAAAACTCTTTGTCTCGTTCTCTTTCCCTATCTCTTTACTTTCATCAGAAGATAGTTGATTGTATTTTGTTTTTGATCCGCTGCAAACCTCTGATAAGTGAAGGAACTTAACAAGAGATAAGCAGCGGAATTTAAAATTTTTCCTTCGTTGGATCCTTACGAATGATCATGAATCGTGGTTTTAAGAATTTTACCTCTTGTAGAATTCTTTCTTTTCACGAGCAGCCGGAGATTAGACTTTGAATCACGAACAAGTCACGTTCTAATCACCACCACCTTTGATCACGAGCGTTAATGGTATAACGCCTCTAACTAGTCCACACGAACAAGATCCCTCCAATAGAGTGCTAGCTCCAAGAATGAAGGTTTCTAGTGAAAGGTGGGAAATTAGGATTAGGGTTTTAGTGGCTATTTTTCATCAAGTGAATTTCTTCTTCACAAGTGTTCTATTTATAGAACCACTTGTCTTGGGCACCAAGACAAACCATTTGTCATTGGGCCACAATTTTACTAAAACCTTTTTAATTAAATAAGCCTTTTAGAAACGCACCCCCATTGTGCTATTCACACATGAGTGCTTTCTATTTCATAACAAATTATGAATTGCTTTATTTAATTACCATGATACCCTTATCATAATTCCTTATTTCTCTGAGGTGCACCGTACCTTACGGTGTTCCACTTTTCACACTAGCTTGTTCTTATGTGTGTGACCCTTGTAGGTTTCCATAACGTTGGCAATTATATTAAATCATCTATTTAATATAATAAACAATGAGCGGTATCTAGCAACACATCATTGCTACCCAAGTCATGAGAAATTGACATGTGATCATAACATAACCTTAGTGATAATATATGCGTGTACAATTACCCCTTTGCCCTCAATGTCTATATTGAACACAAAGCATACTTGGTGTCATCTTTGTCTAGTTCAATATTGGGCCCATGACATTTATCCTGTTATGCAGGATTGGCAAATTCCATCTAGGTCACTATTGTCCCTCAGCATGCTTTGTGAAGTACCCATTGACTGCCTTTATGGTCATCCTGTTACGGATAACGTTAGAACAGTAACAAAGCACTTGACTCCACATCTAGGGTACAAAGTGGTTTCAGGTCTAAGGGCGGCTTACACCATTATCACCATGAGAGTAACTTATGACACTTTGCATAACTTTGCATGTAGTACTCTCATAGCGGGTCAATCCAGTATAAATATTACTCCTAATATTTATACCTATGTCAAGACTTGATAACTCCTTATCCTATGATCCATGAGATGCGATCATCAGTCTATCTTCATAATAGTCTCTATGTTTTATCACTATCCCAATTCATGATAAAACTCGACTACGGATACTTTAAGAATAACGTCTTTATGTTTAATGTAATCTCATGATTAAGTCACACTTAATATTAAACAGACTTTCTATTCTAGGGACTTCATTATTTTGATCATACAAACATAATAAAGAGAATGCCTTTTATTATTAATAAAGAAACAATGTATTAATAATAATTAGTTCGATACAAGTACTAAAATCATTGGCCTCTAGGGCTTACACCAACAATCTCCCACTAGCACTAGGGCTAATCTGGCATTACTTTAATACCCATAGACCTAGCGTGTCCGTCATGCTTCAACTGTGCAAGAGGCTTTGTTAGTGGATCAGCTATGTTGTCAAGTGTAGGTACTTTGCATATTTTCACATCTCCTCTATCTATTATCTCTCGAATAAGATGGAATCGCCTGAGTATATGTTTGGACCGTTGGTGAGATCTAGGTTCCTTAGCTTGTGCAATTGCACCACTGTTGTCACAATACAGACTAATGGGATCAACAATGCTAGGGACCACTTCAAGTTCAGATATGAACTTCTTAATCCAAACAGCTTCCTTTGCTGCACTTGAGGCAGCAATATACTCAGCCTCCGTTGTAGAATCAGCCACTGTCTCTTGCTTTGAACTCTTCCAGCTCACAGCGCCACCATTTAGACAAAACACGAAACCAGATTGCGATCTAAAGTCATCCTTGTCGGTTTGGAAACTGGCATCGGTGTACCCTACAACCGACAGTTCTTCCTCACCTCCATATACCAAGAATGTTTCCTTAGTTCTTCTCAAGTACTTAAGGATATTCTTGACGGCTATCCAGTGACTCTCACCGGGATCAGATTGGTACCTGCTCGTTGCACTCAAGGCATACGAGACATCTGGACGAGTACACAACATGGCATACATAATGGATCCGATTGCTGATGCATACGGTATCTCATTCATGCGTTCCCTTTCTTCTTTAGATGAAGGGCATTGTGTCTTCGAAAGACATATTCCATGTTGCATTGGTATGAATCCCTTCTTGGAATCATGCATGTTAAAGCGCTTTAGCACTTTATCTATGTATGTACTCTGACTTAGACCAAGCAGCCTTCGTGATCTATCTCTATAGATTCTTATTCCCAATATATAGGCTGCTTCGCCAAGGTCCTTCATAGAAAAGCAATTCCCTAACCAAGTCTTTACTTGTTGCAAGGTAGGGACATCGTTTCCTATTAGTAATATGTCATCTACATATAATACTAAGAAAACGATCTTGCTCCCACTAACCTTCTTGTAGACACAAGGCTCATCTTCATTTTTAATGAATCCATACTTTGTTACAGTTTCATCAAAACGAAGAATCCAGCTTCTGGAAGCTTGCTTCAATCCATAGATTGATCGCTGTAACTTGCATATCTTATGAGCTTCATTTGGTATGTCAAATCCTTCGGGTTGTGTCATGTACACGTCCTCAAGGAGGTTTCCATTAAGGAAAGCAGTTTTGACATCCATTTGCCAAATTTCATAATCATGATATGCTGCGATAGCAAGTAAAATCCGAACAGATTTAAGCATTGCAACTGGTGAAAAGGTTTCATCATAGTCAACACCATGAATTTGTTTGTATCCTTTAGCAACCAGTCTTGCTTTGTAGGTATGTACTTTACCATCCATGTCAGTCTTCTTTTTGAAGACCCACTTGCATCCTATAGGACGAACTCCTACGGGAGGCTCCACCAAGTTCCAAACTTGGTTTGTGTACATGGAATCTATTTCAGATTTCATGGCTTCTAGCCACTTCTCAGATTCGGGGCCAGTTGTGGCCTCTTGGTAGGTTACAGGCTCATCTTGATCCATGAGTAACACGTCACCTTGTTCCGTTATGAGATACCCATATCTCTCAGGTTCGTGACGTATCCTGTTTGACCTACGCTGGACTTGTTCTACTTGAGCAGGTTGTTCTTCCACAACATCTTGTGGTTCCTGCTCATGTTCCTCCATTGTTTGCCCAATGTCTTGTGGTTTTCGAATTTCTTCAAGTTCCACATTCCTCCCACTGGTTCCTTTGGAAATAAATTCCTTTTCCAAGAAGACTCCAGTTCGAGCGACAAACACTTTGCCCTCGGAAGGATTATAGAAGTAATATCCTCTTGTTTCCTTAGGATATCCTACAAATAGGCATTTGTCAGATTTGGGTTCAAGTTTAGTTGTGATTAGTCGCTTTACATAGACTTCACAACCCCAAACCTTCATGAAAGACAGATGTGGCTTCTTTCCACTCCATATCTCATATGGTGTCTTATCAACCTTTTTGGATGGAACGTGGTTAAGTGTATAAGCTGCTGTCAATAGGGCATGTCCCCAAAAGGAGTTTGGAAGATCCGCATGACTCATCATGGATCGCACCATGTCTAACAAGGTTCGATTCCTTCTCTCAGATACACCATTCCATTGTGGTGTTCCGGGAGGTGTTAGTTGTGATACTATACCACATTCTTTAAGATGGTCATTGAATTCTAGGCTTAAATATTCACCACCTCGATCTGATCGAAGAATTTTAATATTCTTACCTAATTGGTTTTGCACTTCATTCTTAAATTCTTTGAACTTTTCAAAGGATTCGGATTTGTGTTTCATTAGATACACATATCCATATCTACTAAAGTCATCAGTAAATGTTATGAAGTACGTAAAACCACCTCTAGCAGGTATGTTCAATGGTCCACATACATCAGTATGTATGAGTGCCAAAAGATCATTAGCCCTTTCACCTATTCCTTTGAATGGGGCTTTTGTCATCTTTCCAATTAAACAAGATCTACATGTATCATATGATTCATAATCAAATGAGTCCAAAAGTCCATCTTTATGGAGTTTGGAGATGCGTCTCTCATTTATGTGGCCTAAACGACAATGCCAAAGGTAACTTGGATTCAACTCATTAGGTTTCATCCTTTTAGTATTAATGTTATAGATTGGCGTCTCAAGGTCAAGGACATATAGTCCATTATACATTTGAGCATTAGCATAGAATATATCATTCAAATAAATAGAGCAACAATTGTCTTTTATCATAAATGAAAATCCAAGCTTGTCCAAACAAGAAACAGAAACAATATTCCTGCTAATGGCAGGTACATAATAGCAGTTCTTTAACTGAATTATTAAACCACTAGGTAAAGCTAAATTATAAGTCCCTACAGCTAAGGCAGCAACTCTTGCTCCATTGCCAACTCGTAGGTCCACTTCACCTTTTGCCAATTCTCTACTCTCCTTTAGTTCCTGCACATTAGTACAAATGTGAGAACCACATCCAGTATCTAATACCGATGATGTAGAAGTAGATAAATTTATTTCTATAACAAAAATACCTGAAGTTGAAGGAGCTACTCCTTTATTCTTATCTTCCTGGTACTTTGTGCAATTCCTCTTCCAATGCCCGGTCTTACCGCAGTAGAAGCAATTGCTTTCCTTTTCTATGCCTCCTTTAGGTTTCAAAGCAGGGGCAGCTTGCTTTGGTTTGGCAACTTCTTTGCCTTTCCATTTACCACCTTGCTTTTTGGGCTTCTTGTGATGCTTATTTCCATTACTAACCATTATAATGGATTTCCCTTTCACCTTCAGATTTTGCTCGGCAGTTCTCAACATGCTTAGCAATTCAGGAAGAGTTTTATCCAAATCATTCATATTGAAGTTGAGGATAAACTGATTGAAACTATCCGGCAACGATTGCAGAATAAGATCAGTTGCAAGCTCTTTCTCGAGAGGGAATCCTAACCTTTCAAGGTTTCCCACATACCCAATCATCTTGAGTACATGAGGACCTACCGGAGATCCCTCACTTAGCTTGCATTGAAAAAGGGATTTTGAAACTTCGAACCTCTCATGACGGGCTTGCTCCGCATATAGAGTTTTCAAGTGTTCGATCATTTCAACGGCATTCATGTTTTCATGTTGCTTCTGAAGCTCAGAATTCATGGTAGCCAACATGAGGCATGCAACCTCATTAGCATCTTCAACATGCTTTTTATAAGCATCCTTTTCAGCCCTAGGAGCATTATTAGCTGGCTCATTTTCAGGAACAGGTTCCTCTAAGGCATACAGCTTATTATCATGCTTGAGGACTATCCTCAGATTACGGTGCCAATCAAGAAAATTTGAACCATTCAACTTTTCTTTGTCAAGGATTGATCGCAAAATGTTGTTCGATGTGTTTGATGTCATGGTTATCTACATTAAGAAGTGAAAATATAAGTATCATTTTATTTAATTAGGACTTTAATTAAATACGCTCCCACTATTTTACTCAAACCAAATGACCCTCATCATTTGATTCGGAAAATCCCGTTGGAAGATTTTCTAGTGGGTCAAGATCCATATTTCACTTTGTCTTAAGTCCGCGGTGGGCGGATTACACAAGACTTAGCTATTTAGGTAGGAACTCCTTCCAATTGTATCTCATACAACTCTTGAATATATCAATTGGGTGAATAACTCCTTATTCTAATTCATCCAATGAATTATTCCCAATCATCGCTTCTTAAACTCATATAATCTCATTATATTTGTTTAAGTTAAGTTTGACCCTTACTTTAGAAGTTGGATATTACAATTATCCCATCGCACCTTACCAATGTAGAGTATGCACTTCGCGGTGGGCGAACCTACATAGCTCGATACTGGTCTTGATGAGTTCTAAAGCTTGGAAAGCGTAAACTTAATATTCACATAACCTATTAATAAACAAAATGTACTCCGCGGTGGGCGAACCCACATTTTATTTATTAACCTCTTATGTGTCTCTTGAGGGATTTTTAATTAGTTTGATCTCACCGGCTTGTTTAACATGTTAAACGCTCTCACATGCATCAACATACATATAAAGCAATAACATAAAATGATATGATTATGGCCTCCTAACGCAAGTGTTCTCTCAAGCCAATGAGAGAACCCTAAACTAGCCTAACGATGATCTACTTCTCCAAGTATCATCTTCATGGCCGTCCTTCTTTGTTCCTATTGTAATTCTACTATTACATCAGAGAATACTCGTTTTACATACGAGGGAGTAAGATGAGAAGAGAAATTACATCAAGAATTTTAGAGAGAGGCACGACACGCAGGCCGTATTTGAAATCCAAAATAAAAACAAAAGAAGTAAACTAAGGCCATAATCAATCATCACAAAACATAACAATAAACACATTTATTATTATTTTAAATTCTGGTCGAGTAGATTAATTAAAATTAAAATTTCGGCAAACGGGAAAAATGGGTCTGCCACCTGCGCCCCGCGCAGGTACTGTGCAGAAGACCATTTAGGTGCTGCCATCTGCGCCCCGCGCAGATGCCCTGCGCCCAGCGCAGGCCCGTGCGAAAAACCTAGTTTTTCGCGAATCCTAATGCCGAATTTCGTGCCGTCAAAACCTTTTATGACCTGAATTTCGATATGATTGAATAACATGTCATTGCTTCACCATACTAATGTCGGATTCCAAAGCAAATGATCATGAATCAATTCAATATCAATTTTCTTTCATAATTTGTTTTATTGGACGAAATTACGAACGATGCATCCAATACATCGTTTTGCATTATGATCACTTATATCATATATAAGTTTTGATCAATCTTATTTGTATAAACCTATGACAATTAACATATCGCTGCTTCACCATACAAATGTCGGATTCCGAAGCCGTTTCAATGTTAACCATCAATTGTCATACAAATAGATGCCAAATTTTAATTTCTCGATTTTAATCTTTATTAGTTGTTTTTAATCATATTAAAAACTGAATTCATGAAAATAAACAATTATCGATTCATGGATTCGTAAGTGGCTCTTGATACCAATTGAAGGAACTTAACAAGAGATAAGCAGCGGAATTTAAAATTTTTCCTTCGTTGGATCCTTACGAATGATCATGAATCGTGGTTTTAAGAATTTTACCTCTTGTAGAATTCTTTCTTTTCACGAGCAGCCGGAGATTAGACTTTGAATCACGAACAAGTCACGTTCTAATCACCACCACCTTTGATCACGAGCGTTAATGGTATAACGCCTCTAACTAGTCCACACGAACAAGATCCCTCCAATAGAGTGCTAGCTCCAAGAATGAAGGTTTCTAGTGAAAGGTGGGAAATTAGGATTAGGGTTTTAGTGGCTGTTTTTCATCAAGTGAATTTCTTCTTCACAAGTGTTCTATTTATAGAACCACTTGTCTTGGGCACCAAGACAAACCATTTGTCATTGGGCCACAATTTTACTAAAACCTTTTTAATTAAATAAGCCTTTTAGAAACGCACCCCCATTGTGCTATTCACACATGAGTGCTTTCTATTTCATAACAAATTATGAATTGCTTTATTTAATTACCATGATACCCTTATCATAATTCATTATTTCTCTGAGGTGCACCGTACCTTACGGTGTTCCACTTTTCACACTAGCTTGTTCTTATGTGTGTGACCCTTGTAGGTTTCCATAACGTTGGCAATTATATTAAATCATCTATTTAATATAATAAACAATGAGCGGTATCTAGCAACACATCATTGCTACCCAAGTCATGAGAAATTGACATGTGATCATAACATAACCTTAGTGATAATATATGCGTGTACAATTACCCCTTTGCCCTCAATGTCTATATTGAACACAAAGCATACTTGGTGTCATCTTTGTCTAGTTCAATATTGGGCCCATGACATTTATCCTGTTATGCAGGATTGGCAAATTCCATCTAGGTCACTACTGTCCCTCAGCATGCTTTGTGAAGTACCCATTGACTGCCTTTATGGTCATCCTGTTACGGATAACGTTAGAACAGTAACAAAGCACTTGACTCCACATCTAGGGTACAAAGTGGTTTCAGGTCTAAGGGCGGCTTACACCATTATCACCATGAGAGTAACTTATGACACTTTGCATAACTTTGCATGTAGTACTCTCATAGCGGGTCAATCCAGTATAAATATTACTCCTAATATTTATACCTATGTCAAGACTTGATAACTCCTTATCCTATGATCCATGAGATGCGATCATCAGTCTATCTTCATAATAGTCTCTATGTTTTATCACTATCCCAATTCATGATAAAACTCGACTACGGATACTTTAAGAATAACGTCTTTATGTTTAATGTAATCTCATGATTAAGTCACACTTAATATTAAACAGACTTTCTATTCTAGGGACTTCATTATTTTGATCATACAAACATAATAAAGAGAATGCCTTTTATTATTAATAAAGAAACAATGTATTAATAATAATTAGTTCGATACAAGTACTAAAATCATTGGCCTCTAGGGCTTACACCAACAATAAGTTCATATACTTAGAAGAATTTTTTAAACTACCATAAACACAATTCAACCCCCCCGTCTTGTGTTATTTTCACACCTTCAAAGTCTTGAAAAAGGCTTACAATACCCTGATTGAGAAAACAAAAACATTAACTGAAGAAAATGAGTCTCTGGAAAGTAGAAACGCATTTTTTGAAGCAAATTATATTTATAATGATAAGGTTCCTCCAGAGCATGAATTTGCTTTGCCAGAACTACTTATCAATGGCATGATGAGAAGTTAGATAGCTTCCTTAATATACCATGTTAGTAGAAATAGAGGTGAAGGTCTTGGATTCTCACATTTTAAAGATAATCCATTATTTTCTAAACCCTGTAACAATGTTAAGACAAAACCTAAGACTGCTTTTGTGAAAAGCCAATCAGAAGTCACAGATATACCAAGTTCTGAAAAAATAAATGTGTCAGAGGCCAAGAAGTCTCAGACCCTGAAGTCTTCAGAGTCTATGACCTCCAAACTTCAGACAAATATCAGAACTGATAAAACACTGGTATACTCTAGAGCTAAGTCTAAGAGTTATACAAGGCTAAAACCTTTTTCAAATGGCCCTAATGACTCTAGAGCTTCTGATAGGAGACATAAACAAAAACAATCTAAGTTATCAAGGACTAACTCAAAAGGACCCATAAAAATATGGGTACCAAAGTCTGAGATTGTATTTGTATCAGATGTGCGTACAAAGAAGACCAAAGCAACATTCATGGTACCTGGACAGTGGCTGCTCACGACATATGACAGAAGAAAAGCATATGTTCCAAACCCTGACTCTGAAAGAGGGAGGTACTGTGGGGTTTGGAGGAAAGCAAAAAGGGAAGATCACTAGGACAGGTACAGTTGGTAAATCTTCTTTGTCAATTAATAATGTTTGGCTTGTAGAAGGCCTCAAACACAATATACTTAGCATTAGTCATTTTTGTGACAGTGGATTTGTGGTAAAATTTGATAAAAGTGCTTGTACTGTAATCAGAGAGTCTGATAAGTCTATAGTATTCAAAGGCTTAAAGAAAGGAAATGTTTATAAGGTCAATTTGTCAGAACTCACAGAACAAAAGATAGTTTGTCTACTATCTCTGAGTGATGAGAAATGGGTCTGGCACCAGCGCTTAGGACATGCTAATTGGAGATTAATTTCCAAGCTTAGCAAACTAAGTCTAGTTAAAGGTCTACCCAATCTAAACTATCACTCAGATGCTCTGTGTGGTCCTTGTCAAACTGGGAAGATTTCTAAAACTTCCTTTAAACCTAAGAACATTGTCTCAACCTCTTGAATTGCTTCAAATTGATTTGTTTGGTCTTGTTAATACAACATCAATCAATGGGAAGAAATATGGACTTGTCATAGTTGATGACTACAGTAGGTGGACTTGGGTCAAATTCTTGAGAGTAAAAGATGATGCATATGATGTATTCAGCATCTTTTGCACACAAGTGCAAAGTGAGAAAAGTCTTAAGATCTTAAAGATCAAAAGTGATCATGGGGGTGAGTTTGAAAACGAACCTTTTGCAACTTTCTGTGAAGATCATGGAATTGTCCATGAGTTCTCTGCTCCTAGAACACCACAACAAAATGGTGTTGTAGAGAGAAAGAACATATCTTTACAAGAGATGGCAAGAACCATGATGCATGAGACTAAACTTGCTAAGCACTTGTGGGCAGAAGCTGTGAATACAACTTGTTACATTCAAAATAGGATCTATATCAAACCTATAGTGAATAAAACAACATATGAACTCTTCAAAGGAAGAAAACCAAACATCTCCTACTTTCATCAGTTTGGATGTACCTGTTACATTCTAAACAACAAGGCCTGCAAAAGAAAATTTGATGCCAAAGCTTGTAAGGGAATCTTTATAGGTTACTCTGAACGCTCAAAGACATACAGAGTGTATAATTCTGAAACTAACACAGTGGAAGAATATATACATGTAAGATTTGAAGATAAAGAGCCTGACAGTAAAATGTCAGAGCAAGATGATAGTTATGTAGGTGTACCATATCAATACAACTCACCATAAACTGAGAAAACATCAGAAGCTGTGGAATCTTCAGAAGCTGAGATGGAAGAAACTCCAAATGGAGCATCTCAAATTGAAGCATCTGAAGAACATGATGATATCTTAGAAGATTAAATGGAAGATAATGCTGAAGCCCCAAAAAGGAAGTTCAAATACAAATCATCACACCCAAAGGATCTTATTCTTGGAAACAAAGAAAGTCCAAGAAAGACTAGATTAGCTTATCAACAAAATGATTCTTTACTAGGACTTATATCTATGATTGAGCCAAAGAACGTTGATGAAGCCTTATCTGATGATGGATGGATAGTTGCAATGCAAGATGAACTTAATCAGTTCCAAAGAAATGATGTATGGAACTTAGTGCCAAGACCATTACATAAGAACATCATTGGAACCAAGTGGGTATTCAAAAACAAACTGAATGAACAAGGTGAGGTTGTAAGAAACAAAGCTAGACTTGTAGCATAAGGCTACAGTCAGCAGGAAGGTATTGATTTCACAGAAACCTTTGCTCCAGTAGCAAGACTGGAAGCAATCAGGTTACTTCTCTCATATGCTGTTAATAATGGAATTACTCTAAACCAAATGGATGTTAAGAGTGCCTTTCTAAATGGTGTCATATATGAAGAAGTGTATGTTAAGAAACCACCAGGATTTGAAGATTTAAAAAATCCTGAGTATGTTTTCAAACTTAAGAAATCACTCTATGGGCTGATATATTTACCAAACCTTTAGCTATTGAAAGATTTGATTTTATCAAAAAGAATTTGAACATGCATTTTATCTCTGAAGAAAACTAGCTCTAAAATGTAAAATAGAATTAGGGTCTGAAAAGTTTTCAGAGTCTCTATTTTTTCCAAATCTCTCTTGAGACGCTCTGAAGAAAAATGAGATCTGAAGATCAACAGGCTCTGATGAGGTGTTAGATACTGATAAGTCAGGCACTGAACTAAGATAGTGAAACATTTCGTACTAGTAAGTGTGAAACAGTTGTCGTACACGCGTCAGGAAGTTCTACTCTCTCTAGCACGTGTCTTGGATCTGATTTGATGGAGAACAGTTAATGATGACCTCTCAGTTTTAAACAATTAAAAATTATTTTTTAAACTGTTCGCGCTCCCTCCTTTTGTATTAAGTTCTGTTTGTGTGTGCTTATTTGCTATATATAGTAACTTCACTCACTTATCACAACTTTTACACAATCACTTCCTACACGAACCCTAAAACTCAGAATCTTCATTGTTCTTTCTCTACTCATAATCTTCTACAATGACTGCTCAACCTTCACGCGAGATTATTCAGAAACCCTTCAACCCTGATCTTCCACCTGTGATTGATCTCAATTCTCAAGAATCACTTTCGGAACCTCCAAATACAAATGACTGTGGAAGAGCAGGAATGGAATTCGTTACTGAGAAGTTTGTAGACTTCGAGAGTCTAAAAGCTAATGGAATCGACATTCGGAAATTGTTCTTTGATCAAAAGTGGGAAAATTACTTCAACATGCTGAATGGTTTCATCTACTATGATATTGTGAAAAATTTCTGGAACAAAGCGTATGTGTTTGATAAGTTTGATGCTGATAATAAAGTCAAATTATTGGTTGAGAAGGATAAGAATCTCAAAGGTCTTACTAGAGAAAAACTAGGTCTGATTCAGAGGCAAGGATATAAGATCCAACCTTCTTGATATGAGTGTGCTCATCAGACAAGAGCACATTGCTAAGTTGCTTGGTGTTGATAATCAAGGGCATGATATCAACGACTTCAAGAGCAAGAGCAAGTTCTTGGAAGCTGTTCATGATGACTTATTTCCTAAGGGAACTCATGCTAAGCAGTATGGTAAAGCTAAACATATGAAGGAAGAGTTCAACATTGCCTTCAGAATCATTATTGCCTCGTTTGTTACACGAGAGGGAGGAAAAGATTCTGTCTTTATCCCTCACAGGCACTTTGTTTGGTTCATGTTTAGAAAGATTAAGATAAATCTTGCCAAGATGTTATTTGATCATCTATGCACCTGTATTTCTGAAAGTCACAACAAAGCAAAGGTGATCATCCATCATCCAAGACTGATCTCAGAGCTAATTTGGCAGACAAAGCTGATTGAGATCTTAAGAACTAAAGAAAAGCTGAGGGTGTTCAACTCTGCCAAGCTTGATGCTACCATCTTGGTAAACATGAAGCTGAGAACAAAAGAAGAGACTGTGAAGATAAGAAATCCTCTTCAGAAGGTGTGTGAAAGCTATTTCTGGTGTAATGGCTTTCCTACTATTTTAGAAGCTGACAATGAGGAAGTCATTGAGAATTTCTTGGAGTTAGTCAGAAGAGATACTGGAGTCAGAATTGAGAGAAACATGGTTGCTGGATCACCATGGGATATTTACAAGACTCCAAGGGAAGTAACAAGGAATAAGAGGAAGCCTATTACTATTGAAGAAGACATGATTGATGAAGGATCTGAAGAAAGAGACAGTGTGGAAGACATGGTTGATGATGAGGAGAATGTCAAGGCTGCTGCTGAAGTTTATGCTGAAACTTCTCAGAGTCAAAGGACTGAGACTGAGCAAAAGGATGCTGAAGAGCTTGAACCTGAGAGAAGAACAAAGAAAAGACATGATAGGGGTCCATCTGATGTTGAAGATCAAGCTCATGTCAAACCTTTTAAGAGGATTAAGGTGAAAGCTCACAAACACAAAGGTACATTCTCTAAGCCTTATGTTAATAGCAGTTCTGTAGCTCAAGATAAACCATCTCAACCTCCTCCCATCCCTCAATCTCATAACATTCCTGATATGTCTAAGCCCATATCCATGATCCTACCTGATCAAAATGTGACAACAAACCTCCTTTCATCAGACTCATCATCATCATCATCTACTCTTTCATCATATTCTTACAAAAGACCAAACCAACTCCAAAACCATCCTCTGAACCTCTCAATCCTTCTAAGGAATATGCCACTGATGGCAATACTCTACTTGACCATCTTGTTTCCCATTCTTCTGGTGATGTATATACATCATCTGCCTTAAACTCTCCCCACCTATCTCCAGGTGTATTTGAAAATCCCCACTCTGAACATCTTCAAACACCTGTATATCATTCACCTGTACATTCTACCTTACCAGCAGTTGTCTCAGAACCTCATATTGCTGAGGAAACTGCTGCTGAAACCATTGCTTCTGAACAACCTGAACAACCTGCACCTCAACCTAAACAATGTGATGCTCCTTCCGCTTCACACTCAGAGCATCCCTTTCCCCCCACATCTCCACAAATTAAAACTCAAACCATAAACACTTCTCCTGAACAAATTTTAACCTTTCATGGTCTTGCCCTCAATCCCTCAATCTCTTTTGAGTTATCCCTACCTATTTATGAGGATATGCTGAAACAGGGAATTAATGTTGATGATGACATTATTCATGTTGACATCAGCAAATTCAAAATCTTTGAACTCAAGAGAAAACAGCCTGAACCTCATATTCCCTTTAACCAAAACCAACCCTTCGTCAACCCTCTCTCCGAACCAAATCTTGAGCTGCTAAATATTGCTATTAATATAAGTCTCAAAAGATTTAAGAGCATGGAAGAAGAAGAACTGATATTTCCCTCAGATGTTGATGCTGAGATTCTTAATTTAGAAGGGAAATTCAGTGAATCTTTGAGATTGTTGGGTGATTATGTGAAGAATAAGATTAAGGGAAGAGGAGTGTCTACTGTCAGAAGGGTTTGTGAAGCTGCTGATAGATCAAACATGCTGAGAATCACAACCTTCAATCATGAGGAAGAATTGCTCCGTCAGCAACAACTCTCAATAGCTATTCAAGAAAGTATCAGAACTGCTTCTCAAGCAGTCTCTGTGCTTACATTGGAAAAGAGTCTGTATGAGCAAGCAGTAGAAGTTGAGCAGGCTAAGATAGCTGCTGAAGCTGAATACAAAAAGCGTGCTGAACAAGAGGCTCTGAATTTCATTGTAGATAAAGTTGTTCACATTGCTACTATTGAGACTCAGAAGTTGGCTCAACAACATGTCATGGTTCCTCCAGCTGATACTGTTATGACTGAAGCAGCTCCTGAGATCTCAGATTCTGACAAAGGCAAAGGTATACTTTTTGGTCCTACTTCTCCTGTCTCTCCTCAATCAGCCAGAGCTACTCAAGTATCTCCATCTTCAACTATTCCTTCAGCTATTCAAGAAGCTCTTGAAGGGATTAGACATGAAATGAAAGATGAGATGAATATTCTACGGGCTGATATGAGAGAAGACACACAAAGGTCTGAGGAAGTCACCCATAAGAAGATTGATGCTATGATGGCTATGTTGATGCAGCTGACTCAACATCTTCCTAAACCTTAGTTTTGTTTGAGCACATGTGTTATTTTGTTTACTTGCATGTAATTTCTGAATATTTGCTTGAATGAAGTGTTTGTTATTCATGTTTATTGGTTTATGTTTGTTTATTTTATTTTGTTTTTCAAAATTAAAAATTTATATTCATAACTTATGTCTGGTACTCTCGTGGATTACTGAACCTAGGCAAGATGCTGGAGAGCGTCTTGGTTTTCAAACTTATAGTGTTAGGATTTTCAAAACCTAGGGTTCCACCCACATCAGTACTCCTGTTTACTCATGAAATAACTTCTTAGTATTATCGCCTGTTAGAAAGAGGGGCACCAATACCGTATGAAGTGTGTCTGGTGACTGGTTTTCTGATATTTGTTACAGAATTTAAAAGAAAATATGCAAAGACAAAAGAAATTTATAGCAGAACTCTTATTTCTTATTATTAGAAGATCTCTTTATTACATAAGATAATGAGACCCTACTTAGACTTGGACTTAGCTTTAGCAGCCTCTGCATCTAGTCTCTTGTGCTTCTCTCTTATATAAGATAGCAAGTCTTCAGTGGCCTGCTTAAGCTGAGCTTCATACTCTTCGTATGGCACGTCATCATCATATGTCCATAAGAACTCTTCCAAGTCAGAGCCCATTTCCTCTTTCTCAGACTCTGTTAAAGTTAGTTCTCGCTTGTTTCTTTCGTAGAGGTGCCTATTTTCTTCGCAGCGCCAGGGCTCTGCTTCTTTTTCGCTCTCAGTATCTAAGCCTGAAGCATCCTTCGCAGCTTGCTTTACCATTGTATGTTTCTTTTCTTTCAATGAACTTTGATTATTCTGTGTGAATAAAGTGAGAAGTTTTCATCCCTTTTTATAGTGCTTTCAAGTGTGCATTTCAATCTGATATTCAATGCAGCTCATTTAATGAAGTTGGTTGAAACTCTCTTTTTAACTTGACTGCTCAGATTTTCTGCACCTTGACTGCCTAGTTTTCTGTGCTTTTTGAATAATGACAAAAGGGGGAGTAAGAGGAGCTTTAAAATTAATAATAATTGATGTCGTAACTGAACTATCTGAGACTGTTATGCTATTGCATCTGAATCAATTATTTTTATCCCTTCTTGAAATTTATTCATTCTGAACTTTATTGAAAGGGGAGAAAATTTTATATTTGAAACACATTTTCCTAGACAATATCAGAGAAGCTTGCAAACCTCCTCTGAGCATTGTCAGACCTCAAGGAAGAGCTTACAAACCTCTGCCTCTGAGAATCAAATATGAAAATTTATTTCAAGTTATTAAATTAACTCTTAAACTGATTTCAATTAATTATGGATAAGACTTAGGGGGAGCTTACAAACCTATCCCTATGGATTATCAGACTCAGGGGGAGCTTGCAAAACTTTTAAACCTGAAGTCAACATAATTAATAGAATCAACAACTAATGCTTTAGTTTGTCATCATCAAAAAAGGGGAGATTGTTGGAACAAAGTGGGTCTGACGCAAGTCTCCTAGTTTTTAAAGAAGTTTTGATGATAACAAAGTATTAAAATTGCAATTGGTATTACTAATGATTGTTCTATTGTGCAGGATTAAGCATTAAAATACACTAAGAACAAATGCAGAGAAGCCCAGCTAAGAAGCTCTGAAAGCGCAACTATGTTCATCAGAAGCTTAAATTTCAAGTGCTGAAGTTGGTGGTTCTGAGGTTCAAAAAGCAAGGCTCTGAGAAGCTCAAGTGCTGAAGACCTTCAGTAGCAACAACAACAGACTCTGAAGCAAATGGAATTTTACGTCACTCAAGAACTGAAGTGATCAGCGCCAATGATTGAAGATCAATCTACTTAAAGAATCTGTGACATCCACAGGAAGGAATATTCGTTGGTACAACGTTAACCTTATCCATAAGTGGAGCGTATTTGAGGATTGTACTATCGTACTATTATTACTCAAAAATGGTTGAGTGATAATTCAAATAGCAAGGTAGTGGAATTGGATTTCTTTACCAAAGATGGAAGCTTACAGCTATCTCTGCGTACGATTATTCCAGCTGACACCTTATCTCTGCAAACGGCTACTCAATTTCTTATTATTCCAGCTGACACTTTTTCTCTTTCAAACATTCATTCTTATTATTAAGTTTGTTTGAGAAGTCTCTCGTTAAGTGTAACTTGAGCATCAGAGAAGTCTCTTGCAAGTGTGCTTGAGCAAATTGTAATCTTGTGAGATTATAGTGAAAAGCTCTTGATAGTATCAAGGGGACTGAACGTACTCTCAATTTGTGAGGGGAACCAGGATAAATCTTGTTTCTTTCTTTACTTCTCTCAGCACCTTCTATTACTTAGATATTAATTCTGCTGCAAACTATTTTTGAAAGAGAAAAAGTTATTATTTCTAAAACGCAATTCAACCCCCCCCCTCCTCTTGTGTTTTTCCACCTTCAAAATGAACATGAATCAATTCAATATCAAATAACTTTCATAATTATGTTTTAATGAACGAAATTATGAACGATGTATCAAATACACCGCTTTGCATCATGATTACTTATATCACATATAAGTTTTGATCATTCTTATTTGTGTAAACTTATGACGATTAACATATCGCTGCTGCTTCACCATACAATTGTCGGATTCCGAAGCCGTTTCAATGTCAACCATCAATTTTTACACGAATAGATGCCAAATTCTAATTACTCGATTTTAATCTTTATTAAGTGTTTTAATAAAATTAAAACAAAATACAAGAATTAAACAATCATCAAATCATGGATTCGTAAGTGGCTCTTGATACCACTGAAGGAAAATTTTCCTTTAGTTGGATCCTTACGAATGAGCATGATTCGTGTTTTTAGAGTTTTTACCTCTTGTTGAGAAGAACTTTAAATCACGAACAATGATGATGATCACGAGTGTTGATGAAAGTCACCGACGCCTCTATCTAGTCCACACGAACAGTCACCTTCAATGGAGTGCTAGCCCTTTATGTTTGAAGGCTATGCAAGAATATTGAGAGAGAGAGAGAGAGAGAGAGAGAGAATTAGATTAACTCTAAAATAATTCCTGTGTTGTTTAGTGTGTTCAACAACAACTAACCAACAACCAACAAAGCTATGACAAGAGGTCTCTATTTATAAATATTTCTTGTCTTGTGCATTAAGACAACTTTTTGTCTTGGGCACCAAGATATCTCTTATTGGGCAAAGCCCAACAAGAAACAACTTACTAGGGCACGCGCCCCCATGAGTAATATTACTCATGTGCGCACCCTCCCACCATAACCTTTGGTGTTCTTGCTCGTTTAAATTACCGTGATACTCTTATCACATTGCACATACACTTTACCTTACGGTGTTCCCTTTTATCTCAATATTAGACTGTCCTTATGTGTGTGACCCTTGTAGGTTTCCATAACATTGTCAATTATATTAAATCCTTTATTTAATATAATAAACAATGAGCGGTATCTAGCAAAACATCATTGCTACCCAAGTTATGAGAAATTAACATGTGATCAAAACATAACCTTTAGTGATAATATTGCGTGTATAATTACCCCTTTGCCCTTAATGTCTATATTGAACACAAAGCATACTTGGTGTCATCTTTGTCCAGTTCAATATTTGGCCCATGACATTTATCCTGTTATGCAGGATTGGCAAATTCCATCTAGGTCACTACTGTCCCTCAGCATGCTTTGTGAAGTACCCATCAACTGCCTTTATGGTTATCCTGTTACGGATAACGTTAGATCAGCAACAAAGTACTTGACTCCACATCTAGTGTACAAAGTGGATTCAGGTCTGTTGACTATTTTGATGTTGGCTGCATTTTGGTAAAACAAACACTTAGGCAGAATGTTGTATGAAACGTTACAACATCATGTCATGGCCTGCGCGCCAGCTGTAGTGATTATTTAATCTGCGCGTATTTTATATTTTCAGAGAAGATCTTTGTCTCTGTTATTCAGTTCTTTATTTGCGCATTAAGGAAGACGTTATTTCCTAAACAGATCTTTTATCTAAAGATTGTGTTAGGAATTATAATAAAGATACAATTTAGAAAACATATCAAATCTTTAAAAGATATGGTTTTATTTTTAATGCAAGCTGGTTGGTTCTCTACTGGGAAAAGGTTCTGAAGCCCATTTAAATCAGCTATAAATAAGAAGAAGCAAGACCTAATGAAGGCAAGTGTTCAAGCGTGTTATTGCGTCTAGCCGTATTAGGATTTGTGTGTGCTTGTGTTCTGGTGAGCCTTTCCTTGCGTTGTCTTGATGCAAGTTAAGGACTGAGTGTTCTTTGAGTTGTAATCACAATAATCTCTGAAGCTTTGAAGTAAGGAGATTGTTGTTGTGTGTGTGTCCACTCCAAAGCTTTTAAGCAAGGAGTTAGGAACTTAGTGCGTGTGTATCACTTGAAACCTTTAGGTAAAAGTGATCTTTTGTTTAGGAGAGTGTCTCCATCATAGTGGTTGAATTAACAACAGTGCTGCTTGTATTGTTGAACTTAAGGAGTGAGTTGGGAACTCATACCTAGGAGTTCCTAGGTAGAAAAACATAAAGATAGTTGCTAGGTGATAAGTTGTAAGTGAGGAGCTTGCTGTAAAGACTTAGAACTAGGGCTATTAGTGGATTTCCTCCTGGATTGGTATCCCCCAGATGTAGGTAGCGTTTTGCACCGAACTGGGTTAACAACTACTGTGTGTTTGTTTATCTTTCTGCACTAATTTACTGCCTTACTAACTGTCTGTTAAAGCTGGGAAAAGTGTTGTAACATCGTGTACAACATCTTGTACTGGTGTGCCAGTTTTTCAATTGGCATCAGAGCAGGCACCCTGCCTGTTTAGGGTGAGATTCAGGAAGTTTCAACTGGCAATATGGAAAAAGAAGAAGGATTTGTGAACAGACCCCCAATGCTAACTGGCTCCAACTATGATCATTGGAAGCCAAAGATGATTGCATTTTTAAAGTCCATTGACAGCAGGACTTGGAAGGCAGTTTTGAAAGGATGGGATCATCCTGTGATTGTTACCAAAGAAGGCACTTCTACTGGTGAACTAAAGCCAGAGGCAGATTGGACAAAGGAAGAAGATGAAGCAGCTCTCAGCAACAATAAGGCAATAAATGCACTCTTTAATGGAGTAGACACAAATATGTTCAAGCTCATCAAAAAATGTCTGTCTGCAAAGGAAGCTTGGGAGATATTAATGACATGCTATGAAGGCACCTCTAAGGTAAAAATGTCAAAACTTCAGTTGCTTACTACTAAATTTGAAAATCTGAGAATGAAAGAAGAGGAAAGCATCCAGGACTTTCACATGAATTTAGTTGACATTGCTAATGCTTTTGAGGCTCTGGGTGAGAAAGTAACTGATGAGAAGCTATCTAGGAAGATGCTCAGATCTCTCCCAAAAAGATTTGACATGAAAGTGACTGCTATTGAGGAAGCTCAGGACATAGCAAATATGAAGATAGATGAGTTAGTTGGATCCCTCCAAACATTTGAATTAAACATTAATGAACGAGGAGATAAAAAGAACAAAAGTGTTGCTTTTATCTCAAATGATGATGAAGAGGAATCCCAAACTGCTGTTGAAGGAGAAGAAAGTATCTCTGATGCTCTTGCTCTAATTGGAAAACAATTTGGAAAAGTCCTAAGGCGTGTTGACAGAAGAGCAAGGCAGAATGGGCAGAACATTAGATACGACATCAGCAAACAGCAAAGCAATGTAAAGAAAGCTAAACCTGAGGAGAAGAGTGAACCAGTTAAAGGGGTTCAATGTCATGAATGTGAAGGATATGGTCATATCAGGACAGAATGTGCTACCTTCTTGAAGAAACAAAAGAAAGGTCTGTTTGTGTCATGGTCTGATGAAGATTCTGAAGAAGGAGAGGAGTCTGCTAGGCATGTATCTGCAATGACTGGTGTTTGTGCTCCTGTAACTGACTCTGATGATGATATTGAGGTTGTATATGAAGAGCATTCTGATGAAGAAGAAAATGACACCTATGAGGAATTACTTGGTTTGTACAATGATCTACTTGTACGTTACAAGGAGGTTTGTAGAATCCTAGAAAAACAAAAGAAGACTATCAATCAACTCCACACAGAGAAAGACTTCCAAATAGGACAAGTATTGAAAGTTGAGAAAGAACTAACTCAGGCCAATGCTACAAAGTTCCAACCTCCTAATGATCATCGTACCCCAGGACATCATGGTCGATCAAAACCTATCCATACGTTAAGATTGGTCAAAGTTCCACAAGTACTCCTAATGATCATCGTACCCCAGGACATCATGGTCGATCAAGAAAGTGGATCTGTCATCATTGTGGAAAGAAGGGACATATAAGACCTTTTTGCTATAGGCTGTATGGATATCCAAAGCATTGGGAACAACCAAAAACTATCCCAAAAAGAGAAAATATCAAAAAGGAGTGGAGACCAAAATCTGAAAATGTGGGATTGATTGCTCATACATCACTCAGAGCATCATCCAGAGAGGACTGGTATTTTGATAGTGGTTGTTCAAGGCATATGATAGGGGTAGAGACATATCTGAAAGAATTGAAGGGGTATGCATCTAGTTCTGTAAATTTTGGGGATGGAGCCAAAGGTGAAATTCTGGGAATAGGCAAACTTGTCAACAAAGAATTGCCTAACTTAGAGAATGTGCTGTTAGTAAAAGGACTGACTGCAAATCTGATAAGCATAAGTCAGCTATGTGATCAAGGTTTGAAGGTAAATTTTACAAAAGCAGAATGTCTTGTGAGAAATGATGAAGGAGAAATTCTGATGAGAGGTACCAGATCCAAAGACAATTGTTACTTGTGGGTATCTCATGACGAAGCTCAGCTAGGAAAATGCTTACTTAGTAAAGATGATGAAGTTCAACTATGGCACCAAAAACTTGGTCATCTGAACCTAAGTGGAATGAAGAAGGCTGTTACTGTTGAAGCAATCAGAGGGCTCCCCAAATTAAAAATTACTGAGGGAAGTATTTGTGGAGAATGTCAGATTGGAAAACAGACCAGGATGTCGCACCCAATGTTGGAACATCAGGTAACATCAAGAACTCTAGAACTTCTACACATGGAACTTATGGGGCCTATGCAGGTTGAAAGTTTAGGAGGGAAAAGGTATGCCTTTGTGGTTGTAGATGATTTCCCTAGATACACCTGGGTTAATTTCATTAGAGAAAAATCTGAAACTTTTGATGTGTTCAAAACTCTATCCACTCAAGTTCAAAGAGAAAAGAATTGTGGGATTGTTAGAATCAGAAGTGACCATGGGAGAGAATTTGAAAATGAAAAATTTAATGAATACTGTGCTAGTGAGGGAATTAAGCATGAGTTCTCATCACCCATAACTCCTCAACAAAATGGTGTGGTGGAAAGAAAGAACAGGACAATTCAGGAATCAACTAGGGTTATGTTACATGCCAAAGCCCTACCCTACCACTTCTGGGCTGAAGCAATGAACACATCCTGCTACATACACAACAGGGTGACTATAAGGAAGGGGACTTCTGCTACTCTATATGAGCTATGGAGAGAAAGAAAGCCAACAGTCAAACATTTTCATGTCTTTGGAAGTAAGTGCTATATCTTGGCAGACAGGGAACAGAGAAGAAAGCTCGATCCCAAGAGTGATGAGGGGATATTCCTTGGCTACTCTACCAACAGTAGAGCATACAGAGTGTACAATTCAAGAACAAAGGTGGTTATGGAATCATTCAATGTGGTAGTAAATGATAGAGAAACTGAGAAGGTTGAGAATGTGGAACACGATGTTGGAACATCAGGTCCTGTCAGTGAAGATCACAATCCAGAAGAACAATCTGATGACAAACAAGAAAAGGTCACAGAAGATATCACAACTGACACCACTAACCAACCCACTCAGAACAAAGGACCATCTGTAAGGGTCCAAAAGAACCACCCCTTGGAGCTTGTCATTGGAAATCCTGAACAAGGAATCACCACTAGGAGGTCCAATAATGTGATAGCTAACTCCTGCTTTGTATCTATGTTTGAACCTAAAAATGTCAAAGAAGCTCTCACTGATGAATTCTGGATTGAGGCAATGCAAGAGGAATTGAATCAGTTCAAGAGAAGTGAAGTGTGGGATCTGGTCCCAAGACCTGATAAAGTTAATATTATAGGGACAAAATGGATCTACAAAAACAAATCTGATGAGAAAGGGGTCATCACCAGAAACAAGGCCCGACTTGTTGCTCAAGGTTACACTCAAGTTGAAGGACTTGATTTTGAAGAAACCTTTGCTCCTGTAGCAAGATTAGAATCTATTAGGCTTCTGTTGGAGGTTGCTTGCATCCTAAAATTCAAACTCTACCAAATGGATGTCAAGAGTGCTTTTCTAAATGGCTATCTTCATGAAGAGGTCTATGTGGAACAACCAAAAGGCTTTACTGATCCAGTGTATCCTAATCATGTTTACAAGTTAAAGAAAGCTCTCTATGGGTTGAAACAGGCACCTAGGGCCTGGTATGAAAGACTTACTCAATTTCTAGTAGGTCAAGGCTACAGAAAGGGAGGTTCTGATCAAACACTGTTTGTAAAGCAAGAGAAAGGAAAATTTATGATTGCTCAGATTTATGTAGATGACATAGTATTTGGAGGAATGTCGAACACAATGGTACAACATTTTGTCCAACAAATGCAATCAGAATTTGAAATGAGTCTAGTAGGAGAGTTGACATACTTTTTGGGTCTACAGATCAAGCAAATGCAAGATACTATCTTCATATCCCAAAGCAAGTATGCCAAGAACATTGTTAGAAAGTTTGGTTTGGACAGTGCATCTCATAAAAGAACTCCTGCTCCAACTCATCTGAAGCTAACCAAGGATGAACAAGGTGTAGGTGTGGACCAAAGTTTATATAGGAGCATGATTGGGAGTCTACTCTACTTAAATGCTAGTAGACCAGATATCACCTTTGCTGTAGGAGTCTGTGCTAGGTACCAGGCAGAACCAAAGACAAGTCACCTCAATCAAGTCAAGAGAATCCTGAAATATGTCAATGGTACATGTGATTATGGTATGATGTACTCTCACTGTGAAACCTCAAAATTATATGGCTACTGTGATGCTGATTGGGCTGGTAGTGCTGATGATAGGAAAAGCACATCTGGAGGATGTTTCTTCCTAGGTAGTAACCTTATTTCCTGGTTTAGCAAGAAGCAAAACTGTGTTGCACTATCCACAGCTGAAGCAGAGTAATAGCTGCTGGAAGTAGCTGCTCTCAATTGGTTTGGATGAAACAAATGTTGAAGGAGTATGATGTGGAACAAGATGTTATAACATTGTACTGTGATAATTTGAGCGCCATAAATATTTCAAAAAATCCTGTTCAGCATAGCAAAACCAAACACATTGATATTCGTCATCACTTCATCAGAGATCTAGTAGAAAATAAAGTTGTAACTCTGGAACATGTAGGGACTAAGGATCAAGTGGCAGATATATTTACAAAAGCACTTGATGCAGTGCAATTTGAAACGCTAAGGGGTAAATTAGGCTTATGCCTATTTGAAGAGTTGTAGCAATTACAGTTATTTTGGGAGAGACATGCAGCAGTTATTAAAGTTCTCTCTCCAATCCTCATGCTGCACGATAAACAAGGCAATCATCCTTCTTACCTCCCTATAAACACGCCACATATCTCTAGTGTATCTTTCTTTATTATTTCAATCTTCAGATTTTCTCTCTCTGTATTCCATCATCTCTCCAACATTCCAAACCGTTCGTACTCCCCATTCATCCTCTCACAACTTCTCTACACCAGATCACAAACCACAAACATGTCTCAATCACCAATCACCACTTCCCCCATCAAAACTACTGATGAACCAGAATCCTCACCACTCAACGTCACTCCCATTACCACCATTCACCCAGAAATCGCAACTTCCACCAATCCCAAACCAAAGAAATCCACTGCTCAGAGACCAAAAATCTCCATGAAGTCTGCTACTGTAAATCCAAAATCGAAGAAGAAATCTAAGACCTCTTCGTCCTCTGGTTCCAAGAAAGCTTCAAAAGCCAAATCATCAAAATCAAAATCATTCCACACCATGCAAGAACTATATGTGGATGATATTTCTGACAAGAATGCTGAATCGAATGTTGAAGCATCAGGCAAGGTTGCTTCTGATTTGAGTGTTGAGAAGGAAAAAGGGAATTCTGATGCTGACGCTGAAACCCTAGAAAATCAAAAGGGGGTAAGTGCTGAAAAGTCATCAAACTCTGAGACTGTGGGAGAAGGAACTACCAATGCTGCTCCTAATACTGAAGGAGAACCAAATTTTGTGAAGGCTACCACTCCTGAACCCAATGTTGTGCCAGATGTTGAAACATCTTTGGCACATGAAGAACCAACTTCTGACACAGTTGGTGATGATGTTAATGAACAGGATGATGGAGAACCTGCAAATGATGAAGAAACTGCTGGTGGTGTTGCTGGTGAACACACCACAAGTGTACCCACTACTGACAATGCTATGTCAGTAGATGAGGATGTAGTAGATGTGGATGCTATAGGAGATCTGCATCAAACTGTAAGAGAAGTTGTTGGAGGTAGCATTGCAAGAAGGTTAAGAAACAGAAAGGGGAAGGATGCTGATGTGGAGGCTGATGCTGTGGTTAAAGCAACTCCAGCAAAAAAAAAGAAAATGGTTGGCCCTAGTAGGAGTGCTAGCAAGGTTGAGATTGCTAGTCAGAAAAAGAAAGGAGGAAAGAAGAGGAAGCATGATGATGTGGGTGACTCTGATTATGAAGGGGAAGAAGATGTGCCACACATTGTTTCCAACATTGTGTCCCCTGCTAAAAGGAAGAGCCCAAAGAAACTATGCAGAGCTGCTACTGCACCTGTCAATGATGTGGTAGACGATGTGCCCAACATCGTGTCTACTGGAAAGAAAAAGATTGGAGGAAGAGCCATTCCCCAAAATCTACCTGATGTCCCTATGGACAATATCTCATTCCACTTTATTGAAAGTGCTCAGAAGTGGAAATTTGTTGCTAATAGGAGACTGGCCCTAGAGAGGGAGCTAAGTGCTGGATCCTTGGAGTGCAAGGAGATTGTGAGCCTGATTGAGAAGGCTGGTTTGCTGAAGACTGTGTCTGGCATAGGCAACTGCTATGAGAAGTTGGTCAAGGAATTCTTGGTCAACATACCTGAAGATTGTGACAACCCCTTGAGCAAAGAACACCACAAGGTGTATGTCAGAGGGAAATGTGTTCACTTCTCACCTGCCATTATCAACAGATTCCTGGGGAATAAAGAAGATGGCTATGCTGAGTTAGAGGTCACCAATAATGAAGTCTGCAAAACCATCACTGCAAATCAGGTCAAGGTGTGGCCATTGAAAGGTAAAGTGCCCTCTGTTATGCTCTCTGTCAAATATGCTATACTCAATAGGATTGGTACTGCCAATTGGGTTCCCACTACCCATACATCAGACATAGCTACAGGTTTAGCTATGTTCATATATTCTGTTGGCACCAATACTAGCTCAGATTATGGAGCTTATATTTTTGAAGAGACTGTTCAACATGCCAAATCTTGGGCTGTGAGAATGCCTATAGCCTATCCATCCCTTATTTGCAGCATCATTATTGCCCAACATCCCAATATTTTAACTGCTGATGATGAGATATGTAAGAGGGAATCTCCTCTTGATTTTCATCCCAAATTATTTGAAGGGAAGCATGCTGCAAATATAGAGATATCTGGTCCCTCTACTGGTGTTGGTCCCTCTGGTGTTTCTGCTGTTCCTGGTCCTATGAATAGGAAAGCTATGATAGCTTCTCTAGAAGAAACTTGCAGGGCCTTAGATGAGAAAAAGAAGAGCCTTGAACAGGTGATTCTGGCTCTGAAGCAAGAAGAAGCTGCTGAACAGGGTGAGCATTTACAGACTGGACAAGAAGGAGGTGTGCATAGTGATGGAGGCACTGAGGAATTGGAGCTCTCAGATGCTGGTGCTGATGCTTAATGGCCTTATCCATTTTTTTTGTGTATTTTTTTTAAGTTGTTATGTTTTAATTTCATGATATTTCACTGTTGGGCTATGCCCTGGATATTGTTAAGCACTCCCTAGTGCATTTGGTTGTAATCTGGTACTGTTCTGGTTCCCTATGATCTCTACTGCTACACTATTTTGGTCCTCCGATTCATCTTTGACAAATTTCTGGTAAAAAGGGGGAGTAAATGTTGATGATAATGTTGCAACATGTTACCCACATGTTTGCCTGATAGGTGTTATGTGATTAAATGTTGATGATAATGCTGCAACATGTTACCCACATGTTTGCCTGATAGGTGTTATGTGCTGGTAGTGATAATTTTTTTTGATAGATGTTCTGTGCTGAAATGATCTGCTATATGCCTATGTGTTCTCTGTGATATGTGTTAGTATACTATGCATCATTTCAGGGGGAGTAGAGTACTAGGTATGATATGCAGGGGGAGATGTTGAATATGATGTTGAAACATTCTGTTATGTGTCATCTCTGCTAATGTTTGTGATCACTTAAGGCGAAGTAGTTTTCTGTGTTTCCGCTGTTGTATGCCTCTGATCTGCTCTAAAGGTACTTATCAAATCTGATTCAATGTTTTCCATGAAGGAGTTAGTTTGGAAATTATTTTTGAAGATGTGCTACACTTCTCTTCTTTTGTGTGTTTATGTTGATGTGAAGAGGTGTTAGTGTTCTCTGTACCTTAGTAGCTTGTCTGTGTGATCCCAAGTTGTTTTAGCCAAAAATTTGCCAAAGGGGGAGTTTGTTGACTATTTTGATGTTGGCTGCATTTTGGTAAAACAAACACTTAGGCAGAATGTTGTTTGAAACGTTACAACATCATGTCATGGCCTGAAGCCTGCGCGCCAGCTGTAGTGATTATTTAATCTGCGCGTATTTTATATTTTCAGAGAAGATCTTTGTCTCTGTTATTCAGTTCTTTATTTGCGCATTAAGGAAGACGTTATTTCCTAAACAGATCTTTTATCTAAAGATTGTGTTAGGAATTATAATAAAGATACAATTTAGAAAACATATCAAATCTTTAAAAGATATGGTTTTATTTTTAATGCAAGCTGGTTGGTTCTCTACTGGGCAAAGGTTCTGAAGCCCATTTAAATCAGCTATAAATAAGAAGAAGCAAGACCTAATGAAGGCAAGTGTTCAAGCGTGTTATTGCGTCTAGCCGTATTAGGATTTGCGTGTGCTTGTGTTCTTGTGAGCCTTTCCTTGCGTTGTCTTGATGCAAGTTAAGGACTGAGTGTTCTTTGAGTTGTAATCACAATAATCTCTGAAGCTTTGAAGTAAGGAGATTGTTGTTGTGTGTGTGTCCACTCCAAAGCTTTTAAGCAAGGAGTTAGGAACTTAGTGCGTGTGTATCACTTGAAACCTTTAGGTAAAAGTGATCTTTTGTTTAGGAGAGTGTCTCCATCATAGTGGTTGAATTAACAACAGTGCTGCTTGTACTGTTGAATTTAAGGAGTGAGTTGGGAACTCATACCTAGGAGTTCCTAGGTAGAAAAACATAAAGATAGTTGCTAGGTGATAAGTTGTAAGTGAGGAGCTTGTTGTAAAGACTTAGAACTAGGGCTATTAGTGGATTTCCTCCTGGATTGGTATCCCCCAGATGTAGGTAGCGTTTTGCACCGAACTGGGTTAACAACTACTGTGTGTTTGTTTATCTTTCTGCACTAATTTACTGCCTTACTAACTGTCTGTTAAAGCTGGGAAAAGTGTTGTAACATCGTGTACAACATCTTGTACTGGTGTGCCAGTTTTTCAATTGGCATCAGAGCAGGCACCCTGCCTGTTTAGGGTGAGATTCAGGAAGTTTCAACTGGCAATATGGAAAAAGAAGAAGGATTTGTGAACAGACCCCCAATGCTAACTGGCTCCAACTATGATCATTGGAAGCCAAAGATGATTGCATTTTTAAAGTCCATTGACAGCAGGACTTGGAAGGCAGTTTTGAAAGGATGGGATCATCCTGTGATTGTTACCAAAGAAGGCACTTCTACTGGTGAACTAAAGCCAGAGGCAGATTGGACAAAGGAAGAAGATGAAGCAGCTCTCAGCAACAATAAGGCAATAAATGCACTCTTTAATGGAGTAGACACAAATATGTTCAAGCTCATCAAAAAATGTCTGTCTGCAAAGGAAGCTTGGGAGATATTAATGACATGCTATGAAGGCACCTCTAAGGTAAAAATGTCAAAACTTCAGTTGCTTACTACTAAATTTGAAAATCTGAGAATGAAAGAAGAGGAAAGCATCCAGGACTTTCACATGAATTTAGTTGACATTGCTAATGCTTTTGAGGCTCTGGGTGAGAAAGTAACTGATGAGAAGCTATCTAGGAAGATGCTCAGATCTCTCCCAAAAAGATTTGACATGAAAGTGACTGCTATTGAGGAAGCTCAGGACATAGCAAATATGAAGATAGATGAGTTAGTTGGATCCCTCCAAACATTTGAATTAAACATTAATGAACGAGGAGATAAAAAGAACAAAAGTGTTGCTTTTATCTCAAATGATGATGAAGAGGAATCCCAAACTGCTGTTGAAGGAGAAGAAAGTATCTCTGATGCTCTTGCTCTAATTGGAAAACAATTTGGAAAAGTCCTAAGGCGTGTTGACAGAAGAGCAAGGCAGAATGGGCAGAACATTAGATACGACATCAGCAAACAGCAAAGCAATGTAAAGAAAGCTAAACCTGAGGAGAAGAGTGAACCAGTTAAAGGGGTTCAATGTCATGAATGTGAAGGATATGGTCATATCAGGACAGAATGTGCTACCTTCTTGAAGAAACAAAAGAAAGGTCTGTTTGTGTCATGGTCTGATGAAGATTCTGAAGAAGGAGAGGAGTCTGCTAGGCATGTATCTGCAATGACTGGTGTTTGTGCTCCTGTAACTGACTCTGATGATGATATTGAGGTTGTATATGAAGAGCATTCTGATGAAGAAGAAAATGACACCTATGAGGAATTACTTGGTTTGTACAATGATCTACTTGTACGTTACAAGGAGGTTTGTAGAATCCTAGAAAAACAAAAGAAGACTATCAATCAACTCCACACAGAGAAAGACTTCCAAATAGGACAAGTATTGAAAGTTGAGAAAGAACTAACTCAGGCCAATGCTACAAAGTTCCAACCTCCTAATGATCATCGTACCCCAGGACATCATGGTCGATCAAAACCTATCCATACGTTAAGATTGGTCAAAGTTCCACAAGTACTCCTAATGATCATCGTACCCCAGGACATCATGGTCGATCAAGAAAGTGGATCTGTCATCATTGTGGAAAGAAGGGACATATAAGACCTTTATGCTATAGGCTGTATGGATATCCAAAGCATTGGGAACAACCAAAAACTATCCCAAAAAGAGAAAATATCAAAAAGGTGTGGAGACCAAAATCTGAAAATGTGGGATTGATTGCTCATACATCACTCAGAGCATCATCCAGAGAGGACTGGTATTTTGATAGTGGTTGTTCAAGGCATATGACAGGGGTAGAGACATATCTGAAAGAATTGAAGGGGTATGCATCTAGTTCTGTAACTTTTGGGGATGGAGCCAAAGGTGAAATTCTGGGAATAGGCAAACTTGTCAACAAAGAATTGCCTAACTTAGAGAATGTGCTGTTAGTAAAAGGACTGACTGCAAATCTGATAAGCATAAGTCAGCTATGTGATCAAGGTTTGAAGGTAAATTTTACAAAAGCAGAATGTCTTGTGAGAAATGATGAAGGAGAAATTCTGATGAGAGGTACCAGATCCAAAGACAATTGTTACTTGTGGGTATCTCATGACGAAGCTCAGCTAGGAAAATGCTTACTTAGTAAAGATGATGAAGTTCAACTATGGCACCAAAAACTTGGTCATCTGAACCTAAGTGGAATGAAGAAGGCTGTTACTGTTGAAGCAATCAGAGGGCTCCCCAAATTAAAAATTACTGAGGGAAGTATTTGTGGAGAATGTCAGATTGGAAAACAGACCAGGATGTCGCACCCAATGTTGGAACATCAGGTAACATCAAGAACTCTAGAACTTCTACACATGGACCTTATGGGGCCTATGCAGGTTGAAAGTTTAGGAGGGAAAAGGTATGCCTTTGTGGTTGTAGATGATTTCCCTAGATACACCTGGGTTAATTTCATTAGAGAAAAATCTGAAACTTTTGATGTGTTCAAAACTCTATCCACTCAAGTTCAAAGAGAAAAGAATTGTGGGATTGTTAGAATCAGAAGTGACCATGGGAGAGAATTTGAAAATGAAAAATTTAATGAATACTGTGCTAGTGAGGGAATTAAGCATGAGTTCTCATCACCCATAACTCCTCAACAAAATGGTGTGGTGGAAAGAAAGAACAGGACAATTCAGGAATCAACTAGGGTTATGTTACATGCCAAAGCCCTACCCTACCACTTCTGGGCTGAAGCAATGAACACATCCTGCTACATACACAACAGGGTGACTATAAGGAAGGGGACTTCTGCTACTCTATATGAGCTATGGAGAGAAAGAAAGCCAACAGTCAAACATTTTCATGTCTTTGGAAGTAAGTGCTATATCTTGGCAGACAGGGAACAGAGAAGAAAGCTCGATCCCAAGAGTGATGAGGGGATATTCCTTGGCTACTCTACCAACAGTAGAGCATACAGAGTGTACAATTCAAGAACAAAGGTGGTTATGGAATCATTCAATGTGGTAGTAAATGATAGAGAAACTGAGAAGGTTGAGAATGTGGAACACGATGTTGGAACATCAGGTCCTGTCAGTGAAGATCACAATCCAGAAGAACAATCTGATGACAAACAAGAAAAGGTCACAGAAGATATCACAACTGACACCACTAACCAACCCACTCAGAACAAAGGACCATCTGTAAGGGTCCAAAAGAACCACCCCTTGGAGCTTGTCATTGGAAATCCTGAACAAGGAATCACCACTAGGAGGTCCAATGATGTGATAGCTAACTCCTGCTTTGTATCTATGTTTGAACCTAAAAATGTCAAAGAAGCTCTCACTGATGAATTCTGGATTGAGGCAATGCAAGAGGAATTGAATCAGTTCAAGAGAAGTGAAGTGTGGGATCTGGTCCCAAGACCTGATAAAGTTAATATTATAGGGACAAAATGGATCTACAAAAACAAATCTGATGAGAAAGGGGTCATCACCAGAAACAAGGCCCGACTTGTTGCTCAAGGTTACACTCAAGTTGAAGGACTTGATTTTGAAGAAACCTTTGCTCCTGTAGCAAGATTAGAATCTATTAGGCTTCTGTTGGAGGTTGCTTGCATCCTAAAATTCAAACTCTACCAAATGGATGTCAAGAGTGCTTTTCTAAATGGCTATCTTCATGAAGAGGTCTATGTGGAACAACCAAAAGGCTTTACTGATCCAGTGTATCCTAATCATGTTTACAAGTTAAAGAAAGCTCTCTATGGGTTGAAACAGGCACCTAGGGCCTGGTATGAAAGACTTACTCAATTTCTAGTAGGTCAAGGCTACAGAAAGGGAGGTTCTGATCAAACACTGTTTGTAAAGCAAGAGAAAGGAAAATTTATGATTGCTCAGATTTATGTAGATGACATAGTATTTGGAGGAATGTCGAACACAATGGTACAACATTTTGTCCAACAAATGCAATCAGAATTTGAAATGAGTCTAGTAGGAGAGTTGACATACTTTTTGGGTCTACAGATCAAGCAAATGCAAGATACTATCTTCATATCCCAAAGCAAGTATGCCAAGAACATTGTTAGAAAGTTTGGTTTGGACAGTGCATCTCATAAAAGAACTCCTGCTCCAACTCATCTGAAGCTAACCAAGGATGAACAAGGTGTAGGTGTGGACCAAAGTTTATATAGGAGCATGATTGGGAGTCTACTCTACTTAAATGCTAGTAGACCAGATATCACCTTTGCTGTAGGAGTCTGTGCTAGGTACCAGGCAGAACCAAAGACAAGTCACCTCAATCAAGTCAAGAGAATCCTGAAATATGTCAATGGTACATGTGATTATGGTATGATGTACTCTCACTGTGAAACCTCAAAATTATATGGCTACTGTGATGCTGATTGGGCTGGTAGTGCTGATGATAGGAAAAGCACATCTGGAGGATGTTTCTTCCTAGGTAGTAACCTTATTTCCTGGTTTAGCAAGAAGCAAAACTGTGTTGCACTATCCACAGCTGAAGCAGAGTAATAGCTGCTGGAAGTAGCTGCTCTCAATTGGTTTGGATGAAACAAATGTTGAAGGAGTATGATGTGGAACAAGATGTTATAACATTGTACTGTGATAATTTGAGCGCCATAAATATTTCAAAAAATCCTGTTCAACATAGCAAAACCAAACACATTGATATTCGTCATCACTTCATCAGAGATCTAGTAGAAAATAAAGTTGTAACTCTGGAACATGTAGGGACTAAGGATCAAGTGGCAGATATATTTACAAAAGCACTTGATGCAGTGCAATTTGAAACGCTAAGGGGTAAATTAGGCTTATGCCTATTTGAAGAGTTGTAGCAATTACAGTTATTTTGGGAGAGACATGCAGCAGTTATTAAAGTTCTCTCTCCAATCCTCATGCTGCACGATAAACAAGGCAATCATCCTTCTTACCTCCCTATAAACACGCCACATATCTCTAGTGTATCTTTCTTTATTATTTCAATCTTCAGATTTTCTCTCTCTGTATTCCATCATCTCTCCAACATTCCAAACCGTTCGTACTCCCCATTCATCCTCTCACAACTTCTCTACACCAGATCACAAACCACAAACATGTCTCAATCACCAATCACCACTTCCCCCATCAAAACTACTGATGAACCAGAATCCTCACCACTCAACGTCACTCCCATTACCACCATTCACCCAGAAATCGCAACTTCCACCAATCCCAAACCAAAGAAATCCACTGCTCAGAGACCAAAAATCTCCATGAAGTCTGCTACTGTAAATCCAAAATCGAAGAAGAAATCTAAGACCTCTTCGTCCTCTGGTTCCAAGAAAGCTTCAAAAGCCAAATCATCAAAATCAAAATCATTCCACACCATGCAAGAACTATATGTGGATGATATTTCTGACAAGAATGCTGAATCGAATGTTGAAGCATCAGGCAAGGTTGCTTCTGATTTGAGTGTTGAGAAGGAAAAAGGGAATTCTGATGCTGACGCTGAAACCCTAGAAAATCAAAAGGGGGTAAGTGCTGAAAAGTCATCAAACTCTGAGACTGTGGGAGAAGGAACTACCAATGCTGCTCCTAATACTGAAGAAGAACCAAATTTTGTGAAGGCTACCACTCCTGAACCCAATGTTGTGCCAGATGTTGAAACATCTTTGGCACATGAAGAACCAACTTCTGACACAGTTGGTGATGATGTTAATGAACAGGATGATGGAGAACCTGCAAATGATGAAGAAACTGCTGGTGGTGTTGCTGGTGAACACACCACAAGTGTACCCACTACTGACAATGCTATGTCAGTAGATGAGGATGTAGTAGATGTGGATGCTATAGGAGATCTGCATCAAACTGTAAGAGAAGTTGTTGGTGGTAGCATTGCAAGAAGGTTAAGAAACAGAAAGGGGAAGGATGCTGATGTGGAGGCTGATGCTGTGGTTAAAGCAACTCCAGCAAAAAAAAAGAAAATGGTTGGCCCTAGTAGGAGTGCTAGCAAGGTTGAGATTGCTAGTCAGAAAAAGAAAGGAGGAAAGAAGAGGAAGCATGATGATGTGGGTGACTCTGATTATGAAGGGGAAGAAGATGTGCCACACATTGTTTCCAACATTGTGTCCCCTGCTAAAAGGAAGAGCCCAAAGAAACTATGCAGAGCTGCTACTGCACCTGTCAATGATGTGGTAGACGATGTGCCCAACATCGTGTCTACTGGAAAGAAAAAGATTGGAGGAAGAGCCATTCCCCAAAATCTACCTGATGTCCCTATGGACAATATCTCATTCCACTTTATTGAAAGTGCTCAGAAGTGGAAATTTGTTGCTAATAGGAGACTGGCCCTAGAGAGGGAGCTAAGTGCTGGATCCTTGGAGTGCAAGGAGATTGTGAGCCTGATTGAGAAGGCTGGTTTGCTGAAGACTGTGTCTGGCATAGGCAACTGCTATGAGAAGTTGGTCAAGGAATTCTTGGTCAACATACCTGAAGATTGTGACAACCCCTTGAGCAAAGAACACCACAAGGTGTATGTCAGAGGGAAATGTGTTCACTTCTCACCTGCCATTATCAACAGATTCCTGGGGAATAAAGAAGATGGCTATGCTGAGTTAGAGGTCACCAATAATGAAGTCTGCAAAACCATCACTGCAAATCAGGTCAAGGTGTGGCCATTGAAAGGTAAAGTGCCCTCTGTTATGCTCTCTGTCAAATATGCTATACTCAATAGGATTGGTACTGCCAATTGGGTTCCCACTACCCATACATCAGACATAGCTACAGGTTTAGCTATGTTCATATATTCTGTTGGCACCAATACTAGCTCAGATTATGGAGCTTATATTTTTGAAGAGACTGTTCAACATGCCAAATCTTGGGCTGTGAGAATGCCTATAGCCTATCCATCCCTTATTTGCAGCATCATTATTGCCCAACATCCCAATATTTTAACTGCTGATGATGAGATATGTAAGAGGGAATCTCCTCTTGATTTTCATCCCAAATTATTTGAAGGGAAGCATGCTGCAAATATAGAGATATCTGGTCCCTCTACTGGTGTTGGTCCCTCTGGTGTTTCTGCTGTTCCTGGTCCTATGAATAGGAAAGCTATGATAGCTTCTCTAGAAGAAACTTGCAGGGCCTTAGATGAGAAAAAGAAGAGCCTTGAACAGGTGATTCTGGCTCTGAAGCAAGAAGAAGCTGCTGAACAGGGTGAGCATTTACAGACTGGACAAGAAGGAGGTGTGCATAGTGATGGAGGCACTGAGGAGCTGGAGCTCTCAGATGCTGGTGTTGATGCTTAATGGCCTTATCCATTTTTTTTGTGTATTTTTTTTAAGTTGTTATGTTTTAATTTCATGATATTTCACTGTTGGGCTATGCCCTGGATATTGTTAAGCACTCCCTAGTGCATTTGGTTGTAATCTGGTACTGTTCTGGTTCCCTATGATCTCTACTGCTACACTATTTTGGTCCTCCGATTCATCTTTGACAAATTTCTGGTAAAAAGGGGGAGTAAATGTTGATGATAATGTTGCAACATGTTACCCACATGTTTGCCTGATAGGTGTTATGTGATTAAATGTTGATGATAATGCTGCAACATGTTACCCACATGTTTGCCTGATAGGTGTTATGTGCTGGTAGTGATAATTTTTTTTGATAGATGTTCTGTGCTGAAATGATCTGCTATATGCCTATGTGTTCTCTGTGATATGTGTTAGTATACTATGCATCATTTCAGGGGGAGTAGAGTACTAGGTATGATATGCAGGGGGAGATGTTGAATATGATGTTGAAACATTCTGTTATGTGTCATCTCTGCTAATGTTTGTGATCACTTAAGGCGAAGTAGTTTTCTGTGTTTCCGCTGTTGTATGCCTCTGATCTGCTCTAAAGGTACTTATCAAATCTGATTCAATGTTTTCCATGAAGGAGTTAGTTTGGAAATTATTTTTGAAGATGTGCTACACTTCTCTTCTTTTGTGTGTTTATGTTGATGTGAAGAGGTGTTAGTGTTCTCTGTACCTTAGTAGCTTGTCTGTGTGATCCCAAGTTGTTTTAGCCAAAAATTTGCCAAAGGGGGAGTTTGTTGACTATTTTGATGTTGGCTGCATTTTGGTAAAACAAACACTTAGGCAGAATGTTGTTTGAAACGTTACAACATCATGTCATGGCCTGAAGCCTGCGCGCCAGCTGTAGTGATTATTTAATCTGCGCGTATTTTATATTTTCAGAGAAGATCTTTGTCTCTGTTATTCAGTTCTTTATTTGCGCATTAAGGAAGACGTTATTTCCTAAATAGATCTTTTATCTAAAGATTGTGTTAGGAATTATAATAAAGATACAATTTAGAAAACATATCAAATCTTTAAAAGATATGGTTTTATTTTTAATGCAAGCTGGTTGGTTCTCTACTGGGCAAAGGTTCTGAAGCCCATTTAAATCAGCTATAAATAAGAAGAAGCAAGACCTAATGAAGGCAAGTGTTCAAGCGTGTTATTGCGTCTAGCCGTATTAGGATTTGTGTGTGCTTGTGTTCTTGTGAGCCTTTCCTTGCGTTGTCTTGATGCAAGTTAAGGACTGAGTGTTCTTTGAGTTGTAATCACAATAATCTCTGAAGCTTTGAAGTAAGGAGATTGTTGTTGTGTGTGTGTCCACTCCAAAGCTTTTAAGCAAGGAGTTAGGAACTTAGTGCGTGTGTATCACTTGAAACCTTTAGGTAAAAGTGATCTTTTGTTTAGGAGAGTGTCTCCATCATAGTGGTTGAATTAACAACAGTGCTGCTTGTACTGTTGAATTTAAGGAGTGAGTTGGGAACTCATACCTAGGAGTTCCTAGGTAGAAAAACATAAAGATAGTTGCTAGGTGATAAGTTGTAAGTGAGGAGCTTGCTGTAAAGACTTAGAACTAGGGCTATTAGTGGATTTCCTCCTGGATTGGTATCCCCCAGATGTAGGTAGCGTTTTGCACCGAACTGGGTTAACAACTACTGTGTGTTTGTTTATCTTTCTGCACTAATTTACTGCCTTACTAACTGTCTGTTAAAGCTGGGAAAAGTGTTGTAACATCGTGTACAACATCTTGTACTGGTGTGCCAGTTTTTCAAGGTCTAAGGGCGGTTTACACCATTATCACCATGAGAGTGACTTATGACACTTTTTGCATAACTTTGCATGTAGTACTCTCATAGCGGGTCAATCCGGTATAAATATTACTCCTAATATTTCTTATACCTATGTCAAGACTTGATAACTCCTTATCCCATGATCCATGAGATGCGATCATCAGTCTATCTTCATAATAGTCTTTATTCTATAAGGTTATCCCCTTTTCACCTTAAAGCTCGACTATGGATACTTTAAGAATATCGTCTTTATGTTTAATGTAATCTCATGATTAAGTCACACTTAATATTAAACAGACTTTCTATTCTAGGGACTTCATTATTTTGAACGTTACAAACATAATAAAGAAATGCCTTTTATTGTTAATAAATAAAGCACTAAAGTATTGGCATCTAGGGCTTACTCCAACATATCAGGCCTGAATATAGACATTGTAAGCTATATAGCTAAGTAATATGTTTATTTCAGTTACAAAGGTGGAGTATTTTGGATCGTTTAGCTCATGATTGAGCTAAAGCTATATTTCCTGTGCTACAAATTACATTAAATCACATTAGTGATGGTAATCGTTTGATCTTTCCAACAATAACGGAGAATAGATCTCACCGACGATTCAGCAGCTATCCGAGCCTGCTCAGTAGTTACAACCATATTTTCATAAGTAGCTTCTTCCCTGGCCAACCTGTTAGCTGCTTCACAAGCAATCCTTGAGAGCCTCTTATATTCAGCATCTAGTGCTTCTAATCTTTGAAGTTCCTCTTCATGATTGTAGAAGGTGAGACGATGAGCACGTGATCTTTCAACTATACCCATCAGTTCCCTCACAGCAGTCATACCTCTATCTTGAATTTTGGACTTGAAGTGATTACCCAGAATCTTTAAAGATTGGCTGAACAAGTATTCCATTTCTCTTATCTCAGCATCTATATCAGATTGAAATACCAGAACCTCTTCATCCATTGTCTTAAATCTCTTGAGTCTAAGACTGATAGTAGAACCTAAGAGCTCAACATTGGGTTCAGATATGGGATTGAAGAAAGGTTTAGTCGGGTCAAAAGGAATAGTTGGTTCAAGTTTCTTTCTTTTCAGAGGAATGATTTTGATTTTGCTAAGGTTAGGGGGTAGTTCAGGTTCATCATCTTTGTTGATTTGCTTCTTAAGATAGTCTTCAAGAATGGGTAGAGCAAAGTCAACAGGTAGAATTAGTTCTTCTACAGTTAAAGGTTTATAAGATGGACCACATATGGGTTCTGATTGTGGTGTTTGTGGTTCAGGTGTAGGTTCAGGTGTGGAAGGTTCAAGTTGTGGTGTGGAGGGTTGTTGTTCAGCTGTATTGTGAGTTGTTTCATCAGTGGTGTGGATAGGTGAATGATGAGGTGATTGTTTTGATGGTTTGGGTGAAACATTGTGATGTTCAAAATGAGTCATAACTTCATCTTGAACTGGTGTAAAAGTGGGTGGATTTTCTTGTTCAATGTCATCAAGAGTGGGGGGTGGTGTTTGAATTGGTGGTTCTTGAACTGGTGGATCTAAAGGTAGATCAGAGGTAGTATTTACAAATTGAAGGTGATTTGGTGAATTTGTGTTGGAGTGAGTAAAGGCATCACCAGATAGGTGTGTGGAGAGATGTTCAAGGATTGAAGGTGAATTTCTTGCTGTGTTCGTGGGTTGGTCAAGAATTGAAGTGTCGATAACAAAGATTTCCTCTTTTGGTGAATTATTTTTGGTTTTCTTGAGGGTCTTTTTCACAGGGTTCTTTTTCTTGGATTTCTCCTTCTGAATTTTATCAAGTTTTATAAGCAGCTCTGAAGAGTCAGTGCTGGTATCAGAAAGAGTCCCTTCTGATGAGGATCATGATGATGATGATGAAGGTTGTGGAGTGGGTAGGATTACACTAACAGGCTTTGTATAATCTATAGTGGGTGATTGGTTAAGAGGTTGAGCTTCAGATGTGCTATCAGCATTAGGCTTAGAGATATTACCTGTTGAAGTGCCAACAACTTTCTTTTTAGAGACCACAGTCCTTTTCCTTTTAGGAGCTCTGACAGGTTGATCCTCTTCAGCATCTGCAGGCCTCTCATACCTCTTCTTAGATCTCCTCTCCTTTTGAACAACCTTCCTTTGAACAATTTTAGCCACTTGCTCCTCAGTGACCTTTTTGAAGGAACTTAACAAGAGATAAGCAGCGGAATTTAAAATTTTTCCTTCGTTGGATCCTTACGAATGATCATGAATCGTGGTTTAAGAATTTTACCTCTTGTAGAATTCTTTTCTATTCACGAACAAGTCACGTGCTAATCACCACCACCTTTGATCACGAGCGTTAACGGTATAACGCCTCTAACTAGTCCACACGAACAAGATCCCTCCAAGAGAGTGCTAGCTCCAAGAATGAAGGTTTCTAGTGAGAGGTGGGAAATAAGGATTAGGGTTTTAGAGATTGATTTTCATCAAGTGATTTTCTTTCTCACAAGTGTTCTATTTATAGAACCACTTGTCTTGGGCACCAAGACAAACCATTTGTCATTGGGCCACAATTTTACTAAAACCTTTTTTTAATTAAATAAACTTTTTAAGAAACGCACCCCCCATGTGTTATATACACATGAGTGCTTTCTATTTCATAACAAATTATGAATTGCTTTATTTAATTACCATGATACCCTTATCATAATTCCTTATTTCTCTGAGGTACACCGTACCTTACGGTGTTCCAATTTCACACTAGCATGTTCTTATGTGTGTGACCCTTGTAGGTTTCCATAACGTTGGCAATTATATTAAATCCTCTATTTAATATAATAAACAATGAGCGGTATCTAGCAACACATCATTGCTACCCAAGTTACGAGAAATTGACATGTGATCATAACATAACCTTAGTGATAATATGTGTGTACAATTACCCCTTTGCCCCTTATGTCTATATTGAACACAAAGCATACTTGGTGTCATCTTTGTCCAGTTCAATATTGGGCCCATGACATTTATCCTGTTATGCAGGATTGGCAAATTCCATCTAGGACACTACTGTCCCTCAGCATGCTTTGTGAAGTACCCATTAACTGCCTTTATGGTCATCCTGTTACGGACAACGTTAGATCAGTAACAAAGCACTTGACTCCACATCTAGGGTACATAGTGGTTTCAGGTCTAAGGGCGGCTTACACCATTATCACCATGAGAGTAACTTATGACACTTTGCATAACTTTGCATGTAGTACTCTCATAGCGGGTCAATCCGGTATAAATATTACTCCTAATATTTCTTATACCTATGTAAAGACTTGATAACTCCTTATCCTATGATCCATGAGATGCGATCATCAGTCTATCTTCATAATAGTCTCTATGTTTTATCATTATCCCAATTTATGATAAAACTCGACTACGGATACTTTAAGAATAGTGTCCTTATGTTTAATATGATCTCATGATTAAGTCATACTTTATTATTAAACGGACTTTCTATTCTAGGGACTTCATTATTTTGCAACCTTACAAACATAATAAAGAAATGCCATATTTATATTCAAACTCCTAAAGCAAATACTATGAAAATAGATTGGCTCTTAGGGCTTACTCCAACAATCTCCCACTAGCACTAAAGCCAATCTAGGTTACTCTCAGTACCTATAGACTTAGTATGCCCATCACGCTTCAACTGCGCAAGAGGCTTTGTTAGTGGATAAGGAACAATTTCCTATGTTGGTATCTTACGTATCTTCCAACGTTCTATTTCGATCTCTATCAAAATATATAAGTGTCTAAGTATATTCATGAATCGTCGGTGAGATCTATTCTCAAGTGTTCTTGTAACACCGGAAATATAGCTTTAGCTCAATCATGAGCCAAACGATCCAATCTTAAATACTCAACTTATTTAACTGAAACAAACATATTACGAAGCTTATCTTATAGCTTTCAATGCTCGTATTCAGCCATGATATGCAATACATTGGTATGGAAACTTCCTTCATTATAACTTCCTTATAATGATCCTTCCCATACCTCTCTATTTCAAGAAATAGGCCTTAGTTCTTATAAGGTCCTTAGGGACATTCTTGAAGGTAAGTTAGTGTCAAACACTAATTTCAGTTTTTGGTACATAGGTTATTCCTAACTCTTTAGGAATTTTTGCCTAAGTGTTTCATCAAGAGTTATTTTCCTAGTCATGTCTCACATGTATAAGAAAATGTCTTGATGATTATTATCACTCCCACTAAAACTTTGTATGCACAAGATTTATATTTATCCTTCATTTGTTTTCCACAAAACTTTCAAAAGGAACAAATATTCAAATTTATTCGATCTAATCAAAATTAGATAGCTTTGTCCTTGTTAATTTGTTTTCATAAAACTTCATAAAAGGAACAAACAATAATTTAATTTTTCTGAGAACTCTATCTAATTAAAATTAGATAGCTACAAGTCATATACCTTTCTAGTATCATTTGGATCAACAAAACCCTTACGTATATGTCCAACACATATATATGAGGTCATTCCAATTAAGGAATGCAACTTTGTTATCCATCTACCAAAATATGTAGTACAACATTTAGCAGAAGAAATCAAATATTATAAGGTATTCTTAATACCATCCATATCAGTGTTCGTATAAGTCTTACTCATCTTGATGACATAACCATTATCTACATAAGGTTAGTGTATATGGTTTCTATTTTAGATTTCATGGCATTTAGTCACTTCTCAGAATCTAGATCGTCTTACGACCTCTTGGAAAGTCAAAGACTCATCTTCCATGAGAATCATATCACATTGCTGAGTTATGATAAAACCATACCTTGTAGCCATATGTGATATGTTAGACTTATCTTGGATTTGTGCAACTTTAAAACAATGGTTCTTCAACACCCTTGAGGAACCGGTTTGTATTCCCTTTTTAAATAAATACGTTTTGTGGTACTTGAATTTATCCAAGTTCTATATCACTCCCACTGTCTCTCTTAGAGACACACTCCCACTAGAGGAATGCTTCAAACAAACAACAAACAACTTTTGTCTTTTAGAGTGATATAGGACCAATATCCCTTTCTTTAGGATATTCCACTTATTCATTCATTCATTTGGAATTAGATTTATCTAATAAGTTCTAATCCAAAATTCTCATAAAGACAAACTTGGTACTCTTACCTCCATATCGCATATGGTGTCCTTATGATCATTTTAAAAGGGAACTAATTGTGGGTGAAGATTAATTATAAGTAAAGAGATTTATAGAAAGAGTCAATATATAATTAAACTATCCTTAAATCATGTCAAACATGATGTGATAAAATAGTAATTATAGTCCTTTAATTAAGTATTTACTGATATGACTCATTCATATAACTTAAATACTTTTCTCGAGTTCTATTTTCTTCATTGTTGAATTTCCTTGACAAATTCAAAGATTTCTTAATTGGTGTCATACACCTACCAACATTTAATGATTTTGATCATCAATGTTATTGAAGTAAAATAAACTCAATATACCAAATATGTTTAGTGGTCGGCATACATCTCATGTATATTGTTCAAATAGGACATGTGTTATTTTATTGACACATCGAATATTTGTACTAAACAACAATGCTCTTGATATATTTAAGGTCCAAATCATATTTGACTCTTATTATGATTGTTATAGATAACCCTATCAAGACCATGGAACCCTAGTCCATCACTTGACTTGGAGTAATAGTATAGAAGACTTTGCTTAAATGATAGGACCATTACTTGTCTTATCATTTAAGGCTACAATTCATATATTGTCAATACAAGATATACAATTGCTATTTCTATTACTAGATGGAATTCAATAACGATTATTGTGTTCCATTTCAAACTCGATTTTAAGTCATTGCATAAGTTCTCATTATCAATGAAACAATTTTCATTCTAGATATGGGTTGACTTAAAATTATAGCCAATGTTCTAATTCTTTAAGCATCTCTATTTTCGAAAAATTGAGATTCAACATCTTGTATCATATACTTTTTGATGTAGAAATAGAAATTCTGACTTTCTACAACAATATGTGCATTATTGAAGTCTCACTTCATACTTTTGGTTTGACTATTCCAAGCATGGTCTAACCATAGCCGTTCTACTTTGACAACCATTTTGTACTATTCAAATAAGAGGAATATAAATCTTATTTATATTATATCTCAAATCTTTGATAGTGCAAATTAATTCTCATTCAACTCAATAAATTCCGGTAGATATTCAAAACAATTTTGTCTATATCTATTCCATTATAATTTGTTGGATTGAACCTATGATCAACTCTTTGATCCATTGAGAAATTTATCATACTCTTAAAGTTCTTTCAAAAAGATCTTTCTTGAGATTGAATGATCACATCATTTATTATATATTCTATATCTAGATGTCAACTTGATGCTTCTAACAAGTATCCATTTTCAATCTAGTTATAGTAGGTTGTTCATAGTTTATAGTTCAAGACTTATAGTTTTCTCGCATTTGAGAACAATTCTCAATTTGTACCAATACAGAAACTCCTTTCTGAAAATCTTTTCCTTCATAAGGACAACTTAATATGTATTGTATTTCTAATTACAAAGATATGTAAAATATTATGACTAAATCGTATTTAATTTGGTCTTTAATTAAATACGCTCCCACTATTTTACTCAAACCAAATGACCCTCATCATTTGATTCGGAAAATCCCGTTGGAAGATTTTCTAGTGGGTCGAGATCCATATTTTACTTTGTTCTAAGTCCGCGGTAGGCGGATTACACAAAACTAAGTTATTTAGGTAGGAACTCCTTCCAATTGTATCTCATACAATTCTCGAATATCTCAGTTGGGTGAATAACTCCTTATTCTAATTCATCTTATGAATCGTTCCCAACTCTTGCTTCTAAATTCATATAATCTTATTATATTTAGTTTAGTTAAGTTTGACCCTAATTTTAGAAGTTGGATATTACAATTATCCCATCGCACCTTACCAATGTAAAACAAGCACTTCGCGGTGGGCGAACCTACATTGTTCGATACTGGTCTTTATGAGTTCTAAAATTTGGAAAGCATAAACTTAATATCCACATATTTTATTATTAAAGAAAAATATACTTCGCGGTGGGCGAACCCATATCTTCTTTATTAATCTCTTATGTGTCTCTTGAGGGATTTTAATTAGTTTGATCTCACCGGCTTGTTTAACATATTAAACGCTCTCACATGCATCAACATACATACAAATAAACATGCATCAACATACATAAATAAATAAAATGAAACAGTTATGGCCCCTAGCGCATTTGTTCTCCCAAGCCAATGAGAGAACCTAATCTAACCTAAAACGATCTATACTTCTCCAAGCATGATCTCCAAGGTTGACCTCTATTGTTCTCCTTCTTCATAATATTACATAATAATATAAAAGAATACTCGTTTTACATACGAGGGAGTGGATGAGAAGAGAATATAGAGAATAGAGATAAGGCACGACACGCAGGCCGTATTTAAAAACCAAAGGCAATAAAATAAATAAACTAAGGCCATAACCGATCATCAAATATAATAATAACAAATAAACTTTATTATTATTAAAGTCTCATAATTAATTAAATCCGGCGATTGATCAAATCAGGTAAGTTTGATTCAAATATTTAATTCGCAATTAAATATTTCGAATCAAAACTTGCTAAAATAAACAACATTATTTTAAAGAAAATCAAATCTTTTGACAACTCTCCAAATATGGAAAATTATTTAATCAAAACATTTTTGAATAAAATATTTCCAAATTTATGATATTATCTTTTAAAACAATTTTAAAAGATATTTCTATAATTTTGAAACGATTTCAAAATTAAATATATTTGTCAAATATGGAAAATAATTTAATCAAAACCTTTTTTAATAAAATATTTCCAAATTGATGATATTTTCTTTTAAAACAATTTTAAAAGATATTTTTATAATTTTGAAACGATTTAAAAATAAATATATTTATCATCTACTTTTCGTATCAACACTTGATACGTTTTGCAAATCCTAATTTTATTGACACAACATTTGTGTAACCTTTAATTGATCATCACAAATCATAACAATAAACATATTTATTATTATTATCAATTTAGGTCGAGAAGATTACTTAAAAATTAAAATTTCGGCGAATCGGTCAAAATTTGGGCTGTGGTCTGCGCCCCGCGCAGACAGTCCTGCGCCCCGCGCCAGTGACGCATCAGAAACCCAGTTTCGATTCTGTCACCTGCGCCCCGCGCAGATGCTCTGCGCCCAGCGCGAGCGCGTGCGAAAAACCTAGTTTTTCGCGAATCCTAATGCAAAATTTCGTGCCGTCAAAACCTTTTATGACCTGAAATTCGATATGATTGATTAACATGTCATTGCTTCACCATACTAATGTCGGATTCCAAAGCAAATGATCATGAATTAATTCAATATCAATTTTCTTTCATAATTTGTTTTATTGGACGAAATTACGAACGATGCATCAAATACACCGTTTTGCATTACGATCACTTATATCATATATAAGTTTTGATCATTCTTATTTGTATGAACCTATGACAATTAACATATCACAGCTTCACCATACAATTGTCGGTTCCGAAGCCGTTTCAATGTTCTTCATCAATTTTTCATACAAATAGATGCCGAATTTTAATTGCTCGATTTTAATCTTTATTAAAAGTTTTAATCATATTAAAAACTGAATTCATGAAATAAACAATTATCGATTCATGGATTCGTAAGTGGCTCTGATACCAATTGAAGGAACTTAACAAGAGATAAGCAGCGGAATTTAAAATTTTTTCTTCGTTGGATCCTTACGAATGATCATGAATCGTGGTTTAAGAATTTTACCTCTTGTAGAATTCTTTTCTATTCACGAACAAGTCACGTGCTAATCACCACCACCTTTGATCACGAGCGTTAACGGTATAACGCCTCTAACTAGTCCACACGAACAAGATCCCTCCAAGAGAGTGCTAGCTCCAAGAATGAAGGTTTCTAGTGAGAGGTGGGAAATAAGGATTAGGGTTTTAGAGATTGATTTTCATCAAGTGATTTTCTTTCTCACAAGTGTTCTATTTATAGAACCACTTGTCTTGGGCACCAAGACAAACCATTTGTCATTGGGCCACAATTTTACTAAAACCTTTTTTTAATTAAATAAACTTTTTAAGAAACGCACCCCCCATGTGTTATATACACATGAGTGCTTTCTATTTCATAACAAATTATGAATTGCTTTATTTAATTACCATGATACCCTTATCATAATTCCTTATTTCTCTGAGGTACACCGTACCTTACGGTGTTCCAATTTCACACTAGCATGTTCTTATGTGTGTGACCCTTGTAGGTTTCCATAACGTTGGCAATTATATTAAATCCTCTATTTAATATAATAAACAATGAGCGGTATCTAGCAACACATCATTGCTACCCAAGTTACGAGAAATTGACATGTGATCATAACATAACCTTAGTGATAATATGTGTGTACAATTACCCCTTTGCCCCTTATGTCTATATTGAACACAAAGCATACTTGGTGTCATCTTTGTCCAGTTCAATATTGGGCCCATGACATTTATCCTGTTATGCAGGATTGGCAAATTCCATCTAGGACACTACTGTCCCTCAGCATGCTTTGTGAAGTACCCATTAACTGCCTTTATGGTCATCCTGTTACGGACAACGTTAGATCAGTAACAAAGCACTTGACTCCACATCTAGGGTACATAGTGGTTTCAGGTCTAAGGGCGGCTTACACCATTATCACCATGAGAGTAACTTATGACACTTTGCATAACTTTGCATGTAGTACTCTCATAGCGGGTCAATCCGGTATAAATATTACTCCTAATATTTCTTATACCTATGTAAAGACTTGATAACTCCTTATCCTATGATCCATGAGATGCGATCATCAGTCTATCTTCATAATAGTCTCTATGTTTTATCATTATCCCAATTTATGATAAAACTCGACTACGGATACTTTAAGAATAGTGTCCTTATGTTTAATATGATCTCATGATTAAGTCATACTTTATTATTAAACGGACTTTCTATTCTAGGGACTTCATTATTTTGCAACCTTACAAACATAATAAAGAAATGCCATATTTATATTCAAACTCCTAAAGCAAATACTATGAAAATAGATTGGCTCTTAGGGCTTACTCCAACACTTTTCACCCTCTTCAGTAGCCAATTTTTCAACACCACTATCCACTTGTTCTCTACCATCAACATTATCATCCTTATCTTCAAGTTGTTCTTGTGAACCCTCCTCAACTATTTCTTTTCCACTGGTTGAGGTTTCCTTCTTGACCTAGTAATCTCCTTAGGTCCTTTGAAAATATCCCAGTTTGGTACACCAACTACCATGCTTCTGGGCACACTTACTCAAGTATCTCTTCTCACCAACTCCAAAAAGTTCTTAATGACATCATCGTTGTCATGTTCTGATATGGTTGGAAAACCATCACACCAGAAGTAGTTTTCATACACAGTCTCCAGAGGACTTTTGGATTTCTTCAGACCTTCTTTCTTTATCAGCTTCATGTTCACCATGACAGTAGCATCATACTTGGCAGTTTGAAAGACTCTTAGTTTCTCCTTAGAGCTCAGAATGTCAGTCAACTTCGTCTGACGAATGATTTCAGAGATCAACCTTGGATGATGAATCACATAAGGTGATTTGGTTCTGCTCTTGGAGATTGTAAAGCAGAGGTGGTCAAACAGAAGCTCTGCCAGATTGATCTTGACCTTCTTGTACAAGAACCAGATGAAGTGCTTGTGTGGTATTGAGATTGTATCAAAACCTCCTTCTCTTTTGATGATAGAGACAAGAAAAACTTTGAAGGCAAAATTGAAATTTTGCTTCATGAATTTTGCCCTACCAAAATCAGCCTTTGAAATCTCAGGAAGGAATAAATACTTCTTAATAGCTTCCAGATGCTTACTCTTTTCATCATAATTATCCACGTTCTCCCCTTCATTATCCAGACCTAAAACTATTGCCACATGTTCTTGAGTAATCAGAACATTTATTCTCCATGATATTAGACCTAATATCTTTTCCTTTAAAAGGTCTTAAACCCAATTGACTTCTTGTTTTACCTCTCAAAGAACTAACCTTTTCAACCATCTTTCTAACTTCTTCATCAGCGCAAAACTGATCAAAGATAGTAGCTTTTTGCCAGAAATACTTCACTATATCGTAGTAGATGAACCCGTTCAACATCTCAAAGTAATTTTTCCATTTTTGAAAGGGCGTTGAACGATGTCGCAAGATGGTTGAGCAGTCATTATCACAGACGATTAAGTTGTGCTTTGTGAGTGAAGTGACAATTTATATCAAATTGAATAAACACTCATAAAATAAGCACAAAGGAGGGAGCGCGAACAGTTTAAAATTAATTTTAAATTGTATAACTGCATTTTCATCATTAACTGTTCCTCATCCAATCAGAATCTAGACACGTGCAAGAAGAATATAACAATCTGACACGTGTAATGACAACTGTTTTACACTTACTAGTGCAAAACGTTTCATTTCGTCTTAGTTCAGAGCCAAACTCATTTATATCTAACACCTCATTAGAACATGTTACCCTTCAGAACCCATATTATTCAGAGCTTCCCAAAAGAGACTCGGAATTATTGGAGGCTCTAAAAGAGCTTCAGATCCTAATTCTATTTTGCATCTCAGAGCTAGTTTTCTTCAGAGATAAAATGCATGTTCAAATTCTTTTTAATAAAGTCAAATCTTTCAATAGCTAAAGGCTTAGTAAATATATCATCCCATTGATGTTCAGTATCAATGAATTGAATATCTATGGTGCCTTTTTGAACATGATCCCTTATAAAGTGATGCTTTATTTCAATGTGTTAAGCTCTGGAATGCAAAATTAGGTTCTTAGATAAATGAATAGCAGTAGCATTATCACAATACAATGGAATACTACTTTCAGCTATGTTATAGTCCCCTAACTGATATTTCATCCAGTGTGTGTTTGGGTGCAACATTTAGCATTGTACAGTGTGTGTTTGGGTGCAACATTTAGCAGCTCAGATGTATTATGCTTCTGCTGTAGACAAAGCAATGGTTACTTGTCTTTTGCTGGCCCAGGATATGAGATTCTCACCAATAAATTGGCAATTTCCACTAGTGGACTTTCTCTCAAGGCTGTCCCAAGCATAATCAGCCTCACAAAATCCAACTAGCTTACTATCTAGGGATTTTTTATAAAGGAGTCATAAATTAGTTGTTCCTTTCAAATACCTAAAGATTCTCTTAACTGATGTTAAATGAGATTCTCTAGGGTCTGATTGAAATCTTGCACACAAACACACACTGTACAAAATATCAAGCCTAGATGCTGTTAGATAAAGCAAAGAACCAAGCATACCTCTGTACAGCTTTTGGTCTACTTTGGTGGCAATCTCTTCCTTGCTCAAGCTGCTTGTAGGATGCATGGGTGTGGCCATTGTCTTACTGTCTTCATGGATGAACTTCTTCAGAAGCTCTTTCGTATATTTGCTTTGATGAATGTAAGTGCCATCTTTGAAGGAAAATTTAGAGAGAAAGGCAGCGGAATATAAAAATTTTCCTTTAGATGTTCCTTACGAATGATCATCAATTGTGTTTAGGATTTTACCTCTTGGAGAAAATCCTTTTCTTTTCACGAACGGTGGGTGATCAACACTTTGTTCACGAACTGGGATTGATCACGAGCGTTGATGTCAAAGAACAACGCCTCTAGTGGTCCACACGAACAGCAACCTCCAAGAAGAGTACTAGCTCCAAGAATGAAGGTTTCTAGTGAGAGGTGGGAGGAATTAGAATTTAGGGTTTTAGCAATTGATTTTCATCAAGTGATTTTCTTTGTCACAAGTGTTCTATTTATAGAACCACTTGTCTTGTGCACCAAGACAAACTATTGTCATTGGGCTACAATTATACTAAAGCTCATTTTAATTAAATAAGTTAAAGGGGCGCACCCCCCATGTGTCATATACACATGAGCGACCCTTCACCATTCCTTATGGTGGACTGCTTATTTAATTACCATGATACCCTTATCATATTTCCATATTCCTCTGAGGTGCACCGTACCTTACGGTGTTCCAATTTCACACTAGACTGTTCTTATGTGTGTGACCCTTGTAGGTTTCCGTAACGTTGGCAGTTATATTAAATCATACATTTAATTATAACAAACAATGAGTGGTATCTAGCAACACATCATCGCTACCCAAGTTACGGAATTGTCATGTGATCCGACAAGGCTTGATAACTCCTTATCCTATGATCCATGAGATGTGATCATCAGTCTATCTTCATAAAAGTCTCTATGTTTTATTATTATCCCAATTTATAATAAAACTCGACTACAAATGCTTTAAGAATAGTGTCCTTATATTTAATGAATCTCATGATTAAGTCATACCTAATATTTCATTAAATGGATTTAACTATTCTAGGGACTTTATAATTTTGGACATACAACCATAATAAAGAAATGCCTATTATTATCAATAAATAAAGCACTAAAAGTATTGGCCTCTAGTGCTTACTCCAACAATCTTTTCCTTGATTAATTTGAATTCCAAGGAAGAACTTCAGTTCACCCATAATGCTCATCTCAAATTCATCCTGCATCAGCTTGGAAAAATTCTTGCACAGGGAGGCATTAGTAGAACCAAATATTATGTCATCAACATATATTTGAATAATTAAGATATCTTTCTTAGTTGTCTTTCTGAAGGGTGTATTGTCAATATGACCTTTTTGAAAACCATTTTCCAATAAGAAATTACTCAGTCTGTCATACCAAGCTCTAGGAGCTTGTTTGAGACCATAGAGTGATTTCTTTAATTTATAAACATAGTCAGGGTTTTTCAGATCCTCATAACCTGGAGGTTGTTTGACATATACTTCTTCAAAAATAACACCATTTAGAAAGGCACTCTTAACATCCATTTGATATAATGTAATTCCATTATTAATAGCATATGATAGAAGTAACCTGATTGCTTCCAGTCTTGCTACTGGAGCAAATGTTTCAGTGAAGTCAATGCCTTATTGCTGATTGGAGCCTTGTGCTACAAGTCTGGCTTTGTTTCTTACCACTTCACCTTGTTCATTCAGTTTGTTTCTAAATACCCACTTGGTTCCAATGATGTTCTTATGTGCTGGTCTTGGCACTAAGTCCCATACATCATTTTTTTGAAACTGATTGAGTTCATCTTGCATTGCAACTATCCATCCATCATCAGTTAAGGCTTCATCAAAGTTCTTGGGTTCTATCATATATATTTGTCCTAATAAAGAATCACTTTGTTGAAAAGTTGATCTTGTCTTTCTTGGACTCTCTTTGTTTCCAAGAATGAGATCTTCTGGATGTGATGACTTGTATTTAAATGTCCTTCTTGGAGCTTCAACATTATCTTGTATTTCTTCTTTTGAGATATCATCATGATCTTCAGATGCTTCTATTGGAGATGGTTCTTCAGAGACTTCTTCCAATTCAGCTTCTGAAGTTTCATTAGCTTCTGATGTTTTCTCAGGTTCTGAATTGTTATAAAGATATGGAACACCTGCATAGCTATCATCTTGCTCTGACATTTTACTTGAGTGCAGAAGATGGTAAACACATCATATGCATCATCTTTCACTCTTAGAAATTACACCCAAGTCCATCTGCTGTAATCATCAATAATGACAAGTCCATATTTCTTTCCATTGAATGAGGCTATACTTACCGGGCCAAACAAATCAATGTGAAGCAGTTCAAGGGGTCTTGAGGTAGAGACAATGTTTTTGGGTTTAAAAGAGGTTTTTGAAATCTTACCAATCTGGCAAGGACCACACAGAGCATCTGAATTATAGTTGAGATTGGGTAGGCCTTTAACCAAACTTAGTTTGCTAAGCTTGGAAATTAATCTCTAGTTGGCATGTCCTAAGGGTTGGTGACAGACCCATTTCTCATCATTAACAGATAGAAGACATATTATCTTTTGCTCTGTGAGTTCTGACAGATTGATTTTATAAACATTGCCTTTCCTTAGGCCTCTGAACACTATAGACTCATCAGACTCTCTAATTACAGCACATGCATCTTTATTAAACTTAACAACAAATCCACTATTATAGAATTGACTAATGCTAAGTAGATTATGTTTGAGGCCATCAACTAACCAAACATCTTTAATAGAAAAAGAAGAATTACCAACTGTACCCGTACCAGTGATCTTCCCTTTTTGGTTTCCTCCAAATCCCACAGTTCCTCCCTCTTTCGGAGTCAGGGTTTGGAACATATGGTTGTCTCCTGTCATGTGGCGCGAGCAGCCACTGTCCAGGTACCAAGAATGCTGCTCTGGCCTTCTTTGAGTGCAGATCTGATACAAAGATAATCTCAGACCTAGGTACCAATATTTTTATGGGTCCTCTTGAGTTAGTCCTTAATGCCTTAGGTTGTTTTTGTTTATAAGGCTTGTCAGAAGCTCTAGAGTTATTCAAGCCTTTTGAAAAACTTTTAGGCTTTGTATAGCTCTTAGACTTAGCTTTAGAATACACCAGAGTTGTCTTTGTTTTGACATTGGTATGAGGTTTGGAGATCTTAGGCTCTGAAGGATTCAGAGTCTGAGACTTCCTAGCCTCTGACACAATTATTTTTTTAGTGTCTGGTATAACTATGGCTTCTGATTGGCTTTTAACAAATACAGCCTTAGGTTTTGAATTATTACTGTTAGAGGGTTTAGAAAAGAATGGATTATCTTTAGAATGTGAAAATAATGGATTATCTTTAACATGATATATTAAGGAAGCTATCTTACTTCTCTTCATGCCATTGATAAGAAATTCTTGCAGAGTAAATTCATGCTCTGGAGGAACCTTATTATCATAAACATAATGAGTTTCCATAAATGAGTTTCTACTTTGTAGAGACTCATTTTCTTCAACTATTATGTTCATTTTCTCAGTCAGGTTATTGTAAGCCTTTTTCAAGACCATACATTCACCTGCCTTTTTAGTGAGCAATTTTATGGCATCTTTAAGAGAATCTACTAATTCAGTTCTAGACAGTTTAGCTATTACCTCTTCCTCATCTTCAGAGTCTGAACCAGCTTCAGAGTCTTCTCTGTCAGAGGTAGTTGCCATCAGTGCTAGATTTGCTTCCTCATCACCATCTGAATTTGAGTCTTTGTCAAGATCTTCCCATGTTGCCAAAAACCTCTTCTTGACTTTACTCTTATACCTTTCCTTGCTATATCTTTGCTTTGATGGTCTACTTTTGTTCTCTGAACAATCAGCAATGAAATGACCAGGCTTGTTGCATTTGAAACACTTGCTTTGATCTTCCTTCTTGTCTTTAACAGCACTAAGTCTCTTGGAAGATCCTCCAAACTTGCATGCGTATTTCTTGCTTCATTTTGCCCATTGTGAAACCTATGCAGCCATCAGTACCATATCTTCTTCTTCATCAGACCCAACTTCTTGACCCTCTTCAGAGGCTTCATCTTCAGATTCTATTACCTTAGCTTTCAGAGCCTTTGACGAGCTCTTAGAGCTTAAGGCTATCCCTTTCATCTTCTTAGTTGATTCATCAGTCATTAACTCCATTTCATGACTTTTCGGTGAACTAACTAAGCTTTCAAGAGATACAATATCCAAATCCTTAGACTCTTGAAAAGCAGTCACCTTGGGTCTCCATTGTAGTGGTAAGCTTCTGAGTACCTTTCTCACATGATCAGCTTCAGTATAACTCTTGTCTAATATTTGAAGTCCAGAGACTAGAATTTGAAACCTTGAAAACATCGTCTCAATGTCCTCTCCATCCTTCATCTTAAACAACTCATACTGATGCACCAACAAGTTAGCCTTTACCTCCTTAACTTGTTTGTTGCCCTCATACTTGGATTTTAAAGAATCCCAAATTGACTTTGCAGTTCTTTTATCTCCAATTTTTAGGTACTCATCATGTGAGATGACATTTGTCATCATTCCTTTTACAGAATGATGCTTCTTGTACTCTAGCTTTTGAGTAGGTGTAAAGGCTTTCCTGTTCTGAGAACTAACTACTCCTTCTAAGTCCATATTTTCAAAGCTAACTCCATCTTCTACCAAGTCCCATAAATCACAATCAATACCCATGATGTGACTATATGCACCAACAAGTTAGCCTTTACCTCCTTAACTTGTTTGTTGCCCTCATACTTGGATTTTAAAGAATCCCAAATTGACTTTGCAGTTCTTTTATCTCCAATTTTTAGGTACTCATCATGTGAGATGACATTTGTCATCATTCCTTTTACAGAATGATGCTTCTTGTACTCTAGCTTTTGAGTAGGTGTAAAGGCTTTCCTGTTCTGAGAACTAACTACTCCTTCTAAGTCCATATTTTCAAAGCTAACTCCATCTTCTACCAAGTCCCATAAATCACAATCAATACCCATGATGTGACTATACATCTTGGTTTTCCAGAAAGGGTAACCAGTCTCAGTTCCATTGAAGAAAGGAACCTTATCAGATGACTTCATATCACGGGAGTTTGAGTCATAGTCGAAATGAACCTCACTGTTGTTCTTCTCAAGACATGTTTTTCCTCCTGGATCTTTACTGTTTCACTATTAGGTGAGTTAGGCAACAACCCAGCTCCTGATACCAATTGAAGGTAGAAAAACACAAGAAGGGGGGTTGAATTGTGTTTTGAGAATTAAAACTTTTTCGTAACTTAAGAACGTTTGCAGCGGATATAAAAACAAAATTAAAGAAGGGTGCTGAGAGAGAGAAAGAAAGACACTGAATTTATCCTGGTTCCCCTCACAAATTGAGAGTACGTCTAGTCCCCTTGTTACTAACAAAAGCTTTTCACTATAATCTTCACAAGATTACAATTTGCTCAAGCACACTTGCAAGAGACTTCTCAGGTGCTCAAGTTTCACTAAACAAGAGACTTCACAAACAATCTTAAAATCTAAGAATGATTGTTAATGGACACTTGATATACTATCAAAGGTGTTTACAAAATACAACGCAAATTGCTTTAAGACTTGAATGACATATTTGAACAAATAATGTTAGAATGTTTCAGAGCCTTAAACGCAGTAATGGAAAACATTAGTCATTTCTTCAATTTGAGTCTTCTATTTATACTTGAAGGAAGATGATGACCGTTGTAGAGAGATAAGGTGCCAGCTGGAATTTGCTCGTACAATTGCTAGGTGTAGATTGCCTTCTTTAGTAAAGAAATCCAATTCCACTACCTTGCAATTTAAATTATCACTCATCCATTTTGAGTAATAATAGTACGATAGTACGATCCTCAAATGCGCTCCACTTATGGATAAGATTAACGTTGTACCAACTTTTTTCCAACATAGGGGGCCTTGGCCCCCCAGAGGCACGTGCCGTTGGTGGACCTCGTAAGGCGGACGAGCATTGCGGGACACCTTGAAACACAATTCCTATTGAGCGGCGGGTAGAATCCTTTGCATATGAATTAAATACGCGACGGGGTATTGTAAGTGGCAGAGTGGCCTTGCTGCCACGATCCACTGAGATTCAGCCCTTGTCGCTTCGATTCGTCCCTCCCCACACAAACATAGCCTAACATACACGAAAGCTCATGGTTTGAAATGCAAAAAATTTCTGCCCAAGCTATGTCCACCAACGTGCAACCCATCGGTACTTCCAAGGCACTTGCAGTTTCCTCTCACGGGCTCAACTACAATGTGTTTATCGGCACAAGAGTGAAAAGAAGACCAATAAAATTCCATGCGTAGGCCAATTTTGCAATTGGCACCGTCTCCCGACGCGTTAAGCCAGTGGCAAGGCGCGCGGGGGTCAAAAAATCAAAGGGCTCCGAAAAGCACACAAAGGTGTCACGCAACCTCCATGTATCGTGGCAGGGGAGTTTGCATAAAAGGCAAAGAAAATTTCATGCGTAGGCCAATTTTGCCCAAGGTACCGCGTTAAGCCCGTGGCACGGCGTACGGGGGTCGAAAAAATCAAAGTGCTCCGAAAAGCACACGGAGGCGTCACACAACCTCCATGTATCGTGGCAAGAGCGTGTGCAAAGAAGGCCAAGAAAATTCCATGCATAGGCCAATTTTGCCCAAGGCACCGTATCTTGACGCGTTAAGCCTGTGGCACGGCGCGCGGAGGTCGAAAAAATCTGTTAGTGTTTTCAACCTGCAAGGTTGAGTTTATTTTAGGGTTGGCTTCATTTGTTAAAATAAGCCTTTGGTCCAGATGTGGTGACTGATGTGCACACATGTGGTACCTGAACTGAATACCTTATAAACGCGCTTTCAAATATTTGCGTGTGATCTTTGAAAAAGATTTAAACTTATCCACGCTACCTTGCGCGCCAAGGAACGAGCTGAAAGATTGAAGAAGATTCAGAAAAGATTTAAAAGCTGGTTTGTTATTAGAAGATTGAAAAAGATTCAAAAAGATTTAAAACAAAACATATCTTTTAATTTAAAGATCATATCTTTTATTAAAAGATTAAGTTTGTTTTTTTAAATACAACAAACAGCTAGCAGATCTCGTTCTATATAAAGGAGTGCTGAAGACATGTTTCATTCACTGAAATCAATATTCATAAATCTAGTCTTTAGGATTTCAAGTCTTTGTCCCTAGGTGTTCGTGTTTCGTTTGAAACTTGAATTAGGGTTGTATTTAGCTCTTAAGCTTTTAAGCATAGAGCTGTTCTTTTCTTGGTTCTAGTTTGAAACAAGAATTGAACTTTGAATCACTCAAAGCTTTGAAGCACGAGTTGGTTCTTTAGTTGAGGAGCTTATCTCCTTAATTGAGTTTGTCAAAACCCTTGTGGTATAGCAAGATTCTTGTGGGAACAAGATTGTACAATTCCTTGTGGTGGCAAGGTACTTGCGGGAGCAAGACTAAAATCCCTTGTGGTGGAGCAAGGTCCTTGCGGGAGCAAGTTGGATAGGCTGGGAATTGAATGGGGGAAGTCATATCTTGTGGTAGAGCAAGGTAGGGTTACACAAGGTAGTTTCTAAGCGAGAGTTTGTAAACGGGGAGTTTAAGCTTTGAATTAGGGCTATCATAGTGGATTCATTCCTGGATTAGTATCCCCCAGACGTAAGTGAGTTGCACTGAACTGGGTTAACAAACTCATTGTGTTCTTTATCTTCTGCACTTTATTTTCCTTGTTCATCAAGTTATCGCATGTTTATGATGTTGGCACATTTGGCAACACATCGTATATCTAAACCCTAACGTGCACCACATCACGCTGCACATTTGTAACTTGTTACCGGAATTTCAATTGGCATCAGAGCAGGCACCCTGTTCTGTTTTAAGGTGAGCTCCAGGGAAGATACTTTCTGGAAACATGGACAAGGACGAAACTTTGGTCAGCAAACCACCTCTTCTTGATGGGACAAACTATGATTATTGGAAATCACGCATGACTGCCTTCTTAAAATCCATTGATAGTGCTAAGAGGTTGGGAACATCCCAAAGTCAAGGATGCTAATGGAGCTGACACAGAAGAACTCAAGCCAGAAGAAGATTGGACTCCAGCAGAAGATACACTAGCTCTTGGCAACAATAAAGCTTTAAATGCATTATTCAATGGAGTTGACAAAAACATGTTCAGATTCATCAAACAATGCACAGTTGCCAAAGATGCCTGGGAAATACTCAAGACAACCCATGAAGGAACCTCCAAGGTAAAAAGTTCAAGACTTCAACTTCTCCACTCAAAATTTGAGAATCTCCGAATGAAAGAAGAAGAGACTATATATGACTTTCATATGAGTATTCTTGACCTAGCAAACTCCTTTGATTCCCTGGGAGAAAGGCTATCTGATGAGAAGTTGGTAAGAAAAATTCTCAGATCATTACCAAAGAGGTTTGATATGAAGGTCACAACTATTGAAGAAGCTCAAAATATTGCAAGCATGAGAGTAGAAGAGGTAGTGGGCTCTCTATAAACCTTTGAGATGAACTTTACTGAAAAAGTAGAAAAGAAAGGAAAAAATATAGCCTTTACCTCCAACATTGACAGTGAAGAAGCTGATGACGACCTTGACACCAGAGGAGATCTCTCAGATGAAGTAGTATTGCTTGGAAAACAGTTCAACAAAATACTAAAAAGAGTAGATAGAAGATCAAGGAGGAATGTGGAGCACATCCAACCCAACATCAGCATACAAGGAAACACCTCAGCAAAACCCTTGACAGAAAAAGAAAAGGGCGTTCGATGTTTTGAATGTGAGGGTTATGGACATATAAGAACTGAATGTGCCACATTTTTAAAGAAACTGAAAAAGGGTCTAGCAATATCTTGGTCAGATGGAGAGAACTCTGATAATGAGTCAGAAGATATGGCTGCAAATCATGTAAGGATAACAACTGATGCAAGTTCTTCTGACAACGATTCTTCTGATGATGAACTCACTTATAAAGAAGTAGTCTCCATGAACAATGACTTGTACCTCAAAAGTGAGGAATTGTGCAGAACTTTGGTGGAACAAAATTACAATGTCATAAGACTAAAGCGTGAAAAGCAGGAGCTACAAGAGAAGATAATTATTCTTCAAGAAGAAATCAAGCGACTTTCACTCAATCATGACATTGAGAAGATGTTGCCACATCCTACACCACATCAGAGACACTCACACAAGAAGAAATCTACTACCATAAAGTGTCACTACTGTGGAAAGCGTGGTCATAAAAAATCCTCCTGCTACAAGCTTATCATACAAAGGCCAAGAAAGAATGGAAGACAAGAATCCAAGAAGCTGCTCACATAGCTCATACATCCCTCAGAGCCTCATCAAGAGAAGATTGGTACTTTGACAGTGGTTGTTCCAGGCATATGACAGGAATGGAAAACTATCTGAAAGACATCAAAACATATACCACCAGCTATGTGACCTTTGGTGATGGAGCTAAAGGGAAGATCAAAGGAATTGGGAGACTTCACAATAATGGTTTACCAAACCTTGATGATTTTTTGCTTGTGAAAGGGTTAAAGGCAAACTTGATCAGCATAAGTCAACTCTGTGACCAAGGACTAAAAGTTCACTTCACAAAGAATGAATGCCTTGTAACCACTAACAAACGAGAGCTGCTCATGAAAGGAGAAAGATCAAAAGACAACTGCTACTTGTGGATTCCTTCAGAAACAGCCCATTCCACAACATGCCTTATGGGTCAAAAGGATGAAGCAAAACTATGGCACCAAAAGCTTGGGCACTTGCACTTAAGAGGTATGATGAAACTCATCTCCAAAGAAGCCATCAGAGGACTACCAAAGCTAGTCATTGAAGAAAAGGATATCTGTGGAGAATGTCAGTTAAGCAAGCAGATCAAGATGTCACACCCAATGTTGCCACATCAGGGAACATCTAGAGTGTTAGAACTTCTCCACATGGACTTAATGGGACCCATGCAAGTTGAAAGTCTTGGAGGAAGTAGGTATGCCTTTGTTGTTGTGGATGATTTTTCAAGATACACCTGGATAAACTTCCTCAAATAAAAATCAGACACATTTGAAGAGTTCAAAGATCTGTGCACAAGACTTCAAAGGGAGAAAGACAGCCCAATCATAAGAATTAGAAGTGATCATGGCAAGGAATTTCAGAACTCAAGGTTTGCAGAATTTTGCTCAACAGAAGGAATAGCACATGAGTTCTCCTCTCCAATCACACCACAACAAAATGGGGTTGTTGAAAGGAAGAACAGAACCATACAAGAAGCAGTAAAGGTTATGATACATGCAAAGAAACTACCTTACTACTTCTGGGCAGAGGCAATGAATACAGCATGCTATGTTCATAATCGTGTTACACTAAGAGCAGACACCTCTACCACTCTGTATGAGATCTGGAAAGGAAGAAGACCCAATGTCAAACACTTCCATGTCTTTGGAAGCAAATGCTACATCTTGGCTGATAGAGAACAAAGGAGAAAGCTAGATCCCAAAAGTGATGAAGGGATTTTTCTTGGCTACTCTACAAACAGCAGAGCCTACAGAGTCTTCAACAACAGGACCAGAACAATGATGGAATCAATCAATATTGTTGTCAATGACTACCCTGATGAAAAAGTGCATGATGATGTACCAGATGTGGGCACGTCAGACCCCCTACCTGAAGAATCTGAAGATGAAGAAAATTCTGAGAAAGCATATCAAGAACCAGATCAAGGTCAAACAAGCAAAGGTCCTTCCATCAGAATCCAGAAGAATCATCCTAAAGAACTCATCATAAGAAATCCAGAACTACCAGTCGTGACTAGGTCAAGGGAAGTAATCTCTAATGCTTGCTTCGTATCCACCATAGAACCAAAGAATGTTAAGGAGGCCTTGACATATGATTGTTGGATTAATGCAATGCAAGAAGAATTGAACGAGTTCAAGAGGAATGAGGTGTGGGACTTAGTTCCAAGACCTGATGGGGTCAACATCATAGGCACCAAGTGGGTGTATAGAAACAAGTCTGATGAAAATGGTGTTATCACAAGGAACAAGGCCAGACTTGTAGCACAAGGATACTCTCAGATTGAAGGCGTAGACTTTGATGAAACCTTTGCTCCAGTAGCACGTCTAGAGTCTATAAGGTTACTTCTAGGAGTGGCAAGTATTTTGAAGTTCAAGCTTTTTCAAATGGATGTGAAGAGTGCCTTCCTCAATGGGTACTTAAATGAAGAAGTATATGTAGCACAGCCAAAGGGATTTATTGATCCTAATCTCCCAGATCATGTCTACAAATTGAAGAAAGTTTTGTATGGGTTGAAGCAAGCTCCTAGGGCTTGGTATGACACGTTAACCATGTTCCTTCTACAACAAGGGTACAAAAAGGGTAAAACAGACAAGACCTTGTTTGTGAGACAAGAAAAAGGAAAGCTCATGATAGCACAAATCTATGTAGATGATATTGTGTTTGGAGGCATGACAGATGCTTTGTTGAAACAATTTGTGCATCAAATGCAATCTGAATTTGAGATGAGCCTTGTAGGTGAATTAACCTATTTTCTTGGCCTACAAGTAAAGCAAATGGAGGACACAATATTCATCTCTCAAAGAAAATATGCCAAGAATATTGTGAAGAAGTTTGGAATGGAGAATGCAACACACAAGAGAACTCCTGCAGCAACTCATATCAAACTTACCAAGGATGAGAAAGGTGTCAGTGTTGATCAAAGCCTATACAGAAGCATCATTGGCAGTCTACTTTACCTCACAGCAAGTAGGCCTGATATCTCCTTTGCAGTTGGTGTATGTGCTAGATACCAAGCTGAATCCAAGATGAGTCATATCACACAAGTCAAGAGAATTCTGAAGTATGTAAATGGCACAAGTGACTATGGAATCATGTACTCTCAAGGTGAAGACTCAAGGTTGACAGGGTTTTGTGATGCTGACTGGGCAGGCAGTGCAGATGATAGAAAGAGTACCTCAGGTGGATGTTTCTTTCTAGGCAACAACCTAATTTCATGGTTCAGCAAGAAATAGAATTGTGTAGCTCTTTCGACAGCAGAAGCTGAGTACATCGCAGCAGGAAGCAGTTGTTCTCAATTGCTTTTGATGAAGCAGATGCTAAGTGAGTACAATGTGGAGCAAGATGTGCTCACATTATACTGTGACAATATGAGTGCTATAAATATTTCCAAGAATCCTATCCAACACAGTAGGACCAAGCACATTGATATTCGTCACCATTTTATCAGGGATCTAGTTGAAGACAAGGTCGTGACCTTTGAGCATGTAGCCACAGACAATCAACTGGCTGACATTTTTACAAAGGCTTTGGATGCAAATAAGTTCGAGACATTAAGAGGCAAACTTGGTATTTGCCTTCTTGATCAACAATAGCAATCTTGCTATTAAAGGGTGCAACGGAAACCTGCCTACAACTTCCGTTTACTTATGCACGCTATCCAAAGGCAGTCATCACAGGTTTTTATCAACAAAATATATCAAGACTATTCCACCTTTCACACTGTGATGAAGAACTATGAAGAAGATCCTGATGTAGAGCTCAATGTGGTCCACGTTGGAGTCTCTGAGAAGAAGAAGCCTTATCTGGAGCTGAAGACTACAAATCATGCTATCTGTAAGAGCATTACCGAAGGCAAGGTCAAAGTATGACCTTTTTGATATAGAAGGAGTAGATTATGTGCAATACAACTCAAAAGCATTTAAATTTGTAAGCATAGGGCATAATGATAATCATAATCATAACAATATGGATGATTCATTGTGCTTAGTCATAATCATCGAAATATGGATGACTTTTATGCTTAGGATCACAGTCATAACAATATGGGTGACTTAGTTACAATCATAGAAATATGGGTAACTTGTACTTGCTTAACTATGAAAGCACATACAGCAACCATGAAGAATGAAGACTACAAGACTATGGATTGCTGGACTATATGGATTCTGTGAAGACAACTACTGAAGAAATTGAAGACTACTGAAGCATCACTTTTTAAAGACCTTGGTCATGTGATGATGCTTAGATCATTTGTCAAAGATTCATCTACTCTGTATATTGCACATTCGATGACCCCGGTACTATTTAATTACTCTTTCTGATCTTAAACTTTTTGTCAACATTATGGCTAAAAAGGGGGAGAAAAGATAAGTAGTATATCTAGGGGGAGTGAGAGGAAAGGTAGTGCAATATGTTTACTCTGGTACATGATGTGATACCAGATGTGTGCACATCGTTGAAGACAGATTGTGCTTGTATTTCTGCACATATTTTTGAAGACTTTGAAGAACCAGACGAATGAAGACTGATCCTTTGAAGACTGATGAAGATGGGGCTTGAATTTAGGGGGAGTAAAGATTTTACTGAAGCTGCTGAAGACACTTCCCCTCTTTACTGTGTGCATGATTCATCACCATGCTGGTATGTTGGGAGTTCTATTCTCTCAAAAGATTGAGGCAAGATTCCGCTGCTGCAACGCCTCTGATGTTCTAATTATTCTCTCCAAAGTCTAGTGGCTGACTCAAAAGGTTATTTTAGCCACAATTTTCCAAAGGGGGAGATTGTTAGTGTTTTCAACCTGCAAGGTTGAGTTTATTTTAGGGTTGGCTTCATTTGTTAAAATAAGCCTTTGGTCCAGATGTGGTGACTGATGTGCACACATGTGGTACCTGAACTGAATACCTTATAAACGCGCTTTCAAATATTTGCGTGTGATCTTTGAAAAAGATTTAAACTTATCCAAGCTAGCTTGCGCGCCAAGGAACGAGCTGAAAGATTGAAGAAGATTCAGAAAAGATTTAAAAGCTGGTTTGTTATTAGAAGATTGAAAAAGATTCAAAAAGATTTAAAACAAAACATATCTTTTAATTTTAAGATCATATCTTTTATTAAAAGATTAAGTTTGTTTTTTTAAATACAACAAACAGCTACCAGATCTCGTTCTATATAAAGGAGTGCTGAAGACATGTTTCATTCACTGAAATCAATATTCATAAATCTAGTCTTTAGGATTTCAAGTCTTTGTCCCTAGGTGTTCTTGTTTCGTTTGAAACTTGAATTAGAGTTGTATTTAGCTCTTAAGCTTTTAAGCATAGAGCTGTTCTTTTCTTGGTTCTAGTTTGAAACAAGAATTGAACTTTGAATCACTCAAAGCTTTGAAGCACGAGTTAGTTCTTTAGTTGAGGAGCTTATCTCCTTAATTGAGTTTGTCAAAACCCTTGTGGTATAGCAAGATTCTTGTGGGAACAAGATTGTACAATTCCTTGTGGTGGCAAGGTACTTGCGGGAGCAAGACTAAAATCCCTTGTGGTGGAGCAAGGTCCTTGCGGGAGCAAGGTGGATAGGCTGGGAATTGACTGGGGGAAGTCATATCTTGTGGTAGAGCAAGGTAGGGTTACACAAGGTAGTTGCTAAGCGAGAGGTTGTAAACGGGGAGTTTAAGCATTGAATTAGGGCTATCATAGTGGATTCATTCCTGGAATGGTATCCCCCAGACGTAAGTGAGTTGCACTGAACTGGGTTAGAAGAATTTTTTAAACTACCCAAAACACAATTCAACCCCCCCCCCCTTCTTGTGTTTTTCACACCTTCAATTGGCATCAAGAGCCCGGTTTTGCTTTTATCACCTAACGATGAGACATTTTCTTTTTGAAAAACACTATGACTGAAGGATCTTCAGGTGGTAACATGAAAGCAGTTTCTCATGACTATGATGTAGAAGATAAGACAAACAACATAGCACCAAAGTTCAATGGAGATGTTTCTACCTTTTCCTGGTGGAAAGATAGAATCTACAGTCATCTTATTGGTTTAGATGATGAGCTTTGGGACTTGGTTGAAGAAGGGGTAACTTTCCAAGGACTTGATGAAAAGGGAAAGTTATCTGTTGAAGAAAGAAAGAAGTTTACTCCTACAGACAAGAAGGCTTACAAGAAGCACCACAAGGTCAAGGATCTTCTCATTGGTTGAATAACTCATGATGAGTATCTCAAGATCATAGATAAATCCACTGCCAAAAGCATTTATGACTCCTTGTGTTCCACATATGAAGGAAACAAACAGGTTCAAGAGGCAAAGGCTACTCTTTTGATCCAACAGTATGAACTCTTTATAATGAAGGATGATGAAAATATTGAATCTATGTATTCATATCTTGTGGTAGAGCAAGGTAGGGTTACACAAGGTAGTTGCTAAGCGAGAGGTTGTAAACGGGGAGTTTAAGCTTTGAATTATCTTGCATTAGTTGAAAAGCCATGATACCACCTCCAATCATTCACCACCCACCATAGGGGCACTAATCGTCATGCATTAGTTATGTCATTTCATTCATGCAAATAATCGTCATGCATTAGTTATGTCATTTCATTCATGCAAATAATCGTCATGCATTAGTCATGTCATTTCATTCAAGCATCAGGTATGCCCCATACCACAAGACCAATGACTCAGTAAAAACCAAATAGCTAAATCAAACATCCACAATCAAGAACCTAATCTTGTATTGACAATCCTTCAAAGTCCAATCATTATTGGAAAACCCACTAAAAGTCCAATCATTATTGGCAACCACTCAAAATCCAATATTCAATGGAACCCAAATAAAACCCAGTGTTCGTTATAACCCATGTTGAAACCCGACTTCCAATAGCACACAACCATTTCATGTCATCAACCATTTCATGTCATCATATACATGCATTTCATTTCATGCATAAATAATCATAATAAACATGCATTCATAAAGCAGGCTCAAAAGTTTTTCCTCGAAGAATACAGCTTTTGGTCCCCTAATCATCAAGAAAGGCAGTCTGACCTTTTTCCTAGCAAGTCGGTTGGTAAACTGTCTCCCTAGCAGATTAGTTGAAAAATCATATCCAATCTCTTCCCCAGTGAATCTTTTGAAGATATCATTATACAAGGGATTGGCCGTCAGTTATAAGCAACGATGCTCGAATCTACTTAATCCTAGCAATGATGCCCGAGTCTGCAAGGATCTACTCAAATAAGCAACGATGACCAAATCTGCTTATCTTCTACAATGCAAGCAATGATTCCCGAATCTGCTTAATCCTAGCGATGATGCCCGAGTCTGCAAGGATATACTCATCTTTCTCAAATAAGCAACGATGACTGAATCTGCTTATCTTTTACAATGCAAGCAACGATGCCCGAATCTGCCTAATCCTAGCAATGATGCCCGAGTCTGCAAGGATCTACTCAAATAAGCAACGATGCCCGAATCTGCTTAATCCTAGCGATGATGCCCGAGTCTGCAAGGATCTACTCATCTTTCTCAAATAAGCAATGATTGCCGAATCTGCTTATCTTCTACAATACGAGCAAGGATGCCTGAATCTGCTTATTTCCTACAATACAAGCAAGGATGCCTGAATCTGCTTATTTTCTTCAATGCAAGCAATGATGCTCGAATCTGCTTACTCATCTTGATCTTAGCAAAAATGCCCGAGTCTGCAAAGATCAACCTATCCTATTCAATAAGCAAGGATGCCTGAATCTGCTTATTTTCTTCAAATGCAAGCAATGATTCCCGAATCTGCTTACTCATCTTGATCTTAGCAATAATGCCCGAGTCTGCAAAGGTCAATTTATCCTTTTTCAATAAGCAAAGATGCCTGAATCTGCTTATTTTCTTCAAATGCAAGCAATGATTCCCGAATCTGCTTACTAATCTTGATCTTAGCAATGATGCCTGAGTCTGCGAAGATCCACCAACAATTTTCAATACAAGCAATGATGCCTGAATCTGCTTATTCTCTCCAATCAATGATGCTCGAGTCTGCATCGATCCATCAATTATCTTCAGCTTTGTCCGGTTCCCCAATAGGAATGACAACAAGCATCTTCAGCTTTGTCCGGTTCCTCGACAGGAATGACAACAGGTATATTTGAGTTTCCCCAGTAGGAAAGCAAAACAGGTATACTCGATCCACTTATCTTTCATCAACATTCATTTCATAGCAAAATTAGGGCATTCTGTATTTAATTACCTTTTACCGTAAGAGTACGAACACCGAGGTCATTCGCACTCATGCGGTCTAAGCTAATTAAATAGGGGCAGCTGTCATACCCTAATTTTGCCCCATGATTTTTTTTCACAATTTTGCATTTATTAGAAAAAGTCAACAAAGTCAACTTTGACTAAAAAGTCAACAAAGTCAATTTTTAAATTGAAAAAGTCAAAGTTGGCACTCAAATAAATGGAATTATTTTTCTTGCATGATTTTGCATGGCATGATCATAAATGATGAATTTTTACCATTTTGCCCTTCCATTAAGTTTATTTCTTATTTATTATTTATTTTAATTAGTTACTTGCATTGCAAGAAACCTTTGTAACATCAAATTTTAAATCCTTTTTTCTCATTTTTAATCCATAACTATTTTGCATAATCACATTTCATCATCATGCATATTTTTATTTTTTGCATATTTATTTTATTTTATTTTTTTAAGTGTTATTTTTAATTTGTTATTTATTCCAAAAATCAAAAGAAATGCAAAAAAATTCCTAAAGCACTAACACATCATCACACAACCTAGAACCTTCTATCCATCTTCACCTCACCACAAAAAAAATCCTAACTAAAGCACAACCAAAAATCTCACAAAATATCATAAATCTCTTTCTCAATTTTACCCTTTTCTTAGCCAACAATTTCTATCCATTCTTAACCTAATTTCCCACTATATAAACACCAACAAAAGCCATCAGCAGCTAGAGAGAGAGAGGGGGGCGAAATTCATCATCAAACAACAACAACAACACAAATTTTTTTCTCTCATTTTTCTCACTTTTCTCAAAATCCAATCTCACTCAAATCTTAACCAAAACTCAAAATCTCTTCTTCAAACCTTCATCACACACTTCCAGTAGCTGAACCAACACCTTCAAAGCTTCAGAGATCAAGTGGAAATGGTGGATTAAAGCTCAAAGTGTCAAAGAGAAGGTTTGAGGTAACAAGGCCAAAATAAAGCTCAAAACAAGTAGGTTTTCGTGTCTCTACTCTAGTTGACATGCTGTGATGCTTTTCCCTAAATTATTTGGTTGAATTGTAGCTTATTTTGAGTTTGTATATGGTAGATCCGAAACTTTATGATTTTTTATTAATTTTTATATGCATGATCTGTAAAAACTGAGTTCATTTTCGTGTTCTACGTAATTTTCTGAGTGAAATGGTATACTCACTTTATTTTTTTGGTTAAGTTTTGAAATTTTAGTAGTGTTAAGTGGATGTGTTAATGGTGTTTGTTGTTGTTAATTTTACTGCGTTTTTTCTGCAAATTTTTGAGGAAGAAGAAGACCGTGTGGGTCCCGCATGCCTTTTCTCTTTTCTTTAAGCTTTTTGCCTTCCCGAGGAGACACAATCATCGCTCCAATGATTAGCCGCCGGCCAATGATTGGCTCACGCGTTTCCGTGCAGCCGCCGGCCATGATTGGCCACCTTGTTTTCCGTGCAGCCGCCGGCGGCTTCGTCTTATTCGTTTTTGTCTTTTTCCTTTTTTTTTTTTTTTATTTGACTGGGCTTTTCAGCCCAGAGATGCTATCTGCACCCCCAGGTTTTTACTAGCCTTCTTTATTTGCACCCCCCCAAAAAATGACTTAATTATTTTTTTAGCTTATTTCAAAAAGCACTTATTTGACCAGTAGCTTATTTAAGCTATTTTGGTCATTTTTACTGTGCTAAAATTTTTCTTCATGATTGTAGTACTTATTTCATGTTTTAACTTATTAATTAAGTTGTTTTCTAGCGTAATTAGTTTTTAGCTTATTTTAGAAGCACTTATTGGGGCAATAGCTTTTTCTAGGCTTATTGACCCAATTTAGGGTGCTGAGATCTTGTTTACATTTCCAGAATTAATTGATTTTACTTTTAGCTTATTTATATAAGTCATTTCGTAATTAAGTTGCTTTTAGCTTTTTTAATAAGTGCTTAAGTAATCCAAATTACTTCTTTAAGTACTTTTGGGTCACTTTCTTTTGCACATATTTTTTTCTAACCCTAATTAGCTTAGGTCAATCATGTTTGCTTATGTTTGCTTATTTATTGCATACTTATATGTATTAATTTAATTGCTCGCAATTTAATTTTCGTATCTTATTTAATTTATTCCTTCATACATGTTTATTTAACATTGCATATTTGCATTAATCATTTGTATCATTTCAATCTACGCATTCGCATTTGTGTTTGCATATTTCATGATTTACTTTATTATTATTATCATCTGTTTTGTTATTATATCTGCTTTGGTTCTCTTGATCTTGTCTTTTGGACTTTACTTTTCATAATAAATTAATCAAACTTTTTGCAATAATTAATGGATGAAAAAGGGAGAACTTGGCAGTTGCTTCGTTCTTCCCCGGGTTGTCTTGGTGACCAGACAGTTGACTAGTCACTCAAGCTACTCTCATTCTAAATGAATTCTAAAATAAACCAACAATCGTTTTTCTTTCGAATATTATTTCTTAATAATTAATCAAAGGCTTTTTATAAGAACTAAAGAATGAAAAGGAGAGAATCTGGCAGTTGCTTCTTTCTTCTCTGAGTTGTCTTGGTGACCGGACAGTTGACTAGTCACTCAAGCTGTTCTCATTATAAAATAAGCTTTAAAATAAACCAACCCCCGTACTTCTCTCAAACTTTATTTTTGAATAAACTTAATCAAAGGATTTCACAATAATGAATGAAAAAGGGAGAACCTGGCAGTTGCTTCGTTCTTCCCCGAACAGTCTTGGTGACCGGACAGTTGACTAGTCACTCAAGCTGCTCTCATTCCAAAAACAAGCGTTAAAACTTAACCCTACACACTTAAACTTCTTTTCAGAAAACATGGATATACGCTTTATCCATTCCTCTGACACATACACAGCTTAAGCCTCCAAGTGGAGCATACAAGCGTCGTTGTATCAGCGGAATGCGAACTAAACAACATCCGTTATTCAAACTCTTTTTTTACAATGGATACACGTTTTATCTATTCCTCTGACACACACACAGCTTAAGCCTCTAATTAGAGCATACAAGCGTCGTTGTGTCAGCGGAATACGAAATAAACGTTACCCATTTAAAATCAACCAACCACATAAACTTTTTTTACCAGAACTACGTGAGTTTTGAGTTTCCCATTGCACCGGGGAATACGTAGGAGCGGGCTCCTACAACCGTCAAACTCGATTAATAAAAACCTTTATTTTCTTTTGATTTATTTTGGAAGCGAAGTAGAGATTAAGTAAGAGATAAAAAGGCAATTTATTTCAAACCTACGCAAACAAACCCCAAACCACCTAAACGGTTCCCATCGAGTACGATGGATGCGAGGGGTGCTAACACCTTCCTCTCGCATAACCAACTCCCGAACCAAAACCAAAGGTTTTCGTGATATTTTCCTTTCCCCTCACGGGATAAATAAACGTCAATGGCGACTTCATTGTATGAATAATGGAAGTGATTTTCCAGCCCGCTACAGCTGGCGACTTCACTGGGGACTCTTGAGAGTTAAGCCCAGTTTAGTTGGTTTGCTTGTTTGTTTGCTATTTCCAGGTTTGCAATATCTTGCTTTATCTTTTATCTTTCTGTCAATTATATCTGCTTGGATTGGCTGTTTCTCTTCTTCTACTCCTTCTTTTATTTTTCTTTTGCCCTTGAGGCGTGGTTACTGTGAGAAGCTCTACACCCGAGCTTGAGAAAAGCTTAGGCTAAGCTAGGGGTCTTTATGTTGGGTCACCGGACAGTTGACTAGTGACTCCGGCATAATCACCTCGCCTAGAGTAGATTCTCTTGAGAATGTCAGGACACGGGACAGTTGACTAGTGTCTCTGATGTTTTCTTGGAGAGTCCATGACTCTAGGGACCTTTATTATCTGGTCTAGAACCAAACCTTGTTGTTAGGGACCTCTGTTTAGAACCCGTGTCAAGGTTGCTCAACGGCCTTACCTAGAGGAGATTTCCTTTTGGACACGTATGTCGTGAGCTTTGCAATAGCGACGTCATGTCCAAAGGGGTAATCCGTGATTCTAGGCACTTTATTAAACCTAGAACGACATGTGAGAGAGATGGGTTACAGGTAACGCTGAACTTTTGACCTCAGAAATGTTAATTTCACCTCTACTTCACCGCGACAGAATCTGCGTATCTGCTACAAAAGTGCATCCATGCATCCATGCACTCATGCATTCATTCATAAAAAATTCATGATAAAAAACTTTGCATGCATTTGCATTCATACAAAAAAGCATTATCTCATCCTCATTTGTCCATTTCAACAGTCATATCCCCGACACCAACATTGGACAAGAAACGCCTCTAAATTCATCATGGAAAATTGGCAAGAACAACATAACGACTTGAAGGGAGAGGTAGCCCAGTTGGCCGCAAAGATGGATCAGGTCCTTGAGATGTTAGCTAATCGAAACCAGCCATCACCACCAGTTGTGAATGAAGAAACAGCGACTACTGAACCTGCAAATGTGGTGTGGCCGACATTTGGTTTACCTCCTGGGTATACACCACCAGGTTATGTCCCTCTCGCGGATAGTGTTCCCTTTGTTCCCCCACCAGTCAACAACACGGAGAGTCAAACAGGGGCAACTTTAGTTCAGCCACAGCTTGTTCCATCTCAAGGAATTCAAGAGGACCCCAAAGAAGCTTACCTAAGTCCTGAGATACAAAGTGGTGAACCAAAACTTGATTTTACCATTCCTCAGTTGGAGGAAGCAAAGATGAAGTTCAAAGCTATTGAGGACCGGTTGAAGACCATGGAGGGAGTTAATGATTCCCTGGACTTCTCCAGCATGTGTTTAGTGCCGGACTTGGTACTACCTCCAAAGTTTAAGGTTCCAGAATTTGAGAAGTACATGGGTTTGAGTTGTCCAAAGAACCACTTGATCATGTATAGCAGAAAGATGGCGTCCTACGCCAATGATGACAAGTTGATGATTCATTGCTTTCAGGATAGTCTTGCAGGGGCATCCCTCAATTGGTACATGCAGCTAGAAGGAAGTCACATCAGATCATGGAGAGACTTGGCCAATGCTTTCATTAAGCAATATCAGTATAACTTGGATATGGCTCCCAATCGCACCCAGTTGCAGAACATGACTCAGAAGGAAGGTGAATCTTTTAAGGTATATGCCCAGAGATGGAGAGAGTTGGCTGCACAAGTGCGTCCTCCACTTTTAGAATCTGAGCTAGTGGACATATTCACTAATACCTTGCAAGGGGTATACTTTGAAAGGATGGTTGGCAGTGTTTCGTCCGTATTTTCTGACTTGGTGAAGATAGGCGAAAGAATTGAGAATGGAATCAAGAATGGTAAGATCCAAGCCACAAATGTGAATCAAAACAGTGCGAAAAAGTCTGCCAGTAGTTTTCCTGAAAAGAAAGAGGAGGAAGCTGATTATGTCACTTCCAAAAAGGGTTCGACAATACCAACTCAGATCCCGTACCGTCAGTATCCCTATGTGGCAGCAACATCCCAAGGGAAGTCTACTCAACCATTGTCCATGGCACCTCTGCAAGGTCAACAACAGCAACATAATGGATATCCACCGAAGAACCAACACGGGCCCCGAAAGGAAAGGAGAAATGTGCACTATGATCGTATACCCATGCCATATGGGCAAATCTTGCCACACTTACTCCAAAAAGGGTTGGTCCAGCTAAAGCCCCTTGACCCCGTGTCACCACCATATCCACCTGGTTTCGATGAGAATGCTAGATGTGACTATCATAATGGGTCTCTTGGACACAACATCGAGAACTGTAGGGGTTTCAAATACAAGGTTCAAGAGCTCATTGATCAGAAACTGCTGACTCTAAAGAAGAAGGAGAGCCCAATTGTGAAGGATGATCTGTTGTTCGGTCTTGCAGACCCTTATGAGGATGCTAGTTGAAGAATTCAAGGATTGAATCAAGCCATGAAAATATCATTTAAGCAGTTTCTTTCTTGTAATTTTCCTTTGTTTTGCTAAGTATTTACTTACAATTAAACTTTGTTTGTTTGGAATGTTAATCTTAATGAAATGATAATGCATGTTTTGAATTCATTCTTTCATGTCCATTCACTTTTCTCTCTTCTACTTCACAAAAGCAAAATATATATACTTCTCATTTTATTTCTTTCTTTATCATTTTTGTTTCAACAAAGATTGGAGAGAGGATGATGAAAAACGAAATAACCAAGTTGCTACAATATGCTTTCAAATAAAACTTTGCTGATGATGTAAGGCATTGTTTCAAACTCCCAAACACCGGAGAAATAAGGAAGTTAATCCGTAGTCACCCCCTTTGAGCCTAGAAGTTGGTGTTTCTTTCTATACGAAAAAACCCGCTATATTAACCCGGGGCAGGGTAGTGTTCAGTTAACTCGACCATGTGTTCGAGTTTCAAGAGAAAAGCAAAAAAATCAATAAGGTGTTCTTCATCACCCATTATCAGGGCAGTCACAATTCGCCAAACAAAATACAAAAAAAAAACAAAAAAAAAAAAAAAAGGAAAGAAAAACCCGCTAAGTCGAAACCTCAAAATGACTTAGGCAAAAATTAGGGTATCCCGCTAGACTAAAAAGCAAAAGAATATTCTAGGCAAAAGTCAGGGTCACCAAGATTCATGACAAAACAAAATCATGTGACCAAAACAAAGGCTAATGTGACTGCCACAACAAAAGGGAAACACATCTTTGGTTCCTGAACCATCACAATCTAAAAAACCTCTTAGGACTTAAAACTTGTGAGTTGAGTTAATTGAACATAGGGCTGAAGATCATCACGAAGAATGGGACGGGTTGAAATCAAAATTTTGAGCCTTATATCCTTTTATTCAAAAACTGTGAACCAGGCCACGTTATAACCCTCAAAAGACCTAATTGAAGCAAGGTTTATTTTGAAAGCATACGGTAGCAAGGTTGCGTTAACCTGACTCCCAAAAATCTTTTGTTAATATCTTACTCTCACACTTTCTTCCACAATATACATCCATTGTACATAAATACCATCTCAACTTCAATTTCAAAACTTGCATTAAAATGGCATTAGAATTACTATTCCAAACAAACAGGTTTGTCTGCAAGTATACACTTGACAATAAGGAAGTTCCAACTCTGAGTTGATACCGAGCAATCAACAAGAACCTTGGACTAATTTGGGGCAACTATCTCAGAACTTCACTTAATCTTGGGACACATCCCTTAGAAAGGTCATTCGGCATGGATTGAGTATCCTAAGATCGCATCATGGAAAGTGGTATCGAAACCCAGATTTCAAGGACCTAACAAATACGATCAAGACACTCCTAATCAGGGGCAAATCATCTTGGGATTCAGCCAATCAAGAGCAAACCCTTATGACTATGGGGTAGATCACATGAAGATCCTGATGGCTCAGCCAAGCATGTTCCAAGGGTGGATCAATCTAGAGGCAAAACACCTTGGGGGTCTGCCAGTCAAAAGCAAACTCTGATGACTAGGGGCAGATCACATGAGGATCCTGTTGGCCCAGCCAATCATGTTTCAGGATGGCTCAATCTAGGGGCATACCTCTCAGAAAGGGAGATTCAATATCAGTAAGTTGGCCAGAAATCAAGAAAAAGCCAAATACTTCAAATGCCCAACTGACTGGAGCAAGATAAGATACACAGGGGCAGGTTCTCCCTATATCTTCAAAGCTACTCAAGCAAAGCCTGATGAACATCTGCAAACATTGGATCCAGAATTCGTGTCAGGGATTAACTTCAAGCAACCATCCCGCGAAAAGCCATGATACCACCTCCAATCATTCACCACCCACCATAGGGGCACTAATCGTCATGCATTAGTTATGTCATTTCATTCATGCAAATAATCGTCATGCATTAGTCATGTCATTTCATTCAAGCATCAGGTATGCCCCATACCACAAGACCAATGACTCAGTAAAAACCAAATAGCTAAATCAAACATCCACAATCAAGAACCTAATCTTGTATTGACAATCCTTCAAAGTCCAATCATTATTGGAAAACCCACTAAAAGTCCAATCATTATTGGCAACCACTCAAAATCCAATATTCAATGGAACCCAAATAAAACCCAGTGTTCGTTATAACCCATGTTGAAACCCGACTTCCAATAGCACACAACCATTTCATGTCATCAACCATTTCATGTCATCATATACATGCATTTCATTTCATGCATAAATAATCATAATAAACATGCATTCATAAAGCAGGCTCAAAAGTTTTTCCTCGAAGAATACAGCTTTTGGTCCCCTAATCATCAAGAAAGGCAGTCTGACCTTTTTCCTAGCAAGTCGGTTGGTAAACTGTCTCCCTAGCAGATTAGTTGAAAAATCATATCCAATCTCTTCCCCAGTGAATCTTTTGAAGATATCATTATACAAGGGATTGGCCGTCAGTTATAAGCAACGATGCTCGAATCTACTTAATCCTAGCAATGATGCCCGAGTCTGCAAGGATATACTCAAATAAGCAACGATTACCAAATCTGCTTATCTTCTACAATGCAAGCAATGATTCCCGAATCTGCTTAATCCTAGCGATGATGCCCGAGTCTGCAAGGATATACTCATCTTTCTCAAATAAGCAACGATGACTGAATCTGCTTATCTTTTACAATGCAAGCAACGATGCCCGAATCTGCCTAATCCTAGCAATGATGCCCGAGTCTGCAAGGATCTACTCAAATAAGCAACGATGCCCGAATCTGCTTAATCCTAGCGATGATGCCCGAGTCTGCAAGGATCTACTCATCTTTCTCAAATAAGCAATGATTGCCGAATCTGCTTATCTTCTACAATACGAGCAAGGATGCCTGAATCTGCTTATTTCCTACAATACAAGCAAGGATGCCTGAATCTGCTTATTTTCTTCAATGCAAGCAATGATGCTCGAATCTGCTTACTCATCTTGATCTTAGCAAAAATGCCCGAGTCTGCAAAGATCAACCTATCCTATTCAATAAGCAAGGATGCCAGAATCTGCTTATTTTCTTCAAATGCAAGCAATGATTCCCGAATCTGCTTACTCATCTTGATCTTAGCAATAATGCCCGAGTCTGCAAAGGTCAATTTATCCTTTTTCAATAAGCAAAGATGCCTGAATCTGCTTATTTTCTTCAAATGCAAGCAATGATTCCCGAATTTGCTTACTAATCTTGATCTTAGCAATGATGCCCGAGTCTGCGAAGATCCACCAACAATTTTCAATACAAGCAATGATGCCTGAATCTGCTTATTCTCTCCAATCAATGATGCTCGAGTCTGCATCGATCCATCAATTATCTTCAGCTTTGTCCGGTTCCCCAATAGGAATGACAACAAGCATCTTCAGCTTTGTCCGGTTCCTCGACAGGAATGACAACAGGTATATTTGAGTTTCCCCAGTAGGAAAGCAAAACAGGTATACTCGATCCACTTATCTTTCATCAACATTCATTTCATAGCAAAATTAGGGCATTCTGTATTTAATTACCTTTTACCGCAAGAGTACGAACACCGAGGTCATTCGCACTCATGCGGTCTAAGCTAATTAAATAGGGGCAGCTGTCATACCCTAATTTTGCCCCATGATTTTTTTTCACAATTTTGCATTTATTAGAAAAAGTCAACAAAGTCAACGCTTTGACTAAAAAGTCAACAAAGTCAATTTTTAAATTGAAAAAGTCAAAGTTGGCACTCAAATAAATGGAATTATTTTTCTTGCATGATTTTGCATGGCATGATCATAAATGATGAATTTTTACCATTTTGCCCTTCCATTAAGTTTATTTCTTATTTATTATTTATTTTAATTAGTTACTTGCATTGCAAGAAACCTTTGTAACATCAAATTTTAAATCCTTTTTTCTCATTTTTAATCCATAACTATTTTGCATAATCACATTTCATCATCATGCATATTTTTATTTTTTGCATATTTATTTTATTTTATTTTTTTAAGTGTTATTTTTAATTTGTTATTTATTCCAAAAATCAAAAGAAATGCAAAAAAATTCCTAAAGCACTAACACATCATCACACAACCTAGAACCTTCTATCCATCTTCACCTCACCACAAAAAAAATCCTAACTAAAGCACAACCAAAAATCTCACAAAATATCATAAATCTCTTTCTCAATTTTACCCTTTTCTTAGCCAACAATTTCTATCCATTCTTAACCTAATTTCCCACTATATAAACACCAACAAAAGCCATCAGCAGCTAGAGAGAGAGAGGGGGGCGAAATTCATCATCAAACAACAACAACAACACAAATTTTTTTCTCTCATTTTTCTCACTTTTCTCAAAATCCAATCTCACTCAAATCTTAACCAAAACTCAAAATCTCTTCTTCAAACCTTCATCACACACTTCCAGTAGCTGAACCAACACCTTCAAAGCTTCAGAGATCAAGTGGAAATGGTGGATTAAAGCTCAAAGTGTCAAAGAGAAGGTTTGAGGTAACAAGGCCAAAATAAAGCTCAAAACAAGTAGGTTTTCGTGTCTCTACTCTAGTTGACATGCTGTGATGCTTTTCCCTAAATTATTTGGTTGAATTGTAGCTTATTTTGAGTTTGTATATGGTAGATCCGAAACTTTATGATTTTTTATTAATTTTTATATGCATGATCTGTAAAAACTGAGTTCATTTTCGTGTTCTACGTAATTTTCTGAGTGAAATGGTATACTCACTTTATTTTTTTGGTTAAGTTTTGAAATTTTAGTAGTGTTAAGTGGATGTGTTAATGGTGTTTGTTGTTGTTAATTTTACTGCGTTTTTTCTGCAAATTTTTGAGGAAGAAGAAGACCGTGTGGGTCCCGCATGCCTTTTCTCTTTTCTTTAAGCTTTTTGCCTTCCCGAGGAGACACAATCATCGCTCCAATGATTAGCCGCCGGCCAATGATTGGCTCACGCGTTTCCGTGCAGCCGCCGGCCATGATTGGCCACCTTGTTTTCCGTGCAGCCGCCGGCGGCTTCGTCTTATTCGTTTTTGTCTTTTTCCTTTTTTTTTTTTTTTTATTTTATTTGACTGGGCTTTTCAGTCCAGAGATGCTATCTGCACCCCCAGGTTTTTACTAGCCTTCTTTATTTGCACCCCCCCAAAAAATGACTTAATTATTTTTTTAGCTTATTTCAAAAAGCACTTATTTGACCAGTAGCTTATTTAAGCTATTTTGGTCATTTTTACTGTGCTAAAATTTTTCTTCATGATTGTAGTACTTATTTCATGTTTTAACTTATTAATTAAGTTGTTTTCTAGCGTAATTAGTTTTTAGCTTATTTTAGAAGCACTTATTGGGGCAATAGCTTTTTCTAGGCTTATTGACCCAATTTAGGGTGCTGAGATCTTGTTTACATTTCCAGAATTAATTGATTTTACTTTTAGCTTATTTATATAAGTCATTTCGTAATTAAGTTGCTTTTAGCTTTTTTAATAAGTGCTTAAGTAATCCAAATTACTTCTTTAAGTACTTTTGGGTCACTTTCTTTTGCACATATTTTTTTCTAACCCTAATTAGCTTAGGTCAATCATGTTTGCTTATGTTTGCTTATTTATTGCATACTTATATGTATTAATTTAATTGCTCGCAATTTAATTTTCGTATCTTATTTAATTTATTCCTTCATACATGTTTATTTAACATTGCATATTTGCATTAATCATTTGTATCATTTCAATCTACGCATTCGCATTTGTGTTTGCATATTTCATGATTTACTTTATTATTATTATCATCTGTTTTGTTATTATATCTGCTTTGGTTCTCTTGATCTTGTCTTTTGGACTTTACTTTTCATAATAAATTAATCAAACTTTTTGCAATAATTAATGGATGAAAAAGGGAGAACTTGGCAGTTGCTTCGTTCTTCCCCGGGTTGTCTTGGTGACCGGACAGTTGACTAGTCACTCAAGCTACTCTCATTCTAAATGAATTCTAAAATAAACCAACAATCGTTTTTCTTTCGAATATTATTTCTTAATAATTAATCAAAGGCTTTTTATAAGAACTAAAGAATGAAAAGGAGAGAATCTGGCAGTTGCTTCTTTCTTCTCTGAGTTGTCTTGGTGACCGGACAGTTGACTAGTCACTCAAGCTGTTCTCATTATAAAATAAGCTTTAAAATAAACCAACCCCCGTACTTCTCTCAAACTTTATTTTTGAATAAACTTAATCAAAGGATTTCACAATAATGAATGAAAAAGGGAGAACCTGGCAGTTGCTTCGTTCTTCCCCGAACAGTCTTGGTGACCGGACAGTTGACTAGTCACTCAAGCTGCTCTCATTCCAAAAACAAGCGTTAAAACTTAACCCTACACACTTAAACTTCTTTTCAGAAAACATGGATATACGCTTTATCCATTCCTCTGACACATACACAGCTTAAGCCTCCAAGTGGAGCATACAAGCGTCGTTGTATCAGCGGAATGCGAACTAAACAACATCCGTTATTCAAACTCTTTTTTTACAATGGATACACGTTTTATCTATTCCTCTGACACACACACAGCTTAAGCCTCTAATTAGAGCATACAAGCGTCGTTGTGTCAGCGGAATACGAAATAAACGTTACCCATTTAAAATCAACCAACCACATAAACTTTTTTTACCAGAACTACGTGAGTTTTGAGTTTCCCATTGCACCGGGGAATACGTAGGAGCGGGCTCCTACAACCGTCAAACTCGATTAATAAAAACCTTTATTTTCTTTTGATTTATTTTGGAAGCGAAGTAGAGATTAAGTAAGAGATAAAAAGGCAATTTATTTCAAACCTACGCAAACAAACCCCAAACCACCTAAACGGTTCCCATCGAGTACGATGGATGCGAGGGGTGCTAACACCTTCCTCTCGCATAACCAACTCCCGAACCAAAACCAAAGGTTTTCGTGATATTTTCCTTTCCCCTCACGGGAAAAATAAACGTCAATGGCGACTTCATTGTATGAATAATGGAAGTGATTTTCCAGCCCGCTACACCCATCTACTAACCAAACATCTGAAATAGACAAGGAGGAATTACCAACTGTACCTATACCAGTGATTCTTCCTTTCTGGTTCCCACCAAATCCTACTGTTCCACCCTCTTGCTGATTCAGGGTGTGGAACAAGAGCTTGTCTCCTGTCATGTGTCGAGAGCATCCACTGTCTAGATACCAGGAGCTTTCTCTTTTTCTTTGGGTGCTTACCTGCAGTATATATTATCTCAGATTTTGGTACCCATATTCTGATGGGTCCTCTTTGGTTAGTCCTAAGAACTTTATTCTTCTTCTTAGGATATTCAGAATGTCTAAAGTCAACTTGGCCTTTAGGAAAATGTTTAGGCTTTTGTTGTCCATTAGATTTTCCTTTTGAATGTGCCAGAGAACTAGTCACTAAGTTTGCTTTAGATGTACTGGTGCCCTTTTTGTTAACAGACTTTGGTACTCTAATAGCTTTGACTTTAGTAGACTTAGATACTGAAGTGATTGGAGTCTTGTTTTTCAAAGACTTAGGTTCAGAAGATGAATGATCTTCTGATGTCTTATCAAGTGATTCCAATGTCACAGGAGTATCTGGCACAGTCACAGGTTCTGAATTTCCTTCAGAATTAGAGTAAGGTTCAGAAGCTGATTTAAAGACAATTTTACTTGTGTTTCCTTTATCAGAAGATGAAAGGGAACCAAGTCCTTGTCTTTTATAATAATTGCAGCTTCCACCATGTATCATGGAAGTTACTCTAGTTTTGTCAATGTTATGATGAACAAACTCTTGAAGAGATACTTCGTACTCATCATAGGGTTTGTGACATGATCTGCAGCCGGTTTCAAGCACTTTAATAGTTTTAAGAGATTTTTGATAATCTGCTTGAATATGGCTGACTTTATCATTGAGCAGTTTAAATTTTTCTTTAAAAAAATCTAGCTCATTTGATTTTTCCATGTACTTTGTCATAACATCTTTCAAAGCTTTAGTAACTTGAGTAGTAGACAAATTAGAAATTACCTCATCAATATCATCAGTGTCAGACTCTGAATCGCTTTCATTTTCTGTTGCTCCAACAGCCATCAGAGCAAGATTTGCCTCCTCAGAGTCTTCATCATCATATAATTCATTTATGTCTTCCCATGTAGCCATTAGACTTTTCTTAGCTTTATCTTTAACATAACTTTTTCTACCTTTACCCTTTGAGTTGTGTTCAGGGCAATCAGCTATGAAGTGTCCAGGCTTTCCACAATTGAAACAATTTTTGGAGTCGTCATTCCTATCCTTGTTGTTTGAGTTCCTTACACCAGAGCCTCTGCTAGAGTAATTTTTGCCTCTCCTATTCCACTTCTGGAACTTCCTAGACAAGAATGCAAACAAATCATCGTCTGGTCCACCCTCTTGGTCATCTATGGAAGATTCCTCAGCTTCTGGCTTAACAATCTTAGCTTTCAGAGCCTTAGATGGAGCTGAAGTTGATGGCAGAGCCACTGACTTTAGCTTCTTCTGAGGCTCATCAGCAGATAGCTCAATCTCATGACTAATGAGAGAGCTTATCAGCTCTTCCAGGCTAAGAGTGTTTAAGTCTTTAGCTTCTTGGATAGCAGTTACCTTAGGCCTCCACCTTGAAGGTAAGCTTCTCGGAATCTTCCTTACATGATCAACAGTTGTATAACTCCTCTTCAGAATCTGGAGTCCTTCCACTAGGACCTTGAATCTAGAAAACATAGTTTCTATATTCTCATCATCCTTCATCTTGAAGAGTTCATACTGTTGAATCAGAACAGTAGCTTTTGCTTCTTGTACTTGCTTATTTCCTTCATAAGTAGAACATAGAGAGTCATAAATACTCTTTGCAGTAGATTTGTCTGTGATCATAAGGTATTCACTGTGGGTTATACATCCAATCAGAATATCCTTAACTTGATGGTGCTTCTTGTATGCCTTCTTATCCGTAGGAGTGAACTTCTTTCTTTCTTCAACAGGAAGTTTCCCTCTTTCATCAAGACCAGTAAAAGAAACTCCTTCCTCAACAAGATCCCAAAGCTCATCATCTAATCCAATGAGATGACTGTAAATTCTATCTTTCCACCATGAAAGCATAGAGCCATCACCATTGAACTTAGGAGCCTTGTTGTTGGATTTATCATTAGAGGTGTCGTAGTTAAGAGGAACAACATTCAACGATGGTGAGGGTCCTTCAGCCATTGTGTTCTTTAATCAGGAAACTGTCTCATTGTTAGGTGATAACGACAGAACCAGGCTCTAGATGCCAATTGTAGGTGTGAAAATAACACAAGAAGGGGGGGTTGAATTGTGTTTAGGGTAGTTTAAAAAATTCTTCTAAGTATAAGAACTTATCAGAGGTTTGCAGCGGATCAAAACTAAACACAACCAACTATCTTCTGATGAAAGTAAAGAGATAGAGAGAGAGAGAGAACGAGACAAAGAGTTTTATACTGGTTGCCCTCACAAATCGAGAGTACGTCCAGTCCTCTTGTACTTCCAAGAGAGTTCACTATAATCACACAAGATTACAAATGCTCAAGCACAAAAGCAAGAGACTTCCAAATGCTCAAGTCCACAGACAAGAGACTTCCTGTTGCTCAAGCACGCATGCAAGAGACTTCACAAAACTAAAGATAAGATAAACAGAGTCTGAACAAAATATATACAAATCAATGTTCAGCAAATAAATACAACTCTTAAAAACAAGACTTAACTTAGAATCTAAAATAATGAATTTTAAGGTTCAACTAATGATTAACAGAAGCTGAAGCTGGAGTCTTGGATTTGAAATGTGAGTTCAAGTTGTATTTGATGTTTTGTGCTTTAGGACGTTTTTGCAGAGTAACAGCGCTTTCAAAATTGTTCAAAGTGTTGTTGTCCTTAAGCTTCAAATCTGCTCCTATTTATAGATGAAGGTGGAGCGTATAAGATTTGAATCAACACCGTGAGATTGTGCCAGCTGGTTGTTGTACGAGATATATCCATATCTGGTAATCTTAAAATACGATCAATCTTGGAGAAAACGTTGTTGCCAATTCCGGTAAAGAAATCGTACAATAGTACTAACATCATTATCCTGAGGATAAGATTGATTGCCAGCTTTTAAAATGTCAGAACATGATGATATGCCAATCATGGTTGCAGAGAATGTTCTTCAGACAAAACGGCTCTCACTGCTCTTATCAGAGTCTGATATCTTCAACTTCAGATTCTGATAAGTAGTCTCTGAAGAGTAGTTTCTGGCCATGTATATGATGCATCTTCTGATGTCTTTGAATCTTGGTCAGAATCTGCTTCGTCATTCAGAGCTTCAAGAGTGCATTAGATGAGTATAAAAATTAACTTGTATACCTGCACACTTGTATATAAATAATCAGTATACCCTATTGTATATTAATACTTTTTGTTATCATCAAAACCTAAATGAGTCATGTCAGAACATCTTTTGTTCCAACAAATTATTCATCCAAAAATTGATGTATGAAAAATTTAGAATAATCTCCTACATAAATTAAAATAATAGAAAATGAGGATCACATATACGTGCTCGTCTGACCCGCTATGAAATAATAAAAATAAGGTAAAATTATATCATTGATCCTTTATCTTTTTCATTTGTAAAAAAATTGGTCTTTATCTTATATTATTTTACACAATTGGACATTAAATTAAAGTAAAAAATTGACTAACGGTGCAAATCTTAGTAAAGATAAAGGACCAATTTATTAAAATAAAAAATAAAAGATCAATTTGTTACAAATAAAAAAAATAAAAGATCAATTTATTACAAATAAAAAATAAATGGTTAATCTATCTTTTACTTATAAAAGGAAACTCCTCATTAGCTCCTATGCAAGTATTTTGCCTATGTGGCACTTCTAAAAAAACTCCACATCCCTATTGAAATTTTACCAACTAATATCTAAAAAAATATAAATAATAATGATAATAATTCAACAAAAAAATAAATAATAATAACCATGTATATATTTATGGTACTTAACTATTAGAACTCTATTAGAATTGTAGGTGATATTATAAAAATTACCCACCGTAATGTATATATGATCACTATCATTATTATCATTTTCATTACAATAATAATAGTTATTATAGTCTATAATAGTATATTATGCATGTTGTGGCTGTTCATATTCATAACATAAGTAACTAATGGAATTTATGCTCTAATGAAATAATGCATATTCTATTCATATTCATAACTCTCTATAATACTTTAATGAAATAACTCACTCACCAATTTATACATGTTCTCCCACACTATATATAAATATCTTTAGCAATACTATTCCCAAACATCTATCTCCATTTTCATTTTTTTTCTTTTGCATTTTTTTACAAAATTGAAATCAGATTTCATTCACATAAATATACAATGTCCAAAGTTATAAATATTTGTTCATGTCTCCGATGGAAAAAAAATGTTTATCTTGGCTATCATAAAAAAAAAATATGTTCTATGCACACACATAAGAAAAAGAATATGGAAGATCCATATTATGTTTTTTCTTTTATTAGTTGCTATATCTATTGTATGACTTCTCATATTCCCATTCATTCATATGTAGGTTGGATAAAATTTCCATATTTTCAATCGAATATATTTCATTAAATGTGATTAAAAGGCTTTTTTTTTTACAGGTTGAAAGAAATCAATTTTGCCCGAAGATATGATGCTAATAGATGAAGGAAATATATGTTGTTCAACTTCTATATTTCATTGAATGTGTTTAATTTTTTTTCCTTTTCAGGTTAGATAGTATTCTACATTTTTTTATATTGTTCAACTTCTATATTTTAAACATTGTTTGTGAGAATATAATTGCAAATATTAATTAGCAATATATATGACTTCTTCATGTTTGTTAAATATATCAGTTTAAAAGCTTTCTTATCATATATATATATGCTTTTATATCACATTATTAACATGAATTAATATCAAAACAAGAATTATATTTTAATAATATGAGAGACCTTACATAGATGAGTAAAGTAAATAGGTACATCATGTAGTGCGTAATTTTCCGAGAAAAACCAAAGGATGAAAAAGAAAAGACCAAAGATGAATCATAAAACATAAATAAATGAAGATTTATTTAAATTTCACCCACTCTTTTATATATCCAATAATCAAGGTTATTTTTGTTTCATTTTTATTATTGTTCAACTTCTACATTTTAAAGCTTATTTGTGAAAATATAATTGAAAGCATTAGTAATATATGACTTCTTCATATTTGTTAAATATATCGGTTCAAGAACTTTCTTATCATATGCTTTTTATATCATATCATTAACATGAATACATTTGTTTTTTGGTAGCTACATAGGCATATGGTGGATAAATCAATGAGAAATACTCATTAAGTTTTTTTTTAAAAAAAAATTGCAAAGAATTTATTGAGAACACTATTCTATGCCCAATGAGTACATAAGGAATAGAAAAAAAAATTACATTTCTACACTAATGGAAGTACAAAGGCTAAAAGACACATAATCATTAAGACTTTTCTCAAGTTTAAAAACTCAATACATTTAATCTATAACAAAATTGAAAAACTCCAATTAAATACTATTAAATAAAAAAGACAAAAAAAAAGAGGCAAAATTAACCTCTCCAAATAAAAAAATAATCACCAAAGAAAAGAATTTAGCATAGTAAAAAGAAAAGATAAACCATACCACTGGCTAAAAAAAATCTGATTACCGCACATTTAAATATATGTTATCCTCTATTGTATATTCAATTGCACCCTTTTATTATTTACCCATTTTGTATTTCTTATACTTCATATATGTTTTGATTAATCCATATTTTATGGTTGGATATAGACTAAAATTACTCTATTATATTAACCGGCCAAATTATCTTGAAAATTGATATAATTCTTATATACTTTGTTCTTATTTTTTTTTTCTCTTATTGTCTACGAAATTCAATTAAAAGAGTTACTTCTACTATATTGTGGAGTGAAATAAGAAAGAGAGACAAAAACTATTTATATTGATTCAAATATTATTAAAAAAAGAGACTAAAACAAACAATAAATCTCAACAAGAAAAAGGAAAATACAAACAAAAAAAGATGAATTAAGTAAATAAAAAAAATGTAAGCCAATTAAGAATGGAATAAAAAAAATATAGACCAATAGATGAGACTTTACTTAGAGGAGAGTAAGAAATTGTGTTATTTAATACATAATTTTCGAAACAAGATCAATTGATTTTTTTAACACAACAAGATCAATTGATGAAAAACACAAAACCACCATATATATTAACCACAAGTATTTGATATGAAACTCCAAAGAAATCAATATTATAGCATAAGAATTGCACTTTATTAAATATATGAGACCTTACTTATAGGAGAGTAAAAAACAGTGTTATTTAATATCTAATTTTCGAAACAAGATCGATTGATTTTGTTTTTTAACACAACAAAATCGATTGATGAAAAACACATAACCACCATATATATTAACCACATTATATAATCAACCAGAGCTTCACAATCACTTCAACTAATTTTAGTATAAATGTTCATCTATGTTTCAAAAGAATTTTGCAAGCATGATTGTCTTTGCTCCTATTAAATAGAATAAAAGATACACCAAAATAAAATAAACTGTGATACATATCATCAAACATGTGAAATTTTATATATAAAGTATCCGCTTAGCTTTTATTATCTGTTCTCAAAATAATTATTATTTTGTTTTATAAAAATATTTTAAATATACATTTTAATCTAATCCGTCAGAACAATATCCATTAACTAATTTGTAATTTGTAACAATGAATTATTTTACTAATTACAATTTTTTAAGAGAGACAAAACTAACTATAAGTTTCAAGGAACACAAACCTCACAAAAAAAAAGGAGCAAGCAAAAAAAATGTACTAAGTACAATAGACTAAAAAATCGGGACTAATAAAGTTGAGATAAAATTCCACCAAATGACATGTGACTATACAATTGCAACTCATATAAAGAAAACTAAGATCTTATGCAATTACACTATAAAAATAAAATATAATGCATCCCTTGAAACTTAAAAATATTAAAAGAGATCTGTTATATTAAAATATAAACAAAATCATGATATAAATCAATAAAAAATCACATATTTCTAAACAAAATTTTATTTTTATACATATACTAATATTAAATATATTCATATTTTAAATGAATATCTATATCTAATTATACTTATCACAATAATTATTTTTCATTTATAAAAATATTTTAATTATATATTTTAATCGAACCCGTGCAACGCACGGGTTTATCCCTAATACTATCTATATACCTCTTAAAAGGAAGCTACAATAGCTCCTAGGCCTTCATTTTGATGATGTGGCACTCTAAGAAATTTTTTTCAATCTCTACTAAAACTTTGATTTTACCTCTTTTAATCTATTATTAAATATATAAAAAAACTAATGTATTATTATTATTAAAGAAGAGTTATAGGCTAAGTTAGAAACTGAAATTTTTTCCACTATCACACTTCCTAACCTTGCAACTTCTTACAAATGTAACCAACTTAATTAAAAAATTATTGCTAATAAATTTTTAGTTTAGCTCTAGCCTTTATAACCACCACTTCTCACATTTGTTTTCATTTTTGTCATACACATTTGACACTTACAATATTACTCATGAGATCATATACATCTTTAAATTGTGGAATATATCTACTATATTCATAGGTTCAAAAAATTCAATAAACATTTCATTTGCATAAAACAAATTGATGTTATAATTATTTTTTTTTGGTATTGTTTATAAATTTTATCCATAAGATTGATCAGAACTGTGAAAATAAACACTTGCCATAAACTATCCTTCATCCTTTTTATTTTATTTTTGTTTTTATATTTAACTTTTTGTTGAATAGATTGGTTGATAATTGTGATAGCTCAAGTTTGGAAAATCATACATAAATAGCACATTGATATTATCTTAGATCGATTTTATTTTTTGTGAATGTACTTGATTTTTTATTTTATCGCGTATATGCAGATCACAAGTTCTACCTCTGAATGTCACTCAACATTGAAAATATTTTAAGAGGAGGTAAGTAATGAAGAAACAATGCACTATTCCTCCTTTATTTTGATTTATATATTTGTGTATATTATTATTATTATTATTATTATTATTATTATTATTATTATTATTATTATAATTATAAGAGAAGCTTAGCTTATTCTAAACCTTCATTTTGCATATGTGACATGTTTTAATCTCTATTTATAATATAGTCCCTCAATTTATAGTCTTTGTGATGTAGATCACAATTCTACCTTTATGTGTCTCTCAACATTGAAAATATGTTTCAAGAGAGATAAGATATGAAGAAACAATGCACTATTTCTCTCCTTTATTTTGATAATTTATATATATATATATATATATATTTGTGTCTATTATTATTTTATTATAATTATAAGAGAATCTTAGGTTATTCTAAACCTCCATTTTCATATGTGGCTTGTTTTCATCTCTATTTAAATATTGTGCCTCAATTTATAGTCTTCGTGCATTAATTTCAAAGCCATGGTCTATATTTATTTTATTTGTTGAAAAAACAATAATATGTTACGATAATCATTTTGTAACTTACTTTATATTTATTCAAGAGAATGTGAATCTTTTCTTTTTATTTATTTATTTATCTATTTTTACTTATAAAAAGGAAGCTCCAATAGCTCATAGGTAAGCATTATGCTTACATGACACTCTCAAAAAGCTTCATACAATTCTACAATTCTACTGTGCAATAAATAATTCATATTCTAAATAAATAAATATAAATAATAATGATGATAATAATAATATATAATAATAAATAAACATTATTTCTAAGTCTCTATTTAAACATGACCCAACAATTTATTGTTCGTTTATCCATTCATCTCCAAAGCAATGGTTGTGACTTTCGGTTCAAGACCAATTAAATAGGAAGATGTGTAACTAATGTGAGGCAATTATATTACCACACATAAAGCACTTGATTGTTAGAATTCTTTTCAATCAATATAAGAATGAAATAGATTAATTTAATGTGTAATGGAACATGATAGAAAAAAAAAACTGCTTCAGCTCCAACTAATGAAATCAATTCTTATTAAAACACATTTTTATTGGGTTATGTATATTCACCTTCCATACGTGATGGTTACAAAACATTTTCAATTTGTGACATATATATAATTACATTTCAAGCAGGGGTTTTTGTGAATGGTAGATGGTGGCGGTGCTCAATCTCTTAGAATGTCAGATATGTGATTCGTTAAGAAATTTATATGCATATATAAGATTATTTAACATGTTATTGAAGTTTGTAATTTATATAAATGATTCTATTGCTCTGACTCTAAGCTTATAACATCTCTAATAATCTATTACTTCTTTTTGTAAGGATGAATATTGTTTTTATATATCAACTGGTGTTTTATTCAATGATTAATTAAATCTTAAGTTGAATATTTTATATTATTACTCTCATTGATTAATTATGTACATAATAGCAATCACAACCTAAACTATTCATTTGAAGCTTCATTTTGTTGTAGATGAACAAAACTAATGGATTACCAATTGGAGAATTTCTCATGATAATAATATCATAATATAATGGGTTGTAAAAATAAGTTACAATGTCGGCCTAAAAGTTAGTTAAAGGTTGCAACCAATGGCAATGTTGATGGAAAAAGTTATAGGAAATAAGGTCATCAGTTGAATACACAATGTATGAGATCTTACTTTCAAAAAATTGTGGAAGATAAATTTTCATAATGAGTAAGATTGTGAACCTAAGAGTGAAGTTAGTCCTTAATATAAGATGTTTATCTTTATTTACCAACAATTTATATGGGTTTACAAATTTCAGACCGAGAAAGAGGCAAATCTAGCAACATAGCCACATATAGCAAAAGAGGAGGAGATTGTATGATTGGAAATTACATATTGTTAGATCACTTTGGTGACAAAAATGTGACTAGGGTTGTATCCAACCACAAGTGATCAAGTAATACATACAACAAAAAAATCAAGGAAGATTTAGAGGAACATAATAGATTATGTTTGAAGAATTTTCAAATAGTTCAATAATAAACATATACTAGCTAACATCAAATAGGTTTTAGTGTATAAAAAATATATTCTTATTTTAACATTTATTTATTGATCTTAGTTGTTCTTTAGTATCAAGTACATATAATCAATGTTGATTTTTAAGTGCAATCTCTTAATATTTCACAACTATATATTGACCCACCACTCACTACAAAAAAATCAGTATTTTGCGGGGGTTATTTTAATGGTTTGCGGGGGTTTTTGACCCCCTCTAAATGATTAGCGGCGGTTTTAACAAACGCTGCAGTTATTCTCGCCACAAACATTTAGCGGGGGTTTTTAATGACCCCTGGTATCCTGTAGAAATTGCGGGGGTTATTTTGTAGAGGTTCAAAACCCCCAGTAAATGCTGAAATTCAATTTGGGTCTACCCCTTTTAAATGTGCATATAACAGGGTTTTTAACTCCTTTATTTACTAGAGGTTGATAACCCCTGCAAATTGCAAATGTTCATTTTATTTACTAGAGGTTGATAACCCCTGCAAATTGCACATGTTCATTTTCTTTAATATAGTTATACAGCTGGGGTTTTAACATCCTTTTTCATATTGTGCAGACATTAATAAGATAATCATGAAAATAAAGATATTGTGTAGAGATATTAATACTTAAAATATATAAATTGTAATTTCAAAACAAAACTACAAATTCAATATTCTAGTGGTATGTTTGTACTAGATAATTTGCAAGACAAAGCTCAAAATTCATAAAATTCTAGAGGTATAATTTTACAAAAACTATCTTAAAAAACATCCCATAGTGCCATCACTTGATGATAATCCTGTTGCATTCAACAATAAAGAGGTAGACTTGCATTCAATGGTTAATTAGGAAGATTTGCATCCGATGGTGAATTTGTATTAGGATGATTTGGACCATCATTTCCCTAGACAAATAAAATTAAACATAGTTATATACACTGAAATTTATAGCAAAACAATTTACAAAGGCTTCAATATAATTCATCACTATTGTCAATAAGAAAAAATATACAATTCATCACCAAACAACCAACACCCTAACCATTTTGGATATTTTTCTGTTTTTTGAAACAATGTACTATATGAACAAAATTAGATAAACATGATAATCATCGAATTTGAAATGATCCAAACAACAAATTGCTAGTTTTTTCGTCTCAGCCGCTAGAAATGTTTACGTTCAGGTTTTTAGCACTAAACAGGGGTGTTTTTGACTCAATTTAAGAGCTGAATCTATTAATGATATACATATTTTATGTAGATGTATGATGCATCAATCATAGTATTTTGATCTTACTGAGTTATGTAACACTTTTTCAGTTAAAACTATGTATACCTGTTGCAGGAAGCTGTTTGTCTCAGGTGTGGCGATGTAGGTTTTATAGAGGCGATAGTTTTTTGCAACAAGTGTCAGGCTTGTGCTCTAAAATATAATTCATCACTATTGTCAATTAGAAAGAAAAAAAAATACAATTCATCACCAAACAAGCAACACCCCAAGATGAACACGCATCAAGATTGATCTAAAATATCACACTTATTGAATGTTAATGGAAACAAAACATTTGTTTTAGCCATGCACTAAAGTCTAAATCATATGTTTCATCATTTGTCCAAAATACAAAAAAGAACTAAGTAAAAATATGTTAACATTTTCTAACAAGATGATTTTTCTTAGTGAGAATTAGAGACATGCACAGAACAACATAGGCAGCAATGGTAAATGAATATAGTTTAGTTATACTAGGCACTTACAATATGGTAAATAATTATTTGTTATGATAATTAAAATATGTTATACTAGTCACTTACATGTGGTAAATCAAAGAAGCCAGCTAAACTTTCAGGTATTTTCCCTTCCTTCATGATCACATAGGCCTTAAGTGCACTCACAGTGGTTTGAACTTGAGATTCTAATTGGATGCACCTCTCTTGCCAAGGGTTAGATGATGATGATGCAGCAACATTAGACGGAGAATAACTCAAATCTGAAATTCGAAGTCTTGTGTTCCTAAATACACCAGTAGGAGCTGCTCCCATTCCCATGCATCGCACTCTCCCGGAGTGTTCTGGCCCAAGCACTCTACCAACAACATCATTAGGAGAAACTTCTGATTCATTATTAGTACTTTGAGCTAAACCTTCTTCAATTTGTTCCTATAATAATACAGAAATATCAAGTTAAAAATTCATATGCTTAATATCCAAAATGTCTGGAAATAAAAAATTCAAGGTAAACTTACAACTATAGTCTTTGCAGCATCATTTACAAATGATCCATCTTTTTTTTTGTGTGTTTCAATGTATAGTTTCCCACGACTTGGTAGTTGCCCGGTTTCCAAAAGCTAAAATTGCAAAAGTTAAAATAGAACAGAAGCATTACTTAACAAACTATTATACCATGTAAATTAATGTCATTACCATCTCATGTCTTTTTCTTGCAAGAGGCTTAGAACCACCGGTGTGAGGAATCACTTGCTTGCTTCGAATTTCTTTATTTTTATTACAACGCTCCTGCCAACAACAATTACATGTTCTGTCATTAATCAAATGATTAGTTAAATAAATCATAAACCAATCAAAGTAATAAAAACATACCACTGTTTCTGGCTTTAAACGATAATTCACAAAATGTGCCCATTGTATGGGGTCTATACCCTTCGGAAAGTTACTAATTATCTCATCTCGGGTCTTTGATTTATCATAAAAATTATCCCATACTCTCTGCCTACTAGCAGCCCACTTCTTACCAATACTCATCTTGCAATATCGTTTTGCAAGTGCTTCGGTAGTCTTAAAACAAAATCGAGGCTATAAAAAACCAATGTTAGTTTTATAGCATTTATAAGCAAATGTTTGAAAATTTTTCACCAAAATCAAAATTATATAAATAAACAATGCTTATACTTTTAGAAATGTTTCAAAACAATCCTCAAAATACGAATTAGGAATGCCCATTTTTCCAGACCATCTTTCGAAGTTAATTGGAAACAACTTGCAATCAATTGCCAATGATCCACAATATCCAGCAAGTAATCCTTGAGCTTCACCATACGCTGCCCATTGATCATCAAATTCCACAATTATGCGAAGATCTTTAGAGAAATTATTAAGTTCCTTAACCTTGACCTTGATCTTCTTGATTTCATCCTTAGAATCTTCAACAATGAAAAAGACTTACATGATCAGAAGAAGAAAAACTTAAATTTTTAACTTATTGCAAATAAATATAAAATATACCTATTGCTTCAACAGTCCAATATGCATTAGAGACACGCCCACCATGTCTTGTAGGTGCCTGAGATTCTTGTGGGTTATTAGGAGTTGAAGATGAATCTAGTGGTGTTGAATTATTTGATGTAGCATGAGAGAATGTTTCTAGTGATTGAGATGACTGTACAGAATTTAACATTGGTGAAGAATGAGTCATATCTTGTATTGCAGGATGTGTAGCACATTGTGGTGAAGGTGCTTCCTTTTGTGGATTTTGGAAACGTTTCACCTTTACCATGGCTGTATATTTATCAAAAATTGAAGAAGATTAGAGCTAAATATAATGTATTAGTAGACACATAAATAAACCTTTCAAACCTCATATAGAAATAAGCTTGCAACAAAATCTATTAGAGCTAATCAGCCAAACAAATTACAACATAACAACAATAAGATTAGAGCTAATTAGCAGCAAAACAACCTCTAAACAAATAGATTGGCACCCTTAAAAAAAACTTATAGCAGTAGAAACCAACAAGGGACAGAAAACATACTTGCTGGCCGAACAACCCACAATAGCTTCCCTAAAAAATTCACCATGTAGGACACAATCACACAAAACAACTGATTCATAAATTAGATAAAGCAGAGCACAAAAACTAAGAGGATATATGCAATGGAATATTATTTAGCCATAAAACTAAGAGCAATTTTTTACTCTGACATGTGTGAAGATGTTGCTATGTTAGCAACCAAATTTGAGTCAATTACATCAACATTCATAACATTTGTAGCCAGCTGAGCATATTCATCATCAATGTTACTAAATTGCTCCAGATGTTGCTCTTGGTATGGCTCATTTTCATATACTACCTCTTCTACATCCACTCCCATTTCATATAAATCTCTTGGTTTTAAATGCACGGCAACACTCCATCCTTCATTAACCAAATCATCTACATAATACACCATTTGTGCTTGAGATGCCTCAATATAGGGATCATGGTCTTCACGATCACCAACATGAATTAATCTATCAAAATTAACACAATTAAATTTCCATTGATCTTTTTTATACCCTCGATCTCGCGTTGTATCTGCCCACTTACATTTGAAAAGAACAACATTGATATGACCATAATAGTTAATCTCAATAATATCTTCTAACTTCCCATAATAAGGCAAGTCTGCTTGCCTTAAGTTCTGATCAACACTACTTGAAACACAGGATGTGTTTGATGTTAAAAACACACCACTATTTTGTGTTCTTAATCCCTCTTCACGAGCCAAGGTTCGAAACTTGAACCCATTAACGTTATAAGCAGTGAATCTTCTTGCATTGTCCAATGGACCTCGAGCTAAAAACTTCATATCAGTAGACATTGTATCTATTGCTTCTGAGTTCAAAATCTAAATAAAGTGACTATATTAGTTAATTTTGAAAGCAAATATGACATTAGAACTATAGCTACATATTAATCACTTACCCGTTTCTCAAACCAACCGACAAACTCTCTACTTACTCTCTTTTCTATCTCTGCGGCTGAAGGTCTTCTTGACCTTAAACTTCTCTTTAAGAATTGTCTAAATTCACTACATGAATTAATTATAAAGCAATCAATGCACATGCTAGTATATGTAAAATAGTTTAATGACATATAGTTTATTACAATTACTTACTCAACAAATGATGTGACTATTGGGCAATTTAGAAGCACATAGCGATGTGCCTGTAATTTTTGCATTTGAGTCAGAGTAAACATTGATGAAGCTCCTACTGGTTTACCCAATTGAGGGAAGATAGAGGATACATAAGAAGGCTCATTTGGTTCATCACAAACACGCCTAGGTCTGTTGAATCTTGTCTCTATATCCTCCAGGTATCGAGAACAAAAAGTAAGGGATTCTTCAACTATGTATCCCTCAGCTATAGAACCTTCAGGTTGTGCCTTGTTACGTACGAATGACTTCAAATGACCCAATTCCCTACAGAAATTTCAGATATTAAATGTCATCAAGTTGGATGTATATAAAGAGATAGGTTAAGGTCAAGAGGTATGATTATCTTACCTCTCCACGGGATACATATATCTGTAATGCACAGGACCTCCAAGTTGTGCTTCCTCTACTAGATGCACAGTTAAATGAATCATAACTGTGAAGAATGATGGAGGAAATAACATTTCTAGGTGGCAAAGTGTAGACACAATGCGTTCTTGGAGTATTTGAAGTTCAGAATGATTCAAAGTTTTACTACATAGGACTCTAAAAAAAGAACAAAACTCCACCAAGACTGCAGTAACATGGTTTGGTAACAAATTGCGAATTGCTAATGGTAGCAGTTGTTCCAATATAATATGGCAATCATGACTTTTCAACCCAAATATTTTTTGTCGCACTTCATCAACACATCTAGAAATGTTACTTGAGTAACCGTCCGGTACTCTAACATTCTTCAAAGTTTTAAGAAACAACTTTTTGGTATCACGCGTTAGTGAAAACAAAGCAAGGCGGTATTTTCCCTTATCGTCGGGCCAAAGATCACGCCTTAAACCCATATCCCTCAAATCTTTTCGAGCATTGAGATGATCCTTTGACTTGGCCTTATCATGGAGCAATGTATACATGACATTGTCACAAACATTTTTTTCAATATGCATAAAATCCAAATTATGACGCAGCAGATTAGACTCCCAATATGGAAGTTCAAAGAATATACTTTTCTTATTCCATTGAGTTACTTTTTTAGAGAGTTTTCCTTTCCCATCCAACATTGCTTGTCTCCTTTTTTTAATTGTCTTTATCACTTTCCTCAAAATGTCTGATCCAGACAATTTTTTGGGTGGGTTTCTTTCCTCTATACGTCCATCAAACCGAGCACGATTTAGTCTGAATCTATGATTTCTACTTAAAAAACGACGGTGACCCATAAAACACCACTTTTTACTATGTTGGAGACGATAAGATTTTGCATCTTTGTTACAAGATGGGCAAGCCAGCCCAGTATGTGTGTTCCAACCAGAGAGCATACCTAGGCCAGGAAAGTCACTAATTGTCCAAAGAAGAGCCGCTCGCATTCTAAAAGTTTCATTTATTGATGTATCAAAGGTCTCCACACCATCATTCCAAAGTTCAATTAACTCTTTCACAAGGGGTTGTAAATACACATCTATATTATTTCCAGGTGAGAGCTTGCCCGGAATGATAATCGATAGGATGAAGGATGTGTGCTTCATGCACATCCAAGGAGGAAAATTATATGGAATTAAAAATACAGGCCAAATGCTATAGGATGTACTCATGTTACCAAAAGGATTAAAGCCATCGCTGGCAAGTCCTAAGCGAACATTTCGCGAATCTGAAGCAAATTCAGGATGAATCAAGTTAAAATTCTTCCATGCCTCACCATCCCTAGGATGCCTTATCAACCCATCTTTATTATTGTCTAAATCATGCCACCTCATATGCTCTGCACTCTTAGAACACATGAATAATCGTTGTAATCTTGGTTTCAATGGAAAGTAACGCATAACCTTTGCTGCTTTCTTCTTTTTCTTCGCTGGATCCCATCTCGATGTTCCACAATGCATGCATGTTTGCAAGTTCTTTTCATCATCTCCCAAATACAACATACAATTATTTGGACAAACATCTATCTTGGTATAATTGAGGCCAAGTTTATTGATGATTTTCTTCGCCTCATAAAAAGAAGGAGGTAACTTCGCTTGTTCAAATGCGTCTCTCAATAAATCAAGTATCATTGTCATTGATTTGTCACTCAATTTGCACAAAACCTTTATGTGATACAATTTAATTAAAAATTCTAGTTTTGTGTATTTACTCCCTTCATACAGTGACTGATTTCCGTCATTAAGGAACTCATGAAAATCACTATGCTCCTCTCTTGTTCCTTCATTTAATTCTTCAGCACCATCCAATATTTCAGCACCACCCAATAGTTCTGATTCATCTAAGTTAGTGGCTGGCCTATGATGTCCAAATGCATCATTTATCATAGTGTTGATTGGATTTTCAGAACAAAACGTCTCTCGCACAACATCATTTCTAGAAGTAGGTGGTAATTCTTTCTCACCATGAAGATCCCAAACGACATAATTTTTGGGAAATGGTTTTGTAAGTAAGTGGTCCTTAACTATGTCTCTAGTTTCCCATTTTATAAACCCACATATAGGACATGGACACCGTACTGTAGAATCTTTCTTGAAAGCAAAGTCTAAAAATATATCCAAACCAATTCGGTATTCGGTTGTATTATGTAGTTTAGTGATCCAAGATTTGTCCATTAATAAAAATACCTAATAAGTTAAACAATGAAAATTTATAAACTGTGTAATCTAGCACAAGGTCATCACAAATTAATCATATACAAGCTATTATCAAGCTTTTAAGATATATTATAATTTAAACTATGTAACCTAACTAAACAAAAACAATAAACACGTTTAAGATATACAAAAACAAAGTAAACAAAAACAATCATATATGAATCAGTTCCAATAAAGTATGAATCAGTTCACATGTGAACGAGAACATGTTGTGAGGGAGACGTTTCATTTAAAGCTTGATAAAAGCATCATTTAATAGATATTAGAATGATTGAATTTTATCAAGCTTGATAATATCTATTATAAAGTATGATAAAAGCTTTGTTCTGAAAATCATTCTAATATTTAACAAAACGTCTCTCGCACAAGCATGTTGTGATGAAAATCTTTGTTAAATATTATGAATTTTATCAAGCTTGATAAAAGCATCATTTAATAGATATTAGAATGATATAATTTTATCAAGCTTTATTAAATGATGCTTTTATCAAGCTTTTATCATTCATACTTGTTCACATGTTTCATCATTTATCTAGTACAATTCAATCATTCTAGCACAAAGTCATCACAAATTAATCATATACAAGCTATTATCAAGCTTTTAAGATATATTAGAATCAGTTCCAATAATTTAATCACATGAATATTACATCTACCTCAAACACTACAATATCAAGCTAAACATTTATTAAGACCCTTCATACAACTATATAACTATTTACATACCCAATAAATCATCAACCAATGCCTTATCATATCAGTAATAGTTAAAAAAACGTTTTATTTATAATGTTCAACCTAAGAAACACAGCCACTACCATAATGCTCACCTCAATCAACATACATAAAACCACTATAATCATAATCAAGCAAACAATTCAGTACTCATGAAATAATCATAACTAGCAATAAAAAGTGACAAATATATGAGTTAATGAATGAAGCTTACTTGTGACGGGGGCTTTATATGAGATACTAGTGTTAACTGCGGCTGCGAACTTCACCGACGGCGGCGTTATATGAGATACCGATGTTAACTGCGACTGCGAACTTCTCCAGCGGCAAAAACAAACTAGTACAAATCACTTACCTATCACAAAACAAAGAAGAAGAACAATAGGAATAAGAAAATGAAAGAAACAAGGGGTGAAAAAGAGAACAAAATAATAGGAAACAAGATTGAAGTTTACTATGACAACAAAGTTATCTGAGAAAGTGGCGATAACTGCGATAACGAACTTCACCGGCAAATGAAAGAAACAAGTATGAATCAGTAACTAATCACAGCTTACATGTGAACGAGAACATAAAGATAAAACAGTGAACTGCGACGACAATGTTTACACGGCAAAATTGAATCAGAAACACGCTAAAACAAGAAACACGCTAAAACAATGTTTTCACGGCAATGTTTACCGGCAAGATTGAATCAGAAACTAGAACATAAAGATAATCAAGAAAATAAGAGAAACCTGGAAATAAAAAGTGGAGAAAATAAAAGGAAACAATAACGAAACTTATCTGTGAACGAAGGTCTTACCTGTGAACGATGGATTAACTTGTGAACGACGGTGAACTGCGACGGCAATGTTTACACGCTAAAACAGTGTTTACCGAACTGAAAATATTAACGCAGCTCCAAGAAGAAGAGAGAAAAATTGTGAAATTAGGTTTTGATAAATTTAAGCTCTCAACAAAAGGGGGAAAATTGGAAATTATCAAATTGGGAACTATGAAGAGGTTTTCATGGTGAAGGTTTGGAATTAATCAAATCTTCAAAGAAGAAAATTGAAAAGAAGTGAAGGGGTGGCTGTATGATACATAGAGATTTTGGTTGAAATAATTTTGTATTTTGTGAAAAAAGATATATAGGTATCGTTAGTTTTCTATGATAATTTGTTATTTTTATTTATTTATTTTTTGGTTTAAAAAAGTCTTATTTTATGTTTTAATTAGTGGACTTTATATACCTCTTCAATATAATATTAAAAACACCCTCAATTTAAAAAATTTCCGTGTTTTTTTATATATTGTAGCTTTTTATTAAAACCCCCTCAAATAAAATGCTACTATTTATCCTATTTTTTGTAGTGACTTAATTAATTTATTGTGTAATGATGCATTAATAGATTAAAAAAGAACTACCTTGTACCAAAAAAAAAAGGAACTACCCAATATAGTGATGATTGGAGTGAAATGCTATAAAACAATAATTAATGATCCAAGTTAAAGCTTGAAATGCTATAAAATAACAATAATGATCCAAGTTAAAGCATTGGTGAACCAAACAAACTTTTCAACTATGTTTTTTTATTTTATTATTACCTCAATTATTTACTAGCTAACACTCACTATTCCATTTTCCCTCAATTAATAACATCTATTTTGTTGTTTATTACTATGTCGTTTCCAATTCTTATTCAATTTCATTTTAAAATTTAGTCATTATTGATAACTAAATAATGACTTTAGAACTACTTATCAAATCAACATGCATGTCATCTAAAATCAAATTCGTGCTCATTTTAGTTTTTACACAAATATTATAAGATTTTGGCCATGGTGCTAAATATTTGTAGTCTAAATATTTTTTTTTATCATGATGAATTACTCCAAGACAATTGTCCCAAAAAAGAGTATTACATTCTAAGAAACACTACTAGATTAAACTTAAAGTTCCAAAAATATTATGAAGTAAAAAAAAAAAAGGGGACAGAACCCTCATAAAAAAAACATATAAAAGAAAAAGAAAATAATTAAGCATAATAAAAAATAAGATAAATAAAAAACTAAAAGTTGGGAAAGTTTTAGAGAAAATTCTAAAAGAAATCAATATATCAGGACATATAAATTGAGCTTTTGTTAGAGACTTTAAATTGTATAGATAGAGAAGAAAAAACAATCATACTATTTGATAAATAAGAGAGACAAAAACTAACAAAAAAATCGAAGGGACATAAACCTCACAAGAAGAAAGAAACCAAAAAAGATGAAGCAAATAAAAAAATGGCTTAATTACAGTTTTGGTCCCCCTATTTTATTTTTTTTCACAGTTTTGGTCCCCCTATTTTAATCTTAATCAGTTTTAGCCCCCCTTATACAATTTTGCTTTTATGCGTCATATTTTTAATGATGTGACAAACATAGTGCTGATGTGTAAGAATCCACATATATTAACATTTTTCATGTCACTAATTATAAATAATTTATAATTTATAATAAAAACACAAAAATTAAAATAAAAAAATAAAAATAATTACAAAACAAAAAATAAAATTGTTACTGTTTGAGTCTATAAATAAGAAACAATGTTGTTATTGACAAGTTCTAAATTAATTCCAATTAAGTTTTCATTAAAACTTATGCTGATTCTGTACTTCAATGGTGAGAATGAGACTTGAGAAATTTGGTGTTGATTGTTTCTATTTTAGGGTTCTTGATTCTTATTTATGGAATCAAATGATAACAATATGATTTTCTATTTTATTTTTTGTTTTATAATAATTGCTATTTTATTATTTTAATTTTGGTATTTTTATTATTAATTTAAATAAATGTAATTACTGACATGAAAAGTGCTAATACATGTGGACTCTGACACATCAGCACTATGTTTGTCATGTCATTAAAAATATGACAAATAAGACTAAAATTGTATAAGAGGGACCAAAACTGATTAAAATTGAAATATGGGGACCAAAACTATGAAAAAAGCAAAATAGGGGGACCAAAACTGTAATTAAGCCTATAAAAATTCAAACCAAACAACAAACTAAAAAGATTGAGACTGATAAATTTGGGATAAAGTCCCACCAAGTAAATATGTGAAAAAGAAACTTTAAAAGAAATCAATATATCCACACAAAAATTTCATTTTCGTTAAATATAAGAGACCTTAAATTGCTTAGAGAAAAATATGTAGTTAAATTATCTGGTACGTAATTTTTAAAGAATGATATCACATGATTAAAAAAACAAAACCACTATATATATTATTTATTCTTAAAATGAAATATTTATTGGAAGAGATTAACCCCTTAAATGAAAATAAAAAATAAACAAATATGCGATACAAACCAATACAAATCTCATATTTCTAAACAACTTTTTTATGTTTAACATACATTAATATTAAATATAATCATATTTTAAAATAATATTCATCAATTATTTAACTGTATAAAATTATACTTATCATAATTATTAATTTCATTTGTGAAAATATTTTGAGTATATATTAATCGAGTTGCACGGGTTTATTTCTAGTTATTATTTGAGACCCTCTTTTCAAAGCATTTTGTACACATGGCATTATTAGAATGATTCTCTTCTCGTATGGTTTTGAGAACTAATAATTAATTTATTACAGAAGAAAAAGATAAGATCAATTAAAAGTAAGGCTTCGTTTGGATGAATGGAAAGAAAGAGGGAGGAAAGAAAATTACGCTTCCCAATGAATGAATTTGGACTAATGTTTGTCCAAATTCATTCATTGGAAAGCGTAATTTTCTTTCCCCCCACTTTCTTTCCTCTCAACCAAACGAAGCGTAAAAGTGGATTTTGACGAACGGAACCGTGACTTAAAATTCAATAATCAGAACCTAAATGAGAAGCGGTTCTTTCATTCCCAGATAACCAAAATACCAAATCGTTCATAATACATAAACCCTAAATCCTTTCAAATCCTACCAAAATTCCCAAATCGAAATCGAAATCGAAATCGAGAGGTCGGAACCCTAGGCTAGGCACGGAATAACGAACATTATCGATCATGTCGTCATCTTCGTCTTCTTCTTTGTATTCGGAATGGAAGGAAATTGAGAAAGTACATAATCTATATCGAATAATGTTTGGGGAATCTTTCGCTGATTTTCCTCCTCCTCCTCCACCACCACCTCCTTACTCTTTTAACGTTCCCCAAAGACCCTCTAAGCTTCCTCATCCTTCTGTCATAACTCCACATCCACTCATTCCAGATGTTTATGTTGCTTCCGGTCGTAATCTTGATGATCTTAATGATTCTGAGTCCCTCTTCCTTTACACGAGAAATCTCGTACCTGGTTTTAAATCTCACGACCAAGACGTCGTTTTCTCTGTTCAGGTATAATCAATTAATTAATGCAATGCAATTACTTTTTTATTTTTATTTTTAATTTTTATAGATATAGATATATTAATTAATAATGAATCAATTGTGTGTGTGTGTGTGTTTTTTTTCAGGATGAGGATGGTGGTACAGTGGAGTACAGAGAATGGGATCCATATAAATCAAGATTGGCTGCCGCTATTCTTTCTGGTGCAAAAAATATTTGGATCGTAAGTTTTAGTTCGTTTGAAATTATGTATGCATGCATGTTTTAAATCAATCCAATTTGTCTGTCTTATGGCCTATGAAGCACGGACACTGACACGACACGAACATTGATACGTTGCCACAGATAATTTTTTTGAGATATAATTCAATGTAATTATAAGTGACGTGTCGGTGTCGGACACGCCTAAACTGAGGAGTGTCGGACGCCTAATCTGAGGAGTGTCAGAGCTTCATATAGGTTATTGTTGTTGCTGCTAGCTAACTATCCACTCATTTATGTGATTTATCCATATGTTTTGCAGAAACGTGGTTCACGTGTACTTTTAATCTTATCACGAGATGATGCTCAATTTGGAATCACACTATCACATGTCTCTGATATTGTTGGCTCTGTCAGTCTTCTTTCTTCTTTATTATTTCTATATTACATATTTGTCGATTTATTATTAATTATTATTATTCTATGTTTTGTATGCCACAGGAAGGCATGGTATATGTAGTAGAGGAAACTAATTGCAACTCTCTTCTACACATGGCAGAAAATCGGTCCAATATTGTACCAATTTGTTACGGTTTTACCTATTTTGCTGCATACGAATATAACATGCTTATTAATTTGGTGGATGTAGTGTTTGCTGCTCCTAATCCTGATAGTCGACAAGAGGTAGCTTTCCCCCTCTCTTTTAATCTTGTGTTTTGAATCTCTTGATAATTCTTATTTTCTATATTACAAAGTTTTTTCTTGGTCATCTTTTCCTTAAATGATTAGCCTTAAAAAGTAGTCGATGATGTTTTATAAATATATCTTCAGATTTTTTACTTTGATTGAAATTAAAGTGGAAAATCTCACAGAAACATTGGAGCTAAATTAAAATTTTATTGAAAGAAGGATGGAGGAGAGACTCCTTAAATTTTTAGAAATCATTTTGGAGCCAAATAATATCAGAAAGTATAGAACCCAACTATTGACAACACGGAGGACATGACACAGTTCATTAGTCTTACAGTAATTTTGCCTGTATATACACTGCATTTGATATCCATTATAGGTTGATTCCTTTTTACATCTGTTGTTGTCTTCATTTGTCAGGCCACATCGACATGTTTGAATGCTACGTATTTTCTTAAAACTGGTGGACATTATATGCTTTATGTCCAGGTTTTTTTTTCTTCTTATTATATCTTGATGTATATTCTTTTGATAATATTTTATTCATGAACTTTTTGTGAACCATGTTACAAACCAGTGTAAATGACAGGGCAATTGCACTGAATCAACAAACCAAGGCGATGGCGTGTTTAAAACCCTGAGCAAAGAGAAAAAGGTTCAGTTCCAGCGAAAGGAGCGAGTCACTTTGGAACCTTTTGATGGAGACCATGTGTATGTTAGTGGTGTTTTTCGCACGTTGGAGGTGTGTATGTTAGTGCCAACAATTAGTCTAAGAATATATTTTAGTCTATTACATTTCTATGGCCAAACTTTAAAAACGTGGTTGAAGTTTTAAATTTTCATATCAGTGGTCATACTTCTATTTTAAGTTGCGACGTGGTGTTAATCTAAGTAACGGGGAAGCAGGGGTATCTTGTAAGAAATATGCCCCACCAACTACCATCCATTTTTAGGTACATATATGATATACATTCCATTGTTTCCCTAAATCGTCAAAATTGAATGGCCCCTAACCCTTAATTTTTTGTAAGTTGAATTGTCTTGTGAAGATAAGTTCCTGCTACTACATTGATGTTTTTGTGGAAAGTGTTTATACAACTGTTCAGAGATTGTTTTATATTGTTCTAGTCAACTAATTATGTGTAGTTCAATGGCTGAGCAATGATGATGTTTTGTTGTTTGGTAGGAAAAGAACTTGAATTGATTTGATTGTCATGAAATGAGTGGTTCTCCAAACCCTGTGTCCAATTTCACCTTTGTAGTCTTATATGGTTTATTTATCCAACTTAGGTTGATGAGATTGATAAAAGTTGTCTAGTGAGCATCAAGTTTGCGACATCACAAGATATACATGGGTACCTTTTTTTTTTTCTTTCATTTTTTCGCTAATCCAACTTTTGGTTCTTAATGAAAAGTGAGTTAACTGAAATTTGGCTTATTTGATTTCTTGAATTTATGATTGTAGGGGTGTTAGGAGGCCTGTTACATTATATGAAAAGCTTAAGGTTAACTTATTTTTTTGTACTTCATTCACTTCTTAATTTTTTCGTCTCTTATTCATTATTTTTGTCTTTTTCCTAAGACTTTAACCATTTGATTCTCTTCTTTTTTGAAGGACCTACCCAAATATATGTTGTTTGAATCGTCATACGGATACGCTCTCTTCGAAGTTTTTGGCATGCATAATATTGAGACACATTATATTGCCACCGAGAAATATATCCAAAACTTCAATACAATCTTTCGCTTTGTTGCTTGTTATGCTTTTGGGTCTACTGATGAAGCTTTGAAGTACCTCAACGCTATAAAAAATAGTATGTTTCTCACACTGTCTATTTTTTATTTATGAATTGTTGTATTTAAGCAGCAATGCTAATGCTTATGTTGTTTGTAGACACACTGCCCGAGAAATTGTTTGAGTTCCTGGATAAAAATCTTCCATCACAGAGGATGGAGGGTGGTGAACATTGTTATTCACTTGTCCTTTCTAACATAACTATATCGGGAAAAATAGTAAAAGCTAAAATTGCTTGCTCATCAAATGTGATTCACATTGACATTGCTCGTGGTGTGCGGATGAATATTGACAAATTCTTCAAAAAATTGAAGGTTTGTGTTTCTTGTAATCTTATATTTTGATTCTTGATAGTGGCTAGCTCCTCTAAATATTCATTTATGTCATGTCTTTTTAGCCAGGGGAATTGGAAGAAGCCCAAGTAAATCTCGCACGATCTTACTGCAAGCAAAAGCGTGATTCACCAAATGAAGGTAGTTTACCAAAGAAGAGAGGTGCTTCTTTGGTTAGTTCTCCGACCAGGCAAAACCCAGAGAGAAAGGCCCGGGCAAATACCAAAACTAAGTGAGGTACTAAAATCTCTCCAGTTCTATCCAATGCATGCTTACATATCTAGAAATTTCCTGGTTGAACTTGCGGCTCAAGTTCATCAGATAGTAGATAGATGTATATGTGTAGTTTGGATGTTAAGTATTGATAGCCTTTTAGATGAGATGCATGTAAGATGTGGAGAATTTTGTAACAGTTGTCGTCTGATAGAGGCAATGAGGATTTGACCTGAAAAGTTCTATAACAGAATACAGGTTAGTGGGGTGACTGCTTTATTGAATGAGTTATTTCAGGACCAGGCCATGCTGGTGGTTGCTGCTTAGAAATAGAATGACAATTGAGCAATTCTATAACGTAATGGTTATTTTCCCAATTCCCCCAAACATGCATAGAAATAGAATGACAGTTCAAGGTTTTTTGAAGAACCACAATTAAGTCTTCGTAGCATAAAAAACATCAACCTGAATCGTTGGACTTGACTCCATTAACGAGTGTAACATCCCAACACAAATCCATCTACAAAGTACAAATGTGAACACTATTGAGTTATAACTTATAATTCATAGCTCCCTGCATATTTGATGTATCGAAACTGAATACATGTGCAAACCCATGTTTGCAATCAACTCAACAGGCTGACAAGCTTAATGAATCCTACTTTGAGGAGGTGAAACCTAGCTTTCTAGCCGGATCTTAGCACCAATGAGGGGATCTCATTCACATCCATCAGTCTTCAGTATTTGGAAATTTGAAGCTAATTTATTTTGTACTTTTGTTTTGTTTTTGAAACGATAAAAATGAGAATACTCATAATAGATATTCATTTTAGAGGACAAATTGTAAGCATTGGCAATCGCTACATTGTTCTGTCATGTCTTGAACTGCAAAATAATTCTGACCGTGTTGTAAAAATTTGTGGTCCTCTATCTTTGGTTTTGATAGTTATTGCTGGCCATTGTACTTGAATTTTCGTAAGTAATTGCATTAGTAATTAGAGTAATGTATGTCTATGTTTCAAAAGAGTTTTTATCCTTAAATGACATGGAGGTATTATTTTTGGTGCAGGGTGCATGGTGCATGGTGCATGGCAGCTTTGGATGCAGAACATTTTTTGCAAGGGCTTGGTTGGTTTACAACAGGAGAAGACTGATTGACTAGCTTAGGGGTCTCCAGAATTCAGAAGATGCTTAATTAGAAGCAATGTTTGATATACTCTGCTATAATCTTTATTTGCTCGTTCTTATTCAAAAATTGATGACAGAGTTAGACTTGCATTATTTTAGAAGCTTACAGACATGCGTATATTTGTTATGGAGGTATTATCATTGGGCTGCACATTAGCGAGTCCGGCTCGCCCTATGTGGGCTAATGGACCGGCCCGACTCATTTCATTTTATATTTTTCTTGTTTATTCAATCGCTTTTATGTCTTTTTGATATATTCAATATCTTTTTTAAATATAATTTAAAATATTGAATATTTTTGTATGAAGAATATTTAATACTTTATATCTCAAATTGTGTAATATTTTATTATGAAAAAATGCTTAATAATTGACATAGGATAATGCAACTATACTAAGTTGCAAAAAATGAAGACAAAAATTATCACATGGAAATAGGAGAATTTTTTTTAAGTTTGATGCTATGTTTAAATCATTTTTCAATAATCATAACACATGATTGTCAATAATAAGAACAAATAGTTTTAAAATAAAATGTCATATCAATTAAAATAACATCAGTTTAGACTGTTCGTGTCTCATGTTTAATCCAGATATTCCCGAAGCTGCGGTGTTAAAATTGATGTATGATTCTATTATTATATCAATTATAAATTACATTTAATAAATTTTCAGTTATGCATATATGTAATTGTTTATTAATTTTCCTTTCAATTTTTTTTAGAACTTATGAAAAGAATAATTTTCTTATACAAGTTTCTGTTCATCTCTAAGATTTTCCATCACGATCTACTTAAAATCACGCCTATGAGAAATATTGAGACACTTCTAGAATGTCAATAAGTAAGACAATTTTCTTTTACAATTTATAGATATTTTATTATTATTGTTGTTGTGATTATAATTATTATTATTATTATTATTATTATTATTATCATTATTATTTCTTTTACTAAAGCACTTTGACAAATATCAATGTGAATAAATTGTATGAATTAATGATTTTAATCATGGATGAAATCAAATATATTGATGATGGTATTTGGTGGTATCAGTCGTGTCAAAAACATAATATATAAGTAGATCCTGGCATAGAGTACTAATGCAAGCAGTGTCAAAGACATACATCAAAAGTAGTTCCACGGTAAGCACCTAGAATTTTCATTTAAAAAATCAATTTTCATAGATTAACTATTTCATCTTAACTTATTAAATCTATAGATTAACTTTTTCTTCTTGATTTATTACTATCAATAATTTCGTGTACTAATAAGTCTAATACTCTATATTTTCTAATTTTTATCATTGTAATTCATACTTTATATTTTTCTAATTTTTATTTGTGCAATTCATAATTTATATGTTCTAATTTTTTATCAGTGCGATTCACAAGTTCTTATAACAAAGTTTGATGAAACAGTAGAGGAGAAGATCAAAAGATAGAATTGTTTTAGATGTCATAGATCTATGCTCACATAAAGTTGATGGAATATCAGTTAAGAGAGCTTACCTTGAAGGAGCTGATTTATCCACAATCAAATATATGAAGACCAATATAAAAATTAAGAAAGATTAGATAAATTTATGATCGTCAAACAAAATATTTTCATTGTTTAATTTTAATGCATTATTATGTACTTTTTTTATTAACAATTTTATTCAATTTTGTTATTTAGTTTAATAGACTGATGCTTTCACTCATTGATTATTATGGATTATTACTCATATTGATAGAATTAATCATAAATTTGTTTGGTGACTGTTAGCCCATATTTTTATTGAAGTAAAAATATGTTCTAAGTGCATGAATAAAGTAATTACGTTTAATTACATAATTATTTTAATAATTAATTAAATGTGTTTGGTTTTAGAGCCAATGAATTTAATGATCAATCATGCATGAACATGTAATAAATGTTCTATTATTGAACATTTCTTCTAAAACTGTGTATTCTTCAGGATCTTTCGATTTGGTCGAAGCTTCAATAGGGTCGAAGTGTTCAGCAGTGCAGAAGGAAAGAGTGGACTTAGCAAAATATTCAGGAAAAACATTGTTACTTCGACTTCGATGGATACAACGGCTAAATCAGAAGATAAGAAGGAATTCAAATTCAAAATACGTGTTAAAGACACGCGTCCTCTCTGTAGTTTCTTAGGCGTTATTAGCAGTTAGGAATTAGTGTATATAAATAGTTTAGTTATGTGATCGAGCAAAGGGTCACAATCATTATACAAAATCCTCAAGAAAACTCAAAGTACCCATGTCAAAGCGAGAAACGAGTGCTCGAAGGAGAATGTATGTTATGTGAACCATTTTCATTCTGTAATCATTTACATTTGAATGCAATTTACAGTTTTTAATCTTATCCCAATTGCTTTTACTTTTGACTCATTCTCTCCTTCTGTTTATTCAATTGAATAAACATTCTTTCTTGCACTTCAAGTCATATAAAACATAAAAAACCACATTTTTTATAAACATAAGAACAATAATGAATACTATTTACTTTGAAAATATAAACAAAAGCACTATGTCCCGAGATTTACTAGTTGATCTCTCTTGTAATAATCAAACTAGCGTTGTTTACCAAATTTCACAGTAAACAGTGACATATATTGTTTTCGATAATAAATTTTGATTATTTTCAAATGTGCTTTAATACTCTCTCCATTCCTTTTTATTTATCGTTTTTAAAAAAATATTTGTTTCTAATTGATTTGTCGTTTTGACAATTTAGGTTATATTTTACCTATTATACCTTCTTTTCTAATTTTTTTTTAACAAAGTTTGTTTGTTTTTTTTTACATAAAGTTTGCACCAAAAAAAATAAAAGTTTGTTACAATTTTTTTATTTGGTGGTTTTAATTTTTTTGAAAGAGAAAGTATTTATATTCCGATGTACCAAAAAAAGCAAAGAGAAAGTGTGTGTGCAAAAAAATAGGAATTTATTGGTGGATTAAAATTATGATATATATATTTTAAAAAGAAGGGTATAATTGGAAAATACGTTGCAAAAATACACCTTCCTAATTTGATCTTTTTCTTTCTTTCTTTCTAAAACGACAATTAAGAGACATATTTTTTTTTGTAAGGATTAAGAGACATATTGTAGCCGTTTGTTATAGTTTTTTTTTAAAAAAATAATCACATTTTATAAAATAACATATGCTTGTTATACTACCTCCGTTCCTTTTTACTTGTCGTTTTAGAAAAAAAAGACCAAAATAGGAGAGTGTATTTTTGCACATAAATTTCCTATCATGTTCTTTTTTAAATATATATCATATTTAATCCACCAATAAATTCATACTTTTTCACAAACATTATCTATTTAAAAAAAATTGTAACAAAATTTTCTAAAAACAAACAAAATTTGTATACAATAAAAAGATTATATTGTTTCAACAAAAAAATATCATACAAAATTTAGTCAATAAAATAAAATAGAAAAGAGGGTATAATAGGCAAAATATAACCTAAATTACCAAAACGACAAGTAAAAAGTTGAAAATGAGTTGTTTGCTATGCTGTATGTGAATGATGTTTCTCCGGAGAGAAGATTTTAAAGTTGAAAATTTATCTAGTATAAATTAAACTGGTATTTGCAATTTAATTTGTGTAAAATATATTTCTGTGTGGGATTAAATATATATCATATTTTTAATCCACCAATAAATTCATACTTTTTCACAAACATTATCTATTTAAAAAAAAATTGTAACAAACTTTTCTAAAAACAAACAAAATTTGTATACAATAAAAAGATTATATTGTTTCAACAAAAAAATATTATACAAAATTTAGTCAATAAAATAAAATAGAAAAGAGGGTATAATAGGCAAAATATAACATAAATTACCAAAACGACAAGTAAAAAGTTGAAAATGAGTTGTTTGCTATGCTGTATGTGAATGATGTTTCTCCGGAGAGAAGATTTTAAAGTTGAAAATTTATCTAGTATAAATTAAACTGGTATTTGCAATTTAATTTGTGTAAAATATATTTCTGTGTGGGATTATATATATATATTGAGTTTAGTATCAAGTGATTTGTGAGTTCAAGTTAGTATCTTAGTATAATAACTATTATGTATTTCCTGAAGAACTCACATTATTCTATGTGAATTCCATAAGAATTCAAATTCCATAAGAATTTACATAAGGATTGATTCCAGAAGATTTGAGACATGATTCTTGAAGAATAAGAAATTTAATATCAAGCATCCTTAAAAGATTGCGTTACAATCCATTTAAGAAAATCTTTGTTATATAGTTCCTGAAGAACTAAAAGTTTGTTATATAATAAAGCATCCCTGAAGGATAGCTCAACGAAGTTTAATTTTTTTTTTATTGTTTATGAAGATTTGTCGTATAGTTTCTAAAGAATTAATTAATAATTTAATAAATCCCGGAAAGATTGCAATTTTTTTTTATGATATTCCTTGTTTATGTAAGAATTAATTATGATTTTTCTTGCACTTTATTTATTATATTGTTATTAGAGTATTTTATATTTTTTGGTCGAGACCAGGGTGTCCACCGCATTTAGAGTATTTTATTTTGATATAACGGTTCGAGATGATAATATAAAAGATTTTATTAAGTCATCAAAGTTCATTGACTCCATTTACAAGGATGAATGTCACACTATTGGAGGTCAGTTGTGTATTTATTTATTTATATATTTATTTTCTTGTGACTTACTATTATTGCTTAAAAGGAGAAAATTGTTTTCAATATTATTAACTCATATTGAGAATGGCTTAGTTTCTTTATTTTTCCTACATGGATTTTGACAATTATTATGATATATATGAAAGTTTAATATATAATTGAGTTATATATTCTCTGCAAGAATTTGGTTAAAATTATATACTACAAAAATATTGAAAGCTTCAAAAGAGCTAATATGTAAAATACTCTAAATGCTTCAGAAGAACTAAAATTATACTACAAAATTATTGAAAGTTTTAGAAGAGCTAATATTTTAACTTAGAGAAGATATTGATGCAATTGAAGCACAAATTTTTGTAAACCAGAAGTTTACAAATCATATTAAGTTTGTCTTTGGTAAGACCGGTTTGGTCATCCCGAATCTATTATGATGCGAAAAATATTTTTTTTTATTGGATATGTATTGAAGAACAATAATTTATAGTTCCCAAAGAAAGTTGAAAAATTAAAAATTTGAGTCACTCGAAATTTGAGAATGTATAAGGTGTTATACGTAGATCAATACACCAATTACTATTTAGATATTTTACGAATTTAATTGATGCATCAACTAAATGGTCAGACAACTCACAACTAGAAGTTTGTGAAATTGTTTTATGAAATAATTTGACAAAGAGCTCATTTTCTATATTTTTTGAAAGTATTTGATAAGTATCATATGCTAATAATAAAAGAAAAATATGTATCGTGGCAAGAGCGTGTGCAAAGAAGGCCAAGAAAATTCCATGCATAGGCCAATTTTGCCCAAGGCACCGTATCTTGACGCGTTAAGCCCGTGGCACGGCGCGCGGGGGTCGAAAAAATCAAAGTGCTCCGAAAAGCACACAGAGGCGTCCCAAAACCTCCATGTATCGAGGCAAGAGCATGTGCAAAGAGGGCCAAGAAAATTCCATGCGTAGGCCAAATTTTCCCAAGGCACCGTATCTCAACGCGTTAAGCCCGTGGCACGGCGCGCGGGGGTCGAAAAAATCAAAGTTCTCCGAAAAGCACACAGAGGCTTCCCGAAACCTCCATGTATCGAGGCATGAGCATGTGCAAAGAAGGCCAAGAAAATTCCATGCGTGGGAAAAATTTGCCCAAGGCACCGTATTTCGACGCGTTAAGCCCGTGGCACAGCGCGCGAGGGTCGAAAAAATCAAAGTGCTCTGAAAAGCACACGGAGGCGTCCCAAAACCTCCATGTATTGAGGCAAGAACATGGGCAAAGAAGGCCAAAAAAATTCCATGCGTGGGCCAAATTTACCCGAGACACCGTATCTTGACGCGTTAAGCCCGTGGCACGATGCACGGGGGTCGAAAAAATCAAAGTGCTCCGAAAAGCACACGGAGGCGTCCGGACACCTCCATGTACCGAGGCAAGAGCATGGGCAAAGAAGGCCATGAAAATTCCATGCGTGGGCCAAATTTGCCCGATGCACTGTATCTCGACGCGTAAAGCCTGTGGCACGGCGTGCGGGGTCGAAAAAATCAAAATGCTCCGAAAAGCACACAGAGGCGTCATACAAACTCCATGTATCGTGGAAAGAGCGTGTGCAAAGGAGGCCAAGAGAATTCCATGCATAGACCAATTTTGCCCAAGGCACCGTATCTTGACGCGTTAAGCCTGTGGCACAACGCGCGGGGTCGAAAAAAATCAAAGTGCTCTGAAAAGCACACGGAGGTGTCCCGAAACCTCCATGTATCGTGGCAAGAGCGTGTCCAAAGAAGGCCAAGAAAATTCCATTGGTAGGCCAATTTATCCCTAGACACCGTATCTTGACGCGTTATTCCCTTGGCCATGGCAAGCTCGTTGGCATGGGGGGAGGCATGTGTCGGGGCAGGTAGGCTCATGGGGCGCCCACGGACAGGACTTGGCATGTGTTGGGGGCAGGTAGGCTCATGGCGCGTCCAAGGGTATGACTTAGCATGTGTGGGGTGCAGGTAGGCTCATGGCGCGTCCATGGGCGTCCTTGGCAAGGCAAAACATCCGCTTCGGCCGAAAATTCAAAATAAATCGAAACTCCGTCGGAATTCTTAGCCACTTTCCATTCCACTTATAAGTATTGCGTGGGGTGTGCATGAAGGAAAATTGATACGATAAAAGCAGCGGAATTTAAAATTTTCCTTTTGTGATCCTTACGAATGGTCATGAATTGTGTTTAGAGTTTTACCTTTTGATTCGAAAACTCCCTTTAAATCACGAACGACTATCGAACACTTTGAATCACGAACAAGAACCTCGAATTTGATCACAAGCGTTAAAGGTATAACGCCTCTAGCCAGTCCACACGAACAACAACCTTCAATGGAGTGCTAACTCCAATGGTTTGAAGGGTTAGGAGAAAGGACGCACAAAATAAGGATTAGGGCTTTTCACAAGAACTCTAGAAAGGTGATTAGGGTTTCTCAAGAGAGGAGAGAACAAAGGCTCATGAGAATGAGTAACAAAAGTGTGTAACACTTTCTCTTTACCACAAGGGTTCTATTTATAGAACCACTTGCCATAGCAAAATTACACTAAAGCCTTTTTAACTAAATGGGCTATAGTGGGCGCCATTCTCATGTAAATATGTCTAGTACATATTTGCACCCCCTTCTTGCTACATCATACCATATGATGTAATGCTCATTTTGATTACCATAATACCCTTATCATATTTTCTTATTTCTCCAAGGTGCACCGTACCTTACGGTGTTCCAATCTCACTAGATTGTTCTTATGTGTGTGACCCTGTAGGTTTCCGTAACGTTGACAATTATAATAAATCACTATTTATTATAATAAACAGTGAGCGGTATCTAGCAACACATCACTGTTACTCAAGTTACGAGAAATTAACATGTGATCTAAACATAACCTCTTGTGATAATATCAGTGTGTATAATTACCCCTTTGCCCTTATGTCTATATTGAACACAAGGCATACACAGTGTCATCCTTGTCCAGTTCAATATTGGGCCCGTGACATTTATCCTGTTATGCAGGATTGACAAATTCCTTCTAGGTCACTACTGTCCCTCAGCATGCTTCGTAAAGTACCCATCAACTGCCTTTATAATTATCCTATTACGGATAACGTTAGATCAGCAACAAAGTACTCCACTCCCCATCTAGGGTACAAAGTGGTTTCAGGTCTAAGGGTGGTCTACACCATTATCACCATGAGAGTAACTTATGACACTTTGCATAACTTTGCATGTAGTACTATCATAGCGGGTCAATCCTGTATAAATATTACTCCTAATATTTATACCTACGTCAAGAATTGATAACTCCTTATCCCATGATTCATGAGATGTGATCATCAGTCTATCTTCATAATAGTCTTTATGCTTTAAGGTTATCCCCTTTACCTTAAAGCTCGACTACGGATACTTTAAGAATAGTGTCCTTATGTTTAATATTATCTCATGATTAAGTCACACTTAATTATTAAACGGACTTTCTATTCTAGGGACTTCATTATTTTACAACCTTACAAACATAATAAAGAAATGCCATATTTATATTCAAACTCCTAAAGCAAATACTATGAAAATAGATTGGCTCTTAGGGCTTACTCCAACAATCTCCCACTAGCACTAAAGCCAATCTAGGTTACTCTTAATACCTATAGACTTAGTATGCCCATCACGCTTCAACTGCGCAAGAGGCTTTGTTAGTGGATAAGGAACTAGTTCCTATGTTGGTATCTTACGTATCTTCCAACGTTCTATTTCGATCTCTATCGAAATATATAAGTGTCTAAGTATATTCATGAATCGTCGGTGAGATCTATTCTCAAGTGTTCTTGCAAGATTAAACTATTACCATCACTAATGTGATTAATGTGACTTGTAACACCGGAAACATAGTTTTAGCTCAATCATGAGCCAAACGATCCAATCTTAAATACTCAACTTATTTAACTGAAACAAACATATTACGAAGCTTATCTTATAGCTTTCTATGATTGTATTCAGCCATGATATACAATACATTGGTATGGAAACTTCCTTCATTATAACTTCCTTATAATGATCCTTCCCATACCTATCTATTTCAAGAAATATGCCTTAGTTCCTTTAAGGTCCTTAGGGATATTCTTGAAGGTAAGTTAGTGTCAAACACTAATTTCAATTTTGGTACATAGGTTATTCCTAACTCTTTAGGAATTCTTGCCTAAGTGTTTCATCAAGAGTTATTTTCCTAGTCATGTCTCACATGTATAAGAAAAATGTCTTGATGATTAATATGATATCAGATATTATCACTCCCACTAAAACTTTGTTTGCACAAGATTTATATTTGTCCTTCATTTGTTTTCCACAAAACTTTCAAAAGGAACAAATATTCAAATTTATTCGATCTAATCAAAATTAGATAGGTTTGTCCTTGTTAATTTGTTTTCATAAAACTTCATAAAAGGAACAAACAATAATTTAATTTTCTGAGAACTCTATCTAATCAAAATTAGATAGCTACAAATTATATACCTTTCTAGCATCATTTGGATCAACAAAACCCTTACGTATATGTCCAACACATATATATGAGGTTATTCCAATTAAGGAATACAACTTTGTTATCCATCTACCAAAACATGTAGTACAACATTTAGCAGAAGCAATCAAATATTATAAGGTATTCTTAATACCATCCATATCAGTGTTCAAAAAGAATACTCACTTTCATCGTATGAGTCTTACTCATCTTGAAGACATAACCATTATCTACATAAGGTTAGTGTATATGGATTCTGTATGAGTTTTCATGGCATTTAGCCACTTCTCATAATCTAGATCGTCTTACGACCTTTTAGAAAGTCAAAGACTCATCTTCCATGAGAATCATATCACATTGCTGAGTCATGATAAAACCATACCTTGTAGCCATATGTGATATGTTAGACTTATCTTGGATTTGTGCAACTTTAAAACAATGGTTCTTCAACAACCTTGAGGAACCGATTTGCATTCCCTTTTAAATAAATACGTTTTGTGGTACTTGAATTTATTCAAGTTCTATATCACTCCCGCTGTCTTTTTTAGAGACACACTCCCACTAGAGGAATGTTTCAAACCTAGCAACAAAACAACCTTTTGTCCTTAAGAGTGATATAGGACCAATATCCCTTTCTTCAGGATATTTCCACTAATTCATTCTTTCATTTGGAATTAGATTTATCTAATAAATTTTAATCCAAAATTCTCATAAAGACAAACTTGGTACTCTTACCTCCATATCGCATATGATGTCTTTATGATCATTTTAAAAGGGAACTAATTGTGGGTGAAGATTAATTATAAGTAAAGAGATTTATAGAAAGAGTCAATTTATAATTAAACTATCCTTAAATCATGTCAAACATGATGTGATAAAATAGTTATTATAGTCCTTTAATTAAGTATTTACTGATGTGACTCATTCATATAACTTAAATACTTTTGTCGAGTTCTATTTTCTTCATTGTTGAATTTCTTTGACAAATTCAAAGATTTCTAATTGGTGTCATACACCTACAAACATCTAATGATTTTAATCATCAATGTTAATGAAGTAAAATAAACTCAATATACCAAATATGTTTAGTGGTCGACATACTTCTCATGTATATTGTTCAAATAGGTCATGCGTTATTTTATTGACACATCGAATATTTGTTCTAAACAACAATGCTCTTGATATATTTAAGGTCCAAATCATATTTGGCTCTTATCATGATTGTTATAGATAACCCTATCAAGACAATGGAACCCTAGTCCATTACTTGACTTGGAGTAATAGTATAGAAGACTTTGCTTAAATGATAGGACCATTACTTGTCTTATCATTTAAGGCTACAATTCATATATTGTCAATACAAGATATACAATTGCTACTTCTATTACTAGATGGAATTCAATAACAATTATTGTGTTCCATTTCAAACTCGATTTTAAGTCATTGAATAAGCTCTCATTATCAATGAAACAATTTTCATTCTAGATATGGGTTGACTTAAAATTATAGCCAATGTTCTAATTCTTTAAGCATCTATATTTTCGAAAAATTGAGATTCAACATCTTGTATCATATACTTTTGATGTAGAAATAGAAATTTTGTCTTTCTATTACAATATGTGCATTATTGAAGTCTCACTTCATACTTTTGGTTTGACTCTTCCAAGAACTATTTACGTCATTTTAATGGTCTAACTATAGCCGTTCTACTTTGACAACCATTTTGTACTATTCAAATAAGAGGAATATAAATCTTATTTATATTATATCTCAAATCTTTGATAGTGCAAATTAATTCTCATTCAACTCAACAAATTCCGGTAGATATTCAAAACAATTTTGTCTATATCTATTCCATTATAATTTGTTAGATTGATACTATGACCAACTTTTTTGATCCATTGAGAAATTTATCATACTCTAAAGTTCTTTCAAAAGGATCTTACTTGAGATTAAATGATCACATCATTTATTATATATTCTATATCTAGACGCCAACTTGATGCTTCTAACAATATCCCTTTTCCAATCTAGTTATAGTAGGTTGTTCACAGTTTATAGTTCAAGACTTATAGTTTTCTCGCATTTGAGAACAATTCTCAATTTGTACCAATACAGAAACTCCTTTCTAAAAATCTTGCTCTTCATAAGGACAACTTAATATGTATTGTATTTCGAAATTCTAATTACAAAGATATGTAAGATATTATGACTAAATCATATTTAATTTGGTCTTTAATTAAATACGCTCCCACTATTTTACTCAAAACAAATGACCCTCATAATTTGATTCGGAAAATCCCGTTGGAAGATTTTCTAGTGGGTCAAGATCCATATTTCACTTTGTCTTAAGTCCGCGGTGGGCGGATTACACAAGAATTAGTTTATTTAGGTAAGAACTCCTTCCAATTGTATCTCATACAATTCTTGAATATCAATTGGGTGAATAACTCCTTATTCGAATTCATCTTATGAATTATACCCAACCATTGCTTCTTAAACTCATATAATCACATTATATTTGTTAAGTTAAGTTTGACCCTTGCTTTAGAAGTTGGATATTACAATTATCCCATCGCACCTTACCAATATAGAATATGCACTTCGCGGTGGGCGAACCTACATAGTTCGATACTAGTCTTGATGAGTTCTGAAACTTGGAAAGCATAAACTTAATATCCACATATCTTATTATTAAAGAGAATGCACTCCGCGGTGGGCGAACCTACATTTTCTTTATTAATCTCTTATGTGTCTTTTGAGGGATATTTAATTGTTCGATCTCACCGGCTTGTTTAACATATTAAATGCTCTCACATGCATCAACATACATACAAACAATAATAAAATGATATGATTATGGCCTCCTAACGTAAGTGTTCTCTCAAGCCAATGAGAGAACCCTAAACTAGCCTAACGATGATCTACTTCTCCAAGCATCATCTTCATGGCTGTCCTCCTTTGTTCCTCTAATAATTCTATTATAACATTACATCAAAGAATACTCGTTTTACATACGAGGGAGTGTATGAGAAGAGAATATAGAGAATAGAGATAAGGCACGACACGCAGGCCGTATTTAAAAACCAAATGCAATAAAATAAATAAACTAAGGCCATAACCGATCATCAAATATAATAATAACAAACAAACTTTATTATTATTAAAGTCTCATAATTAATTAAATCCGACGATTGATCAAATCAGGTAACTTTGATTCAAATATTTAATTCACAATTAAATATTTCGAATCAAAATTTGCTAAAATAAATAACATTATTTTAAAGTAGAATTAAATCTTTTGACAATTCTCCAAATATGGAAAATTATTTAATCAAAACCTTTTTCAATAAAATATTTTCAAAATTGATAATATTATCTTTTAAAACAATTTTAAAAGATATTTCTAGAGATTTGAAACGATTTCATAATTAAATATATTTGTCAAATATGGAAAATTATTTAATCAAAACCCTTTTGAATAAAATATTTCCAAATTTTGATGATATTATCTTTTAAAACAATTTTAAAAGATATTTCTAGAATTTTGAAACGATTTCAAAATTAAATATATTTATCATCTACTTTTCGCATCAACACTTGATACGTTTTGCAAATCCTAATTTTAATGACACAACATTTGTGCAACCCTTAATTGATCATCACAAATCATAGCAATAAACACATATTTTATTATTATAATCAATTTAAATCGTGTAGATTAATGAAATTAAAATTTTGGCGAACGGTCAAAACCGAAGCTGTCACCTGCGCCCCGCGCAAATGCCCTGCGCCCCGCTCAATTTCAGCAAAAAGTGATTTTGATTCTGCCACCTGCACCCCACGCAGATGCCCTGCGCCCCGCGCAGGCCCGTGGGAAAAACCTAGTTTTTCGCGAACCCTAATGCAACAATTTCGTGCCGTCAAAACCTTTCATGATCGAAATTCAATATGATTGATTATCATGTCATTGCTTCACCATACTATTGTCGGATTCCAAAGCAAATGAACATGAATCAATTCAATATCAAATAACTTTCATAATTTGTCTTATTGAACGAAATTATTAACGGTATATCACATACACCATTTTTCATTACGGTTACTTATATCATATATAAGTTTATGGCCGTTCTTGATTGTGTAACCTTAGGACAATTAACATATCGCATGCTTCACCATACAAGTGTCGGATTCCGAAGCCGTTTCAATGTTAATTACCCAATTCATACACAAAACTTACATCACATGTAAGTATTGACCGTTCTTGTTCGTGTAACCTTAGGACAATCAACATATCGCATGCTCCACCATACAAGTGTCGGATTCCGGAGTCGTTTCAATGTTAATCATCCAATTTATACACAAATAACCATCAAATTTTAATTACTCGATTTTAATCTTTTATCAACCGTTTTAATCAAATTAAAACTGAATTCATGAATTTAAACAAACATCAATTCATGGTTTCGTAAGTGGCTCTGACATCAATTCATGAATTTAAAACTGAATTCATGAATTTAATCATATTCCTTTTGTGATCCTTACGAATGGTCATGAATTGTGTTTAGAGTTTTACCTTTTGATTCGAAAACTCCCTTTAAATCACGAACGACTATCGAACACTTTGAATCACGAACAAGGTCACGAACAAGAACCTCGAATTTGATCACAAGCGTTAAAGGTATAACGCCTCTAGCCAGTCCACACGAACAACAACCTTCAATGTAGTGCTAGCTCCAATGGTTTTAAGGGTTAGGAGAAAGGACGAACAAAATAAGGATTAGGGTTTTTCACAAAAACTCTAGAAAGGTGATTAGGGTTTCTCAAGAGAGGAGAGAACAAAGTCTCATGAGAATGAGTAACAAAAGTGTGTAACACTTTCTCTTTACCACAAGGGTTCTATTTATAGAACCACTTGCCATGGCAAAATTACACTAAAGCCCTTTTAACTAAATGAGCTATAGTGGGCGCCATTCTCATGTAAATATGTCTAGTACATATTTGCACCCCCTTCTTGATATATCATACCATATGATGTAATGCTCATTTTGATTACCATAATACCCTTATCATATTTTCTTATTTCTCCAAGGTGCACCGTACCTTACGGTGTTCCAATCTAACTAGATTGTTCTTATGTGTGTGACCCTGTAGGTTTCCGTAACGTTGACAATTATAATAAATCACTATTTATTATAATATTAGTGTGTAACTCAAGTTACGAGAAATTAACATGTGATCTAAACATAACCTCTTGTGATAATATTAGTGTGTATAATTACCCCTTTGCCCTTATGTCTATATTGAACACAAGGCATACACAGTGTCATCCTTGTCCAGTTCAATATTGGACCCGTGACATTTATCCTGTTATGCAGGATTGGCAAATTCCATCTAGGTCACTACTGTCCCTCAGCATGCTTCGTAAAGTACCCATCAACTGCCTTTATAATTATCCTATTACGGATAACGTTAGATCAGCAACAAAGTACTCCACTCCCCATCTAGGGTACAAAGTAGTTTCATGTCTAAGGGTGGTCTACACCATTATCACCATGAGAGTAACTTATGACACTTTGCATAACTTTGCATGTAGTACTCTCATAGCGGGTCAATCCAGTATAAATATTACTCATAATATTTATACCTACGTCAAGACTTGATAACTCATTATCCCATGATCCATGAGATGTGATCATCAGTCTATCTTCATAATAGTCTTTATGCTTTAAGGTTATCCCCTTTACCTTAAAGCTCGACTACGGATACTTTAAGAATAGTGTCCTTATGTTTAATATTATCTCATGATTAAGTCACACTTAATTATTAAACGGACTTTCTATTCTAGGGACTTCATTATTTTGCAACCTTACAAACATTATAAAGAAATGCCATATTTATATTCAAACTCCTAAAGCAAATACTATGAAAATAGATTGGCTCTTAGGGCTTACTCCAACAGTGCACACAAAAAACCAAGTCAAAATTAATTTCGTAGGTGGTATTTTACCCCTTATCCGTCCACAACCGACATTTCGGTCGAAAATTCAAAATAAATCGAAACTTCGTCTGAATTCTTAGAAAATTTCCAGTCCACTTATATTTATTGCGTGGGGTTTGCACACAAAAAACCAAGTCAAAATTAATTTCGTAGGTGGTATTTTACCCTTTATCCGTCCACAACCGACATTTCGGTCGAAAATTCAAAATAAATCGAAACTTCGTCGGAATTCTTAGAAAATTTCCAGTCCACTTATATTTATTGCGTGGAGTGTGCACACAAAAACCCAAGTCAAAATTCAATTTCTAGGTCGTGTTTTACCCCTTATCGGTCCACAACCGACATTTCGATCGAAAAATCAAAATTAATCGAACCTTCGTCGGAATGCCAAGCCGCTTTCCAGTCCACTTATATATATTGTGTGGGGTGTACACACCAATTTGTCAGCAAAAATTCGATTTCTAAGTGGTGTTTTACTCCTTATCCGTTTTTTGCGACGTTGCCGTAAAGAAAATCGTAATTAATTCATCCGACATCGGAAAATTACGATTCTTTCGTGGTTAGCCTCTTCTCTAGTTGCTTAACATGCATAAAACAAATTATGAACAAATACGTCCTATAGGTCCACTTTTAAGCCCTTTCAAAAACTTATGGATACAGGGAAATAATGGCACTTTTTTTACAAATGTGAAAATTGCATATCAAGCTTATATAGGGGGGAGGCAAGTGTGGGCTGCAGGCAGGCAGGCACAGGAGTGCCCATGGGCGTCCTAGGCAAGGCAAAACATGATTCTAACAAGCTAAACCCTGCAAATCCAAACAAAATTTTGATTTCATCAATCAAAATCATCAAGAATCATGTGAGAATTAAATCAAAAACTAGAAATTGGGGCGGATTTGGTGAAAATCATCATGTTCTTGGCATGAGCTTGGCCAAGGCAAGCGACATATAGTAGGGAGGCATCACTACTACAAAATATTGAATAGATAACACACTTTAGACAGCGCTTATTTACATAAGCGCTTTTAAAAGAAACACGGAAACTTATCACAGCGGTTTCTGTATAAAGCGTTGTCTAAAGTACTATTGTTTTAAAGCGTTTTTCTGCAAAAGCGCTTTCATAAGGTTTACATAAGAAGGTGAAAATTTTATTTTTCACTTTGGACAGCGGTTGAGTGAAATGCGCTTTCTAATATATTAAAATAGACAGCGTTTAAACATAGGAAAAAGTGCTTTCATAGGTTTACTTTAGGCAGCGCCCGAAAATCCAAAAAAGCGACATCTATGTGTTTATTAAAAAAATTATTTTTTTCTATTAATTTATTTTCTTGGGAGAATTTAAAACTGTAAACATATTATTAGCTTATAGATAGAGTCATAGCACGATTTGTTCTCACACTCCTTCCAAATACTTTCTTCCTCCCAAATAATTTCTTCCTTGATCCCAAATAATTTCTTCTCACACGCCTTCTTGTTATTGGATCGTAACAGAAACCCTAAACCCCATAAAGAAATTGTTGTTTCTAGAGTAGTTGATTTGTCACTTTGAAGATTGATACCCTAAATCCCATAAAGAAATTGAAGAAACTGATCGATCGAAATTCAAACCCACTGTGAAATTGTAGAAATTGATCAATTGAAAGTTGAAACCCTAGTTCTGAACCAAGATAAGAACCTTCTGTCTGTGTAAAAACCAAGAAAACCTTACACGCTCAAACCCCCTCTCTCTCACGGTGAATCCCTCTCACACACGTTCATAAGTTCTTGTTCTGCCGCAAAACTACCACAATATAGTGTAGTCGAAATCTACCTCTAAAACCATGTCTCGCTATGTATGTCTTCAACAAACGCACATGTGGATTTAACGTTTTAAAATTGATAAATTTAGTGTATTTTTCTCACTGTGTTTGATGCGAACGTCAAAGCCTCATGTAGTAAAAATCTTGAATGGTAACTCTCTCATACTCCTTGTTGCAAAACTCGTTGAATCCCTCTCTCGTGGCGAATTCCACTCACACGCTTTCGTTGCTGTCTTCTGCTGCAGGACTGCTTTATGAAGACTTTTGTTCAGGTTAGTACAATTATTTCTTATTAGATTTGTCATAGTTGTAACTTGTAAGGGAATTTTAAATCTTGTGTTGAAAGATTTATCACGATAATTAGAATTTTTTTCTCCTTTATCGAATGCATGAATCAAATTCAACTGTTTCAAATTCGTCTTACTAGATATTGCAAGTCTCTCTCCCTTTGTCCATATCTCATCTATATTTGTTAAAGGAACCGTAAAAAGGTTCGATTCATGAGAGAAAGAGATTGAAGGTTCCATTTAGGGTTATATCGTTAAGAACACAAATTATTGGTGTCGATGTGTTAGTGTTCGTGTCACGTCCGATGTCCATGATTGTCCTCGATTCATGTAGCTTAAATGTGATTTTGAATCTAAATTTACATAATCTAAATATTCAAGAAGTAATTTTCAATAATACTGATTTTGATATCTCTTTGCATTATGCTAATACAGTGCTCTGAATTGATACGATAGTGAGTATTTATTCTTTATTATAATATTCTATGATATGGTTAAGTGCAAACAAGTAATAGTAGTGTGCTTTATCAGTATCTCAATTAGAAAGTCAATGAAAGAAATAGGGAAATAGGTGACTATATATTTGGTTCAAGACTATTAAGTTTTGATCAAGTTGTACATTTACTATTGATCATTTGATGATATACATATATATGATTTGTTTGTCTGTATCACTTTAAAGTTCATGGTCTTTTTTGCAAAGAATGTGCAAATATACATCTATAACTTTAAAGTTTCCCTGCTCTCATGTTTGCTTTGGAGGTACCTAATTAATAAAACCATTCTATTTTACATTACTTTATATGCATTTTACCTAATACACGAAGCCTACTTGTTTTCAATTTTCATTATAGAATGTGCCTTATAATTTTCTTCTTCCTTTTTAACTTCAGAGGCAAGAATGGTATTATTCAACAAGAGATGTATATGTACACCATTAATTAGTGAAGGAAAAATATTATTCTCATTCAGTTTTTTTCTTTTGAACTATCAGTTGGGACATTGTGGTCATGTGATGATATGTTCATTGTTTTTGCCCCGTCTTATAAATATAGATTCTGCATCGTCTTATATACTGGACTCGTGTACTACTTTTTAATTCGACTTTATGACAATCTTTTATTATATGAGAATATTATGATTTCACTTCTAAATTCTTACTATCCTTACATTAACATGCTTCTGTACTTTTCGTTGTGCGTTCTTTTTAACACTATGCTTTTGGTTGGGAAGTATTTGAAGGAACTTAACAAGAGATAAGCAGCGGAATTTAAAATTTTTCCTTCGTTGGATCCTTACGAATGATCATGAATCGTGGTTTAAGAATTTTACCTCTTGTAGAATTCTTTTCTTTTCTCGAACAGCTGGAGATTAGGCTTTGAATCACAAACAAGTCACGTGCTAATCACCACCAACTTTGATCACGAGCGTTAATGGTATAACGAACAAGATCCCTCCAAAAGAGTGCTAGCTCCAAGAATGAAGGTTTCTAGTGAGAGGTGGGAAATAAGGATTAGGGTTTTAGAGGCTGATTTTTCGTCAAGTGATTTTCTTCCTCACAAGTGTTCTATTTATAGAACCACTTGTCTTGGGCACCAAGACAAACCATTTGTCATTGGGCCACAATTTTACTAAAACCTTTTTAATTAAATAAACCTTTTAAGAAACGCACCCCCCATGTGCTATTTACACATGAGTGCTTTCTATTTCATAACAAGTTATGAATTACTTTATTTAGTTACCATGACACCCTTATCATAATTCCTTATTTCTCTGAGGTGCACCGTACCTTACGGTGTTCCACTTTTCACACTAACTTGTTCTTATGTGTGTGACCCTTGTAGGTTTCCATAACGTTGGCAATTATATTAAATTATCCATTTAATATAACAAACAATGAGCGGTATCTAGCAACACATCATTGCTACCCAAGTTATGAGAAATTGACATGTGATCATAACACAACCTTAGTGATAATATATGTGTGTACAATTACCCCTTTGCCCCTTATGTCTATATTGAACACAAAGCATACTCGGTGTCATCTTTGTCCAGTTCAATATTGGGCCCATGACATTTATCCTGTTATGCAGGATTGGCAAATTCCATCTAGGACACTACTGTCCCTCAGCATGCTTTGTGAAGTACCCATTAACTGCCTTTATGGTCATCCTGTTACGGACAACGTTAGATCAGTAACAAAGCACTTGACTCCACATCTAGGGTACAAAGTGGTTTCAGGTCTAAGGGCGGCTTACACCATTATCACCATGAGAGTAACTTATGACACTTTGCATAACTTTGCATGTAGTACTCTCATAGCGGGTCAATCCGGTATAAATATTACTCCTAATATTTCTTATACCTATGTCAAGACTTGATAACTCCTTATCCTATGATCCATGAGATGCGATCATCAGTCTATCTTCATAATAGTCTCTATGTTTTATCATTATCCCAATTCATGATAAAACTCGACTACGGATTCTTTTAAGAATAACGTCTTTATGTTTAATGTAATCTCATGATTAAGTCACACTTAATATTAAACAGACTTTCTATTCTAGGGACTTCATTATTTTGCAAACATAATTAAGAAATGCCATATTTATATTCAAACTCCTAAAGCAAATACTACGAAAATAGATTGGCTCTTAGGGCTTACTCCAACAATCTCCCACTAGCACTAAGGCCAATCAAGTATTCTCTAATACCTATAGGCCTAGTATGCCCATCACGCATCAACTGCGCATGAGGCTTTGTAAGTGGATAAGGAACTGTTTCCTATGTTGGTATATTACGTATCTTCCAACGTTCTATTTCGATCTCTATCGAAATATATAAGTGTCTAAGTATATTCATGAATCGTCGGTGAGATCTATTCTCAAGTGTTCTTGCAAGATTAAACTATTACCATCACTAATGTGATTAATGTTACTTGTAACACCGGAAACATAGATTTAGCTCAATCATGAGCCAAACGATCCAATCTTAAATACTCAACTTATTTAACTGAAACAAACATGTTACGAAGCTTATCTTATAGCTTTCAATGCTTGTATTCAGCCATGATATACAATACATTGGTATGGAAACTTCCTTCATTATAACTTCCTTATAATGATCGTTCCCATACCTATCTATTTCAAGAAATAGGCCTTAGTTCCTTTAAGGTCCTTAGGGATATTCTTGAAGGTAAGTTAGTGTCAAACACTAATTTCAATTTTGGTACATAGGTTATTCCTAACTCTTTAGGAATTCTTGCCTAAGTGTTTCATCAAGAGTTATTTTCCTAGTCATGTCTCACATGTATAAGAAAAATGTCTTGATGATTAATATGATATCAGATATTATCACTCCCACTAAAACTTTGTATGCACAAGATTTATATTTGTCCTTCATTTGTTTTCCACAAAACTTTCAAAAGGAACAAATATTCAAATTTATTCGATCTAATCAAAATTAGATAGTTTTGTCCTTGTTAATTTGTTTTCATAAAACTTGATAAAAGGAACAAACAATAATTTAATTTTCTGAGAACTCTATCTAATCAAAATTAGATAGCTACAAGTTATATACCTTTCTAGTATCCTTTGGATCAACAAAACCCTTACGTATATGTCCAACACATATATATGAGGTCATTCCAATTAAGGAATGCAACTTTGTTATCCATCTACCAAAACATGTAGTACAACATTTAGCAGAAGAAATCAAATATTATAAGGTATTCTTAATACCATCCATATCAGTGTTCGAAAAGAATACTCACTTTCATCGTATAAGTCTTATTCATCTTGATGACATAACCATTATCTACATAAGGTTAGTGTATATGGTTTCTATTTAAGATTTTATGGCATTTAGCCATTTCTCAGAATCTAGATCGTCTTACGACCTCTTAGAAAGTCAAAGACTCATCTTCCATGAGAATCATATCACTTTGTTAAGTTATGATTAGATCATACATCTCACCCATGTAATATGTTGACTTATCTAGAATTTTGTGCAACTTAAACCGATGGTCCTTCAACAACTTTGAGGAACCGATTTATGTTCCCTTTTCAAATACATTTTGTGGTACTTGAACTTATTCAAGTTTTATATCACTCCCACTGTTTCTTTTAGAAACACACTCCCACTAGAGGAATGCTTCAAATCTAGCAACAAAACAACTTTTGTCCCAAGAGTGATATAAGACTAATATCCCTTTCTTTAGGATATTTCCACTTATTTATTCATTTGGATTTAGATTTATCTAATAAATTTTAATCCAAAATTCTCATAAAGACAAACTTGGTACTCTTACCTCCATATCGCATATGGTGTCTTTATGATCATTTTAAAAGGGGAACTATTTGTGGGTGAAGATTAACTATAAGCAAATAAATTTCCAAGAGTCAATGACATAATTAAACTATCCTTTATCATGTTAAACATGATGTGATAAAATTAGTTTATTATGCTCCTTTAATTAAGTATTTATTACTATGACTTATTCATATGACTTAAATACTTTTGTCGAGTCATTTCTTTTTATTTCATTTATCGAACTCCTTGACAAATTCAAAGATTTTCTAATTTGTGTCATACACCTACCAACATCTAATGATTTTAATCATCAATGTTAATGAAGTAAAATAAACTCAATATATCAAATAAATATGTTTAGTACTCGACATACATCTCATGTATATTGTTCAAATAGCTCGTGTGTCAATTCACTTTCAACTAGTAATTGACACATCCAATGTTTGTACTAAACAATAATGCTCTTGATATATACATATAAGGTTCAAATCTTATTTGGCTCTTATTACAACTGTTATAGATGTTCTTATCAAGATCATGGAACCCTAGTCCACTACTTGACTTGGAGCACTAGTATAGAAGACTTTGCTCAAATGATTGGACCTCCATTTGTCGTATCATTCAAGGATACTTTTCATATCTTGTCAATACAAGGTATTTAATTAATGCTTCTATTACTAAATAGAACTCAATAACAATTATTGTATTCTATTTGATTTTAAGTCATGTCATAGCTTTTATTGTCAATGAAACAACTTGTTTCATTCTAGACATAGCTTGACTTAAACTTATAGTCAATGTTCTAATTCTTTAAGCATCTCTTTAGAGATTCAACATCGTGTATCATATACCCTTGATGTAGAAATAGAAATTCTGACTTTCTACAACAATATGTGCATTATTGAAGTCTTACTTCATACTTTTGGTTTGACTCTTCCAAGCATGGTCTAACCATAGCCGTTCTACTTTGACAACCATTTTGTACTATTCAAATAAGAGGAATATAAATCTTATTTATATCTCAAATCTTTGATAGTGCAAATTTATTCTCATTCAACTCAACAAATTCTGGTAGATATTCAAAACAATTTATATCTATTCCATTATAATTTGTTGGATTGAACCTATGATCAACTCTTTGATCCGTTGAGAAATTTATTATACTCTTAAAGTTCTTTCAAAAAGATCTTTCTTGAGATTGAATGATCACATCATTTATTATATATTCTATATCTAGATGTCAACTTGATGCTTCTAACAAGTATCCATTTTCAATCTAGTTATAGTAGGTTGTTCATAGTTTATAGTTCAAGACTTATAGTTTTCTCGCATTTGAGAACAATTCTCAATTTGTACCAATACAGAAACTCCTTTCTGAAAATCTTGTCCTTCATAAGGACAACTAAATATGTATTGTATTTCTAATTACAAAGATATGTAAAATATTATGACTAAATCATATTTAATTTGGTCTTTAATTAAATACGCTCCCACTATTTTACTCAAAACAAATGACCCTCATCATTTGATTCGGAAAATCCCGTTGGAAGATTTTCTAGTGGATCGAGATCCATATTTCACCACATTTTGAGTTAGCGTTGGCTAATCCCCAAAACATGATTGGTTAGGTAGGAACTCCTTCCAATTGTATCTTATACAATTCTCGAATATATCCATTGGGTGAATAACTCCTTATTCTAATCCATCTTATGGACCATTCCCAATGCTTGCTTCTAAACATATAATCTCATTATATTTTAGTTTAGTTAAGTTTGACCCATCATTTTAGAAATTGGATATTACAATTATCCCATCGCGCCTTACCGATGTAAAACATGCACTTCGCGTTGGACGAACGCACAATGTTTGAAATCAGTCTTGACGAGTTCTAAAATGTGGAAAGCTTAAACTTAATATCCACATATTTTATTATTAAAGAAAATATACTTCGCGTTGGACGAACCTATATCTTCTTTATTAATCTCTTATGTGTCTCTTGAGGGATTTTAATTAGTTTGATCTCACCGGCTTGTTTAACATATTAAACGCTCTCACATGCATCAACATACATATAAAACAATAACATAAAATGATATGATTATGGCCTCCTAACGCAAGTGTTCTCTCAAGCCAATGAGAGAACCCTAAACTAGCCTAACGATGATCTACTTCTCCAAGTATCATCTTCATGGCCGTCCTCCTTTGTTCCTATTGTAATTCTATTATTACATCAGAGAATACTCGTTTTACATACGTTCACGCCAATTACTTAAACATTCGAATGAATGACACGATCGGTATATCACATACACCGACGTTGTATTAGAATCGTATATCCCATATATTTTAAAATTGATCAATCAAATTTTATTAATTCTTGTTATTATTATTATTATTAATACCGATTCATAATCATATTAATAAAACAGTAAACAACATCAAAACATGGATTCGTAAGTGGCTCTGATACCAATTGAAGGAACTTAACAAGAGATAAGCAGCGGAATTTAAAATTTTTCCTTCGTTGGATCCTTACGAATGATCATGAATCGTGGTTTAAGAATTTTACCTCTTGTAGAATTCTTTTCTTTTCTCGAACAGCTGGAGATTAGGCTTTGAATCACGAACAAGTCACGTGCTAATCACCACCAACTTTGATCGCGAGCGTTAATGGTATAACGCCTCTAACTAGTCCACACGAACAAGATCCCTCCAAAAGAGTGCTAGCTCCAAGAATGAAGGTTTCTAGTGAGAGGTGGAAATAAGGATTAGGGTTTTAGAGGCTGATTTTTCGTCAAGTGATTTTCTTCCTCACAAGTGTTCTATTTATAGAACCACTTGTCTTGGGCACCAAGACAAACCATTTGTCATTGGGCCACAATTTTACTAAAACCTTTTTAATTAAATAAACCTTTTAAGAAACGCACCCCCCATGTGCTATTTACACATGAGTGCTTTCTATTTCATAACAAGTTATGAATTACTTTATTTAATTACCATGATACCCTTATCATAATTCCTTATTTCTCTGAGGTGCACCGTACCTTACGGTGTTCCACTTTTCACACTAACTTGTTCTTATGTGTGTGACCCTTGTAGGTTTCCATAACGTTGGCAATTATATTAAATTATCCATTTAATATAATAAACAATGAGCGGTATCTAGCAACACATCATTGCTACCCAAGTTATGAGAAATTGACATGTGATCATAACACAACCTTAGTGATAATATATGTGTGTACAATTACCCCTTTGCCCCTTATGTCTATATTGAACACAAAGCATACTCGGTGTCATCTTTGTCCAGTTCAATATTGGGCCCATGACATTTATCCTGTTATGCAGGATTGGCAAATTCCATCTAGGACACTACTGTCCCTCAGCATGCTTTGTGAAGTACCCATTAACTGCCTTTATGGTCATCCTGTTACGGACAACGTTAGATCAGTAACAAAGCACTTGACTCCACATCTAGGGTACAAAGTGATTTCAGGTCTAAGGGCGGCTTACACCATTATCACCATGAGAGTAACTTATGACACTTTGCATAACTTTGCATGTAGTACTCTCATAGCGGGTCAATCCGGTATAAATATTACTCCTAATATTTCTTATACCTATGTCAAGACTTGATAACTCCTTATCCTATGATCCATGAGATGCGATCATCAGTCTATCTTCATAATAGTCTCTATGTTTTATCATTATCCCAATTCATGATAAAACTCGACTACGGATTCTTTTAAGAATAACGTCTTTATATTTAATGTAATCTCATGATTAAGTCACACTTAATATTAAACAGACTTTCTATTCTAGGGACTTCATTATTTTGCAAACATAATAAAGAAATGCCATATTTATATTCAAATTCCTAAAGCAAATACTACGAAAATAGATTGGCTCTTAGGGCTTACTCCAACAGTATTTACATAACTGATACACTTTAGTGTTGCAGATTTGTAAAAGGTAATGCCTAAAGTGACAGTAATCGGTAAAACTGACGTAGTGAGGCTCATAAAGGTGCGAGTGTGTCAAACAATCGGCAAGAGTTGAGCTCACTAGAAGGACTCCTAAGGAAAAGCTAAGAGGTGAGAAAAAAGATGCTATTCTTCATAATCTATGTTAAAGATATGATATTAATGATATGTTGTTATTGAATATGTTTGTTCCTTTATGTTATGTTATTACCTTTATCAGTGTGCCAATTTGTACCATTATCCATCTATGAGGCAAACTAATGTATATGTTATGGCATAGTATTTGTGTTATTTATTCTGATAAGTTAAAAATGTGTGGATATAATATTCAACACCCAAACACACCAGCACCGAGAGAGAGAGAGAGAGAGAGAGAGAGAGATCTTAGTGATTTTGGTTTGATGAGAAAATTATGTTTATTTTGGTTTTATGATTTATTTTTTCTACATGGTTTGTCAAAAGAATCATTAAATTCGATCTTCAATGTTTTAATTAATCACGGTTTGTAGACACTAGAGACTTATGCACACCTATTATATTTTTTGTAAAGACCATCTATAGACATTTTTGTCATATTTAGAGTAGTAAATTTTGATAAATTGTATGTATTTAGTAACAAATAACGATGCTATCAAGAGCATCCGAATAAAGTGGAAAAAAGAATGACTTATAACAGCGCTTTTTAGTTAAATCGTTGTAATAAGTAGGAGCTTTTAAAGCGTTTATAAAGAAAGAGCGCTGTCACAAACTACCATTAGACAACGCTTGCATAAAACATGCTATGTAAAGTATCATAAAGCGTTGTCTTAACCCATCATATAAGAGCGCTTGACTGAATAAGAGCTGTCTAAAGTTCCTAAATATTAACCTATAATAGCGCTTTTTGTGTATGCAAAAGCGCTGTCTATACTTTTAATAGCGCCAGAATAAACAGCGCTTACAAGTGCTGTCTAGAGTGAAAATAAGTGTTGTCTAAACCCATTTTTGGCGTAGTGCATGTATGGGTGGCAGGCAGGCTGGGGGCGCGCCCATGAGCGTCCTTGGCAAGGAAAAACATCATTAACATGAGCTGGGCCAAGGCAAGCCCCATGTGTGGGTGGCAGGCAGGCTCATGACGCGCCCATGGGCGTTCTTGGCTAGGAAAAACATCATTTTAACATGCTAAAGCCTGCACAAATCCAAGCCAAATTTATTTTTCACCAACAAAATCATCAAGAATCATGAAGGAATAAAATTAAAAATAGAAGTTGGCTTGATATGGAAAAGCATGTGCTAAGCCGGGCTTGCCTAGCTTAGCATGTGGGAGGAAATTGGTGATCATCGTGCTCTTCTTGGCATGGGCAGGACTTGGCATTGCCTTGTGCATGCCTTGACCTAGTGCATTGAAAGCGTTGTGCTCACCTTTTTCCTTTCAACTCCTGGCACACAAGAGAGGCTTACTAGGCAAGAAAATTGTGCCAACGTCGCGTTTCGGAAAAGCATTTGCCAAGCCGGGCTTGCCTTGCTTGGCAGGTGGAAGGAAATTGGTGATCATCGTGCTCTTTTTTACATGGGCAGGACTTGGCATCGCCTTGTGCATGCCTTAAATTAGTGCATTGAAAGCATTGTGCTCACCTTTTTCCGTTCAACTCCTGGTACACAAGGGAGGCTTCCTTGGCAAGTAAATTGTGCCATCGTCCCGATTCGGAAAAGCATGTGCAAAGTCGGGCTTGCCTAGCTTAGCATGTGGCAGTTAGTCTTGGTGTCCCTTCTCGGTAAACTATTTTGGTTTTATTTTCATGCCTAGCGACGCGGAGTCGGCGTTGCCGGATGCTTCCATTTGCCTGCATGCTATAACATTGCGGGGTGTGGTACGTTCTGTGATGTTGGTTCTTGCTTACGTGAGGGCGTGTGAGTGGCGCTGTGGATGTTTGTGCTTGCTGGCTCAATGCTTTTGCATCGAACAATTTTCATACAATCCAAATCATTCTTCATCAATGCCTTTGTGCCTACGGTGTTTGTTCGTTGTTCCTGTTTGGCTTACCTATAAAATGGTACATAAGTGGCTTGTTAGGCTTTTACCATCCCATACCCTTGAATGGTGTAGTGGTGGCTTTTGAATGTTTACATATACCTTGTATTAGGCTTCCTTTGTAGGGTCTTTTGCGGTGCACATGTATTCATAGATTTTTTGGACGCGGTGTTTGAGATGACCTTTGGTTCTTCCAATGATGTCCCTGATTATCGATTTCCATAAATTATGCCTGCTCTATTGCTTGTTTTGTTCCCCTTTTGTGGGCGCAAAACTTGCACTTTGCGCATAGTCATTAATGGATGCTACCTGGTTGATCCTGCCAGTAGTCATATGCTTGTCTCAAAGATTAAGCCATGCATGTGTATGTATGAACTAATTCAGACTGTGAAACTGCGAATGGCTCATTAAATCAGTTTTAGTTTGTTTGATGGTATCTACTACTTGGATAACCGTAGTAATTCCAGAGCTGTTCATCAGAAGCTTAAAATTCAAGGTCTAAAGAAAGTGGCTCTGAGGATAAAAGCAAGGCTCTGAAGGATTCAGAAGCTGATGACTTTAAGAAGCTGCACTACAGGCTCTGAAACAAATGGAATTTGCGTCACTCAAGAACTGACAGAATCAGAACCTATGATTAAAGAACAATCTACTTCAAGGCTCTGTCACATCCACAGGAAGGAATATTCGTTGGTACAACGTTAATCTTATCCATAAGTGGAGCGCATTTGAGGATCATACTATTATTACTCAAAATGGATGAGTGATAATTCAAATTGCAAGGTAGTCGAATTGGATTTCTTTGCTAAAGAAGGCCATCTACAGCTAGCAATTGTACGAGCAAATTCCAGCTGACACCTTATCTCTCTGCAACGGTCATTGTAACACCCGTATTTAATTAAATAGGATTTTTATATGTTTATTTGTCTATTTACTTAATTACTTGAATAAATGTGTTTCTTGATTTCTATCTATAGTTATGCATTGACTAAATGAAGGGTATTTTAGTAATTCCCTAGGATCATTAATTCTATTTATAACCTTTTATTTATGATTAGATGAATTAATTGGTTAATTGTGAGAAGTAGTAGAATAGTGGTTTATGTTCTTACTAGAATATTAATGAATTGGACTTATGGTGAGTGAGTGGGCTAAGCCCAATAGAGAATGATAAGATAAGAAGGGTATAAGTGGTAATTTAATTACCATTAGGTTAAGATAAGAAAAATAGAAAGATAGAAATCATAAGATAGAAAGAAGAAAAGGAAGTAGAGAGAGAAGAGAGCAAGAAACCTTTTCTTTGAAGAAGAAGAAAGAGCAAGAGAAAGAACTAGAGATAGAAGGAGTAAAGAATTCAGAAAAAAAACCTAAGGTAAGAGAGTAGTTTAGTTTCTCAAGAGTGATTAAGAGAGGGGGAGAAAGTCTTACTCTCTCCAACCCAATCCTCTCTCACTCTTTTCTTTGGGTTTGGGTTTGATTCTTAAAAATGAATGGTTTTCATGTTATAGATAGATTACTCAAATGATTTGATGAAAGAAAAACTACAAATTTGGGTTCGAATTATGGGAATTTGCTAAATGTTTGTAGGTTTTGAGTTTTGATGATAAATTGATAAAAATGACATCTTGAATGTGTGAAATGTTGTTAATTGATGAAATGAGCTGTACTTCTATGTTTAGCATGATTATATATGTATAAAGTTGTTAACTTTTTGACTTGATATGTTGAAATTTCAAGAATTTGAACTATTGTAGCAAAAACACGAGAACAGAGTGAGCTGATGCTGTCAAGCTCGCTGCAGCGAGTGCAGGGCGAGCTGACAGCGAGTTCACCTGTTGCTCTCTGACTTAACTCGCTGCAGCGAGTTGTGAGCTCGCCAGGGCGAGTTACTCAGACTTGAAAATTATGTTTTTCTTGAAAATATGATACCTATGCTTATGATATGTTAGGGTTATGATCCCATGGTTATAATATATCATTAATATGTGTAATTTGACTAGACATGATGGAAATAATGTACTTAATGTTGAAGTGCATGATTATGATATTATTTTGAAATGAATTGATTATATTCATGAGTTGATGATTACATTCATGCATTCATATGTGCATGATGAGCAGGTATTTTAGTGAGGTGACTAAAATACGGAATATTTTAACGAGGTGGTTAAAATATAGTTAGAATAAGTTTTCTAACGAAATGACAAGGTACCTTCATACATTAGAGGAATGCTAGGGAGCATTCATGAACTTCTTGCATTAGTTTGCATTAGGAGATGAAGTTGATTATCTATGCGTGATAATTTGGTAAATGACATTCTTGGTTATGCATTGATTTGTTATATGTCATTGATATATGGATTGATTATATTAATTGATAAGGTTGTGTTGTATTAATGTTAATTGATACTTGAACTATATACAACTAGTGAATGAGGTTGCTTATATGATATGATTATTGCGTTTCCTTATCTATTTAATATGAATGTATAGTGTTCGATACACTTGCATTATTTTGCGGGATTCTTTACTAACTCTCTGTTTTGTGTAAATGCTGAACCTTTGGGGGTTCAGGTGTGCAGGGTGAGGAGTTAGCATCGACGGATTAGCATTGTCTGCGCTCTTGCTTGCTAGTTGTAACAGCCCGGGCCCCACCAACATAGGTGGTCCCGACTGCCACCTCACGATCTTCTCCAACCCCCTTCACTATTGGAGTTTTTGCCTTTCGTGGGAATCGAACCCATGTACCTGGGGATAAGTACATGTCCAATCCATTCCCACTACCAATTGAGCTACTAGCCCAATTGGTAGTGGGAATGGATTGGACATGTACTTATCCCCAGGTACATGGGTTCGATTCCCACGAAAGGCAAAAACTCCAATAGTGAAGGGGGTTGGAGAAGATCGTGAGGTGGCAGTCGGGACCACCTATGTTGGTGGGGCCCGGGCTGTTACAAAAAAGGCGCCTTTTTTTTGTAACAGCCCGGGCCCCACCAACATAGGTGGTCCCGACTGCCACCTCACGATCTTCTCCAACCCCCTTCACTATTGGAGTTTTTTCCTTTCGTGGGAATCGAACCCATGTACCTGGGGATAAGTACATGTCCAATCCATTCCCACTACCAATTGGGCTAGTAGCTCAATTGGTAGTGGGAATGGATTGGACATGTACTTATCCCCAGGTACATGAGTTCGATTCCCACGAAAGGCAAAAACTCCAATAGTGAAGGGGGTTGGAGAAGATCGTGAGGTGGCAGTCGGGACCACCTATGTTGGTGGGGCCCGGGCTGTTACAAAATTTGGTATCAGAGCAATAATCCTCGGACAAACATTTTTGGGTGGGTGCGATTGATTAACGTATGGTTTGCGTTTGACTTTATGATTGTTAGAAATTATATTTTTGTTTGTAAATTGATTTGCGATTTATGTTATTTCTATTTATTTAATATCAGAGTACGCAGCGGAAGCATGTTACTTTCAGTTTTTATTCTTAATCTTTCTTAGCTTCTTGTGATCTATTTAGAAGAGTGCTTTACACCAAAAATAATTTATTTTATGTTTTAATTCATCCTTAAATATTCTTACGTTGTTGATAAAGAGATTTGAAAATTGTACCTCAAATTTTTATTTTTAGTTTCGAGGACGAAACTCTTTTAAGGGGGTTAGTATTGTAAGACCCTCTATTTTTAATTAATTAGAAACCTTGATTTTTATTTATTCTAGTATTTATTTAATTCAATTATTTTAATTTATTGGTTTAATTGACTAATATAGTAAAACTAGTCTAAAAGATATTAAATATATTAACTCACGTGGATATGATTAGAAGGAGTTGTACTGGTATGTGTTATATGATAACAACAATATTACTATTATGTAGGCCATGACTAAGCACCTCAACTCATGTGCATCGTGAGACTTTGTTTAGGATAAGTAGGAAAATTAGTTTCAACTTAAACCATGACTCAGTAAGAATAATTCAGCCCATTTTTCCCTCAACAACTTCTCTGAGAATTCTCCTAGTCCTCATCATAGTACACACGATATATCTCTCTTTTCTTTCAACTTCTGGTCTCTATAAATGCTCTTTAACTCAGCAATATCTCTCACACTTAAAATCATTCTACTTTCACAAATTCCTAGTCTATAGCTTATTCGGCTGAAGCTAATTTTCAACACCAGCATCTTTTATTTGTACCAACAATAATTCATAGTGCAATTCCTAGTCTCAAAGAAACGTTAAGCATCCGACCGTTCGGTCGATCGTAGGATACTAGAGTCAGTGTCACTGAAAGGAAAGGAAATCCTCCAGGTAAGGGCTTTTTCCCCACACACTCATATTACGTAGGACTATGTTGTAGATAATAGTAGAGCCTTTATCATTAAAACAAACATAGAGATTATTAATAATAATAAAAAAAAAAAAGTAGTATTTGTTGATGTAAGCGTAGCATAATATTTAATCTGGTTCGGTTCATAATTTTAGTAAATTTACTTTGTCAGTATGTTATGTATTGCTAATATTTGTCACTATTATTGGTTTTGTGATACTTGGACTAATTGTTATATGCAATGATCACTGAACCTTGCTTTCAATTTCTCCATGTTCTCTAGCCTTGCGTTGATTAGTTTTGTGTCTTGAATTGTGAATAAGCAAGTAAAACTTTGACCATTTTATGTATCCACACATTGTCATGCTGATTTAAACCGTGAAGATAAAGTTGTTGATTTGTGCTATGGTCTGTTCAGTATAAACCGAGGCATATATAATAACTGCAGAGAATATTAGTGTTTAATTTATGGAAGCAGATTATGGTTGGTTTATTTAAGAAAATGGATTTTCTTATATTATTGAGACATGCATCATATAGGGTGTGTATAAATGAGTTTTTAGTGCCTTTGTGGCAAGTTTTAGGGCCTTTGTGGCAGGAGCCTTTGTGGCAGGTTTTATTTTTAGCCTTTGTGGCTTGAGCCTTTGTGGTTGGATTGATACTTTTAGCCTTTGTGGCTTGAGCCTTTGTGGCTGGTTTCTCATTGGTATGAGATTTATTATCCGGATCATTAGTAGTGTTTCATATAGAGGTGTTCTAGTCACATTGCATTGCATATAAAAATAAAATAAAACAACGATGGTAAACTCTATTGCTTTATATAGTTCTTATATGTGTACTCTGATCACCAAACTTTATTTTTGGAAAACTAATAATTGTACTTTTCTATAAGGTGAAGTTTTTATTATTATTTTATGATGTATTCTTACGGTCAATGTGATTCAATGTGGATAAGGAAATTGACCCTTACAATTAACATTTTAGGTACTCAAGATGAAAGCTATGTTTGAATGTGATGCTTGTAGCGCATATGTACGTGGGCAAATTGGGTTTTGTAAATTGAGAATTTTATGTAATAAGTATTTTGCTTCGGCACACTTTTTATTTAATTAGTTTGTAATTCTTTTAATTCAGCCATTTTTATTATACTATTTTTAGTTGATAAAAGAAAAGAAAAAAAATAGCCGCACTTTCTTTTAATTATTAAATTATATCTTGGAAAATCTAGGATGTTACACTAGTGGTGAGGAGACAAGCTTTATGCTTCTCCTAGTTAGCCTTAGTTCTAGTTGGTTTGTAATAAGTAGGTGCTCTGATATTTGTAACATCGAGTCAGGTAGACGTTTTTCCTTATTCGAATGTTTTTGAGCATGGAGTGTTCTTATGAATGTTTTGAACTATGGCATTTATTTTATCCATGTTAGATGCATGGATAGGTTGATACTTATTTATCTATTTTGTCAGAACTTAAGTTGATGTATGATGATTATGTCTTAAGATGCATGAATTTAATTTGGATATCCATTAATATATATATGATGCACGCATGTATAAATGGTTTTAGATTGTACACCTTGATTCTATATGTATTCATTAATTTAAAGTTAAGTAATTTTATATATGGTGTTAGGGTGTTACAATAGTTGGTATCAGAGCCTGGTTGATTCATGTCGGATCAATTAGGCTTAGAATTACCCGTGTGTACAACATGTGTAGGAGACACTGTTAGTACTTACTTCTAATGTTAATTGGATTTGATTGGTTATCCAGGTGATGTCTCAAAGGGCGATTGCGGATGCCTTGACCATGATGGCTAATGCCATGGCTCAAGAGGCGACGAATAGGAATGCCGAGAGGGTTGCTCAAGAGAACCTTAGAGGCAATGAGGATGAAGCAAGATTGAAGTGTTTCTTGAAGAACAATCCACAAGTCTTCAAGGGTGGACATGATCCTGATGGTGCTATCAAATGGTTGGAAGCTATGGAAAGAATTTTCGGAGCAATGAAGTGGTCGGAAACACAAAAGATGACCTTGGGAACTTACATGCTTCATGAGGATGCTAGCTATTGGTGGAGAAATGCATGCCAAAGGTTGGGATTTGGAAATACCGTTATTACTTGGGAGAGCTTCAAGAGAGAGTTCTTAGTCAAGTACTTTCCATCGGACATAAGGAATAGGAAAGTGGTTGAATTCATGGAGTTGAAACAAGGAAACATGTCCGTGGCCGAGTATGCGGCAAAGTTTGAAGAGTTGTGTAGGTATAGCCCACACTACAACACGGTTGAAGCGGAGATGGATAAGTGTGTCAAGTTTGAAAGCGGATTACGTCCTGACATTAAGTTGCTTATTGGTTTCTCGGAAATTCGGAACTTTGCCACTTTGGTGAACAAGAGTAGCATTTGTGATAGAGATGCAAAGGCCAAGTCAAGCTACTACAAGAATGCAAATGATAAGAAAGGAAAAGAGGTGAATCGTGGGAAGCCTTATGACAACAAATGGAAGAAGAAGGGTGGTGAAGGTAGTGGAAAGAAGACTAATGAAGGCTATGACAAAGAGAAGGCTAAGTGCTATAGGTGCAAGAAGCCGGGGCACATGGCTTATGAATGTAAGGAACCGATTAGTTGCTACAATTGTGGAGAGTTAGGTCACAAGAGTCCGGAATGCAAGAAGCCAAAGAAGGTTACCGGAAAAGTGTTTGCTTTAAGTGGAGACGGTGCGGATCAAGTGGACAATCTCATTAGAGGTACGTGTTTTATCTACGACACTCCTTTAATTGCGATTATTGACACCGGAGCAACACACTCATTCATATCTATTGATTGTGCAAAATGTCTTAATATACCCATGTCTGAAATGCCTAGTCGTATGGAAATAGAAACTCCTGCTAGTGGTTCTGTGACTACTAAATTTGTGTGTCTTAAGTGTCCTGTTGATGTGTTTGATAGATCTTTTGGTATGGACCTAGTGTGTATTCCACTTAGCAATATAGATGTAATCTTTGGTATGAATTGGTTGATATTTAATCGTGTTCACATTAATTGTTGCGAGAAAACTGTTGTATTCCCTAAATCGGAAGAGAGTTCATTATTGATGAGTGGTAAGGAGATAAAAGAATCTTTGAAGGAACATGGAGAATTATTTGCAATGTTTGCATCTTTGAAACTAGACGGTGGTGTGGAAATTAAGGAATTACCGGTGGTGCAAGAGTTTTCTGATGTGTTTCCGGAAGATGTGTCAGATGTACCTCCTGAGAGAGAAGTGGAGTTTACTATTGATTTGGTACCTGGAACAAGTCCTATTTCTATGGCGCCATATCGAATGTCAGCATCGGAATTGAGTGAACTAAAGAAGCAACTTGAAGAGTTACTCGAGAAAAAGTTTATTCGACCTAGTGTGTCCCCTTGGGGAGCACCAGTTTTGTTAGTGAAGAAGAAAGAGGTGAGCATGAGGTTGTGTATTGATTATCGGCAATTGAATAAAGTGACTATCAAGAACAAATATCCACTTCCGAGGATCGATGATTTAATGGACCAATTAGTGGGTGCTTGTGTGTTTAGTAAGATTGATTTGAGGTCGGGGTATCACCAAATTAGAGTTAAATCGGAAGATATACCGAAGACGGCTTTTAGGACTCGTTACGGTCACTATGAGTATGCGGTGATGCCTTTCGGTGTGACTAATGCACCCGGTGTTTTCATGGAGTATATGAATAGGATTTTTCATCCATATTTGGATAAGTTCGTGGTGGTGTTCATTGATGATATTTTGATCTACTCTAAATCGGAGGAAGAGCATGCCGAACACTTGAGGATTGTACTAGAAACGTTAAGAGAAAAGAAGCTTTATGTGAAGTTGTCGAAGTGTGAATTTTGATTGAAAGAGGTGAGTTTTCTTGGCCATGTTATATCTAACGGAGGTATTGCGGTAGACCCTTCTAAAGTAGATGCGGTGTTGAAATGGGAAACTCCGAGATCGGTTTTTGAGATAAGGAGCTTTCTTGGTTTAGCGGGTTATTATCGGAGATTTATTGAAGGTTTTTCGAAGCTAGCCTTACCGTTAACTAAATTGACTCGAAAGGGTGAAGCTTTTGTATGGGATAGTCTTTGTGAGAAGAGTTTTCAAGAATTGAAGAAACGGTTGACATCGGCACCAATTTTGACCTTACCGAAAGCGGATGAACCATTTGTTGTGTATTGTGATGCTTCTTTGATGGGATTAGGCGGTGTGCTTATGCAAAATGGTAAAGTGGTTGCTTATGCTTCTAGACAACTAAAGGTACATGAGAAGAATTATCCAACACACGATCTTGAGTTAGCCGCCGTTGTTTTTGTCTTAAAGGTTTGGAGACACAATCTATTTGGTTCTAGATTCGAGATTTTTAGTGATCACAAGAGCTTGAAGTACTTATTTGACCAAAAGGAGTTGAACATGAGACAAAGGAGATGGTTAGAGTTCTTAAAGGATTATGATTTCAAGTTGAGCTATCATCCCGGAAAAGCGAATGTTGTAGCGGATGATTTGAGTAGAAAATCTATGCATATGTCGAGTCTCATGGCAAAGGAATTGGATTTAATTGGGCAATTTAGAGACCTTAGTTTGGTTTGTGAAGTGACTCCTCATAGTGTCAAGTTGGGAATGTTAAAGCTTACTAACGATTTTCTTGATGAAGTGAAAGATGATCAAAAGGGGGATTTGAGTTTGGTGAACCGTTTGACTTTGATTAACCAAGGGAAAGAGACCGACTTCAAATTGGATGAGAATGGTATTATAAAATTTCGCGAAAGAGTTTGCATACCCGACATACCGGAATTGAAGAGGAAGATTTTGGAAGAAGGACATCGAAGTGGGTTAAGTATTCACCCCGGAGCTACTAAGATGTACCAAGATCTAAAGAAGTTGTTTTGGTGGCCTAGTATGAAGAAGGAGGTGGCGGAGTTTGTATATGCTTGTTTGACTTGTCAAAAATCTAAGGTGGAACATCAAAGGCCTTCCGGATTGTTACAACCTATGTTTATACCCGAGTGGAAGTGGGATAGCATTGCAATGGACTTTGTAAGTGGGTTACCAAGAACTACAAAGGGAAATGACTCTATTTGGGTGATTGTGGATAGGTTGACAAAATCCGCACACTTTATTGCTTTTAAGACCGGAACTTTGATACCGAAATTAGCGGAGATTTATGTGGAGCAAGTTGTTAAGTTGCATGGTATTCCTTCTAGCATCGTGTCGGATAGAGATCCGAGGTTTACTTCTAGATTTTGGGAGAGCTTACAAGAAGCCTTAGGAACTAAATTGAAGTTGAGTTCCGCTTACCACCCTCAAACGGATGGACAATCGGAAAGGACAATCCAATCACTCGAAGATTTGTTAAGGGCTTGTGTTTTGGAAGGAGGAGGTAGTTGGGATGGCTATCTATCATTAATAGAATTTACTTACAACAATAGTTTTCACACTAGTATTGGAATGGCACCTTTTGAAGCTCTATATGGAAGAAGGTGTAGAACTCCTTTGTGTTGGTGTGAGGCGGGTGAAAAGGTGGTACTTGGACCGGAAATAGTTCAACAAACAACGGAGAAAATTAAGATGATACAAGAAAAGATGAGGGCATCTCAAAGTAGGCAAAATAGCTATTATGATAAAAAGAGAAAGAATGTAGAGTTTAAGGAAGGAGATCATGTTTTTCTAAGAGTTTCACCAACTACCGGTATTGGACGTGCGTTGAGGTCAAGGAAATTGACTCCAAGATTTATTGGGCCTTATGAGATTCTTGGAAGAGTAGGGAAAGTGGCTTATCGGATTGCATAATGTGTTTCATATATCACAATTGAGAAAGTATGTACCCGATCCAAACCATGTGATACAAGTGGATGACATTCAAGTAAGAGAGAACATCACGATTGAACTATACCTTTGAGGATAGAAGGAAGAGAAGTGAAGAAGTTGAGAAACAAAGAAATTGCATCGGTTAAGGTGGTATGGGGAGGAACGGCCGGTGAAAGTGCTACTTGGGAGCTAGAGGATGAGATGAGGAAGTCATATCCGGAATTGTTTCAAGGTGATTTTCGAGGCCGAAAATTCTTTTTAGGGGGGTAGAGTTGTAACACCCGTATTTAATTAAATAGGATTTTTATATGTTTATTTGTCTATTTACTTAATTACTTGAATAAATGTGTTTCTTGATTTCTATCTATAGTTATGCATTGACTAAATGAAGGGTATTTTAGTAATTCCCTAGGATCATTAATTCTATTTATAACCTTTTATTTATGATTAGATGAATTAATTGGTTAATTGTGAGAAGTAGTAGAATAGTGGTTTATGTTACTTACTAGAATATTAATGAATTGGACTTATGGTGAGTGAGTGGGCTAAGCCCAATAGGGAATGATAAGATAAGAAGGGTATAAGTGGTAATTTAATTACCATTAGGTTAAGATAAGAAAAATAGAAAGATAGAAATCATAAGATAGAAAGAAGAAAAGGAGGTAGAGAGAGAAGAGAGCAAGAACCCTTTTCTTTGAAGAAGAAGAAAGAGCAAGAGAAAGAACTAGAGATAGAAGGACTAAAGAATTCAGAAAAAAACCTAAGGTAAGAGAGTAGTTTAGTTTCTCAAGAGTGATTAAGAGAGGGGGAGAAAGTCTTACTCTCTCCAACCCAATCCTCTCTCACTCTTTTCTTTGGGTTTGGGTTTGATTCTTAAAAATGAATGGTTTTCATGTTATAGATAGATTACTCAAATGATTTGATGAAAGAAAAACTACAACTTTGGGTTCAAATTATGGGAATTTGCTAAATGTTTGTAGGTTTTGAGTTTTGATGATAAATTGATAAAAATGACATCTTGAATGTGTGAAATGTTGTTAATTGATGAAATGAGCTGTACTTCTATGTTTAGCATGATTATATATGTATAAAGTTGTTAACTTTTCGAATTGATATGTTGAAATTTCAAGAATTTGAACTATTGCAGCAAAAACCCGAGAACAGAGTGTGCTGATGCTGTCAAGCTCGCTGCAGCGAGTGCAGGGCGAGCTGACAGCGAGTTCACCTGTTGCTCTCTGACTTAACTCGCTGCAGCGAGTTGTGAGCTCGCTAGGGCGAGTTACTCAGACTTGAAAATTATGTTTTTCTTGAAAATATGATACCTATGCTTATGATATGTTAGGGTTATGATCCCATGGTTATAATATATCATTAATATGTGTAATTTGACTAGACTTGATGGAAATAATGTACTTAATGTTGAAGTGCATGATTATGATATTATTTTGAAATGAATTGATTATATTCATGAGTTGATGATTACATTCATGCATTCATATGTGCATGATGAGCAGGTATTTTAGTGAGGTGACTAAAATACGGAATATTTTAACGAGGTGGTTAAAATATAGTTAGAATAAGTTTTCTAACGAAATGACAAGGTACCTTCATACATTAGAGGAATGCTAGGGAGCATTCATGAACTTCTTGCATTAGTTTGCATTAGGAGATGAAGTTGATTATCTATGCGTGATAATTTGGTAAATGACATTCTTGGTTATGCATTGATTTGTTATATGTCATTGATATATGGATTGGTTATATTAATTGATAAGGTTGTGTTGTATTAATGTTAATTGATACTTGAACTATATACAACTAGTGAATGAGGTTGCTTATATGATATGATTATTGCGTTTCCTTATCTATTTAATATTAATGTATAGTGTTCGATACACTTGCATTATTCTGCGGGATTCTTTACTAACTCTCTGTTTTGTGTAAATGCTGAACCTTTGGGGGTTCAGGTGTGCAGGGTGAGGAGTTAGCATCGACGGATTAGTGTTGTCTGCGCTTTTGCTTGCTAGTGGTGAGAAGACAAGCTTTATGCTTCTCCTAGTTAGCCTTAGTTCTAGTTGGTTTGTAATAAGTAGGTGCTCTGATATTTGTAACATCGAGTCGGGTAAACCTTTTTCCTTATTCGAATGTTTTTGAGCATGGAGTGTTCTTGTGAATGTTTTGAACTATGGCATTTATTTTATCCATGTTAGATGCATGGGTAGGTTGATACTTATTTATCTATTTTGTCAGAACTTAAGTTGATGTATGATGATTATGTCTTAAGATGCATGAATTTAATTTGGATATCCATTAATATATATATGATGCACGCATGTATAAATGGTTTTAGATTGTACACCTTGATTCTATATGTATTCATTAATTTAAAGTTAAGTAATTTTATATATGGGGTTGGGGTGTTACAGTCATCATCTTCCTTCAAGTATAAATAGAAGACTCAAATGGAAGAAATGACTACTGTTCCATTACTGCGTTTAAGGCTCTGAAATATTCGGACATTATTTGTTCAATCTGTCATTCAAGTTTTAAAGCAATTTGTGTTGTATTTTATAAACACCTCTGATAGTATATCAAGTGTCCATTAACAATCATTCTTAGATTTTAAGTTTGTTTGTGAAGTCTCTTGTTTAGTGAAACTTGAGCACCTGAGAAGTCTCTTAAAAGTGTGCTTGAGCAAGTTGTAATGTTGTGAAGATTATAGTGAAAAGCTCTTGTTAGTAACAAGGGGACTGGACGTACTCTCAAGTTGTGAGGGGAACCAGGATAAATTTTGTGTCTTTCTTTCTCTCTCTCAGCACCCTTTCTTTACTTTGTGTTTATATCTGATGCATTTGTGTTCTTAGTGAGAAAAAGTTTTAATTTTCAAAACACAATTCAACCCCCCCTTCTTGTGTTTTTCCACCTTCAATTGGTTTCAGGAGCTGGACTGTTGCCTAACTCACCTAATAGTGAAACAGTAAAGATCCATGAGGAAAAACATGTCTGCTGAGAAGAACAACAATGAGGTTCATTTCGACTATGACTCAAACTCACGTGATAGGAAATCATCTGATAAGGTTCCTTTCTTCAACGGAACTGAGACTGGTTACCCTTTCTGGAAAACCAAGATGTACAGTCACATCATGGGTATTGATTGTGATTTATGGGACTTGGTAGAAGATGGAGTTAACTATGAAAATATGGACTTAGAAGGAGTAGTCAGTTCTCAGAACAGGAAATCTCTTACACCTACTCAAAAGCTAAAGTACAAGAAGCATCACTCTGTAAATGGAATGATGACAAACGCCATCTCACATGATGAGTACCTTAAAATTGGAGATAAAAGAACTGCAAAGTCAATTTGGGATTCTTTAAAATCCAAGTATGAGGGCAACAAACAAGTTAAGGAGGCAAAGGCTAACTTGTTGGTGAATCAGTATGAGTTGTTTAAGATGAAGGATGGAGAGGACATTGAGACGATGCTTTCAAGGTTTCAAATTCTAGTCTATGGACTCCAAATATTAGACAAGAGTTATACTGAAGCTGATCATGTGAGAAAGGTACTCAAAAGCTTACCACCAAAATGGATACCCAAGGTGACCACTTTTCAAGAGTCTAAGGATTTGGATATTGTATCCCTTGAAAGCTTAGTTAGTTCACTGAAAAGTCATGAAATGGAATTAATGACTGATGAATCAACTAAGAAGATGAAAGGGATAGCCTTAAGCTCTCAGAGCTCATCAAAGGCTCTGGAAGCTAAGGTAATAGAATCGGAAGATGAAGCTTCCAAAGAGGGTCAAGAAGTTGGGTCTGATGATGAAGAAGAGATGGTGTTGATGGCTGCTAAGGTTTCACAATGGGCAAAACGAAGCAAGAAATACGCTGGTAGCTAGGTTTGGAGGATCTTCCAAGAGACTTAGTGTTGCTAAAGACAAAAAGGAAGATCAAAGCAAGTGTTTCAAGTGCAACAAGCCTGGCCATTTCATTGCTGATTGTCTAGAGAACAAAAGTAGACCATCAAAGCAAATCTCTAGCAAGGAAAGGTATAAGAGTAAATTCAAGAAGAGCTTTCTGGCAACTTGGGAAGATCTTGACAAAGACTCAGATTCAGATGGTGATGAGGAAGAAAATCTAGCACTGATAGCAACTACCTCTGACAGAGAATACTCTGAAGATGAGGAAGAGGTAATAGCTAAACTGTCTAGAACTGAATTAGTAGATTCTCTTAAAGATGCCTTAAAATTGCTCACTAAAAAGGCAGGTGAATGTAAAGTCTTGAAAAAGGCTTACAATAACCTGGCTGAGAAAATGAACATAATAGTTGAAGAAAATGAGTCTCTGCAAAGTAGAAACTCATTTATGGAAACTCATTATGTTGATGATGATAAGGTTCCTCCAGAGCATGAATTTGCTCTGCAAGAATTTCTTATCAATGGCATGAAGAGAAGTAAGATAGCTTCCTTAATATACAATGTTAGTAGAAACAGAGGTGAAGGTCTTGGATTTTCACATTTTAAAGATAACCCATTATTTTCTAAACCCTCTAACAGTAATAATTCAAAACCTAAGGCTGTATTTGTAAAAAGCCAATCAGAAGCCATAGTTATACCAGACACTGAAAAAATAATTGTGTCAGAGGCTAGGAAGTCTCAGACTCTGAATCCTTCAGAGCCTAAGACCTCAAAACCTCAGACCAATGTCAAAACAAAGACAACTCTGGTATATTCTAAAGCTAAGTCTAAGAGCTATACAAAGCCTAAAAGTTTTTCAAAAGGCTTGAATAACTCTAGAGCTTCTGACAGGCCTTATAAACAAAAACAACCAAAGGCTTTAATGACTAACTCAAGAGGACCCATAAAAATATGGCTACCAAAATCTGAGATTGTCTTTGTATCAGATCTGCACTAAAAGAAGGCCAGAGCAGCATTCTTGGTACCTGGACAGTGGCTGCTCGCGTAACATGACAGGAGACAAGCTTATGTTCCAATCCCTGATTCTGAAAGAGGGAGGAACTGTGGGATTTGGAGGAAACCAAAAAGGGAAGATCACTGGTACGGGTACAGTTGGTAATTCTTCCCTTTCTATTAAAGATGTTTGGTTAGTTGATGGCCTCAAACATAATCTACTTAGGATTAGCCAATTCTGTGATAGTGGATGTGTTGTTAAGTTTAATAAAGATGCATATACTGTAATTAGAGAGTCTGATGAGTCTATAGTGTTCAGAGGCCTAAGGAAAGGCAATGTTTATAAAATCAATCTGTCAGAACTCACAGAGCAAAAGATAGTACGTCTTCTATCTGTTAATGATGAGAAATGGGTCTGGCACCAACACTTAGGACATGCCAACTGGAGATTAATCTCCAAGCTTAGCAAACTCAGTTTGGTTAAAGGCCTACCCAATCTCAACTATTATTCAGATGCTGTGTGTGGTCCTTGTAAGATTGGTAAGATTTCAAAAACCTCTTTTAAACCCAAAAACATTGTCTCTACCTCAAGACCCCTTGAACTGCTTCACATTGATTTGTTTGGCCTTGTTAGTACAGCCTCAATCAATGGAAAGAAATACGGACTTGTCATTGTTGATGATTACAGTAGACGGACTTGGGTTAAATTTCTTAGAGTGAAAGATGATGCATATGATGTGTTTACCATCTTCTGCACACAAGTGCAAAGTGAGAAGAGTCTCAAGATCTTAAAGATTAGAAGTGATCATGGGGGTGAGTTTGAAAACGAACCCTTTGCAACTTATTGTGAAGACCATGGAATTGTCCATGAGTTTTCAACTCCTAGAACACCACAACAAAATGGTGTTGTAGAGGGAAAGAATAGGTCTTTACAAGAGATGGCAAGAACCATGATGCACGAGACTAAACTTGCTAAGCATTTATGGGCAGAAGCTGTGAACACAACTTGTTATATTCAAAATAGGATCTATATCAGACCTATACTGAATAAGACAACATATGAACTCTTCAGAGGAAGAAAACCCAACATCTGAAGATCATGATGATATCTTAGAAGAAGAAATGCAAGATAATGCTGAAGCTCCAAGAAGGACATTTAAATACAAATCACATCCAGAAGATCTTATTCTTGGAAACAAAGATAGTCCAAGAAAGACAAGATCAACTTTTTAACAAAGTGATTCTTTATTGGGACTTATATCTATGATAGAACCCAAGAATGTTGATGAAGCCTTAACTGATGATGGATGGATAGTTGCAATGCAAGATGAGCTCAATCAGTTTCAAAGAAATGATGTATGGGATTTAGTGCCAAGACCAGCACATAAGAACATCATTGGAACCAAGTGGGTATTTAGGAACAAACTGAATGAACTAGGTGAAGTGGTAAGAAACAAAGCTAGACTTGTAGCACAAGGCTACAGTCAGCAAGAAGGCATTGACTTCATTGAAACATTTGCTCTAGTAGCTAGACTGGAAGCAATCAGGTTACTTCTATCGTATGCTGTTAATAATGGAATTACATTATATCAAATGGATGTTAAAAGTGCCTTTCTAAATGGTGTTATTTCTGAGGAAGTGTATGTCAAACAACCTCCAGGTTTTGAGGATCTGAAAAACCCCGACTATGTTTATAAATTAAAGAAATCACTTTATGGTCTCAAACAAGCTCCTAGAGCTTGGTATGAGAGACTGAGTAATTTCTTTTTGGAAAATGGTTTTCAAAAAGGTCGGATTGACAATACACTCTTCAGAAAGATAACTAAGGAAGATATCTTAATTATTCAAATATATGTTGATGATATAATATTTGGTTCTACTAATGCCTCCTTGTGCAAGAATTTTTCCCAGCTGATGCAGGATGAATTTGAGATGAGCATGATGGGTGAACTGAAGTTCTTCCTTGGGATTCAAATTAATCAAGGAAGAGATGGCACTTATATTCATCAAAGCAAATATACGAAAGAGCTTCTGAAGAAGTTCAACATTGAAGACTGTAAGACAATGGCCACACCCATGCATCCCACAAGCAGCTTGAGCAAGGAAGAGATTGGCACCAAAGTAGACCAAAAGCTATACATAGGTATGATTGGTTCCTTGCTTTACCTAACATCAACTAGGCCTGATATTTTGTACAGTGTGTGTTTGTGTGCAAGATTTCAATCAGACCCTAGAGAATCTCATTTAACAGAGGTTAAGAGAATCTTTAGGTATCTAAAAGGAACAACTAATCTAGGACTCCTTTATAAAAAAATACCTTGATAGTAAGCTAGTTGGATTCTGTGATGCTGACTATGCTGGAGACAGGATTGAGAGGAAGTCCACTAGTGGAAATTGCCAATTTATTGGTGAGAATCTCATATCCTGGGCCAACAAGAAACAAGCAACCATTGCTTTGTCTACAGCAGAAGCAGAATACATCTCAGCTGCTAAATGTTGCACCCAACTCCTCTGGATGAAATAACAGTTAGAGGACTATAACATAGCTGAAAGCAGTATTCCTTTGTATTGTGATAATACTGCTGCAATTCATTTATCTAAGAACCCAATTTTGCATTCCAGAGCTAAACATATTGAAATAAAGCATCATTTTATAAGAGATCATGTTCAAAAAGGCACCATAGATATTCAATTCATTGATACTGAACATCAATGGGCTGATATATTTACTAAGCCTTTAGCCATTGAAAGATTTGATTTTATCAAAAAGAACTTGAACATGCATTTTATCTCTGAAGAAAACTAGCTCTGAGATGCAAAATAGAATTAGGATCTGAAGCTCTTTCAGAGCCTCTAATAATTCAGAGTCTCTTTTGGGAAGCCCTGAATAATATGGGTTCTGAAGGGTAACAGGTTCTGATGAGGTGTCAGATATTAATGAGTTTGGCTCTGAACTAGACAGAAATGAAACGTTTAGTACTAGTTAGTGTACAACAGTTGTCTGTACACACGCCAACTGTGATTAAGTCTTTCTTACACGTGTCTATATCCTGATGGGTAGATAACAGTTAATGATGAAAATGCAGTTATACAATTTTAAATTAATTTTAAACTGTTCGCGCTCCCTCCTTTGTGCTTATTTTCCGAGTGTTTATTCTATTTGATATAAATTGTCACTTCACTCACAAAACACAACTTTTTCACATAATTACTTCCTACACAAACCCTAAAACTCATAATCGTCTTTTTCTCTTATCATCATTAACATTATCTGCAATCATGACTGCTCAACCTTCTGCCATCATCGTTCAAGAACCTTTTGACCCTGAACTCGTGCCAGTAATATATTTAACTTCTCAAGCGTCATTCGTCGATCGTCCTCCTTCAACGGACTGTGGTAGAGAGGCTATGGAATTCCTTACTGAGAAGTTCGTGGATTTTGAAAGTTTGTGACTTAATGGAATCGATGTTCAGAGTCTATTCTATGATCAACAGTGGGGAAACTATTTTGATATGTTGAATGGGTTCGTCTACTACGACATTGTTAAGAACTTCTTGCATAAGGCGTATGTGTTTGATGAGTTTAGTGCTAATGAAGAAGTAAATAAGTTAGTGGCTAAGGACAAGAATCTGAAAGGCAAGTCCAGAGTCCAACTGGGTCTAAGAGCGTATAAGGGAAAAGAGATTAGGTCAAATCTGTTGGGTATTGATGTGCTTATCACCCAAGAACATGTGGCGAAGATTCTGGGTCTGGATAACAAAGGCCAAGATGTGAATGCTTACAAATCAAAGAGTATGTATACCGAGTCTATTAAAGCAGATCTTTTCCTTGCTGGAACAACAGAGAAGCAATTTTGGAATGCAAAGTACATGAAGCTTGAGTTCAACTTTGCCTTCAGAGTATTTCTTGCTTCTATAATTCCCAGAATATGAGGATACAATTTCTTTACCACACAGGCACTTTCTATGGTTTCTGCATAAAAGGGTGAAGGTTAACTTGGCTAGCTTGTTATTGAGCACCTGTGCTCCAGCATCAATGAGAATCAACATAAGGTTGTAGCAACACTTCATCACCCCAGATTAATTTCAGAGATCATTCGTCAGACAAAGCTAATTGAGATTCTTAGGGAGAAGGAAAAACTAAGAGTCTTTCAAACTACAAAATTTGATGCTACCATCCTGGTCAACATGAAAAAGAAAAAGATAGAGAAGCTGATACATGCTGAAAACCCTCTCAAAACCATCTATGAGACTTACTTCTGCTGTGATGGGTTTCTCACCATTTTAGAGCATGATAATGAGGAGGTTATTAAGAATTTTCTGGCAATGGTAAGAAGGGAAACTTGAGCAAGAGTTACTAGAAGTATGGTTGTAAATATGCCTGATTGGGATATTTTCAAAGGTCCAAAAGACATCACCAGGTCTAGAAAGAAGCCTAGACTGGTAGAGCAAGCTTTGCTTAAAGACTCTAAGAAAAGCAACAGTGAAGGACAAGAGGAACAATCTGAGGATAACAGTGCTACTGAAGATGATGAAAGAGTCAATGAGGAGCAAGTGGCTAAAATTGTTCAAAGGAAGGCTGTTGAAAAGGAGAGAAGATCTAAGAAGAGGAATGAGAGGCCTGCAGCTGCTGAAGAGGATCAACCAGAAAAAGCCACCAAAAGGATAAAGATTGTGGTTGCTAAAAAGAAAGCTGCTGGCACTTCTAAAGGTAACATCTCTAAGCCTATATCTGATAGCACTTCTGAAGCTCAACCCCTTAACCCATCATCTCCTATAGACTATACAGAACCCCTTAGAGTGATCCTACCCTCTCCACAACCTTTATCATCCTCATCAGAAGGGCCTTTTTCTGATACCAGCACTGACTCTTCAGAGCTGCTTATAAGATTCGATAAAATTCAGAAGGAGACCTCCAAGAAAAAGATCCCTGTGAAAAGAACCCCCATGAAAAAGACCCTCAAGAAAACCAAAACCAAGCCACAAGAGGAAACCATTATTATTGACACTTCAATTCTTGACCAACCCACCAACACAACAAGAAAAACACCTTCAATCCTTGACCACCTTACCACACACTTATCTGGTGATGCTTTTACCCATTCTAATCTAGAATCACCAAATCACCCCATCAACAAATTTGTAAATAATACCTCTGAACCACCCCAAGATCCACCTGTTCAAGAACCACCAATAACTATTGTTTAGACACCACCTCCAATATTTACTGCCCCTGAACAAGAAAATCCACCCACTTTTACACTAGTTCAGGATGAACTTATAACTCATTCTGAACATCACATTGCTTCACCCAAACCTTCAGAACAACCACCTTATCATTCACCTAAACACATCATTGCTGAACCAGCTCAAAACATAGTTGAACCAGAACCTAACACAACCACTGAACAAACTCCAGCTGAAAACCAAAATGTTCAAACACCACCTTCAACACCTCTTATCCATGGTCCTGCCTATAAACCTTTGACATTGAAAGAACTAATCCTACCTGTTGATTTTGCTTTACCTATTCAAGAGAGGTTAATGAAAGAAGCTATAGACATAGATGATGAACCTAAACTTCCCCCTGATCTTAGCAAAATCAAAATCATTCCTTTGAAAAGAAAGAAACATGAACCAACTATTCCTTTTGACCCAACAAAACCGTTCTTCAATCCCATATCTGAACCCAATGTTGAGCTATTAGGTACTACTATCAGTCTTAGTCTCAAGAGATTTAAGAGAATGGATGAAGAGGTTCTGGTATTTCCATCTGATATAGATGCTGAGATAAGGGAAATGGAATACCTGTTCAGCAAATCCTTAAGGATTTTGGGTAATCACTTGAAGTCCAAGATTCAGGATAGAGGTATGACTGCTGTTAGGGAACTGATGGATATAGCTGAAAGATCATTTGCTCCTCGTCTCACCTTCTACAATCATGAAGAGGAACTTCAAAGGTTAGAAGCACTAGATGTCGAACATAAGAGGCTCTTAAGGATTGCATGTGAAGCTGCTGAGAGGTTGGTGGAAGAAGAAGCAAGATATGCTAAATTTGTGATTGATGCTGAGCAGGCTAGGATAGCTGAAGTAGAGCATAAGAGGCTTGCTGATCAAGAAGCTCTTAGATTAGTTGTGGATATGGCTGTTCACATTGCTGAGGTTGAGACAAATAAGATCAAGGAGAATCAAGCATCTGAAGAGGACTTTGTGATGCCTGATCAGAACCAAAAGGGTGAAGACTCTGATAAGGGTAAGAAGCCTATTGTTGATACAACTCCTCCTTGCTCTCCAATGAAAACAAATGCTCCTTTTACCTCCTCACCTATACCACCAGCAGTTCAGGCAGCTCTAGACAACATCAAAGCTGAGTTATCTGAGGAAATTCAACAAGAGATGGATGAACTAAGGGCTGATATGAGGGCTGACATGAATGCTTCTGTAGAAACTGTTCACAAGAAGATGGATGACATGATGAAGCTTCTACCGTCTGCAATATCTGAGATTAAGAAGCCTTAGCCTTATGTTTGTGCACTTGTTGTTTTTCATTTTTTGTTGTAATCTTTTGGATAATATCTTTTTGTTATGTTAAAAGTTTGTTTTATCAATGTTTGTGTGATTGTCTTTGTGTGTTAATTTTATTTTGTTTTTCAAAATTAAAATCATATTCTCTGATGTCCTTTGGTTCTTCCAATGATGTCCCTGATTATCAGGTTTCCTTAAATTATGTCTGCTCTATTGCTTGTTTTGTTCCCCTTTTGTGGGCGCAAAACTTGCACTTTGCGCAGAGTCATTAATGGATGCTACCTGGTTGATCCTGCCAGTAGTCATATGCTTGTCTACTACTCGGATAACCGTAGTAATTCTAGAGCTAATACGTGCAACAAACCCCGACTTTTGGAAGGGACACATTTATTAGATAAAAGGTCAATGCAGGCTCTTCCTGTTGCTTTGATGATTCATGATAACTCGTCAGATCGCACGACCCTAATGCTGGCGACGCATCATTCAAATTTCTGCCTCGACGAAGAAAATAGGCACCTCTACGAAAGAAACAAGCGAGAACTAACTTTAACAGAGTCTGAGAAAGAGGAAATATGCTCAGACCTGGAAGAGTTCTTATGGACATATGATGATGACACGAAGAGTATGAAGCTCAGCTTAAGCAGGCCACTGAAGACTTGCTCTCTTATATAATAGAGAAGCACAAGAGACTAGATGCAGAGGCTGCTAAAGCGAAGTCCAAGTCTAAGTAGGGTCTCATTATCTTATGTAATAAAGAGATCTTCTAATAATAATAAATAAAAGTTCTTCTCTAAATTTCTTTTGTCTTTGGATATTTTCTTTTATATTCAGTAACAAATATCAGAAAACCAGTTACCATACACACTTCATACGGTATTGGTGCCAAGCTTTCTAACAGGCGATAATACTAAGAAGTTGTTTCATGAGTAAACAGGAGTACTGATGTGGGTGGAACCCTAGGTTTTGAAAATCCTAACACTATAAGTTTGAAAACCAAGACGCTCTCCTGCATCTTGCCTAGGTTCAGTAATCCTAACTTGGTATATCTGTGACTTCTGATTGGATTTTCACAAAAGCAGTCTTGGGTTTTGTCTTAACATTGTTAGAGGGTTTAGAAAATAATGGATTATCTTTAAAATGTGAGAATCCAAGACCTTCACCTCTATTTCTACTAACATGGTATATTAAGGAAGCTACCTGACTTCTCTTCATGCCATTTATAAGTAGTTCTTGCAGAGCAAATTCATGCATATTTGTTGCACTTAAAACATTTGCTTTGATCATTCTTTTTGTCTTTAGAAGCACCAATTCTCTTGGAAGATCCCCCAAACTTGCCTGCATATTTCTTGCTTCGTTTTGCCCACTGAGAAACCTTGGCAGCCATCAGCACCATTTCTTCTTCATCTTCAGACCCGATATCTTGACCGTCTTCAGAAGCTTCATATTCAGACTCTACAACCTTAGCTTTCAGAGCCTTTTATGAGCTCTTAGAACTTAAGGCTATCCCTTACATCTTCTTGGTTGATTCATCAGTCATTAACTCCATTTCATGACTCTTCAATGAACTAATCAAGCTTTCAAGGGTTACAGTATCCAAATCCTTAGCTTCTTGAAAAGCAGTCACCTTAGGTCTCCACTTAGGTGGTAAGCTTCTCAACACTTTTCTCATATGATCTGCTTCAGTATAACTTTTGTCTAACACTTGAAGTCCGGAGACCAATATTTGAAACCTTGAGAACATGGCTTCAATGTTCTCTCCTTCATTCATTTTAAACAACTCATACTGATGCACCAACAGGTTAGCTTTAGCCTCTTTAACCTGTTTGTTACCTTCATATTTGGATCTCAAGGACTCCCAAATAGATTTAGCAGTCCTCTTGTCTCCAATCTTCAGGTACTCATCATGAGAAATAACATTTGTCATCATTCCTTTCATAGAGTGATGCTTCTTGTATTCCAGCTTCTGGGAAGGTGTGAAGGACTTTCGGTTCTGGTAACTTACTACTCCTTCTTTATCCATGTTTTCAAAAGCAACACCTTCTTCAACTAAGTCCCACAAAAAATAGTCTATACCAACAACGTGACTGTACATCTTAGTCTTCCAGAAGGGATACGCAGTCACAGTTCCATTAAAAAAAGGAACATTATCAGATGATCTCCTATCACGAGCATTGGAGTCATTGTCGAAAGGAATCTCATTGTTGTTCTTCTTTACAGAGTTCTCACCAGCGTCAGTCATGTTTTTCCTCTAGGATCTTTACTGTATCACTGTAAGGTGAGTTAGCCAACAGACCTAGCCCCTGATACCAATTGAAGGTGGAAAAACACAAGAAGGGAGGGGGGGGGGGGTTGAATTGTGTTTTAGAAATAAAATCTTTTTCTCTTTCAAAAACAGTTGGCAGCAGAAATAATATCTAAGTAAAAGAAGGTGCTGAGAGAAGTAAAGAAAGACACAAGATTTATCCTAGTTCCCCTCACAAATTGAGAGTACGTCCAGTCCCCTTGATACTATCAAGAGCTTTTAACTATAATCTCACAAGATCACAATTTGCTCAAGCACACTTGCAAGAGACTTCTCAGATGCTCAAGTTACACTTAACGAGAGACTTCTCAAACAAACTTAATAATAAGAATGAATGTTTAAAGAACACTTGATATACTATCAGAGGTGTTTACAAAATACAACGCAAATTGCTTTAAGACTTTGAATAACAGATAGAACAAAGATGTTAGAATATTTCAGAGCCTTAAACGCAGTAATAGCACACTAGAACAATAGTCATTTCTTCAAATGATGTCTTATATTTATACTTGAAGAAATTGAGTAGCCGTTCGCAGAGATAAGGTGCCAGTTGGAATAATCGTACGCAGAGATAGCTGTAAGCTTCCATATTTGGTAAAGAAATCCAATTCCAATACCTTGCTATTTGAATTATCACTCAACCATTTTGAGTAATAATAGTAGGATAGTACAATCCTCAAATACGCTCCACTTATGGATAAGGTTAACGTTGTACCAATGAATATTCCTTTCTGTGGATGTGACAGAGCCTTTAAGTAGATTGATCTTCAATAATTGGCGCTGATCACTTCAGTTCTTGAGTGACGTAAAATTCCACTTGCTTCAGCACTTGAGCTTCTCAGAGCCTTGCTTTTTAAACCTCAGAACCACCAACTTCAGCACTTGAATTTTAAGCTTCTGATGAACAATGTTGCGCTTTTAGAGCTTCTTAGCTGGGTTTCTCTGCATTTTTTCTTAGTGTATTTTAATAGATTTTAATGCTTAATCATGCACACTAGAACAGTCATTAGTAATACAAATTGCAATTTTAATACTTTGTTATCATCAAAACTTCTTTAAAAACTAGGAGACTTGTGTCAGACCCACTTTGTTCCAACAACTTATGGTGAGCCCATTGAAACAATGTTTATTTCATCTAACGAGCACAAGGTAAGCAACAAAAATTCAAGTGAATGCATGAAAGAAACTATACCACAAAGTCCCTTGAAATCTGATTTGAATGAATTATATACCCCTCTTAAAGTAGATAAACCTCTTGAAATTTTTGCTTTTGAATATGGTGTTTGTAATGTTTGCCATGAGATTAGTGCAGCCGTTTCAGGTGAAGATATTTTGATGCCGCAAATCCCTTGTGTAGAAATTCAAGCAAATTCAACAACTCTTGAGTTCGACACCAAGAATGTGGATTTTAGCCACAAGCAACCATGGTCCATAGTAGAAAAATTGTTGGTGGAACCTCTAATTAAGCCAAGCAACATGCAGTTGTCTTTGACAATTTATGCATCTCTCCCACCCAATTTAGCTGACTCATAAGCTATACGTGCATTTTCTGATTTTCAAAGTATTGTTATTGCAGGTTTACCACATGTGCTGGCTATTCCTCCTAAGCCACCAGATTTTTCATTAATATCCAAGTTCACTTGTTATCTTCTTTTTCCCATCCCACATGTTCGTAGCTTGGAAAGGCCTCGAAGGAAACCACCAGACGTGAAAGATACAATTCCACCTTGACCCCTCGGGTGTGTTCCTTCCTTACTCTCACTTTCTGTTTATTATGACATTGCGGACATTGTCTGATTTAAGTGTGGGGGAAGGACATTTTACTTTATGTTAAGAAAAAATAAAAATAAAAAATTGTCATGAGTAGTCACATGTTCTAAGGTTAGAGAAGATAATTGTAGGGTTGGTGAAATTTTTGGAAATTTTTGTTTTGATACTTGATATGATAGTCTTTGCAACTTTAATGTACAACTGCTTGAACACTGTCAATCTTAGTAATGTTAGATAAATCTCTAAATTACACATTCTTTAGACTAAGTTATCTGAATTTGAATATAATGAAGGGTATGATTAGAACTAAGTGTGGGGGTAAGGCTAAATAAAAGATAGACTGATCATTGGTATTAATTAAAGAAAAAGGGAAACTTCTTGAGAGCTTAAAAAAAGTACCCTTAGTAGTTTATTTTAGCAGTCGGCACCATCTCAATAATGCACAAACTAAGTGGGAAACTGATGAATATAAGTGAATGATCTTGAAATTTATATGTGTACTATTGGTTGATTGAAAATTCAGCAAATGTTGAAAAATGCAAAGAAAGGAAAAAACCATAGTAAACAAACTCATTAGTAGTTGGTTCAGAGGTGTCTGATTCTGAACTTGTAGGGCGGGTTACGATCCGATCCCCCGCAACTGCAAAATGGGTAAAGAAAATAGGGGTTTACCAAACTTAATGTTATCAGCACCCCTCGCTAAATTATCATAATCACTAACAAGTTTCCCATCATGGGCGTGTACAAGATAACGGGCTTAATGTGATTGCGCTAGAATGAAAAGGGGTAGAGTAACACCTAAAGCTTTAATAATAATAATAATAATAATAATAATAATAATAATAAGTAATAAAGCTTGAAAGAAGTTGTCCATGTACTAAAATTGAAAAGCTCTGGATCTCATGAAATTAAATAGTCCCCCTAGACTGAAATCCTTGTTAAATCCAAAATTATAGGAAAAGAGTGATAGCTTAGCATTTAGAGTGGGTAGTTCAGAGACGGATCTTAACATTACTTCGGTTGACAGTATGAGACAGTACACACACACACGCAAGATTGTCATTGAAGGTTGATAGATAAGAATTGTGCCAATTTTTGAATTTTAACCCAAGGTTTGAAACTTGAAGCCTAGAATATGTTGACTGCTCGTGACTAAAAAAGAATAATAATAATAATAATAATAATAGTTTTTCAATTTGAGTTTTGCACGGAGAGCAAAAACTTAAGTGTAGGGGAATTTGATCAGTGCATTTTAGTGCACTTATTAACCACTCTATGCTATGGTAATTATAAGACTTCTCCCACTATTTCAGTGTTTTTATCATGTTTTGCGTCTAGAGTCAAGTTTTGCTAATAATTGAGTTTTACTATCTATTTTCGTAATAAAGGATAATTTGACCCCTTCTCATTGCGCAGACCATAATTGGAGCTAGGAATATCGGATTGAAACGCGGCCCGTTGCGTTGGAAATCTAAGACAAAGAGCTACCACTTTCATGTTGAACTCAAAAGCTAATTCAGAGCGCAAATGAGTCATATTTACTTGTCAATGTTCCAGACTTACAAAGATTTAATTAGTTTATGCTGTTCTATATGAATTCGGTTTAGATTGATGCTTTATTACTCAAATTCGAGTTTATTAGTCGAATTGATTTTGCCCTTGTTAGAATTGATTTGATTAGAACTGGTACAAACTATCGCGCTTAGCAAAAAGGGTTAATTGAAATTTGTTATGAGCTAGGAATATCGGATTGAAACGCGGCCCGTTGCGTTGGAAATCTAAGACAAAGAGCTACCACTTTCATGTTGAACTCAAAAGCTAATTCAGAGCGCAAATGAGTCATATTTACTTGTCAATGTTCCAGACTTACAAAGATTTAATTAGTTTATGCTGTTCTATATGAATTCGGTTTAGATTGATGCTTTATTACTCAAATTCGAGTTTATTAGTCGAATTGATTTTGCCCTTGTTAGAATTGATTTGATTAGAACTGGTACAAACTATCGCGCTTAGCAAAAAGGGTTAATTGAAATTTGTTATGATCTTAATTCTGCTTATGTGACGCTGGATCCTAAGCATAGTTAATTGAACACACTTGATGCTTAATCAATTGAATTCCTTATAAGACTAGTTGCTGCCTGTTAATTAGTTTTATAATTAACCAAATGCATAAACTCTTGAATGAATATTATCGCAAAACCTGTGATAGATAGTTAACAAAGTTACCTAAACCCAATGGATCAATTACGTTTCTATTAATTAAATTCATCATCTTTGTTACTGTTTTGACAAATCGAAAAACCCCCTTCTAGTTGTGTTATTCATTGTTCTTATTTTTGCTAATTATTAATTTAGAGGTCCTTGTGAGACGACCAAGGTTAACTTACCTTGTTACTACTTTTTAATTACTTATTTTTGATCACGGAAACGACTGTAATCCCTTGTTACTACTTTTTAATTACTTATCTTCATAATAGTCTTTATGCTTTAAGGTTATCCCTTTTCACCTTAAAGCTCGACTATGGATACTTTAAGAATATCGTCTTTATGTTTAATGTAATCTCATGATTAAGTCACACTTAATATTAAACAGACTTTCTATTCTAGGGACTTCATTATATTTGAAATTCCGGTAACAAGTTACAGATGTGCAGCGTGATGTGGTGCACGTTAGGTTTTAGATATATGATGTGTTGCCTAATGTGCCAACATCAAAAACATACGATAACTTGATGAACAAGGAAAATAAAGTACAGAAGGTAAAGAACACAATGAGTTTGTTAACCCAGTTCAGTGCAACTCACTTACGTCTAGGGGATACAATTCCAGGAATGAATCCACTATGATAGCCCTAATTCAAAGCTTAAACTCCCCGTTTACAACCTCTCGCTTAGCCACTACCTTGCTCTACCACAAGATATGACTTCCCCTAGTCAATTCCCAGCCTATCCACCTTGCTCTCGCAAGGACCTTGCTCTACCACAAGGGATTTTAGTCTTGCTCCCACAAGTACCTTGCCACCACAAGGAATTGTACAATCTTGTTCCCACAAGAACCTTGCTATACCACAAGGGTTTTGACAAACTCAATGAAGGAGATACGCTCCTCAACAAAAGAACCAACTCGTGCTTCAAAGCTTTGAGTGATTCAAAGTTCAAATCTTGTTTCAAACTAGAACCAAGAAGAGAACAACTCTATGCTTAAAAGCTTAAGAGCTAAATACAACCCTAATTCAAGTTTCAAACGAAAAGAGAACACCTAGGGACAAAGTCTCGAAATCCTAAAGACTAGATTTATGAATATTGATTTCGGTAAGTAAAACAAGTCTTCAGCACTCCTTTATATAGAGAATGAGATCTGGTAGCTGTTTTTTGTATTTAAAAAACAAACTTGATCTTTTAACAAAAGATATGATCTTTTAATAAAAGATATGTTTTGTTTTAAATCTTTTTGAATCTTTTTCAATCTTCTAGTAACAAGCCAACTATTAAATCTTTTCTGAATCTTCTTTGATCTTTCAGCTCGTTCCTTGGCGCGCAAGCTAGCGTGGATAAGTTTAAATCTTTTTCAAAGATCACACGCAAATATTTGAAAGCGCGTTTATAGGGTATTCAGTTCAGGTACCACATGTGTGCACATTAGTCACCACATCTGGAGCAAAGGCTTATTTTAACAAATGAAGTCAACCCTAAAATAAACTCAACCTTGCAGGTTGAAAACACTAACAATCTCCCCCTTTGGAAAATTGTGGCTAAAATAACCTTTGGAGTCAGCCACTAGACTTTGGAGAGAATCATTAGAACATCAGAGGCGTTGCAACATCGGAATTTTGCCTCATTCTTCTGAGAGAATAAAACTCCCAACATACAAGCATGTGAAGGTGGAAAAACACAAGAAGGGGGGGGGGGGGGGGTTGAATTGTGTTTTAGGAACTTAAAACTTTTTCTTCTTTTTACTTTAAAAGCAGCGGAATAAAAACTAAAGTGATAACAGGTGCTGAATAGAAAGAATGAGACACAAAGATTTATCCTGGTTCCTCTCACAAATTGAGAGTACGTCCAGTCCCCTTGATCCTTATCAAGAGCTTTTCACTATAATCTCACAAGATTACACAGTTGCTCAAGCACACTAGCAAGAGACTTCTCAGGTGCTCAAGTTACAAATAACAAGTGACTTCTCAAACAAACTTAAGAATAAGAATGAATGTTTAAGGAACACTTGATATACTATCAGAGGTGTTTACAAAATACAACGCAAATGCTTAAAGACTTTGAATGACAGATTGAACAAAAGATGTCAGAATATTTCAGAGCCTTCTTAGTGTAGTAGAACAGTAGTCAGTTCTTCAAGAGAAACCTTCTATTTATACTTGAAGAAATGATTAGCCGTTTGCAGAGATAAGGTGCCAGCTGGAATGATCGTACAATAGCAATAGCTGTAAGCTTCCATCTTTGGTAAAGAAATCCAATTCCACTACCTTGCTATTTGAATTATCACTCAACCATTTTGAGTAATAATAGTACGATAGTACAATCCTCAATATGCTCCACTTATGGATAAGGTTAACGTTGTACACAACGAATATTCCTTTCTGTGGATATGACAGAGCCTTGATGTAGAACATTCTTCAATCATGAGCGCTGATCATGTCAGTTCTTGAGTGACGTAACATTCCATTTGTTTCAGAGCCTGTTATTGTTGCTTCTGACGATCTTCAGCACATGAGCTTCTCAGAGCCTTGCTTTTTGAGTCTCAGAACCACCAACTTCAGCACTTGAAAATTTAAGCTTCTGATGAGCAGCGTTGCGCTTTCAGAGCCTCTTAGCATGGCTTCTCTGCACTTGTTCTTGGTGCCTCTTAACATTTTTAATGCTTAATCCTGCACACTTAGAACAATCATAAGTACTACCAATTGCAATTTTAATACCTTGTTATCATCAAAACTTTCTTAAATACTAGGAGACTTGTGTCAGACCCACTTTGTTCCAAGAATCTCCCCCTTTTTGATGATGACAAACTAAAGCATTAAAATTCAATTGTTGTTGATTCTATTAATTATGCAGACTTCAGGTTTAAAAGTTTTGCAAGCTCCCCCTGAGTCTGATAATCCATAGGGATAGGTTTGTAAGTTCCCCCTAAGTTTTATCCATAATTAATTAAAATCAGTTTAAGAGTAAATTTGATAACTTGAAGTACATTTTCATATTAGACCCTCAGAGGCAAAGGTTTGTAAGCTCTTCCTCAGAGTCTGACAATGCTCATAGTAGGTTTGCAAGCTCCTCTGATATTGCCTAGGAAAATGTGCTTCAAATACAAAATTTTCTCCCCTTTCAATAAGGTTCAGCATAAATAAATATCAAGCAGGGATAAAAATAATTAATTCAGATGCATAAGCATAACAGTTTCAGGTTGTTCAGTTCAGATGCGTTATCAATTATATTATTTTAAAGCTCCTCTTACTCCCCCTTTTGTCATTATTCAAAAAAGCACTGAAAACTAGACAGTCAAGGCCCAGAAAATCTGAATAGTCAAGTCAAAAGTAGTTTCAACTACTATAATAAATGACATTGATAAAAACCAGACTAAAGGACACACTTGAAGGTCTATAAAAAGGGATGAAAACTTATCATTTTATTCATTCAGAATAATCAAAGTATATCAAACACACAATGGAAAAACAGGTTACCAAGAGTGCTTCAGGCTTAACAAACACAAGCAAGAAGGAAGCACAACCCTGGCGCTGCGAAGAAAATAGGCGTCGCTATGAGGAAAACAAAGAAGAACTACTGTTGACAGAGTCAGAGGAAGAAAATCTGGGCTCTGACCTGGAAGAGTTCTTATGGACTTATGATGATTACACTATCTTTGAAGAACCTGGAAATGAGAGCCAGAAGCTTGCTCAAGACGTGCTGGCTTTTATTCAGAAGAAGCAAAAGCAGCGTGAGTCAGAAGCTTTTGAGTCTAAGTCCAAGTCTAAATAGAGTGTCAAAATCATATGTAATAAGATGCTCTCATATTAATAACAAATATTAGAAAACCAGTTACCAGACACACTTCATACGGTATTGGTGTCTCGTTTTAGTCAGACGATAATACTAAGAAGTTATTTCATGAGTAAATAGGAGTACTGATGTGGGTGGAACCCTAGGTTTTGAAAATCCTATCACTATAAGTTTAAAAACAAGAAGCTCTCCAGCATCTTGCCTAGGTTCAGTAGTCCACGAGAGTACCAAATATAAGTCATGAATATAAATTTTAATTTAAAAAAAATAAACACTCAGAAGACATAAAAAAAAATTATCAAAACAACCATTGCATATAATCAAGTATCAAAGTATACATGCAAAGAATAATAAAAACACATGTGCTCAAACATAAACTAAGGTTGAGAAGAATTCTTGGTGAGCTGCAGCAGGATAGCCATCATATCATCCAAACGCTTATTAGTAGAACCACTGATCTCTTCAAGACGTTTGTTGGTTGCTTCTCCTACCCTTTGTGAATCTTCTCTTAAATCAGCCCGGAGAATGTCAATCTCATCTCTCATCTCATGCCTAATATCTTCAAGAGCAGCTAGAACAGCTGGAGATATTTCAGAAGCAGGAGGCTTTTGAGGAGACATATCAGAAGCAGCAGTTGGAGGAGCAGAAGGACCATCAAGCACACTCTTACCTTTATCAGAAGCAGAAATCACTGGAGAGGCTTCAACCATAATTGTGTCAACAGAAGGATCCACATCCTGCTATTGAACTAGCTTCTGAGTCTCAATGGTAGCAATATGAGCAGCACGATCTACCATGAGATACAGAGCCTCTTGTTCAGCACGTTTCTCATATTCAGCTTCAGCAGCTATCCTAGCCTGCTTAGCTTCAAGAGCCTGCTCATACAAACTCTCTTCCATAAAGAGTACAGAGACTGCTTGAGAAGCAGTTCTGATACTTGCTTGAATATACATCTGGAGTTGTTGTTGTTTGAGCAGTTCTTCTTGATGGTTAAAGTTAGTGATTCTCAACAGATTGGAGTGCTCATCAGCTTCAAAAACAGTTCTGAGAACAGACATACCTCTTCCCTTAATCCTTTCTTTAACAAAACCACCCAACAACCTTAAGGACTCACTGAATTTCCCTTCTAAGTCCATAATCTCAGTATCAATATCAGAAGGAAAAATCAGTTGTTCTTCTTCCAAACCTTTAAATCTCTTGAGACTAAGATTAGTAGCAGTACATAAAAGCTCAAGATTTGGTTCATGAAGAGAATTGAAGAAGGGTTGGGTTTGATTGAAGGGAATGGCTGGTTCTGGTTGTTTTCTTTTCAGGTTAATGATTTTGATCTTGCTGAGGTTGGGAGGAATAATGTCATCATTAACATTAATCCTATCTTTGAGAAGATCCTCATAGAGAGGAAGATAAACTGAAAAAGAAGTGTTTGGATCGAGAGAGGGACCTTGATAAACTGGAGTATGTTTAGGAGAGGGGTTTAAGTCCTCAATTTCAGGTTCAAGAGGGATGGGAGGAATGATATGTTCAGTGTTGGAGGTGGAAGGAACGTCAGATGGTATTGGGTCAGATAGAGGTAGTTCAGATGTAACTGGTTCAACATGTGGTTCCTCAACATCTACAGGTTCTGATGTTGGGATGGTTGAATAAACAGGTGAATTATGAACAGGAGAGATTGGGTTGGTAAAAGCATTTGGAGACACGTAAGGTGTGTTCAAAGCAGAGGAGGTATAAGCATCACCTGAAGCATGTGATACTAAATGAGGAGGGTTTTACTTTTGGTTTGCTTTTGGTTTTCTGAAGATAACGTTTGACATATTCTTCAGGGTTATCACCTACATCAGATTCAGTGGCAGAAGAATCAGAGTTAGTTGAGGATGATGATGATGAGTTGAATGAAATTAAACAGGTTTGAGTTGTAGAATTGGGCAACATCATGGTTATGGGTTTAATGGTTTCATCAGGTTGTTCAGGTTCAATAGGTTGAACAGGTATAGACTGAGTTTGAGGAATGGGAGAGGTTTGAGAAGGAAAATCTTGAGCTACAGTACTACTTTTAATTTTAGGCTTAGAGACCATACCTTTAGGCTTGTGACCTCTAGTCTTGATCCTTTTTGAAGGTTGAGCCTGAACCTGTTCTTCTGCATCAGAAGGACCTCTGTCATGTCTCTTCTTAGTCCTTCTTTCAGGAGTAGTCTGTTGAGCATCAACATTCTCAGCCTCAATTCGTTGAGATGCTTCTCCTTGATCCTCAGCAGCAGCTTTACTTGCCTCTTCATCATCCACCATCTCATCCACACTATCTTTCTCCTCAGATACTTCTACCAAGTCTTCTTCAGTTGTAATAGGCTTTCTCCTATTTCTTGTGACTTCCTTTGAAGACTTGTAGATATCCCAGGGAGATCCAGCAACCATATCCCTAGCAATTCTTACACCAGTATCCTGCCTAACCATCTTCAGGAAGTTCTTAATAACTTCTTCATTATCAGCTTCTGAAATGGTTGGAAAACCATTACACCAGAAGTATGTTTCATAGACTTCCTTAAGAGGATCCTTAACCTTTAGGATCTCTTCTTTTGTCTTTAGCTTCATATTCACCAATATAGAAGCATCCATCTTAGCAGTGTTGAACATCCTCAACTTCTCCTTGGATCTTAAGATTTCAATAAGCTTTGTCTGTCTGATAAGCTCTGAAATTAACCTTGGATGATGAATAATAGCTTTGGCTTTGTTGTGACTCTCATTGATGCATGTGCAGAGATGATCAAAGAGCAACTTAGCCAGGTTAATCTTTACCTTCTTAAGCATAAACCAAAGGAAGTGCCTGTGAGGAACAGATATAGAGTCTTTTCCTCCTTCTCTTGTAACAAAAGAGTTGATGATGATTCTGAATGCAATATTGAAATTCTCATGCAGATGCTTAGCTTTCCCAAACTCTTTTCCAGCAGTACCAGAAGGGAACAAATCACTATGAACAGACTTGTGATATTTTGTTGTCCCTTTGTATTCATTGATATCAACACCTTTGTTGTCAAGACCAAGCATCTTAGCTATATGCTCCTGTTTGATCAACACTGTCATTCCCAAAAGGTTAAACCTAATTTCTTTGCCTCTGAAAGGCTTCAGACTCAATTGTTCTCTTGTACGCCCTCTAAGATTCTCATCTTTTTCAACCAATAGTCTCACTTCATTGTCAGCATCGAATTTATCAAACACATACGCCTTGTTCCAGAAGTTCTTGACTATATCATAGTAGACGAACCCATTCAGCATGTTGAAGTAGTTCTCCCATTGTTGATCATAGAATAAACTCTTAATGTCTATCCCATTAACCTTTAAACTTTCAAAGTCAACAAACTTCTCTGTAACGAACTCCATTCCGGCCATACCACAGTTGTTCGTGTTCGGTGGGTTTGTAAGTGATTCTTTAGAAGCAAAATCAATCATAGGTGGAAGAACAGGGTTGTAAGGACCTTGAACAATCTCGCGTGAAGATGATGAAGCCATTGTAGTTGAATACGAAGAAAGAAGAAAGAGGGATGAGGATTCTGAGTTTAGGGTTTGTGTGGGAAGTGATTGTGTAAAAGTTGTGATAAGTGAGTGAAGTGTCTATTTAAAGCAAATAAGCAAGCACAAACGTAACTTAACACAAAAGGAGGGAGCGCGAACAGTTTTAAAATAATATTTAATTGTTTAAAAACTGAGAGGTCATCATTAACTGTTCTCCATCCAATCAGATCACAGACACGTGTAAGAAGATAGTACAGTAAACTGACACGCGTAAGACAACTATTTTACACTAAGTAGTACAAAACGTTTCATTGTCCTAGTTCAGCATCTGCTTTATCAGTACCTAAACCACATCAGAGCCTGTTGAGTTTCAGATCTCATATTTCTTCAGAACGTCTCAAAAGAGATTCTGAAAATTGTTCAGACCTTGATTCTATTTTACATTGTAAGAGCTAGTTTTCTTCAGAGATAAAATGCATGTTCAAGTTCTTTTTAATAAAATCAAACCTTTCAATAGCCAAAGGTTTAGTAAATATATCATCCCATTGATGATCAGTATCAATGAATTGAATATCTATTGTACCTTTTTGAACATGATCTCTGATAAAATGATGTTTTATTTCAATATGCTTAGCTCTAGAATGCAAAATTGGATTCTTAGATAAATGAATAGCAGCAGTATTATCAAAAAAGAGTGGAATACTGTTTTCAGTAATATTGTAATCTTCAAGCTGATATTTCATCCAGAGAAGCTGTGTGCAACATTTAGCAGCTGAGATGTATTCTGCTTCTGCTGTTGACAAAGTAATAGTTGCTTGCCTCTTACTGGCCCAAGATATGAGATTTTCACCAATAAATTGGCAATTTCCACTAGTGGATTTTCTCTCAATCTTATCTCCAGCATAGTCAGCATCACAGAATCCAACTAGCTTACTATCTAGGGATTTTTTATAAAGAAGTCCTAGATTAGTAGTTCCTTTCAGATATCTAAAGATCCTCTTAACAGCAGTTAAATGAGGTTCTCTAGGATCTGATTGAAATCTTGCACATAGACAAACACTGTATAAGATATCTGGTCTAGAAGCTGTTAGATAGAGCAAAGAACCAATCATACCTCTGTATAGCTTCTGATCTACTTTGCTTCCAATTTCTTCTTTGCTTAAGCTGCTTGTTGGATGCATGGGTATGGACATTGTCTTACAGTCTTCAAGATTAAACTTCTTCAGAAGCTCTTTTGTATACTTGCTTTGATGAATGTAAGTGCCATCTTTTCCTTGATTGATTTGAATCCCAAGGAAGAACTTTAGTTCACCCATCATGCTCATTTCAAACTCTTCCTGCATAAGCTTAGAGAAATTCTTGCACATAGAAGCATTAGTAGAACCAAATATAATGTCATCAACATAAATTTGAATAATTAAGATGTCTTTCTTAATGGTCTTTCTGAAGAGTGTGTTATCAATCTGTCCTTTTTGAAAACCATTTTCTAAAAGAAAATTACTCAGTCTTTCATACTAAGCTCTTGGAGCTTGTTTAAGACCATAGAGTGATTTCTTAAGTTTAAAAACATATTCAGGATTCTTTAAATCTTCAAATCCTGGTGGTTGCTTAACATACACTTCTTCAGATATTACACCATTTAGAAATGCACTCTTAACATCCATTTGATATAAGGTGATTCCATTATTAACAACATAAGAAAGAAGTAACCTGATTGCTTCCAGTCTTGTTACTGGAGCAAAAGTTTCAGTGAAATCAATACCTTCCTGCTGACTGTAGCCTTGTGCTACAAGTCTAGCTTTGTTTCTCACAACCTCACCTTGTTCATTCAGCTTGTTCCTGAATACCCACTTAGTTCCAATGATGTTCTTATGTGCTGGTCTTGGCACCAAATCCCATACATCATTTCTTTGAAACTGATTCAGTTCATCTTGCATAGCAACTATCCATCCATTATCTGATAATGCTTCATCAACATTCTTTGGCTCAATCATAGATATAAGTCCTAGAGAAGAATCATTCTGTTGATAAGTTGATCTTGTTTTCCTTGGACTCTCTTTGTTTCCAAGAATAAGATCTTCAGGATGTGATGATTTATATTTGAACTTCCTCTTTGGGGCTTCAGCATTTTCTTCCATTTCATCTTCTGAGATATCATCATGATCTTCAGATGCTCCTGGTTGAGATGCTTCATTTTGAGCTTCAATCACCTCAGCTTCTGAAGATTCTACAGCTTCTGATGTTCTCTCAGGTTCTGGTGAGTTGGATTGATATGGAACACCTGCATAGCTATCATCTTGCTCTGACATTTTACTGTCAGGCTCTTTATCATCAAACCTCACATGTATAGATTCCTCCACTGTGTTAGTTTCAGAATTATACACTCTGTATGCCTTTGAGCGTTCAGAGTAACCTATAAAGATTCCCTTACAAGCTTTGGCATCAAATTTTCTTTTGTAGGCCTTGTTGTTTAGAATGTAACAGATACATCCAAACTGATGAAAGTAAGAGATGTTTGGTTTTCTTCCTTTGAAGAGTTCATATGTTGTTTTATTCACAATAGGTCTTATATAGATCCTATTCTGAATATAACAGGCTGTATTTACAGCTTCTGCCCAGAAATGCTTAGCAAGTTTAGTCTCATGCATCATGGTTCTTGCCATCTCTTGTAAAGACCTGTTCTTTCTCTCTACAACACCATTTTGCTGTGGTGTTCTAGGAGCAGAGAACTCATGGACAATTCCATGGTCTTCACAGAAAGTTGCAAAGGGTTCGTTTTCAAACTCACCCCCATGATCACTTCTGATCTTTAGGATCTTAAGACTCTTCTCACTTTGCACTTGAGTGCAGAAGATGCTGAATACATCATATGCATCATCTTTTACTCTCAAGAATTTGACCCATGTCCATCTACTGTAATCATCAACTATAACAAGTCCATATTTCTTCCCATTGATTGAGGCTGTGCTAACAGGTCCAAACAAATCAATGTGAAGCAATTCAAGAGGTCTTGAGGTTGAGACAATGTTCTTAGGTTTAAAGGAAGTCTTAGAGATCTTCCCAATTTGACAAGGACCACACAGAGCATCTGATTGATAGTTGAGATTGGGTAGGCCTTTAACCAAACTTAGTTTGCTGAGCTTGGAGATTAATCTCCAATTAGCATGTCCTAAGCGTTGGTGCCAGACCCATTTCTCATCAGTCAGAGATAGTAGACACACTATCTTTTGTTCTGTGAGTTCTGACAAATTGACCTTATATACATTTCCCTTCCTTAAACCTTTGAATACTATAGACTTATCAGATTCTCTGATTACTGTACATGCATTTTTGTCAAATTCTACTACAAATCCACTATCATAAAACTGACTAATGCTTAGCAGATTGTGTTGAAGACCTTCTACTAGCCAAACATTATTAATAGACAAAGAAGAATTACCAACTGTACCTGTCCCAATGATCTTCCCTTTTTGCTTTCCTCCAAACCCCACAGTACCTCCCTCTTTCAGAGTTAGGGTTTGGAACATATGCTTTTCTCCTGTCATATGTCGTGAGCAGCCACTGTCCAGGTACCATGAAGGTTGCTCTGGCCTTCTTTGTACGCACATCTGAAACAAACACAATCTCAGACTTTGGTACCCATATCTTTATGGGTCCTTTTGTGTTAGTCCTAGACACCTTAGGTTGTTTTTGTTTGTATCTCCAGTCAGAAGCTCTAGAGTTACTAAAGCCATCTGAGAAAGGTTTTGGCTTTTCATAACTCTTAGACTTAGCTTTAGAGTATACCTTAGTTTTGTTAGTTCTGACATTTGTCTGAGGTCTGAAAGTCTTAGACTCTGAAGGATTCAGGGTCTGAGATTTCTTGGCCTCTGAAGCATTTGTCTTTTCAGAACTTGGTATATCTTTGGCTTCTGACTGACTTCTTACAAAAATAGTCTTAGGTTTTGTCATTACCTTTTTAGAGCGTTTTGAAAATAATGGATTATCTTTAAAATATGAAAATCCAAGACCTTCACCTCTATTTCTACTCACATGATAAATTAAAGAGGCTACTTGACTTCTCTTCATGCCATTGATAAGAAGTTCTTGCAAAGCAAATTCATGCTCTGGAGGAACTTTATCATTGTAAATATAATTAGCTTCAAAAAATGCGTTTCTACTTTCTAGAGACTCATTTTCTTCAGTTAATGCTTTTGTTTTATCAATTAGGTCACTGTAAGCCTTTTTCAAGACCTTACATTCACCTGCATTTTTTGTAAGCATTTTTAAAGCATCTTTAAGAGAGTCAACTAGCTCAGTTCTAGAGAGTTTAGCAATCACCTCTTCCTCATCTTCAGAGTCTGAATCAGCTTCAGAACCTTCTCTGTCAGAGGTGGTCGCCATCAGAGCTAGATTAGCTTCTTCATCACCTTCTGAGTCTGAGTCTTTGTCCAGATCTTCCCATGTTGCTAGCAAGCTTTTCTTGACTCTACTCTTGTATCTTTCCTTGCTAGAGCCTTGCTTGGATGATCTACCTTTGTTTTCTGGACAATCAGCAATGAAATGGCCAGGCTTGTTACATTTAAAACATTTGCTTTGATCTTCCTTCTTGTCTTTAGAAGCACCAAGTCTTTTGGAAGATCCTCCAAATTTGCCTGCATATTTCTTGCTTCGTTTTGCCCATTGAGAAACTTTGGCAGCCATCAGCACCATTTCCTCTTCATCTTCAGACCCTACTTCCTGACCATCTTCAGAAGCCTCGTCTTCAGATTCTATTACCTTAGCTTTCAGAGCCTTTGAAGAACTCTTAGAGCTTAGGGCTATCCCTTTCATCATCTTGGTAGATTCATCAGTCATTAGTTCCATCTCATGACTCTTCAATGAACTTATCAAGCTTTCAAGGGTCACAGTATCCAAGTCCTTGGCTTCTTGAAATGCAGTAACCTTGGGTCTCCATTTGGGTGGTAGGCTTCTCAACACTTTCCTCACATGATCTGCCTCAGTATAACTTTTATCTAAAACTTGAAGTCCAGAAACCAATATTTGAAACCTTGAGAACATGGCTTCAATATTTTCTCCTTCATTCATTTTAAATAATTCATACTGATGCACCAGCAAGGTCTTGTCTCACAAACAAGGTCTTGTCTGTTTCACCCTTTTTGTACCCTTGCTGTAGAAGGAACTTGGTTAAACTGTCATACCAAGCCCTAGGAGCTTGCTTCAACCCATATAGAGCTTTCTTCAATTTGTAGACATGATCTGGGAGATTAGGATCAATAAATCCCTTTGGCTGTGCTACATATACTTCTTCATTCAAGTACCCATTGAGGAAGGCACTCTTCACATCCAATTGAAAAAGCTTGAACTTCAAAATACATGCCACTCCTAGAAGTAACCTTATAGACTCAAGACGTGCTACTAGAGCAAAGGTTTCATCAAAGTCTACACCTTCAATCTGAGAGTATCCTTGTGCTACAAGTTTGGCCTTGTTCCTTGTGATAACACCATTTTCATCAGACTTGTTTCTATACACCCACTTGGTGCCTATGATGTTGACCCCATCAGGTCTTGGAACTAAGTCCCACACCTCATTCCTCTTGAACTCGTTCAATTCTTCTTGCATTGCATTAATCCAACAATCATCTGTCAAGGCCTCCTTAACATTCTTTGGTTCTATGGTGGATACGAAGCAAGCATTGGAGATTACCTCCCTTGACATAGTCATGACTGGTAGTTCTGGATTTCCTATGATGAGTTCTTTAGGATGATTCTTCTGAATTCTGATGGAAGGACCTTTGCTTGTTTGACCTTGATCTGGTTCTTGATCTGCTTTCTCAGAATTTTCTTCATCTTCAAAGTCTTCAGGTAGGGGGTCTGATGTGCCCACATCTGGTACATCATCATGCACTTTTTCATCAGGTTAGTCATTGACAACAATATTGATTGATTCCATCATTGTTCTGGTCCTGTTGTTGAAGACTATGTAGGCTCTACTGTTTGTAGAGTAGCCAAGAAAAATCCCTTCATCACTTTTGGGATCTAGCTTTCTCCTTTGTTCTCTATCAGCCAAGATGTAGCATTTGCTTCCAAAGACATGGAAGTGTTTGACACTGGGTCTTCTTCCTTTCCAGATCTCATACAGAGTGGTAGATGTACCTGCTTTTACTGTAACACGATTATGAACATAGCATGTTGTATTCATTGCCTCTGCCAAGAAGTAGTAAGGTAGTTTCTTTGCATGTATCATAACTCTTGCTGCTTCTTGTATGGTTCTGTTCTTCCTTTCAACAACCCCATTTTGTTGTGGTGTGATTGGAGAGGAGAACTCATGTGCTATCCCTTCTGTTAAGCAAAACTCTGCAAATCTTGAGTTCTGAAATTCCTTGCCATGATCACTTCTAATTCTGATGATTGGGTTGTCTTTCTCCCTTTGAAGTCTTGTGCAAAGATCTTTGAACTCTTCAAATGTGTCTTATTTTTCTTTGAGGAAGCTTATCCAGGTGTATCTTGAAAAATCATCCACAACAACAAAGGCATACCTACTTCCTCCAAGACCTTCAACTTGCATGGGTCCCATCAAGTCCATGTGGAGAAATTCTAACACTCTAGATGTTCCCTGATGTGGCAACATTGGGTGTGACATCTTGATCTGCTTGCCTATCTGACATTCTCCACAGATATCCTTTTCTTCAATGACAAGCTTTGGTAGTCCTCTGATGGCTTCTTTGGAGATGAGTTTCAGCATACCTCTTAAGTGCAAGTGTCCAAGCTTTTGGTGCCATAGTTTTGCTTCATCCTTTTGACTCATAAGGCATGTTGTGGAATGAGTTATTTCTGGAGGAATCCACAAGTATCAGTTGTCTTTTGATCTTTCTCCTTTCATTAGCAGCTCTCCTTTGTCAATGGTTACAAGGCATTCATTCTTTGTGAAGTCAACTTTTAGTCCTTGGTCACAGAGTTGACTTATGCTGATCAAGTTTGCCTTTAACCCTTTCACAAGCAAAACATCATCAAGGTTTGGTATACCATTATTGTGAAGTCTCCCAATTCCTTTGATCTTCCCTATAGCTCCATCACCAAAGGTCACATAGCTGGTGGTATATGTTTTGATGTCTTTCAGATATTTTTCCACTCCTGTCATATGCCTGGAACAACCACTGTCAAAGTACCAATCTTCTCTAGATGAGGCTCTAAGGGATGTATGAGCTATGTGAGCAGCTTCTTGGATTCTTGTCTTCCATTCTTTGTTGGCCTTTGTATGATAAGCTCTAGTTTGTGAACTGGATCCCTTCTTTGGACGACTATACAGCTTGTAGTTGGAGGATTTTTTATGACCACGCTTTCCACAGTAGTGACACTTTATGGTAGTAGATTTCTTCTTGTGTCAGTGTCTCTGATGTGGTGTAGGATGTGGCAACTTCATCTCAGTGTCAAATGAAAGTTGCTTGATTTCTTCTTGAAGAATACTTATCTTCTCTTGTAGCTCCTGCTTTTCACGCTTTAGTCTCATGACATCGTAATGTTGTTCCACCAAGGTTCTGCACAATTCTTCACTTTTGAGGAACAAGTCATTGTTCATGGAGACTACTTCTTTATAAGTGAGTTCATCATCAGAAGATTCGTTGTCAGAAGAACTTGCATCAGTTGTTATCCTTACATGATTTGCAGCCATATCTTCTGACTCATTGTCAGAGTTCTCTCCATCTGACCAAGATATTGCTAGACCCTTTTTCTGTTTCTTCAAAAATGTGGCACATTCAGTTCTTATATGTCTATAACCCTCACATTCAAAACATCGAACGTCTTTTTCTTTTTCTGTCAAGGGTTTTGCTGAGGTGTTTCCTTGTGTGCTGATGTTGGGCTGGATGTGCTCCACATTCCTTCTTGATCTTCTGTCTACTCTTTTTAGTATTTTGTTGAATTGTTTTCCAAGCAATACTACTTCATCTGAGAGATCTCCTCTGGTGTCAAGGTCATCATCAGCTTCTTCACTGTCAGTGTTGGAGGTAAAGGCTGTGTTTTTTCCTTTCTTTTTAACTTTTTCACTGAAGTTCATTTCAAAGGTTTGTAGAGAGCCCACTACCTCTTCTACTTTCATGCTTGCAATTTTTTGAGCTTCTTCAATAGCTGTGACCTTCATATCAAACTTCTTTGGTAATGATCTGAGAATTTTTCTTACTAACTTCTCATCAGATAGCCTTTCTCCCAGGGAATCAAAGGAGTTTTCTAGGTCAAGAATACTCATTTGAAAGTCATATATAGTCTCTTCTTCTTTCATTCTGAGATTCTCAAATTTTGAGTGGAGAAGTTGCAGTCTTGAACTTTTTACCTTGAAGGTTCCTTCATGGGTTGTCTTGAGTATCTCCCAAGCATCTTTGGCAACTGTGCATTGTTTGATGAGTCTGAACATGTTTTTGTCAACTCCATTGAATAATGCATTTAAAGCTTTATTGTTGCCAAGAGCTAGTGTATCTTCTGCTGGAGTCCAATCTTCTTCTGGCTTGAGTTCTTCTGTGTCAGCTCCATTAGCATCCTTGACTTTGGGATGTTCCCAACCTCTTAGCACTGCTTTCCAAGTTCTACTATCAATGTATTTTTAGATGGCAGTCATGCGTGATTTCCAATAATCATAGTTTGTCCCATCAAGAAGAGGTGGTTTGCTGACCAAAGTTCCGTCCTTGTCCATGTTTCCAGAAAGTATCTTCCCTGGAGCTCACCTTAAAGCAGAACAAGGTGCCTGCTCTGATACCAATTGAAATTCCGGTAACAAGTTACAGATGTGCAGCGTGATGTGGTGCACGTTAGGTTTTAGATATACGATGTGTTGCCTAATGTGCCAACATCATAAACATACGATAACTTGATGGACAAGGAAAATAAAGTACAGAAGATAAAGAACACAATGAGTTTGTTAACCCAGTTCAGTGCAACTCACTTACGTTTGGGGGATACCAATCCATGAATGAATCCACTATGATAGCCCTAATTCAAAGGTTAAATTCCCCGTTTACAACCTCTCGCTTAGCCACTACCTTGTGTAACCCTACCTTTCTCTACCACAAGTTATGACTTCCCCCAGTCAATTCCCAGCCTATCCACCTTGCTCCCGCAAGGACCTTGCTCTACCACAAGGGATTTTAGTCTTGCTCCCGCAAGTACCTTGCCACCACAAGGAATTGTACAATCTTGTTCCCACAAGAACCTTGCTATACCACGAGGGTTTTGACAAACTCAATGAAGGAGATACGCTCCTCAACTAAAGAACCAACTCGTGCTTCAAAGCTTTGAGTGATTCAAAGTTCAAATCTTGTTTCAAACTGTTGGAACAAAAGAGGTTCTGACATGACTCATTTAAGTTTTGATGATAACAAAAGTATTAATATACAATAGGGTATACTAATGATTTACATACAAGTGTGCAGGTTTACAAGTTTATTGTATGTACTCTTGAAGTTCTGAATGGATAAGCAGATTCTGTCCAAGATTCAAAACATCAGAAGATGCGTTTCATGCTGGCCAGAAGCTACCTTTCAGAAGCTACTAGTCAGATTCTGATATGGGACATATCAGACATTGATAAGAGCAGTGAGAGCCTATATGTCAGAAGAACATTCCCTGCAACCATGATTGGTACATCATCATGTTCTGACATTCCTAAAGCTGGCAAATCAATCTTATCCTCAGTAGTGACGTTAGTACTTTTGTACGACTTCTTTACCAGATTTGGCAACAACGTCTCCTTCAAGATTGATCGTATTCTAAGTTTACCAGATATGGATATATCTCGTACAACATACCAGCTGGCACAATCTCACGCAATTGATTCAAATCTTATACGCTCCACCAACATCTATAAATAGGAGAAGATTTGAAGCTTTAGGACAACAACACTTTGAACAATTTCAAAAGCTTTAGGACAACAACACTGAGAAATATGGATTGGTCATTGTTGATGATTATAGTAGATGGACTTGGGTTAAATTTCTTAGATCTAAAGATGAAACATATGAAGTGTTTAGCATCTTCTGCATCCAAATTCAAAATGAAAAAGATTCCAAAATTTTGAAAGTCAAAAGTGATCATGGTGGTGAATTTGAAAATGAACCTTTTGAAAAATTCTGTGAAGAACATGGAATTCTCCATGAATTCTCATCTCCTAGAACTCCACAACAAAATGGAGTTGTAGAGAGAAAGAATAGATCTTTACAAGAAATGGCACGTACCATGATGCACGAGAACAATCTGGCAAAATTCTTTTGGGCAGAAGCTGTTAACACTGCTTGTTATATTCAAAACAGAATCTATATTAGACCTATTTTGAATAAAACAACATATGAATTATTCAAGGATAGAAAACCCAATATTTCTTATTTTCATCAGTTTGGCTGTACTTGTTATATTCTGAACAATAAAATCCATCTAAAGAAATTTGACTCTAAAGCCTGTAAGGGTATCTTCATTGGATATTCTGAACGCTCCAAGTCATACATAGTGTATAATTCTGAAACAAAAGTTGTTGAAGAATCAATGCACGTAAAGTTTGATGACAAAGCGCCTGATCATAAAAAGTCAGAGCCTGTTATAGATATTTCAGGTTCTAATGATTCAGAAGATGAAGCACTAGAATATATTGTTCACTCAGAGCCTAATGAAGACTCTGATGTTCAAGAAAATCAATCTTCTGATAATGTTCAAGATCATGAAACTTCTGACAACAACTCTCAAGCAACTAATGCTCCAAGAAACACCTTCAAGTACAAATCTTCTCATCCTGAAGAGCTTATCCTAGGGAATAAAGATAGTCCCAGAAAAACAAGATCAAACTTCAGAAATGAAGAATCTCTCTTTGGACTAGTCTCCCTGATTGAACCTAAGACAACAAATGAAGCTCTAACAGATGACGCTTGGATAGTTGCAATGAAAGAAGAGTTGAATCAGTTCAAAAGGAATGATGTGTGGGATCTGGTACCCAAACCAAAGCATAAGAACATTATTGGAACAAAATGGATATACAGAAACAAGCTGAATGAGCAAGGAGAAGTAACAAGAAACAAGGCAAGACTTGTTGCTCAAGGGTATAGTCAACAAGAGGGTATTGACTTTACTGAAACATATGCTCCAGTAGCAAGACTGGAAGCAATCAGGTTACTTCTTTCCTATGCAGTTAATAATGGTATTACCTTATATCAAATGGATGTGAAAAGTGCATTTCTAAATGGTTTTATTTCTGAAGAAGTATATGTCAAACAACCTCCTGGACTTGAAGATTTAACAAATCCAGATCATGTGTTCAAACTCAAGAAATCACTCTATGGACTCAAACAAGCTCCCAAAGCATGGTATGAGAGACTGAGTACTTTCTTAGTTGACAATGGTTTTGAAAAAGGTCAAGTTGATAATACATTATTCAGAAAGACCCTTAAGAAAGACATTTTGATCGTTCAAATATATGTTGATGATATCATTTTTGGATCAACTAATGCTACTTTGTGCAAGAATTTCTCTAAGCTTTTGCAGGATGAATTTGAAATGAGTATGATGGGAGAATTGAAGTTTTTCCTTGGATTTCAAATTAATCAAACAGAAAAAGGAACCTTCATTCATCAGTCAAAGTACATAAAGGATCTTCTGAAGAAGTTCAATTTAGAAGATTGCAAGCCCATGAATACTCCAATGCATCCTACATCAAGTCTAGGCTTAGAAGAATCTGAAGGCAAGGTTGATCAGAAGCTGTATAGAGGTATAATTGGATCTCTTCTTTATCTTACTGCCTCAAGACCTGATATATTATTTAGTGTATGTTTGTGTGCAAGATTTCAATCAGATCCTAGAGAGTCCCATTTCACTGCTGTGAAAAGGATTTTCAGGTATTTGAAAGCTACCTGTAACATTGGATTGCTGTATCAGAAATCCAATGATTACAAGCTGATTGGATTCTGTGATGCTGACTATGCTGGTGATAGAATTGAAAGAAAATCCACCAGTGGCAATTGCCAGTTCATTGGTGAGAATTTGATTTCGTGGGCTAGTAAAAGACAAACCACCATAGCTATGTCAACAGCAGAAGCTGAATACATATCAGCAGCTAAATGTTGTACACAACTACTCTGGATGAAATATCAATTAGAAGATTATCAAATGAGCAGTAACAATATTCCTTTATATTGTGACAATACTGCTGCTATTCATCTTTCTAAAAACCCTATTTTACATTCTAGAGCTAAGCATGTAGAAATTAAACATCATTTCATAAGAGATTATGTTCAAAAAGGTGTATTTGATCTTAAGTTCATTGAGACAGAAAATCAATGGGCTGATATCTTTACACAACCTTTAGCTGTTGAACGATTTGATTATATCAAAAAGAATCTGAATATGATGGAAATTTCTGAATGACTTAGACTCTGTTTGATAAAATTTGTGTTGAAAGAATCTAATAGTAATAAGAAGATGAAATCATCAGAACCTTTTGTATCAGAAGTTGTGATGAAAGCATTTTCTGATAAACTATCAGACTCTGTTAGAATGAAGAATAGTACTGGCGCGTAATTAAAATATCTTATAAACGGTTCGTTTTCCTTATATTACGTGTTAGTCATTTAAGTAAACTTCTAATTAAACGTGTCTTGTTTTGGTAAGTTAAAGAAGTTGGTTAATGATGATTAACAATCCTAATTCCTTTCTAAAGATAGAATGACTCTTTTACCCCTTATATGTGTACTTTCTTTTGCGCCAATCTTTCTATTTAAACACACTGACTGTACACATTCACACTTTTGCACTCTCACTACCTACACTTTCATTCTCTAAACCACAGAGATATTTCTTTCTCCCTCCTTAGAAACCCTAAATCGTTCATCTTCATCTATGGCTTCTTCATCTTCTTTCAAAGCTGCTGCATGTATGATCGAACCAGAAAATTCTAACCCCTCCATCTTCGCTAAGGATCAATGCTCATATGAGTACAAGGACTTATTCTGTGCTATTGAAACCCCAGTTGATTTCGAAAGTTTAAGGGCTAATGGTTTTCCTCAAATCAAAGAGAGATTTGAGCGACAGGACATGATGTACTATTTCGAAGCAATCAATGGACCTACGTATGTTGATACTGTGAAGGAATTTTGGATGAAAGCTTCTGTCATCACAAAAGACGTTTTCATTCGTAAAGTGAAAGATATGGTTGCTAAGAACCCATAACTTAAAGGTAAAACTCCTCAGGAGATGGGTTTAAGACCTTTTGTTGCTACAGAGATAGAATCCTTTGTTGCTGGTATAAGGATTTCTATTAGATTAAGTCATATTTACGAGGCTCTGCGTCTTCCTCGTTGTGGTCTCCCTCTGATTGCACCATATTCTGTTGATGAAAGCATAGACAACTTCTTGTTCAAACCTGAACTTAATGCTAAAGGAAAACCTGAATGGACCAACGACAACAAGATTATCTACAGGATCCTAAGTGATAGCATTCTCTGTAAGATTGGAAGCACTGATCAAATTTCTGATCTCCAGAAACTCTTCACCTTTCATGTCAGTAAAGGTAACTTTTTGGATGTGGGCAAGATTATCTTTCATCACTTGATTGACTCTATTACCTCCAAGAAGACTATTGTTCGCCATGCTAGGCTGTTGAGCCATATGTTCGCACAGTCTGGTTTGATGGATGCTGTGAAACCATTTTTCCCAGGTTGTGGTAATTTTCTGACTAGTTCAAAAGTTATCAACAGTACCACTCTTAGGTATTTCAAAATGGTGAAAAATGCTGACATAGTCACTCCATCACATCATGTACTGATCAGAGAATCTGAGGATCATATTGGTGAGTGCAGGCTAGTTCATGTGAGTGATAGAAATGCTAGGAAGGTAGCAGAAGATCATGCCAAGTTCTTGAAGAGTCTTGGTGCTGAAGTAGGTTCTGGTGAAGTGCAAGGACTTACTATCAGACAGAAGAGGCTGTTAGCACCTGCTTCTAAGGTTGTTGCTGAGAAAAGAAAGGCTGTTAAGAGTCCTGGTCAAGCTGTGAGCAAGAAGGCGAAAACTCAAGCTTCTCCAAAGACTAAATCTCAAGGAATGAGTAAAGCTCCCAGAAAGCTCAAAGTTAGGAAGTTGAAGTTGACTGATGTGACAGAAGAAGAGAAAGAACAAGCTGAGATGGAAGAAGCTTTAAGGCTTGTTGCAGAAAGAGAGAAAAAGGATGCTTTGCTCAAAGACACCTATGATTCATGAATGGATCCTAAAGACTTTGATGAGATGCATCAGAAGATACCTCCTGTTGCCAAGCTGGATTCTTCTTTACATGTTTATGGTAATGCTGATGCATCATATTCTGGACATGCTGCTATCCCAGAGCATGATGATGGTAATGATTCTGAAAGAACTCCATCACCCTCACCTCACCAAACCAAAAATGATTCTGTCATTAGACAAGAGACAAATAATGAGGAATCACAACAACCAATACCTAACCAACAAAACCCACAAACATCCATTCCATCTTTTGAACATACTTCACCTCCACCAGAACATCATAACTCACCCATACCAGAACATCCACCCACTCCACAACCAGAAAATACTATATCTTCTGATGACGTTGTTGAAATCCATCCTCTGCGTACCCCAGTAAATGATGTTGACAACTCACCACAGCATGTGGATGACATCAACACATCTGCCATGGATACTCCTTTAAAGGAAAGGTTTTACCAACTTCACAAAGACCTATTTTCTGAAACAACTTCCTCTCCACAAAACCTTCAAGCCTTAATGCAAAATCTTTCTGATAACTGCATTGTAGCCCGTCTTGATCTTCCTTCCCTGATTTCCAATGAACCTTTAAGTGTTTCCCAAGATGACATCACCAAATATCTTTGTGCTGTAGACAAGAATATGAGGAGGATGACCTCTGCTATTGCTAATAGATCTATTGATGATGGCCATGTCGAAACAGAGTTTGACCTTATGGAATCCACCTTCCTGTACATGATCAGATCTGCTAAAGTAGCCTATAGGAAGGATTTGGCTTTCAGAATTGAAATGGCAAGAAAGGAAGAAAAGAGAGATTGAGGAAAGAAGCCGAAGAGTTGGAAAGGAAGAGAAAAGAAGAAGAAGAAAGGAAACGGATTGAGGAAGAGCTTGAACAAAAGAGATTGGAAGAGAAAAGAATTGAGAGAGAGCGTCAGGAAGCTCAAGCTAGAGAGGCTGCTGAACTAGCACGTTTTGAAGAGGTAACTAGAAATGCTCCTGAGTTTGCTCTGATTCTGAGACAACGTCAAGAAACTGTGGAAAGCAAGATTGACAGACATGAAGCTCTGCTTACTTCCATAGTTCAAATGCTCAATGAACGTCTACCTCCTCCTCCTTCTCAACCACCTCAACCTTAGATTCTGGCACTTTTAATTTATTTTTTTTTGTATCTTTTCTGAACATGCTTATGTATTATTTGGTTTTGGATAATCTCTTATTTCAGATTATATAATAGTTTTCTGTGTGTTATTTTCTTATGCGTTAAGTTATTTATTCATTACATGCATAAATGTTTTTGAAACAAATATTAAATAAGACTTCAAAACCTCATAACTGAGCTTTTATTCATAAGAAATTTGTGACTACATATGTTTTACATCAACTTTTCACTTGGATTCTACATCAGAAACAGCTAGTTCTAAATCTAGCTGAGTAGAACAAGAAGAGGAAGAGGAGCTATACTCCTTAGGAGGAACATATGTTCTCATAAATTCCTTCCAATCAGGATCCCATTCAGATTCTGATTCTGAGGAAGGCTCTGGCTGTGTGGTCTTGGACCTTGTTTGATAGTTGTTTCTGCAAGGAGCAGAAGTTGAAGCCTTCATCTTCTGAGGATTCTTCTTAGACTTTGAATCTTGTTGAATCTTCATCTTCTTCTTCTTCTCCTGAGCACTCTTACTTTTGATCACTCTTCTATCCTTCTCCATTGTTATTTATCACAATGAATTGGAAGTGTTGAGTGAAATGACAAAGGTTATGGTCCTTTTATAGTGTTTTCAAAACAAACAAATGTGTAAGTTTTACGACAAACCATTAAATTGGGTGGTTGTAACTTCCTTGACTGTCTTGAAACTCTATATTTTGACTATTTTTTTTAAAACATGTCATTTATTACCTTGTCAGTTTTTATTTTTTTTGTCTTTTTGTTTGTTGACAAAAGGGGGAGTAAGAGTAGTATTAATTTTATGGAATGTTAAACTGAAACCAAAATTAATCCATAAATTATTTTATGTCGTTATTTATTGAAGGAAATTTTTAGTTGAAATTTAAACTTCTGATACATGGTACGTATAAGAGAAAAGTGCAATTTTCTTTTATGGGTATCAGACTTAGGGGGAGAGCTTGCAAACCTAGTCTCTGAGAGTCTAGTGTATCAGTTTTAGTTCAAAATTCAAATAAAAACTTTAAACTGATTTAATCAATCATTACTGAACTTAGGGGGAGCTTGCAAAACTCACAAACCTAAGAGAAGAATGATGAATTTAATCAACAACCATTGTAAATTAATACTGGGTTTGTCATCAATCAAAAAGGGGGAGATTGTTGGAACAAAAGAGGTTCTGACATGACTCATTTAAGTTTTGATGATAACAAAAGTATTAATATACAATAGGGTATACTAATGATTTACATACAAGTGTGCAGGTTTACAAGTTTATTGTATGTACTCTTGAAGTTCTGAATGGATAAGCAGATTCTGTCCAAGATTCAAAACATCAGAAGATGCGTTTCATGCTGGCCAGAAGCTACCTTTCAGAAGCTACTAGTCAGATTCTGATATGGGACATATCAGACTCTGATAAGAGCAGTGAGAGCCTATATGTCAGAAGAACATTCCCTGCAACCATGATTGGTACATCATCATGTTCTGACATTCCTAAAGCTGGCAAATCAATCTTATCCTCAGTAGTGACGTTGGTACTTTTGTACGACTTCTTTACCAGATTTGGCAACAACGTCTCCTTCAAGATTGATCGTATTCTAAGTTTACCAGATATGGATATATCTCGTACAACATACCAGCTGGCACAATCTCACGCAATTGATTCAAATCTTATACGCTCCACCAACATCTATAAATAGGAGAAGATTTGAAGCTTTAGGACAACAACACTTTGAACAATTTCAAAAGCGTCGTTACTCTGCAAAAACGTCCTAAAGCACAAAACATCAAATACAACTTGAACTCATATTCAAATCCAAGACTCAAGTCTCAGCTTCTGTTAACTCATTAGTTGAACCTTAGAATTCTTTGTTTAGATTCTAAGTTAAGTCTTGTTTTAAGAGTTGTATTTATAACTTTATTGAACATTGATTTGTATATCTTTGTTCAGATTCTGTTATCTTTTCTTTAGTTTTGTGAAGTCTCTTGCCTGCGTGCTTGAGCATTAGGAAGTCTCTTGTCTGTGGACTTGAGCAATTTGGAAGTCTCTTGCTTGTGTGCTTGAGCAATTGTAATCTTTTGTGATTATAGTGAACTCTCTTGTAGTACAAGGGGACTGGACGTACTCTCGGATTGTGAGGGGAACCAGTATAAAATTTCCTGTCTCGTTCTCTTTCCCTATCTCTTTACATTCATCAGAAGCTGTTGATAGTGTTTGGTTTTTATATCCGCTGCAAACCTCTGATAAGTTTTAATACTTAGAAGAAGATTTTTTAAACTACCCAAACACAATTCAACCCCCCCCCCCCCTTCTTGTGTTATTTTCACACCTTCACAAACTAGAACCAAGAAGAGAACAATTCTATGCTTAAAAGCTTAAGAGCTAAATACAACCATAATTCAAGTTTCAAACGAAACAAGAACACCTAGGGACAAAGACTCGAAATCCTAAAGATTAGATTTATAAATATTGATTTTGGTAAGTAAAACAAGTATTCAGCACTCCTTTATATAGAGAACGAGATCCGGTAGCTGTTTGTTGTATTTAAAAAACAAACTTATAGATATGATCTTTTAATAAAAGATATGTTTTGTTTTAAATCTTTTTCAATCTTTTTCAATCTTCTAGTAACAAACCAGCTTTTAAATCTTTTATGAATCTTCTTTAATCTTTCAGCTCGTTCCTTGGTGCGCAAGCTAGCGTGGATAAGTTTAAATCTTTTTCAAAGATCACACGCAAATATTTGAAAGCGCGTTTATAGGGTATTCAGTTCAGGTACCACATGTGTGCACATTAGTCACCACATCTGGACCAAAGGCTTATTTTAACAAATGAAGCCAACCCTAAAATAAACATAACCTTGCAGGTTGAAAACACTAACAATTTTGAACGTTACAAACATAATTATAACGCCCCAACTAAAATACCTAGAATATTTAGTCGAGACATACATAAATGGATCTGAGTACAAATAAAATATTCAGAATAAATAGCAAGAGATATCTTGTTTCAGATACAAGAGAATAACAAATAAAATACAGCGAAAGTTGCTAGTATTCTGAGTAAACATGAGAATAAACTAAAAGCAAGACGAAGAAATAAAGTCTTCAAGGCAGACAATCCAAGCACAGCTCCAATTGTCAACCTCCTACCTGGTCCTTGCTCCGAATATCCTGTTTACCTAAAAAAAATTGGTTTGGAGTGGGGTGAGACTACTAAGCCTCAGTGAGTCCTACTACCCTCCTAGAGGTGACTACACCGGGGGCACCTAAATCAGTCATAAAATACTAGCATAGCTAACATAACATAACTACAGAAAATAAGGTGTAACACAGATTAATTAACTCTTATTCATTTTAACCGCAAGGACACTCTGAGGTGAGCATGTCTCAGAGGCCTGCCTTGTCCGTCAACCCATTGGGTCACGGCATGCAGCTCACAAAAACATATCCTAATGGATTGTCCCATTGGGAGTCCATAACGCGATATCACAAGATCGCTCATAACTGACTGAAACTAAATTAGTTATTACTACCATAATTCCCATAACCCGGGGAGCATACAAACCTAATAATAGTCTAAGTTATGCCCTAACGATTATCTGTGATTAACATTCTGTTCGACATTATATTAATTACATTACTACAAACTATCTGGCTCTGATGAGGATATAAAACGAGCGTGTGGAGTTTCGTTAGAAAATAGAAAATGTAGGCAGGTCCTGTACCAACTCGCTGTGGTGTGTTATCAGCTCGCCACGGCGAGATCATAGGTCCTGACCTAATTCAACTCGCTGTGGCGAACAAACGCTCGCTACGGCGAGTATCATCAGCCCAGAACCCAGCTCGCTATGAATACTCGCTGACTACTCGCTAGGGCGAGTTCATGCAGAAATTACCCTGTTTTGTCAGAAATCATAATTTTCAAAGAGACACCTACAATACTCATTTAAGCCAGTGCAGCAATAATAATTTACATATTATAAAACAGAATGGAGGTGAAATTGGGATTTTATTCTCCTCACACAACATTATTCCTAATCCTATGTTAACATGCATTAATTCATAGATTTGGGGAAACTAACTAAACTATCCTAAAGAACCCACCTGAATGAGATTAACTCAGAAGCTTTAAACACCAAGCTAACAACTTTGGAGCTCTCCGAGAAACTGAATTTGCAGCGAAAAGTTATAAGTCCCCAAAACAGAATTTTCTTGTATAATTGCTGCATCAGGTCCTATACTTAAATTCGTCCACAGACCTCACTACTGCACCAAAAATTACGAAACCTATATCGAAACGACCGGAATTGAGTTATCTAACTATGAAAACTGGAATCAGTTCAATCAGAGTTACAGGGAGAGAGCAGTGATCGATTTAGTACAGACCTGTTCCAAACATTTTCTGCAAAAATACTGTGTTGAATCTCCAACTTCAAAAATTCGCCCAGAATTCATTTCTCAATGAAAATTCACGAAACCGGCGCCAAAAAGACCGTATTCGAGTTAGCTTTCTATCCCAAAAAGAATCATTCAAAACGGAGTTGTGAGGTGAGATTACTTACCGTTTTACTAAGGGCTCTGTTTCCATTACGGGTTTGACCAACATCCTCCAAATTCTTCTTGTTTTCTTCTACAACCACCATGTATAATTTCTCAATCCATCACATGAAATCCAAGTCAGAATTGAAGCCAATAGAACAATGGAAATAGAGCACGATTGAGAAGAATTGAAAGAGGATTAGACAAATTAACTTACCAATTCTTGAAGCATAGAACCTAAGGATCAAGAATATTCAATTGCATGTGTGATTTGAGATGAGGGTTGAGTTATATGAAGCTTGGCCATGGAAAAGGGGTTTTGGTGAATTGTTATTGTGTTTCTGCGTGAGCAGAGAGAAGAAGGAAGAGTTTAGCTTCCTGATTTTGTTTTTCAGTAAGTGGAAAATGAATAGATAAATTGGTTTGGTCCACAACACTTGCCCTTTTATAAAACTATAACTTGGATTTGTGTACAAATCCTATTTTACCCCTTCAGTTCTCATCAAATTTACTTGTGCCCTTTAAATAGTCATTCATACTTGTTCACATATTTTCCAATTAATCTCCAATAATCATCTCTAATTAATATTCTTCTATTAATTAAAGTTGAGATGTTACAATAATAAAGAAATGTCTTTTATTGTTAATAAATAAAGCACTAAAGTATTGGCATCTAGGGCTTACTCCAACAATCTCCCACTAGCACTAGAGCCAATGAAGCATTATCTTAATACTTATAGACCTAGTATGCCCATCACGCTTCAACTGCGCAAGAGCCTTTGCTAGTGGATTAAGAACAGTTTCCTATGTTGGTACCTTACGTATCTATCCAACTTTCTATCTCGATCTTTATTGAAATATAGAAGTGTCTAAGTATATATATATATATATATATATATATATATATATATATATGAATCGTCGGTGAGATCTATTCTCCGTTATTGTTTGCAAGATCAAACCATTACCATCACTAATGTGATTTAATGTAATCTGCAACACCGGGAATATAGCTTTAGCTCAATCATGAGCTAAACGATCCAAAAATACCCCACCTTTGTAACTGAAATAAACATATTACTTAGCTATATAGCTTACAATGTCTATATTCAGGCATGATATACAATATATCAGTATGGAAACTACCATCAATATAACTTCCTTGTAATGGTATTTCCCACACCTACATATTTCAAGAAATGGTCCTTAGTTCCTTTTAAGGTCCTTAGGGATATTCTTGAAGATCAGTTAGTGTCCAACACTAGTCTCAATTTTGGTATTTATTGAATATGCTACAAGCATATGGTGTATCTGATTAAGTACATATTAATCCATCTTCCAAAGCATATGGATTATTTTCACGTGTCTCTCTCTCATCCAATGAGATATGCTATTGTCCTTAAGACAAAGACCATTCTTCTAATACATGCGATGATTTTACACATCAAGTGTCTGAACACTTCGTCAATATATGTACATAGGCTATTCCTAACTCTTTAGGAATCCTTGCCCAAATACATAGGATATTCCTAACTCTTTAGGAATTTTTGCCTAAGTATTTGATCAAGAGTTATTTCCTTAACCATGTCTCACATGTAAAAGGAAAAGGTTTTTTATGATTAATATGTCAGCCACATATAACACCAGATTAATATTATAACTCCCACTTGTGTGCACAAGATTTTATTATTTGTTCTTCATTAATATGTTTCCATAAAACTTCATAAAAGGAACAAATAATAATTTAAATTTCCGAGAACTCTATCTAATCAAAATTAGATAGTTACAAGTTATATACCTTTCTAGTATCCTTTGGATCAACAAAACCCTTATGTATATGTCTAGTACATATATATATGAGGTCATTCCAATTAAAGAATGCAACTTTGTTATCCATCTACCAAAACATGTAGTACAACATTTAGTAAAACAATTAAACAGATTTTAAGCTCTATGATTATATTTAGGGTTTCATCATAACTTGCATTATGACTTTGCGTGAAACCTTAAATGATCAATCAAATCTTAAAGGGTATTCTCAATACCACCCATATCAGTGTTCAACAAGAATACTCACTTTCATCGTATGAGTCTTACTCATCCTGATGACAATACCATTATCACCATAAGGTATGTGTATATGGATTCTGTACAAGATTTCATGCCATTTAGCCACTTCTCAGATTTTAGGCCTTTTACGACCTTTTACCAAGTCAAAGATTCATCTTTCATGAAAACCATATCACCTTGTTGAGTTATGATTAGATCATACATCTCACCCATGTAATATGTTAGACTTATCTAGGATTTTGTGCAACTCAAAGCAATGGTCTTTCAACACCTTTGAGGAACCGGTTTATGTTCCCTTTTCAAACAAATATGTTTTGTGGTACTTGAAATTATTCAAGTTCTATATCACTCCCACTGTTTCTTTTAGAAACACACTCCCACTAGAGGAATGCTTCAATTCTAGCAACAAAACAACTTTTGTCCCAAGAGTGATATAAGACCAATATCCCTTAGATTCTTTAGGATTTTCCACATATTTATTCATCCAATTTTGGAATTAAATTTATCTGATAAATTTTTCAGTCCAAATTTTCATAAAGACAAACTTGGTGGTCTAACCTTTATATCATATATATGGTGTCTTTATGATTACTTTAAAAAGGGAAACTATTTGTGGGTGAAGATTAATTATAAGCATATAAATTTCTAAGAGTCAATGACATAATTAAACTATCTTTTATCATGTCAAACATGATGTGATAAAATTAGTTTATTATACTCCTTTAATTAAGTATTTAATACTATGACTTATTCATATGACTTAAATACTTTTGTCGAGTCATATCCTTTTACTCCATTTATCGAACTCCTTGACAAATTCAAAGATTTTCTAATTTGTGTCACACACATATCCCCATCTAATGGTTTTAATCATCAAAGTAAATGAAGTAAAATATACTCAATATATCAAATAAATATGTTTAGTACTCGACATACATCTCATGTATATTATTCAAATAGATCATGTGTCAATTTACTTTCAACAAGTAATTAACACATCAAATGTTTGTACCAAATAACAATGTTCTTGATATATACATATAAGGTCCAAATCTTATTTGGCTCTTATTACAACTGTTATAGATGTTCTTGTCAAGATCATGGAGCCCTAGTCCATTACTTGATTTGGAGCACTTGTATAGAATACTTTGCTCAAATGATGGGACCACTACTTGTCTTATCATTCAAAGCTACTTTTCATATATTGTCAATACAAGGTATTTAATTAATACTTCTATTACCAAATAGAACTCAATAACAATTATTGTATTCTATTTCAAATTTGATTTTAAGTCATGGCATAGCTTTTATAGTCAATGAAACAACTTGTTTCATTCTAGACATAGCTTGACTTAAACTTATAGTCAATGTTCTAATTCTTTAAGCACCTCCTTAGAGATTCAACATCGTGTATCATATACCCTTGATGTAGAAATAGAAACTTTGACTTTCTATAACTAGGTGTACAAAATTGAAGTCTCACTTCATTCTTTTATTTTGACTCTATCATGAACTATCTACGACACTCCCATTTCAACCAATTTGAAAAATCCGTTCTCCTTTGGCAACCTTTATTGTACTATTCAAATAAGAGGAGTATAAATCTCATTTATATCATATCTCTATTCTTTGATAGTGCAAATCATTTCTCATTCAATTCAACAATTTTCCGATAGATATAATAATTTTGACCATATCTATCCACTAAAATTGATTTGATTGAACCTATGACCAACTCTTTGGTCTATTGAGAAATTCTATCATTCTTTGTCGTTTTTTCTAAAGAATTCGTTTTAAATGATCTCATTATTTCTATTAAAAGTATGAAATATTCTATATCTAGATGTCAACTTTATGCTTCTGACAAGCATCCCTTTCCAATCTAGTTTATAGTAGGTACTTTTATAGAGTATAGTTCAATAGCTTATAGTTCTTCTTGCGTTTGAGAACAATTCTCAATTTGTGTACCAATTCAGAAACTCTTTTCTGAGATTCTTGTCCTTCATAAGGACAATATAATTTATAGTGTATAAAGTTTTAATTACAAAAATAAGTAAGATATTTGTAAAATTTTAATAAGGACTTTCATTAAAAAATTTCCACTATTTTATTCAAAACAAATGACCCTCACCATTTGATTCGGAAATTCCCGTTGGAAGATTTTCTAGTGGGTCAAGATCCATATTTCACTTTGTCTTAAGTCCACGGTGGGCGGATTACACAAGACTTAGTTATTTAGGTAGGAACTCCTTCCAATTGTATCTCATACAACTCTAATTCATCTTATGAATTATTCCCAATCATTGCTTCTTAAACTAATAAAATCTCATTACATTTGTTAAGTTAAGTTTGACCCTTACTTTAGAAGTTTGGATATTACAATTATCCCATCGCACCTTACCAATATAGAGTATGCACTTCGCGGTGGGCGAACCTACATAGTTTGATACTAGTCTTGATGAGTTCTAAAGCTTGGAAAGCGTAAACTTAATATTCACATATTTTATTAATAAACAAAATGCACTCCGCGGTGGGCGAACCCACATTTTCTTTATTAATCTCTTATGTGTCTTTTGAGGGATATTTAATTGTTTGATCTCACCGGCTTATTTAACATATTAAACGCTCTCACATGCATCAACATACATAAATAAAATGAAACAGTTATGGCCCCTAGCGCAATTGTTCTCTCAAGCCAATGAGAGAACCTAAGATAACCTAATAACGATCTATACTTCTCCAAGCATAATCTCCAAGGTTGTTCTTCTTTTCTTGTGCTCTTTCTCTTCTTCATAAAATTATATTACAAGAAAGAATACTCGTTTTACATACGAGGGAGTAAGATGAGAAGAGAATTCATATTACATCAAGGGATTGAGAGATAAGGCACGACACGCATGTCGTATTTTAAAATCCAAAATAAAAATAAAATAAACTAAGGCCATAACCGATCATTACAAAAGTATAACAATAAACACATACTTTATTATTATAAACAGTTTAAGTCGTGTAGATTAATTAAAATTAAAATTTCGGCGAGCGATCAAAATTTCACCTACTGCTAGCTGCGCCCCGCGCAGGTCTGTATCTGAAACATCAACTTGGAATCTGCCATATGCGCCTAGCGCAGATGCCCTGCGCCCAGCGCAGACCCGTGAAAAAAACCCTTGTTTTTCGCGAATCCTAATGCACCAATTGCGTGCCGTCAAAACCTTTCATGTCCAAAATTCAATATGATTGATTAACATGTCATTGCTTCACCATACTGATGTCGGATTCCAAAGCAAATGTGTTGGAACAAAGTGGGTCTGACACAAGTCTCCTAGTTTTTAAAGAAGTTTTGATGATAACAAAGTATTAAAATTGCAATTGGTATTACTAATGATTGTTCTAGTGTGAAGGATTAAGTATTAAAATACACTAAGAACAAATTCAGAGAAGCCCAGCTAAGAAGCTCTGAAAGCGCAACTATGTTCATCAGAAGCTTAAATTTCAAGTGCTGAAGTTGGTGGTTCTGAGGTTCAAAAAGCAAGGCTATGAGAAGCTCAAGTGCTGAAGACCTTCAGAAGCAACAACAACAGACTCTGAAGCAAATGGAATTTTACGTCACTCAAGAACTGAAGTGATCAGCGCCAATGATTGAAGATCTATCTACTTAAAAGCTCTGTGACATCCACAAGAAGGAATATTCGTTGGTACAACGTTAACCTTATCCATAAGTGGAGCGTATTTGAGGATTGTACTATCGTACTATTATTACTCAAAATGGCTGAGTGATAATTCAAATAGCAAGGTAGTGGAATTCGATTTCTTTACCAAAGATGGAAGCTTACAGCTATCTCTGCGTACGATTATTCCAGCTGGCACCTTATCTCTGCGAACGGCTACTCAATTTCTTCAAGTATAAATAGAAGACATCATTTGAAGAAATGACTACTGTTCTACTGTGCTATCACTGCGTTTAAGGCTCTGAAATATTCTGACATCTTTGTTTTATCTGTCATTCAAAGTCTTAAAGCAATTTGCGTTGTATTTTGTAAACACCTCTGATAGTATATCAAGTGTTCTTAAAACATTCATTTTTATTAATAAGTTTGTTTGAGAAGTCTCTCGTTAAGTGTAACTTGAGCATCTGAGAAGTCTCTTGCAAGTGTGCTTCAGCAAATTGTAATCTTGTGAGATTATAGTGAAAAGCTCTTGATAGTATCAAGGGGACTGGACGTACTCTCAATTTGTGAGGGGAACCAGGATAAATCTTGTGTCTTTCTTTACTTCTCTCAGCACCTTCTATTACCTAGATATTAATTCCTCTGCAAACTGTTTTTGAAAGAGAAAAAGTTTTTTTCTAAAACACAATTCAACCCCCCCTCCCCTTGTTGTGTTTTTCCACCTTCAATTGGTATCAGGAGCTAGGTCTGTTGCCTAACTCACCTTACAGTGATACAGTAAAGATCCTAGAGGAAAAACATGACTGACGCTGGTGAGAACTCTGTAAAGAAGAACAACAATGGGATTCCTTTCGACTATGACTCCAATGCTCGTGATAGGAGATCATCTGATAAGGTTCCTTTTTTCAATGGAACTGAGACTGCTTATCCCTTCTGAAAGACTAAGATGTACAGTCACGTTGTTGGTATAGACTGTGATTTGTGGGACTTAGTTGAAGAAGGTGTTGCTTTTGAAAACATGGATAAAGAAGGAGTAGTAAGTTACCAGAACCGAAAGTCCTTCGCACCTTCCCAGAAGCTGGAATACAAGAAGCATCACTCTGTGAAAGGAATGATGACAAATGCTATTTCTCATGATGAGTATCTGAAGATTGGAGACAAGAGGACTGCTAAATCTATTTGGGAGTCCTTGAGATCCAAATATGAAGGTAACAAACAGGTTAAAGAGGCTAAAGCTAACATGTTGGTGCATCAGTATGAGTTGTTTAAAATGAATGAAGGAGAGAACATTGAAGCCATGTTCTCAAGGTTTCAAATATTGGTCTTCGGACTTCAAGTGTTAGACAAAAGTTATACTGAAGCAGATCATGTGAGAAAAGTGTTGAGAAGCTTACCACCTAAGTGGAGACCTAAGGTGACTGCTTTTCAAGAAGCTAAGGATTTGGATATTGTAACCCTTGAAAGCTTGATTAGTTCATTGAAGAGTCATGAGATGGAGTTAATGACTGATGAATCAACCAAGAAGATGAAAAGGATAGCCTTAAGTTCTAAGAGCTCATCAAAGGCTCTGAAGGCTAAGGTTATAGAGTCTAAAGACGAAGCTTCTGAAGACGGTCAAGATATCGGATCTGAAGATGAAGAAGAAATGGTCCTGATGGCCGCCAAGGTTTCTAAGTGGGAAAAACGAAGCAAGAAATATGCAGGCAAGTTTGGGGGATCTTCCAAGAGAATTGGTGCTTCTAAAGACAAAAAGGAAGATCAAAGCAAATGTTTTAAATGCAACAAGCCTAGTCATTTCATTGTTGATTGTCCAGAAAACAAGGGTAGATCATCCAAGCAAGGTTCTAGCAAGGAAAGATATAAGAACAAAGTCAAGAAGAGCTTGCTAGCAACTTGGGAAGATCTTGAAAAAGACTCAGACTCAGATGATGATGTGGAAGCAAATCTAGCATTGATGGCAACCACCTCTGATAGAGAAGACTCTGAAGCAGATTCAGACTCTGATGATGAGGAAGAGGTAATTGCTAAACTTTCTAGAACTGAGTTAGTTGACTCTCTTAAAGATGCCTTAAAAATGCTCACTAAAAAGGCAGGTGAATGTAAAGTCTGTTGGAACATAAGAGGTTCTGACATGACTCATTTAGGTTTTGATGATAACAAAAGTATTAATATACAATAGGGTATACTAATGATTTATATACAAGTGTGCAGGTTTACAAGTTTATTTTATACTCATCTAATGCACTCTTGAAGCTCTGAATGGCGAAGCAGATTCTGACCAAGATTCAAGACATCAGAAGATGCTTTATATACATGGCCAGAAGCTACTCTTCAGATACTACTTATCAGAATCTGATGTGGAAGATATCAGACTCTGATAAGAGCAGTGAGAGCCGTTTTGTCAGAAGAACATTCTCTGCAACCATGATTGGTATATCATCATGTTCTGACACTCCAAAAGCTGGCAATAAATCTTATCCTCAGGATAGTGACGTTAGTACTATTGTACGATTTCTTTATCGGAATTGGCAACCACGTTCCTCCAAGATTGGTCGTATTCTAAGATTACCAGATATGGATATATGTCGTACAACAAACCAGCTGGCACAATCTCACAACGTTAATTCAAATCCTATACACTCCACCAACATCTATAAATAGGAGCAGATTTGAAGCTTAATGACAACAATACTTTGAACAATTTTGAAAGCGCCGTTACTCTGCAAAAACGTCCTAAAGCACAAAACATCAAATACAAATTGAACTCATATTCCAAATCCAAGACTCCAGTTTCAGCTTCTGTTAATTCATTAGTTGAACCTTAGAATTCTTTGTTTAGATTCTAAGTTAAGTCTTGTTTTTAAGAGTTGTATTTATAACTTTACTGAACATTGATTTGTATATCTTTGTTCAGATTATGTTTATCTTATCTTTAGTTTTGTGAAGTCTCTTGCCTGCGTGCTTGAGCATTAGGAAGTCTCTTGTCTGTGGACTTGAGCATTTGGAAGTCTCTTGCTTTTGTACTTGAGCAATTGTAATCTTGTGTGATTATAGTGAACTCTCTTGGAAGTACAAGAGGACTGGACGTACTCTCGATTTGTGAGGGGAACCAGTATAAAACTCTTTGTCTCGTTCTCTTTCCCTATCTCTTTACTTTCATCAGAAGATAGTTGATTGTGTTTTGTTTTTGATCCGTTGCAAACCTCTGATAAGTTCTTATACTTAGAAGAATTTTTTAAACTACCATAAACAGAATTCAACCCCCTCTTCTTGTGTTATTTTCACACCTTCAATTGGCATCTAGAGCCTGGTTCTGTTATTATCACCTAACAGTGAGACAGTTTCCTGTTTAACACAATGGCTGAAGGATCTCCTAAACCCTCTTTGAATGTTGTTCCTCTCAACTACGATACCAATGAAAAATCCAACAACAAGGCTCCTAAGTTCAATGGTGATAGCTCTACGTTTTCACGGTGGAAAGATAGAATTTACAGTCATCTCATTGGACTGGATGATGAGCTTTGGGATATTGTTGAGGAAGGAGTTTCATTTACTGGTCTTGATGAAAGAGGGAAACTTTCCGTTGAAGAAAGAAAGAAGTTCACTCCTACGGATAAGAAGGCATACAAGAAGCATCATCAAGTAAAGGATATTCTGATTGGTTGTATAAATCACAATGATTACTTGATGATCACAGACAAATCTACTGCAAAGAGTATTTATGACTCTCTATGTTCTACTTATGAAGGAAACAAGCAAGTACAAGAAGCAAAAGCTACTGTTCTGATTCAACAGTATGAACTCTTCAAGATGAAGGATGATGAGAATATAGAAACTATGTTTTCTAGATTCAAAGTCCTAGTGGCAGGACTCCAGATTCTGAAGAGAAGTTATACAACTGTTGATCATGTAAGGAAGATCTTGAGAAGCTTACCTTCAAGGTGGAGGCCTAAGGTAACTGCTATCCAAGAAGCTAAAGACTTAAACACTCTTAGCCTAGAAGAGCTGATAAGCTCTCTCATTAGTCATGAGATTGAGCTATCTGCTGATGAGCCTCAGAAGAAGTTAAAGTCAGTGGCTTTGCCATCAACTTCAACTCCATCTAAGGCTCTGAAAGCTAAGATTGTTGAGCCAGAAGCTGAGGAATCTTCCATAGATGATCAAGAGGGTGGATCAGACGATGATTTGTTTGCATTCTTGTCTAGAAAGTTCCAGAAGTGGAACAGGAGAGGCAAAAACTACTCTAGCAGAGGCTCTGGTGTAAGGAACTCAAGCAACAAGGACAGGAAGGACGACTCCAAAAATTGTTTCAATTGTGGAAAGCCTGGACACTTCATAGCTGATTGCCCTGAACACAACTCAAAGGGTAAAGGTAGAAAAAGTTATGTCAAAGACAAAGCTAAGAAAAGTCTAATGGCTACGTGGGAAGACATAAATGAATTATCTGATGATGAAGACTCTAAGGAGGCGAATCTTGCTCTGATGGCTGTTGGAGCAACAGAAAATGAAAGTGATTCAGAGTCTGACACTGTTGATATTGATGAGGTAATTTCTAATTTGTCTACCACTCAAGTTACTAAAGCTTTGAAAGATGTTATGACTAAGTACATGGAAAAATCAAATGAGCTAGATGTTTTTAAAGAAAAATTTAAATTGCTCAATGATAAAGTCAGCCATATTCAAGCAGATTATCAAAAATCTCTTAAAACTATTAAAGTGCTTGAAACTGGCTGCAGATCATGTCACAAACCCTATGATGAGTACGAAGTATCTCTTCAAAAGTTTGTTCATCATAACATTGACAAAACTAGAGTAACTTCCATGATACACGGTGGAAGCTGCAATTATTACAAAAGACAAGGACTTGGTTCCCTTTCATCTTCTGATAAAGGAAATTCAAGTAAAACTGTTTTATAAGCAGCTTCTGAACCTTATTCTAATTCTGATGGAAACTCAGAACCTGTGACTGTGCCAGATGCTCCTGTAACATTGGAATCTCATAAGAAGACATCAGAAGATAAGTCATCTTCTGAACCTAAGTCTTCTAAAAACAAAGTTCCAATTACTTCAGCATCTAAGTCTACTAAAGTTAAAGCTATTAGAGTACCAAAGTCTGTTAACAAACAAGGCACCAATACATCTAAAGCAAACTTAGTAACTAGTTCTCTGGCACAATCAAAAGGAAAATCTAAAGGACAACAAAAGCCTAAACATATTCCTAAAGGCCAAGTTGACTTTAGACATTCTGAATATCCCAAGAAGAAGAATAAAGCTCGTAGGACTAACCAAAGAGGACCCATCAGAATATGGGTACCAAAATCTGAAATAATATATACTGCAGGTATGCACCCAAAGAAAAAGAGAAAGCTCCTGGTATCTAGACAGTGGATGCTCTCGACACATGACAGGAGACAAGCTCTTGTTCCACACCCTGAATCAGCAAGAGGGTGGAACAGTAGGATTTGGTGGGAACCAGAAAGGAAGAATCACTGGTATAGGTACAGTTGGTAATTCCTCCTTATCTATTTCAGATGTTTGGTTAGTAGATGGATTACATCATAATTTACTTAGCATAAGTCAATTATGTGATAGTAATTATGATGTTGTGTTTAATAAGAATTCATGTACTGTAATCAGAAACTCTGATAAATCCATTGTCTTTAAAGGATCTAGAAAAGGAAATGTTTATAAAGTCAATTTTTCTGATCTTAAAGAACAACAAGTGTTTTGTCTCTTGACACTGAGTGATGAAAAATGGGTCTGGCACAAGAGATTGGGTCATGCTAACTGGAGATTAATTTCTAAGCTTAGTAAGGACAATCTTGTCAGAGGCCTTCCTAAAATTGATTATCATTCAGACTCACTCTGTGGTTCTTGTCAGAAAGGAAAAATTGTCAAAAGTTCTTTTAAAACTAAAAACATTGTTTCCACTTCTAGACCTTTAGAACTCTTACACATTGATCTTTTTGGACCAGTTAGCACTGCTTCAATCAATGGTAAGAAGTATGGATTAGTCATTGTTGATGATTATAGTAGATGGACTTGGGTTAAATTTCTTAGATCTAAAGATGATACATATGAAGTATTTAGCATCTTCTGCATCCAAATTTAAAATGAAAAAGATTCCAAGATTTTGAAAGTTAGAAGTGATCATGGTGGTGAATTTGAAAATGAACCTTTTGAAAAATTCTGTGAAGAACATGGAATTCTCCATGAATTCTCATCTCCTAGAACTCCACAACAAAATGGAGTTGTAGAGAGAAAGAATTGATCTTTACAAGAAATGGCACGTACCATGATGCATGAAAACAATTTGGCAAAATTCTTTTGGGTAGAAGCTGTTAACACTGCTTGTTATATTCAAAATAGAATCTATATTAGACCTATCTTGAATAAAACAACATATGAATTATTCAAAGATAGAAAACCCAATATTTCTTATTTTCACCAGTTTGGCTGTACTTGTTATATTCTGAACAATAAAGTCCATCTAAAGAAATTTGACTCTAAAGCCTGTAAGGGTATCTTTATTGGATATTCTGAACGCTCCAAGTCATACAGAGTGTATAATTCTGAAACAAAAGTCGTGGAAGAATCAATGCACGTAAAGTTTGATGACAAAGCGCCTGATCATAAAAAGTCAGAGCCTGTTATAGAAATTTTAGGATCTGATGATTCAGAAGATGAAGCACCAGAATATGATATTCACTCAGAGCCTAATGAAGACTCTGATGCTCAAGGAAATCAATCTTCTGATAATGTTCAAGATCATCAAACTTCTGACAACAACTCTCAAGCAGCTAATGTTCCAAGAAACACTTTCAAGTACAAATCTTCTCATCCTGAAGAGTTTATCTTAGGGAATAAAGATAGTCCCAGAAAAACAAGATCAAACTTCAGCAATGAAGAATCTCTCTTTGGACTAGTCTCCCTGATTGAACCCAAGACAACAAATGAAGCTCTGACAGATGATGCTTGGATAGTTGCAATGGAAGAAGAGTTGAATCAGTTCAAAAGGAATGATGTTTGGGATCTGGTACCCAAACCAAAGCATAAGAACATTATTGGAACAAAATGGGTATACAGAAACAAGCTGAATGAGCAAGGATAAGTGACAAGAAACAAGGCAAGACTTGTTGCTCAAGGGTATAGTCAACAAGAGGGTATTGACTTTACTGAAACCTATGCTCTAGTAGCTAGACTGGAAGCAATCAGGTTACTTCTTTCCTATGCAGTTAATAATGATATTACTTTATACAAATGGATGTGAAAAGTGCATTTCTAAATGGTTTTATTTCTGAAGAAGTATATGTCAAACAACCTCCTAGATTTGAAGATTTAACAAACCCAGACCATGTGTTCAAACTCAAGAAATCACTATATGGACTCAAACAAGCTCCCAGAGCATGGTATGAGAGACTGAGTACTTTCTTAGTTGACAATGGTTTTGAAAAAGGTCAAGTTGACAATACACTATTCAGAAAGACCCTTAAGAAAGACATTTTGATCGTTCAAATATATGTTGATGATATCATTTTTGGATCAACTAATGCTACTCTGTGCAAGAATTTCTCTAAGCTTATGCAGGATGAATTTGAAATGAGTATGATCGGAGAATTGAAGTTTTTCCTTGGAATTCAAATTAATCAAACAGAAAAAGGAACCTTCATTCATCAATCAAAGTACATAAAGGATCTTCTGAAGAAGTTCAATTTAGAAGATTGTAAGCTCATGAATACTCCAATGCATCCTACATCAAGTCTAGGCTTAGAAGAATCTGAAGGCAAGGTTGACCAGAAGCTGTATAGAGGTATGATTGGATCTCTTCTTTATCTGACTGCCTCAAGACCTGATATATTATTTAGTGTATGTTTGTGTGCAAGATTTCAATCAGATCCTAGAGAGTCCCATTTCACTGCTGTGAAAAGGATTTTCAGGTATTTGAAAGCTACCTGTAACATTGGATTGCTGTATCAGAAATCCAATGATTACAAGCTGATTGGATTCTGTGATGCTGACTATGCTGGTGATAGAATTGAAAGAAAATCCACCAGTGGCAATTGCCAGTTCATTGGTGAGAATATGATTTCTTGGGCTAGTAAAAGACAAACCACCATAGCTATGTCAACAGCAGAAGCTGAATACATATCAGCAGCTAAATGTTGTACAAACCTACTCTGGATGAAATATCAATTAGAAGATTATCAAATGAGCAGTAACAATATTCCTTTATATTGTGATAATACTGCTGCTATTCATCTTTCTAAAAACCCTATTTTACACTCAAGAGCTAAGCATATAGAAATTAAACATCATTTCATAAGAGATTATGTTCAAAAAGGTGTAATTGATCTTAAGTTCATTGAGACTGAAAATCAATGGGCTGATATCTTTACAAAACCTTTGGCTGTTAAACGTTTTGATTATATCAAAAAGAATCTGAATATGATGGAAATTTCTGAATAACTTAGACTCTGTTTGAAAAATATGTGTTGAAAGAATCTAATAGTAATTAGAAGATGAAATCATCAGAACCTTCTGTATCAGAAGTTGTGATAAAAACATCTTCTGATGAACTATCAGACTCTAATAGAATGAAGAATAGTACTGGCGCGTAAATAAAATGTTTTATAAACGGTTCGTTTTCCTTATATTACGTGTCAGTCATTTAAGTAAACTTCTAATTAAACGTGTCTTGATGTGATAAGTTAAAGAAGTTGGTTAATGATGATTAGCATTCCTAATCCCTTTTAAAGGTAGAATGACTCTTTTACCCCTTTGTATGTGTACTTTCTTTTGCGCCAATCTTTCTATTTAAACACACTAACTGTACACATTCACACTTTTGCACTCTCACTACCTATACTTTCATTCTCTAAACCACAGAGATATTTCTTTCTCCCCTCTTAGAAACCCTAAACCGTTCATCTTCATCAATGGCTTCTTCATCTGCTTTTAAAGTTGCTGCATGTATGATCGAACCTGATAACTCTAATCCAACCGTCTTCTCTAAGGATCAACGACCATATGAGTACAAAGATTTATCTTGCGCTATTGAGAGCCCCGTTGATTTCGAAAGCTTAAGAGTAAATGGTTATCCTCAAATCAAAGAGAGATTTGAGCGTCAGGAGATGATGTATTACTTCGAAGCAATTAATGGACCAACATATCTTGATACAGTGAAGGAATTTTGGATGAAAGCTTCTGCTATCACTAAAGAAGTTTATGTTCGTAAGATGAAGGAGATTATCGCTAAGCAACCAGAACTTAAAGGAAAAACGTCTCAGGAGATGGGTTTGAGGCCGTTTGTTGCTACATAAATTGAATCCTTTGTTGCTGGTATAAGGATTTCTCTCAGATTAAGTCATGTTTATGAGGCTCTACGTCTTCCTCGTGGTGGTCTCTCTCTGATTTCACCAGATTCTGTTGATGAAAGTGTTGACAATTATCTGTTCAAGTCAGAACCTAATGCAAAGAAGAAACCTGAATGGACTAATGAAAACAAGATTATCTACAAGATCTTCAGTGATAGCATTCTCTGTAAGATAGGAAGTACTGATCAAATATCAGATCTGCAGAAGCTCTTCACATTCCACGTCAGTAAAGGTAACTTTGTGGATGTGGCCCAGATTCTTTTCCATCACTTAGCTGATTCTATTACCTCCAAGAAACCTATTGTTCGCCATGCTAGAATGCTGAGCCATATGTTTGCACAGTCTGGTTTGATGGATGCTGTGAAACCATTTTTCCCAGGTTGTGGTAATTTCTTGACTAGCTCAAAATTTATCAATAGTACCACTCTAAGGTACTTCGAAATGGTGAAAAATTCTGACATAGTCACTCCATCACATCCTGTACTGATCAGAGAATCTGAGGAACATATTGGTGAGTGCAGGCTAGTACATGTGAGTGATAGAAATGCTAGGAAGGTTGCAGAAGATCATGCTAAGTTTCTGAAAAGCCTTGGTGCTGAAGTAGGTTCTGGTGAAGTTCAAGAACTTACTATCAGACAGAAGAGGATGTTAGCACCTGCTTCTAAGGTTGTTCCTGAAAAGAGAAAGGCTGTTAAGAGTCCTGGTCCAGCTGTGAGTAAGAAGGCTAAAACTCAAGCTGCTCCTAAGGCTAAAACTGCAAAGAAGCCTAAGCAAAGGAAGCTTATCTTGACAGATGTGACTGAAGAAGAGAAAGAGCAGGCTGGTATGGCAGAAGCTCTAAGACTTGTTGATGAGCAGAACAAGAAAGAGAAGTTGCTCAAGGACACTTATGAGTCAGGAGTGGATCCTGAAGTGTTTGCTGAGATGTATGAGAAGATTCCTCCAAGGGAAAAGCCTCTGGATCCATCTCAAACTATTTATGGTATTTTCAATGGTAAGACTCCTGATATTCTTGTTCACAATCATAGATCTTTAGATGTCTTCAGAAAGAATCATTTTCCTCAATTGGTTAAAGTTAAACGTGTGTTTGATAGGATTTTTCAAGGAGTTAATTCTCTGGAAGAATCTAATCTTTCAGAAAATCAACCAACATCAAACCCGTTTAACTCCATCATGTATATACCTTCAGAATCTAACATATAGTGTTAATGCAGCATCATCTTCTAGACATGCTACTAACCCAGAGCATGATGATGATAATGATTCTGAAAGGACTCTATCACCTCCACCTCACTCACCCAAAAATGATTCTGTCATTATACAAGAGACAAATAATGAAGAATCACAACAACCAACAACAAACCAACAAAAACCACAAACACCTCCACCATCTCAAACACCCCCATTCATTCCATCTTCTGAACATAACTCACCTCCACCAGAACATCACCACTCACCTCAACCAGAACATCAATCCACACCACCTCCAGAAAATACTACAACTTCTGATGCTGTTGCTGATATCCATCCTCTGGGTACAATGGTAAATGATGCTGATAAATCACCACAGCATGTGGATGACGTTAACACATCTGCCCTTGATACTCCTTTAAAGGAAAGGTTTCAACAACTTCATAACGACCTATTTTCTGAAGTAACCACTCCTCCACACAACCTTCAAGATTTCATGCAGAATCTATCTGATAATTGCATCGTAGCTCGTCTTGACCTTCCATCTAGAATTGCCAATGAACCTCTAACCGTTTCTCAAAGATGACATCACAAAGTATCTTTGTGCTGTAGACAAGAATATGAGGAGAATGACCACTGCCATTTCTGAGAGATCCATTGATGATGCTCATGTTGAAACAGAGTTTGACCTTATGGAATCAACCTTCCTGGAAGGATTTGGCTTTCAGAATTGAGCTGGCAAGAAAGGAAGAGGAAGAAAGATTGAGAAAAGAAGCTGAAGAGTTGGAACGAAAAAGAAAAGAAGAGGAGGAAATGAAAAGGATTGAAGAAGAGCTAAAACATAAAAGGTTGGAAGAGGAGAGAATTGAAAGAGAGCGTCTGGAAGCTCAAGCTAGAGAAGAAGCTAGAATAGCTGCTGAGCAAGCAAGATTTGAAGATCTCACTAGAAATGCTCCAGAATTTGCTCTTATCATGAGACAGCGTCAAGAGAACATGGAGAGTAAGATTGATAAACATGAGGCTCTGCTCACCTCCATCTTTCAGATTCTCAATGAACGTCTGCCACCTCCTCCTCAACCACCTCAACCATAGGATTCTGGCACTTTGTTTTATTTTCTTATGTATTATTTGCTTGGATCTTTTCATGTTTTGTTATTATATTTTGGATAATGTCTTGTTTCATTTGTATAATATTTTTCTGTTTGCTGATTAATTCTTGTTATTTATATTATTTATACTTCACATTATTTCATTTATTGCATACATAAAATGTTTTTGAGAAAAAAATTAAATAAGACTTCAAAACCTCATAACTGAGCTTTTATTCATAAGATAATTTTTGATTACATAAGTTTCTCTGAATTTTTCACTTTGACTCTACATCTGATAAAGCTAGTTCTAAATCTACCTTATTGGAGGAAGAAGAGGAAGAGGAGTTATACTCATTAGGAGGAACATATGTTCTCATAAATTCCTTCCAATCAGGATCCCACTCAGATTCTGATTCAGAAGAAGGCTCTGGCTGGTTGGTTTTGGACCTTGTTTAATAGTTGTTTCTGCCAGGAGCAGAAGTTGAAGCCTTCATCTTCTGAGGATTCTTCTTAGACTCCGCATCTTGTTGAATCTTCACCTTCTTCTTCTTCTTCTCCTGCGCACTCTTACTTTTGATCACTCTTCTATCCTTCTCCATTGTTGTTTATCACAATGAATTTGAAGTGTTGAGTGAAATGACAAAGGTTATGGTCCTTTTATAGTACTTTCAAAACAGACAAATTTATGGTTTTACAACAAACCATTAAATTGGGTGGTTGTAACCTCCTTGACTGTCTTGAAACTCTATATTTTGACTATCTTTTTCAAAATTACCATTTATTATTTGTCAGTTTTTCTTTTTGTCTTTTTGTTTGTTGACAAAAGGGGGAGTAAGAGTAGTATTAATTTTATGGAATGTTAAACTGAAACCAAAAGTTATCCATAATTTTTTTTTATGATTTATTATTGAAGGAAATTTTTAGTTGAAAATTGAACTTGTGATACATGGTACGTATAAGAGAAAAGTGCAATTTTCTTTTATGGGTATCAGACTTAGGGGGAGAGCTTGCAAACCTAGCCTCTGAGAGTCTGGTGTATTAGTTTTTAGTTCAATATTCAAATAAAAATTTTACACTGATTTAATTAATCATTACTGAACTTAGGGGGAGCTTGCAAAACTCGTAAACCTAAGGGATGAATGATAAATTTAATCAACAACCATTGTAAATTAATACTTGGTTTGTCATCAATCAAAAAGGGGGAGATTGTTGGAACATAAGAGGTTCTGACATGACTCATTTAAGTTTTGATGATAACAAAAGTATTAATATACAATAGGGTATACTAATGATTTATATACAAGTGTGCAGGTTTACAAGTTTATTTTATACTCATCTAATGCACTCTTGAAGCTCTGAACGGCGAAGCAGATTTTGACCAAGATTCAAGACATCATAAGATGCTTTATATACATGGCCAGAAGCTACTCTTCAGAGACTACTTATCAGAATCTGATGTGGAAGATATCAGACTCTGATAAGAGCAGTGAGAGCCGTTTTGTCAGAAGAACATTCTCTGCAACCATGATTGGTATATCATAATGTTTTGACACTCCAAAAGCTGGCAATCAATCTTATCCTCAGGATAGTGACGTTAGTACTATTGTACGATTTCTTTAACGGAATTGGCAACCACGTTCCTCCAAGATTGGTCGTATTCTAAGATTACCAGATATGGATATATCTCGTACAACAAACCAGCTGGCACAATCTCACAACGTTAATTCAAATCCTATACGCTCCACCAACATCTATAAATAGGAGCAGATTTGAAGCTTAAGGACAACAATACTTTGAACAATTTTGAAAGCGCCGTTACTCTGCAAAAACGTCCTAAAGCACAAAACATCAAATACAACTTCAACTCATATTCCAAATCCAAGACTCCAGTTTCAGCTTCTGTTAATTCATTAGTTGAACCTTAGAATTCTTTGTTAAAATTCTAAGTTAAGTCTTGTTTTTAAGAGTTGTATTTATAATTTTACTGAACATTGATTTGTATATCTTTGTTCAGATTCTGTTTATCTTATCTTTAGTTTTGTAAAGTCTCTTTCCTGCGTGCTTGAGCATTAGGAAGTCTCTTGTTATGGACTTGAGCATTTGGAAGTCTCTTGCTTTTGTGCTTGAGCAATTGTAATCTTGTGTGATTATAGTGAACTCTCTTGGAAGTACAAGAGGACTGGACGTACTCTCGATTTGTGAGGGGAACCAGTATAAAACTCTTTGTCTCGTTCTCTTTCCCTATCTCTTTACTTTCATCAGAAGATAGTTGATTGTATTTTGTTTTTGATCCGCTGCAAACCTCTGATAAGTGAAGGAACTTAACAAGAGATAAGCAGCGGAATTTAAAATTTTTCCTTCGTTGGATCCTTACGAATGATCATGAATCGTGGTTTTAAGAATTTTACCTCTTGTAGAATTCTTTCTTTTCACGAGCAGCCGGAGATTAGACTTTGAATCACGAACAAGTCACGTTCTAATCACCACCACCTTTGATCACGAGCGTTAATGGTATAACGCCTCTAACTAGTCCACACGAACAAGATCCCTCCAATAGAGTGCTAGCTCCAAGAATGAAGGTTTCTAGTGAAAGGTGGGAAATTAGGATTAGGGTTTTAGTGGCTGTTTTTCATCAAGTGAATTTCTTCTTCACAAGTGTTCTATTTATAGAACCACTTGTCTTGGGCACCAAGACAAACCATTTGTCATTGGGCCACAATTTTACTAAAACCTTTTTAATTAAATAAGCCTTTTAGAAACGCACCCCCATTGTGCTATTCACACATGAGTGCTTTCTATTTCATAACAAATTATGAATTGCTTTATTTAATTACCATGATACCCTTATCATAATTCCTTATTTCTCTGAGGTGCACCGTACCTTACGGTGTTCCACTTTTCACACTAGCTTGTTCTTATGTGTGTGACCATTGTAGGTTTCCATAACGTTGGCAATTATATTAAATCATCTATTTAATATAATAAACAATGAGCGGTATCTAGCAACACATCATTGCTACCCAAGTCATGAGAAATTGACATGTGATCATAACATAACCTTAGTGATAATATATGCGTGTACAATTACCCATTTGCCCTCAATGTCTATATTGAACACAAAGCATACTTGGTGTCATCTTTGTCTAGTTCAATATTGGGCCCATGACATTTATCCTGTTATGCAGGATTGGCAAATTCCATCTAGGTCACTACTGTCCCTCAGCATGCTTTGTGAAGTATCCATTGACTGCCTTTATGGTCATCCTGTTACAGATAACGTTAGAACAGTAACAAAGCACTTGACTCCACATCTAGGGTACAAAGTGGTTTCAGGTCTAAGGGCGGCTTACACCATTATCACCATGAGAGTAACTTATGACACTTTGCATAACTTTGCATGTAGTACTCTCATAGCGGGTCAATCCAGTATAAATATTACTCCTAATATTTATACCTATGTCAAGACTTGATAACTCCTTATCCTATGATCCATGAGATGCGATCATCAGTCTATCTTCATAATAGTCTCTATGTTTTATCACTATCCCAATTCATGATAAAACTCGACTACGGATACTTTAAGAATAACGTCTTTATGTTTAATGTAATCTCATGATTAAGTCACACTTAATATTAAACAGACTTTCTATTCTAGGGACTTCATTATTTTGATCATACAAACATAATAAAGAGAATGCCTTTTATTATTAATAAAGAAACAATGTATTAATAATAATTAGTTCGATACAAGTACTAAAATCATTGGCCTCTAGGGCTTACACCAACAATCTCCCACTAGCACTAGGGCTAATCTGGCATTACTTTAATACCCATAGACCTAGCGTGTCCGTCATGCTTCAACTGTGCAAGAGGCTTTGTTAGTGGATCAGCTATGTTGTCAAGTGTAGGTACTTTGCATATTTTCACATCTCCTCTATCTATTATCTCTCGAATAAGATGGAATCGCCTGAGTATATGTTTGGACCGTTGGTGAGATCTAGGTTCCTTAGCTTGTGCAATTGCACCACTGTTGTCACAATACAGACTAATGGGATCAACAATGCTAGGGACCACTTCAAGTTCAGATATGAACTTCTTAATCCAAACAGCTTCCTTTGCTGCACTTGAGGCAGCAATATACTCAGCCTCCGTTGTAGAATCAGCCACTGTCTCTTGCTTTGAACTCTTCCAGCTCACAGCGCCACCATTTAGACAAAACACGAAACCAGATTGCGATCTAAAGTCATCCTTGTCGGTTTGGAAACTGGCATCGGTGTACCCTACAACCGACAGTTCTTCCTCACCTCCATATACCAAGAATGTTTCCTTAGTTCTTCTCAAGTACTTAAGGATATTCTTGACGGCTATCCAGTGACTCTCACCGGGATCAGATTGGTACCTGCTCGTTGCACTCAAGGCATACGAGACATCTGGACGAGTACACAACATGGCATACATAATGGATCCGATTGCTGATGCATACGGTATCTCATTCATGCGTTCCCTTTCTTCTTTAGATGAAGGGCATTGTGTCTTCGAAAGACATATTCCATGTTGCATTGGTATGAATCCCTTCTTGGAATCATGCATGTTAAAGCGCTTTAGCACTTTATCTATGTATGTACTCTGACTTAGACCAAGCAGCCTTCGTGATCTATCTCTATAGATTCTTATTCCCAATATATAGGCTGCTTCGCCAAGGTCCTTCATAGAAAAGCAATTCCCTAACCAAGTCTTTACTTGTTGCAAGGTAGGGACATCGTTTCCTATTAGTAATATGTCATCTACATATAATACTAAGAAAACGATCTTGCTCCCACTAACCTTCTTGTAGACACAAGGCTCATCTTCATTTTTAATGAATCCATACTTTGTTACAGTTTCATCAAAACGAAGAATCCAGCTTCTGGAAGCTTGCTTCAATCCATAGATTGATCGCTGTAACTTGCATATCTTATGAGCTTCATTTGGTATGTCAAATCCTTCGGGTTGTGTCATGTACACGTCCTCAAGGAGGTTTCCATTAAGGAAAGCAGTTTTGACATCCATTTGCCAAATTTCATAATCATGATATGCTGCGATAGCAAGTAAAATCCGAACAGATTTAAGCATTGCAACTGGTGAAAAGGTTTCATCATAGTAAACACCATGAATTTGTTTGTATCCTTTAGCAACCAGTCTTGCTTTGTAGGTATGTACTTTACCATCCATGTCAGTCTTCTTTTTGAAGACCCACTTGCATCCTATAGGACGAACTCCTACGGGAGGCTCCACCAAGTTCCAAACTTGGTTTGTGTACATGGAATCTATTTCAGATTTCATGGCTTCTAGCCACTTCTCAGATTCGGGGCCAGTTATGGCCTCTTGGTAGGTTACAGGCTCATCTTGATCCATGAGTAACACGTCACCTTGTTCCGTTATGAGATACCCATATCTCTCAGGTTCGTGACGTATCCTGTTTGACCTACGCTGGACTTGTTCTACTTGAGCAGGTTGTTCTTCCACAACATCTTGTGGTTCCTGCTCATGTTCCTCCATTGTTTGCCCAATGTCTTGTGGTTTTCGAATTTCTTCAAGTTCCACATTCCTCCCACTGGTTCCTTTGGAAATAAATTCCTTTTCCAAGAAGACTCCAGTTCGAGCGACAAACACTTTGCCCTCGGAAGGATTATAGAAGTAATATCCTCTTGTTTCCTTAGGATATCCTACAAATAGGCATTTGTCAGATTTGGGTTCAAGTTTAGTTGTGATTAGTCGCTTTACATAGACTTCACAACCCCAAACCTTCATGAAAGACAGATGTGGCTTCTTTCCACTCCATATCTCATATGGTGTCTTATCAACCTTTTTGGATGGAACGTGGTTAAGTGTATAAGCTGCTGTCAATAGGGCATGTCCCCAAAAGGAGTTTGGAAGATCCGCATGACTCATCATGGATCGCACCATGTCTAACAAGGTTCGATTCCTTCTCTCAGATACACCATTCCATTGTGGTGTTCCGGGAGGTGTTAGTTGTGATACTATACCACATTCTTTAAGATGGTCATTGAATTCTAGGCTTAAATATTCACCACCTCGATCTGATCGAAGAATTTTAATATTCTTACCTAATTGGTTTTGCACTTCATTCTTAAATTCTTTGAACTTTTCAAAGGATTCGGATTTGTGTTTCATTAGATACACATATCCATATCTACTAAAGTCATCAGTAAATGTTATGAAGTACGTAAAACCACCTCTAGCAGGTATGTTCAATGGTCCACATACATCAGTATGTATGAGTGCCAAAAGATCATTAGCCCTTTCACCTATTCCTTTGAATGGGGCTTTTGTCATCTTTCCAATTAAACAAGATCTACATGTATCATATGATTCATAATCAAATGAGTCCAAAAGTCCATCTTTATGGAGTTTGGAGATGCGTCTCTCATTTATGTGGCCTAAACGACAATGCCAAAGGTAACTTGGATTCAACTCATTAGGTTTCATCCTTTTAGTATTAATGTTATAGATTGGCGTCTCAAGGTCAAGGACATATAGTCCATTATACATTTGAGCATTAGCATAGAATATATCATTCAAATAAATAGAGCAACAATTGTCTTTTATCATAAATGAAAATCCAATCTTGTCCAAACAAGAAACAGAAACAATATTCCTGCTAATGGCAGGTACATAATAGCAGTTCTTTAACTGAATTATTAAACCACTAGGTAAAGCTAAATTATAAGTCCCTACAGCTAAGGCAGCAACTCTTGCTCCATTGCCAACTCGTAGGTCCACTTCACCTTTTGCCAATTCTCTACTCTCCTTTAGTTCCTGCACATTAGTACAAATGTGAGAACCACATCCAGTATCTAATACCGATGATGTAGCAGTAGATAAATTTATTTCTATAACAAAAATACCTGAAGTTGAAGGAGCTACTCCTTTATTCTTATCTTCCTGGTACTTTGTACAATTCCTCTTCCAATGCCCGGTCTTACCGCAGTAGAAGCAATTGCTTTCCTTTTCTATGCCTCCTTTAGGTTTCAAAGCAGGGGCAGCTTGCTTTGGTTTGGCAACTTCTTTGCCTTTCCATTTACCACCTTGCTTTTTGGGCTTCTTGTGATGCTTATTTCCATTACTAACCATTATAATGGATTTCCCTTTCACCTTCAGATTTTGCTCGGCAGTTCTCAACATGCTTAGCAATTCAGGAAGAGTTTTATCCAAATCATTCATATTGAAGTTGAGGATAAACTGATTGAAACTATCCGGCAACGATTGCAGAATAAGATCAGTTGCAAGCTCTTTCTCGAGAGGGAATCCTAACCTTTCAAGGTTTCCCACATACCCAATCATCTTGAGTACATGAGGACCTACCGGGGATCCCTCACTTAGCTTGCATTGAAAAAGGGATTTTGAAACTTCGAACCTCTCATGACGGGCTTGCTCCGCATATAGAGTTTTCAAGTGTTCGATCATTTCAACGGCATTCATGTTTTCATGTTGCTTCTGAAGCTCAGAATTCATGGTAGCCAACATGAGGCATGCAACCTCATTAGCATCTTCAACATGCTTTTTATAAGCATCCTTTTCAGCCCTAGGAGCATTATTAGCTGGCTCATTTTCAGGAACAGGTTCCTCTAAGGCATACAGCTTATTATCATGCTTGAGGACTATCCTCAGATTACGGTGCCAATCAAGAAAATTTGAACCATTCAACTTTTCTTTGTCAAGGATTGATCGCAAAATGTTGTTCGATGTGTTTGATGTCATGGTTATCTACATTAAGAAGTGAAAATATAAGTATCATTTTATTTAATTAGGACTTTAATTAAATACGCTCCCACTATTTTACTCAAACCAAATGACCCTCATCATTTGATTCGGAAAATCCCGTTGGAAGATTTTCTAGTGGGTCAAGATCCATATTTCACTTTGTCTTAAGTCCGCGGTGGGCGGATTACACAAGACTTAGCTATTTAGGTAGGAACTCCTTCCAATTGTATCTCATACAACTCTTGAATATATCAATTGGGTGAATAACTCCTTATTCTAATTCATCCAATGAATTATTCCCAATCATCGCTTCTTAAACTCATATAATCTCATTATATTTGTTTAAGTTAAGTTTGACCCTTACTTTAGAAGTTGGATATTACAATTATCCCATCGCACCTTACCAATGTAGAGTATGCACTTCGCGGTGGGCGAACCTACATAGCTCGATACTGGTCTTGATGAGTTCTAAAGCTTGGAAAGCGTAAACTTAATATTCACATAACCTATTAATAAACAAAATGTACTCCGCGGTGGGCGAACCCACATTTTATTTATTAACCTCTTATGTGTCTCTTGAGGGATTTTTAATTAGTTTGATCTCACCGGCTTGTTTAACATGTTAAACGCTCTCACATGCATCAACATACATATAAAGCAATAACATAAAATGATATGATTATGGCCTCCTAACGCAAGTGTTCTCTCAAGCCAATGAGAGAACCCTAAACTAGCCTAACGATGATCTACTTCTCCAAGTATCATCTTCATGGCCGTCCTTCTTTGTTCCTATTGTAATTCTACTATTACATCAGAGAATACTCGTTTTACATACGAGGGAGTAAGATGAGAAGAGAAATTACATCAAGAATTTTAGAGAGAGGCACGACACGCAGGCCGTATTTGAAATCCAAAATAAAAACAAAAGAAGTAAACTAAGGCCATAATCAATCATCACAAAACATAACAATAAACACATTTATTATTATTTTAAATTCTGGTCGAGTAGATTAATTAAAATTAAAATTTCGGCAAACGGGAAAAATGGGTCTGCCACCTGCGCCCCGCGCAGGTACTGTGCAGAAGACCATTTAGGTGCTGCCATCTGCGCCCCGCGCAGATGCCCTGCGCCCAGCGCAGGCCCGTGCGAAAAACCTAGTTTTTCGCGAATCCTAATGCCGAATTTCGTGCCGTCAAAACCTTTTATGACCTGAATTTCGATATGATTGAATAACATGTCATTGCTTCACCATACTAATGTCGGATTCCAAAGCAAATGATCATGAATCAATTCAATATCAATTTTCTTTCATAATTTGTTTTATTGGACGAAATTACGAACGATGCATCCAATACATCGTTTTGCATTATGATCACTTATATCATATATAAGTTTTGATCAATCTTATTTGTATAAACCTATGACAATTAACATATCGCTGCTTCACCATACAAATGTCGGATTCCGAAGCCGTTTCAATGTTAACCATCAATTGTCATACAAATAGATGCCAAATTTTAATTTCTCGATTTTAATCTTTATTAGTTGTTTTTAATCATATTAAAAACTGAATTCATGAAAATAAACAATTATCGATTCATGGATTCGTAAGTGGCTCTTGATACCAATTGAAGGAACTTTACAAGAGATAAGCAGCGGAATTTAAAATTTTTCCTTCGTTGGATCCTTACGAATGATCATGAATCGTGGTTTTAAGAATTTTACCTCTTGTAGAATTCTTTCTTTTCACGAGCAGCCGGAGATTAGACTTTGAATCATGAACAAGTCACGTTCTAATCACCACCACCTTTGATCACGAGCGTTAATGGTATAACGCCTCTAACTAGTCCACACGAACAAGATCCCTCCAATAGAGTGCTAGCTCCAAGAATGAAGGTTTCTAGTGAAAGGTGGGAAATTAGGATTAGGGTTTTAGTGGCTGTTTTTCATCAAGTGAATTTCTTCTTCACAAGTGTTCTATTTATAGAACCACTTGTCTTGGGCACCAAGACAAACCATTTGTCATTGGGCCACAATTTTACTAAAACCTTTTTAATTAAATAAGCCTTTTAGAAACGCACCCCCATTGTGCTATTCACACATGAGTGCTTTCTATTTCATAACAAATTATGAATTGCTTTATTTAATTACCATGATACCCTTATCATAATTCCTTATTTCTCTGAGGTGCACCGTACCTTACGGTGTTCCACTTTTCACACTAGCTTGTTCTTATGTGTGTGACCCTTGTAGGTTTCCATAACGTTGGCAATTATATTAAATCATCTATTTAATATAATAAACAATGAGCGGTATCTAGCAACACATCATTGCTACCCAAGTCATGAGAAATTGACATGTGATCATAACATAACCTTAGTGATAATATATGCGTGTACAATTACCCCTTTGCCCTCAATGTCTATATTGAACACAAAGCATACTTGGTGTCATCTTTGTCTAGTTCAATATTGGGCCCATGACATTTATCCTGTTATGCAGGATTGGCAAATTCCATCTAGGTAGGTCACTACTGTCCCTCAGCATGCTTTGTGAAGTACCCATTGACTGCCTTTATGGTCATCCTGTTACGGATAACGTTAGAACAGTAACAAAGCACTTGACTCCACATCTAGGGTACAAAGTGGTTTCAGGTCTAAGGGCGGCTTACACCATTATCACCATGAGAGTAACTTATGACACTTTGCATAACTTTGCATGTAGTACTCTCATAGCGGGTCAATCCAGTATAAATATTACTCCTAATATTTATACCTATGTCAAGACTTGATAACTCCTTATCCTATGATCCATGAGATGCGATCATCAGTCTATCTTCATAATAGTCTCTATGTTTTATCACTATCCCAATTCATGATAAAACTCGACTACGGATACTTTAAGAATAACGTCTTTATGTTTAATGTAATCTCATGATTAAGTCACACTTAATATTAAACAGACTTTCTATTCTAGGGACTTCATTATTTTGATCATACAAACATAATAAAGAGAATGCCTTTTATTATTAATAAAGAAACAATGTATTAATAATAATTAGTTCGATACAAGTACTAAAATCATTGGCCTCTAGGGCTTACACCAACAATAAGTTCATATACTTAGAAGAATTTTTTAAACTACCATAAACACAATTCAACCCCCCCGTCTTGTGTTATTTTCACACCTTCAAAGTCTTGAAAAAGGCTTACAATACCCTGATTGAGAAAACAAAAACATTAACTGAAGAAAATGAGTCTCTGGAAAGTAGAAACGCATTTTTTGAAGCAAATTATATTTATAATGATAAGGTTCCTCCAGAGCATGAATTTGCTTTGCCAGAACTACTTATCAATGGCATGATGAGAAGTTAGATAGCTTCCTTAATATACCATGTTAGTAGAAATAGAGGTGAAGGTCTTGGATTCTCACATTTTAAAGATAATCCATTATTTTCTAAACCCTGTAACAATGTTAAGACAAAACCTAAGACTGCTTTTGTGAAAAGCCAATCAGAAGTCACAGATATACCAAGTTCTGAAAAAATAAATGTGTCAGAGGCCAAGAAGTCTCAGACCCTGAAGTCTTCAGAGTCTATGACCTCCAAACTTCAGACAAATATCAGAACTGATAAAACACTGGTATACTCTAGAGCTAAGTCTAAGAGTTATACAAGGCTAAAACCTTTTTCAAATGGCCCTAATGACTCTAGAGCTTCTGATAGGAGACATAAACAAAAACAATCTAAGTTATCAAGGACTAACTCAAAAGGACCCATAAAAATATGGGTACCAAAGTCTGAGATTGTATTTGTATCAGATGTGCGTACAAAGAAGACCAAAGCAACATTCATGGTACCTGGACAGTGGCTGCTCACGACATATGACAGAAGAAAAGCATATGTTCCAAACCCTGACTCTGAAAGAGGGAGGTACTGTGGGGTTTCTAGGAAAGCAAAAAGGGAAGATCACTAGGACAGGTACAGTTGGTAAATCTTCTTTGTCAATTAATAATGTTTGGCTTGTAGAAGGCCTCAAACACAATATACTTAGCATTAGTCATTTTTGTGACAGTGGATTTGTGGTAAAATTTGATAAAAGTGCTTGTACTGTAATCAGAGAGTCTGATAAGTCTATAGTATTCAAAGGCTTAAAGAAAGGAAATGTTTATAAGGTCAATTTGTCAGAACTCACAGAACAAAAGATAGTTTGTCTACTATCTCTGAGTGATGAGAAATGGGTCTGGCACCAGCGCTTAGGACATGCTAATTGGAGATTAATTTCCAAGCTTAGCAAACTAAGTCTAGTTAAAGGTCTACCCAATCTAAACTATCACTCAGATGCTCTGTGTGGTCCTTGTCAAATTGGGAAGATTTCTAAAACTTCCTTTAAACCTAAGAACATTGTCTCAACCTCTTGAATTGCTTCAAATTGATTTGTTTGGTCTTGTTAATACAACATCAATCAATGGGAAGAAATATGGACTTGTCATAGTTGATGACTACAGTAGGTGGACTTGGGTCAAATTCTTGAGAGTAAAAGATGATGCATATGATGTATTCAGCATCTTTTGCACACAAGTGCAAAGTGAGAAAAGTCTTAAGATCTTAAAGATCAAAAGTGATCATGGGGGTGAGTTTGAAAACGAACCTTTTGCAACTTTCTGTGAAGATCATGGAATTGTCCATGAGTTCTCTGCTCCTAGAACACCACAACAAAATGGTGTTGTAGAGAGAAAGAACATATCTTTACAAGAGATGGCAAGAACCATGATGCATGAGACTAAACTTGCTAAGCACTTGTGGGCAGAAGCTGTGAATACAACTTGTTACATTCAAAATAGGATCTATATCAAACCTATAGTGAATAAAACAACATATGAACTCTTCAAAGGAAGAAAACTAAACATCTCCTACTTTCATCAGTTTGGATGTACCTGTTACATTCTAAACAACAAGGCCTGCAAAAGAAAATTTGATGCCAAAGCTTGTAAGGGAATCTTTATAGGTTACTCTGAACGCTCAAAGACATACAGAGTGTATAATTCTGAAACTAACACAGTGGAAGAATATATACATGTAAGATTTGAAGATAAAGAGCCTGACAGTAAAATGTCAGAGCAAGATGATAGTTATGCAGGTGTACCATATCAATACAACTCACCATAAACTGAGAAAACATCAGAAGCTGTGGAATCTTCAGAAGCTGAGATGGAAGAAACTCCAAATGGAGCATCTCAAATTGAAGCATCTGAAGAACATGATGATATCTTAGAAGATTAAATGGAAGATAATGCTGAAGCCCCAAAAAGGAAGTTCAAATACAAATCATCACACCCAAAGGATCTTATTCTTGGAAACAAAGAAAGTCCAAGAAAGACTAGATTAGCTTATCAACAAAATGATTCTTTACTAGGACTTATATCTATGATTGAGCCAAAGAACGTTGATGAAGCCTTATCTGATGATGGATGGATAGTTGCAATGCAAGATGAACTTAATCAGTTCCAAAGAAATGATGTATGGAACTTAGTGCCAAGACCATTACATAAGAACATCATTGGAACCAAGTGGGTATTCAAAAATAAACTGAATGAACAAGGTGAGGTTGTAAGAAACAAAGCTAGACTTGTAGCATAAGGCTACAGTCAGCAGGAAGGTATTGATTTCACAGAAACCTTTGCTCCAGTAGCAAGACTGGAAGCAATCAGGTTACTTCTCTCATATGCTGTTAATAATGGAATTACTCTAAACCAAATGGATGTTAAGAGTGCCTTTCTAAATGGTGTCATATATGAAGAAGTGTATGTTAAGAAACCACCAGGATTTGAAGATTTAAAAAATCCTGAGTATGTTTTCAAACTTAAGAAATCACTCTATGGGCTGATATATTTACCAAACCTTTAGCTATTGAAAGATTTGATTTTATCAAAAAGAATTTGAACATGCATTTTAAATCTGAAGAAAACTAGCTCTAAAATGTAAAATAGAATTAGGGTCTGAAAAGTTTTCAGAGTCTCTATTTTTTCCAAATCTCTCTTGAGACGCTCTGAAGAAAAATGAGATCTGAAGATCAACAGGCTCTGATGAGGTGTTAGATACTGATAAGTCAGGCACTGAACTAAGATAGTGAAACATTTCGTACTAGTAAGTGTGAAACAGTTGTCGTACACGCGTCAGGAAGTTCTACTCTCTCTAGCACGTGTCTTGGATCTGATTTGATGGAGAACAGTTAATGATGACCTCTCAGTTTTAAACAATTAAATATTATTTTTTAAACTGTTCGCGCTCCCTCCTTTTGTATTAAGTTCTGTTTGTGTGTGCTTATTTGCTATATATAGTAACTTCACTCACTTATCACAACTTTTACACAATCACTTCCTACACGAACCCTAAAACTCAGAATCTTCATTGTTCTTTCTCTACTCATAATCTTCTACAATGACTGCTCAACCTTCACGCGAGATTATTCAGAAACCCTTCAACCCTGATCTTCCACCTGTGATTGATCTCAATTCTCAAGAATCACTTTCGGAACCTCCAAATACAAATGACTGTGGAAGAGCAGGAATGGAATTCGTTACTGAGAAGTTTGTAGACTTCGAGAGTCTAAAAGCTAATGGAATCGACATTCGGAAATTGTTCTTTGATCAAAAGTGGGAAAATTACTTCAACATGCTTAATGGTTTCATCTACTATGATATTGTGAAAAATTTCTGGAACAAAGCGTATGTGTTTGATAAGTTTGATGCAGATAATAAAGTCAAATTATTGGTTGAGAAGGATAAGAATCTCAAAGGTCTTACTAGAGAAAAACTAGGTCTGATTCAGAGGCAAGGATATAAGATCCAACCTTCTTGATATGAGTGTGCTCATCAGACAAGAGCACATTGCTAAGTTGCTTGGTGTTGATAATCAAGGGCATGATATCAACGACTTCAAGAGCAAGAGCAAGTTCTTGGAAGCTGTTCATGATGACTTATTTCCTAAGGGAACTCATGCTAAGCAGTATGGTAAAGCTAAACATATGAAGGAAGAGTTCAACATTGCCTTCAGAATCATTATTGCCTCGTTTGTTACACGAGAGGGAGGAAAAGATTCTGTCTTTATCCCTCACAGGCACTTTGTTTGGTTCATGTTTAGAAAGATTAAGATAAATCTTGCCAAGATGTTATTTGATCATCTATGCACCTGTATTTCTGAAAGTCACAACAAAGCAAAGGTGATCATCCATCATCCAAGACTGATCTCAGAGCTAATTTGGCAGACAAAGCTGATTGAGATCTTAAGAACTAAAGAAAAGCTGAGGGTGTTCAACTCTGCCAAGCTTGATGCTACCATCTTGGTAAACATGAAGCTGAGAACAAAAGAAGAGACTGTGAAGATAAGAAATCCTCTTCAGAAGGTGTGTGAAAGCTATTTCTGGTGTAATGGCTTTCCTACTATTTTAGAAGCTGACAATGAGGAAGTCATTGAGAATTTCTTGGAGTTAGTCAGAAGAGATACTGGAGTCAGAATTGAGAGAAACATGGTTGCTGGATCACCATGGGATATTTACAAGACTCCAAGGGAAGTAACAAGGAATAAGAGGAAGCCTATTACTATTGAAGAAGACATGATTGATGAAGGATCTGAAGAAAGAGACAGTGTGGAAGACATGGTTGATGATGAGGAGAATGTCAAGGCTGCTGCTGAAGTTTATGCTGAAACTTCTCAGAGTCAAAGGACTGAGACTGAGTAAAAGGATGCTGAAGAGCTTGAACCTGAGAGAAGAACAAAGAAAAGACATGATAGGGGTCCATCTGATGTTGAAGATCAAGCTCATGTCAAACCTTTTAAGAGGATTAAGGTGAAAGCTCACAAACACAAAGGTACATTCTCTAAGCCTTATGTTAATAGCAGTTCTGTAGCTCAAGATAAACCATCTCAACCTCCTCCCATCCCTCAATCTCATAACATTCCTGATATGTCTAAGCCCATATCCATGATCCTACCTGATCAAAATGTGACAACAAACCTCCTTTCATCAGACTCATCATCATCATCATCTACTCTTTCATCATATTCTTACAAAAGACCAAACCAACTCCAAAACCATCCTCTGAACCTCTCAATCCTTCTAAGGAATATGCCACTGATGACAATACTCTACTTGACCATCTTGTTTCCCATTCTTCTGGTGATGTATATACATCATCTGCCTTAAACTCTCCCCACCTATCTCCAGGTGTATTTGAAAATCCCCACTCTGAACATCTTCAAACACCTGTATATCATTCACCTGTACATTCTACCTTACCAGCAGTTGTCTCAGAACCTCATATTGCTGAGGAAACTGCTGCTGAAACCATTGCTTCTGAACAACCTGAACAACCTGCACCTCAACCTAAACAATGTGATGCTCCTTCCGCTTCACACTCAGAGCATCCCTTTCCCCCCACATCTCCACAAATTAAAACTCAAACCATAAACACTTCTCCTGAACAAATTTTAACCTTTCATGGTCTTGCCCTCAATCCCTCAATCTCTTTTGAGTTATCCCTACCTATTTATGAGGATATGCTGAAACAGGGAATTAATGTTGATGATGACATTATTCATGTTGACATCAGCAAATTCAAAATCTTTGAACTCAAGAGAAAACAGCCTGAACCTCATATTCCCTTTAACCAAAACCAACCCTTCGTCAACCCTCTCTCCGAACCAAATCTTGAGCTGCTAAATATTGCTATTAATATAAGTCTCAAAAGATTTAAGAGCATGGAAGAAGAAGAACTGATATTTCCCTCAGATGTTGATGCTATGATTCTTAATTTAGAAGGGAAATTCAGTGAATCTTTGAGATTGTTGGGTGATTATGTGAAGAATAAGATTAAGGGAAGAGGAGTGTCTACTGTCAGAAGGGTTTGTGAAGCTGCTGATAGATCAAACATGCTGAGAATCACAACCTTCAATCATGAGGAAGAATTGCTCCGTCAGCAACAACTCTCAATAGCTATTCAAGAAAGTATCAGAACTGCTTCTCAAGCAGTCTCTGTGCTTACATTGGAAAAGAGTCTGTATGAGCAAGCAGTAGAAGTTGAGCAGGCTAAGATAGCTGCTGAAGCTGAATACAAAAAGCGTGCTGAACAAGAGGCTCTGAATTTCATTGTAGATAAAGTTGTTCACATTGCTACTATTGAGACTCAGAAGTTGGCTCAACAACATGTCATGGTTCCTCCAGCTGATACTGTTATGACTGAAGCAGCTCCTGAGATCTCAGATTCTGACAAAGGCAAAGGTATACTTTTTGGTCCTACTTCTCCTGTCTCTCCTCAATCAGCCAGAGCTACTCAAGTATCTCCATCTTCAACTATTCCTTCAGCTATTCAAGAAGCTCTTGAAGGGATTAGACATGAAATGAAAGATGAGATGAATATTCTACGGGCTGATATGAGAGAAGACACACAAAGGTCTGAGGAAGTCACCCATAAGAAGATTGATGCTATGATGGCTATGTTGATGCAGCTGACTCAACATCTTCCTAAACCTTAGTTTTGTTTGAGCACATGTGTTATTTTGTTTACTTGCATGTAATTTCTGAATATTTGCTTGAATGAAGTGTTTGTTATTCATGTTTATTGGTTTATGTGTGTTTATTTTATTTTGTTTTTCAAAATTAAAAATTTATATTCATAACTTATGTCTGGTACTCTCGTGGATTACTGAACCTAGGCAAGATGCTGGAGAGCGTCTTGGTTTTCAAACTTATAGTGTTAGGATTTTCAAAACCTAGGGTTCCACCCACATCAGTACTCCTGTTTACTCATGAAATAACTTCTTAGTATTATCGCCTGTTAGAAAGAGGGGCACCAATACCGTATGAAGTGTGTCTGGTGACTGGTTTTCTGATATTTGTTACAGAATTTAAAAGAAAATATGCAAAGACAAAAGAAATTTATAGCAGAACTCTTATTTCTTATTATTAGAAGATCTCTTTATTACATAAGATAATGAGACCCTACTTAGACTTGGACTTAGCTTTAGCAGCCTCTGCATCTAGTCTCTTGTGCTTCTCTCTTATATAAGAGAGCAAGTCTTCAGTGGCCTGCTTAAGCTGAGCTTCATACTCTTCGTATGGCACGTCATCATCATATGTCCATAAGAACTCTTCCAAGTCAGAGCCCATTTCCTCTTTCTCAGACTCTGTTAAAGTTAGTTCTCGCTTGTTTCTTTCGTAGAGGTGCCTATTTTCTTCGCAGCGCCAGGGCTCTGCTTCTTTTTCGCTCTCAGTATCTAAGCCTGAAGCATCCTTCGCAGCTTGCTTTACCATTGTATGTTTCTTTTCTTTCAATGAACTTTGATTATTCTGTGTGAATAAAGTGAGAAGTTTTCATCCCTTTTTATAGTGCTTTCAAGTGTGCATTTCAATCTGATATTCAATGCAGCTCATTTAATGAAGTTGGTTGAAACTCTCTTTTTAACTTGACTGCTCAGATTTTCTGCACCTTGACTGCCTAGTTTTCTGTGCTTTTTGAATAATGACAAAAGGGGGAGTAAGAGGAGCTTTAAAATTAATAATAATTGATGTCGTAACTGAACTATCTGAGACTGTTATGCTATTGCATCTGAATCAATTATTTTTATCCCTTCTTGAAATTTATTCATTCTGAACTTTATTGAAAGGGGAGAAAATTTTATATTTGAAACACATTTTCCTAGACAATATCAGAGAAGCTTGCAAACCTCCTCTGAGCATTGTCAGACCTCAAGGAAGAGCTTACAAACCTCTGCCTCTGAGAATCAAATATGAAAATTTATTTCAAGTTATTAAATTAACTCTTAAACTGATTTCAATTAATTATGGATAAGACTTAGGGGGAGCTTACAAACCTATCCCTATGGATTATCAGACTCAGGGGGAGCTTGCAAAACTTTTAAACCTGAAGTCAACATAATTAATAGAATCAACAACTAATGCTTTAGTTTGTCATCATCAAAAAAGGGGAGATTGTTGGAACAAAGTGGGTCTGACGCAAGTCTCCTAGTTTTTAAAGAAGTTTTGATGATAACAAAGTATTAAAATTGCAATTGGTATTACTAATGATTGTTCTATTGTGCAGGATTAAGCATTAAAATACACTAAGAACAAATGCAGAGAAGCCCAGCTAAGAAGCTCTGAAAGCGCAACTATGTTCATCAGAAGCTTAAATTTCAAGTGCTGAAGTTGGTGGTTCTGAGGTTCAAAAAGCAAGGCTCTGAGAAGCTCAAGTGCTGAAGACCTTCAGTAGCAACAACAACAGACTCTGAAGCAAATGGAATTTTACGTCACTCAAGAACTGAAGTGATCAGCGCCAATGATTGAAGATCAATCTACTTAAAGAATCTGTGACATCCACAGGAAGGAATATTCGTTGGTACAACGTTAACCTTATCCATAAGTGGAGCGTATTTGAGGATTGTACTATCGTACTATTATTACTCAAAAATGGTTGAGTGATAATTCAAATAGCAAGGTAGTGGAATTGGATTTCTTTACCAAAGATGGAAGCTTACAGCTATCTCTGCGTACGATTATTCCAGCTGACACCTTATCTCTGCAAACGGCTACTCAATTTCTTATTATTCCAGCTGACACTTTTTCTCTTTCAAACATTCATTCTTATTATTAAGTTTGTTTGAGAAGTCTCTCGTTAAGTGTAACTTGAGCATCAGAGAAGTTTCTTGCAAGTGTGCTTGAGCAAATTGTAATCTTGTGAGATTATAGTGAAAAGCTCTTGATAGTATCAAGGGGACTGAACGTACTCTCAATTTGTGAGGGGAACCAGGATAAATCTTGTTTCTTTCTTTACTTCTCTCAGCACCTTCTATTACTTAGATATTAATTCTGCTGCAAACTATTTTTGAAAGAGAAAAAGTTATTATTTCTAAAACGCAATTCAACCCCCCCCTCCTCTTGTGTTTTTCCACCTTCAAAATGAACATGAATCAATTCAATATCAAATAACTTTCATAATTATGTTTTAATGAACGAAATTATGAACGATGTATCAAATACACCGCTTTGCATCATGATTACTTATATCACATATAAGTTTTGATCATTCTTATTTGTGTAAACTTATGACGATTAACATATCGTTGCTGCTTCACCATACAATTGTCGGATTCCGAAGCCGTTTCAATGTCAACCATCAATTTTTACACGAATAGATGCCAAATTCTAATTACTCGATTTTAATCTTTATTAAGTGTTTTAATAAAATTAAAACAAAATACAAGAATTAAACAATCATCAAATCATGGATTCGTAAGTGGCTCTTGATACCACTGAAGGAAAATTTTCCTTTAGTTGGATCCTTACGAATGAGCATGATTCGTGTTTTTAGAGTTTTTACCTCTTGTTGAGAAGAACTTTAAATCACGAACAATGATGATGATCACGAGTGTTGATGAAAGTCACCGACGCCTCTATCTAGTCCACACGAACAGTCACCTTCAATGGAGTGCTAGCCCTTTATGTTTGAAGGCTATGCAAGAATATTGAGAGAGAGAGAGAGAGAGAGAGAGAGAGAATTAGATTAACTCTAAAATAATTCCTGTGTTGTTTAGTGTGTTCAACAACAACTAACCAACAACCAACAAAGCTATGACAAGAGGTCTCTATTTATAAATATTTCTTGTCTTGTGCATTAAGACAACTTTTTGTCTTGGGCACCAAGATATCTCTTATTGGGCAAAGCCCAACAAGAAACAACTTACTAGGGCACGCGCCCCCATGAGTAATATTACTCATGTGCGCACCCTCCCACCATAACCTTTGGTGTTCTTGCTCGTTTAAATTACCGTGATACTCTTATCACATTGCACATACACTTTACCTTACGGTGTTCCCTTTTATCTCAATATTAGACTGTCCTTATGTGTGTGACCCTTGTAGGTTTCCATAACATTGTCAATTATATTAAATCCTTTATTTAATATAATAAACAATGAGCGGTATCTAGCAAAACATCATTGCTACCCAAGTTATGAGAAATTAACATGTGATCAAAACATAACCTTTAGTGATAATATTGCGTGTATAATTACCCCTTTGCCCTTAATGTCTATATTGAACACAAAGCATACTTGGTGTCATCTTTGTCCAGTTCAATATTTGGCCCATGACATTTATCCTGTTATGCAGGATTGGCAAATTCCATCTAGGTCACTACTGTCCCTCAGCATGCTTTGTGAAGTACCCATCAACTGCCTTTATGGTTATCCTGTTACGGATAACGTTAGATCAGCAACAAAGTACTTGACTCCACATCTAGTGTACAAAGTGGATTCAGGTCTGTTGACTATTTTGATGTTGGCTGCATTTTGGTAAAACAAACACTTAGGCAGAATGTTGTATGAAACGTTACAACATCATGTCATGGCCTGCGCGCCAGCTGTAGTGATTATTTAATCTGCGCGTATTTTATATTTTCAGAGAAGATCTTTGTCTCTGTTATTCAGTTCTTTATTTGCGCATTAAGGAAGACGTTATTTCCTAAACAGATCTTTTATCTAAAGATTGTGTTAGGAATTATAATAAAGATACAATTTAGAAAACATATCAAATCTTTAAAAGATATGGTTTTATTTTTAATGCAAGCTGGTTGGTTCTCTACTGGGAAAAGGTTCTGAAGCCCATTTAAATCAGCTATAAATAAGAAGAAGCAAGACCTAATGAAGGCAAGTGTTCAAGCGTGTTATTGCGTCTAGCCGTATTAGGATTTGTGTGTGCTTGTGTTCTGGTGAGCCTTTCCTTGCGTTGTCTTGATGCAAGTTAAGGACTGAGTGTTCTTTGAGTTGTAATCACAATAATCTCTGAAGCTTTGAAGTAAGGAGATTGTTGTTGTGTGTGTGTCCACTCCAAAGCTTTTAAGCAAGGAGTTAGGAACTTAGTGCGTGTGTATCACTTGAAACCTTTAGGTAAAAGTGATCTTTTGTTTAGGAGAGTGTCTCCATCATAGTGGTTGAATTAACAACAGTGCTGCTTGTATTGTTGAACTTAAGGAGTGAGTTGGGAACTCATACCTAGGAGTTCCTAGGTAGAAAAACATAAAGATAGTTGCTAGGTGATAAGTTGTAAGTGAGGAGCTTGCTGTAAAGACTTAGAACTAGGGCTATTAGTGGATTTCCTCCTGGATTGGTATCCCCCAGATGTAGGTAGCGTTTTGCACCGAACTGGGTTAACAACTACTGTGTGTTTGTTTATCTTTCTGCACTAATTTACTGCCTTACTAACTGTCTGTTAAAGCTGGGAAAAGTGTTGTAACATCGTGTACAACATCTTGTACTGGTGTGCCAGTTTTTCAATTGGCATCAGAGCAGGCACCCTGCCTGTTTAGGGTGAGATTCAGGAAGTTTCAACTGGCAATATGGAAAAAGAAGAAGGATTTGTGAACAGACCCCCAATGCTAACTGGCTCCAACTATGATCATTGGAAGCCAAAGATGATTGCATTTTTAAAGTCCATTGACAGCAGGACTTGGAAGGCAGTTTTGAAAGGATGGGATCATCCTGTGATTGTTACCAAAGAAGGCACTTCTACTGGTGAACTAAAGCCAGAGGCAGATTGGACAAAGGAAGAAGATGAAGCAGCTCTCAGCAACAATAAGGCAATAAATGCACTCTTTAATGGAGTAGACACAAATATGTTCAAGCTCATCAAAAAATGTCTGTCTGCAAAGGAAGCTTGGGAGATATTAATGACATGCTATGAAGGCACCTCTAAGGTAAAAATGTCAAAACTTCAGTTGCTTACTACTAAATTTGAAAATCTGAGAATGAAAGAAGAGGAAAGCATCCAGGACTTTCACATGAATTTAGTTGACATTGCTAATGCTTTTGAGGCTCTGGGTGAGAAAGTAACTGATGAGAAGCTATCTAGGAAGATGCTCAGATCTCTCCCAAAAAGATTTGACATGAAAGTGACTGCTATTGAGGAAGCTCAGGACATAGCAAATATGAAGATAGATGAGTTAGTTGGATCCCTCCAAACATTTGAATTAAACATTAATGAACGAGGAGATAAAAAGAACAAAAGTGTTGCTTTTATCTCAAATGATGATGAAGAGGAATCCCAAACTGCTGTTGAAGGAGAAGAAAGTATCTCTGATGCTCTTGCTCTAATTGGAAAACAATTTGGAAAAGTCCTAAGGCGTGTTGACAGAAGAGCAAGGCAGAATGGGCAGAACATTAGATACGACATCAGCAAACAGCAAAGCAATGTAAAGAAAGCTAAACCTGAGGAGAAGAGTGAACCAGTTAAAGGGGTTCAATGTCATGAATGTGAAGGATATGGTCATATCAGGACAGAATGTGCTACCTTCTTGAAGAAACAAAAGAAAGGTCTGTTTGTGTCATGGTCTGATGAAGATTCTGAAGAAGGAGAGGAGTCTGCTAGGCATGTATCTGCAATGACTGGTGTTTGTGCTCCTGTAACTGACTCTGATGATGATATTGAGGTTGTATATGAAGAGCATTCTGATGAAGAAGAAAATGACACCTATGAGGAATTACTTGGTTTGTACAATGATCTACTTGTACGTTACAAGGAGGTTTGTAGAATCCTAGAAAAACAAAAGAAGACTATCAATCAACTCCACACAGAGAAAGACTTCCAAATAGGACAAGTATTGAAAGTTGAGAAAGAACTAACTCAGGCCAATGCTACAAAGTTCCAACCTCCTAATGATCATCGTACCCCAGGACATCATGGTCGATCAAAACCTATCCATACGTTAAGATTGGTCAAAGTTCCACAAGTACTCCTAATGATCATCGTACCCCAGGACATCATGGTCGATCAAGAAAGTGGATCTGTCATCATTGTGGAAAGAAGGGACATATAAGACCTTTTTGCTATAGGCTGTATGGATATCCAAAGCATTGGGAACAACCAAAAACTATCCCAAAAAGAGAAAATATCAAAAAGGAGTGGAGACCAAAATCTGAAAATGTGGGATTGATTGCTCATACATCACTCAGAGCATCATCCAGAGAGGACTGGTATTTTGATAGTGGTTGTTCAAGGCATATGACAGGGGTAGAGACATATCTGAAAGAATTGAAGGGGTATGCATCTAGTTCTGTAACTTTTGGGGATGGAGCCAAAGGTGAAATTCTGGGAATAGGCAAACTTGTCAACAAAGAATTGCCTAACTTAGAGAATGTGCTGTTAGTAAAAGGACTGACTGCAAATCTGATAAGCATAAGTCAGCTATGTGATCAAGGTTTGAAGGTAAATTTTACAAAAGCAGAATGTCTTGTGAGAAATGATGAAGGAGAAATTCTGATGAGAGGTACCAGATCCAAAGACAATTGTTACTTGTGGGTATCTCATGACGAAGCTCAGCTAGGAAAATGCTTACTTAGTAAAGATGATGAAGTTCAACTATGGCACCAAAAACTTGGTCATCTGAACCTAAGTGGAATGAAGAAGGCTGTTACTGTTGAAGCAATCAGAGGGCTCCCCAAATTAAAAATTACTGAGGGAAGTATTTGTGGAGAATGTCAGATTGGAAAACAGACCAGGATGTCGCACCCAATGTTGGAACATCAGGTAACATCAAGAACTCTAGAACTTCTACACATGGACCTTATGGGGCCTATGCAGGTTGAAAGTTTAGGAGGGAAAAGGTATGCCTTTGTGGTTGTAGATGATTTCCCTAGATACACCTGGGTTAATTTCATTAGAGAAAAATCTGAAACTTTTGATGTGTTCAAAACTCTATCCACTCAAGTTCAAAGAGAAAAGAATTGTGGGATTGTTAGAATCAGAAGTGACCATGGGAGAGAATTTGAAAATGAAAAATTTAATGAATACTGTGCTAGTGAGGGAATTAAGCATGAGTTCTCATCACCCATAACTCCTCAACAAAATGGTGTGGTGGAAAGAAAGAACAGGACAATTCAGGAATCAACTAGGGTTATGTTACATGCCAAAGCCCTACCCTACCACTTCTGGGCTGAAGCAATGAACACATCCTGCTACATACACAACAGGGTGACTATAAGGAAGGGGACTTCTGCTACTCTATATGAGCTATGGAGAGAAAGAAAGCCAACAGTCAAACATTTTCATGTCTTTGGAAGTAAGTGCTATATCTTGGCAGACAGGGAACAGAGAAGAAAGCTCGATCCCAAGAGTGATGAGGGGATATTCCTTGGCTACTCTACCAACAGTAGAGCATACAGAGTGTACAATTCAAGAACAAAGGTGGTTATGGAATCATTCAATGTGGTAGTAAATGATAGAGAAACTGAGAAGGTTGAGAATGTGGAACACGATGTTGGAACATCAGGTCCTGTCAGTGAAGATCACAATCCAGAAGAACAATCTGATGACAAACAAGAAAAGGTCACAGAAGATATCACAACTGACACCACTAACCAACCCACTCAGAACAAAGGACCATCTGTAAGGGTCCAAAAGAACCACCCCTTGGAGCTTGTCATTGGAAATCCTGAACAAGGAATCACCACTAGGAGGTCCAATAATGTGATAGCTAACTCCTGCTTTGTATCTATGTTTGAACCTAAAAATGTCAAAGAAGCTCTCACTGATGAATTCTGGATTGAGGCAATGCAAGAGGAATTGAATCAGTTCAAGAGAAGTGAAGTGTGGGATCTGGTCCCAAGACCTGATAAAGTTAATATTATAGGGACAAAATGGATCTACAAAAACAAATCTGATGAGAAAGGGGTCATCACCAGAAACAAGGCCCGACTTGTTGCTCAAGGTTACACTCAAGTTGAAGGACTTGATTTTGAAGAAACCTTTGCTCCTGTAGCAAGATTAGAATCTATTAGGCTTCTGTTGGAGGTTGCTTGCATCCTAAAATTCAAACTCTACCAAATGGATGTCAAGAGTGCTTTTCTAAATGGCTATCTTCATGAAGAGGTCTATGTGGAACAACCAAAAGGCTTTACTGATCCAGTGTATCCTAATCATGTTTACAAGTTAAAGAAAGCTCTCTATGGGTTGAAACAGGCACCTAGGGCCTGGTATGAAAGACTTACTCAATTTCTAGTAGGTCAAGGCTACAGAAAGGGAGGTTCTGATCAAACACTGTTTGTAAAGCAAGAGAAAGGAAAATTTATGATTGCTCAGATTTATGTAGATGACATAGTATTTGGAGGAATGTCGAACACAATGGTACAACATTTTGTCCAACAAATGCAATCAGAATTTGAAATGAGTCTAGTAGGAGAGTTGACATACTTTTTGGGTCTACAGATCAAGCAAATGCAAGATACTATCTTCATATCCCAAAGCAAGTATGCCAAGAACATTGTTAGAAAGTTTGGTTTGGACAGTGCATCTCATAAAAGAACTCCTGCTCCAACTCATCTGAAGCTAACCAAGGATGAACAAGGTGTAGGTGTGGACCAAAGTTTATATAGGAGCATGATTGGGAGTCTACTCTACTTAAATGCTAGTAGACCAGATATCACCTTTGCTGTAGGAGTCTGTGCTAGGTACCAGGCAGAACCAAAGACAAGTCACCTCAATCAAGTCAAGAGAATCCTGAAATATGTCAATGGTACATGTGATTATGGTATGATGTACTCTCACTGTGAAACCTCAAAATTATATGGCTACTGTGATGCTGATTGGGCTGGTAGTGCTGATGATAGGAAAAGCACATCTGGAGGATGTTTCTTCCTAGGTAGTAACCTTATTTCCTGGTTTAGCAAGAAGCAAAACTGTGTTGCACTATCCACAGCTGAAGCAGAGTAATAGCTGCTGGAAGTAGCTGCTCTCAATTGGTTTGGATGAAACAAATGTTGAAGGAGTATGATGTGGAACAAGATGTTATAACATTGTACTGTGATAATTTGAGCGCCATAAATATTTCAAAAAATCCTGTTCAGCATAGCAAAACCAAACACATTGATATTCGTCATCACTTCATCAGAGATCTAGTAGAAAATAAAGTTGTAACTCTGGAACATGTAGGGACTAAGGATCAAGTGGCAGATATATTTACAAAAGCACTTGATGCAGTGCAATTTGAAACGCTAAGGGGTAAATTAGGCTTATGCCTATTTGAAGAGTTGTAGCAATTACAGTTATTTTGGGAGAGACATGCAGCAGTTATTAAAGTTCTCTCTCCAATCCTCATGCTGCACGATAAACAAGGCAATCATCCTTCTTACCTCCCTATAAACACGCCACATATCTCTAGTGTATCTTTCTTTATTATTTCAATCTTCAGATTTTCTCTCTCTGTATTCCATCATCTCTCCAACATTCCAAACCGTTCGTACTCCCCATTCATCCTCTCACAACTTCTCTACACCAGATCACAAACCACAAACATGTCTCAATCACCAATCACCACTTCCCCCATCAAAACTACTGATGAACCAGAATCCTCACCACTCAACGTCACTCCCATTACCACCATTCACCCAGAAATCGCAACTTCCACCAATCCCAAACCAAAGAAATCCACTGCTCAGAGACCAAAAATCTCCATGAAGTCTGCTACTGTAAATCCAAAATCGAAGAAGAAATCTAAGACCTCTTCGTCCTCTGGTTCCAAGAAAGCTTCAAAAGCCAAATCATCAAAATCAAAATCATTCCACACCATGCAAGAACTATATGTGGATGATATTTCTGACAAGAATGCTGAATCGAATGTTGAAGCATCAGGCAAGGTTGCTTCTGATTTGAGTGTTGAGAAGGAAAAAGGGAATTCTGATGCTGACGCTGAAACCCTAGAAAATCAAAAGGGGGTAAGTGCTGAAAAGTCATCAAACTCTGAGACTGTGGGAGAAGGAACTACCAATGCTGCTCCTAATACTGAAGGAGAACCAAATTTTGTGAAGGCTACCACTCCTGAACCCAATGTTGTGCCAGATGTTGAAACATCTTTGGCACATGAAGAACCAACTTCTGACACAGTTGGTGATGATGTTAATGAACAGGATGATGGAGAACCTGCAAATGATGAAGAAACTGCTGGTGGTGTTGCTGGTGAACACACCACAAGTGTACCCACTACTGACAATGCTATGTCAGTAGATGAGGATGTAGTAGATGTGGATGCTATAGGAGATCTGCATCAAACTGTAAGAGAAGTTGTTGGAGGTAGCATTGCAAGAAGGTTAAGAAACAGAAAGGGGAAGGATGCTGATGTGGAGGCTGATGCTGTGGTTAAAGCAACTCCAGCAAAAAAAAAAGAAAATGGTTGGCCCTAGTAGGAGTGCTAGCAAGGTTGAGATTGCTAGTCAGAAAAAGAAAGGAGGAAAGAAGAGGAAGCATGATGATGTGGGTGACTCTGATTATGAAGGGGAAGAAGATGTGCCACACATTGTTTCCAACATTGTGTCCCCTGCTAAAAGGAAGAGCCCAAAGAAACTATGCAGAGCTGCTACTGCACCTGTCAATGATGTGGTAGACGATGTGCCCAACATCGTGTCTACTGGAAAGAAAAAGATTGGAGGAAGAGCCATTCCCCAAAATCTACCTGATGTCCCTATGGACAATATCTCATTCCACTTTATTGAAAGTGCTCAGAAGTGGAAATTTGTTGCTAATAGGAGACTGGCCCTAGAGAGGGAGCTAAGTGCTGGATCCTTGGAGTGCAAGGAGATTGTGAGCCTGATTGAGAAGGCTGGTTTGCTGAAGACTGTGTCTGGCATAGGCAACTGCTATGAGAAGTTGGTCAAGGAATTCTTGGTCAACATACCTGAAGATTGTGACAACCCCTTGAGCAAAGAACACCACAAGGTGTATGTCAGAGGGAAATGTGTTCACTTCTCACCTGCCATTATCAACAGATTCCTGGGGAATAAAGAAGATGGCTATGCTGAGTTAGAGGTCACCAATAATGAAGTCTGCAAAACCATCACTGCAAATCAGGTCAAGGTGTGACCATTGAAAGGTAAAGTGCCCTCTGTTATGCTCTCTGTCAAATATGCTATACTCAATAGGATTGGTACTGCCAATTGGGTTCCCACTACCCATACATCAGACATAGCTACAGGTTTAGCTATGTTCATATATTCTGTTGGCACCAATACTAGCTCAGATTATGGAGCTTATATTTTTGAAGAGACTGTTCAACATGCCAAATCTTGGGCTGTGAGAATGCCTATAGCCTATCCATCCCTTATTTGCAGCATCATTATTGCCCAACATCCCAATATTTTAACTGCTGATGATGAGATATGTAAGAGGGAATCTCCTCTTGATTTTCATCCCAAATTATTTGAAGGGAAGCATGCTGCAAATATAGAGATATCTGGTCCCTCTACTGGTGTTGGTCCCTCTGGTGTTTCTGCTGTTCCTGGTCCTATGAATAGGAAAGCTATGATAGCTTCTCTAGAAGAAACTTGCAGGGCCTTAGATGAGAAAAAGAAGAGCCTTGAACAGGTGATTCTGGCTCTGAAGCAAGAAGAAGCTGCTGAACAGGGTGAGCATTTACAGACTGGACAAGAAGGAGGTGTGCATAGTGATGGAGGCACTGAGGAGCTGGAGCTCTCAGATGCTGGTGCTGATGCTTAATGGCCTTATCCATTTTTTTTGTGTATTTTTTTTAAGTTGTTATGTTTTAATTTCATGATATTTCACTGTTGGGCTATGCCCTGGATATTGTTAAGCACTCCCTAGTGCATTTGGTTGTAATCTGGTACTGTTCTGGTTCCCTATGATCTCTACTGCTACACTATTTTGGTCCTCCGATTCATCTTTGACAAATTTCTGGTAAAAAGGGGGAGTAAATGTTGATGATAATGTTGCAACATGTTACCCACATGTTTGCCTGATAGGTGTTATGTGATTAAATGTTGATGATAATGCTGCAACATGTTACCCACATGTTTGCCTGATAGGTGTTATGTGCTGGTAGTGATAATTTTTTTTGATAGATGTTCTGTGCTGAAATGATCTGCTATATGCCTATGTGTTCTCTGTGATATGTGTTAGTATACTATGCATCATTTCAGGGGGAGTAGAGTACTAGGTATGATATGCAGGGGGAGATGTTGAATATGATGTTGAAACATTCTGTTATGTGTCATCTCTGCTAATGTTTGTGATCACTTAAGGCGAAGTAGTTTTCTGTGTTTCCGCTGTTGTATGCCTCTGATCTGCTCTAAAGGTACTTATCAAATCTGATTCAATGTTTTCCATGAAGGAGTTAGTTTGGAAATTATTTTTGAAGATGTGCTACACTTCTCTTCTTTTGTGTGTTTATGTTGATGTGAAGAGGTGTTAGTGTTCTTTGTACCTTAGTAGCTTGTCTGTGTGATCCCAAGTTGTTTTAGCCAAAAATTTGCCAAAGGGGGAGTTTGTTGACTATTTTGATGTTGGCTGCATTTTGGTAAAACAAACACTTAGGCAGAATGTTGTTTGAAACGTTACAACATCATGTCATGGCCTGAAGCCTGCGCGCCAGCTGTAGTGATTATTTAATCTGCGCGTATTTTATATTTTCAGAGAAGATCTTTGTCTCTGTTATTCAGTTCTTTATTTGCGCATTAAGGAAGACGTTATTTCCTAAACAGATCTTTTATCTAAAGATTATGTTAGGAATTATAATAAAGATACAATTTAGAAAACATATCAAATCTTTAAAAGATATGGTTTTATTTTTAATGCAAGCTGGTTGGTTCTCTACTGGGCAAAGGTTCTGAAGCCCATTTAAATCAGCTATAAATAAGAAGAAGCAAGACCTAATGAAGGCAAGTGTTCAAGCGTGTTATTGCGTCTAGCCGTATTAGGATTTGTGTGTGCTTGTGTTCTTGTGAGCCTTTCCTTGCGTTGTCTTGATGCAAGTTAAGGACTGAGTGTTCTTTGAGTTGTAATCACAATAATCTCTGAAGCTTTGAAGTAAGGAGATTGTTGTTGTGTGTGTGTCCACTCCAAAGCTTTTAAGCAAGGAGTTAGGAACTTAGTGCGTGTGTATCACTTGAAACCTTTAGGTAAAAGTGATCTTTTGTTTAGGAGAGTGTCTCCATCATAGTGGTTGAATTAACAACAGTGCTGCTTGTACTGTTGAATTTAAGGAGTGAGTTGGGAACTCATACCTAGGAGTTCCTAGGTAGAAAAACATAAAGATAGTTGCTAGGTGATAAGTTGTAAGTGAGGAGCTTGTTGTAAAGACTTAGAACTAGGGCTATTAGTGGATTTCCTCCTGGATTGGTATCCCCCAGATGTAGGTAGCGTTTTGCACCGAACTGGGTTAACAACTACTGTGTGTTTGTTTATCTTTCTGCACTAATTTACTGCCTTACTAACTGTCTGTTAAAGCTGGGAAAAGTGTTGTAACATCGTGTACAACATCTTGTACTGGTGTGCCAGTTTTTCAATTGGCATCAGAGCAGGCACCCTGCCTGTTTAGGGTGAGATTCAGGAAGTTTCAACTGGCAATATGGAAAAAGAAGAAGGATTTGTGAACAGACCCCCAGTGCTAACTGGCTCCAACTATGATCATTGGAAGCCAAAGATGATTGCATTTTTAAAGTCCATTGACAGCAGGACTTGGAAGGCAGTTTTGAAAGGATGGGATCATCCTGTGATTGTTACCAAAGAAGGCACTTCTACTGGTGAACTAAAGCCAGAGGCAGATTGGACAAAGGAAGAAGATGAAGCAGCTCTCAGCAACAATAAGGCAATAAATGCACTCTTTAATGGAGTAGACACAAATATGTTCAAGCTCATCAAAAAATGTCTGTCTGCAAAGGAAGCTTGGGAGATATTAATGACATGCTATGAAGGCACCTCTAAGGTAAAAATGTCAAAACTTCAGTTGCTTACTACTAAATTTGAAAATCTGAGAATGAAAGAAGAGGAAAGCATCCAGGACTTTCACATGAATTTAGTTGACATTGCTAATGCTTTTGAGGCTCTGGGTGAGAAAGTAACTGATGAGAAGCTATCTAGGAAGATGCTCAGATCTCTCCCAAAAAGATTTGACATGAAAGTGACTGCTATTGAGGAAGCTCAGGACATAGCAAATATGAAGATAGATGAGTTAGTTGGATCCCTCCAAACATTTGAATTAAACATTAATGAACGAGGAGATAAAAAGAACAAAAGTGTTGCTTTTATCTCAAATGATGATGAAGAGGAATCCCAAACTGCTGTTGAAGGAGAAGAAAGTATCTCTGATGCTCTTGCTCTAATTGGAAAACAATTTGGAAAAGTCCTAAGGCGTGTTGACAGAAGAGCAAGGCAGAATGGGCAGAACATTAGATACGACATCAGCAAACAGCAAAGCAATGTAAAGAAAGCTAAACCTGAGGAGAAGAGTGAACCAGTTAAAGGGGTTCAATGTCATGAATGTGAAGGATATGGTCATATCAGGACAGAATGTGCTACCTTCTTGAAGAAACAAAAGAAAGGTCTGTTTGTGTCATGGTCTGATGAAGATTCTGAAGAAGGAGAGGAGTCTGCTAGGCATGTATCTGCAATGACTGGTGTTTGTGCTCCTGTAACTGACTCTGATGATGATATTGAGGTTGTATATGAAGAGCATTCTGATGAAGAAGAAAATGACACCTATGAGGAATTACTTGGTTTGTACAATGATCTACTTGTACGTTACAAGGAGGTTTGTAGAATCCTAGAAAAACAAAAGAAGACTATCAATCAACTCCACACAGAGAAAGACTTCCAAATAGGACAAGTATTGAAAGTTGAGAAAGAACTAACTCAGGCCAATGCTACAAAGTTCCAACCTCCTAATGATCATCGTACCCCAGGACATCATGGTCGATCAAAACCTATCCATACGTTAAGATTGGTCAAAGTTCCACAAGTACTCCTAATGATCATCGTACCCCAGGACATCATGGTCGATCAAGAAAGTGGATCTGTCATCATTGTGGAAAGAAGGGACATATAAGACCTTTTTGCTATAGGCTGTATGGATATCCAAAGCATTGGGAACAACCAAAAACTATCCCAAAAAGAGAAAATATCAAAAAGGAGTGGAGACCAAAATCTGAAAATGTGGGATTGATTGCTCATACATCACTCAGAGCATCATCCAGAGAGGACTGGTATTTTGATAGTGGTTGTTCAAGGCATATGACAGGGGTAGAGACATATCTGAAAGAATTGAAGGGGTATGCATCTAGTTCTGTAACTTTTGGGGATGGAGCCAAAGGTGAAATTCTGGGAATAGGCAAACTTGTCAACAAAGAATTGCCTAACTTAGAGAATGTGCTGTTAGTAAAAGGACTGACTGCAAATCTGATAAGCATAAGTCAGCTATGTGATCAAGGTTTGAAGGTAAATTTTACAAAAGCAGAATGTCTTGTGAGAAATGATGAAGGAGAAATTCTGATGAGAGGTACCAGATCCAAAGACAATTGTTACTTGTGGGTATCTCATGACGAAGCTCAGCTAGGAAAATGCTTACTTAGTAAAGATGATGAAGTTCAACTATGGCACCAAAAACTTGGTCATCTGAACCTAAGTGGAATGAAGAAGGCTGTTACTGTTGAAGCAATCAGAGGGCTCCCCAAATTAAAAATTACTGAGGGAAGTATTTGTGGAGAATGTCAGATTGGAAAACAGACCAGGATGTCGCACCCAATGTTGGAACATCAGGTAACATCAAGAACTCTAGAACTTCTACACATGGACCTTATGGGGCCTATGCAGGTTGAAAGTTTAGGAGGGAAACGGTATGCCTTTGTGGTTGTAGATGATTTCCCTAGATACACCTGGGTTAATTTCATTAGAGAAAAATCTGAAACTTTTGATGTGTTCAAAACTCTATCCACTCAAGTTCAAAGAGAAAAGAATTGTGGGATTGTTAGAATCAGAAGTGACCATGGGAGAGAATTTGAAAATGAAAAATTTAATGAATACTGTGCTAGTGAGGGAATTAAGCATGAGTTCTCATCACCCATAACTCCTCAACAAAATGGTGTGGTGGAAAAAAAGAACAGGACAATTCAGGAATCAACTAGGGTTATGTTACATGCCAAAGCCCTACCCTACCACTTCTGGGCTGAAGCAATGAACACATCCTGCTACATACACAACAGGGTGACTATAAGGAAGGGGACTTCTGCTACTCTATATGAGCTATGGAGAGAAAGAAAGCCAACAGTCAAACATTTTCATGTCTTTGGAAGTAAGTGCTATATCTTGGCAGACAGGGAATAGAGAAGAAAGCTCGATCCCAAGAGTGATGAGGGGATATTCCTTGGCTACTCTACCAACAGTAGAGCATACAGAGTGTACAATTCAAGAACAAAGGTGGTTATGGAATCATTCAATGTGGTAGTAAATGATAGAGAAACTGAGAAGGTTGAGAATGTGGAACACGATGTTGGAACATCAGGTCCTGTCAGTGAAGATCACAATCCAGAAGAACAATCTGATGACAAACAAGAAAAGGTCACAGAAGATATCACAACTGACACCACTAACCAACCCACTCAGAACAAAGGACCATCTGTAAGGGTCCAAAAGAACCACCCCTTGGAGCTTGTCATTGGAAATCCTGAACAAGGAATCACCACTAGGAGGTCCAATGATGTGATAGCTAACTCCTGCTTTGTATCTATGTTTGAACCTAAAAATGTCAAAGAAGCTCTCACTGATGAATTCTGGATTGAGGCAATGCAAGAGGAATTGAATCAGTTCAAGAGAAGTGAAGTGTGGGATCTGGTCCCAAGACCTGATAAAGTTAATATTATAGGGACAAAATGGATCTACAAAAACAAATCTGATGAGAAAGGGGTCATCACCAGAAACAAGGCCCGACTTGTTGCTCAAGGTTACACTCAAGTTGAAGGACTTGATTTTGAAGAAACCTTTGCTCCTGTAGCAAGATTAGAATCTATTAGGCTTCTGTTGGAGGTTGCTTGCATCCTAAAATTCAAACTCTACCAAATGGATGTCAAGAGTGCTTTTCTAAATGGCTATCTTCATGAAGAGGTCTATGTGGAACAACCAAAAGGCTTTACTGATCCAGTGTATCCTAATCATGTTTACAAGTTAAAGAAAGCTCTCTATGGGTTGAAACAGGCACCTAGGGCCTGGTATGAAAGACTTACTCAATTTCTAGTAGGTCAAGGCTACAGAAAGGGAGGTTCTGATCAAACACTGTTTGTAAAGCAAGAGAAAGGAAAATTTATGATTGCTCAGATTTATGTAGATGACATAGTATTTGGAGGAATGTCGAACACAATGGTACAACATTTTGTCCAACAAATGCAATCAGAATTTGAAATGAGTCTAGTAGGAGAGTTGACATACTTTTTGGGTCTACAGATCAAGCAAATGCAAGATACTATCTTCATATCCCAAAGCAAGTATGCCAAGAACATTGTTAGAAAGTTTGGTTTGGACAGTGCATCTCATAAAAGAACTCCTGCTCCAACTCATCTGAAGCTAACCAAGGATGAACAAGGTGTAGGTGTGGACCAAAGTTTATATAGGAGCATGATTGGGAGTCTACTCTACTTAAATGCTAGTAGACCAGATATCACCTTTGCTGTAGGAGTCTGTGCTAGGTACCAGGCAGAACCAAAGACAAGTCACCTCAATCAAGTCAAGAGAATCCTGAAATATGTCAATGGTACATGTGATTATGGTATGATGTACTCTCACTGTGAAACCTCAAAATTATATGGCTACTGTGATGCTGATTGGGCTGGTAGTGCTGATGATAGGAAAAGCACATCTGGAGGATGTTTCTTCCTAGGTAGTAACCTTATTTCCTGGTTTAGCAAGAAGCAAAACTGTGTTGCACTATCCACAGCTGAAGCAGAGTAATAGCTGCTGGAAGTAGCTGCTCTCAATTGGTTTGGATGAAACAAATGTTGAAGGAGTATGATGTGGAACAAGATGTTATAACATTGTACTGTGATAATTTGAGCGCCATAAATATTTCAAAAAATCCTGTTCAACATAGCAAAACCAAACACATTGATATTCGTCATCACTTCATCAGAGATCTAGTAGAAAATAAAGTTGTAACTCTGGAACATGTAGGGACTAAGGATCAAGTGGCAGATATATTTACAAAAGCACTTGATGCAGTGCAATTTGAAACGCTAAGGGGTAAATTAGGCTTATGCCTATTTGAAGAGTTGTAGCAATTACAGTTATTTTGGGAGAGACATGCAGCAGTTATTAAAGTTCTCTCTCCAATCCTCATGCTGCACGATAAACAAGGCAATCATCCTTCTTACCTCCCTATAAACACGCCACATATCTCTAGTGTATCTTTCTTTATTATTTCAATCTTCAGATTTTCTCTCTCTGTATTCCATCATCTCTCCAACATTCCAAACCGTTCGTACTCCCCATTCATCCTCTCACAACTTCTCTACACCAGATCACAAACCACAAACATGTCTCAATCACCAATCACCACTTCCCCCATCAAAACTACTGATGAACCAGAATCCTCACCACTCAACGTCACTCCCATTACCACCATTCACCCAGAAATCGCAACTTCCACCAATCCCAAACCAAAGAAATCCACTGCTCAGAGACCAAAAATCTCCATGAAGTCTGCTACTGTAAATCCAAAATCGAAGAAGAAATCTAAGACCTCTTCGTCCTCTGGTTCCAAGAAAGCTTCAAAAGCCAAATCATCAAAATCAAAATCATTCCACACCATGCAAGAACTATATGTGGATGATATTTCTGACAAGAATGCTGAATCGAATGTTGAAGCATCAGGCAAGGTTGCTTCTGATTTGAGTGTTGAGAAGGAAAAAGGGAATTCTGATGCTGACGCTGAAACCCTAGAAAATCAAAAGGGGGTAAGTGCTGAAAAGTCATCAAACTCTGAGACTGTGGGAGAAGGAACTACCAATGCTGCTCCTAATACTGAAGAAGAACCAAATTTTGTGAAGGCTACCACTCCTGAACCCAATGTTGTGCCAGATGTTGAAACATCTTTGGCACATGAAGAACCAACTTCTGACACAGTTGGTGATGATGTTAATGAACAGGATGATGGAGAACCTGCAAATGATGAAGAAACTGCTGGTGGTGTTGCTGGTGAACACACCACAAGTGTACCCACTACTGACAATGCTATGTCAGTAGATGAGGATGTAGTAGATGTGGATGCTATAGGAGATCTGCATCAAACTGTAAGAGAAGTTGTTGGAGGTAGCATTGCAAGAAGGTTAAGAAACAGAAAGGGGAAGGATGCTGATGTGGAGGCTGATGCTGTGGTTAAAGCAACTCCAGCAAAAAAAAAGAAAATGGTTGGCCCTAGTAGGAGTGCTAGCAAGGTTGAGATTGCTAGTCAGAAAAAGAAAGGAGGAAAGAAGAGGAAGCATGATGATGTGGGTGACTCTGATTATGAAGGGGAAGAAGATGTGCCACACATTGTTTCCAACATTGTGTCCCCTGCTAAAAGGAAGAGCCCAAAGAAACTATGCAGAGCTGCTACTGCACCTGTCAATGATGTGGTAGACGATGTGCCCAACATCGTGTCTACTGGAAAGAAAAAGATTGGAGGAAGAGCCATTCCCCAAAATCTACCTGATGTCCCTATGGACAATATCTCATTCCACTTTATTGAAAGTGCTCAGAAGTGGAAATTTGTTGCTAATAGGAGACTGGCCCTAGAGAGGGAGCTAAGTGCTGGATCCTTGGAGTGCAAGGAGATTGTGAGCCTGATTGAGAAGGCTGGTTTGCTGAAGACTGTGTCTGGCATAGGCAACTGCTATGAGAAGTTGGTCAAGGAATTCTTGGTCAACATACCTGAAGATTGTGACAACCCCTTGAGCAAAGAACACCACAAGGTGTATGTCAGAGGGAAATGTGTTCACTTCTCACCTGCCATTATCAACAGATTCCTGGGGAATAAAGAAGATGGCTATGCTGAGTTAGAGGTCACCAATAATGAAGTCTGCAAAACCATCACTGCAAATCAGGTCAAGGTGTGGCCATTGAAAGGTAAAGTGCCCTCTGTTATGCTCTCTGTCAAATATGCTATACTCAATAGGATTGGTACTGCCAATTGGGTTCCCACTACCCATACATCAGACATAGCTACAGGTTTAGCTATGTTCATATATTCTGTTGGCACCAATACTAGCTCAGATTATGGAGCTTATATTTTTGAAGAGACTGTTCAACATGCCAAATCTTGGGCTGTGAGAATGCCTATAGCCTATCCATCCCTTATTTGCAGCATCATTATTGCCCAACATCCCAATATTTTAACTGCTGATGATGAGATATGTAAGAGGGAATCTCCTCTTGATTTTCATCCCAAATTATTTGAAGGGAAGCATGCTGCAAATATAGAGATATCTGGTCCCTCTACTGGTGTTGGTCCCTCTGGTGTTTCTGCTGTTCCTGGTCCTATGAATAGGAAAGCTATGATAGCTTCTCTAGAAGAAACTTGCAGGGCCTTAGATGAGAAAAAGAAGAGCCTTGAACAGGTGATTCTGGCTCTGAAGCAAGAAGAAGCTGCTGAACAGGGTGAGCATTTACAGACTGGACAAGAAGGAGGTGTGCATAGTGATGGAGGCACTGAGGAGCTGGAGCTCTCAGATGCTGGTGCTGATGCTTAATGGCCTTATCCATTTTTTTTGTGTATTTTTTTTAAGTTGTTATGTTTTAATTTCATGATATTTCACTGTTGGGCTATGCCCTGGATATTGTTAAGCACTCCCTAGTGCATTTGGTTGTAATCTGGTACTGTTCTGGTTCCCTATGATCTCTACTGCTACACTATTTTGGTCCTCCGATTCATCTTTGACAAATTTCTGGTAAAAAGGGGGAGTAAATGTTGATGATAATGTTGCAACATGTTACCCACATGTTTGCCTGATAGGTGTTATGTGATTAAATGTTGATGATAATGCTGCAACATGTTACCCACATGTTTGCCTGATAGGTGTTATGTGCTGGTAGTGATAATTTTTTTTGATAGATGTTCTGTGCTGAAATGATCTGCTATATGCCTATGTGTTCTCTGTGATATGTGTTAGTATACTATGCATCATTTCAGGGGGAGTAGAGTACTAGGTATGATATGCAGGGGGAGATGTTGAATATGATGTTGAAACATTCTGTTATGTGTCATCTCTGCTAATGTTTGTGATCACTTAAGGCGAAGTAGTTTTCTGTGTTTCCGCTGTTGTATGCCTCTGATCTGCTCTAAAGGTACTTATCAAATCTGATTCAATGTTTTCCATGAAGGAGTTAGTTTGGAAATTATTTTTGAAGATGTGCTACACTTCTCTTCTTTTGTGTGTTTATGTTGATGTGAAGAGGTGTTAGTGTTCTCTGTACCTTAGTAGCTTGTCTGTGTGATCCCAAGTTGTTTTAGCCAAAAATTTGCCAAAGGGGGAGTTTGTTGACTATTTTGATGTTGGCTGCATTTTGGTAAAACAAACACTTAGGCAGAATGTTGTTTGAAACGTTACAACATCATGTCATGGCCTGAAGCCTGCGCGCCAGCTGTAGTGATTATTTAATCTGCGCGTATTTTATATTTTCAGAGAAGATCTTTGTCTCTGTTATTCAGTTCTTTATTTGCGCATTAAGGAAGACGTTATTTCCTAAACAGATCTTTTATCTAAAGATTGTGTTAGGAATTATAATAAAGATACAATTTAGAAAACATATCAAATCTTTAAAAGATATGGTTTTATTTTTAATGCAAGCTGGTTGGTTCTCTACTGGGCAAAGGTTCTGAAGCCCATTTAAATCAGCTATAAATAAGAAGAAGCAAGACCTAATGAAGGCAAGTGTTCAAGCGTGTTATTGCGTCTAGCCGTATTAGGATTTGTGTGTGCTTGTGTTCTTGTGAGCCTTTCCTTGCGTTGTCTTGATGCAAGTTAAGGACTGAGTGTTCTTTGAGTTGTAATCACAATAATCTCTGAAGCTTTGAAGTAAGGAGATTGTTGTTGTGTGTGTGTCCACTCCAAAGCTTTTAAGCAAGGAGTTAGGAACTTAGTGCGTGTGTATCACTTGAAACCTTTAGGTAAAAGTGATCTTTTGTTTAGGAGAGTGTCTCCATCATAGTGGTTGAATTAACAACAGTGCTGCTTGTACTGTTGAATTTAAGGAGTGAGTTGGGAACTCATACCTAGGAGTTCCTAGGTAGAAAAACATAAAGATAGTTGCTAGGTGATAAGTTGTAAGTGAGGAGCTTGCTGTAAAGACTTAGAACTAGGGCTATTAGTGGATTTCCTCCTGGATTGGTATCCCCCAGATGTAGGTAGCGTTTTGCACCGAACTGGGTTAACAACTACTGTGTGTTTGTTTATCTTTCTGCACTAATTTACTGCCTTACTAACTGTCTGTTAAAGCTGGGAAAAGTGTTGTAACATCGTGTACAACATCTTGTACTGGTGTGCCAGTTTTTCAAGGTCTAAGGGCGGTTTACACCATTATCACCATGAGAGTGATTTATGACACTTTTTGCATAACTTTGCATGTAGTACTCTCATAGCGGGTCAATCCGGTATAAATATTACTCCTAATATTTCTTATACCTATGTCAAGACTTGATAACTCCTTATCCCATGATCCATGAGATGCGATCATCAGTCTATCTTCATAATAGTCTTTATTCTATAAGGTTATCCCCTTTTCACCTTAAAGCTCGACTATGGATACTTTAAGAATATCGTCTTTATGTTTAATGTAATCTCATGATTAAGTCACACTTAATATTAAACAGACTTTCTATTCTAGGGACTTCATTATTTTGAACGTTACAAACATAATAAAGAAATGCCTTTTATTGTTAATAAATAAAGCACTAAAGTATTGGCATCTAGGGCTTACTCCAACATATCAGGCCTGAATATAGACATTGTAAGCTATATAGCTAAGTAATATGTTTATTTCAGTTACAAAGGTGGAGTATTTTGGATCGTTTAGCTCATGATTGAGCTAAAGCTATATTTCCTGTGCTACAAATTACATTAAATCACATTAGTGATGGTAATCGTTTGATCTTTCCAACAATAACGGAGAATAGATCTCACCGACGATTCAGCAGCTATCCGAGCCTGCTCAGTAGTTACAACCATATTTTCATAAGTAGCTTCTTCCCTGGCCAACCTGTTAGCTGCTTCACAAGCAATCCTTGAGAGCCTCTTATATTCAGCATCTAGTGCTTCTAATCTTTGAAGTTCCTCTTCATGATTGTAGAAGGTGAGACGATGAGCACGTGATCTTTCAACTATACCCATCAGTTCCCTCACAGCAGTCATACCTCTATCTTGAATTTTGGACTTGAAGTGATTACCCAGAATCTTTAAAGATTGGCTGAACAAGTATTCCATTTCTCTTATCTCAGCATCTATATCAGATTGAAATACCAGAACCTCTCCATCCATTGTCTTAAATCTCTTGAGTCTAAGACTGATAGTAGAACCTAAGAGCTCAACATTGGGTTCAGATATGGGATTGAAGAAAGGTTTAGTCGGGTCAAAAGGAATAGTTGGTTCAAGTTTCTTTCTTTTCAGAGGAATGATTTTGATTTTGCTAAGGTTAGGGGGTAGTTCAGGTTCATCATCTTTGTTGATTTGCTTCTTAAGATAGTCTTCAAGAATGGGTAGAGCAAAGTCAACAGGTAGAATTAGTTCTTCTACAGTTAAAGGTTTATAAGATGGACCACATATGGGTTCTGATTGTGGTGTTTGTGGTTCAGGTGTAGGTTCAGGTGTGGAAGGTTCAAGTTGTGGTGTGGAGGGTTGTTGTTCAGCTGTATTGTGAGTTGTTTCATCAGTGGTGTGGATAGGTGAATGATGAGGTGATTGTTTTGATGGTTTGGGTGAAACATTGTGATGTTCAAAATGAGTCATAACTTCATCTTGAACTGGTGTAAAAGTGGGTGGATTTTCTTGTTCAATGTCATCAAGAGTGGGGGGTGGTGTTTGAATTGGTGGTTCTTGAACTGGTGGATCTAAAGGTAGATCAGAGGTAGTATTTACAAATTGAAGGTGATTTGGTGAATTTGTGTTGGAGTGAGTAAAGGCATCACCAGATAGGTGTGTGGAGAGATGTTCAAGGATTGAAGGTGAATTTCTTGCTGTGTTCGTGGGTTGGTCAAGAATTGAAGTGTCGATAACAAAGATTTCCTCTTTTGGTGAATTATTTTTGGTTTTCTTGAGGGTCTTTTTCACAGGGTTCTTTTTCTTGGATTTCTCCTTCTGAATTTTATCAAGTTTTATAAGCAGCTCTGAAGAGTCAGTGCTGGTATCAGAAAGAGTCCCTTCTGATGAGGATCATGATGATGATGATGAAGGTTGTGGAGTGGGTAGGATTACACTAACAGGCTTTGTATAATCTATAGTGGGTGATTGGTTAAGAGGTTGAGCTTCAGATGTGCTATCAGCATTAGGCTTAGAGATATTACCTGTTGAAGTGCCAACAACTTTCTTTTTAGAGACCACAGTCCTTTTCCTTTTAGGAGCTCTGACAGGTTGATCCTCTTCAGCATCTGCAGGCCTCTCATACCTCTTCTTAGATCTCCTCTCCTTTTGAACAACCTTCCTTTGAACAATTTTAGCCACTTGCTCCTCAGTGACCTTTTTGAAGGAACTTAACAAGAGATAAGCAGCGGAATTTAAAATTTTTCCTTCGTTGGATCCTTACGAATGATCATGAATCGTGGTTTAAGAATTTTACCTCTTGTAGAATTCTTTTCTATTCACGAACAAGTCACGTGCTAATCACCACCACCTTTGATCACGAGCGTTAACGGTATAACGCCTCTAACTAGTCCACACGAACAAGATCCCTCCAAGAGAGTGCTAGCTCCAAGAATGAAGGTTTCTAGTGAGAGGTGGGAAATAAGGATTAGGGTTTTAGAGATTGATTTTCATCAAGTGATTTTCTTTCTCACAAGTGTTCTATTTATAGAACCACTTGTCTTGGGCACCAAGACAAACCATTTGTCATTGGGCCACAATTTTACTAAAACCTTTTTTTAATTAAATAAACTTTTTAAGAAACGCACCCCCCATGTGTTATATACACATGAGTGCTTTCTATTTCATAACAAATTATGAATTGCTTTATTTAATTACCATGATACCCTTATCATAATTCCTTATTTCTCTGAGGTACACCGTACCTTACGGTGTTCCAATTTCACACTAGCATGTTCTTATGTGTGTGACCCTTGTAGGTTTCCATAACGTTGGCAATTATATTAAATCCTCTATTTAATATAATAAACAATGAGCGGTATCTAGCAACACATCATTGCTACCCAAGTTACGAGAAATTGACATGTGATCATAACATAACCTTAGTGATAATATGTGTGTACAATTACCCCTTTGCCCCTTATGTCTATATTGAACACAAAGCATACTTGGTGTCATCTTTGTCCAGTTCAATATTGGGCCCATGACATTTATCCTGTTATGCAGGATTGGCAAATTCCATCTAGGACACTACTGTCCCTCAGCATGCTTTGTGAAGTACCCATTAACTGCCTTTATGGTCATCCTGTTACGGACAACGTTAGATCAGTAACAAAGCACTTGACTCCACATCTAGGGTACATAGTGGTTTCAGGTCTAAGGGCGGCTTACACCATTATCACCATGAGAGTAACTTATGACACTTTGCATAACTTTGCATGTAGTACTCTCATAGCGGGTCAATCCGGTATAAATATTACTCCTAATATTTCTTATACCTATGTAAAGACTTGATAACTCCTTATCCTATGATCCATGAGATGCGATCATCAGTCTATCTTCATAATAGTCTCTATGTTTTATCATTATCCCAATTTATGATAAAACTCGACTACGGATACTTTAAGAATAGTGTCCTTATGTTTAATATGATCTCATGATTAAGTCATACTTTATTATTAAACGGACTTTCTATTCTAGGGACTTCATTATTTTGCAACCTTACAAACATAATAAAGAAATGCCATATTTATATTCAAACTCCTAAAGCAAATACTATGAAAATAGATTGGCTCTTAGGGCTTACTCCAACAATCTCCCACTAGCACTAAAGCCAATCTAGGTTACTCTCAGTACCTATAGACTTAGTATGCCCATCACGCTTCAACTGCGCAAGAGGCTTTGTTAGTGGATAAGGAACAATTTCCTATGTTGGTATCTTACGTATCTTCCAACGTTCTATTTCGATCTCTATCAAAATATATAAGTGTCTAAGTATATTCATGAATCGTCGGTGAGATCTATTCTCAAGTGTTCTTGTAACACCGGAAATATAGCTTTAGCTCAATCATGAGCCAAACGATCCAATCTTAAATACTCAACTTATTTAACTGAAACAAACATATTACGAAGCTTATCTTATAGCTTTCAATGCTCGTATTCAGCCATGATATGCAATACATTGGTATGGAAACTTCCTTCATTATAACTTCCTTATAATGATCCTTCCCATACCTCTCTATTTCAAGAAATAGGCCTTAGTTCTTATAAGGTCCTTAGGGACATTCTTGAAGGTAAGTTAGTGTCAAACACTAATTTCAGTTTTTGGTACATAGGTTATTCCTAACTCTTTAGGAATTTTTGCCTAAGTGTTTCATCAAGAGTTATTTTCCTAGTCATGTCTCACATGTATAAGAAAATGTCTTGATGATTATTATCACTCCCACTAAAACTTTGTATGCACAAGATTTATATTTATCCTTCATTTGTTTTCCACAAAACTTTCAAAAGGAACAAATATTCAAATTTATTCGATCTAATCAAAATTAGATAGCTTTGTCCTTGTTAATTTGTTTTCATAAAACTTCATAAAAGGAACAAACAATAATTTAATTTTTCTGAGAACTCTATCTAATTAAAATTAGATAGCTACAAGTCATATACATTTCTAGTATCATTTGGATCAACAAAACCCTTACGTATATGTCCAACACATATATATGAGGTCATTCCAATTAAGGAATGCAACTTTGTTATCCATCTACCAAAATATGTAGTACAACATTTAGCAGAAGAAATCAAATATTATAAGGTATTCTTAATACCATCCATATCAGTGTTCGAAAAGAATACTCACTTTCATCGTATAAGTCTTACTCATCTTGATGACATAACCATTATCTACATAAGGTTAGTGTATATGGTTTCTATTTTAGATTTCATGGCATTTAGTCACTTCTCAGAATCTAGATCGTCTTACGACCTCTTGGAAAGTCAAAGACTCATCTTCCATGAGAATCATATCACATTGCTGAGTTATGATAAAACCATACCTTGTAGCCATATGTGATATGTTAGACTTATCTTGGATTTGTGCAACTTTAAAACAATGGTTCTTCAACACCCTTGAGGAACCGGTTTGTATTCCCTTTTTAAATAAATACGTTTTGTGGTACTTGAATTTATCCAAGTTCTATATCACTCCCACTGTCTCTCTTAGAGACACACTCCCACTAGAGGAATGCTTCAAACAAACAACAAACAACTTTTGTCTTTTAGAGTGATATAGGACCAATATCCCTTTCTTTAGGATATTCCACTTATTCATTCATTCATTTGAAATTAGATTTATCTAATAAGTTCTAATCCAAAATTCTCATAAAGACAAACTTGGTACTCTTACCTCCATATCGCATATGGTGTCCTTATGATCATTTTAAAAGGGAACTAATTGTGGGTGAAGATTAATTATAAGTAAAGAGATTTATAGAAAGAGTCAATATATAATTAAACTATCCTTAAATCATGTCAAACATGATGTGATAAAATAGTAATTATAGTCCTTTAATTAAGTATTTACTGATATGACTCATTCATATAACTTAAATACTTTTCTTGAGTTCTATTTTCTTCATTGTTGAATTTCCTTGACAAATTCAAAGATTTCTTAATTGGTGTCATACACCTACCAACATTTAATGATTTTGATCATCAATGTTATTGAAGTAAAATAAACTCAATATACCAAATATGTTTAGTGGTCGGCATACATCTCATGTATATTGTTCAAATAGGACATGTGTTATTTTATTGACACATCGAATATTTGTACTAAACAACAATGCTCTTGATATATTTAAGGTCCAAATCATATTTGACTCTTATTATGATTGTTATAGATAACCCTATCAAGACCATGGAACCCTAGTCCATCACTTGACTTGGAGTAATAGTATAGAAGACTTTGCTTAAATGATAGGACCATTACTTGTCTTATCATTTAAGGCTACAATTCATATATTGTCAATACAAGATATACAATTGCTATTTCTATTACTAGATGGAATTCAATAACGATTATTGTGTTCCATTTCAAACTCGATTTTAAGTCATTGCATAAGTTCTCATTATCAATGAAACAATTTTCATTCTAGATATGGGTTGACTTAAAATTATAGCCAATGTTCTAATTCTTTAAGCATCTCTATTTTCGAAAAATTGAGATTCAACATCTTGTATCATATACTTTTTGATGTAGAAATAGAAATTCTGACTTTCTACAACAATATGTGCATTATTGAAGTCTCACTTCATACTTTTGGTTTGACTCTTCCAAGCATGGTCTAACCATAGCCGTTCTACTTTGACAACCATTTTGTACTATTCAAATAAGAGGAATATAAATCTTATTTATATTATATCTCAAATCTTTGATAGTGCAAATTAATTCTCATTCAACTCAATAAATTCCGGTAGATATTCAAAACAATTTTGTCTATATCTATTCCATTATAATTTGTTGGATTGAACCTATGATCAACTCTTTGATCCATTGAGAAATTTATCATACTCTTAAAGTTCTTTCAAAAAGATCTTTCTTGAGATTGAATGATCACATCATTTATTATATATTCTATATCTAGATGTCAACTTGATGCTTCTAACAAGTATCCATTTTCAATCTAGTTATAGTAGGTTGTTCATAGTTTATAGTTCAAGACTTATAGTTTTCTCGCATTTGAGAACAATTCTCAATTTGTACCAATACAGAAACTCCTTTCTGAAAATCTTTTCCTTCATAAGGACAACTTAATATGTATTGTATTTCTAATTACAAAGATATGTAAAATATTATGACTAAATCGTATTTAATTTGGTCTTTAATTAAATACGCTCCCACTATTTTACTCAAACCAAATGACCCTCATCATTTGATTCGGAAAATCCCGTTGGAAGATTTTCTAGTGGGTCGAGATCCATATTTTACTTTGTTCTAAGTCCGCGGTAGGCGGATTACACAAAACTAAGTTATTTAGGTAGGAACTCCTTCCAATTGTATCTCATACAATTCTCGAATATCTCAGTTGGGTGAATAACTCCTTATTCTAATTCATCTTATGAATCGTTCCCAACTCTTGCTTCTAAATTCATATAATCTTATTATATTTAGTTTAGTTAAGTTTGACCCTAATTTTAGAAGTTGGATATTACAATTATCCCATCGCACCTTACCAATGTAAAACAAGCACTTCGCGGTGGGCGAACCTACATTGTTCGATACTGGTCTTTATGAGTTCTAAAATTTGGAAAGCATAAACTTAATATCCACATATTTTATTATTAAAGAAAAATATACTTCGCGGTGGGCGAACCCATATCTTCTTTATTAATCTCTTATGTGTCTCTTGAGGGATTTTAATTAGTTTGATCTCACCGGCTTGTTTAACATATTAAACGCTCTCACATGCATCAACATACATACAAATAAACATGCATCAACATACATAAATAAATAAAATGAAACAGTTATGGCCCCTAGCGCATTTGTTCTCCCAAGCCAATGAGAGAACCTAATCTAACCTAAAACGATCTATACTTCTCCAAGCATGATCTCCAAGGTTGACCTCTATTGTTCTCCTTCTTCATAATATTACATAATAATATAAAAGAATACTCGTTTTACATACGAGGGAGTGGATGAGAAGAGAATATAGAGAATAGAGATAAGGCACGACACGCAGGCCGTATTTAAAAACCAAAGGCAATAAAATAAATAAACTAAGGCCATAACCGATCATCAAATATAATAATAACAAACAAACTTTATTATTATTAAAGTCTCATAATTAATTAAATCCGGCGATTGATCAAATCAGGTAAGTTTGATTCAAATATTTAATTCGCAATTAAATATTTCGAATCAAAACTTGCTAAAATAAACAACATTATTTTAAAGTAAAATCAAATCTTTTGACAACTCTCCAAATATGGAAAATTATTTAATCAAAACATTTTTGAATAAAATATTTCCAAATTTATGATATTATCTTTTAAAACAATTTTAAAAGATATTTCTATAATTTTGAAACGATTTCAAAATTAAATATATTTGTCAAATATGGAAAATAATTTAATCAAAACCTTTTTTAATAAAATATTTCCAAATTGATGATATTTTCTTTTAAAACAATTTTAAAAGATATTTTTATAATTTTGAAACGATTTAAAAATAAATATATTTATCATCTACTTTTCGTATCAACACTTGATACGTTTTGCAAATCCTAATTTTATTGACACAACATTTGTGTAACCTTTAATTGATCATCACAAATCATAACAATAAACATATTTATTATTATTATCAATTTAGGTCGAGAAGATTACTTAAAAATTAAAATTTCGGCGAATCGGTCAAAATTTGGGCTGTGGTCTGCGCCCCGCGCAGACAGTCCTGCGCCCCGCGCCAGTGACGCATCAGAAACCCAGTTTCGATTCTGTCACCTGCGCCCCGCGCAGATGCTCTGCGCCCAGCGCGAGCGCGTGCGAAAAACCTAGTTTTTCGCGAATCCTAATGCAAAATTTCGTGCCGTCAAAACCTTTTATGACCTGAAATTCGATATGATTGATTAACATGTCATTGCTTCACCATACTAATGTCGGATTCCAAAGCAAATGATCATGAATTAATTCAATATCAATTTTCTTTCATAATTTGTTTTATTGGACGAAATTACGAACGATGCATCAAATACACCGTTTTGCATTACGATCACTTATATCATATATAAGTTTTGATCATTCTTATTTGTATGAACCTATGACAATTAACATATCACAGCTTCACCATACAATTGTCGGTTCCGAAGCCGTTTCAATGTTCTTCATCAATTTTTCATACAAATAGATGCCGAATTTTAATTGCTCGATTTTAATCTTTATTAAAAGTTTTAATCATATTAAAAACTGAATTCATGAAATAAACAATTATCGATTCATGGATTCGTAAGTGGCTCTGATACCAATTGAAGGAACTTAACAAGAGATAAGCAGCGGAATTTAAAATTTTTTCTTCGTTGGATCCTTACGAATGATCATGAATCGTGGTTTAAGAATTTTACCTCTTGTAGAATTCTTTTCTATTCACGAACAAGTCACGTGCTAATCACCACCACCTTTGATCACGAGCGTTAACGGTATAACGCCTCTAACTAGTCCACACGAACAAGATCCCTCCAAGAGAGTGCTAGCTCCAAGAATGAAGGTTTCTAGTGAGAGGTGGGAAATAAGGATTAGGGTTTTAGAGATTGATTTTCATCAAGTGATTTTCTTTCTCACAAGTGTTCTATTTATAGAACCACTTGTCTTGGGCACCAAGACAAACCATTTGTCATTGGGCCACAATTTTACTAAAACCTTTTTTTAATTAAATAAACTTTTTAAGAAACGCACCCCCCATGTGTTATATACACATGAGTGCTTTCTATTTCATAACAAATTATGAATTGCTTTATTTAATTACCATGATACCATTATCATAATTCCTTATTTCTCTGAGGTACACCGTACCTTACGGTGTTCCAATTTCACACTAGCATGTTCTTATGTGTGTGACCCTTGTAGGTTTCCATAACGTTGGCAATTATATTAAATCCTCTATTTAATATAATAAACAATGAGCGGTATCTAGCAACACATCATTGCTACCCAAGTTACGAGAAATTGACATGTGATCATAACATAACCTTAGTGATAATATGTGTGTACAATTACCCCTTTGCCCCTTATGTCTATATTGAACACAAAGCATACTTGGTGTCATCTTTGTCCAGTTCAATATTGGGCCCATGACATTTATCCTGTTATGCAGGATTGGCAAATTCCATCTAGGACACTACTGTCCCTCAGCATGCTTTGTGAAGTACCCATTAACTGCCTTTATGGTCATCCTGTTACGGACAACGTTAGATCAGTAACAAAGCACTTGACTCCACATCTAGGGTACATAGTGGTTTCAGGTCTAAGGGCGGCTTACACCATTATCACCATGAGAGTAACTTATGACACTTTGCATAACTTTGCATGTAGTACTCTCATAGCGGGTCAATCCGGTATAAATATTACTCCTAATATTTCTTATACCTATGTAAAGACTTGATAACTCCTTATCCTATGATCCATGAGATGCGATCATCAGTCTATCTTCATAATAGTCTCTATGTTTTATCATTATCCCAATTTATGATAAAACTCGACTACGGATACTTTAAGAATAGTGTCCTTATGTTTAATATGATCTCATGATTAAGTCATACTTTATTATTAAACGGACTTTCTATTCTAGGGACTTCATTATTTTGCAACCTTACAAACATAATAAAGAAATGCCATATTTATATTCAAACTCCTAAAGCAAATACTATGAAAATAGATTGGCTCTTAGGGCTTACTCCAACACTTTTCACCCTCTTCAGTAGCCAATTTTTCAACACCACTATCCACTTGTTCTCTACCATCAACATTATCATCCTTATCTTCAAGTTGTTCTTGTGAACCCTCCTCAACTATTTCTTTTCCACTGGTTGAGGTTTCCTTCTTGACCTAGTAATCTCCTTAGGTCCTTTGAAAATATCCCAGTTTGGTACACCAACTACCATGCTTCTGGGCACACTTACTCAAGTATCTCTTCTCACCAACTCCAAAAAGTTCTTAATGACATCATCGTTGTCATGTTCTGATATGGTTGGAAAACCATCACACCAGAAGTAGTTTTCATACACAGTCTCCAGAGGACTTTTGGATTTCTTCAGACCTTCTTTCTTTATCAGCTTCATGTTCACCATGACAGTAGCATCATACTTGGCAGTTTGAAAGACTCTTAGTTTCTCCTTAGAGCTCAGAATGTCAGTCAACTTCGTCTGACGAATGATTTCAGAGATCAACCTTGGATGATGAATCACATAAGGTGATTTGGTTCTGCTCTTGGAGATTGTAAAGCAGAGGTGGTCAAACAGAAGCTCTGCCAGATTGATCTTGACCTTCTTGTACAAGAACCAGATGAAGTGCTTGTGTGGTATTGAGATTGTATCAAAACCTCCTTCTCTTTTGATGATAGAGACAAGAAAAACTTTGAAGGCAAAATTGAAATTTTGCTTCATGAATTTTGCCCTACCAAAATCAGCCTTTGAAATCTCAGGAAGGAATAAATACTTCTTAATAGCTTCCAGATGCTTACTCTTTTCATCATAATTATCCACGTTCTCCCCTTCATTATCCAGACCTAAAACTATTGCCACATGTTCTTGAGTAATCAGAACATTTATTCCCCATGATATTAGACCTAATATCTTTTCCTTTAAAAGGTCTTAAACCCAATTTACTTCTTGTTTTACCTCTCAAAGAACTAACCTTTTCAACCATCTTTCTAACTTCTTCATCAGCGCAAAACTGATCAAAGATAGTAGCTTTTTGCCAGAAATACTTCACTATATCGTAGTAGATGAACCCGTTCAACATCTCAAAGTAATTTTTCCATTTTTGAAAGGGTGTTGAACGATGTCGCAAGATGGTTGAGCAGTCATTATCACAGACGATTAAGTTGTGCTTTGTGAGTGAAGTGACAATTTATATCAAATTGAATAAACACTCATAAAATAAGCACAAAGGAGGGAGCGCGAACAGTTTAAAATTAATTTTAAATTGTATAACTGCATTTTCATCATTAACTGTTCCTCATCCAATCAGAATCTAGACACGTGCAAGAAGAATATAACAATCTGACACGTGTAATGACAACTGTTTTACACTTACTAGTGCAAAACGTTTCATTTCGTCTTAGTTCAGAGCCAAACTCATTTATATCTAACACCTCATCAGAACATGTTACCCTTCAGAACCCATATTATTCAGAGCTTCCCAAAAGAGACTCGGAATTATTGGAGGCTCTAAAAGAGCTTCAGATCCTAATTCTATTTTGCATCTCAGAGCTAGTTTTCTTCAGAGATAAAATGCATGTTCAAATTCTTTTTAATAAAGTCAAATCTTTCAATAGCTAAAGGCTTAGTAAATATATCATCCCATTGATGTTCAGTATCAATGAATTGAATATCTATGGTGCCTTTTTGAACATGATCCCTTATAAAGTGATGCTTTATTTCAATGTGTTAAGCTCTGGAATGCAAAATTAGGTTCTTAGATAAATGAATAGCAGTAGCATTATCACAATACAATGGAATACTACTTTCAGCTATGTTATAGTCCCCTAACTGATATTTCATCCAGTGTGTGTTTGGGTGCAACATTTAGCATTGTACAGTGTGTGTTTGGGTGCAACATTTAGCAGCTCAGATGTATTATGCTTCTGCTGTAGACAAAGCAATGGTTACTTGTCTTTTGCTGGCCCAGGATATGAGATTCTCACCAATAAATTGGCAATTTCCACTAGTGGACTTTCTCTCAAGGCTGTCCCAAGCATAATCAGCCTCACAAAATCCAACTAGCTTACTATCTAGGGATTTTTTATAAAGGAGTCATAAATTAGTTGTTCCTTTCAAATACCTAAAGATTCTCTTAACTGATGTTAAATGAGATTCTCTAGGGTCTGATTGAAATCTTGCACACAAACACACACTGTACAAAATATCAAGCCTAGATGCTGTTAGATAAAGCAAAGAACCAAGCATACCTCTGTACAGCTTTTGGTCTACTTTGGTGGCAATCTCTTCCTTGCTCAAGCTGCTTGTAGGATGCATGGGTGTGGCCATTGTCTTACTGTCTTCATGGATGAACTTCTTCAGAAGCTCTTTCGTATATTTGCTTTGATGAATGTAAGTGCCATCTTTGAAGGAAAATTTAGAGAGAAAGGCAGCGGAATATAAAAATTTTCCTTTAGATGTTCCTTACGAATGATCATCAATTGTGTTTAGGATTTTACCTCTTGGAGAAAATCCTTTTCTTTTCACGAACGGTGGGTGATCAACACTTTGTTCACGAACTGGGATTGATCACGAGCGTTGATGTCAAAGAACAACGCCTCTAGTGGTCCACACGAACAGCAACCTCCAAGAAGAGTACTAGCTCCAAGAATGAAGGTTTCTAGTGAGAGGTGGGAGGAATTAGAATTTAGGGTTTTAGCAATTGATTTTCATCAAGTGATTTTCTTTGTCACAAGTGTTCTATTTATAGAACCACTTGTCTTGTGCACCAAGACAAACTATTGTCATTGGGCTACAATTATACTAAAGCTCATTTTAATTAAATAAGTTAAAGGGGCGCACCCCCCATGTGTCATATACACATGAGCGACCCTTCACCATTCCTTATGGTGGACTGCTTATTTAATTACCATGATACCCTTATCATATTTCCATATTCCTCTGAGGTGCACCGTACCTTACGGTGTTCCAATTTCACACTAGACTGTTCTTATGTGTGTGACCCTTGTAGGTTTCCGTAACGTTGGCAGTTATATTAAATCATACATTTAATTATAACAAACAATGAGTGGTATCTAGCAACACATCATCGCTACCCAAGTTACGGAATTGTCATGTGATCCGACAAGGCTTGATAACTCCTTATCCTATGATCCATGAGATGTGATCATCAGTCTATCTTCATAAAAGTCTCTATGTTTTATTATTATCCCAATTTATAATAAAACTCGACTACAAATGCTTTAAGAATAGTGTCCTTATATTTAATGAATCTCATGATTAAGTCATACCTAATATTTCATTAAATGGATTTAACTATTCTAGGGACTTTATAATTTTGGACATACAACCATAATAAAGAAATGCCTATTATTATCAATAAATAAAGCACTAAAAGTATTGGCCTCTAGTGCTTACTCCAACAATCTTTTCCTTGATTAATTTGAATTCCAAGGAAGAACTTCAGTTCACCCATAATGCTCATCTCAAATTCATCCTGCATCAGCTTGGAAAAATTCTTGCACAGGGAGGCATTAGTAGAACCAAATATTATGTCATCAACATATATTTGAATAATTAAGATATCTTTCTTAGTTGTCTTTCTGAAGGGTGTATTGTCAATATGACCTTTTTGAAAACCATTTTCCAATAAGAAATTACTCAGTCTGTCATACCAAGCTCTAGGAGCTTGTTTGAGACCATAGAGTGATTTCTTTAATTTATAAACATAGTCAGGGTTTTTCAGATCCTCATAACCTGGAGGTTGTTTGACATATACTTCTTCAAAAATAACACCATTTAGAAAGGCACTCTTAACATCCATTTGATATAATGTAATTCCATTATTAATAGCATATGATAGAAGTAACCTGATTGCTTCCAGTCTTGCTACTGGAGCAAATGTTTCAGTGAAGTCAATGCCTTATTGCTGATTGGAGCCTTGTGCTACAAGTCTGGCTTTGTTTCTTACCACTTCACCTTGTTCATTCAGTTTGTTTCTAAATACCCACTTGGTTCCAATGATGTTCTTATGTGCTGGTCTTGGCACTAAGTCCCATACATCATTTTTTTGAAACTGATTGAGTTCATCTTGCATTGCAACTATCCATCCATCATCAGTTAAGGCTTCATCAAAGTTCTTGGGTTCTATCATATATATTTGTCCTAATAAAGAATCACTTTGTTGAAAAGCTGATCTTGTCTTTCTTGGACTCTCTTTGTTTCCAAGAATGAGATCTTCTGGATGTGATGACTTGTATTTAAATGTCCTTCTTGGAGCTTCAACATTATCTTGTATTTCTTCTTTTGAGATATCATCATGATCTTCAGATGCTTCTATTGGAGATGGTTCATCAGAGACTTCTTCCAATTCAGCTTCTGAAGTTTCATTAGCTTCTGATGTTTTCTCAGGTTCTGAATTGTTATAAAGATATGGAACACCTGCATAGCTATCATCTTGCTCTGACATTTTACTTGAGTGCAGAAGATGGTAAACACATCATATGCATCATCTTTCACTCTTAGAAATTACACCCAAGTCCATCTACTGTAATCATCAATAATGACAAGTCCATATTTCTTTCCATTGAATGAGGCTATACTTACCGGGCCAAACAAATCAATGTGAAGCAGTTCAAGGGGTCTTGAGGTAGAGACAATGTTTTTGGGTTTAAAAGAGGTTTTTGAAATCTTACCAATCTGACAAGGACCACACAGAGCATCTGAATTATAGTTGAGATTGGGTAGGCCTTTAACCAAACTTAGTTTGCTAAGCTTGGAAATTAATCTCTAGTTGGCATGTCCTAAGGGTTGGTGACAGACCCATTTCTCATCATTAACAGATAGAAGACATATTATCTTTTGCTATGTGAGTTCTGACAGATTGATTTTATAAACATTGCCTTTCCTTAGGCCTCTGAACACTATAGACTCATCAGACTCTCTAATTACAGCACATGCATCTTTATTAAACTTAACAACAAATCCACTATTATAGAATTGACTAATGCTAAGTAGATTATGTTTGAGGCCATCAACTAACCAAACATCTTTAATAGAAAAAGAAGAATTACCAACTGTACCCGTACCAGTGATCTTCCCTTTTTGGTTTCCTCCAAATCCCACAGTTCCTCCCTCTTTCGGAGTCAGGGTTTGGAACATATGGTTGTCTCCTGTCATGTGGCGCGAGCAGCCACTGTCCAGGTACCAAGAATGCTGCTCTGGCCTTCTTTGAGTGCAGATCTGATACAAAGATAATCTCAGACCTAGGTACCAATATTTTTATGGGTCCTCTTGAGTTAGTCCTTAATGCCTTAGGTTGTTTTTGTTTATAAGGCTTGTCCGAAGCTCTAGAGTTATTCAAGCCTTTTGAAAAACTTTTAGGCTTTGTATAGCTCTTAGACTTAGCTTTAGAATACACCAGAGTTGTCTTTGTTTTGACATTGGTATGAGGTTTGGAGATCTTAGGCTCTGAAGGATTCAGAGTCTGAGACTTCCTAGCCTCTGACACAATTATTTTTTTAGTGTCTGGTATAACTATGGCTTCTGATTGGCTTTTAACAAATACAGCCTTAGGTTTTGAATTATTACTGTTAGAGGGTTTAGAAAAGAATGGATTATCTTTAGAATGTGAAAATAATGGATTATCTTTAACATGATATATTAAGGAAGCTATCTTACTTCTCTTCATGCCATTGATAAGAAATTCTTGCAGAGCAAATTCATGCTCTGGAGGAACCTTATTATCATAAACATAATGAGTTTCCATAAATGAGTTTCTACTTTGTAGAGACTCATTTTCTTCAACTATTATGTTCATTTTCTCAGTCAGGTTATTGTAAGCCTTTTTCAAGACCATACATTCACCTGCCTTTTTAGTGAGCAATTTTATGGCATCTTTAAGAGAATCTACTAATTCAGTTCTAGACAGTTTAGCTATTACCTCTTCCTCATCTTCAGAGTCTGAACCAGCTTCAGAGTCTTCTCTGTCAGAGGTAGTTGCCATCAGTGCTAGATTTGCTTCCTCATCACCATCTGAATTTGAGTCTTTGTCAAGATCTTCCCATGTTGCCAAAAACCTCTTCTTGACTTTACTCTTATACCTTTCCTTGCTATATCTTTGCTTTGATGGTCTACTTTTGTTCTCTGAACAATCAGCAATGAAATGACCAGGCTTGTTGCATTTGAAACACTTGCTTTGATCTTCCTTCTTGTCTTTAACAGCACTAAGTCTCTTGGAAGATCCTCCAAACTTGCATGCGTATTTCTTGCTTCATTTTGCCCATTGTGAAACCTATGCAGCCATCAGTACCATATCTTCTTCTTCATCAGACCCAACTTCTTGACCCTCTTCAGAGGCTTCATCTTCAGATTCTATTACCTTAGCTTTCAGAGCCTTTGACGAGCTCTTAGAGCTTAAGGCTATCCCTTTCATCTTCTTAGTTGATTCATCAGTCATTAACTCCATTTCATGACTTTTCGGTGAACTAACTAAGCTTTCAAGAGATACAATATCCAAATCCTTAGACTCTTGAAAAGCAGTCACCTTGGGTCTCCATTGTAGTGGTAAGCTTCTGAGTACCTTTCTCACATGATCAGCTTCAGTATAACTCTTGTCTAATATTTGAAGTCCAGAGACTAGAATTTGAAACCTTGAAAACATCGTCTCAATGTCCTCTCCATCCTTCATCTTAAACAACTCATACTGATGCACCAACAAGTTAGCCTTTACCTCCTTAACTTGTTTGTTGCCCTCATACTTGGATTTTAAAGAATCCCAAATTGACTTTGCAGTTCTTTTATCTCCAATTTTTAGGTACTCATCATGTGAGATGACATTTGTCATCATTCCTTTTACAGAATGATGCTTCTTGTACTCTAGCTTTTGAGTAGGTGTAAAGGCTTTCCTGTTCTGAGAACTAACTACTCCTTCTAAGTCCATATTTTCAAAGCTAACTCCATCTTCTACCAAGTCCCATAAATCACAATCAATACCCATGATGTGACTATATGCACCAACAAGTTAGCCTTTACCTCCTTAACTTGTTTGTTGCCCTCATACTTGGATTTTAAAGAATCCCAAATTGACTTTGCAGTTCTTTTATCTCCAATTTTTAGGTACTCATCATGTGAGATGACATTTGTCATCATTCCTTTTACAGAATGATGCTTCTTGTACTCTAGCTTTTGAGTAGGTGTAAAGGCTTTCCTGTTCTGAGAACTAACTACTCCTTCTAAGTCCATATTTTCAAAGCTAACTCCATCTTCTACCAAGTCCCATAAATCACAATCAATACCCATGATGTGACTATACATCTTGGTTTTCCAGAAAGGGTAACCAGTCTCAGTTCCATTGAAGAAAGGAACCTTATCAGATGACTTCATATCACGGGAGTTTGAGTCATAGTCGAAATGAACCTCACTGTTGTTCTTCTCAAGACATGTTTTTCCTCCTGGATCTTTACTGTTTCACTATTAGGTGAGTTAGGCAACAACCCAGCTCCTGATACCAATTGAAGGTAGAAAAACACAAGAAGGGGGGTTGAATTGTGTTTTGAGAATTAAAACTTTTTCGTAACTTAAGAACGTTTGCAGCGGATATAAAAACAAAATTAAAGAAGGGTGCTGAGAGAGAGAAAGAAAGACACTGAATTTATCCTGGTTCCCCTCACAAATTGAGAGTACGTCCAGTCCCCTTGTTACTAACAAAAGCTTTTCACTATAATCTTCACAAGATTACAATTTGCTCAAGCACACTTGCAAGAGACTTCTCAGGTGCTCAAGTTTCACTAAACAAGAGACTTCACAAACAATCTTAAAATCTAAGAATGATTGTTAATGGACACTTGATATACTATCAAAGGTGTTTACAAAATACAACGCAAATTGCTTTAAGACTTGAATGACATATTTGAACAAATAATGTTAGAATGTTTCAGAGCCTTAAACGCAGTAATGGAAAACATTAGTCATTTCTTCAATTTGAGTCTTCTATTTATACTTGAAGGAAGATGATGACCGTTGTAGAGAGATAAGGTGCCAGTTGGAATTTGCTCGTACAATTGCTAGGTGTAGATTGCCTTCTTTAGTAAAGAAATCCAATTCCACTACCTTGCAATTTAAATTATCACTCATCCATTTTGAGTAATAATAGTACGATAGTACGATCCTCAAATGCGCTCCACTTATGGATAAGATTAACGTTGTACCAACTTTTTTCCAACATAGGGGGCCTTGGCCCCCCAGAGGCACGTGCCGTTGGTGGACCTCGTAAGGCGGACGAGCATTGCGGGACACCTTGAAACACAATTCCTATTGAGCGGCGGGTAGAATCCTTTGCATATGAATTAAATACGCGACGGGGTATTGTAAGTGGCAGAGTGGCCTTGCTGCCACGATCCACTGAGATTCAGCCCTTGTCGCTTCGATTCGTCCCTCCCCACACAAACATAGCCTAACATACACGAAAGCTCATGGTTTGAAATGCAAAAAATTTCTGCCCAAGCTATGTCCACCAACGTGCAACCATCGGTACTTCCAAGGCACTTGCAGTTTCCTCTCACGGGCTCAACTACAATGTGTTTATCGGCACAAGAGTGAAAAGAAGACCAATAAAATTCCATGCGTAGGCCAATTTTGCAATTGGCACCGTCTCCCGACGCGTTAAGCCAGTGGCAAGGCGCGCGGGGGTCAAAAAATCAAAGGGCTCCGAAAAGCACACAAAGGTGTCACGCAACCTCCATGTATCGTGGCAGGGGAGTTTGCATAAAAGGCAAAGAAAATTTCATGCGTAGGCCAATTTTGCCCAAGGTACCGCGTTAAGCCCGTGGCACGGCGTACGGGGGTCGAAAAAATCAAAGTGCTCCGAAAAGCACACGGAGGCGTCACACAACCTCCATGTATCGTGGCAAGAGCGTGTGCAAAGAAGGCCAAGAAAATTCCATGCATAGGCCAATTTTGCCCAAGGCATCGTATCTTGACGCGTTAAGCCTGTGGCACGGCGCGCGGAGGTCGAAAAAATCTGTTAGTGTTTTCAACCTGCAAGGTTGAGTTTATTTTAGGGTTGGCTTCATTTGTTAAAATAAGCCTTTGGTCCAGATGTGGTGACTGATGTGCACACATGTGGTACCTGAACTGAATACCTTATAAACGCGCTTTCAAATATTTGCGTGTGATCTTTGAAAAAGATTTAAACTTATCCACGCTACCTTGCGCGCCAAGGAACGAGCTGAAAGATTGAAGAAGATTCAGAAAAGATTTAAAAGCTGGTTTGTTATTAGAAGATTGAAAAAGATTCAAAAAGATTTAAAACAAAACATATCTTTTAATTTAAAGATCATATCTTTTATTAAAAGATTAAGTTTGTTTTTTTAAATACAACAAACAGCTAGCAGATCTCGTTCTATATAAAGGAGTGCTGAAGACATGTTTCATTCACTGAAATCAATATTCATAAATCTAGTCTTTAGGATTTCAAGTCTTTGTCCCTAGGTGTTCGTGTTTCGTTTGAAACTTGAATTAGGGTTGTATTTAGCTCTTAAGCTTTTAAGCATAGAGCTGTTCTTTTCTTGGTTCTAGTTTGAAACAAGAATTGAACTTTGAATCACTCAAAGCTTTGAAGCACGAGTTGGTTCTTTAGTTGAGGAGCTTATCTCCTTAATTGAGTTTGTCAAAACCCTTGTGGTATAGCAAGATTCTTGTGGGAACAAGATTGTACAATTCCTTGTGGTGGCAAGGTACTTGCGGGAGCAAGACTAAAATCCCTTGTGGTGGAGCAAGGTCCTTGCGGGAGCAAGTTGGATAGGCTGGGAATTGAATGGGGGAAGTCATATCTTGTGGTAGAGCAAGGTAGGGTTACACAAGGTAGTTTCTAAGCGAGAGTTTGTAAACGGGGAGTTCAAGCTTTGAATTAGGGCTATCATAGTGGATTCATTCCTGGATTAGTATCCCCCAGACGTAAGTGAGTTGCACTGAACTGGGTTAACAAACTCATTGTGTTCTTTATCTTCTGCACTTTATTTTCCTTGTTCATCAAGTTATCGCATGTTTATGATGTTGGCACATTTGGCAACACATCGTATATCTAAACCCTAACGTGCACCACATCACGCTGCACATTTGTAACTTGTTACCGGAATTTCAATTGGCATCAGAGCAGGCACCCTGTTCTGTTTTAAGGTGAGCTCCAGGGAAGATACTTTCTGGAAACATGGACAAGGACGAAACTTTGGTCAGCAAACCACCTCTTCTTGATGGGACAAACTATGATTATTGGAAATCACGCATGACTGCCTTCTTAAAATCCATTGATAGTGCTAAGAGGTTGGGAACATCCCAAAGTCAAGGATGCTAATGGAGCTGACACAGAAGAACTCAAGCCAGAAGAAGATTGGACTCCAGCAGAAGATACACTAGCTCTTGGCAACAATAAAGCTTTAAATGCATTATTCAATGGAGTTGACAAAAACATGTTCAGATTCATCAAACAATGCACAGTTGCCAAAGATGCCTGGGAAATACTCAAGACAACCCATGAAGGAACCTCCAAGGTAAAAAGTTCAAGACTTCAACTTCTCCACTCAAAATTTGAGAATCTCCGAATGAAAGAAGAAGAGACTATATATGACTTTCATATGAGTATTCTTGACCTAGCAAACTCCTTTGATTCCCTGGGAGAAAGGCTATCTGATGAGAAGTTGGTAAGAAAAATTCTCAGATCATTACCAAAGAGGTTTGATATGAAGGTCACAACTATTGAAGAAGCTCAAAATATTGCAAGCATGAGAGTAGAAGAGGTAGTGGGCTCTCTATAAACCTTTGAGATGAACTTTAGTGAAAAAGTAGAAAAGAAAGGAAAAAATATAGCCTTTACCTCCAACATTGACAGTGAAGAAGCTGATGACGACCTTGACACCAGAGGAGATCTCTCAGATGAAGTAGTATTGCTTGGAAAACAGTTCAACAAAATACTAAAAAGAGTAGATAGAAGATCAAGGAGGAATGTGGAGCACATCCAACCCAACATCAGCATACAAGGAAACACCTCAGCAAAACCCTTGACAGAAAAAGAAAAGGGCGTTCGATGTTTTGAATGTGAGGGTTATGGACATATAAGAACTGAATGTGCCACATTTTTAAAGAAACTGAAAAAGGGTCTAGCAATATCTTGGTCAGATGGAGAGAACTCTGATAATGAGTCAGAAGATATGGCTGCAAATCATGTAAGGATAACAACTGATGCAAGTTCTTCTGACAACGATTCTTCTGATGATGAACTCACTTATAAAGAAGTAGTCTCCATGAACAATGACTTGTACCTCAAAAGTGAGGAATTGTGCAGAACTTTGGTGGAACAAAATTACAATGTCATAAGACTAAAGCGTGAAAAGCAGGAGCTACAAGAGAAGATAATTATTCTTCAAGAAGAAATCAAGCGACTTTCACTCAATCATGACATTGAGAAGATGTTGCCACATCCTACACCACATCAGAGACACTCACACAAGAAGAAATCTACTACCATAAAGTGTCACTACTGTGGAAAGCGTGGTCATAAAAAATCCTCCTGCTACAAGCTTATCATACAAAGGCCAAGAAAGAATGGAAGACAAGAATCCAAGAAGCTGCTCACATAGCTCATACATCCCTCAGAGCCTCATCAAGAGAAGATTGGTACTTTGACAGTGGTTGTTCCAGGCATATGACAGGAATGGAAAACTATCTGAAAGACATCAAAACATATACCACCAGCTATGTGACCTTTGGTGATGGAGCTAAAGGGAAGATCAAAGGAATTGGGAGACTTCACAATAATGGTTTACCAAACCTTGATGATTTTTTGCTTGTGAAAGGGTTAAAGGCAAACTTGATCAGCATAAGTCAACTCTGTGACCAAGGACTAAAAGTTCACTTCACAAAGAATGAATGCCTTGTAACCACTAACAAACGAGAGCTGCTCATGAAAGGAGAAAGATCAAAAGACAACTGCTACTTGTGGATTCCTTCAGAAACAGCTCATTCCACAACATGCCTTATGGGTCAAAAGGATGAAGCAAAACTATGGCACCAAAAGCTTGGGCACTTGCACTTAAGAGGTATGATGAAACTCATCTCCAAAGAAGCCATCAGAGGACTACCAAAGCTTGTCATTGAAGAAAAGGATATCTGTGGAGAATGTCAGTTAAGCAAGCAGATCAAGATGTCACACCCAATGTTGCCACATCAGGGAACATCTAGAGTGTTAGAACTTCTCCACATGGACTTAATGGGACCCATGCAAGTTGAAAGTCTTGGAGGAAGTAGGTATGCCTTTGTTGTTGTGGATGATTTTTCAAGATACACCTGGATAAACTTCCTCAAATAAAAATCAGACACATTTGAAGAGTTCAAAGATCTGTGCACAAGACTTCAAAGGGAGAAAGACAGCCCAATCATAAGAATTAGAAGTGATCATGGCAAGGAATTTCAGAACTCAAGGTTTGCAGAATTTTGCTCAACAGAAGGAATAGCACATGAGTTCTCCTCTCCAATCACACCACAACAAAATGGGGTTGTTGAAAGGAAGAACAGAACCATACAAGAAGCAGTAAAGGTTATGATACATGCAAAGAAACTACCTTACTACTTCTGGGCAGAGGCAATGAATACAGCATGCTATGTTCATAATCGTGTTACACTAAGAGCAGACACCTCTACCACTCTGTATGAGATCTGGAAAGGAAGAAGACCCAATGTCTTTGGAAGCAAATGCTACATCTTGGCTGATAGAGAACAAAGGAGAAAGCTAGATCCCAAAAGTGATGAAGGGATTTTTCTTGGCTACTCTACAAACAGCAGAGCCTACAGAGTCTTCAACAACAGGACCAGAACAATGATGGAATCAATCAATATTGTTGTCAATGACTACCCTGATGAAAAAGTGCATGATGATGTACCAGATGTGGGCACGTCAGACCCCCTACCTGAAGAATCTGAAGATGAAGAAAATTCTGAGAAAGCATATCAAGAACCAGATCAAGGTCAAACAAGCAAAGGTCCTTCCATCAGAATCCAGAAGAATCATCCTAAAGAACTCATCATAAGAAATCCAGAACTACCAGTCGTGACTAGGTCAAGGGAAGTAATCTCTAATGCTTGCTTCGTATCCACCATAGAACCAAAGAATGTTAAGGAGGCCTTGACATATGATTGTTGGATTAATGCAATGCAAGAAGAATTGAACGAGTTCAAGAGGAATGAGGTGTGGGACTTAGTTCCAAGACCTGATGGGGTCAACATCATAGGCACCAAGTGGGTGTATAGAAACAAGTCTGATGAAAATGGTGTTATCACAAGGAACAAGGCCAGACTTGTAGCACAAGGATACTCTCAGATTGAAGGCGTAGACTTTGATGAAACCTTTGCTCCAGTAGCACGTCTAGAGTCTATAAGGTTACTTCTAGGAGTGGCAAGTATTTTGAAGTTCAAGCTTTTTCAAATGGATGTGAAGAGTGCCTTCCTCAATGGGTACTTAAATGAAGAAGTATATGTAGCACAGCCAAAGGGATTTATTGATCCTAATCTCCCAGATCATGTCTACAAATTGAAGAAAGTTTTGTATGGGTTGAAGCAAGCTCCTAGGGCTTGGTATGACACGTTAACCATGTTCCTTCTACAACAAGGGTACAAAAAGGGTAAAACAGACAAGACCTTGTTTGTGAGACAAGAAAAAGGAAAGCTCATGATAGCACAAATCTATGTAGATGATATTGTGTTTGGAGGCATGACAGATGCTTTGTTGAAACAATTTGTGCATCAAATGCAATCTGAATTTGAGATGAGCCTTGTAGGTGAATTAACCTATTTTCTTGGCCTACAAGTAAAGCAAATGGAGGACACAATATTCATCTCTCAAAGAAAATATGCCAAGAATATTGTGAAGAAGTTTGGAATGGAGAATGCAACACACAAGAGAACTCCTGCAGCAACTCATATCAAACTTACCAAGGATGAGAAAGGTGTCAGTGTTGATCAAAGCCTATACAGAAGCATCATTGGCAGTCTACTTTACCTCACAGCAAGTAGGCCTGATATCTCTTTTGCAGTTGGTGTATGTGCTAGATACCAAGCTGAATCCAAGATGAGTCATATCACACAAGTCAAGAGAATTCTGAAGTATGTAAATGGCACAAGTGACTATGGAATCATGTACTCTCAAGGTGAAGACTCAAGGTTGACAGGGTTTTGTGATGCTGACTGGGCAGGCAGTGCAGATGATAGAAAGAGTACCTCAGGTGGATGTTTCTTTCTAGGCAACAACCTAATTTCATGGTTCAGCAAGAAATAGAATTGTGTAGCTCTTTCGACAGCAGAAGCTGAGTACATCGCAGCAGGAAGCAGTTGTTCTCAATTGCTTTTGATGAAGCAGATGCTAAGTGAGTACAATGTGGAGCAAGATGTGCTCACATTATACTGTGACAATATGAGTGCTATAAATATTTCCAAGAATCCTATCCAACACAGTAGGACCAAGCACATTGATATTCGTCACCATTTTATCAGGGATCTAGTTGAAGACAAGGTCGTGACCTTTGAGCATGTAGCCACAGACAATCAACTGGCTGACATTTTTACAAAGGCTTTGGATGCAAATAAGTTCGAGACATTAAGAGGCAAACTTGGTATTTGCCTTCTTGATCAACAATAGCAATCTTGCTATTAAAGGGTGCAACGGAAACCTGCCTACAACTTCCGTTTACTTATGCACGCTATCCAAAGGCAGTCATCACAGGTTTTTATCAACAAAATATATCAAGACTATTCCACCTTTCACACTGTGATGAAGAACTATGAAGAAGATCCTGATGTAGAGCTCAATGTGGTCCACGTTGGAGTCTCTGAGAAGAAGAAGCCTTATCTGGAGCTGAAGACTACAAATCATGCTATCTGTAAGAGCATTACCGAAGGCAAGGTCAAAGTATGACCTTTTTGATATAGAAGGAGTAGATTATGTGCAATACAACTCAAAAGCATTTAAATTTGTAAGCATAGGGCATAATGATAATCATAATCATAACAATATGGATGATTCATTGTGCTTAGTCATAATCATCGAAATATGGATGACTTTTATGCTTAGGATCACAGTCATAACAATATGGGTGACTTAGTTACAATCATAGAAATATGGGTAACTTGTACTTGCTTAACTATGAAAGCACATACAGCAACCATGAAGAATGAAGACTACAAGACTATGGATTGCTGGACTATATGGATTCTGTGAAGACAACTACTGAAGAAATTGAAGACTACTGAAGCATCACTTTTTAAAGACCTTGGTCATGTGATGATGCTTAGATCATTTGTCAAAGATTCATCTACTCTGTATATTGCACATTCGATGACCCCGGTACTATTTAATTACTCTTTCTGATCTTAAACTTTTTGTCAACATTATGGCTAAAAAGGGGGAGAAAAGATAAGTAGTATATCTAGGGGGAGTGAGAGGAAAGGTAGTGCAATATGTTTACTCTGGTACATGATGTGATACCAGATGTGTGCACATCGTTGAAGACAGATTGTGCTTGTATTTCTGCACATATTTTTGAAGACTTTGAAGAACCAGACGAATGAAGACTGATCCTTTGAAGACTGATGAAGATGGGGCTTGAATTTAGGGGGAGTAAAGATTTTACTGAAGCTGCTGAAGACACTTCCCCTCTTTACTGTGTGCATGATTCATCACCATGCTGGTATGTTGGGAGTTCTATTCTCTCAAAAGATTGAGGCAAGATTCCGCTGCTGCAACGCCTCTGATGTTCTAATTATTCTCTCCAAAGTCTAGTGGCTGACTCAAAAGGTTATTTTAGCCACAATTTTCCAAAGGGGGAGATTGTTAGTGTTTTCAACCTGCAAGGTTGAGTTTATTTTAGGGTTGGCTTCATTTGTTAAAATAAGCCTTTGGTCCAGATGTGGTGACTGATGTGCACACATGTGGTACCTGAACTGAATACCTTATAAACGCGCTTTCAAATATTTGCGTGTGATCTTTGAAAAAGATTTAAACTTATCCAAGCTAGCTTGCGCGCCAAGGAACGAGCTGAAAGATTGAAGAAGATTCAGAAAAGATTTAAAAGCTGGTTTGTTATTAGAAGATTGAAAAAGATTCAAAAAGATTTAAAACAAAACATATCTTTTAATTTTAAGATCATATCTTTTATTAAAAGATTAAGTTTGTTTTTTTAAATACAACAAACAGCTACCAGATCTCGTTCTATATAAAGGAGTGCTGAAGACATGTTTCATTCACTGAAATCAATATTCATAAATCTAGTCTTTAGGATTTCAAGTCTTTGTCCCTAGGTGTTCTTGTTTCGTTTGAAACTTGAATTAGAGTTGTATTTAGCTCTTAAGCTTTTAAGCATAGAGCTGTTCTTTTCTTGGTTCTAGTTTGAAACAAGAATTGAACTTTGAATCACTCAAAGCTTTGAAGCACGAGTTAGTTCTTTAGTTGAGGAGCTTATCTCCTTAATTGAGTTTGTCAAAACCCTTGTGGTATAGCAAGATTCTTGTGGGAACAAGATTGTACAATTCCTTGTGGTGGCAAGGTACTTGTGGGAGCAAGACTAAAATCCCTTGTGGTGGAGCAAGGTCCTTGCGGGAGCAAGGTGGATAGGCTGGGAATTGACTGGGGGAAGTCATATCTTGTGGTAGAGCAAGGTAGGGTTACACAAGGTAGTTGCTAAGCGAGAGGTTGTAAACGGGGAGTTTAAGCATTGAATTAGGGCTATCATAGTGGATTCATTCCTGGAATGGTATCCCCCAGACGTAAGTGAGTTGCACTGAACTGGGTTAGAAGAATTTTTTAAACTACCCAAAACACAATTCAACCCCCCCCCCCCCCCTTCTTGTGTTTTTCACACCTTCAATTGGCATCAAGAGCCCGGTTTTGCTTTTATCACCTAACGATGAGACATTTTCTTTTTGAAAAACACTATGACTGAAGGATCTTCAGGTGGTAACATGAAAGCAGTTTCTCATGACTATGATGTAGAAGATAAGACAAACAACATAGCACCAAAGTTCAATGGAGATGTTTCTACCTTTTCCTGGTGGAAAGATAGAATCTACAGTCATCTTATTGGTTTAGATGATGAGCTTTGGGACTTGGTTGAAGAAGGGGTAACTTTCCAAGGACTTGATGAAAAGGGAAAGTTATCTGTTGAAGAAAGAAAGAAGTTTACTCCTACAGACAAGAAGGCTTACAAGAAGCACCACAAGGTCAAGGATCTTCTCATTGGTTGAATAACTCATGATGAGTATCTCAAGATCATAGATAAATCCACTGCCAAAAGCATTTATGACTCCTTGTGTTCCACATATGAAGGAAACAAACAGGTTCAAGAGGCAAAGGCTACTCTTTTGATCCAACAGTATGAACTCTTTATAATGAAGGATGATGAAAATATTGAATCTATGTATTCATATCTTGTGGTAGAGCAAGGTAGGGTTACACAAGGTAGTTGCTAAGCGAGAGGTTGTAAACGGGGAGTTTAAGCTTTGAATTATCTTGCATTAGTTGAAAAGCCATGATACCACCTCCAATCATTCACCACCCACCATAGGGGCACTAATCGTCATGCATTAGTTATGTCATTTCATTCATGCAAATAATCGTCATGCATTAGTTATGTCATTTCATTCATGCAAATAATCGTCATGCATTAGTCATGTCATTTCATTCAAGCATCAGGTATGCCCCATACCACAAGACCAATGACTCAGTAAAAACCAAATAGCTAAATCAAACATCCACAATCAAGAACCTAATCTTGTATTGACAATCCTTCAAAGTCCAATCATTATTGGAAAACCCACTAAAAGTCCAATCATTATTGGCAACCACTCAAAATCCAATATTCAATGGAACCCAAATAAAACCCAGTGTTCGTTATAACCCATGTTGAAACCCGACTTCCAATAGCACACAACCATTTCATGTCATCAACCATTTCATGTCATCATATACATGCATTTCATTTCATGCATAAATAATCATAATAAACATGCATTCATAAAGCAGGCTCAAAAGTTTTTCCTCGAAGAATACAGCTTTTGGTCCCCTAATCATCAAGAAAGGCAGTCTGACCTTTTTCCTAGCAAGTCGGTTGGTAAACTGTCTCCCTAGCAGATTAGTTGAAAAATCATATCCAATCTCTTCCCCAGTGAATCTTTTGAAGATATCATTATACAAGGGATTGGCCGTCAGTTATAAGCAACGATGCTCGAATCTACTTAATCCTAGCAATGATGCCCGAGTCTGCAAGGATCTACTCAAATAAGCAACGATGACCAAATCTGCTTATCTTCTACAATGCAAGCAATGATTCCCGAATCTGCTTAATCCTAGCGATGATGCCCGAGTCTGCAAGGATATACTCATCTTTCTCAAATAAGCAACGATGACTGAATCTGCTTATCTTTTACAATGCAAGCAACGATGCCCGAATCTGCCTAATCCTAGCAATGATGCCCGAGTCTGCAAGGATCTACTCAAATAAGCAACGATGCCCGAATCTGCTTAATCCTAGCGATGATGCCCGAGTCTGCAAGGATCTACTCATCTTTCTCAAATAAGCAATGATTGTCGAATCTGCTTATCTTCTACAATACGAGCAAGGATGCCTGAATCTGCTTATTTCCTACAATACAAGCAAGGATGCCTGAATCTGCTTATTTTCTTCAATGCAAGCAATGATGCTCGAATCTGCTTACTCATCTTGATCTTAGCAAAAATGCCCGAGTCTGCAAAGATCAACCTATCCTATTCAATAAGCAAGGATGCCTGAATCTGCTTATTTTCTTCAAATGCAAGCAATGATTCCCGAATCTGCTTACTCATCTTGATCTTAGCAATAATGCCCGAGTCTGCAAAGGTCAATTTATCCTTTTTCAATAAGCAAAGATGCCTGAATCTGCTTATTTTCTTCAAATGCAAGCAATGATTCCCGAATCTGCTTACTAATCTTGATCTTAGCAATGATGCCTGAGTCTGCGAAGATCCACCAACAATTTTCAATACAAGCAATGATGCCTGAATCTGCTTATTCTCTCCAATCAATGATGCTCGAGTCTGCATCGATCCATCAATTATCTTCAGCTTTGTCCGGTTCCCCAATAGGAATGACAACAAGCATCTTCAGCTTTGTCCGGTTCCTCGACAGGAATGACAACAGGTATATTTGAGTTTCCCCAGTAGGAAAGCAAAACAGGTATACTCAATCCACTTATCTTTCATCAACATTCATTTCATAGCAAAATTAGGGCATTCTGTATTTAATTACCTTTTACCGCAAGAGTACGAACACCGAGGTCATTCGCACTCATGCGGTCTAAGCTAATTAAATAGGGGCAGCTGTCATACCCTAATTTTGCCCCATGATTTTTTTTCACAATTTTGCATTTATTAGAAAAAGTCAACAAAGTCAACGCTTTGACTAAAAAGTCAACAAAGTCAATTTTTAAATTGAAAAAGTCAAAGTTGGCACTCAAATAAATGGAATTATTTTTCTTGCATGATTTTGCATGGCATGATCATAAATGATGAATTTTTACCATTTTGCCCTTCCATTAAGTTTATTTCTTATTTATTATTTATTTTAATTAGTTACTTGCATTGCAAGAAACCTTTGTAACATCAAATTTTAAATCCTTTTTTCTCATTTTTAATCCATAACTATTTTGCATAATCACATTTCATCATCATGCATATTTTTATTTTTTGCATATTTATTTTATTTTATTTTTTTAAGTGTTATTTTTAATTTGTTATTTATTCCAAAAATCAAAAGAAATGCAAAAAAATTCCTAAAGCACTAACACATCATCACACAACCTAGAACCTTCTATCCATCTTCACCTCACCACAAAAAAAATCCTAACTAAAGCACAACCAAAAATCTCACAAAATATCATAAATCTCTTTCTCAATTTTACCCTTTTCTTAGCCAACAATTTCTATCCATTCTTAACCTAATTTCCCACTATATAAACACCAACAAAAGCCATCAGCAGCTAGAGAGAGAGAGGGGGGCGAAATTCATCATCAAACAACAACAACAACACAAATTTTTTTCTCTCATTTTTCTCACTTTTCTCAAAATCCAATCTCACTCAAATCTTAACCAAAACTCAAAATCTCTTCTTCAAACCTTCATCACACACTTCCAGTAGCTGAACCAACACCTTCAAAGCTTCAGAGATCAAGTGGAAATGGTGGATTAAAGCTCAAAGTGTCAAAGAGAAGGTTTGAGGTAACAAGGCCAAAATAAAGCTCAAAACAAGTAGGTTTTCGTGTCTCTACTCTAGTTGACATGCTGTGATGCTTTTCCCTAAATTATTTGGTTGAATTGTAGCTTATTTTGAGTTTGTATATGGTAGATCCGAAACTTTATGATTTTTTATTAATTTTTATATGCATGATCTGTAAAAACTGAGTTCATTTTCGTGTTCTACGTAATTTTCTGAGTGAAATGGTATACTCACTTTATTTTTTTGGTTAAGTTTTGAAATTTTAGTAGAGTTAAGTGGATGTGTTAATGGTGTTTGTTGTTGTTAATTTTACTGCGTTTTTTCTGCAAATTTTTGAGGAAGAAGAAGACCGTGTGGGTCCCGCATGCCTTTTCTCTTTTCTTTAAGCTTTTTGCCTTCCCGAGGAGACACAATCATCGCTCCAATGATTAGCCGCCGGCCAATGATTGGCTCACGCGTTTCCGTGCAGCCGCCGGCCATGATTGGCCACCTTGTTTTCCGTGCAGCCGCCGGCGGCTTCGTCTTATTCGTTTTTGTCTTTTTCCTTTTTTTTTTTTTTTTTTTTATTTGACTGGGCTTTTCAGCCCAGAGATGCTATCTGCACCCCCAGGTTTTTACTAGCCTTCTTTATTTGCACCCCCCCAAAAAATGACTTAATTATTTTTTTAGCTTATTTCAAAAAGCACTTATTTGACCAGTAGCTTATTTAAGCTATTTTGGTCATTTTTACTGTGCTAAAATTTTTCTTCATGATTGTAGTACTTATTTCATGTTTTAACTTATTAATTAAGTTGTTTTCTAGCGTAATTAGTTTTTAGCTTATTTTAGAAGCACTTATTGGGGCAATAGCTTTTTCTAGGCTTATTGACCCAATTTAGGGTGCTGAGATCTTGTTTACATTTCCAGAATTAATTGATTTTACTTTTAGCTTATTTATATAAGTCATTTCGTAATTAAGTTGCTTTTAGCTTTTTTAATAAGTGCTTAAGTAATCCAAATTACTTCTTTAAGTACTTTTGGGTCACTTTCTTTTGCACATATTTTTTTCTAACCCTAATTAGCTTAGGTCAATCATGTTTGCTTATGTTTGCTTATTTATTGCATACTTATATGTATTAATTTAATTGCTCGCAATTTAATTTTCGTATCTTATTTAATTTATTCCTTCATACATGTTTATTTAACATTGCATATTTGCATTAATCATTTGTATCATTTCAATCTACGCATTCGCATTTGTGTTTGCATATTTCATGATTTACTTTATTATTATTATCATCTGTTTTGTTATTATATCTGCTTTGGTTCTCTTGATCTTGTCTTTTGGACTTTACTTTTCATAATAAATTAATCAAACTTTTTGCAATAATTAATGGATGAAAAAGGGAGAACTTGACAGTTGCTTCGTTCTTCCCCGGGTTGTCTTGGTGACCAGACAGTTGACTAGTCACTCAAGCTACTCTCATTCTAAATGAATTCTAAAATAAACCAACAATCGTTTTTCTTTCGAATATTATTTCTTAATAATTAATCAAAGGCTTTTTATAAGAACTAAAGAATGAAAAGGAGAGAATCTGGCAGTTGCTTCTTTCTTCTCTGAGTTGTCTTGGTGACCGGACAGTTGACTAGTCACTCAAGCTGTTCTCATTATAAAATAAGCTTTAAAATAAACCAACCCCCGTACTTCTCTCAAACTTTATTTTTGAATAAACTTAATCAAAGGATTTCACAATAATGAATGAAAAAGGGAGAACCTGGCAGTTGCTTCGTTCTTCCCCGAACAGTCTTGGTGACCGGACAGTTGACTAGTCACTCAAGCTGCTCTCATTCCAAAAACAAGCGTTAAAACTTAACCCTACACACTTAAACTTCTTTTCAAAAAACATGGATATACGCTTTATCCATTCCTCTGACACATACACAGCTTAAGCCTCCAAGTGGAGCATACAAGCGTCGTTGTATCAGCGGAATGCGAACTAAACAACATCCGTTATTCAAACTCTTTTTTTACAATGGATACACGTTTTATCTATTCCTCTGACACACACACAGCTTAAGCCTCTAATTAGAGCATACAAGCGTCGTTGTGTCAGCGGAATACGAAATAAACGTTACCCATTTAAAATCAACCAACCACATAAACTTTTTTTACCAGAACTACGTGAGTTTTGAGTTTCCCATTGCACCGGGGAATACGTAGGAGCGGGCTCCTACAACCGTCAAACTCGATTAATAAAAACCTTTATTTTCTTTTGATTTATTTTGGAAGCGAAGTAGAGATTAAGTAAGAGATAAAAAGGCAATTTATTTCAAACCTACGCAAACAAACCCCAAACCACCTAAACGGTTCCCATCGAGTACGATGGATGCGAGGGGTGCTAACACCTTCCTCTCGCATAACCAACTCCCGAACCAAAACCAAAGGTTTTCGTGATATTTTCCTTTCCCCTCACGGGATAAATAAACGTCAATGGCGACTTCATTGTATGAATAATGGAAGTGATTTTCCAGCCCGCTACAGCTGGCGACTTCACTGGGGACTCTTGAGAGTTAAGCCCAGTTTAGTTGGTTTGCTTGTTTGTTTGCTATTTCCAGGTTTGCAATATCTTGCTTTATCTTTTATCTTTCTGTCAATTATATCTGCTTGGATTGGTTGTTTCTCTTCTTCTACTCCTTCTTTTATTTTTCTTTTGCCCTTGAGGCGTGGTTACTGTGAGAAGCTCTACACCCGAGCTTGAGAAAAGCTTAGGCTAAGCTAGGGGTCTTTATGTTGGGTCACCGGACAGTTGACTAGTGACTCCGGCATAATCACCTCGCCTAGAGTAGATTCTCTTGAGAATGTCAGGACACGGGACAGTTGACTAGTGTCTCTGATGTTTTCTTGGAGAGTCCATGACTCTAGGGACCTTTATTATCTGGTCTAGAACCAAACCTTGTTGTTAGGGACCTCTGTTTAGAACCCGTGTCAAGGTTGCTCAACGGCCTTACCTAGAGGAGATTTCCTTTTGGACACGTATGTCGTGAGCTTTGCAATAGCGACGTCATGTCCAAAGGGGTAATCCGTGATTCTAGGCACTTTATTAAACCTAGAACGACATGTGAGAGAGATGGGTTACAGGTAACGCTGAACTTTTGACCTCAGAAATGTTAATTTCACCTCTACTTCACCGCGACAGAATCTGCGTATCTGCTACAAAAGTGCATCCATGCATCCATGCACTCATGCATTCATTCATAAAAAATTCATGATAAAAAACTTTGCATGCATTTGCATTCATACAAAAAAGCATTATCTCATCCTCATTTGTCCATTTCAACAGTCATATCCCCGACACCAACATTGGACAAGAAACGCCTCTAAATTCATCATGGAAAATTGGCAAGAACAACATAACGACTTGAAGGGAGAGGTAGCCCAGTTGGCCGCAAAGATGGATCAGGTCCTTGAGATGTTAGCTAATCGAAACCAGCCATCACCACCAGTTGTGAATGAAGAAACAGCGACTACTGAACCTGCAAATGTGGTGTGGCCGACATTTGGTTTACCTCCTGGGTATACACCACCAGGTTATGTCCCTCTCGCGGATAGTGTTCCCTTTGTTCCCCCACCAGTCAACAACACGGAGAGTCAAACAGGGGCAACTTTAGTTCAGCCACAGCTTGTTCCATCTCAAGGAATTCAAGAGGACCCCAAAGAAGCTTACCTAAGTCCTGAGATACAAAGTGGTGAACCAAAACTTGATTTTACCATTCCTCAGTTGGAGGAAGCAAAGATGAAGTTCAAAGCTATTGAGGACCGGTTGAAGACCATGGAGGGAGTTAATGATTCCCTGGACTTCTCCAGCATGTGTTTAGTGCCGGACTTGGTACTACCTCCAAAGTTTAAGGTTCCAGAATTTGAGAAGTACATGGGTTTGAGTTGTCCAAAGAACCACTTGATCATGTATAGCAGAAAGATGGCGTCCTACGCCAATGATGACAAGTTGATGATTCATTGCTTTCAGGATAGTCTTGCAGGGGCATCCCTCAATTGGTACATGCAGCTAGAAGGAAGTCACATCAGATCATGGAGAGACTTGGCCAATGCTTTCATTAAGCAATATCAGTATAACTTGGATATGGCTCCCAGTCGCACCCAGTTGCAGAACATGACTCAGAAGGAAGGTGAATCTTTTAAGGTATATGCCCAGAGATGGAGAGAGTTGGCTGCACAAGTGCGTCCTCCACTTTTAGAATCTGAGCTAGTGGACATATTCACTAATACCTTGCAAGGGGTATACTTTGAAAGGATGGTTGGCAGTGTTTCGTCCGTATTTTCTGACTTGGTGAAGATAGGCGAAAGAATTGAGAATGGAATCAAGAATGGTAAGATCCAAGCCACAAATGTGAATCAAAACAGTGCGAAAAAGTCTGCCAGTAGTTTTCCTGAAAAGAAAGAGGAGGAAGCTGATTATGTCACTTCCAAAAAGGGTTCGACAATACCAACTCAGATCCCGTACCGTCAGTATCCCTATGTGGCAGCAACATCCCAAGGGAAGTCTACTCAACCATTGTCCATGGCACCTCTGCAAGGTCAACAACAGCAACATAATGGATATCCACCGAAGAACCAACACGGGCCCCGAAAGGAAAGGAGAAATGTGCACTATGATCGTATACCCATGCCATATGGGCAAATCTTGCCACACTTACTCCAAAAAGGGTTGGTCCAGCTAAAGCCCCTTGACCCCGTGTCACCACCATATCCACCTGGTTTCGATGAGAATGCTAGATGTGACTATCATAATGGGTCTCCTGGACACAACATCGAGAACTGTAGGGGTTTCAAATACAAGGTTCAAGAGCTCATTGATCAGAAACTGCTGACTCTAAAGAAGAAGGAGAGCCCAATTGTGAAGGATGATCTGTTGTTCGGTCTTGCAGACCCTTATGAGGATGCTAGTTGAAGAATTCAAGGATTGAATCAAGCCATGAAATTATCATTTAAGCAGTTTCTTTCTTGTAATTTTCCTTTGTTTTGCTAAGTATTTACTTACAATTAAACTTTGTTTGTTTGGAATGTTAATCTTAATGAAATGATAATGCATGTTTTGAATTCATTCTTTCATGTCCATTCACTTTTCTCTCTTCTACTTCACAAAAGCAAAATATATATACTTCTCATTTTATTTCTTTCTTTATCATTTTTGTTTCAACAAAGATTGGAGAGAGGATGATGAAAAACGAAATAACCAAGTTGCTACAATATGCTTTCAAATAAAACTTTGCTGATGATGTAAGGCATTGTTTCAAACTCCCAAACACCGGAGAAATAAGGAAGTTAATCCGTAGTCACCCCCTTTGAGCCTAGAAGTTGGTGTTTCTTTCTATACGAAAAAACCCGCTATATTAACCCGGGGCAGGGTAGTGTTCAGTTAACTCGACCATGTGTTCGAGTTTCAAGAGAAAAGCAAAAAAATCAATAAGGTGTTCTTCATCACCCATTATCAGGGCAGTCACAATTCGCCAAACAAAATACAAAAAAAAAACAAAAAAAAAAAAGGAAAGAAAAACCCGCTAAGTCGAAACCTCAAAATGACTTAGGCAAAAATTAGGGTATCCCGCTAGACTAAAAAGCAAAAGAATAGTCTAGGCAAAAGTCAGGGTCACCAAGATTCATGACAAAACAAAATCATGTGACCAAAACAAAGGCTAATGTGACTGCCACAACAAAAGGGAAACACATCTTTGGTTCCTGAACCATCACAATCTAAAAAACCTCTTAGGACTTAAAACTTGTGAGTTGAGTTAATTGAACATAGGGCTGAAGATCATCACGAAGAATGGGACGGGTTGAAATCAAAATTTTGAGCCTTATATCCTTTTATTCAAAAACTGTGAACCAGGCCACGTTATAACCCTCAAAAGACCTAATTGAAGCAAGGTTTATTTTGAAAGCATACGGTAGCAAGGTTGCGTTAACCTGACTCCCAAAAATCTTTTGTTAATATCTTACTCTCACACTTTCTTCCACAATATACATCCATTGTACATAAATACCATCTCAACTTCAATTTCAAAACTTGCATTAAAATGGCATTAGAATTACTATTCCAAACAAACAGGTTTGTCTGCAAGTATACACTTGACAATAAGGAAGTTCCAACTCTGAGTTGATACCGAGCAATCAACAAGAACCTTGGACTAATTTGGGGCAACTATCTCAGAACTTCACTTAATCTTGGGACACATCCCTTAGAAAGGTCATTCGGCATGGATTGAGTATCCTAAGATCGCATCATGGAAAGTGGTATCGAAACCCAGATTTCAAGGACCTAACAAATACGATCAAGACACTCCTAATCAGGGGCAAATCATCTTGGGATTCAGCCAATCAAGAGCAAACCCTTATGACTATGGGGTAGATCACATGAAGATCCTGATGGCTCAGCCAAGCATGTTCCAAGGGTGGATCAATCTAGAGGCAAAACACCTTGGGGGTCTGCCAGTCAAAAGCAAACTCTGATGACTAGGGGCAGATCACATGAGGATCCTGTTGGCCCAGCCAATCATGTTTCAGGATGGCTCAATCTAGGGGCATAACTCTCAGAAAGGGAGATTCAATATCAGTAAGTTGGCCAGAAATCAAGAAAAAGCCAAATACTTCAAATGCCCAACTGACTGGAGCAAGATAAGATACACAGGGGCAGGTTCTCCCTATATCTTCAAAGCTACTCAAGCAAAGCCTGATGAACATCTGCAAACATTGGATCCAGAATTCGTGTCAGGGATTAACTTCAAGCAACCATCCCACGAAAAGCCATGATACCACCTCCAATCATTCACCACCCACCATAGGGGCACTAATCGTCATGCATTAGTTATGTCATTTCATTCATGCAAATAATCGTCATGCATTAGTTATGTCATTTCATTCATGCAAATAATCGTCATGCATTAGTCATGTCATTTCATTCAAGCATCAGGTATGCCCCATACCACAAGACCAATGACTCAGTAAAAACCAAATAGCTAAATCAAACATCCACAATCAAGAACCTAATCTTGTATTGACAATCCTTCAAAGTCCAATCATTATTGGAAAACCCACTAAAAGTCCAATCATTATTGGCAACCACTCAAAATCCAATATTCAATGGAACCCAAATAAAACCCAGTGTTCGTTATAACCCATGTTGAAACCCGACTTCCAATAGCACACAACCATTTCATGTCATCAACCATTTCATGTCATCATATACATGCATTTCATTTCATGCATAAATAATCATAATAAACATGCATTCATAAAGCAGGCTCAAAAGTTTTTCCTCGAAGAATACAGCTTTTGGTCCCCTAATCATCAAGAAAGGCAGTCTGACCTTTTTCCTAGCAAGTCGGTTGGTAAACTGTCTCCCTAGCAGATTAGTTGAAAAATCATATCCAATCTCTTCCCCAGTGAATCTTTTGAAGATATCATTATACAAGGGATTGGCCGTCAGTTATAAGCAACGATGCTCGAATCTACTTAATCCTAGCAATGATGCCCGAGTCTGCAAGGATCTACTCAAATAAGCAACGATGACCAAATCTGCTTATCTTCTACAATGCAAGCAATGATTCCCGAATCTGCTTAATCCTAGCGATGATGCCCGAGTCTGCAAGGATATACTCATCTTTCTCAAATAAGCAACGATGACTGAATCTGCTTATCTTTTACAATGCAAGCAACGATGCCCGAATCTGCCTAATCCTAGCAATGATGCCCGAGTCTGCAAGGATCTACTCAAATAAGCAACGATGCCCGAATCTGCTTAATCCTAGCGATGATGCCCGAGTCTGCAAGGATCTACTCATCTTTCTCAAATAAGCAATGATTGCCGAATCTGCTTATCTTCTACAATACGAGCAAGGATGCCTGAATCTGCTTATTTCCTACAATACAAGCAAGGATGCCTGAATCTGCTTATTTTCTTCAATGCAAGCAATGATGCTCGAATCTGCTTACTCATCTTGATCTTAGCAAAAATGCCCGAGTCTGCAAAGATCAACCTATCCTATTCAATAAGCAAGGATGCCTGAATCTGCTTATTTTCTTCAAATGCAAGCAATGATTCCCGAATCTGCTTACTCATCTTGATCTTAGCAATAATGCCCGAGTCTGCAAAGGTCAATTTATCCTTTTTCAATAAGCAAAGATGCCTGAATCTGCTTATTTTCTTCAAATGCAAGCAATGATTCCCGAATCTGCTTACTAATCTTGATCTTAGCAATGATGCCTGAGTCTGCGAAGATCCACCAACAATTTTCAATACAAGCAATGATGCCTGAATCTGCTTATTCTCTCCAATCAATGATGCTCGAGTCTGCATCGATCCATCAATTATCTTCAGCTTTGTCCGGTTCCCCAATAGGAATGACAACAAGCATCTTCAGCTTTGTCCGGTTCCTCGACAGGAATGACAACAGGTATATTTGAGTTTCCCCAGTAGGAAAGCAAAACAGGTATACTCGATCCACTTATCTTTCATCAACATTCATTTCATAGCAAAATTAGGGCATTCTGTATTTAATTACCTTTTACCGCAAGAGTACGAACACCGAGGTCATTCGCACTCATGCGGTCTAAGCTAATTAAATAGGGGCAGCTGTCATACCCTAATTTTGCCCCATGATTTTTTTTCACAATTTTGCATTTATTAGAAAAAGTCAACAAAGTCAACGCTTTGACTAAAAAGTCAACAAAGTCAATTTTTAAATTGAAAAAGTCAAAGTTGGCACTCAAATAAATGGAATTATTTTTCTTGCATGATTTTGCATGGCATGATCATAAATGATGAATTTTTACCATTTTGCCCTTCCATTAAGTTTATTTCTTATTTATTATTTATTTTAATTAGTTACTTGCATTGCAAGAAACCTTTGTAACATCAAATTTTAAATCCTTTTTTCTCATTTTTAATCCATAACTATTTTGCATAATCACATTTCATCATCATGCATATTTTTATTTTTTGCATATTTATTTTATTTTATTTTTTTAAGTGTTATTTTTAATTTGTTATTTATTCCAAAAATCAAAAGAAATGCAAAAAAATTCCTAAAGCACTAACACATCATCACACAACCTAGAACCTTCTATCCATCTTCACCTCACCACAAAAAAAATCCTAACTAAAGCACAACCAAAAATCTCACAAAATATCATAAATCTCTTTCTCAATTTTACCCTTTTCTTAGCCAACAATTTCTATCCATTCTTAACCTAATTTCCCACTATATAAACACCAACAAAAGCCATCAGCAGCTAGAGAGAGAGAGGGGGGCGAAATTCATCATCAAACAACAACAACAACACAAATTTTTTTCTCTCATTTTTCTCACTTTTCTCAAAATCCAATCTCACTCAAATCTTAACCAAAACTCAAAATCTCTTCTTCAAACCTTCATCACACACTTCCAGTAGCTGAACCAACACCTTCAAAGCTTCAGAGATCAAGTGGAAATGGTGGATTAAAGCTCAAAGTGTCAAAGAGAAGGTTTGAGGTAACAAGGCCAAAATAAAGCTCAAAACAAGTAGGTTTTCGTGTCTCTACTCTAGTTGACATGCTGTGATGCTTTTCCCTAAATTATTTGGTTGAATTGTAGCTTATTTTGAGTTTGTATATGGTAGATCCGAAACTTTATGATTTTTTATTAATTTTTATATGCATGATCTGTAAAAACTGAGTTCATTTTCGTGTTCTACGTAATTTTCTGAGTGAAATGGTATACTCACTTTATTTTTTTGGTTAAGTTTTGAAATTTTAGTAGTGTTAAGTGGATGTGTTAATGGTGTTTGTTGTTGTTAATTTTACTGCGTTTTTTCTGCAAATTTTTGAGGAAGAAGAAGACCGTGTGGGTCCCGCATGCCTTTTCTCTTTTCTTTAAGCTTTTTGCCTTCCCGAGGAGACACAATCATCGCTCCAATGATTAGCCGCCGGCCAATGATTGGCTCACGCGTTTCCGTGCAGCCGCCGGCCATGATTGGCCACCTTGTTTTCCGTGCAGCCGCCGGCGGCTTCGTCTTATTCGTTTTTGTCTTTTTCCTTTTTTTTTTTTTTTTTTTTTATTTGACTGGGCTTTTCAGTCCAGAGATGCTATCTGCACCCCCAGGTTTTTACTAGCCTTCTTTATTTGCACCCCCCCAAAAAATGACTTAATTATTTTTTTAGCTTATTTCAAAAAGCACTTATTTGACCAGTAGCTTATTTAAGCTATTTTGGTCATTTTTACTGTGCTAAAATTTTTCTTCATGATTGTAGTACTTATTTCATGTTTTAACTTATTAATTAAGTTGTTTTCTAGCGTAATTAGTTTTTAGCTTATTTTAGAAGCACTTATTGGGGCAATAGCTTTTTCTAGGCTTATTGACCCAATTTAGGGTGCTGAGATCTTGTTTACATTTCCAGAATTAATTGATTTTACTTTTAGCTTATTTATATAAGTCATTTCGTAATTAAGTTGCTTTTAGCTTTTTTAATAAGTGCTTAAGTAATCCAAATTACTTCTTTAAGTACTTTTGGGTCACTTTCTTTTGCACATATTTTTTTCTAACCCTAATTAGCTTAGGTCAATCATGTTTGCTTATGTTTGCTTATTTATTGCATACTTATATGTATTAATTTAATTGCTCGCAATTTAATTTTCGTATCTTATTTAATTTATTCCTTCATACATGTTTATTTAACATTGCATATTTGCATTAATCATTTGTATCATTTCAATCTACGCATTCGCATTTGTGTTTGCATATTTCATGATTTACTTTATTATTATTATCATCTGTTTTGTTATTATATCTGCTTTGGTTCTCTTGATCTTGTCTTTTGGACTTTACTTTTCATAATAAATTAATCAAACTTTTTGCAATAATTAATGGATGAAAAAGGGAGAACTTGGCAGTTGCTTCGTTCTTCCCCGGGTTGTCTTGGTGACCGGACAGTTGACTAGTCACTCAAGCTACTCTCATTCTAAAAGAATTCTAAAATAAACCAACAATCGTTTTTCTTTCGAATATTATTTCTTAATAATTAATCAAAGGCTTTTTATAAGAACTAAAGAATGAAAATGAGAGAATCTGGCAGTTGCTTCTTTCTTCTCTGAGTTGTCTTGGTGACCGGACAGTTGACTAGTCACTCAAGCTGTTCTCATTATAAAATAAGCTTTAAAATAAACCAACCCCCGTACTTCTCTCAAACTTTATTTTTGAATAAACTTAATCAAAGGATTTCACAATAATGAATGAAAAAGGGAGAACCTGGCAGTTGCTTCGTTCTTCCCCGAACAGTCTTGGTGACCGGACAGTTGACTAGTCACTCAAGCTGCTCTCATTCCAAAAACAAGCGTTAAAACTTAACCCTACACACTTAAACTTCTTTTCAGAAAACATGGATATACGCTTTATCCATTCCTCTGACACATACACAGCTTAAGCCTCCAAGTGGAGCATACAAGCGTCGTTGTATCAGCGGAATGCGAACTAAACAACATCCGTTATTCAAACTCTTTTTTTACAATGGATACACGTTTTATCTATTCCTCTGACACACACACAGCTTAAGCCTCTAATTAGAGCATACAAGCGTCGTTGTGTCAGCGGAATACGAAATAAACGTTACCCATTTAAAATCAACCAACCACATAAACTTTTTTTACCAGAACTACGTGAGTTTTGAGTTTCCCATTGCACCGGGGAATACGTAGGAGCGGGCTCCTACAACCGTCAAACTCGATTAATAAAAACCTTTATTTTCTTTTGATTTATTTTGGAAGCGAAGTAGAGATTAAGTAAGAGATAAAAAGGCAATTTATTTCAAACCTACGCAAACAAACCCCAAACCACCTAAACGGTTCCCATCGAGTACGATGGATGCAAGGGGTGCTAACACCTTCCTCTCGCATAACCAACTCCCGAACCAAAACCAAAGGTTTTCGTGATATTTTCCTTTCCCCTCACGGGAAAAATAAACGTCAATGGCGACTTCATTGTATGAATAATGGAAGTGATTTTCCAGCCCGCTACACCCATCTACTAACCAAACATCTGAAATAGACAAGGAGGAATTACCAACTGTACCTATACCAGTGATTCTTCCTTTCTGGTTCCCACCAAATCCTACTGTTCCACCCTCTTGCTGATTCAGGGTGTGGAACAAGAGCTTGTCTCCTGTCATGTGTCGAGAGCATCCACTGTCTAGATACCAGGAGCTTTCTCTTTTTCTTTGGGTGCTTACCTGCAGTATATATTATCTCAAATTTTGGTACCCATATTCTGATGGGTCCTCTTTGGTTAGTCCTAAGAACTTTATTCTTCTTCTTAGGATATTCAGAATGTCTAAAGTCAACTTGGCCTTTAGGAAAATGTTTAGGCTTTTGTTGTCCATTAGATTTTCCTTTTGAATGTGCCAGAGAACTAGTCACTAAGTTTGCTTTAGATGTACTGGTGCCCTTTTTGTTAACAGACTTTGGTACTCTAATAGCTTTGACTTTAGTAGACTTAGATACTGAAGTGATTGGAGTCTTGTTTTTCAAAGACTTAGGTTCAGAAGATGAATGATCTTCTGATGTCTTATCAAGTGATTCCAATGTCACAGGAGTATCTGGCACAGTCACAGGTTCTGAATTTCCTTCAGAATTAGAGTAAGGTTCAGAAGCTGATTTAAAGACAATTTTACTTGTGTTTCCTTTATCAGAAGATGAAAGGGAACCAAGTCCTTGTCTTTTATAATAATTGCAGCTTCCACCATGTATCATGGAAGTTACTCTAGTTTTGTCAATGTTATGATGAACAAACTCTTGAAGAGATACTTCGTACTCATCATAGGGTTTGTGACATGATCTGCAGCCGGTTTCAAGCACTTTAATAGTTTTAAGAGATTTTTGATAATCTGCTTGAATATGGCTGACTTTATCATTGAGCAGTTTAAATTTTTCTTTAAAAAAATCTAGCTCATTTGATTTTTCCATGTACTTTGTCATAACATCTTTCAAAGCTTTAGTAACTTGAGTAGTAGACAAATTAGAAATTACCTCATCAATATCATCAGTGTCAGACTCTGAATCGCTTTCATTTTCTGTTGCTCCAACAGCCATCAGAGCAAGATTTGCCTCCTCAGAGTCTTCATCATCATATAATTCATTTATGTCTTCCCATGTAGCCATTAGACTTTTCTTAGCTTTATCTTTAACATAACTTTTTCTACCTTTACCCTTTGAGTTGTGTTCAGGGCAATCAGCTATGAAGTGTCCAGGCTTTCCACAATTGAAACAATTTTTGGAGTCGTCATTCCTATCCTTGTTGTTTGAGTTCCTTACACCAGAGCCTCTGCTAGAGTAATTTTTGCCTCTCCTATTCCACTTCTGGAACTTCCTAGACAAGAATGCAAACAAATCATCGTCTGGTCCACCCTCTTGGTCATCTATGGAAGATTCCTCAGCTTCTGGCTTAACAATCTTAGCTTTCAGAGCCTTAGATGGAGCTGAAGTTGATGGCAGAGCCACTGACTTTAGCTTCTTCTGAGGCTCATCAGCAGATAGCTCAATCTCATGACTAATGAGAGAGCTTATCAGCTCTTCCAGGCTAAGAGTGTTTAAGTCTTTAGCTTCTTGGATAGCAGTTACCTTAGGCCTCCACCTTGAAGGTAAGCTTCTCGGAATCTTCCTTACATGATCAACAGTTGTATAACTCCTCTTCAGAATCTGGAGTCCTTCCACTAGGACCTTGAATCTAGAAAACATAGTTTCTATATTCTCATCATCCTTCATCTTGAAGAGTTCATACTGTTGAATCAGAACAGTAGCTTTTGCTTCTTGTACTTGCTTATTTCCTTCATAAGTAGAACATAGAGAGTCATAAATACTCTTTGCAGTAGATTTGTCTGTGATCATAAGGTATTCACTGTGGGTTATACATCCAATCAGAATATCCTTAACTTGATGGTGCTTCTTGTATGCCTTCTTATCCGTAGGAGTGAACTTCTTTCTTTCTTCAACAGGAAGTTTCCCTCTTTCATCAAGACCAGTAAAAGAAACTCCTTCCTCAACAAGATCCCAAAGCTCATCATCTAATCCAATGAGATGACTGTAAATTCTATCTTTCCACCATGAAAGCATAGAGCCATCACCATTGAACTTAGGAGCCTTGTTGTTGGATTTATCATTAGAGGTGTCGTAGTTAAGAGGAACAACATTCAACGATGGTGAGGGTCCTTCAGCCATTGTGTTCTTTAATCAGGAAACTGTCTCATTGTTAGGTGATAACGACAGAACCAGGCTCTAGATGCCAATTGTAGGTGTGAAAATAACACAAGAAGGGGGGGTTGAATTGTGTTTAGGGTAGTTTAAAAAATTCTTCTAAGTATAAGAACTTATCAGAGGTTTGCAGCGGATCAAAACTAAACACAACCAACTATCTTCTGATGAAAGTAAAGAGATAGAGAGAGAGAGAGAACGAGACAAAGAGTTTTATACTGGTTGCCCTCACAAATCGAGAGTACGTCCAGTCCTCTTGTACTTCCAAGAGAGTTCACTATAATCACACAAGATTACAAATGCTCAAGCACAAAAGCAAGAGACTTCCAAATGCTCAAGTCCACAGACAAGAGACTTCCTGTTGCTCAAGCACGCATGCAAGAGACTTCACAAAACTAAAGATAAGATAAACAGAGTCTGAACAAAATATATACAAATCAATGTTCAGCAAATAAATACAACTCTTAAAAACAAGACTTAACTTAGAATCTAAAATAATGAATTTTAAGGTTCAACTAATGATTAACAGAAGCTGAAGCTGGAGTCTTGGATTTGAAATGTGAGTTCAAGTTGTATTTGATGTTTTGTGCTTTAGGACGTTTTTGCAGAGTAACAGCGCTTTCAAAATTGTTCAAAGTGTTGTTGTCCTTAAGCTTCAAATCTGCTCCTATTTATAGATGAAGGTGGAGCGTATAAGATTTGAATCAACACCGTGAGATTGTGCCAGCTGGTTGTTGTACGAGATATATCCATATCTGGTAATCTTAAAATACGATCAATCTTGGAGAAAACGTTGTTGCCAATTCCGGTAAAGAAATCGTACAATAGTACTAACATCATTATCCTGAGGATAAGATTGATTGCCAACTTTTAAAATGTCAGAACATGATGATATGCCAATCATGGTTGCAGAGAATGTTCTTCAGACAAAACGGCTCTCACTGCTCTTATCAGAGTCTGATATCTTCAACTTCAGATTCTGATAAGTAGTCTCTGAAGAGTAGTTTCTGGCCATGTATATGATGCATCTTCTGATGTCTTTGAATCTTGGTCAGAATCTGCTTCGTCATTCAGAGCTTCAAGAGTGCATTAGATGAGTATAAAAATTAACTTGTATACCTGCACACTTGTATATAAATAATCAGTATACCCTATTGTATATTAATACTTTTTGTTATCATCAAAACCTAAATGAGTCATGTCAGAACATCTTTTGTTCCAACAAATTATTCATCCAAAAATTGATGTATGAAAAATTTAGAATAATCTCCTACATAAATTAAAATAATAGAAAATGAGGATCACATATACGTGCTCGTCTGACCCGCTATGAAATAATAAAAATAAGGTAAAATTATATCATTGATCCTTTATCTTTTTCATTTGTAAAAAAATTGGTCTTTATCTTATATTATTTTACACAATTGGACATTAAATTAAAGTAAAAAATTGACTAACGGTGCAAATCTTAGTAAAGATAAAGGACCAATTTATTAAAATAAAAAATAAAAGATCAATTTGTTACAAATAAAAAAAATAAAAGATCAATTTATTACAAATAAAAAATAAATGGTTAATCTATCTTTTACTTATAAAAGGAAACTCCTCATTAGCTCCTATGCAAGTATTTTGCCTATGTGGCACTTCTAAAAAAACTCCACATCCCTATTGAAATTTTACCAACTAATATCTAAAAAAATATAAATAATAATGATAATAATTCAACAAAAAAATAAATAATAATAACCATGTATATATTTATGGTACTTAACTATTAGAACTCTATTAGAATTGTAGGTGATATTATAAAAATTACCCACCGTAATGTATATATGATCACTATCATTATTATCATTTTCATTACAATAATAATAGTTATTATAGTCTATAATAGTATATTATGCATGTTGTGGCTGTTCATATTCATAACATAAGTAACTAATGGAATTTATGCTCTAATGAAATAATGCATATTCTATTCATATTCATAACTCTCTATAATACTTTAATGAAATAACTCACTCACCAATTTATACATGTTCTCCCACACTATATATAAATATCTTTAGCAATACTATTCCCAAACATCTATCTCCATTTTCATTTTTTTTCTTTTGCATTTTTTTACAAAATTGAAATCAGATTTCATTCACATAAATATACAATGTCCAAAGTTATAAATATTTGTTCATGTCTCCGATGGAAAAAAAATGTTTATCTTGGCTATCATAAAAAAAAAATATGTTCTATGCACACACATAAGAAAAAGAATATGGAAGATCCATATTATGTTTTTTCTTTTATTAGTTGCTATATCTATTGTATGACTTCTCATATTCCCATTCATTCATATGTAGGTTGGATAAAATTTCCATATTTTCAATCGAATATATTTCATTAAATGTGATTAAAAGGCTTTTTTTTTTACAGGTTGAAAGAAATCAATTTTGCCCGAAGATATGATGCTAATAGATGAAGGAAATATATGTTGTTCAACTTCTATATTTCATTGAATGTGTTTAATTTTTTTTCCTTTTCAGGTTAGATAGTATTCTACATTTTTTTATATTGTTCAACTTCTATATTTTAAACATTGTTTGTGAGAATATAATTGCAAATATTAATTAGCAATATATATGACTTCTTCATGTTTGTTAAATATATCAGTTTAAAAGCTTTCTTATCATATATATATATGCTTTTATATCACATTATTAACATGAATTAATATCAAAACAAGAATTATATTTTAATAATATGAGAGACCTTACATAGATGAGTAAAGTAAATAGGTACATCATGTAGTGCGTAATTTTCCGAGAAAAACCAAAGGATGAAAAAGAAAAGACCAAAGATGAATCATAAAACATAAATAAATGAAGATTTATTTAAATTTCACCCACTCTTTTATATATCCAATAATCAAGGTTATTTTTGTTTCATTTTTATTATTGTTCAACTTCTACATTTTAAAGCTTATTTGTGAAAATATAATTGAAAGCATTAGTAATATATGACTTCTTCATATTTGTTAAATATATCGGTTCAAGAACTTTCTTATCATATGCTTTTTATATCATATCATTAACATGAATACATTTGTTTTTTGGTAGCTACATAGGCATATGGTGGATAAATCAATGAGAAATACTCATTAAGTTTTTTTTTTAAAAAAAATTGCAAAGAATTTATTGAGAACACTATTCTATGCCCAATGAGTACATAAGGAATAGAAAAAAAAATTACATTTCTACACTAATGGAAGTACAAAGGCTAAAAGACACATAATCATTAAGACTTTTCTCAAGTTTAAAAACTCAATACATTTAATCTATAACAAAATTGAAAAACTCCAATTAAATACTATTAAATAAAAAAGACAAAAAAAAAGAGGCAAAATTAACCTCTCCAAATAAAAAAATAATCACCAAAGAAAAGAATTTAGCATAGTAAAAAGAAAAGATAAACCATACCACTGGCTAAAAAAAATCTGATTACCGCACATTTAAATATATGTTATCCTCTATTGTATATTCAATTGCACCCTTTTATTATTTACCCATTTTGTATTTCTTATACTTCATATATGTTTTGATTAATCCATATTTTATGGTTGGATATAGACTAAAATTACTCTATTATATTAACCGGCCAAATTATCTTGAAAATTGATATAATTCTTATATACTTTGTTCTTATTTTTTTTTTCTCTTATTGTCTACGAAATTCAATTAAAAGAGTTACTTCTACTATATTGTGGAGTGAAATAAGAAAGAGAGACAAAAACTATTTATATTGATTCAAATATTATTAAAAAAAGAGACTAAAACAAACAATAAATCTCAACAAGAAAAAGGAAAATACAAACAAAAAAAGATGAATTAAGTAAATAAAAAAAATGTAAGCCAATTAAGAATGGAATAAAAAAAATATAGACCAATAGATGAGACTTTACTTAGAGGAGAGTAAGAAATTGTGTTATTTAATACATAATTTTCGAAACAAGATCAATTGATTTTTTTAACACAACAAGATCAATTGATGAAAAACACAAAACCACCATATATATTAACCACAAGTATTTGATATGAAACTCCAAAGAAATCAATATTATAGCATAAGAATTGCACTTTATTAAATATATGAGACCTTACTTATAGGAGAGTAAAAAACAGTGTTATTTAATATCTAATTTTCGAAACAAGATCGATTGATTTTGTTTTTTAACACAACAAAATCGATTGATGAAAAACACATAACCACCATATATATTAACCACATTATATAATCAACCAGAGCTTCACAATCACTTCAACTAATTTTAGTATAAATGTTCATCTATGTTTCAAAAGAATTTTGCAAGCATGATTGTCTTTGCTCCTATTAAATAGAATAAAAGATACACCAAAATAAAATAAACTGTGATACATATCATCAAACATGTGAAATTTTATATATAAAGTATCCGCTTAGCTTTTATTATCTGTTCTCAAAATAATTATTATTTTGTTTTATAAAAATATTTTAAATATACATTTTAATCTAATCCGTCAGAACAATATCCATTAACTAATTTGTAATTTGTAACAATGAATTATTTTACTAATTACAATTTTTTAAGAGAGACAAAACTAACTATAAATTTCAAGGAACACAAACCTCACAAAAAAAAAGGAGCAAGCAAAAAAAATGTACTAAGTACAATAGACTAAAAAATCGGGACTAATAAAGTTGAGATAAAATTCCACCAAATGACATGTGACTATACAATTGCAACTCATATAAAGAAAACTAAGATCTTATGCAATTACACTATAAAAATAAAATATAATGCATCCCTTGAAACTTAAAAATATTAAAAGAGATCTGTTATATTAAAATATAAACAAAATCATGATATAAATCAATAAAAAATCACATATTTCTAAACAAAATTTTATTTTTATACATATACTAATATTAAATATATTCATATTTTAAATGAATATCTATATCTAATTATACTTATCACAATAATTATTTTTCATTTATAAAAATATTTTAATTATATATTTTAATCGAATCCGTGCAACGCACGGGTTTATCCCTAATACTATCTATATACCTCTTAAAAGGAAGCTACAATAGCTCCTAGGCCTTCATTTTGATGATGTGGCACTCTAAGAAAATTTTTTCAATCTCTACTAAAACTTTGATTTTACCTCTTTTAATCTATTATTAAATATATAAAAAAACTAATGTATTATTATTATTAAAGAAGAGTTATAGGCTAAGTTAGAAACTGAAATTTTTTCCACTATCACACTTCCTAACCTTGCAACTTCTTACAAATGTAACCAACTTAATTAAAAAATTATTGCTAATAAATTTTTAGTTTAGCTCTAGCCTTTATAACCACCACTTCTCACATTTGTTTTCATTTTTGTCATACACATTTGACACTTACAATATTACTCATGAGATCATATACATCTTTAAATTGTGGAATATATCTACTATATTCATAGGTTCAAAAAATTCAATAAACATTTCATTTGCATAAAACAAATTGATGTTATAATTATTTTTTTTTGGTATTGTTTATAAATTTTATCCATAAGATTGATCAGAACTGTGAAAATAAACACTTGCCATAAACTATCCTTCATCCTTTTTATTTTATTTTTGTTTTTATATTTAACTTTTTGTTGAATAGATTGGTTGATAATTGTGATAGCTCAAGTTTGGAAAATCATACATAAATAGCACATTGATATTATCTTAGATCGATTTTATTTTTTGTGAATGTACTTGATTTTTTATTTTATCGCGTATATGCAGATCACAAGTTCTACCTCTGAATGTCACTCAACATTGAAAATATTTTAAGAGGAGGTAAGTAATGAAGAAACAATGCACTATTCCTCCTTTATTTTGATTTATATATTTGTGTATATTATTATTATTATTATTATTATTATTATTATTATTATTATTATTATTATTATAATTATAAGAGAAGCTTAGCTTATTCTAAACCTTCATTTTGCATATGTGACATGTTTTAATCTCTATTTATAATATAGTCCCTCAATTTATAGTCTTTGTGATGTAGATCACAATTCTACCTTTATGTGTCTCTCAACATTGAAAATATGTTTCAAGAGAGATAAGATATGAAGAAACAATGCACTATTTCTCTCCTTTATTTTGATAATTTATATATATATATATATTTGTGTCTATTATTATTTTATTATAATTATAAGAGAATCTTAGGTTATTCTAAACCTCCATTTTCATATGTGGCTTGTTTTCATCTCTATTTAAATATTGTGCCTCAATTTATAGTCTTCGTGCATTAATTTCAAAGCCATGGTCTATATTTATTTTATTTGTTGAAAAAACAATAATATGTTACGATAATCATTTTGTAACTTACTTTATATTTATTCAAGAGAATGTGAATCTTTTCTTTTTATTTATTTATTTATCTATTTTTACTTATAAAAAGGAAGCTCCAATAGCTCATAGGTAAGCATTATGCTTACATGACACTCTCAAAAAGCTTCATACAATTCTACAATTCTACTGTGCAATAAATAATTCATATTCTAAATAAATAAATATAAATAATAATGATGATAATAATAATATATAATAATAAATAAACATTATTTCTAAGTCTCTATTTAAACATGACCCAACAATTTATTGTTCGTTTATCCATTCATCTCCAAAGCAATGGTTGTGACTTTCGGTTCAAGACCAATTAAATAGGAAGATGTGTAACTAATGTGAGGCAATTATATTACCACACATAAAGCACTTGATTGTTAGAATTCTTTTCAATCAATATAAGAATGAAATAGATTAATTTAATGTGTAATGGAACATGATAGAAAAAAAAAACTGCTTCAGCTCCAACTAATGAAATCAATTCTTATTAAAACACATTTTTATTGGGTTATGTATATTCACCTTCCATACGTGATGGTTACAAAACATTTTCAATTTGTGACATATATATAATTACATTTCAAGCAGGGGTTTTTGTGAATGGTAGATGGTGGCGGTGCTCAATCTCTTAGAATGTCAGATATGTGATTCGTTAAGAAATTTATATGCATATATAAGATTATTTAACATGTTATTGAAGTTTGTAATTTATATAAATGATTCTATTGCTCTGACTCTAAGCTTATAACATCTCTAATAATCTATTACTTCTTTTTGTAAGGATGAATATTGTTTTTATATATCAACTGGTGTTTTATTCAATGATTAATTAAATCTTAAGTTGAATATTTTATATTATTACTCTCATTGATTAATTATGTACATAATAGCAATCACAACCTAAACTATTCATTTGAAGCTTCATTTTGTTGTAGATGAACAAAACTAATGGATTACCAATTGGAGAATTTCTCATGATAATAATATCATAATATAATGGGTTGTAAAAATAAGTTACAATGTCGGCCTAAAAGTTAGTTAAAGGTTGCAACCAATGGCAATGTTGATGGAAAAAGTTATAGGAAATAAGGTCATCAGTTGAATACACAATGTATGAGATCTTACTTTCAAAAAATTGTGGAAGATAAATTTTCATAATGTGTAAGATTGTGAACCTAAGAGTGAAGTTAGTCCTTAATATAAGATGTTTATCTTTATTTACCAACAATTTATATGGGTTTACAAATTTCAGACCGAGAAAGAGGCAAATCTAGCAACATAGCCACATATAGCAAAAGAGGAGGAGATTGTATGATTGGAAATTACATATTGTTAGATCACTTTGGTGACAAAAATGTGACTAGGGTTGTATCCAACCACAAGTGATCAAGTAATACATACAACAAAAAAATCAAGGAAGATTTAGAGGAACATAATAGATTATGTTTGAAGAATTTTCAAATAGTTCAATAATAAACATATACTAGCTAACATCAAATAGGTTTTAGTGTATAAAAAATATATTCTTATTTTAACATTTATTTATTGATCTTAGTTGTTCTTTAGTATCAAGTACATATAATCAATGTTGATTTTTAAGTGCAATCTCTTAATATTTCACAACTATATATTGACCCACCACTCACTACAAAAAAATCAGTATTTTGCGGGGGTTATTTTAATGGTTTGCGGGGGTTTTTGACCCCCTCTAAATGATTAGCGGCGGTTTTAACAAACGCTGCAGTTATTCTCGCCACAAACATTTAGCGGGGGTTTTTAATGACCCCTGGTATCCTGTAGAAATTGCGGGGGTTATTTTGTAGAGGTTCAAAACCCCCAGTAAATGCTGAAATTCAATTTGGGTCTACCCCTTTTAAATGTGCATATAACAGGGTTTTTAACTCCTTTATTTACTAGAGGTTGATAACCCCTGCAAATTGCAAATGTTCATTTTATTTACTAGAGGTTGATAACCCCTGCAAATTGCACATGTTCATTTTCTTTAATATAGTTATACAGCTGGGGTTTTAACATCCTTTTTCATATTGTGCAGACATTAATAAGATAATCATGAAAATAAAGATATTGTGTAGAGATATTAATACTTAAAATATATAAATTGTAATTTCAAAACAAAACTACAAATTCAATATTCTAGTGGTATGTTTGTACTAGATAATTTGCAAGACAAAGCTCAAAATTCATAAAATTCTAGAGGTATAATTTTACAAAAACTATCTTAAAAAACATCCCATAGTGCCATCACTTGATGATAATCCTGTTGCATTCAACAATAAAGAGGTAGACTTGCATTCAATGGTTAATTAGGAAGATTTGCATCCGATGGTGAATTTGTATTAGGATGATTTGGACCATCATTTCCCTAGACAAATAAAATTAAACATAGTTATATACACTGAAATTTATAGCAAAACAATTTACAAAGGCTTCAATATAATTCATCACTATTGTCAATAAGAAAAAATATACAATTCATCACCAAACAACCAACACCCTAACCATTTTGGATATTTTTCTGTTTTTTGAAACAATGTACTATATGAACAAAATTAGATAAACATGATAATCATCGAATTTGAAATGATCCAAACAACAAATTGCTAGTTTTTTCGTCTCAGCCGCTAGAAATGTTTACGTTCAGGTTTTTAGCACTAAACAGGGGTGTTTTTGACTCAATTTAAGAGCTGAATCTATTAATGATATACATATTTTATGTAGATGTATGATGCATCAATCATAGTATTTTGATCTTACTGAGTTATGTAACACTTTTTCAGTTAAAACTATGTATACCTGTTGCAGGAAGCTGTTTGTCTCAGGTGTGGCGATGTAGGTTTTATAGAGGCGATAGTTTTTTGCAACAAGTGTCAGGCTTGTGCTCTAAAATATAATTCATCACTACTGTCAATTAGAAAGAAAAAAAAATACAATTCATCACCAAACAAGCAACACCCCAAGATGAACACGCATCAAGATTGATCTAAAATATCACACTTATTGAATGTTAATGGAAACAAAACATTTGTTTTAGCCATGCACTAAAGTCTAAATCATATGTTTCATCATTTGTCCAAAATACAAAAAAGAACTAAGTAAAAATATGTTAACATTTTCTAACAAGATGATTTTTCTTAGTGAGAATTAGAGACATGCACAGAACAACATAGGCAGCAATGGTAAATGAATATAGTTTAGTTATACTAGGCACTTACAATATGGTAAATAATTATTTGTTATGATAATTAAAATATGTTATACTAGTCACTTACATGTGGTAAATCAAAGAAGCCAGCTAAACTTTCAGGTATTTTCCCTTCCTTCATGATCACATAGGCCTTAAGTGCACTCACAGTGGTTTGAACTTGAGATTCTAATTGGATGCACCTCTCTTGCCAAGGGTTAGATGATGATGATGCAGCAACATTAGACGGAGAATAACTCAAATCTGAAATTCGAAGTCTTGTGTTCCTAAATACACCAGTAGGAGCTGCTCCCATTCCCATGCATCGCACTCTCCCGGAGTGTTCTGGCCCAAGCACTCTACCAACAACATCATTAGGAGAAACTTCTGATTCATTATTAGTACTTTGAGCTAAACCTTCTTCAATTTGTTCCTATAATAATACAGAAATATCAAGTTAAAAATTCATATGCTTAATATCCAAAATGTCTGGAAATAAAAAATTCAAGGTAAACTTACAACTATAGTCTTTGCAGCATCATTTACAAATGATCCATCTTTTTTTTTGTGTGTTTCAATGTATAGTTTCCCACGACTTGGTAGTTGCCCGGTTTCCAAAAGCTAAAATTGCAAAAGTTAAAATAGAACAGAAGCATTACTTAACAAACTATTATACCATGTAAATTAATGTCATTACCATCTCATGTCTTTTTCTTGCAAGAGGCTTAGAACCACCGGTGTGAGGAATCACTTGCTTGCTTCGAATTTCTTTATTTTTATTACAACGCTCCTGCCAACAACAATTACATGTTCTGTCATTAATCAAATGATTAGTTAAATAAATCATAAACCAATCAAAGTAATAAAAACATACCACTGTTTCTGGCTTTAAACGATAATTCACAAAATGTGCCCATTGTATGGGGTCTATACCCTTCGGAAAGTTACTAATTATCTCATCTCGGGTCTTTGATTTATCATAAAAATTATCCCATACTCTCTGCCTACTAGCAGCCCACTTCTTACCAATACTCATCTTGCAATATCGTTTTGCAAGTGCTTCGGTAGTCTTAAAACAAAATCGAGGCTATAAAAAACCAATGTTAGTTTTATAGCATTTATAAGCAAATGTTTGAAAATTTTTCACCAAAATCAAAATTATATAAATAAACAATGCTTATACTTTTAGAAATGTTTCAAAACAATCCTCAAAATACGAATTAGGAATGCCCATTTTTCCAGACCATCTTTCGAAGTTAATTGGAAACAACTTGCAATCAATTGCCAATGATCCACAATATCCAGCAAGTAATCCTTGAGCTTCACCATACGCTGCCCATTGATCATCAAATTCCACAATTATGCGAAGATCTTTAGAGAAATTATTAAGTTCCTTAACCTTGACCTTGATCTTCTTGATTTCATCCTTAGAATCTTCAACAATGAAAAAGACTTACATGATCAGAAGAAGAAAAACTTAAATTTTTAACTTATTGCAAATAAATATAAAATATACCTATTGCTTCAACAGTCCAATATGCATTAGAGACACGCCCACCATGTCTTGTAGGTGCCTGAGATTCTTGTGGGTTATTAGGAGTTGAAGATGAATCTAGTGGTGTTGAATTATTTGATGTAGCATGAGAGAATGTTTCTAGTGATTGAGATGACTGTACAGAATTTAACATTGGTGAAGAATGAGTCATATCTTGTATTGCAGGATGTGTAGCACATTGTGGTGAAGGTGCTTCCTTTTGTGGATTTTGGAAACGTTTCACCTTTACCATGGCTGTATATTTATCAAAAATTGAAGAAGATTAGAGCTAAATATAATGTATTAGTAGACACATAAATAAACCTTTCAAACCTCATATAGAAATAAGCTTGCAACAAAATCTATTAGAGCTAATCAGCCAAACAAATTACAACATAACAACAATAAGATTAGAGCTAATTAGCAGCAAAACAACCTCTAAACAAATAGATTGGCACCCTTAAAAAAAACTTATAGCAGTAGAAACCAACAAGGGACAGAAAACATACTTGCTGGCCGAACAACCCACAATAGCTTCCCTAAAAAATTCACCATGTAGGACACAATCACACAAAACAACTGATTCATAAATTAGATAAAGCAGAGCACAAAAACTAAGAGGATATATGCAATGGAATATTATTTAGCCATAAAACTAAGAGCAATTTTTTACTCTGACATGTGTGAAGATGTTGCTATGTTAGCAACCAAATTTGAGTCAATTACATCAACATTCATAACATTTGTAGCCAGCTGAGCATATTCATCATCAATGTTACTAAATTGCTCCAGATGTTGCTCTTGGTATGGCTCATTTTCATATACTACCTCTTCTACATCCACTCCCATTTCATATAAATCTCTTGGTTTTAAATGCACGGCAACACTCCATCCTTCATTAACCAAATCATCTACATAATACACCATTTGTGCTTGAGATGCCTCAATATAGGGATCATGGTCTTCACGATCACCAACATGAATTAATCTATCAAAATTAACACAATTAAATTTCCATTGATCTTTTTTATACCCTCGATCTCGCGTTGTATCTGCCCACTTACATTTGAAAAGAACAACATTGATATGACCATAATAGTTAATCTCAATAATATCTTCTAACTTCCCATAATAAGGCAAGTCTGCTTGCCTTAAGTTCTGATCAACACTACTTGAAACACAGGATGTGTTTGATGTTAAAAACACACCACTATTTTGTGTTCTTAATCCCTCTTCACGAGCCAAGGTTCGAAACTTGAACCCATTAACGTTATAAGCAGTGAATCTTCTTGCATTGTCCAATGGACCTCGAGCTAAAAACTTCATATCAGTAGACATTGTATCTATTGCTTCTGAGTTCAAAATCTAAATAAAGTGACTATATTAGTTAATTTTGAAAGCAAATATGACATTAGAACTATAGCTACATATTAATCACTTACCCGTTTCTCAAACCAACCGACAAACTCTCTACTTACTCTCTTTTCTATCTCTGCGGCTGAAGGTCTTCTTGACCTTAAACTTCTCTTTAAGAATTGTCTAAATTCACTACATGAATTAATTATAAAGCAATCAATGCACATGCTAGTATATGTAAAATAGTTTAATGACATATAGTTTATTACAATTACTTACTCAACAAATGATGTGACTATTGGGCAATTTAGAAGCACATAGCGATGTGCCTGTAATTTTTGCATTTGAGTCAGAGTAAACATTGATGAAGCTCCTACTGGTTTACCCAATTGAGGGAAGATAGAGGATACATAAGAAGGCTCATTTGGTTCATCACAAACACGCCTAGGTCTGTTGAATCTTGTCTCTATATCCTCCAGGTATCGAGAACAAAAAGTAAGGGATTCTTCAACTATGTATCCCTCAGCTATAGAACCTTCAGGTTGTGCCTTGTTACGTACGAATGACTTCAAATGACCCAATTCCCTACAGAAATTTCAGATATTAAATGTCATCAAGTTGGATGTATATAAAGAGATAGGTTAAGGTCAAGAGGTATGATTATCTTACCTCTCCACGGGATACATATATCTGTAATGCACAGGACCTCCAAGTTGTGCTTCCTCTACTAGATGCACAGTTAAATGAATCATAACTGTGAAGAATGATGGAGGAAATAACATTTCTAGGTGGCAAAGTGTAGACACAATGCGTTCTTGGAGTATTTGAAGTTCAGAATGATTCAAAGTTTTACTACATAGGACTCTAAAAAAAGAACAAAACTCCACCAAGACTGCAGTAACATGGTTTGGTAACAAATTGCGAATTGCTAATGGTAGCAGTTGTTCCAATATAATATGGCAATCATGACTTTTCAACCCAAATATTTTTTGTCGCACTTCATCAACACATCTAGAAATGTTACTTGAGTAACCGTCCGGTACTCTAACATTCTTCAAAGTTTTAAGAAACAACTTTTTGGTATCACGCGTTAGTGAAAACAAAGCAAGGCGGTATTTTCCCTTATCGTCGGGCCAAAGATCACGCCTTAAACCCATATCCCTCAAATCTTTTCGAGCATTGAGATGATCCTTTGACTTGGCCTTATCATGGAGCAATGTATACATGACATTGTCACAAACATTTTTTTCAATATGCATAAAATCCAAATTATGACGCAGCAGATTAGACTCCCAATATGGAAGTTCAAAGAATATACTTTTCTTATTCCATTGAGTTACTTTTTTAGAGAGTTTTCCTTTCCCATCCAACATTGCTTGTCTCCTTTTTTTAATTGTCTTTATCACTTTCCTCAAAATGTCTGATCCAGACAATTTTTTGGGTGGGTTTCTTTCCTCTATACGTCCATCAAACCGAGCACGATTTAGTCTGAATCTATGATTTCTACTTAAAAAACGACGGTGACCCATAAAACACCACTTTTTACTATGTTGGAGACGATAAGATTTTGCATCTTTGTTACAAGATGGGCAAGCCAGCCCAGTATGTGTGTTCCAACCAGAGAGCATACCTAGGCCAGGAAAGTCACTAATTGTCCAAAGAAGAGCCGCTCGCATTCTAAAAGTTTCATTTATTGATGTATCAAAGGTCTCCACACCATCATTCCAAAGTTCAATTAACTCTTTCACAAGGGGTTGTAAATACACATCTATATTATTTCCAGGTGAGAGCTTGCCCGGAATGATAATCGATAGGATGCTATAGGATGTACTCATGTTACCAAAAGGATTAAAGCCATCGCTGGCAAGTCCTAAGCGAACATTTCGCGAATCTGAAGCAAATTCAGGATGAATCAAGTTAAAATTCTTCCATGCCTCACCATCCCTAGGATGCCTTATCAACCCATCTTTATTATTGTCTAAATCATGCCACCTCATATGCTCTGCACTCTTAGAACACATGAATAATCGTTGTAATCTTGGTTTCAATGGAAAGTAACGCATAACCTTTGCTGCTTTCTTCTTTTTCTTCGCTGGATCCCATCTCGATGTTCCACAATGCATGCATGTTTGCAAGTTCTTTTCATCATCTCCCAAATACAACATACAATTATTTGGACAAACATCTATCTTGGTATAATTGAGGCCAAGTTTATTGATGATTTTCTTCGCCTCATAAAAAGAAGGAGGTAACTTCGCTTGTTCAAATGCGTCTCTCAATAAATCAAGTATCATTGTCATTGATTTGTCACTCAATTTGCACAAAACCTTTATGTGATACAATTTAATTAAAAATTCTAGTTTTGTGTATTTACTCCCTTCATACAGTGACTGATTTCCGTCATTAAGGAACTCATGAAAATCACTATGCTCCTCTCTTGTTCCTTCATTTAATTCTTCAGCACCATCCAATATTTCAGCACCACCCAATAGTTCTGATTCATCTAAGTTAGTGGCTGGCCTATGATGTCCAAATGCATCATTTATCATAGTGTTGATTGGATTTTCAGAACAAAACGTCTCTCGCACAACATCATTTCTAGAAGTAGGTGGTAATTCTTTCTCACCATGAAGATCCCAAACGACATAATTTTTGGGAAATGGTTTTGTAAGTAAGTGGTCCTTAACTATGTCTCTAGTTTCCCATTTTATAAACCCACATATAGGACATGGACACCGTACTGTAGAATCTTTCTTGAAAGCAAAGTCTAAAAATATATCCAAACCAATTCGGTATTCGGTTGTATTATGTAGTTTAGTGATCCAAGATTTGTCCATTAATAAAAATACCTAATAAGTTAAACAATGAAAATTTATAAACTGTGTAATCTAGCACAAGGTCATCACAAATTAATCATATACAAGCTATTATCAAGCTTTTAAGATATATTATAATTTAAACTATGTAACCTAACTAAACAAAAACAATAAACACGTTTAAGATATACAAAAACAAAGTAAACAAAAACAATCATATATGAATCAGTTCCAATAAAGTATGAATCAGTTCACATGTGAACGAGAACATGTTGTGAGGGAGACGTTTCATTTAAAGCTTGATAAAAGCATCATTTAATAGATATTAGAATGATTGAATTTTATCAAGCTTGATAATATCTATTATAAAGTATGATAAAAGCTTTGTTCTGAAAATCATTCTAATATTTAACAAAACGTCTCTCGCACAAGCATGTTGTGATGAAAATCTTTGTTAAATATTATGAATTTTATCAAGCTTGATAAAAGCATCATTTAATAGATATTAGAATGATATAATTTTATCAAGCTTTATTAAATGATGCTTTTATCAAGCTTTTATCATTCATACTTGTTCACATGTTTCATCATTTATCTAGTACAATTCAATCATTCTAGCACAAAGTCATCACAAATTAATCATATACAAGCTATTATCAAGCTTTTAAGATATATTAGAATCAGTTCCAATAATTTAATCACATGAATATTACATCTACCTCAAACACTACAATATCAAGCTAAACATTTATTAAGACCCTTCATACAACTATATAACTATTTACATACCCAATAAATCATCAACCAATGCCTTATCATATCAGTAATAGTTAAAAAAACGTTTTATTTATAATGTTCAACCTAAGAAACACAGCCACTACCATAATGCTCACCTCAATCAACATACATAAAACCACTATAATCATAATCAAGCAAACAATTCAGTACTCATGAAATAATCATAACTAGCAATAAAAAGTGACAAATATATGAGTTAATGAATGAAGCTTACTTGTGACGGGGGCTTTATATGAGATACTAGTGTTAACTGCGGCTGCGAACTTCACCGACGGCGGCGTTATATGAGATACCGATGTTAACTGCGACTGCGAACTTCTCCAGCGGCAAAAACAAACTAGTACAAATCACTTACCTATCACAAAACAAAGAAGAAGAACAATAGGAATAAGAAAATGAAAGAAACAAGGGGTGAAAAAGAGAACAAAATAATAGGAAACAAGATTGAAGTTTACTGTGACAACAAAGTTATCTGAGAAAGTGGCGATAACTGCGATAACGAACTTCACCGGCAAATGAAAGAAACAAGTATGAATCAGTAACTAATCACAGCTTACATGTGAACGAGAACATAAAGATAAAACAGTGAACTGCGACGGCAATGTTTACACGGCAAAATTGAATCAGAAACACGCTAAAACAAGAAACACGCTAAAACAATGTTTTCACGGCAATGTTTACCGGCAAGATTGAATCAGAAACTAGAACATAAAGATAATCAAGAAAATAAGAGAAACCTGGAAATAAAAAGTGGAGAAAATAAAAGGAAACAATAACGAAACTTATCTGTGAACGAAGGTCTTACCTGTGAACGATGGATTAACTTGTGAACGACGGTGAACTGCGACGGCAATGTTTACACGCTAAAACAGTGTTTACCGAACTGAAAATATTAACGCAGCTCCAAGAAGAAGAGAGAAAAATTGTGAAATTAGGTTTTGATAAATTTAAGCTCTCAACAAAAGGGGGAAAATTGGAAATTATCAAATTGGGAACTATGAAGAGGTTTTCATGGTGAAGGTTTGGAATTAATCAAATCTTCAAAGAAGAAAATTGAAAAGAAGTGAAGGGGTGGCTGTATGATACATAGAGATTTTGGTTGAAATAATTTTGTATTTTGTGAAAAAAGATATATAGGTATCGTTAGTTTTCTATGATAATTTGTTATTTTTATTTATTTATTTTTTGGTTTAAAAAAGTCTTATTTTATGTTTTAATTAGTGGACTTTATATACCTCTTCAATATAATATTAAAAACACCCTCAATTTAAAAAATTTCCGTGTTTTTTTATATATTGTAGCTTTTTATTAAAACCCCCTCAAATAAAATGCTACTATTTATCCTATTTTTTGTAGTGACTTAATTAATTTAATGTGTAATGATGCATTAATAGATTAAAAAAGAACTACCTTGTACCAAAAAAAAAAGGAACTACCCAATATAGTGATGATTGGAGTGAAATGCTATAAAACAATAATTAATGATCCAAGTTAAAGCTTGAAATGCTATAAAATAACAATAATGATCCAAGTTAAAGCATTGGTGAACCAAACAAACTTTTCAACTATGTTTTTTTATTTTATTATTACCTCAATTATTTACTAGCTAACACTCACTATTCCATTTTCCCTCAATTAATAACATCTATTTTGTTGTTTATTACTATGTCGTTTCCAATTCTTATTCAATTTCATTTTAAAATTTAGTCATTATTGATAACTAAATAATGACTTTAGAACTACTTATCAAATCAACATGCATGTCATCTAAAATCAAATTCGTGCTCATTTTAGTTTTTACACAAATATTATAAGATTTTGGCCATGGTGCTAAATATTTGTAGTCTAAATATTTTTTTTTATCATGATGAATTACTCCAAGACAATTGTCCCAAAAAAGAGTATTACATTCTAAGAAACACTACTAGATTAAACTTAAAGTTCCAAAAATATTATGAAGTAAAAAAAAAAAGGGGACAGAACCCTCATAAAAAAAACATATAAAAGAAAAAGAAAATAATTAAGCATAATAAAAAATAAGATAAATAAAAAACTAAAAGTTGGGAAAGTTTTAGAGAAAATTCTAAAAGAAATCAATATATCAGGACATATAAATTGAGCTTTTGTTAGAGACTTTAAATTGTATAGATAGAGAAGAAAAAACAATCATACTATTTGATAAATAAGAGAGACAAAAACTAACAAAAAAATCGAAGGGACATAAACCTCACAAGAAGAAAGAAACCAAAAAAGATGAAGCAAATAAAAAAATGGCTTAATTACAGTTTTGGTCCCCCTATTTTATTTTTTTTCACAGTTTTGGTCCCCCTATTTTAATCTTAATCAGTTTTAGCCCCCCTTATACAATTTTGCTTTTATGCGTCATATTTTTAATGATGTGACAAACATAGTGCTGATGTGTAAGAATCCACATATATTAACATTTTTCATGTCACTAATTATAAATAATTTATAATTTATAATAAAAACACAAAAATTAAAATAAAAAAATAAAAATAATTACAAAACAAAAAATAAAATTGTTACTGTTTGAGTCTATAAATAAGAAACAATGTTGTTATTGACAAGTTCTAAATTAATTCCAATTAAGTTTTCATTAAAACTTATGCTGATTCTGTACTTCAATGGTGAGAATGAGACTTGAGAAATTTGGTGTTGATTGTTTCTATTTTAGGGTTCTTGATTCTTATTTATGGAATCAAATGATAACAATATGATTTTCTATTTTATTTTTTGTTTTATAATAATTGCTATTTTATTATTTTAATTTTGGTATTTTTATTATTAATTTAAATAAATGTAATTACTGACATGAAAAGTGCTAATACATGTGGACTCTGACACATCAGCACTATGTTTGTCATGTCATTAAAAATATGACAAATAAGACTAAAATTGTATAAGAGGGACCAAAACTGATTAAAATTGAAATATGGGGACCAAAACTATGAAAAAAGCAAAATAGGGGGACCAAAACTGTAATTAAGCCTATAAAAATTCAAACCAAACAACAAACTAAAAAGATTGAGACTGATAAATTTGGGATAAAGTCCCACCAAGTAAATATGTGAAAAAGAAACTTTAAAAGAAATCAATATATCCACACAAAAATTTCATTTTCGTTAAATATAAGAGACCTTAAATTGCTTAGAGAAAAATATGTAGTTAAATTATCTGGTACGTAATTTTTAAAGAATGATATCACATGATTAAAAAAACAAAACCACTATATATATTATTTATTCTTAAAATGAAATATTTATTGGAAGAGATTAACCCCTTAAATGAAAATAAAAAATAAACAAATATGCGATACAAACCAATACAAATCTCATATTTCTAAACAACTTTTTTATGTTTAACATACATTAATATTAAATATAATCATATTTTAAAATAATATTCATCAATTATTTAACTGTATAAAATTATACTTATCATAATTATTAATTTCATTTGTGAAAATATTTTGAGTATATATTAATCGAGTTGCACGGGTTTATTTCTAGTTATTATTTGAGACCCTCTTTTCAAAGCATTTTGTACACATGGCATTATTAGAATGATTCTCTTCTCGTATGGTTTTGAGAACTAATAATTAATTTATTACAGAAGAAAAAGATAAGATCAATTAAAAGTAAGGCTTCGTTTGGAAGAAGGGAAAGAAAGAGGGAGGAAAGAAAATTACGCTTCCCAATGAATGAATTTGGACTAATGTTTGTCCAAATTCATTCATTGGAAAGCGTAATTTTCTTTCCCCCCACTTTCTTTCCTCTCAACCAAACGAAGCGTAAAAGTGGATTTTGACGAACGGAACCGTGACTTAAAATTCAATAATCAGAACCTAAATGAGAAGCGGTTCTTTCATTCCCAGATAACCAAAATACCAAATCGTTCATAATACATAAACCCTAAATCCTTTCAAATCCTACCAAAATTCCCAAATCGAAATCGAAATCGAAATCGAGAGGTCGGAACCCTAGGCTAGGCACGGAATAACGAACATTATCGATCATGTCGTCATCTTCGTCTTCTTCTTTGTATTCGGAATGGAAGGAAATTGAGAAAGTACATAATCTATATCGAATAATGTTTGGGGAATCTTTCGCTGATTTTCCTCCTCCTCCTCCACCACCACCTCCTTACTCTTTTAACGTTCCCCAAAGACCCTCTAAGCTTCCTCATCCTTCTGTCATAACTCCACATCCACTCATTCCAGATGTTTATGTTGCTTCCGGTCGTAATCTTGATGATCTTAATGATTCTGAGTCCCTCTTCCTTTACACGAGAAATCTCGTACCTGGTTTTAAATCTCACGACCAAGACGTCGTTTTCTCTGTTCAGGTATAATCAATTAATTAATGCAATGCAATTACTTTTTTATTTTTATTTTTAATTTTTATAGATATAGATATATTAATTAATAATGAATCAATTGTGTGTGTGTGTGTGTTTTTTTTCAGGATGAGGATGGTGGTACAGTGGAGTACAGAGAATGGGATCCATATAAATCAAGATTGGCTGCCGCTATTCTTTCTGGTGCAAAAAATATTTGGATCGTAAGTTTTAGTTCGTTTGAAATTATGTATGCATGCATGTTTTAAATCAATCCAATTTGTCTGTCTTATGGCCTATGAAGCACGGACACTGACACGACACGAACATTGATACGTTGCCACAGATAATTTTTTTGAGATATAATTCAATGTAATTATAAGTGACGTGTCGGTGTCGGACACGCCTAAACTGAGGAGTGTCGGACGCCTAATCTGAGGAGTGTCAGAGCTTCATATAGGTTATTGTTGTTGCTGCTAGCTAACTATCCACTCATTTATGTGATTTATCCATATGTTTTGCAGAAACGTGGTTCACGTGTACTTTTAATCTTATCACGAGATGATGCTCAATTTGGAATCACACTATCACATGTCTCTGATATTGTTGGCTCTGTCAGTCTTCTTTCTTCTTTATTATTTCTATATTACATATTTGTCGATTTATTATTAATTATTATTATTCTATGTTTTGTATGCCACAGGAAGGCATGGTATATGTAGTAGAGGAAACTAATTGCAACTCTCTTCTACACATGGCAGAAAATCGGTCCAATATTGTACCAATTTGTTACGGTTTTACCTATTTTGCTGCATACGAATATAACATGCTTATTAATTTGGTGGATGTAGTGTTTGCTGCTCCTAATCCTGATAGTCGACAAGAGGTAGCTTTCCCCCTCTCTTTTAATCTTGTGTTTTGAATCTCTTGATAATTCTTATTTTCTATATTACAAAGTTTTTTCTTGGTCATCTTTTCCTTAAATGATTAGCCTTAAAAAGTAGTCGATGATGTTTTATAAATATATCTTCAGATTTTTTACTTTGATTGAAATTAAAGTGGAAAATCTCACAGAAACATTGGAGCTAAATTAAAATTTTATTGAAAGAAGGATGGAGGAGAGACTCCTTAAATTTTTAGAAATCATTTTGGAGCCAAATAATATCAGAAAGTATAGAACCCAACTATTGACAACACGGAGGACATGACACAGTTCATTAGTCTTACAGTAATTTTGCCTGTATATACACTGCATTTGATATCCATTATAGGTTGATTCCTTTTTACATCTGTTGTTGTCTTCATTTGTCAGGCCACATCGACATGTTTGAATGCTACGTATTTTCTTAAAACTGGTGGACATTATATGCTTTATGTCCAGGTTTTTTTTTCTTCTTATTATATCTTGATGTATATTCTTTTGATAATATTTTATTCATGAACTTTTTGTGAACCATGTTACAAACCAGTGTAAATGACAGGGCAATTGCACTGAATCAACAAACCAAGGCGATGGCGTGTTTAAAACCCTGAGCAAAGAGAAAAAGGTTCAGTTCCAGCGAAAGGAGCGAGTCACTTTGGAACCTTTTGATGGAGACCATGTGTATGTTAGTGGTGTTTTTCGCACGTTGGAGGTGTGTATGTTAGTGCCAACAATTAGTCTAAGAATATATTTTAGTCTATTACATTTCTATGGCCAAACTTTAAAAATGTGGTTGAAGTTTTAAATATTCATATCAGTGGTCATACTTCTATTTTAAGTTGCGACGTGGTGTTAATCTAAGTAACGGGGAAGCAGGGGTATCTTGTAAGAAATATGCCCCACCAACTACCATCCATTTTTAGGTACATATATGATATACATTCCATTGTTTCCCTAAATCGTCAAAATTGAATGGCCCCTAACCCTTAATTTTTTGTAAGTTGAATTGTCTTGTGAAGATAAGTTCCTGCTACTACATTGATGTTTTTGTGGAAAGTTTTTATACAACTGTTCAGAGATTGTTTTATATTGTTCTAGTCAACTAATTATGTGTAGTTCAATGGCTGAGCAATGATGATGTTTTGTTGTTTGGTAGGAAAAGAACTTGAATTGATTTGATTGTCATGAAATGAGTGGTTCTCCAAACCCTGTGTCCAATTTCACCTTTGTTTATTCATCATTGAAATAAAAGTAGTCTTATATGGTTATTTATCCAACTTAGGTTGATGAGATTGATAAAAGTTGTCTAGTGAGCATCAAGTTTGCGACATCACAAGATATACATGGGTACCTTTTTTTTTTTCTTTCATTTTTTCGCTAATCCAACTTTTGGTTCTTAATGAAAAGTGAGTTAACTGAATTTTGGCTTATTTGATTTCTTGAATTTATGATTGTAGGGGTGTTAGGAGGCCTGTTACATTATATGAAAAGCTTAAGGTTAACTTAATTTTATGTACTTCATTCACTTCTTAATTTTTTCGTCTCTTATTCATTATTTTTGTCTTTTTCCTAAGACTTTAACCATTTGATTCTCTTCTTTTTTGAAGGACCTACCCAAATATATGTTGTTTGAATCGTCATACGGATACGCTCTCTTCGAAGTTTTTGGCATGCATAATATTGAGACACATTATATTGCCACCGAGAAATATATCCAAAACTTCAATACAATCTTTCGCTTTGTTGCTTGTTATGCTTTTGGGTCTACTGATGAAGCTTTGAAGTACCTCAACGCTATAAAAAATAGTATGTTTCTCACACTGTCTATTTTTTATTTATGAATTGTTGTATTTAAGCAGCAATGCTAATGCTTATGTTGTTTGTAGACACACTGCCCGAGAAATTGTTTGAGTTCCTGGATAAAAATCTTCCATCACAGAGGATGGAGGGTGGTGAACATTGTTATTCACTTGTCCTTTCTAACATAACTATATCGGGAAAAATAGTAAAAGCCAAAATTGCTTGCTCATCAAATGTGATTCACATTGACATTGCTCGTGGTGTGCGGATGAATATTGACAAATTCTTCAAAAAATTGAAGGTTTGTGTTTCTTGTAATCTTATATTTTGATTCTTGATAGTGGCTAGCTCCTCTAAATATTCATTTATGTCATGTCTTTTTAGCCAGGGGAATTGGAAGAAGCCCAAGTAAATCTCGCACGATCTTACTGCAAGCAAAAGCGTGATTCACCAAATGAAGGTAGTTTACCAAAGAAGAGAGGTGCTTCTTTGGTTAGTTCTCCGACCAGGCAAAACCCAGAGAGAAAGGCCCGGGCAAATACCAAAACTAAGTGAGGTACTAAAATCTCTCCAGTTCTATCCAATGCATGCTTACATATCTAGAAATTTCCTGGTTGAACTTGCGGCTCAAGTTCATCAGATAGTAGATAGATGTGTATGTGTAGTTTGGATGTTAAGTATTGATAGCCTTTTAGATGAGATGCATGTAAGATGTGGAGAATTTTGTAACAGTTGTCGTCTGATAGAGGCAATGAGGATTTGACCTGAAAAGTTCTATAACAGAATACAGGTTAGTGGGGTGACTGCTTTATTGAATGAGTTATTTCAGGACCAGGCCATGCTGGTGGTTGCTGCTTAGAAATAGAATGACAATTGAGCAATTCTATAACGTAATGGTTATTTTCCCAATTCCCCCAAACATGCATAGAAATAGAATGACAGTTCAAGGTTTTTTGAAGAACCACAATTAAGTCTTCGTAGCATAAAAAACATCAACCTGAATCGTTGGACTTGACTCCATTAACGAGTGTAACATCCCAACACAAATCCATCTACAAAGTACAAATGTGAACACTATTGAGTTATAACTTATAATTCATAGCTCCCTGCATATTTGATGTATCGAAACTGAATACATGTGCAAACCCATGTTTGCAATCAACTCAACAGGCTGACAAGCTTAATGAATCCTACTTTGAGGAGGTGAAACCTAGCTCTTTCTAGCCGGATCTTAGCACCAATGAGGGGATCTCATTCACATCCATCAGTCTTCAGTATTTGGAAATTTGAAGCTAATTTATTTTGTACTTTTGTTTTGTTTTTGAAACGATAAAAATGAGAATACTCATAATAGATATTCATTTTAGAGGACAAATTGTAAGCATTGGCAATCGCTACATTGTTCTGTCATGTCTTGAACTGCAAAATAATTCTGACCGTGTTGTAAAAATTTGTGGTCCTCTATCTTTGGTTTTGATAGTTATTGCTGGCCATTGTACTTGAATTTTCGTAAGTAATTGCATTAGTAATTAGAGTAATGTATGTCTATGTTTCAAAAGAGTTTTTATCCTTAAATGACATGGAGGTATTATTTTTGGTGCAGGGTGCATGGTGCATCGCAGCTTTGGATGCAGAACATTTTTTGCAAGGGCTTGGTTGGTTTACAACAGGAGAAGACTGATTGACTAGCTTAGGGGTCTCCAGAATTCAGAAGATGCTTAATTAGAAGCAATGTTTGATATACTCTGCTATAATCTTTATTTGCTCGTTCTTATTCAAAAATTGATGACAGAGTTAGACTTGCATTATTTTAGAAGCTTACAGACATGCGTATATTTGTTATGGAGGTATTATCATTGGGCTGCACATTAGCGAGTCCGGCTCGCCCTATGTGGGCTAATGGACCTGCCCGACTCATTTCATTTTATATTTTTCTTGTTTATTCAATCGCTTTTATGTCTTTTTGATATATTCAATATCTTTTTTAAATATAATTTAAAATATTGAATATTTTTGTATGAAGAATATTTAATACTTTATATCTCAAATTGTGTAATATTTTATTATGAAAAAATGCTTAATAATTGACATAGGATAATGCAACTATACAAAGTTGCAAAAAATGAAGACAAAAATTATCACATGGAAATAGGAGAATTTTTTTTAAGTTTGATGCTATGTTTAAATCATTTTTCAATAATCATAACACATGATTGTCAATAATAAGAACAAATAGTTTTAAAATAAAATGTCATATCAATTAAAATAACATCAGTTTAGACTGTTCGTGTCTCATGTTTAATCCAGATATTCCTGAAGCTGCGGTGTTAAAATTGATGTATGATTCTATTATTATATCAATTATAAATTACATTTAATAAATTTTCAGTTATGCATATATGTAATTGTTTATTAATTTTCCTTTCAATTTTTTTTAGAACTTATGAAAAGAATAATTTTCTTATACAAGTTTCTGTTCATCTCTAAAATTTTCCATCACGATCTACTTAAAATCACGCCTATGGGAAATATTGAGACACTTCTAGAATGTCAATAAGTAAGACAATTTTCTTTTACAATTTATAGATATTTTATTATTATTGTTGTTGTGATTATTATTATTATTATTATTATTATTATTATTATTATTATTATTATCATTATTATTTCTTTTACTAAAGCACTTTGACAAATATCAATGTGAATAAATTGTATGAATTAATGATTTTAATCATGGATGAAATCAAATATATTGATGATGGTATTTGGTGGTATCAGTCGTGTCAAAAACATAATATATAAGTAGATCCTGGCATAGAGTACTAATGCAAGCAGTGTCAAAGACATACATCAAAAGTAGTTCCACGGTAAGCACCTAGAATTTTCATTTAAAAAATCAATTTTCATAGATTAACTATTTCATCTTAACTTATTAAATCTATAGATTAACTTTTTCTTCTTGATTTATTACTATCAATAATTTCGTGTACTAATAAGTCTAATACTCTATATTTTCTAATTTTTATCATTGTAATTCATACTTTATATTTTTCTAATTTTTATTTGTGCAATTCATAATTTATATGTTCTAATTTTTTATCAGTGCGATTCACAAGTTCTTATAACAAAGTTTGATGAAACAGTAGAGGAGAAGATCAAAAGATAGAATTGTTTTAGATGTCATAGATCTATGCTCACATAAAGTTGATGGAATATCAGTTAAGAGAGCTTACCTTGAAGGAGCTGATTTATCCACAATCAAATATATGAAGACCAATATAAAAATTAAGAAAGATTAGATAAATTTATGATCGTCAAACAAAATATTTTCATTGTTTAATTTTAATGCATTATTATGTACTTTTTTTATTAACAATTTTATTCAATTTTGTTATTTAGTTTAATAGACTGATGCTTTCACTCATTGATTATTATGGATTATTACTCATATTGATAGAATTAATCATAAATTTGTTTGGTGACTGTTAGCCCATATTTTTATTGAAGTAAAAATATGTTCTAAGTGCATGAATAAAGTAATTACGTTTAATTACATAATTATTTTAATAATTAATTAAATGTGTTTGGTTTTAGAGCCAATGAATTTAATGATCAATCATGCATGAACATGTAATAAATGTTCTATTATTGAACATTTCTTCTAAAACTGTGTATTCTTCAGGATCTTTCGATTTGGTCGAAGCTTCAATAGGGTCGAAGTGTTCAGCAGTGCAGAAGGAAAGAGTGGACTTAGCAAAATATTCAGGAAAAACATTGTTACTTCGACTTCGATGGATACAACGGCTAAATCAGAAGATAAGAAGGAATTCAAATTCAAAATACGTGTCAAAGACACGCGTCCTCTCTGTAGTTTCTTAGGCGTTATTAGCAGTTAGGAATTAGTGTATATAAATAGTTTAGTTATGTGATCGAGCAAAGGGTCACAATCATTATACAAAATCCTCAAGAAAACTCAAAGTACCCATGTCAAAGCGAGAAACGAGTGCTCGAAGGAGAATGTATGTTATGTGAACCATTTTCATTCTGTAATCATTTACATTTGAATGCAATTTACAGTTTTTAATCTTATCCCAATTGCTTTTACTTTCGACTCATTCTCTCCTTCTGTTTATTCAATTGAATAAACATTCTTTCTTGCACTTCAAGTCATATAAAACATAAAAAACCACATTTTTTATAAACATAAGAACAATAATGAATACTATTTACTTTGAAAATATAAACAAAAGCACTATGTCCCGAGATTTACTAGTTGATCTCTCTTGTAATAATCAAACTAGCGTTGTTTACCAAATTTCACAGTAAACAGTGACATATATTGTTTTCGATAATACATTTTGATTATTTTCAAATGTGCTTTAATACTCTCTCCATTCCTTTTTATTTATCATTTTTAAAAAAATATTTGTTTCTAATTGATTTGTCGTTTTGACAATTTAGGTTATATTTTACCTATTATACCTTCTTTTCTAATTTTTTTTAACAAAGTTTGTTTGTTTTTTTTTTTTTACATAAAGTTTGCACCAAAAAAAATAAAAGTTTGTTACAATTTTTTTATTTGGTGGTTTTAATTTTTTTGAAAGAGAAAGTATTTATATTTTGATGTACCAAAAAAAGCAAAGAGAAAGTGTGTGTGCAAAAAAATAGGAATTTATTGGTGGATTAAAATTATGATATATATATTTTAAAAAGAAGGGTATAATTGGAAAATACGTTGCAAAAATACACCTTCCTAATTTGATCTTTTTCTTTCTTTCTTTCTAAAACGACAAATAAAAAGAAATGGAGGGAATATCAATTAAGAGACATATTTTTTTTTGTAAGGATTAAGAGACATATTGTAGCCGTTTGTTATAGTTTTTTTTTAAAAATAATCACTTTTTATAAAATAACATATGTTTGTTATACTACCTCCGTTCCTTTTTACTTGTCGTTTTAGAAAAAAAAGACCAAAATAGGAGAGTGTATTTTTGCACATAAATTTCCTATCATGTTCTTTTTTAAATATATATCATATTTTTAATCCACCAATAAATTCATACTTTTTCACAAACATTATCTATTTAAAAAAAATTGTAACAAAATTTTCTAAAAACAAACAAAATTTGTATACAATAAAAAGAGGGTATAATAGGCAAAATATAACCTAAATTACCAAAACGACAAGTAAAAAGTTGAAAATGAGTTGTTTGCTATGCTGTATGTGAATGATGTTTCTCCGGAGAGAAGATTTTAAAGTTGAAAATTTATCTAGTATAAATTAAACTGGTATTTGCAATTTAATTTGTGTAAAATATATTTCTGTGTGGGATTAAATATATATCATATTTTTAATCCACCAATAAATTCATACTTTTTCACAAACATTATCTATTTAAAAAAAAATTGTAACAAACTTTTCTAAAAACAAACAAAATTTGTATACAATAAAAAGATTATATTGTTTCAACAAAAAAATATTATACAAAATTTAGTCAATAAAATAAAATAGAAAAGAGGGTATAATAGGCAAAATATAACATAAATTACCAAAACGACAAGTAAAAAGTTGAAAATGAGTTGTTTGCTATGCTGTATGTGAATGATGTTTCTCCGGAGAGAAGATTTTAAAGTTGAAAATTTATCTAGTATAAATTAAACTGGTATTTGCAATTTAATTTGTGTAAAATATATTTCTGTGTGGGATTATATATATATATTGAGTTTAGTATCAAGTGATTTGTGAGTTCAAGTTAGTATCTTAGTATAATAACTATTATGTATTTCCTGAAGAACTCACATTATTCTATGTGAATTCCATAAGAATTCAAATTCCATAAGAATTTACATAAGGATTGATTCCAGAAGATTTGAGACATGATTCTTGAAGAATAAGAAATTTAATATCAAGCATCCTTAAAAGATTGCGTTACAATCCATTTAAGAAAATCTTTGTTATATAGTTCCTGAAGAACTAAAAGTTTGTTATATAATAAAGCATCCCTGAAGGATAGCTCAACGAAGTTTAATTTTTTTTTATTGTTTATGAAGATTTGTCGTATAGTTTCTAAAGAATTAATTAATAATTTAATAAATCCCGGAAAGATTGCAATTTTTTTTTATGATATTCCTTGTTTATGTAAGAATTAATTATGATTTTTCTTGCACTTTATTTATTATATTGTTATTAGAGTATTTTATATTTTTTGGTCGAGACCAGGGTGTCCACCGCATTTAGAGTATTTTATTTTGATATAACGGTTCGAGATGATAATATAAAAGATTTTATTAAGTCATCAAAGTTCATTGACTCCATTTACAAGGATGAATGTCACACTATTGGAGGTCAGTTGTGTATTTATTTATTTATATATTTATTTTCTTGTGACTTACTATTATTGCTTAAAAGGAGAAAATTGTTTTCAATACTATTAACTCATATTGAGAATGGCTTAGTTTCTTTATTTTTCCTACATGGATTTTGACAATTATTATGATATATATGAAAGTTTAATATATAATTGAGTTATATATCTCTGCAAGAATTTGGTTAAAATTATATACTACAAAAATATTGAAAGCTTCAAAAGAGCTAATATGTAAAATACTCTAAATGCTTCAGAAGAACTAAAATTATATACTACAAAATTATTGAAAGTTTTAGAAGAGCTAATATTTTAACTTAGAGAAGATATTGATGCAATTGAAGCACAAATTTTTGTAAACCAGAAGTTTACAAATCATATTAAGTTTGTCTTTGGTAAGACCGGTTTGGTCATCCCGAATCTATTATGATGCGAAAAATATTTTTTTTTATTGGATATGTATTTGTCATACCCTAATTTTGCCCCATGATATTTTTCACTTTTGTTTTTTTAGAAAAAAGTCAACAAAATCCCTTTTTGATTTAAAAATCAATGTTGACACAAAAAACACATGGAATTATTTTTCTTGCATGATTTTGCATAAGCATGATCATAAATGAAAATTTTTTACCATTTTGCCCTTGCATTATTTTTATTTCTCATTTATCATTTTTTAACTAGTTACTTGCATTTCAAGAAACCTTTCAAAAATCAAATTTCAATTCTTTTTTCTTCTATTTTTGATCCATAAATATTTCATATAATCATATTTCATCATGCATATTTTTATTTTTGTCATATTTATTTTATTTTTATTTTATTTCGTATATTATTTTTATTTGTGTTTTATTCAAAAAAATCAAAAGAGGTACAATAATTTCTCCAATCTTTCTACACCTCATCATGGAATAGAAGATTCCATTTCTTTCTTACCACCTCATAAAAAAAAATGGTACAAGTTGATACAAAAAATAGTACAAAATATCTTAAGGAACAAAACTCCATTTTACCCTCACTAACTCTCACAAACTTCCATTTACCTACCCTAATCCCTCCTATATATAGAAGCATTGATTTCTGAACCCTAGGTTGGCAAAGAGAGAGCAAAACGGCGCTACTGTAGCACCAAGAACAACAACCCATTTTTTCCATTTTTGATCAAAATTTGAAATCCATTAAAACCTCTTTCAAACTTCAATTTCTTTATCAAAAAAGCTTCCAAACACTTCCAGAAACTCAACCCAGCTCCAAATCGCAATCAAAACGACCCATAAATGCCATGAACAAACCTCAAAAAGCTTGAAACTAAGGGTAATGGATAGAGAGATTCAGGGCACCATTTGACATGATTTTTGCTCCCCTGTATTCGCCAGGACCTCATGAAGCTTAACCCACGACCAATTTGAGCCAATTCGCCCTGAATTGGGATTTGCCATTTTTGTGGTCGTATCGTTTTTGCTTCGTATTTACTTTCTCAGGCACAATATCAAGAAACTAAGGTCGGATTCGGATTCTACGCAAGATTTCGAGTGGAATAGTGTACTTACTCGACGGTTTCGTGGAGGTTTTGGAGCTCCGGTGAAACCACCGTCGCCGGCGACGAGAAGAAGCTCGACGGAGAAGAAGGTTCACGTTGTGCTCTGTTTCAGGCAAGTTTGAACTCCTGCTGTTTGATCCGTTCCTTTCATCTCGTCCGTTGATCCATTTGTTAAAACGGAACCGTCAGATCTCATTTAAATGAGATCTGACGGTGGTAAAGCGAGGGATCACAGTACGCGTGCCACACTGAATCATTATTGTTTGACTGAGTTTTTTTGTTGACTCTGCATACGGGCTTGGGCCCCTGGGTCCAGAATCACTATCTGCACCCCATTATTTTTACTACCCAGTTTAATTTGCACCCCCCCAAAATGACTTAAGTGATTTTTTTTAGCTTATTTGCAAAAGCACTTTTGTGGACTTTAACTTAATTAAGTTTTTGGTTCACATATTTATGCTAAAATTAGTTAAGTCATGTTTGACTACTTTTCAAAACTTTTTCAACTTATCTTCATAAGTGATTTTTGAATTAAGTGATTTTGTTCATAAGTGCTTATTTGAGATTTCATTAAGCTCTTTAGCTTATTTGATCCAAAGTTTTGCACAAAATTAATTCATACACAGTAGTCACTGTGTACAAACCTTTCCAAACTTTTTCAACTTATTTTCATAAGTGATTTTCCCATTAAGCTATTTTGTGCAAAAGTGCTTATTTAGGGTTTCAAGAAGCTCTTTAGCTTATTTGACCTTAATTTTTACACAATATTGACTCACATACAGTAGTCACTGTATACAATCACTTTCAAACTTTTTCAACTTATTTTCATAAGTGATTTTCCAATTAAGCTATTTTGGGCAAAAGTGCTTATTTAGGGTTTCAAGAAGCTCTTCAGCTTATTTGACCCTAATTTTTACACAACATTGATTCACATACAGTAGTCACTGTATACAATCATTTTCGAACTTTTTTCAACTTATTTTCATAAGTGATTTTCCAATTAAGCTATTTTGTGCATAAGTGCTTATTTAGGGTTTCAAGAAGCTCTTTAGCTTATTTGACCCTAATTTTTACACAACATTTGTTTCAATACAGTAGCTTTAGTGTATGAATGTTATTTTGCTTTTCCAACTTATTTTCATAAGTCATTTTAGCTTAAGTTACTTTTAGCTTATTTTAATAAGTGCATAAGTAACCCAAATTACTTCTTTAAGTACTTTTGGGTCACTTTCTCTTGCACATATTTTTGTCTAACTTTAATTAGCTTAAATCAATCATGTTAGCTTATGTTTGTTGGTTTATTGTATATTTATATATATTTATTTAATTGCTCGCAATTTAATTTTCATATCATATTTAATTCATTGCTTCCTACATGTTTACTTAACATTACATTCATGCATTTTATATCATTTTGATTCATACTCTTGCATTTATATCTTGTTCATTTTGTGAACTATTTCATTATTATTGTTGTATATGCAACTATGTCTGCTCTGGTTCCTTTTTCTTTTTGACTTTTATTTTCATAATAAATTAATCAAACTCTTCACAATAATGCGAATGAAAAAGGGAGAATCTGGCGTTTGCCTCTTTCATCCCCGAGTTAACTTGGTCGCCGGTCGTTTGACTAGTGTTCATGAGTTAACTCTCATTCTAAAAATAAGCATTAAAAACAACCAACTTTCGTCTTCTCTTTTGAAATTCTTTTCATAATAAATTAAAGGTTCTTCATAACAATGCGAATGAAAAAGGGAGAATCTGGCGTTTGCCTCTTTCATCCCCGAGTTAACTTGGTCGCCGGTGGTTTGACTAGTGTTCATGAGTTAACTCTCATTCTAAAAACAAGCGTTAAAAATAACCAACCCTCGCCTTTTCTTTTGAAATTCTTAATCAAATTAATTAAAGGTTTTCATAATAACGCGAATGAAAAAGGGAGAATCTGGCGTTTGCCTCTTTCTTCCCCGGATTAACTTGGTCGCCGGTCGTTTGACTAGTGTTCATGAGTTAATTCTCATTCCAAACAAAGCCGATGCTAAAATTAACCCCACATATTCAAACCTCTTTTCAGAAACATGGATATACGCTTTATCCATTCCTCTGACACATACACAGCTTAAGCCTCCAAGTGTAGCATACAAGCGTCGTTGTATCAGCGGAATGCGAGTTAAGCCACATCCGTTAATCAAACCCTCTTTTTAACAATGGATACGCGTTTTATCTATTCCTCTGACGCACACACAGCTTAAGCCTCTAAGTTGAGCATACAAGCGTTGTTGTATCAGCGGAATACGGAATAAACGTTATCCACTAAAACCAACCAACCACACAAACATTTTTTACCAGAACTACGTGAGTTTTGAGTTTCCCATTGCACCGGGGAATACGTAGGAGCGGGCTCCTACAACCGTCAAACTCAATTAATAAAAACTTTATTTTCTTTTAATTTATTTTGGAAACGAAGTAGAGATTAAGTAAGAGATAAAAGGGCAATTTATTTCAAACCTACGCAAACGAACCCCAAACCACCTAAACGGTTCCCATCGAGTACGATGGATGCGAGGGGTGCTAACACCTTCCCCTCGCATAACCAACTCCCGAACCTAAACAAAGGTTTTCGTGATATTTTCCTTTCCCCTCACGGGATAAATAAACGTCAATGGCGACTTCATTGTTATAAAATGGAAGTGATTTTCCAGCCCGCTACAGCTGGCGACTTCACTGGGGACGATAGAGAGTTAAGCCCAGTTTAGTTGGTTTGCTTGTTTGTTTGCTTTGCCAGGTTTGCAATATCTCGCTATATCTTTTATTTTTCTGTCAATTATATCTGCTTGGATTGGCTGTTTCTCTTCTTCTACTCCTTCTTTTTTCTTTCTTTGCCTATGGGGCGTGGACACTGTGTGAAGCTCTATACCCGAGCTTGAGAAAAACTTAGGATAAGCTAGGGGTCTTTATGATGGGTCGCCGGTCGTTTGACTAGTGTTCTCCACGTGATCACCCCGCCTAGAGTAGATCTGATTTGAGAATGTCGGGTCGCCGGTCGTTTGACTAGTGCTCGTCGGCGTTTTCATCGTTGGATCCGTGACTCTAGGGACCTTTACTATCCGGTCTAGAACCAAACCTTGTTATTAGGGACCTCTATTTAGAACCCGAGAGATTCCTCTTTGGACGCGTTTGCCGTGCAATAACGGCATCGTTTCCAAAGAGGTGATCCTTGATTTAACCATGTTAAACTTAGAACAACATGTGAGAGGGATGGGTTACAGGTAACTTTGAGCCTTTCGACCTCAGAAATAATATTTGAACCTCTGCTTCACTGTGACAAAATCTGCTACGGAAGTGCATCCATGCATCCATGCACTCATGCATTCATTCATAAAAATTCATGATAAAAACTTTTTTGCATAACATTTGCATAAAAAATAAAATTATGAAACATAAGAACTTTTTACATGCATTTGCATTCACACAAAAGATCGTTATCTCATCCTCGCCCATTCACATTAACAGCTTCATCCCCGACATTGATACCGGACTCCAAGCTTTGAGAGGCGATATGGACCAAGTGACCGACAAGTTGGACCGTATTTTGGAAATGCTAGCTAGTCTTGGCTTGCCTTCACATCAAGCTATGAGAGTGGATGATGCAACCGTAGGGGCAAATCTTTCAATTGACCCCTCATTGTCAAAAGTGGTATGGCCTTCATGCGGCTCATCTTCCGGATATACTTTTGCAGCTGCTCAAGTCACCCAAGAGCCAATGGCCACCAACACTGGATTCATGGTTGGTCAGCCGAGAACTCATCAAGTCCAACCCGGGTTTGCTATGCCTCAAAGTCCCGAAGATCACATGAATGGTCATCAAGGTGATAACTCAAAGGGAAAATCTGTTGCATCCCCGAGTGAGGAGACTCGCCGAAAGTTCAAGGCAATAGAGGACAAGCTAAGGATGATGGAATCATTCTTGCCCAACAATGTCAGCCCACCTCACTCTCACTCTCGCCCAACGGTGCCTGCTCGCACCCCATGCTTCAATCATCCAACAGTTGCTCAACCTCAACAATCCCAAGGGTTTCCAAAACAGGCAATACATACGCCTTTGAATCATCCCCAGTCAGAACAGTTCGCACAGAACTTGGGACATCAGCAGAATCAGCCAAGGGCCACTAAAAAGAGAAAAGTCTTTGATTCCATCCCAATACCTTATGGGCAGCTTTTTCCACATTTGGTGCATAATAGGATGGTAATCCCAAGAGCTTTAAAGCTGATAACTGCGCCGTTCCCTGTTTGGTATGATCTCAAAGCCAATTGTGAGTATCATTCTGGGGCTGAAGGGCATACTATTGAAAGTTGCAGAGCCTTTAAACATGAAGTTCAGAGACTCATCGATAAAAAACTATTGACTTTCAAGGAAGATGGGGCAAAGGCTGTTACTCCCCAAAATGGTCCGACATCACCAACTCAAACATCATGCCTCCAGTACCCGTATATGGCAGCCGCACAACATCAGCAACCCCAGGGGTACTCATCCCAAATGCCTGTGAATCTTGTGCCTCAAAGAACCCAGCAAGTACAACATACCCAGCGGCGAGCTAAAAAGGCCTTTGATCCAATTCCTGTGTCATACAGTCAGCTTTTGCCATATCTGGTGCATAATGGGATGGTGACCCCAATAGCTTCATTACCAAGGAACCCACCTTTCCCTGCTTGGTATAACCCTAAGGCCAAATGTGCATACCATGCTGATGCCGAAGGTCACTCTACGGAAAATTGTAGGGTATTCAAAAACAAGGTTCAAGAGCTTATTGATAAGAAACTGTTGAGTTTCAAAGAGGGAGGGCCCAACCGTGAAGGATAATTCATTGCCAAGTCATGCAGACCCTTATGAGGATGCCAAGCAAGAGTTCAAGGATTGAATCAAGCTGCAAAATTATCATTTAGGCTGTTTCCCTTTTGTATTTTCCTTTGTTTTGCTAAGTATTTACTTACAGTTAAACTTTGTTTGTTTGGAATGTTAATCTTAATGAAATGATAATGCATGTTTTGAATCCATTCTTTCATGTCCATTCACTTTTCTCTCTTCTACTTCACAAAAGCAAAAATATATATACTTCTCATTTTACTTCTTTCTTTATCATTTCTGTTTGAACAAAGATTGGAGAGAGGATGATGAAAAACAAAAAACCAAGTTGCTACAGTATGCTTTCGAATAGAACTTTGTTGATGATGTAAGGCATTGTTTCTAATTCCCAAACACTGGAGAAATAAGGGAGATAATCCGTAGTCACCCCCTTTTTGAGCCTAGAAGTTGGTGTTTCTTTCTATACGAAAAAACCCGCAATTTTAACCCGGGGCAGGGTAGTGTTCAATTAATTCGACCATGCGTTCGAGTTTTAAGAGAAAAGCAAAAAAGACCAATAAGGTGTTCCTCATCACCCACTTGCAAAGGCAGTCACAATTCGCCAAACAAAATACAAAAAAAAAAGAGAAAGAAAAACCCGCTAAGTCAAAACCTCAAAATGGCTTAGGCAAAAATTAGGGTATCCCGCTAGGCTAAAAATGCAAAAGAACAGTCTAGGCAAAAGTTAGGGATTGAAAAATAAAAAAAAAAATGCAAAAAGCAAAGGTCACCAAGATTCATGACAAAACAAAATCATGTGACCAAAACAATAGGCCAATGTGACTGCCACAACAAAGGGGAAACACATCCTCGGTTCCCGAACAATCACTATCTCAAAAAACCTCTTGGGACTTAAACTTGTGAGTTGAGTTAATTGAACGTAGGACTGAAGATCATCACGAAGAATGGGGTGGGTTAAAATAAACTTTGAGCCTTATATCCTTTTATTCAGAAACCGTGAACCAGGCCACGTTATAACCCTCAAAAGACCTAATTGAAGCAAGGTTTAGCTTGAAAGCATACGGTAGCAAGGTTGTGTTAACCTGACTCACAAAGATCTTTTGTTAATACCATACTCTCACACTTTCTTCCACAATATACATCCATTGTGCATAAATACCATCTCAACTTCAATTTCAAAACTTGCATTATAATTGCATTAGAATTACTATTTCAAGCAAACAGGTTTATCTGCAAGTCTGCACTTGACAATAAGGAAGTTCCAACTCTGAGCTGTTACCAAGCAATCAAGAAGAACCTTGGAGTAATCTGGAGCAGCTATCTCGAGACTTCACTTAATCATGGGGCACATCCCTTAGAAAGGTCATTCGGCATGGACAGAGTGTCCTAAGATCGCATCATGGAAAGCGGTATCGAAACTCAATTTTCAAGGACCTAACAAATCAGATCAAGACACTCCTAATCAGGGGCAAATCATCTTGGGAATCAGCCAATCAGGAGCAAACCCTTACGACTACGGGGTAGATCACCTGAAGATCCTGATGGCTCAGCCAAACATGTTCCAAGGATGGATCAATCTAGGGGCAAACCACCTTGGAGTTCTGCCAATCAAGAACAAACTCTTGTGACTAATGACAGATCACCTGAAGACCATGCCGAGTCGGTCAAACATGTTTCAAGAATGGCTCAATCTAGGGGCATACCTCTTAGATGGGGAGAACCAAAATTAGTAAGTTGGCCGAAAGTCAAGGCAAAGCACTTCAAATGCTCAACTGACTAGAGCAAGATAAGATACACAAGGGCAGGTTCTCCCTATATCTTCCAAGCTACTCAAGCAAAGCCTGATGAACATCTGCAACCATTGGATTCAGAATTGGTGTCGGGGATTAACTTCAAGCAATCATCCCACGAAAGGCCATGATACCATCTCCAATCATTCACCACCCACCATAGGGGCACTAATCATTGTCATGCATTAGCCATGTCATTTCATTCATGCAAATAATCGTCATGCATTAGTTATGTCATTTCATTCATGCAAATAAGTGTCATGCATTAGTCATGTCATTTCATTCATGTAAATCATTAGCATGCATTGATCACGTCATTTCATTCAAGCATCAGGTATGCCCCATACCACAAGACCAATGACTCAGTAAAAACCAAATAGCCAAATCAAACATCCACAATCAAGAACCTAACCTTGCATTGACAATCTCAAAGTCCAATAATTATTGGCACACCCTCAAAGTTCAGTCATTATTGGCGAGCCCAACTCAAAGTCCAATGATTATTGGCACACCCGCAAAGACCAATTATTATTGGTGCCCACCCTAAAAATCCAATATTTAATGGAACCCAAATAAAACCCAGTGTTCATTAATACCCATGTTGAAATCCAATTTCCAATAGCATACAGTCATTTCATGTCATCATATACATTAATCATGCATTTCATTTCATGCATAAATAATCATGATAAACATGCATTCATGAAGCAGGATCAAAAATTCCTATTCAAGGAATAACAGATTTTGGTCGCTTAGTCGCCAAAAGAGGCAGCTTGTTTTTTTCAAAGCAGGTTGGTTGGTAAAACTGTCTCCCAAGCAGAGTAGTTGAAGAACCATATTCAATCTCCTCCCCAGTGAATTGCAAATTTTCTGGAAGGAAGTCTTCTACAAGATAATCATAACAGCTTCGTCCGATTCCCCTAATAGGAATGACAAGCAAATTTCAGCAATTTTGTCCGGTTCCAGAAACAGGAATGACGCCAACTTTGTCCGGTTCCAGAAACAGGAATGACGCCAACTTTGTCCGGTTCCAGAAACAGGAATGACACCAGCTTCGTCCGGTTCCCTTAATAGGAATGTCAAGCAAAATTCACCAACTTTGTCCGGTTCCAGAAACAGGAATGACACCAGCTTCGTCCGGTTCCCTTAATAGGAATGTCAAGCAAATTTCAGCAATTTTGTCCGGTTCCAGAAACAGGAATGACACCAGCTTCGTCCGGTTCCCTTAATAGGAATGTCAAGCAAAATTCACCAACTTTGTCCGGTTCCAGAAACAGGAATGACACCAGCTTCGTCCGGTTCCCTTAATAGGAATGTCAAGCAAATTTCAGCAATTTTGTCCGGTTCCAGAAACAGGAATGACACCAGCTTCGTCCGGTTCCCTTAATAGGAATGTCAAGCAAATTTCAGCAACTTTGTCCGGTTCCAGAAACAGGAATGACACCAGCTTCGTCCGGTTCCCTTAGTAGGAATGTCAAGCAAATTTCACCAAGTTTGTCCGGTTCCAGAAACAGGAATGACACCAGCTTCGTCCGGTTCCCTTAATAGGAATGTCAAGCAAATTTCAGCAATTTTGTCCGGTTCCAGAAACAGGAATGACACCAGGTTTGTCCGGTTCCAGAAACAGGAATGACACCAGCTTCGTCCGGTTCCCTTAATAGGAATGACAAGCAAATTTCACCAAGCTTCGTCCGATTCCCTTAATAGGAATGACAAGCAAATTTCCCCAGCTTCGTCCGGTTCCCCAAACAGGAACGACATCAACTCTGTCCGGTTCCCCAAACAGGAATGACGTCAACTTTGTCCGGTTCCCCAAACAGGAATGACAGCAGGTATATTTGAGTTTCCCTATGAGGAAAGCTAGCCAGGTATACTCGATCCACTTATCTCATCACCATCTACTTCCTGGCAAAATTAGGGCATTCTGTATTTAATTATCTTCCACCAAAAGAATACGAATACCAGGGATATTCGCATTCTTATGGTTTAAGCTAATTAAATAGGGGCAACTGTCATACCCTAATTTTGCCCCATGATATTTTTCACTTTTGTTTTTTTTAGAAAAAAGTCAACAAAATCCCTTTTTGATTTAAAAATCAATGTTGACACAAAAAACACATGGAATTATTTTTCTTGCATGATTTTGCATAAGCATGATCATAAATGAAAAATTTTTACCATTTTGCCCTTGCATTATTTTTATTTCTCATTTATCATTTTTTAACTAGTTACTTGCATTTCAAGAAACCTTTCAAAAATCAAATTTCAATTCTTTTTTCTTCTATTTTTGATCCATAAATATTTCATATAATCATATTTCATCATGCATATTTTTATTTTTGTCATATTTATTTTATTTTTATTTTATTTCGTATATTATTTTTATTTGTGTTTTATTCAAAAAAATCAAAAGAGGTACAATAATTTCTCCAATCTTTCTACACCTCATCATGGAATAGAAGATTCCATTTCTTTCTTACCACCTCATAAAAAAAAATGGTACAAGTTGATACAAAAAATAGTACAAAATATCTTAAGGAACAAAACTCCATTTTACCCTCACTAACTCTCACAAACTTCCATTTACCTACCCTAATCCCTCCTATATATAGAAGCATTGATTTCTGAACCCTAGGTTGGCAAAGAGAGAGCAAAACGGCGCTACTGTAGCACCAAGAACAACAACCCATTTTTTCCATTTTTGATCAAAATTCGAAATCCATTAAAACCTCTTTCAAACTTCAATTTCTTTATCAAAAAAGCTTCCAAACACTTCCTGAAACTCAACCCAGCTCCAAATCGCAATCAAAACGACCCATAAATGCCATGAACAAACCTCAAAAAGCTTGAAACTAAGGGTAATGGATAGAGAGATTCAGGGCACCATTTGACATGATTTTTGCTCCCCTGTATTCGCCAGGACCTCATGAAGCTTAACCCACGACCAATTTGAGCCAATTCGCCCTGAATTGGGATTTGCCATTTTTGTGGTCGTATCGTTTTTGCTTCGTATTTACTTTCTCAGGCACAATATCAAGAAACTAAGGTCGGATTCGGATTCTACGCAAGATTTCGAGTGGAATAGTGTACTTACTCGACGGTTTCGTGGAGGTTTTGGAGCTCCGGTGAAACCACCGTCGCCGGCGACGAGAAGAAGCTCGACGGAGAAGAAGGTTCACGTTGTGCTCTGTTTCAGGCAAGTTTGAACTCCTGCTGTTTGATCCGTTCCTTTCATCTCGTCCGTTGATCCATTTGTTAAAACGGAACCGTCAGATCTCATTTAAATGAGATCTGACGGTGGTAAAGCGAGGGATCACAGTACGCGTGCCACACTGAATCATTATTGTTTGACTGAGTTTTTTTGTTGACTCTGCATACGGGCTTGGGCCCCTGGGTCCAGAATCACTATCTGCACCCCATTATTTTTACTACCCAGTTTAATTTGCACCCCCCCAAAATGACTTAAGTGATTTTTTTTAGCTTATTTGCAAAAGCACTTTTGTGGACTTTAACTTAATTAAGTTTTTGGTTCACATATTTATGCTAAAATTAGTTAAGTCATGTTTGACTACTTTTCAAAACTTTTTCAACTTATCTTCATAAGTGATTATTGAATTAAGTGATTTTGTTCATAAGTGCTTATTTGAGATTTCATTAAGCTCTTTAGCTTATTTGATCCAAAGTTTTGCACAAAATTAATTCATACACAGTAGTCACTGTGTACAAACCTTTCCAAACTTTTTCAACTTATTTTCATAAGTGATTTTCCCATTAAGCTATTTTGTACAAAAGTGCTTATTTAGGGTTTCAAGAAGCTCTTTAGCTTATTTGACCTTAATTTTTACACAATATTGATTCACATACAGTAGTCACTGTATACAATCACTTTCAAACTTTTTCAACTTATTTTCATAAGTGATTTTCCAATTAAGCTATTTTGGGCAAAAGTGCTTATTTAGGGTTTCAAGAAGCTCTTCAGCTTATTTGACCCTAATTTTTACACAACATTGATTCACATACAGTAGTCACTGTATACAATCATTTTCGAACTTTTTTCAACTTATTTTCATAAGTGATTTTCCAATTAAGCTATTTTGTGCATAAGTGCTTATTTAGGGTTTCAAGAAGCTCTTTAGCTTATTTGACCCTAATTTTTACACAACATTTGTTTCAATACAGTAGCTTTAGTGTATGAATGTTATTTTGCTTTTCCAACTTATTTTCATAAGTCATTTTAGCTTAAGTTACTTTTAGCTCATTTTAATAAGTGCATAAGTAACCCAAATTACTTCTTTAAGTACTTTTGGGTCACTTTCTCTTGCACATATTTTTGTCTAACTTTAATTAGCTTAAATCAATCATGTTAGCTTATGTTTGTTGGTTTATTGTATATTTATATATATTTATTTAATTGCTCGCAATTTAATTTTCATATCATATTTAATTCATTGCTTCCTACATGTTTACTTAACATTACATTCATGCATTTTATATCATTTTGATTCATACTCTTGCATTTATATCTTGTTCATTTTGTGAACTATTTCATTATTATTGTTGTATATGCAACTATGTCTGCTCTGGTTCCTTTTTCTTTTTGACTTTTATTTTCATAATAAATTAATCAAACTCTTCACAATAATGCGAATGAAAAAGGGAGAATCTGGCGTTTGCCTCTTTCATCCCCGAGTTAACTTGGTCGCCGGTCGTTTGACTAGTGTTCATGAGTTAACTCTCATTCTAAAAATAAGCATTAAAAACAACCAACTTTCGTCTTCTCTTTTGAAATTCTTTTCATAATAAATTAAAGGTTCTTCATAACAATGCGAATGAAAAAGGGAGAATCTGGCGTTTGCCTCTTTCATCCCCGAGTTAACTTGGTCGCCGGTGGTTTGACTAGTGTTCATGAGTTAACTCTCATTCTAAAAACAAGCGTTAAAAATAACCAACCCTCGCCTTTTCTTTTGAAATTCTTAATCAAATTAATTAAAGGTTTTCATAATAACGCGAATGAAAAAGGGAGAATCTGGCGTTTGCCTCTTTCTTCCCCGGATTAACTTGGTCGCCGGTCGTTTGACTAGTGTTCATGAGTTAATTCTCATTCCAAACAAAGCCGATGCTAAAATTAACCCCACATATTCAAACCTCTTTTCAGAAACATGGATATACGCTTTATCCATTCCTCTGACACATACACAGCTTAAGCCTCCAAGTGTAGCATACAAGCGTCGTTGTATCAGCGGAATGCGAGTTAAGCCACATCCGTTAATCAAACCCTCTTTTTAACAATGGATACGCGTTTTATCTATTCCTCTGACGCACACACAGCTTAAGCCTCTAAGTTGAGCATACAAGCGTCGTTGTATCAGCGGAATACGGAATAAACGTTATCCACTAAAACCAACCAACCACACAAACATTTTTTACCAGAACTACGTGAGTTTTGAGTTTCCCATTGCACCGGGGAATACGTAGGAGCGGGCTCCTACAACCGTCAAACTCAATTAATAAAAACTTTATTTTCTTTTAATTTATTTTGGAAACGAAGTAGAGATTAAGTAAGAGATAAAAGGGCAATTTATTTCAAACCTACGCAAACGAACCCCAAACCACCTAAACGGTTCCCATCGAGTACGATGGATGCGAGGGGTGCTAACACCTTCCCCTCGCATAACCAACTCCCGAACCTAAACAAAGGTTTTCGTGATATTTTCCTTTCCCCTCACGGGATAAATAAACGTCAATGGCGACTTCATTGTTATAAAATGGAAGTGATTTTCCAGCCCGCTACAGTATTGAAGAACAATAATTTATAGTTCCCAAAGAAAGTTGAAAAATTAAAAATTTGAGTCACTCGAAATTTGAGAATGTATAAGGTGTTATACGTAGATCAATACACCAATTACTATTTAGATATTTTACGAATTTAATTGATGCATCAACTAAATGGTCAGACAACTCACAACTAGAAGTTTGTGAAATTGTTTTATGAAATAATTTGACAAAGAGCTCATTTTCTATATTTTTTGAAAGTATTTGATAAGTATCATATGCTAATAATAAAAGAAAAATATGTATCGTGGCAAGAGCGTGTGCAAAGAAGGCCAAGAAAATTCCATGCATAGGCCAATTTTGCCCAAGGCACCGTATCTTGACGCGTTAAGCCCATGGCACGGCGCGCGGGGGTCGAAAAAATCAAAGTGCTCCGAAAAGCACACAGAGGCGTCCCAAAACCTCCATGTACCGAGGCAATAGCATGTGCAAAGAGGGCCAAGAAAATTCCATGCGTAGGCCAAATTTTCCCAAGGCACCGTATCTCAACGCGTTAAGCCCGTGGCACGGCGCGCGGGGGTCGAAAAAATCAAAGTTCTCCGAAAAGCACACAGAGGCTTCCCGAAACCTCCATGTATCGAGGCATGAGCATGTGCAAAGAAGGCCAAGAAAATTCCATGCGTGGGAAAAATTTGCCCAAGGCACCGTATTTCGACGCGTTAAGCCCGTGGCACAGCGCGCGAGGGTCGAAAAAATCAAAGTGCTCCGAAAAGCACACGGAGGCGTCCCAAAACCTCCATGTATTGAGGCAAGAACATGGGCAAAGAAGGCCAAAAAAATTCCATGCGTGGGCCAAATTTACCCGAGACACCGTATCTTGACGCGTTAAGCCCGTGGCACGGCGCGCGGGGGTCAAAAAAATCAAAGTGCTCCGAAAAGCACACGGAGGCGTCCGGAAAGCTCCATGTACCGAGGCAAGAGCATGGGCAAAGAAGGCCATGAAAATTCCATGCGTGGGCCAAATTTGCCCGATGCACTGTATCTCGACGCGTAAAGCCTGTGGCACGGCGTGCGGGGTCGAAAAAATCAAAATGCTCCGAAAAGCACACAGAGGCGTCATACAAACTCCATGTATCGTGGAAAGAGCGTGTGCAAAGGAGGCCAAGAAAATTCCATGCATAGGCCAATTTTGCCCAAGGCACTGTATCTTGACGCGTTAAGCCTGTGGCACGGCGCGCGGGGTCGAAAAAATCAAAGTGCTCTGAAAAGCACACGGAGGAGTCCCGAAACCTCCATGTATCGTGGCAAGAGCGTGTCCAAAGAAGGCCAAGAAAATTCCATTGGTAGGCCAATTTATCCCTAGACACCGTATCTTGACGCGTTATTCCCTTGGCCATGGCAAGCTCGTTGGCATGGGGGGAGGCATGTGTCGGGGCAGGTAGGCTCATGGGGCGCCCACGGACAGGACTTGGCATGTGTTGGGGGCAGGTAGGCTCATGGCGCGTCCAAGGGTATGACTTAGCATGTGTGGGGTGCAGGTAGGCTCATGGCGCGTCCATGGGCGTCCTTGGCAAGGCAAAACATCCGCTTCGGCCAAAAATTCAAAATAAATCAAAACTCCGTCGGAATTCTTAGCCACTTTCCATTCCACTTATAAGTATTGCGTGGGGTGTGCATGAAGGAAAATTGATACGATAAAAGCAGCGGAATTTAAAATTTTCCTTTTGTGATCCTTACGAATGGTCATGAATTGTGTTTAAAGTTTTACCTTTTGATTCGAAAACTCCCTTTAAATCACGAACGACTATCGAACACTTTGAATCACGAACAAGGTCACGAACAAGAACCTCGAATTTGATCACAAGCGTTAAAGGTATAACGCCTCTAGCCAGTCCACACGAACAACAACCTTCAATGGAGTGCTAACTCCAATGTTTTGAAGGGTTAGGAGAAAGGACGCACAAAATAAGGATTATGGTTTTTCACAAGAACTCTAGAAAGGTGATTAGGGTTTCTCAAGAGAGGAGAGAACAAAGACTCATGAGAATGAGTAACAAAAGTGTGTAACACTTTCTCTTTACCACAAGGGTTCTATTTATAGAACCACTTGCCATGGCAAAATTACACTAAAGCCTTTTTAACTAAATGGGCTATAGTGGGCGCCATTCTCATGTAAATATGTCTAGTACATATTTCTACCCCCTTCTTGCTACATCATACCATATGATGTAATGCTCATTTTGATTACCATAATACCCTTATCATATTTTCTTATTTCTCCAAGGTGCACCGTACCTTACGGTGTTCCAATCTCACTAGATTGTTCTTATGTGTGTGACCCTGTAGGTTTCCGTAACGTTGACAATTATAATAAATCACTATTTATTATAATAAACAGTGAGCGGTATCTAGCAACACATCACTGCTACTCAAGTTACGAGAAATTAACATGTGATCTAAACATAACCTCTTGTGATAATATCAGTGTGTATAATTACCCCTTTGCCCTTATGTCTATATTGAACACAAGGCATACACAGTGTCATCCTTGTCCAGTTCAATATTGGGCCCGTGACATTTATCCTGTTATGCAGGATTGACAAATTCCTTCTAGGTCACTACTGTCCCTCAGCATGCTTCGCAAAGTACCCATCAACTGCCTTTATAATTATCCTATTACGGATAACGTTAGATCAGCAACAAAGTACTCCACTCCCCATCTAGGGTACAAAGTGGTTTCAGGTCTAAGGGTGGTCTACACCATTATCACCATGAGAGTAACTTATGACACTTTGCATAACTTTGCATGTAGTACTATCATAGCGGGTCAATCCTGTATAAATATTACTCCTAATATTTATACCTACGTCAAGAATTGATAACTCCTTATCCCATGATCCATGAGATGTGATCATCAGTCTATCTTCATAATAGTCTTTATGCTTTAAGGTTATCCCCTTTACCTTAAAGCTCGACTACGGATACTTTAAGAATAGTGTCCTTATGTTTAATATTATCTCATGATTAAGTCACACTTAATTATTAAACGGACTTTCTATTCTAGGGACTTCATTATTTTACAACCTTACAAACATAATAAAGAAATGCCATATTTATATTCAAACTCCTAAAGCAAATACTATGAAAATAGATTGGCTCTTAGGGCTTACTCCAACAGTGCACACAAAAAACCAAGTCAAAATTAATTTCGTAGGTGGTATTTTACCCCTTATCCGTCCACAACCGACATTTCGGTCGAAAATTCAAAATAAATCGAAACTTCGTCTGAATTCTTAGAAAATTTCCAGTCCACTTATATTTATTGCGTGGGGTTTGCACACAAAAAACCAAGTCAAAATTAATTTCGTAGGTGGTATTTTACCCTTTATCCGTCTACAACCGACATTTCGGTCGAAAATTCAAAATAAATCGAAACTTCGTCGGAATTCTTAGAAAATTTCCAGTCCACTTATATTTATTGCGTGGAGTGTGCACACACAAACCCAAGTCAAAATTCAATTTCTAGGTGGTGTTTCACCCCTTATCGGTCCATAACCGACATTTCGATCGAAAAATCAAAATTAATCGAACCTTCGTCGGAATGCCAAGCCGGTTTCCAGTCCACTTATATATATTGTGTGGGGTGTACACACAAATTTGTAAGCAAAAATTCGATTTCTAAGTGGTGTTTTACTCCTTATCCGTTTTTTGCGACATTGCCGTAAAGAAAATCGTAATTAATTCATCCGACATCGGAAAATTACGATTCTTTCGTGGTTAGCCTCTTATCTAATTGCTTAACATGCATAAAACAAATTATGAACAAATACGTCCTATAGGTCCACTTTTAAGCCCTTTCAAAAACTTATGGATACAGGGAAATAATGACACTTTTTCTACAAATGTGAAAATTGCATATCAAGCTTATATAGGGGGGAGGCAAGTGTGGGCTGCAGGCAGGCAGGCACAGGAGCGCCCATGGGCGTCCTAGGCAAGGCAAAACATGATTCTAACAAGCTAAACCCTGCAAATCCAAACAAAATTTTGATTTCATCAATCAAAATCATCAAGAATCATGTGAGAATTAAATCAAAAACTAGAAATTGGGGCGGATTTGGTGAAAATCATCATGTTCTTGGCATGAGCTTGGCCAAGGCAAGCGACATATAGTAGGGAGGCATCACTACTACAAAATATTGAATAGATAACGCACTTTAGACAGCGCTTATTTACATAAGCGCTTTTAAAAGAAACACGGAAACTTATCACAACGGTTTTTGTATAAAGCGTTGTCTAAAGTACTATTGTTTTAAAGCGTTTTTCTGCAAAAGCGCTTTCATAAGGTTTACATAAGAAGGTGAAAATTTTATTTTTCACTTTGGACAGCGGTTGAGTGAAATGCGCTTTCTAATATATTAAAATAGACAGCGTTTAAACATAGGAAAAAGTGCTTTCATAGGTTTACTTTAGGCAGCGCCCGAAAATCCAAAAAAGCGACATCTATGTGTTTATTAAAAAAATTATTTTTTTCTATTAATTTATTTTCTTGGGAGAATTTAAAACTGTAAACATATTATTAGCTTATAGATAGAGTCATAGCACGATTTGTTCTCACACTCCTTCCAAATACTTTCTTCCTCCCAAATAATTTCTTCCTTGATCACAAACAATTTCTTCTCACACGCCTTCTTGTTATTGGATCGTAACAGAAACCCTAAACCCCATAAAGAAATTGTTGTTTCTAGAGTAGTTGATTTGTCACTTTGAAGATTGATACCCTAAATCCCATAAAGAACCTTCTGTCTGTGTAAAAACCAAGAAAACCTTACACGCTCAAACCCCCTCTCTCTCACGGTGAATCCCTCTCACACACGTTCATAAGTTCTTGTTCTGCCGCAAAACTACCACAATATAGTGTAGTCGAAATCTACCTCTAAAACCATGCCTCGCTATGTATGTCTTCAACAAACGCACATGTGGATTTAACGTTTTAAAATTGATAAATTTAGTGTATTTTTCTCACTGTGTTTGATGCGAACGTCAAAGCCTCATGTAGTAAAAATCTTGAATGGTAACTCTCTCATACTCCTTGTTGCAAAACTCGTTGAATCCCTCTCTCGTGGCGAATTCCACTCACACGATTTCGTTGCTGTCTTCTGCTGCAGGACTGCTTTATGAAGACTTTTGTTCAGGTTAGTACAATTATTTCTTATTAGATTTGTCATAGTTGTAACTTGTAAGGGAATTTTAAATCTTGTGTTGAAAGATTTATCACGATAATTAGAATTTTTTTCTCCTTTATCGAATGCTTGAATCAAATTCAACTGTTTCAAATTCGTCTTACTAGATATTGCAAGTCTCTCTCCCTTTGTCCATATCTCATCTATATTTGTTAAAGGAACCGTAAAAAGGTTCGATTCATGAGAGAAAGAGATTGAAGGTTCCATTTAGGGTTATATCGTTAAGAACACAAATTATTGGTGTCGATGTGTTAGTGTTCGTGTCACGTCCGATGTCCATGATTGTCCTCGATTCATGTAGCTTAAATGTGATTTTGAGTCTAAATTTACATAATCTAAATATTCAAGAAGTAATTTTCAATAATACTGATTTTGATATCTCTTTGCATTATGCTAATACAGTGCTCTGAATTGATACGATAGTGAGTATTTATTCTTTATTATAATATTCTATGATATGGTTAAGTGCAAACAAGTAATAGTAGTGTGCTTTATCAGTATCTCAATTAGAAAGTCAATGAAAGAAATAGGGAAATAGGTGACTATATATTTGGTTCAAGACTATTAAGTTTTGATCAAGTTGTACATTTATTATTGATCATTTGATGATATACTTATATATGATTTGTTTGTCTGTATCACTTTAAAGTTCATGGTCTTTTTTGCAAAGAATGTGCAAATATACATCTATAACTTTAAAGTTTCCCTGCTCTCATGTTTGCTTTGGAGGTACCTAATTAATAAAACCATTCTATTTTACATTACTTTATATGCATTTTACGTAATACACGAAGCCTACTTGTTTTCAATTTTCATTATAGAATGTGCCTTATAATTTTCTTCTTCCTTTTTAACTTCAGAGGCAAGAATGGTATTATTCAACAAGAGATGTATATGTACACCATTAATAAGTGAAGGAAAAATATTATTCTCATTCAGTTTTTTTCTTTTGAACTATCAGTTGGGACATTGTGGTCATGTGATGATATGTTCATTGTTTTTGCCCCGTCTTATAAATATAGATTCTGCATCGTCTTATATACTGGACTCGTGTACCACTTTTTTACTTCGACTTTATGACAATCTTTTATTATATGAGAATATTATGATTTCACTTCTAAATTCTTACTATCCTTACATTGACATGCTTCTGTACTTTTCGTTGTGCGTTCTTTTTAACACTATGCTTTTGGTTGGGAAGTATTTACATAACTGATACACTTTAGTGTTGCAGATTTGTAAAAGGTAATGCCTAAAGTGACAGTAATCGGTAAAACTGACGTAGTGAGGCTCATAAAGGTGCGAGTGTGTTCAACAATCGGCAAGAGTTGAGCTCACTAGAAGGACTCCTAAGGAAAAGCTAAGAGGTGAGAAAAAAGATGCTATTCTTCATAATCTATGTTAAAGATATGATATTAATGATATGTTGTTATTGAATATGTTTGTTCCTTTATGTTATGTTATTACCTTTATCATTGTGCCAATTTGTACCATTATCCATCTATGAGGCAAACTAATGTATATGTTATGGCATAGTATTTGTGTTATTTATTCTGATAAGTTAAAAATGTGTGGATATAATATTCAACACCCAAACACACCAGCACCGAGAGAGAGAGAGAGAGAGAGAGAGAGAGAGAGAGAGATCTTAGTGATTTTGGTTTGATGAGAAAATTATGTTTATTTTGGTTTTATGATTTATTTTTTCTACATGGTTTGTCAAAAGAATCATTAAATTCGATCTTAAATGTTTTAATTAATCACGGTTTGTAGACACTAGAGACTTATGCACACCTATTATATTTTTTGTAAAGACCATCTATAGACATTTTTGTCATATTTAGAGTAGTAAATTTTGATAAATTGTATGTATTTAGTAACAAATAACGATGCTATCAAGAGCATCCGAATAAAGTGGAAAAAAGAATGACTTATAACAGCGCTTTTTAGTTAAATCGTTGTAATAAGTAGGAGCTTTTAAAGCGTTTATAAAGAAAGAGCGCTGTCACAAACTACCATTAGACAACGCTTGCATAAAACATGCTATGTAAAGTATCATAAAGCGTTGTCTTAACCCATCATATAAGAGCGCTTGACTGAATAAGAGCTGTCTAAAGTTCCTAAATATTAACCTATAATAGCGCTTTTTGTGTATGCAAAAGCGCTGTCTATACTTTTAATAGCGCCAGAATAAACAGCGCTTACAAGTGCTGTCTAAAGTGAAAATAAGTGTTGTCTAAACCCATTTTTGGCGTAGTGCATGTATGGGTGGCAGGCAGGCTGGGGGCGCGCCCATGAGCGTCCTTGGCAAGGAAAAACATCATTAACATGAGCTGGGCCAAGGCAAGCCCCATGTGTGGGTGGCAGGCAGGCTCATGACGCGCCCATGGGCGTTCTTGGCTAGGAAAAACATCATTTTAACATGCTAAAGCCTGCACAAATCCAAGCCAAATTTATTTTTCACCAACAAAATCATCAAGAATCATGAAGGAATAAAATTAAAAACTAGAAGTTGGCTTGATATGGAAAAACATGTGCTAAGACGGGCTTGCCTAACTTAGCATGTGGGAGGAAATTGGTGATCATCATGCTCTTCTTGGCATGGGCAGGACTTGGCATTGCCTTGTGCATGCCTTGACCTAGTGCATTGAAAGTGTTGTGCTCACCTTTTTCCTTTCAACTCCTGGCACACAAGGGAGGCTTACTAGGCAAGAAAATTGTGCCAACGTCGCGTTTCGGAAAAGCATTTGCCAAGCCGGGCTTGCCTTGCTTGGCAGGTGGAAGGAAATTGGTGATCATCGTGCTCTTTTTTACATGGGCAGGACTTGGCATCGCTTTGTGCATGCCTTAAACTAGTGCATTGAAAGCATTGTGCTCACCTTTTTCCGTTCAACTCCTGGTACACAAGGGAGGCTTCCTTGGCAAGTAAATTGTGCCATCGTCCCGATTCGGAAAAGCATGTGCAAAGTCGGGCTTGCCTAGCTTAGCATGTGGCAGTTAGTCTTGGTGTCCCTTCTCGGTAAACTATTTTGGTTTTATTTTCATGCCTAGCGATGCGGAGTCGGCGTTGCCGGATGCTTCCATTTGCCTGCATGCTATAACATTGCGGGGTGTGGTACGTTCTGTGATGTTGGTTCTTGCTTACGTGAGGGCGTGTGAGTGGCGCTGTGGATGTTTGTGCTTGCTGGCTCAATGCTTTTGCATCGAACAATTTTCATACAATCCAAATCATTCTTCATCAATGCCTTTGTGCCTACGGTGTTTGTTCGTTGTTCCTGTTTGGCTTACCTATAAAATGGTACATAAGTGGCTTGTTAGGCTTTTACCATCCCATACCCTTGAATGGTGTAGTGGTGGCTTTTGAATGTTTACATATACCTTGTATTAGGCTTCCTTTGTGGGGTCTTTCGCGGTGCACATGTATTCATAGATTTTTTGGGCTCTATTGCTTGTTTTGTTCCCCTTTTGTGGGCGCAAAACTTGCACTTTGTGCATAGTCATTAATGGATGCTACCTGGTTGATCCTGCCAGTAGTCATATGCTTGTCTCAAAGATTAAGCCATGCATGTGTAAGTATGAACTAATTCAGACTGTGAAACTGCGAATGGCTCATTAAATCAGTTTTAGTTTGTTTGATGGTATCTACTACTCGGATAACCGTAGTAATTCCAGAGCTGTTCATCAGAAGCTTAAAATTCAAGGTCTAAAGAAAGTGGCTCTGAGGATAAAAGCAAGGCTCTGATGGATTCATAAGCTGATGACTTTAAGAAGCTGCACTACAGGCTCTGAAACAAATGGAATTTGCGTCACTCAAGAACTGACAGAATCAGAACCTATGATTAAAGAACAATCTACTTCAAGGCTCTGTCACATCCACAGGAAGGAATATTCGTTGGTACAACGTTAATCTTATCCATAAGTGGAGCGCATTTGAGGATCATACTATTATTACTCAAAATGGATGAGTGATAATTCAAATTGCAAGGTAGTCGAATTGGATTTCTTTGCTAAAGAAGGCCATCTACAGCTAGCAATTGTACGAGCAAATTCCAGCTGACACCTTATCTCTCTGCAACGGTCATTGTAACACCCGTATTTAATTAAATAGGATTTTTATATGTTTATTTGTCTATTTACTTAATTACTTGAATAAATGTGTTTCTTGATTTCTATCTATAGTTATGCATTGACTAAATGAAGGGTATTTTAGTAATTCCCTAGGATCATTAATTCTATTTATAACCTTTTATTTATGATTAGATGAATTAATTGGTTAATTGTGAGAAGTAGTAGAATAGTGGTTTATGTTCTTACTAGAATATTAATGAATTGGACTTATGGTGAGTGAGTGGGCTAAGCCCAATAGAGAATGATAAGATAAGAAGGGTATAAGTGGTAATTTAATTACCATTAGGTTAAGATAAGAAAAATAGATAGATAGAAATCATAAGATAGAAAGAAGAAAAGGAGGTAGAGAGAGAAGAGAGCAAGAAACCTTTTCTTTGAAGAAGAAGAAAGAGCAAGAGAAAGAACTAGAGATAGAAGGACTAAAGAATTCAGAAAAAAAACCTAAGGTAAGAGAGTAGTTTAGTTTCTCAAGAGTGATTAAGAGAGGGGGAGAAAGTCTTACTCTCTCCAACCCAATCCTCTCTCACTCTTTTCTTTGGGTTTGGGTTTGATTCTTAAAAATGAATGGTTTTCATGTTATAGATAGATTACTCAAATGATTTGATGAAAGAAAAACTACAAATTTGGGTTCAAATTATGGGAATTTGCTAAATGTTTGTAGGTTTTGAGTTTTGATGATAAATTGATAAAAATGACATCTTGAATGTGTGAAATGTTGTTAATTGATGAAATGAGTTGTACTTCTATGTTTAGCATGATTATATATGTATAAAGTTGTTAACTTTTTGAATTGATATGTTGAAATTTCAAGAATTTGAACTATTGTAGCAAAAACCCGAGAACAGAGTGAGCTGATGCTGTCAAGCTCGCTGCAGCGAGTGCAGGGCGAGCTGACAGCGAGTTCACCTGTTGCTCTCTGACTTAACTCGCTGCAGCGAGTTGTGAGCTCGCGAGGGCGAGTTACTCAGACTTGAAAATTATGTTTTTCTTGAAAATATGATACCTATGCTTATGATATGTTAGGGTTATGATCCCATGGTTATAATATATCATTAACATGTGTAATTTGACTAGACTTGATGGAAATAATGTACTTAATGTTGAAGTGCATGATTATGATATTATTTTGAAATGAATTGATTATATTCATGAGTTGATGATTACATTCATGCATTCATATGTGCATGATGAGCAGGTATTTTAGTGAGGTGACTAAAATACGGAATATTTTAACGAGGTGGTTAAAATATAGTTAGAATAAGTTTTCTAACGAAATGACAAGGTACCTTCATACATTAGAGGAATGCTAGGGAGCATTCATGAACTTCTTGCATTAGTTTGCATTAGGAGATGAAGTTGATTATCTATGCGTGATAATTTGGTAAATGACATTCTTGTTTATGCATTGATTTGTTATATGTCATTGATATATGGATTGGTTATATTAATTGATAAGGTTGTGTTGTATTAATGTTAATTGATACTTGAACTATATACAACTAGTGAATGAGGTTGCTTATATGATATGATTATTGCGTTTCCTTATCTATTTAATATGAATGTATAGTGTTCGATACACTTGCATTATTTTGCGGGATTCTTTACTAACTCTCTGTTTTGTGTAAATACTGAACCTTTGGGGGTTCAGGTGTGCAGGGTGAGGAGTTAGCATCGACGGATTAGCATTGTGTGTGCTTTTGCTTGCTAGTGGTGAGGAGACAAGCTTTATGCTTCTCCTAGTTAGCCTTAGTTCTAGTTGGTTTGTAATAAGTAGGTGCTCTGATATTTGTAACATCGAGTCAGGTAGACCTTTTTCCTTATTCGAATGTTTTTGAGCATGGAGTGTTCTTATGAATGTTTTGAACTATGGCATTTATTTTATCCATGTTAGATGCATGGATAGGTTGATACTTATTTATCTATTTTGTCAGAACTTAAGTTGATGTATGATGATTATGTCTTAAGATGCATGAATTTAATTTGGATATCCATTAATATATATATGATGCACGCATGTATAAATGGTTTTAGATTGTACACCTCGATTCTATATGTATTCATTAATTTAAAGTTAAGTAATTTTATATATGGTGTTAGGGTGTTACAATAGTTGGTATCAGAGCCTGGTTGATTCATGTCGGATCAATTAGGCTTAGAATTACCCGTGTGTACTGTTGACTATTTGATGTTGGCTGCATTTTGGGTAAAACTATGCTTAAGCAGGATGTGGTAAGAAATGTTACAACATCATTACCTGACGTGAGCGCGCCAGCTGGCGGCAGCATTTAATGCGCGCGGGTTTTTATTTTTAGAGAAGATCTTTTCTCTGATATATCAGTTCTTGGCTTGCGCATCAAGGAAGTTATATTTCCTAAACAGATCTTTCACTCAGAAGATTGTTTTGGGAATTAATATTGAAGAACTATATTTTCTAAACGTATCTTTTCAAGATATGGTTTTCTTTTATATTTTGTGAGCTGGATCTTTCTAATGGGCAAAGCTACTGAAGCCCAAATTTAACCAGCTATATATTAAAGAATCTAAACCTAATTCAGGCAGTTGTTCAAGCAATATTGTTGAGTCTAGCCGTATTAGGATTCGTGTGTGTGCTTGTGTTTTGTGAGGCTTTCCTTGCGTTGTTTTGATGCAAGTTAAGGACTGAGTGTTATTGAGTTGTAATCTCAATTGTCTCTGAAGCTTTTAAGCAAGGAGATCATTGTTGTGTGTGTGTCCACTCCAAAGCTTTTAAGCAAGGAGTTTGGATCTTAGTGCTTGTGTATCACTTGAAGCCTTTAGGTAAAAGTGATCTATTGTCTAGGAGAGTGTCTCCATTACAGTGGTTGAACTAACAATAGTGCTGTCTGTACTATTGAGCTTAAGGAGTGAGTTGGGAACTCATACCTAGGAGTTCCTAGGTAGAAAGACATAAGGATAGTTGCTAGGTGATAAGTTGTAAGTGAGGAGCTTGCTGTAAAGACTTAGAACTAGGGCTATTAGTGGATTTCCTCCTGGATTGGTATCCCCCAGATGTAGGTTGCAGTTGGCACCGAACTGGGTTAACAAACTACTGTGTGTTTGTTTATTTTTGCACTATTTATTGCTTTAGTATTTGTCTGTTAAAGCTGGAAAAAGTGTTGTAACATCGTGTACAACATCTTGTACTGGTGTGCCAGTTTTTTCAATTGGCATCAGAGCAGGCACCCTGCCTGTTTAGGGTGAGATTCAGGAAGTTTCAACTGGCAATATGGAAAAAGAAGGAGGATTTGTGAACAGACCCCCAATGCTAACTGGCTCCAACTATGATCATTGGAAGCGAAAAATGATTGCATTTTTAAAGTCCATTGACAGCAGGACCTGGAAGGCAGTTTTGAAAGGATGGAATCATCCTGTGATTGAGACCAAAGAAGGCACTTCCACTGGTGAACTAAAGCCAGAGGCAGATTGGACAAAGGAAGAAGATGAAGCAACTCTCAGCAACAATAAGGCAATAAATGCTCTCTTTAATGGAGTAGATACAAATATGTTCAAGCTCATCAAAAAATGTCTGTCTGCAAAGGAAGCTTGGGAGATATTAATGACATGCTATGAAGGCACCTCTAAGGTAAAAATGTCAAAACTTCAATTACTCACTACTAAGTTTGAAAATCTGAGAATGAAAGAAGAGGAAAGCATCCAGGACTTTCACATGAACTTAGTTGATATTGCTAATGCTTTTGAAGCTTTGGGTGAGAAAGTGACTGATGAGAAGCTATCTAGAAAGATGCTCAGATCTCTCCCAAAAAGATTTGACATGAAAGTGACTGCTATTGAGGAAGCTCAGGACATAGCAAATATGAAGATAGATGAGTTAGTTGGATCTCTCCAAACATTTGAATTAACCATTAATGAACGAGGAGATAAAAAGAACAAAAGTGTTGCTTTTATCCCAAATAATGATGAAGAGGAATCCCAAACTGTTGTTGAAGGAGAAGAAAGTATCTCTGATGCTCTTGCTCTAATTGGAAAACAATTTGGAAAAGTCCTAAGGCGTGTTGACAGAAGAGCAAGGCAGAATGGGCAGAACATTAGATACGACATCAACAAACAGCAAAGCAATGTAAAGAAAGCTGAACCTGAGGAGAAGAGTGAACCAGTTAAAGGGGTCCAATGTCATGAATGTGAAGGATATGGACATATCAGGACAGAATGTGCTACCTTCCTGAAGAAACAAAAGAAAGGTCTGTTTGTGTCATGGTCTGATGAAGATTCTGAAGAAGGAGAGGAGTCTGCTAGGCATGTATCTGCAATGACTGGTGTTTGTGCTCCTGTAACCAACTCTGATGATGATGTTGAGGTTGTATATGAAGAGCATTCTGATGAAGAAGAGAATGACACCTATGAGGAATTACTTGGCCTGTACAATGATCTTCTTGTACGCTACAAGGAGGTTTGTAGAATCCTAGAGAAACAAAAGAAGACTATCAATCAACTCCACACAGAGAAAGACTTCCAAATAGGGCAAACATTGAAAGCTGAGAAAGAACTGACTCAAGCTAATGCTGACATGGAAGAGCTGAAAAAACGTGTTAATCAACTGAATTGTGGGGCAAATCTGCTTGAAGAGATCTTAGATGGGGTTCCTACTACACATCTAAAATCCATAGGGTACAATTACACTGCTCTCAACCAACATCAGCAAAACAAGAACACAAAGTTCCTTCCAGCTGATGAAGTCATTGATCCCTATACGGGGGAAAGAATGTTACAACCTCCTGCACCACATTCCAAAACCTATCCATATGTTAGGATTGGTCAAAATTCCAGGAGTGGTCCTAATAATCATCGTGCCCCAGGACACCATGGTCGTTCAAGAAAGTGGGTTTGTCATCACTGTGGAAAGAAGGGACATATAAGGCCTTTTTGCTTTAGGTTGCATGGATATCCAAAACATTGGGAACAATCAAAAACTGTCCCAAAAAGAGAAACTATCAAAAAGGAGTGGAGACCAAAATCTGAAAATGTGGGACTGATTGCTCATACATCACTCAGAACATCATCCAGAGAGGACTGGTATTTTGATAGTGGCTGTTCAAGGCATATGACAGGGGTAGAGACATATCTAAAAAATTTAAAGGGGTATGCATCTAGTTCTGTAACTTTTGGTGATGGAGCCAAAGGTGAAATTCTGGGAATGGGCAAACTTGTCAACAAAGAATTGCCTAACTTAGAGAATGTGCTGTTAGTAAAGGGGCTGACTGCAAATTTGATAAGTATAAGTCAGTTGTGTGATCAAGGATTGAAGGTAAACTTCACAAAAGCAGAATGTCTTGTGAGCAATGATAAAGGTGAAATTCTGATGAGAGGTACCAGGACCAAAGACAATTGCTATTTGTGGGTATCTCATGAGGAAGCACAACTAAGAAAATGCAGAAGACTTCTCAAACTTGGTCATCTAAAACCAAGTGGAATGAAGAAGGCTGTTACTATTGAGACAATCAGAGGACTTCTCAAACTAAAAATAACTGAGAAGGTTGAGAATGTGGAACAAGATGTTGGAACATCCGGTCCTGCTAGTAAAGGAGTCATTACCAGAAATAAAGCTGGACTGATTGCTCAAGGTTCCACTCAAGTAGAAGAACTTGTTTTTGAAGAAACCTCTGACCCTGTAGCTAGGTTAGAATCTATTAGACCACTGTTGGGCGTTGCTTGCATCCTAAAATTCAAACTCTACCAAATGGATGTCAAGAGTGCTTCTCCAAATGGCTATCTTCATAAGGAGGTGTATGTGAAAAAATCAAAAGGCTTTACTGATCCTGTGTATTCTAATCATGTTTACAAGATGAAGAAAGTTCTCTATGGGTTGAAACAGGCACCTAGGGCCTGGTATGAAAGACTTACTAAATTACTAGTAGGTCAAAGCTATAGAAAGGGAGGTTCTGATCAAACACTGCTTGTAAAGCAAGAGAAAGAAAAATTTATGATTGCTCAGATTTATGTTGATGACATAGTTTTTGGAGGGATGTCGAACACAATGGTACAACATTGTGTCCAACAAATACAATCAGAATTTGAAATGAGTCTAGCAGAAGAGTTGACATATTTTTTGGATCTACAGATCAAGCAAATGCAAGATGCTACACTCATATCCCAAAGCATGTATGCCAAGAACATTGTTAGAAAGTTTTGGTTGAACAGTGCAACTCATAAAAGAACTCCTGCTCTAACTCATGCAAAGCTAACCAAGGATGAACAAGGTGTAGGTGTGGACCAAAGTTTATATAGAAGTATGATAGATAGTCTACTCTACTTGACTGCTAGTAGACCAGATAACACCTTTGCTGTAGGAGTTTGTGCTAGGTACCAGGCAGAACCAAAAACAAACCACCTCAATCAAGTCAAGAGAATCCTAAAATATGTCAATAGTACATGTGACTATGGTATGATGTATTCTCACTGTGAATCCTCAAACTTATATGGGTACTATGATGCTGATTGGGCTGGTAGTGCTGATGATAGGAAAAGCACATCTGGTGGGTGGTTCTTCCTAGGTAATAACCTTACTTCCTGCTTTAGCAAGAAGCAAAACTGTGTGGCTCTATCCACAGCTGAAGCAGAGTATATGGCTGCTGAAAGTAGCTGCTCTCAATTGGTTTGGATGAAGCAAATGTTGAAGGAATATGATGTGGAACAAGATGCTATAACATTGTACTGTGATAATTTGAGCGCCAAATATATTTCAAAAATTCCTGTTCAACATAGCAAAACCAAACACATTGATATTCGTCATCACTTCATCAGAGATCTAGTAGAAAATAAAGTTGTGACACTGGAACATGGAGGAACTAAGGATCAAGTGGCAGATATATTTACAAAAGCACTTGATGCAGTGCAATTTGAAACGCTGAGGGGTAAATTAGGCATATGCCTATTTGAAGAGTTGTAGCAATTACAGTTATTTTGGGAGAGACATGCAGCAGTTATTAAAGTTCTCTCTCCAATCCTCATGCTGCACGATAAACAAGGCAATCAACCTTCTTACCTCCCTATAAACACGCCACATATCTCTAGTGTATCTTTCTTTATTATTTCAATCCTCAGACTTTCTCTCTCTGTATCCCATCATCTCTCCAACGTTCCAAACCGTTCGTCCTCCCCATTCATCCTCTCTCTACATCTCTACACCAGATCACAAATCACAAATATGTCTCAATCACCAGTCACTACTTCCCCCGTAATAACCACTGATGTACCAGAATCCACACCTCTCGACGTTACTCCCATTACCACCATCCACCCAGAAATCGCATCTTTCATCAATCCCAAGCCAAAGAAATCCACTGCTCAGAGACCAAAAATCTCCATGAAGTCTGCCACTGTAATTCCAAAATCAAAGAAGAACTCTAAGACCTCTTCGTCCTCTGTTTCCAAGAAAACTTCAAAAGCCAAATCAACAAAATCAAAAACATTCCATACCATGCAAGAATTGTATGTGGATGATATTTCTGACCAAAATGCTGAATCGAATGTTGAAGCATCACGCAAGGTTGCTTCTGATTTGAGTGCTGAGAAGGAAAAAGGGACTTCTGAGGTTGACGCTGAAACCCTAGAAATTCAAAAGGGGGTAAGTGCTGAAAAATCATCAAATTCTGAGACTGTGGGAAAAGGAACTGCTACTGCTTCTCCCAATACTAAAGGAGAACCAAACTCTGTAAAGGATACCATTCCAAAATCCAATGTTGGGCCAGATGTTGAAACATCTTTGGCACATGAAGAACCAACTGCTGATACAGTTGGTGTTGATACTAATGAGCAGGTTGATGAAGAGCCTGAGAATGATGAAGAAACTGCTGATGGTGTTGACCACACCACAAGTGTACCCACTACTGACAATGCTATGTCAGTAGATGAGGATGTGGTAGATGTGGATGCTATGGAGGACCTGCATCAAACTGTAAAAGAAGTTGCTGAAGGTAGCATTGCAAGAAGGTTGAGAAACAGAAAAGGCAAGGATGCTGATGTGGAGGCTGAGGCTGTGGTTAAAGCAACTCCAGCAAAGAAAAAGAAAACGATTGGCCCTAGTAGGAGTGCTAGCAAGGTTGAGTTTGCTAGTCAGAAGAAGAAAGGAGGAAAGAAGAGGAAGCAGGATGTTGTGGGTGACTCTGATTACGAAGGGGAAGAGGATGTGACACACACTGTTTCCAACATTGTGTCCTCTGCTAAGAGGAAGAGCCCAAAGAAACTACGCAGAGCTGCTGCTGCACCTGTCAATGATGTGGTAGACGATGTGCCCAACATCGTGTCTACTGGAAAGAAAAAAATTGGAGGAAGAGTCATTCCCCAAAATGTACCTGATGTCCCTATGGACAACATCTCATTCCACTTTATTGAAAGTGCTCAGAAGTGGAAGTTTGTTGCTAATAGGAGACTGGCCCTAGAGAGGGAGCTAAGTGCTGGTTCCTTGGAGTGCAAGGAAATTGTGAGCCTGATTGAAAAGGCTGGTTTATTGAAGACTGTGTCAGGGATTGGAAACTGCTATGAGAAGTTGGTCAAGGAATTCTTGGTCAACATACCTGAAGATTGTGACAACCCCTTGAGCAAAGAACACCACAAGGTGTATGTCAGAGGGAAATGTATTCACTTCTCACCTGCCATCATCAACAGATTTCTGGGGAACAAAGAGGATGGCTATGCAGAATTAGATATTACCAACAATGAAGTCTGCAAAACCATCACTTCAAATCAGGTCAAGGTGTGGCCATTGAAAGGTAAAGTGCCTTCTGTTATGCTCTCTGTAAAATATGCTATTCTCAATAGGATTGGTACTGCAAATGGGGTTCCCACTACCCATACATCAGACATAGCTACAGGTTTAGCTAGGTTCATATATTCTGTTGGCACTAGTACTAGCTCAGATTATGGAGCTTATATTTTTGAAGAGACTGTTCAACATGCCAAATCTTGGGCTGTGAGAATGCCCATAGCCTATCCATCCCTTATTTGCAGCATCATTATTGCCCAACATCCTAATATTTTGACTGCTGATGATGAGATATGTAAGAGGGAATCTCCTCTTGATTTTCATCCCAAACTGTTTGAAGGGAAACATGCTGCAGATATAGACTTGTCTGGTCCCTCTGCTGGTGTTGGTTCTTCAGGTGTTTCTGGTGTTCCTGGTCCAATGAATAGAAAAGCTATGATAGCTACTTTAGAGGAAACTTGCAAAGCCTTGGATGAGAAGAAGAAGAACCTTGAACAGGTCATTCTTGCTCTGAAGCAAGAGGAAGCTGCTGAACAGGGTGAGAATGTGCAGGTTGGACAAGAAGGAGGTGATCCAAGTGAGGATGGAGGAACTGAGGAGCTGGAGCTCTCAGAAGATATTAGCCCTGACTTTTAGTGGATATATTCCATTTTTCTGTGTACTTTTCCTCAAAAGTTGTTCTGTTCTGTTTTCATGGTATTTCTATGTTGGGCTATGCCCTGGATATTTTTTTAGCACTCCCTAGTGCATTTGGTTGTAATTGTTCCTGGTACTCTGTGACCTGTGCTGCTACTACTCTATTTTGGCTCTTCTTTGTCAAATTTGTGGTAAAAAGGGGGAGTAGAAAGTTACAACATTTGTTTCCACATGGCCCCTGGTAGTAGTTGTATGTGGTAGCTAGTAGTAGATATCTGTGCTGAAATGATCTGTTATGATATGCCTGTGTGTTAGTACCTGATTGATATGCATGATCCTGTTATGATATGCGGTGTGCTTATGCAAAATGGTAAAGTGGTTGCTTATGCTTCTAGACAACTAAAGGTACATGAGAAGAATTATCCAACGCACGATCTTGAGTTAGCCGCCATTGTTTTTGTCTTAAAGGTTTGGAGACACTATCTATTTGGTTCTAGATTCGAGATTTTTAGTGATCACAAGAGCTTGAAGTACTTATTTGACCAAAAGGAGTTGAACATGAGACAAAGGAGATGGTTAGAGTTCTTAAAGGATTATGATTTCAAGTTGAGCTATCATCCCGGAAAAGCGAATGTTGTAGCGGATGCTTTGAGTAGAAAATCTATGCATATGTCGAGTCTCATGGCAAAGGAATTGGATTTAATTGGGCAATTTAGAGACCTTAGTTTGGTTTGTGAAGTGACTCCTCAAAGTGTCAAGTTGGGAATGTTAAAGCTTACTAACGATTTTCTTGATGAAGTGAAAGATGATCAAAAGGGGGATTTGAGTTTGGTGAACCGTTTGACTTTGATTAACCAAGGGAAAGAGACCGACTTCAAATTGGATGAGAATGGTATTATAAAATTTCGCGAAAGAGTTTGCATACCCGACATACCGGAATTGAAGAGGAAGATTTTGGAAGAAGGACATCGAAGTGGGTTAAGTATTCACCCCGGAGCTACTAAGATGTACCAAGATCTAAAGAAGTTGTTTTGGTGGCCTAGTATGAAGAAGGAGGTGGCGGAGTTTGTATATGCTTGTTTGACTTGTCAAAAATCTAAGGTGGAACATCAAAGGCCTTCCGGATTGTTACAACCTATGTTTATACCCGAGTGGAAGTGGGATAGCATTGCAATGGACTTTGTAAGTGGGTTACCAAGAACTACAAAGGGAAATGACTGTATTTGGGTGATTGTGGATAGGTTGACAAAATCCGCACACTTTATTGCTTTTAAGACCGGAACTTTGATACCGAAATTAGCGGAGATTTATGTGGAGCAAGTTGTTAAGTTGCATGGTATTCCTTCTAGCATCGTGTCGGATAGAGATCCGAGGTTTACTTCTAGATTTTGGGAGAGCTTACAAGAAGCCTTAGGAACTAAATTGAAGTTGAGTTCCGCTTACCACCCTCAAACGGATGGACAATCGGAAAGGACAATCCAATCACTCGAAGATTTGTTAAGGGCTTGTGTTTTGGAAGGAGGAGGTAGTTGGGATGGCTATCTACCATTAATAGAATTTACTTACAACAATAGTTTTCACACTAGTATTGGAATGACACCTTTTGAAGCTCTATATGGAAGAAGGTGTAGAACTCCTTTGTGTTGGTGTGAGGCGGGTGAAAAGGTGGTACTTGGACCGGAAATAGTTCAACAAACAACGGAGAAAATTAAGATGATACAAGAAAAGATGAGGGCATCTCAAAGTAGGCAAAAGAGCTATTATGATAAAAAGAGAAAGAATGTAGAGTTTAAGGAAGGAGATCATATGTTTCTAAGAGTTTCACCAACTACCGGTATTGGACGTGCGTTGAGGTCAAGGAAATTGACTCCAAGAGTAGGGAAAGTGGCTTATCGGATTGCATTGCCACCATCCTTGTCGAATTTGCATAATGTGTTTCATATATCACAATTGAGAAAGTATGTACCCGATCCAAACCATGTGATACAAGTGGATGACATTCAAGTAAGAGAGAACATCACGATTGAACTATACCTTTGAGGATAGAAGGAAGAGAAGTGAAGAAGTTGAGAAACAAAGAAATTGCATCGGTTAAGGTGGTATGGGGAGGAACGGCCGGTGAAAGTGCTACTTGGGAGCTAGAGGATGAGATGAGGAAGTCATATCCGGAATTGTTTCAAGGTGACTTTCGAGGCCGAAAATTCTTTTTAGGGGGGTAGAGTTGTAACACCCGTATTTAATTAAATAGGATTTTTATATGTTTATTTGTCTATTTACTTAATTACTTGAATAAATGTGTTTCTTGATTTCTATCTATAGTTATGCATTGACTAAATGAAGGGTATTTTAGTAATTCCCTAGGATCATTAATTCTATTTATAACCTTTTATTTATGATTAGATGAATTAATTGGTTAATTGTGAGAAGTAGTAGAATAGTGGTTTATGTTACTTACTAGAATATTAATGAATTGGACTTATGGTGAGTGAGTGGGCTAAGCCCAATAGAGAATGATAAGATAAGAAGGGTATAAGTGGTAATTTAATTACCATTAGGTTAAGATAAGAAAAATAGAAAGATAGAAATCATAAGATAGAAAGAAGAAAAGGAGGTAGAGAGAGAAGAGAGCAAGAACCCTTTTCTTTGAAGAAGAAGAAAGAGCAAGAGAAAGAACTAGAGATAGAAGGACTAAAGAATTCAGAAAAAAAACCTAAGGTAAGAGAGTAGTTTAGTTTCTCAAGAGTGATTAAGAGAGGGGGAGAAAGTCTTACTCTCTCCAACCCAATCCTCTCTCACTCTTTTCTTTGGGTTTGGGTTTGATTCTTGAAAATGAATGGTTTTCATGTTATAGATAGATTACTCAAATGATTTGATGAAAGAAAAACTACAACTTTGGGTTCAAATTATGGGAATTTGCTAAATGTTTGTAGGTTTTGAGTTTTGATGATAAATTGATAAAAATGACATCTTGAATGTGTGAAATGTTGTTAATTAATGAAATGAGCTGTACTTCTATGTTTAGCATGATTATATATGTATAAAGTTGTTAACTTTTCGAATTGATATGTTGAAATTTCAAGAATTTGAACTATTGCAGCAAAAACCCGAGAACAGAGGGAGCTGATGCTGTCAAGCTCGCTGCAGCGAGTGCAGGGCGAGCTGACAGCGAGTTCACCTGTTGCTCTATGACTTAACTCGCTGCAGCGAGTTGTGAGCTCGCTAGGGCGAGTTACTCAGAATTGAAAATTATGTTTTTCTTGAAAATATGATACCTATGCTTATGATATGTTAGGGTTATGATCCCATGGTTATAATATATCATTAATATGTGTAATTTGACTAGACTTGATGGAAATAATGTACTTAATGTTGAAGTGCATGATTATGATATTATTTTGAAATGAATTGATTATATTCATGAGTTGATGATTACATTCATGCATTCATATGTGCATGATGAGCAGGTATTTTAGTGAGGTGACTAAAATACGGAATATTTTAACGAGGTGGTTAAAATATAGTTAGAATAAGTTTTCTAACGAAATGACAAGGTACCTTCATACATTAGAGGAATGCTAGGGAGCATTCATGAACTTCTTGCATTAGTTTGCATTAGGAGATGAAGTTGATTATCTATGCGTGATAATTTGGTAAATGACATTCTTGGTTATGCATTGATTTGTTATATGTCATTGATATATGGATTGGTTATATTAATTGATAAGGTTGTGTTGTATTAATGTTAATTGATACTTGAACAATATACAACTAGTGAATGAGGTTGCTTATATGATATGATTATTGCGTTTCCTTATCTATTTAATATTAATGTATAGTGTTCGATACACTTGCATTATTTTGCGGGATTCTTTACTAACTCTCTGTTTTGTGTAAATGCTGAACCTTTGGGGGTTCAGGTGTGCAGGGTGAGGAGTTAGCATCGACGGATTAGTGTTGTCTGCGCTTTTGCTTGCTAGTGGTGAGAAGACAAGCTTTATGCTTCTCCTAGTTAGCCTTAGTTCTAGTTGGTTTGTAATAAGTAGGTGCTCTGATATTTGTAACATCGAGTCGGGTAGACCTTTTTCCTTATTCGAATGTTTTTGAGCATGGAGTGTTCTTATGAATGTTTTGAACTATGGCATTTATTTTATCTATGTTAGATGCATGGGTAGGTTGATACTTATTTATCTATTTTGTCAGAACTTAAGTTGATGTATGATGATTATGTCTTAAGATGCATGAATTTAATTTGGATATCCATTAATATATATATGATGCACGCATGTATAAATGGTTTTAGATTGTACACCTTGATTCTATATGTATTCATTAATTTAAAGTTAAGTAATTTTATATATGGGGTTGGGGTGTTACAGTCATCATCTTCCTTCAAGTATAAATAGAAGACTCAAATGGAAGAAATGACTACTGTTCCATTACTGCGTTTAAGGCTCTGAAATATTCGGACATTATTTGTTCAATCTGTCATTCAAGTCTTAAAGCAATTTGTGTTGTATTTTATAAACACCTCTTATAGTATATCAAGTGTCCATTAACAATCATTCTTAGATTTTAAGTTTGTTTGTGAAGTCTCTTGTTTAGTGAAACTTGAGCACCTGAGAAGTCTCTTAAAAGTGTGCTTGAGCAAGTTGTAATGTTGTGAAGATTATAGTGAAAAGCTCTTGTTAGTAACAAGGGGACTGGACGTACTCTCAAGTTGTGAGGGGAACCAGGATAAATTTTGTGTCTTTCTTTCTCTCTCTCAGCACCCTTTCTTTACTTTGTGTTTATATCTGATGCATTTGTGTTCTTAGTGAGAAAAAGTTTTAATTTTCAAAACACAATTCAACCCCCCCTTCTTGTGTTTTTCCACCTTCAATTGGTTTCAGGAGCTGGACTGTTGCCTAACTCACCTAATAGTGAAACAATAAAGATCCATGAGGAAAAACATGTCTGCTGAGAAGAACAACAATGAAGTTCATTTCGACTATGACTAAAACTCACGTGATAGGAAATCATCTGATAAGGTTCCTTTCTTCAACGGAACTGAGACTGGTTACCCTTTCTGGAAAACCAAGATGTACAGTCACATCATGGGTATTGATTGTGATTTATGGGACTTGGTAGAAGATGGAGTTAACTATGAAAATATGGACTTAAAAGGAGTAGTCAGTTCTCAGAACAGGAAATCTCTTACACCTACTCAAAAGCTAAAGTACAAGAAGCATCACTCTGTAAATGGAATGATGACAAACGCCATCTCACATGATGAGTACCTTAAAATTGGAGATAAAAGAACGGCAAAGTCAATTTGGGATTCTTTAAAATCCAAGTATGAGGGCAACAAACAAGTTAAGGAGGCAAAGGCTAACTTGTTGGTGAATCAGTATGAGTTGTTTAAGATGAAGGATGGAGAGGACATTGAGACGATGCTTTCAAGGTTTCAAATTCTAGTCTCTGGACTCCAAATATTAGACAAGAGTTATACTGAAGCTGATCATGTGAGAAAGGTACTCAGAAGCTTACCACCAAAATGGAGACCCAAGGTGACCACTTTTCAAGAGTCTAAGGATTTGGATATTGTATCCCTTGAAAGCTTAGTTAGTTCACTAAAAAGTCATGAAATGGAATTAATGACTGATGAATCAACTAAGAAGATGAAAGGGATAACCTTAAGCTCTCAGAGCTCATCAAAGGCTCTGAAAGCTAAGGTAATAGAATCGGAAGATGAAGCTTCCAAAGAGGGTCAAGAAGTTGGGTCTGATGATGAAGAAGAGATGGTGCTGATGGCTGCTAAGGTTTCACAATGGGCAAAACGAAGCAAGAAATACGCTGGTAGCTAGGTTTGGAGGATCTTCCAAGAGACTTAGTGCTGCTAAAGACAAAAAGGAAGATCAAAGTAAGTGTTTCAAGTGCAACAAGCCTGGCCATTTCATTGCTGATTGTCCAGAGAAGAAAAGTAGACCATCAAAGCAAATCTCTAGCAAGGAAAGGTATAAGAGTAAATTCAAGAAGAGCTTTCTGGCAACTTGGGAAGATCTTGACAAAGACTCAGATTCAGATGGTGATGAGGAAGAAAATCTAGCACTGATAGCAACTACCTCTGACAGAAAATACTCTGAAGATGAGGAAGAGGTAATAGTTAAACTGTCTAGAACTGAATTAGTAGATTCTCTTAAAGATGCCTTAAAATTGCTCACTAAAAAGGCAGGTGAATGTAAAGTCTTGAAAAAGGCTTACAATAACCTGGCTGAGAAAATGAACATAATAGTTGAAGAAAATGAGTCTCTGCAAAGTAGAAACTCATTTATGGAAACTCATTATGTTTATGATGATAAGGTTCCTCCAGAGCATGAATTTGCTCTGCAAGAATTTCTTATCAATGGCATGAAGAGAAGTAAGATAGCTTCCTTAATATACAATGTTAGTAGAAACAGAGGTGAAGGTCTTGGATTTTCACATTTTAAAGATAACCCATTATTTTCTAAACCCTCTAACAGTAATAATTCAAAACCTAAGGCTGTATTTGTAAAAAGCCAATCAGAAGCCATAGTTATACCAGACACTGAAAAAATAATTGTGTCAGAGGCTAGGAAGTCTCAGACTATGAATCCTTCAGAGCCTAAGACCTCAAAACCTCAGACCAATGTCAAAACAAAGACAACTCTGGTATATTCTAAAGCTAAGTCTAAGAGCTATACAAAGCCTAAAAGTTTTTCAAAAGGCTTGAATAACTCTAGAGCTTCTGACAGGCCTTATAAACAAAAACAACCAAAGGTTTTAATGACTAACTCAAGAGGACCCATAAAAATATGGCTACCAAAATCTGAGATTGTCTTTGTATCAGATCTGCACTAAAAGAAGGCTAGAGCAGCATTCTTGGTACCTGGACAGTGGCTGCTCGCGTAACATGACAGGAGACAAGCTTATGTTCCAATCCCTGATTCTGAAAGAGGGAGGAACTGTGGGATTTGGAGGAAACCAAAAAGGGAAGATCACTGGTACGGGTACAGTTGGTAATTCTTCCCTTTCTATTAAAGATGTTTGGTTAGTTGATGGCCTCAAACATAATCTACTTAGGATTAGCCAATTCTGTGATAGTGGATGTGTTGTTAAGTTTAATAAAGATGCATATACTGTAATTAGAGAGTCTGATGAGTCTATAGTGTTCAGAGGCCTAAGGAAAGGCAATGTTTATAAAATCAATCTGTCACAACTCACAGAGCAAAAGATAGTACGTCTTCTATCTGTTAATGATGAGAAATGGGTCTGACACCAACACTTAGGACATGCCAACTGGAGATTAATCTCCAAGCTTAGCAAACTCAGTTTGGTTAAAGGCCTACCCAATCTCAACTATGATGCACGAGACTAAACTTGCTAAGCATTTCTGGGCAGAAGCTGTGAACACAACTTGTTATATTCAAAATAGGATCTATATCAGACCTATACTGAATAAGACAACATATGAACTCTTCAGAGGAAGAAAATCCAACATCTGAAGATCATGATGATATCTTAGAAGAAGAAATGCAAGATAATGCTGAAGCTCCAAGAAGGACATTTAAATACAAATCACATCTAGAAGATCTTATTCTTGGAAACAAAGATAGTCCAAGAAAGACAAGATCAGCTTTTTAACAAAGTGATTCTTTATTGGGACTTATATCTATGATAGAACCCAAGAATGTTGATGAAGCCTTAACTGATGATGGATGGATAGTTGCAATGCAAGATGAGCTCAATCAGTTTCAAAGAAATGATGTATGGGACTTAGTGCCAAGACCAACACATAAGAACATCATTGGAACCAAGTGGGTATTTAGGAACAAACTGAATGAACTAGGTGAAGTGGTAAGAAACCAAGCTAGACTTGTAGCACAAGGCTACAGTCAGCAAGAAGGCATTGACTTCATTGAAACATTTGCTCCAGTAGCTAGACTTGAAGCAATCAGGTTACTTCTATCGTATGCTGTTAATAATGGAATTACATTATATCAAATGGATGTTAAAAGTGCCTTTCTAAATGGTGTTATTTCTGAGGAAGTGTATGTCAAACAACCTCCAGGTTTTGAGGATCTGAAAAACCCTGACTATGTTTATAAATTAAAGAAATCACTATATGGTCTCAAACAAGCTCCTAGAGCTTGGTATGAGAGACTGAGTAATTTCTTTTTGGAAAATGGTTTTCAAAAAGGTCGGATTGACAATACACTCTTCAGAAAGATAACTAAGGAAGATATCTTAATTATTCAAATATATGTTGATGATATAATATTTGGTTCTACTAATGCCTCCTTGTGCAAGAATTTTTCCCAGCTGATGCATGATGAATTTGAGATGAGCATGATGGGTGAACTGAAGTTCTTCCTTGGGATTCAAATTAATCAAGGAAAAGATGACACTTATATTCATCAAAGCAAATATACGAAAGAGCTTCTGAAGAAGTTCAACATTGAAGACTGTAAGACAATGGCCACACCCATGCATCTCACAAGCAGCTTGAGCAAGGAAGAGATTGGCACCAAAGTAGACCAAAAGCTATACATAGGTATGATTGGTTCCTTTCTTTACCTAACATCAACTAGGCCTGATATTTTGTACAGTGTGTGTTTGTGTGCAAGATTTCAATCAGACCCTAGAGAATCTCATTTAACAGAGGTTAAGAGAATCTTTAGGTATCTAAAAGGAACAACTACTCTAGGACTCCTTTATAAAAAAATCCCTTGATAGTAAGCTAGTTGGATTCTGTGATGCTGACTATGCTGGAGACAGGATTGAGAGGAAGTCCACTAGTGGAAATTGCCAATTTATTGGTGAGAATCTCATATCCTGGGCCAGCAAGAAACAAGCAACCATTGCTTTGTCTACAGCTGAAGCAGAATACATCTCAGCTGCTAAATGTTGCACCCAACTCCTCTGGATGAAATAACATTTAGAGGACTATAACATAGCTGAAAGCAGTATTCCTTTGTATTGTGATAATACTGCTGCAATTCATTTATCTAAGAACCCAATTTTGCATTCCAGAGCTAAACATATTGAAATAAAGCATCATTTTATAAGAGATCATGTTCAAAAAGGCACCATAGATATTCAATTCATTGATACTGAACATCAATGGGCTGATATATTTACTAAGCCTTTAGCCATTGAAAGATTTGATTTTATCAAAAAGAACTTGAACATGCATTTTATCTCTGAAGAAAACTAGCTCTGAGATGCAAAATAGAATTAGGATCTGAAGCTCTTTCAGAGCCTCTAATAATTCAGAGTCTCTTTTGGGAAGCCCTGAATAATATGGGTTCTGAAGGGTAACAGGTTCCTATGAGGTGTCAGATATTAATGAGTTTGGCTCTGAACTAGACAAAAATGAAACGTTTAGTACTAGTTAGTGTACAACAGTTGTCTGTACACACGCCAACTGTGATTAAGTCTTTCTTACACGTGTCTATATCCTGATGGGTAGATAACAGTTAATGATGAAAATGCAGTTATACAATTTTAAATTAATTTTAAACTGTTCGCACTCCCTCCTTTGTGCTTATTTTCCGAGTGTTTATTCTATTTGATATAAATTGTCACTTCACTCACAAAACACAACTTTTTCACATAATTACTTCCTACACAAACCCTAAAACTCATAATCGTCTTTTTCTCTTATCATCATTAACATTATCTGCAATCATGACTGCTCAACCTTCTGCCATCATCGTTCAAGAACCTTTTGACCCTGAACTCGTGCCAATAATATATTTAACTTCTCAAGCGTCATTCGTCGATCGTCCTCCTTCAACGGACTGTGGTAGAGAGGCTATGGAATTCCTTACTGAGAAGTTCGTGGATTTTGAAAGTTTGTGACTTAACGGAATCGATGTTCAGAGTCTATTCTATGATCAACAGTGGGGAAACTATTTTGATATGTTGAATGGGTTCGTCTACTACGACATTGTTAAGAACTTCTTGCATAAGGCGTATGTGTTTGATGAGTTTAGTGCTAATGAAGAAGTAAATAAGTTAGTGGCTAAGGACAAGAATCTGAAAGGCAAGTCCAGAGTCCAACTGGGTCTAAGAGCGTATAAGGGAAAAGAGATTAGGTCAAATCTGTTGGGTATTGATGTGCTTATCACCCAAGAACATGTGGCGAAGATTCTGGGTCTGGATAACAAAGGCCAAGATGTGAATGCTTACAAATCAAACAGTATGTATACCGAGTCTATTAAAGCAGATCTTTTCCTTGCTGGAACAACAGAGAAGGAATTTTGGAATGCAAAGTACATGAAGCTTGAGTTCAACTTTGCCTTCAGAGTATTTCTTGCTTCTATAATTCCCAGAATAGGAGGATACAATTTCTTTACCACACAGGCACTTTCTATGGTTTCTGCATAAAAGGGTGAAGGTTAACTTGGCTAGCTTGTTATTTGAGCACCTGTGCTCCAGCATCAATGAGAATCAACATAAGGTTGTAGCAACACTTCATCACCCCAGATTAATTTCAGAGATCATTCGTCAGACAAAGCTAATTGAGATTCTTAGGGAGAAGGAAAAACTAAGAGTCTTTCAAACTACAAAATTTGATGCTACCATCCTGGTCAACATGAAAAAGAAAAAGATAGAGGAGCTGATACATGCTGAAAACCCTCTCAAAACCATCTATGAGACTTACTTCTGGTGTGATGGGTTTCTCACCATTTTAGAGCATGATAATGAGGAGGTTATTAAGAATTTCCTAGCAATGGTAAGAAGGGAAACTTGAGCAAGAGTTACTAGAAGTATGGTTGTAAATATGCCTGATTGGGATATTTTCAAAGGTCCAAAAGACATCACCAGGTCTAGAAAGAAGCCTAGACTGGTAGAGCAAGCTTTGCTTAAAGACTCTGAGAAAAGCAACAGTGAAGGACAAGAGGAACAATCTGAGGATAACAGTGCTACTGAAGATGATGAAAGAGTCAATGAGGAGCAAGTGGCTAAAATTGTTGAAAGGAAGGCTGTTGAAAAGGAGAGAAGATCTAAGAAGAGGAATGAGAGGCCTGCAACTGCTGAAGAGGATCAACCAGAAAAAGCCACCAAAAGGATAAAGATTGTGGTTGCTAAAAAGAAAGCTGCTGGCACTTCTAAAGGTAACATCTCTAAGCCTATATCTGATAGCACTTCTGAAGCTCAACCTCTTAACCCATCATCTCCTATAGACTATACAGAACCCCTTAGAGTGATCCTACCCTCTCCACAACCTTTATCATCCTCATCAGAAGGGCCTTTTTCTAATACCAGCACTGACTCTTCAGAGCAGCTTATAAGATTCGATAAAATTCAGAAGGAGACCTCCAAGAAAAAGATCCCTGTGAAAAGAACCCCCATGAAAAAGACCCTCAAGAAAACCAAAACCAAGCCACAAGAGGAAACCATTACTATTGACACTTCAATTCTTGACCAACCCACCAACACAACAAGAAAAACACCTTCAATCCTTGACCACCTTACCACACACTTATCTGGTGATGCTTTTACCCATTCTAATCTAGAATCACCAAATCACCCCATCAACAAATTTGTAAATAATACCTCTGAACCACCCCAAGATCCACCTGTTCAAGAACCACCAATAACTATTGTTTAGACACCACCTCCAATATTTACTGCCCCTGAACAAGAAAATCCACCCACTTTTACACTAGTTCGGGATGAACTTATAACTCATTATGAACATCACATTGCTTCACCCAAACCTTCAGAACAACCACCTTATCATTCACCTGAACACATCATTGCTGAACCAACTCAAAACATAGTTGAACCAGAACCTAACACAACCACTGAACAAACTCTAGCTGAAAACCAAAATGTTCAAACACCACCTTCAACACCTCTTATCCATGGTCCTGCCTATAAACCTTTGACATTGAAAGAACTAATCCTACCTGTTGATTTTGCTTTACCTATTCAAGAGAGGTTAATGAAAGAAGCTATAGACATAGATGATGAACCTAAACTTCCCACTGATCTTAGCAAAATCAAAATCATTCCTTTGAAAAGAAAGAAACATGAACCAACTATTCCTTTTGACCCAACAAAACCTTTCTTCAATCCCATATCTGAACCCAATGTTGAGCTATTAGGTACTACTATCAGTCTTAGTCTCAAGAGATTTAAGAGAATGGATGAAGAGGTTATGGTATTTCCATCTGATATAGATGCTGAGATAAGGGAAATGGAATACCTGTTCAGCAAATCCTTAAGGATTTTGGGTAATCACTTGAAGTCCAAGATTCAGGATAGAGGTATGACTGCTGTTAGGGAACTGATGGATATAGCTGAAAGATCATTTGCTCCTTGTCTCACCTTCTACAATCATGACGAGGAACTTCAAAGGTTAGAAGCACTAGATGCCGAACATAAGAGGCTCTTAAGGATTGCATGTGAAGCTGCTGAGAGGTTGGTGGAAGAAGAAGCAAGATATGCTAAATTGGTGATTGATGCTGAGCAGGCTAGGATAGCTGAAGTAGAGCATAAGAGGCTTGTTGATCAAGAAGCTCTTAGATTAGTTGTGGATATGGCTGTTCACATTGCTGAGGTTGAGACAAATAAGATCAAGGAGAATCAAGCATCTGAAGAGGACTTTGTGATGCCTGATCAGAACCAAAAGGGTGAAGACTCTGATAAGGGTAAGAAGCCTATTGTTGATACAACTCCTCCTTGCTCTCCAATGAAAACAAATGCTCCTTTTACCTCCTCACCTATACCACCAGCAGTTCAGGCAGCTCTAGACAACATCAAAGCTGAGTTATCTGAGGAAATGCAACAAGAGATGGATGAACTAAGGGCTGATATGAGGGCTGACATGAATGCTTCTGTAGAAACTGTTCACAAGAAGATGGATGACATGATGAAGCTTCTACTGTCTGCTATATCTGAGATTAAGAAGCCTTAGCCTTATGTTTGTGCACTTGTTGTTTTTCATTTTTTGTTGTAATCTTTTGGATAATATCTTTTTGTTATGTTAAAAGTTTGTTTTATCAATGTTTGTGTGATTGTCTTTGTGTGTTAATTTTATTTTGTTTTTCAAAATTAAAATCATATTCTCTGATGTCCTTTGGTTCTTCCAATGATGTCCCTGATTATCAGGTTTCCTTAAATTATGTCTGCTCTATTGCTTGTTTTGTTCCCCTTTTGTGGGCCCAAAACTTGCACTTTGCGCAGAGTCATTAATGGATGCTACCTGGTTGATCCTGCCAGTAGTCATATGCTTGTCTCAAAGAATAAGTCATGCATGTGTAAGTATGAACTAATTCAGACTTTGAAATTGCGAATGGCTCATTAAATCAGTTATAGTTTGTTTGATGGTGTCTACTACTCGGATAACCGTAGTAATTCTAGAGCTAATACGTGCAACAAACCCCGACTTTTGGAAGGGACGCATTTATTAGATAAAAGGTCAATGCAGGCTCTTCCTGTTGCTTTGATGATTCATGATAACTCGTCAGATCGCACGACCCTAGTGCTGGCGACGCATCATTCAAATTTCTGCCTCGACGAAGAAAATAGGCACCTCTACGAAATAAACAAGCGAGAACTAACTTTAACAGAGTCTGAGAAAGAGGAAATAGGCTCAGACCTGGAAGAGTTCTTATGGACATATGATGATGACACGAAGAGTATGAAGCTCAACTTAAGCAGGCCACTGAAGACTTGCTCTCTTATATAAGAGAGAAGCACAAGAGACTAGATGCAGAGGCTGCTAAAGCGAAGTCCAAGTCTAAGTAGGGTCTCATTATCTTATGTAATAAAGAGATCTTCTAATAATAATAAATAAAAGTTCTTCTCTAAATTTCTTTTGTCTTTGGATATTTTCTTTTATATTCAGTAACAAATATCAGAAAACCAGTTACCATACACACTTCATACGATATTGGTGCCAAGCTTTCTAACAGGCGATAATACTAATAAGTTGTTTCATGAGTAAACAGGAGTACTGATGTGGGTGGAACCCTAGGTTTTGAAAATCCTAACACTATAAGTTTGAAAACCAAGACGCTCTCCAGCATCTTGCCTAGGTTCAGTAATCCTAACTTGGTATATCTGTGACTTCTGATTGGCTTTTCACAAAAGCAGTCTTGGGTTTTGTCTTAACATTGTTAGAGGGTTTAGAAATTAATGGATTATATTTAAAATGTGAGAATCCAAGACCTTCACCTCTATTTCTACTAACATGGTATATTAAGGAAGCTACCTGACTTCTCTTCATGCCATTTATAAGTAGTCCTTGCAGAGAAAATTCATGCATATTTGTTGCACTTAAAACATTTGCTTTGATCATCCTTTTTGTCTTTAGAAGCACCAATTCTCTTGGAAGATCCCCCAAACTTGCCTGCATATTTCTTGCTTCGTTTTGCCCACTGAGAAACCTTGGCAGCCATCAGCACCATTTCTTCTTCATCTTCAGACCCGATATCTTGACCGTCTTCAGAAGCTTCATATTCAGACTCTACAACCTTAGCTTTCAGAGCCTTTGATGAGCTCTTAGAACTTAAGGCTATCCCTTACATCTTCTTGGTTGATTCATCAGTCATTAACTCCATTTCATGACTCTTCAATGAACTAATCAAGCTTTCAAGGGTTACAGTATCCAAATCCTTAGCTTCTTGAAAAGCAGTCACCTTAGGTCTCCACTTAGGTGGTAAGCTTCTCAACACTTTTCTCATATGATCTGCTTCAGTATAACTTTTGTCTAACACTTGAAGTCCGGAGACCAATATTTGAAACCTTGAGAACATGGCTTCAATGTTCTCTCCTTCATTCATTTTAAACAACTCATACTGATGCACCAACAGGTTAGCTTTAGCCTCTTTAACCTGTTTGTTACCTTCATATTTGGATCTCAAGGACTCCCAAATAGATTTAGCAGTTCTCTTGTCTCCAATCTTCAGGTACTCATCATGAGAAGGTGTGAAGGACTTTCGGTTCTGGTAACTTACTACTCCTTCTTTATCCATGTTTTCAAAAGCAACACCTTCTTCAACTAAGTCCCACAAAAAACAGTCTATACCAACAACGTGACTGTACATCTTAGTCTTCCAGAAGGGATACGCAGTCACAGTTCCATTAAAAAAAGGAACATTATCAGATGATCTCCTATCACGAGCATTGGAGTCATTGTCGAAAGGAATCTCATTGTTGTTCTTCTTTACAGAGTTCTCACCAGCGTCAGTCATGTTTTTCCTCTAGGATCTTTACTGTATCATTGTAAGGTGAGTTAGCCAACAGACCTAGCCCCTGATACCAATTGAAGGTGGAAAAACACAAGAAGGGAGGGGGGGGGGGTTTAATTGTGTTTTAGAAATAAAAACTTTTTCTCTTTCAAAAACAGTTTGCAGCAGAAATAATATCTAAGTAAAAGAAGGTGCTGAGAGAAGTAAAGAAAGACACAAGATTTATCCTGGTTCCCCTCACAAATTGAGAGTACGTCCAGTCCCCTTGATACTATCAAGAGCTTTTCACTATAATCTCACAAGATTACAATTTGCTCAAGCACACTTGCAAGAGACTTCTCAGATGCTCAAGTTACACTTAACGAGAGACTTCTCAAACAAACTTAATAATAAGAATGAATGTTTAAAGAACATTTGATATACTATCAGAGGTGTTTACAAAATACAACGCAAATTGCTTTAAGACTTTGAATAACAGATAGAACAAAGATGTTAGAATATTTCAGAGCCTTAAACGCAGTAATAGCACACTAGAACAATAGTCATTTCTTCAAATGATGTCTTATATTTATACTTGAAGAAATTGAGTAGCCGTTCGCAGAGATAAGGTGCCAGTTGGAATAATCGTACGCAGAGATAGCTGTAAGCTTCCATCTTTGGTAAAGAAATCCAATTCCAATACCTTGCTATTTGAATTATCACTCAACCATTTTGAGTAATAATAGTAGGATAGTACAATCCTCAAATACGCTCCACTTATGGATAAGGTTAACGTTGTACCGATGAATATTCCTTTCTGTGGATGTGACAGAGCCTTTAAGTAGATTGATCTTCAATCATTGGCGCTGATCACTTCAGTTCTTGAGTGACGTAAAATTCCACTTGCTTCAGCACTTGAGCTTCTCAGAGCCTTGCTTTTTAAACCTCAGAACCACCAACTTCAGCACTTGAATTTTAAGCTTCTGATGAACAATGTTGCGCTTTTAGAGCTTCTTAGCTGGGCTTCTCTGCATTTTTTCTTAGTGTATTTTAATAGATTTTAATGCTTAATCATGCACACTAGAACAATCATTAGTAATACAAATTGCAATTTTAATACTTTGTTATCATCAAAACTTCTTTAAAAACTAGGAGACTTGTGTCAGACCCACTTTGTTCCAACAACTTATGGTGAGCCCATTGAAACAATGTTTATTTCATCTAACGAGCACAAGGTAAGCAACAAAAATTCAAGTGAATGCATGAAAGAAACTATACCACAAAGTCCCTTGAAATCTGATTTGAATGAATTATATACCCCTCTTAAAGTAGATAAACCTCTTGAAATTTTTGCTTTTGAATATGGTGTTTGTAATGTTTGCCATGAGATTAGTGCAGCCGTTTCAGGTGAAGATATTTTGATGCCGCAAATCCCTTGTGTAGAAATTCAAGCAAATTCAACAACTCTTGAGTTTGACACCAAGAATGTGGATTTTAGCCACAAGCAACCATGGTCCATAGTAGAAAAATTGTTGGTGGAACCTCTAATTAAGCCAAGCAACATGCAGTTGTCTTTGACAATTTATGCATCTCTCCCACCCAATTTATCTGACTCATAAGCTATATGTCCATTTTCTGATTTTCAAAGTATTGTTATTGCAGGTTTACCACATGTGCTGGCTATTCCTCCTAAGCCACCAGATTTTTCATTAATATCCAAGTTCACTTGTTATCTTCTTTTTCCCATCCCACATGTTCGTAGCTTGGAAAGGCCTCCAAGGAAACCACCAGACGTGAAAGATACAATTCCACCTTGACCCCTCGGGTGTGTTCCTTCCTTACTCTCACTTTCTGTTTATTATGACATTGCGGACATTGTCTGATTTAAGTGTGGGGGAAGGACATTTTACTTTATGTTAAGAAAAAATAAAAATAAAAAATTGTCATGAGTAGTCACATGTTCTAAGGTTAGAGAAGATAATTGTAGGGTTGGTGAAATTTTTGGAAATTTTTGTTTTGATACTTGATATGATAGTCTTTGCAACTTTAATGTACAACTGCTTGAACACTGTCAATCTTAGTAATTTTAGATAAATCTCTAAATTACACATTCTTTAGACTAAGTTATCTGAATTTGAATATAATGAAGGGTATGGTTAGAACTAAGTGTGGGGGTAAGGCTAAATAAAAGATAGACTGATCATTGCTATTAATTAAAGAAAAAGGGAAACTTCTTGAGAGCTTAAAAAAAGTACCCTTAGTAGTTTATTTTAGCAGTCGGCACCATCTCAATTCACAAACTAAGTGGGAAACTGATGAATATAAGTGAATGATCTTGAAATTTATATGTGTACTATTGGTTGATTGAAAATTCAGCAAATGTTGAAAAATGCAAAGAAAGGAAAAAACCATAGTAAACAAACTCATTAGTAGTTGGTTCAGAGGTGTCTGATTCTGAACTTGTAGGGCGGGTTACGATCCGATCCCCCGCAACTGCAAAATGGGTAAAGAAAATAGGGGTTTACCAAACTTAATGTTATCAGCACCCCTCGCTAAATTATCATAATCACTAACAAGTTTCCCATCATGGGCGTGTACAAGATAACGGGCTTAATGTGATTGCGCTAGAATGAAAAGGGGTAGAGTAACACCTAAAGCTTTAATAATGATAATAATAATAATAATAATAATAATAATAAGTAATAAAGCTTGAAAGAAGTTGTCCATGTACTAAAATTGAAAAGCTCTGGATCTCTTGAAATTAAATAGTCCCCCTAGACTGAAATCCTTGTTAAATCCAAAATTATAGGAAAAGAGTGATAGCTTAGCATTTAGAGTGGGTAGTTCAGAGACGGATCTTAACATTACTTCGGTTGACAGTATGAGACAATACACACACACACGCAAGATTGTCATTGAAGGTTGATAGATAAGAATTGTGCCAATTTTTGAATTTTAACCCAAGGTTTGAAACTTGAAGCCTAGAATATGTTGACTGCTCGTGACTAAAAAAGAATAATAATAATAATAATAGTTTTTCAATTTGAGTTTTGCACGGAGAGCAAAAACTTAAGTGTAGGGGAATTTGATCAGTGCATTTTAGTGCACTTATTAACCACTCTATGCTATGGTAATTATAAGACTTCTCCCACTATTTCAGTGTTTTTATCATGTTTTGCGTCTAGAGTCAAGTTTTGCTAATAATTGAGTTTTACTATCTATTTTCGTAATAAAGGGTAATTTGACCCCTTCTCATTGCGCAGACCATAATTGGAGCTAGGAATATCGGATTGAAACGCGGCCCGTTGCGTTGGAAATCTAAGACAAAGAGCTACCACTTTCATGTTGAACTCAAAAGCTAATTCAGAGCGCAAAGGAGTCATATTTACTTGTCAATGTTCCAGACTTACAAAGATTTAATTAGTTTATGCTGTTTTGTATCAGTTTCATATCTAGTTTTTCTCTATATGAATTCGGTTTAGATTGATGCTTTATTACTCAAATTCGAGTTTATTAGTCGAATTGATTTTGCCCTTGTTAGAATTGATTTGATTAGAACTGGTACAAACTATCGCGCTTAGCAAAAAGGGTTAATTGAAATTTGTTATGATCTTAATTCTGCTTATGTGACGCTGGATCCTAAGCATAGTTAATTGAACACACTTGATGCTTAATCAATTGAATTCCTTATAAGACTAGTTGCTGCCTGTTAATTAGTTTTATAATTAACCAAATGCATAAACTCTTGAATGAATATTATCGCAAAACCTGTGATAGATAGTTAACAAAGTTACCTAAACCCAATGGATCAATTACGTTTCTATTAATTAAATTCATCATCTTTGTTACTGTTTTGACAAATCGAAAAACCCCCTTCTAGTTGTGTTATTCATTGTTCTTATTTTTGCTAATTATTAATTTAGAGGTCCTTGTGAGACGACCAAGGTTAACTTACCTTGTTACTACTTTTTAATTACTTATTTTTGATCACGGAAATGACTGTAATCCCTTGTTACTACTTTTTAATTACTTATCTTCATAATAGTCTTTATGCTTTAAGGTTATCCCTTTTCACCTTAAAGCTCGACTATGGATACTTTAAGAATATCGTCTTTATGTTTAATGTAATCTCATGATTAAGTCACACTTAATATTAAACAGACTTTCTATTCTAGGGACTTCATTATTTTTGAAATTCCGGTAACAAGTTACAGATGTGCAGCGTGATGTGGTGCACGTTAGGTTTTAGATATACGATGTGTTGCCTAATGTGCCAACATCAAAAACATACGATAACTTGATGAACAAGGAAAATAAAGTACAGAAGGTAAAGAACACAACGAGTTTGTTAACCCAGTTCAGTGCAACTCACTTACGCCTAGGGGATACCAATCCAGGAATGAATCCACTATGATAGCCCTAATTCAAAGCTTAAACTCCCCGTTTACAACCTCTCGCTTAGCCACTACCTTGTGTAACCCTACCTTGCTCTACCACAAGATATGACTTCCCCCAGTCAATTCCCAGCCTATCCACCTTGCTCCCACAAGGACCTTGCTCTACCACAAGGGATTTTAGTCTTGCTCCCGCAAGTACCTTGCCACCACAAGGAATTGTACAATCTTGTTCCCACAAGAACCTTTCTATACCACAAGGGTTTTGACAAACTCAATGAAGGAGATACGCTCCTCAACAAAAGAACCAACTCGTGCTTCAAAGCTTTGAGTGATTCGAAGTTCAAATCTTGTTTCAAACTAGAACCAAGAAGAGAACAACTCTATGCTTAAAAGCTTAAGAGCTAAATACAACCCTAATTCAAGTTTCAAACGAAAAGAGAACACCTAGGGACAAAGTCTCGAAATCCTAAAGACTAGATTTATGAATATTGATTTCGGTAAGTAAAACAAGTCTTCAGCACTCCTTTATATAGAGAATGAGATCTGGTAGCTGTTTTTTGTATTTAAAAAACAAACTTGATCTTTTAACAAAAGATATGATCTTTTAATAAAAGATATGTTTTGTTTTAAATCTTTTTGAATCTTTTTCAATCTTCTAGTAACAAGCCAACTTTTAAATCTTTTCTGAATCTTCTTTGATCTTTCAGCTCGTTCCTTGGCGCGCAAGCTAGCGTGGATAAGTTTAAATCTTTTTCAAAGATCACACGCAAATATTTGAAAGCGCGTTTATAGGGTATTCAGTTCAGGTACCACATGTGTGCACATTAGTCACCACATCTGGACAAAAGGCTTATTTTAACAAATGAAGCCAACCCTAAAATAAACTCAACCTTGCGGGTTGAAAACACTAACAATCTCCCCCTTTGGAAAATTGTGGCTAAAATAACCTTTGGAGTCAGCCACTAGACTTTGGAGAGAATCATTAGAACATCAGAGGCGTTGCAACATCGGAATTTTGCCTCAATCTTCTGAGAGAATAAAACTCCCAACATACAAGCATGTGAAGGTGGAAAAACACAAGAAGGGGGGGGGTTGAATTGTGTTTTAGGAACTTAAAACTTTTTCTTCTTTTTACTTTAAAAGCAGCGGAATAAAAACTAAAGTGATAACAGGTGCTGAATAGAAAGAATGAGACACAAAGATTTATCCTGGTTCCTCTCACAAATTGAGAGTACGTCAAGTCCCCTTGATCCTTATCAAGAGCTTTTCACTATAATCTCACAAGATTACACAGTTGCTCAAGCACACTAGCAAGAGACTTCTCAGGTGCTCAAGTTACAAATAACAAGAGACTTCTCAAACAAACTTAAGAATAAGAATGAATGTTTAAGGAACACTTGATATACTATCAGAGGTGTTTACAAAATACAACGCAAATGCTAAAAGACTTTGAATGACAGATTGAACAAAAGATGTCAGAATATTTCAGAGCCTTCTTAGCGTAGTAGAACAGTAGTCAGTTCTTCAAGAGAAACCTTCTATTTATACTTGAAGAAATGATTAGCCATTTGCAGAGATAAGGTAACAGCTGGAATGATCGTACAATAGCAATAGCTGTAAGCTTCCATCTTTGGTAAAGAAATCCAATTCCACTACCTTGCTATTTGAATTATCACTCAACCATTTTGAGTAATAATAGTACGATAGTGTTTACCCCGATTTTTAGTAAACAACCGCTAGTGTGATTATTACAAAAAGGATCAACTAGTGAATCTTGGGACATATGGATTGTGCAGAATGCAATGAAAATGTTTGCATATTTTCAAGGGTTAAATCGGATAAGTTGATAAAAAGTAAAAGCATTTGACAAAGTCAAATGGTTTGTTTTAAAGTAAAATGCTTCAAAGTAAATTTTGCAGAAAACTTGTAAATGAATTACAAATAAAGTTTAAAGAAGACTTTGAAAAGTAAAACATGCAATGAATGTAAATTGCAGAATGTTAAAGTGCTTGAACTTTAAAGGAAAATAAAGCATGCAATGAAATAAATTGCAGAAAGATAAAGTGTTTGAACTTTAAAGAAAAGGCAAGTAATCAAGACTTGAAAATGTAAATTGCATTTGACAAATGTAAATGTTTACAAAGAATGGTACACAAATTCGTACATGTTCCTGTTTGCATTCATTTCGCTCGTTGACATGGGTACTCTGAATTTCTAAGGAATTTGCATGTGTTTTGAATTGTGGACCCGTTTCTTCCATTCGAAACTACTATATATAGACAAACTGAATAACAGTCAAAAACCTACAAACGCCTATCTAAACCCCACGTGTCTTCGTCATTTGAATTCCTTGACACCTGGTGAGACTTTTGAACGTTATCCACCTTTTTGAATATTTTACTAAGTCCAGAGTATGCTTTCTCCGTACTGCACAATACGTTATACAAATAAACACACATATTATATAAATATATATATGAATTCGACATGTATGCCTGTGTCGAACCAAATATTCCTGTTCAAATGAACAGATTCTGTCGAATTCGACAGATTTCCAGGACATGACAAAATAGCTTTATGCATTAAAAGCTTTTGATGTCAAATGCCTTGATTCTCTTTAGATTTATGACTAAAATCATTTCCCAAGAGAATATAGAAATGCAATCATGCATAATAAATGAGATTTCATCATCTTACTTCAATTCATTAATGCCTGTCAAAAATACAGGCTAACAAATTGCCCCCTCAAAAATACCAGCTTCGACTATACGTCGAATAAAAAAAAAATACCAAAGACGGCGTAAACGTCACATCAAGTCATTGTCAATCATGACAAAATTTATAACTGTCACCTCAATCCCCACAAACCATAATTTCCACTTTTTTAGCTTAGTGGTGGGACACGTGGCAAGATCAGAACATTTGAACTGGAAGAGTGGTAATGTTTCAGTTACCAGATACATGCAAAATGCAGTGCCTATAAATAGAAAACGTATTACACACTTTCATTTTTCTGAATCCTCAAACCCTTCACTTCCCTTTCACAGAGAAACCTTACGCATTCTAATGAAAAAACCCACAAACAACTCATCAATCTTGCTCTATTTCTTGCGTTTTTGCTTGATCCAAACCAGTAATCATGATCATCTTTAGATTTCGCCCATTGCTGTGGTTTCAGTTCTAAGATTTGAGCAAAAATCAAGTTGGTTTTGAAGATTTGAAGGTGTGAAAATAACACAAGAAGGGGGGGGTTGAATTGTGTTTGGGTAGTTTAAAAATCTTCTTCTAAGTATTAAAACTTATCAGAGGTTTGCAGCGGATATAAAAACCAAACACTATCAACAGCTTCTGATGAAAGTAAAGAGATAGGGAAAGAGAACGAGACAGGAAAATTTATACTGGTTCCCCTCACAATCCGAGAGTACGTCCAGTCCCCTTGTACTACAAGAGAGTTCACTATAATCACAAAAGATTACAATTGCTCAAGCACACAAGCAAGAGACTTCCAAATTGCTCAAGTCCACAGACAAGAGACTTCCTAATGCTCAAGCACGCAGTCAAGAGACTTCACAAAACTAAAGAAAAGATAACAGAATCTGAACAAAGATATACAAATCAATGTTCAATAAAGTTATAAATACAACTCTTAAAAACAAGACTTAACTTAGAATCTAAACAAAGAATTCTAAGGTTCAACTAATGAATTAACAAAAGCTGAAACTGGAGTCTTGGATTTGGAATAGAGTTCAAGTTGTATTTGATGTTTTGTGCTTTAGGACGTTTTTGCAGAGTAACGGCGCTTTTAAAATTGTTCAAAGTATTGTTGTCCTAAAGCTTCAAATCTTCTCCTATTTATAGATGTTGGTGGAGCGTATAAGATTTGAATCAATTGCGTGAGATTGTGCCAGCTGGTATGTTGTACGAGATATATCCATATATGGTAAACTTAGAATACGATCAATCTTGAAGGAGACGTTGTTGCCAAATCTGGTAAAGAAGTCGTACAAAAGTACTAACGTCACTATAGAGGATAAGATTGATTTGCCAGCTTTAGGAATGTCAGAACATGATGATGTACCAATCATGGTTGAAGGGAATGTTCTTCTGACATATAGGCTCTCACTGCTCTTATCAGAGTCTGATATGTCCCATATCAGAATCTGATTAGTAGCTTCTGAAATGTAGCTTCTGGCCACGTACACACAGCATCTTCTGATGACTTGAAATTTGGTCAGACTTTGCTTCACCATTCAGAACTTCAAGAGTGCATATAATAAACTTGTAATCCTGCACACTTGTATGTAAATCATTAGTATACCCTATTGTATATTAATACTTTTGTTATCATCAAAACTTAAATGAGTCATGTCAGAACCTCTTTTGTTCCAACAATCTCCCCCTTTTTGATTGATGACAAACCCAGTATTAATTTACAATGGTTGTTGATTAAATTTATCATTCATCTCTTAGGTTTATGAGTTTTGCAAGCTCCCCCTAAGTTCAGTAATGATTAATTAAATCAGTTTAAAATTTTTATTTGAATTTTGAACTAAAACTAATACACCAGACTCTCAGAGGCTAGGTTTGCAAGCTCTCCCCCTAAGTCTGATACCCATAAAAGAAAATTGCACTTTTCTCTTATACGTACCATGTATCAGAAGTTCAAATTTCAACTAAAAATTTCCTTCAGTAAATAACGACATAAAATAACTTATGGATTAATTTTGGTTTCAGTTTAACATTCCATAAAATTAATACTACTCTTACTCCCCCTTTTGTCAACAAACAAAAAGACAAAAAAGATAAGAACTGATAAGGTAATAAATGACATGTTTGAAAAAGATAGTCAAAATATAGAGTTTCAAGACAGTCAAGGAGGTTACAACTGTTGGAACAAAGTGGGTCTGACACAAGTCTCCTAGTATTTGAGAAGTTTTGATGATAACAAGGTATTAAAATTGCAATTGGTAGTACTAATGATTGTTCTAAGTGTGCAGGATTAAGTATTAAAATTGTTAAGATGCACCAAGAACAGGTGCAGAGAAGCCAAGCTAAGAAGCTCTGAAAACGCATAACTGCTCATCAGAAGCTTAAAATTCAAGTGCTGAAGTTGGTGGTTCTGAGACTCAAAAAGCAAGGCTCTGAGAAGCTCATGTGCTGAAGATCGTCAGAAGCAACAATAACAGACTCTGAAACAAATGGAATGTTACGTCACTCAAGAACTGACATAATCAGTGCCCATGATTGAAGAATGTTCTACATCAAGGCTCTGTCATATCCACAGGAAGGAATATTCGTTTTGTACAACGTTAACCTTATCCATAAGTGGAGCGTATTGAGGATTGTACTATCGTACTATTATTACTCAAAATGGTTGAGTGATAATTCAAATAGCAAGGTAGTGGAATTGGATTTCTTTACCAAAGATGGAAGCTTACAGCTATCGCTATTGTACGATCATTCCAGCTGGCACCTTATCTCTGCAAACGGCTAATCAATTCTTCAAGTATAAATAGAAGGTTTCTCTTGAAGAACTGACTACTACTTATTAACGCTAAGAAGGCTCTGAAAATATTCTGACATCTTTTGTTCTATCTGTCATTCAAAGTCTTTTAGCATTTTGTGTTGTATTTTGTAAACACCTCTGATAGTATATCAAGTGTTCCCTAAACATTCATTCTTATTCTTAAGTTTGTTTGAGAAGTCTCTTGTTATTTGTAACTTGAGCATTTGAGAAGTCTCTTGTTATTTGTAACTTGAGCATTTGAGAAGTCTCTTGTTTATTGTAACTTGAGCACCTGAGAAGTCTCTTGCTATTGTGCTTGAGCAATTGTGTAATCTTGTGAGATTATAGTGAAAAGTTCTTGATAAGAATCAAGCGGACTGGATGTACTCTCTATTGTGAGGGGAACCAGGATAAATCTTTGTGTCTCATTATTTCTTTTCAGCACCTGTTATCACTTTAGTTCTTATCTGCTGCATTCTTTGTGTTTAACAAGAAAAAGTTTTTAAGTTCCTAAAATACAATTCAACCCCCCCTTCTTGTGTTTTTCCACCACCTTCAATTGGTATCAGAGCTAGGTCTGTGCCTAACTCACCTAACAAGTGATACAGTAAAAGATCCTGTGGAAAAACAGGTCTGACGCTGGTGATAACTCTGTTAAGAAGAACAATGAGATCCCGTTCGATTATGACTCCAATGCTCGTGATAGGAGATCATCTGATAAGGTTCCGGTTTTTAATGGAACAGAGACAACATATCCTTTTTGGAAGACCAAAATGTATAGTCACATTGTTGGCATAGACTGTGACTTATAGGATTTGGTTGAAGAGGGTGTCAATTTTGAAAACATGGACAAAGAAGGTGTTGTGAGCTATCAGAATAGAAAGTCATTTACACCTACACAGAAGCTAGACTACAAGAAACATCACTCAGTTAAAGGAATGCTGACAAATGCTATTTCTCATGATGAGTACCTGAAGATTGGAGACAAGAGGACAGCTAAATCTATTTGGGAGTCCTTAAGATCCAAATACGAAGGTAACAAGCAGGTTAAAGAGGCTAAGGCTAACCTGTTGGTGCATCAGTATGAGTTATTTAAAATGAATGAAGGAGAAAATATTGAAGCCATGTTCTCAAGGTTTCAAATATTGGTTTCTAGACTTCAAGTTTTAGATAAAAGTTATACTGAGGCAGATCATGTGAGGAAAGTGCTGAGAAGTCTACCACCCAAGTGGAGACCCAAGGTTACTGCATTTCAAGAAGCTAAGGACTTGGATACTGTGACCCTTGAAAGCTTGATAAGTTCATTGAAGAGTCATGAGATGGAACTAATGACTGATGAATCTACCAAGAAAATGAAAGGGATAGCCCTAAGCTCTAAGAGTTCTTCGAAGGCTCTGAAAGCTAAGGTAATAGAATCTGAAGACGAGGCTTCTGAAGATGGTCAGGACGTAGGGTCTGAAGATGTGGAAGAAATGGTGCTGATGGCTGCCAAAGTTTCTCAATGGGCAAAACTAAGCAAAAAATATGCAGGCAAATTTGGAGGATCTTCCAAAAGACTTGGTGCTTCTAAAGACAAGAAGGAAGACCAAAGCAAGTGCTTCAAATGTAACAAGCCTGGCCATTTCATTGCTGATTGTCCAAAAAACAAAGGTAGATCATTCAAGCAAGGCTCTAGCAAGGAAAGATACAAGAGTAGAGTTAAGAAAAGCTTGCTAGCAACCTGGGAAGATCTGGACAAAGACTCAGACTCAGAAGGTGATGAAGAAGCTAATCTAGCTCTGATGGCAACCACCTCTGACAGAGAAGATTCTGAAGCTGATTCACACTCTGAAGATGAAGAAGAGGTAATTGCTAAACTCTCTAGAACTGAGCTAGTTGACTCTCTTAAAGATGCCTTAAAGATGCTTACAAAAAAGGCAGGTGAATGTAAGGTCTTGAAAAAGGCTTACAATGACCTAATTGATAAAACAAAAGCATTGACTGAAGAAAATGAGTCTCTAGAAAGTAGAAACTCATTTTTTGAAGCCAACTATATTTATAATGATAGAGTTCCTCCAGAGCATGAATTTGCTCTGCAAGAACTTCTTATAAATGGCATGAAGAGAAGTCAAGTAGCTTCCTTAATTTATCATGTTAGCAGAAATAGAGGAGAAGGTCTTGGATTCTCACGTTTTAAAGAAAATCCATTATTTTCTAAAACCTCTAAAAAGAAAAAGACAAAACCTAAGACTGTTTTTGTAAGAAGTTGTAATACCCGAGGCTGACGAGGGCGAGGAGTGGTCGCCGGTGCACGAGGCATGACAATGTGCGGCTCCTGGAAGCTTCTAGGCAAGAACCGAATTCACATCGGAATGAGAGGGATCCTGAGGCTGTGCAGGTTTGAGACTGCATGGTTGAAGGAAGGCTTATAAGGATTGATGGGTACTACCTATACCAACAAGATGCATCTTCTTTTCGGGAGCTCATTCCATAAGAACTCTATAGTTAAGCGTGCTTGACTTGGAGTAGTCTTTGGATGGGTGACCTTCTGGGAAGTTTCCCGGAAAGCTTGCAAGTGAGGACAAAGCTCGCTGAAAAGACTCGTGTTGGTTTGTGGGGTCAGTCGGTCATCCTGAAAGCAGTTTGGTTGAAGGAAGGCTTATAAGGATTGATGGGTACTACCTATACCAACAAGATGCATCTTCTTTTCGGGAGCTCATTCCATAAGAACTCTATAGTTAAGCGTGCTTGACTTGGAGTAGTCTTTGGATGGGTGACCTTATGGGAAGTTTCCCGCAAAGCTTGCAAGTGAGGACAAAGCTCGCTGAAAAGACTCGTGTTGGTTTGTGGGGTCAGTTGGTCATCCTGAAAGCAGTTTGGGGCGTTACAGAAGTCAATCAGAAGTCAAAAATAGACCAAGTTCTGAAAAAACTAGTTCTTCAGAGGCTAAGAAATCTCAGACCCTGAATCCTTCTGAGTCTAAGACTTTCAGACCTCAAACAAATGTCAGAACTAAGGTATACTCTAAAGCTAAGTCTAAGAGTTATGAAAAGCCAAAATCTTTTTCAAATGGCTTTAATAACTCTAGAGCTTCTGATTGGAGACACAAACAAAAACAACCTAAGGTGTCTAGGACTAACACAAAAGGACCCATAAAGATATTGGTACCAAAGTCTGAGATTGTGTTTGTTTCAGATGTGCGTACAAAGAAGGCCAGAGCAACCTTCATGGTACCTGGACAGTGGCTGCTCACGACATATGACAGGAGAGAAGCATATGTTCCAAACCCTAACTCTGAAAGAGGGAAGTACTGTGGGGTTTGGAGGAAAGCAAAAAGGGAAGATCATTGGGACATGTACAGTTGGTAATTCTTCCTTATCTATTAATAATGTTTGGCTAGTAGAAGGCCTTAAACACAATCTGCTAAGCATTAGTCAATTTTGTGATAGTGGATTTGTAGTAGAATTTGACAAAAATGCATGTACAGTAATCAGAGAGTCTGATAAGTCTGTAGTATTCAAAGGCTTAAGGAAGGGAAATGTATATAAGGTCAATTTGTCAGAACTCACAGAACAGAAGATAGTGTGTCTACTATCTCTGAATGATGAGAAATGGGTCTGACACCAACGCCTAGGACATGCTAATTGGAGATTAATTTCCAAGCTCAGCAAACTAAGCTTGGTTAAAGGCCTACCCAATCTCAACTATCAATCAGATGCTCTGTGTGGTCCCTGTCAAATTGGGAAGATCTCTAAGACTTCCTTTAAATCTAAAAACATTGTCTCAACCTCAAGGCCTCTTGAATTGCTTCACATTGACTTGTTTGGACCTGTTAGCACAGCCTCAATCAATGGGAAGATAAAGAGCCTAACACAGTGTATAATTCTGAAACTAACACAGTGGAAGAATCTATACATGTGAGGTTTGATGATAAAGAGCCTGACAGTAAAATGTCAGAGCAAGATGATAGCTATGCAGGTATTCCTTACGACTCATCAGAATCTGAGAGAACATCAGAAGCTGTAGAATCTTCAGAAGCTGAAGTGATTGAAGCTCAAAATGAAGCATCTCAACCTGAAGCATCTGAAGATCATGATGATAACTCAGAAGATGAAATAGAAGATAATGCTGAAGCCCCAAAGAGAAAGTTCAAATACAGATCATCACATCCTGAAGATCTTATTCTTGGAAACAAAGAGAGTCCAAGGAAAACAAGATCAGCTTATCAACAGAATGATTCTTTTCTAGGACTTATATCTATGATTGAGCCAAAGAATGTTGATGAAGCCCTATCTGATGATGGATGGATAGTTGCTATGCAAGATGAACTGAATCAGTTTCAAAGAAATGATGTATGGGATTTAGTGCCAAGACCAGCACATAAGAACATCATTGGAACAAAGTGGGTATTCAGGAACAAGCTGAATGAACAAGGTGAGGTTGTGAGAAACAAAGCTAGACTTGTAGCACAAGGCTATAGTCAGCAAGAAGGTATTGATTTCATAGAAACTTTTGCTCCAGTAGCAAGACTGGAAGCAATCAGGTTACTTCTCTCATATGCTGTTAATAATGGAATCACTTTATATCAAATGGATGTTAAAAGTGCATTTCTAAATGGTGTTATATCTGAAGAGGTGTATGTCAAGCAACCACCAGGATTTGAAGATTTAAAAAATCCTGAATATGTTTTTAAACTTAAGAAATCACTCTATGGTCTTAAGCAAGCTCCAAGAGCTTGGTATGAGAGACTGAGTAATTTTCTTTTAGAAAATGGTTTTCAAAAAGGACAGATTGACAACACACTTTTCAGAAAGACCATTAAGAAAGACATCTTAATCATTCAAATTATGTTGATGATATAATATTTGGTTCTACTAATGCTTCTATGTGCAAGAATTTCTCCAAGCTAATGCAGGAAGAGTTTGAAATGAGCATGATGGGTGAACTAAAGTTCTTCCTTGGGATTCAAATAAATCAAGGAAAAGATGGCACTTACATTCATCAAAGCAAATATACAAAAGAGCTTCTGAAGAAGTTCAATCTTGAAGATTGTAAGACAATGTCCACTCCCATGCATCCAACAAGCAGCTTAAGCAAGGAAGAAATTGGAAGCAAAGTAGATCAGAAGCTATACAGAGGTATGATTGGTTCCTTGCTCTATCTAACAGCTTCTAGACCAGATATTTTATACAGTGTTTGTCTATGTGCAAGATTTCAATCAGATCCTAGGGAACCTCATTTAACTGATGTTAAGAGGATCTTTAGATATCTGAAAGGAACTACTAATCTAGGACTTCTTTATAAAAAATCCTTAGATAGTAAGCTAGTTGGATTCTGTGATGCTGACTATGCTGGAGACAAGATTGAGAGAAAATCCACTAGTGGAAATTGCCAATTTATTGGTGAGAATCTCATATCTTGGGCCAGTAAGAGACAAGCAACTATTGCCTTGTCTACAGCTGAAGCAGAATACATCTCGGCTGCTAAATGTTGCACACAGCTTCTCTGGATGAAATATCAGCTTGAAGATTACAATATTACTGAAAACAGTATTCCACTCTTTTGTGACAATACTGCTGCTATTCATCTATCTAAAAATCCAATTTTGCATTCTAGAGCTAAGCATATTGAAATAAAACATCATTTTATTAGAGATCATGTTCAAAAAGGTACAATAAATATTCAATTCATTGATACTGATCATCAATGGGCTGATATATTTACTAAACCTTTGGCTATTGAAAGATTTGATTTTATCAAAATGAACTTGAACATGCATTTTATCTCTGAAGAAAACTAGCTCTTAAAATGTAAAATAGAATTAGGGTCTGAACAATTTTCAGAATTACTAATTCTTCAGAACCTCTTTTAAGACGTTCTGAAGAAATATGGAATCTGAAGTTCAACAGGCTCTGATGAGGTTTAGGTACTGATAAAGCAAATGCTGAACTAGGACAACGAAACGTTTTGTACTACTTAGTGTAAAACAGTTGTCTTACGCGTGTCAGTTTACTGTACTATATTCTTGCACGTGTCTTAGATCTGATTGGATGGAGAACAGTTAATGATGACCATCTCAGTTTTTAAACAATTAAATATTATTTTAAAACTGTTCGCGCTCCCTCCTTTTGTGATAAGTTACGTTTGTGCTTGCTTATTTGCTATAAATAGTCACTTCACTCACTTATCACAACTTTTACACAATCACTTCCCACACAAACCCTAAACTCAGAATCTTCATCGTTCTCTCTTCTTTCTTCGAAATCAACTACAATGGCATCATCATCTTCACGCAAGATTGTTCAAGGTCCTTACAACCCTGTTCTTCCACCTATGATGGATTTTGCTTCTAAAGAATCATTCACTGACCCTCCAAACACCAATAACTGTGGAATGGCCGGAATGGAGTTCATAACAGAGAAATTTGTGGATTTTGAAAGTTTAAAATCTAATGGGATAGACATTCAGAGTTTATTCTACTTCAACATGCTGAATGGGTTCGTCTACTTTGATATAGTTAAGAACTTCTGGAACAAAGCATATGTGTTTGATAAATTCGACGCTGATAATGAAGTGAGATTACTGGTTGAGAAGAATGAGAATCTCAGAGGGCGTACAAGAGAACAATTGGGTCTGAAGCCTTTCAGAGGCAAAGAAATTAGGTCTAATCTGTTGGGAATGTCTGTGCTGATCAAACAGGAGCATATTGCTAAGATGCTTGGTCTAGACAACACAGGTCTCGATGTTAATGAATTCAAAGGGACAACCAAATATCTTAGTGTTGTTCACAAAGATTTGTTTCCTTCTGGTACTACTAGTAAAGAGTTTGGGAAGGCTAAGTTTATGCATGAGAATTTCAATATTGCATTCAGAGTCTTCATCAACTCTTTTATCACAAGAGAAGGAGGAAAGGACACAATATCTGTTCCTCACAGGCACTTCATATGGTTTATGTACAAGAAGATGAAGATTAACTTGGCTAAGTTGCTCTTTGATCATCTCTGCACCTACATCAATGAGAATCACAACAAAGCCAAGGCAATCATTCATCATCCAAGGTTGATTTCAAAGCTTATAAGGCAGAAAAAGCTTATTGAAATCCTAAGGTCCAAGGAGAAGTTGAGAGTGTTCAACACTGCTAAGATGGATGCTTCTATTTTGGTGAATATGAAGCTGAAGACAAAGGAAGAGATCCTGAAGGTTAAGGATCCTCTGAAGGAAGTCTATGAAACCTACTTCTGGTGTAATGGTTTTCCAACCATTTCAGAAGCTGATAATGAAGAAGTTATTAATAACTTCTTGGAGATGGTTTGGCAGGATACTGGCGTAAGAGTTACTAGGGATATGGTTGCTGGATCTCCCTGGGATATATACAAGTCTTCAAAGGAAGTCACAAGAAATAGGAGAAAGCCTATTACAACTGAAGAAGACTTAGTAGAAGCATCTGAGGAGAAAGATAGTATAGATGAGATGGTGGATAATGAGGAAGCTAGTAAAGCTGCTGCTGAGGATCAAGGAGAAGCTTCTCAACGGATTGAAGCTGGGAATATTGACGCTCAACAGACTACTCCTGAAAGAAGGACTAAGAAGAGACATGACAGAGGTCCTTCTGATGCTGAAGAACATATTCAGGCTCAACCTTCAAAAAGGATCAAGTCTAGAGGTCACAAGCCTAAAGGTATGGTCTCTAAGCCTAATATTAAGAGTAGTACTGTAGCTCAAGATTTACCTTCTCAAACTTCTTTCATTCCTCAAACCCAGTCTATACCTGTTCAACCTATCCAACCTGAACAACCTGATGAAACTATCAAACCCATAACCATGATGTTGCCCAATTCCACAACTCAAACTTGTTTGATATCATCCAACTCATCATCATCATCCTCCACCAACTATGATTCTTCTGCTACTGAATCTGACATAGGTGATGATCCTGAAGAGTATGTCACACGTACACTCCAGAAGAACCTTAAGAAAACCAAAAGCAAACCAAAGGCAAAACCCTCCTCAAAACCTTTGAATCTGACAAAAGAATATGATATTGATGGCAATTCTTTATTGGATCATTTAGTATCACATGCTTCAGGTGATGCTTTTACCTCATCTGCTTTGAACACACCTTATGTGTCTCCAAATGCTGCCACTAACCCAATTTCTCCTGTTCATAATTCACCTGTATTCTCAACCATTCCAACTTCAGAACCTGTAGATGTTGAGGACTCACATGCTGAACCTGTTGCATCTGAATCCCCACCATCTGACACAATTCCTTCTGATATTCCTTCTACCTCCAACTCTGAACATATCATTCCTTCCATCCCTCTTGAACCAGAATTTGAGGACTTAAATCCCTCTCTTGAAGACACTCCAATTTTTCAAGGTCCCTCCTTTTACCCAAACACTTATTTCTCTGTATATCTCCCTATTTATGAGGACCTTCTCAAAGAACGGATCAATGTCAATGATGACATTATCCCTCTCAACCTCAGCAAGATCAAAATCATCAACCTGAAAAGAAAACAACCTGAACCAGTTATTCCCTTCAACCAAACCCAACCCTTCTTCAATTCTCTTCATGAACCCATTCTTGAGCTTTTATGTACTGCTATTAATCTTAGTCTCAAGAGATTTAAAGGCTTGGAAGAAGAGCAACTGATATTTCCTTCTGATATTGATGCTGAGATTTTGGACTTAGAAAGGAAATTCAGTATGTCCTTAAGGATGTTGGGTGGTTTTGTGAAAGAAAGGATTAAGGGAAGAGGTATGACTGCTGTCAGAACAATAGTTGAAGCTGCTGAGTGCTCCAATGTGTTGCGTATTACTAACTTCAACCATGAGGAAGAACTGCTCAAACAACTACAACTTCTTTTTGATATTCAACAAAGTCTCAGAACTGCTTCTCAATCAGTCTCTGCTATTGAAAAGGAAGAATGTTTGTATGAGCAAGTGATAGAAGCTGAGCAGGCTAGGATAGCTGCTGATGCTGAATATGAGAAACGTGCTGCACAAGAGGCTCTGTCTCTCATGGTAGACAAAGCTGTTCATATTGCTACCATTGAGACTCAGAAGCTAGTTCAACAGCAGTATGTGGGTCCTTCTGTTGACACAATTATGATTGAAGCATCTCCTGTTACTTCTGCATCTGATAAGGGTAAGGGTGTTCTTGTTGGTCCTTCTGCTCCTCCAACTGCTGCTTCTGATATGTCTCCTCCAAAGCCTTCTGCTTCTGAAATATCTCCAGCTGTTCTAGCTGCCCTTGAAGATATTAGGCATGAGATGAGAGATGAGATTGATATTCTCCGGGCTGATTTGAGAGAAGATTCACAAAGGGTAGGAGAAGCAACCAACAAACGACTTGAAGATATCAGTAGCTCAACCAACAAACGTCTGGATGATATGATGGCTATTCTTCTGAAGCTCACCCAAGACAAACCTTAGTTTATGTTTGAGCACATGTGTCTTTATTATTCTTGCATGTATTTTTTGATACTTGATTATATGCAATGATTGTTTTGTTATTTTTTATGTCTTCTGATTGTTTATTTTATTTTGTTTTTCAAAATTAAAACTTATATTCATAACTTATGTTTGGTACTCTCGTGGATTACTGAACCTAGGCAAGATGCTGAAGAGTGTCTTGATTTTAAAACTTATAGTGCTAGGATTTTCAAAACCTAGGGTTCCACCCACATCAGGACTCCTGCTTACTCATGAAATAACTTCTTAGTATTATCGCCTGACTAAAACGAGGCACCAATACCGTATGAAGTGTGTCTGGTAACTGGTTTTCTAATATTTGTTATGAATATAAAAAAAATAAGTAACGCAAATAAAGTCAAGAACTATTTTTTTATTAATTAAAATAAGAGCATCTTATTACATATGATTTTGACACTCTATAAAGACTTGGACTTAGACTCAGAAGCTTCTGCCTCTCGCTGTTCTTTCTTCTTCTGAATAAAAGCCAGCACGTCTTGAGCAAGCTTCTGACTCTCATTTCCAGGCTCTTCAAAGATAGTGTAATCATCATAAGTCCATAAGAACTCTTCCAGGTCAGAGCCCAAGTTTTCCTCCTCTGACTCTGTCAACAGTAGTTCTTCTTTGTTTTCCTTGTAGCGAAGCCTATTTTCTTCGCAGCGCCAAGGTTGTGCTTCCTTCTTGCTTGTGTTCTTAGAGCCTGAAGCATTCTTGGTAACCTGCTTTTCCATTGTGTAGCGGGCTGGAAAATCACTTCCGTTTTTCATGCAATGAAGTCGCCATCGACGTTTATTTATCCCGTGAGGGGAAAGGAAAATATCGCGAAAACCTTGGTTTAGGTTCGGGAGTTGGTTATGCGAGAGGAAGGTGTTAGCACCCCTCGCATCCATCGTACTCGATGGGAACCGTTTAGGTGGTTTGGGTTTGTTTGCGCAGGTTTATCAAATTAATCTGTCACTTGGCTAATCTCTACTTCGTTTCCAAATAAATTAAAATTAAAAAAGGGTTTTTATTAGTTGAGTTTGACGGTTGTAGGAGCCCGCTCCTACGTATTCCCCGGTGCAATGGGAAACTCAAAACTCACGTAGTTCTGGTAAAAAAAGTTTGTGTGGTTGGTTAATTTTAAACGGGTAACGTTTATTTCGTATTCCGCTGACACAACGACGCTTGTATGCTCTAATCAGAGGCTTAAGCTGTGTGTGTGTCAGAGGAGTAGATAAAACGTGTATCCATTGTAAAAAGAGAGTTTGTATAACGGATGTTGCTTATTTCGCATTCCGCTGATACAACGACGCTTGTATGCTCTAATCAGAGGCTTAAGCTGTGTATGTATCAGAGGAATGGATAAAGCGTATATCCATTGTAAAAAAAGTTTGAAGAACGGATGTTGCTTATTTCACATTCCGCTGATACAACGACACTTGTATGCTCTAATCAGAGGCTTAAGTTGTGTATGTGTCAGAGGAATGGATAAAGCGTATATCCATGTTTTCTGAAAAGAAGTTTGAGTGTGTAAGGGTTAACTTTTAACGCTTGTTTTTGGAATGAGAGCAGCTTGAGTAAACTAGTCAGAGGACCGGCTACCAAGACAACCCGGGGAAGAAAGAAGCAGCGGCCAGATTCTCCCTTTTTCATTCATTATTTGTTATGAAAATCTTTGGTTAGGTTTATTCTGAAATAGTGTTTAAAAGAAAAGACGAGTGTTGGTCGGTTTTAATGTTCTTTTTAGAATGAGAGTAGCTTGAGCAAGCTAGTCAGAGGACCGGCTACCAAGACAACCCAGGGAAGAAAGAAGCAGTGGCCAGATTCTCCCTTTTTCACCCATTAATTATTGCATAGAGTTTGATTAAGTTTATTATGAAAACAAAGTCCAAGGATATAAAAATAGCAAAATTAAATAACAATGACAATTGATATAATAACAATGCGACAATTAAATGTGAATGAATGCAAGTATTCAAATGAAAATGCATGAATCAACATGATATAGTTTAATATGCATGAATGAATCAAGAATGAATGAGAATTGATGATGCATAATTAAATAAAAATGCATAAGCTAAAGTAACGTACAATGAATTAAATAACATAAACATGCTAAATTAAGTCAAAGTAAATGAGATGAGTTAGAATGAATTGAAATAAAGCTAAAGAGCTGAAGACAAGCATAAGAAATAAAAATAAGCAATTAATCATAATTAAGCACTTAAGTAAATAAGCTAAAAAGCTAGAAAAGTGATTAAACAAAAAGCTAAGGAAAGCATGAACATAATCTGAAATCAAACATGATATGAGCGAAGCAAAATAGTCCAGTAAGCTAAAAAGCTCAAACACCAAATAAGCGCTTATGAAAATAAGCTAAAAAGTGATTAAATAAGCTAAAAAGCTAAAGAATAACTTAAAAGCAAAAATAAATGCTCGAATGAGACAAACAGGAATCACACATGATTTAAGCATAACCAAATGGTCCAAGAAGCTAAACAGCTTAAGCACCAAATAAGTGCTTATGAAAATAAGCTAAAAAGTGATTAAATAAGCTAAAAAGCTAAACAATAAGCTAAAAAGCTAAAATAAAGAACTCAAAAATGGAGAGCAAAATTTAAGCATAGCAAAGTGACTAAAATAGCTTAAATAAGCTATTAGCCACTTAAGTGCTTTTGAAAATAAGCTGAAAATCAATTAAAATCATAATCAGGGGGGTGCAAAATAAACTGGGTAGTAAAAATAGGGGGTGCGAATAGCGCTTCTGGGCTGAAAGCCCAAGTCCACGCGGGTCAACCAAAAAACGTAAAGTCAAAAACAAAAAAGATCCTGTGTGGAGGCGTGATAAGGTGCATGGTACGGATCTCAAATCTGGGACGTCGGATCCATCTGGTGGCCAGGATTTAAAAATCCAGAACCACCCTGATGCTGCCACGTGACAGGGAGAGAGGAAAGTCAAAAAATTGACTTCATCTTCTCCGGCGAGAACAACAACTTCCGGCGACCGTTCCGTCGCCGGCGATTTTCAAAACGTCACGAAATCGAACGATCTACATACCGTTCGACTCGGTTTTTCACGTAGAGTTCAAAAATGACTTTAGTTTTCTCAAATAAGCAGTGTACAAGGAAAAACGAAGCACACAAGTTTTGATGCAAAAACTTAAAATCGCGACTTACAGAGATACAACTCAACCCAAGCAAAATGGAAGATATATTCAGCTTTGTTGTGGAAAGGGGAAGCTATACATACCTTTTTCGAAGCTTCAATCGTGGGTTTAGCAAACTCGATTTCGTGAACCTTTATGCTCAGATTCTGCTCAATTCGTGCGATTAAACTTCAATTTATTTGCGGATTCTTGCTTCTGGGATGTTGTAGATGAATTTTGATCTAAGGATTGTATGATTTGGTTGAGAAATGAGGAATTTGGGTTTTTGAAGAATTTGAAGAAAAATGGTGTTGTTCTTGGGGTACTGTAGCAGCGCCTCCTCTGTTTCTGCTAACCCTAGGCTCAGAATTTTATGGTGCTATTTATAGAATAAACTAGGGTAAGTAAGTGGTGATTAGGGAGAAAACTTGAGGGTAAAAGTGGGATTGGAACTTGATTTTTTTTTGTACTATGGCTTGCAATTTTTGCTTGTACTAATGGTGATGAGGTGTAATTGGAGAGGAATATTCTTGCCATATGATGAGGTGTAAATGATTGGAGAAATTTTGGTATCCCTTTTGTTTTTTTATTTATTTTGGGGAATAAACAAAAATCAAAACAAATAATACATAAAATAAAATAAATGTGCAAAAAATGAAATATGCATGAGGGAAATTATGATTATGCAAAATATTTATGGACTAGAAATGGAAAGGAAAAGAATTGCAAATCGATTTTTGAAAGGTTTCTTGTAATGCAAGTAACTAGTTAAAAATAAATAAATAAAGAAAATGTGAGGGCAAAATGGTAAAATTTTGTCTCTTATGATCATGCTAAGCCATAATCATGCAAGAAAAAATAATTCCATGTATTTTGTGTCAACATTGATTTTTTTAAATCAAAAAGGGATTTTGTTGACTTTTTGGTCAACATTTTGACTTTGTTGACTTATTTTCTAAAAAATGCAAAAGTGAAAAAAATCATGGGGCAAAATTAGGGTATGACACATTGTATGTTTGATATACTTTGATTATTCTGAGTGAATAAAATGATAAGTTTTCATCCCTTTTATAGATTCTCAAGTGTGTCTCTTAGTCTGGTTTTTATCAATGTCATTTAATATAGTAGTTGAAACTACTTTTGACTTGACTGATCAGATTTTCTGGGCCTTGACTGTCTAGTTTTCAGTGCTTTTTGAATAATGACAAAAGGGGGAGTAAGAGGAGCTTTAAAATTAATATATAATTGATAACGCATCTGAACTGAACAATCTGAAACTGTTATGTCTATGCATCTGAATCAATTATTCTTATCCCTGCTTGATATTTATTCATGCTGAACTTTATTGAAAGGGGAGAAAATTTTATATTTGAAACACATTTTCATAGACAATATCAGAGAAGCTTGCAAACCTACTCTGAGCATTGTCAGACTCTGAGGAAGATCTTACAAACCTCTGCCTCTGAAAGTCAAATATGAAAATTTATTTCAAGTTACTAAATCTACTCTTAAACTGATTTTAATTAATTATGGATAAAACTTAGGGGGAGCTTACAAACCTATCCCTATGGATTATCAGACTCAGGGGGAGCTTGCAAAACTTTTAAACCTGAAGTCAGCATAATTAGTAAAATCAACAACAATTGAAATTTAATGCATTAGTTTGTCATCATCAAAAAGGGGGAGATTGTTGGAACAAAGTGGGTCTGACACAAGTCTCCTAGTATTTGAGAAGTTTAAAATTGCAATTGGTAGTACTAATGATTGTTCTAAGTGTGCAGGATTAAGTATTAAAATTGTTAAGATGCACCAAGAACAAGTGCAGAGAAGCCAAGCTAAGAAGCTCTGAAAACGCATAACTGCTCATCAGAAGCTTAAAATTCAAGTGCTGAAGTTGGTGGTTCTGAGACTCAAAAAGCAAGGCTCTGAGAAGCTCATGTGCTGAAGATCGTCAGAAGCAACAATAACAGACTCTGAAACAAATGGAATGTTACATCACTCAAGAACTGACATAATCAATGCCCATGATTGAAGAATGTTCTACATCAAGGCTCTATCATATCCACAGGAAGGAATATTCGTTTTGTACAACGTTAACCTTATACATAAGTGGAGCGTATTGAGGATTGTACTATCGTACTATTATTACTCAAAATGGTTGAGTGATAATTCAAATAGCAAGGTAGTGGAATTGGATTTCTTTACCAAAGATGGAAGCTTACAGCTATCGCTATTGTACGATCATTCCAGCTGGCACCTTATCTCTGCAAACGGCTAATCAATTCTTCAAGTATAAATAGAAGGTTTCTCTTGAAGAACTGACTACTGCTTATTAACGCTAAGAAGGCTCTGAAAATATTCTGACATCTTTTGTTCTATCTGTCATTCAAAGTCTTTTAGCATTTTGTGTTGTATTTTGTAAACACCTCTGATAGTATATCAAGTGTTCCCTAAACATTCATTCTTATTCTTAAGTTTGTTTGAGAAGTCTCTTGTTATTTGTAACTTGAGCATTTGAGAAGTCTCTTGTTATTTGTAACTTGAGCATTTGAGAAGTCTCTTGTTTATTGTAACTTGAGCACCTGAGAAGTCTCTTGCTATTGTGCTTGAGCAATTGTGTAATCTTGTGAGATTATAGTGAAAAGCTCTTGATAAGAATCAAGGGGACTCGATGTACTCTCTATTGTGAGGGGAACCAGGATAAATCTTTGTGTCTCATTATTTCTTTTCAGCACCTGTTATCACTTTAGTTCTTATCCGCTGCATTCTTTGTGTTTAACAAGAAAAAGTTTTTAAGTTCCTAAAACACAATTCAACCCCCCCCCCTTCTTGTGTTTTTCCACCACCTTCAACAACCACCCAATTTAATGGTTTGTCGTAAAACTTACACATTTGTCTGTTTTGAAAACACTATAAAAGGACCATAACCTTTGTCATTTCACTCAACACTTCCAATTCATTGTGATAAATAACAATGGAGAAGGATAGAAGAGTGATCAAAAGTAAGAGTGCTCAGGAGAAGAAGAAGAAGAAGATGAAGATTCAACAAGATTCAAAGTCTAAGAAGTATCCTCAGAAGATGAAGGTTTCAACTTCTGCTCCTTGCAGAAACAACTATCAAACAAGGTCCAAGACCACACAACCAGAGCCTTCCTCAGAATCAGAATCTGAATGAGATCCTGATTGGAAGGAATTTATGAGAACATATGTTCCTCCTAAGGAGTATAGCTACTCTTCCTCTTCTTGTTCTACTCAGCTAGATTTAGAACTAGCTGTTTCTGATGTAGAATCCAAGTGAAAAGTTGATGTAAAACATATGTAGTCACAAATTTCTTATGAATAAAAGCTCAGTTATGAGGTTTTGAAGTCTTATTTAATATTTGTTTCAAAAACATTTATGCATGTAATGAATAAATAACTTAACGTATAAGAAAATAACACACAGAAAACTATTATATAATCTGAAACAAGAAATTATCCAAAACCAAATAATACATAAGCATGTTCAAAAAAGATACATAAAAAAAATTAAAAAGTGCCAGAATCTAAGGTTGAGGTGGTTGAGAAGGAGGAGGAGGTAGACGTTCATTGAGCATTTGAACTATGGAAGTAAGCAGAGCTTCATGTCTGTCAATCTTGCTTTCCACAGTTTCTTGACGTTGTCTTAGAATCAGAGCAAACTCAGGAGCATTTCTAGTTACCTCTTCAAAACGTGCTTGTTCAGCAGCCTCTCTAGCTTGAGCTTCCTGACGCTCTCTCTCAATTCTTTCCTCTTCCAATCTCTTTTGTTCAAGTTCTTCCTCAATCCTTTTCCTTTCTTCTTCTTCCTTTCTTTTCCTTTCCAACTCTTCTGCTTCTTTCCTCAATCTCTCTTCCTCTTCCTTTCTTGCCATTTCAACTCTGAAAGCCAAATCCTTCCTATATGCTACCTTAGCAGATCTGATCATGTCCAGGAAGGTGGATTCCAAAAGGTCAAACTCTGTTTCGACATGGCCATCATCAATAGATCTATTAGCAATAGCAGAGGTCATCCTCCTCATATTCTTGTCTACAGCACAAAGATATTTGGTGATGTCATCTTGGGAAACATTTAAAGGTTCATTGGAAATCCGGGAAGGAAGGTCAAGACGGGCTACAATGCAGTTATCAGAAAGATTCTGCATGAAGGCTTGAAGGTTTTGTGGAGAGGAAGTTGTTTCAGAAAATAGTTCTTTGTGAAGTTGGTGAAACCTTTCTTTTAAAGGAGTATCCATGGCAGTTGTTTTGATGTCATCCACATGATGTGGTGAGTTGTCAACATCATTTACTGGGGTACGCAGAGGATGGATTTCAACAACGTCATCAGAAGATATAGTATTTTCTGGTTGTGGAGTGGGTGGATGTTCTGGTAGGGGTGAGTTATGATGTTCTGGTGGAGGTGAAGTATGTTCAGAAGATGGAATGGATGTTTGTGGGTTTTGTTGGTTAGGTGTTGGTTGTTGTGATTCCTCATTATTTGTCTCTTGTCTAATGACAGAATCATTTTTGGTTTGGTGAGGTGAGGGTGATGGAGTTCTTTCAGAATCATTACCATCATCATGCTCTGGGATAGCAGCATGTCCAGAAGATGATGCTGCATTAATACTAGAAGTGTAAGATTCTGAAGGAAAAATAATGGGTTCAATGATGGAGGCAAACGGGTTTGATGTTGGTTGATTTTCTGAAAGGTCAGACTCTTCCGGAGAATTAACTCCTTTAAAAATCTTATCAAACACTCGTTTAACTCTAATCATTGGGTTAAAATGATCCTTTCTGAAGACATCATAAGATCTTTGTGTGTTGTCAAGAAGACTAGGAATCTTACCATCAGCATTACCATAAACATGTAAAGAAGAATCCAGCTTGGCAACAGGAGGTATCTTCTGATGCATCTCATCAAAGTCTTTAGGATCCATTCCTGAATCATAGGTGTCTTTGAGCAAAGCATCCTTTTTCTCTTTCCGCAACAAGCCTTAAAGCTTCTTCCATCTCAGCTTGTTCTTTCTCTTCTTCTGTCACATCAGTCAACTTCAACTTCTTAACTTTGAGCTTTCTGGGAGCTTTTCTCATTCCTTGAGTTCTAGTCTTTGGAGAAGCTTGAGTTTTAGCCTTCTTGCTCACAGCTTGACCAGGACTCTTAACAGCCTTTCTTTTCTCAGGAACAACTTTAACTGTAGGTGCTAACATTCTTTTCTGTCTGATAGTAAGTCCTTGCACTTCACCAGAACCTACTTCAGCACCAAGACTCTTCAAGAACTTGGCATGATCTTCTGCTACCTTCCTAGCATTTCTATCACTCACATGAACTAGCCTGCACTCACCAATATGATCCTCATATTCTCTGATTAGTACAGGATGTGATGGAGTGACTATGTCAGCATTTTTCACCATTTTGAAATACCTAAGAGTGGTACTGTTGATAACTTTTGAACTAGTCAGAAAATTACCACAACCTGGGAAAAATGGTTTCACAGCATCCATCAAACCTGACTGTGCAAACATATGGCTCAGCAACCTAGCATGGCGAACAATAGTCTTCTTGGAGGTAATAGAGTTAATCAAGTGATGAAAGATAATCTTTCCCACATCCAAAAAGTTACCTTTACTGACATGGAAGGTGAAGAGTTTCTGGAGATCAGAAATTTGATCTGTGCTTCCAATCTTACAGAGAATGCTATCACTTAGGATCCTGTAGATAATCTTGTTGTCGTTGGTCCATTCAGGTTTTCATTTAGCATTAAGTTCATGTTTGAACAAAAAGTTGTCTATGCTTTCATCAACAGAATATGGTGCAACCAGAGGGAGACCACCACGAGGAAGACGCAGAGCCTCGTAAATATGACTTAATCTAATAGAAATCCTTATACCAGCAACAAAGGATTCTATCTCTGTAGCAACAAAAGGTCTTAAACCCATCTCCTGAGGAGTTTTACCTTTAAGTTCTGGATTCTTAGCAACCATATCTTTCACTTTGCGAATAAAAACGTCTTTTGTGATGACAAAAGCTTTCATCCAAAATTCCTTCACAGTATCAACATACGTAGGTCCATTGATTGCTTCGAAATAGTACATCATGTCCTGTCGCTCAAATCTCTCTTTGATTTGAGGAAACCCATTAGCCCTTAAACTTTCGAAATCAACTGGGGTTTCAATAGCACATAATAAGTCCTTGTACTCATATGAGCGTTGATCCTTAGCGAAGATGGAGGGGTTAGAGTTTTCTTGTTCGATCATACATGCAGCAGCTTTGAAAGAAGATGAAGAAGCCATAGATGAAGATGAACTGTTTAGGGTTTCTAAGGAGGGAGAAAGAAATGTCTCTGTGGTTTAGAGAATGAAAGTGTAGGTAGTGAGTGTGCAAAAGTGTGAATGTGTACAGTCAGTGTGTTTAAATAGAAAGATTGGCGCAAAAGAAAGTACATATATAAAGGGGTAAAAGAGTCATTCTACCTTTAGAAAGGAATTAGGAATGTTAATCATCATTAACCAACTTCTTTAACTTACCAAAACAAGACACGTTTAATTAGAAGTTTACTTAAATGACTGACACGTAATATAAGGAAAACGAACCATTTATAAGATATTTTAATTACGCGCCAGTACTATTCTTCATTCAATTAGAGTCTGATTGTTTACCAGAAGATGTTTTTATCACAACTTCTGATACAGAAGGTTCTGATGATTTCATCTTCTGATCACTATCAAATTCTTTCAACACATATTTTTCAATCAGAGTCTAAGTCATTCAGAAATTTCCATCATATTCAGATTCTTTTTGATAAAATCAAAACGTTCAACAGCTAAAGGTTTTGTAAAGATATCAGCCCATTGATTTTCTGTCTCAATGAACTTAAGATCAATTACACCTTTTTGAACATAATCTCTTATGAAATGATGTTTAATTTCTATATGCTTAGCTCTAGAGTGTAAAATAGGGTTTTTTGAAAGATGAATAGCAGCAGTATTATCAAAATATAAAGGAATATTGTTACTGCTCATTTGATAATCTTCTAATTGATATATCAACCAGAGTAGTTGTGTACAACATTTAGCTGCTGATTTGTATTCAGCTTCTGCTGTTGACATAGCTATGGTGGTTTGTCTTTTACTAGCCCAAGAAATCAGATTCTCACCAATGAACTGGCAATTGCCACTGGTGGATTTTCTTTAAATTCTATCACCAGCATAGTCAGCATCACAGAATCCAATCAGCTTGTAATCATTGGATTTCTGATACAGCAATCCAATGTTACAGGTAGCTTTCAAATACCTGAAAATCCTTTTCACATCAGTGAAATGGGACTCTCTAGGATCTGATTGAAATCTTGCACACAAACATACACTAAATAATATATCAGGTCTTGAGGCAGTAAGATAAAGAAGAGATCCAATCATACCTCTATACAGCTTCTGATCAACCTTGCCTTCAGATTCTTCTAAGCCTAGACTTGATGTAGGATGCATTGGAGTATTCATGGGCTTGCAATCTTCTAAATTGAATTTCTTCAGAAGATCCTTTATGTACTTTGACTGATGAATGAAGGTTCCTTTTTCTGTTTGATTAATTTGAATTCCAAGGAAAAACTTCAATTCTCCCATCATACTCATTTCAAATTCATCCTGCATAAGCTTAGAGAAATTCTTGCACAAAGTAGCATTAGTTGATCCAAAAATGATATCATCAACATATATTTGAACGATCAAAATGTCTTTCTTAAGGGTCTTTCTGAATAATGTATTATCAACTTGACCTTTTTCAAAACCATTGTCAACTAAGAAAGTACTCAGTCTCTCATACCATGCTCTGGGAGCTTGTTTGAGTCCATATAGTGATTTCTTGAGTTTGAACACATGATCTGGATTTGTTAAATCTTCAAATCCAGGAGGTTGTTTGACATATACTTCTTCAGAAATAAAACCATTTAGAAATGCACTTTTCACATCCATTTGATATAAGGTAATACCATTATTAACTGCATAGGAAAGAAGTAACCTGATTGCTTCCAGTCTTGCTACTGGAGCATATGTTTCAGTAAAGTCAATACCCTCTTGTTGACTATACCCTTGAGCAACAAGTCTTGCCTTGTTTCTTGTTACTTCTCCTTGCTCATTCAGCTTGTTTCTGTATACCCATTGGGTACCAGATCCCACACATCATTCCTTTTGAACTGATTTAACTCTTCTTCCATTGCAACTATCCAAGCGTCATCTGTTAGAGCTTCAATTGTTGTCTTAGGTTCAATCAGGGAGACTAGTCCAAAGAGAGATTCTTCATTTCTGAAGTTTGATCTTGTTTTTCTGGGACTATCTTTATTCCCTAGGATAAGCTCTTCAGGATGAGAAGATTTGTACTTGAAGGTGTTTCTTGGAGCATTAGTTGCTTGAGAGTTGTTGTCAGAAGTTTGATGATTTTCCACAATTGAAACAATTTTTGGAGTCGTCCTTTCTGTCCTTGTTGTTTGCGTTCCTTACACCAGATCCTTTGCTAGAATAATTTTTGCCTCTCCTATTCCACTTCTGGAATTTTCTTGACAAGAAAGCAAACAAGTCATCGTCTGATCCACCTTCTTGATCATCTACAGAAGATTCCTCAGCTTCTGGCTCAACAATCTTAGCCTTCAGAGCCTTAGATGGAGTTGAAGTTGATGGCAGAGCCACTGACTTTAACTTCTTCTGAGGCTCATCAGCAGATAGCTCAATCTCATGACTAATGAGAGAGCTTATCAGCTCTTCTAAGCTAAGAGTGTTTAAGTCTTTAGCTTCTTGGATAGCAGTTACCTTAGGCCTCCACCTTGAAGGTAAGCTTCTCAGAATCTTCCTTACATGATCAACAGTTGTATAACTTCTCTTCAGAATCTGGAGTCCTGCCACTAGGACTTTGAATCTAGAAAACATAGTTTCTATATTCTCATCATCCTTCATCTTGAAGAGTTCATACTGTTGAATCAGAACAGTAGCTTTTGCTTCTTGTACTTGCTTATTTCCTTCATAAATAGAACATAGAGAGTCATAAATACTCTTTGCAGTAGATTTGTCTGTGATCATCAAGTAATCATTGTGATTTATACAACCAATCAGAATATCCTTTACTTGATGATGCTTCTTGTATGCCTTCTTATCTGTTGGAGTGAACTTCTTTCTTTCTTCAACAGAAAGTTTCCCTCTTTCATCGAGACCAGTGAATGAAACTCCTTCCTCAACAATATCCCAAAGCTCATCATCCAGTCCAATGAGATGACTGTAAATTCTATCTTTCCACCATGAAAACGTAGAGCTATCACCATTGAACTTATGAGCTTTGTTGTTGGATCTTTCATTGGTATCGTAGTCCAGAGGAACAGCATTCAAAGATTGTTTAGAAGGTCCTTCAGCCATTGTGTTTTTCAACAGGAATCTGTCTCACTGTTAGGTGATAATAACAGAACCGGGCTCTAGATGCCAATTGAAGGTGTGAAAATAACACAAGAAGGGGGGGGTTGAATTGTGTTTGGGTAGTTTAAAAAATCTTCTTCTAAGTATTAAAACTTATCAGAAGTTTGCAGCGGATATAAAAACCAAACACTATCAACAGCTTCTGATGAATGTAAAGAGATAGGGAAAGAGAACGAGACAGGAAATTTTATACTGGTTCCCCTCACAATCCGAGAGTACGTCCAGTCCCCTTGTACTACAAGAGAGTTCACTATAATCACAAAAGATTACAATTGCTCAAGCACACAAGCAAGAGACTTCCAAATTGCTCAAGTCCACAGACAAGAGACTTCCTAATGCTCAAGCACGCAGGCAAGAGACTTCACAAAACTAAAGAAAAGATAACAGAATTTGAACAATGATATACAAATCAATGTTCAATAAAGTTATAAATACAACTCTTAAAACAAGACTTAACTTAGAATCTAAACAAAGAATTCTAAGGTTCAACTAATGAGTTAACAGAAGCTGAGACTTGAGTCTTGGATTTGAATATGAGTTCAAGTTGTATTTGATGTTTTGTGCTTTAGGACGTTTTTGCAGAGTAACGGCGCTTTTAAAATTGTTCAAAGTATTGTTGTCCAAAAGCTTCAAATCTTCTCCTATTTATAGATGTTGGAGGAGCGTATAAGATTTGAATCAATTGCGTGAGATTGTGCCAGCTGGTTTGTTGTACGAGATATATCCATATCTGGTAATGTCGAATACAATCAATCTTGAAGGAGACGTTGTTGCCAAATCTGGTAAAGAAGTCGTACAATAGTACTAACGTCACTGTTGAGGATAAGATTGATTTGCCAGCTTTAGGAATGTCAGAACATGATGATGTACCAATCATGGTTGCAGGGAATGTTCTTCTGACATATAGGCTCTCACTGCACTTATCAGGGTCTAATATGTCCCATATCAGAATCTGACTAGTAGCTTTTGAAAGGTAGCTTCTGGCCAGCATGAGACGCATCTTCTGATGTTTTAAATCTTGGACAGAATCTGCTTATCCATTCAGAACTTTAAGAGTGCATATAATAAACTTGTAAACCTGCACACTTGTATGTAAATCATTAGTATACCCTATTGTATATTAATACTTTTGTTATCATCAAAACTTAAATGAGTATTGTCAGAACCTCTTTTGTTCCAACAAACCTCACTCTTGCTGTTAAAGCCTGGATTGACAAAGAGGCTAATGAAGGCATCAAATTCTTTAGTGCTTCAGCAGCTGTAGAAGAAGAAATTCAGGGTCTGGAGAAGTCGAACCAGGTTCTCGACAAGGAAATCTCTTCATTCCAAAGCCTCTATGAAGATTTGAAAAAACAGTTCTGATTTTGTAATAATTTTCTTGTGATTGTTCTTAGTTTTTATTTTCACTATCTGAACAATTTTGTTATGATCTTTTGGTTTGTACTTAGACAATGCCCATTTTGTGGTGAACATCTTTATTTTCACCATTATTTTGTTATGTCTTACGCTTTATTCTTCGTTAATTTTTATTTCTTGCAACGCTGGTTTATACTTTTTCAAATATTTACCATTTATAATTAACGAACGTTGTTCTTCTGTTAATTCTTCAATTTCATAAGCACCATTTGAAAAAACTTGAACAACTTTAAAAGGGCCTTCCCAATTTGGGGACCATTTGCCTAAAACTCTGTCTTTTTTATCCATTGGCAAAATAACTTTCCAAACCAAATTTCCAACACTAAAGGTTTTAGACTTAACCTTTTTATTGTAAGCTTTAGCAACTCTCTCTTTCTGTCGAGTTAACATCTCTAAAGCTTTTATTCTCTCCTCATCTAAATCAACTAATTCGTCTAACATCATATCCCAGTAATGATCTCTTGGGATTTCCATTTGCCTTTGAATTCTGACTGATTGCAAATGTATTTCAACTGGCAAGACTGCATCATGCCCATATGTTAGTCGAAAGGGTGTGGTGTTAGTTGATTCTTTTTGAGAATTCCTGCATGCCCATAAGACTTGGTCTAAAGTCTTGTTCCAATTTCTAGGCTTTTGAGCAATATGCTTTTTAATCAAACCAATAATGATTTTATTAGCAGCTTCTACTTGTCCATTTGCTTGAGCGTAATATGGTGTAGAGGTTAAAAGCTTAAAGCCAGTTTGTTGGGCAAATTCAACCATCTTTCGTCCAGTAAAAACTGAACCTTGATCTGTTGTAATAGATTCAGGTATACCAAATCTATAAATAATGTGACTTTGTATAAAACTAATGACTGCTTCTTGATCAACATTTGGTAATGGAATTGCCTCTATCCATTTAGTAAAATAATCTATGCCAACTAAAATATAACGTTGGTTTTTTGATGAATTTGGTTTAATTTCACCAATTAAATCTAAAGCCCACCCCCTAAAAGGCCAAGGCTTAACTATTGAATGAAGTTCACTTGCAGGTACATGTTGTATGCCTGAATGTCTTTGACACTCTTGACAACCTTTGGCGAACTCTATACAATCCTTTAGAATTGTTGGCCAATACATACCTTGTCGAAACAACAACCATTTCATTTTATGACCTGCCTGATGGGATCCACATGCACCACTATGCACGTCAGATATAGCCAAATAGGCTTCAGTTTCACTTAGACATTTCAGCAAAACTCCTTCAGGTGTTTTCTTCATTAGCTCATTACCAATGATGACATAACTCAAGGCTCTATACTTTATTTTTCTATTGGTCGTTCCATTTGGATCTCGCAAATATTCGACAAGTTGTTTTCTCCAATCATTATCAGATAAATTGTCAATGGCAAAAATTTCAAAAATTTCTGAATTTTCGTCATAATCATATGTGGTATCTTGACCATTTTCTTGTGGTATATCTGCCCCCACAAGTTTTGGCATTGACAATTCCATAGAAGGAGGTTGATCAATAATGAGTTTATCTTTAATTTCAATCAACTCTTCTAGTTTCTCACTAGAAATTTTATAGCCAGAAGCTATTTGAGCCAAATCATTGGCTTCTTGATTTTCAATACGAGGCACATGTTCGAAAATGACTTGGTCAAAACGTTTTAACAAAGAAATTGCTATGACAAAATATTTCATCAAGTGTTCTTTTATGCACTTATATTCTTTTGTCAATTGTTTCAAAACCAATTCTGAATCACCTCTGATCAAAATTTTTTTTGCCCCCAAGTCTAATAAAATCTCTAGGCCTGTTATCAAAGCTTCATATTCTGCCTCATTATTTGAGCAAAACCCATTAATTTTATATTTGAACTTGGTGGGAATTTTGGAGGGAGAGATAATTAAAATCCCAATTCCAACTCCATGTTTATGTTTAGAACCATCAAAATATAATTTCCAAGGTTCTAAATCCACATAGTTTTGTGGAGTTTCTAATGCATAATGATCCACTATAAAATCAGCCACAATTTGGCCTTTATAAGTTAATGAATATTCTGTTAAGGCTAGAGCCCATTTTCCAATTCGACTATGCAGAATTGGTTTAGACAACATATGTTTGATAATATCACAATGAGAGTAAACCAAAACATCAACAGGCTTTATATAATGCTTGAGTTTCATACAAGAAAAATACAAACATAAACATAGTTTTTCAATACTACTATATCTAGTTTCAGCATCATTCAAAACTCTACTTAAGTAGTAAATGGCTTTTTCTTCACCATTTTCATCTTCCTGGGCAAGCATACTTCCCAGTGTCGAATCTGATGCTGATATATACAACTTCATGAATTTGTTCCTTATTGGAGGCATCAACATTGGTGGCTTTGACAAGTAATTTTTTATTTCGTCAAAAGCTTGTTGTTGATCTTGCCCCCAGGTGAAGGTACTTTCTTTCTTGAGTCGAAGCAATGGTGAAAACGGTTGAGCTTTACCACTTAGATTAGATATAAATCTTCTCAAGAAATTGATCTTCCCAAGCAAGGACTGAAGTTGCTTTTTTGTGGTTGGAGATTTGGTCTCCATAATAGCCTTTGTTTTGTTTTGATTTATTTCAATGCCCTTTTTGTGCACAACAAACCCAAGGAAATATCCTGCATTAACACAAAAAGCACATTTTAATGGATTCATTTTTAATCCATATTTCCTCATCTTTTCAAAAGATTTTCTCAAATGATCTAAATGATCATCATTTGACGAGGATTTGACAACTATGTCATCAATATACACTTGCATAAAAGTGTCTATGTATTCATGAAAGATTAGATTCATTGCTCTTTGATAAGTGGCCCCAGCATTTTTTAAACCAAAGGGCATCACTACCTATTCATATGTGCCTAATGCTCCAGGGCATCTAAAGGCAGTTTTGGGCACATCATTCTCCGCAATGAAAATTTGGTTATATCCAGAATAACCATCTAACATACTTAAGTATTCAAACCCGGCTGCTGAATCTATCAACATTTCTGCCACAGGCATAGGGTATTCATCTTTTGGTGTAGCATTGTTTAAATCTCTAAAGTCTATGCATACTCTAAGAGAACCATTTTTCTTAATGACAGGCACTATATTTGCTAACCATTCGACATACCTTGCAGTTCTGATGAATTTGCTCCTCAGCAGCCTTTCAATTTCTTCTTTGATCTTTGACATTATTTCTGGTGCGAACCTTCTAGGTAATTGTTTCACTGGTTTTTTGTCTGGTCGAACTGGCAATTCATGTTCCACCAAATTTCTGCTCAAACCTGGCATTTCATTGTAATCCCAAACAAAACAATCTTTGAATTCCAACAAAAGTTGCACAACTTTTGTCTTCAGATCTGGAGGAATGTTTGCACTAATGTACGTTGGTCTTTTTGTCAGACCATCTCCAAGGTCAATTTCCTGCAAAGGATCATATGCTTGCATTTTGTGACTTTGACTGATTGGATCTTTTTCAAATCCTAAGGGTTCGTCATCATAAATACAATCCAGTTTTTGCAGTTCTGGCTTGTGTTCGCCAACTTTTATATCATTGGCTGCAACAGCCATATTTTCTGATGATGAATTGGCTTCCAAAGCCATTCTGATTCTATTTTCAGCCATATAGGCCGTAATCTTTGCCCATGTTTGGGACTCAGACATAGTAATCCTCTTTGACATTCCACCCAGTTGGGTAGTTGTGGCCTTCATATTCGCCATCGTCACTGTTCACATCTTCTCTCTCCTACAAGAAACCATGTGTGGGGTCCAATTTTATGGAGTGTTGAACATTCTCCACTGGTTGGTAAGCAAAGTCCCTACCAATGTATGGCGAAATAGTTGCCAGCTTTTTGTCAAATGAATGCTTCGTCAGATGGTGAACTTCAGTTTTGAAGTAGCTTTGATCTGCTTCAACATTCTCGACGATTCCATCCTCTCGCCAGATAATTAGGCGCTGGTGTAAGGTAGATGGGACTGCCCCCACGCCATGAATCCATTCCCTTCCTAGGAGCAGATTGTAATTTGCCTTAGAGGCCACAACCAAAAACAAGGTTGGCCTTATTGTGCTTCCGACAACCACATCCAATTGGATTGCTCCTAAAGAGAAACCAGTCTCACCTTCATAGTTTGAGAGAACTATGTTATGAGGATGGAGATCCACCAAGTCTTCTTCAACAAAAACTCTGGCATTAGGTTGACTGCAACACCACCATCAATCAACACTTTGTTGATTCCCACATCATTCACTTTAGCCTGAATGAAGAGAGGCTTTAAGTGACTTTTCATGCCTCCGTCTGGCCTTTCAAACATAGCCATTTGGTCTTCCATGGTACCATTGTTCATCACATAGTAACATACTGGCCTATGAAGAGCCATTTGTCTCCCAAATTCTTCTTCTTCATCTGTTATCTCAGAACAGACGTCGAACTCCCTTGGTAAGATTGACACAACATTTACTATTATGTCGAGATCGGGTTCGTAATCTAGAAAATCATCTTCTTCCATGTGGTCGTCTTCGACATTATCAGCAATTGAAGACTGTATCTTAGGTTCGACCAATCTTTCTCTCATTGGCCTTTTAGCCAATTCCATAGGCCTATCTCCTTTACCATCAGCAGTAATTTGAGATTTTTGAGCAGCCACTTTCTTCTGGCGTTGATATCTGCGCCATTGTGATCTAGTCATGGGATTTTTCCCTTTGTAGTTATTCCTGTAATCATATTTTCTTGACTCAGGATCTTTTTGGGGATTGGAGTTACTGGAATTCCCTCTCTCCATATGCCTCTGACCAGTATTCATGATTCTCCCATGAACCCAATGGTTGACAGGTGTCCTGCTTGAGGGGACAAATGATTTTTGTGGTCCTAACCTCTGATGCACAGGTGCTTGTTGGCTATTCAGAACATTGGAGTAAGTTGGCTTTTGACTTGGCCAATTGTTTTTGCTCTGACTATGAGGCAAAAATTTGTTGAGGCCTGCAGCAGCCTTCTTGTCGAACATGGCACTACAATGAGGACATAATGTAGCCTCGCCATCATTCTCTTTGCAGCGTTGGAGAAAGTCCAGCAAAGTCTCTCCAGGTTGTGGATATACTTCTTCCACTTTGTTTTCATACTCTTCTTCGGGAATGGAAATTAGTTGACCCCCTTCAGTGAGGTTCAATGCCTCCAGCATTAGGCACTCAAAAGGCTCTGTGTAAGCAGCGTCAGCAATCTGCAATGGATCATCATCCACCAGATGTTTGGATTTTGGCTTCTCGCCAAATTTGAGTCTTCCTTCCTGCAAGGCTTTCTGGACCAGATCCCTGAAAAGAACACATTGTGAGGTTTTATGACCCAAAAAATTATGGTATATACAAAACCCTCTTTTCTTACGTTGTTCCAAAGGTGGAATTTTTAAACCCTTTGGTACAATTATTTGGCCATCAGCAACCAATAAGTCAAAAATTTCATCACACTTAGTAATGTCGAAAGTGTATGTTTTAGAAACAAATCTATCATTTTTGGGTTCGACAGGGTTGTTTCCATTTGATGGTTTTAGCATTTTACAAACATATGGAGGGCCTGGTTTTAATTCAGCAACATTAATTTCATTATTTTCTATGTAATCCTGACCATCGTCGAACTCATTTTCACTTTCATAAGTTTCTATATACGCCACTTTTTCTTTTTTGTGAAATTTAGAATTTCTGACTTTTTCAGCCCTGAGGCGTTCGACTTGTCGAACACGATCTGCTAGTTGGGCCATATCTCTTAAATGTTGAGTATCTAACTTTTTCCTAATGGAATAGTCAAGGCCACCAGCAGCCATCTCAACCAATTCTTGTTCAGGTACTTGAGTAAAGCACCTTGCCTTAAGAAGGCGAAACCTGTTCAGATAGTCATCTATGGCTTCTGAAGTTTTGCGTCTCAAACTGGCTAATTCTTTGAGACTAATCCTAGATTGTCCCATGTAAAATTGTTCATGAAATAGCCTTTCTAATTGAGTCCAATTATGAATTGAATGAGGGGGAAGTGTGGTGAACCACGTAAAGGCATTTTTTGTGAGGGAATTGGGAAAAAATTTCATCCTTAAGTCCTCATTATTTGCCAAATTCCCTGCCTCTGCCATATATCTGGCAATGTGTTCGACAGTAGACTCATTAGTGTCACCAGCAAATTTTGTGAATTTAGGGATCTTCCATCCCCTTGGCAATTCTGCCTGCAGAACATATTCAGACAATGCAGACACAAAATTAGGCCTATGCAATCCTACATTCAGACCATTTTGGACCAAGATATTTTCTACTAAGTTGGCCAAGTTATTTTGCCCTATTATATTGTCTTGTCGAACATTCCTAAGAACATTGTCTGCATTCTGGTTTCTATTAACCAATATTACATCTTGTTCTGGCTGTTCTCCCTCAATACGTAAAGGTTGGGCTTGAACTTCTGGTTGAATCTCTGGGTTTGCACGAGGAACCCTTGGGTTATTTGGGGCATCAGGGGCTCTAAAAAAGTTTGCCATCCTTCCCAATTGATTGGCTAACAATTGGTAACTATCATTGGTTGTTTGTAACACAGGATTAAAAATTGTGCCAATCTGTTGGGTTAAAGCATTCACCATATCATGGTTGCTTTCGTCCATTTGTTGCCTTAATACTGCCATAGAATTAGTTGTCAAGTTAAGAGAATTTCCCCTATTTCCCATCATAGAAGATGAGGGAGAACTTTCTATTGCAGGCCAATTATATAGGCTTGCCATCGTTGTGGTTGGCATGCCATACTGAGGGTTTCTAGGCAACCATGGGGGTCTTGAAGGTGTTCCACCAACTTGACTCCCGTCAGTGTATCCATGAGTATGTGATACATTTGTCGGCATGGATGACACATTTAATTGTGTCATTGCTGCACCATTTGGATTTGGTGGAGGAAATCCTCCTGCCATACTTGAAATGGTGACAAGCATTGTCGAACCACCAGTGGTTGCACCAACGGTACTGGATATTATTACAGGGTTGGAACTCCCACCATTACTACCATTATTTGGGATACTTTCAGAAATTACAGATTCTAGTGCAGGACCTGTTGTCCCACCAGTGGGATTGGCGCTAGGATTGCCAGGAATTGGTGGATTAGGTTGTCCTGTCACATTCTGTGGGTTTGGAACATGATTCGTTTCCGTTCCATTATTATTATTATTATTATTATTAGGAGGATTGCTTGGTGGTCTCACCATTCTAGAACGAGGACGAGTTGGTATACTTGAAAATTCTGGGAGAGATTTACCACTCCTCAAATGCATATAAAAGTACACACAATCAAATTTTAACACCAAACAACAACTTTTTGCAAGAAAAATTTTCTTTCAAAAACAAATTAAATAAAAATACACAATCCAAATGGTCCCACTGGGCGTGCCAATTTGTTTACCCCGATTTTTAGTAAACAACCGCTAGTCTGATTATTACAAGAAGGATCAACTAGTGAATCCTGGGACATATGGATTGTGCAGAATGCAATGAAAATGTTTGCATATTTTCAAGGGTTAAATCGGATAAGTTGATAAAAAGTAAAAGCATTTGACGAAGTCAAATGGTTTGTTTTAAAGTAAAATGCTTCAAAGTAAATTTTGCAGAAAACTTGTAAATGAATTACAAATAAAGTTTAAAGAAGACTTTGAAAAGTAAAACATGCAATGAATGTAAATTGCCGAATGTTAAAGTGCTTGAACTTTAAAGGAAAATAAAGCATGCAATGAAATAAATTGCAGAAAGATAAAGTGTTTGAACTTTAAAGAAAAGGCAAGTAATCAAGACTTGAAAATGTAAATTGCATTTGACAAATGTAAATGTTTACAAAGAATGGTACACAGATTCGTACATGTTCCTGTTTGCATTCATTTCGCTCGTTGACATGGGTACTCTGAATTTCTAAGGAATTTGCATGTGTTTTGAATTGTGGACCCGTTTCTTCTATTCGAAACTACTATATATAGACAAACTGAATAACAGTCAAAAACCTACAAACGCCTATCTAAACCCCACGTGTCTTCGTCATTTGAATTCCTTGACACCTGGTGAGACTTTTGAACGTTATCCACCTTTTTGAATATTTTACTAAGTCCAGAGTATGCTTTCTCCGTACTGCACAATACGTTATACAAGTAAACACACATATTATATAAATATATATATGAATTCGACATGTATGCCTGTGTCGAACCAAATATTCCTGTTCAAATGAACAGATTCTGTCGAATTCGACAGATTTCCAGGACATGACAAAATAGCTTTATGCATTAAAAGCTTTTGATGTCAAATGCCTTGATTCTCTTTAGATTTATGACTAAAATCATTTCCCAAGAGAATATAGAAATGCAATCATGCATAATAAATGAGATTTCATCATCTTACTTCAATTCATTAATGCCTGTCGAAAATACAGGCTAACAGATAGTACAATCCTCAATACGCTCCACTTATGGATAAGGTTAACGTTGTACACAACGAATATTCCTTTCTGTGGATATGACAGAGCCTTGATGTAGAACATTCTTCAATCATGGGCGCTGATCATGTCAGTTCTTGAGTGACGTAACATTCCATTTGTTTCAGAGCCTGTTATTGTTGCTTCTGACGATCTTCAGCACATGAGCTTCTCAGAGCCTTGCTTTTTGAGTCTCAGAACCACCAACTTCAGCACTTGAAAATTTAAGCTTCTGATGAGCAGCGTTGCGCTTTCAGAGCTTCTTAGCATGGCTTCTCTGCACTTGTTCTTGGTGCCTCTTAACATTTTTAATGCTTAATCCTGCACACTTAGAACAATCATAAGTACTACCAATTGCAATTTTAATACCTTGTTATCATCAAAACTTTCTTAAATACTAGGAGACTTGTGTCAGACCCACTTTGTTCCAACAATCTCCCCCTTTTTGATGATGACAAACTAAAGCATTAAAATTCAATTGTTGTTGATTCTATTAATTATGCTGACTTCAGGTTTAAAAGTTTTGCAAGCTCCCCCTGAGTCTGATAATCCATAGGGATAGGTTTGTAAGCTCCCCCTAAGTTTTATCCATAATTAATTAAAATCAGTTTAAGAGAAAATTTGATAACTTGAAGTACATTTTCATATTAGACTCTCAGAGGCAAAGGTTTGTAAGCTCTTCCTCAGAGTCTGACAATGCTCAGAGTAGGTTTGCAAGCTCCTCTGATATTGCCTAGGAAAATGTACTTCAAATACAAAATTTTCTCCCCTTTCAATAAGGTTCAGCATAAATAAATATCAAGCAGGGATAAAAATAATTGATTCAGATGCATAAGCATAACAGTTTCAGGTTGTTCAGTTCAGATGCGTTATCAATTATATTAATTTTAAAGCTCCTCTTACTCCCCCTTTTGTCATTATTCAAAAAAGCACTGAAAACTAGACAGTCAAGGCCCAGAAAATCTGAATAGTCAAGTCAAAAGTAGTTTCAACTACTATAATAAATGACATTGATAAAAACCAGACTAAAGGACACACTTGAAGGTCTATAAAAAGGGATGAAAACTTATCATTTTATTCATTCAGAATAATCAAAGTATATCAAACACACAATGGAAAAACAGGTTACCAAGAGTGCTTCAGGCTTAACAAACACAAGCAAGAAGGAAGCACAACCCTGGCGCTGCGAAGAAAATAGGCGTCGCTATGAGGAAAACAAAGAAGAACTACTGTTGACAGAGTCAGAGGAAGAAAATCTGGGCTCTGACCTGGAAGAGTTCTTATGGACTTATGATGATTACACTATCTTTGAAGAACCTGGAAATGAGAGCCAGAAGCTTGCTCAAGACGTGCTGGCTTTTATTCAGAAGAAGCAAAACCAGCGTGAGTCAGAAGCTTCTGAGTCTAAGTCCAAGTCTAAATAGAGTGCCAAAATCATATGTAATAAGATGCTCTCATATTAATAAAAAATAGTTCTTGACTTTATTTGCGTTGCTTATTTTCTTTTATATTCATAACAAATATTAGAAAACCAGTTACCAGACACACTTCATACGGTATTGGTGTCTCGTTTTAGTCAGACGATAATACTAAGAAGTTATTTCATGAGTAAACAGGAGTACTGATGTGGGTGGAACCCTAGGTTTTGAAAATCCTATCACTATAAGTTTAAAAACAAGAAGCTCTCCAGCATCTTGCCTAGGTTCAGTAGTCCACGAGAGTACCATGTTGGAACAAAGTGGGTCTGACACAAGTCTCCTAATTGTTAAGAAGTTTTGATGATAACAAGGTATTAAAATTGCAATTGGTAGTACTAATGATTGTTCTAAGTGTGCAGGATTAAGCATCAAAATTGTTAAGATGCACCCAGAACAAATGCAGAGAAGCCATGCTAAGAAGCTCTGAAAGAACATAGCTGCTCGTCAGAAGCTTAAAAATCAAGTGCTGAAGTTGATGGTTCTGAGTCTCAAAAAGCAAGGCTCTGAGAAGCTCATGTGCTGAAGATCGTCAGAAGCAACAACAACAGACTTAGATACAAATGGAATGTTACGTCACTCAAGAACTGACATGATCAACGCCTATGATTGAAGAATGTTCTACATGAAGGCTCCGTCATATCCACAGGAAGGAATATTCGTTTTGTACAACGTTAACCTTATCCATATGTGGAGCGTATTGAGAATTGTACTATCGTACTATTATTACTCAAAATGGTTGAGTGATAATTCAAATAGCAAGGTAGTGGAATTGGATTTCTTTACCAAAGATGGAAGCTTACAGCTAGCGCTATTGTACGATCATTCCAGCTGGCACCTTATCTCTGCAAACGGCTACATCAATTCTTCAAGTATAAATAGAAGCTTTCTCTTGAAGAACTGACTACTGTTCGTTAACGCTAAGAAGGCTCTGAAAATATTTTGACAACATTTGTTCTATCTGTCATTCAAAGTCTTTTAGCAATTGTGTTGTATTTTGTAAACACCTCTGATAGTATATCAAGTGTTCCCTAAACATTCATTCTTATTCTTAAGTTTGTTTGAGAAGTCTCTTGTTAGTTGTAACTTGAGCACCTGAGAAGTCTCTTGCTATTGTGCTTGAGCATTTGTAATCTTGTGAGATTATAGTGAAAAGCTCTTGATAAGGATCAAGGGGACTGGACGTACTCTCTATTGTGAAGGGAACCAGGATAAATCTTTGTGTCTCTTTATTTCGTTTTCAGCACCTGTCATCACTTTGGTTTTATCCGCTGCTTTAATTTTGTTTAACTAGAAAAAGTTTTAAGTTCCTAAAACACAATTCAACCCCCCCTTCTTGTGTTTTTCCACCACCTTCAATTGGTATCAGGAGCTAGGTCTGTGCCTAACTCACCTAACAAGTGATACAGTAAAAGATCCTGTGGAAAAACATGACTGACGCTGGTGATGGCTCTGCTAGGAAGAACAATGAGATTCCGTTCGATTATGACTCCAATGCTCGTGATAGGAGATCATCTGATAAGGTTCCGTTTTTTAATGGAACAGAGACAGCATATCCCTTCTGGAAGACCAAAATGTATAGTCACATTGTTGGCATAGACTGTGACTTATGGGATTTGGTTGAAGAGGGTGTTAACTTTGAAAACATGGACAAAGAAGGTGTTGTGAGCTATCAGAATAGAAAGTCATTCACACCTACACAAAAGCTTGACTACAAGAAACATCACTCAGTTAAAGGAATGATGACAAATGCTATTTCTCATGATGAGTACCTGAAGATTGGAGACAAGAGGACAGCTAAATCTATTTGGGAGTCCTTAAGATCCAAATACGAAGGTAACAAGCAGGTTAAAGAGGCTAAGGCTAACCTGTTGGTGCATCAGTATGAGTTATTTAAGATGAATGAAGGAGAAGATATTGAAGCTATGTTCTCAAGGTTTCAAATATTGGTCTCTGGACTTCAAGTCTTAGATAAAAGTTATACTGAAGCAGATCATGTGAGAAAAGTGTTGAGAAGTCTACCATCCAAGTGGAGACCCAAAGTTACTGCATTTCAAGAAGCCAAGGACTTGGATACTGTGACCCTTGAAAGCTTGATAAGTTCATTGAAGAGTCATGAGATGGAACTAATGACTTATGAATCTACCAAGAAGATGAAAGCGATAGCCCTAAGCTCTAAGAGTTCCTCAAAGGCTCTGAAAGCTAAGGTAATAGAATCTGAAGACGAGGCTTCTGAAGATGGTCAGGACGTGGGGTCTGAAGATGAGGAAGAAATGGTGCTGATGGCTGCCAAGGTTTCTCAGTGGGCAAAAAGAAGCAAGAAGTTTGCAGGCAGGTTTGGTGGATCTTCCAAAAGAACTGGTGCTTCTAAAGAAAAGAAGGAAGATCAAAGCAAATGTTTTAAATGCAACAAACCTGGCCATTTCATTGCTGATTGTCCAGAAAACAAAGGCAGATCATCCAAACAAAGTTCTAGCAAGGATAAATACAAGAATAGAGTCAAGAAAAGCTTGCTAGCAACTTGGGAAGATCTGGACAAAGACTCAGACTCAGATGATGATGAGGAAGCTAACCTAGCATTGATGGCAACCACTTCTGACAGAGAAGAGTCTGAAGCTGATTCAGAATCTGATGATGAAGAAGAGGTAATTGCTAAACTCTCTAGAACTGAGCTAGTTGACTCTCTTAAGGATGCCTTAAAAATGCTTACAAAAAAGGTAGGTGAATGTAAAGTCTTGAAAAAGGCTTACAATAACCTAATTGATAAAACAAAAGAGTTGACTGAAGAAAATGAGTCTCTTGAAAGTAGAAACGCATTTTTTGAAGCCAACTATATTTATAATGATAAAGTTCCTCCAGAGCATGAATTTGCTCTGCAAGAACTTCTTATAAATGGCATGAAGAGAAGTCAAATAGCTTCCTTAATTTATCATGTTAGCAGAAATAGAGGTGAAGGTCTTGGATTCTCGCGTTTTAAAGAAAATCCATTATTTTCTAAAACCTCTAGAAAGAAAAAGACAAAACCTAAGACTGTTTTTGTAAGAAGTCAATCAGAAGCCAAAGGTAGACCAAGTTCTGAAAAGACAAAGTCTTCAGAGGCTAAGAAATCTCAGACCCTGAATCCTTCAGAGTCTAAGACTGTCAGACCTCAGGGAAATGTCAGAACTAAGGTATACTCTAAAGCTAAGTCTAAGAGTTATGAAAAGCCAAAATCTTTTTCAAATGGCTTTAGTGACTCTAGAGCTTCTGATTGGAGACACAAACAAAAACAACCTAAGGTGTCTAGGACTAACACAAAAGGACCCATAAAAATATGGGTACCAAAGTCTGAGATAATGTTTGTTTCAGATGTGCGTACAAAGAAGGCAAGAGCAACCTTCATGGTACCTAGACAGTGGCTGCTCACGACATATGACAGGAGAGAAGCATATGTTCCAAACCCTAACTCTGAAAGAGGGAGGTACTGTGGGGTTTGGAGGAAAGCAAAAAGGGAAGATCATTGGGACAGATACAGTTGGTAATTCTTCTTTATCTATTAATAATGTTTGGCTTGTAGAAGGCCTTAAACACAATCTACTAAGCATTAGTCAATTTTGTGATAGTGGATTTGTAGTAAAATTTGACAAAAATGCATGTACAGTAATCAGAGAGTCTGATAAGTCTATAGTATTCAAAGGCTTAAGGAAGGGAAATGTATATAAGGTCAATTTGTCAGAACTCACAGATCAGAAGATAGTGTGTTTACTATCTCTGAATGATGAGAAATGGGTCTGGCACCAACGCTTAGGACATGCTAATTGGAGATTAATCTCCAAGCTCAGCAAACTAAGCTTGGTGAAAGGCCTACCTAATCTCAACTATCTGTCAGATGCTCTGTGTGGTCCCTGTCAAATTGGGAATATCTCTAAGACTTCTTTTAAACCTAAAAACATTGTCTCAACCTCAAGGCCTCTTGAATTGCTTCACATTGATTTATTTGGACCTGTTAGCACAGCCTCAATCAATGGGAAGAAATATGGACTTGTTATAGTTGATGATTACAGTAGATGGACTTGGGTCAAATTTTTGAGAGTAAAAGATGATGCATATGATGTATTCAGCATCTTCTGCACTCAAGTGCAAAGTGAAAAGAGTCTTAAGATCCTAAAGATCAGAAGTGATCATGGGGGTGAGTTTGAAAACGAACCCTTTGCAACTTTCTGTGAAGACCATGGAATTGTCCATGAGTTCTCTGCTCCTAGAACACCACAACAAAATGGTGTTGTAGAGAGAAAGAACAGGTCTTTACAAGAGATGGCAAGAACCATGATGCATGAGACTAAACTTGCTAAGCACTTCTGGGCAGAAGCTGTGAATACAGCTTGCTATATTCAAAATAGGATCTATATAAGACCTATTGTGAATAAAACAACATATGAACTCTTCAAAGGAAGAAAACCAAACATCTCTTACTTTCATCAGTTTGGATGTACTTGTTACATTCTAAACAACAAGGCCTACAAAAGAAAATTTGACGCCAAAGCTTGTAAGGGAATCTTTATAGGTTACTCTGAACGCTCAAAGGCATACAGAGTGTATAATTCTGAAACTAATACAGTGGAAGAATCTATACATGTAAGGTTTGATGATAAAGAGCCTGACAGTAAAATGTCAGAGCAAGATGATAGCTATGCAGGTATTCCTTACAACCCATCAGAATCTGAGAAAACATCAGAAGCTGTAGAATCTTCAGAAGCTGAAGTGATTGAAGCTCAAAACGAAGCATCTCAACCTGAAGCATCTGAAGATCATGATGATAACTCAGAAGATGAAATAGAAAACAATGCTGAAGCCCCAAAGAGAAAGTTCAAATACAAATCATCACATCCTGAAGATCTTATTCTTGGAAACAAAGAGAGTCCAAGGAAAACAAGATCAGCCTATCAACAGAATGATTCTCTTCTAGGACTTATATCCTTAATTGAACCAAAGAACGTTGATGAAGCCCTATCTGATGATGGATGGATTGTTGCTATGCAAGATGAACTGAATCAATTTCAAAGAAATGATGTATGGGATTTAGTGCCAAGACCAGCACATAAGAACATCATTGGAACTAAGTGGGTATTCAGGAACAAGCTGAATGAACAAGGTGAGGTTGTCAGAAACAAAGCTAGACTTGTAGCACAAGGTTACAGTCAGCAAGAAGGTATTGATTTCACAGAAACTTTTGCTCCAGTAGCAAGACTAGAAGCTATCAGGTTACTTCATTCCTACGCTGTTAATAGTGGAATCACTTTATATCAAATGGATGTTAAAAGTGCATTTCTAAATGGTGTTATAGCTGAAGAAGTGTATGTCAAACAACCACCAGGATTTGAAGATTTAAAAAATCCTGAACATGTTTTTAAACTTAAGAAATCACTCTATGGTCTTAAGCAAGCTCCAAGAGCTTGGTATGAGAGACTGAGTAATTTTCTTCTAGAAAATGGTTTTCAAAAAGGACAAATTGACAATACACTCTTCAGGAAGACCATTAAGAAAGACATATTGATCATTCAAATTTATGTTGATGATATAATATTTGGTTCTACTAATGCTTCTATGTGCAAGAATTTCTCCAAGCTTATGCAGGAAGAGTTTGAAATGAGCATGATGGGTGAACTAAAGTTCTTCCTTGGGATTCAAATTAATCAAGGAAAGGATGGTACTTACATTCATCAAAGCAAGTATACAAGAGATCTTCTGAAGAAGTTCAATCTTGAAGACTGTAAGACAATGTCCACTCCTATGCACCCAACAAGCAGCTTAAGCAAGGAAGAAATTGGAAGCAAAGTAGATCAGAAGCTATATAGAGGTATGATTGGTTCTTTGCTCTATCTAACAGCTTCTAGACCAGATATTTTATACAGTGTTTGTCTATGTGCAAGATTTCAATCAGATCCTAGAGAACCTCATTTAACTGCTGTTAAGAGGATCTTTAGATATCTGAAAGGAACTACTAATCTAGGACTTCTTTATAAAAAATCCCTAGATAGTAAGCTAGTTGGATTCTGTGATGCTGACTATGCTGGAGACAAGATTGAGAGAAAGTCCACTAGTGGAAATTGCCAATTTATTGGTGAGAATCTCATATCTTGGGCCAGTAAGAGACAAGCAACTATTGCTTTGTCTACAGCTGAAGCAGAATACATCTCAGCTGCTAAATGTTGCACACAGCTTCTCTGGATGAAATATCAGCTTGAAGATTACAATATAACTGAAAACAGTATTCCACTCTTTTGTGATAATACTGCTGCTATTCATCTATCTAAAAATCCGATTTTGCATTCTAGAGCTAAGCATATTGAAATAAAACATCATTTTATTAGAGATCATGTTCAGAAAGGTACAATAAATATTCAATTCATTGATACTGATCATCAATGGGCTGATATATTTACTAAACCTTTAGCTATTGAAAGGTTTGATTTTATCAAAAAGAATCTGAACATGCATTTTATCTCTGAAGAAAACTAGCTCTTGAAAATGTAAAATAGAATTAGAGTCTGAAAAAAAATTTCAGAGTCTCTAATTTTTCAGAACCTCTTTTAAGACGTTCTGAAGAAATATGGGGTCTGAAGTTCAACAGGCTCTGATGAGGATTAGATACTGATAAAGCAGATGCTGAACTAGGACAACGAAACGTTTTGTACTACTTAGTGTAAAACAGTTGTCTTACGCGTGTCAGTTTATTGTACTATCCTCTTGCACGTGTCTACGATCTGATTGGATGGAGAACAGTTAATGATGACCCTCTCAGTTTTCAAACAATTAAATATTATTTTATAACGGTTCGCGCTCCCTCCTTGTGTGTTAAGTTTGCTGTGTACTTGCCTATTTGCTATATATAGTCACTTCACTCACTTATCACAACTTTTACACTATCACTTCCCACACAAACCCTAAAACTCAGAATCTTCATCGTTCTTTCTCCCTACTTCAAAATCAACTACAATGGCATCATCATCTTCACAACAGATTGTTCAAGGTTCTTACAATCCTGTTCTTCCTCCTATGTTGAACTTCGCTTCTAAGGAATCGTTCTCTGAACCTCCAAACACCAACAACTGTGGAATGGCCGGAATGGAGTTTATTACTGAGAAGTTTGTGGATTTCGATAGTCTTAAAGCAAATGGGATAGACATTCAAGACTTGTTCTTTGATCAACAATGGGAGAACTACTTCAACATGCTGAACGGGTTCGTCTATTTTGATATTGTCAAGAACTTCTGGAACAAAGCATATGTGTTCGACAACTTTGATGCTGAGAATGAAGTAAGATTATTGGTTGAGAAGAAACCCAGTCTCAAAGGAAAATCAAGAGAACAATTGGGTCTGAGGCCCTTCAGAGGCAAAGAGATTAGGTCCAATTTATTGGGAATGTCTGTGGTAATCAAACAGGAGCATATTGCTAAGATGCTTGGTTTGGATAACAAAGGTCTTGATATCAATGAGTACAAAGGAACAACTAAGTATACAAGTGCTATTCACAGAGACTTGTTTCCTTCTGGTACTTCTGTCAAAGAATTTGGGAAGGCTAAGTTTATGCATGAGAGCTTCAACATTGCATTCAGAGTCTTCATCAATTCCTTCGTCACAAGAGAAGGTGGAAAGGATTCCATCTCTGTGCCTCACAAGCACTTCTTATGGTTCATGCACAAGAGGATGAAGATTAACCTGGCTAAGCTGTTATTTGATCATCTCTGCTTCTGCATCAAGGAAAATCACAACAAAGCCAAGGCAATCATTCATCATCCAAGATTGATTTCAGAACTTATTAGACAGACAAGGCTCATTGAAATTTTAAGAGCTCATGAGAAGCTAAGAGTTTTTAATACTGTTAAGCTGGACGCTTCTATTCTGGTAAATATGAAGCTGAAGACCAAGGAAGAGATCCTGAGGGTTAAGGATCCTCTTAAAGAAGTTTATGAAACCTATCTCTGGTGCAATGGTTTCCCAACCATTTCTGAAGCTGACAATGATGAGGTTATCAAGAACTTCTTGCAGATGGTATACATTGATACTGGTGTAAGAATCCCTAGGGAAATGGTTGCTGGATCTCCCTGGGATATCTACAAGTCCTCCAAGGAAGTTACAAGGAATAGGAGGAAGCCTATCACCATTGAAGAAGATATTGTTGAACCTTCTGAGGAGAAGGACAGTATTGATGATATGGTTGATGATGAAGAAGCTAGCAAGGCTGCTGAGGAACAAGGAGATGTGTCTCAAAGGGTTGAAGCTGAAACCGTTGAAGCTCAAGAGACTACTCCTGAAAGAAGGACCAAGAAGAGACATGACAGAGATCCTTCTGATGCTGAAGAGCAAGCTCAGGCTCAACCATCTAAGAAGATCAAGTCTCGTGCTCCAAAGCACAAAGGTAAGACTTCTAAGCCTATTATTAAGAGTAGTACTGATGCTCAAGGTTTACCACCTCAGACCTCTTCCCTTCCTCAAACACAAACTATCCCTGTTCAACCTACCCAACCTGAACAACCAGATGAAACCATCAAACCTATAACCATGATGTTGCCTAATTCAACAATCAAAACCTGTTTGATTTCATCCAACTCATCATCATCATCCTCAACAAATTCTGACTCTTCTGCTACTGAATCCGATGTAGGTAGTGATCCTGAAGGTTATGTCACACGTAAGCTTCAGAAGCACCGAAAGAAACCTATAAGCAAACCTAAAGTCAGAACCTCTCACCAACCCTCTTCTGAACCTTTGAACTTGACCAAAGAATACAATGAAGAGAACCCCCTCTTAGATCTGTTAGTATCACATGCTTCAGGTGATGCTTTTACCTCCTCCGCCTTAAACACACCTGTTGTATCTCCTTCTAATTTTGCTTATCCCATTTCTGAACATTTAAACACCCCTGTTCATAACTCACCAACTGATAATATCATTGCTGATGAACCACCTGCTGAACCTATCACTTCTGAACCTCCTTCATCTACTCCTTTACCATCTGATATTCCTTCCTCTTCACACTCTGACCAAGTTATTCCTTCCATCCCTTCTGATCAAAATATTGAGGACCTTAATGTCATTCCTATTTATCAAGGTCCCTCTTTCTACCCAAACACATCCTTTTCTATCTATTTCCCTCTTTATGAGGAGCTTCTAAAAGAAAGGATCAATGTTAATGATGATTTTATCCCTCCCAACCTCAGCAGAATCAGAATCATTAACCTCAAAAGAAAACAACCTGAACCTGCTATTCCCTTCAACCAAACCCTACCTTTCTTCAACTCTCTTCATGAACCCAACCTTGAGCTTCTAAGTACTGCTATTAATTCTAGTCTCAAGAGGTTTAAGTGCTTAGATGAAGAGCAGCTGATTTTCCCGTCTGATATTGATGCTGAAATATTGGACTTAGAAAGGAAATTCAGCATGACCTTGAAGATGCTGGGTGGTTATGTCAAGGAAAGAATCAAGGGTCGAGCCAGGTCGGTTATAAGACAAGTGTTTGAAGCTGCTGATCACTCCTGCTTGTTAAGAATCACCAATTACAACCATCAGGAAGAACTGCTTAAGCAACAACAACTGCTGATGGATATACAAGAAAGTCTCAGAACTGCTTCTCAGGCAGTCTCTGCGCTCATTTTGGAAGAGCAGTTGTATGAGCAGGCTGCTGAAGCTGAGCAGGCTAGGATAGCTGCTGAAGCTGAGTCTCAGAAGCTTGTCCAACAGCAGGATGTTGGCCCTTCTGATGACATTGTAATGGTTGATGCTTCTCCGGTTGTTTCTGCTGCTGATAAGGGAAAAGGTATTCTTGAAGGTCCGTCTGCTCCTCCAAGTGCTGTTGCTGTTATCTCTCCTCATAAGCCTATTGCGTCTGATCTTCCTCCAGCTGTCCTAGCAGCTCTTGATGATATAAGGCATGAGATGAGAGATGAGATTGATATTCTCCGGGCCGATCTTAGAGAAGACTCTCAACGGGTTGCTGAATCTACCAACAAGCGTCTTGATGAGATTAGTGGATCAACTAACAAGCGCTTAGATGACATGATGGAACTCCTTCTGAAGCTTGCCAAGAATAACCCTTAGTTTATGTTTGAGCACATTTTTTTTACTGCATGTATCTCTTTGTTGAATATTTTGTTATATGTAATGTTTGGTTTGGTTATTCTTGTTTGTCCTCTGTTTGTTTATTTTATTTCTTTTCAAAATTAAAATATTATATTCATAACTTATGTTTGGTACTCTCGTGGATTACTGAACCTAGGCAAGGTGCTGAAGAGCATCTTGGTTTTAAAACTTATAGTGATAGGATTTTCAAAACCTAGGGTTCCACCCACATCAGTACTCCTGTTTACTCATGAAATAACTTCTTAGTATTATCGCCTGACTAAAACGAGGCACCAATACCGTATGAAGTGTGTCTGGTAACTAGTTCTCTAATATTTGTTATGAATATAAAAGAAAATAAGCAACGCAAATAAAGTTAAGAACTATTTTTTATTCATTAAAAAGAGCTTCTTATTACATATGATTTTGACACTCTACTTAGACTTGGACTTAGACTCAGAAGCTTCTGCCTCACGCTGCTTTTGCTTCTTCTGAATAAAAGCCAGCACGTCTTGAGCAAGCTTCTGACTCTCATTGCCAGGCTCTTCAAAGATAGTGTAATCATCATAAGTCCATAAGAACTCTTCCAGGTCAGAGCCTAAGTTTTCCTCCTCTGACTCTGTTAACAATAGTTCTTCTTTGTTATCCTCGTAACGAAGCCTATTTTCTTCGCAGCGCCAAGGTTGTGCTTCCTTCTTGGTTGCGCTCTTAGAGCCTGAAGCATTCTTGGCAGCTTGCTTTTCCATTGTGCTGTGAGATATGATATACTTTGATTATTCTGAATGAATAACATGACAAGTATTGATCCCTTTTTATAGGACTTTCAAGCGCTGATTCTTGTCTGATTTTCATCAATGTCATTTAATAAAGTGGTTGAAACCTACTTTTTGACTTGACTGCTCAGTTTTTCTGCGCCTTGACTGTCTAGTTTTCAGTGCTTTTTGAATAATGACAAAAGGGGGAGTAAGAGGAGCTGTTAAAATTAATATAATTGATAGATGCATCTGAACTGAGCTATCTGAAACTGTTATGCTACTGCATCTGAATCAATTTTTCTTATCCCTTCTTATTTATTCATGCTGAACTTTATTGAAAGTAGAGAAAATTTTATATTTGAAACGGATTTTCATAGACAAAACCAGGGGAGCTTGCAAACCTCTTCTGAGTATTGTCAGACCTTAAGGAAGAGCTTACAAACCTCTGCCTCTGAGAGTCTAATATGAAAATATATTTCAAGTTATAAAATTAACTCTTAAACTGATTTCAATTAATTATGGATAAAACTTAGGGGGAGCTTACAAACCTATCCCTATGGATTATCAGACTCAGGGGGAGCTTGCAAAACTTTTAAACCTGAAGTCAGCATAATTAATAGAATCAACAACAATTGAATTTTAATGCTTAAGTTTGTCATCATCAAAAAGGGGGAGATTGTTGGAACAAAGTGAGTCTGACACAAGTCTCCTAATTGTTAAGAAGTTTTGATGATAACAAGGTATTAAAATTGCAATTGGTAGTACTAATGATTGTTCTAAGTGTGCAGGATTAAGCATCAAAATTGTTAAGATGCACCCAGAACAAATGCAGAGAAGCCATGCTAAGAAGCTCTGAAAGAACATAGCTGCTCGTCAGAAGCTTAAAAATCAAGTGCTGAAGTTGATGGTTCTGAGTCTCAAAAAGCAAGGCTCTGAGAAGCTCATGTGCTGAAGATCGTCAGAAGCAACAACAACAGACTTAGATACAAATGGAATGTTACGTCACTCAAGAACTGACATGATCAGCGCCTATGATTGAAGAATGTTCTACATCAAGGCTCCGTCATATCCACAGGAAGGAATATTTGTTTTGTACAACGTTAACCTTATCCATATGTGGAGCGTATTGAGAATTGTACTATCGTACTATTATTACTCAAAATGGTTGAGTGATAATTCAAATAGCAAGGTAGTGGAATTGGATTTCTTTACCAAAGATGGAAGCTTACAGCTAGCGCTATTGTACGATCATTCCAGCTGGCACCTTATCTCTGCAAACGGCTACATCAATTCTTCAAGTATAAATAGAAGCTTTCTCTTGAAGAACTGACTATTGTTCGTTAACGCTAAGAAGGCTCTGAAAATATTTTGACAACATTTGTTCTATCTGTCATTCAAAGTCTTTTAGCAATTGTGTTGTATTTTGTAAACACCTCTGATAGTATATCAAGTGTTCCCTAAACATTCATTCTTATTCTTAAGTTTGTTTGAGAAGTCTCTTGTTAGTTGTAACTTGAGCACCTGAGAAGTCTCTTGCTATTGTGCTTGAGCATTTGTAATCTTGTGAGATTATAGTGAAAAGCTCTTGATAAGGATCAAGGGGACTGGACGTACTCTCTATTGTGAGGGGAACCAGGATAAATCTTTGTGTCTCTTTATTTCGTTTTCAGCACCTGTCATCACTTTGGTTTTATCCGCTGCTTTAATTGTGTTTAACTAGAAAAAGTTTTAAGTTCCTAAAACACAATTCAACCCCCCCTTCTTGTGTTTTTCCACCACCTTCATACCAAACATAAGTCATGAATATAAATTTTAATTTAAAAAAAAATAAACACTAAGAAGACATAAAAAAAAATTATCAAAACAACCATTGCATATAATCAAGTATCAAAGTATACATGCAAAGAATAATAAAAACACATGTGCTCAAACATAAACTAAGGTTGAGAAGAATTCTTGGTGAGCTGCAGCAGGATAGCCATCATATCATCCAAACGCTTATTAGTAGAACCACTGATCTCTTCAAGACGTTTGTTGGTTGCTTCTCCTACCCTTTGTGAATCTTCTCTTAAATCAGCCCGGAGAATGTCAATCTCATCTCTCATCTCATGCCTAATATCTTCAAGAGCAGCTAGAACAGCTGGAGATATTTCAGAAGCAAGAGGCTTTTGAGGAGACATATCAGAAGCAGCAGTTGGAGGAGCAGAAGGACCATCAGGCACACTCTTACCTTTATCAGAAGCAGAAATCACTGGAGAGGCTTCAACCATAATTGTGTCAACAGAAGGATCCACATCCTGCTGTTGAACTAGCTTCTGAGTCTCAATGGTAGCAATATGAGCAGCACGATCTACCATGAGAGATAGAGCCTCTTGTTCAGCACGTTTCTCATATTCAGCTTCAGCAGCTATCCTAGCCTGCTTAGCTTCAAGAGCCTGCTCATACAAACTCTCTTCCATAAAGAGTACAGAGACTGCTTGAGAAGCAGTTCTGATACTTGCTTGAATATACATCAGGAGTTGTTGTTGTTTGAGCAGTTCTTCTTGATGGTTAAAGTTAGTGATTCTCAACAGATTGGAGTGCTCAGCAGCTTCAAAAACAGTTCTGAGAACAGACATACCTCTTCCCTTAATCCTTTCTTTAACAAAACCACCCAACAACCTTAAGGACTCACTGAATTTCCCTTCTAAGTCCATAATCTCAGAATCAATATCAGAAGGAAAAATCAGTTGTTCTTCTTCCAAACCTTTAAATCTCTTGAGACTAAGATTAATAGCAGTACATAAAAGCTCAAGATTTGGTTCATGAAGAGAATTGAAGAAGGGTTGGGTTTGATTGAAGGGAATGGCTGGTTCTGGTTGTTTTCTTTTCAGGTTAATGATTTTGATCTTGCTGAGGTTGGGAGGAATAATGTCATCATTAACATTAATCCTATCTTTGAGAAGATCCTCATAGAGAGGAAGATAAACTGAAAAAGAAGTGTTTGGATCGAGAGAGGGACCTTGATAAACTGGAGTATGTTTAGGAGAGGGGTTTAAGTCCTCAATTTCAGGTTCAAGAGGGATGGGAGGAATGATATGTTCAGTGTTGGAGGTGGAAGGAACGTCAGATGGTATTGGGTCAGATAGAGGTAGTTCAGATGTAACTGGTTCAGCATGTGGTTCCTCAACATCTACAGGTTCTGATGTTGGGATGGTTGAATAAACAGGTGAATTATGAACAGGAGAGATTGGATTGGTAAAAGCATTTGGAGACACGTAAGGTGTGTTCAAAGCAGAGGAGGTATAAGCATCACCTGAAGCATGTGATACTAAATGATCCAATAAAGAATTGTCATCAGTAGCATATTCTTTAGTCAGATTCAAAGGTTTTGAGGAGGGTTTTACTTTTGGTTTGCTTTTGGTTTTCTGAAGATAACGTTTGACATATTCTTCAGGGTTATCACCTACATCAGATTCAGTGGCAGAAGAATCAGAGTTGGTTGAGGATGATGATGATGAGTTGGATGAAATTAAACAGGTTTGAGTTGTAGAATTGGGCAACATCATGGTTATGGGTTTAATGGTTTCATCAGGTTGTTCAGGTTCAATAGGTTGAACAGGTATAGACTGAGTTTGAGGAATGGGAGAGGTTTGAGAAGGAAAATCTTGAGCTACAGTACTACTTTTAATTTTAGGCTTATAGACCATACCTTTAGGCTTGTGACCTCTAGTCTTGATCCTTTTTGAAGGTTGAGCCTGAACCTGTTCTTCAGCATCAGAAGGACCTCTGTCATGTCTCTTCTTAGTCCTTCTTTCAGGAGTAGTCTGTTGAGCATCAACATTCTCAGCCTCAATTCGTTGAGATGCTTCTCCTTGATCCTCAGCAGCAGCTTTACTTGCCTCTTCATCATCCACCATCTCATCCACACTATCTTTCTCCTCAGATACTTCTACCAAGTCTTCTTCAGTTGTAATAGGCTTTCTCCTATTTCTTGTGACTTCCTTTGAAGACTTGTAGATATCCCAGGGAGATCCAGCAACCATATCCCTAGCAATTCTTACACCAGTATCCTGCCTAACCATCTTCAGGAAGTTCTTAATAACTTCTTCATTATCAGCTTCTGAAATGGTTGGAAAACCATTACACCAGAAGTATGTTTCATAGACTTCCTTAAGAGGATCCTTAACCTTTAGGATCTCTTCTTTTGTCTTTAGCTTCATATTCACCAATATAGAAGCATCCATCTTAGCAGTGTTGAACACCCTCAACTTCTCCTTGGATCTTAAGATTTCAATAAGCTTTGTCTGTCTGATAAGCTCTGAAATTAACCTTGGATGATGAATAATAGCTTTGGCTTTGTTGTGACTCTCATTGATGCATGTGCAGAGATGATCAAAGAGCAACTTAGCCAGGTTAATCTTTACCTTCTTAAGCATAAGCCAAAGGAAGTGCCTGTGAGGAACAGATATAGAGTCTTTTCCTCCTTCTCTTGTAATAAAAGAGTTGATGATGATTCTGAATGCAATATTGAAATTCTCATGCAGATGCTTAGCTTTCCCAAACTCTTTTCCAGCTGTACCAGAAGGGAACAAATCACTATGAACAGACTTGTGATATTTTGTTGTCCCTTTGTATTCATTGATATCAACACCTTTGTTGTCAAGACCAAGCATCTTAGCTATATGCTCCTGTTTGATCAGCACTGTCATTCCCAAAAGGTTAAACCTAATTTCTTTGCCTCTGAAAGGCTTCAGACCCAATTGTTCTCTTGTACGCCCTCTAAGATTCTCATCTTTTTCAACCAATAGTCTCACTTCATTGTCAGCATCGAATTTATCAAACACATACGCCTTGTTCCAGAAGTTCTTGATTATATCATAGTAGACGAACCCATTCAGCATGTTGAAGTAGTTCTCCCATTGTTGATCATAGAATAAACTCTTAATGTCTATCCCATTAACCTTTAAACTTTCAAAGTCAACAAACTTCTCTGTAACGAACTCCATTCCGGCCATACCACAGTTGTTCGTGTTCGGTGGGTTTGTAAGTGATTCTTTAGAAGCAAAATCAATCATAGGGGGAAGAATAGGGTTGTAAGGACCTTGAACAATCTCGCGTGAAGATGATGAAGCCATTGTAGTTGAATACGAAGAAAGAAGAAAGAGCGATGAGGATTCTGAGTTTAGGGTGTGTGTGGGAAGTGATTGTGTAAAAGTTGTGATAAGTGAGTGAAGTGTCTATTTAAAGCAAATAAACAAGCACAAACGTAACTTAACACAAAAGGAGGGAGCGCGAACAGTTTTAAAATAATATTTAATTGTTTAAAAACTGAGAGGTCATCATTAACTGTTCTCCATCCAATCAGATCACAGACACATGTAAGAAGATAGTACAGTAAACTGACACGCGTAAGACAACTGTTTTACACTAAGTAGTACAAAACATTTCATTGTCCTAGTTCAGCATCTGCTTTATCAGTACCTAAACCACATCAGAGCCTGTTGAGTTTCAGATCTCATATTTCTTCAGAACGTCTCAAAAGAGGTTCTGAAAAATTAGAGATTCTGAAAATTGTTCAGACCTTGATTCTATTTTACATTGTAAGAGCTAGTTTTCTTCAGAGATAAAATGCATGTTCAAGTTCTTTTTAATAAAATCAAACCTTTCAATAGCCAAAGGTTTAGTAAATATATCATCCCATTGATGATCAGTATCAATGAATTGAATATCTATTGTACCTTTTTGAACATGATCTCTGATAAAATGATGTTTTATTTCAATATGATTAGCTCTAGAATGCAAAATTGGATTCTTAGATAAATGAATAGCAGCAGTATTATCACAAAAGAGTGGAATACTGTTTTCAGTAATATTGTAATCTTCAAGCTGATATTTCATCCAGAGAAGCTGTGTGCAACATTTAGCAGCTGAGATGTATTATGCTTCTGCTGTTGACAAAGCAATAGTTGCTTGCCTCTTACTGGCCCAAGATATGAGATTTTCACCAATAAATTGGCAATTTCCACTAGTGGATTTTCTCTCAATCTTATCTCCAGCATAGTCAGCATCACAGAATCCAACTAGCTTACTATCTAGGGATTTTTTATAAAGAAGTCTTAGATTAGTAGTTCCTTTCAGATATCTAAAGATCCTCTTAACAGCAGTTAAATGAGGTTCTCTAGGATCTGATTGAAATCTTGCACATAGACAAACACTGTATAAGATATCTGGTCTAGAAGCTGTTAGATAGAGCAAAGAACCAATCATACCTCTGTATAGCTTCTGATCTACTTTGCTTCCAATTTCTTCTTTGCTTAAGCTGCTTGTTGGATGCATGGGTGTGGACATTGTCTTACAGTCTTCAAGATTAAACTTCTTCAGAAGCTCTTTTGTATACTTGCTTTGATGAATGTAAGTGCCATCTTTTCCTTGATTGATTTGAATCCCAAGGAAGAACTTTAGTTCACCCATCATGCTCATTTCAAACTCTTCCTGCATAAGCTTAGAGAAATTCTTGCACATAGAAGCATTAGTAGAACCAAATATAATGTCATCAACATAAATTTGAATAATTAAGATGTCTTTCTTAATGGTCTTTCTGAAGAGTGTGTTATCAATCTGTCCTTTTTGAAAACCATTTTCTAAAAGAAAATTACTCAGTCTTTCATACCAAGCTCTTGGAGCTTGTTTAAGACCATAGAGTGATTTCTTAAGTTTAAAAACATATTCAGGATTCTTTAAATCTTCAAATCCTGGTGGTTGCTTGACATACACTTCTTCAGATATTACACCATTTAGAAATGCACTCTTAACATCCATTTGATATAAGGTGATTCCATTATTAACAGCATAAGAAAGAAGTAACCTGATTGCTTCCAGTCTTGCTACTGGAGCAAAAGTTTCAGTGAAATCAATACCTTCCTGCTGACTGTAGCCTTGTGCTACAAGTCTAGCTTTGTTTCTCACAACCTCACCTTGTTCATTCAGCTTGTTCCTGAATACCCACTTAGTTCCAATGATGTTCTTATGTGCTGGTCTTGGCACCAAATCCCATACATCATTTCTTTGAAACTGATTCAGTTCATCTTGCATAGCAACTATCCATCCATTATCTGATAATGCTTCATCAACATTCTTTGGCTCAATCATAGATATAAGTCCTAGAGAAGAATCATTCTGTTGATAAGCTGATCTTGTTTTCCTTGGACTCTCTTTGTTTCCAAGAATAAGATCTTCAGGATGTGATGATTTATATTTGAACTTCCTCTTTGGGGCTTCAGCATTTTCTTCCATTTCATCTTCTAAGATATCATCATGATCTTCAGATGCTCCTGGTTGAGATGCTTCATTTTGAGCTTCAATCACCTCAGCTTCTGAAGATTCTACAACTTCTGATGTTCTCTCAGGTTCTGGTGAGTTGGATTGATATGGAACACCTGCATAGCTATCATCTTGCTCTGACATTTTACTGTCAGGCTCTTTATCATCAAACCTCACATGTATAGATTCCTCCACTGTGTTAGTTTCAGAATTATACACTCTGTATGCCTTTGAGCGTTCAGAGTAACCTATAAAGATTCCCTTACAAGCTTTGACATCAAATTTTCTTTTGTAGGCCTTGTTGTTTAGAATGTAACAGATACATCCAAACTGATAAAAGTAAGAGATGTTTGGTTTTCTTCCTTTGAAGAGTTCATATGTTGTTTTATTCACAATAGGTCTTATATAGATCCTATTCTGAATATAACAGGCTTTATTTACAGCTTCTGCCCAGAAATGCTTAGCAAGTTTAGTCTCATGCATCATGGTTCTTGCCATCTCTTGTAAAGACCTGTTCTTTCTCTCTACAACACCATTTTGCTGTGGTGTTCTAGGAGCAGAGAACTCATGGACAATTCCATGGTCTTCACAGAAAGTTGCAAAGGGTTCGTTTTCAAACTCACCCCCATGATCACTTTTGATCTTTAGGATCTTAAGACTCTTCTCACTTTGCACTTGAGTGCAGAAGATGCTGAATACATCATATGCATCATCTTTTACTCTCAAGAATTTGACCCATGTCCATCTACTGTAATCATCAACTATAACAAGTCCATATTTCTTCCCATTGATTGAGGCTGTGCTAACAGGTCCAAACAAATCAATGTGAAGCAATTCAAGAGGTCTTGAGGTTGAGACAATGTTCTTAGGTTTAAAGGAAGTCTTAGAGATCTTCCCAATTTGACAAGGACCACACAGAGCATCTGGTTGATAGTTGAGATTGGGTAGGCCTTTAACCAAACTTAGTTTGCTGAGCTTGGAGATTAATCTCCAATTAGCATGTCCTAAGCGTTGGTGCCAGACCCATTTCTCATCATTCAGAGATAGTAGACACACTATCTTTTGTTCTGTGAGTTCTGACAAATTGACCTTATATACATTTCCCTTCCTTAAACCTTTGAATACTATAGACTTATCAGATTCTCTGATTACTGTACATGCATTTTTGTCAAATTCTACTACAAATCCACTATCACAAAACTGACTAATGCTTAGCAGATTGTGTTTAAGACCTTCTACTAGCCAAACATTATTAATAGACAAAGAAGAATTACCAATTGTACATGTCCCAATGATCTTCCCTTTTTGCTTTCCTCCAAACCCCACAGTACCTCCCTCTTTCAGAGTTAGGGTTTGGAACATATGCTTTTCTCCTGTCATATGTCGTGAGCTGCCACTGTCCAGGTACCATGAAGGTTGCTCTGGCCTTCTTTGTACGCACATCTGAAACAAACACAATCTCAGACTTTGGTACCCATAACTTATGGGTCCTTTTGTGTTAGTCCTAGATACCTTAGGTTGTTTTTGTTTGTATCTCCAGTCAGAAGCTCTAGAGTTACTAAAGCCATCTGAGAAAGGTTTTGGCTTTTCATAACTCTTAGACTTAGCTTTAGAGTATACCTTAGTTTTGTTAGTTCTGACATTTGTCTGAGGTCTGAAAGTCTTAGACTCTGAAGGATTCAGGGTCTGAGATTTCTTGGCCTCTGAAGCATTTGTCTTTTCAGAACTTGGTATATCTTTGGCTTCTGACTGACTTCTTACAAAAACAGTCTTAGGTTTTGTCTTTACCTTTTTAGAGCGTTTTGAAAATAATGGATTATCTTTAAAATGTGAAAATCCAAGACCTTCACCTCTATTTCTACTCACATGATAAATTAAAGAGGCTATTTGACTTCTCTTCATGCCATTGATAAGAAGTTCTTGCAAAGCAAATTCATGCTCTGGAGGAACTTTATCATTGTAAATATAATTAGCTTCAAAAAATGCGTTTCTACTTTCTAGAGACTCATTTTCTTCAGTTAATGTTTTTGTTTTATCAATTAGGTCATTGTAAGCCTTTTTCAAGACCTTACATTCACCTGCCTTTTTTGTAAGCATTTTTAAAGCATCTTTAAGAGAGTCAACTAGCTCAGTTCTAGAGAGTTTAGCAATTACCTCTTCCTCATCTTCAGAGTCTGAATCAGCTTCAGAACCTTCTCTGTCAGAGGTGGTCGCCATCAGAGCTAGATTAGCTTCTTCATCACCTTCTGAGTCTTAGTCTTTGTCCAGATCTTCCCATGTTGCTAGCAAGCTTTTCTTGACTCTACTCTTGTATCTTTCCTTGACTCTACTCTACCTTTGTTTTCTGGACAATCAGCAATGAAATGGCCAGGCTTGTTACATTTAAAACATTTGCTTTGATCTTCCTTCTTGTCTTTAGAAGCACCAAGTCTTTTGGAAGATCCTCCAAATTTGCCTGCATATTTCTTGCTTCGTTTTGCCCATTGAGAAACTTTGGCAACCATCAGCACCATTTCCTCTTCATCTTCAGACCCTACTTCCTGACCATCTTCAGAAGCCTCGTCTTCAGATTCTATTACCTTAGCTTTCAGAGCCTTTGAAGAACTCTTAGAGCTTAGGGCTATCCCTTTCATCTTCTTGGTAGATTCATCAGTCATTAGTTCCATCTCATGACTCTTCAATGAACTTATCAAGCTTTCAAGGGTCACAATATCCAAGTCCTTGTCTTCTTGAAATGCAGTAACCTTGGGTCTCCACTTGGGTGGAAGGCTTCTCAACACTTTCCTCACATGATCTGCCTCAGTATAACTTTTATCTAAAACTTGAAGTCCAGACACCAATATTTGAAACCTTGAGAACATGGCTTCAATATTTTCTCCTTCATTCATTTTAAATAATTCATACTGATGCACCAGCAGGTTAGCCTTAGCCTCTTTAACCTGCTTGTTACCTTCGTATTTGGATCTTAAGGACTCCCAAATCGATTTAGATGTCCTCTTGTCCCCAATCTTCAGGTACTCATCATGAGAAATAGCATTTGTCAGCATTCCTTTTACTGAGTGATGCTTCTTATAATCTAGCTTCTGCGTAGGTTTGAATGACCTTCTATTATGATAGCTTACCACACCCTCTTTATCCATGTTTTCAAAATTGACACCCTCTTCAACCAAATCCCATAAGTCACAGTCTATACCAACAATATGACTGTACATTTTGGTCTTCCAGAAACGGTATGCTGTCTCTGTTCCATTAAAAAACGGAACCTTATCAGATGATCTCCTATCACGAGCATTGGAGTCATAATCAAACAGAATCTCATTGTTCTTCTTAGCAGAGTTATCACCAGCGTCAGACATGTTTTTCCACAGGATCTTTTACTGTATCACTTGTTAGGTGAGTTAGGCACAAACCAGGCTCTGATACCAATTGAAGGTGGAAAAACACAAGAAGGGGGGGGGGTTGAATTGTGTTTTAGGAACTTAAAACTTTTTCTTCTTTTTACTTTAAAAGCAGCGGAATAAAAACTAAAGTGATAACAGGTGCTGAATAGAAAGAATGAGACACAAAGATTTATCCTGGTTCCTCTCACAAATTGAGAGTACGTCCAGTCCCCTTGATCCTTATCAAGAGCTTTTCACTATAATCTCACAAGATTACACAGTTGCTCAAGCACACTAGCAAGAGACTTCTCAGGTGCTCAAGTTACAAATAACAAGAGACTTCTCAAACAAACTTAAGAATAAGAATGAATGTTTAAGGAACACTTGATATACTATCAGAGGTGTTTACAAAATACAACGCAAATGCTAAAAGACTTTGAATGACAGATTGAACAAAAGATGTCAGAATATTTCAGAGCCTTCTTAGCGTAGTAGAACAGTAGTCAGTTCTTCAAGAGAAACCTTCTATTTATACTTGAAGAAATGATTAGCCGTTTGCAGAGATAAGGTGCCAGCTGGAATGATCGTACAATAGCAATAGCTGTAAGCTTGCATATTTGGTAAAGAAATCCAATTCCACTACCTTGCTATTTGAATTATCACTCAACCATTTTGAGTAATAATAGTACGATAGTACAATCCTCAATACGCTCCACTTATGGATAAGGTTAACGTTGTACACAACGAATATTCCTTTCTGTGGATATGACAGAGCCTTGATGTAGAACATTCTTCAATCATGGGCGCTGATCATGTCAGTTCTTGAGTGACGTAACATTCCATTTGTTTCAGAGGCTGTTATTGTTGCTTCTGACGATCTTCAGCACATGAGCTTCTCAGAGCCTTGCTTTTTGAGTCTCAGAACCACCAACTTCAGCACTTGAAAATTTAAGCTTCTGATGAGCAGCGTTGCGCTTTCAGAGCTTCTTAGCATGGCTTCTCTGCACTTGTTCTTGGTGCCTCTTAACATTTTTAATGCTTAATCCTGCACACTTAGAACAATCATAAGTACTACCAATTGCAATTTTAATACCTTGTTATCATCAAAACTTTCTTAAATACTAGGAGACTTGTGTCAGACCCACTTTGTTCCAACAGCATGGTGATGAATCATGCACACAGTAAAGAGGGGAAGTGTCTTCAGCAGCTTCAGTAAAATCTTTACTCCCCCTAAATTCAAGCCCCAGCTTCATCAGTCTTCAAAGGATCAGTCTTCATTCGTCTGGTTCTTCAAAGTCTTCAAAAAGATGTGCAGAAATACAAGCACAATCTGTCTTCAACGATGTGCACACATCTGGTATCACATCATGTACCAGAGTAAACATATTGCACTACCTTTCCTCTTACTCCCCCTGGATATACTACTTATCTTTTCTCCCCCTTTTTAGCCATAATGTTGACAAAAAGTTTAAGATCAGAAAGAGTAATTAAATAGTATTGGGGTCATTAAATGTACAATATACAGAGTAGATGGATCTTTGACAAATGATCTAAGCATCATCACATGACCAAGGTCTTTATAAAGAGATGCTTTAGTAGTCTTCAATTTCTTCAGTAGTTGTCTTCACAGAATCCATATAGTTCAGCAATCCATAGTCTTGTAGTCTTCATTCTTCATGGTTGCTGTATGTGCATTCATAGTTAAGCAAGTACAAGTTACCCATATTTCTATGAATGTAACTAAGTCACCCATATTGCTATGACTGTGACGTGAATCACCCATATTTCTATGACTGTGATTCTAAGCATAAAAGTCATCCATATTTCGATGAACATGACTAAGCACAATGAATCATCCATATTGTTTTGCACATAATCTACTCCTTCTATATCAAAAAGGTCATTCTTTGACCTTGTCTTCAGTAATGCTCTTGCAGATAGCATGATTTGTAGTCTTCAGCTCCAAATAAGGCTTCTTCTTATCAGAGGCTCCAATGTGGACCACATTGAGCTCTACATCAGGATCTTCTTCATAGTTCTTCATCACAGTATGAAAGGTGGAATAGTCTTGATATATTAAGTTGATAAAACCTGTGATGACTGCCTTTGGATAGCGTGCATAAACAAACGGAAGTTGTAGGCAGGTCTCCGTTGCCCGCTTTAATAGCAAGATTGCTATTGATCATCAAGAAGGCAAATACCAAGTTTGCCTCTTAATGTCTCAAACCTATTTGCATCCAAAGCCTTTGTAAAAATGTCAGCCAGTTGATTGTCTGTGGCTACATGTTCTAAGGTCATGACCTTGTCTTCAACTAGATTCCTGATAAAATGGTGACGAATATCAATGTGCTTGGTCAGGATTCTTGGAAATATTTATAGCACTCATATTGTCATAGTATAATGTGAGCACATCTTGCTCCAAATTGTACTCACTCAGCATCTGCTTTATCCAAAGCAATTGAGAACAACTGCTTCCTGCTGCGATGTACTAAGCTTTTGCTGTTGAAAGAGCTACACAATTCTGTTTCTTGCTGAACCATGAAATTAGGTTGTTGCCCGGAAAGAAACATCCACCTGAGGTACTCTTTCTATCATCTACACTGCCTACCCAGTCAGCATCACAATACCCCGTCAACCTTGAGTCTTCACCATGAGAGTACATGATTCCATAGTCACTTGTGCCATTCACATACTTCAAAATTCTTTTGACTTGTGTGAGATGACTCGTCTTGGGTTCAGCTTGGTATCTAGCACATACACCAACTGCAAAGGAGATATCAGGCCTACTTGCTGTGAGGTAAAGTAGACTGCCAATGATGCTTCTGTATAGGCTTTGATCAACACTGACACCTTTCTCATCCTTGGTAAGTTTGATATGAGTTGCTGCAGGAGTTCTCTTGTGTGTTGCATTCTCCATTCCAAACTTCTTCACAATATTCTTGGCATATTTGCTTTGAGAGATGAATATTGTGTCCTCCATTTGCTTTACTTGTAGACCAAGAAAATAGGTTAATTCACCTACAAGGCTCATCTCAAATTCATATTGCATTTGATGCACAAATTGTTTCACCAAGGCATCTGTCATGCCTCCAAACACAATATCATCTACATAGATTTGTGCTATCATGAGCTTTCCTTTTTCTTATCTCACAAACAAGGTCTTGTCTGTTTCACCCTTTTTGTACCCTTGCTGTAGAACGAACTTGGTTAAACTGTCATACCAAGCCCTAGGAGCTTGCTTCAACCCATATAGAGCTTTCTTCAATTTGTAGACATGATCTGGGAGATTAGGATCAATAAATCCCTTTGGCTGTGCTACATATACTTCTTCATTCAAGTACCCATTGAGGAAGGCACTCTTCACATCCATTTGAAAAAGCTTGAACTTCAAAATACATGCCACTCCTAGAAGTAACCTTATAGACTCAAGACGTGCTACTAGAGCAAAGGTTTCATCAAAGTCTACACCTTCAATCTGAGAGTATCCTTGTGCTACAAGTTTGGCCTTGTTCCTTGTGATAACACCATTTTCATCAGACTTGTTTCTATACACCTACTTGGTGCCTATGATATTGACCCCATCAGGTCTTGGAACTAAGTCCCACACCTCATTCCTCTTGAACTCGTTCAATTCTTCTTGCATTGCATTAATCCAACAATCATCTGTCAAGGCCTCCTTAACATTCTTTGGTTCTATGGTGGATACGAAGCAAGCATTGGAGATTACCTCCCTTGATATAGTCATGACTGGTAGTTCTGGATTTCCTATGATGAGTTCTTTAGGATGATTCTTCTGAATTCTGATGGAAGGACCTTTGCTTGTTTGACCTTGATCTGGTTCTTGATCTGCTTTCTCAGAATTTTCTTCATCTTCAAAGTCTTCAGGTAGGGGGTCTGATGTGCCCACAACTGGTACATCATCATGCACTTTTTCATCAGGTTAGTCATTGACAACAATATTGATTGATTCCATCATTGTTCTGGTCCTGTTGTTGAAGACTCTGTAGGCTCTACTGTTTGTAGAGTAGCCAAGAAAAATCCCTTCATCACTTTTGGGATCTAGCTTTCTCCTTTGTTCTCTATCAGCCAAGATGTAGCATTTGCTTCCAAAGACATGGAAGTGTTTGACACTGGGTCTTCTTCCTTTCCAGATCTCATACAGAGGTACCTGCTTTTACTGTAACACGATTATGAACATAGCATGCTGTATTCATTGCCTCTGCCAAGAAGTAGTAAGGTAGTTTCTTTGCATGTATCATAACTCTTGCTGCTTCTTGTATGGTTCTGTTCTTCCTTTCAACAACCCCATTTTGTTGTGTTGTGATTGCAGAGGAGAACTCATGTGCTATCCCTTCTGTTGAGCAAAACTCTGCAAATCTTGAGTTCTGAAATTCCTTGCCATGATCACTTCTAATTCTGATGATTGGGTTGTCTTTCTCCCTTTGAAGTCTTGTGCACAGATCTTTGAACTCTTCAAACGTGTCTTATTTTTCTTTGAGGAAGCTTATCCAGGTGTATCTTGAAAAATCATCCACAACAACAAAGGCATACCTACTTCCTCCAAGACCTTCAACTTGCATGGGTCCCATCAAGTCCATGTGGAGAAGTTCTAAAACTCTAGATGTTCCCTGATGTGGCAACATTGGGTGTGACATCTTGATCTGCTTGCCTATCTGACATTCTCCACAGATATCATTTTCTTCAATGACAAGCTTTGGTAGTCCTCTGATGGCTTCTTTGGAGATGAGTTTCAGCATACCTCTTAAGTGCAAGTGCCCAAGCTTTTGGTGCCATAGTTTTGCTTCATCCTTTTGACTCATAAGGCATGTTGTGGAATGAGTTGTTTCTGGAGGAATCCACAAGTATCAGTTGTCTTTTGATCTTTCTCCTTTCATTAGCAGCTCTCTTTTGTCAATGGTTACAAGGCATTCATTCTTTGTGAAGTCAACTTTTAGTCCTTGGTCACAGAGTTGACTTATGCTGATCAAGTTTGCCTTTAACCCTTTCACAAGCAAAACATCATCAAGGTTTGGTATACCATTATTGTGAAGTCTCCCAATTCCTTTGATCTTCCCTTTAGCTCCATCACCAAAGGTCACATAGCTGGTGGTATATGTTTTGATGTCTTTCAGATATTTTTCCACTCTTGTCATATGCCTGGAACAACCACTGTCAAAGTACCAATCTTCTCTTGATGAGGCTCTAAGGGATGTATGAGCTATGTGAGCAGCTTCTTGGATTCTTGTCTTCCATTCTTTGTTGGCCTTTGTATGATAAGCTCTAGTTTGTGAACTGGATCCCTTCTTTGGACGACTATACAGCTTGTAGTTGGAGGATTTTTTATGACCACGCTTTCCACAGTAGTGACACTTTATGGTAGTAGATTTCTTCTTGTGTCAGTGTCTCTGATGTGGTGTAGGATGTGGCAACTTCATCTCAGTGTCAAATTAAAGTTGCTTGATTTCTTCTTGAAGAATACTTATCTTCTCTTGTAGCTCCTGCTTTTCACGCTTTAGTCTCATGACATCGTAATGTTGTTCCACCAAGGTTCTGCACAATTCTTCACTTTTGAGGAACAAGTCATTGTTCATGGAGACTACTTCTTTATAAGTGAGTTCATCATCAGAAGATTCGTTGTCAGAAGAACTTGCATCAGTTTTTATCCTTACATGATTTGCAGCCATATCTTCTGACTCATTGTCAGAGTTCTCTCCATCTGACCAAGATATTGCTAGACCCTTTTTCTGTTTCTTCAAAAATGTGGCACATTCAGTTCTTATATGTCCATAACCCTCACATTCAAAACATCGAACGTCTTTTTCTTTTTCTGTCACGGGTTTTGCTGAGGTGTTTCCTTGTGTGCTGATGTTGGGCTGGATGTGCTCCACATTCCTTCTTGATCTTCTATCTACTCTTTTTAGTATTTTGTTGAATTGTTTTCCAAGCAATACTACTTCATCTGAGAGATCTCCTCTGGTGTCAAGGTCATCATCAGCTTCTTCACTGTCAGTGTTGGAGGTAAAGGCTGTGTTTTTTCCTTTCTTTTCAACTTTTTCACTGAAGTTCATTTCAAAGGTTTGTAGAGATCCCATTACCTCTTCTACTTTCATGCTTGCAATTTTTTGAGCTTCTTCAATAGCTGTGACCTTCATATCAAACTTCTTTGGTAATGATCTGAGAATTTTTCTTACTAACTTCTCATCAGATAGCCTTTCTCCCAGGGAATCAAAGGAGTTTGCTAGGTCAAGAATACTCATTTGAAAGTCATATATAGTCTCTTCTTCTTTCATTCTGAGATTCTCAAATTTTGAGTGGAGAAGTTGCAGTCTTGAACTTTTTACCTTGGAGGTTCCTTCATGGGTTGTCTTGAGTATCTCCCAAGCATCTTTGGCAATTGTGCATTGTTTGATGAGTCTGAACATGTTTTTGTCAACTCCATTGAATAATGCATTTAAAGCTTTATTGTTGCCAAAAGCTAGTGTATCTTCTGCTGGAGTCCAATCTTCTTCTGGCTTGAGTTCTTCTGTGTCAGCTCCATTAGCATCCTTGACTTTGGGATGTTCCCAACCTCTTAGCACTGCTTTCCAAGTTCTACTATCAATGGATTTTAAGATGGCAGTCATGCGTGATTTCCAATAATCATAGTTTGTCCCATCAAGAAGAGGTGGTTTGCTGACCAAAGTTCCGTCCTTGTCCATGTTTCCAGAAAGTATCTTCCCTGGAGCTCACCTTAAAGCAGAACAGGGTGCCTGCTCTGATACCAATTGAAATTCCGGTAACAAGTTACAGATGTGCAGCGTGATGTGATGCACGTTAGGTTTTAGATATACGATGTGTTGCCTAATGTGCCAACATCATAAACATACGATAACTTGATGAACAAGGAAAATAAAGTACAGAAGATAAAGTACAGAAGGTTAAATTCCCCGTTTAAAACCTCTCGCTTAGCCACTACCTTGTGTAACCCTACCTTTCTCTACCACAAGTTATGACTTCCCCCAGTCAATTCCCAGCCTATCCACCTTGCTCCCGCAAGGACCTTGCTCTACCACAAGGGATTTTAGTCTTGCTCCCGCAAGTACCTTGCCACCACAAGGAATTGTACAATCTTTTTCCCACAAGAACCTTGCTATACCACGAGGGTTTTGACAAACTCAATGAAGGAGATACGCTCCTCAACTAAAGAACCAACTCGTGCTTCAAAGCTTTGAGTGATTCAAAGTTCAAATCTTGTTTCAAACTAGAACCAAGAAGAGAACAACTCTATGCTTAAAAGCTTAAGAGCTAAATACAACCCTAATTCAAGTTTCAAACGAAACAAGAACACCTAGGGACAAAGACTCGAAATCCTAAAGACTAGATTTATGAATATTGATTTTGGTAAGTAAAACAAGTATTCAGCACTCCTTTATATAGAGAACGAGATCTGGTAGCTGTTTGTTGTATTTAAAAAACAAACTTATAGATATGATCTTTTAATAAAAGATATGTTTTGTTTTAAATCTTTTTCAATCTTTTTCAATCTTCTAGTAACAAACCAGCTTTTAAATCTTTTATGAATCTTCTTTAATCTTTGGTGCGCAAGCTAGCGTGGATAAGTTTAAATCTTTTTCAAAGATCACACGCAAATATTTGAAAGCGCGTTTATAGGGTATTCAGTTCAGGTACCACATGTGTGCACATTAGTCACCACATCTAGACCAAAGGCTTATTTTAACAAATGAAGCCAACCCTAAAATAAACATAACCTTGCAGGTTGAAAACACTAACAATTTTGAACGTTACAAACATAATAAAGAAATGTCTTTTATTGTTAATAAATAAAGCACTAAAGTATTGGCATCTAGGGCTTACTCCAACAATCTCCCACTAGCACTAGAGCCAATGAAGCATTATCTTAATACTTATAGACCTAGTATGCCCATCACGCTTCAACTGCGCAAGAGCCTTTGCTAGTGGATTAAGAACAGTTTCCTATGTTGGTACCTTACGTATCTATCCAACTTTCTATCTCGATCTTTATTGAAATATAGAAGTGTCTAAGTATATATATATATATATATATATATGAATCGTCGGTGAGATCTATTCTCCGTTATTGTTTGCAAGATCAAACCATTACCATCACTAATGTGATTTAATGTAATCTGCAACACCGGGAATATAGCTTTAGCTCAATCATGAGCTAAACGATCCAAAAATACCCCACCTTTGTAACTGAAATAAACATATTACTTAGCTATATAGCTTACAATGTCTATATTCAGGCATGATATACAATATATCAGTATGGAAACTACCATCAATATAACTTCCTTGTAATGGTATTTCCCACACCTACATATTTCAAGAAATGGTCCTTAGTTCCTTTTAAGGTCCTTAGGGATATTCTTGAAGATCAGTTAGTGTCCAACACTAGTCTCAATTTTGGTATTTATTGAATATGCTACAAGCATATGGTGTATCTGATTAAGTACATATTAATCCATCTTCCAAAGCATATGGATTATTTTCACGTGTCTCTCTCTCATCCAATGAGATATGCTATTGTCCTTAAGACAAAGACCATTCTTCTAACACATGCGATGATTTTACACATCAAGTGTCTGAACACTTCGTCAATATATGTACATAGGCTATTCCTAACTCTTTAGGAATCCTTGCCCAAATACATAGGATATTCCTAACTCTTTAGGAATTCTTGCCTAAGTATTTGATCAAGAGTTATTTCCTTAACCATGTCTCACATGTAAAAGGAAAAGGTTTTTGATGATTAATATGTCAGCCACATATAACACCAGATTAATATTATAACTCCCACTTGTGTGCACAAGATTTTATTATTTGTTCTTCATTAATATGTTTCCATAAAACTTCATAAAAGGAACAAATAATAATTTAAATTTCCGAGAACTCTATCTAATCAAAATTAGATAGTTACAAGTTATATACCTTTCTAGTATCCTTTGGATCAACAAAACCCTTATGTATATGTCTAGTACATATATATATGAGGTCATTCCAATTAAGGAATGCAACTTTGTTATCCATCAACCAAAACATGTAGTACAACATTTAGTAAAACAATTAAACAGATTTTAAGCTCTATGATTATATTTAGGGTTTCATCATAACTTGCATTATGACTTTGCGTGAAACCTTAAATGATCAATCAAATCTTAAAGGGTATTCTCAATACCACCCATATCACTGTTCAACAAGAATACTCACTTTCATCGTATGAGTCTTACTCATCCTGATGACAATACCATTATCACCATAAGGTATGTGTATATGGATTCTGTACAAGATTTCATGCCATTTAGCCACTTCTCAGATTTTAGGCCTTTTACGACCTTTTACCAAGTCAAAGATTCATCTTTCATGAAAACCATATCACCTTGTTGAGTTATGATTAGATCATACATCTCACCCATGTAATATGTTAGACTTATCTAGGATTTTGTGCAACTTAAAGCAATGGTCTTTCAACAACTTTGAGGAACCAGTTTATGTTCCCTTTTCAAACAAATATGTTTTGTGGTACTTGAAATTATTCAAGTTCTATATCACTCCCACTGTTTCTTTTAGAAACACACTCCCACTAGAGGAATGCTTCAATTCTAGCAACAAAACAACTTTTGTCCCAAGAGTGATATAAGACCAATATCCCTTAGATTCTTTAGGATTTTCCACATATTTATTCATCCAATTTTGGAATTAAATTTATCTGATAAATTTTTCAGTCCAAATTTTCATAAAGACAAACTTGGTGGTCTAACCTTTATATCATACATATGGTGTCTTTATGATTACTTTAAAAAGGGAAACTATTTGTGGGTGAAGATTAATTATAAGCATATAAATTTCTAAGAGTCAATGACATAATTAAACTATCTTTTATCATGTCAAACATGATGTGATAAAATTAGTTTATTATACTCCTTTAATTAAGTATTTAATACTATGACTTATTCATATGACTTAAATACTTTTGTCGAGTCATATCCTTTTACTCCATTTATCGAACTCCTTGACAAATTCAAAGATTTTCTAATTTGTGTCACACACATATCCCCATCTAATGGTTTTAATCATCAAAGTAAATGAAGTAAAATATACTCAATATATCAAATAAATATGTTTAGTACTCGACATACATCTCATGTATATTATTCAAATAGATCATGTGTCAATTTACTTTCAACAAGTAATTAACACATCAAATGTTTGTACCAAATAACAATGTTCTTGATATATACATATAAGGTCCAAATCTTATTTGGCTCTTATTACAACTGTTATAGATGTTCTTGTCAAGATCATGGAGCCCTAGTCCATTACTTGATTTGGAGCAAATGATGGGACCACTACTTGTCTTATCATTCAAAGCTACTTTTCATATATTGTCAATACAAGGTATTTAATTAATACTTCTATTACCAAATAGAACTCAATAACAATTATTGTATTCTATTTCAAATTTGATTTTAAGTCATGGCATAGCTTTTATAGTCAATGAAACAACTTGTTTCATTCTAGACATAGCTTGACTTAAACTTATAGTCAATGTTCTAATTCTTTAAGCACCTCCTTAGAGATTCAACATCGTGTATCATATACCCTTGATGTAGAAATAGAAACTTTGACTTTCTATAACTAGGTGTACAAAATTGAAGTCTCACTTCATTCTTTTATTTTGACTCTATCATGAACTATCTACGACACTCCCATTTCAACCAATTTGAAAAATCCGTTCTCCTTTGGCAACCTTTATTGTACTATTCAAATAAGAGGAGTATAAATCTCATTTATATCATATCTCTATTCTTTGACAGTGCAAATCATTTCTCATTCAATTCAACAATTTTCCGATAGATATAATAATTTTGACAATATCTATCCAATAAAATTGATTTGATTGAACCTATGACCAACTCTTTGGTCTATTGAGAAATTCTATCATTCTTTGTCGTTTTTTCTAAAGAATTCGTTTTAAATGATCTCATTATTTCTATTAAAAGTATGAAATATTCTATATCTAGATGTCAACTTTATGCTTCTGACAAGCATCCCTTTCCAATCTAGTTTATAGTAGGTACTTTTATAGAGTATAGTTCAATAGCTTATAGTTCTTCTTGCGTTTGAGAACAATTCTCAATTTGTGTACCAATTCAGAAACTCTTTTCTGAGATTCTTGTCCTTCATAAGGACAATATAATTTATAGTGTATAAAGTTTTAATTACAAAAATAAGTAAGATATTTGTAAAATTTTAATAAGGACTTTCATTAAAAAATTTCCACTATTTTATTCAAAACAAATGACCCTCACCATTTGATTCGGAAATTCCCGTTGGAAGATTTTCTAGTGGGTCAAGATCCATATTTCACTTTGTCTTAAGTCCACGGTGGGCGGATTACACAAGACTTAGTTATTTAGGTAGGAACTCCTTCCAATTGTATCTCATACAACTCTAATTCATCTTATGAAGTATTCCCAATCATTGCTTCTTAAACTCATAAAATCTCATTACATTTGTTAAGTTAAGTTTGACCCTTACTTTAGAAGTTTGGATATTACAATTATCCCATCGCACCTTACCAATATAGAGTATGCACTTCGCGGTGGGCGAACCTACATAGTTCGATACTAGTCTTGATGAGTTCTAAAGCTTGGAAAGCGTAAACTTAATATTCACATATTTTATTAATAAACAAAATGCACTCCGCGGTGGGCAAACCCACATTTTCTTTATTAATCTCTTATGTGTCTTTTGAGGGATATTTAATTGTTTGATCTCACCGGCTTATGTAACATATTAAACGCTCTCACATGCATCAACATACATAAATAAAATGAAACAGTTATGGCCCCTAGCGCAATTGTTCTCTCAAGCCAATGAGAGAACCTAAGATAACCTAATAACGATCTATACTTCTCCAAGCATAATCTCCAAGGTTGTCCTTCTTTTCTTGTGCTCTTTCTCTTCTTCATAAAATTATATTACAAGAAAGAATACTCGTTTTACATACGAGGGAGTAAGATGAGAAGAGAATTCATATTACATCAAGGGATTGAGAGATAAGGCACGGCACGCATGTCGTATTTTAAAATCCAAAATAAAAATAAAATAAACTAAGGCCATAACCGATCATTACAAAAGTATAACAATAAACACATACTTTATTATTATAAACAGTTTAAGTCGTGTAGATTAATTAAAATTAAAATTTTGGCGAGCGATCAAAATTTCAACTACTGCTAGCTGCGCCCCGCGCAGGTCTGTATCTGAAACATCAACTTGGAATCTGCCATATGCGCCTAGCGCAGATGCCCTGCGCCCAGCGCAGACCCGTGAAAAAAACCCTTGTTTTTCGCGAATCCTAATGCACCAATTTCGTGCCGTCAAAACCTTTCATGTCCGAAATTCAATATGATTGATTAACATGTCATTGCTTCACCATACTGATGTCGGATTCCAAAGCAAATGTGTTGGAACAAAGTGGGTCTGACACAAGTCTCCTAGTTTTTAAAGAAGTTTTGATGATAACAAAGTATTAAAATTGCAATTGGTATTACTAATGATTGTTCTAGTGTGAAGGATTAAGCATTAAAATACACTAAGAACAAATTCAGAGAAGCCCAGCTAAGAAGCTCTGAAAGCGCAACTATGTTCATCAGAAGCTTAAATTTCAAGTGCTGAAGTTGGTGGTTCTGAGGTTCAAAAAGCAAGGCTATGAGAAGCTCAAGTGCTGAAGACCTTCAGAAGCAACAACAACAGACTCTGAAGCAAATGGAATTTTACGTCACTCAAGAACTGAAGTGATCAGCGCCAATGATTGAAGATCTATCTACTTAGAAGCTCTGTCACATCCACAGGAAGGAATATTCGTTGGTACAACGTTAACCTTATCCATAAGTGGAGCGTATTTGAGGATTGTACTATCGTACTATTATTACTCAAAATGGTTGAGTGATAATTCAAATAGCAAGGTAGTGGAATTCGATTTCTCTACCAAAGATGGAAGCTTACAGCTATCTCTGCGTACGATTATTCCAGCTGGCACCTTATCTCTGCGAACGGCTACTCAATTTCTTCAAGTATAAATAGAAGACATCATTTGAAGAAATGACTATTGTTCTACTGTGCTATCACTGCGTTTAAGGCTCTGAAATATTCTGACATCTTTGTTCTATCTGTCATTCAAAGTCTTAAAGCAATTTGCGTTGTATTTTGTAAACACCTCTGATAGTATATCAAGTGTTCTTAAAACATTCATTTTTATTAATAAGTTTGTTTGAGAAGTCTCTCGTTAAGTGTAACTTGAGCATCTGAGAAGTCTCTTGCAAGTGTGCTTGAGCAAATTGTAATCTTGTGAGATTATAGTGAAAAGCTCTTGATAGTATCAAGGGGACTGGACGTACTCTCAATTTGTGAGGGGAACCAGGATAAATCTTGTGTCTTTCTTTACTTCTCTCAGCACCTTCTATTACCTAGATATTAATTCCTCTGCAAACTGTTTTTGAAAGAGAAAAAGTTTTTTTTTCTAAAACACAATTCCACCCCCCTCCCCTTGTTGTGTTTTTCCACCTTCAATTGGTATCAGGAGCTAGGTCTGTTGCCTAACTCACCTTACAGTGATACAGTAAAGATCCTAGAGGAAAAACATGACTGACGCTGGTGAGAACTCTGTAAAGAAGAACAACAATGGGATTCCTTTCGACTATGACTCCAATGCTCGTGATAGGAGATCATCTGATAAGGTTCCTTTTTTCAATGGAACTGAGACTGCTTATCCCTTCTGAAAGACTAAGATGTACAGTCACGTTGTTGGTATAGACTGTGATTTGTGGGACTTAGTTGAAGAAGGTGTTGCTTTTGAAAACATGGATAAAGAAGGAGTAGTAAGTTACCAGAACCGAAAGTCCTTCACACCTTCCCAGAAGCTGGAATACAAGAAGCATCACTCTGTGAAAGGAATGATGACAAATGCTATTTCTCATGATGAGTACCTGAAGATTGGAGACAAGAGGACTGCTAAATCTATTTGGGAGTCCTTGAGATCCAAATATGAAGGTAACAAACAGGTTAAAGAGGCTAAAGCTAACATGTTGGTGCATCAGTATGAGTTGTTTAAAATGAATGAAGGAGAGAACATTGAAGCCATGTTCTCAAGGTTTCAAATATTGGTCTCCGGACTTCAAGTGTTAGACAAAAGTTATACTGAAGCAGATCATGTGAGAAAACTGTTGAGAAGCTTACCACCTAAGTGGAGACCTAAGGTGACTGCTTTTCAAGAAGCCAAGGATTTGGATATTGTAACCCTTGAAAGCTTGATTAGTTCATTGAAGAGTCATGAGATGGAGTTAATGACTGATGAATCAACCAAGAAGATGAAAGGGATAGCCTTAAGTTCTAAGAGCTCATCAAAGGCTCTGAAGGCTAAGGTTATAGAGTCTAAAGACGAAGCTTCTGAAGACGGTCAAGATATCGGGTCTGAAGATGAAGAAGAAATGGTGCTGATGGCCGCCAAGGTTTCTAAGTGGGAAAAACGAAGCAAGAAATATGCAGGCAAGTTTGGGGATCTTCCAAGAGAATTTGTGCTTCTAAAGACAAAAAGGAAGATCAAAGCAAATGTTTTAAATGCAACAAGCCTAGTCATTTCATTGCTGATTGTCCATAGAACAAGGGTAGATCATCCAAGCAAGGTTCTAGCAAGGAAAGATATAAGAACAAAGTCAAGAAGAGCTTGCTAGCAACTTAGGAAGATCTTGAAAAAGACTCAGACTCAGATGATGATGTGGAAGCAAATCTAGCATTGATGGCAACCACCTCTGATAGAGAAGACTATGAAGCAGATTCAGACTCTGATGATGAGGAAGAGGTAATTGCTAAACTTTCTAGAACTGAGTTAGTTGACTCTCTTAAAGATGCCTTAAAAATGCTCACTAAAAAGGCAGGTGAATGTAAAGTCTGTTGGAACATAAGAGGTTCTGACATGACTCATTTAGGTTTTGATGATAACAAAAGTATTAATATACAATAGGGTATACTAATGATTTATATACAAGTGTGCAGGTTTACAAGTTTATTTTATACTCATCTAATGCACTCTTGAAGCTCTGAATGGCGAAGCAGATTCTGACCAAGATTCAAGACATCAGAAGATGCTTTATATACATGGCCAGAAGCTACTCTTCAGAGACTACTTATCAGAATATGATGTGGAAGATATCAGACTCTGATAAGAGCAGTGAGAGCCATTTTGTCAGAAGAACATTCTCTGCAACCATGATTGGTATATCATCATGTTCTGACACTCCAAAAGCTGGCAATAAATCTTATCCTCAGGATAATGACGTTAGTACTATTGTACGATTTCTTTATCGGAATTGGCAACCACGTTCCTCCAAGATTGGTCGTATTCTAAGATTACCAGATATGGATATATCTCGTACAACAAACCAGCTGGCACAATCTCACAACGTTAATTCAAATCCTATACACTCCACCAACATCTATAAATAGGAGCAGATTTGAAGCTTAATGACAACAATACTTTGAACAATTTTGAAAGCGCCGTTACTCTGCAAAAAGGTCCTAAAGCACAAAACATCAAATACAACTTGAACTCATATTCCAAATCCAAGACTCCAGTTTCAGCTTCTGTTAATTCATTAGTTGAACCTTAGAATTCTTTGTTTAGATTCTAAGTTAAGTCTTGTTTTTAAGAGTTGTATTTATAACTTTACTGAACATTGATTTGTATATCTTTGTTCAGATTCTGTTTATCTTATCTTTAGTTTTGTGAAGTCTCTTGCCTGCGTGCTTGAGCATTAGGAAGTCTCTTGTATGTGGACTTGAGCATTTGGAAGTCTCTTGCTTTTGTGCTTGAGCAATTGTAATCTTGTGTGATTATAGTGAACTCTCTTGGAAGTACAAGAGGACTGGACGTACTCTCGATTTGTGAGGGGAACCAGTATAAAACTCTTTGTCTCGTTCTCTTTCCCTATCTCTTTACTTTCATCAGAAGATAGTTGATTGTGTTTTGTTTTTGATCCGCTGCAAACCTCTGATAAGTTCTTATACTTAGAAGAATTTTTTAAACTACCATAAACAGAATTCAACCCCCCTTCTTGTGTTATTTTCACACCTTCAATTGGCATCTAGAGCCTGGTTCTGTTATTATCACCTAACAGTGAGACAGTTTCCTGTTTAACACAATGGCTGAAGGATCTCCTAAACCCTCTTTGAATATTGTTCCTCTCAACTACGATACCAATGAAAAATCCAACAACAAGGCTCCTAAGTTCAATGGTGATAGCTCTACGTTTTCATGGTGGAAAGATAGAATTTACAGTCATCTCATTGGACTGGATGATGAGCTTTGGGATATTGTTGAGGAAGGAGTTTCATTTACTGGTCTTGATGAAAGAGGGAAACTTTCTGTTGAAGAAAGAAAGAAGTTCACTCCTACGGATAAGAAGGCATACAAGAAGCATCATCAAGTAAAGGATATTCTGATTGGTTGTATAAATCACAATGATTACTTGATGATCACAGACAAATCTACTGCAAAGAGTATTTATGACTCTCTATGTTCTACTTATGAAGGAAACAAGCAAGTACAAGAAGCAAAAGCTACTGTTCTGATTCAACAGTATGAACTCTTCAAGATGAAGGATGATGAGAATATAGAAACTATGTTTTTTAGATTCAAAGTCCTAGTGGCAGGACTCCAGATTCTGAAGAGAAGTTATACAACTGTTGATCATGTAAGGAAGATTCTGAGAAGCTTACCTTCAAGGTGGAGGCCTAAGGTAACTGCTATCCAAGAAGCTAAAGACTTAAACACACTTAGCCTAGAAGAGCTGATAAGCTCTCTCATTAGTCATGAGATTGAGCTATCTGCTGATGAGCCTCAGAAGAAGTTAAAGTCAGTGGCTCTGCCATCAACTTCAACTCCATCTAAGGCTCTGAAAGCTAAGATTGTTGAGCCAGAAGCTGAGGAATCTTCCATAGATGATCAAGAAGGTGGATCAGACGATGATTTGTTTGCATTCTTGTCTAGAAAGTTCCAGAAGTGGAACAGGAGAGGCAAAAACTACTCTAGCAGAGGCTCTGGTGTAACGAACTCAAGCACCAAGGACAGGAAGGACGACTCCAAAAATTGTTTCAATTGTGGAAAGCCTGGACACTTCATAGTTGATTGCCCTGAACACAACTCAAAGGGTAAAGGTAGAAAAAGTTATGTCAAAGACAAAGCTAAGAAAAGTCTAATGGCTACGTGGGAAGACATAAATGAATTATCTGATGATGAAGACTCTAAGGAGGCGAATCTTGCTCTGATGGCTGTTGGAGCAACAGAAAATGAAAGTGATTCAGAGTCTGACACTGTTGATATTGATGAGGTAATTTCTAATTTGTCTACCACTCAAGTTACTAAAGCTTTGAAAGATGTTATGACTAAGTACATGGAAAAATCAAATGAGCTAGATGTTTTTAAAGAAAAATTTAAATTGCTCAATGATAAAGTCAGCCATATTCAAGCAGATTATCAAAAATCTCTTAAAACTATTAAAGTGCTTGAAACTGGCTGCAGATCATGTCACAAACCCTATGATGAGTACGAAGTATCTCTTCAAGAGTTTGTTCATCATAACATTGACAAAACTAGAGTAACTTCCATGATACACGGTGGAAGCTGCAATTATTACAAAAGACAAGGACTTGGTTCCCTTTCATCTTCTGATAAAGGAAATTCAAGTAAAACTGTTTTTAAAGCAGCTTCTGAACCTTATTCTAATTCTGATGGAAACTCAGAACCTGTGACTGTGCCAGATGCTCCTGTAACATTGGAATCTCATAAGAAGACATCAGAAGATAAGTCATCTTCTGAACCTAAGTCTTCTAAAAACAAAGTTCCAATTACTTCAGCATCTAAGTCTACTAAAGTTAAAGCTATTAGAGTACCAAAGTCTGTTAACAAACAAGGCACCAGTACATCTAAAGCAAACTTAGTAACTAGTTCTCTGGCACAATCAAAAGGAAAATCTAAAGGACAACAAAAGCCTAAACATATTCCTAAAGGCCAAGTTGACTTTAGACATTCTGAATATCCCAAGAAGAAGAATAAAGCTCGTAGGACTAACCAAAGAGGACCCATCAGAATATGGGTACCAAAATCTGAAATAATATATACTGCAGGTATGCACCCAAAGAAAAAGAGAAAGCTCCTGGTATCTAGACAGTGGATGCTCTCGACACATGACAGGAGACAAGCTCTTGTTCCACACCCTGAATCAGCAAGAGGGTGGAACAGTAGGATTTGGTGGGAACCAGAAAGGAAGAATCACTGGTATAGGTACAGTTGGTAATTCCTCCTTATGTATTTCGGATGTTTGGTTAGTAGATGGATTACATCATAATTTACTTAGCATAAGTCAATTATGTGATAGTAATTATGATGTTGTGTTTAATAAGAATTCATGTACTGTAATCAGAAACTCTGATAAATCCATTGTCTTTAAAGGATCTAGAAAAGGAAATGTTTATAAAGTCAATTTTTCTGATCTTAAAGAACAACAAGTGTTTTGTCTCTTGACACTGAGTGATGAAAAATGGGTCTGGCACAAGAGATTGGGTCATGCTAACTGGAGATTAATTTCTAAGCTTAGTAAGGACAATCTTGTCAGAGGCCTTCCTAAAATTGATTATCATTCAGACTCACTCTGTGGTTCTTGTCAGAAAGGAAAAATTGTCAAAAGTTCTTTTAAAACTAAAAACATTGTTTCCACTTCTAGACCTTTAGAACTCTTACACATTGATCTTTTTGGACCAGTTAGCACTGCTTCAATCAATGGTAAGAAGTATGGATTAGTCATTGTTGATGATTATAGTAGATGGACTTGGGTTAAATTTCTTAGATCTAAAGATGATACATATGAAGTATTTAGCATCTTCTGCATCCAAATTCAAAATGAAAAAGATTCCAAGATTTTGAAAGTTAGAAGTGATCATGGTGGTGAATTTGAAAATGAACCTTTTGAAAAATTCTGTGAAGAACATGGAATTCTCCATGAATTCTCATCTCCTAGAACTCCACAACAAAATGGAGTTGTAGAGAGAAAGAATAGATCTTTACAAGAAATGGCACGTACCATGATGCATGAAAACAATTTGGCAAAATTCTTTTGGGTAGAAGCTGTTAACACTGCTTGTTATATTCAAAATAGAATCTATATTAGACCTATCTTGAATAAAACAACATATGAATTATTCAAAGATAGAAAACCCAATATTTCTTATTTTCACCAGTTTGGCTGTACTTGTTATATTCTGAACAATAAAGTCCATCTAAAGAAATTTGACTCTAAAGCCTGTAAGGGTATCTTTATTGGATATTCTGAATGCTCCAAGTCATACAGAGTGTATAATTTTGAAACAAAAGTTGTGGAAGAATCAATGCACGTAAAGTTTGATGACAAAGCGCCTGATCATAAAAAGTCAGAGCCTGTTATAGAAATTTTAGGATCTGATGATTCAGAAGATGAAGCACCAGAATATGATATTCACTCAGAGCCTAATGAAGACTCTGATGCTCAAGGAAATCAATCTTCTGATAATGTTCAAGATCATCAAACTTCTGACAACAACTCTCAAGCAGCTAATGTTCCAAGAAACACTTTCAAGTACAAATCTTCTCGTCCTGAAGAGCTTATCTTAGGGAATAAAGATAGTCCCAGAAAAACAAGATCAAACTTCAGCAATGAAGAATCTCTCTTTGGACTAGTCTCCCTGATTGAACCCAAGACAACAAATGAAGCTCTGACAGATGATGCTTGGATAGTTGCAATGGAAGAAGAGTTGAATCAGTTCAAAAGGAATGATGTTTGGGATCTGGTACCCAAACCAAAGCATAAGAACATTATTGGAACAAAATGGGTATACAGAAACAAGCTGAATGAGCAAGGATAAGTGACAAGAAACAAGGCAAGACTTGTTGCTCAAGGGTATAGTCAACAAGAGGGTATTGACTTTACTGAAACCTATGCTCTAGTAGCTAGACTGGAAGCAATCAGGTTACTTCTTTCCTATGCAGTTAATAATGATATTACTTTATACAAATGGATGTGAAAAGTGCATTTCTAAATGGTTTTATTTCTGAAGAAGTATATGTCAAACAACCTCCTAGATTTGAAGATTTAACAAACCCAGACCATGTGTTCAAACTCAAGAAATCACTCTATGGACTCAAACAAGCTCCCAGAGCATGGTATGAGAGACTGAGTACTTTCTTAGTTGACAATGGTTTTGAAAAAGGTCAAGTTGACAATACACTATTCAGAAAGACCCTTAAGAAAGACATTTTGATCGTTCAAATATATGTTGATGATATCATTTTTGGATCAACTAATGCTACTCTGTGCAAGAATTTCTCTAAGCTTATGCAGGATGAATTTGAAATGAGTATGATGGGAGAATTGGAGTTTTTCCTTGGAATTTAAATTAATCAAACAGAAAAAGGAACCTTCATTCATCAATCAAAGTACATAAAGGATCTTCTGAAGAAGTTCAATTTAGAAGATTGCAAGCCCATGAATACTCCAATGCATCCTACATCAAGACTAGGCTTAGAAGAATCTGAAGGCAAGGTTGACCAGAAGCTGTATAGAGGTATGATTGGATCTCTTCTTTATCTGACTGCCTCAAGACCTGATATATTATTTAGTGTATGTTTGTGTGCAAGATTTCAATCAGATCCTAGAGAGTCCCATTTCACTGGTGTGAAAAGGATTTTCAGGTATTTGAAAGCTACCTGTAACATTGGATTGCTGTATCAGAAATCCAATGATTACAAGCTGATTGGATTCTGTGATGCTGACTATGCTGGTGATAGAATTGAAAGAAAATCCACCAGTGGCAATTGCCAGTTCATTGGTGAGAATATGATTTCTTGGGCTAGTAAAAGACAAACCACCATAGCTATGTCAACAGCAGAAGCTGAATACATATCAGCAGCTAAATGTTGTACACAACTACTCTGGATGAAATATCAATTAGAAGATTATCAAATGAGCAGTAACAATATTCCTTTATATTGTGATAATACTGCTGCTATTCATCTTTCTAAAAACCCTATTTTACACTCAAGAGCTAAGCATATAGAAATTAAACATCATTTCATAAGAGATTATGTTCAAAAAGGTGTAATTGATCTTAAGTTCAATGAGACTGAAAATCAATGGGCTGATATCTTTACAAAACCTTTGGCTGTTGAATGTTTTGATTATATCAAAAATAATCCGAATATGATGGAAATTTCTGAATAACTTAGACTCTGTTTGAAAAATATGTGTTGAAAGAATCTAATAGTAATCAGAAGATGAAATCATCAGAACCTTCTGTATCAGAAGTTGTGATAAAAACATCTTCTGATGAACTATCAGACTCTAATAGAATGAAGAATAGTACTGGCGCGTAAATAAAATGTTTTATAAACGGTTCGTTTTCCTTATATTACGTGTCAGTCATTTAAGTAAACTTCTAATTGAACGTGTCTTGATGTGATAAGTTAAAGAAGTTGGTTAATGATGATTAGCATTCCTAATCCCTTTTAAAGGTAGAATGACTCTTTTACCCCTTTGTATGTGTACTTTCTTTTGCGCCAATCTTTCTATTTAAACACACTAACTGTACACATTCACACTTTTGCACTCTCACTACCTACACTTTCATTCTCTAAACCACAGAGATATTTCTTTCTCCTCTCTTAGAAACCCTAAACCGTTCATCTTCATCAATGGCTTCTTCATCTGCTTTTAAAGTTGCTGCATGTATGATCGAACCTGATAACTCTAATCAAACCGTCTTCGCTAAGGATCAACGACCATATGAGTACAAAGATTTATCTTGCGCTATTGAGAGCCCCGTTGATTTCGAAAGCTTAAGAGTAAATGGTTATCCTCAAATCAAAGAGAGATTTGAGCGTCAGGAGATGATGTATTACTTCGAAGCAATTAATGGACCAACATATCTTGATACAGTGAAGGAATTTTGGATGAAAGCTTCTGTTATCACTAAAGAAGTTTATGTTCGTAAGATGAAGTAGATTATCGCTAAGCAACCAGAACTTAAAGGAAAAACGTCTCAGGAGATGGGTTTGAGGCCGTTTGTTGCTACAGAAATTGAATCCTTTGTTGCTGGTATAAGGATTTCTCTCAGATTAAGTCATGTTTATGAGGCTCTACGTCTTCCTCGTGGTGGTCTCTCTCTGATTTCACCAGATTCTGTTGATGAAAGTGTTGACAATTATCTGTTCAAGTCAGAACCTAATGCAAAGAAGAAACCTGAATGGACTAATGAAAACAAGATTATCTACAAGATCTTCAGTGATAGCATTCTCTGTAAGATAGGAAGTACTGATCAAATATCAGATCTGCAGAAGCTCTTCACATTCCACGTCAGTAAAGGTAACTTTGTGGATGTGGCCAAGATTCTTTTCCATCACTTAGCTGATTCTATTACCTCCAAGAAACCTATTGTTCGCCTTGCTAGAATGCTGAGCCATATGTTTGCACAGTCTGGTTTGATGGATGCTGTGAAACCATTTTTCCCAGGTTGTGGTAATTTCTTGACTAGCTCAAAAATTATCAATAGTACTACTCTAAGGTACTTCAAAATGGTGAAAAATTCTGACATAGTCACTCCATCACATCCTGTACTGATCAGAGAATCTGAGGAACATATTGGTGAGTGCAGGCTAGTACATGTGAGTGATAGAAATGCTAGGAAGGTTGCAGAAGATCATGCTAAGTTTCTGAAAAGCCTTGGTGCTGAAGTAGGTTCTGGTGAAGTTCAAGAACTTACTATCAGACGGAAGAGGATGTTAGCACCTGCTTCTAAGGTTGTTCCTGAAAAGAGAAAGGCTGTTAAGAGTCCTGGTCCAGCTGTGAGTAAGAAGGCTAAAACTCAAGCTGCTCCTAAGGCTAAAACTGCAAAGAAGCCTAAGCAAAGGAAGCTTATCTTGACAGATGTGACTGAAGAAGAGAAAGAGCAGGCTGGTATGGCAGAAGCTCTAAGACTTGTTGATGAGCAGAACAAGAAAGAGAAGTTGCTCAAGGACACTTATGAGTCAGGAGTGGATCCTGAAGTGTTTGCTGAGATGTATGAGAAGATTCCTCCAAGGGAAAAGCCTCTGGATCCATCTCAAACTATTTATGGTATTTTCAATGGTAAGACTCCCTATATTCTTGTTCACAATCATAGATCTTTAGATGTCTTCAGAAAGAATCATTTTCCTCAATTGGTCAAAGTTAAACGTGTGTTTGATAGGATTTTTCAAGGAGTTAATTCTTTGGAAGAATCTAATCTTTCAGAAAATCAACCAACATCAAACCCGTTTAACTCCATCATGTATATACCTTCAGAATCTAACATATAGTGTTAATGCAGCATCATCTTCTAGACATGCTACTAACCCAGAGCATGATGATGATAATGATTCTGAAAGGACTCTATCACCTCCACCTCACTCACCCAAAAATGATTCTGTCATTATACAAGAGACAAATAATGAAGAATCACAACAGCCAACACCAAACCAACAAAAACCACAAACACCTCCACCATCTCAAACACCCCCATTCATTCCATCTTCTGAACATAACTCACCTCCACCAGAACATCACCACTCACCTCAACCAGAACATCAATCCACGCCACCTCCAGAAAATACTACAACTTATGATGCTGTTGCTGATATCCATCCTCTGGGTACAATGGTAAATGATGCTGATAAATCACCACAGCATGTGGATGACGTTAACACATCTGCCCTTGATACTCCTTTAAAGGAAAGGTTTCAACAACTTCATAACGACCTATTTTCTGAAGTAACCACTCCTCCACACAACCTTCAAGCTTTCATGCAGAATCTATCTGATAATTGCATCGTAGCTCGTCTTGACCTTCCATCTAGAATTTCCAATGAACCTCTAACCGTTTCTCAAAGATGACATCACAAAGTATCTTTGTGCTGTAGACAAGAATATGAGGAGAATGACCACTGCCATTTCTGAGAGATCCATTGATGATGCTCATGTTGAAACAGAGTTTGACCTTATGGAATCAACCTTCCTGGATATGATCAGATTTGCTAAGATAGCTTATAGGAAGGATTTGGCTTTCAGAATTGAGCTGGCAAGAAAGGAAGAGGAAGAAAGATTGAGAAAAGAAGCTGAAGAGTTGGAACGAAAAAGAAAAGAAGAGGAGGAAATGAAAAGGATTGAAGAATAGCTAAAACAGAAAAGGTTGGAAGAGGAGAGAATTGAAAGAGAGCGTCTGGAAGCTCAAGCTAGAGAAAAAGCTAGAATAGCTGCTGAGCAAGCAAGATTTGAAGATCTCACTAGAAATGCTCCAGAATTTGCTCTTATCATGAGACAGCGTCAAGAGAACATGGAGAGTAAGATTGATAAACATGAGGCTCTGCTCACCTCCATCTTTCAGATTCTCAATGAACGTCTGCCACCTCCTCCTCAACCACCTCAACCATAGGATTCTGGCACTTTGTTTTATTTTCTTATGTATTATTTGCTTGGATCTTTTCATGTTTTGTTATTATATTTTGGATAATGTCTTGTTTCATTTGTATAATATTTTTCTGTTTGCTGATTAATTCTTGTTATTTATATTATTTATACTTCACATTATTTCATTTATTGCATACATAAAATGTTTTTGAGAAAAAAATTAAATAAGACTTCAAAACCTCATAACTGAGCTTTTATTCATAAGATAATTTTTTATTACATAAGTTTCTCTGAATTTTTCACTTTGATTCTACATCTGATAAAGCTAGTTCTAAATCTAGCTTATTGGAGGAAGAAGAGGAAGAGGAGTTATACTCATTAGGAGGAACATATGTTCTCATAAATTCCTTCCAATCAGGATCCCACTCAGATTCTGATTCAGAAGAAGGCTCTGGCTGGTTGGATTTGGACCTTGTTTAATAGTTGTTTCTGCCAGGAGCAGAAGTTGAAGCCTTCATCTTCTGAGGATTCTTCTTAGACTTCGCATCTTGTTGAATCTTCACCTTCTTCTTCTTTTTCTCCTGCGCACTCTTACTTTTGATCACTCTTCTATCCTTCTCCATTGTTGTTTATCACAATGAATTGGAAGTGTTGAGTGAAATGACAAAGGTTATGGTCCTTTTATAGTACTTTCAAAACAGACAAATTTATGGTTTTATTACAAACCATTAAATTGGGTGGTTGTAACCTCCTTGACTGTCTTGAAACTCTATATTTTGACTATCTTTTTCAAAATTACCATTTATTATTTGTCAGTTTTTCTTTTTGTCTTTTTGTTTGTTGACAAAAGGGGGAGTAAGAGTAGTATTAATTTTATGGAATGTTAAACTGAAACCAAAAGTTATCCATAATTTTTTTTTATGATTTATTATTGAAGGAAATTTTTAGTTGAAAATTGAACTTCTGATACATGGTACGTATAAGAGAAAAGTGCAATTTTCTTTTATGGGTATCAGACTTAGGGGGAGAGCTTGCAAACCTAGCCTCTGAGAGTCTGGTGTATTAGTTTTTAGTTCAATATTCAAATAAAAATTTTACACTGATTTAATTAATCGTTACTGAACTTAGGGGGAGCTTGCAAAACTCGTAAACCTAAGGGATGAATGATAAATTTAATCAATAACCATTGTAAATTAATACTTGGTTTGTCATCAATCAAAAAGGGGGAGATTGTTGGAACATAAGAGGTTCTGACATGACTCATTTAAGTTTTGATGATAACAAAAGTATTAATATACAATAGGGTATACTAATGATTTATATACAAGTGTGCAGGTTTACAAGTTTATTTTATACTCATCTAATGCACTCTTGAAGCTCTGAACGGCGAAGCAGATTTTGACCAAGATTAAAGACATCATAAGATGCTTTATATACATGGCCATAAGCTATTCTTCAGAGACTACTTATCAGAATCTGATGTGGAAGATATCAGACTCTGATAAGAGCAGTGAGAGCCGTTTTGTCAGAAGAACATTCTCTGCAACCATGATTGGTATATCATAATGTTTTGACACTCCAAAAGCTGGCAATCAATCTTATCCTCAGGATAGTGACGTTAGTACTATTGTACGATTTCTTTACCGGAATTGGAAACCACGTTCCTCCAAGATTGGTCGTATTCTAAGATTACCAGATATGGATATATCTCGTACAACAAACCAGCTGGCACAATCTCACAACGTTAATTCAAATCCTATACGCTCCACCAACATCTATAAATAGGAGCAGATTTGAAGCTTAAGGACAACAATACTTTGATTAATTTTGAAAGCGCCGTTACTCTGCAAAAACGTCCTAAAGCACAAAACATCAAATACAACTTGAACTCATATTCCAAATCCAAGACTCCAGTTTCAGCTTCTATTAATTCATTAGTTGAACCTTAGAATTCTTTGTTTAGATTCTAAGTTAAGTCTTGTTTTTAAGAGTTGTATTTATAACTTTACTAAACATTGATTTGTATATCTTTGTTCAGATTCTGTTTATCTTATCTTTAGTTTTGTGAAGTCTCTTTCCTGCGTGCTTGAGCATTAGGAAGTCTCATGTCTGTGGACTTGAGCATTTGGAAGTCTCTTGCTTTTGTGCTTGAGCAATTGTAATCTTGTGTGATTATAGTGAACTCTCTTGGAAGTACAAGAGGACTGGACGTACTCTCGATTTGTGAGGGGAACCAGTATAAAACTCTTTGTCTCGTTCTCTTTCCCTATCTCTTTACTTTCATCAGAAGATAGTTGATTGTATTTTGTTTTTGATCCGCTGCAAACCTCTGATAAGTTCATATACTTAGAAGAATTTTTTAAACTACCATAAACACAATTCAACCCCCCCCTTCTTGTGTTATTTTCACACCTTCAAAGTCTTGAAAAAGGCTTACAATAACCTGATTGAGAAAACAAAAACATTAACTGAAGAAAATGAGTCTCTGGAAAGTAGAAACGCATTTTTTGAAGCAAATTATATTTATAATGATAAGGTTCCTCCAGAGCATGAATTTGCTTTGCCAGAACTACTTATCAATGGCATGCAGAGAAGTTAGATAGCTTCCTTAATATACCATGTTAGTAGAAATAGAGGTGAAGGTCTTGGATTCTCACATTTTAAAGATAATCCATTATTTTCTAAACCCTGTAACAATGTTAAGACAAAACCTAAGACTGCTTTTGTGAAAAGCCAATCAGAAGTCACAGATATACCAAGTTCTGAAAAAATAAATGTGTCAGAGGCCAAGAAGTCTCAGACCCTGAAGTCTTCAGAGTCTATGACCTCCAAACTTCAGACAAATATCAGAACTGATAAAACACTGGTATACTCTAGAGCTAAGTCTAAGAGTTATACAAGGCCAAAACCTTTTTCAAATGGCCCTAATGACTCTAGAGCTTCTGATAGGAGACATAAACAAAAACAATCTAAGGTGTCAAGGACTAACTCAAAAGGACCCATAAAAATATGGGTACCAAAGTCTGAGATTGTATTTGTATCAGATGTGCGTACAAAGAAGACCAAAGCAACATTCATGGTACCTGGACAATGGCTGCTCACGACATATGACAGGAGAAAAGCATATGTTCCAAACCCTGACTCTGAAAGAGGGAGGTACTGTGGGGTTTGGAGGAAAGCAAAAAGGGAAGATCACTAGGACAGGTACAGTTGGTAATTCTTCTTTGTCAATTAATAATGTTTGGCTTGTAGAAGGCCTCAAACACAATATACTTAGCATTAGTCATTTTTGTGACAGTGGATTTGTGGTAGAATTTGATAAAAGTGCTTGTACTGTAATCAGAGAGTCTGATAAGTCTATAGTATTCAAAGGCTTAAAGAAAGGAAATGTTTATAAGGTCAATTTGTCAGAACTCACAGAACAAAAGATAGTTTGTCTACTATCTCTGAGTGATGAGAAATGGGTCTGGCACCAGCGCTTAGGACATGCTAATTGGAGATTAATTTCCAAGCTTAGCAAACTAAGTCTAGTTAAAGGTCTACCCAATCTAAACTATCACTCAGATGCTCTGTTTGGTCCTTGTCAAATTGGGAAGATTTCTAAAACTTCCTTTAAACCTAAGAACATTGTCTCAACCTCTTGAATTGCTTCAAATTGATTTGTTTGGTCTTGTTAATACAACATCAATCAATGGGAAGAAATATGGACTTGTCATAGTTGATGACTACAGTAGGTGGACTTGGGTCAAATTCTTGAGAGTAAAAGATGATGCATATGATGTATTCAGCATCTTTTGCACACAAGTGCAAAAGTGATCATGGGGGTGAGTTTGAAAACGAACCTTTTGCAACTTTCTGTGAAGATCATGGAATTGTCCATGAGTTCTCTGCTCCTAGAACACCACAACAAAATGGTGTTGTAGAGAGAAAGAACATATCTTTACAAGAGATGGCAAGAACCATGATGCATGAGACTAAACTTGCTAAGCACTTTTGGGCAGAAGCTGTGAATACAACTTGTTACATTCAAAATAGGATCTATATCAAACCTATAGTGAATAAAACAACATATGAACTCTTCAAAGGAAGAAAACCAAACATCTCCTACTTTCATCAGTTTGGATGTACCCGTTACATTCTAAACAACAAGGCCTGCAAAAGAAAATTTGATGCCAAAGCTTGTAAGGGAATCTTTATAGGTTACTCTGAACGCTCAAAGACATACAGAGTGTATAATTCTGAAACTAACACAGTGGAAGAATCTATACATGTAAGATTTGAAGATAAAGAGCCTGACAATAAAATGTCAGAGCAAGATGATAGTTATGCAGGTGTACCATATCAATACAACTCACCATAACCTGAGAAAACATCAGAAGCTGTGGAATCTTCAGAAGCTGAGATGGAAGAAACTCCAAATGGAGCATCTCAAATTGAAGCATCTGAAGAACATGATGATATCTTAGAAGATTAAATGGAAGATAATGTTGAAGCCCCAAAAAGGAAGTTCAAATACAAATCATCACACCCAGAGGATCTTATTCTTGGAAACAAAGAAAGTCCAAGAAAGACTAGATCAACTTATCAACAAAATGATTCTTTATTAGGACTTATATCTATGATTGAGCCAAAGAACGTTGATGAAGCCTTATCTGATGATGGATGGATAGTTGCAATGCAAGATGAACTTAATCAGTTCCAAAGAAATGATGTATAGAACTTAGTGCCAAGACCATTACATAAGAACATCATTGGAACCAAGTGGGTATTCAGAAACAAACTGAATGAACAAGGTGAGGTTGTAAGAAACAAAGCTAGACTTGTATCACAAGGCTACAGTCAGCAGTAAGGTATTGATTTCACTGAAACCTTTGCTCCAGTAGCAAGACTGGAAGCAATCAGGTTACTTCTCTCATATGCTGTTAATAATGGAATTACTCTATACCAAATGGATGTTAAGAGTGCATTTCTAAATGGTGTCATATCTGAAGAAGTGTATGTTAAGAAACCACCAGGATTTGAAGATTTAAAAAATCCTGAGTATGTTTTCAAACTTAAGAAATCACTCTATGGGCTGATATATTTACCAAACCTTTAGCTATTGAAAGATTTGATTTTATCAAAAAGAATTTGAAAATGCATTTTATCTCTGAAGAAAACTAGCTCTAAAATGTAAAATAAAATTAGGGTCTGAAAAGTTTTCAGAGTCTCTATTTTTTCCAAATCTCTCTTGAGACGCTCTGAAGAAAAATGAGATCTGAAGATCAACAGGCTCTGATGAGGTGTTAGATACTGATAAGTCAGGCACTGAACTAAGATAGTGAAACATTTCGTACTAGTAAGTGTGAAACAGTTGTCGTACACGCGTCAGGAAGTTGTACTCCCTCTAGCACGTGTCTTAGATCTGATTTGATGGAGAACAGTTAATGATGACCTCTCAGTTTTAAACAATTAAAAATTATTTTTTAAACTGTTCGCGCTCCCTCCTTTTGTGTTAAGTTCTGTTTGTGTGTGCTTATTTGCTATATATAGTAACTTCACTCACTTATCACAACTTTTACACAATCACTTCCTACACGAACCCTAAAACTCAGAATCTTCATTGTTCTTTCTCTACTCATAATCTTCTACAATGACTGCTCAACCTTCACGCGAGATTATTCAGAAACCCTTCAACCCTGATCTTCCACCTGTGATTGATCTCAATTCTCAAGAATCACTTTCGGAACCTCCAAACACAAATGACTGTGGAAGAGCAGGAATGGAATTCGTTACTGAGAAGTTTGTAGACTTCGAGAGTCTAAAAGCTAATGGAATCGACATTCAGAAATTGTTCTTTGATCAAAAGTGGGAAAATTACTTCAACATGCTGAATGGTTTCATCTACTATGATATTGTGAAAAATTTCTGGAACAAAGCGTATGTGTTTGATAAGTTTGATGCAGATAATGAAGTCAAATTATTGGTTGAGAAGGATAAGAATCTCAAAGGTCTTACTAGAGAGCAACTAGGTCTGAATAGAGGTGGGAATAGTCCAGGCCGGCCTACGAGGCCTTAAGGCCTAGCCTACATAGGCTCAGGCCAGGCTGGCTCTATTTCTTTAAATAGAGCAGGCCAATGCTTTTTTATAAGCCTACTTAAGTTAATAGGTCAGGCCGCATGCCATTAAAAAAGCCTTTTAACCTATTAGGCCGGCCTACTTAAATTAATATGAATAATATTTTTAGTACTATTATTATTTATATAATAAAATTTGTACTTTGAATAAATTATAAATTTATTAACTTTTTCAGTAGTTTAAATTTATTAACCTACATTAGTTTTTCACATATATAAATATATTATTATATACTAGAATTGAAATGTGATTACATATATAGTCAAATTCTCTAAAATATCATGTTAAATATCGAAAACATGTTGGTTTATTAGTTCATAAATATTTTTTAAAATAAATATAATTATTTATTTAAATATTTTCATGTGAAATAGGCTTTTAAAAAGGCTAACAGGCCACATAGACTTTCAAAAGGCCAGTCTCAGGCTTAAAAGATAAGCCTATGAAAGGCCACAGGCCAGGCTCAGGCCTAGTAAAGCCTAGCTCGACCTAGCCTATTCCCACCTCTAGGTCTGAAGCCTTTCAGAGGCAAGGATATAAGATCCAACCTTCTTGATATGAGTGTGCTCATCAGACAAGAGCACATTGCTAAGTTGCTTGGTGTTGATAATCAAGGGCATGATATCAACGACTTCAAGAGCAAGAGCAAGTTCTTGGAAGCTGTTCATGATGACTTATTTCCTGAGGGAACTCATGCTAAGCAGTATGGTAAAGCTAAACATATGAAGGAAGAGTTCAACATTGCCTTCAGAATCATTATTGCCTCGTTTGTTACACGAGAGGGAGGAAAAGATTCTGTCCCTATCCCTCACAGGCACTTTGTTTGGTTCATGTTTAGAAAGATTAAGATAAATCTTGCCAAGATGTTATTTGATCATCTATGCACCTGTATTTCTGAAAGTCACAACAAAGCAAAGGTGATCATCCATCATCCAAGACTGATCTCAGAGCTAATTTGGCAGACAAAGCTGATTGAGATCTTAAGAACTAAAGAAAAGCTGAGGGTGTTCAACTCTGCCAAGCTTGATGCTACCATCTTGGTAAACATGAAGCTGAGAACAAAAGAAGAGACTGTGAAGATAAGAAATCCTCTTCAGGAGGTGTGTGAAAGCTATTTCTGGTGTAATGGCTTTCCTACTAAATTTAGAAGCTGACAATGAGGAAGTCATTGAGAATTTCTTGGAGTTAGTCAGAAGAGATACTGGAGTCAGAATTGAGAGAAACATGGTTGCTGGATCACCATGGGATATTTACAAGACTCCAAGGGAAGTAACAAGGAATAAGAGGAAGCCTATTACTATTGAAGAAGACATGATTGATGAAGGATCTGAAGAAAGAGACAGTGTGGAAGACATGGTTGATGATGAGGAGAATGTCAAGGCTGCTGCTGAAGTTTATGCTGAAACTTCTCAGAGTCAAAGGACTGAGACTGAGCAAAAGGATGCTGAAGAGCTTGAACCTGAGAGAAGAACAAAGAAAAGACATGATAGGGCTCCATCTGATGTTGAAGATCAAGCTCATGTCAAACCTTCTAAGAGGATTAAGGTGAAAGCTCACAAACACAAAGGTACATTCTCTAAACCTTATGTTAATAGCAGTTCTGTAGCTCAAGATAAACCATCTCAACCTCCTCCCATCCCTCAATCTCATAACATTCCTGATATGTCTAAGCCCATATCCATGATCCTACCTGATCAAAATGTGACAACAAACCTCCTTTCATCAGACTCATCATCATCATCATCTACTCTTTCATCATATTCTACTGAATCAGATCTTGATTCAGATTTTATCCAAAACCTTCTCAAAAAGCCTTTACCAAAACAAAAAAGAAAACAAAAGACCAAACCAACTCCAAAACCATCCTCTGAACCTCTCAATCCTTCTAAGGAAAATGCCACTGATGGCAATACTCTACTTGACCATCTTGTTTCCCATTCTTCTGGTGATGCATATACATCATCTGCCTTAAACTCTCCCCACCTATCTCCAGGTGTATTTGAAAATCCCCACTCTGAACATCTTCAAACACCTGTACGTCATTCACCTGTACATTCTACCTTACCAGCAGTTGTCTAAGAACCTCATATTGCTGAGGAAACTGCTGCTGAAACCATTGCTTCTGAACAACCTGCACCTCAACCTAAACAATGTGATGCTCCTTCCGCTTCACACTCAGAGCATCCCTTTCCCCCCACATCTCCACAAATTAAAACTCAAACCATAAACACTTCTCCTGAACAAATTTTAACCTTTCATGGTCATGCCCTCAATCCCTCAATCTCTTTTGAGTTATCCCTACCTATTTATGAGGATATGCTGAAACAGGGAATTAATGTTGATGATGACATTATTCATGTTGACATCAGCAAATTCAAAATCTTTGAACTCAAGAGAAAACAGCCTGAACCTCATATTCCCTTTAACCAAAACCAACCCTTCGTCAACCCTCTCTCCGAACCAAATCTTGAGCTGCTAAATATTTCTATTAATATTAGTCTCAAGAGATTTAAGAGCATGGAAGAAGAAGAACTGATATTTCCCTCAGATGTTGATGCTGAGTTTCTTAATTTAGAAGGGAAATTCAGTGAATCTTTGAGATTGTTGGGTGATTTTGTGAAGAATAAGATTAAGGGAAGAGGAGTGTCTACTGTCAGAAGGGTTTGTGAAGCTGCTGATAGATCAAACATGCTGAGAATCACAACCTTCAATCATGAGGAAGAATTGCTCCGTCAGCAACAACTCTCAATAGCTATTCAAGAAAGTATCAGAACTGCTTCTCAAGCAGTCTCTGTGCTTACATTGGAAGAGAGTCTGTATGAGCAAGCAGTAGAAGTTGAGCAGGCTAAGATAGCTGCTGAAGCTGAATACAAAAAGCGTGCTGAACAAGAGGCTCTGAATTTCATTGTAGATAAAGTTGTTCACATTGCTACTATTGAGACTCAGAAGTTGGCTCAACAACATGTCATGGTTCCTCCAGCTGATACTGTTATGACTGAAGCAGCTCCTGAGATCTCAGATTCTGACAAAGGCAAAGGTATACTTTTTGGTCCTACTTCTCCTGTCTCTCCTCAATCAGCAAGAGCTACTCAAGTATCTCCATCTTCAACTATTCCTTCAGCTATTCAAGAAGCTCTTGAAGGGATTAGACATGAAATGAAAGATGAGATGAATATTCTACGGGCTGATATGAGAGAAGACACACAAAGGTCTGAGGAAGTCACCCATAAGAAGATTGATGCTATGATGGCTATGTTGATGCAGCTGACTCAACATCTTCCTAAACCTTAGTTTTGTTTGAGCACATGTGTTATTTTGTTTACTTGCATGTAATTTCTGAATATTTGCTTGAATGAAGTGTTTGTTATTCATGTTTATTGGTTTATGTGTGTTTATTTTATTTTGTTTTTCAAAATTAAAATTTTATATTCATAACTTATGTTTGGTACTCTCGTGGATTACTGAACCTAGGCAAGATGCTGGAGAGCGTCTTGGTTTTCAAACTTATAGTGTTAGGATTTTCAAAACCTAGGGTTCCACCCACATCAGTACTCCTGTTTACTCATGAAATAACTTCTTAGTATTATCGCCTGTTAGAAAGCGGGGCACCAATACCGTATGAAGTGTGTCTGGTAACTGGTTTTCTGATATTTGTTACAGAATTTAAAAGAAAATATGCAAAGACAAAATAAATTTATAGCAGAACTCTTATTTCTTATTATTAGAAGATCTCTTTATTACATAAGATAATGAGACCCTACTTAGACTTGGACTTAGCTTTAGCAGCCTCTGCATCTAGTCTCTTGTGCTTCTCTCTTATATAAGAGAGCAAGTCTTCAGTGGCCTGCTTAAGCTGAGCTTCATACTCTTCGTATGGCACGTCATCATCATATGTCCATAAGAACTCTTCCAAGTCAGAGCCCATTTCCTCTTTCTCAGACTCTGTTAAAGTTAGTTCTCGCTTGTTTCTTTCGTAGAGGTGCCTATTTTCTTCGCAGCGCCAGGGCTCTGCTTCTTTTTCGCTCTCAGTATCTAAGCCTGAAGCATCCTTCGCAGCTTGCTTTACCATTGTATGTTTCTTTTCTTTCAATGAACTTTGATTATTCTGTGTGAATAAAGTGAGAAGTTTTCATCCCTTTTTATACTGCTTTCAAGTGTGCATTTCAATCTGATATTCAATGCAGCTCATTTAATGAAGTTGGTTGAAACTCTCTTTTTGACTTGACTGCTCAGATTTTCTGCACCTTGACTGCCTAGTTTTCTGTGCTTTTTGAATAATGACAAAAGGGGGAGTAAGAGGAGCTTTAAAATTAATAATAATTGATGTCGTAACTGAACTATCTGAGACTGTTATGCTATTGCATCTGAATCAATTATTTTTATCCCTTCTTGAAATTTATTCATTCTGAACTTTATTGAAAGGGGAGAAAATTTTATATTTGAAACACATTTTCCTAGACAATATCAGAGAAGCTTGCAAACCTCCTCTGAGCATTGTCAGACCTCAAGGAAGAGCTTACAAACCTCTGCCTCTGAGAATCAAATATGAAAATTTATTTCAAGTTATTAAATTAACTCTTAAACTGATTTCAATTAATTATGGATAAGACTTAGGGGGAGCTTACAAACCTATCCCTATGGATTATCAGACTCAGGGGGAGCTTGCAAAACTTTTAAACCTGAAGTCAACATAATTAATAGAATCAACAACTAATGCTTTAGTTTGTCATCATCAAAAAAGGGGAGATTGTTGGAACAAAGTGGGTCTGACGCAAGTCTCCTAGTTTTTAAAGAAGTTTTGATGATAACAAAGTATTAAAATTGCAATTGGTATTACTAATGATTGTTCAATTGTGCAGGATTAAGCATTAAAATACACTAAGAACAAATGCAGAGAAGCCCAGCTAAGAAGCTCTGAAAGCGCAACTATGTTCATCAGAAGCTTAAATTTCAAGTGCTGAAGTTGGTGGTTCTGAGGTTCAAAAAGCAAGGCTCTGAGAAGCTCAAGTGCTGAAGACCTTCAGTAGCAACAACAACAGACTCTGAAGCAAATGGAATTTTACGTCACTCAAGAACTGAAGTGATCAGCGCCAGTGATTGAAGATCAATCTACTTAAAGAATCTGTCACATCCACAGGAAGGAATATTCGTTGGTACAACGTTAACCTTATCCATAAGTGGAGCGTATTTGAGGATTGTACTATCGTACTATTATTACTCAAAAATGGTTGAGTGATAATTCAAATAGCAAGGTAGTGGAATTGGATTTCTTTACCAAAGATGGAAGCTTACAGCTATCTCTGCGTACGATTATTCCAGCTGGCACCTTATCTCTGCAAACGGCTACTCAATTTCTTATTATTCCAGCTGGCACTTTTTCTCTTTCAAACATTCATTCTTATTATTAAGTTTGTTTGAGAAGTCTCTCGTTAAGTGTAACTTGAGCATCTGAGAAGTCTCTTGCAAGTGTGCTTGAGCAAATTGTAATCTTGTGAGATTATAGTGAAAAGCTCTTGATAGTATCAAGGGGACTGAACGTACTCTCAATTTGTGAGGGGAACCAGGATAAATCTTGTTTCTTTCTTTACTTCTCTCAGCACCTTCTATTACTTAGATATTAATTCTGCTGCAAACTATTTTTGAAAGAGAAAAAGTTATTATTTCTAAAACACAATTCAACCCCCCCTCCTCTTGTGTTTTTCCACCTTCAAAATGAACATGAATCAATTCAATATCAAATAACTTTCATAATTATGTTTTAATGAACGAAATTATGAACGATGTATCAAATACACCGCTTTGCATCATGATTACTTATATCACATATAAGTTTTGATCATTCTTATTTGTGTAAACTTATGACGATTAACATATCGCTGCTGCTTCACCATACAATTGTCGGATTCCGAAGCCGTTTCAATGTCAACCATCAATTTTTACACGAATAGATGCCAAATTTTAATTACTCGATTTTAATCTTTATTAAGTGTTTTAATAAAATTAAAACAAAATACAAGAATTAAACAATCATCAAATCATGGATTCGTAAGTGGCTCTTGATACCACTGAAGGAAAATTTTCCTTTAGTTGGATCCTTACGAATGAGCATGATTCGTGTTTTTAGAGTTTTTACCTCTTGTAGAGAAGAACTTTAAATCACGAACAATGATGATGATCACGAGTGTTGATGAAAGTCACCGACGCCTCTATCTAGTCCACACGAACAGTCACCTTCAATGGAGTGCTAGCCCTTTATGTTTGAAGGCTATGCAAGAATATTGAGAGAGAGAATTAGATTAACTCTAAAATAATTCCTGTGTTGTTTAGTGTGTTCAACAACAACTAACCAACAACCAACAAAGCTATGACAAGAGGTCTCTATTTATAAATATTTCTTGTCTTGTGCATTAAGACAACTTTTTGTCTTGGGCACCAAGATATCTCTTATTGGGCAAAGCCCAACAAGAAACAACTTACTAGGGCACGCGCCCCCATGAGTAATATTACTCATGTGCGCACCCTCCCACCATAACCTTTGGTGTTCTTGCTCGTTTAAATTACCGTGATACTCTTATCACATTGCACATACACTTTACCTTACGGTGTTCCCTTTTATCTCAATATTAGACTGTCCTTATGTGTGTGACCCTTGTAGGTTTCCATAACATTGTCAATTAGACGCACTAAAGGGACAGAAAGCCGTATGCAAGTATCTAGCAAGACATCTCGAGGCACATCACGACCTACAGGCAAGACCGGCGAGACCTGGGAAGGCAACCCGACTGGGAGTCAGAGGATCCATAGTACCTGCAGCCACGCGGACTTAATCATCATAATTTTAGAAAGCGGGCGGGGGGAAGGGATCTCCTTTCTGCAACGGAAAAAAACGGAGCAGATTTTACTCGGCACAACCTAACGATGCATCCAATACCAATGATCTGTGCCTATAATGCGTTGCTAGATCTCTGCTCTAGAAAGCTATCCAGGCAACAACAAAGGCGGTTTGCCCCGGGGCTTCCCTTTCTTTCATTACTTCTTTCACGACGAGGGAACCACGTCCGCATCAGTCGAAGTGGTGAAAAGGTAGGGCAGCTGCTTTACCCGTTTTCAGGAATCTAATGTAACCTTCCGGTGAGGCCACCCCATCTATTATAAAATTTCCTATGAAGGGTGGGGTGGGAAAGGAGAGAGGGTATGCGGGCTCCTTTCGTTTGTTTCGGAGATGAGATTGCATTGGATAGGACAGCTTTTTAGTTCTTACCCTCTTTTTACAGCTTGGTTAGAGTACTTACCGGTAGTCCTTTTTATAGTCAAAGTGTTTTCATAAGTAGCAAAGGATCCATTTACTAAAGTAATAAGGGGCCAGCCAGCAAACGGCGAGATAGACAGAAAGCTTAGGATAGCAGAAGCGAATAGGCGGCTTGTTGGTTCTAGGTAAATCAAAAGTAGGTTATAGAGCGATATAAGGTCTTCTCCTCCCAAGTTATAAAGCCAGTTACTTGTCAAGTAAGTAAAATCCGTAAAATCTATCTTGTTCGTTTCAAGCCTAATGAAAAAGAAAGCAACCAAGGAAAGCCTCGCCTTATCTCACCTGTTAGAAGCGAAACTGGAAGGTTTATTAAGGGAAGGAAGAAGGCACGCAAGTTCCATCGTTGGATCAGTTAAATAAATTAGCGGCTAGTTCTCGGGTTAATAAAAGGCATAGTAGGGAGTCCCTAGTGGATTGCATGGGCTTACTCGGTAATTTATCATCCTTCCATAAGATATAGTTAGTTATCCTATTAGGAGAACGACTTAATAATAAGACTAACATATATAACGTTACTAGGTAGGAGCTGCACTGTTTGGCTTTTATGGTTGGGAAGACTTCGCAACAGGTCCTACGTAGATAGATGCCCGGCAGCTTCAACAATTCTTTGAAAGGCTCTACTTATACGGCAGCCTTATAGATAGCATCGAGTTCACTCATCCATGCCATTGCCATTCAATTGGCACTCACACCAGGACATTTCCACGCCTCAACCCATGTGATTAAAAATTACAGACTTCTTACACTAGCGATCTAGCTAGGCCTTCTAGATGACTTACTCGCCCATAAAGATAAAAAAGGGGGGTAAGGATTCAAGAACTGCAGTAACTCAAGGAATAATTAACCTCAGTAGATACTCGAAGATAGCCCCCTCAACTACTTAGATCGCCAACTACTCAATCAGAGAGTCAAACAACCAACTATTTCTTCACCACCAGCTGCGGATTCGATGCTATACTCCTTAGTAGAACTAGGCAAGCTCCCCCTTTTGGCCCTAGAAAAGCTAGCTTTATTTTTCCTTCGCAAAATGTATAAGCCAAGTCTTGTTCTGGTTAATAATAAGAGCCCCTTAGCCGATGAAAACAAACAAGAAGAGACATTTTGATTATTATAGCGGGGTTTTTCAATTCAACCGAAACTCCGAAGTCAGATTCCTGGATGCCCCACCAGGGGAAATCCCGGGCACTCACTCAAGTCAACCCTGACTGTCTCTCTCTCCCTACTAGATAAACGAGTGGATTCTCTTTGGCGCGGAAAGTGAGCTTAGTTTCTTCGCCTCAAGTCAGAGCTCTTGGCTTGCTTTCCTCTCTAGTACATGAATTTTATCTTCCTACTGTGCTGTAAAGACAAACTCTGTCCCTTAGTGAAAGCGCAAAAAAAAAGTAAATTCATGTGAGAGTTGCAAGAATCGGAGGCTGCTTAGAATTAGGAGTCTGACCTTTACCTTTCTTTGGTGCATTCGTCTCTAAGCTCTAAGTCAGTTCTTTCTTTACGAAGAGGTTCTTTTCTCAATGTCATTATCTTCCCTTCCTCGCCTCGGTAAAGTAACTAATACCAGTCTCGATCTCCTCTAGGGCAAAATATAAGTAAATTAGTCCTTCTATCCCGAATTGCTAGTCTTACTCTTTTACCTTCTTATCAGATTTCACTAGTCTCAGGGACATCTCTTTACATCCGGCCATTCCTTCTTACCTTTTTAATGAACTCCTAATGCCGAGATAAGGCATTGGTATGTATTATTTGGTTTTGCCTGCAAGGGTATAAGAAGAAGTAAGGAAAGCACAGCCCTCTATATGGTACAAAGAAGATAGCTCAGACATACATCCAATCTATATACAGCGTGATCCGTGTTATGATAGAAGTATAAGTTGTTTATACTTTTTATATAGGCCTCTTTTTCTCTTCCTCGATATAAAGAAGCAAAAAAGGATCGCGTGTAGGCATCCAACTGATATTTTGATATATAAAGATCTTACCCAAGACGATCATCCGGGTAGTAGGATTGGGCCTGCCTGCAGTGGTAGAACCTGCTTTGATAGAAAATAGGATCAAACAAAGCCACTTCACTTCCTCTGCTTTTCTTTCTGGATACCAAAGGGTTCAGGGGCATAGCCTAGCACGATTACTACATAGAAAGAATTTTGCTTGCTCGGGCGTACTTCATGCTTACACCTAAAGGTGTCCCCACCCCTGTTCTATTCCTTTTTTTGTTCGGATCAGACGGTGGTGAGCAATCGATCGAGAGCAAGGGATGCTAGCGCTCTGATCCTCTCCTTGCTTCAGTTGGTTCAGGAAGCGCTAAGCGCACTACACTAATATAAGAAAGCGTAGCGGTTCGGAATCAAATCCGCTCTTTCAGCTAGTCTTCTTTTATCCACAGAATCCGATGCAGTTAGCGAGAGTCGTGGTAGTTCAGTTCGAAAGGCAGTTCAGTCATTTTAGGGTAGAAATCCTAAAAAAGGTATGCCCTACCCTTCTTTCTTGCTGTGATTCCATTTCCTGCACTAAGCCAAGTTAGCTCATCTTAGGGTTTTTTTCTTATTTATTAAGAAAGGCTTAAGTTCTTCCTTTATTAAGGTAAGGTCCGAGAGTAAGATGGCTTTTCAGCTCTTCTTACTATGCTTTCCATGGTAGCTAGGCTTATATCAAACCAGACTAGTTCCTGGTGGTTTAGTAATTTAGTAAGGGCTTTAGCAAAAGACGTAACTGCTCTTGTCGGGGCTACTAGATGGGAAAGATATGCCACACCTGGACCAGGCTAAAAACGAGGAGTTTTCCCTTTTCGGGGTTAGACTCTATAGAACCAGAACAATAGACTGATTGACTGTGGTCAGGTCAGAGCCCTCTGTTGGAGGAGATTGATTGGACTTTATACCGTACCTTACTTAGTCTTCCGCTGGACCTGGATTCTCTAAAGCAGCTTAAAAATAGAAGTACCCCTACCTAGGGGGAGGAGGAATTGACTTATGTAAAAAGGAGAGAAAACCATTTCATCTGTATCTGGCACTCACTTCTTTACTTGGCTTATCTAGTAGACTGTTTTTTGCGGGATAAAACAAACCTTTAGCTTTAGCAAGTACTACTCTAACTACTCCAGGATAGTATAACCGATGATATGATGTTCTTTTCGCTCTTGGAGTAAGATAAGAAAAGTATGTTTGAAAGGTGCGTTGCTATGAAGTCAAGAGATTCCGGAATCTCTCTTTCCTGTGCTATCAAGAACAAGGAATAGCCAGAAAGGTATTCTTATACGCGCGTGCAAGAGATTAAGTTTAGTGTAAGGTGCAAGGCGAAAGTCATAAAGGAAATCGAACTCCCAGTCTCATTCCCTTGTCCAGACAGTCGGACATCTCCTAGACTAGAAAGGCAGCTATAAGGGCAGGAAGTAGGTAAGCAGACTTGGGAGTTGGGCTTTAACCTCCTTCTCCTTTACCGAAAAGGGAAAACTATGCTATACCAGCGAGTGGGGAACAAGAGTCAGAGATAAGGTGAACAGATCTCAGAGCAGGCTACGAGAGTATATTAAATATGTCTGGGCCTCTTCGGAAGGCAGTTGGGGAGCTATCAAGGCTCAAGGAAAAGTCTCACCTCCGTCTAGTGCTACTATTAGGGAAGTAGACGAACGATCAGGCTTCCATCTACCACTCTAAGGGTTGGAAGGTATATAAAAGGACGAGGAGTAAAATAGTAGGGAAAAGCCTTAGCCAGACGAGTGGCTTATTAAGGAATCATGGCACTCAAGTCCAACTTTCAGAGATTACTTTCTCTTAGGGAATTAGCCAGAGGGGAAGGACTCAATCATAAATCATACTCAAAGCTAAGCTATAAAACATTAAGTTTTAATGAGTGAAGAATAGTCTTTAAAGCGAAGTCTTCATTTAATCAAACATATCTTTTTAAAAGATTTAGGAAAGGGTGGTATAATTTATAATGTCTAATTTAATATATCAATCATATCTTTCAGTCTTTTATTGAAGTCTTAATTACAGAAGGCTGACTTCCCTTGTTGCTGGGACACTTTACGGCTTACCGTCCGGAAAAGGTTTTGAGGATGTTCGACTCTTATTAGGTGACTCGTCTGCAAAAGGGTACGTATGCTTTAACATTAGATCCGGTAAAGGCAGGAGCTGGTTAAAGGGCAGAAAGATTAGTTCAAGTTTCTTCCGCTTCATCTCCTCTGATAGCAGTATAAAGACTTCATACCTCTCCAAGCCTATGAGCTTCAACACCAGCTCTTCCAGGTCCAAGGCGAACAATGCCTAAAGTACAGCAGGATAAGACTGAATGGGAGGGGATAATAAAATACCTAAACTAACCAAGGGATAAGATTCTTTTCGGGTAAAAACTTGCAAGATAAGTTCCCCCTTCCAACTACTAAATACTCCAACGGGTGGAGGAAAAGACTAAGATATGACCCCACCCAGGAAGAGAATCTTTCTTGAATAGGGGAGTGAGCGGCATAGATGGCAAAGCGGATCTCTTCGACTTAGCAAGAGCTTATACCTCGGCTGAACTTTCTCTACATCGGTCAGGAGTTGATGAGGAATCGGATAGACGAGTCAAGGCTTCTTCAACAAGACTTGTAAACAGAAGAAGATTGTCTCCTTCGGGATTAATTTTAATCCCTGCTAGCGAGCATCCCTTTACTTTCATCCCCGGTGGCATTTGAAAACTCCAGCTCCTTCGGCTTCGGAATCAAGACTATACCCTCTGCCAGCTTCTTTCTCGACGTGCGATGTCATCAGAGTGCTTCCTTTTCCGCCCTGTAATTCGCTCAAAGGTAAAGTGACACTACCTTTCATCAGTTTGAGATGGGAAATTGGATCAAGGAAATTCATACATATTTTGTGCTCACTCTTGACAACAGACTTAGTATTCATTGATGTGCTAACTTACAAAGAAGTGCGGGGGGAGTCTATATCAGCTGACCGAGGCGAAACCTACAGCTCAAGTCTGACGAATGCCGTTTATGTTCCTGGTGAAAAATAAAAGAGTCGCTTTCCTTCCCCATCTCTATTTGATACAGCTAGAGTTTTAACACAAACGCCTTGACTCGCCTATCCGAATCCTCTACTTTCCTTGGTTGTTCACCTGCCCGGTCTGGTGAACCTTACCCGCTGGCTTGGACGAGTACAGTTCACTGATTTGAATCACTTAAACTAAAGCTCTGATATCCGTAGTACTTCAACCTTATTTTATTACTCGTCACAGTACAGATCCCGCGAATCAAATGATTACTGACTTGAACTAGCACTTGCTGCTATTCACTCAGCAGACGATCGGGCGAGATGCTAATTGGAGAAGGACTAACCGGACCAGCCTTACCGGAAAGCACTAGCATACAGATTCGAAGTGTTCGTTCGAAGATTCCACTATACCTTTTTAACTCGGTAAAGCCACTCTAGCCTATACTCTTTGTGGGCTTTACTACACAAGTGGCCTCAACAAAGAGTTGAACCTTGTTTTCGGGGAGCTGGAGCTCAGCTGGTTAGAGCAAAGGACTGAAAATCCTTCGTGGTTCGATTCCACTCCGAGTGAATAAAGGAAAGGCGGGATGCTAATAAAATTACTCGATGAAGACTCACTTTCCAGCGAACCTACGCCCGGTTTGAAGCTGTGTATTAGGGTAGGGATTTACTTTATCTTCCGTCTGACTAGAAGGTAGGACAGTCTTGTCTATTTACGACTGTGATTTCTGCCTAGCTTGCTCAGTTAAGTATACTTTAGGTTCAAGCAAGGGGTGAGTAGGAATCTGACTCCATTTACTTAAGCATAGAATATGAATGCTTTGGCTATCCTATCCTTTCACTAAGATGCTTTCGTCCCTCGCTTCATTCTTTCCTATGATATCCCCAAGAGCTGAGTCAATAGCACCGGAGACACAGGGGGTATGCCCTTAACAAACAGTGGATAGGCAAACAAAGTAAAGCAGTAAAGGAAGAAGGTATTGCATTGGAAGAATGCCCGGGCCTTTACTTACCTTTCCTTTACTTTAGGCATAGCATTCACCTATTTCCGCGAAAGCCAGATCCGTGCGCTGATCCTTCTTTCTATAGTAGGAAGACAAGATCGCAAGGGAATCACCTAAACAATGAGCGGTATCTAGCAAAACATCATTGCTACCCAAGTTATGAGAAATTAACATGTGATCAAAACATAACCTTTAGTGATAATATTGCGTGTATAATTACCCCTTTGCCCTTAATGTCTATATTGAACACAAAGCATACTTGGTGTCATCTTTGTCCAGTTCAATATTTGGCCCATGACATTTATCCTATTATGCAGGATTGGCAAATTCCATCTAGGTTACTACTGTCCCTCAGCATGCTTTGTGAAGTATCCATCAACTGCCTTTATGGTTATCCTGTTACGGATAACGTTAGATCAGTGTAGCGGGCTGGAAAATCACTTCCATTTTTATTTCAATGAAGTCGCCATCGACGTTTATTTATCCCGTGAGGGGAAAGGAAAATATCGCGAAAACCTTTGGTTTTGGTTCGGGAGTTGGTTATGCGAGGGGAAGGTATTAGCACCCCTCGCATCCATCGTACTCGATGGGAACCGTTTAGGTGGTTTGGGGTTTGTTTGCGTAGGTTTGAAATAAATTGCCTTTTATCTCTTACTGATCTCTACTTCGTTTCCAAATAAAATTAAAAAAAGGGTTTTTTATTAGTTGAGTTTGACGGTTGTAGGAGCCCGCTCCTACGTATTCCCCGGTGCAATGGGAAACTCAAAACTCACGTAGTTCTGGTAAAAAACGTTTGTGTGGTTGGTTGGTTTTAGTGGATAACGTTTATTTCGTATTCCGCTGATACAACGACGCTTGTATGCTCAACTTAGAGGCTTAAGCTGTGTGTGCGTCAGAGGAATAGATAAAACGCGTATCCATTGTTAAAAGGAGGGTTTGATTAACGGATGTTGCTTAATTCACATTCCGCTGATACAACGACGCTTGTATGCTCCACTTGGAGGCTTAAGCTGTGTATGTGTCAGAGGAATGGATAAAGCGTATATCCATGTTTTTCTGAAAAGAAGTTTAAGTGCGTTGGGGTCAATTTCAATGTTTGATTAGGATGAGGATGGTCCCAAGATCGCGAGTCATACGTCAGGGATAAGGACCATCCGGAGTGTGAAAAGTCATACGTCAGATCAACTCCTTTTCATCCTTGTTTATTATGAAAATCTTGATTTAACTTGATTAAGAAAGTGTTCCAAAAGGAAAAAGCGAATGTTGGTTTATTTTAACGTTTAGGATGAGAATGGTCCCAAGATCACGAGTCATACGTCAGGGATAAGAACCATTCGGAGTGTGAAAAGTCATACGTCAGATCAACTCCTTTTCATCCTTGTTTATTATGAAAGTCTTGATTTAACTTGATTAAGAAAGTGTTTCAAAAGGAAAAAGCGAATGTTGGTTTGTTTTAACGTTTAGGATGAGAATGGTCCCAAGATCACGAGTCATACGTCAGGGATAAGAACCATTCGGAGTGTGAAAAGTCATACGTCAGATCAACTCCTTTTCATCCTTGTTTATTATGAAAGTCTTGATTTAACTTGATTAAGAAAGTGTTTCAAAAGGAAAAAGCGAATGTTGGTTTATTTTAACGTTTAGGATGAGAATGGTCCCAAGATCGCGAGTCATACGTCAGGGATAAGAACCATTCGGAGTGTGAAAAGTCATACGTCAGATCAACTCCTTTTCATCCTTGTTTATTATAAAAATCTTTATTAATCAATAGTGAGGATAATCCCGAGATCACGAGTCATACGTCAGGGATAGGGATTATCCGGGTGTGAAAAGTCATACGTCAGATCAACCATTTTTCACTATGTTTATTATAAAAAAGACAAGTCTCAAGTTCTAACTAAACAGGCCCAAGCATAGAAGGGGATGAGAAGTGAAGAAGCAGACATAAAATAAAGACAAACAGATACTAAAAGGATAATGAAACATGAATGCAACTCATGGATAAAGATGCATGAATCATGGTATAAAACAAATAAAGCATGAGATGCAATGATATATGACTATATATAAAGCAGAAAAATAATTATAGCAAAAAGTAAAGTTACGAGCAATTAAACAAATACGCGTAAACATGAATAAATGCTCAAATACACACAATACAAGGCTAATCTAAACTAATTAAAGCTAGATAAAATATTGTACAAGAAAAAGCAGCCCCAAAAGTACTTAAAAAAAGTAATTTGGTTCACTTAAGCACTTATTTAAGTAAGTTAAAAAAACTAATTAATCACAAAATGACTTATACAAATAAGCTAAATCAAATACAAGCACACATGGAAATTAATCAAACATCTCAGCACCTTGAATTGGGTCAATAAGCTTAAAAAAACTATTGCTCCAATAAGTGCTTTTGGAATAATCAAAAATAGTCAATTACGCTAAATTAAATAAATAAATGAGTAAGACTTAACAAAAATTAATGATCCATGAAATAAAAATTTAAGCACAACCAAAATAACCAGAATAACTTAAATAAGTCATTGGTTAGATAAGTGCTTTTTGAATAAGCTAAAAAATAAATTGAAATAAGTCAAACAGAGCGGGGGTGCAAACAAAGAAGGAAAGTAAAAAAGGTGGGGTGTGAAAAGCAGTTCTGGGTTTCAACATTTTTGCTAGGAAAATTTAACCACGAGTTCATCATTTAGCTACGAAATTTCGTAGCAAATGATGAATCTTCATCTTCTTCAACGTGAAAAAATTCGAAAATCATGTTTTAGAGCATCAAATCACGCGAAATAAATATCTAACTTCAATATTAACTCAATCTAAGCATGAATCAAACACTCCAACACATCAAAAACATGTAAATCTCGGAATCAAAATTTTGAAAAGTATGAACACTCAAAAATGGCAAAATCCAAAATACAACAATCCAAGTTGAAATGAGTTATGGGAATGATTCAGAGTACCTTTTTGAGCATGGATGAAGAGTCATTTACCTCGTTTGAAGCTTTAATCTCTGAAATTCGAAGTTCCTTATATGACCCGATTTTCTTTTCCAAACCGTGCTCAATCCTTGAATCAAAGCTTGGAAATGATGCTTGATCCTTGTTACTGCACACCTCTAGATGAGTTTTGAGTATTTGGATGTTGAAAATGGTTGAGAATTGGTGATTTTGATTTTTTGAAGAATGAAGAAAAATGAAAAAAAATGGAGTTTTGTTCTTGTTCTTGATGCAGCCGTTTTTCAGTGTTCTCCTGCTTACTAGGGCACTGAATTTGATGTTCTATTTATAGGGTAAGATTAGGTTAGAAAGAGGAGTGATTTGTGAGAGTGAGTGAGGGCAAAATGGAATTTTTGTTCTCTCTTGTACTATTTTTTTTTTATTCTCTTTTGTTCCAAAAATTGGTGGTGAGTGGGCTAAGGATAGAAGGTTCTAGGTTTATGGTGAGGTGTAATGGGGATGAGAATTTTTGGTACCCTTCCTTTGATTTTTTTTTATCATTTTTGAATTAAAACAAAAAATAGAAATAATACATAATAACGATAAAAACAAATGCAAGAATAAAAATATGCATGATGAAATATAATTATGTGAAATGTTTATGCATTACAAATGGAAAGAAAAAGAATTGAGAAATTGATTTTTAAAAGGTTTCTTGTAATACAAGTAACTAGTTAAAAAAATGATAAATAAAAATAAAAATAATGCAAGGGCAAAATGGTAAAAATTTGTCACTTATGACCATGCCATGCAAAATCATGCAAGGAAAAAAAATTCCATGCATCTTTATGTCAACCTTGATTTTTTTAAAATTAAAAAGGGGTTTTGTTGACTTTTTAGTCAACATTTTGACTTCGTTGACTTATTTCTAAAAAATGCAAAAGTGAAAAATATCATGGGGCAAAATTAGGGTATGACAGCTGCCCCTATTTAATTAGCTTAGACCGCATGAGTGCGAATGTCCTCGGTGTTCGTACTCTTGCGGTAAAAGGTAATTAAATACAGAATGCCCTAATTTTGCTATGAAATGAATGTTGATGAAAGATAAATGGATCGAGTATACCTGTTTTTCTTTCCTACTGGGAAACTCAAATATACCTGTTGTCATTCCTGTCGAGGAACCGGACAAAGCTGAAGATGCTTGTTGTCATTCCTATTGGGGAACCGGACAAAGCTGAAGATAATTGATGGATCGATGCAGACTCGAGCATCATTAATTGGAGAGAATAAGCAGATTCAGGCATCATTGCTTGTATTGAAAATTGTTGGTGGATCTTCGCAGACTCAGGCATCATTGCTAAGATCAAGATTAGTAAGCAGATTCGGGAATCATTGCTTGCATTTGAAGATAATAAGCAGATTCAGGCATCTTTGCTTATTGAAAAGGATAAAATTGACCTTTGCAGACTCGGGCATTATTGCTAAGATCAAGATGAGTAAGCAGATTCGGGAATCATTGCTTGCACTTGAAGATAATAAGCAGATTCAGGCATCCTTGCTTGTATTGTAGAAAATAAGCAGATTCAGGCATCCTTGCTTGTATTGTAGAAGATAAGCAGATTCGGTCATCGTTGCTTATTTGAGAAAGATGAGTAGATCCTTGCAGACTCGGGCATCATTGCTAGGATTAAGCAGATTCGGGAATCATTGCTTGCATTGTAGAAAATAAGCAGATTCGGTCATCGTTGCTTATTTGAGTAGATCCTTGCAGACTCGGGCATCATTGCTAGGATTAAGCAGATTCGGGCATCGTTGCTTGCATTGTAGAAGATAAGCAGATTCGGTCATCGTTGCTTATTTGAGTAGATCCTTGCAGACTCGGGCATCATTGCTAGGATTAAGTAGATTCGGGAATCATTGCTTGCATTGTAGAAGATAAGCAGATTCGGTCATCGTTGCTTATTTGAGTAGATCCTTGCAGACTCGGGCATCATTGCTAGGATTAAGCAGATTCGGGCATCGTTGCTTGCATTGTAGAAGATAAGCAGATTCAGTCATCGTTGCTTATTTGAGTAGATCCTTGCAGACTCGGGCATCATTGCTAGGATTAAGCAGATTCGGGAATCGTTGCTTGCATTGTAGAAGATAAGCAGATTCAGTCATCGTTGCTTATTTGAGTAGATCCTTGCAGACTCGGGCATCATTGCTAGGATTAAGCAGATTCGGGCATCGTTGCTTATCAGGAGTTGAGGTGATGATGTGCTTAAACAAGCTGTTGTGATTATCTTGTAGAAGAATATTCCAGAAAATTTGCAATTCACTGGGGAGGAGATTAGACATGGTTTTTCAACTAATCTGCTAGTGAGACAGTTTACCAAGCGACTTGCTAGGAAAAAGGCCAGACTGCCTTTCTTGATGATTAAGGGACCAAAAGCTGTATTCTTCGAGGAAAAACTTTCGAGCCTGCTTTATGAATGCATGTTTATCATGATTATTTATGCATGAAATGCATGATGACATGAAATGATTGTGTGCTAATGGAAATTGGATTTCAACATGGGTGTTAATGAACACAGGGTTTTATTTTGGTTCCATTGAATATTGGATTTTGAGTGGTCACCAATAATAATTGGTCTTTGCGGGTGTGCCAATAATCATTGGACTTTGAAGGTGGCAATGCAAGGTTAGGTTCTTGATTGTGGATGTTTGATTTGACTTCTTGATTTTTTCTGAGTCATTGGTCTTGTGGTATGGGGCATACCTGATGCTTGAATGAAATGATGTGATCAATGCATGCTAATGATTTACATGAATGAAATGACATAACTAATGCATGACGATTATTTGCATGAATGAAATGACATAACTAATGCATGACGATTATTTGCATGAATGAAATGACATGGCTAATGCATGACAATGATTAGTGCCCCTATGGTGGGTGGTGAATGATTGGAGGTGGTATCATGGCTTTTTGTGGGATGGTTGCTTGAAGTTAATCCCCGACACGAATTCTGGATCCAATGGTTGCAGATGTTCATCAGGCTTTGCTTGAGTAGCTTGGAAGATATAGGGAGAACCTGCCCCTGTGTGTATCGTCATGCCCCAGACTATTGGGCATTTGAAGTGCTTTGCCTTGGCCGATCTTACTGATATTGGTTCTCCCTCTCTGAGAGGTATGCCCCAAGATTGAGCCATTCTGAAACATGTTTGGCTGGGCCAACAGGATCCTCATGTGATCTGCCCCAAGTCATCAGAGTTTTCTTTTGATTGGCAGAATCCCAAGGTGATTTGCCCCTTATTAGGAGTGTCTTGATCTGATTTGTTAGGTCCTTGGAAACTGAGTTCCGATACCGCTTTCCATGATGCGATCTTAGGACACTCTGTCTGTGCCGAATGACCTTTCTAATGGATGTGCCCCATGATTAAGTGAAGCCTTGAGGTAGCTGCCCCAGATTAGTCCAAGGTTCTTCTTGATTGCTCAGTGACAGCTCAGAGTTGGAACTTCCTTATTGTCGAGTGCAGACTTGCAGATAAACCTGTTTGTTTGGAATAATAATTCCAATGCAATTTTAATGCAAGTTTTGAAATTGAAGTTGAGATGGTATTTATGTACCATGGATGTATATTGTGGAAGAAATTGTGAGAGTATGATATTAACAAAAGATTTTTGGGAGTCAGGTTAACGCAACCTTGCTACCGTATGCTTTCAAACTAAACCTTGCTTCAATTAGGTCTTTTGAGGGTTATAACGTGGCCTGGTTCACGGTTTCCGAATAAAAGGATATAAGGCTCAAAATTTGATTTCCGCCCGTCCCATTCTTCGTGATGATCTTCAGTCCTACGTTCAATTAACTCAACTCACAAGTTTAAGTCCCAAGAGGTTTTTTTTTTTTTTTTTTTTTTTTGAGATTGTGATGGTGAGAGAATATCATGGCTTGGGGGCCAAGGATGTGTTCCCCTTTTTGGTGTGGCAGTCACATTGACCTTTTGTTTTGGTCACATGACTTTGTTTTGTCATGAATCTTGGTGACCTTTGCTTTTTGCATTTTTTCCATTTTTTTTTTTTAATCCCTAACTTTTGCCTAGACTATTCTTTTGCATTTTAAGTCTAGCGGGATACCCTAATTTTTGCCTAAGCCATTTTGAGGTTTTGACTTAGCGGGCTTTTCTTTCTCTCTTTTTTTTTGAATTTTGTTTGGCGAATTGTGACTGCCTTGATGATGACTGATGAGGAACACCTTATTGATTTTTTTTGCTTTTCTCTTGAAACTCAAACACATGGTCGAGTTAACTGAACACTACCCTGCCCCGGGTTAAAATTGCGGGTTTTTTCGTATAGAAAGAAACACCAACTTCTAGGCTCAAAGGGGGTGACTACGGATTAACTTCCTTATTTCTCCGGTGTTTGGGAATTTGAAACAATGCCTTACATCATCAACAAAGTTTTATTTGAAAGCATACCATAGCAACTTGGTTATTTCGTTTTTCATCATCCTCTCTCCAATCTTTGTTTCAAACAGAAATAATAGAGAAAGAAAGGGAATGAGGATTATTGATATATATTTTTTGCTTTTGTGAAGAGTAAGAAAGAAAAGTGAATGGACATGAAAGAATGGATTCAAAACATGCATTATCATTTCATTAAAATTAACATTCCAAACAAACAAAGTTTAATTGTAAGTAATTACTTAGCAAAACAAAGGAAAATACAAAGGGGAAACAGCCTAAATGATAATTTTTGTAGCTTGATTCAATCCTGGCACTCTTGCTTAGCATCCTCATAAGGGTCTGCGAAACCGGACAACAGACTATCCTTCACAATTGGGCTTTCCCTTTTTGAAAGTTAACAGTTTCTGATCAATGAGCCCTTGAACCTTGTATTTAAAGGCTATGCAATCGTCCACGGTATGTCCTTCTGCCCCCTCGTGAAACTCACATTTTGCTTCCGAGTTATACCAAGCTGGAAATGGTGCAGTCATGGGCTTCAGGGCCCTAGGGGTCACCATTCCGTTGTGTACCAGATAAGGAAGAAGTCGACTGTATGGCACAGGAATCGGATCAAAGACCTTTTTAGCTTGCTGTTGAGTCTGTTGTACTTGCCGAGTTCTTTGAGGCACAGGATTCACAGGCGTTTGGAATGAGTACCCCTGAGGTTGTTGATGTTGTGCAGCTGTTGGATGATTGAAGCATGGGGTGCGAGCAGGCCCCGTTGGGTAAGACTGAGAGCGAGATGGGCTGACATTGTTGGGCAAGAATGATTCCATCATCCTTAGCTTGTCCTCTATTGCCTTGAACTTTTGGCGAGTCTCCTCACTCGGGGATGCAACTGATTTTCCCTTAGAGTTATCACCTTGATGAGCATTCATGTGATCCTCGGGACTTTGATGCACAACAAACCCGGGTTGGACTTGATCAGTTCTTGGCTGGTCACCCATGAATTCCGTGTTGGTACCCATTGGCTCTTTGGGGACTTGAGCAATCACAGGAGTATATCCGGATGATGAACTGAAGGACGGCCATATCACTTTTGACAAAGGGGAACCGATTGGAGGATTTGCCCCTGGTGTTGCAGGGTCCACTCTTGAAGGAAGACTGAGACTAGCTAGTATTTCCAAAACACGGTCCAACTTGTCGGTCACTTGGTCCACATCGCCTCTCAAGGCATCAATCTGCTTCTGCATGTTTTTCATGGTTTCCTTGAAATGCTTGAAGTCCGGGATCAGTGTCGGGAATGGAGCTGTTGAGGTGGGCAGGTGAGGATGAGATAATGGTCATTTGAATGAATGCAAATGCATGCAAAAGTTTTTATGCTTCATCATTTTATTTTTATGCAAATGTTATGCAAAAAAGTTTTTATCATGAATTTTTTATGAATGGATGCATAAGTACATGGATGCCTGGATGCACTTTCGTAGCAGAGTCGCAGATTCTGTCGCGGTGAAGCAGAGGTTTAATTAAATTCTGAGGTCAAAAGTTCAGCGTTACCTGCAACCCATCCCTCTCACATGTTGTTCTAGGGTACACAAGGTGCCTAAAATCACTGATTGCCCCTTTGGAAACAACGTCATCACTGCAAGAGCTCATGACAAGGCGTCCAAAAGAGAATCTCATCTAGGTAAGGTCGTTGCACAACCTTGACACGGGTTCTAAACAGAGGTCCCTAGTAACAAGGTTTGGTTCTAGACCGGTTACAAAAGGTCCCTAGGGTCACGGGTTCTCCAAGAAAACACTGGCGCTAACGAGACATACGTCAGGACGGCCAACATTTTCAAAAGAACCTACCCTAGGCGAGGTGATTATGCCAGCGCTCACGAGTCATACGTCAGGGAGGCCAGCATAAATACCCCTAGCTTAACTTAAGTTTTCCTCAAGCTCGGGTATAGAGCTTCACACAGTATCCACGCCACAAGGGCAAAAAGAAAAATAAAAGAAGGAGTAGAAGAAGAGAAACAGCCAATCCAAGCAGATATAATTGACAGAAAAATAAAAGATAAAGGCAAGATATTGCAAACCTGGCAAAGCAAACAAACCCACAAACCAACTAAACTGGGCTTAACTCTCTATCGTCCCCAGTGAAGTCGCCAGCTGTAGCGGGCTGGAAAATCACTTCCATTTTTATTTCAATGAAGTCGCCATCGACGTTTATTTATCCCGTGAGGGGAAAGGAAAATATCGCGAAAACCTTTGGTTTTGGTTCGGGAGTTGGTTATGCGAGGGGAAGGTATTAGCACCCCTCGCATCCATCGTACTCGATGGGAACCGTTTAGGTGGTTTGGGGTTTGTTTGCGTAGGTTTGAAATAAATTGCCTTTTATCTCTTACTGATCTCTACTTCGTTTCCAAATAAAATTAAAAAAAGGGTTTTTTATTAGTTGAGTTTGACGGTTGTAGGAGCCCGCTCCTACGTATTCCCCGGTGCAATGGGAAACTCAAAACTCACGTAGTTCTGGTAAAAAACGTTTGTGTGGTTGGTTGGTTTTAGTGGATAACGTTTATTTCGTATTCCGCTGATACAACGACGCTTGTATGCTCAACTTAGAGGCTTAAGCTGTGTGTGCGTCAGAGGAATAGATAAAACGCGTATCCATTGTTAAAAGGAGGGTTTGATTAACGGATGTTGCTTAATTCACATTCCGCTGATACAACGACGCTTGTATGCTCCACTTGGAGGCTTAAGCTGTGTATGTGTCAGAGGAATGGATAAAGCGTATATCCATGTTTTTCTGAAAAGAAGTTTAAGTGCGTTGGGGTCAATTTCAATGTTTGATTAGGATGAGGATGGTCCCAAGATCGCGAGTCATACGTCAGGGATAAGGACCATCCGGAGTGTGAAAAGTCATACGTCAGATCAACTCCTTTTCATCCTTGTTTATTATGAAAATCTTGATTTAACTTGATTAAGAAAGTGTTCCAAAAGGAAAAAGCGAATGTTGGTTTATTTTAACGTTTAGGATGAGAATGGTCCCAAGATCACGAGTCATACGTCAGGGATAAGAACCATTCGGAGTGTGAAAAGTCATACGTCAGATCAACTCATTTTCATCCTTGTTTATTATGAAAGTCTTGATTTAACTTGATTAAGAAAGTGTTTCAAAAGGAAAAAGCGAATGTTGGTTTGTTTTAACGTTTAGGATGAGAATGGTCCCAAGATCACGAGTCATACGTCAGGGATAAGAACCATTCGGAGTGTGAAAAGTCATACGTCAGATCAACTCCTTTTCATCCTTGTTTATTATGAAAGTCTTGATTTAACTTGATTAAGAAAGTGTTTCAAAAGGAAAAAGCGAATGTTGGTTTATTTTAACGTTTAGGATGAGAATGGTCCCAAGATCGCGAGTCATACGTCAGGGATAAGAACCATTCGGAGTGTGAAAAGTCATACGTCAGATCAACTCCTTTTCATCCTTGTTTATTATAAAAATCTTTATTAATCAATAGTGAGGATAATCCCGAGATCACGAGTCATACGTCAGGGATAGGGATTATCCGGGTGTGAAAAGTCATACGTCAGATCAACCCTTTTTCACTATGTTTATTATAAAAAAGACAAGTCTCAAGTTCTAACTAAACAGGCCCAAGCATAGAAGGGGATGAGAAGTGAAGAAGCAGACATAAAATAAAGACAAACAGATACTAAAAGGATAATGAAACATGAATGCAACTCATGGATAAAGATGCATGAATCATGGTATAAAACAAATAAAGCATGAGATGCAATGATATATGACTATATATAAAGCAGAAAAATAATTATAGCAAAAAGTAAAGTTACGAGCAATTAAACAAATACGCGTAAACATGAATAAATGCTCAAATACACACAATACAAGGCTAATCTAAACTAATTAAAGCTAGATAAAATATTGTACAAGAAAAAGCAGCCCCAAAAGTACTTAAAAAAAGTAATTTGGTTCACTTAAGCACTTATTTAAGTAAGTTAAAAAAACTAATTAATCACAAAATGACTTATACAAATAAGCTAAATCAAATACAAGCACACATGGAAATTAATCAAACATCTCAGCACCTTGAATTGGGTCAATAAGCTTAAAAAACTATTGCTCCAATAAGTGCTTTTGGAATAATCAAAAATAGTCAATTACGCTAAATTAAATAAATAAATGAGTAAGACTTAACAAAAATTAATGATCCATGAAATAAAAATTTCAGCACAACCAAAATAACCAGAATAACTTAAATAAGTCATTGGTTAGATAAGTGCTTTTTGAATAAGCTAAAAAATAAATTGAAATAAGTCAAACAGAGGGGGGGTGCAAACAAAGAAGGAAAGTAAAAAAGGTGGGGTGTGAAAAGCAGTTCTGGGTTTCAACATTTTTGCTAGGAAAATTTAACCACGAGTTCATCATTTAGCTACGCAATTTCGTAGCAAATGATGAATCTTCATCTTCTTCAACGTGAAAAAATTCGAAAATCATGTTTTAGAGCATCAAATCACGCGAAATAAATATCTAACTTCAATATTAACTCAATATAAGCATGAATCAAACACTCCAACACATCAAAAACATGTAAATCTCGGAATCAAAATTTTGAAAAGTATGAACACTCAAAAATGGCAAAATCCAAAATACAACAATCCAAGTTGAAATGAGTTATGGGAATGATTCAGAGTACCTTTTTGAGCATGGATGAAGAGTCATTTACCTCGTTTGAAGCTTTAATCTCTGAAATTCGAAGTTCCTTATATGACCCGATTTTCTTTTCCAAACCGTGCTCAATCCTTGAATCAAAGCTTGGAAATGATGCTTGATCCTTGTTACTGCACACCTCTAGATGAGTTTTGAGTATTTGGATGTTGAAAATGGTTGAGAATTGGTGATTTTGATTTTTTGAAGAATGAAGAAAAATGAAAAAAAATGGAGTTTTGTTCTTGTTCTTGATGCAGCCGTTTTTCAGTGTTCTCCTGCTTACTAGGGCACTGAATTTGATGTTCTATTTATAGGGTAAGATTAGGTTAGAAAGAGGAGTGATTTGTGAGAGTGAGTGAGGGCAAAATGGAATTTTTGTTCTCTCTTGTACTATTTTTTTTTTATTCTCTTTTGTTCCAAAAATTGGTGGTGAGTGGGCTAAGGATAGAAGGTTCTAGGTTTATGGTGAGGTGTAATGGGGATGAGAATTTTTGGTACCCTTCCTTTGATTTTTTTTTATCATTTTTGAATTAAAACAAAAAATAGAAATAATACATAATAACGATAAAAAAAAATGCAAGAATAAAAATATGCATGATGAAATATAATTATGTGAAATGTTTATGCATTACAAATGGAAAGAAAAAGAATTGAGAAATTGATTTTTAAAAGGTTTCTTGTAATACAAGTAACTAGTTAAAAAAATGATAAATAAAAATAAAAATAATGCAAGGGCAAAATGGTAAAAATTTGTCACTTATGACCATGCCATGCAAAATCATGCAAGGAAAAAAAATTCCATGCATCTTTATGTCAACCTTGATTTTTTTAAAATTAAAAAGGGGTTTTGTTGACTTTTTAGTCAACATTTTGACTTCGTTGACTTATTTCTAAAAAATGCAAAAGTGAAAAATATCATGGGGCAAAATTAGGGTATGACAATCAGCAACAAAGTACTTGACTCCACATCTAGTGTACAAAGTCGATTCAGGTCTAAGGGCGGTTTACACCATTATCACCATGAGAGTGACTTATGACACTTTTTGCATAACTTTGCATGTAGTACTCTCATAGCGGGTCAATCCGGTATAAATATTACTCCTAATATTTCTTATACCTATGTCAAGACTTGATAACTCCTTATCCCATGATCCATGAGATGCGATCATCAGTCTATCTTCATAATAGTCTTTATTCTATAAGGTTATCCCCTTTTCACCTTAAAGCTCGACTATGGATACTTTAAGAATATCGTCTTTATGTTTAATGTAATCTCATGATTAAGTCACACTTAATATTAAACAGACTTTCTATTCTAGGGACTTCATTATTTTGAACGTTACAAACATAATAAAGAAATGCCTTTTATTGTTAATAAATAAAGCACTAAAGTATTGGCCTCTAGGGCTTACTCCAACATATCAGGCCTGAATATAGACATTGTAAGCTATATAGCTAAGTAATATGTTTATTTCAGTTACAAAGGTGGAGTATTTGGGATCGTTTAGCTCATGATTGAGCTAAAGCTATATTTCCTGTGCTACAGATTACATTAAATCACATTAGTGATGGTAATCGTTTGATCTTTCCAACAATAACGGAGAATAGATCTCACCGACGATTCAGCAGCTATCCGAGCCTGCTCAGTAGTTACAACCATATTTTCATAAGTAGCTTCTTCCCTGGCCAACCTGTTAGCTGCTTCACATGCAATCCTTGAGAGCCTCTTATATTCAGCATCTAGTGCTTCTAATCTTTGAAGTTCCTCTTCATGATTGTAGAAGGTGAGACGATGAGCACATGATCTTTCAGCTATACCCATCAGTTCCCTCACAGCAGTCATACCTCTATCTTGAATTTTGGACTTGAAGTGATTACCCAGAATCCTTAAAGATTGGCTGAACAAGTATTCCATTTCTCTTATCTCAGCATCTATATCAGATTGAAATACCAGAACCTCTTCATCCATTGTCTTAAATCTCTTGAGTCTAAGACTGATAGTAGAACCTAAGAGCTCAACATTGGGTTCAGATATGGGATTGAAGAAAGGTTTAGTTGGGTCAAAAGGAATAGTTGGTTCAAGTTTCTTTCTTTTCAGAGGAATGATTTTGATTTTGCTAAGGTTAGGGGGTAGTTCAGGTTCATCATCTTTGTTGATTTGCTTCTTAAGATAGTCTTCAAGAATGGGTAGAGCAAAGTCAACAGGTAGAATTAGTTCTTCTACAGTTAAAGGTTTATAAGATGGACCACATATGGGTTCTGATTGTGGTGTTTGTGGTTCAGGTGTAGGTTCAGGTGTGGAAGGTTCAAGTTGTGGTGTGGAGGGTTGTTGTTCAGCTGTATTGTGAGTTGTTTCATCAGTGGTGTGGATAGGTGAATGATGAGGTGATTGTTCTGATGGTTTGGGTGAAACATTGTGATGTTCAAAATGAGTCATAACTTCATCCTGAACTGGTGTAAAAGAGGGTGGATTTTCTTGTTCAATGTCATCAAGAGTGGGGGGTGGTGTTTGAATTGGTGGTTCTTAAACTGGTGGATCTAAAGGTAGATCAGAGGTAGTATTTACAAATTGAAGGTGATTTGGTGAATTTGTGTTGGAGTGAGTAAAGGCATCACCAAATAGGTGTGTGGAGAGATGTTCAAGGATTGAACGTGAATTTCTTGCTGTGTTGGTGGGTTGGTCAAGAATTGAAGTGTCGATAACAAAGATTTCCTCTTTTGGTGAATTATTTTTGGTTTTCTTGAGGGTCTTTTTCACAGGGTTCTTTTTCTTGGATTTCTCCTTCTGAATTTTATCAAGTTTTATAAGCAGCTCTGAAGAGTCAGTGCTGGTATCAGAAAGAGTCCCTTCTGATGAGGATCATGATGATGATGATGAAGGTTGTGGAGTGGGTAGGATTACACTAACAGGCTTTGTATAATCTATAGTGGGTGATTGGTTAAGAGGTTGAGCTTCAGATGTGCTATCAGCATTTGGCTTAGAGATATTACCTGTTGAAGTGCCAGCAGCTTTCTTTTTAGAGACCACAATCCTTTTCCTTTTAGGAGCTCTGACAGGTTGATCCTCTTCACCATCTGCAGGCCTCTCATACCTCTTCTTAGATCTCCTCTCCTTTTGAACAACCTTCCTTTGAAAATTTTAGCCACTTGCTCCTCAGTGACCTTTTCACCCTCTTCAGTAGCCAATTTTTCAACACCACTATCCACTTGTTCTCTACCATCAACATTATCATCCTTATCTTCAAGTTGTTCTTGTAAACCCTCATCAACTATTTCTTTTCCACTGGTTGAGGTTTCCTTCTTGACCTAGTAATCTCCTTAGGTCCTTTGAAAATATCCCAGTTTGGTACACCAACTACCATGCTTCTGGGCACACTTACTCAAGTATCTCTTCTCACCAACTCCAAAAAGTTCTTAATGACATCATCGTTGTCATGTTCTGATATGGTTGGAAAACCATCACACCAGAAGTAGTTTTCATACACAGTCTCCAGAGGACTTTTGGATTTCTTCAGACCTTCTTTCTTTATCAGCTTCATGTTCACCATGACAGTAGCATCATACTTGGTAGTTTGAAAGACTCTTAGTTTCTCCTTAGAGCTCAGAATGTCAGTCAACTTCGTCTGACGAATGATTTCAGAGATCAACCTTGGGTGATGAATCACATAAGGTGATTTGGTTCTGCTCTTGGAGATTGTAAAGCAGAGGTGGTCAAACAGAAGCTCTGCCAGATTGATCTTAACCTTCTTGTACAAGAACCAGATGAAGTGCTTGTGTGGTATTGAGATTGTATCAAAACCTCCTTCTCTTTTGATGATAGAGACAAGAAACACTTTGAAGGCAAAATTGAAATTTTGCTTCATGAATTTTGCCCTACCAAAATCAGCCTTTGAAATCTCAGGAAGGAATAAATACTTCTTAATAGCTTCCAGATGCTTACTCTTTTCATCATAATTATCCACGTTCGCCCCTTCATTATCCAGACCTAAAACTATTGCCACATGTTCTTGAGTAATCAGAACATTTATTCCCCATGATATTAGACCTAATATCTTTTCCTTTAAAAGGTCTTAAACCCAGTTGACTTCTTGTTTTACCTCTCAAAGAACTATCCTTTTCAACCATCTTTCTAACTTCTTCATCGGCGCAAAACTGATCAAAGATAGTAGCTTTTTGCCAGAAATACTTCACTATATCGTAGTAGATGAACCCGTTCAACATCTCAAAGTAATTTTTCCATTTTTGAAAGGGCGTTGAACGATGTCGCGAGATGGTTGAGCAGTCATGATCACAGACGATTAAGTTGTGCTTTGTGAGTGAAGTGACAATTTATATCAAATTGAATAAACACTCATAAAATAAGCACAAAGGAGGGAGCGCGAACAGTTTAAAATTAATTTTAAATTGTATAACTGCATTTTCATCATTAACTGTTCCTCATCCAATCAGAATCTAGACACGTGCAAGAAGAATATAACAATCTGACACGTGTAATGACAACTGTTTTACACTTACTAGTGCAAAACGTTTCATTTCGTCTTAGTTCAGAGCCAAACTCATTTATATCTAACACCTCATCAGAACATGTTACCCTTCAGAACCCATATTATTCAGAGCTTCCAAAAAGAGACTCGGAATTATTGGAGGCTCTAAAAGAGCTTCAGATCCTAATTCTATTTTGCATCTCAGAGCTAGTTTTCTTCAGAGATAAAATGCATGTTCAAATTCTTTTTAATAAAGTCAAATCTTTCAATAGCTAAAGGCTTAGTAAATATATCATCCCATTGATGTTCAGTATCAATGAATTGAATATCTATGGTGCCTTTTTGAACATGATCCCTTATAAAGTGATGCTTTATTTCAATGTGTTAAGCTCTGGAATGCAAAATTAGGTTCTTAGATAAATGAATAGCAGTAGCATTATCACAATACAATGGAATACTACTTTCAGCTATGTTATAGTCCTCTAACTGATATTTCATCCAGTGTGTGTTTGGGTGCAACATTTAGCATTGTACAGTGTGTGTTTGGGTGCAACATTTAGCAGCTGAGATGTATTATGCTTCTGCTGTAGACAAAGCAATGGTTACTTGTCTTTTGCTGGCCCAGGATATGAGATTCTCACCAATAAATTGGCAATTTCCACTAGTGGACTTTCTCTCAAGGCTGTCCCAAGCATAATCAGCATCACAAAATCCAACTAGCTTACTATCTAGGGATTTTTTATAAAGGAGTCATAAATTAGTTGTTCCTTTCAAATACCTAAAGATTCTCTTAACTGCTGTTAAATGAGATTCTCTAGGGTCTGATTGAAATCTTGCACACAAACACACACTGTACAAAATATCAGGCCTAGATGCTGTTAGATAAAGCAAAGAACCAAGCATACCTCTGTACAACTTTTGGTCTACTTTGGTGGCAAGCTCTTCCTTGCTCAAGCTGCTTGTAGGATGCATGGGTGTGGCCATTGTCTTACTGTCTTCATGGATGAACTTCTTCAGAAGCTCTTTCGTATATTTGCTTTGATGAATGTAAGTGCCATCTTTGAAGGAAAATTTAGAGAGAAAGGCAGCGGAATATAAAAATTTTCCTTTAGATGTTCCTTACGAATGATCATCAATTGTGTTTAGGATTTTACCTCTTGGAGAAAATCCTTTTCTTTTCACGAACGGTGGGTGATCAACACTTTGTTCACGAACTGGGATTGATCACGAGCGTTGATGTCAAAGAACAACGCCTCTAGTGGTCCACACGAACAGCAACCTCCAAGAAGAGTACTAGCTCCAAGAATGAAGGTTTCTAGTGAGAGGTGGGAGGAATTAGAATTTAGGGTTTTAGCAATTGATTTTCATCAAGTGATTTTCTTTGTCACAAGTGTTCTATTTATAGAACCACTTGTCTTGTGCACCAAGACAAACTATTGTCATTGGGCTACAATTATACTAAAGCCCATTTTAATTAAATAAGTTAAAAGGGAGCACCCCGCATGTGTCATATACACATGAGCGACCCTTCACCATTCCTTATGGTGGACTGCTTATTTAATTACCATGATACCCTTATCATATTTCCATATTCCTCTGAGGTGCACCGTACCTTACGGTGTTCCAATTTCACACTAGACTGTTCTTATGTGTGTGACCCTTGTAGGTTTCCGTAACGTTGGCAGTTATATTAAATCATACATTTAATTATAACAAACAATGAGTGGTATCTAGCAACACATCATCGCTACCCAAGTTACGGAATTGTCATGTGATCCGACAAAACCTTATCCGTGATAATGCATATGTGTATAATTACCCTTTTGCCCCCAAGTCTATATTGAACACAAGGCATACACTGTGTCACCCTTATTCGGTTCAATATTGGGCCCTTAGACATTTATCCTGTTATGCAGGATGGGCAAATTCCATCTAGATCACTCATGTCCCTCAGCATGCTTTGTGAAGCACCCACCAACTGTGTTTATGATCATCCTGTTACGTACAACGTTAGATCAGCAACAAAGTACTTGACTCCACATCCAGGGTACAAAGTGGATTCAGGTCTAAGGGCGGTTTACACCACTATCACTGTGAGAGTAACTTATGACATCTTGCATAACGTTATATGTAGAACTCTCATAGCGGGTCAATCCAGTATAAACATTACTCTTAATATTTATACCTATGTCAAGGCTTGATAAATCCTTATCCTATGATCCATGAGATGTGATCATCAGTCTATCTTCATAAAAGTCTCTATGTTTTATTATTATCCCAATTTATAATAAAACTCGACTACAAATGCTTTAAGAATAGTGTCCTTATATTTAATGAATCTCATGATTAAGTCATACCTAATATTTCATTAAATGGATTTAACTATTCTAGGGACTTTATCATTTTGGACATACAACCATAATAAAGAAATGCCTATTATTATCAATAAATAAAGCACTAAAAGTATTGGCCTCTAGTGCTTACTCCAACAATCTTTTCCTTGATTAATTTGAATTCCAAGGAAGAACTTCAGTTCACCCATAATGCTCATCTCAAATTCATCCTGCATCAGCTTGGAAAAATTCTTGCACAGGGAGGCATTAGTAGAACCAAATATTATGTCTTCAACATATATTTGAATAATTAAGATATCTTTCTTAGTTGTCTTTCTGAAGGGTGTATTGTCAATCTAACCTTTTTGAAAACCATTTTCCAATAAGAAATTACTCAGTCTGTCATACCAAGCTCTAGGAGCTTGTTTGAGACCATAGAGTGATTTCTTTAATTTATAAACATAGTTAGGGTTTTTCAGATCCTCAAAACCTGGAGGTTGTTTGACATATACTTCTTCAAAAATAACACCATTTAGAAAGGCACTCTTAACATCCATTTGATATAATGTAATTCCATTATTAATAGCATATGATAGAAGTAACCTGATTGCTTCCAGTCTTGCTACTGGAGCAAATGTTTCAGTGAAGTCAATGCCTTATTGTTGATTGGAGCCTTGTGCTACAAGTCTAGCTTTGTTTCTTACCACTTCACCTTGTTCATTCAGTTTGTTTCTAAATACCCACTTGGTTCCAATGATGTTCTTATGTGCTGGTCTTAGCACTAAGTCCCATACATCATTTTTTTGAAACTGATTGAGTTCATCTTGCATTCCAACTATCCATCCATCATCAGTTAAGGCTTCATCAAAGTTCTTGGGTTCTATCATATATATTTGTCCTAATAAAGAATCACTTTGTTGAAAAGCTGATCTTGTCTTTCTTGGACTCTCTTTGTTTCCAAGAATGAGATCTTCTGGATGTGATGACTTATATTTAAATGTCCTTCTTGGAGCTTCAACATTATCTTGTATTTCTTCTTTTGAGATATCATCATGATCTTCAGATGCTTCTATTGGAGATGGTTCTTCAGAGACTTCTTCCAATTCCGCTTCTGAAGTTTCATTAGCTTCTGATATTTTCTCAGGTTCTGAATTGTTATAAAGATATGGAACACCTGCATAGCTATCATCTTGCTCTGACATTTTACTTGAGTGCAGAAGATGGTAAACACATCATATGCATCATCTTTCACTCTTAGAAATTACACCCAAGTCCATCTACTGTAATCATCAATAATGACAAGTCCATATTTCTTTCCATTGAATGAGGCTATACTTACCGGGCCAAACAAATCAATGTGAAGCAGTTCAAGGGGTCTTGAGGTAGAGACAATGTTTTTGGGTTTAAAAGAGGTTTTTGAAATCTTACCAATCTGACAAGGACCACACAGAGCATCTGAATTATAGTTGAGATTGGGTAGGCCTTTAACCAAACTTAGTTTGCTAAGCTTGGAGATTAATCTCTAGTTGGCATGTCCTAAGGGTTGGTGACAGACCCATTTCTCATCATTAACAGATAGAAGACATACTATCTTTTGCTCTGTGAGTTCTGACAGATTGATTTTATAAACATTGCCTTTCCTTAGGCCTCTGAACACTATAGACTCATCAGACTCTCTAATTACAGTACATGCATCTTTATTAAACTTAACAACAAATCCACTATTGTAGAATTGGCTAATGCTAAGTAGATTATGTTTGAGGCCATCAACTAACCAAACATCTTTAATAGAAAAAGAAGAATTACCAACTGTACCCGTACCAGTGATCTTCCCTTTTTGGTTTCCTCCAAATCCAACAGTTCCTCCCTCTTTCGGAGTCAGGGTTTGGAACATATGGTTGTCTCCTGTCATGTGGCGCGAGCAGCCACTGTCCAGGTACCAAGAATGCTGCTCTGGCCTTCTTTGAGTGCAGATCTGATACAAAGATAATCTCAGACCTATGTACCAATATTTTTATGGGTCCTCTTGAGTTAGTCCTTAATGCCTTAGGTTGTTTTTGTTTATAAGGCTTGTCAGAAGCTCTAGAGTTATTCAAGCCTTTTGAAAAACTTTTAGGCTTTGTATAGCTCTTAGACTTAGCTTTAGAATACACCAGAGTTGTCTTTGTTTTGACATTGGTATGAGGTTTGGAGATCTTAGGCTCTGAAGGATTCAGAGTCTGAGACTTCCTAGCCTCTGACACAATTATTTTTTTAGTGTCTGGTATAACTATGGCTTCTGATTGGCTTTTAAAAAATACAGCCTTAGGTTTTGAATTATTACTGTTAGAGGGTTTAGAAAAGAATGGATTATCTTTAGAATGTGAAAATAATGGATTATCTTTAACATGATATATTAAGGAAGCTATCTTACTTCTCTTCATGCCATTGATAAGAAATTCTTGCAGAGCAAATTCATGCTCTGGAGGAACCTTATTATCATAAACATAATGAGTTTCCATAAATGAGTTTCTAGTTTGTAGAGACTCATTTTCTTCAACTATTATGTTCATTTTCTCAGTCAGGTTATTGTAAGCCTTTTTCAAGACCATACATTCACCTGCCTTTTTAGTGAGCAATTTTATGGCATCTTTAAGAGAATCTACTAATTCAGTTCTAGACAGTTTAGCTATTACCTCTTCCTCATCTTCAGAGTCTGAACCAGCTTCAGAGTCTTCTCTGTCAGAGGTAGTTGCCATCAGTGCTAGATTTGCTTCCTCATCACCATCTGAATTTGAGTCTTTGTCAAGATCTTCCCATGTTGCCAAAAACCTCTTCTTGACTTTACTCTTATACCTTTCCTTGCTATAGCTTTGCTTTGATGGTCTACTTTTGTTCTCTGGACAATCAGCAATGAAATGACCAGGCTTGTTGCATTTGAAACACTTGCTTTGATCTTCCTTCTTGTCTTTAACAACACTAAGTCTCTTGGGAGATCCTCCAAACTTGCCTGCGTATTTCTTGCTTCATTTTGCCCATTGTGAAACCTATGCAGCCATCAGTACCATATCTTCTTCTTCATCAGACCCAACTTCTTGACCCTCTTCAGAGGCTTTATCTTCAGATTCTATTACCTTAGCTTTCAGAGCCTTTGACGAGCTCTTAGAGCTTAAGGCTATCCCTTTCATCTTCTTAGTTGATTCATCAGTCATTAACTCCATTTCATGACTTTTCGGTGAACTAACTAAGCTTTCAAGAGATACAATATCCAAATCCTTAGACTCTTGAAAAGCAGTCACCTTGGGTCTCCATTGTAGTGGTAAGCTTCTGAGTACCTTTCTCACATGATCAGCTTCAGTACAACTCTTGTCTAATATTTGAAGTCCAGAGACTAGAATTTGAAACCTTGAAAACATCGTCTCAATGTCCTCTCCATCCTTCATCTTAAACAACTCATACTGATGCACCAACAAGTTAGCCTTTGCCTCCTTAACTTGTTTGTTGCCCTCATACTTGGATTTTAAAGAATCCCAAATTGACTTTGCAGATCTTTTATCTCCAATTTTTAGGTACTCATCATGTGAGATGACATTTGTCATCATTCCTTTTACAGAATGATGCTTCTTGTACTCTAGCTTTTGAGTAGGTGTAAAGGCTTTCCTGTTCTGAGAACTAACTACTCCTTCTAAGTCCATATTTTCAAAGCTAACTCCATCTTCTACCAAGTCCCATAAATCACAATCAATACCCATGATGTGACTATACATCTTGGTTTTCCAGAAAGGGTAACCAGTCTCAGTTCCATTGAAGAAAGGAACCTTATCAGATGACTTCATATCACGGGAGTTTGAGTCATAGTCGAAATGAACCTCACTGTTGTTCTTCTCAAGACATGTTTTTCCTCCTGGATCTTTACTGTTTCACTATTAGGTGAGTTAGGCAACAACCCAGCTCCTGATACCAATTGAAGGTAGAAAAACACAAGAAGGGGGGTTGAATTGTGTTTTGAGAATTAAAACTTTTTCGTAACTTATGAACGTTTGCAGCGGATATAAAAACAAAATTAAAGAAGGGTGCTGAGAGAGAGAAAGAAAGACACTGAATTTATCCTGGTTCCCCTCACAAATTGAGAGTACGTCCAGTCCCCTTGTTACTAACAAAAGGTTTTCACTATAATCTTCACAAGATTACAATTTGCTCAAGCACACTTGCAAGAGACTTCTCAGGTGCTCAAGTTTCACTAAACAAGGGACTTCACAAACAATCTTAAAATCTAAGAATGATTGTTAATGGACACTTGATATACTATCAAAGGTGTTTACAAAATACAACGCAAATTGCTTTAAGACTTGAATGACAGATTTGAACAAATAATGTTAGAATGTTTCAGAGCCTTAAACGCAGTAATGGAAAACATTAGTCATTTCTTCAATTTGAGTCTTCTATTTATACTTGAAGGAAGATGATGACCGTTGTAGAGAGATAAGGTGCCAGCTGGAATTTGCTCGTACAATTGCTAGGTGTAGATTTCCTTCTTTAGTAAAGAAATCCAATTCCACTACCTTGCAATTTAAATTATCACTCATCCATTTTGAGTAATAATAGTACGATCCTCAAATGCGCTCCACTTATGGATAAGATTAACGTTGTACCAACTTTTTTCCAACATAGGGGGCCTTGGCCCCCAGAGGCACGTGCCGTTGGTGGACCTCGTAAGGCGGACGAGCATTGCGGGACACCTTGAAACACAATTCCTATTGAGCGGCGGGTAGAATCCTTTGCAGATGAATTATATACGCGACAGGGTATTGTAAGTGGCAGAGTGGCCTTGCTGCCACGATCCACTGAGATTCAGCCCTTGTCGCTTCGATTCGTCCCTCCCCACACAAACATAGCCTAACATACACGAAAGCTCATGGTTTGAAATGCAAAAAATTTCTGCCCAAGCTATGTCCACTAACGTGCAACCCATCGGTACTTCCAAGGCACTTGCAGTTTCCTCTCACGGGCTCAACTACAATGTGTTTATCGGCACAAGAGTGAAAAGAAGACCAATAAAATTCCATGCGTAGGCCAATTTTGCAATTGGCACCGTCTCCCGACGCGTTAAGCCAGTGGCAAGGCGCGCGGGGGTCAAAAAATCAAAGGGCTCCGAAAAGCACACAAAGGTGTCACGCAACCTCCATGTATCGTGGCAGGGGAGTTTGCATAAAAGGCAAAGAAAATTTCATGCGTTGGCCAATTTTGCCCAAGGTACCGCGTTAAGCCCGTGGCACGGCGTACGGGGGTCGAAAAAATCAAAGTGCTCCGAAAAGCACACGGAGGCGTCACACAACCTCCATGTATCGTGGCAAGAGCGTGTGCAAAGAAGGCCAAGAAAATTCCATGCATAGGCCAATTTTGCCCAAGGCACCGTATCTTGACGCGTTAAGCCTGTGGCACGGCGCGCGGAGGTCGAAAAAATCTGTTAGTGTTTTCAACCTGCAAGGTTGAGTTTATTTTAGGGTTGGCTTCATTTGTTAAAATAAGCCTTTGGTCCAGATGTGGTGACTGATGTGCACACATGTGGTACCTGAACTGAATACCTTATATTTGCGTGTGATCTTTGAAAAAGATTTAAACTTATCCACACTACCTTGCGCGCCAAGGAACGAGCTGAAAGATTGAAGAAGATTCAGAAAAGATTTAAAAGCTGGTTTGTTATTAGAAGATTGAAAAATATTCAAAAAGATTTAAAACAAAACATATCTTTTAATTTAAAGATCATATCTTTTATTAAAAGATTAAGTTTGTTTTTTTAAATACAACAAACAGCTACCAGATCTCGTTCTATATAAAGGAGTGCTGAAGACATGTTTCATTCACTGAAATCAATATTCATAAATCTAGTCTTTAGGATTTCAAGTCTTTGTCCCTAGGTGTTCTTGTTTCGTTTGAAACTTGAATTAGGGTTATATTTAGCTCTTAAGCTTTTAAGCATAGAGCTGTTCTTTTCTTGGTTCTAGTTTGAAACAAGAATTGAACTTTGAATCACCCAAAGCTTTGAAGCACGAGTTGGTTCTTTAGTTGAGGAGCTTATCTCCTTAATTGAGTTTGTCAAAACCCTTGTGGTATAGCAAGATTCTTGTGGGAACAAGATTGTACAATTCCTTGTGGTGGCAAGGTACTTGCGGGAGCAAGACTAAAATCCCTTGTGGTGGAGCAAGGTCCTTGCAGGAGCAAGGTGGATAGGCTGGGAATTGACTGGGGGAGGTCATATCTTGTGGTAGAGCAAGGTAGAGTTACACAAGGTAGTTGCTAAGCGAGAGTTTGTAAACGGGGAGTTTAAGCTTTGAATTAGGGCTATCATAGTGGATTCATTCCTGGATTAGTATCCCCCAGACGTAAGTGAGTTGCACTGAACTGGGTTAACAAACTCATTGTGTTCTTTATCTTCTGCACTTTATTTTCCTTGTTCATCAAGTTATCGCATGTTTATGATGTTGGCACATTTGGCAACACATCGTATATCTAAACCCTAACGTGCACCACATCACGCTGCACATATGTAACTTGTTACCGGAATTTCAATTGGCATCAGAGCAGGCACCCTGTTCTGTTTTAGGGTGAGCTCCAGGAAAGATACTTTTTGGAAACATGGACAAGGACGAAACTTTGGTCAGCAAACCACCTCTTCTTGATGGGACAAACTATGATTATTGAAAATCACGCATGACTGCCTTCTTAAAATCCATTGATAGTAGAACTTGGAAAGCAGTGCTAAGAGGTTGGGAACATCCCAAAGTCAAGGATGCTAATGGAGCTGACACAGAAGAACTCAAGCCAGAAGAAGATTGGACTCCAGTAGAAGATACACTAGCTCTTGGCAACAATAAAGCTTTAAATGCATTATTCAATGGAGTTGACAAAAACATGTTCAGATTCATCAAACAATGCACAGTTGCCAAAGATGCTTGGGAAATACTCAAGACAACCCATGAAGGAACCTCCAAGGTAAAAAGTTCAAGACTTCAACTTCTCCACTCAAAATTTGAGAATCTCGGAATGAAAGAAGAAGAGACTATATATGACTTTCATATGAGTATTCTTGACCTAGCAAACTCCTTTGATTCCCTGGGAGAAAGGCTATCTGATGAGAAGTTGGTAAGAAAAATTCTCAGATCATTACCAAAGAGGTTTGATATGAAGGTCACAACTATTGAAGAAGCTCAAAATATTGCAAGCATGAGAGTAGAAGAGGTAGTGGGCTCTCTATAAACCTTTGAGATGAACTTCAGTGAAAAAGTTGAAAAGAAAGAAAAAAACATAGCCTTTACCTCCAACATTGACAGTGAAGAAGCTGATGATGACCTTGACACCAGAGGAGATCTCTCAGATGAAGTAGTATTGCTTGGAAATCAGTTCAACAAAATACTAAAAAGAGTAGACAGAAGATCAAGGAGGAATGTGGAGCACATCCAACCCAACATCAGCATACAAGGAAACACCTCAGCAAAACCCTTGACAAAAAAAGAAAAGGGCGTTCGATGTTTTGAATGTGAGGGTTATGGACATATAAGAACTGAATGTGCCACATTTTTAAAGAAACTGAAAAAGGGTCTAGCAATATCTTGGTCAGATGGAGAGAACTCTGACAATGAGTCAGAAGATATGGCTGCAAATCATGTAAGGATAACAACTGATGCAAGTTCTTCTGACAACGATTCTTCTGATGATGAACTCACTTATAAAGAAGTAGTCTCCATGAACAATGACTTGTACCTCAAAAGTGAGGAATTGTGCAGAACTTTGGTGGAACAAAATTACAATGTCATAAGACTAAAGCGTGAAAAGCAGGAGCTACAAGAGAAGATAATTATTCTTCAAGAAGAAATCAAGCGACTTTCACTCAATCATGACACTGAGAAGATGTTGCCACATCCTACACCACATCAGAGACACTCACACAAGAAGAAATCTACTACCATAAAGTGTCACTAATGTGGAAAACGTGGTCATAAAAAATCCTCATGCTACAAGCTTATCATACAAAGGCCAAGAAAGAATGGAAGACAAGAATCCAAGAAGCTGCTCACATAGCTCATACATCCCTCAGAGCCTCATCAAGAAAAGATTGGTACTTTGACAGTGGTTGTTCCAGGCATATGACAGGAATGGAAAACTATCTGAAAGACATCAAAACATATACCACCAGCTATGTGACCTTTGGTGATGGAGCTAAAGGGAAGATCAAAGGAATTGGGAGACTTCACAATAATGGTTTACAAAACCTTGATGATTTTTTGCTTGTGAAAGGGTTAAAGGCAAACTTGATCAGCATAAGTCAACTCTGTGACCAAGGACTAAAAGTTCACTTCACAAAGAATGAATGCCTTGTAACCACTAACAAACGAGAGCTGCTCATGAAAGGAGAAAGATCAAAAGACAACTGCTACTTGTGGATTCCTTCAGAAACAGCTCATTCCACAACATGCCTTATGGGTCAAAAGGATGAAGCAAAACTATGGCACCAAAAGCTTGGGCACTTGCACTTAAGAGGTATGATGAAAATCATCTCCAAAGAAGCCATCAGAGGACTACCAAAGCTTGTCATTGAAGAAAAGGATATCTGTGGAGAATGTCAGTTAGGCAAGCAGATCAAGATGTCACACCCAATGTTGCCACATCAGGGAACATCTAGAGTGTTAGAACTTCTCTACATGGACTTAATGGGACCCATGCAAGTTGAAAGTCTTGGAGGAAGTAGGTATGCCTTTGTTGTTGTGGATGATTTTTCAAGATACACCTGGATAAACTTCCTCAAATAAAAATCAGACACATTTGAAGAGTTCAAAGATCTGTGCACAAGACTTCAAAGGGAGAAAGACAGCCCAATCATCAGAATTAGAAGTGATCATGGCAAGGAATTTCAGAACTCAAGGTTTGCAGAATTTTGCTCAACAGAAGGAATAGCACATGAGTTCTCCTCTCCAATCACACCACAACAAAATGGGGTTGTTGAAAGGAAGAACAGAACCATACAAGAAGCAGTAAAGGTTATGATACATGCAAAGAAACTACCTTACTACTTCTGGGCAGAGGCAATGAATACAACATGCTATGTTCATAATCGTGTTACACTAAGAGCAGGCACCTCTACCACTCTGTATGAGATCTGGAAAGGAAGAAGACCCAGTGTCAAACACTTCCATGTCTTTGGAAGCAAATGCTACATCTTGGCTGATAGAGAACAAAGGAGAAAGCTAGATCCCAAAAGTGATGAAGGGATTTTTCTTGGCTACTCTACAAACAGCAGAGCCTACAGAGTCTTCAACAACAGGACCAGAACAATGATGGAATCAATCAATATTGTTGTCAATGACTACCCTGATGAAAAAGTGCATGATGATGTACCAGATGTGGGCACGTCAGACCCCCTACCTGAAGAATCTGAAGGTGAAGAAAATTCTGAGAAAGCAGATCAAGAACCAGATCAAGGTCAAACAAGCAAAGGTCCTTCCATCAGAATCCAGAAGAATCATCCTAAAGAACTCATCATAAGAAATCCAGAACTACCAGTCGTGACTAGGTCAAGGGAAGTAATCTCCAATGCTTGCTTCGTATCCACCATAGAACCAAAGAATGTTAAGGAGGCCTTGACAGATGATTGTTGGATTAATGCAATGCAAGAAGAATTGAACGAGTTCAAGAGGAATGAGGTGTGGGACTTAGTTCCAAGACCTGATGGGGTCAACATCATATTCACCAAGTGGGTGTATAGAAACAAGTCTGATGAAAATGGTGTTATCACAAGGAACAAGGCCAGACTTGTAGCACAAGGATACTCTCAGATTGAAGGCGTAGACTTTGATGAAACCTTTGCTCCAGTAGCACGTCTAGAGTCTATAAGGTTACTTCTAGGAGTGGCAAGAATTTTGAAGTTCAAGCTTTTTCAAATGGATGTGAAGAGTGCCTTCCTCAATGGGTACTTAAATGAAGAAGTATATGTAGCACAGCCAAAGGGATTTATTGATCCTAATCTCCCAGATCATGTCTACAAATTGAAGAAAGTTTTGTATGGGTTGAAGCAAGCTCCTAGGGCTTGGTATGACAGGTTAACCATGTTCCTTCTACAGCAAGGGTACAAAAAGGGTAAAACAGACAAGACCTTGTTTGTGAGACAAGAAAAAGGAAAGCTCATGATAGCACAAATCTATGTAGATGATATTGTGTTTGGAGGCATGACAGATGCTTTGGTGAAACAATTTGTGCATCAAATGCAATCTAAATTTGAGATGAGCCTTGTAGGTGAATTAACCTATTTTCTTGGCCTACAAGTAAAGCAAATGGAGGACACAATATTCATCTCTCAAAGAAAATATGCCAAGAATATTGTGAAGAAGTTTGGAATGGAGAATGCAACACACAAGAGAACTCCTGCAGCAACTCATATCAAACTTACCAAGGATGAGAAAGGTGTCAGTGTAAAGCCTATACAGAAGCATCATTGGCAGTCTACTTTACCTCACAACAAGTAGGCCTGATATCTCCTTTGCAGTTGGTGTATGTGCTAGATACCAAGCTGAATCCAAGATGATTCATATCACACAAGTCAAGAGAATTCTGAAGTATGTGAATGGCACAAGTGACTATGGAATCATGTACTCTCAAGGTGAAGACTCAAGGTTGACAGGGTTTTGTGATGCTGACTGGGAAGGCAGTGCAGATGATAGAAAGAGTACCTCAGGTGGATGTTTCTTTCTAGGCAACAACCTAATTTCATGGTTCAGCAAGAAATAAAATTGTGTAGCTCTTTCGACAGCAGAAGCTGAGTACATCGCAGCAGGAAGCAGTTGTTCTCAATTGCTTTTGATGAAGCAGATGCTAAGTGAATACAATGTGGAGCAAGATGTGCTCACATTATACTGTGACAATATGAGTGCTATAAATATTTCCAAGAATCCTATCCAACACAGTAGGACCAAGCACATTGATATTCGTCACCATTTAACAGGGATCTAGTTGAAGACAAGGTCGTGACCTTAGAGCATGTAGCCACAGACAATCAACTGGCTGACATTTTTACAAAGGCTTTGGATGCAAATAAGTTCGAGACATTAAGAGGCAAACTTGGTATTTGCCTTCTTGATGAACAATAGCAATCTTGCTATTAAAGCGTGCAACGGAAACCTGCCTACAACTTCCGTTTACTTATGCACGCTATCCAAAGGCAGTCATCACAGGTTTTTATCAACAAAATATATCAAGACTATTCCACCTTTCACACTGTGATGAAGAACTATGAAGAAGATCCTGATGTAGAGCTCAATGTGGTCCACGTTGGAGTCTCTGAGAAGAAGAAGCCTTATCTGGAGCTAAAGACTACAAATCATGCTATCTGTAAGAGCATTACCGAAGGCAAGGTCAAAGTATGACCTTTTTGATATAGAAGGAGTAGATTATGTGCAATACAACTCAAAAGCATTTAAATTTGTAAGCATAGGGCATAATGATAATCATAATCATAACAATATGGATGATTCATTGTGCTTAGTCATGATCATCGAAATATGGATGACTTTTATGCTTAGGATCACAGTCATAGAAATATGGGTGATTCACGTCACAGTCATAGCAATATGGGTGACTTAGTTACAATCATAGAAATATGGGTAACTTGTACTTGCTTAACTATGAAAGCACATACAACAACCATGAAGAATGAAGACTACAAGACTATGGATTGCTGGACTATATGGATTCTGTGAAGACAACTACTGAAGAAATTGAAGACTACTGAAGCATCACTTTTTAAAGACCTTGGTCATGTGATGATGCTTAGATCATTTGTCAAAGATCCATCTACTCTGTATATTGCATATTTGATGACCCCAGTACTATTTAATTACTCTTTCTGATCTTAAACTTTTTGTCAACATTATGGCTAAAAAGGGGGAGAAAAGATAAGTAGTATATCCAGGGGGAGTGATAGGAAAGGTAGTGCAATATGTTTACTCTGGTACATGATGTGATACCAGATGTGTGCACATCGTTGAAGACAGATTGTGCTTGTATTTCTGCACATATTTTTGAAGACTTTGAAGAACCAGACGAATGAAGACTGATCCTTTGAAGACTGATGAAGATGGGGCTTGAATTTAGGGGGATTAAAGATTTTACTGAAGCTGCTGAAGACACTTCCCCTCTTTACTGTGTGCATGATTCATCACCATGCTGGTATGTTGGGAGTTCTATTCTCTCAAAAGATTGAGGCAAGATTCCGCTGCTGCAACGCCTCTGATGTTCTAATGATTCTCTCCAAAGTCTAGTGGCTGACTCCAAAGGTTATTTTAGCCACAATTTTCCAAAGGGGGAGATTGTTAGTGTTTTCAACCTGCAAGGTTGAGTTTATTTTAGGGTTGGCTTCATTTGTTAAAATAAGCCTTTGGTCCAGATATGGTGACTGATGTGCACACATGTGGTACCTGAACTGAATACCTTATAAACGCGCTTTCAAATATTTGCGTGTGATCTTTGAAAAAGATTTAAACTTATCCAAGCTAGCTTGCGCGCCAAGGAACGAGCTGAAAGATTGAAGAAGATTCAGAAAAGATTTAAAAGCTGGTTTGTTATTAGAAGATTGAAAAAGATTCAAAAAGATTTAAAACAAAACATATCTTTTAATTTAAAGATCATATCTTTTATTAAAAGATTAAGTTTGTTTTTTTAAATACAACAAACAGCTACCAGATCTCGTTCTATATAAAGGAGTGCTGAATGTTGGAACAAAGTGGGTCTGACACAAGTCTCTTAATTGTTAAGAAGTTTTGATGATAACAAGGTATTAAAATTGCAATTGGTAGTACTAATGATTGTTCTAAGTGTGCATGATTAAGCATCAAAATTGTTAAGATGCACCCAGAACAAATGCAGAGAAGCCATGCTAAGAAGCTCTGAAAGAACATAGCTGCTCGTCAGAAGCTTAAAAATCAAGTGCTGAAGTTGATGGTTCTGAGTCTCAAAAAGCAAGGCTCTGAGAAGCTCATGTGCTGAAGATCGTCAGAAGCAACAACAACAGACTTAGATACAAATGGAATGTTACGTCACTCAAGAACTGACATGATCAGCGCCTATGATTGAAGAATGTTCTACATCAAGGCTCCGTCATATCCACAGGAAGGAATATTCGTTTTGTACAACGTTAACCTTATCCATATGTGGAGCGTATTGAGAATTGTACTATCGTACTATTATTACTCAAAATGGTTGAGTGATAATTCAAATAGCAAGGTAGTGGAATTGGATTTCTTTACCAAAGATGGAAGCTTACAGCTAGCGCTATTGTACGATCATTCCAGCTGGCACCTTATCTCTGCAAACGGCTACATCAATTCTTCAAGTATAAATAGAAGCTTTCTCTTGAAGAACTGACTACTGTTCGTTAACGACAAGAAGGCTCTGAAAATATTTTGACAACATTTGTTCTATCTGTCATTCAAAGTCTTTTAGCAATTGTGTTGTATTTTGTAAACACCTCTGATAGTATATCAAGTGTTCCCTAAACATTCATTCTTATTCTTAAGTTTGTTTGAGAAGTCTCTTGTTAGTTGTAACTTGAGCACCTGAGAAGTCTCTTGCTATTGTGCTTGAGCATTTGTAATCTTGTGAGATTATAGTGAAAAGCTCTTGATAAGGATCAAGGGGACTGGACGTACTCTCTATTGTGAGGGGAACCAGGATAAATCTTTGTGTCTCTTTATTTCGTTTTCAGCACCTGTCATCACTTTGGTTTTATCCGCTGCTTTAATTGTGTTTAACTAGAAAAAGTTTTAAGTTCCTAAAACACAATTCAACCCCCCCTTCTTGTGTTTTTCCACCACCTTCAATTGGTATCAGGAGCTAGGTCTGTGCCTAACTCACCTAACAAGTGATACAGTAAAAGATCCTGTGGAAAAACATGACTGACGCTGGTGATGGCTCTGCTAGGAAGAACAATGAGATTCCGTTCGATTATGACTCCAATGCTCGTGATAGGAGATCATCTGATAAGGTTCCGTTTTTTAATGGAACAGAGACAGCATATCCCTTCTGGAAGACCAAAATGTATAGTCACATTGTTGGCATAGACTGTGACTTATGGGATTTGGTTGAAGAGGGTGTTAACTTTGAAAACATGGACAAAGAAGGTGTTGTGAGCTATCAGAATAGAAAGTCATTCACACCTACACAAAAGCTTGACTACAAGAAACATCACTCAGTTAAAGGAATGATGACAAATGCTATTTCTCATGATGAGTACCTGAAGATTGGAGACAAGAGGACAGCTAAATCTATTTGGGAGTCCTTAAGATCCAAATACGAAGGTAACAAGCAGGTTAAAGAGGCTAAGGCTAACCTGTTGGTGCATCAGTATGAGTTATTTAAGATGAATGAAGGAGAAGATATTGAAGCTATGTTCTCAAGGTTTCAAATATTGGTCTCTGGACTTCAAGTCTTAGATAAAAGTTATACTGAAGCAGATCATGTGAGAAAAGTGTTGAGAAGTCTACCATCCAAGTGGAGACCCAAAGTTACTGCATTTCAAGAAGCCAAGGACTTGGATACTGTGACCCTTGAAAGCTTGATAAGTTCATTGAAGAGTCATGAGATGGAACTAATGACTGATGAATCTACCAAGAAGATGAAAGGGATAGCCCTAAGCTCTAAGAGTTCCTCAAAGGCTCTGAAAGCTAAGGTAATAGAATCTGAAGACGAGGCTTCTGAAGATGGTCAGGACGTGGGGTCTGAAGATGAGGAAGAAATGGTGCTGATGGCTGCCAAGGTTTCTCAGTGGGCAAAAAGAAGCAAGAAGTTTGCAGGCAGGTTTGGTGGATCTTCCAAAAGAACTGGTGCTTCTAAAGAAAAGAAGGAAGATCAAAGCAAATGTTTTAAATGCAACAAACCTGGCCATTTCATTGCTTATTGTCCAGAAAACAAAGGCAGATCATCCAAACAAAGTTCTAGCAAGGATAAATACAAGAATAGAGTCAAGAAAAGCTTGCTAGCAACTTGGGAAGATCTGGACAAAGACTCAGACTCAGATGCTGATGAGGAAGCTAACCTAGCATTGATGGCAACCACTTCTGACAGAGAAGAGTCTGAAGCTGATTCAGAATCTGATGATGAAGAAGAGGTAATTGCTAAACTCTCTAGAACTGAGCTAGTTGACTCTCTTAAGGATGCCTTAAAAATGCTTACAAAAAAGGTAGGTGAATGTAAAGTCTTGAAAAAGGCTTACAATAACCTAATTGATAAAACAAAAGAGTTGACTGAAGAAAATGAGTCTCTAGAAAGTAGAAACGCATTTTTTGAAGCCAACTATATTTATAATGATAAAGTTCCTCCAGAGCATGAATTTGCTCTGCAAGAACTTCTTATAAATGGCATGAAGAGAAGTCAAATAGCTTCCTTAATTTATCATGTTAGCAGAAATAGAGGTGAAGGTCTTGGATTCTCGCGTTTTAAAGAAAATCCATTATTTTCTAAAACCTCTAGAAAGAAAAAGACAAAACCTAAGACTGTTTTTGTAAGAAGTCAATCAGAAGCCAAAGGTAGACCAAGTTCTGAAAAGACAAAGTCTTCAGAGGCTAAGAAATCTCAGACCCTGAATCCTTCAGAGTCTAAGACTTTCAGACCTCAGGGAAATGTCAGAACTAAGGTATACTCTAAAGCTAAGTCTAAGAGTTATGAAAAGCCAAAATCTTTTTCAAATGGCTTTAGTGACTCTAGAGCTTCTGTTCGGAGACACAAACAAAAACAACCTAAGGTGTCTAGGACTAACACAAAAGGACCCATAAAAATATGGGTACCAAAGTCTGAGATAATGTTTGTTTCAGATGTGCGTACAAAGAAGGCAAGAGCAACCTTCATGGTACCTGGACAGTGGCTGCTCACGACATATGACAGGAGAGAAGCATATGTTCCAAACCCTAACTCTGAAAGAGGGAGGTACTGTGGGGTTTGGAGGAAAGCAAAAAGGGAAGATCATTGGGACAGGTACAGTTGGTAATTCTTCTTTATCTATTAATAATGTTTGGCTTGTAGAAGGCCTTAAACACAATCTACTAAGCATTAGTCAATTTTGTGATAGTGGATTTGTAGTAAAATTTGACAAAAATGCATGTACAGTAATCAGAGAGTCTGATAAGTCTATAGTATTCAAAGGCTTAAGGAAGGGAAATGTATATAAGGTCAATTTGTCAGAACTCACAGATCAGAAGATAGTGTGTTTACTATCTCTGAATGATGAGAAATGGGTCTGGCACCAACGCTTAGGACATGCTAATTGGAGATTAATCTCCAAGCTCAGCAAACTAAGCTTGGTGAAAGGCCTACCTAATCTCAACTATCAGTCAGATGATCTGTGTGGTCCCTGTCAAATTGGGAAGATCTCTAAGACTTCTTTTAAACCTAAAAACATTGTCTCAACCTCAAGGCCTCTTGAATTGCTTCACATTGATTTATTTGGACCTGTTAGCACAGCCTCAATCAATGGGAAGAAATATGGACTTGTTATAGTTGATGATTACAGTAGATGGACTTGGGTCAAATTTTTGAGAGTAAAAGATGATGCATATGATGTATTCAGCATCTTCTGCACTCAAGTGCAAAGTGAAAAGAGTCTTAAGATCCTAAAGATCAGAAGTGATCATGGGGGTGAGTTTAAAAACGAACCCTTTGCAACTTTTTGTGAAGACCATGGAATTATCCATGAGTTCTCTGCTCCTAGAACACCACAACAAAATGGTGTTGTAGAGAGAAAGAACAGGTCTTTACAAGAGATGGCAAGAACCATGATGCATGAGACTAAACTTGCTAAGCACTTCTGGGCAGAAGCTGTGAATACAGCTTGCTATATTCAAAATAGGATCTATATAAGACCTATTGTGAATAAAACAACATATGAACTCTTCAAAGGAAGAAAACCAAACATCTCTTACTTTCATCAGTTTGGATGTACTTGTTACATTCTAAACAACAAGGCCTACAAAAGAAAATTTGATGCCAAAGCTTGTAAGGGAATCTTTATAGGTTACTCTGAACGCTCAAAGGCATACAGAGTGTATAATTCTGAAACTAATACAGTGGAAGAATCTATACATGTAAGGTTTGATGATAAAGAGCCTGACAGTAAAATGTCAGAGCAAGATGATAGCTATGCAGGTATTCCTTACAACCCATCAGAATCTGAGAAAACATCAGAAGCTGTAGAATCTTCAGAAGCTGAAGTGATTGAAGCTCAAAACGAAGCATCTCAACCTGAAGCATCTGAAGATCATGATGATAACTCAGAAGATGAAATAGAAAACAATGCTGAAGCCCCAAAGAGAAAGTTCAAATACAAATCATCACATCCTGAAGATCTTATTCTTGGAAACAAAGAGAGTCCAAGGAAAACAAGATCAGCCTATCAACAGAATGATTCTCTTCTAGGACTTATATCCTTAATTGAACCAAAGAACGTTGATGAAGCCCTATCTGATGATGGATGGATAGTTGCTATGCAAGATGAACTGAATCAATTTCAAAGAAATGATGTATGGGATTTAGTGCCAAGACCAGCACATAAGAACATCATTGGAACTAAGTGGGTATTCAGGAACAAGCTGAATGAACAAGGTGAGGTTGTCAGAAACAAAGCTAGACTTGTAGCACAAGGTTACAGTCAGCAAGAAGGTATTGATTTCACAGAAACTTTTGCTCCAGTAGCAAGACTAGAAGCTATCAGGTTACTTCTTTCCTACGCTGTTAATAATGGAATCACTTTATATCAAATGGATGTTAAAAGTGCATTTCTAAATGGTGTTATAGCTGAAGAAGTGTATGTCAAACAACCACCAGGATTTGAAGATTTAAAAAATCCTGAACATGTTTTTAAACTTAAGAAATCACTCTATGGTCTTAAGCAAGCTCCAAGAGCTTGGTATGAGAGACTGAGTAATTTTCTTCTAGAAAATGGTTTTCAAAAAGGACAAATTGACAATACACTCTTCAGGAAGACCATTAAGAAAGACATATTGATCATTCAAATTTATGTTGATGATATAATATTTGGTTCTACTAATGCTTCTATGTGCAAGAATTTCTCCAAGCTTATGCAGGAAGAGTTTGAAATGAGCATGATGGGTGAACTAAAGTTCTTCCTTGGGATTCAAATTAATCAAGGAAAGGATGGTACTTACATTCATCAAAGCAAGTATACAAGAGATCTTCTGAAGAAGTTCAATCTTGAAGACTGTAAGACAATGTCCACTCCTATGCACCCAACAAGCAGCTTAAGCAAGGAAGAAATTGGAAGCAAAGTAGATCAGAAGCTATATAGAGGTATGATTGGTTCTTTGCTCTATCTAACAGCTTCTAGACCAGATATTTTATACAGTGTTTGTCTATGTGCAAGATTTCAATCAGATCCTAGAGAACCTCATTTAACTGCTGTTAAGAGGATCTTTAGATATCTGAAAGGAACTATTAATCTAGGACTTCTTTATAAAAAATCCCTAGATAGTAAGCTAGTTGGATTCTGTGATGCTGACTATGCTGGAGACAAGATTGAGAGAAAGTCCACTAGTGGAAATTGCCAATTTATTGGTGAGAATCTCATATCTTGGGCGAGTAAGAGACAAGCAACTATTGCTTTGTCTACAGCTGAAGCAGAATACATCTCAGCTGCTAAATGTTGCACACAGCTTCTCTGGATGAAATATCAGCTTGAAGATTACAATATAACTGAAAACAGTATTCCACTCTTTTGTGATAATACTGCTGCTATTCATCTATCTAAAAATCCGATTTTGCATTCTAGAGCTAAGCATATTGAAATAAAACATCATTTTATTAGAGATCATGTTCAGAAAGGTACAATAAATATTCAATTCATTGATACTGATCATCAATGGGCTGATATATTTACTAAACCTTTAGCTATTGAAAGGTTTGATTTTATCAAAAAGAATCTGAACATGCATTTTATCTCTGAAGAAAACTAGCTCTTGAAAATGTAAAATAGAATTAGAGTCTGAAAAAAAATTTCAGAGTCTCTAATTTTTCAGAACCTCTTTTAAGACGTTCTGAAGAAATATGGGGTCTGAAGTTCAACAGGCTCTGATGAGGATTAGATACTGATAAAGCAGATTCTGAACTAGGACAACGAAACGTTTTGTACTACTTAGTGTAAAACAGTTGTCTTACGCGTGTCAGTTTATTGTACTATCCTCTTGCACGTGTCTACGATCTGATTGGATGGAGAACAGTTAATGATGACCCTCTCAGTTTTCAAACAATTAAATATTATTTTATAACGGTTCGCGCTCCCTCCTTGTGTGTTAAGTTTGCTGTGTACTTGCCTATTTGCTATATATAGTCACTTCACTCACTTATCACAACTTTTACACAATCACTTCCCACACAAACCCTAAAACTCAGAATCTTCATCGTTCTTTCTCCCTACTTCAAAATCAACTACAATGGCATCATCATCTTCACAACAGATTGTTCAAGGTTCTTACAATCCTGTTCTTCCTCCTATGTTGAACTTCGCTTCTAAGGAATCGTTCTCTGAACCTCCAAACACCAACAACTGTGGAATGGCCGGAATGGAGTTTATTACTGAGAAGTTTGTGGATTTCGATAGTCTTAAAGCAAATGGGATAGACATTCAAGACTTGTTCTTTGATCAACAATGGGAGAACTACTTCAACATGCTGAACGGGTTCGTCTATTTTGATATTGTCAAGAACTTCTGGAACAAAGCATATGTGTTCGACAACTTTGATGCTGAGAATGAAGTAAGATTATTGGTTGAGAAGAAACCCAGTCTCAAAGGAAAATCAAGAGAACAATTGGGTCTGAGGCCCTTCAGAGGCAAAGAGATTAGGTCCAATTTATTGGGAATGTCTGTGGTAATCAAACAGGAGCATATTGCTAAGATGCTTGGTTTGGATAACAAAGGTCTTGATATCAATGAGTACAAAGGAACAACTAAGTATACAAGTGCTATTCACAGAGACTTGTTTCCTTCTGGTACTTCTGTCAAAGAATTTGGGAAGGCTAAGTTTATGCATGAGAGCTTCAACATTGCATTCAGAGTCTTCATCAATTCCTTCGTCACAAGAGAAGGTGGAAAGGATTCCATCTCTGTGCCTCACAAGCACTTCTTATGGTTCATGCACAAGAGGATGAAGATTAACCTGGCTAAGCTGTTATTTGATCATCTCTGCTTCTGCATCAAGGAAAATCACAACAAAGCCAAGGCAATCATTCATCATCCAAGATTGATTTCAGAACTTATTAGACAGACAAGGCTCATTGAAATTTTAAGAGCTCATGAGAAGCTAAGAGTTTTTAATACTGCTAAGCTGGACGCTTCTATTCTGGTAAATATGAAGCTGAAGACCAAGGAAGAGATCCTGAGGGTTAAGGATCCTCTTAAAGAAGTTTATGAAACCTATCTCTGGTGCAATGGTTTCCCAACCATTTCTGAAGCTGACAATGATGAGGTTATCAAGAACTTCTTGCAGATGGTATACATTGATACTGGTGTAAGAATCCCTAGGGAAATGGTTGCTGGATCTCCCTGGGATATCTACAAGTCCTCCAAGGAAGTTACAAGGAATAGGAGGAAGCCTATCACCATTGAAGATGATATTGTTGAACCTTCTGAGGAGAAGGACAGTATTGATGATATGGTTGATGATGAAGAAGCTAGCAAGGCTGCTGAGGAACAAGGAGATGTGTCTCAAAGGGTTGAAGCTGAAACCGTTGAAGCTCAAGAGACTACTCCTGAAAGAAGGACCAAGAAGAGACATGACAGAGATCCTTCTGATGCTGAAGAGCAAGCTCAGGCTCAACCATCTAAGAAGATCAAGTCTCGTGCTCCAAAGCACAAAGGTAAGACTTCGAAGCCTACTATTAAGAGTAGTACTGATGCTCAAGGTTTACCACCTCAGACCTCTTCCCTTCCTCAAACACAAACTATCCCTGTTCAACCTACCCAACCTGAACAACCAGATGAAACCATCAAACCTATAACCATGATGTTGCCTAATTCAACAATCAAAACCTGTTTGATTTCATCCAACTCATCATCATCATCCTCAACAAATTCTGACTCTTCTGCTACTGAATCCGATGTAGGTAGTGATCCTGAAGGTTATGTCACACGTAAGCTTCAGAAGCACCGAAAGAAACCTATAAGCAAACCTAAAGTCAGAACCTCTCACCAACCCTCTTCTGAACCTTTGAACTTGACCAAAGAATACAATGAAGAGAACCCCCTCTTAGATCTGTTAGTATCACATGCTTCAGGTGATGCTTTTACCTCCTCCGCCTTAAACACACCTGTTGTATCTCCTTCTAATTTTGCTTATCCCATTTCTGAACATTTAAACACCCCTGTTCATAACTCACCAACTGATAATATCATTGCTGATGAACCACCTGCTGAACCTATCACTTCTGAACCTCCTTCATCTACTCCTTTACCATCTGATATTCCTTCCTCTTCACACTCTGACCAAGTTATTCCTTCCATCCCTTCTGATCAAAATATCGAGGACCTTAATGTCATTCCTATTTATCAAGGTCCCTCTTTCTACCCAAACACATCCTTTTCTATCTATTTCCCTCTTTATGAGGAGCTTCTAAAAGAAAGGATCAATGTTAATGATGATTTTATCCCTCCCAACCTCAGCAGAATCAGAATCATTAACCTCAAAAGAAAACAACCTGAACCTGCTATTCCCTTCAACCAAACCCTACCTTTCTTCAACTCTCTTCATGAACCCAACCTTGAGCTTCTAAGTACTGCTATTAATTCTAGTCTCAAGAGGTTTAAGTGCTTAGATGAAGAGCAGCTGATTTTCCCGTCTGATATTGATGCTGAAATATTGGACTTAGAAAGGAAATTCAGCATGACCTTGAAGATGCTGGGTGGTTATGTCAAGGAAAGAATCAAGGGTCGAGCCAGGTCGGTTATAAGACAAGTGTTTGAAGCTGCTGATCACTCCTGCTTGTTAAGAATCACCAATTACAACCATCAGGAAGAACTGCTTAAGCAACAACAACTGCTGATGGATATACAAGAGAGTCTCAGAACTGCTTCTCAGGCAGTCTCTGCGCTCATTTTGGAAGAGCAGTTGTATGAGCAGGCTGCTGAAGCTGAGCAGGCTAGGATAGCTGCTGAAGCTGAGTCTCAGAAGCTTGTCCAACAGCAGGATGTTGGCCCTTCTGATGACATTGTAATGGTTGATGCTTCTCCGGGTGTTTCTGCTGCTGATAAGGGAAAAGGTATTCTTGAAGGTCCGTCTGCTCCTCCAAGTGCTGTTGCTGTTATCTCTCCTCATAAGCCTATTGCGTCTGATCTTCCTCCAGCTGTCCTAGCAGCTCTTGATGATATAAGGCATGAGATGAGAGATGAGATTGATATTCTCCGGGCCGATCTTAGAGAAGACTCTCAACGGGTTGCTGAATCTACCAACAAGCGTCTTGATGAGATTAGTGGATCAACTAATATAACACCCCACGTCTAAATCTAGAATAAAACGTGAAATATTATTATTGAATACCGAGTCATTATTATTACATTAAGGAAAGTTCAAGCACACGCAGGTGCTAAGTACAACACATAAACAAATACAGCGGAAAACGATAGAAGAGATACAACAAAACATTATTGGATAAGATTAGACAACATAGATCAACTAGAAATGCATGAAAGAAATGCCATCTCCAAGCACAGCTGCAAGCATACCGAACAGCATACCTCATCCAACCTGCTTATCTGAAAAATAATTGTTTGGATTGGGGTGAGACAACTAAGCCTCAGTGAGTCCTACTACCCTCCTAAGGTGACTACACCGGGGAATCCTAATCAGTCATACATACTAACATATTATCATAATCATAAGCATAAATAAAAGTGTAACACAGAAACATATCTTATTCATTTTAACACTAGGACACTCTGAGGTGAGCAGGTCTCAGAGGCCTGCCATATCCGTCAACCGATTCGGTCACGGCATGAAGCTCACATAGTCATAACCTAATGGATTGTCCCATTGAGAGTCCATAGTGCGATATAATTCGCTCTTAATTGACTGATACTAGATTGAATTGTTACTACCATAAGTTTACCAAAATCCCGAGGGAACATACATTTCTAAAGGTTCCCTAAGTTATACCCTAAGGTTATCTGTGATTAACATGCTGTATTACATTATATAACTGTACTATTGCATATACCAAATTCAGATGAGGACCTAAAACGAGTGCTGCAGTTCTGTTTGGAAAAATTCTGAAAAGTTTCTGTTCCTGTCAAACTCGCTCAGCGAGTTGTCACTCGCCACGGCGAGTCGTTCAGGTCATGTCCTGTGTAAGCTCGCTACGGCGAAGAGGAGCTCGCGATGGCGAGATTATAGGTCCTATGCCAAATTCGCTCGCTCAGCGAGCAGAAGCTCGCCAGAGCGAGGTTCATCAGCATGAAGAACCCAGCTCGCCATGATTGCTCGCTGTAAGCTCGCCAGAGCGAGTTTACCCAGAATGTACCCTGTTTTGCGAAAGTTCATATTTTATAATTTTTAACACCTACAATCCTCATCCTAAGGCATGCAATCATATATTATACATAATATAGGACAGAATGGAGAGGAATTTGAGAGTTAATTCCTCTCACACAACAATTTTCTTAAATCCTAAGTTAACATGCAAAGTTTTATAATTTGGGGACACTAACTATCTAAACTTAAGAACCCACCTGGAATGAAGCTCTGAACTTGATTATGAGCTTTCTAACAGCTACTGAATCTCCCAGCTAGCCCCACGAACCCCAGACCAAAATTTGAGACTTTGACACTTTGAGCTCTAAACTTGAAATTGTGAAATTGTTTGATGACTGGAACTGGTGTTGTTGAGGGCTATTTATAGTTGATTTCTGATACTATGTACAGGAGTGATTTTGTTCTAATTTGGTGCATGCATGGGTTTTCATTGGTGAGTGATGAGGTGTGGTGGAGCTTGTTGTTGTTATGTTTCATGTGATGTATTGGGAGGGTGATTATCAGAGATTCTTGCTGAGATGCTGCAGTAGTAATTTCTGCATTACATTAATGTTATGAGCTTGTGATAGAAAGGGACAAACTCTTGTGTTATGAGAAGGGAAGTTTTGGAATTTTGCTACACATGTTGTTGTTGTTTTATGCGTGAGAGGAAGAGAGAAATGAGAGGTTTCATGTTTCAGATTTTTGTTGAAGAGAAGTGAGAGGAGTCTTAGCTTATTTTGCATGTATCAAGGGTGATAAAGTGTGGGTGGAGTTATGACTAATCACTTGGGCATGAGGTGTTGATTTGTGATGAGTAAGGGAGCCTAAGTAGAACAATGAGTCATGGACTCTAAGAGTGAGAGAGAGACACGTGAGGGGGAGGGAGTTTTGAATTTTCTTGGCTTAATTAATCACAAGAGTTTATTTAAGTTGTATTTGTGTAGTATAGGTTTAATTAAAACTCCTAATTTATACACAACTCACTTAATTCTCCAAAGATTAATCAACCAAACACCACTAATTAATTCATGAAAAATTAGGCAAAAACTCTAATTAAAATTAATTAGGTAATTTAGAATGTGGGATATTACAACCTACCCCCCTTAAAGAAATTTCGTCCTCGAAATTAAGAAATTACCTCGAAAACAGGTAAGGATAACCCTTCCGCATGTCTGACTCCAGTTCCCACGTGAATTCACCGTCAGGAGACTGAGCCCATTCAACTTTGACAATAGGAATCCTCTTGTTCCGAAGCATTTTGGCATCACGATCAACAATACGAACAGGATTCGGCTGGTAGGTTAGATCTGGCTGGAGATCAATTTGCTCGAGTTCCACTGGCTGAAAAGGATCAGGAATATACTTGCGAAGTTGAGACACGTGAAACACGTCGTGTAACCCTGACATAGAAGGAGGAAGAGCTAACTGATAGGCTACAGGACCGACGCGGCGAAGAATCTGATAAGGTCCAATGAATCTTGGACAGAGTTTCTTAGTTTTGAACACACCTCGCAAACCCAACTTAGGAGTAACTCTCAAGAACACATGGTCACCTTCCTGAAATTCCAGAAATCTTCTTCTCTTGTCGGCATAACTCTTTTGCCGACTCTGAGCAACCTTCAGTTTATCTCGGATGGACTTGATCTTTAATGTGGTCTCTTGGACAATATCTGGTCCCAAGAAACTACGATCACCAACTTCTGTCCAACACAACGGGGTTCTACACTTCCTGCCATACAAAGCTTCATACGGTGCCATACCGATACTGGCATGGTAACTGTTGTTATAAGCAAACTCTATCAGGTGTAAGTGATTACTCCACGAACCACCATCTTCTAATACGCAAGCTCGAAGCATATCCTCAAGGGTCTGAATAGTCCTTTCCGACTGACCATCAGTCTGAGGATGATGTGATGTACTCATCTTCAACCGAGTACCCATCGCATTCTGAAATGCTTTCCAAAACCTTGAAGTGAAAATCGGGTCTCTATCCGACACGATACTCAAAGGTACACCATGCAGCCTTACAATCTGCTCCATGAAGATGGCTGCATATTGCGGGGCCTTGTAGGTGGATTTCACTGGAATGAAATGAGCTGATTTAGTCAACCGGTCCACGATTACCCAGATCGAATCTTGTCCTCTCTGGTTACGTGGCAGTCCTCCTACAAAGTCCATAGTGATATGTTCCCATTTCCACTCTGGAATATCCAACGGTTGTAATGGTCCTCCAGGTTTCTGATGTTCAATCTTCACCTGTTGACAAACAATACACCTGGACACGAATTCAGCGATCTCTGCTTTCATGTTAGGCCACCAATAGTTCTCCTTCAAATCATGATACATCTTGGTGGATCCAGGGTGAATTGAAAAATCACTTTTGTGTGCCTCTTCTAGAATCAACCGCTTCAATTCATCATTCTGAGGTACACAAAGTCTGCCTTCATAGAGAATAGCACCGTCCGTGGCTACTGAGAACTCCGGATGGTTTACTCTCTTCTGTAACTCTACATCATCCAGCTGAGCCTGCACAATACTTGGGCGTAATTCACAGGACACTTCAATTCTGTTAATGCGAATACCGCTCTTACGATATATCACATTCAGATTGAGATCTCTAAACTTCTCATACAGACCGCACTGTTGCATTAGTAACTCCGATGCATACAATGTCTTTCTGCTTAGAGCATCTGCCACAACATTGGCCTTTCCTGGATGGTAGTTGAGATTGAAATCAAAATCTTTGAGGTACTCCATCCAACGTCGCTGCCTCATATTTAACTCCTTCTGATCGAACAAGTACTTCAGACTCTTGTGATCACTGAACAGATCAAACTGCACTCCATACAGATGGTGTCTCCAGATTTTGAGTGCAAAGATAATGGCTGCTAACTCCAAATCATGGGTAGGATAATTCTGCTCATGAGGTTTTAGCTGCCTTGATGCATACGCTACAACTGCTCCATCTTGCATCAACACACATCCAAGTCCCTTGTTGGACGCGTCACAGTACACCACATACTTGCGGGTTGGATCAGGAATCACTAACACTGGTGCTGTGGTTAGCTTTTCCTTCAGGGTTTTGAAACTCCATTCACAAGCAGCATCCCAATCAAAGTCTGTACCCTTTCTGGTCAGACGAGTTAGTGGCAAAGCAATTTCCGAAAACCCTAAGATGAATCTCCGGTAATAGCCTGCCAACCCAAGGAAACTTCTGACTTCGGTAACACTTCTGGGTCGTTCCCAATTCAACACTGCTTCAACCTTGGATGGATCAACAGACACACCGCCTTGCGATATGACATGACCCAAGAATTTAACTTCGGATAGCCAAAATTCGCACTTGCTGAACTTGGCATACAGTTGTTTCTCTCTAAGAATGCTCAACACAATTCTCAGGTGCTCCGCATGCTCCTGTGAATCTTTGGAATAGATCAGAATGTCATCAATGAAAATAACAACAAACTGATCAAGGTACGGCTGGAAAATCCGGTTCATGTAGTCCATGAAAATGGCTGGAGCATTAGTCAGACCGAACGGCATGACCAGGAATTCATAATGTCCATAGCGAGTCCTGAATGCTGTCTTGGAAACATCCGAGGACTTGATACAGATCTGATGATAACCGGAACGGAGATCAATCTTGGAGAAAACAGTAGCACCTCTAAGTTGATCCAGAAGGTCATCAATCCTTGGTAAGGGATACTTGTTCTTGATTGTGACCTTGTTGAGTTGACGATAATCAATGCACAGACGCATCGTACCATCTTTCTTTTTGACAAGTAACACCGGTGCTCCCCAAGGTGAGACACTGGGTCGGATAAAGTGTTTCTGAAGCAACTCCTCAAGTTGAGATTTCAGTTCACGTAGCTCTAAGGGAGACATCCTATACGGGGCAACTGAGATCGGCTGGGAACCAGGAACTAGATCGATGGAAAACTCCACTTCCCTTTCGGGAGGTAAATTCATAATATCATCTGGAAAGACGTCTAAGAACTCACTAACAACTGGAATATCACTGGGACACAAACTGGGCTCCGGATCGATGGTGAACAAAACACTGAAACGCTTAGTACCGGCACCTAAGTACTGGATCATCTGATGAGTATTCTGGAGTAAAGCAGTAATAGCTCTACTTTCGGCTGAAACTTCTGTTGGAATGAACAAGTTCTTCTCCGCACATCCTATGTACACAGTATTGGCAGAAAGCCAATCCATGCCTAGGACCACGTCAATATCCTTCAGAGGTAGGCAGATCAAATCTATGTTGTAGACTTTACTGCCCACAAGAACAGGACAATTCTGGCAAACACGTTTAGAGGTAACCTTGCCACCTGTAGCGACAGCTACAGTCATTGGGGGAATTAAAGGCACAGAGGGCAATTGTAGTCGCTGAACACAGTCAACGGCTATAAAGGAATTAGTAGCTCCACAATCAAACAAAACTAACACTTCAGACTGTCCTAACATGCATACATCCATAATCAAAGCATTGTTAGATTTGACTCTCTCACCATCAAGTGAAAATACCCGACCTTTGCTTTTGGAAGCGCCGCTGGAATCGCCTTGCCTCTTCAACTTCGGGCACTCGTGCTTGTAATGGCCAGGCTGCTTACAATAGTAACACATGTTCTTCCCTTTCATGCATTCTCCACTGTGAGGGAAACCACATTCAGCACAGTTCCTCGGTGAGCGCTGGGAATAGCTCTGTTTCCCTTTGCTTGTGGTGCCCTTGGTCCTCACTTGCAGGTTGAACTTCCCAGAGTCCTTCTTCTTCTGAAAAGCTTCACTACGCTCCTTATGAATGTTACTAAGATCTGCCTCCGCATGATAGCTCTTCTGCACCAGATCACCAAATGTAGTGATGTGCTGCATAGAGACATCGTGGGCTATGTCAGCTCTCAGCCCGAACCGATATTTCTTCATCTTCCATGATTCTGAGGGAGCATCATTTCCATCCATCACATATCTGACCAGCTCATTAAACTTCATGGTATACTCCGCCACTGACATGCTTCCCTGCTTTAGCTCCGTCAATTCACGTTCCATTTGGAATTGGTAGCTCTCTGGGATATAATGCCCAACGAACAAACGTCGGAAATTTTCCCAATTCACATCCATCTGACTGGCCTCCATGTACGCCTTGGTTCCATCCCACCAGTTACATGCGTCGCCCCTAAAGAAGCGGGAGACGAATGTCACTTTGCCGACTTCGGTGCAATCCATGGATTCAAGGATACCACTCATTCGTTGGATCCATTCCCTGGCTTTCGCTGGATTGTATTCTCCGTAGAACTCCGGCGGACTCATTCGGCAGAATTCTCTGAATGCAGCGCTAGATCCTTGCTGCTGAGGGGGAGGATTGTTCATATGTTGTTGAAACATATTCATGAATTCTTGATGCTGCTGGGCCTGTTGAGCTTGGAACTGCTGCTGCTGATGCATCATCTCAGCCCACATGTTCGCATTAGCATCTCCGTACATCTCAGGTTCATCATTATCATCAGCAACATTCCTTCTAGGCCTTCCAGGTCCTCGTCTTGCTCCTGACATAGTGCTCTAACTGCCAATATCAAGTCAAGTTAGCTAGGCTTAAAGTGACATGACACCTAGAACAGATGTTAGAAATCCAGACAAATACTGGGATTCGGATAGTAATACTAATGAACTCTGGCACGGTCTGAATCGACCTGCTCTGATACCAATTATAACACCCCACGTCTAAATCTAGAATAAAACGTGAAATATTATTATTGAATACCGAGTCATTATTATTACATTAAGGAAAGTTCAAGCACACGCAGGTGCTAAGTACAACACATAAACAAATACAGCGGAAAACGATAGAAGAGATACAACAAAACATTATTGGATAAGATTAGACAACATAGATCAACTAGAAATGCATGAAAGAAATGCCATCTCCAAGCACAGCTGCAAGCATACCGAACAGCATACCTCATCCAACCTGCTTATCTGAAAAATAATTGTTTGGATTGGGGTGAGACAACTAAGCCTCAGTGAGTCCTACTACCCTCCTAAGGTGACTACACCGGGGAATCCTAATCAGTCATACATACTAACATATTATCATAATCATAAGCATAAATAAAAGTGTAACACAGAAACATATCTTATTCATTTTAACACTAGGACACTCTGAGGTGAGCAGGTCTCAGAGGCCTGCCATATCCGTCAACCGATTCGGTCACGGCATGAAGCTCACATAGTCATAACCTAATGGATTGTCCCATTGAGAGTCCATAGTGCGATATAATTCGCTCTTAATTGACTGATACTAGATTGAATTGTTACTACCATAAGTTTACCAAAATCCCGAGGGAACATACATTTCTAAAGGTTCCCTAAGTTATACCCTAAGGTTATCTGTGATTAACATGCTGTATTACATTATATAACTGTACTATTGCATATACCAAATTCAGATGAGGACCTAAAACGAGTGCTGCAGTTCTGTTTGGAAAAATTCTGAAAAGTTTCTGTTCCTGTCAAACTCGCTCAGCGAGTTGTCACTCGCCACGGCGAGTCGTTCAGGTCATGTCCTGTGTAAGCTCGCTACGGCGAAGAGGAGCTCGCCATGGCGAGATTATAGGTCCTATGCCAAATTCGCTCGCTCAGCGAGCAGAAGCTCGCCAGAGCGAGGTTCATCAGCATGAAGAACCCAGCTCGCCATGATTGCTCGCTGTAAGCTCGCCAGAGCGAGTTTACCCAGAATGTACCCTGTTTTGCGAAAGTTCATATTTTATAATTTTTAACACCTACAATCCTCATCCTAAGGCATGCAATCATACATTATACATAATATAGGACAGAATGGAGAGGAATTTGGGAGTTAATTCCTCTCACACAACAATTTTCTTAAATCCTAAGTTAACATGCAAAGTTTTATAATTTGGGGACACTAACTATCTAAACTTAAGAACCCACCTGGAATGAAGCTCTGAACTTGATTATGAGCTTTCTAACAGCTACTGAATCTCCCAGCTAGCCCCACGAACCCCAGACCAAAATTTGAGACTTTGACACTTTGAGCTCTAAACTTGAAATTGTGAAATTGTTTGATGACTGGAACTGGTGTTGTTGAGGGCTATTTATAGTTGATTTCTGATACTATGTACAGGAGTGATTTTGTTCTAATTTGGTGCATGCATGGGTTTTCATTGGTGAGTGATGAGGTGTGGTGGAGCTTGTTGTTGTTATGTTTCATGTGATGTATTGGGAGGGTGATTATCAGAGATTCTTGCTGAGATGCTGCAGTAGTAATTTCTGCATTACATTAATGTTATGAGCTTGTGATAGAAAGGGACAAACTCTTGTGTTATGAGAAGGGAAGTTTTGGAATTTTGCTACACATGTTGTTGTTGTTTTATGCGTGAGAGGAAGAGAGAAATGAGAGGTTTCATGTTTCAGATTTTTGTTGAAGAGAAGTGAGAGGAGTCTTAGCTTATTTTGCATGTATCAAGGGTGATAAAGTGTGGGTGGAGTTATGACTAATCACTTGGGCATGAGGTGTTGATTTGTGATGAGTAAGGGAGCCTAAGTAGAACAATGAGTCATGGACTCTAAGAGTGAGAGAGAGACACGTGAAGGGGAGGGAGTTTTGAATTTTCTTGGCTTAATTAATCACAAGAGTTTATTTAAGTTGTATTTGTGTAGTATAGGTTTAATTAAAACTCCTAATTTATACACAACTCACTTAATTCTCCAAAGATTAATCAACCAAACACCACTAATTAATTCATGAAAAATTAGGCAAAAACTCTAATTAAAATTAATTAGGTAATTTAGAATGTGGGATATTACAACTAACAAGCGCTTAGATGACATGATGGAACTCCTTCTGAAGCTTGCCAAGAATAACCCTTAGTTTATGTTTGAGCACATTTTTTTTACTGCATGTATCTCTTTGTTGAATATTTTGTTATATGCAATGTTTGGTTTGGTTATTCTTGTTTGTCCTCTGTTTGTTTATTTTATTTCTTTTCAAAATTAAAATATTATATTCATAACTTATGTTTGGTACTCTCGTGGATTACTGAACCTAGGCAAGGTGCTGAAGAGCATCTTGGTTTTAAAACTTATAGTGATAGGATTTTCAAAACCTAGGGTTCCACCCACATAAGTACTCCTGTTTACTCATGAAATAACTTCTTAGTATTATCGCCTGACTAAAACGAGGCACCAATACCGTATGAAGTGTGTCTGGTAACTGGTTCTCTAATATTTGTTATGAATATAAAAGAAAATAAGCAACGCAAATAAAGTTAAGAACTATTTTTTATTCATTAAAAAGAGCTTCTTATTACATATGATTTTGACACTCTACTTAGACTTGGACTTAGACTCAGAAGCTTCTGCCTCACGCTGCTTTTGCTTCTTCTGAATAAAAGCCAGCACGTCTTGAGCAAGCTTCTGACACTCATTGCCAGGCTCTTCAAAGATAGTGTAATCATCATAAGTCCATAAGAACTCTTCCAGGTCAGAGCCTAAGTTTTCCTCCTCAGACTCTGTTAACAATAGTTCTTCTTTGTTATCCTCGTAACGAAGCCTATTTTCTTCGCAGCGCCAAGGTTGTGCTTCCTTCTTGGTTGCGCTCTTAGAGCCTGAAGCATTCTTGGCAGCTTGCTTTTCCATTGTGCTGTGAGATATGATATACTTTGATTATTCTGAATGAATAACATGACAAGTATTGATCCCTTTTTATAGGACTTTCAAGCGCTGATTCTTGTCTGATTTTTATCAATGTCATTTAATAAAGTGGTTGAAACCTACTTTTTGACTTGACTGCTCAGTTTTTCTGCGCCTTGACTGTCTAGTTTTCAGTGCTTTTTGAATAATGACAAAAGGGGGAGTAAGAGAAGCTGTTAAAATTAATATAATTGATAGATGCATCTGAACTGAGCTATCTGAAACTGTTATGCTACTGCATCTGAATCAATTTTTCTTATCCCTTCTTATTTATTCATGCTGAACTTTATTGAAAGGAGAGAAAATTTTATATTTGAAACGGATTTTCATAGACAAAACCAGGGGAGCTTGCAAACCTCTTCTGAGTATTGTCAGACCTTAAGGAAGAGCTTACAAACCTCTGCCTCTGAGAGTCTAATATGAAAATATATTTCAAGTTATAAAATTAACTCTTAAATTGATTTCAATTAATTATGGATAAAACTTAGGGGGAGCTTACAAACCTATCCCTATGGATTATCAGACTCAGGGGGAGCTTGCAAAACTTTTAAACCTGAAGTCAGCATAATTAATAGAATCAACAACAATTGAATTTTAATGCTTTAGTTTGTCATCATCAAAAAGGGGGAGATTGTTGGAACAAAGTGGGTCTGACACAAGTCTCCTAATTGTTAAGAAGTTTTGATGATAACAAGGTATTAAAATTGCAATTGGTAGTACTAATGATTGTTCTAAGTGTGCAGGATTAAGCATCAAAATTGTTAAGATGCACCCAGAACAAATGCAGAGAAGCCATGCTAAGAAGCTCTGAAAGAACATAGCTGCTCGTCAGAAGCTTAAAAATCAAGTGCTGAAGTTGATGGTTCTGAGTCTCAAAAAGCAAGGCTCTGAGAAGCTCATGTGCTGAAGATCGTCAGAAGCAACAACAACAGACTTAGACACAAATGGAATGTTACGTCACTCAAGAACTGACATGATCAGCGCCTATGATTGAAGAATGTTCTACATCAAGGCTCCGTCATATCCACAGGAAGGAATATTCGTTTTGTACAACGTTAACCTTATCCATATGTGGAGCGTATTGAGAATTGTACTATCGTACTATTATTACTCAAAATGGTTGAGTGATAATTCAAATAGCAAGGTAGTGGAATTGGATTTCTTTACCAAAGATGGAAGCTTACAGCTAGCGCTATTGTACGATCATTCCAGCTGGCACCTTATCTCTGCAAACGGCTACATCAATTCTTCAAGTATAAATAGAAGCTTTCTCTTGAAGAACTGACTACTGTTCGTTAACGCTAAGAAGGCTCTGAAAATATTTTGACAACATTTGTTCTATCTGTCATTCAAAGTCTTTTAGCAATTGTGTTGTATTTTGTAAACACCTCTGATAGTATATCAAGTGTTCCCTAAACATTCATTCTTATTCTTAAGTTTGTTTGAGAAGTCTCTTGTTAGTTGTAACTTGAGCACCTGAGAAGTCTCTTGCTATTGTGCTTGAGCATTTGTAATCTTGTGAGATTATAGTGAAAAGCTCTTGATAAGGATCAAGGGGACTGGACGTACTCTCTATTGTGAGGGGAACCAGGATAAATCTTTGTGTCTCTTTATTTCGTTTTCAGCACCTGTCATCACTTTGGTTTTATCCGCTGCTTTAATTGTGTTTAACTAGAAAAAGTTTTAAGTTCCTAAAACACAATTCAACCCCCCCTTCTTGTGTTTTTCCACCACCTTCACTGAAGACATGTTTCATTCACTGAAATCAATATTCATAAATCTATTCTTTAGGATTTCAAGTCTTTGTCCCTAGGTGTTCTTGTTTCGTTTGAAACTTGAATTAGGGTTGTATTTAGCTCTTAAGCTTTTAAGCATAGAGCTGTTCTTTTCTTGGTTCTAGTTTGAAACAAGAATTGAACTTTGAATCACTCAAAGCTTTGAAGCACGAGTTAGTTCTTTAGTTGAGGAGCTTATCTCCTTAATTGAGTTTGTCAAAACCCTTGTGGTATAGCAAGATTCTTGTGGGAACAAGATTGTACAATTCCTTGTGGTGGCAAGGTACTTGCGGGAGCAAGACTAAAATCCCTTGTGGTGGAGCAAGGTCCTTGCGGGAGCAAGGTGGATAGGCTGGGAATTGACTGGGGGAAGTCATATCTTGTGGTAGAGCAAGGTAGGGTTACACAAGGTAGTTGCTAAGCGAGAGGTTGTAAACGGGGAGTTTAAGCATTGAATTAGGGCTATCATAGTGGATTTATTCCTGGAATGGTATCCCCCAGACGTAAGTGAGTTGCACTGAACTGGGTTAACAAACTAATTGTGTTCTTTATCTTTTGCACTTTATTTTCCTTGTTCATCAAGTTATCGCATGTTTATGATGTTGGCACATTAGGCAACACATCGTATATCTAAACCCTAACGTGCACCACATCACGCTGCACATCTGTAACTTGTTCCTGGAATTTCAAAATCAAAGTGCTCCGAAAAGCACATAGAGGCATCCCAAAACCTCCATGTATCGAGGCAAGAGCATGTGCAAAGGCGGCCAAGAAAATTCCATGCGTAGGCCAAATTTGCCCAAGGCACCATATCTCGATGCGTCAAGCCCGTGGCACGGCACGCGGAGGTCGAAAAACTCAAAGTGCTCTGAAAAGCACACGGAGGCGTCCCGAAACCTCTATGTATCGAGGCAAGAGAATGGGCAAAGAAGGCCAAGAAAATTCCATGCGTGGGCCAAATTTGTCCGAGGCACCGTATCTCGATGCGTTAAGCCCGAGGCACGGCGCGCGGGGGTCGAAAAAAATAAAGTGCTCCGAAAAGCACGCGGAGGCTTCCCGAAACCTCCATGTATCGAGGCAAGAGCTTGGGTAAAGAAGGCCAAGAAAATTCCATGTGTGGGCAAAATTTACCCAATGCGCCGTATCTCGACGCGTTAAGCCCGTGCCACGACGCGTTCCGCCGGTGGCACGACGCGTTCCGCCGGTGGCACGACGCGCGAGGGTCGAAAAAATCAAAGTGCTCCGAAAAGCACACGGAGGCGTCCTGAAACCTCCATGTATCGTGGCAAGAGCGTGTCCAAAAAAGGCCAAGAAAATTTCATGGGTAGGCCAATTTTTCCCTTGATGCCAATTTTTCCTTGGCATGGGGGGAGGCATGTGTGGGGGGCAGGTAGGCTCATGGGGCGCCCACGGGCAGGACTTGGCATTTGTTGGGGGCAGGTAGGCTCATGGCGCGTCCATGGGAATGACTTGGCATGTGTGGGGGGCAGATAGGTTCATGGCGCGTCCATGGGCGTGCTTGGCAAAACATCCGTTTCGGCCGAAAATTCAAAATAAATCGAAACTTCGTCGGAATTCTTAGCCACTTTCGAGTCCACTTATAAGTATTGCGTGGGGTGTGCACACAAAAAACCAAGTCAAAATTAATTTTGTAGGTTGTATTTTACCCCTTATCCGTCCACAACCGACATTTCGGTCGAAAATTTAAAATAAATCGAAAATTTGTCGGAATTTTTAGAAAATTTCCAGTCCACTTATATTTATTGCGTGGGGTGTGCACACAAAAAACCAAGTCAAAATTAATTTCGTAGGTGGTATTTTACCCGTTATCCGTCCACAACCGACATTTCGGTCGAAAATTCAAAATAAATCGAAACTTCGTCGGAATTCTTAGAAAATTTCCAGTCCACTTATATTTATTGCGTGGGGTGTGCACACAAAAAACCAAGTCAAAATTCAATTTCTAGGTGGTGTTTTACCCCTTATCGGTCCACAACCGACATTTCGGTCGAAAAATCAATATCAAGCTTATATAGGGGGGAGGCAAGTGTGGGCTGCAGGCACGGGCGCACCCATGGGCGTCCTAAGCAAGGCAAAACATTATTCTAACAAGCTAAACCCTGCAAAATTTTGATTTCATCAATCAAAATCATCAAGAATCATGTCGGAATTAAATCAAAAACTAGAAATTGGGGCGAATTTGGTGAAAATCATCATGTTCTTGGCATGAGCTTGGCCAAGGCAAGCAACATATAGTAGGGAGGCATGTGTGGGTGGCAGGCAGGCTGGGGGCGCACCCATGGACGTCCTTGGCTAGGAAAAACATCATTAACATGAGCTGGGCCAAGGCAAGCCCCATATAATGGGGAGGCATGTGTGGGGGGCGTGCAGGCAGGCTCAGGAAGCGCCTATGGGCATCCTTGGCTAGGAAAAAAATCCTTTTAACATGCTAAAGCCTGCACAAATCCAAGCCAAATTTATTTTTCACCAACAAAATCATCAAGAATCATGAAGGAATAAAATAAAAAACTAGAAATTGGCTTGATTTGGAAAAGCATGTGCTAAGCCGGGCTTGCCTAGCTTAGCATGTGGGAGGAAATTGGTGAACATCGTGCTATTCTTGGCATGGGAAGGTCTTGGCATTGCCTTGTGCATGCCTTGACCTAGTGCATTGAAAGCATTGTGCTCACCTTTTTCCGTTCAACTCCTGGCACACAAGGGAGGCTTGCTGGGCAAGAAAATTGTGCCAACGTCGCGTTTCGGAAAAGCATTTGCAAAGCCGTGTTTGCCTTGCTTGGCATGTGGCAGTTAGTCTTGGTTGTCCCTTCTCGGTAAACTATTTTGGTTTTATTTTCATGCCTAGCGATGCGGAGTCGGCTTGCCGGATGCTTCCATTTGCCTGCATGCTATGGCATTGCGGGGTGTGGTACGTTCTGTGATGTTTGCTCTTGCTTACGTGAGGGCGTGTGAGTGGCGCTGTGGATGTTTGTGCTACTGGCTCAATGCTTTTGCACCGAACGGTTTTCATACAATCCAAATCATTCTTCATCGATGCCTTTGTGTCTACGATGTTTGTTTGTTGTTCCTGTTTGGCTTACCTATAAAATGGTACATAAGTGGCTTGTTAGGCTTTTACATCCCCATACCCTTGAATGGTGTTGTTGTGGCTTTTGAATGTTTACATATGCCTTGAATGTTTAAATCAAAAAACAAAAGAGTCTTCCTCCCTTAGGGTCCCTCAACTCAAAAACTGATTCTGAAAGTACTCCATTGACGCTTAATGTATCCTTGGGTAAAGAAAACTTGCTGGGAGTCAAAATCAAATATTCTGTCATTATCTTTGACAAAATTCACAAGACAACTGCTTGACAACTGTTTTACTGAAGAACTTAATCCATCAATCAACTTGTTGGAAATACAGTGTGTTATCTTCATTAGGGATGTGGTTCAGAAACCAACTTGCTGAGGTACGGCGTACCAACTTTTATGAGAATTCGGCATGCTGAATAGCTTACTGGGAACATATGTTGGGAATGTGGTGCTTAAACCAATTTTGCTGGGGAAACTGTTTATCAAACGATTTACTGGAGTACAGTATTTCAACTGTCTCACTAGAGATATCCATCTCGAACAAACCACTAGAGAACGAGTCTATTTAACTTTTATGACCGAGAAAGTTGTATGTAGACCAATCTTCTATAGATAACACTTGTTGAATTATTCACTGGGGAAATGATCATCAACCCTTTCTGATAGGTGTAGAGTGTTGACCAATCGGATGAGGATGAAACATCGTTGACCAATTTGCTGAATACCAGTGATAAGGATAAAACCACATAAGTTTACTGGGAAGATTAAGGATTCACCAATCCTTCTTCTCAAAATAATATGATTCACCAACCGTCTTGCTGAAAATGCGGTGTTCCAACCGACTTACTGGGGATGATCAATTATCAACTGCCTCACTAGGGAAAGAAACGATTCCTCACTAGGAAGATTGTTGGAACAAAAGAGGTTCTGACATGACTCAATTAAGTTTTGATGATAACAAAGATATTAATATACAATAGGGTATACTAATTATCTACTCTAGTGTGCAAATATATTCTCTGCTACAATGATTTAATTCTCGTCATTCTCTGACAACCCAAAAGCTGGAGAATCAACCTTATCCACAGAATAGTAACGTTAGTACTATTGTACGAACCTTTTACCTCATATGGACGAATCTTCATTACCAAGTTTGGTCGTACACAAAGGTTACCGGATATGGTTTGAATTTGTACTACAACATTGAACAATTTTGAATAAGCTGTTACTCTGCAAAAATCATCCTGTGCACAAAAACAACTTGAATACAACTTGAACTCATTTGAATATCCAAGACTCAAGCTTCAGCTTCTGATTCATACAGTTGTTGAACCTTAGATTTCTATTGTTAGGATTCTAAGTTAAGTCTTGTCATTGAGTTGTATTTTATTTATTCTTTTGAACATTGATTTGTATATCAGTGTTCATATACTCTGTTTCACTGTAAAGTTGTTTGAAGTCTCTAGCTTGTGTGATTGAGCAAAGGAATTCTCTTGTAAGTGTTACTTGAGCATTGGAAGTCTCTTGCCTGCGTGCTTGAGCATTTGTAATCTTGTTTGATTATAGTGAACTCCCTTTGAAGTGCAAGGGGACTGGACGTACTCTCGGTTTGTGAGAGGAACCAGTATAAAATCTCCATCTCTATCTTTCTCTCTACCTTTAAAGTTCTGTTTGATTGTGTTTTGTTTTCTAAACCGCTGCAACCTCTGATAAGTTTTTATAACGTAGAAGAATATTTTAAACTACCCAAAACACAATTCAACCCCCCCCCCCCCTTCTTGTGTTTTTCACACCTTCAATTGGCATCAAGAGCCCGGTTTTGTTTTTATCACCTAACGATGAGACATTTTCTTGTTGAAAAACACTATGACTGAAGGATCTTCAGGTGGTAACATGAAAGCAGTTTCTCATGACTATGATGTTGAAGATAAGACAAACAACATAGCACCAAAGTTCAATGGAGATGCTTTTACCTTTTCCTGGTGGAAAGATATAATCTACAGTCATCTTATTGGTTTAGATGATGAGCTTTGGGACTTGGTTGAAGAAGGGGTAACTTTCCAAGGACTTGATGAAAAGGGAAAGTTATCTGTTGAAGAAAGAAGTTTACTCCTACAGACAAGAAGGCTTACAAGAAGCACCACAAGGTTAAGGATCTTCTCATTGGTTGTATAACTCATGATGAGTATCTCAAGATCACAGACAAATCCACTGCCAAAAGCATTTATGACTCCTTGTGTTCCACATATGAAGGAAACAAACAGGTTCAAGAGGCAAAGGCTACTCTTTTGATCCAACAATATTAACTCTTTATAATGAAGGATGATGAGAATATTGAATCTATGTATTCTAGGTTCAAAATTCTAGTGGCTGGTCTCCAAGTTCTAAAGAGAAGCTATACAACTTCTGATCATGTAAGAAAGATTTTGAGAAGCTTACCTTCAAGAAGCTAAAGATTTGGACACACTTGGCTTAGAGGAATTGATAAGTTCACTCATGAGTCATGAGATTGAACTATCTTCTGATGAGCCTCATAAGAAACTAAAATTTGTGGCCTTGCCATCTATTTCAGTTTCATCTAAGGCTCTGAAAGCCAAAGTTGTAGAATCTGAAGCAGAGGAATCTTTCATAGATGACCAAGAAGATGGATCAGATGATAATATATTTCCACTCTTGTCCAAGAAGTTTAAAAAATGGTCAGTAAGGGAGGGCAAAAATTTCCCAAGCAGAGGATCTGGATCAAGGAACAACACCAGCAAAGAGAAGAAGGATGACACAAAAAATTGTTTCAATTGTCATAATCCTAGACACTTTATGGCTGATTGTCCTGAACTCAACTCCAAGGGTAAAGGATGAAAAAGTACAATCAAGACAAAGCAAAGAAGAGTTTGATGGCAACATGGGAGGATATCAATGAACTATCAGAGGATGAAGACTCTAAGGAAGCAAACCTAGCGCTTATGGCCACTGGTGAGTCAGACTATGAAAATTATTCAGAGTCTGACACAGACGACATTGATGAGGTAATTTCTAAAATGTCTTGTACTCAAATGACCGAAGCTTTGAAAGATGTAATGGTGAAGTACATGGAAAAGTTGAGTGAGCTAGATCTTTGTAAACAAAAAATGAAGCTACTCAATGAAAATCTCACCCAGACTCAAGCAAACTATCAAAAATATCTTAAAACAATTAAAGTGCTTGAGACTGGATGTAGACCATGTCACAAACCCTATGATGAGTATGAAATTTCTCTTCAAGATTTTGTACACCATAACATTGACAAAACTAGGATAACTTCCATAATTCATGGTGGGCTTAGCAATTATTATAAATGACAAGGACTTGGTTCCCACACATCTTCTGATATGGGGAAATCAAACAACCCTGACTTGTTAAGCAAGTCACCATCAGAATCTTATTCAAACTTTACTAAGGGTACATCAGAACCTCTGACTGTGTCAGGTACTCTTGTGACCTTGGAACTACAAGATAAGGTATCAGAAGATGACTCATCCTCTGAACCTAAGTCTTCTAAAACTCAGGTTCCCCTCACATCAGTACCCATGTCTACTCAAGTTAGAGCTGTCAGAGTACCAAAGCCTGTTGATAAGCAGGGCACTAGTACTTCTATAGCAAACTTGGTAACTGGTTCTCTGACACACTCAAGAGGAAAGTCTCAGAGACAACAAAAGCCTAAACCTTTTTCTAAAGGCTCTGTTGACTCCAGATCTTCTGGACTATAACAAGAAGAATAAGATTCTCAAAACTAATCAAAATGGACCCATCAGAGTATGGGTACAAAAATCTGAAATAGTGTATGATGCAGGTATGCACCCAAAGAAGAAAAGAAAGCTCATGGTATCTCGACACTGGTTGCTCTCGTTACATGACAGGAGACAAGCTCTTATTCCACACCTTGAATCAGCAAGAGGGAGGAACAGTAGGGTTTGGTGGCAACCAGAAGGGAAAGATCATTGGTATAGGTACAATTGGTAATTCTTATTTGTCAATTTCTGATGTTTGGTTAGTAGATGGACTACATCATAATTTACTTAGCATAAGTCAATTGTGTGATAGTAATTATGATGTTATGTTTAATAAGGAATCATGTACTGTAATCAGAAGCTCTGATCAATCTGTTGTCTTTAAGGGAAATAGAAAAGGCAATGTTTATAAAGTCAACTTTTCTGATTTAAAGGAACAACAAGTGCTTTGTCTTTTGACACTGGGTGATGAAAAATAGGTCTTGCACAAAAGATTGGGTCATGCTTAATGGAGGTTAATCTCTAAGCTTAGTAAGGACAATCTTGTCAGAAGCCTTCCAAAAATTAAATATCACTCAGACACACTTTGTGGTTCCTGTCAAAAAGGGAAAATTGTCAAAAGTTCTTTTAAGAACAAGAACATTGTCTCTTCTACCAGACCCTTAGAACTCTTACACATTGATCTGTTTGGACCAGTTAGCACTGCTTCAATCAATGGTAAGAAGTATGGATTAGTCATTGTGGATGATTATAGTAGATGGACTTGGGTTAAATTTCTGAGAACTAAAGATGACACATAAGAGGTGTTTAGCATGTTTTGTACCCAAATTCAAAATGAAAAAGATTCCAAGATTTTGAAAGTGAGAAGTGATCATGGTGGTGAATTTGAAAATGAACCTTTTAAAAAATTTTGTGAAGAACTTGGAATCCTCCATGAATTCTCTTCTCCTAGAACTCCACAACAAAATGGAGTTGTAGAGAGAAAGAATATGTCTTTACAAGAAATGACACGCACCATGATGCATGAAAATTATTTGGCAAAATTCTTTTGGGCAGAAGCTGTTAACACTGCATGTTATATTCAAAATAGAATCTATATGAGACCTATTTTGAACAAAACAACATATGAACTCTTTAAGGGAAGAAAACCCAATATTTCCTATTTTCATCAATTTGGCTGTACATGTTACATTCTGAATAATAATGTCCATCTTAAGAAATTTGACTCTAAAGCTTGTAAGGGTATCTTTATTGGATATTGTGAACGCTCTAAGTCATACAGAGTGTATAATTCTGGAACTAATAATGTGGAAGAATCAATGCACGTAAAGTTTGATGATAAGGAGCCTGATGATAAAAAGTCAGAGCCAGTTAAAGATTTGTCAGGATCTGATGAATAAGAAGATGAAGCTCCAGAGTATGACAACTACATAGAACCTGTAGAAGACTCTGAAACTCAAGAAGCTACACCTTATGATGCTACTCAAGAGCATCAAACTAATTATGTTAACTCTAAAGCAACTGATATTCCAAGAAACACATACAAATCATCACACCCTGAAGAGCTAATACTTGGAAACAAGAATAGTCCAAGAAAAACAAGGTCAAACTTTAGAGATGAAGAATAATTGTTTGGATTAGTATCTTTGATTGAACCAAAGACAACAAATGAAGCTCTCTCAGATGATGCTTGGATAGTTGATATGGAAGAAGAGTTAAATATATTCAAGAGGAATAATGTATGGGATCTGGTACCCAAACCCAAGCATAAGAACATTATTGGAACAAAATGGGTATACAGAAACAAATTGAATGAACAAGGTGAAGTGACAAGAAACAAAGCAAGACTTGTTGCACAAGGATACAGTCAACAAGAAGGAATTCACTTCACTGAAACATATGCTCCAGTTGCTAGACTGGAAGCAATCAGGTTACTTTTATCTTATGCAGTAAACAATGATATCACACTATATCAAATGGATGTTAAAAGTGCATTTCTTAATGGTGTTATTTCTGAAGAAGTATATGTCAAACAACCTCCTGGATTTGAGGATTTAGCAAATCCAGATCATGTGTTTAGACTAAAGAAATCACTCTATGGACTCAAACAAGCTCCCAGAGCTTGGTATGAGAGACTGAGTACGTTCTTAGTCAACAATGGTTTTGAAAAAGGTCAAGTTGACAATACACTATTTAGAAAAACATTAAAGAAAGAGATTTTGATCATTAAAATTTATGTTGAGGATATCATCTTTGGATCAACTAATGCCACTTTGTGCAAGAATTTTTCTAAGCTTATGCAGGATGAATTTGAGATGAGCATGATGGGAGAATTGAAGTTCTTTCTTGGGATTCAGATAAATCAAACAAAGAAAGGAACATTCATTCATCAATCAAAGTTTATAAAAGATCTTCTGAAGAAATTTAATTTGGAAGATTGTAAACCCATGAACACTCCAATGCATCCTACATCAAGCTTAAGCAAAGAAGAATCTAAAGGCAAAGTTGATCAGAAACTGTATAGAGGTATGATTGGATCTCTTCTCTATCTAACTGCATCAAGACCTGATATTTTATTTAGTGTATGTTTGTGTGCAAGATTTCAATCAGATCCTAGAGAATCTCATCTCACTGCTGTGAAGAGAATCTTTAGATATTTGAAAGCTACTTGTAACATTGGATTACTGTATCAAAAATCCAATGACTACAAGCTGATTGGATTCTGTGATGCTGACAATGCTGGTGATAAAATTGAAAGAAAATCCACCGGTGGAAACTGTCAATTCATTGGTGAGAATTTGATTTCATGGGCAAGTAAAAGGCAAACCACCATAGCTATGTCAACAGCAGAAGCAGAATACATATCAGCAACTAAATGTTGTACACAACTACTTTGGATGAAATATCAATTAGAAGATTATCAAATAAGCAGTAACAATATTCCTTTATATTGTGACAATATTGCGGCCATTCACCTTTCCAAAAACCCTATTTTACATTCAAGAGCTAAGCATATTGAGATTAAACATCATTTCATAAGAGATTATGTTCAAAAAGGTGTAATTGATCTTAAGTTCATTGAAACAGAAAATCAATGGGCTGATATCTTTACAAAACCCTTGGTTGTTGAACGTTTTGATTTTATCAAAAAGAATTTGAATATGATGGAAATATCTGAATAGCTGAAGCTCTGATGAAAAATTGGTTTTTGTAAGGATCTAACAGTTATCAGAAGCTGAGTCCATCAGAACATTTTGTATCAGAAGTTGTGATGAAATCATCTTCTGATGTACTACCAGACTCTGTAAAAGAGATGGCTCTGGCGCGTAAGTAAAAACCTTTTGTAAAAACGGTTCGCTTTCTCTTAAACTTACCTGTCAGTTATTTAATAAATTTCTAATACACATGTTCTGATGCAAGTGGAAAGAGAAGTTGGTTTATGATGATTAACGTTCTAATCCCTATTTGTGATAGCTAAAAGACTCTGCTACCCCTATGTGTCTGTACTTTGTTTTTGCGCGAAAATTTCTATTTAAACACAAAAACTGTACACATTCACAATTTTGCACTCTCACAACCCACACTTTCATTCTTCTAAAACTCAAGCATTATTTCTTTCTCTCTTAATACTAGCAAACCCTAACCCCCAAACTTCATAAAAAATGGCCGCACTCAGTACTAGTGGTTGCATTGTTGATCTTGAGAAATCAATCCCTAATAAGTTTGCAAAGGATCAACGACCGTACAAGTTTGATGAACTGAACTTCCCTATGGAATGTCCTGTTGATTTTGAAAGCTTACGAGTAAATGAGTATCCGGAAGTTAAGACTCGTTTTGAAAGGCAAGGGATGATGTATTATTTTGAAATACTAAATGGACAAACATACAATGAGTTCGTCAAGGAATTTTGGATGAAAGCGTCTGTAATAACAAAAACCATGTACCAAGAGAGATTGGAGGAGTTGATTGCAGAAAAACCAGAGTTATATGGTAAAACTCCTGCTGAGATGGGATTGAGACCGTTTGTATCTACAGAGATTGAATCATATGTCTGTGGATTCATAGTTGTATTCAGATTAGAACATATATATGAGGCTCTGAAACTATCAGATGGTGGGTTGTTCTTAAATACTTCAGACCCTATTGAACCAGAGGTTGAAGAATTTATCTTCAAACCAAGAGTAAACCCTGAAGATAAGCCTGAGTGGAAGGATCTAAGCAAGATAATCTAAAGATTATATATCAGCAGTATTATTTCCAAGTTGGGTGGAACTGATCAAATCTCATCTGTTCAGAAGTTGTTTGCATATCATGTTGGTAAAGGAAACTTTGTTGATGTTGGTAAACTCATCTTCAACCATCTTGCTGATTCTATAAATTCTAATCAGCCTATCATTCGTCATGGGAGACTACTGAGTCACATGTTTGCTCAGTGTGGATTGTTGGATGCAATAAGACCTTTCTTCCCTGGGTATCGTACCTATTTGATTAACTCCAAAATCATTGATAACTCCAAAAGCTATTCACCCAACACACCCTCTGTTACTTAGAGAATATGAGAAAGACATTGAGGAATGTAGGCTCATACATGTGAGTGATAGAGGTGCTAGAAGTATAGCTGAAGCACATGCTGGATTCTTGAAGAGCTTAGGAGTTGAGGTTGGAAGTGGAGAGACTGAAGATCTGACTGTAAGGCAAGCACGATTTCTGGCTCAACCAACCAAAATCATTGGAAAAAAAAGTTGTTAAGAGTCCTGCAGTTCCTGAGGTCAAAAAGGTTGCTAAAACCAAGAAAAGTACTGGACCAAGGGCGACAAGAAAGCCAAGGAAATTGTTATTAGAAGCAACTAATGAAGAGAAGTAACAAGCTGAAATAGATGATGCTCTTGCAAAGACCGAGGCTCGGAAGGAAGTATTACTAAAGGATAGTTATGAATGTGGGATTGATGCATCAACTTTTGATGATATGCACTCAAAACTTCCTCAAAGGAATGATCCTCACAATCTGCTGGCTCAACAGACTCTGTATGGAACAGCTGATGCATAAGCTACAACAAGTACTGCACCAGTCATTCACTCTGTGGATGAAGATTATGATCGCACACCCTCCCCACCTCCTCAAAAATCCCCCACACACAATGATATCTCAATTTTGGAACCTACACCAAACTCTGAAGATATTCAACCAGAAAAAAACCAAGACAAACCACCTACACCTAACCCAGAGAATAATAACAACAAACCACAAACACCACCCCCAGAAAATAAGCAACACAATCCTCCATCACCTCCACCAACCTCTGAACAAACAATGCCTACCTCAGATTCTCGAAAATCACCTGGACCAAATGACATCATCAATCCAAAATGTTGTTGACAAGAACATTAGGAGAATCCAAAATGCTATTCCTACTAGATCTATTGAGTCAACTAAGATTGATAAGGAATGTGAGGCTATGGAAGTTGGGCTACAAAACATGATAAGGGCAATCATAGTTTCCTACAAGAAGGATTTGGAATTTCGTAATGAAATTGCTAGAATCACGGCTGAACAGGAGAGGAAATAAGCTGAAGAGTGTGAGAGGAAAAGGTTGGAAGAAGAAAGACTTGAAAAAGAAAGGTTAGAGGCTTTGGCTAGGGAACAAGCTAGACTAGCAGAGGAAGCAATAGTTGCTGCTGAGCAAGAGAGACTTGAACGCATAGCTACTAATGCACTAGAGTTTGCTCTACTTATGAGAGAAGATCAAGATAAGTTGAAGCAAAAGGTTGATGAACACTCTGGCATCCTATCAGCTATTCTTGAGACTCTGAAGGACATTCATGACAGATTACCCCCTCAACCTCAACCCTAGGATCCTTGCACTTTATTTTCTGATATTTTGTTTTGTACTTTGTTTTTCAGAATCTGTTGTGTGTTATGTTTGAACAAGTTATATTTTGTTATGAAGTACTCATTTATATGTGGTTATTTATGTTGTTTTTATTTATTTTATGTTATTTATTCTTTCACAATTTTTTTTGAGACAAATATCAACACATAGATTCCAAAACTAAATAAAGAGTTTTTATTCAATTAATATTTGTTGATTACATAAGTTCTTATCCACCTTTTCACTTGGATTCTACATCGGAAACAACTAGTTCTAAATCTAGCTTATTAGAATCGGAGGGAGAAGAAGGGTATTCTTCCCTAGGAGGAACATATGTACTCAAGAATTCCTTCCAGTCAGAATCCCATTCAGATTCTGACTCAGATGACGACTCTTGTTGTTTGGTCTTGGATCTTGTTTGGTAATTGGCTTTGACAGGAGCAGAAGTTGATGCCTTCATCTTCTGAGGTTTCTTCTTAGACTCTGAGTCTTGTTGAATCTTCACCTTCTTCTTCTTCGTCTCATGTGTCTTCTTACTTTTGATCACTCTTCTATCCTTATCCATTGTGGTTTTTCAACGTGAAATGGAAGTGTTTAGTGAAATGACAAAGGTTGATGGTCTTTATATAGGATTTCAAAACAGACAAGTTTGTGATTTTACTACAAGTCATTTAATTGATTTGGTTGTAACCGTTTTTCTCAAACTTTGACTGTCTTGAAACTCTCCTTTGACCATTTTTTTCAAACTTGTCATTTATTTCCTGTCAGTTTATCTTTTTGTTTAATGACAAAAGGGGGAGTAAGAGTATATTAATTTGTGGAACGTTAAACCTGAAGCCAAAATACCAAATTTTATTTTGTCATTTTTGTTGTTCAGATTATATTATTAAGGGAAATTCTATTTGAAATCTGAACTTATTATACATGATACATATAAGAGAAGAGTGCAATTTTCTTTTATAAGTATCAGACTTAGGGGGAGAGCTTGCAAACCTAGCCTCTGAGAGTCAAGTGTATAAGCTTAGTTCAAAATTCAAATAAAATTTTTAAACTGATTTAATTAATCATTGTTGAACTCGGGGGGAGCTTGCAAAACTCATAAACCTGAGAGATGCATGATGTAATTAATCAACAGCCATTGTAAATTAATATTTGGTTTGTCATCAATCAAAAAGGGGGAGATTGTTGGAACAAAAGAGGTTCTGACATGACTCAATTAAGTTTTGATGATAACAAAGGTATTAATATACAATAGGGTATACTAATTATCTACTCTAGTGTGCAGATATATAAGCTAAAATTTTATATTCACTTTGAGTACACTGGAGGCTCTGAAATGGAAAGCAAATTTTGACCAGAACATGCTTATCAGAAGATACTGTATCAAGACTCGTCAGAAGCTACATTTCAGAGACTACGTCATCAAAAGTTGTGATTAATTACATCAGGTTCTGATAGTTGCAGTGAAGGCTGTTTTGTTAGAAGAACATTCTCTGCTACAATGATTTATTTCTCGTCATTCTCTGACAACCCAAAAGCTGGAGAATCAACCTTATCCACAGAATAGTAACGTTAGTACTATTGTACGAACCTTTTACCTCATATGGACGAATCTTCATTACCAAGTTTGGTCGTACACAAAGGTTACCGGATATGGTTCGAATTTGTACTTGTCGCGGTGATTTTTGGATGCCGAGCTATTAATTAGCTTCGAATCTCAAAATTATAGTTACACCACCGAGCTTTGATTTTTCCGAAGAAGGGGGAAAGTTCGTTAAATACCCTAATTAAGGAGATCGAGGTAAGGGGGTTGGTTATACGAAGGGAAGGTACTAGCACCCTAGATATCTATAGTAACCTATAGGAACCTCTTGTATTATCTAAGCTATGCGCTTGATTTTAATCCGGATCAAAACCAACGTAGTTCGACTACAAAATGCCAGTAAATGTGTTGATTGATTTTAAAGTTTTGAAAATGGTTTTAAAAGATAAAAGCCAAAGTGGCAAAAGAGTGAGGTTGTTTGATTTTTAAATTGAAAGAAAAGTTTGAATGATTAAGTTGATTGAAGTTTGATTGAAAAAGAATAACGCGAACATTTGGTTTGAAGTCCAAGGTTTTTTTTGACAAAAATGTTTAAGTGATAAAAAAAACCACTTGGTTTGAAATCCAAGGTTTTTAGGCAAATAAAAACTTGATTGATTTAGAAAAGATCACTTGGTTTGAAGTGCAAGGTTTATTGAGAAAAAGATGCAACTTTGTTTAAAATCCAAGTGTTTTGAAAATGATTTGATAATGACATATTTTTGGTATTTTTTTGAAAAGAGGTGTTGACCTCAAGTTTTGGTTAAAAAAGGGGCATGGTTTAAGCGTAGGTATTTGAATTAAACACCCTAAAGCATTAAACGCGTGAGGGCACTCCGCAACGATATAAATCGAGGTGAGGCCCTTCCTTCGGATTATTATACAAAACATACAAACAGACGATAATAAAAATTAAAAGGAAACTTTAATCACACAATACATCCGGGAGGGAAACATGCAATGGGGGAGTAAAATAATAACAATAATAAATAAACGAAACTATAAATTACGCAAATTACGCGCACTAACAAATACAACCAGGGGGAAACATGCAAAGGGGAAAATTAAATTGAAATAACAAGCAAAATTATAAATGACGCAAATTAAATAATACACCCAGGGGGAAACATGCAAAGGGGAAAATAACTTGAAATAATAAGCGAAACTATAAATTACGCAAATTAAAATAATACACCCGGGGGGGAAACATGCGAAAGGGAAAATAATTTGAAATAACATAAATAATAACCATAATAATGAATAATAAATGTAAAGCATACAAATAGATAATAATAAATGGATAAGTATGTATATAAAAAAGATGAAATGATATGTATGAAACAATAATTAAATATGGTGCAAAATTAATGTAGCGAACAATTAACTAAATACGTATAAGCATGAATGAGTAAGTTAAAAATAAACTAACATGATCACATAAGCTAATTAGAACCAAACAATTATTTGTGCAAGGGAAAATGACCCAAAAACACATAGAAAAAATGTTTTAGATCACTTAAGCACTTATTAACAAAACAACTTAATTAGGGATCGCTTATGAAAATAAGTTAGAAAAAGTTTGGAGATATTTGTATGCATTGACTACTGTGCATGAATTAATCTTGTGAAAAATTTGGATCAAATAAGCTAAAGAGCTTAATGAAATCTCAAATAAGCACTTATGAACAAAACAACTTAATTCACAAAGCACTTATGAAAATAAGCTGAAAAGGTTTGGAAAAAAATTTGTGAAGTAGCTACTGTGTATGAATTAATCTTGTACAAAAATTTGGATCAAATAAGCTAAAGAACTTAATGAAATCTCAAATAAGCACTTATGAACAAAACAATTTAATTCACAAAACACTTATGAAAATAAGTTGAAAAGGTTTGGAAAAAAAATTTGTGCAGTAGCTACTGTGTATGAATTAATCTTGTGCAAAAATTTGGATCAAATAAGCTAAAGAGCTTAATGAAATCTCAAATAAGCACTTATGAACAAAACAACTTAGTTCACAAAGCACTTGTGAAAATAAGTTGAAAAAGTTTGAAGTGAAGTCAAAAATGACTTATATGATTTTAGCATAAACATGTGAACAATAAGCTTAAATAAGCTAAAGTTCACAAAAGTGCTTTTGGAAATAAGCTAAAATTAATTAAAAAAAATTAAGTCAGGGGGGTGCATATTACAAAGGAAAGTAAAAATGAGGAGGAGCAAATATCAAATTTGGGCCATAGGCCCAGTCCACGCGCATGGTCAACCAAAAAACCAGAAAAGTCAACAAAAAATATCTGGTACCTCACAGGAAGTAAGGAGCACGGTGGGGACGCCCGAACGGGAGCGTCAGATCGCTTCACTAAACGGATCAACGCGCACGATCAAAAGAAAAGATCCAACGGTCGCGACATATTGACTTGATCCAACGGCCAAGATACGATCTGGAAAACTGAGGGAGTACGACGCGTCTTCTTCCCCACGAGCAACCGCAACACGTTGCCGGCGCCGGCCATTTCGCCGGAGTTCCAAAACTCCACCAAAAACGGCAAGTGAGTACATTATTTTGCTCAGACTTTCACGTAGATCACGATTATAACCTTATTTTTTTCAATAGGAGTCTCAGTTGTGAACAACGATGAGATAAAGTTTGAATGAAAAATTTGGAAAAACACGATTTGAGCAAGATTAATCACGATTATTGATTGGAAAAGGTTCATGGTGTCATTTGATGATCAATGGTGTTGAAAAATGGCTGAAACAATGGCTGGAAGTTAACGTTCCATTAACACATTTTTTGAAGTTTTTGAGGTTTTGATTCTCTCAAATTATGGGTTAGAGCTTGTGTTTTATGGTTGGTTCATGTTACTGGAAGTGTTTGGAAGCTTATTTGATAAAGAAATTGAAGTTTGAAGGTGGTTTTGATGGATTTTGAATTTTGAAAGAAGAGAGAAAAATGATGAATTTTGTGATGGTTTTGATCCAATCTCTGTGGCTGCGCAGCTGAGCTTTGTTCAAGGTTTATATATGATTTGTTTTAAGTCAGGATCAATGAGAATGAGGGTAGAAAGAACATAGTACAAATGATTGATTTTTCGTGATTTTTCAAAATGGATAAATGAGGAGTTTTTTGGGTTGTACTATGATGAGGTGGATATGAGGAAGGTTCTAGGTTGGAATGAGGTGGTTATGAGGAATATTACATGGAATCTCATGATAAAAAAGGATCAAAAACAATTTTGAAAGAAATATTGTGAATAAATGAATAATAAAAACAATGGAAAATGAAATATAAATGGACAAGGGGTAAAATAGTCATTTTTTGGGTTTTATAAAATGTGTGGATTAAATGAAAATGGTGGAAAAAAGTTTGAATAAAAAAAAGTTACTTGTGGTGGAAGAAATCAATTATTGGTTTTTTTCAGATAATAATAATAAAAATAAAGTAATATAAAAAAAATAAAAAAAAAATAAAAATTGAAATAAAAATATTTTGGACATATTTATCAAATATAAAAATAATGGAAATAAGATTTTTAGAATAAAACATAAAGAGATGAAATAAAATGTGATTACTTGCAAAACAAGTAAACCAATTTATTACAATTTTTGAAAAGGGCAAAATGGGAATAAATGACAAAAAAGTGTGAAAATACGGCATAGGGGTAAATTTGGAAATATATGGTGAAAAAACAAATTCAAAAGGATGAGTGATTAATTAACTAAAAACTGCAGCGTAAACTGAATAAAATACTATTTTTTGACATTTTTATTGAAAATAATAATAATAAGAAAATTAAATATTTTAAAAAAAATAAAAACATAAAAGAGGTAAGGAAGTCAAAAAATGGGGTATGACAGTACTATTACCAGCTGGCGCAATCTCCTGCAACGGATTCAAATTCAAGACGCTCCCTCCTTATCTATAAATAGGAGTGGTAGTGAAGTTTTTGTGTACAACAACATTGAACAATTGTTAATGAGCTGTTACTCTGCAAAAATCATCTTGTGCACAAAAACAACTTGAATACAACTTGAACTCATTTGAATATCCAAGACTCAAGCTTCAGCTTCTGATTCATACAGTTGTTGAACCTTAGATTTCTATTGTTAGGATTCTAAGTTAAGTCTTGTCATTGAGTTGTATTTTATTTATTCTTTTGAACATTGATTTGTATATCAGTGTTCATATACTCTGTTTTATTGTAAAGTTGTTTGAAGTCTCTTGCTTGTGTGCTTGAGCAAAGGAAGTCTCTTGTAAGTGTTACTTGATCATTGGAAGTCTCTTGCTTGCGTGCTTGAGCATTTGTAATCTTGTTTGATTATAGTGAACTCCCTTGGAAGTGCAAGGGGACTAGACGTACTCTCGGTTTGTGAGAGGAACCAGTATAAAATCTCTGTCTCTATCTTTCTCTCTACCTTTAAAGTTCTGTTTGATTGTGTTTTGTTTTTTAAACTACCCAAAACACAATTCAACCCCCTCCCCCTTCTTGTGTTTTTCACACCTTCACAATTCATTGGGGAAAAGATTCATCAACCCTTCTTCTTGAGAAATTACGATTCAATAACCATCTGGTTGGAGAATTAGGCCCGCAGACCTTTGTTACTGAACAAGAGATCCAAGTCCGCAACCTGTTAAGACAATATTTTAAACATGTACTTCATGAATGCATGATTGTGTATATCTAATGCCTTAATGCATAACTAATGCAGATGAAATATCTGATTATATGCAGTATTTTGTATGACTTTTTATTTTTATGCATGACCCTATATGTGTGAATGCATGAATTTGTATGCATGAGTGCATGAATTTATGAGTTTCTGTTGAAGATAGTTTGAATTTCCCGGCACCAAGAATCTGAGTAACTCTGGCATTGCTGAGATGAGAACCCTTGCAAGCTTCTGTTGCGGAACAGGTGTCGTGTCGAACTTTCAAAGACGAACAACAACTTTCACTTTCTGATGGAATCAAAGGATTGCCGTGATTTTGTATTTTTAGGACAGGGGCACCTTACGGTATGCCATTGATTTCCCTTCAATCATTTCAAGTTTCCAAAATAGTTTGTTGTTTCCAAGTGCTTTTCATTCACCATGTTTAAATTCTTTATTTGTCATAAATAAGTAGCACTAGTGCACACAATTAGTATGTAAAAGCAAGCTAACAAACAGATGAATGAAAATGAGAATTTTTATTAATTGCACAAAAGTGCCGAATTTTTCAACTTGATGTAAAATCCATTGAAGAGGTAACTGCAAATTTAAGCTAAGATAATGGCAATGAAAATAATTGAATTCCACTGAATCATAACGATGCCATCCTTCTTCACGATCTCGAGTTTGCAAGGCCTTGCTTTGGTGAAAGGAGGCTGAGTCGATCTTCTCTGTCCGAAGTTTCATTTCCATGCACAATCAAGTGTCGCAGTCTTGTGCCATCTTTCGAGTTTTGACTTAACAGGTTTCATCTTCCCTTTTTGATGCCCCTTATCTTTTCCTAAACTTCCTTTTCAAGTTGTTCGCACCTCGGGACGCTCTCTATTGCTTAAACCGCTCTTTCGGGTTTTCAACTTTGCAAGCTTTCTTCAATCTTTCTTCTTTATGCACAGTATTTCGAGATTGCAGCAACGTGCATTGAGAGTGGAAACTCTTCACCATCCATGGTATTGACAACCACAGTTCTGCTATATTTCACCACATGCAAATTTTCAGGAAGATGTACTCTTGACATAGTATGCCCCAAGCATTTGAATCCATGAAGGATATGCCCCTGACCAACTGATATTTGCAGAGTACCCAATTCTTGAAACAATTCACTCTTGATAAATAGGGTATTCAACTTGTTTGCCCCTGATTGGCAGAATCCATAGATGACTTGCCCCTAGCTAGGAACCTCTCAAATCATCTTTGCCCCTGATCAGACCACAACTCAGATTTCTTTAATGCCAAGTACTAATTTGCAAGTAAAATCATTTCTTTTGAAAAGCGTTTTGGATATAATGCACATGCAAGTTTTTGGAATTGAACATTTTGAAAGGAGGAGTCAGCGTAACAATAAATTTGCCAATGCTTTGAAGGTGAACCTAGTTTCAATTAGGTCTTGCAACTAGAATTCATGTAAAGCAAGCCAGAAAATGATATAAATTGTGTTATCAAATTCCCCATACTTGAACCTTGTTTGTCCTTAAGCACATAAATAGTAACTCTTTTTTTAACACAGGTTTGAAACAGGACATAACAACTATAATCATACGTGATTACCGGCTAGAGAAGAAAATCAAGTAATAAACATCAATACCAAAAGCACTGTAATAACATAAAACCATACATTGCAGTCAAAGACTCTCATCATATGAAGACAAATCTGAAGCATTTTATTGTGACTCTAACTTTTGCTTGAATTTTATTCACCCTTTTCATTCAAGCGCAATCACATTAAGCCTGTTATCTTGTACACGCTCATGGTAGAAAGATCTGTTAGTGATTATGATCATATATCGAGGGGAGCTGGTAAAAGCAGTTTGGTAAACCCTTCTTTCTCTTCCAAATGCAGTTGTGGGGGATCAGATAGCAACCCGCCCTACCAAGTTCAGAACCAGACTCCTCTTAACCAACTACTAAATGGGTATATTTACTATGGTTTTTCTTTGTATGTTCAACAACTGTTGGGTTAAACAACCGAGTGAGGGTCATCTAACTCAATAAGTGCGCTCCCACTTTTGAAATTAACCAAAGTATGCAAATTTTCATTTCTGGATCATTCACTTATGTTCATTGATTTCCTACTTAGTTTGTGCACAAGATGGTGCCGACTGCTAAGATAAACTACTGAGGGTTACTTAAAAACTTATGTTCAGGTCTTCGTCAAAATCAGTACTCAAATTAATCTTACATACTTCTAAGAGTCTAAGATGTTAAGACAGTACCGATTTTATTGAATCATTTCTGAACCTTCATAACGTAGCCTAATTGTGCAAAACAACCTATATACTCTTAAAGTGTCATGTCAAGTATCAAACCAAAATTGCTTGTTTTTTTTTTAAAAAAAAATATGTCTCAAGAAACTAGGAGAATCAGATAACAATAAAACATATGCAAGAACGGCTCAATTCATTTTTTTTATATGGAATGGTTAAAGAACGTGACACAATGCCTTACATCATCAACTAGGTCTTTTACCATTGAAAGCATAAATCAGCAAAGATCAGTTATTTGTTTTCATCATCCTCGCTCCAAGTTTGTAAGTAATAAAATAAATACAAATGGATTGATTCCAAAACATGCATGTGCTTCATCTTATTTGTTTTCATCATCTTAAAAGCTAACAAATGCTTGACAAGAAAGAAATAAACAGCCTAGCGATCATAGGGATGAGCTTCCTAATATCACTGACTAATGAGTAGCAGAAGTAATCATCGACAGCAGCCCGATTCAATCAAACCATTCAATGTGCCCCAAAGCTGGCACGTCCTTCAGACTTTTCACTTTTGACAACATCCTTCAAACTTAGTACCACAATGAGTGTCCTCAACTTGTTTGGTCTCAAATCTCGACATAACACTTCTAGCAAGTGGGGAGGCGCCCAATTTGACCTCTTTCTTTTTCAATTCCCAGATCGACCACATCCACTAGTTACCATTGAAGTTCAAACATCTTTGTCCTTGATCCAACAATCAGACTAACTCTTCGACAAAGTTTGCAACCCGAAACCATAAGGAATTACGACACTATTATGATTCAATGGATTCACTTCTAAATGATGATTCCTTTTTTTTTTGAATTTGATTGAATGTAAAAGTGTTTTATGATATGCAAGAAGTTATTGCCATCTTTTTCATTATTTTTCTAAAACTGTAAAAAGAAAAATAGACAAGACAAAAATTGTGCACAAAAGTACTTTTATTCATAAGTAATTAAAACATTCAGACAAAATAGCCCTTACAAACTCACCCATTTGTCTCGGGCGTGACAAAGGGTGTTTTGAAAAAGAAAACCTACATTGAAAATAAAATGATCTCTGGGATTCCAACAGCCTTCTAGTTTGCAAATAGTGAGTGTCTGAAGAACACATGTGCACCCTATCTCGACTATTTCCATTATTCTATTCATCCTTTATATTGGTAATCTGGTCATCAATGGAAACCAACACCGGAGTAACTTATTGAAGGCCTCAACGACTGTTTACACTTCACAACTGGCTTGCCTCTCACAAAAATCAAAAACCTCTGGTTGATGAGTTCTTGCACCTTGTGTTTGAAAGCTGTGCAATTATCAATGGTGTGATAATTTGGTATGTCACACTTAATTTGTGGTTTTTCGTTACATGAAAGTTTTTATAGTTCATAATCTATATTTTAGGCACAAAATAGAGTTGTGATAACCATACTAAAATATTTAAAGATATTATTTTATGCAAATCATTATAAATGTCCAACTTTCAGGGTAACAATTGGCACAATGTTGCAGGAATAGTTCCATGTAATGATCTTCAAATTGAGGATTGGCTTTGTACTAAAAATCCAGCAAAATCGGCAGATATTTACATTATTGGGTAAGTATTAGTTTCTCAATCCATGTTTTACGTTTTCATAATTACAAGTTTTCAGCGACTGCAAATATGTTCCACATTGCTAAGGACAAAAAAGCTACATAAGTTTAGACTAGTAGCTTAATGATATAAATGTTGCCTTTGATATAATTGGGTGTTTTATTTTTGTTACTGGTTTTTTTTTCCTTATTTTATGGTTTGTTGTGATTTTAGGTTGGTTTTCAGCTCTATTTATGTGGCTTCAAGGATTCCAGTTCTGGTGTTTGGAGTAGGTATGCTTGCATTTTATTTTGGTCCTGATTCAGAATTTCATAAGTTCAGGCTACTTTTTTAGTCTTCGATTGATGTGTAATCATGGTGCAATTATGTTTTTGTTTTCTAGCAATAGTCTAGAGTTTTTGAAGTGTTTGTTTTAGTGGCAATGTAGTTTACATGAGAATTTAGTTATTCTTTTATTGATTATTTCTATCTAATGTTAATAATACACTATACTCTAGATTTTAACGATTAATTTCAAGAACTTCAAATACAAGAACAACCAATTTTTTTTTAGTTGATGTTTATTTATGTCCTTCTAAAAACTTAATCTAGTTATGGTTTTCTTTTGGCAAAGTTATTCAATTTACTTGATGGTGGTTGGTTAGTCTCTTTCCCTTTTGCTTTCTCACATTAATATGATTTTGTAGTTTTAGTCTTTTATTAGGTAGAAAATAATATGATTTTGTAGTTTTAGTCTTTTATTAGGTAGAAAACAAGACAAGAGGTACAATTTAGGGGATAATTTGTTTTCTCTAAATAACTTGGTTAGCGTCGGCTGAGCGGAGGATAACTTGTTTGTTGAATTTTCTTATGTTGACTTTAGAGTCGGCCACTCCGAGGCTACTATATTTTGTTGACTTTTTGATTGTTGCCTACTTTAGCGTCGGATGATATTAGAATCAGCTCTAGAATCGGCTTCGCCAACTCTAATTTAGAGTCGGATGGTCATTAGCTGACGCTAAAACTTGTTTTTCTAGTAGTGGGTGGATCTGCAAACAGTCTCGTAGCACCTAGGTTAATAGCATACAACGGCATTATGAAAGTGCCTACAAATATGACAACATAAAAGTAACCGGAATGTTCATAGTCCCGGATTTGTAGTATTGACGTCCAAGTCTTCATCAGATCTGTAATGCGTTGATGTAAATATGCCAAGTTGAAACAACAAACCCCGAACAAAGAAGAAAACCAACAAACGCCGCACAAAACGGCGAACAAACACAACGTCGCACAAGACGGCGAACAAACACAATGCCGCACTAAGACGGCGAAAACTCAAAAATCAAAAACCAAACTTTTGTAGATAACTACTTATTTAAACAAAATAAGAGAAAACAAAGGTGTTGAGGGGTGATTTCAGACCAAAAATGGTCAAAACCACCCCCTACAATGGAAGGATGAAAAGAGAGAAAAGTTGAGAGAAGAGTGTGGTGAAAATTTTTTCACTCTTTGAAAATATTATAATAACTAAATATCATTCATTAAAATTCTCAAAAAAAAAAATTATTTTTTATTATTGTTTTTGAATTTTTGTTATTCATAATAGTGAATATTGAATTTTCTTATGAAAAAATATAAAAAAAATTAGTATAATGTTCATAAAAATTGAAATTGTGATTTTTCTTATGAAATTATGTTCTATAAAATAAATAGTCAATAAATAATTTTTTAATTTATCATTTTGAAAACTAAGTGTACCGGTACAATACAATTTTCCAACAACTCCACTTTTTTTAATATGAAAAAATCAATGATTAAAACTAAATGAATTCATGAATATCACAAACGGACAATTCACAAACTTAATATTACATGGATTTTGAGATTCTTAAATACCAACTACTAGTTGATTCACTGATCAGCTACTATTTAGATGCATTTTTGCCGCCTTTATAACATATTTGGCTGCACAGGTAGCTCATTCCTCCCTCACCTCATGTAGCTTCTCCTTTGAATATGAAGGACATTTGTAGCCAATAAGTACTTCAAGTATTGATGAATTACTAACAGACATTCAATCAAATTTGAGTGGTCCAAATTAAACTACAAACCAATTTAAATTACTAATTAGTAATTACTAACAGAGAACATGATAAATCATAATCGCATCACACAAATCATAAACCACAGTACCATACAACATAGAAAATTGAGATATAAAAATTTGGGGACTAATGAATAGGAGTTTGAAATTGATACCTTAAAAAAATCAAGCGATTGAGCGGAATTGAAGAAAGAGTGAGACAACACAAGAACAAATTAAGAGTTGTAACATAGAGAAAGAGTGAAAAAAAATCAAGTATCACTAAATGAATGAAGAAAAGTAGAAAACTAATAATAAAAGCTAAGATTAAAATTAGGTATTACTAACAAAACGTCATTATTAAGGAGACCAAACGAGACTTTAATAAGTCATTATTACTAACAAAAATCATGTATCACTAAAGGAGACTTTACCACTGCCAAGGAAACATTATACACAATCCCTAACCCACTTTTACAAGCATTTTAGAATCTTATAGTCAATCTGAGTTATAATGTTGACAATACCTAACCCACTTTTACACTACTAGAATGACAAGAGCACAATAAAAAGAAAGAATAATAAAGAAGCCGAGCTTACAAACCTGAAGATATGAAGTACCGAGGAAGAGAATTAAAGCATTGAATGCTTTGTATGGTTATCTTTACAGTGTTAGGACAATAATGAAGAATAATATTGTTAGTTTCATGCTTGCCCCATTTACAAAATGAAGATAAATTCTGCAATGATAACGAGAACATGTCTGATTGATGGGAACAAGAACTAATAAACATTTGTATATTGTGGACTTTATGAAGAAGCTTGAGAGCATCTTTAAATCTGTTTTGAATATAAACTAATATATGTCAATGTTGTACTGGTGTTGGACACCGACGTATGACATTGGAATACGCGTAACCCGGAATATACATAAATAGTGCCATCAAATTTTATACCAACCAGTAATTTATCTCAATTTATTACCTCTAAGAGATAATAACAAAGTGCAGTACTACTGCAGTATATGACTTGTAGATGTTGGTGGCTTCGAAACAAGTGATGCCGACATCGATTATTAACTACCAACTCATAAATAAAAAAATTGGTCATTAATTACACAATTTGGAATTAGAATTGAGATTTAACATGAACATAAACTCCTGCAATATTTGCCTCAAAAAAAAATCCTGCAATATTGAAATTGAATTATAAATCAAAAACAAAACCAGAAACTAAAACAAACCAACATCTAATTATATTATGTAAACTAAACAGCCCAAATAAGCTCTCACTTGCACAATATTAGGATGTTTCACTTTCCCAATTTCCTGAACCTCAGCAGCAAATTCTTCATACTTTGTTCGCCTAATCTCTTCACAACTACAGAGGTATCCATTCGCAAACAAATCCTTATACAAAATCGCTAACCCACTTTTCCCTAATGCATATGAATAAGCTCTTAACAAATCAACTAAGAATCGATAATAAGAAGGGTTACCTTGCTGAAGGAGATGGAAAGTTGCGTTATGAAGAGAATGAAAGTTGGGAGAAAGCTCAATATGCTTCCTGCCTACATGTCCTGTTAATTTGGGATTTAGGGTTCAAGAAATTTTGGGGAATGATAGAGAGAAGACGGTTCACATGGTTCAATCGCAGGTGACTTGGGTTTTGAGTGAAGAAGAGGGTTCTGGAAGAGAAGAAAATGATGAGGTCGTCGGCTAATAGGGTTGAGTTCGCCGGAGAAGAGGGTGAGTTCGTCAGAGTTAGTGGGGTACTGGTAAATTCGTCGGATAAGATGGTGATTTGTCGGAGGGGTGAGTGAAAAGGTTGAGTTCCCTGGGTTTGTTGGAGTTCACAAAATCGAATGGTTGGATGTGTGTGAGAAAATCGATTTGTTATGAAGATATTCAAAAGGAATCAAGGGAGGGAAAACGATGAAAATTAGGGAGCAAAGGGTTTCTTTATTTTATGCGGGAAATAAAAAATTTATTGTGTTTTTTTTTTCTTTCTCAAATACACCCTGCAATAGCGGTTATGTAGAAGCGCTATCTAAGATATTGCTAAGAACTCTGTACAATGGCATTTATCTTGAAGCGCTATCCAAGTGGGCAACGTTTAATAGTGCCCGCGTATGATGCACTCTTAAACGTCTGTGTAGTAAAAAAATTTCTTCTCTATTATATCTTATGATAACGCTTATAACAAAACTGCTAATATAGAGGGTTACCTATAATAGCGGCCGACAGAAAAGCGCTATTATAGACATATGTGTGGTCTTTTCAATAGCGTTTGTCAAAAAAATGCAATTAAATGGGCGCTATTATAACTCAAAATTGTAGTAGTGTTCGAAGGAGTATATCCCAAAGAAACTAAAGATGAAGAGAGCTTGGAGTACCATTGCCTACTAGCTTGTTTCAAACCATAAATGGATTTGTGTAATTTACAAACTTTATTGGGTTCACTAGTGGCAGGAAAACCAGGAGGGAGAGACATATACACATCCTCATTTAAATCACCATGCAAGAAAGCATTGTTCACATCCAATTATTCAAGATGCCATCCCTTGATGGAATGCAAAGCTAGTAAGACCATAATCGTAGTGATTTTGGCAACCGGAGAAAAAGTATCAAAATAATCAACTCCCTCTAATTGAGTATACCCTTTTGCAACAAGCCTAGCCTTGCAACGCTCAATTGAACCATTGGCATGATATTTGACCTTATATACCCATTTGCAACCAACAGGAACTTTGCCACGGGGAAGATAAACAACAGACCAAGTTTTGTTCTTATCAAGAGCAAGTAATTCAGCATTCATAGCATTCTTCCAACACTCTGTTGGAACAAAGTGGGTCTGACACAAGTCTCCTAGTCTTATAGAAGTTTTGATGATAACAAGGTATTAAAATTGCAATTGGTATTGCTAATGATTGTTCTAAGTGTGCAGGATTAAGTATTAAAAATTGTTAAGATGCACCAAGAACAAGTGCAGAGAAGCCCAGCTAAGAAGCTCTGAAAGTACAACACTGTTCATCAGAAGCTTAAAATTCAAGTGCTGAAGTTGGTGGTTCTGAGATTCAAAAAGCAAGGCTCTGAGAAGCTCATGTGCTGAAGATCTTCAGAAGCAACAACAACAGACTCTGAAACAAAAGGAATGTTACGTCACTCAAGAACTGGCATGATCAGTGCCCAGGATTGAAGAACGTTCTACTTCTAGGCTCTGTCATATCCACAAGAAGGAATATTCGTTTTGTACAACATTAACCTTATCCATAAGTGGAGCGTATTGAGGATTGTACTATCGTACTATTATTACTCAAAATGGTTGAGTGATAATTCAAATAGCAAGGTAGTGGAATTGGATTTCTTTACCAAAGATGGAAGCTTACAGCTATCGCTTTTGTACGATCATTCCAGCTGGCACCTTATCTCTGCAAACGGCTAATCATTTCTTCAAGTATAAATAGAAGGTTTCTCTTGAAGAATTGACTACTGCTCTATTACGCTAAGAAGGCTCTGAAATATTCTGACATTATTTGTTCAATCTGTCATTCAAAGTCTTTTAGTTATTTGCGTTGTATTTTGTAAACACCTCTGATAGTATATCAAGTGTTCCTTAAACATTCATTCTTATTCTTAAGTTTGTTTGAGAAGTCTCTTGTTATTTGTAACTTGAGCACCTGAGAAGTCTCTTGCTAGTGTGCTTGAGCAATTGTGTAATCTTGTGAGATTATAGTGAAAAGCTCTTGATAAGAATCATGGGGACTAGACGTACTCTCAATTTGTGAGAGGAACCAGGATAAATCTTTGTGTCTCATTCTTTCTTTTCAGCACCTGTTATTACCTTTTGATTTATTCCGCTGCATTCTAAGTAAAAAGAAGGAAAAGTTTTAAGTTCCTAAAACACAATTCAACCCCCCCCCCCCTTCTTGTGTTTTTCCACCTTCAATTTGTATCAGGAGCTAGGTCTGTGCCTAACTCACCTAACAAGTGATACAGTAAAAGATCCTTTGGAAAAACATGTCTGACGCTGGTGATAACTCTGTTAAGAAGAACAATGAGATCCCGTTCGATTATGACTCCAATGCTCGTGATAGGAGATCATCTGATAAGGTTCCGTTTTTTAATGGAACAGAGACAGCATACCCCTTCTGGAAGACCAAAATGTATAGTCACATTGTTGGTATAGACTGTGACTTATGGGATTTGGTTGAAGAGGGCGTTAATTTTGAAAACATGGATAAAGAAGGTGTGGTGAGCTATCAGAACAGAAGGTCATTTACACCTACGCAGAAGCTAGATTACAAGAAGCATCACTCAGTAAAGGGAATGCTGACAAATGCTATTTCTCATGATGAGTACCTGAAGATTGGAGACAAGAGGACAGCTAAATCTATTTGGGAGTCCTTAAGATCCAAATACGAAGGTAACAAACAGGTTAAGAAGGCTAAAGCTAACCTGTTGGTGCATCAGTATGAACTGTTTAAAATGAATGAAGGAGAGAATATTGAAGCCATGTTCTCAAGGTTTCAAATATTGGTCTCTGGACTTCAAGTTTTAGATAAAAGTTATACTGAAGCAGATCACGTGAGAAAAGTGTTGAGAAGCTTACCACCCAAGTGGAAACCCAAAGTGACTGCTTTTCAAGAAGCTAAGGATTGGATATTGTGACCCTTGAAAGCTTGATAAGTTCATTGAAGAGTCATGAGATGGAGTTAATGACTGATGAATCTACCAAGAAGATGAAAGGGACAGCCCTAAGTTCTAAGAGCTCATCAAAGGCTCTTAAAGCTAAGGTTATAGAATCCGAGGACGAAGCTTCTGAAGATGGTCAAGACAACGGGTCTGAAGATAAAGAGGAAATGGTGCTAATGGCTGCCAAGGTTTCTCAATGGGCAAAACGAAGCAAGAAATATGCAGGCAAATTTGGAGGATCTTCCAAAAGACTTGGTGCTTCTAAAGACAAGAAGGAAGATCAAAGCAAGTGTTTTAAATGCAACAAGCCTGGCCATTTCATTGCTGATTGTCCAGAAAACAAAGGTAGATCATCCAAGCAAGGCTCTAGCAAGGAAAGATACAAGAGTAGAGTCAAGAAAAGCTTGCTAGCAACCTGGGAAGATCTGGACAAAGACTCAGACTCAGAAGGTGATGAGGAAGCTAATCTAGCTCTGATGGCGACCACCTCTGACAGAGAAGACTCTGAAGCTGATTCAGACTCTGAAGATGAGGAAGAGGTAATTGCTAAACTCTCTAGAACTGAGCTAGTTGACTCTCTTAAAGATGCCTTAAAAATGCTTACTAAAAAGGCAGGTGAATGTAAGGTCTTGAAAAAGGCTTACAATAACCCGATTGATAAAACAAAAACATTAACTGAAGAAAATGAGTCTCTAGAAAGTAGAAACGCATTTTTTGAAGCTAATTATATTTACAATGATAAGGTTCCTCCAGAGCATGAATTTGCTTTGCAAGAACTTCTTATCAATGGCATGAAGAGAAGTCAAATAGCCTCTTTAATTTATCATGTTAGTAGAAATAGAGGTGAAGGTCTTGGATTCTCACATTTTAAAGATAATCCATTATTTTCAAAGCGCTCTAAAAAGGTAAAGACAAAACCTAAGACTGTTTTTGTGAGAAGTCAATTAGAAGCCAAAGATATACCAAGTTCTGAAAAGACAAATGCTTCAGAGGCTAAGAAATCTCAGACCCTGAATCCTTCAGAGTCTAAGAGTTTCAGACCTCGGACAAATGTCAGAACTAACAGAACTAAGGTATACTCTAAAGCTAAGTCTAAGAGTTATGAAAAGCCAAAACCTTTTTCAAATGGCTTTAGTGACTCTAGAGCTTCTGATTGGAGACACAAACAAAAACAACCTAAGGTGTCTAGGACTAACACAAAAGGACCCATAAAAATATGGGTACCAAAGTCTGAGATTGTATTTTTATCAGATTTGCGTACAAAGAAAGCCAGAGCAACCTTCATGGTACCTGGACAGTGGCTGCTCACGACATATGACAGGAGAAAAGCATATGTTCCAAACCCTAACTCTGAAAGAGGGAGGTACTGTGGGGTTTGGAGGAAAGCAAAAAGGGAAGATCATTGGGACAGGTACAGTTGGTAATTCTTCTTTGTCTATTAATAATGTTTGGCTTGTAGAAGGCCTTAAACACAATCTACTTAGCATTAGTCAATTTTGTGATAGTGGATTTGTGGTAGAATTTGATAAGAATGCATGTACAGTAATCAGAGAGTCTGATAAGTCTATAGTATTCAAAGGCTTAAGGAAGGGAAATGTATATAAGGTCAATTTGTCAGAACTCACAGAACAAAAAATAGTGTGTCTACTATCTCTGAGTGATGAGAAATGGGTCTGGCACCAACGCTTAAGACATGCTAATTGGAGATTAATCTCCAAGCTCAGCAAACTAAGTTTGGTTAAAGGCATACCCAATCTCAACTACCAATCAGATGCTCTGTGTGGTCCTTGTCAAATTGGGAAGATCTCTAAGACTTCCTTTAAACCTAAGAACATTGTCTCAACCTCAAGGCCTCTTGAATTGCTTCACATTGATTTGTTTGGACCTGTTATCACAGCCTCAATCAATGGGAAGAAATACAGACTTGTTATAGTTGATGATTACAGTAGATGGACATGGGTCAAATTCTTGAGAGTAAAAGATGATGCATATGATGTATTCAGCATCTTCTGCACTCAAGTGCAAAGTGAGAAGAGTCTTAAGATCCTAAAGATCAGAAGTGATCATGGGGGTGAGTTTGAAAACGAACCCTTTGCAACTTTCTGTGAAGACCATGGAATTGTCCATGAGTTCTCTGCTCCTAGAACACCACAACAAAATGGTGTTGTAGAGAGAAAGAACAGTTCTTTACAAGAGATGGCAAGAACCATGATGCATGAGACTAAACTTGCTAAGCATTTTTGGGCAGAAGCTGTAAATACAGCTTGTTATATTCAAAATAGGATCTATATAAGACCTATTGTGAATAAAACAACATATGAACTCTTCAAAGGAAGAAAACCAAACATCTCTTATTTTCATCAGTTTGGATGTATCTGTTACATTCTAAACAACAAGGCCTACAAAAGAAAATTTGATGCCAAAGCTTGTAAGGGAATCTTTATAGGTTACTCTGAACGCTCAAAGGCATACATAGTGTATAATTCTGAAACAAACACAGTGGAAGAATCTATACATGTGAGGTTTGATGATAAAGAGCCTGACAGTAAAATGTCAGAGCAAGATGATAGCTATGCAGGTGTTCCAAACCAATCCAACTCACCAGAACCTGAGAAAACATCACACTACAAGAAAACTGCTTTGGAGCGTCTGCCTAAAACGGACGCTAAATACCAAAAAGCGGACGCTACAACCATTTAGCGTCTACCTAGAGTCTGTGTCGTGGTGGACGCTTAAATGCCTGAAGCTAACAGTTGCGTCTAGCAGACGCTACTTTAGCGTCTGTCCTGTTAGATGCTAGGTTGAAGCTGTTGACATGCATATAAGGCGGACGCTACTACCCAATATTAGCGTCTGTTTTTGTTATATGTTATAGTTTAGTTTTTGAACAATGTAGTGTCAGCTAAAAGCAGACGCTAATATTAGCATCTGCTTTTGTTAGAAGCTATAAATTCTTTTTTGAATAATATAGTGTCTACTAAAAGCAGACGCCAATATATATATTATTTTTTCTAAAAATAGCATTTTACCTGATGGAAATTCAACAAACAATTAATATTAGTGCATCTAAAATATAAAAGAAGTAGTCTTTACTGGACCTTCTATTTCTAAAATATAACCATATATAATGTCAACAAAAAAAGGTCTACATCCATCAAAATATAACCCACTAATATATAATCCACCAAAATATCCCACAAAATATATAACCCATCAACATCAATCAAAATATAACCCACTAATATATAACCCACCAAAATATCCCACAAAATATATAACCCATCAAAATAGTCCTAACTTACCATCAATATAAATTCATCCAAATAACCCACAAAGTCTATATAACCATCAAAATAACTCACAAAATCTACAACCATCAAAGTCCATCATCTTCCTCTTCATCAACCGATTGGTCATCCAATTCATTATCATAATGAGGATGAGACTCTGACGAGAATGACCACTACAAGAACCCGACTCGAAAGCCATCATGCGTCTTTGGAATTCTTCAATCTTCGTTTCCAATGATTTGAAATTCGCATTTGCTGCAGCAGCTTCAGCTCTAGCAGCTGCAGCATCAGCTTTAGCAGCCTCAGCATATGCACGTGCTCTAGCAGCCTCAGCTCGAGCAGCTTCAATTTTTTTTGGTTCTCGACCCTAATGTGATGTGCACCTGCCTCATCAGTCAAGTGTGTTACCCATGCCTTAGGTTGGGGGCCAAGTGTCCAACACTGTAACACCTTCCACGAGACTTACCCTTCGGAAACATCCTTCCATATTTCAATCATTTTTGATCCATCAACCTCTTCAGTGACACTAGTAGCACCATCATCAGTTTGTGTCGCTTGGGTCATTCATACTTGATAGTCATTCTGTAAATCAATGAGACCAACATTAATAAATCTCAAGAGAATCTATGTTACTCAGTATACAATACTTACGATTCCAACAAACCCAAAAAATAAAATTAGAATAAAACTCTAACAAAGGATTAAACCAAGTTTCAGCTAGTTCCTATTAGATGAACAATTAGATTTTTCGCAACTCACAGGTGTGATCGAACCTACTGATACCATGTCAGGAAATATGGCTTGATGCCTTTCTCTATTGTATTTCATGTTATATATAATAGTATTAGTAAACACAGATAATTACAAAGGATAATAACAAATATTTTATTCCCTAATTTATCTAACCAATTATAGGAAAGAAAGTTATTTACAATAAAGGATAAGACCAATTCCTAATTAACACTTACAAGTGCTTAAGCCAATAGATAATAAGCTCAAATAATTCAATCAAATCAGGTGTATTTGTTTCAAATATTGTACCAACATGTCTTTCTTTTTTTATAATTTCCATTTCAGGTCTCAGAACCATTTTTCTTCATTTTTGCATTCATTTATGTATCAGCTCAAACCAAACATTTATTTGAAGTCCTCTCAACTGGAGGAACATTAAGAACATGGATAATAGAGCAAAGAATGTGGATGATAAGATCAATAACATGTCATCTATATGGATTCTTAGATTTTTAATGAAGGAATTTGGTTTAAGAGAAGCTAGATTCATGCCAACAAATAAAGTGAAAGATGAAGAACAAACTATGCTTTATCAAATGGACAAATATGATTTCACAACATCAAACATGTTTCTTGTACCAATGGTTTCACTAATCACTATCAACATATTTTGTTTCATAATTGGCATCTATAGAGTGTTGTTTGTAGGAAATCTAATATAAGGATAATTAAGGGTAATGCATATATGTTAATTTCATGCTTTCAATTGAATAATGACTTACATGAGTTTTCTCTGAGCGACGATCAACCCACTCGCCATTCCTCTTTTTGTGGGTGGCCACAAAAAGTTCATCAGGATGTAAGGGTCTCCCAATCATATTTTAAAGACACGTATCTTGAATAGTAAATTAACAATAATAATAATAATAATTAGTATTTGTAATTACTACATATTTTCTTAAATTTATATAAGTAAATAAAAAAAGCAACTTATAACCTTTGTTCCCATAAACTAAACACACTACAAAGCTTCCTAATACTTTACCATTGCAGACAGAGACAATAACAAAGTTACTCATCTCCAGCTTTCACTATGTGTTCAGCTCATACATCCTTCAAACTCATTCTTTTCTCCCTTGTCAACATTTTTGAACAATATTCATAAACATAGAATGACAGACAACTTCTTTCTTATTCTTCTTCTCTTATGCTCATCATCTCTCTTCTTTTCTCTTTCTTTTTTTATGAAATTTCATCAATCTAGTGTAAGTATCAAGAGATCCATTTTTTTTTTTATTTCAGTGTATTTTTTTTATGTATATTGTAAAAAAATCCTAAAAATCTGGTGTGCCTTTACCCCTACATGTGTTCACCCCTGGCCTACAGCTAACATCAACATAGAACCAACTAAAACAAAAACAGTAACAGAAACAAGCAACAGAAAATAGAGAGATGAAGTTACTTACCGTGTAACAGCGAGAACGACGGAAAACGATGGAGAGATTGAGGCTCTTCGACAGCGGACGATTCAACGGACGGATTGTTCTTCTACGACAGCTGATTCGGTGGATTAGTAGAAAATCATGTTTCCTTTTACTTTTTCTGCGTGTCTAGGTTTTGCTTAGGAATGTTTCTATTTCAATTTCAATGTGTATTTAGGAAAGAAAAGGAACATAATTTTAAGAAATAATATCTGATAAATAAAAGATATAATATTGTTAATGTAGGAATGAAAAAAAAAAGTGGGAAAATGAAAATTTGGGAAATTGTTTGGCGCTTAATAAATAGAATTTTTTTTTAATTTAATTTAGTGTCAATTAGTGTCTATTAAAGCAAACGCTATACTGTTCACTCATAAAATTATATATGAAGAAAACATTTGAGTTTACAATGGCGGAAGCTAATATGTATTGTAATTTTATTTTTTATTTAGTTTGATTTTAGCGTCTGCTACGGCAGACACTATATATAATGCATCTTTTAAAATTAAAATTAAATGGGATAAAACATTAGCGTATGTGGGAGCAGACATAATCGCAACGCTATTAGCGTCCGTGTCGGGGCAGACGCTAAAATCCTAAAGCTAAAACACATTTTTCTTGTAGTGTCAGAAGCTGTAGAATCTTCAGAAGCTGAGGTGATTGAAGCTCAAAATGAAGCATCTCAACCAGAAGCATCTGAAGATCATGGTGATATCTCAGAAGATGAAATGGAAGATAATGCTGAAGCCCCAAAGAGGAAGTTCAAATACAAATCATCACATCCTGAAGATCTTATTCTTGGAAACAAAGAGAGTCCAAGGAAAACAAGATCAGCTTATCAACAGAATGACTCTTTACTAGGTCTTATATCTATGATTGAGCCAAAGAATGTTGATGAAGCCTTATCTGATGATGGATGGATAATTGCTATGCAAGATGAACTAAATCAGTTTCAAAGAAATGATGTATGGGATTTAGTGCCAAGACCAGCACATAAAAACATCATTGGAACTAAGTGGATATTCAGGAACAAGCTGAATGAACAAGGTGAGGTTGTGAGAAACAAAGCTAGACTTGTAGCACAAGGCTACAGTCAGCAGGAAGGTATTGATTTCACAGAAACTTTTGCTCCAGTAGCAAGACTGGAAGCAATCAGGTTACTTCTTTCTTATGTTGTTAATAATGGAATCACCTTATATCAAATGGATGTTAAGAGTGCTTTTCTAAATGGTGTCATATCTGAAGAAGTATATGTCAAGCAACCACCAGGATTTGAAGATTTAAAAAATCCTGAATATATCTTTAAACTTAAGAAATCACTCTATGGTCTTAAACAAGCTCCAAGAGCTTGGTATGAAAGACTGAGTAATTTTATTTTAGAAAATGGTTTTCAAAAAGGACAAATTGACAATACTCTTTTCAGAAAGACCATTAAGAAAGACATCTTAATCATTCAAATTTATGTTGATGACATAATATTTGGTTCTACTAATGCTTCTAGGTGCAAGAATTTCTCTAAGCTTATGCAGGAAGAATTTGAAATGAGCATGATGGGTGAACTAAAGTTCTTTCTTGGGATTCAAATCAACCAAGGAAAAGATGGCACTTACATTCATCAAAGCAACTATACAAAAGAGCTTCTGAAGAAGTTTAATCTTGAAGACTGTAAGACAATGTCCACACCCATGCATCCAACAAGCAGCTTAAGCAAGGAAGAAATTGGAAGCAAAGTAGATCAGAAGCTATATAGAGGTATGATTGGTTCTTTGCTCTATCTAACAACTTCTAGACCAGATATTTTATACAGTGTTTGTCTATGTGCAAGATTTCAATCAGATCCTAGAGAACCTCATTTAACTGTTGTTAAGAGGATCATTAGATATCTGAAAGGAACTACTAATCTAGGACTTCTCTATAAAAAATCCCTAGATAGTAAGCTAGTTGGATTCTGTGATGCTGACTATGCTGGAGATAATATTGAGAGAAAATCCACTAGTGGAAATTGCCAATTTATTGGTGAAAATCTCATATCTTGGGCCAGTAAGAGGCAAGCAACTATTGCTTTGTCAACAGCTGAAGCAGAATACATCTCAGCTGCTAAATGTTGCACACAGCTTCTCTGGATGAAATATCAGCTTGAAGATTACAATATTACTGAAAACAGTATTCCACTCTTTTGTGATAATACTGCTGCTATTCATTTATCTAAGAATCCAATTTTGCATTCTAGAGCTAAGCATATTGAAATAAAACATCATTTTATCAGAGATCATGTTCAAAAAGGTACAATAAATATTCAATTCATTGATACTGATCATCAATGGGCTGATATATTTACTAAACCTTTAGCTATTGAAAGATTTGATTTTATCAAAAAGAACTTGAACATGCATTTTATCTCTGAAGAAAACTAGCTCTTAAAATGTAAAATAGAATTAGGGTCTGAAAAATGTTCAGAATCTCTAATTGTTCAGAACGTCTCAAGAAAACTGAGATCTGAAGTTCAACAGGCTCTGATGAGGTTTTGGTACTGATAAAGCAGATGCTGAACTAGGGCAATGAAACGTTTTGAACTATTTAGTGTAAAACAGTTGTCTTACGCGTGTCAGTTTATTGTATTATCTTCTTGCACGCGCTCCCTGCTTTTGTGTTAAGTTACGTTTGTGCTTGCTTATTTGCTTTAAATAGTCACTTCACTCACTTATCACAACTTTTACACAATCACTACCTACACAAACCCTAAACTCAGAATCTTCATCGCTATCTCTTTATCTCTCGTAATCAACTACAATGGCTTCATCGTCTTCACGCGAGATTGTTCAAGGTCCTTACAACCCTGTCATTCCACCTATGATTGACTTCAACTCTAAAGAATCTCTCACTAACCCTCCAAACACCAACAACTGTGGTATGGCCGGAATGGAGTTCATTACAGAAAAGTTTGTTGATTTTGAAAGTTTAAAGGCCAATGGAGTATGAAGGAACTTAACAAGAGATAAGCAGCGGAATTTAAAATTTTTCCTTCGTTGGATCCTTACGAATGATCATGAATCGTGGTTTAAGAATTTTACCTCTTGTAGAATTCTTTTCTTTTCTCGAACAGTTGGAGATTAGGCTTTGAATCACGAACAAGTCACGTGCTAATCACCACCAACTTTGATCACGAGCGTTAATGGTATAACGCCTCTAACTAGTCCACACGAACAAGATCCCTCCAAAAGAGTGCTAGCTCCAAGAATGAAGGTTTCTAGTGAGAGGTGGGAAATAAGGATTAGGGTTTTAGAGGCTGATTTTTCGTCAAGTGATTTTCTTCCTCACAAGTGTTCTATTTATAGAACCACTTGTCTTGGGCACCAAGACAAACCATTTGTCATTGGGCTACAATTTTACTAAAACCTTTTTAATTAAATAAACCTTTTAAGAAACGCACCCCCCCATGTGCTATTTACACATGAGTGCTTTCTATTTCATAACAAGTTATGAATAACTTTATTTAATTACCATGATACCCTTATCATAATTCCTTATTTCTTTGAGGTGCACCGTACCTTACGGTGTTCCACTTTTCACACTAACTTGTTCTTATGTGTGTGACCCTTGTAGGTTTCCATAACGTTGGCAATTATATTAAATTATCCATTTAATATAATAAACAATGAGCGGTATCTAGCAACACATCATTGCTACCCAAGTTATGAGAAATTGACATGTGATCATAACACAACCTTAGTGATAATATATGTGTGTACAATTACCCATTTGCCCCTTATGTCTATATTGAACACAAAGCATACTCGGTGTCATCTTTGTCCAGTTCAATATTGGGCCCATGACATTTTTCCTATTATGCAGGATTGGCAAATTCCATCTAGGACACTACTGTCCCTCAGCATGCTTTGTGAAGTACCCATTAACTGCCTTTATGGTCATCCTGTTACGGACAACGTTAGATCAGTAACAAAGCACTTGACTCCACATCTAGGGTACAAAGTGGTTTCAGGTCTAAGGGCGGCTTACACCATTATCACCATGAGAGTAACTTATGACACTTTGCATAACTTTGCATGTAGTACTCTCATAGCGGGTCAATCCGGTATAAATATTACTCCTAATATTTCTTATACCTATGTCAAGACTTGATAACTCCTTATCCTATGATCCATGAGATGCGATCATCAGTCTATCTTCATAATAGTCTCTATGTTTTATCATTATCCCAATTCATGATAAAACTCGACTACGGATTCTTTTAAGAATAGCGTCTTTATGTTTAATGTAATCTCATGATTAAGTCACACTTAATATTAAACAGACTTTCTATTCTAGGGACTTCATTATTTTGAACATGCAAACATAATAAAGAAAATGCCTTTTTATTATTAATAAAGAAACAATATATCAATAATAATTAATTCGATTCAAGTACTAAAGTCATTGGCCTCTAGGGCTTACACCAACAGAGTAGACATTCAGAGTTTATTCTATGATCAACAATGGGAGAACTACTTTAACATGCTGAATGGGTTCGTCTATTATGACATAGTCAAAAACTTCTGGAACAAGGCTTATGTCTTTGATAGATTCGATGCTGATAATGAAAAAAGACTTTTGGTTGAAAAAGATGAGAATCTCAAAGGTCGTACAAGAGAACAACTGGGTTTGAAGCCTTTCAGAGGCAAGGAAATAAGGTCTAACTTATTGGGAATGACAGTGCTGATCAAACAGGAGCATATAGCTAAGATGCTTGGTCTTGACAACAAAGGTCTTGATGTCAATGAATACAAAGGGAAGACCAAATATCACAAGTCTGTTCACAGTGATTTGTTTCCTTCTGGTACTTCTGGTAAAGAGTTTGGGAAGGCTAAGCACATGCATGAGAAGTTCAATATTGCTTTCAGAATCATCATCAACTCTTTTGTCACAAGAGAAGGAGGAAAAGACTCTACATCTGTTCCTCACAGGCACTTTCTATGGTTTATGCTTAAGAAGATGAAGATAAACCTGGCTAAGTTGCTCTTTGATCATCTCTGTACCTGCATCAATGAGAGTCACAACAAAGCCAAGGCAATCATTCATCATCCAAGGCTAATTTAAGAGCTTATAAGGCAGACAAAGCTTATTGAAATTTTAAGGTCTAAAGAGAAGTTAAGAGTGTTTAACACTGCAAAGCTGGATGCTTCTATTTTGGTGAATATGAAGCTGAGGACAAGAGAAGAGATTCTGAAGGTCAAGGATCCTCTCAAGGAAGTATATGAAACCTACTTCTGGTGTAATGGTTTTCCAACCATCTCAGAAGCTGATAATGAAGAAGTTATTGAGAACTTCTTGGAAGCATCAAGGAGAACTGTTGATGCTCAACAGACTACTCCTGAAAGAAGGACTAAGAAGAGACATGATAGAGGTCCTTCTGATGCTGAAGAACAGGCTCAGGCTCAACCTTCCAAAAGGACAAAGTCTAGACGTCACAAGCCTAAAGGTATGGTCTCTAAGCCTAATGTTATTAGTAGTACTGTAGCTCAAGATTTACCTCCTCAAACCTCTCCCATCCCTCAAACTCAGTCTATTCCTGTTCAACCTATTGAACCTGAACAACCTGATGAAACCATAAAACCTATAACCATGATGCTACCAAATTCCACAACACAAACTTGCTTGCTTTCATCCAACTCATCATCATCATCATCATCCTCAACCAACTCTGATTCTTCTGCCACTGAATCTGATATAGGTGATGACCCTGAAGAATATGTCACACGTTATCTTCAGAAGAACCTCAAGAAATCCAAAAGAAAACACAAATCTAGACCCTCTCAAAAACAACCTTCAAAACCTTTAAATCTGACTAAAGAATATACCTCTTCTGCTTTGAACACACCTTATGTATCTCCAAATGTTTTTACCAACCCAATCTCTGAACACTTAAACTCTCCTGTACATAATTTACCAGTATATTCAACCATCCCAACATCTGAACCTGCTGATGTTGTGGAACCATATTCTGAACCTAATGTGTCTGAACCTCATACATCTGACCCTTTACCTTCTGATGTTCATTCCACCTCTGAACATAATATTCCCCCCAACTGTCATGAACCAGAAATTGAGGATGTGAACCTCTCTCCTGAACATTCTCTAACCTTTCAAGGTCCTACTCTCTATCCTTCTACCTCTTTTGAAGTATATCTTCCTGTCTATGAGGACATACTCAAACAAAGGATTAATGTCACTGATGACATTATTCCTCTCAACCTCAGTAGAATCAGAATCCTTGAACGAAAAAGAAAACAACCTGAACCCTCCATTCCTTTTGACAATATCCAACCCTTTCTCAATCCCCTATCTGAACCTAATCTTGAGCTGCTATGTATTGCTATTAATCTTAGTCTCAAGAGATTTAAGAGTTTTGAGGAAGAAGAGCTGATATTTCCTTCAGATGTTGATGCTGAGATTTGTGCTATGGAAAGGAAATTCAGTGCTTCTATGAGACTGTTAGGAAGCTATGTCAAGGATAAGATCAAAGGGAAAGGTATGTCTGTTGTGAGAAAGATTTTTGATACTCCTGTGAGCTCCAATCTGTTAAGAATCACTACTTTCAACCATGAAGATGAACTTCTTCATAAGCACCAGTTAGCAATTCAAGAGAGCATCAGAACTGCTTCTCAAGCAGTGTCTGCAATTGCTTTACAAGAAGGTCTCTATGAAGCTGCTGTAGAAGCTGAGCAGGCTCGGATAGCTGCTGAAGCTGAGCAGGCTCGGATACCTGCTGAAGAAGAGTATAAGAAACGTGCTGAAAAAGAAGCTCTGTCTCTCATGGTAGATCAAGTTGTTCATATTGCTACCATTGAAACTCAGAAGCTAGATCAACAGCAGGGTTTGGGTCCTTCTGTTGACACTATTATGGTTGAAACTTCTCCAGTGATTTCTGCATCTGATAAAGGCAAGAGTGTGCTTGATGGTCCTCCAACTCCTATATCTGCTCCTTCTGTTATATCTTCTCAAGAGCCTCCATCTTCTGAAATAACTCCAGTTGTTCTAGCTGCTCTTGAGGATATAAGGCATGATATGAGAGATGAGCTTGACATCCTCAGGGCTGATTTAAGAGAAGACTCACAAAGGGTAGAAGAAGCATCCAACAAACGTCTTGAAGAGATCAGTGGATCAACCAACAAGCGTTTAGATGATATGATGGCAATGCTGATGCAACTCACCAAGAACTTATCTAAACCTTAGTTTATGTTTGAGCACATGTGCCTTTATATTTTCTTGCATGTATTTTGTTGACTACTTGACTATATGCTATGGTTGTTCTTTTATTTCTTTATGTCTTCTGAGTGTTTATTTTATCTTGTTTTTCAAACTAAAATTTATATTCATGACTTATGTTTGGTACTCTCGTGGATTACTGAACCTAGGCAAGATGCTGGAGAGCGTCTTGGTTTTTAAACTTATAGTGATAGGAATTTCAAAACCTAGGGTTCCACCCACATCAGTACTCTTGTTTACTCATGAAATAACTTCTTAGTATTATCGCCTGACTAAAACGAGGCACCAATACCGTATGAAGTGTGTCTGGTAACTAGTTTTCTAATATTTGTTATGAATATAAAAGAAAATAAGCAACGCAGATAAAGTTAAGAACCATTATTTTATTAAATTGAAGAGCATCTTGTTACATATAATAATGAGACTCTACTTAGACTTGGACCTAGTCTCAGAAGCTTCTGCCTCACGCTGCTTCTGTTTCTCTAAAACAAAAGTCAGCACGTCTTGAGCAAGCTTCTGGCTCTCAGTTCCAGGTTCTTCGAAGATAGTTTCATCATCGTATGGCCAAAGAAACTCCTCCAGGTCAGAACCCAACATTTCTTCTTCTAACTCTGTCAAAATGAGTTCTTCTTTATTCTCTTCGTAGCGAAGCCTATTTTCTTCGCAGCGCCAGGGTTGTGCTTCCTTCTTGCTCGTGTTCTTTGAGCCTGAAGCATCCTTGGTAACCTGCCTTTCCATTGTGTGTTTTGATATACTTTGATTATTCTGTGTGAATCAAATGATAAGTTTTCATCCCTTTTTATAGAACTTTCAAGTGTGCCCTTCTTTCTAGTTTTTATCAATGTCATTTAATATAGTGGTTGAAACTAGTTATGACTTGACTGATCAGATTTTCTGTGCCTTGACTGTCTAGTTTTCTGTGCTTTTTGAATAATGACAAAAGGGGGAGTAAGAGAAGCTTTAAAATTAAGATAATTGATAACGCATCTGAACTATCTGAAACTGTTATGCTTCTGCATCTGAATCAATTATTCTTATTCCTTCTTGAAATTTATTCATGCTGAACTTTATTGAAAGGGGAGAAAATTTTATATTTGAAACACATTTTCATAGACAATATCAGAGAAGCTTGCAAACCTCCTCTGAGCATTGTCAGACTCTAAGGAAGAGCTTACAAACCTCTGCCTCTGAGAGTCAAATATGAAAATTTATTTCAAGTTATTAAATTAACTCTTAAACTGATTTCAATTAATTATGGATAAGACTTAGGGGGAGCTTACAAACCTATCCCTATGGATTATCAGACTCAGGGGGAGCTTGCAAAACTTTTAAACCTGAAGTCAACATAATTAATAGAATCAACAACAATTGAATTTTAATGCTTTAGTTTGTCATCATCAAAAAGGGGGAGATTGTTGGAACAAGTCTCCTAGTCTTATAGAAGTTTTGATGATAACAAGGTATTAAAATTGCAATTGGTATTGCTAATAATTGTTCTAAGTGTGCAGGATTAAGTATTAAAAATTGTTAAGATGCACCAAGAACAAGTGCAGAGAAGCCCAGCTAAGAAGCTCTGAAAGTACAACACTGTTCATCAGAAGCTTAAAATTCAAGTGCTGAAGTTGGTGGTTCTGAGATTCAAAAAGCAAGGCTCTGAGAAGCTCATGTGCTGAAGATCTTCAGAAGCAACAACAACTGACTCTGAAACAAAAGGAATGTTACGTCACTCAAGAACCGACATGATCAGTGCCCAGGATTGAAGAACGTTCTACTTCTAGGCTCTGTCATATCCACAGGAAGGAATATTCATTTTGTACAACGTTAACCTTATCCATAAGTGGAGCGTATTGAGGATTGTACTATCGTACTATTATTACTCAAAATGGTTGAGTGATAATTCAAATAGCAAGGTAGTGGAATTGGATTTCTTTACCAAAGATGGAAGCTTACAACTATCGCTATTGTACGATCATTCCAGCTGGCACCTTATCTCTGCAAACGGCTAATCATTTCTTCAAGTATAAATAGAAGGTTTCTCTTGAAGAATTGACTACTGCTCTATTACGCTAAGAAGGCTCTGAAATATTCTGACATTATTTGTTCAATCTGTCATTCAAAGTCTTTTAGCTATTTGCGTTGTATTTTGTAAACACCTCTGATAGTATATCAAGTGTTCCTTAAACATCCATTCTTATTCTTAAGTTTGTTTGAGAAGTCTCTTGTTATTTGTAACTTGAGCACCTGAGAAGTCTCTTGCTAGTGTGCTTGAGCAATTGTGTAATCTTGTGAGATTATAGTGAAAAGCTCTTGATAAGAATCAAGGGGACTGGACGTACTCTCAATTTGTGAGAGGAACCAGGATAAATCTTTGTGTCTCATTCTTTCTTTTCAGCACCTGTTATTACCTTTTGATTTATTCCGCTGCATTCTAAGTAAAAAGAAGGAAAAGTTTTAAGTTCCTAAAACACAATTCAACCCCCCCTCCCCCCCCCCCCCTTCTTGTGTTTTTCCACCTTCACACTCAAACTTGGATGCTTGGGTATAAGTTTTAGGTTCAACTATGGCTAAGATTGAACAACAAAAAGCATGATAGTCAGAGGCACAATTATTGTAAGATAACACAGAAGAAAGTGGATAAACATTGTTAGAAGATATTGTAGAATGAGTACCTATAACAGTGTTACAATGAAAATCATCTAAGTATCTAGGGGGCTTAATAACTCTAGAAGATTTTCTTAAAGGTGCAGGGTTAGGGATAGGACTAGCTTCCGGTGAGGAAATAGGAGTGGAATCATTGGAACTAGAATCAATGATGGGTGAAAGAGGAAGGTCAGGTTCAAGCATAACATGAATGGATAAAGAATTAGGATCAGGGTCAGCAAGTAAAGTATGAAGCAAATGAGATGCAGAAGATGCAGATTCAGTTACCACATGATTTGATAAATGAAAAGGAAAATCATTTTCATAAAAAATTACATTTCTTGGAACAAAAATTTCATGTGAATTTAAATCATAAAGAATATAGCCTTTAGTACAATCTTTGTATCCTAAGAATATAGCCTTTAGTACAATCTTTGTATCCTATGAGCTTGTAAAGGGGTTGCATAGCTCAAACAACCAAAAACTTTAAGATGGACAAGAGATGGAGGTTCTTTATGAAGTATTTCATTAGGACACTTGAGATTAAGAAGAGGAGTGGGTAACCTATTAATGATGTGTACATCATGTTGAATGCAAAAATTCCACATTTTTAGAGGTATACGAGAATGGAAAGAAAGACTTCTAGCCACATTGAGAATGCGTTGATGCTTTCTTTCAACGAATCCATTTTGTTGAGGAGTCTCAACAAAATGGACTCGTTGAAAACTATATCAATAATAAATGAAAACTATATATATTCTAAGCTAAAAATATAGTTTTTCTTCAACAAAAAATGCATAAAGATTGTAAAGGAATGGTTGGATGAATCCATATGTGCTGCCACTTGGGAACACATAAGGCATGAATGCATGCCAATTGCCAATGTGTACAATGGATGTCCGCCTTCTAAATCATGGTTGAATTCGGGTTTTTGGGCAAGTGGCATTTGTGGGAGAGCAATGCTAATCATAATCATATTTGAACTAGCAAACAATATAATGAACTTGAAATATTAGTTGAGAGGGTTAAGGACAATGTGTATTTTACATGTGGGCGGAAAGCTTTTACGTGACTTTTATGAAATACACTTTTATGGAATCTTTTTTTCTTCTTTTAATTCAAATAAGTGATTGTCACATCCATTAATTTTTATTTTTGGATTTTATTTTGTGATTTCGTCATCTTAGTGCGACGCTTGTAGGTTTTCCCGTCTTGTGCGGTGTTTTGTTTTCCCGTCTTGGACGGTGTTTATTTGGTTCGGATAGAAAGATCAACGTTGATCGGCTACAGATTCAACCAGTGATCAAGTTCCTCAATCATGCAGATCCGGAAGCATATGTATTCTTGTTACTTTATGTTGTTTATCACATTATTTGTAGGCGGGAGTAAGCTGTTTTATACTATTAACTTGGATGTTGTGAGGTTGTTCGTATAAACATCCTTTTTAGTTTTTAGTGATGTTGAATTTGTATTAATATCTGATGTAACCTATCTATTTGAATTAATGAATAGCTTTTATTTTTGTCAAAAAAAAGTTAAAACACAATAATACAACTTAGATTTTCCTAGTAGAAATAAAGAGACTAATCAATCATATATATAATTTTATTTATTTTTAATCAAATATAACAATATTTATATTAAACATAAGAAATAAAGCTAAATAAAATAAATTACCATGAATTTTGTGTATAGGAATGATTGTAATGTCTAATGTCCTCTATAATCTTGATGAAGGAATATATTTTTTTCACATCAGGCTTTCTCAATGTCTAATGTACTATGAATTTTGTGGTAAGACTTGACTATCAAAACATGCATTGTTATTATGTTGTCCCTTTCTAGTTTTTTTTTTTTTGATACATCGGAATGATAAATGCTCCCACCAGGATTTGAACCCTGGATCTCCTCCTACCCAACCCATATCCCCAACTCTGACTACTTGAGCTATTTTACGGGGACTCTAGTTTTTTTTTATATATAAATCTAGTAGTTCAATTTATTTTGTAATAAAAGTAAAATGAAAATTGTTATAAGTTGTTCTTGCACTTAACATACATTCTTAATAATGGTCTAAAAACAGAGATTTAAAACGGTGAAACTGTGAAATGAATTACCATGTCATAGTCTATGTTTATAAAAGTCTTAGTTAAGTTTACTTGTTTTTTCAGATTTTTTTGGGACTACTCAAATAGTCAAATGCATTTTTTAGTTAAGTTTACATAATTAAATACTTGAATTGATTAGTTTATCTCTCTACAACCTACACAAAGTTATAAATAATTTTATTTTTGAAATAGCCAATGTTAGTATGTTAAGTTGTTAGTATTTGTTGGATGTAGAACTTGAACGGTTGAACTGATACCATCTTTATCATTGAACTCCTTAACTCTCCCACGTCCCACCACAATAGTTAAGTGCAAAAGATTGGTACTCGTTTTCACTGTCCCGATCGAGCTTTTTGTTTCCACAACTCCGTTCCCAATTCTCCTCTGTTTTGTGCAATGTGATGGTAAGGGAAGACCTTATTTGTTAGATGTGTTATTTTGAGACTTGGAGGCAAGACCTTATTTGTTATTTTGATTTATTTATATTATTATGTTTGAAATATTAGATGTGTTGTTACTTTGAACCTTGAATGCTATACAGTAAGGCCAAAAGACATTTAAATCTATACAATAAGGCATTTAAATACGTCATAAAAGTTATTACTAAATAATTTAAATTCTAAACTCTATATATAAGGTATATAACATGTTCAAAAACACTTTTATTTTTGTTCTAACAAACTGATAAGACCCTTTGGAGAACCACACAACAAATGCTAGTTGTTGTTATTAGAGATCCCAAAATCTTATAAATCCCACATCCCACTATGCTCCCCACCCCCGGTGCCCACGCGTGTTGTTTGTGCACTAGCCCCTTTGGCTAGTCACTGGCGATTACTGCAACGCCCACGTCACCACCCACGCCTCTCATTTGCAGCAGAGAGACATGGTGGTCGACTCTGATACCAATTGATAAGAACCTTGGAGCTTTTGTAGTGTGGTTCTCTCAATGTTCTTACATAAACATCCAAGATAATAATAATATTATCAATGAAGAACAACAATAAATATCATTATTTTTCGACATAAATATTTAATTAAGCTAGAGATAAGCAAATGAACACTTTCATTTTGATAGAGTAAAACCACACTTTTAAATGGTAGAAAGTTTAAAACATAAAACAAAGGAGATTGTATATTCATTGATTTTTAAGAGGTATATAAATAATTAAACACACTAAAAAGCATTATCAACATTCATGTTCTTGTATCCACTCATCTATCTTAATATCATACATGATCACGATGAAAGTAGCTACTAACTAAACCTCGTAACTTTTCTGCGATCGCTTATGCCAACGTCTGGATTTTTTTTATTTTATTTTGCTACTATTGGATCCTGATCAGAATTTATAAATTGAATGTGTGGTATGTTTTTGATTTGTTCTCGAACATGAGGTGTCCTCAAATTCATATATTTTCCACGACTTTTCACTAACTGAAATTCAGCATGAGTTCATCCATTCTCAAAGTGTAGTGGTCTAATCCTATCAAGGTTAGCTTGGAGTTGCAGCACATCTAACATTATTATATGATTTGTATCAATTAAACTATTCTCAGATCATTTAACATAGAGGATGTTCTTGATCCATTGATCGCCATCAATGGTCAGGTCAAATTCATAGTCGATACATTGGGGCGAAAAAGAACGACCCAAGACTCCAACACATATAACCTAGATGTGACTACACTGGGGGAAACCTAATCAGTCATAGCATATATATTCATGACATAACATAATACATAAACATATATAGAGGTGTATCACGGAATTAATCTTATTCATTTTATACACAAGAACACTCTGAGGTGAGCATGTCTCAGAGGCCTGCCATATCCGACAACCGATTCGGTCACGCCATGTAGCTAACATAATCATAACCTGATGGATTGTCCCATTGGGAGTCCATATAGCAACATAACTCGCAACTGAACTGACTGATTCTAATTGATTGATTTTGAAAATAAATTTTTATTTCCTGTCAAGCTCGCTCAGCGAGTTGTCACTCGCCAGGGCGAGTTGTTACAGGTCATGTCATGTGCAAGCTCGCTGCAGCGAATGTTAGCTCTCCATGGCGAGATTATAGGTTCTGAACCAAATCCACTCGCTCAGCGAGCAAAAGCTCGCCAGAGCGAGGTTCATCAGTCTGAAGAACCCAGTTGTGGCGAGTTCACCCAGAACCTACCCTGTTTCACGAAAATTCATATTTCCCTGTGCAAGATTCCATAAATTATGGGACCAAATGGAGGAGCTGCTCACCTCAAACTCCAGCATTGTTGTCTATCTTTTAGAGACATATTAGATTACATAGGAGAGATTCATTAGTATGTAGGAGATTTTTGATCTGACTAGGATTCATTAGTATGCAGGTGCTACTAGAGATTGGTTATCAACTACTTCATAGTTATAATGAACAGGTTAAAGATTGGGACTGGATCTGTAACATTCACACTCAAAATTCCGAAACCTTTAGAAGGTATATCTCGCTAGCTGTCTCATGGACTTTGAAATAGTCATAAGATAGCAGAGTCTTTGATTATCTCTGTAATGAAGCAAAATTCTGTGATTTCTATAACTTAGGCATTCATGGGATGCAGCTCAAAATCTTATAAGATTTTACTTAGGAAACGAACTATTATTCCGGCTCAAATTAAATAATAGAAAAACTGATGCCAAACTCATTCAATTTGTTTGCTTCTTTGATTGTTTTAATTACCTTTGCAGGAATTTGGATGTGCTCAACAAACAACAAATGACCATCACTCTTGTTGCGGTCAGCACTCTATCTTTTTAATCGCCTTCAGTTTTTGTTTGCTTGAATAAATATACTATTCTAAAAAACATCTATGTTAATTATTGACAACTTTCTTTTAAATATATACATGTCGTGAAATGCTTCTGCTTTTCATATTACTGATTTTAATTATTTACTTGTAGGTACCGTATATTTTAGGCGTCAATTTAAACGATGTTTATCTTTTAGAGTTTCTTCAGCAAGTTACAAAAATCTTGACTAAGCCCTTCTTCTTACCTTCAAGTTATCATAAATAATTGGGCGCATCTTTGGTATTTTTAACTAACATTATTTTTACCTTCAGCTAGCTGATACTGATGGATCGTCTACAATGCCACCCTCTGTTGTACGACTACTAAATTCAAAAGCATGCAAAGGTATGTGCCCCAACCACTTACACTCAAGAGTTTGGAAAGCCTTGCTTTACTTGGAGGCATTGCATTAGCTAAGCTTGGACTGATGAATCAGAGCTCAAGTAACAAGTGACATGGATTACAAAGACGTAAAATGTCTATTGAACGTGCGACACATCGTTTAAGTTCTGCTACAAGGAGTTGAGACTTCAGAAGAAACTAGTTGTTGAAAAATAATCTCCAGTCCACTGCCAAATCATTCTTTTCCAAGCCTACAACAAAATTTCCAGAGTTAGAAATAATAAAATACTTGTATCGAATGATATTAATGTAATGCCATTTGATAAAGTTTTGTCATAATAAATAGTGTTAGAATTTGAAAATAATTTTGAAAGTAGATGATTGATAGTAATGAGTATGAGAAGCACTTAGAGTAAATGTATAGCTTGTATTGCTCTCTACTTTGGATTTATAGGTAGCATGAGACAAGAGGTAACATATTAGAAGTTAGGAGGAGACATATAGTGTGGTGAAGCCTTAAATGTTATGCATTACATCTCAAAGGCTTGAATACAACTTTACATATGTTTGCCTATTTATAATTGTGAGAGGTATATTCTAGATACATTACAATCTAGAGTTTTCATGACATTTCCTAATACAAATGTGGTATTAGCTTATTCTATGCCTACTAAAGTATTCTAGCAAACTCTAGACATGTGCATCATTTCATCACAAGTAATAGTGATTCTATAATTTACTAATACATTCTAGAATTATCTAGAAATGTGCATCATATTTCAACACTCCTCCTTGATGCATATTTCAGAAACTCCAAGCATATTCTGTAGTTCTCAAAAATGGATTTGTGGAATTATCTCGTCTTGTGTTAATAGTCTTATAAATTATTATAATTGATTTTGAGAAATATTACCTCCTCCATGATTCAATTTTTCGCATCTCTTGCTATAATATTTATCATTTGTCTCTTTGTTAGTCATGTTGAAGACTTTTGACAAAGACCATTATTGCTTCTAAGTTGCTTGTGATCTTCCTTGTTTGTCTTGTTAAAGACTTATATCAAGGATCATTCTAATTTGCTTAGTTTCTTGTGAGTATCTTCTTGTCACCCTTGTAGTAGAAATTTGACAAAGACTCATTCTTGTTCTAGTTGCCACCCTTTGTCACCCTAGGCTTGTACTCAAGTTGAGCCTCAGAGGCTACAGGTCTCCATTTTATTTACTAATACATTCTAGAATTATCTAGAAATGTGCATCATATTTCAACACTCCTCCTTGATGCATATTTCAGAAACTCCAAGCATATTCTGTAGTTCTCAAAAATAGATTTGTGGAATTATCTCGTCTTGTGTTAATAGTCTTATAAATTATTATAATTGATTTTGAGAAATATTACCTCCTCCATGATTCAATTTTTCGCATCTCTTGCTACAATATTTATCATTTGTCTCTTTGTTAGTCCTGTTGAAGACTTTTGACAAAGACCATTATTGCTTCTAAGTTGCTTGTGATCTTCCTTGTTTGTCTTATATCAAGGATCATTCTAATTTGCTTAGTTTCTTGTGAGTATCTTCTTGTCACCCTTGTAGTAGAAATTTGACAAAGACTCATTCTTGTTCTAGTAGTTGTCTTTGTCATCCTAGGCTTGTACTCAAGTTGAGCCTCAGAGGCTACAGGTCTCCATTTTACTTATCGCCTGAGCTTGTGCTCTATTACTACTTGAGTTTTATTTGCCATAGGTTTTACTTTGACATGAACTTAGGAGGGTCGAGTTGTTAGGCTACTTGAACTCCCCTCCTCATTTTTAGTTTTGGGTTTTATAACATCCCACGTCTACGTCTAGAATAAAACGTGGAATTATTATTCATGCTTAATTTTAATTAGAGCCATTCTTAATTTCTCAAAATTAATTAGAGGTAGTTAATTAATTAATTCATGGGATTAAGGTGTAATATGTGTAAAATTAGTAGTTTCAATTAATCTAGATTACATAATTAATACCTTAAACCTACTTTATGATTAATTAACTTTAAGATTTAAACTCCCTCCCTCCCATGACTCACTCTTTCTTTAGCTTGACACCTCATTAAGAAACAATGAGTCATTGATCCACTCACATTCCAAACACCACCTTACATGCAAAGACAACCTCACAATCATTCATTTCCACTTCAGAAAATCAGCATCAAAGCTCCCTCTTTTCTCCCTCATTCACGAGCAACAACAACAATAAACATCCAAATTTTCAAATCCAACCTTTGCTCACATGTCACAAACCACCAAGACTCTTAATCTCTCATCAAAACCCACACATTCACATGCAAGTAGACATGTCTGCAACATCTGAATACAACCTAGCAGAATCTCATTTGACCCCTCAGCTGAATCAATAAGCAACACTACCATGCAACCAACTTAAACTCCACCAATAGAATGACATGCAAGGGAATCCATTTTCACCCAATTTCAGTTTCTTTTCAGCCTCAAACCTTATATAAATACCTCCCTAAGTTCTGAAACGATTCATCAAGCATTCAACTCAGTAAACACTTTCAAATTCCACTCCATCTTCATTTTGGTGTTCTTGGGCATTTGGGGTTTTGGTGACAGAAAATAGAAAATTATTTTCAAAGTCTTCTAAAAAATTCCAACACTCGTTTTATGTCCTCATCTAAGTTAGATACATTTGCAGTAGCACAGTTATATAATGTTATGCAGTTTGTTAGGAACAGATAACCTTAGGGCATAACCTAGGAATTTTAGTAATGCATGCTCCCTGGGACTTTGGTAAATCATGGTAGAATCACTTAATTAGAATCAGTCAAATCAGTTGCGACCAATGTTGCTAATATGGACTCCCAATGGGATAATCCATCAGGTTATGATTATGTGAGCTACATGCTGTGACCGAATCAGTTGTCGGATATGCCAGGCCTCTGAGACATGCTCACCTCAGAAATTAGTTATTAATTAGCTTCGAATCTCAAAATTAGCTCCGAAGAAGGGGGAAAGTTCGTTAAAATACCCTAATTTGGGAGATCGAGGTAAGGCGGTTGGTTATACGAAGGGAAGGTACTAGCACCCTAGGTATCTATAGTATCCTATAGGAACCTCTTGTATTATCTAAACTATGCACTTGATTTTAATGTTTGCAAAAATGTAGAAGAGTTAGGGAAATGAAGTAATGATTGAAAAAAGATTTTGATTTAGAAAAAAGCTTAAGATTGTAAAAGAAAAAAAGGTTTTGTTATTTTAGGTGATTTGGGAAGATTGAGAGTCTTTTGCACTACGTACCCGAAGGATCAAAACCAACGTAGTTCGGCTAAAAGAAAGCGAGTAAATGTGTTGATTGATTTTAAAGTTTTGAAAATGGTTTTAGAAGATAAAAGTCAAAGTGGCATAAAAGAGTGAGGTTGATTGATTTTAAATTGAAAGAAAAGTCTAAATGATTAAATTGATTGAAGTTTGATTGAGAAAAAGTAGCGCGAACACTTGGTTTGAAGTCCAAGGTTTTTTGACAAAAAGGTTTAAGTGATAGAAAATACACTTGGTTTGAAATCCAAGGTTTTTAGGCGAAAAAGAAAAGTTTGATTGATTTAGAAATTGTAACTTGGTTTGAAAACCAAGGTTTTTGAGAAAAAGAAAGATGTGACTTGGTTTAAAATCCAAGTGTTTTGAAAATTGATTTTGATAAATGACATGTTTTGGAATTTTTGAAAAGAGTTGTTGACCTCAAGTTTTGAATAAAAAAGGATATGGTTTAAGCGTAGGTATTTGAACTAAACACCCTAAAGCATTAAACGCGTGAAGGCACCCCGCAACGACATAAATCGAGGCGAGGCCCTTCCTTCGGATTATTATACTAAACATACAAACAGACGATAATAAAAACTAAAAGGAAATTTTAATCACACAATACAACCGGGAGGGAAACATGCAATGGGAGAAAAATAATAACAATAATAAATAAACGAAACTATAAATTACGCAAATTACACGCACTAACAAATACAACCAGGGGGAAACATGCAAAGGGAAAATTAAATTGAAATAACAAGCGAAATTATAAATTACGCAAATTAAATAATACACCTGGGGGGAAACATGCAAAGGGGAAAATAACTTGAAATAACAAGCGAAATTAGAAATTACGCAAATTAAATAATACACCCGGTGTGGAAACATGCAAAAGGGAAAATAATTTGAAATAACATAAATAATAACCATAATAATGAATAATAAATGTGAAGCATACAAAAATATAATAATGAATAAATAAACATGAATGTAACAAAGATGAAATGATAATTGATGAGATAATAATTAAATAAAATGCATGGAGAATGTAATGTACGATGAATTAAATAACATAAATATGCATGAACAATAAATAGCAAGCAAAAAAAATTAAGATAAACTATACAAAAGTAAACAAACTTGTTTGTGCAAGAAAAAGTAGCACAAGCACTTAGAAAAGTGATTGCACAACTTAAGCACTTATGAAAATAAGCTAGAGAAGTAAATTAATCCACAAAATGAGTTATGGAAATAAGCTAGAAATAACAAAAATGAAAAACATAAACTAAATTATTATTTAAGCAAAACAAATTGGAGCAATAAGCTTAAATAAGCTATTGTCCAAATAAGTGCTTTTGGAAATGAGCTAAAAAAGCCATTAATTAAGCTAAAAGCTAAAGTAATAAGCTAAAAAGATAAAATAAATGCCAAAATAAAAAAGTTAGAGAACAAACATGTTTTGAGCATAACAAAATGGTTCCAAAAGCTATAACAAGCATAGGATCCAAATAAGTGCTTATTTGAATAAGCTAAAAGTGATTAATTAACCTAAACGCTAAAACAAATAAGCTAAAAAATAAAGTAAATGCCAAAATAAAAAAGTCAGAGAACAAACATATTTTAAGCATAACAAAATGGTTCAAAAAGCTATAATAAGCTTAGGATCCAAATAAGTGTTTATTAGAATAAGCTAAAAGTGATTAATTAACCTAAACGCTAAAATAAATACTAAAAAAGCAAAAATAAAAGTCACATGATGAAAAGAAAAATTTAAGCATAACAAAATGACTAAAATAGCTTAAATAAGCTATTAGTCAAATAAGTGCTTTTGAAAATAAGCTAAAATTTAATTAAAAAAAATTAAACAGTCAGGGGTGCAAATATCAAAGGGAAATAAGAGGGGGTGCAAATAGTAGTCTGGGTCCAAAGACCCAAGCCCACGTCAGAGTCAACAGAAAAAAATTAAAGTCAAACAAGAAACATTTGGTACCTCCCAGGAAAAGGAGAGCACGGTGGGTACGCGTGTTGTGGAGTGTTTGATCGTGCTCATTAAATGATCCTACACGTGTGATTCAAACTCGAGATCAACGACTGCGTAATGTTCTAACGATCCAACGGTCCACATAAAATCTGGCAAACTGAGGGTGTATCATGCGTCTTCTTCTTCGTCGCTTGCAGCACCACATCGCCGGCCACTTCGCTGGACATCCAAAACTCCACCAAAAAGGCAAATGAGTACATTATTTTGCTCCGAACTTCACGTAGATCACGATTCTAACCTTAGTTTCCTCAATAGATGTTTCAGTTGTGAAAAACGATGAAATAAAGTTTGGATGAAAAATTTGGAAAACACGATTTGAGCAAAATTGAGCACGATTATTGATTGGAAAAGGTTCATGGTGTCATTTGATGATTAATGGTGTTGAAAAATGGCTGGAAGTTAAGGTTTCATTAACATATTTTTTTGAAGTTTTTGAGGTTTTGATTCTCTCAAATTATGGGTTAGAGCTTGTGTTTTATGGTTGATTCATGTTATTGAAAGTGTTTGGAAGCTTATTTGATAAAGAAATTGAAGCTTGAAGGTGGTTTTGATGGATTTCGAATTTTGAAAAAAGAGAGAAAAAATTGATGATTTTTTGTGAGATTTTGGATCATGATTCTCTGGCTGCGCAGCTGAGCTCTATTGAAGGCTTATATATGATTGGTTTTAGGTCAGAATCAATGAGAATGAGGGTAGAAATGACATAGTACAAATGATTGATTTTTTGTGATTTTTCAAAATAGATAAATGAAGAATTTTTGGGTTGTACTATGATGAGGTGGATATGAGGAAGGTTCTAGGTTGGAATGAGGTGGTTATGAGGAATATTACATGGAATCTCATGATAAAAAAGGTCCAAACAAATTAAAAGGTTTAGTGTAAATAAATAAAATACAAAAAGAAATGGAAAATGAAATATAAATGGACAAGGGGTAAAAAAGTCATTTTTTGGGGTTTATGAGATATATGGATTAAATGAAAATAGTGAAAACAAGTTTGAATAAAAAGGTTGCTTGTGGTGGAAGAAATCAATTTTGGGTATTTAAGAATAAAATAATAAAAATAAAGTAATATAAAAAATAAAATAAAATAAAATAAAATTTGAAATAAAAATATCTTGGACATATTTATCAAATATAAAAAAAGGAAATAAGATTTTTCAAAATAAAACATAAAGAGATGGAATAAAAAGTGATTACTTGCAAAATAAGTAAACCAATTTAATACAATTTTTGAAAAGGGAAAAATGGGAATAATGACAAAAATATGTGAAAATATGGTATAAGGGTAAATTTGGAAATATATGGTGAAAAAACAAATTCAAAAAGTTGAATGATTAATTATCTAAAAAATGCAGCGTAAACTGAATAAAATACTATTTTTTTGACATTTTTTATTAAAAATAATAATAATAAGAAAATTAAATATTTTAAAAAAGAAAAAACGTAAAAGAGGTAAGGAGGTCAAAAAATGGGGTATGACATCAATAATAATAATTCCACGTTTTATTCTAGACGTAGGCGTGGGGTGTTATAATTGATATCAGAGCAGGTCGATTCAGACCGTGCTAGAGTTCATTAGTATTACAGAATCCGAATCCCAGTAGTTGTCTAGGTTTCTAACATCTGTTCTAGATGTCATATGTCACTTTGAGCGTAGCTAACTTGACTTGATATTGGCAGTTAGAGCATTATGTCGGGAGCGAGACGAGGACCTGGAAGGCCGAGAAGGAATGCTGGTGACGATGAACCCGAAATGTATGACGACACCAATGCGAACATGTGGGCTGAGATGATGTTAAAGCATCAGGAGTTTCAAGCTCAAAAAGCCCAACAGCATCAGGAGTTCATGTCTATGTTCATGCAGCAGATGAATAATCCTCAACCTCAGCAGCAAGGTTCTAGTGCTACATTCCGAGAGTTCTGCCATATGAGTCCGCCAGAATTCTATGGAGAATACAATCCAGCAAAGGCTCGTGAATGGATCCAGAGGATGAGTGGAATTCTTGAGTCAATGGACTGCACGGAAGTTGACAAGGTGACATTCGTCTCCCGCTTCTTTAGGGCCGACGTGTGTAACTGGTGGGACGGCACAAAGTCTTTATATGGAAGCAAGTCAGATGGAGGTGAACTGGGATAATTTCCGACGCCTTTTCGTTGGACATTACATCCCGGAAAGTTACCAATTTCAGATGGAACGGGAACTGATCGAGCTGAAGCAGGGAAGCATGTCAGTGGCAGAATATACCATGAAATTCAACGAATTGGTCCGATACGTGATGGACGGTAATGATGCTCCTTCTGAATCATGGAAGATGAAGAAGTACAGGTTTGGGCTGAGAGCTGACATAGCCCATGATGTCTCAATGCAACATATCACTACCTTTGGTGATTTGGTGCAGAAGAGCTATCATGCTGAGGCAGATCTTAGCAATATCCACAAGGAGCGTAGTGAAGTTGTTCAGAAGAGAAAGGATTCCGGAAAGTTTAACTTGCAAGTGAGAACTAAGGGTACTACCAACAAGGGAAAACAGAGCTACTCTCAGCGCTCACCGAGGAATTGTGCAGAGTGTGGTTTTCCCCACAGTGGAGAATGCATGAAATGGAAGAATATGTGTTACTAATGTAAGCAACCTGGCCACTACATGCATGAATGTCCTAAGCTGAAGAGACATGGCGATTCCAACAGAGCTTCTAAAAGCAAAGGTCGGGTATACTCACTTGACGGTGAGAAAGTCAAATCTAATAATGCTTTGATAATGGATATATGTTTGTTGGGTAAATCTGAAGTATTAGTTTTGTTTGATTGTGGAGCCACTAATTCTTTCATAGTCGTTGATTGTGTTCAGCGACTAGAATTACCCTCTGTACCTTTAATTCCCCCGATGACTGTGGTTGTTGCTACATGTGGCAAGGTTACTTCTAAACGTGTCTGCCAGAACTGTCCAGTTCTTGTAGGCAGTAAAGTTTACAACATAGATTTGATTTGTCTACCTCTAAAAGATATAGATGTGGTCCTAGGCATAGATTGGCTCTCTGCCAATACCGTGTACATAGGATGTGCTGAAAAGAATCTGTTCATACCTAATGAAACCTCTGCCGAGAGCAGAGCACTCACTGCTTTGCTCCAGAATACTCATCAGATGATCCAATACCTAGGTGCCAGTAGCAAGTGTTTCAGTGTCTTGTTCACGAATCATCTGGAACCCAGTTTGAGCCCTAGTGATATACCTATCGTTAGTGAGTTCCTAGATATCTTCCCATATGACATAATGAATTTACCTCCTGAAAGGGAAGTTGAGTTTTCTATCGACCTAGTTCCAGGATCCCAACCTATATCAGTTGCCCCTTATCAAATGTCTCCCATAGAGCTTCATGAACTAAAGTCTCAGCTTGAAGAGCTACTTCAGAAACACTTCATTCGACCCGTTGTCTCACCTTGGGGAGCACTGGTGTTGCTAGTTAAAAGGAAAGACGGTAGTATGCGTCTGTGCATTGATTATCGTCAACTCAACAAGGTCACAATCAAGAACAAGTATCCTTTGCCCAGAATTGATGACCTGTTGGATCAGGTCAGAGGGTCTACCATCTTTTCCAAGATTGATCTTCGTTCGGGATATCATCAGATCCGTATCAAGTCATCAGATGTTTCTAAGACATCATTCAGGACTCGTTATGGACATTCTGAATTCTTGGTTATGCCTTTTGGTTTGACCAATGCTCCAGCCATATTTATGGACTACATGAAACGTATTTTCCATCCTTATCTGGACAAGTTTGTGGTTATCTTCATTGATGACATTCTGATCTATTCCAAGGATTCACAGGAGCATGCTGAACATTTAAGGATTGTGTTGGAAGTGCTTGGAGAGAAGTAGTTGTATGCCAAGTTCAGCAAATGTGAATTTTGGCTATCTGAAGTTAAATTCTTGGGACATGTCATATCGCAAGGCGGTGTGTCTGTCGACCCATCTAAGGTAGAAGTAGTGCTGAATTGGGAAAGACCGAGAAGCGTAACAGAAGTCAGGAGTTTTCTTGGCTTAGCAGGCTATTATCGAAGATTCATCCTAGGATTTTCGGAGATTTCTCTGCCATTAACTCGTCTGACCAGAAAGAATGTAAAGTAATACCATTATTAACTGCATAGGAAAGAAGTAACCTGATTGCTTCCAGTCTAGCTACTGGAGCATATGTTTCAGTAAAGTCAATACCCTCTTGTTGACTATACCCTTGAGCAACAAGTCTTGCCTTGTTTCTTGTTACTTCTCCTTGCTCATTCAGCTTGTTTCTGTATACCCATTTTGTTCCAATAATGTTCTTGTGCTTGGGTTTGGGTACCAGATCGCATACATCATTCCTTTTGAACTGATTCAACTCTTCTTCCATTGCAACTATCCAAGCATCATCTGTTAGAGCTTCAATTGTTGTCTTTGGTTCAATCAGGGAGACTAGACCAAAGAGAGATTCTTCATTTCTGAAGTTTGATCTTGTTTTTCTGGGACTATCTTTATTCCCTAAGATAAGCTCTCCAAGATGAGAAGATTTGTACTTGAAAGTGTTTCTTGGAACATTAGCTGCTTGAGAGTTGTTGACAGAAGTTTGATGTTCTGGATCATTATCAGAAGATTGATTTCCTTGACTATCAGAGTCTTCAAAAGGCTCTGAGTGAATAACATATTCTGGTGCTTCATCTTCTGAATCATCAGATCCTGAAATTTCTATAGCAGGCTCTGACTTTTTATGATCATGCGCTTTGTCATCAAACTTTACGTGCATTGATTCTTCCACAACTTTTGTTTCAGAATTATACACTCTGTATGACTTGGAGCGTTCAGAATATCCAATAAAGATACCCTTACAGGCTTTAGAGTCAAATTTCTTTAGATGGACTTTATTGTTCAGAATGTAACAAGTACAGCCAAACTGGTGAAAATAAGAAATATTGGGTTTTCTACCTTTGAATAATTCATATGTTGTTTTATTCAAAATAGGTCTAATATAGATTCTGTTTTGAATATAACAAGCAGTGTTAACAGCTTCTGCCCAGAAGAATTGTGCCAGATTGTTTTCATGCATCATGGTACGTGCCATTTCTTGTAAAGATCTATTCTTTCTCTCTATAACTCCATTTTGTTGTGGAGTTCTAGGAGATGAGAATTCATGGAGAATTCCATGTTCTTCACAGAATTTTTCAAAAGGTTCATTTTCAAATTCACCACCATGATCACTTCTGACTTTTAAAATCTTGGAATCTTTTTCATTTTGAATTTGGATGCAGAAGATGCTAAAAACTTCATATGTATCATCTTTGGTTCTAAGAAATATAACCCAAGTCCATCTACTATAATCCTCAACAATGACTATTCCATACTTCTTACCATTGATTGAAGCAGTGCTAACTGATCCAAAGAGATCAATGTGTAAGAGTTCTAAGGGTCTAGAAGTGGAAACAATGTTTTTAGTTTTAAAAGAACTTTTAACAATTTTTCCTTTCTGACAAGAACCACAGAGTGAGTCTGAGTGATAGTTAATTTTAGGAAGGCCTCTGACAAGATTGTCCTTACTAAGCTTAGAGATTAATCTCCAGTTTGCATGACCCAACCTTTTATGCCAGACCCATTTTTCATCACTCAGTCTCAGAAGACAAAACACTTGTTGTTCTTTGAGATCAGAAAAATTGACTTTGTAAACATTTCCTTTTCTAGATCCTTTGAAGACAACAGATTTATCAGAGTTTCTGATTACAGTACATGAATTCTTATTAAACACAACATCATAATTACTATCACATAATTGACTTATGCTAAGTAGATTATGATGTAATCCATCTACTAACCAAACATCTGAAATAGAAAGAGTAACGACGCTTTCAAAATTGTTCAAAGTGTTGTTGTCCTTAAGCTTCAAATCTAATAATGCTTTGATAATGGATATATGTTTGTTGGGTAAATCTGAAGTATTAGTTTGGTTTGATTGTGGAGCCACTAATTCTTTCATAGTCGTTGATTGTGTTCAGCGACTAGAATTACCCTCTGTACCTTTAATTCCCCCGATGACTGTGGTTGTTGCTACATGTGGCAAGGTTACTTCTAAACGTGTCTGCCAGAACTGTCCAGTTCTTGTAGGCAGTAAAGTTTACAACATAGATTTGATTTGTCTACCTCTGAAAGATATAGATGTGGTCCTAGGCATGGATTGGCTCTCTGCCAATACCGTGTACATAGGATGTGCTGAAAAGAATCTGTTCATACCTAATGAAACCTCTTCCGAGAGCAGAGCACTCACTGCTTTGCTCCAGAATACTCATCAGATGATCCAATACATAGGTGCCAGTAGCAAGTGTTTCAGTGTCTTGTTCACGAATCATCTGGAACCCAGTTTGAGCCCAGTGATATACCTATCGTTAGTGAGTTCCTAGATGTCTTCCCAGATGACATAATGAATTTACCTCCTGAAAGGGAAGTTGAGTTTTCTATCGACCTAGTTCCAGGATCCCAGCCTATATCAGTTGCCCCTTATCAAATGTCTCCCATAGAGCTTCATGAACTAAAGTCTCAGCTTGAAGAGCTACTTCAGAAACACTTCATTCGACCCAGTGTCTCACCTTGGGGAGCACTGGTGTTGCTAGTTAAAAGGAAAGACGGTAGTATGCGTCTGTGCATTGATTATCGTCAACTCAACAAGGTCACAATCAAGAACAAGTATCCTTTGCCCAGGATTGATGACCTGTTGGATCAGCTCAGAGGGTCTACTATCTTTTCCAAGATCGATCTTCGTTCGGGATATCATCAGATCCGTATCAAGTCATCGGATGTTTCTAAGACATCATTCAGGACTCGTTATGGACATTCTGAATTCTTGGTTATGCCTTTTGGTTTGACCAATGCTCCAGCCATATTTATGGACTACATGAACCGTATTTTCCAGCCTTATCTGGACAAGTTTGTGGTTATCTTCATTGATAACATTCTGATCTATTCCAAGGATTCACAGGAGCATGCTGAACATTTAAGGATTGTGTTGGAAGTGCTTAGAGAGAAGTAGTTGTATGCCAAGTTCAGCAAATGTGAATTTTGGCTATCTGAAGTTAAATTCTTGGGACATGTCATATCGCAAGGCGGTGTGTCTGTCGACCCATCCAAGGTAGAAGTAGTGCTGAATTGGGAAAGACCGAGAAGCGTAACAGAAGTCAGGAGTTTTCTTGGCTTAGCAGGCTATTATCGAAGATTCATCCTAGGATTTTCGGAGATTTCTCTGCCATTAACTCGTCTGACCAGAAAGAATGTAGCCTTTGACTGGGATGCCGCTTGTGAATGGAGTTTCACAACTTTAAAGGAAAAGCTAACCACAGCATTGAAGGTGTGAAAATAACACAAGAAGGGGGGGTTGAATTGTGTTTGGGGTAGTTTAAAAAATCTTCTTCTAAGTATTGAAACTTATCAGAGGTTTGCAGCGGATATAAAAACCAAACCCAATCAACTAGCTTCTGATGAAAGTAAAGAGATAAGGAAAGAGAACGAGATAGGAATTTTATACTGGTTCCCCTCACAAACCGAGAGTACGTCCAGTCCTCTTGTACTTCCAAGAGAGTTCACTATAATCACAAAAGATTACAATTGCTCAAGCACACAAGCAAGAGACTTCCAAATGCTCAAGTCCACAGACAAGAGACTTCCAATGCTCAAGCACGCAGGCAAGAGACTTCACAAAACTAAGGATAAGATAAACAGAATCTGAACAAAGATATACAAATCAATGTTCAGTAAAGTTATAAATACAACTCTTAATAACAAGACTTAACTTAGAATCTAAACAAAGAATTCTAAGGTTCAACTAATGAATTAACATAAGCTGAAACTGGAGTCTTGGATTTGGAATAGAGTTCAAGTTGTATTTGATGTTTTGTGCTTAAGGACGTTTTTGCAGAGTAACGGCGCTTTCAAAATTGTTCAAAGTGTTGTTGTCCTTAAGCTTCAAATATTCTCCTATATATAGCCGTAGGTGGAGCGTATTTGATTTGAATCAACGTCGTGAGATTGTGCCAGCTGGTTTGTTGTACGAGATATATCCATATCTGGTAAACTTAGAATACGATCAATCTTGGAGAGAACGTTGTTGCCAATTCCGGTAAAGAAATCATACAATAGTACCAACGTCACTATTGAGGATAAGATTGATTGCCAGCTTTTGGAATGTCAGAACATGATGATATACCAATCATGGTTTCAGAGAATGTTCTTCTGACATAAAGGCTCTCACTGTTCTTATCAGAGTCTAATATATCCAATATCATATTCTGATAAGTAGTCTCTGAAGAGTAGCTTCTGGCCATGTATGAAGGGCATCTTCTGATGTCTTGAAACTTGGTCAGATTCTGCTAGGTCATTCAGAGCTTCAAGAGTGCATTAAATAATCTTGTAAACCTGCACACTTGTATTTAAATAATCAGTATACCCTATTGTACATTAATACTTTTGTTATCATCAAAACTTAAATGGGTCACGTCAGAACCTCTTTTGTTCCAACAATCTCCCCCTTTTTGATTGATGACAAACCAAGTATTAATTTACAATGGTTGTTGATTAAATTTATCATTCATCTCTTAGGTTTATGAGTTTTGCAAGCTCCCCCTAAGTTCAGTAATGATTAATTAAATCAGTATAAAATGTTTATTTGAATTTTGAACTAAAACTAATACACTAGACTCTCAGAGGCTAGGTTTGCAAGCTCTCCCCCTAAGTCTGATACCCATAAAAGAAAATTGCAGTTTTCTCTTATACGTACCATGTATCAGAAGTTCAAATTTCAACTAAAATTTTCTTCAATAACAAATCAGAAGATAACTAAAATAATAAAAAATGGATTATTTTTGGTTTCAGTTTAACATTCCATAAAATTAATAACTGACTCTTACTCCCCCTTTTGTCAACAAACAAAAAGAAAAAAAGAGAAAAAAAAACTGACAAGGAATTAAATGACATGTTTGAAAAAGATGGTCAAACTATAGAGTTTCAAGACAGTCAAGGAGGTTACAACTACCCAATTTAATGGTTTGTCGTAAAACCATAAATTTGTCTGTGTTGAAAGCACTATAAAAAGGCCATAAACTTTGTCATTTCACTCAACACTTCCAATTCATTGTGATAAACAACAATGAAGAAGGATAGAAGAGTGATCAAAAGTAAGAGTACACAGGAGAAGAAGAAGAAGATGAAGATTCAACAGGATTCAAAGTCTAAGAAGAATCCTCAGAAGATGAAGGCTTCAACTTCTGCTCCCGTCAGAAACAACTATCAAACAGGGTCCAAGACCAACCAGCCAGAGCCTTCTTCTGAATCAGAATCTGAATGGGATCCTGATTGGAAGAAATTTATGAGAACATATGTTCCTCCTAATGAGTATAACTCCTCATCCTCTTCATCCTCCATTTAGCTAGATTTAGAACTAGCTGTTTTCTGAAGTAGAATCCAAGTGAAAAGTTGAGAGAAACTTATGTAATCAAAAATTACCTTATGAATAAAAGCTCAGTTATGAGGTTTTGAAGTCTTATTTAATATTTGTTTCAAAAACATTTATGCATGAAATGAATAAATAACATAGCACATAAATAATATAGTTAACAAGAACTTAATTAAAACAACCAGAATGTTATATTATCAAAAGAGAGTATTATACAAAATATAACATTAAACAAGAAATAGATTCAGGCAAATAATACATAAGAAAAAAAGAACAAAGTGCCAGAATCCTAAGGTTGAGGTGGTTGAGAAGGACGAGGAGGTAGACGTTCATTGAGAATCTGAAAGATGGAGGTGAGCAGAGCTTCATGTCTGTCAATCTTACCCTCCACAATTTCTTGGCGCTGTCTCATGATCAGAGCAAATTCTGGAGCATTCCTTATAAGGTCTTCAAACCTTGCTTGCTCAGCAGCAATTCTAGCATCTTCTTGAGCTTGAGCTTCCAGACGCTCTCTTTCAATTCTCTCATCTTCCAATCTTTTCCGTTCAAGTTCTTCCTCAATCCTCTTCTTTTCTTCCTCTTCCTTTCTTTTTCTCTCTAACTCTCCTGCTTCCTTTCTCAGTCGTTCTTCTTCTTCCTTTCTAGCCATTTCAACCCTGAAAGCCAAATCCCTCCTATAGGCTACCTTAGCAGATCTGATCATATCCAGGAAGGTGGATTCCATAAGGTCAAACTCTGTTTCAACATGACCATCATCAATGGATCTATCAGCAATGGCAGAGGTCATCCTCCTCATATTCTTGTCTACAACACAAAGATACTTTGTGATGTCATCTTGAGAATCATTGAGAGGTTCATTGGCTATACGGGAAGGAAGGTCAAGATGAGCCACAATGCAGTTATCAGATAATTTCTGCATATAGGCTTGAAGGTTGTGTGGAGGAGAGGTTTCTTCAGAAAATAGTTCGTTATGAAGTTGTTGAAACCTTTCCTTTAAAGGAGTACCAAGAGTAGATGTGTTGAAGTCATCCACATGAGGTGGTGAGTTGTCAACATCTTTTACTGATGTACCCAGAGGATGGGTTTCAGCAACCTCATCAGAAGGTACATTATTTTCTGGAGGTGAAGTGGATTGATGTTCTGGAGGAGGTGTGTTATGATGTTCTGATGGGGATGATTTATGATGTTCTGATGGGGGTGATATCTGATGTTCTGGTGGAGTTTGTGGTTTCTGTTGGTCAGGTGTTGGTTGTTGTGATTCTTCATTATTTGTCTCTTGTATAATGACAGAATCATTTTTGGTTTGGTGAGGTGGAGGTGAAGGTGTTCTTTCAGAATCCGAATCATCATCATGTTCTGCATTATGACTATGGATGTTAGATTCTGAAAGAAAAATAATGGGTTCAATGATGGAGGCAAACGGGTTTGTTATTGGTTGATTCTCTGAAAGGTTAGACTCTTCCAGAGAATTAACTCCTTGAAAAATCCTATCAAACACTTGTTTAACTTTAACAGATGGGGGAAAATGATTCTTTTTGAAGACATCATAAGATCTATGATTTGTGACAAGAAGTTCAGGAATATTACCATGGATATTACCATAAACATGCAAATGAGAGTCCAGAAGCTTCTCAACTGGAGGTATCTTCTTATACATCTCATCCAAATCCTTAGGATCCATTCCTGAATCATAAGTATCTTTGAGTAGTATGTCCTTTTTCTTCCTCTCCTCAACCAGCCTTACTACCTCATCTATACCGGCTTGCTCCTTCTCTTCTTCAGTAACATCAGTCAAGTTAAGCTTCTTAAGCTTAAATTTTCTTGGAGCCTTACCAGAACCTTGAGTCTTAGTCTTTGGAGCAGCTTGAGTTTTGACCTTCTTACTCACAACTTTTCCAGGACTCTTAACAGCTTTTCTCTTCACTGGAACAACCTTAGAAGGAGGTTCTTGCATCCTCTTCTGTCTAGCAATGACTTCTTGATCTTCATCCGAGTTTACCTTTGCACCAAGACTCTCTAAGAGCTTAACATGAATTTCTACCACCTTCTTAGCTTCACTATCATTTACATGCACCAATTGGCTTTGCCTTATGTTTGCTTCAGATTCTCTGAGAAACAATTGGATTGTTGGAGTAACAATATCAGCATGCTTTACTAGTTTCAGGTATCTTAAAGACACATTGTTGATAATCCTGGAGCTAAGCAAGAAGTTACCATAACCCGGAAGATACTGTTTAATTGCATCCAACAATCCTGATTGTGCAAACATGTGACTTAGCAACCGGCCATGACGAATGATAGATTTTGTAGAAGTGATAGATTCTGCTAAATGCACAAAGATTATCCTGGCAACATCCAAAACATTACCCTTATCCACATGATAGGTAAATAGCTTCTGAAGACTTGACACATGATCAGTACCTCCTAGCTTGGACAGGATACTGTCAATCAGAATTTTATAGATCACCTTGCAGTCATTTGTCATCTCTATCTTCCCTTTGGGGTCATTTCTAGGTTTGAAGATATGATCTTCAACTTCTGGTCCTACTTCATCAGACACATTGATATATCGTCCACCTTTTGGTAGATTCAGAGCCTCACGAATATGTGACAAACGAATCGAGACTCTGACGCCAACGACGAACGATTCAATTTCAGTACTATAAAACGGTCTAATTCCCATCTCTTGAGCAGATTTTCCATCCAGTTCGGGTTGTCGTGCAATCAAATCCTTAATCCTTTTGTTGTAGACGCCCTTGGTAACAATAGACGCTTTCATCCAGAATTCCTTAACCAAATCCACATAAGTAGGTCCATTCAAGATATCAAAATAGTATAGCAAACCTTGACGATCAAATTTGTTGATGATGTGAGAAAAACCATTCACTCTAAGACCTTTTATATCAACAGGGTTTTCTATACCAAACGAGAGATCATTGAAGTTGTACGGACGCTTATCCTTAGCAAAAACTGTTGGATTAGAGTTTTCAGGTTCAAGGATGCATGTTACAACATTGCGATTTGATGAGGAAGCCATTGAAGAAGATGGACGGTTTAGGGTTTCTAAGAGGGGAGAAAGAAATATCTCTGTGGTTTAGAGAATGAAAGTGTAGGTAGTGAGAGTGCAAAAGTGTGAATGTGTACAGTCAGTGTGTTTAAATAGAAAGATTGGCGCAAAAGATAGTACACATACAAAGGGGTAAAAGAGTCATTTTACCTTTAAAAAGGGATTAGGAATGCTAATCATCATTAACCAACTTCTTTAACTTTCCAAATCAAGACACGTTCAATTAGAAGTTTACTTAAATGACTGACACGTAATATAAGGAAAACGAACCGTTTATAAAACAGTTTATTTATACGTCAGTACTATTCTTCATTCTATCAGAGTCTGATAGTTTACCAGAAGATGTTTTTATCACAACTTCTGATACAAAAGGTTCTGATGATTTCATCTTCTAATTACTATTAGATTCTTTCAACACATAATTTTCAAACAGAGTCTAAGTCATTCAGAAATTTCCATCATATTCAGATTCTTTTTGATAAAATCAAAACGTTCAACAACCAAAGGTTTTGTAAAAATATCAGCCCATTGATTTTCAGTCTCAATGAACTTAAGATCAATTACACCTTTTTGAACATAATCTCTTATGAAATGATGTTTAATTTCAATATGCTTAGCTCTTGAGTGTAAAATAGGGTTTTTAGAAAGATGAATAGCAGCAGTATTGTCACAATATAACCATTATCTTTGCCCTTAAAATCTGGAGACATCATTTGTAAGGAGTGCAGTTTGATCTATTCAGTGACCACAAAAGTTTGAAGTATCTGTTCGATTAGAAAGAGTTGAATATGAGACAACGCCGATGGATGGAATATCTCAAATACTTTGATTTCAACCTCAACTATCACCCTGGAAAGGCAAATGTTGTGGCAGATGCCTTAAGCAGGAAGACACTGTATGCATCAGAGTTGTTAATGCATCAGTGTGGTCTGTATCAGAAGCTTAGAGATCTTAACCTGAATGTTGTGTACCGGAAGAGTGGTGTTCGAATCAACAGAATGGAATTATCCTGTGAACTGCGTCCAAGAGTTGTGCAGGCTCAACAGGATGATGTAGAGTTGCAGAAGAGAATTGTAACAGCCCGGATTTTTAATAAAGAAAATAATAAGAAAAACTTCATTTATTTAAAAAGTGTGACTATATATATTTTTTTCTTAAAAAATATAACTGTTTGAGATTACAAATAACAATTATAAAATATGTTTCAATTAAAATTACAAATTAATAAAACCCATAATCTTTTTATCCCCGCGCACGTACAAACAACATATCAACTTCACACACTTCATCTTTAGCACCTACAACAATAATCATGTAAGGGTCAATTTCCTTATCCATATTGAATCATGCCGAACGAAAGGTAAATATTATAAAATAATAATAAAATACTCGGCCATAAAAAGTAATAAAATAAAATCGATGCCAGGAACTCTTTTCAATAACAACTTTTACAAATTAATAAAGTATGAAATGCATGAAATGCAACTAGACCATGATCCGGATATCGCCCAATTTGGCACTTGGAATTTAACGCCCCAAGTAGCGTATTCGCCCCATTTGGCACCTAGAAAACAAATCGCCCCATTTGGCAGTTACTAATAAAATCGCCCCAATTGGCACATAGTAACAAATCGCCCAATTTGGCACTTGGATTTATCGCCCCAAGTAGCGTACATAATCGCCCCATTTGGCACCTATGACTCAACTATATGTCATGCTATGCTATATATACACAAATGTTCAATCGTCCCAATTGACACTTAATATACACAATTTCTCTTATAATTATCACCACTTTCACCAAATCAAATCAAAATCCAATCTTTCTTTCAAAAATACACCAATTAATCATTTGATAAAAAAAACAACAAAATACTCAAATTCACAATTAACCACAAACACAACATTCACAAAATCAAATATACCATCTGCCGCACAAAAACTTATAATAAAATAAAAAGGCATAAAATTATTATTAAAATAGTTCTTGTCATTCTTTTTATCACTACTACTTCTCAACGGTTAAATATTAAATTATTAATCTATAACATAAACCCTATGTGCATGAGTGTATGGGGAAAGAGCCCTTACCTCAACTGCTTTTCTTACATAGAATTACAATTTAGCTGCTGCAATGCATACACTATAGGAGAATTGGACGCTAGAGATTGATAAGCAAAGGAGTTGGAGTATTTGAGAGACTGAGGCGTATGACAATATATATATTATGATGGTGGAGTATTTGTGAGATATCATGATATGAGGGTATGCTGATATTGTATCGTGGGATGACTAAGTATTTGGCAAGACAAGAAACCACATGTGATGTATATATATAGTGCAAAGACCACATGTGATGTATATATATAGTGCAAAGACCACATGTGTATATATAGTGCAAAGAACCCTTGGCATTCAATAGAAAGAAAACGTGAGTGCCACTAAGGGAATTAGAATAAGCAAGGTCATTTTGGCAACCAATAGCCAATTAAAGGAAATTCATTCATCTTCTAAGAATAAGTGTATTGATCAATTGTTTTAATAATGATATTAGTTACACTAGGCTAGGTACATCCTCAAGATAAACTTCTATGTCCATTGATATTTCTCACTCCATTACTCGCACTAATAATTAGGTTAAAACAAAATAGAATAAAAATGCATAATAAAATATTAATATGGATTAACTCATAATATATATCATGATTTAATTAATGGAAAATACACATTTATAATTATCAATCCATATATATTGATTTAATAAAATAACTAAATAAATAAATAGAACACATTAAAATACAGGGATATTACAAGAATAAACCATCCAGAGTTCTCAGTAGCTACGGACGATGCTATTCTCTATAAAGGAAGACTCTGTGTACCTCAGATCCACCAAGATGTATCTTGATCTGAAGGAGAAATATTGGTGGCCTAACATGAAGGTAGAAATTGTTGAACTCGTGTCAAGGTGTATTGTTTGTCAACAGGTAAAGATTGAATATCAGAAACCTGGACGACAGTTGCAACCACTAGACATTCCTGAATGGAAGTGGGAGCATATCACCATGGATTTCGTTGGAGGATTACCATGAAACCAGAGAGGTCAAGATTCGATCTGGGTAATCGTGGACAGGTTAACCAAGTCGGCTCATTTTATTCCAGTGAAGTCAACTTATAAAGCCCCGCAGTATGCAGCCATTTTCATGGAACGGATTGTAAGGCTACATGGTTTGCCTTTGAGTATCGTGTCGGATAGGGACCCAATATTCACTTCAAGGTTTTGGAAAGCATTTCAGAATGCGATGGGAACTCGATTGAAGATGAGTACATCGCATCACCCTCAGACTGATGGTCAGTCAGAAAGGACTATTCAGACACTCGAGGATATGCTTCGCGCATGTGTGTTGGAAGATGGTGGTACGTGGAGTAATCACTTACACCTGATTGAGTTTGCGTATAACAACAGTTACCATGCCAGTATCGGTATGGCACCCTATGAAGCTCTGTATGGCAGGAAGTGTAGGACTTCTCTGTGTTGGACAGAAGTCGGTGATCGTGGATTCTTGGGACCAAATATAGTCCAAGAGACCACTTTGAAAATCAAAACTATTCGGGGTAAGTTGAAAATTGCTCAGAGTCGGCAAAACAGTTATGTTGACCGTAGGAGGAGACCTTTGGAATTTCAGGAAGGTGATCATGTGTTCTTGAAAGTCACACGTAAGTTGGGTTTACGAGGTGCATTCTAAACTAAAAAACTTTGTCCAAGATTCATTGGACCTTATCAGATTCTTCGACGCGTCGGTCCTGTAGCCTATTAGTTAGCTCTACCTCCGTCTATGTCAGGGTTACACGACGTGTTTCATGTGTCTCAGCTTCGGAAGTATATTCCTGACCCGTATCATCCAGTGGAACTTGAAAAGATTGACCTCCAACCAGACCTAACTTATCAGCCTGATCCAGTTCGAATTGTTGAACGTGATGCAAAGATCCTTCGTAACAAGAGAATTCTGATTGTCAAGGTTGAATGGGCTCAGTCCCCTGATGGTGAATTCACTTGGGAACTGGAGTCAGACATGAGGAAGAGTTATCCTTATCTTTTTACGAGGTAAATTCTTAATTTCGAGGACGAAATTTCTTTAAGGGGGGTAGGTTGTAATATCTCACATTCTAAATTACCTAATTTATTTTAATTAGAGCCTTGTCTAATTTTCATAAATTATTTAGTGGTGTTTAGTTAATTAATTCTTGGAAAATAAGCAATTTGGGTACAATTAAGAAACTTAGTAACCAAGAAGAAAATTCAAAACTCCCTCCCTCAATGACTCATCTTTCCACTTACCTTCCATACACTCCCTTAAGCCTCCACCTAATCCTAAAACATTGAGTCACTAATCCACTCACAAAAACTACTTTATCTCACAAAAACTACCTAACTACACTCTCTCATTAATTCAATTTCCGAAAAATCAGCAAAGCCACTCTCTCATTCTCTCCCTCTCTTCACACCTAAGAACAACAAAAACTCACATGAGAATTGTCTCTTCCTCACATACAATCCCACTCAAGGTCACATGTTACTAACAAACAACAATCTCAATCTTCATTCACTCCTCATGCAGCAACTAAGACTGATTCATCTCAGTAGCATCATTCATATGTTCTGATTCCTACCACAAAACAACAACAACCCCAATTTCACTTAATTCAAAACAAATTAGAAAACATGCAAGGCAAGCTAGGACAAAACCAATTTTGTGATCATTCAGGCCTCCACCTCTATAAATACTCCTCAAACTCAAAAGCTAAACATCAAACACAACATCATTTCTCAAATCCACAAATTCAAGCCCAGAGTTCAAGTTTCAAAGTTCTCAAATATTGGTCCTGTGTTCGTGGGGTTGCTGGGGGGTGTTCATAGCTGCTTTAGGAGCCCAGAAGCAAGGATTAAAGCTTCATTCAGGTGGGTTCTTAGGATAGATTAGTTAGTTATCCCAAAAATACAAATTTTGCATGTTAACTTAAGTATTAAGAAAATTGTTGTGTGGGAGGAATTAATCCCAAATTCCTCTCCATTCTGTCCTATATTATACATATTGTGCAATTGCATGACTTAGAGTGAGGATTATAGGTGTTAAAATGGTTAAAATGTGATTTTCTTGAAACAGGGAAGGTTCTAGGTGAACTCGCCACAGCGAGCTCAAGGCAAGCATCCATGGCGAGCTGGGTTCTTCAGACTGATGAACCTCGCTCTGGCGAGCTACTGCTCACTGAGCGAGTGAATTTGGTTCAGAACCTATTATCTCGCCATGGCGAGCTAACCTTCGCTACAGCGAGCTGACACAGAACATGACCTGTAACAACTCGCTGTGGCGAGTGACAACTCGCTAGGGCGAGCTTGACAGAAAACAGAAAATTATTTTCAAAGTCTTCTAAAAAAATTCCAACACTCGTTACATAATGTTATGCAGTTTGTTAGGCACAAATAACATTAGGGCATAACCTAGGAATTTTAGTAATGCATGCTCCCCGAGACTTTGGTAAATCATGGTAGAATCACTTGATAGAATCAGTCAAATCAGTTGCGACCTATGTTGCTAATATGGACTCCCAATGGGATAATCCATCAGGTTATGATCATGTGAGCTACATGTTGTGACCGAATCGGTTGTCGGATATGCCAGGCCTCTGAGACATGCTCACCTCAGAGTGTCCTTGTGTTTTAAAATGAATAAGATTAGTTGTGTGATACACCTTATTTATGCTTATGTATTATGTTATGTTATGAATATATGCTATGACTAATTAGGTTTCCCTCGGTGTAGTCACCTCTAGGAGGGTAGTAGGACTCACTGAGGCTTAGTAGTCTCACCCCATTCCATACAATTATTTTTCAGATAAGTAGGTTGGTTAAGGTATGCTGGATAGGTGTGCTTGCAGCTGTGCTTGGAGTAGGCATTTTGTTCATGCTTTCTTATTTCCTCGTGTTTCTGTTGTTTCATTCAATAATGTTTTGTTGTTTTCTCCTTCGATTCTGCTGTTTTGTTGTAATCCTTTGTGTCTCGCACCGGCGTGTGCTTGAATATCCAATGAAATAACAATGACATATTTATCAATAATAATAATTCCACGTTTTATTCTAGACGTAGGCGTGGGGTGTTATAGTCGCTTCGATTCGTCCCTCCCCACACAAATGTAGCCTAACATACACGAAAGCTCATGGTTTGAAATGCAAAAAATTTCTGCGCAAGCCATGTCCACCAACGTGCAGCCCAATTACAAAGGCACTTGCAGTGTCCTTTCACGGGCTCAATTACAACGTGTTTATCGGCACAAGAGTGAAAAGAAGACCAGTAAAATTCCATGCGTAGGCCAATTTTGCAATTGGCACCGTCTCCCGTCGTGTTAAGCCAGTGGCAAGGCGCGCGGGGGTCAAAAAATAAAAGAGCTCCGAAAAGCACAAAGGAGTCACGCAACCTCCATGTATCGTGGAAGCGGAGTGTGCATAGAAGGCCAAGACAATTTCATGCGTAGGCCTATTTTGCCCAAGGTACCGCGTTAAGCCCGTGGCACGACGTACGGGGGTCAAAAAAATCAAAGAGCTCCGAAAAGCACACGGAGGCGTCACACAACCTCCATGTATCGTGGCAAGAGCATGTGCAAAGAAGGCCAAGAAAATTCCATGCATAGTCCAATTTTGCCCAAGGCACCGTATCTTGACGCGTTAAGCCCGTGGCACGGCGCGCGGGGGTCGAAAAAATCAAAGTGCTCTGAAAAAGCACAAGGAGGCGTCCTGAAACCACCATGTATCGAGGCAAGAGCATGTTCAAAGAGGGCCATGAAAATTCCATGCGTAGGTCAAATTTGCCCAAGGCACCGTATCTCGACGCGTTAAACCCGTGGCACGGCGCGCGGGGTCGAAAAAATCAAAGTGCTCCGAAAAGCACACGGAGGCTTCCCGAAACCTCCATGTATCGAGGCAATAGCATGGGAAAAGAAGGCCAAGAAAATTCCATGCGTGAGCAAAATTTGCGCAAGGCACCGTATCTCGACGCGTTAATCCCGTGGCACGGAGCGCAGGGGTCGAAAAAAATCAAAGTGCTCCGAAAAGCACACGGAGGCGTCACACAACCTCCATGTATCGTGGCAAGAGCGTGTGCAAAGAAGGCCAAAAAAATTCCATGCATAGGCCAATTTTGCCCAAGGCACCGTATCTTGACGCGTTAAGCCCGTGGCACGGCGCGCGGGGTCGAAAAAATCAAAGTGCTCCGAAAAGCACACGGAGGCTTCCCGAAACCTCCATGTATCGAGGCAATAGCATGGGAAAAGAAGGCCAAGAAAATTCCATGCGTGAGCAAAATTTGCGCAAGGCACCGTATCTCGACGCGTTAATCCCGTGGCACGGAGCGCGGGGGTCGAAAAAAATCAAAGTGCTCCGAAAAGCACACGGAGGTGTCCCGTAACCTCCATGTATTGTGGCAAGAGCGTGTCCAAAGAAGGCCAAGAAAATTCCATGGATAGGCCAATTTTTCCCTAGACACCGTATCTTGACGCGTTATTCCCTTGGCCAAGGCAAGCTCCTTGGCATGTGTGGGGGGCAGGTAGGCTCATGGGGCGCCCACGGGTAGGACTTGGCATGTGTTGGGGGCAGTTAGGCTCATGGCGCGTCCATGGGCATGACTTGGCATGTGTGGGGGGCAGGTAGGCTCATGGCGCGTCCATGGACGTCCTTGGCAAGGCAAAACATCCGTTTCGGCCGAAAATTCAAAATAAATCGAAAGTGGTATCTTGGACTATATCTGAGCAATTTCAAAGTGGTCGAAAGTGGTCTCTTGGACTATTTTGCCGACTCTGAGCAATTTTCAACTTACCCCGAATAGTTTTGATTTTCAAAGTGGTCTCTTGGACTATATCTGGTCCCAAGAATCCACGATCACCAACCTCTGTCCAACACAACGGGGTTCTACACTTTCTGCCATACAGAGCTTCATAGGGTGCCATACCGATACTGGCATGGTAACTGTTGTTATAAGCAAATTCAATCAGATGCAGATGGTTGCTCCACACACCACCATCTTCCAACACACATGCTCGAAGCATATCCTCAAGTGTCTGAATGGTTCTTTCTGACTGACCATCAGTTTGAGGGTGATGCGATGTACTCATCTTCAACCGAGTTCCCATCGCATTCTGAAATGCTTTCCAAAACCTTGAAGTGAATATCGGGTCTCTATCCGACACAATACTGACAGGCACACCATGTAGCCTTACAATCTCCTCCATGAAAATGGCTGCATACAGCGGCGCTTTGTAAGTGGACTTCACTGGACTCAATAGGAGACCACACCTAATTGTCCTAACCCGAGAGCTATGTCAGCAGAAATAGAATTATGGAACCTTAACCTAGACTCAATAGAAGACCACTCTTCAATTACCCTCCATTAATCCTGGATCCTCTTTCAGCCAACTCATCGAATCGAGCAATGTTCCATTCTACATTCATAGGTCTTTGAACGCTATGAACGTGTTTTCTCTCTAACTTGTCTTAGTTGCGTCTCAGACGAATAATTCTCCTCGTGTTTTAACTACTTGTCAGTCAAGTACTTCACACAAATACAATTAAGATGCAACTATCCAAATTCATCGACGCCAATCAGTCACACAGATTGCGTAAAACGTTTCTCCTAAGTAACCTTATTCAGGGCCTTCAGCCTTTCAGTGATGTCATTAGTAACTCCATCGTATTCTTGGAAGTCAGTCGTCCTTGAGAAACCACAGATAAGTTAGGTTCAATTTATCGCTCGTTGGTTGATCTGTTAATCAACATCCTCAGCCCAGTAACTGGAATTCATTTCAAGCTTCGTGTACTTGAATCTGGAAATCAGTTCTTCGATATAATTAGTTTTCTATCTTTCGTAGCCTTGACAGCCGAATTCAGAATTAAGTTCGAATCCTCTCCAATTCAATGGAATTAAGCCTTGCAAGTGAGATCAGTGTCTCAACCTTGAATTTCTCTTCCCGAACTTTTCAATCGTCCAAATTCATTTTTCCAAATTCATTTTTCCGTAACCATGTGAGACCAAGTGTTAAGCCTGAGTATTGTAACCGAAACATTCTAACTCCAAGTTTAGTTATCATTAACCAGTCCACATAAGTGAAATAGCTAATTACTCGTTAGAGTAAAAGTTTCATTCTCGTTGAAAACCAACCCTTAACTTTAGTAATTCGTTAGTTAGTTCAGTAAGTTATCGTAATGCCAAACAAACTCGGCTCAACCTCAGCAGTACAAGTTCAACCATAGGTATTCAACTACCCAAGTTTAGAGCCCGACTGTTTAGTCGAGTTCCATACATCAGTTACCAGTGAAGGACTTCAAATAAGACTGACTATTATACCCTGAGAGGTAATCTGAACCTAAGAGCATCTGCGTGTTAGATGTACAACTCGATCGCTGTGTTCCGCCATAATGGATTAAAATAGTAGGTGGAATTTTATCGGACAACTATAGCTTCGTCTGCAGATGAGTCTAACTCGTAGGCAGAAGAGCCAGTAGTGTTTAGACAATTTTTCACTCGTTTTATATTTTGTTCGATTCTTGAGTATTTAGACAACACGTGGTATAGCCGTACAATTGACACGACATGCATAATAGTGTTCGGAAAGGAGAACAGTTATGGAAAGGAAGATTGTGAACTTGCCAATAGGAATACTCAAGCCCTTACACATCAATTAATTATTTAGCATCGCCACTAGTTATGTGAGCACCTAACCATGGAGGGTAAATCGATTTACCTTTCTAAATTTCAGAATTCTTTAAAATGGCAGGAGTGATGTAAATCGATTTACATCTTTAGGTAAATCGATTTACCTGCTTAAAACTTGTATCATTGTCATATAAACTTTTTACTTGTTTAAAATGAAGTTGTGAGCACTTAAAGCTCATAACAATGAATTGAAATATTAGACCTAAGAATTTTCATAACTTGATAATCGTTGGATTTCTTCGATGTTGAGCATTCGGTCATAACCGATCTTTTTCTTCTTTTCTTTCACATCTTTGTCTTCATCAAAACATATCATCAATTTAGAAGAAGCTCGTCTTCACATTCTCCCCCTTTTTGATGATGACAAAATATATGCTTGATATTTGTATTTTCTGAAAAGCTCCCCCTAGGTTGAATATATCCCCCTCAATCCAAGACTTGTGTTTACTTAAAAATTTATGATGTACCTGGATATGAAGGAGACAAGGAAAAAAACACAAATATACATATATACATCCTTCCCCCCCTTTTGACATTATCATCCATATGAAACAAAGTAAACATAATGGAAACATAATGTTGAGATATGCATCGTTAAAACATACATGACAAAGTATCAAGTAGACAAAAGTTCAACCATAGTTAGCAACTTAAAACAGAAATTGAAACTTAACAAGCTATCATAAAGAAACTACCAAACTATCATAAAGTTAAATTAAGTTAAAAAAAAACATAGTCAAATTATTCATCTTGATTCATTTGGTCATGTCCTTCTCCCCTTTGAAAAGCTTCAAACTGATCCATCCTTGATGAAACCCCAACCACATCTTGACGTAGATTACCAAATTCTTCACGTAGGCCAACAAACTGAAGATCCATACGATTAAAGCCTTGTGTCATGAAATCCATAATCATTTGGTTGGTGGGTTGAGAGGGTTCAGCAGGTTGAGATGGTTCAGCAGATGGAGAAGGTTGAGAAACATGGGATGCTTCAAAATCGATATAGCAATAATTGTGACTGTCATGATCATAAATCACACCCATTTTGCGAGTTAAAACCGAAGAGGAGATCTCACAGTCATCAGAAGTCATTGGATAGCAAAGTTCATTGGTAACATTAACCTTGAATTTCCTGAAAATTGTAGAAAGAAGCCGAGCATATGGAAAGCTAGCAGATTTCTCACTATGACTACCCATGTGGTTCAATATCACATAAGCCCAATTGACCGGAATCTTATTCTTGATAGCATATAATAATTGCATTTCAATGTCAGTGATAGTAGCATGATTAGAGAATTTCGGAACCAAGACATACACTAAAAAGTAGTGAATCATCCTATCATCAATTGTTAAATTACCAGCAGACCAAAAAATTTTCTCAGGAAGTCATCCACTAGTTTTTCTTCACTTTTCATTAACAGCATATTCAGAAAACCTAGAGATGCTAAAGTAAAAATCCTTCTTAGCATAACCTTCCAACAAATGATCAGAACTTGCCCTAATTTCAATCCCTTCAAAAGGAATTTTAATGCATTCTCCTAATTTTTGCACAGGTAGAGAAATTGGAATTTCTTTTGCAACAGAGGTTACAACATTGTTCTCAAATTTCATATTGCAGTAAAAGGCTTTAACTAAGTCAGGGTAGTAAGAACCACTATCAGAGATAAAATCATAGAGCTTTTGTTCTCTATAAAGATCAGGAAAATCAAAAACTCCACTAGGAAAGGTAGGAAGATTACCATACTTGGGTGGAGTGAGACTTTTGTAATAGAAAGAGTTCATGAACTTGTCCCTTTGTTGTTGAGTTGTGAGCAATCTGTTCAAATCATTGGTGGAGGCTCTAGAACTTGAAGCTTTGCTTTTCCCTTTTGAAGCCATTGATGAATTTGAAGGTAGAACTTGAAGCTTTGTTAATGGAATTTGTTAAGGGTTTGTGAGAAAGGGGTTCTTGTGAGGGAGAGATAGAATCACGAAATTTTGGATAACATAGGAGGAGGAGGGTTTTTCTTGATGATTTGAGTGATTTTGGTGAGAAAAATTGAGTGTTGATGTGAAGAAGATGGGTGCCGCCGTTTTAGGGTTTCTCAAGGCGAGGAATACGTGTTTGGTTTGCTGAAGAAGGAGAAGTAATAACCAAATTGATTAACAGTTCGTTCTTATTATTTTTTCAAACAATCGCAAAGGTAAATCAATTTACCCTTTTGGGAAATCGATTTACCAAGCGCCTGACTTCAATTCAAAACGCGTGAAAACAACAAGTAAATCGATTTACATATTGGGTAAATCGATTTACATATTGGGTAAATCGATTTACCTAATTTTTTTTTTTTAAAAAATGCTAAAAAATAATATTTTTGCCAAACAAACAACAATTTATATTAAAACAAAGTTAATCAAACATGACATATATTATTAGCATACTAAATCATATAGGAAACATAATCAAACATGGGAATTTATATATACAATTTGCATATATGAGAATTAAGCAGGACATATGTACCTCTGATACATGTTCATGTGATCTTTAGATATCGATTTCGTCCAAAATTCCAAGTTCTCTCCGGATTTTGTAGAAAGATTCTTTAGGAAGGGCCTTTGTAAAAATATCCGCCAATTGATTATGAGTATCTACAAATGAAACTTCGACATCTCCTTTAAGCACATGATCCCGTAGAAAATGATGTCGAATGTCGATGTGTTTGGTTCTTGAATGCATGACTGGATTTTTTGTTATGTTAATAGCACTTGTGTTATCACATTTGAGAGGAATGCATCCAAGGTTCACACCATAATCACAAAGTTGTTGTTTTAACCAAAGAATTTGTGCACAACAACTTCCTGCAGCAATATATTTTGCTTCTGCGTTACTTAAGGCTACACATGCTAGTTTTTTGCAAGACCATGAAACTAGAGAATTGCCTAGAATGTGGCAAGTTCCACTTGTGGGGTGACGCTTCTTTAGGGGTGACGTTTGTAACTGGTGGGATGGAACAAAGTCATACATGGAGGCCAGTCAGATGGAGATGACTTGGGAAAATTTTTGACGCCTCTTTGTCGGACATTATATCCCAGAGAGTTACCAATTCCAGATGGAGCGAGAGTTAACTGAGCTGAAGCAGGGGAATATGTCAGTGGCGGAGTATACCATGAAGTTCAATGAATTGGTCTGCTATGTCATGGATGGAAATGATGCTCCAAGTGAGTCTTGGAAGATGAAAAAGTACAGGTTCGGGCTGAGAGCTGATATAGCCCATGACGTCTCTATGCAGCATATTACCACCTTCGGTGATTTGGTGCAAAAGAGCTATCATGATGAAGCGGATCTGGGTAACATTCAGAAGAGAAAGGATTCTGGGAAGTTCAATCTGCAAGTAAGGACTAAAGGTACCACTAGTAAGGGAAAGCAGAGCTACTCTCAACGTTCACCAAGGAATTGTGCAGAGTGTGGTTTCCCTCATAGCGGAGAATGCATGAAGGGAAAGAATATGTGTTACTATTGTAAGCAGCCAGGCCACTACAAGCATGAATGTCCTAAGCTGAAGAGACAGGGAGAATCCAGCGGTGCATCAAAAAGAAAAGGCGGGTATACTCACTTGACGGTGAAAATGTCAAATCTAATCATGTTTTAATTATGGATGTATGCATGCTAGGACAGTCTGAAGTTTTAGTCTTGTTTGATTGTGGAGCCACTAATTCCTTTATAGTCGTTGATTGTGTTCAGCGACTGCAATTGCCCTATGTGCCTTAAATTCCCCCTATGATTGTGGCTGTTGCCACGGGAGGCAAGGTTACTTCTAAGCGTGTCTGCCTGAATTGTCCTGTTCTTGTGGGCAACAAAGTCTATCATATAGATTTGATTTGTCTACCTTTGAAGGATATAGATGCGGTCCTAGGCATGGATTGGCTTTCCGCCAATACTGTGTATATTGGATGTGCTGAAAAGAATTTGTTTATTCCAACCGAAACCTCTGCAGAAAGTAGAGCTCTCACTGCTTTGCTCCAAAACACTCATCAAATGATCCAGTACTTAGGTACTAGCAGCAAATGTTTCAGTGTCTTGTTTACCATCGACCCGGAACCCAGTTTGAGCCTCAGTGATATACATATCGTTAGTGAGTTCCTACATGTCTTTCCAGATGACATTGTGAGTTTACCTCCTGAAAGGGAAGTTGAGTTTTCTATCGACATTGTCCCTGGATCACAGCCTATTTCAGTTGCCCCTTATAGAATGTCTCCCTTAGAGCTTCATGAACTGAAATCTCAATTAGAAGAGTTACTTCAGAAACACTTCATTCGACCTAGTGTCTCACCTTGGGGAGCACTGGTGTTACTAGTAAAAAAGAAAGACGGTACTATGCGGTTGTGCATCGATTATCGTCAACTCAATAAGGTCACAATCAAGAACAAGTATCCTTTCCCCCGTATTGATGACCTTTTGGATCAGCTTAGAGGTGATACTATGTTCTCCAAGATTGATCTTCCTTCTGGATATCATCAGATCCATATTAAGTCCTCAGATGTTTCCCAGACAGCATTCAGGACCCGCTATGGACATTATGAATTACTGGTCATGCCATTCAGTTTGACTAATGCTCCTTCCGTATTTATGGACTACATGAATCGGATATGCCAGCCTTACCTTGACAACTTTGTTATTATCTTTATTGATGACATCCTGATCTATTCGAAGGATTCATAGGAGCATGCTGAACACCTAAGAATTGTGTTGAGCATTCTTAGAGATAAGCAACTGTATGCCAAGTTCAGCAAGTGCGAATTTTGGCTGTCTGAAGTTAAGTTCTTGGGACATGTCATATCGCAAGGCGGTGTGTCTGTCGACTCATCCAAGGTAGAAGCAGTTTTGAATTGGCAAAGACCCAGAAGTGTGACCGAAGTCATGAGTTATCTTGGCTTGGCAGGTTATTATCGGAGGTTCATTTTAGGATTTTCGGAGATTGCCTTACCGTTGACTCGTTTAACCAGAAAGGATGCAGTCTTTGATTGGGATGCCACTTGTGAATGGAGTTTCAAAACCTTAAAGGAAAAGCTAACCACAACACCAGTGTTAGTAATTCCAGATCCAACCCGTAAATACTTAGTGTACTGTGATGCATCCAACAAGGGACTTGGATGTGTACTTATGCAAGATGGTGCAGTTGTAGCATATGCATCCAGACAGTTGAAACCTCATGAGCAGAACTACCCTACTCATGATTTGGAGTTGGCAGCCGTTATCTTTGCCCTTAAGATCTGGTGACATCACTTGTCTGGAGTACAATTTGATTTATTCAGTGATCACAAAAGTCTGAAGTACCTGTTTGATCAGAAAGGGTTGAACATGAGACAAAGGCGATGGATGGAATACCTCAAGGATTTTGACTTTAATCTCAACTATCACCCAGGAAAGGCAAATGTAGTAGCGGATGCCCTAAGTCAAAAGACCCTGTATGCGTCAGAGTTGTTAATGCAACAGTGCTATCTGTATTAGAAGTTCAGAGACCTCAACCTAAATGTGGTGTATCAGAAGAGCGGTATTCGAATTAATAGAATCGAGATATCCTGTGAACTGCACCCAAGAGTTGTGCAGGCTCAGCAGGATGATGTAGAGTTGCAGAGGAGAATAAATCATCCAGAGTTTTCAGTAGCTCCGGACGGTGCCATTCTCTATGAAGGAAGGTTATGTGTACCTCAGGATGATGAGTTGAAACGGTTGATCTTAGAATAGGCACACAAGAGCGGATTTTCAATTCACCCTGGATCCACCAAAATGTATCGTGATCTGAAGGAGAACTATTGGTGGCCTAACATGAAGGTAGAGATTGCTGAATTCGTGTCGAAGTGTATTGTTTGTCAACAGGTGAAGATTGAACATTAGAAACCTGGAGGACCGTTGCAACCATTAGATATTCCTGAATGGAAGTGGGAACATATCACTATGGACTTTGTAGGAGGACTACCACGCAACCAGAGAGGCCAAGATTCGATCTGGGTAATCGTGGACAGGTTGACTAAGTCAGCTCATTTCATTCTAGTGAAATCCACCTACAAGGCCCCTCAATATGCAGCCATATTCATGGAGCAGATTGTAAGGTTGCATTGTCTACCTATGAGTATTGTGTCAGATAGGGACCCAATATTCACTTCAAGATTTTGGAAAGCATTTCAGAATACGATGGGTACTCGATTGAAGATGAGTACTTCACATCATCCACAAACTGATGGTCAGTCGGAAAGGACTATTCAGACTCTTGAGGATATGGTTCGAGCATCTGTGTTAGAAGATGGTGGTTCGTGGAGTAATTACTTACATCTAATTGAGTTTGTCTATAACAATAGTTACCATGCCAGTATCGGTATTAGACCTTATGAAGCTCTGTCTGGCAGAAAGTGTAGAACCCCGCTGTGTTGGATGGAAGTTGGTGATCGTGGATTTTTGGGACCAGATATTGTCCAGGAGACCACATTAAAGATTAAGTCTATCCGGGATAAGCTGAAAGTTGCTCAGAGTCGGCAGAAGAGTTATGCTGACAAGAGAAGGAGATTTCTGGAATTTCATGAAGGTGATCATGTGTTCTTGAGAGTCACTCCTAAGTTGGGTTTGCGAGGTGTGTTCAAAACTAAGAAGCTCTGTCCAAGATTTATTGGACCCTATCAGATTCTTCGACGCGTCGGTCCTGTAGCCTATCAGTTAGCTCTACCTCCATCTATGTCAGGGCTACACGACGTGTTTCATGTGTCTCAGCTACGGAAGTACATTCTTGATCCTTATCGGCTAGTGGAACTTGAACAGATTGACCTTCAGTCAGATCTAACCTATCAGCCGAATCCAGTTCGGATTATTGAACGTGATGCTAAGATCCTTCGGAACAAAAGGATTCCCATTGTCAAGGTTGAATGGGCTCAGTCCCCTGATGGTGAATTCACTTGGGAACTGGAGTCAGACATGCGTAAGAGTTATCCTTATATGTTCTCGAGGTAAATTTCTTAATTTCGAGGACGAAATTTCTTTAAGGGGGGTAGGTTGTAATATTCCACATTCTAAATTACCTAATTAATTTTAATTATAGCTTTGCTTGATTTTTCATAAATTAATTAGTGGTGCTTGATTAATTAAAATCATGATATTAAGTGTATCATGTGTGTAGTAAGTCAATTGGGAACTAAACTACACATTAGTACCACTTATGAATTTAATTAAATCAAAACTCATTTTTCCCTCCTTCACTTTCTCTCCCTCGTGACTCATACTCCATTTCTTCTTGGGCTTACACCTCACTATCACATGCATGCACTAAGGCCACCTCATTTGGACAAGAGAATCAGAAAAAATCACTTCCCTAGCCCTCTCTCTTTCCCACGCCATTCTCTCTTCAATTTCTCATAACTCAAGACTTTGTCACTTAGCCTTGGCATAAACCAACCATTTTCTGTAGAGAATCTCACATGCAAGCCTCTGAGAGTGTACCAATTCAGAATCATCACTCCATCATCTTCCCCAAAGCATCACAAGTTGCTACAAAACAACACCCCTTTCTCACCCACTTTTCCAACCAATGAGAAGAAATGCAAAGCCAATTCCAAACAAACTCCCTACTGATCAAATATTCAGAAAACCCTCTATAAATACCTCCCATTTCAGTTGAATCAATCATCAAACACAACTCAAATTCGTAAAGCAAAAAAAATAAGGGTTCAAGAGTTCAAGTTTTCCAATTTCTGGTCTGGGGTTCGTGGGGCTTTGTGAGGGGTTGCAGTAGCTGTAGTAGAGCTCAGAAGCAAGGTTATAGCTTCATTTCCAGGTGGGTTCTTAGGTTAGTTAGTTAGTTGCCCAAAATCATGAAATTTTGCATGTTAACTTAGGAATAAGGAAATTGTTGTGTGAGAGGAATTAACTCCCAAATTCCTCTCCATTGTGTCTTGTATTATACATATTGTGTGACTGCATAACTTGGAATGAGGATTGTAGGTGTTAATCTTGATAAAAATGGTTTTTTCGCAAAACAGGTTACATGTTGTATGAACTCGCTACAACGAGTTGGCAGCGAGTATTCATTGCGAGCTGGGTTTTCTGGGCTGATGAAACTCGCCGCAGCGAGCTCTTGCTCGCTTAGCGAGTTGATTTAGGCCAGGACCTATATTCTCGTTGTGGCGAGCTGACAACACGCCGTAGCGAGCTCATACAGGACATGACCTGTAATAACTCGCTCTAGCGAGTTTGACAGAAACTGAATCTCATTTTCCAGAATTTTCTAAATAATATTAAGCACTCGTTTTATGTCTTAACCTGAGTTATACATCTTGCAGTAGCATAATTATATAATGTTAAACAATATGTTAATCACATAAAATCTTTAGGGTACAACTTAGAGATTATAGGTTTGTATGCTCCCCGGGAATTGGAAACTCATGGTAGAAATAACTAAATTAGTATCAGTCAGTTCAGCTGCGATTTATGTCGCTTTATGGACTCCCAATGGGATAATCCATTAGGTTATGATTATGTGAGCTGCATGCTGTGACCGAATCGGTTGACAGATATGGAAGGCCTCTGAGACATGCTCACCTCAGAGTGTCCTTGTGTTTAAAATGAATAAGATATAATTTTGTGATACACCTTTGTTTATGCTTATGTATTATGATATATTGCTAGTATGTTATTGCCATACCCCATTTTTTGACAAGTTTATTCGTCTTTTTAAATCAAATATTTCGTTATTTCTAACGAAATTTCGGCAGGAAGGTATTTTAAAATACCTCATTTATGTTCATATTTTGGTCCATTTTATTTTATTTTTTTATTCTTATTTCCTATTATTTTATTCATCTCTTTTATTTTTATTTATTTTATTTTTTTAATTAAAGGGGGCGCTTGCCCTCCCACTCATCATTTATCTTTTAATCTTTATTATTATTATTATTATTATTATTATTATTATTATTATTATTATTATTATTATTATTATTATTATCATTTTCTTTTTCTATTTTTTGTTTTTGTTTTTTATTGTCAATTAAAAAAAAGAGGGATAAGTCAGTACAGCCAAGTCCAACACAGCACAACACATGCTCCTCAATCTCAATTCTAGCCACAATCACAGTTCAGGATCAGTCAACACAAATCAGAAAACTTAATTGGAGAATTGAAGCCACTTAACTTTCTTTCCCAATCTGATATTTTGAAAAAGGCATAAAGTCAGGAGCCAATTCTTTGAGAGTGGGAAACAATCACAGTAAAAAGCCAATCACAGAGAGCAAAAATTCCTCAACCTCAACCAAGAACATCACAACATCACGTAAACTATCACCAAGATCCAGAACCATTTTTCGTAACCAAATCACTCCAAGCCAAAACCAAAACCGTAGCATTATCACAATCATAAATCCAAACAGCCGCAAACGAAAACAAACCGGAACCGGAAACAAAGAGCAAACAGATCGAAAAAGGTAGAAAGTTTGTGTTTTTTTTCTTAAAAACTTAAAATCTAGATTTTGGATTTCTCAAGCATTTTTTCTATAAACTAATTTGAAATCCAAAATCTAGGTGAAAAATGATATTAGAAAAAGGTTTTTTTTTTAAAAAAAGGAGAATTTTTTTTTCCGGTGGTGGCGCCGCCGCTTCGGCCGCCGCACCACCACCGGAATATTCATATGTTCTTGGTGAGATGATGAGCAAATGAGAGAAAAGAAAGCAGACTGAAAGAGAGAGAAAAGTGAAAACTTGAGGTTAGAGAGAGAGAAATGCAAGGAAAGTGGAGAAATTTGTGGAAAAAACAAATATATCCAATGTTAAGATAGAATGGTGGTATAATCATAGTGACATGTCGAGAGTAGTCTCGATTATGATGCACATGTGATAACCCCGCTCAGTGGAGGCCTCACGACGGTAGTATTTGTTGTCATGAATAGTCATGATGGCGTTATTACTTTCAATATGAGTGTCCCGAGAAGCTGAAGACCTTTTAGAGTTACCTTTAACCCATCTTGGCTTTTAGGACGTAGTGCGGTGGCTAACCAAGAGTAGTCTTGGATTTGGTCGATACGCGAAGCTACACCCAAAAGAAATTGTCTTGTGAATATTATTGGACCGAGAGTAGTCACAGAAGCTGATAATATCCATGAGACGGTTAATGACTTTGGGAACTTTGTAGAACCCGTGATACATGTACAAATAAAACCATAGTCCTTACCATGTGGGAGTGTCTTACCTTTGGCTCCATCATTGTATACCTTAACCTCACCATGTTTTCAGCATAGTCATGCATACATACACTCATTCATAAAGTTTTTCCATCCAATATCGAAGGACTTAAACAAATTTTTCGTAAACATTATAGATATGGATCTTGTAAGAGAAAAGAAAAAAAAAGAAAAAAAAAAGAGTTTTACTTTGTAATGATCTTAGTTCTAATGATGTTCTCTAGAATGTTTACAATTAATTTACAAGTCCTTCGATAAAAATAAAACTTTGCATTTTTTTTAGCATAAACACACCATGCATCATACTGCATTCATAAGTTTCAAAATCAAGTCTCATATCTTCTTCTTCTTCTTCTCTCTCTGCCTCAGTCAAGGGAAAAGTGGCCTAACAATCTCGTCCAAAGCCAACTTGCATATATAATACTCGTGCAAACAGAAAAAGGATAATGGACTTAGTCGAGCAAGAGATCATTGAACATCTTGGAGAAGTGATAACACTTCGATCAGAGTTAGAACAGTTAGAGGCCAGAGTAACTTTGCTGGTGGTTGCGCAGAATCAGCCACCAACTCATCCTCCTCTCAACACTCAAGCTCCACAACACGAGACATCGTTTGTTAAGATGGTGCTTAGTCAATTCCAAAGGCTCTCATTAGGCAATAAGAAGGCTAAGGAGAATAGGACATCTATTTCTTCCTTGAAGGATGCACAAAAGGTGATTCAGAGTGGGTTGTCAACAGGTTGGGGACAGGCTGTGACCATGTCAGAGAACAATCATCGTGAAGGGTTGGGCTTCTCTCCTTCACCCGCAAAAGCTGTTGGGCCAAATGTTGCTATTAAGACGCTTGAGGAGACCTTCCACAGTGCAGGATTCATTTACCCTTCTTCATCAAAAGCCAAAACCCCTTTCTCAAGCGCCTCCTAAAGTCAGAGCGCCGACAGGGAAGTTCGTCCCTGGTCACTAGGCCTTTTGTTTTCATTGCAAGTTGTAATTTCTTTCTTGCCAAGTATTTGTTTGCTTCTTAAAATTGTACCTTTTGATTACTATTTTTTAAATAAAATGAGCATGCATATTTTCGGAATCTACCCATTCGTATTCACTCTTTTATTGTGTCATCAAACAAATGGCAATGCTTTTCCATTCCACTTGAGGGGAGAATGATGTAAATTAAATGATAAATTTGCTGATATATGCTTTCATTAGTAAGACCCGGTTGATGATGTAAGGCATTGTTTCATTTCCCAAACACGGGAGATATAAGGATATAATCCGTAGTCAACCCATTAGAGCCCGAAGTTGGTGTTCTTTCTACATTTCAAAAACCCTCAATCTTAACCAGGGGCAAGGTAGTCTTTCAATTAATTTGATGGTACATACCAATGCAAGAGGATTAATACATCCGAAATGGGAGAGGTAATAAGAGGACAAAACTCACTATAATTTGTGGCAATCACAATCCTCCTACATAAAAAAAAAAGAGCCCGCCAAGCAAAAAGACTTAGGCAAAAATTGGGGCATCCCAATGGACTACAAAATCCAAAAGAATTGGTCCATGCAAAAATAACGGATTACAAAAAAAAAGAAAGAAAAAAAAAAGGGGGGGGGCTTGTTATTGAAAAAGTGATTGCCACTTCAAAAACCTCATCTGAGCTTTGACCAAAGTGTTGACCTCAAACATCATTGCCAAAATTCTCTCGTCAACTAAGGCGTCTGCCAAATTAATTGAATTTAGGAATGAAGATCATCAAAGGAGAATGAGTGGGTTAAAATAAAACTTTGAGCCTAATAATCTCTTTTTTCGAAAATCGTGAACCATGCCACGTTATAACCCTTTAAAAGACCTAATTGAAGCTAGGTTCACTATGAAAGCATATTCAGCAAAGTTTTTATAAAAAAACTGACTCCACCTGTTTATTGGGTAACTATCTTTTGTACACACCACATGTGTTGTCCTTAAATTTTCCAATCCTAAAACTTGTATGTGCGTTGCATCAAAAATACTTTTCAAAAGGAACAATTTTGTTTGCAAACATATATTTGGCCTTAAAGAAATTCAAGCGAGTCATCTGATCGAGGATGAACTGACTCAAAACGCTCCTAACTTGGGGAAAGTTATCTCAGGATCCTACCAATCAGGGGCAAGGCCTTAGATCCAGGGGCATACTCTTCAAGGGATTCAAGTCAGTGGCTACGAGCTCCCGTGTCATGTAAATGATGATGCAGTCAAGAAATACTTTGTCTAAAATAAATAAAAGAACAGCTTGGTAGGTCGAAAACCCGAAAGGGCGGCTTAGGCAAAAATGAGCGTCTCGGTGGGCTGAAAACCCGAAAGGGCGTTCCAAGCAAAATTAGAGACATAAACAGAAAATAATTGTCCTAATAGGTCAAAACCCGAAAGGGCGATCTATGCAAAAATTAAGGACTGTGACAAGTAACTGCATCGGATCAGACACCGCTCACTTGGGGCACCTCAGCTGTCAAATTATCTCCAATTTGAAGCATCTTAAACAGTGGAATTCAAAGTTATAATTCACGAGTCATAAAAGCATGCAACAACATCCGTCCCGAGGACAGATAGCTTCTACAAAAACAAAAACAGTCATTGCTAAAAAGAGAAAAAAGCTCGCTAAGTCGAAAACCTGAAAAGACGGCTTAGGCAATAGAGAGCGTGCTGGTGGACTGAAAATTCAAAAGGGCAGTCCAGGAAAAAAATAGAGGCACCAAAAAAGGAAATATGTTGGAACAAAGTGGGTCTGACACAAGTCTCCTAGTTTTTAAGAAGTTTTGATGATAACAAGGTATTAAAATTGCAATTGGTAGTACTAATGATTGTTCTAAGTGTGCAGGATTAAGCATTAAAATTGTTAAGATGCACCAAGAACAAGTGCAGAGAAGCCAAGCTAAGAAGCTCTGAAAGCGCAACGCTGTTCATCAGAAGCTTAAAATTCAAGTGCTGAAGTTGGTGGTTCTGAGGTTCAAAAAGCAAGGCTCTGAGAAGCTCATGTGCTGAAGATCTTCAGAAGCAACAATAACAGACTCCGAAACAAATGGAATGTTACGTCACTCAAGAACTGACATGATCAGTGCCCAGGATTGAAGAACGTTCAACTTCAAGGCTCTGTCATATCCACAGGAAGGAATATTCGTTTTGTACAACGTTAACCTTATCCATAAGTGGAGCGTATTGAGGATTGTACTATCGTACTATTATTACTCAAAATGGTTGAGTGATAATTCAAATAGCAAGGTAGTGGAATTGGATTTCTTTACCAAAGATGGAAGCTTACAGCTATTGCTATTGTACGATCATTCCAGCTGGCACTTTATCTCTGCAAACGGCTAATCAATTCTTCAAGTATAAATAGAAGTTTTCTCTTGAAGAACTGACTACTGTTCTACCACGCTAAGAAGGCTCTGAAAATATTCTGACAACTTTTGTTCTATCTGTCATTCAAAGTCTTTTAGCATTTGCGTTGTATTTTGTAAACACCTCTGATAGTATATCAAGTGTTCCCTAACATTCATTCTTATTCTTAAGTTTGTTTGAGAAGTCTCTTGTTTATTGTAACTTGAGCACCTGAGAAGTCTCTTGCTAGTGTGCTTGAGCAACTGTGTAATCTTGTGAGATTATAGTGAAAAGCTCTTGATAAGAATCAAGGGGACTGGACGTACTCTCAATTTGTGAGAGGAACCAGGATAAATCTTTGTCTCTCATTCTTTCTTTTCAGCACCTGTTATTACTTATTGATTTATTCCGCTGCATTCTAAGTAAAAAGAAGAAAAAGTTTTAAGTTCCTATAACACAATTCAACCCCCCCTTCTTGTGTTTTTCCACCTTCAATTGGTATCAGGAGCTAGGTCTGTGCCTAACTCACCTAACAAGTGATACAGTAAAAGATCCTTTGGAAAAACATGTCTGACGCTGGTGATAACTGTGTTAAGAAGAACAATGAAATCCCGTTCGATTATGACTCCAATGCTCGTGATAGGAGATCATCTGATAAGGTTCCGTTTTTTAATGGAACAGAGACAGCATACCCCTTCTGGAAGACCAAAATGTATAGTCACGTTGGAATAGATTGTTACTTATGGGATTTGGTTGAAGAAGGTGTTACGTTTGAAAACATGGATAATGAAGGTGTGGTAAGCTATGAAAACAGAAAGTCATTTACACCTACACAGAAGCTAGATTATAAGAAGCATCATTCAGTAAAAGGAATGATGACAAATCCTATTTCTCATGATGAGTACCTGAAGATTGGGGACAAGAGGACTGCTAAATCCATTTGGGAGTCTTTAAGATCCAAATACGAAGGTAACAAGCAGGTTAAAGAGGCTAAGGCTAACCTGCTGGTGCATCAGTATGAATTATTTAAAATGAATGAAGGAGAAAATATTGAAGCCATGTTCTCAAGGTTTCAAATATTGGTTTATGGACTTCAAGTCTTAGATAAAAGTTATACTGAGGCAGATCACATGAGGAAAGTGTTGAGAAGCTTACCACCCAAGTTGAGACCCAAAGTTACTGCATTCCAAGAAGCCAAGGACTTGGATACTGTGACCCTTGAAAGCTTGATAAGTTCATTGAAGAGTCATGAGATGGAACTAATGACTAATGAATCTACCAAGAAGATGAAAGGGATAGCCCTAAGCTCTAAGAGTTCTTCAAAGGCTCTTAAAGCTAAGGTAATAGAATCTGAAGACGAGGCTTCTGAAGATGGTCAGGACGTGGGGTCTGAAGATGAGGAAGAAATGGTGCTGATGGCTGCCAAGGTTTCTCAGTGGGCAAAACGAAGCAAGAAATTTGCAGGCATGTTTGGGGGATCTTCCAAAAGAATTGGTGCTTCCAAAGAAAAGAAGGAAGATCAAAGCAAATGTTTTAAATGCAACAAACCTAGCCATTTCATTGCTGATTGTCCAGAAAACAAAGGTAGATCATCCAAGCAAAGTTCTAGCAAGGAAAGATACAAGAGTAGAGTCAAGAAAAGCTTGCTAGCAACTTGAGAGGATCTGGACAAAGACTCAGACTCCGATGCTGATGAGGAAGCTAATCTAGCATTCATGGCAACCACCTCTGACAGAGAAGATTCTGAAGCTGATTCAGACTCTGATGACGAAGAAGAGGTAATTGCTAAACTCTCTAGAACTGAGTTACTTGACTCTCTTAAAGATGCCTTAAAAATGCTTACAAAAAAGGCAGGTGAATGTAAGGTCTTGAAAAAGGCTTACAATAACCTAATTGATAAAACAAAAGCATTGACTGAAGAAAATGAGTCTCTAGAAAGTAGAAACTCATTTTTTGAAGCTAACTATATTTATAATGATAAAGTTCCTCCATAGCATGAATTTGCTCTGCAAGAACTTCTTATAAATGGCATGAAGAGAAGTCAAATAGCTTCTTTAATTTATCATGTTAGCGGAAATAGAGGTGAAGGTCTTGGATTCTCGCGTTTTAAAGATAATCCATTATTTTCTAAACCCTCTAACAATGTAAATAACAATGTAAACACAAAATCTAAGACTGCTTTTGTGAAAAGTCAATCAGAAGTTATAGATATACCAAGTTCTGAAAAGACAAATGCTTCAGAGGCTAAGAAATCTCAGACCCTGAATCCTTCAGAGTCTAAGACTTCCAGAGACCTCAGACAAATGTCAGAACTAATAGAACTAAGGTATACTCTAAGGCTAAGTCTAAAAACTCTAGAGCTTCTGATTGGAGACATAAAAATATGGGTACCAAAGTCTGAGATTTTATTTGTTTCAGATGTGCGTACAAAGAAGGCCAGAGCAACATTCATGGTACCTGGACAGTGGCTGCTCACGACATATGATAGGAGAAAAGCATATGTTCCAAACCCTAACTCTGAAAGAGGGAGGTACTGTGGGGTTTGGAGGAAAGCAAAAAGGGAAGATCATTGGGACAGGTACAGTTGGTAATTCATCTTTGTCTATTAATAATGTTTGGCTTGTAGAAGGTCTTAAACACAATCTGCTTAGTATTAGTCAATTTTGTGATAGTGGATTTGTAGTAGAATTTGACAAAAATGCATGTACAGTAATCAGAGAGTCTGATAAGTCTATAGTATTCAAAGGCTAAAGGAAGGGAAATGTATATAAGGTCAATTTGTCAGAACTCACAGAGCAAAAGATAGTGTGTCTACTATCTCTGAGTGATGAGAAATGGGTCTGGCACCAACGCTTAGGACATGCTAATTGGAGATTAATCTCCAAGCTCAGCAAACTAAGTTTGGTTAAAGGCCTACCCAATCTCAACTATCAATTAGATGCTCTGTGTGGTCCTTGTCAAATTGGGAAGATCTCTAAGACTTCCTTTAAACCTAAGAACATTGTCTCAACCTCAAGGCCTCTTGAATTGCTTCACATTGATTTGTTTGGACCTGTTAGCACAGCCTCAATCAATGGGAAGAAATATGGACTTGTTATAGTTGATGATTATAGTAGATGGACATGGGTCAAATTCTTGAGAGTAAAAGATGATGCATATGATGTATTCAGCATCTTCTGCACTCAAGTGCAAAGTGAGAATAGTCTTAAGATCCTAAAGATCAGAAGTGATCATGGGGGTGATTTTGAAAACGAACCCTTTGCAACTTTCTGTGAAGACCATGGAATTGTCCATGAGTTCTCTGCTCCTAGAACACCACAACCAAATGGTGTTGTAGAGAGAAAGAACAGGTCTTTACAAGAGATGGCAAGAACCATGATGCATGAGACTAAACTTGCTAAGCACTTCTGGGCAGAAGCTGGGAATACAGCTTGTTATATTCAAAATAGGATATATATATATATATATATATATAATAAAACAACATATGAACTCTTCAAAGGAAGAAAACCAAACATCTCTTACTTTCATCAGTTTGGATGTATCTGTTACATTCTAAACAACAAGGCCTACAAAAGAAAATTTGATGCCAAAGCTTGTAAGGGAATCTTTATAGGTTACTCTGAACGCTCAAAGGCATACAGAGTGTATAATTCTCAAACTAACACAGTGGAAGAATCTATACATGTGAGGTTTGATGATAAAGAGCCTGACAGTAAAATGTCAGAGCAAGATGATAGTTATGCAGGTATTCCATACCAATACAACTCACCAGAATCTGAGAAAACATCAGAAGCAGTAGAATATTCAAAAGCTGAGGTGATTGAAGCTCAAAATGAAGCATCTCAACCAGAAGAATCTGAAGATCATGATGATAACTCAGAAGATGAAATAGAAGATAATGCTGAAGCCCCAAAGAGAAAGTTCAAGTACAAATCATCACATCCTAAAGATCTTATTCTTGGAAACAAAGAGAGTCCAAGGAAAACAAGATCAGCTTATCAACAGAATGATTCTTTACTAGGACTTATATCTATGATTGAGCCAAAGAATGTTGATGAAGCCCTATCTGATGATGGATGGATAGTTGCTATGCAAGATGAACTGAATCAGTTTCAAAGAAATGATGTATGGGATTTAGTGCCAAGACCAGCACATAAGAACATCATTGGAACTAAGTGGGTATTCAGAAACAAGCTGAATGAACAAGGTGAGGTTGTGAGAAACAAAGCTAGACTTGTAGCACAAGGCTACAGTCAGCAGGAAGGTATTGATTTCACAGAAACTTTTGCTCCAGTAGCAAGACTGGAAGCAATCAGGTTACTTCTTTCCTATGCTGTTAATAATGGAATCACCTTATATCAAATGGATGTTAAGAGTGCATTTTTAAATAGTGTTATATCTGAAGAAGTGTATGTCAAGCAACCACCAGGATTTGAAGATTTAAAAAATCCTGAATATGTTTTTAAACTTAAGAAATCACTCTATGGTCTTAAACAAGCTCCAAGAGCTTGGTATGAGAGACTGGGTAATTTTCTCTTAGAAAATGGTTTTCAAAAAGGACAGATTGATAACACACTTTTCAGAAAGACCATTAAGAAAGACATCTTAATCATTCAAATTTATGTTGATGACATAATATTTGGTTCTACTAATGCTTCTATGTGCAAGAATTTCTCCAAGCTTATGCAGGAAGAATTTGAAATGAGCATGATGGGTGAACTAAAGTTCTTCCTTGGGATTCAAATCAATCAAGGAAAAGATGGCACTTACATTCATCAAAGCAAGTATACAAAAGAGCTTCTGAAGAAGTTTAATCTTGAAGATTGTAAGACAATGTCCACACCCATGCATCCAACAAGCAGCTTAAGCAAGGAAGAAATTGGAAGCAAAGTAGATCAGAAGCTATACAGAGGTATGATTGGTTCTTTGTGAAGGAAAATAGTAACGATAAAGCAGCGGAATTTAAAAATTTTCCTTTAGAGATCCTTACGAATGGGCATGAGTTTGTGTTTAGGATTTTTACCTCTTGTAGAAAATCCCTTTCTTTTCACGAACAGCTGGTGATGAGGCTTTGAATCACGAGCAAGTCACGTACAAGTCACGAACAAGTCATGAACTAGTCACGTACAAGTCACCACCGATTTTGATCACGAGCGTCAAAGTTGTGACGCCTCTAACTAGTCCACACGAATAGGAACCTTCAAGAGAGTGCTAGCTCAAGAGGATAAAGGTCTTTTGTGAGTGGAGGCAAGAAAATAAGGATTTAGGTTTTTCTATTTCTCAAGAAATACACACAAGTGTATTTTTCTCATTCACAAGGGTTCTATTTATAGAACCTCTTGTCTTGTTCACCAAGACAAACTATTTGTCATTGGGCCACAAATTTTCTAAACCTTTTTAATTAAATAAATCTTTTAAGAAACGCACCCCCCATGTGTCATGTACACATGAGTGCTTTCTTTTTCATAACAAATTATGATACACTTATTTAATTACCATGATACCCTTATCATATTTCCTTATTTCTCTGAGGTGCACCGTACCTTACGGTGTTCCAATCTCACATTATACTGTTCTTATGTGTGTGACCCTTGTAGGTTTCTATAACGTTGGCAATTATATTAAATCCTCTATTTAATATAATAAACAATGAGCGGTATCTAGCAACACATCATTGCTACCCAAGTTATGAGAAATTAACATGTGATCTAAACACAACCTCTAGTGATAATATCAATGTGTACAATTACCCCTTTGCCCCTTATGTCTATATTGAACACAAAGCATACTTGGTGTCATCTTTGTCCAGTTCAATATTGGGCCCATGACATTTATCCTATTATGCAGGATTGGCAAATTCCATCTAGGACACTACTGTCCCTCAGCATGCTTTGTGAAGTACCCATTAACTGCCTTTATGGTCATCCTGTTACGGACAACGTTAGGTCAGTAACAAAGCACTTGACTCCACATCTAGGGTACATAGTGGTTTCAGGTCTAAGGGCGGCTTACACCATTATCACCATGAGAGTAACTTATGACACTTTGCATAACTTTGCATGTAGTACTCTCATAGCGGGTCAATCCGGTATAAATATTACTCCTAATATTTCTTATACATATGTCAAGACTTGATAACTCCTTATCCTATGATCCATGAGATGCGATCATCAGTCTATCTTCATAATAGTCTCTATGTTTTATCATTATCCCAATTCATGATAAAACTCGACTACGGATACTTTAAGAATAGCGTCTTTATGTTTAATGTAATCTCATGATTAAGTCACACTTAATATTAAACAGACTTTCTATTCTAGGGACTTCATTATTTTGCAACCTTACAAACATAATAAAGAAATGCCATATTTATATTCAAACTCCTAAAGCAAATACTACGAAAGTAGATTGGCTCTTAGGGCTTACTCCAACACTTTGCTCTATCTAACAGCTTCTAGACCAGATATTTTATACAGTGTTTGTCTATGTGCAAGATTTCAATCAGATCCTAGGGAACCTCATTTAACTGTTGTTAAGAGGATCTTTAGATATCTGAAAGGAACTACTAATCTAGGACTTCTTTATAAAAAATCCCTAGATAGTAAGCTAGTTGGATTCTGTGATGCTGACTATGCTGGAGATAAGATTGAGAGAAAATCCACTAGTGGAAATTGCCAATTTATTGGTGAAAATCTCATATCTTGGGCCAGTAAGAGACAAGCAACTATTCCTTTGTCAACAGCTGAAGCAGAATACATCTCAGCTGCTAAATGTTGCACAAAGCTTCTCTGGATGAAATATCAGCTTGAAGATTACAATATTACTGAGAACAGTATTCCACTATTTTGTGATAATACTGCTGCTATTCATTTATCTAAGAATCCAATTTTGCATTCTAGAGCAAAGCATATTGAAATAAAACATCACTTTATTAGAGATCATGTTAAAAAAGAAACAATAAATATTCAATTCATTGATATTGATCATCCATGGGCTGATATATTTACTAAACCCTTGGCTATTGAAAGATTTGATTTTATCAAAAAGAACTTGAACATGCATTTTATCTCTGAAGAAAACTAGCTCTTAAAATGTAAAATAGAATTAGGGTCTGAAAAATTTTCAGAATCTCTAATTGTTCAGAACCTCTTGTGAGACGTTCTGAAGAAAACTGAGATCTGAAGTTCAACAGGCTCTGATGAGGTTTAGGTACTGATAAAGCAGATGCTGAACTAAGGCAATGAAACGTTTCGTACTATTTAGTGTAAAACAGTTGTCTTACGCGTGTCAATTTATTGTACTATCTTCTTGCACGTGTCTTGGATCTGATTGGATGGAGAACAATTAATGATGACCTCTCAGTTTTTAAACAATTAAAAATTATTTTAAACTGTTCGCGCTCCCTCCTTTTGTGTTAAGTTACGTTTGTGCTTGCTTATTTGCTATAAATAGTCACTTCACTCACTTATCACAACTTTTACACAATCACTTCCTACACAAACCCTAAACTCAGAATCTTCATCGCTCTCTCTTCATCTCTCATAATCAACTACAATGGCTTCGTCGTCTTCACGCGAGATTGTTCAAGGTCCCTACAATCCTGTTTTTCCACCTGTGATCGACTTCAACTCTCAAGAATCTCTCACTAACCCTCCAAACACCAACAACTGTGGTAGAGCCGGAATGGAGTTCGTTACAGAGAAGTTTGTTGATTTTGAAAGTTTAAAGGCTAATGGGATAGATATTCAGAGTTTATTCTATGATCAACAATGGGAGAATTATTTCACATGCTGAATGGGTTCGTTTATTACGACATAGTCAAGAACTTCTGGAACAAAGCTTATGTATTTGATAGATTCGATGCTGATAACGAAGTGAGACTGTTGGTTGAAAAAGATGAGAATCTCAAAGGTCGTACAAGAGAACAACTGGGTCTGGAGCCTTTCAGAGGCAAAGAAATAAGGTCTAATTTATTGGGAATGACAGTGTTGATCAAACAGGAACACATAGCCAAGATGCTTGGTGTTGACAACAAAGGTCTTGATGTCAATGAATACAAAGGGAAGACTAAATACTTCAAGTCTGTTCATAATGATTTGTTCCCTTCTGGTACTTCTGGTAAAGAGTTTGGGAAGGCTAAGCATATGCATGAGAAGTTCAATATTGCTTTCAGAATCATCATCAATTCTTTTGTCACTAGAGAAGGAGGAAAAGACTCTATATCTGTTCCTCACAGGCACTTTGTCTGGTTTATGCTTAAGAAGATGAAGATAAACCTTGCTAAGTTGCTTTTTGATCACCTCTGCACTTGTATCAATGAGAGTCACAACAAAGCCAAGGCAATCATTCATCACCCCAGGCTAATTTCAGAGCTTATAAGACAGACTAAGCTCATTGAAATCTTAAGGTCCAAAGAGAAGTTAAGGGTGTTTAACACTGCTAAGCTGGATGCTTCTATTTTGGTGAATATGAAGCTGAGGACAAAAGAACAGATTCTGAAGGTCAAGGATCCTCTTAAGGAAGTATATGAGACCTACTTCTGGTGTAATGGTTTTCCAACCATCTCAGAAGCTGATAATGAAGAAGTTATTGAGAACTTCTTGGAAATGGTTAGGAAGGATACTGGTGTTAGAATTGACAGGGAAATGGTTGTTGGATCTCCCTGGGATATCTACAAGTCTTCAAAAGAAGTCACAAGATATAGGAGAAAGCCTATTACAACTGAAGAAGACTTGGTTGAGGAAGGATCTGAGGAGAAAGACAGTGTGGATGACATGGTGGATGACGAAGAGGCTAGTAAGGCTGCTGCCGAGGTTCAAGGAGAAGCATCTCAAAGAATTGAGACTGAGAATGTTGATGCTCAACAGACTACTCCAGAAAGAAGGACTAAGAAGAGACATGACAGAGGTCCTTCTGATGCTGAAGAACAGGCTCAGGCTCAACTTTCTAAAAGGACAAAGACTAGAGGTATGGTCTCTAAGCCTAATATTATTAGTAGTACTGTAGCTCAAGATTCATCTCCTCAAACCTCTCCCATTCCTCAAACTCAGTCTATTCCTGTTCAACCTGTTGAACCTGAACAACCTGATGAAACCATAAAACCTATAACCATGATGTTACCCAATTCCACAACACAAACATGCTTAATTTCATCCAAATCATCATCATCATCATCAACCAACACTGATTCCTCTGCCACTGAATCTGATATAGATGCTGACCCTAATGAATACGTCACACGTATTCTTCAGAAGCCCCTAAAGAAATCCAAAAGAAAACAAAAGACCATACCCTCTCAAAAACTACCTTCAAAACCTTTAAATCTGACCAAAGAATATGCTACTGATGGCAATTCTTTATTGGACCATTTAGTATCACATGCTTCAGGTGATGCTTATACCTCCTCTGCCTTGAACACACCTCATGTATCACCAACAGTTTTTACCAATCCAAATTCTGAACACTTAAACACACCTGTACATAATTCACCTGTATATTCAACCATTCCAACATCAAAACCTGTTGCTGTTGAGGAACCAAATGCTGAACCTTTTTTGTATGAACCTCCTCCATCTGACCCTATACCATCTGATGTTCCTTCCACCACTGAACATAATATTCCCCCCATCTGTCATGAACCAGAAATTGAGAACCTAAACCCCTCTCCTGAACATTCTCTAACCTTTCAAGGTCCTACTCTTTATCCCTCTACTTCTTTTGAAGTATATCTCCCTGTTTATGAGGATCTACTCAAACAAAGGATTAATGTTAATGATGACATTATTCCTCCCAACCTCAGTAAAATCAGAATCTTTGAACGAAAAAGAAAACAACCTGAACCTCTCATTCCCTTTGACAATAGCCAACCCTTTTTCAATCCCCTATCTGAACCTAATCTTGAGCTGTTAAGTATTGCTATTAATCTTAGTCTCAAGAGATTTAAGGGTCTTGAGGAAGAAGAGCTGATATTTCCTTCAGATGTTGATGCTGAAATTTGTGCTATGGAAAGGAAATTTAGTGCTTCTATGAGATTGTTAGGAAGCTATGTCAAGGATAAGATAAAGGGAAAATGTATGTCTGTTGTAGGAAAGATTTTTAATACTCCTGTGTGCTCCAATCTGTTAAGAATCACTACATTCAACCATGAAGATGAACTTCTTCGTAAGCACCAGTTAGCTATTCAAGAGAGCATCAGAACTGCCTCTCAAGCAGTGTCTGCAATTGCTTTACAAGAAGGTCTCTATGAAGATGTTGTAGAAGCTGAGCAGGCTCGGATAACTGCTGAAGCTGAGCAGGCTCGGATAGCTGCTGAAGAAGAGTATAAGAAACATGCTGAACAAGAGGCTCTGTCTCTCATGGTAGATCAAGCTTTTCATATTGCTACCATTGAGACTCAGAAGCTAGCTCAACAGCAGGATTTGGGTCCTTCTGTTGACACTGTTATGGTCGAAGCTTCTCCAGTGATCTCTGCATCTGATAAAGGCAAGAGCGTGCTTGATGGTACTCCTGCTCCTATATCTGCTCCTTCTGTTATGTCTGCTCAAGAGCCTCCATCTTCTGATATATCTCCAGCTGTTCTAGCTGCTCTTGAGGACATTAGGCATGAAATGAAAGATGAGATTGACATTCTCAGTGCTGATTTGAGAGAAGACTCACAAAGGGTAGGAGAAGCAACCAACAAACGACTTGATGAGATTAGTGGATCAACTAACAAGCGTTTGGATGATATGATGGCAATGCTGATGCAGCTCACCAAGAACATGTCTAAACCTTAGTTTATGTTTGAGCACATGTGCCTTTAAAATTTCTTGCATGTATTTTTTTTGACTACTTGATTATATGCAATGTCTGTTACTTTTATTTCTTTATGTCTTTTGAGTGTTTATTTTGTTTTGTTTTTCAAAATTAAAATTTATATTCATGACTTATGTCTGGTACTCTCGTGGATTACTGAACCTAGGCAAGATGCTGGAGAGCGTCTTGGTTTTTTTAAACTTATAGTGATAGGATTTTCAAAACCTAGGGTTCCACCCACATCAGTACTCCTGTTTACTCATAAAATAACTTCTTAGTATTATCGCCTGACTAAAACGAGGCACCAATACCGTATGAAGTGTGTCTGGTAACTGGTTTTCTAATATTTGTTTTGAATATAAAAGAAAATAAGCAACGCAAATAAAGTTATGAACTATCTTTTTATTCATTAAAAGAGCATCTTATTACATATGATTCTGACACTCTACTTAGACTTGGACTTAGTCTCAGAAGCTTCTGCCTCTCGCTGCTTTTGTTTCTTCTAAATAAAAGTCAGCACGTCTTGAGCAAGCTTCTGGCTCTCAGTTCCAGGTTCTTCGAAGATAGTGTAATCATCATACATCCATAAGAACTCTTCCAAGTCAGAGCCCAAGTTTTCCTCCTCTGACTCTGTTAAAATTAGTTCTTCTTTTTTTTCATCATAGCGAAGCCTATTTTCTTCGCAGCGCCAAGGTTGTGCTTCCTTCTTGCTTGTGTCTTTTGAGCTTGAAGCATTCTTGGTAACCTGTTTTTCCATTGTATGTTTCGATATACTTTGATTATTCTGTGTGAATAAAATGATAAGTTTTCATCCCTTTTTATAGGACTCTCAAGTGTGTCTCTTAGTCTGGTTTTTATCAATGTCATTTAATGAAGTGGTTGAAACTAGTTATGACTTGACTGATCAGATTTTCTGCGCCTTGACTGTCTAGTTTTCTATGCTTTTTGAATAATGACAAAAGGGGGAGTAAGAGGAGCTTTAAAATTAAGATTATTGATAACGCATCTGAACTGAACTATCTGAAACTGTTATGCTTATGCATCTGAATCAATTATTCTTATCCCTGCTTGAAATTTATTCATGCTGAACTTTATTGAAAGGGGAGAAAATTTTATATTTGAAACACATTTTCATAGACAATATCAGAGAAGCATGCAAACCTACTCTGAGCATTGTCAGACTCTGAGGAAGAGCTTACAAACCTCTGCCTCTGAAAGTCTAATATGAAAATTTATTTCAAGTTATTAAATTAACTCTTAAACTGATTTCAATTAATTATGGATAAAAACTTAGGGGGAGCTTACAAACCTATCCCTATGGATTATCAGACTCAGGGGGAGCTTGCAAAACTCTTAAACCTGAAGTTAGCATAATTAATAGAATCAACAACAATTGAATTTTAATGCTTTAGTTTGTCATCATCAAAAAGGGGGAGATTGTTGGAACAAAGTGGGTCTGACACAAGTCTCCTAGTTTTTAAGAAGTTTTGATGATAACAAGGTATTAAAATTGCAATTGGTAGTACTAATGATTGTTCTAAGTGTGAAGGATTAAGCATTAAAATTGTTAAGATGCACCAAGAACAAGTGCAGAGAAGCCAAGCTAAGAAGCTCTGAAAGCGCAACGCTGTTCATCAGAAGCTTAAAATTCAAGTGCTGAAGTTGGTGGTTCTGAGGTTCAAAAAGCAAGGCTCTGAGAAGCTCATGTGCTGAAGATCTTCAGAAGCAACAATAACAGACTCCGAAACAAATGGAATGTTACGTCACTCAAGAACTGACATGATCAGTGCCCAGGATTGAAGAACGTTCAACTTCAAGGCTCTGTCATATCCACAGGAAGGAATATTCGTTTTGTACAACGTTAACCTTATCGATAAGTGGAGCGTATTGAGGATTGTACTATCGTACTATTATTACTCAAAATGGTTGAGTGATAATTCAAATAGCAAGGTAGTGGAATTGGTTTTCTTTACCAAAGATGGAAGCTTACAGCTATCGCTATTGTACGATCATTCCATCTGGCACCTTATCTCTGCAAACGGCTAATCAATTCTTCAAGTATAAATAGAAGTTTTCTCTTGAAGAACTGACTACTGTTCTACCACGCTAAGAAGGCTCTGAAAATATTCTGACAACTTTTGTTCTATCTGTCATTCAAAGTCTTTTAGCATTTGTGTTGTATTTTGTAAACACCTCTGATAGTATATCAAGTGTTCCCTAACATTCATTCTTATTCTTAAGTTTGTTTGAGAAGTCTCTTGTTTATTGTAACTTGAGCACTTGAGAAGTCTCTTGCTAGTGTGCTTGAGCAAATGTGTAATCTTGTGAGATTATAGTGAAAAGCTCTTGATAAGAATCAAGGGGACTGGACGTACTCTCAATTTGTGAGAGGAACCAGGATAAATCTTTGTCTCTCGTTCTTTCTTTCCAGCACCTGTTATTACTTATTGATTTATTCCGCTGCATTCTAAGTAAAAAGAAGAAAAAGTTTTAAGTTCCTAAAACACAATTCAACCCCCCCCTTCTTGTGTTTTTCCACCTTCAAAATATACTCCCGGTGGACTGAAAACCTGAAAAGGCGGTCCAGATAAAAGTTAGGGATTCTAAAAATAAAAAAAAACAATGCATGACTACCGAAGCGCACGCCAATGGAAGAACACTCTGGTTCGGTTTACAAATGGCGACTTCTTATCTACCAGGGGAATTTTAAGCCCGGTATCTCCATCTGAACTTTGATTCAGATTTCTGATTAATGTTGGGTCTTCTCCCAAGGAAGCATCTTCTTGAAGGAACTTAACAAGAGATAAGCAGCGGAATTTAAAATTTTCCTTCGTTGGATCCTTACGAATGATCATGAATCGTGGTTTAAGAATTTTACCTCTTGTAGAATTCTTTTCTTTTCACGAACAGCTGGAGATTAGGCTTTGAATCACGAACAAGTCACGTGCTAATCACCACCACCTTTGATCACGAGCGTTAATGGTATAACGCCTCTAACTAGTCCACACGAACAAGATCTCTCCAAGAGAGTGCTAGCTCCAAGAATGAAGGTTTCTAGTGAGAGGTGGGAAATAAGGATTAGGGTTTTAGAGGCTGATTTTTCATCAAGTAATTTTCTTTCTCACAAGTGTTCTATTTATAGAACCACTTGACTTGGGCACCAAGACAAACCATTTGTCATTGGGCCACAATTTTACTAAAACCTTTTTAATTAAATAAACCTTTTTGGAAACGCACCCCCATGTGCTATGTACACATGAGTGCTTTCTATTTCATAACAAATTATGAATTACTTTATTTAATTACCATGATACCCTTATCATAATTCCTTATTTCTCTGAGGTGCACCGTACCTTACGGTGTTCCAATTTTCACACTAGCTTGTTCTTATGTGTGTGACCCTTGTAGGTTTCCATAACGTTGGCAATTATATAAAATCATCTATTTAATATAATAAACAATGAGCGGTATCTAGCAACACATCATTGCTACCCAAGTTATGAGAAATTGACATGTGATCATAACATAACCTTAGTGATAATATATGTGTGTACAATTACCCCTTTGCCCCTTATGTCCATATTGAACACAAAGCATACTCGGTGTCATCTTTGTCCAGTTCAATATTGGGCCCATGACATTTATCCTGTTATGCAGGATTGGCAAATTCCATCTAGGACACTACTGTCCCTCAGCATGCTTTGTGAAGTACCCATTAACTACCTTTATGGTCATCCTGTTACGGACAGCGTTAGATCAGTAACAAAGCACTTGACTCCACATCTAGGGTACAAAGTGGTTTCAGGTCTAAGGGCGGCTTACACCATTATCACCATGAGAGTAACTTATGACACTTTGCATAACTTTGCATGTAGTACTCTCATAGCGGGTCAATCCGGTATAAATATTACTCCTAATATTTCTTATACCTATGTCAAGACTTGATAAATCCTTATCCTATGATCCATGAGATGCGATCATCAGTCTATCTTCATAATAGTCTCTATGTTTTATCATTATCCCAATTCATGATAAAACTCGACTACGGATACTTTAAGAATAGCGTCTTTATGTTTAATGTAATCTCATGATTAAGTCACACTTAATATTAAACAGACTTTCTATTCTAGGGACTTCATTATTTTGAACATACAAACATAATAAAGAAAATGCCTTTTTATTATTAATAAAGAAACAATACATTTATTAATAATTTATTCGATACAAGTAATAAAGTCATTGGCCTCTAGGGCTTACACCAACAATCTCCCACTAGCACTAGAGCCAATCTGGCATTACTTTAATACCCATAGACCAATATGGCATTACTTTAATACCCCTAGAGGCTTTGTCAGTGGATCAGCTATGTTGTCAAGTGTAGGTACTTTGCATATTTTCACATCTCCTCTATCTATTATCTCTCGAATAAGATGGAATCGCCTGAGTATGTGTTTTGACCGTTGGTGAGATCTAGGTTCCTTAGCTTGTGCAATTGCACCATTGTTGTCACAATACAGACTAATGGGATCAACAATGCTAGGGACCACTTCAAGTTCAGATATGAACTTCTTAATCCAAACAGCTTCCTTTGCAGCACTTGAGGCAGCAATATACTCAGCCTCTGTTGTAGAATCAGCCACTGTCTCTTGCTTTGAACTCTTCCAGCTTACAGCGCCACCATTTAGACAAAACACGAAACCAGATTGCAATCTAAAGTCATCCTTGTCGGTTTGGAAACTGGCATCGGTGTACCCTACAACCGACAGTTCTTCCTCACCTCTATATACCAAGAATGTTTCCTTAGTTCTTCTTAAGTACTTAAGGATATTCTTGACGGCTATCCAGTGACTCTCACCGGGATCAGATTGGTACCTGCACGTTGCACTCAAGGCATACGAGACATCCGGACGAGTACACAACATGGCATACATAATGGATCCGATTGCTGATGCATACGGTATCTCATTCATGCGTTCCCTTTCTTCTTTAGATGAAGGGCATTGTGTCTTCGAAAGACATATTCCATGTTGCATTGGTATGAATCCCTTCTTGGAATCATTCATATTAAAGCGCTTTAGCACTTTATCTATGTATGTACTCTGACTTAGACCAAGCAGTCTTTGTGATCTATCTCTATAGATTCTTATTCCCAATATATAGGCTGCTTCGCCAAGGTCCTTCATAGAAAAGCAATTCCCTAACCAAGTCTTTACTTGTTGCAAGGTAGGGACATCGTTTCCTATTAGTAATATGTCATCTACATATAATACTAAGAAAACGATCTTGCTCCCACTAACCTTCTTGTAGACACAAGGCTCATCTTCATTTTTAATGAATCCATACTTTGTTACAGTTTCATCAAAACGAAGATTCCAGCTTCTGGAAGCTTGCTTCAATCCATAGATTGATCGCTGTAATTTGCATATCTTATGAGCTTCATTTGGTATGTCAAATCCTTCGGGTTGTGTCATGTACACGTCCTCAAGGAGGTTTCCATTAAGGAAAGCAGTTTTGACATCCATTTGCCATATTTCATAATCATGATATGCTGCGATAGCAAGTAAAATCCGAACAGATTTAAGCATTGCAACTGGTGAAAAGGTTTCATCATAGTCAACACCATGAATTTGTTTATATCCTTTAGCAACCAGTCTTGCTTTGTAGGTATGTACTTTACCATCCATGTCAGTCTTCTTTTTGAAGACCCACCTGCATCCTATAGGATGAACTCCTACGGGAGGCTCCACCAAGTTCCAAACTTGGTTTGTGTACATGGAATCTATTTCAGATTTCATGGCTTCTAGCCACTTCTAAGATTCGGGGCCAGTTATGGCCTCTTGGTAGGATACAGGCTCATCTTGATCCATGAGTAATACGTCACCTTGTTCCGTTATGAGATACCCATATCTCACAGGTTCGTGACGTATCCTGTTGGACCTACGCTGGATTTGTTCTACTTGAGCAGGTTGCTCTTCCACAACATCTTGTGGTTCCCGCTCATGTTCCTCCATTGATTGCCCAATAGTTGGTGGTTCTTGAATTTCTTCAAGTTCCACATTCCTCCCATTGATTCCTTTGGAAATGAATTCTCTTTCCAAGAAGACTCCAGTTCGAGCGACAAACACTTTGCCTTCGGTGGGATTGTAGAAGTAGTATCCTTTTGTTTCTTTAGGATACCCTACAAATAGGCATTTGTCAGATCTGGGCTCAAGCTTAGTTGAGAGTTGTCGTTTCACATAAACTTCACAACCCCAAATCTTCATATAAGACATATGTGGTCGCTTACCACTCCATATCTCATATGGTGTCTTATCAACCTTTTTGGATGGAACACGGTTAAGTGTGTAAGCTGCTGTCAATAGTGCATGTCCCCAAAAGGAGTTTGGAAGATCGGCATGACTCATCATTGATCGGACCATGTCTAACAAGGTTCGATTTCTTCTCTCAGACACACCATTCCATTGTGGTGTTCCGGGAGGAGTTAGTTGTGATACTATACCACATTCCTTAAGATAGTCATTAAATTCTTGGCTTAAATATTCACCACCTCGATCTGATCGAAGAGTTTTAATATTCTTGCCTAATTGGTTTTGCACTTCATTTTTGAATTCTTTGAACTTTTCAAAAGATTCGGATTTGTGTTTCATTAGATACACATATCCATATCTACTAAAATCATCAGTAAATGTTATGAAGTATGTAAAACCACCTCTAGCAGGTATGTTCAATGGTCCACATACATCAGTATGTATGAGTGCCAAAAGATCATTAGCCCTTTCACCTATTCCTTTGAATGAGGCTTTTGTCATCTTTCCAATTAAACAAGATCTACATGTATCATATGATTCATAATCAAAAGATTCCAAAAGTCCATCTTTATGGAGTTTGGATATGCGTCTTTCATTTATATGGCCTAAGCGACAGTGCCAAAGGTAACTAGGATTCAACTCATTAGGTTTCATCCTTTTAGTATTAATGTTATAGACTGGTGTTTCAAGATCAAGGACATATAGTCCATTATACATTTGAGCATTAGCATAGAATATATCATTCAAATAAATAGAGCAACAATTGTTCTTTATTATAAATGAAAAACCAAACTTGTCCAAACAAGAAACGAAAATAATATTCCTGCTAATGGCAGGTACATAATAGCAGTTCTTTAACTGAATTATTAAACCACTAGGTAAAGCTAAATTATAAGTCCCTACAGCTAAAGCAGCAACTCTTGCTCCATTGCCAACTCGTAGGTCCACTTCACCTTTTGCCAATTCTCTACTCTCCTTTAGTTCCTGCACATTAGTACAAATGTGAGAACCACATCCAGTATCTAATACCCATGATGTAGAAGTAGATAAATTAATTTCTATAACAAAAATACCTGAAGTTGTAGGAGCTACTCCTTTCTTCTTATCTTCCAGGTACTTTGGGCAATTCCTCTTCCAATGTCCGGTCTTACCGCAATAGAAACAATTGCCTTCCTTAGCTATGCTCCCACTAGGCTTTAAAGCAGGGGCAGTTTGTTTTGGTTTGGCAACTCCCTTGCCTTTCCACTTACCACCTTGCTTTTTGTGATGGTTATTTCCATTACTAACCATTAGAATGGATTTCCCTTTAGTCTTCAAGTTTTGCTCGGCAGTTCTCAACATGCCTAGCAATTCAGGAAGAGTCTTATCCAAGTCATTCATGTTGAAGTTTAGGATAAATTGATTGAAACTATCCGGCAACGATTGCAGAATAAGGTCAGTTGCAAGTTCTTTCTCAAGGGGGAATCCTAGCCTTTCAAGGTTTCCCACGTACCCAATCATCTTGAGCACATGAGGACCTACCGGGGATCCCTCACTTAACTTGCATTGAAAAAGGGACTTTGAAACTTCGAACCTCTCATGGCGGGCTTGCTCCGCATATAGAGTTTTCAGGTGTTCGATCATTTCAACAGCATTCATGTTTTCATGTTGCTTCTGAAGCTCAGAATTCATGGTAGCCAACATGAGGCATGCAACCTCATTAGCATCATCAACATGCTTCTTGTAAGCATCCTTTTCAGCCCTTGGAGCATTATTAGCTGGCTCATTTTCAGGAACTGGTTCCTCTAATGCATACAGCTTATTATCATGCTTGAGGACAATCCTCAGGTTTCGGTGCCAATCAAGAAAATTTGAACCATTCAATTTTTCTTTGTCTAGGATTGATTGCAAAATGTTGTTTGATGTGTTTGATGTCATGGTTATCTACAGAAAGAAGTGAAAATATAAGTATCATTTTATTTAATTAGGACTTTAATTAAATATGCTCCCACTATTTAACTCAAACCAAATGACCCTCATCATTCGATTCGGAAAATCCCGTTGGAAGATTTTCTAGTGGGTCAAGATCCATATTTCACCACATTTTGAGTTAGCGTTGGCTAATCCCCCAAAACATGATTGGTTAGGTAGGAACTCCTTCCAATTGTATCTCATACAATTCTCAAATATATCCATTGGGTGAATAACTCCTTATTCTAATCCATCTTATGGACCATTCCCAATGCTTGCTTCCAAACATATAATCTCATTATATTTTAGTTTAGTTAAGTTTGACCCATCATTTTAGAAATTGGATATTACAATTATCCCATCGCGCCTTACCGATGTAAAACATGCACTTCCTGTTGGACGAACGCACAATGTTTGAAATCAGTCTTGACGAGTTCTAAAATCTGGAAAGCTTAAACTTAATATCCACATATTTTATTATTAAAGAAAATATACTTCGCGTTGGACTAACATATATCTTTTTTATTAATCTCTTATGTGTCTCTTGAGGGATTTTAATTAGTTTGATCTCACCGGCTTGTTTAACATATTAAACGCTCTCACATGCATCAACATACATATAAAACAATAACATAAAATGATATGATTATGGCCTCCTAACGCAAGTGTTCTCTCAAGCCAATGAGAGAACCCTAAACTAGCCTAACGATGATCTACTTCTCCAAGTATCATCTTCATGGCCGTCCTCCTTTGTTCCTATTGTAATTCTATTATTACATCAGAGAATACTCGTTTTACATACGAGGGAATAAGATGAGAAGAGAAATTACATCAAGAATTTTAGAGAGAGGCACGACACGCAGGCCGTATTTTAAAATCCAAAATTAAAACAAAAGGAGTAAACTAAGGCCATAATCAATCATTACAAAAAACATAATAATAAACATATTTATTATTATTCTCAGTTTAAGTCGTGTGGATTAAAGAAAAATTAAAATTTCGGCGAACGATCGAAATCGGAGCTGTCAGCCTGCGCCTAGCGCAGCTGACCCAGCGCCCCGCGCAGGTGGGCATCTGGAAACCAGAATTTGCTTCTGTTTCCTGCGCCTAGCGCCACATGCTCTGCGCCTAGCGCCAGCACGTGAACAACCCTAGTTTTTGCAAATCCTAATGCAATAATTTCGTGCCGTCAAAACCTTTTATGACCGAAATTCAATATAGGTAATTAACATGTCATTGCTTCACCATACTAATGTCGGATTCCAAAGCGAATGAACATGAATTAATTCAATATCAAATAACTTTCATAATTTGTTTTATTGAACGAAATTATGAACGATGTATCAAATACACCGCTTTGCATCACGATCCCTTATATCACATATAAGTATTGATCATTCTTATTTGTATAAACTATGACGATTAACATATCACTGCTTCACCATACAATTGTCGGATTCCGAAGCCGTTTCAATGTCAATCATCAATTTTCATACAAATAGATGCCAAATTTTAATTACTCGATTTTAATCTTTATTAAGTGTTTTAATCAAATTAAAACTGAATTCATGAATTTAAACAAACATCAATTCATGGTTTCATAAGTGGCTCTGATACCAATTGAAGGAACTTAACAAGAGATAAGCAGCGGAATTTAAAATTTTCCTTCGTTGGATCCTTACGAATGATCATGAATCGTGGTTTAAGAATTTTACATCTTGTAGAATTCTTTTCTTTTCACGAACAACTGGAGATTAGGCTTTGAATCACGAACAAGTCACGTGCTAATCACCACCACCTTTGATCACGAGCGTTAATGGTATAACGCCTCTAACTAGTCCACACAAACAAGATCCCTCCAAGAGAGTGCTAGCTCCAAGAATGAAGGTTTCTAGTGAGAGGTGGGAAATAAGGATTAGGGTTTTAGAGGCTGATTTTTCATCAAGTAATTTTCTTTCTCACAAGTGTTCTATTTATAGAACCACTTGTCTTGGACACCAAGACAAACCATTTGTCATTGGGCCACAATTTTACTAAAACCTTTTTAATTAAATAAACCTTTTAAGAAACGCACCCCCATGTGCTATGTGCACATGAGTGCTTTCTATTTCATAACAAATTATGAATTACTTTATTTAATTACCATGATACCCTTATCATAATTTCTTATTTCTCTGAGGTGCACCGTACCTTACGGTGTTCCAATTTTCACACTAGCTTGTTCTTATGTGTGTGACCCTTGTAGGTTTCCATAACGTTGGCAATTATATTAAATCATCTATTTAATATAATAAACAATGAGCGGTATCTAGCAACACATCATTGCTACCCAAGTTATGAGAAATTGACATGTGATCATAACATAACCTTAGTGATAATATATGTGTGTACAATTACCCCTTTGCCCCTTATGTCCATATTGAACACAAAGCATACTCGGTGTCATCTTTGTCCAGTTCAATATTGGGCCCATGACATTTATCCTGTTATGCAGGATTGGCAAATTCCATCTAGGACACTACTGTCCCTCAGCATGCTTTGTGAAGTACCCATTAACTACCTTTATGGTCATCCTGTTACGGACAACGTTAGATCAGTAACAAAGCACTTGACTCCACATCTAGGGTACAAAGTGGTTTCAGGTCTAAGGGCGGCTTACACCATTATCACCATGAGAGTAACTTATGACACTTTGCATAACTTTGCATGTAGTACTCTCACAGCGGGTCAATCCGGTATAAATATTACTCCTAATATTTCTTATACCTATGTCAAGACTTGATAACTCCTTATCCTATGATCCATGAGATGCGATCATCAGTCTATCTTCATAATAGTCTCTATGTTTTATCATTATCCCAATTCATGATAAAACTCGACTACGGATACTTTAAGAATAGAGTCTTTATGTTTAATGTAATCTCATGATTAAGTCACACTTAATATTAAACAGACTTTCTATTCTAGGGACTTCATTATTTTGAACATACAAACATAATAAAGAAAATGCCTTTTTATTATTAATAAAGAAACAATACATTTATTAATAATTTAGCTAACCATACGGTAGTAGACAGTGTCTCATCATTTTCATTTGCCTTCATTAAGCTATCAATACGGTAATAGGCAATATTTGTCACTTGTCTTCGTTAAGCTATCCATACGGTAGTAGACAGTGTCTCATTTTTTTATTTACCTTCATTAAGCTATCAATACGGTAGTAGGTAACGTCTGTCTTCATTAAGCTATTCATACGGTAGTAGACAGTGTCTTATTTTTCTTTTCATTTTCCAATACCTTCATTAAGCTATCAATACGGTAGTAGGGAACATCTGTCATGCTATCCATACGATAGTAGGCAATATTTGTCACTTGTCTTTCGTTAAGCTATCCATACGGTAGTAGACAGTGTCTTATCTTTTTCATTACCTTCATTAAGCTATCCATACGGTAGTAGGTATCATTTTCATCATCTTCATTAAGATATCAATACGGTTGTAGGTAAGATCTGTCTTCATTAAGCTATCCATACGGTAGTAGACAGTGTTCAACCATTTTCTCATTACCTTCATTAAGCTATCCATACGGTAGTAGGTCATATCTATCTTTTTTTCATTTACCTTCATTAAGCTATCCATACGGTAGTAGGTCATATCTGTCATTTTCATATACTTTCATTAAGCTACCCATACGGTAGTAGGTCATATCTGTCATTTCCATATACCTTCATTAAGCTATCCATACGGTAGTAGGTAACATCTGTCTTCATTAAGCTATCATTTATACGATAGTAGGCAACTTATCCCCAGTGAAACTGTATTGTTTCCCCAGCAGATTTGGACCCTTCCTTTGACGGACTCGGGTATCTTTCATAGCTTTTAGAGTTTAATTTACGTCAAAAAATGGTGTCCTATATATTTAAGTCTCTTTGACTCTTCGAACCAAATCAAAATTCTCTTTTTTTCAAGTCTCTGGTCGAAGAAACTTAAATAGGGGCATCTGTCATACCCCATTTTTTGACCAGTTTATTCGTCTTTTTAAATCGAATATTTCGTTATTTCTGACGAAATTTCGGCAGGAAGGTATTTTAAAATACCTCATTTATGTTCATATTTTGGTCCATTTTATTTTATTTTTTTATTCTTATTTCCTATTATTTTATTCATCTCTTTTATTATTATTTATTTTATTTTTTTAATTAAAGGGGGCGCTTGCCCTCCCACTCATCATTTCTCTTTTAATCTTTATTATTATTATTATTATTATTATTATTTTAATCTTTCACTTTGATCCAACGTCATCATGAAAATTCCTCGCGTTCAATTTAGATTATTTCATCGCACATAGTTTTCTCTTCAAAAGTAACAAAAAACCAAAAAAACATTCAAATATCTCAAAAAACTCATTTTCAAAAAAGACTCTCTTTCATAAAAAACCTCGATTTTCGTCGAGAGACTTTTTCAAAACATTTTTCATAATAAATATTTTAATTCATGTAATTATACTTAACACCTTTTTTCTTAAAAATTAAAATATACAAAAACAAATTCAAAAAAACTTTTTTTGCCACTTGGCTTTCATTTTAAAATATTTTCACAAAAACTAAAAAACATTAACAAATCATTTTTACTCTTTTTACCCCGAACTAAAAGATTTTGATTCCTCAAGAGTACGTAGTGCAAAAGACTATATGTCTTCCCAAATCAACAAAATAACAAAAACATTTTTCTTTTCTTTTACAATCATCAATTTAAGTTTTCACATTATTGTTTTAACTTTTATTTACAAGTAAACAAATAATTTAGCACAAAAATAAATAAAAACAAGAGATTCCTATAGAGTATTATAGACGTTTAGGGTGCTAATACCTTCCCTTAACGTAATTAACCCCCGAACCTTTAATCTCATTAAAATATGGTTATTTCGAACTTTTCCCCTCTTCCTTGGAAAAATAAAAGCTCGGTGGTGAATCATTAATTTGTGAGTCATGGGATATACACCCAATGAGAAGATCCTTAACCTTGTGATGTTTCTTGTACTGCTTCTTGTCTGTAGGAGTGAACTTCTTTCTGTCTTCAACGGATAATCTTCCCTTTTCATCTAAACCTTGGAAAGTTACCCCTTCTTCAACCAAGTCCCAAAGTTCATCATCTAAACCAATAAGATGACTGTAGATTCTATCTTTCCACCAGGAAAAGGTAGAAGCATTACCATTAAACTTTGGTGCCTTGTTGCTTGACTTATCTTCATTGACTTCATAGTCATGTGGAACTGTTTTCATGGACGGTCCAGTTTCAGCAGCCATAGTGTTTTTCAACTAGAACTGTTTCACTGTTAGGTGATACAAAAACAGAACCAGGCTCTAGATGCCAATTGAAGGTGTGAAAAACACGAGAAGGGGGGGTTGAATTGTGTTTTTGGTAGTTTGAAAATTTCTTCTAAGTTATGGAAAACTTATCAGAGTTTGCAGCGGTAATAAAACAAAACACAATCACAAACAACTAAGAAGGTAGAGAAAGAGAAAGAGAGAAAGAGACAGAGATTTTATACTGGTTCCCCTCACAAACCGAGAGTACGTCCAGTCCTCTTGTACTACAAGAGAGTTCACTTATAATCACAAAAGATTACAAATTGCTCAAGCACACAAGCAAGAGACTTCCTTTGCTCAAGTATACAAACAAGAGACTTCCTATTGCTCAAGCACGCAGGCAAGAGACTTCAATACACAAGAATAAGAAAACAGAGTCTGAACACTTGATATAAAGATCAATGTTCAGTTACAGAGTAAATACAACTTTTGATACAAGACTTAACTTAGAATAAAATTCTAAGGTTCAACTAATGACTTAACAGAAGCTGAAACTAAGGTCTTGGATTTTGAATATGAGTTCAAGTTGTATTTGAATATGAGTGCTTTGGGATGATTTTTGCAGAGTAACAGCTCTTTCAAATTGTGTTCAAGTGTCATACCCAAAGCTTCAAACTTGCTCCAATTTATAGACGAAGGTGGAGCGTGTTTGATTTGAATATGATTCAGTGAGATTGCGCCATCTGTAGATAGTACACATGAATACTATATCGGGTAGCCATTTTTAGGATCAATCTTGGTGAAATGATTTAACCAAATCAGGCAATATGTTCGTACGAAGGTACAAACGTCACTATCAAGTTTGTTAAGATGATCCTTTAAGCATTAGGAATGTCAGAGTATAGTTGTTGTTGCAGACAATGTTCTTCTGACGAAACCGGCTCTCACTGATCTTATCAGAGTCTGATATGTATCTTCTGATGAGTAGACTTCCCATCTTCTGATGAGACATATGCATCTTCCGATGGATTATAAGCATCTTCTGATGACTTGATGTTCTGATCGAATCTACTACGCCATATCAGATCTTCCAATGTGCCTTTCCAAGAATTGACTAACATTATCTGCACACTTGGATTAAATAATTAGTAAACCCTATTGTACATTAATACCTTTGTTATCATCCAAACTTAATTGGGTCATATCAGAACCTCTTTTGTTCCAACAATCTCCCCCTTTTTGATTGATGACAAACCAAGTATTAATTTACAATGGTTGTTGATATAATTTATCACGCATCTCTTAGGTTGATGAGTTTTGCAAGCTCCCCCTAAGTTCAGCAATGATTAATTTTAATCAGTTTAAAAATAATAGTTTGAAATATAAACTAGACTAATACACTAGACTCTCAGAGGCTAGGTTTGCAAGCTCTCCCCCTAAGTCTGATACCCATAAAAGAAAATTGCACTTTTCTTCTAAACGTATATGTATCAGAAGTTCAAATTTCAATTTATTATTTTCCTTCAAATAATATATAATTTAATTAGTCACTAAAAAAAATTGGAATTTTTGGCTTCAGTTTAACGTTTCATAAATTAATATCTCTTACTCCCCCTTTTGTCATAAAACAAAAAGACAAACTGACAAAGAAATAAAAGAACGTTTGAAAAACACATGGTCAAAGATAACAGTTTCAAGACAGTCAAGGTGGTTACAACTACGCCAATTTAATATTGTGTAGTAGAATCATGAACTTGTCTTATTTTGAAACTACTATATAAAGAACCATGAACTTTGTCATTTCACTCAACACTTCCAATTCATTGTATAGATACAATGGAGAAGGATAGAAAAGTGATCAAAAGTAAGAGAGTGCAGGAGAAGAAGAAGAAGAAAATGAAGGTTCAACAAGACTCAGAGTCTAAGAAGAAACCTCATAAGAAGAAGGCATCAACTTCTGCTCCTGTAAGAGCCAACTATCAAACAAGATCCAAGACCAAACAACAGGAGTCTTCATCAGAATCTGAATGGGATTCTGATTGGAAGGAATTCCTGAGTACATATATTCCTCCAGAAGATGAATACCCCTCTTCATAATCAATGAGATCAATTCTCATTGATGTTTTAATAAGGAAGAGAGAAGACATTCGTGAACTCTTCCATTTCCTTTAGATTCCAATAAGCTAGATTTAGGACTAGCCATTAGATGTAGAATCTAAGTGAAAAGATGGATAGAAATTTATGTAATCAACAATTTTCCATTGAATAAAACTTGTTATTTAGTTATGAAATCATTATGTTTGATATTTGTCTCAAAAGAATTTTTAGCATTAAATAAAATATGATAAGAAGATAACAACACAGAAGATAGAACTCACATGAAAACAAACCAAGTACTTAATTAAACAAAATATTCAACAGAATACAAAAACAATGCAGAACATAAAGAAAGTAAACAACAAGTGCATAGAATCCTAAGGGTTAGGGTTATCAGGTTGTTGTTGAGGAGGTAATCTTGCACTGATGCTCTGAAGAGTAGCCATAATAGTAGCCATCATAGCAGAATGTTCATCAAGTTGTCTCTGAAGATTGTCTTGATTGGCTCTCATGTGAAGCGCATACTCTGGAGCATTTCTAGCAAGCTCTTCATATCTTGCTTGCTCAGCAGCTTTTCTAGCTTCTTCTGCTAGCCTAGCTTGCTCAGCAGCGAGTCTTTCCTTTTCAATCCTCTCATCTTCCAACCTTTTTCTCTCTCGTTCCTCAGCTTCCAACCTCTCCCTTTCACGCCTCTCTTCCTCTTCCTTTCTGGCAATTTCATTTCTCAATTCCAATTCTGTGGTATATGCTTTCCTAGCAGCTCGAATCATACGCACAAATTGTTCTTCCATAAGGTCACACTCTTGATCAATATGTGATGATTCAATAGACCTTGTAGGAATAGCACTGGACATTCTCCTAAGATTTTTGTCAACAGCCTGCAGCAAACAAGAGATTCCATCCTGGGTTTGGTGAATTGGTTCATTGAGTATTTGGGAAGGGAGATGAGGTGGGAAATATATGCAGTTCATGGAGAGATCCTGCATATAATTTGTGAGGTGAGTTTGGTTAGGAGGAGTTTGTTGAGCCATGTCACTATTTAGAGTCTCAGCAATGTGTTGAACAGGATTCTTGACAGGGGATTTCTCAAGAACATGGTCTTCAGAAACAAGAGTTTCTGATACGTGAGCATGTTCTGGAGTGGGTGAGATATGGATGTCATGTTCTGGTGTCTTTTGTGGTTCAGGTTCTGGCGACATTTGTTGTTCATCTTCTGGTGAAGAAGGTTGTTCTGTTTGATCATTTTCTGGTGGGGGGTTATTTTCTGTCTGGTGATTTTCTGGTTCTGGTGTAGTGGGTTTCTCTTGAGTGTTCACAGTTAGAACAGTCTCAGAGTTTGGTTGTGGTTCATTTTGTGGTTCATTGGGTTTTGGTGATAATATGGTTGATGTGTCTTGGTGAGTCATGGTTATTTGAGGAGGTGGTGATGGTGTCTTATCAGAATCTGCATCTAAGACCACTTGTGCAGAGCTTGTAGAAGCATGTTCTGCATTATAGTATATGCTATTAAGTATAGATTCTGATGGGTAAGTTAGGATGTGGTTAAACAGCTCTGATGGTGGTTGATTCTCAGAAATGTTATTGACGTTCTCAGAATCAACACTTTTCAAAATCTTATCAAAAGCATGTTTAACACTAATTTTAGAAGGAAATTGAAGCCTTCTAAAATAATCCCTAAATGCTGAGCTGCCTCCAATAAAATTAGTAGACTTACCAAGTACAGGACCATACAAAGTCTGTTGCTCCAACAGATTATGAGGATCATTCCTTTGAGGAAGCTTCTTGTGCATGTTGTCAAAAACAGATGCGTCTATACCACACTCATAGCCATCCTTCAGAGTTTCTTCCTTTGCATCCATCCTAGCAATCTTAGCCAGAGCATCCTGTATCTCTGCTTCGTCCTTTTCTTCCTCAGTAAGATCCTTAAACACCAACTTCCTAGTCTGAGGTTTCTTTGAAGACCTTGCACCAGTGGTCTTGGGAATCTTAGCAGCTTTCTTCTTTCCAACCGGACTCTTAACAGCTTTCCTCTTAGCAGGTTCAAGTTTCAAAGGTTGATCCAATAACCTTTGTTGCCTAACTGTCAGCTTCTTGGGTTGTCCATCTTCTTCCACTTCAGCACCCAAATCATTCATGAATTTGACATGTGCTTCTATGATTCTCCTTGCTTCACTATCACTGACATGTGCAAGCCAAATTTCACCAATACCTTGCTCAGATTCTCTTTGAAACAGAGGTTCTGTTGGATAGACTATCTCATTTATCTTTACCAATTTTAAGTACCTTAGAGTAGTACTATTTACAATTCTAGAACTTATCATATAAGTACTTAATCCTGGCAGATATGGTGATATAGCATCCAACAGACCACACTGAGCAAACATATGGCTAAGTAGTCTTGAATGTCGTACAATAGATGTGCTAGAGACAAGAGAAAGACACAGATGATCAAAAATGAGCTTTCCAACATCCAAGAAGTTACCTTTAGCTACATGGTACGTGAACAGCTTCTGAACATTTGAAATCTGATCAGAGCTTCCTAGCTTTGGTAAGACACTGTCAATGAGAATCTTGTAGATGACCTTGCAGTTATCTGTCCATTCAAGCTTGTCTTTAGGATTCACCTTAGGCTTGAATATATACTTGTTCACGTCAGCACTTGCTTCATCAGTGAATTTGATAGCTAAACCTCCACGCTCTATCTTCAGAGCCTCAAGAAAGTGGCAGAGTCTCATGGAGATTTTGAATCCAGCCACAAATGATTCAATCTCTGTACCAACAAATGGTTTCAAACCCATTTGTTCTGGAGTTTTGCCTCTTAGTGCAGGATTTTCTTCAACCATCTTTTTAATCTTCCTAATATACACCTCCTTGGTAATGACAGAAGCTTTCATCCAGAATTCCTTTACCAGATCAATGTATGTTGGACCATTCAGAATATCGAAATAGTATTCCAAACCCTGTCGCTTGAGAAGATGAACGACTTCAGAGAAATTGTTAACCCTGATGCTTTCAAGATCAACAGGATTTTCAATGGAGACCGTTAGTTCCTCGTATTTGTATGATCGTTGATCCTTAGCAAATTTAGTAGGGTTGGATTCATCAGTTAGAACCATACAAGCTTTGACGGATGTGGATGAAGAAGCCATGAGTGATATGAAGTTAGGGTTTCTAAAGAGGGAGAAAGAAATGTCTCTGTGTTTTAGAAGAATGAAAGTGTGGGTTGTGAGAGTGCAAAGGTGTGAATGTGAACAGTTAGTGTGTTTAAATAGAAACCTTCGCGCAAAAACAAGTACAGACACGTAGGGGTAGTAAAGTAGTTTACCACAATTGGGAATAAGAAACGTTAATCATCACTAACCAACTTCTTTAACCTCTTACATCAAGACACGTGTATCAGTAGATTGTTTAGATAACTGACACGTAAGTTTAGAAAAGAAAAGATTTTTACAAAAGATTTTTACTTACGCGCCAGAACCATTTACCTTTTAAGTAGACTCTGATAGTTCATCAGAACATGTTCTCATCATAGCTTCTGATACAGAAGGTTCTGATGACTTCATCTTCTGGTCACTATCAGATTCTTACAAACTCAATTTTTCATCAGAGTATAAGCTAATCAGAGATTTCCATCATATTCAGATTCTTTTTGATAAAATCAAAACGTTCAACAGCTAAAGGTTTTGTAAAGATATCAGCCCATTGATTTTCTGTTTCAATGAACTTGAGATCAATTACTCCTTTTTGAACATAGTCTCTGATAAAATGATGTTTAATCTCAATATGCTTAGCTCTTGAATGTAAAATAGGGTTTTTAGAAAGGTGAATGGCTGCAGTATTGTCACAATATAAAGGAATATTGTTACTGCTTATTTGATAATCTTCCAATTGATATTTCATCCAGAGTAGTTGTGTGCAACATTTAGCTGCTGATATGTATTCAGCTTCTGCTGTAGACATAGCTATGGTGGTTTGCCTTTTACTAGCCCATGAAATCAAATTCTCACCAATGAACTGACAGTTACCACTGGTGGATTTTCTTTCAACTCTATCACCAGCATAGTCAGCATCACAGAATCCAATCAGCTTGTAATCATTGGATTTCTGATACAGCAATCCAATGTTACATGTAGCTTTCAGATATCTAAAGATTCTCTTCACAGCAGTGAGATGAGATTCTCTAGGATCTGATTGAAATCTTGCACATAAACATACACTAAATAAAATATCAGGTCTTGATGCAGTCAGATAAAGAAGAGATCCAATCATACCTCTGTACAGCTTCTGATCAACTTTGCCTTCAGATTCTTCTATGCCAAGACTTGATGTAGGATGCATGGGAGTATTCATAGGTTTGCAATCTTCTAGATTGAACTTCTTCAGAAGATCTTTTATATATTTGGACTGATGAATAAAAGTTCCTTTCTCTATTTGATTTATTTGAATACCAAGAAAGAACTTCAATTCTCCCATCATGCTCATTTCAAATTCATCCTGCATCATCTTAGAAAAATTCTTGCATAGAGTGGCATTAGTTGATCCAAAAATAATATCATCAACATATATTTGAACGATCAAAATGTCTTTCTTAAGGGTCTTTTTGAAGAGTGTATTATCAACCTGTCCTTTAACAAAGCCATTGTCAACCAAGAAAGTACTCAGTCTCTCATACCAAGCTCTGGGAGCTTGTTTGAGTCCATAGAGTGATTTCTTTAGTCTGAACACATGATCTGGATTTGTTAAATCCTCAAAACCAGGAGGTTGTTTGACATACACTTCTTCAGAAATGACACCATTTAGAAATGCACTTTTCACATCCATTTGATACAATGTAATATCGTGATTAACTGCATAAGATAAAAGTAACCTGATTGCTTCCAGCCTAGCTACTGGAGCATATGTCTCAGTGAAGTCAATTCCTTCTTGTTGACTATATCCTTGTGCAACAAGTCTAGCTTTGTTTCTTGTGACTTCACCTTGTTCATTCAGCTTGTTTCTGTATACCCATTTTGTTCCAATAATGTTCTTATGCTTTGGTTTGGGTACCAGATCCCATACATCATTTCTTTTGAATTGATTTAACTCTTCTTCCATAGCAACTATCCAAGCATCATCTAAGAGAGCTTCATTTGTTGTCTTTGGTTCAATCAGAGAGACTAGTCCAAATAATGATTCTTCATTTGCGAATTTTGACCTTGTCTTTCTTGGACTATTCTTGTTTCCTAGAATTAGCTCCTCAGGATGAGATGATTTGTATTTGAAAGTGTTTCTTGGAATATCAGTCTCTTCAGAGTTATCATCAATAGTTTGATGTTCTGGAGCAGCATCAGAAGTTGTAGCTTCTTGAGTCTCAGAGTCTTCTAAGGATTCTCTGTTGTTATCATACTCTGGAGCTTCATCTTCTGACTCATCAGAACCTGACAAGTCTATTACAGGCTCTGACTTTTTATCATCAGGCTCTTTATCATCAAACTTTACGTGCATTGATTCTTCCACTGTATTAGTTTCAGAATTATACACTCTGTATGACTTGGAGCGTTCAGAGTATCCAATAAAGATACCCTTACAGGCTTTAGAGTCAAATTTCTTGAGATGGACTTTGTTATTCAGAATGTAACAAGTACAGCCAAATTGATGAAAATAAGAAATATTGGGTTTCCTTCCCTTGAAGAGTTCATATGTTGTCTTATTCAACATAGGTCTAATATAGATTCTATTTTGAATGTAACAAGCAGTGTTAACAGCTTCTGCCCAAAAGAATTTTGCCAAATTGTTTTCATGCATCATGGTGCGTGCCATTTCTTGTAAAGATCTATTCTTTCTCTCTACAACTCCATTTTGTTGTGGAGTTCTAGGAGAAGAGAATTCATGGAGAATTCCATGTTCTTCACAGAATTTTTCAAAAGGTTCATTTTCAAATTCACCACCATGATCACTTCTGACTTTCAAAATTTTGGAATCTTTTTCATTTTGAATTTGGATGCAGAAGATGCTAAACACTTCATATGTGTCATCTTTGTTTCTCAGAAACTTAACCCAAGTCCATCTACTATAATCATCCACAATGACTAATCCATATTTCTTGCCATTGATTGAAGCAGTGCTAACTGGTCCAAAAAGATCAATGTGTAAGAGTTCCAATGGTCTTGTAGAAGAGACAATGTTTTTATTTTTAAAAGAACTTTTAACAATTTTTCCTTTCTGACAGGGACCACAAAGTGAGTCTGAGTGATAATTAATTTTTGGAAGACCTCTGACAAGATTGTCCTTACTAAGCTTAGAGATTAATCTCCAGTTAGCATGACCTAATCTCTTATGCCAGACCCATTTTTCATCACTCAGTGTCAAGAGACAAAGCACTTGTTGTTCCCTTAAATCAGAAAAATTGACTTTATACACATTGCCTTTTCTGTTACCTTTGAAAATAATGGATTGATCAGAGTTTCTGATTACAGTACATGATTTCTTATTAAACATGACATCATAATCACTATCACATAATTGACTTATGCTAAGTAAGTTATGATGTAGTCCATCTACTAACCAAACATCAGAAATTGACAAAGAAGAATTACCAACTGTACCTATACCAATGATCTTTCCCTTCTGGTTGCCACCAAATCCTACAGTTCCTCCCTCTTGTAGATTCAGGGTGTGGAATAAGGATTTGTCTCCTGTCATGTGACGAGAGCAACCACTGTCTAGATACCAAGAGCTTTCTTTTCTTCTTTGGATGCATACCTGCAGTATACATTATTTCAGACTTTGGTACCCATATTCTGATGGGTCCATGTTGGTTAGTCTTGAGAATCTTATTCTCCTTTTTAGGATGTTCAGAAGATCTTAAGTCAACAGAACCTCTAGAAAAAGGTTTGAGCTTCTGTTGTCTTTGAGACTTTCCTCTTGAGTGTGTCAGAGAGTTGGTTACCAAGTTTACTTTAGATGCACATTTGCCATGTTTATTAACAGGTTTAGGTACCTTAATAGTTTTAACTTGAGTAGCCAAGTGTACTGTTGTGAGTGGAACCTGAGTTTTAGAAGATATAGGTTCAGAAGATGAATTATCTTTTGATACCTTATCTTGTGGTTTCATGCTCACAAGAGTGTCTGATACAGTCAGAGGCTCTGATGAATCCTTAATAAAGTTTGAATAAGATTCTTCTGGTGACTTGCTTATCATGACAGGTTTGTTTGATTTCCCTCCATCAGAGGATGAGTGGGAACCAAGTCCTTGTCTGTTATGATAATTGCTAAATCCACCATGAATCATGGAAGTTACCCTAGTTTTGTCAATGTTACAGTGTACAAACTCTTGAAGAGAGATTTCATACTCATCATAGGGTTTGTGACATGTTCTGCATCCAGTCTCAAGCACTTTAATAGTTTTAAGAGATTTTTGAAAATTTGCTTGAGTCTGGGTGAGACTTTCATTGAGTAGCTTCATTTTTTGTTTACACATATCTAGCTCACTCAATTTATCCATGTACTTCACCATAACATCTTTCAACGCTTTGGTCATTTGAGAGTTAGACATTTTAGAGATTACCTCTTCAATGTCATCTGTGTCAGAGTCTGAATCATTTTCATCCTCTGGTTCACCAATGGCCATAAGCGCTAGGTTTGCTTCCTCAGAGTCTTCGTCCTCAGATAATTCGTTTATATCCTCCCATGTTGCCATTAGGCTCTTCTTGGCTTTGTTCTTGATTGTGCTCTTTCTTCCTTTACCCTTGGTGTTGAGTTCAGGACAATCAGCCATGAAGTGCCCAGGCTTGTGACAATTGAAACATTTTTTTGTGTCATCCTTCTTCTCCCTGTTGTTGTTGTATCTTGATCCAGATCCTCTGCCTTGAAAATTTCTGCCCTTCCTTAGTGACCACCTTTGGAAGTTCTTGGACAAGAGTGCAAAGAAGTCATCATCTGATCCTTCTTCCTGATTGTCTAAGGAAGATTCCTCAGCTTCTGATTCGACAACTTTGGCTTTCAGAGCCTTAGATGGAGCTGAAATAGATGGCAATGCCACAGATTTTAGCTTCTTCTGAGGCTCATCAGAAGATAGTTCAATCTCATGACTCATGAGAGAACTTATCAATTCCTCTAAGCCAAGTTTGTCCAAATCTTTAGCTTCTTGAATAGCTGTTACCTTAGGCCTCCACCTTGAAGGTAAGCTTCTCAAGATCTTCCTTACATGATCAGAAGTTGTATAACTTCTCTTCAGAACTTGGAGACCAGCCACTAGAATTTTGAATCTAGAATACATAGATTCAATATTCTCGTCATCCTTCATTCTAAAGAGTTCATACTGTTGGATCAAAAGAGTAGCCTTTGCTTCTTGAACCTGCTTGTTCCCTTCATATGTGGAACACAAGGAGTCATAAATGCTCTTGGCAGTGGATTTGTCTGTGATCTTGAGATACTCATCATGGGATATACACCCAATGAGAAGATCCTTAACCTTGTGATGTTTCTTGTACTGCTTCTTGTCTGTAGGAGTGAACTTCTTTCTGTCTTCAACGGATAATCTTCCCTTTTCATCTAAACCTTGGAAAGTTACCCCTTCTTCAACCAAGTCCCAAAGTTCATCATCTAAACCAATAAGATGACTGTAGATTCTATCTTTCCACCAGGAAAAGGTAGAAGCATTACCATTAAACTTTGGTGCCTTGTTGCTTGACTTATCTTCATTGACTTCATAGTCATGTGGAACTGTTTTCATGGACGGTCCAGTTTCAGCAGCCATAGTGTTTTTCAACTAGAACTGTTTCACTGTTAGGTGATACAAAAACAGAACCAGGCTCTAGATGCCAATTGAAGGTGTGAAAAACACGAGAAGGGGGGGTTGAATTGTGTTTTTGGTAGTTTGAAAATTTCTTCTAAGTTATGGAAAACTTATCAGAGTTTGCAGCGGTAATAAAACAAAACACAATCACAAACAACTAAGAAGGTAGAGAAAGAGAAAGAGAGAAAGAGACAGAGATTTTATACTGGTTCCCCTCACAAACCGAGAGTACGTCCAGTCCTCTTGTACTACAAGAGAGTTCACTTATAATCACAAAAGATTACAAATTGCTCAAGCACACAAGCAAGAGACTTCCTTTGCTCAAGTATACAAACAAGAGACTTCATATTGCTCAAGCACGCAGGCAAGAGACTTCAATACACAAGAATAAGAAAACAGAGTCTGAACACTTGATATAAAGATCAATGTTCAGTTACAGAGTAAATACAACTTTTGATACAAGACTTAACTTAGAATAAAATTCTAAGGTTCAACTAATGACTTAACAGAAGCTGAAACTAAGGTCTTGGATTTTGAATATGAGTTCAAGTTGTATTTGAATATGAGTGCTTTGGGATGATTTTGGCAGAGTAACAGCTCTTTCAAATTGTGTTCAAGTGTCGTACCCAAAGCTTCAAACTTGCTCCAATTTATAGACGAAGGTGGAGCGTGTTTGATTTGAATATGATTCAGTGAGATTGCGCCATCTGTAGATAGTACACATGAATACTATATCGGGTAGCCATTTTTAGGATCAATCTTGGTGAAATGATTTAACCAAATCAGGCAATATGTTCGTACGAAGGTACAAACGTCACTATCAAGTTTGTTAAGATGATCCTTTAAGCATTAGGAATGTCAGAGTATAGTTGTTGTTGCAGACAATGTTCTTCTGACGAAACCGGCTCTCACTGATCTTATCAGAGTCTGATATGTATCTTCTGATGAGTAGACTTCCCATCTTCTGATGAGACATATGCATCTTTCGATGGATTATAAGCATCTTCTGATGACTTGATGTTCTGATCGAATCTACTACGCCATATCAGATCTTCCAATGTGCCTTTCCAAGAATTGACTAACATTATCTGCACACTTGGATTAAATAATTAGTAAACCCTATTGTACATTAATACCTTTGTTATCATCAAAACTTAATTGGGTCATATCAGAACCTCTTTTGTTCCAACACTCACCCCATTCCATACAATTATTTTTCAGATAAGCAAGTTGGCTAAGGTAAACCGGTTGGTGTGCTCGTGGCTCATGCTTGAGGATTGCATCGTATTTCATGCTTTCTAGTTTCTCGTCTTGTTGTTATTTCAATAAATTCTGTTGTGTCGTTGTATTCGTTGTTTTGCTTCCGTTGTTTCAATTAACTTGTTGTACGTAGCACCTGCGTGTGCATAATTTATGAATTGTAAGAATGATGTACTCAGTACCAATAATAATATCCAGCGTTTTGTTCTAGATATAGACGTGGGGTGTTATATCCTAGATCTATTTGTCGTGGAGACCTCCCTTTTTAAATGTAGTGCAAACCTGAACTCTCAAACTAACTTTTATGATCGAATATAGGCCTCCCAAATTCTAATAATTATTAGGGAAAATTATAACAACCTCCCCTCGTATTTATCTAAATCTAACAAACCTCCCCTCTATTTTCTCATAAATCAAAGACCACCCCTACCGTTACATTATGTCTAACTCCGTTAGAATAGAAAAGTTTTTTTTTTGTGAGCTTCTATGGTACATTTAAAAATTTCAAATGTATCGGTACAATAAATTAACAAATTCATAAATTAAAAAAAAATTATCAATTAAAGAATTATTTACCCAATATTCTATTTTAGAGATAATGTATCTCATAAAAAAACATAAATTTATTGTTTATAAGCATTACAATAAGTTTTTTTTTACTAAGCATTACAATAAGTTTTTACAATATTTCATGAAAAAATTCAATATTCACCATTATTACAAATGAAAATTAAAAACAAAATCAATATTCACTATTATAATATTTTAAATGATAAACAAAAAACGTTCTTTCAAAAGTACGAATTTAATTATTGATTTCAATATCTAATGTACCGGTACATTTTAAAAATTCAAATGTACACGCCGTCACTCATCGCCGGTACATTTCATGATCTAAAATACTAATTTAATTATTGCCTTCACTCGTCGCCGCTGCCCCGTTTCCTTCTCTCATCACTCATCAAAGTTCTTGTTGTCATCGTCTTTGTCGTACTCGTCGATTTTCGCAGCAATATTGGTGTACCTTTTTCGCTGTTTATGTTGTTTTGTCGTCGTCTTTACTATCGTTTGCGTTGCTGCTATTGCTATTTCTATACACGCCGTGTTTTGCCGTACGCGTTTAGCTATTTTAGATGGTATGTATTTTACTATCGTTTGCGTTACTGCTATTTCTATTAAGTAATGAATTGATGTATTTACTCAATTGTACATGTTAACTAGTGTTTATCCTGTGCGATTGCACGGGTCTGTTAAATTTTTTTTTTCTTCTATTCAATTAAATAGTTTAGTGGTTCAACCTTTTCTCCAATTCTCTCATACATGCAACAAAAAATAAGAACTTGAGTAAATTTTGTAAATTTTTTAATTTGGTGAAGGGAGAGGTCTAGAGACCAATTATTGACAGAAGCAGTTTATGTTTCTGATGTATAAAAAAATGATAATTTTTGATATTTTTGATATTATTTACAAATTAAATAAAGTACTATTTCTTGTTGGGCATACAAATCTTTTTACTTTCAAGCATGATAAAATCATTTTTAAATAGTTTATTAGTTGTCCCATCTTTTACAAATCTAATATGTGGGCTTTGAGAGATGGATCACAAACCAAGCCCAATTCCATCGTGACCCTATTCTTCTATCTCAATTAAAAACATATTTCTTCTCCATTGCTCTCTCCAACCCTGGCCGCCGTACCACTTATGCAACCCTCGTGTTAGAATATCGAGTGTTGCTTCCTCACTACAAGAATTTATGTCATTTGCGGCGGCCAAAAACGGCCGGAAATGCTAAAAAAACGGCCAGAACAGAGTATTTGCGGCGGTTTTTGAATCCGCAGGTAAAACGCTGGTCGCAAACTTTGCGGCGGCTTTTTGCGTCAGAAAACCGCCGAAAATTAGCGGCGAGCTTTTGCGGCGGCTTTTTTCCGTCAGAAATGCCTTGCGTTTGGTTGATGTCCAAAACTTTTGCGGCGGTCAGAAACCGCCGGAAATACAAATGCTATATATTAGCGGCGGATTAAAGCCGCCGGAACCGCACCCATATAAAACAAAAATATTAGCGACGGCTTTAAGCCGCCGCAACCGCATCCATATAAAACAAAAAAAAAATTATTTATTAAATCTTTTCTGTTTTTTGTTTACGGAATTATCTTTTCTGTTTATATTAAAAATATTTATACTTTATAATTACATGACAAATATTTAAATTTGACAAATAATAATAATATTCTAATTTGGGGCCATGGAATGAGCCTGCAAACATATTTAAAACATATCTTTTGCAATAATAAGACTAATTAAAATTAAAGTCTTCTATATAAATCCGGAGGATAATTAATAGTAATTATAAGGCCATTCATATAAACATATGACCATCTAATATTAATTTAGGTCTAAGGTTTGTATTGTTTATAAATTAAAAAATTACAGTCATCCAACATTAAATTAAAAAATCTTCAAAATGATAGTGGAAGTAGTTTGTTGATCCTTCAAAATGGTGAAACTTAAGCTACCTGCAAAAAGAAATAAAAAATGTTAACATCCACCATTTTGCTATAAAAGATTCAATTATTTTGATATTTTTTTAGATGGACAACAAAACTAAATGTCAAAAAAAATTAAAATCAAACTTACACAAGAGACAGCAAACATAAATTTAAAAACAAATTAACATCCACCATTTTACTAAAAAAGGAGCAGAATCATAACCTTTGTTTAAGAAATAAAGATTGTATATACTACTTCTTCTTCTCTTATCAGTTCCTAAACCATGAAATAAAATAGTGTTAGTAATTTTGTTAAAAAAAATTAAAAATGGCAAACAAATATAATAATAATAATAGAGCAGAATCAACAAAAAAAAAGGTTAGTTAGTTCAACAAAAAATAACAAATAACAAAAAAAAAAGACAAAAAAGGGGTTTGTCAAACCCTAACTTCTTTTCTCAAGTTACAGAACAGCAATAACATAAACAACATCAAAACCACCATCTCAGAACACAAGCTCACTAATCCAAATCAAGACTGTTTCACAGTCACACAACCACCACACACATCAAAGACACACACACAAACTCATATACGAAAAAGAAAAGAAAGAAGAAGTCAGAACACAGCGAACGGAGGCGAGAGAGAAGTTTCCACCGGCACCCATTTTTCAGATCTAGTCGCGTGGGTAAGCTTTCTGGGGATTCCGAGTTTGGATTCGAGACCATCATGAAAAAACAAGGGGTTTTGGTGTGAAAAGTTTTTGTTTTGGGTGGGTCTCGCCGGAGACGACGGTGGCACCACTGCCGGCCGCCATCTCCGGTGACGGAAAGTAAGAGAGAAGTGGGAGAACACTGAGAGAGAGAAAGGGTAGAAGAGAGATGGAGTTTTGTGGTTTAAAATCAGAAACCTGATAAAAAATAAATATATACTCCCTCTGTTTCTCGATACACCCCCTTTTTTCTCCGGGCGCCCCCCTTTCTGGTTTTGTTTATATATTATTCATGTTGTTATTCTTCAAACGCGTGCGCGCAGCTCATCTGGTTAAGGATTGAGTCCGTGTGTGGGAAAGTCTTAGGTTCGATGCCTGGTGGATAGATTTCCACCATTTTTTTTTTTGCTGTTTTTTTGTTTGGACTTGGGCCTTAAGCCCAGCTGCTGGTAAATGCACCCCTGACTTACTGTTTTTACCCTGTTTATTTATTTTTATCTTTTATTTATTTTTGGTTCTATTGTATTTAATTTCATTTAATTTTTATTTATTTGCTCATTACTTACATGTTATATGTTATGTTTATATATTATCAAAATACCAAAAAATATGCAATGTCATTTATCTTGTTTATTATTGCTTAAATATAAAAACATTCAAATAACCAAACTTCAAGATATTTTAGTCAAACTTCAAGACCCTTTCATTAAAACTAGGTTTCCGATGAGACTTTTATTACGATCTGTCTATACATTTGGAGTCTGATGAACAAAATTCTTTTTCTAATTTGTTTGTTGGTACAATTAGGTGATATTGAACGGTTGGATTGATAAAATTCGAAATATTCGGTCAAAATCGATAGTTTCAGTCAAACATCAAGACCCTTTCATTAAAACTAGGTTTCCGATGAGACTTTTATTTCGATCTGTCTATACATTTGGAGTCTGATGAACAAAATTATTTTTCTAATTTGTTTGTTGGTCCAATTAGGTGATATTGAACGGTTAGATTGATAAAATTCGAAATATTCGGTCAAAATCGATAGTTTCAGTCAAACATCAAGACCCTTTCATTAAAACTAGGTTTCCGATGAGACTTTTATTACGATCTGTCTATACATTTGGAGTCTGATGAACAAAAAAAAATTTCTAATTTGTTTGTTGGTCCAATTATGTGATATTGAACGGTTGGATTTATAAAATTTGAAATATTCGGTCAAAATCGATAGTTTCAGTCAAACTTCAAGACCCTTTCATTAAAACTAGGTTTCCAATGAGACTTTTATTACGATCTGTCTATACATTTGGAGTCCGATGAACAAAATTCTTTTCTAATTTGTTTGTTGGTCCAATTAGGTGATATTGAACGGTTGGATTGATAAAATTCGGTAGTTTAAGTCGTATTTTTGTAAGTTTTATATATAATATTTAGTTTTATATAAGTTTCATTCCTATCTATATTTTTATATAAGTTTCATTCTAAATAATATATGTTTTAAATAAAATATTTAGTTATATATATATTTTATATTTATATAATACAAAAAACTTATATAAAAATTAAATTTTAATAATAACAAAAGAATATACTAACTAATTTAATTCATATATTATTCTCTTATAAAAAAAAAACATATATTACTCTCTTAAGATTAATCTAAATACAAATATTAATTTCATATTATATAAAACTTATATTATTTAGATTCATCTTATACAAATATATTACTAAGTATTAGTAAATATTTGGTTCTTTGAAAATTTTTATATAAAATATTTGGCTTTATATAAATTTTTTATAATATACAAAAAACTTATATCATATATATGTTTTTTTTACTAAATATCAAGCTTTATTTTATACTGTAAGTTTTATATTATACAAACAACTTATTTATATAAAAAAACTTCATTCAAAAAAAAAATATGTAATTTTTTAATAAATATTAGATTCTTAAAAAAAAAAAACAGTACAGTTATTTTGCGGCGGTTTCTGTCCGCCGCAATATTAGCGGCGGTTTCTTTGGTTTTTCCGGCGGTTTTTAGGAAATTAGAATTTCTCGTCTAAGGTTTCCGGCGGTTTTTAACCGCCGCAAATAAATCTGTTCAAATTTTTTCCAAATTTAAATTTCCGGCGGTTTTTAAACCGCCGCAAATTCTTCAGTTCAAATTTTTATTTCCCACTTTTTTTCTGGCGGTTTAAAACCGCCGCAAATCCTTACAAAACCGCCGCAAATGTATTTTTTTATTATTTTATTGCTGAATACGTTTCCGGCGGGATTTTCCGCCGCAAATGGCCAAAAACCGCCGCAAATGGTTCCGTGGGCTTTTGGCCGCCGCAAATTTTGGCCGGTAAGAAGGGAAATTCTTGTAGTGCCTCTTTTACATGTCTTTTCTTGATCCAAAATCACCCATGTGTTTCTTTTTTCTTCCTCTTTTAATCTAAATAAATGATTTTCACATCAATTAAATATTCTTTTGAGTTTTTGTGATTTCGTCGTCTCAGTGCGGCACTCGTTTGTTTTCCCGTCTTGTGCGGGGATTTGTTTCTCCGTCTTGTGCGGTGTTTGTTTGGTTCAGAAAGACAGATCAACTTTGATTGCCTGTTGATTCAATAAGTGACAAGCTCCTAAACGATGAAGATTCGGAGGCATAGGTATTCCGGTTATCTTAAATTTATCACATTATTTGTAGGCAAAAGTAAGTCGTTTCATGCTAATAACATGGATGCTGTGAGGTTGTTCGCAGATTCGTCCTTTTATGTTTTTAACGGTGTTGAATTTGCAATTGTATCTAATGGAATCTATCTATTTGAATGAATGAACTTCTTTATATTTTTGTCAAAAAAATTACAAAAAAAAATAATTCATAATTAAATTTATTTGTTTAATATTTATTGTTCAAGAACACGGGAAATAATTTTTTGTAGTAGCAATTATTATTATTATTATTATTATTATTATTATTATTATTATTATTATTATTATTATTATTATTATTATTATAATTACTATTTAAAAGGTTGACTAAAGCATTGTTACTCCCTCCGTCCCTTTTTATAAGATCTCGTTTGACAAAATTTCACTATTCACTTATTATGTTTTGACCTTATTTTTTTAATAATACATAGATATAAATATTAGCATATAAAACCTTGTTTGATTTGTTTTGATGAGTACTTTCAAAATATCAAGTTTTTATAATTTTTACTACAAGATAATTAAAGATATTTGTGATCAAAATTATGCATTGGCGTACGTATATTTTTAACTATAACTATTACGATCAAAGACACCCAACACAATGAATCGCGAGTTCTAGTGCGGGACACATGTATATATCCATTGTGACTCTTAGAGTTTCAATTGGGGCCTTACTCAACCCAAAAAGTTTGCTCCGGAAGTGCGAGGTTAGCCCCACTTATAACCATTTTGTTCAACACACACATCACACTCGAGATTAGATTTCAAGAGTGTGTGAAGTTTGACATCTTCATCTGTGCGTAGGGCGCATAAATTAGATAGACTCTGATATTATTTTAGAATGTGTTTGAGCTAAACTCAAGCTCATAATCTAACTTCTAGGGTGGGGTGAAGATTGTTGCCACTTATAAGTTATTACCATTTATCAAGTCATATCATTATATCCAAAGTGGGATTCTTATTATCAACATTAACAATATTTACCAGTGCTAAGGTAATATCCTGTAAAATCATAGGTATGTGATATTTACTTAATTAGTGCTTTTGGTTTGAAGGGATCTGATAAAACTGAGATCATCATGCTACGTCTACTCAAAGATAAAGAAGTGCAATGGGATGGAAATGCACTGAAGAATATGGAAAACCTCAAAGTACTGGTAATAGAAAACGCTCGCTTTTTCAGGGGACCTAATAATCTACCCAACAGTTTAAGAGTTCTAAATTGGCGTGATTATCCCGAATCTCCGTTGCCAACTTATTATAATCCAAAGAAACTTGTCATTCTTGACTTGTCTGGGGGGTTTATTACGTTCGGCAATCAAATGATCCTGGTATTGATATTTTATTTGTTTTCTAAGTTTTAATAATAATAAGACCTAACTAATAAAAAATAATAAAATCGTTATTGTTTACATTTTTTTAGAAGTTTAAACATTTGACTGAAATTATGTTAAGCAAGTGACCAAGTACCTGACATGTCTGGTGCTCCAAATTTGAAGAAACTGCATCTTTATTCCTGCAAGAGTTTAGTTGAGATTCATGATTCTGTTGGGTTCCTTGAAAAACTTGAAGATTTCAATCATAATGGTTGCACCAGTCTGATGGTTCTTCCTCGTGGCATCAACTTACCTTCTTTTATAACCATGTCACTTAGGAATTGTAGAAATCTCGAGAATTTTCCTGAAATTTTAGGGAAGATGGAAAATATAACATTCCTTGTTTTGAGTGATACTGGAATATGTAAATTACCTTTCTCCATTGGACGTCTTGTGGGACTTGCAAACCTGACTCTAGATAGATGCAACAAGCTACTTGAAGTACCGAGTACTATTTTTATGTTGCCAAAACTTAAGACCTTGGAGGCATACTCTTGCAAGAGACTTGCACGAATTAAGATCAAGGGTGTAGGTCAAGTACCGGAAAATATACTTTCTAATGTGAGAAATGGTAACTCTCTTTTGATTCAAAGAGATGTTGACTTGAGCTTTTGTCATCTGTCATGTAATTTTGTTGCTACACTTCTGCCTAGCTTGCACTATGTCACAAAGTTATCCCTTGATTACTGCAACATCACTATACTTCCTTCATGCATCAATGCATGTCATTTTGAATAAACTTACTATAGATAATTGTATGGAGCTTCGAGAAATCAGAGGTCTGCCACCAAACATAAAACATTTAAGTGCAAAAAATTGTACATCATTGACTTCCCAATCCAAGGAAATGTTGATGGACAAGGTACCATATCTGTCATTTCTCATGGTTATTAAGTAAAAAAATAAGTTTTCCTTTAAAAAAAAGAGTGAGGCGCCCAAATTTATCCTAGAGAAAAAACACACACTTATTCATCTTTAGAGATATGAAAAATACCAATTAAATTCTCTAAAATATGAATTGCCAGACAACTGACAAGTCATATTATGGATAATCAAATTATTACATTTCATTTCTACCACATAGATATTTGTGTGTTTTTCTTGATGGCCAATTTGATTATTTACTATAAAAATAAAAGAAACTTATTTTATAGTGTCAATATGTTTAATTCAATCTTTTTGATTATATTTAATTGGCAGATGTTGCTTCCATCCACAAACAAGTGAACCATCCTTGTCCTTCCGTTTCAATAACAAACTGCTAGAGATGGCTATATGTGTTGAAGTATTGGGTCGTACTTTTTCGCCCGTATATTTTGAGTATGACTTTGACCTGATCATTGATGGCAATCGACGAATCCGAGAAATCCTCTATGTTAAATGGTGTGAATATAGTTTAATTGATACAAATCATATAGTTTTACTAGATGTGCTGCAGATCAACCGTAACCATGATAGGATTAAAAAACTACACTTTGAGAATGGATGGACTCATGCTGAATTTCAGTTAGTGAAACTTCATGGAGAATATATGAATTCGGTGATACCTGAGTATCTACCTCGTAAGGATCTATCTCATGAGTATCCGGGACCTTAGACCAGAGGGTGCAAACATTCTCATAAAAATTTGCTAACTATAATCCTTTGAAATATTTTGTCTACACATTTGATCATTGTTGTAAGATCAATATAGTTTCAACTTTAAATTTACAGCCATGTTTAAAGCATTATAAAAATTAATATCATCAATATATGACTTGGTCGTTTAAGGACTAAGAAATTACTTAACTCATTCAGATATTTATCACTTCAAATTTGAAAGACTACTATCATCATTCATCAATAATAGATAGAAAATATATATAATTTGTGAAGACTTTATAAATAGTTTTTTAGAAGGCCACCTAAATGGTTTTTTTTTTTGTTTTTGTTTTAGATGAAGTGGTAATCTACTGAAATTAAACAACTCACACAACTGTGAGATCCTGGGTTTGAACCTGAGTCACGACGTCCGACCTAACAATTTCGGCATTTGCCATTTGAGCTATAGGACTTCTAGACAAATGGTTTTAATAACTACTCTAGCTATTTTCAGAAAGAGAAAAAATTGTGAATTACCTCAACAATTTAGTTCATTCCAATCCATTTCCCAAATTTAAAATAACATCCATGCATTACTATATAATTTTAGCAAGTAGCAACACAGTCAAAAATTACTTGTAATATTAGTATCTGTTTTTTGTGTTCAAACTCATATTAAATTGAACTAATTATGATAATAAAGTAGGTATGTGTTTAAATTGAAGTGATTATGATAATTGAACAACAAGCTAAACAACATTATTATGCTAATTGAAGTAATCTATTATTCTAAATGAAGCTAAATTGTGTAAATTGGGTCAGATTATTGAAACAATATAGTGAGCGATGAGATGTAAAAGGGGGCAAAAGCAACGAACCTGCGGCGGTGGCATTGAGAATGAAGACAATATAATTATTAAAATGTGTAAACCTATTTTTTATTGGTTATTGTTTATTAAGAAAATGACAGAGAAGAAAATTAAATGTAATTTGCATTTAAGTTTATGAAAATAAAGAAAAACACATTCTTGAAAATGATTTTTCACTTATATTTTGGGATAAAAAAAAATGATTTTTTTTCTTTATATTTTGAGACGAAAGGAGTATCAAGGTTCCATTGTTTGAATTTTGAAAATAACAGTGGAATGGAATAGGTGAAATGAATTTTATTACGTACCTTCCATTTCTTATAATTTTGTTTCGGTAAAGAATAGAATGAAAAAAATGTTCAAACAATAGAGTGGTATATTTATTTCATTCTACTCCGCTCTATTCAGCTCCACTTCATTTCATTATATTCCATCGATCTTGATTGAATGGTTATAATTTTAAGTTTTTTTTTTTAAATATAAAATTGAGTTTTAATCTGACGGTCCGATCTTACAGTGAACGACCCAAATATACTGAATGTAAATTAGTCACTAATCAATGACTGCACTCAATTTTGATCCAAATCAAGGTTTGAAATTTACTATTCTCACTATCTGTGAGCATTCATCATTGTTGTACACAAGCTATTTCATAAAATGCTGAATTGTTGCATTTATAAGTGAGTGCACTCAATCTTGAAAAAGGTGGTTTATTGAAGACCAATTTTGATTAATTCTAGTGTAGTAACGCAGAGGCGGATTTGTGCAAGCTTATGCGAAGCGATTTGCATGTTTCCACAAATTGCAAAAATAGAAGCCATGGGGATGTTGGAACTATTACGCTAGTTGAAGAATGCCATAAAACTTATGCTAAAGATTGTTCCTCATATTAGAATGCCTGAAATTTAGTTTTTTAACAGTAGCTAAACTGCTTACTAAACAGGTGCTCTAACCAACTGAACTATTAAGCGAGAATTATACCACTAGACCAAATGCTAGGTAGTGTTAACTTATAAGGGAGGTAAGTGTTTTTGAAAAATAGTCCCGTATGAGTGATATTTGAATAGACCTTAGAGGATGTAAGTGTAATTTTCCCTAAAAAATAATAGACATGATAGATTTATATTGTGTTTGATTTTATAACTACTCTTGAGACGTACAAATTAAAGGTAAGGGACAAGAAAAAGTTGAAACTTTTCTCTCTTCCTAAACTACAACATATATAACTTTTTATCCTATGTACAAGTTCTTTAAAATACCAAAATAACATTTTGTCAACCAAACATAATACAAAACAACAAATTGTTCAATATATTAAAAGAATGGACATGATTTATTTGGCATGATTTATTATTAGAATGGACTTGATTGATTATAAGAATGGACATGATTTATTTGGCATACTTTGAAACACGTTTTCTGCAATAAGGAAATATATTCTTCCTTCACAACATGTCTATATATGCATAGATATAATCACTGCTAACAGTTCAAGCTAAATGCCAACCATATACCTGCATTTTTTCACGAAATTTATTATAAATTTTAATCAAAAAGACTGTAAAACGTTGATGGGAATTTTTTTATAAGTTTCAAATAAAATAGTTGCAGAAATACAATAAATATACAAAACATCACTTTCTTATGTTAAAAAATGTTATCTAATATTCAAAAATCTGTAAAACGTCACTTATTATGTGAAAGGTTATGTCTCATATTCGACACATTTTATGAAAAACTAGTTATATGGTTAGAACGTAGAAGTTAAACAAAAAATTTATTCTACAAACATGCAATTTGTTACCTATCTAATCATGAATATATATGTATTGTTACTTCTTGATTAATTGGATTTGCTACATCTTGTTCCCTCTCAAGAATCATTATTGCACCAGTCTAAGTGTTCTTCCTCATGGCATCAACTTACCCTCTCTTAAAACCATGTCCCTTAGGACTTGTACAAGTCACAAGAATTTTCCAAAAATTTTAGGTAAGATGGAAAACTTGACATACCTTGGTTTCAGTGATACTGGCATAAGTCAATTACCCTTCTCCATGAAACTTCTTGAGGGGCCTGCAATGCAAACCTTTCTATAGATAGATGCAAAGAGCTACTTGAACTACTGAATAGTATTTTTATGTTGCAAAAACTAGAGACCTCTGACGCTTACAACTGTAAGGGGCTTGTACGAATTAAGAAGGAAAAAGATCAAGTGTGGGAAACAATGTCTTCAGATGTGACAAGCGTTGTTGACTTCAGCTTTTGCCGTCTGTCTGATGATTTTCTTGCAACACTTTTTCCTTGCTTGTACTGCTTCACAAAATTATCCATTGATTAAAGCAGTATCACAATCCTTCCGACATGCATCAATGTGTGTCACTCTTTGAAGGAACTTTGAATAATTGTACAGAGCTTCAAGAAATCAGAGGCCTGCCATGTCACCCTGATTCTAATTATGGCGGCCTCATATGCTAATGTCACCCTGGTTCATATGCTAATTTTCAATATTATTAGTATAGTCCAAATCTCTTTTACGACCTTTTAATCACTTAACCGTTTTATTTTATCTAAATAAAAGCACAATTATTTGTGTAACGTTTTAATTAGTCTTTCATAAGCCTTCAATAAAATGGATTAATATTTTAATGGTGTATTAAGTGGACAACGTATTCACATGGTGAATATATACATATATACTCCGTGGGCGGTATAAAGTAAGATAGAGATACAGCACACAATGTATATTGATACCAAACACAAGAAAACAAAGGGAAAAACACATATTCTTTATACAAAAACTTGGGTTACATCTTCCTGATTCTAAAATTATTCTTGTTAGTTCTGATCTTCGGTTTTATCGAGAATGGTCTGTTAAATCTTGGGGAATTAGTGTAATACGCGGAAAATCCTTGAGGACAGTGCGATCAACACGTCTCAGATCATCTATCGTCAATGGTTTAGTGGTTGTTTGCTTCATCCTTGTCGACATCAAATTACAACACTGTTATGAAGAAATATAAGTTTCTATAACCGGAATTTTATTTTATTCTTCTTAGTATTTGTTTGATACTTAAATATATATTTTGCTAATTATTAATTTTATGATTATAGGTACAATTTCACAACAATCTCAAGGAGTTTATTTTAATTTGAAAATTGTATCTGTAACAAAATTGAGACCAAAAGACACCAGATTGTCTTGAACAACTTTGGACAAAATGTTAACGAATAAACAATGGATTGAATTTATGCACTACAAGAATTATGCAAATTACCTACAAAAGAAGTCCTAGGAAACAGATCAAATTTCGTAGGAAATGTTGATTTCCGAGGAATTTTCCTAGGAAATTTTTTTTAGGTAAAATTGATTCTACTGCTAGGAGTTTACCTACGAAACATGGTGTTTCAGAGGAAACTGATGTCAGAGGACATTTCCTAAGAAAGTTTCGTAGGAAACAGTTCTGCTAATACTGCAGCAGCACGTGCGGGCCAGAGTGATGGGACAAGTTGTTTCCTAGGAATATTTCGTAGGAAACAATCAATATTTTAAAAAAATTATATATATGCTATAACATTAATTAAAAATAATTTGAATTGAAATATTTTAATTTTAAATAATTTATTATAAAAATATTATTAAATTTAAAAGGCCGCCAAATTGGAACTTTTAAAAAATATATGTGGGAAAATTTAAATTTTGAAAACCAGCGCCAGAAAAATTTAAAATTTTAGCCGGCTGTTTCCTAGGAAACTTTCCTCGGAAATTATTTTAAAAAAATAAAAAAAAAATTTAATTTGGAGCCAAAATTTTCAAATTTGCGCCTAAAATTTCAAATTTTTTAATTTGCGGAAAAAAATTCAAATTTTTAAATTTCAAGCCAAAAAAATTCCAAAATTTTCAATTTTGCACCAAAAAATTCAAATTTTAAAATTTGTGCCAAAAAATTCAAAATTTTTAAATTTGCGCACAAATTTTTAAATTTCAAGTAAAAAATTCCAAAATTTTCAAATTTGCGCCAAAAAATTCAAATTTCACCAAAAAATTCAAATTTCCAACTAAAATTCCAAATTATTAAATTTGCGCCAAATTTTTTAAATTTCAAGTCAAAATATTCCAAAATTTTTTAATTTGCGCCAAAAACAATTTCAAATGTCACCAAAAAATTAAAATTTCCGAAAAAAATGTGAAATTCGTAATTAGCGCGTAAATAATTCTAATTTCCCCTAAATAATTCATCTTCTTGCAAAAAATATTAAACTTGTAATTAGTGCAAAAACTTGAAATTATCACCAAATAAATTCAAATTGAAAGAATGGATTAAGGAAATTTGAGAGAAAGAATAAAAAAATAAGTTGTAAAAATGATAAAAAAAAATTGAGGTGGTAGAATTAATGTGTTAAAAGAAAGTAAATGGTGAATGAGATGTTTGAATGAAAGTTAAAAGAATTAAAAAAAAAGCATGTGTTGAACAAGATTGATAATAAATGTTGAAATAGAAAATAAAATTGAATGTGTTGAAAAAGATTATAAAGAATGAATTGAGAAGATATATGGTGTGGTTGATGAAGATTGAATGAGGAAGATAATAAAGATAATGGTGGTTGGAGAAGAAGAGTGAATAAGGAAGATAAATATTGAATGGTGGTTGAATGAGGAAGATAAAGATAATGGTGGTTGGAGAAGAAGATTGAATAAAGAAGCTAAAGAATGAATGGTGGTTGGAGTAGAAGATTGAATGATGGTTGATGAAGAAGATTGAATGGTGGTTATAAGATACTAAAAGATGAAGAGAGAATATAATTTAGATGAAATTCTAATGTGGTTGTAAGATAGTAATAAAAGATGAAAATGGGGGAAAATGATGTAAATGAAAAAAGATTGAAATGGTGAAGATGAAGAATGAAGTTGAGGGAATGTAAAATATGATAGTAGATAGTGTTATATATAAATAAAAATTTTAACTTTTCAAAAAACATTTGGTTGGTTTCCTACAAAATATTTTCCCACTCAACATTATTGAAATTTCGTTTTCCCACCCAAACTTTTACTTTGTGTTTTAAAAATTCAAGATCAATTTATATTTTAAGAAAATTCAAAATTTTTTTTAAAAAAAAAAATGAAATTGAATAAAACAAAACTGAAATAATATTTTATTTGTTTAATAAAGCACATAAATATTGTGTTTGTGGTTGGTTTGTTTGTTCTTTTAGTGTTGGTGTTAACCCTTGTGCCCTTTTTGTATGGTACTTCACTCACCACTAGGCCCTTCTTGTGCCTTGGTGTGTGATATTTAATAAAATCTTTCATTTATCATTCAAAAAAAATAAAAATAAAGCACATAAATATGTACAATGAGTACAAAAGGCCAAAGAACTTAAAACCTCAACCAAGAATGGTTGTCCAATACAATTCTAATATAAGATTAAATTACAAGAGGAAAGATTCTCAAATGAACATTACACATAGGCCTAAACATGAATAAGTAGCATGTGCATGCCATAATCCAAAAAAAAGCATGTCAAAATCCAAAAAAAAGCATCCCATAATCTAAGGCCAAGCTGATACAAACAAAAACCATGCTCAGAAGGTGTAATCTAGACAAGCAGGCCCACACCAACAACCTAAATAAACTAGTGTTCATATCTTCACACAACAAAATAGTGTTCATGTCTGAAAAAATAAAGCTGAAAATTCCAACAATTAATTTCTATCAACCAATTCTAAACATGCTAACTGATGAAGAAATTAATTGTTGGAATTGGAGAAGTTCATAACAGAAATAAATCAATCGGGATCGTCGGCATTCTCACCATCATACTGAGGTGAGTCAACTGCAGCATCTGATGGTGAAGATGGTGAAGAAGTATTCATGGGTGGCGGTGGTGATGGCATTGAGAAGTTCATTGCCAACATGTGTTGTGTTAACTGTTCTTGCCACTGTCTTTGTTGTTCAGCATGCTGCTCAATCCGCTCTAACCTTTTCCTCATTTGCTTCTCCACTTGGTCCTTGATTTTTAAGTCATGGGTCAGTTTTTCGATTAGCTCTTGTGCCTCAGCGGTCAACCCTGCAGGACGGGAACTTTCTGCACGATCAGAATTAGGAACATAGATAAGGGATCCATGTTTGAAGTTGGGGGCCAATCGTCCATAACCATATCGCCTATGGTCGGTACCACCGGGTCCACTCGCCTCATCCCAAATCTTCGTTATGATCGCCTCAGGTATTTCTGCTCGGGAGGAATACTCGGGATGTTGCCGCAAAAAGTCTACGACAATGCCATCAAATTTTTTCTATATACATAAATAATAAAAAATAAAGTCAAATAAAAATTAGTGTATGCTTCTACAACCATTACACACAACTTGACTCTGCATAGCTGAAAATTTAAACAGCAACATCATCAACAATCATAAAATCTTAACCAACCAAGTTTCACACAAAAAACAACATAGTCAACATAAAATCTGCAGCAAAATCCCAACTACTTTATTAGAATCTCTGTTAAAAAAATCATGTAAATCTGATCCAAGTGAATCAAAATATGGTTGACTACGAGTCATTGATAAGATTCTCATTGCTGACCCTGAATCTAATTAAAAGACAGAAACAAGAGTACACATTATTTGTTGTAATCTGCGTGATCCAGAAGATAATTACTAGTTACTGTACTTTACTAGAAGATAATTAAAACACAATGTCTCGTAATCATAACTCAGCTAATATATACATTGCATGTATTACAGAGACCAATATTCGAACTCTAATACTTCTTATATGTGAAATCCTATCAGCTATGTTACTTAACAAAAAATTAAAATTAAAGCACTACTATGTAAGCAAAGAGAATATTACATGTTTACCTGAGTCTCTGCAGATCGTGCATCCACAAATTCTCCCGTAGACCTAAGATGGGTTTCTTTGTGGGCCTCGTCTACTTGAACGCATCTATCAAGTTTTTTAACCTAATTTTACACCAAAAAATAATTAATTAATCAATTGTAAATTACAACTAACTATATTAAATAAATAAATTAAATATATTTTTACCAAATGTCTAACATGGGTATCGAGGCTGACACATCCTTGCATGTGCAGATTGCCTCCTTTTTTAGACCGTATATTTTTCTTATTGGCCTCGGAGCGCTTGTTTAAAGTGTCGTCTGTTTTCCAATACTCCAGCAGTTCAGGCCAAATTAATAGCTCTCCGATCCACAGAGGTCGTTCACCGCGCTTCCTTGCATCATACAACATACCGGATAATCGAATCTTAGCTAAAAAATGAAAATTTCGTTCCACTTCCTCATCGTGGCGAGGATCCCACGTGCAGCACCTCGAAAATTCCTCAAAAATTTTCTCCTTGAGTCCATCTTCCTCCATCATTTTCTTGTAAGTAGGATAGGCTTTTTTGTAGACGGATTTTATAGCAAATCTTATACCCTTGGCTGCCTCCTTCGATGGCTCCAATCTACACAATTAAATTATCAATTAAACTATGTATTTTAAATGAAATTAAAATAAATTCAAAGTAGCAAAAAATATTATTTAATACTTACCCATCACCGGCAGGCCATATTACAGAACGGTTGTCAAACTCTTCAACATCTTCAGTAATTTTACGCCGTTTTCGTGGCTGGACCTGAACCTGCACTTGTTCCCCTTCTTGCTCATGGCATTGTTGTTGTTCTTGATGTTGTTGATGTTGTTGCGCATGTGTATCAAAGGTTTCCATCATCTCCAACAAAGGGGTGTTTGAATCAAAAAGCGAAACATCTGAAAAAGGAAGTGCGGTGTATGCAGGCTGATATGCAGGCGGGGTAGGCTGAGGTGGGGTGGGCTGATATGCAGGCGGGGTAGGTTGAATTGCAGGCGGGGTAGGCTGATATGCAGGCGGGGTAGGCTGATATGTAGGCGGAGTAGGTTGAGGCGGGGTAGGCTGATATGTAGACGGAGTAGGTTGAGGCGGGGTAGGTTGATTTGCAGGCGGGGTAGGCTGAGGTGGGGTAGGCTGATATGCAGGCGGGGTAGGCTGATTTGCAGGCGGGGTAGTTTGAGGCGGGGTAGGCCGATATGCAGGCGGGGTAGGTTGAGGTGGGGTGGGCTGATATGCAGGCGGGGTAGGTTGATATGCAGGCGGGGTATGCTGATTTGCAGGCGGGGTAGGCCGATATGCAGGCGGGGTAGCAAAAATGAGATGTTTTCCGATGCAAGTAAGATGCACATATTGATCCCTCAACCCTTGCTTTATTTTTCACTGTTCGCTTGTAATCACCCATGAGCCTTTCAAAAGGATACATCCACCTATATTGAACAGGTCCACCAAGCATAGCTTCATACGCGAGATGCACTGATACATGTTCCATAGAATCAAAGAAACCAGGGGGAAAAACTTGTTCCAATTTGCAGAGAATTATAGGAATATTTTGATCCATTTTAACAAGTTGATCCATCCTCAAGGTTGAAGCACACAAATCTTTGAAAAATTGACTAACTTCGGTCAATGGATTTAAGACATGGTTTGGCAATGAGCAAAACGCAATTGGAAGCAAGCGTTCCATTAAAACATGTGAATCATGACTTTTCATCCCCCGCAATCTTCCTGTGTTGACGTCGGCACACCTTGCCAAGTTTGAAGAATATCCGTCTGGCATTCTCAACTCTTTTAATCACCGACAAACAGACTTCACTTCATCAGAAGTTAGACTGTAAACAACCTTGGGTTTTAGATATTTGCCATTTGGAAGTAGTTTTAGCTCCATTTCTGGTCTCTTGCAATACAATGGCAAATCCGATCTAGCCTTCTCATTATCTTTTGTTTTACCAGAGACATTCATCACTGTGTGTAGTATATTGTCACAAAAATTCTTTTCAATATGCATGACATCAAGATTATGTCTCAGTAAATTGTCTTTCCAGTAAGGGAGGTCCCAAAAAATACTTCTTTTGGTCCAATTGTGTGTGTCCCCATATCCATCATATCTGATTCTTTTTCCAACATCTGGAAATCTCCATAGTCCACTGACTCTATTGAATACTTCATATGATGTTATCTTAGGAGGCGGACCATCTGTTTCTGTTGTTTCTAACTTAAACAAATTCTTTTTCTTACGAAATTGATGATTTGCTGGTAAAAACCTACGATGACAATCAAACCACGAAGCCTTTCCACCATATTTCAAGTTAAATGCCTTTGTGTGTTCCATGCAATGAGGACAAGCAAATCTACCATGAGTCGACCAACCAGACAACATGCCATATGCAGGAAAATCGTTAATATTCCACATCAAAGTTGCCCTCATTGTGAAATTTCCTTCCTCGAAACATCATACGTCAATTCACCAATCCACAACCTCTTTAAATCATCAATTAATGGTTGTAAATACACATCAATTCCATCAGTTGGGTTCGATGGTCCTGGTATAATACAACTCAAGAACATGTACGGTTTTGTCATGCACATCTCAGGAGGAAGATTATACGGGGTAACAATAACCGGCCAACAAGAATAAGGCGTTGCAGATGCTTGGATATAAGGAGTAAATCCATCAGAGCACAATCCAAGTCTCACATTACGTGGATCTTCTGCAAAATCAGGATGCATTGCATCGAAATGCTTCCATGCCAACCCGTCACAAGGATGTCGCATCACGTCTGAATTTGTTTTATTGTTATAATGCCACATCATGTTGCTGGCGGTTTGCATCGATGCAAATAATCTTTGCAGCCTTGGTATTATTGGTAGATAAAACATCGACTTGACTGAGACCTGTTTTTGCATACGATGAACTTCATTGTCGCGGACTTGATACCTCGGCGAATTGCAAAATTTACACTCCTCCAACGCTCCATCATTTGTTCCGAACTCGTTGTCGTAAAACAACATACACCCTTTAACACAACAATCAATCTTTTTAACTTTCAATCCCAACTTCGACACCAACTTCTTCGCATCGTAATAACTTGTCGGCAAATTGTCTTTTACAGGAGTCGCATCCAACATCATTTTTGAGAAGAACTCCAAGCAATCTTCCGGTACGTTCCAATTTGACCTGGCAGCTAAAAGCCTCACACACATGGATAACTTCGAGTCAGATGACCCTTCAAACAACGGCTCGTTTACTTCCTTCATCATTGAATAAAACTCTAGCGCTTTTTCGTTCGGGATTATTTCTTCTTCGCCGCCCCCTTCGTAAGCCAGGTTCACCCCGAGAGCGTCACCTAACATATCGTCCATCCGACCGAAGTTTTGACACTCCGTAGGCCCTCCACTACTCGAAGCATGCATATTAACATCAAATTGAGTATTAATATTTGACGGCTCTTCTTCACCATGATGTCTCCACACATAATAATCATTCATAAATCCAACCCTCTCTAAATGCTTTCTAACTTCATTTGGACTTTGAATATCTCCACACATACATTTAAGACACGGACATCTTATCCCTCCTTCGCTTTTAACAATATCTTGCGACATCGCATAAGTAACAAATTCTTCAACTCTGTCCAAAAAACGTGCTTTAACTAACCGTTTACCCGGATTTTTTCTATCATACATCCAACTTCGAAGAGAAATAAATTGATCCATCTCCTACATCGTTGACATTAAATCAAATTAGTGTGCATAAATTATAAGATACTTATATTTTTCACTAAATATTTTCTCACATTTTAAGTTATATATATTGGTATGTTCACTTTTACCACAAGTGACTAGCATAGCTTAGTGGTTCCAAGCGCTAATATATCCATTGATAAGGTTTGGGGGTTCGAATCCCCCTTCTAACATTTATTTTGCATTTGTGCTAGCTACATTAATTATAAATAATATCCTAATATATGGTACCTGGGTTAATTATAAGGTTGAGAATTAGACCAGCCATATATATATTATCCCACAATTCACATATAATTTTTTTTTTCTCTTTTTGGTATGGATCAAATAATATAATATTTTAATAGTCAAAGTTTACTCTAAAATTGAAATTTTATATTTTATATACGTAAAATTTTAAAATAATCTAAAATAGTTTAATGTGATTAAAATCTTTTAAAATTAACAATATTTATTTTTCGTTGGTCTCAATAACATATTAAATTTGTGTAAAATTTAACATAATCTTGAAGATAAAAAACTAACCTTCAACAATATTAGTGTACTGATAAAACCTCCGAAAAAACAACAGCAACAACAACACAAATACTAACTAAGAGAACCAAAGATTAACTGCAACAAATAATACATATTATATTAATAAAGTAACTAACTGTAATATCCCACATTCTAAACTGCTTAATTAATTTTGATTAGAGAAAGTCTAATGAAATTAATATTAAGTGAGACGATTAATTTAATTAAGTCTTGGTAACTAAGATTATGTGTGTATGTTAGTAAATTTAATTAAAACTAATCTACACAAATACTATCTCTTGTGATTAAATTAAGTCAAGAAAATTCCAACTCCCTCCCACTCTCCTCTCCCACTCGTGATCTCTCTCCCTCATATGAGTCATAATTCCACCCAAGATTTGCTAAGCACCACACACCAACACCTCACCTCATGCAATTAGTCATACTTCCACTCACTTGATGCCAATTAGCCATGCAAACCTCTCATTCCTCTCATTGATCTAAGTTGCCAAGACATAAATTCTGCCCCCTTCCTCTTACTCTCTTCCCACGCAAACAACAACAACACACATAGTTCCAAATTCTTCAATTTCTCAATTTACCCAAATTTGGCCATATGCATCACAAGCTAGAAACAAACACCACACCAGTACTCAGAGATTCCTCACATGAAATCAGTTCCCAACTGCATCAACTCACCTTCTCTAAAGCCTCACATGATGCATAATGCCACCAACTCCATTTATCACCACATTTACCAACTAATGAGCTTAGCATGCAACCCACAAATCAAACAATTCGTGTACTGTTACAAACTACCCCATAACTGCTATAAATAGCCCTTCATTTCATCTGAATTCATCATCAAACCAACTCAAATTCGTAGAGCAAAAATCAAGGGTTTCAAGAGTTCATTTTCCAATTCTTGGTCTGGAGTTCGTGGGGCTTGTAGAGGGTTGCAGTAGCTGTTTATAGGAGCTCTTTAGCAAGGTTAAAGCATCAGTACTGGTGGGTTCTTAGGATAGTTTAGCTTAAACGCCCAATTTATGAATTTTGCATGTTAACTTAGGATTTAAGAAATTGTTGTGTGAGAGGAATTAATCCCAAATTCCTCTCCATTCTGTTCGATATTATATACATTGTGCTATTGCAAGACTTAGAATGAGGATTGTAGGTGTTTAAACTGTTAAAAATGGATTTTTCGTGAAACAGAGCAGGTTCTGAGTAAACTCGCTCTGGCGAGCTCAGGGCGAGCATTCATGGCGAGTTGGGTCGTTCATACTGATGAACCTCGCTCTGGCGAGCTCTTGCTCGCCGAGAAAGTGGAATTGGTACATGACCTGTAATCTCGCCATGGCGAGCTTCCCTTCGCCGTAGCGAGTAAACCCAGAACATGACCTGTAATACCTCGTTGTGGCGAGTGATATCTCGCTGTAGCGAGCATTCATGGCGAGTTGGGTCGTTCATACTGATGAACCTCGCTCTGGCGAGCTCTTGCTCGCCGAGAAAGTGGAATTGGTACATGACCTGTAATCTCGCCATGGCGAGCTTCCCTTCGCCGTAGCGAGTAAACCCAGAACATGACCTGTAATACCTCGTTGTGGCGAGTGATATCTCGCTGTAGCGAGTTTGACAGAAACAGAATAACATTTTCAAATTGAATTACAAACTTCACACTCGTTTTATATCCTCAAGCTAAGTTAGTTTATATGCAGTATCACAGGTTTATAATACCATACAGTATGTTAATCACAGATCACCTTAGAGGTAAATTTAGAATTGTATGCTCCCCTGGGAATTATGGTAAATTATGGTAGTACCAATATAATTAGAATCAGTCAATTTAGTTGCGACTTATGTTGCTAATATGGACTCCCAATGGGACAATCCATCAGGTTATGTGTTATGTGAGCGTTATGCCGTGACCGAATCGGTTGACGGATATGGCAGGCCTCTGAGACATGCTCACCTCAGAGTGTCCTTGTGTTTAAAACGAACAAGATTATTTGTGTGATACACCTTTATTATTATTGCTTATGGATTATGTTATATATCATGTTATGACTGATTTAGGATTCCCCCGGTGTAGTCACCTCTAGGAGGGTAGTAGGACTCACTGAGGCTTAGTTGTCTCACCCCAATCCAAACAATTATTTTCAGATAAGCAGGTCGGTTGAGGTATGCTGTTCGGTATGCTCGTGGCGTTGCTTGGAGGATGCATTTTCTTTCATGCTTTTCCACTTCCTGTTGTTATTTCAATTCAATAATCTTGCTGTATTTGTTATTCTCAGTTGTTTCCGCTGTTTTCTTGTGAACTCTTGTTGTAGCACCTGCGTGTGCATGAATTCTCTATGTAATAATAATGACTCATGTTATCAATAATAATAATTCCACGTTTTATTCTAGACATTTACGTGGGGTGTTATACTAACAATATATATACACATACATATAACTTAAAATAAATTATTCAAACTTACCTCTAATAATAAAACTGATATGATTGCTTCCAAAATAAAAACTGATATGAAATAGAAGGATAGAAAATAAATTTGCAGTATAAAATATTTTTGTGATATGGTGTAATTTGTAGAGGAAAATTTTTCAGTGGTGTATGAGATAATATGAAATTGTAGAAAATCTTTTTGCTATGGATTTGATAACATCGATTCTGTGTGTTTGAAGACAATTTCTTACTATAAATTCTTCTCACCCATATCATTAATAGTGCCAACTGTAAATTTAATGCTTCAACAGTCAAAAAATATTTTTGAGGAAATTAATGCGTCTACCTACGAAATATTCCTAGGAAAGCACTTTGACTGGGTCAAATATGTTTTCCTATGAAAGTTTCCTAGCAAACGGATTCTGGAAAAACGTGCTGCCCTGACAGCCGGTTTCCTACGAAATTTTCCTAGGAAAACGCTTAAATTTTGTGAGGAATCAATTTTCGTAGGAAACCTTTGTAGGAAATTCCCAAAATTCTTGTAGTGATGGTCTTATTCAAAAAGAGCAATGTATGGTTGTTTTCATTGTAAGTTTAAATTCTTTCTTCCCTTGAAATCATCCACAAGGGACAAGGTACACATTTTAATCTCTAAACCTCACAAGTTTTGTGTGTTGAAACTATGAGTGTGAGTTGAATTTTTTTTGTTTTGAATTAGTGATTATTGATTCATTTGTTTTAAATAGTGATTCATTTACTAATATTGATTGAGCTAATTTTATGTTTTGAGTCCTTTTTTATTTTTGCTACTCATTGACCGGTGATAAAATTATTGGACTTGACCTCAATTGTAAATTCATTTTATAATATACGGAGCAACTTTGGTTAGTAACGGATATATGCATTTTTCTACGTAGATTTTTAAATTTGATGTTGTAACACCCGGCGCAAAAAATATACAGATATGCAATAATGAAATGCAATGCATAAATGTAAACAATGATGTAACAACCCAATTTTAATTAATAGAAAGATATTAATTAAATGAGTATTTTGAAACTTAATTGGAAAGTAAGTAACCTAATTGTATTAGAACACTAGTGTTACCAAGGCTTAAAGTGGAATCAAGAGACTTTCCACTCACTAACCTTCTCCCAAGACTCCCACCTCATTACTACACAAACCCCCCTTGTATACCAAAACTCTATTTAAAGAGACAAAGCAAAGAGCCAAATCAGTAAAAACTCCCTCCTCCCATTTTCTCCCTCACGCCACCCAAAACAACATCTACACAAACCATCACACTTTCTCTTGTTCTTCAATTGTTGATCCAAGAGACTAGACCATGTATACAAGTTCCTTCTCCTTCCAATTCAAGATTTGGGAAGATATATGAAGCATGTCAACAACCTCTTTTGATTTAAGTCTTGAAGTGGAGAATTTATACCTTAACCACTGTATGTTTTGGCTACCCAGCAGATTGATAAGCTACTGTTCTAACTCTTGGGGTAAGAATCAATTTAATCAATTCCCTTCCTTTTTCCCCTTTTCTAGATTTAACCCTTAAAATTCAAATCCTCAATCCTTACTGTTTTGATGTTGCATGCAAGTGTTTTGCCTTGTGGGTAACTAGACTAATATGTACGAATCAAACGAGGAAGGTTGAGTCGAAACAACAAGCAACCGAGCTGATTCTGTCAACCATCGTGGAGCTCGCTTAGCGAGTTAGGATGCTCGCCGCAGCGAGCTTATCAGAAGGTCACAAGTTGCTGTTTGTGTTCTCCTACCCCTGTTGCCCGGTTTCAAAATCCTTGGTAAACTGTTTCTAACCTATTCACTACCTTCTCAGTGGCTGTAATAGAAGTGTCGTTTCCTGGACTTTAGTAAGATCATTAACACTTATTAATCCTTTTCCTTCCCTTTTATTCGAGAAACTCAAGTTGGGGAATTCAAGTGAGTCCTGATGATTAGAGTTTTGGATGTGGCAGAGATTATATTCAAGTTAAAGCTGCTGAGTTAAACTCAATACAAGTGGATTCTTTAGGCTAGTATAGCTAGTTTCCCCAAATTACTGATTATGCATATTAACAATTAGGGATGTAGGAAATGTTGTGTGAGAGGGGTTAAATCCCATATTCCTCTCCATTCTATTTTGTATTATGTTAATGTATGTTGATGCACTGTCTAAAATTAGGGTTGTAGGTGTTAGTTTGAAAAATCACAATTTCTGCAAAACAGGACAATTCTGCATGAACTCGCTTCAGCGAGTAGTTGGCGAGCACTCATGGCGAGCTGGGTTCTGGGCTGATGAAACTCGCCACAGCGAGTTGATTTAGGTCAGTACCTATAATCTCGCCATAGCGAGCTGGTGACTCGCCAGAGCGAGCTTAAACAGAATAGCCTACTTTTTATAAATTATTTTAGAAACTTATGCACTCGTTTTATACCCTCATTAGATGTCAGATACTTTGCGTTAATGTAAATAACATAATGTCGACTAGAATGTTAGACACAGATAATCTTTAGGGTATAACCTAGAATTATTTAGGATTGCATGCTCCCCGAGATTTTGGGAATTATGGTAGTAACAACATAATTAGTGTCAGTCATTATGAGCGATTTATTATATCGCAAATATGGACTCCCAATGGGATACTCCATCAGGTTATGTATATGTGAGCTTCATGCCGTGACCGAATCGGTTGACGGATATGTCAGGCCTCTGAGACATGCTCACCTCAGAGTGTCCTTGTGTTTAAAATGAATAAGAAAATGAATAGTTAAATTTGTTTGGTTTTGAAAAAGAAGTGCGCAAGTTATTTGAAAAAAAGTATTCTTGCTTTATGAAAAGCTTTAAAATAGTTGGAATTTACTTGGCGACCTTTTTGATAAAACAATTCTTCGAAGTGTTAATGTATTCAAGATTTGTTTTCAAAGTGACTTGAACCTAGATAGTTGTGAGAGAAGAACCATAGGTCTTGAATCCAATAGTAGCCGAACTAGGGCTTAATTGAGTGACCAATTAAAATTGTGTATTAACAAAGATAAGTTATATGTTTTAAAAAGGTTAAGAGGATTAGCCGAATTGAGGATTTTGTCGAGAGAAACGGATATTGCTCGCGTAGAGTAAGTTGTCCGTGTTGGAAAGCTTTCCGAGGTAAGGGCATCTTGTATTTAGTACTAAATTTCGTTGATAGCATGTTGTATGCTTGTTGATGTGGTGTTTGTGAGTGCTTGTTATGTTGTCTTACATATGATTTGGTTAAATATATGTGTTGACATGTTGTTATGAGATTATATATTATGAGAATATGTAAGTTGTTTGCATTAGTATATGTAGAGAAGACGTATGCTCATGCACTCATAGTTGATATTTGATCTAGGTGATTGTACCAGGTGATATCCCGCCTTTAATTTAGCCGGTATTTGATCTAGGTGATTGTACCCGCCGTTAATTGAGTCGGTATTTGATCTAGGTGATCGTACCCGATGTTATCCCACCGTTAAAATCCGGAATTCATGCATGTGACAATCAGTGATTGGTGTCACAGTGATGGCCAGTGATTGGCTTCACCATTCATTAGAGGTTGCATTAGGCTATGTGCGCATTTTACATATTATGCTTGTTGTTGAGGAAATGTTAAATGTTACTCGCTTTCTGTTTTGGTATTTGTTATTTGTATACTTGTTTCCAGTTGGTGACTCTTACTTTTGCATGTAAATATCGCGGGTTCCTCCCACCCCTACACGATGGAGTGTTGCCCGAGGTCGTCGGTCGTTGGGACGACGAAGATTTCGTAGAGTATCCTGGAGAGTAGATGGGTGTCTTTGTTAGGCTACACTTTTTGATTAGACTTGGTGTCTAGTATCTTTTTGATGACTGTATGTCTTATACTTTTATACTCAGACTATTAGTGCCTTTTGGCCGTGCGATACATTTCGTTCATAACTCTCGTCTTTTGGTTTATGAACTCAATGTATCCCTTGGTTTGTAATTATTCAGGTGCACACTTTGCTTCTCGGAAGCCCAATGATATAATATTTTGGTATTGTATTTAATTCCCATTGTGTGATGAAATGTTGAGCTGGTCACGAGCATTCACGCGTGCTCTTTTTATTTGGCGTGTTGTTTTAAAAAAAATAATGCCCCTTTTTCGGCTTTAAAAATCGGGGTGTTACATTTTAGTATCAGAGCTCGGCATTAGATCTTCAAAGGGAAAGTGTGTACTTGAGTTAATAGTCTGAGGTCAGTCAGTTAGAGTTAGAGTCGTGTCGGTTAGCGAATCATTAGTGGGTAGTGGTAAGTGCTTGAGTCCTTACGTGTTATGTGGTTGTTTTCTTGAGTCTAGCATGGTATATGCTTAGGTATGTAATTGTTTCTTACTAAAGTGTTATAGAGAACAATGCTTCAGTATGTAGAATAGTTAAAACCCCCGAGCATTGGTCGAATTTAGTCGACATGTGTCTCTGAATTCCTTAGATGCGACGGTCCGGAGAGGATGAACTATGGCAAATAAGAACTACAAGTTATTTTTGGTAGTAATATCATGGAATGGAAGTGGTGTTGGAAGTGATCACTCAGAGGTGCTAAGTATGGACGATTGGGCGTCATTCTAACGAAGGACTGAAAGTAAGTATCGGATTGCGACGGCCTTTTGAAGAAGATATTGAATATCTGTTCTGGTGAGTTAGGGTGCGACTTGATGAAGTCATTAGGTTTTCAAGAGGACGCAGCCACTATGGAATGGTGGAGCATGCGAGAAGTCAATTGGATTTAATTGCGACGATTGGATATTAATTGAGGCACTTTGAATTGGAATTAAAAGACATTGTACGTCAAGGGGGAGCAAAACCTGATGGCGTTAGACAACATTTATACGAATGGTGGATATCTTAAAAGTCTAAGTTAAGTGTGTGAGATATATTAGATTTGAAAGTGAGATTATTAAGGATGAATCTCGTGATGATTAATGGTAAGAGACCAAATATCACGTGGATAAGTGACAATCTATACGTAGTTCAGGAGATAGTGAGTATAGGTGTCGATGTGAGACAAAATTATAGGTAATCATTGGTTGGATAGTTATGGATTTGGAGAGATATTTAGGTAAGAACCAGGAGTTCAGTCTTATAAAGTGAGTTGCATATCACTAATAGGTGATACTAGAGGTGTATAATATGGAATTACCTTGAGAATTTTAGTAGTGTAAGCCAGAATTATTAATTATTGGCTGGTAAACCATAAGAGAAAGTAAACTTATTGAGTAGTTTGAAGGGATTGGTCAAGATTGAGTAGAGATCTTGTGTGGATGCGCATATAATTTAACAATTTTGATCGACCAAGATGGCTGAAGGACCAAGTAGTACCTTGAATTTGTGATGTCATAGGAGTTGAGGTAGGCAAGTTTTGAATAAATTCAAGTTATAGACAACATTGTTTGGCAATTTTCTAGAAATGTCGTGTATGAGTAGAAAATTAGTTTGTTAGTAAGAGTACTAAGATAATGAATGCGATAGTTGGAAGGACATTTTGTTGTATATTAAGATGTAATGGATGAATTTATATGGTGTAGTAAATATTTTCAGTTTTGAATATTAGATTCTAGAGTTTGATTTGGGTATCGAACGTATTAAAGATGAAATCATGGCAAAGTGTTGTGCTTAGGTAGTTATTCCTGAAAAGTCGAGCATTAAGACTTGAGATAAGTGTTTAATGGCTTGATGGAGGAGTAATATGAGTCGATTTGTAGATGAATTACAGTGACCCTATAAGGACGAGTTTAGAGATAGCCTTTCACAAAGAGATTATCGTTAGTAAAAGTTATAAGTGAATAAGAAAACAATGAGTCACTAGATGTAAGAGCAGGGTTAGCAAAAACTTGAGATCTAGGAATTGATTCACTGGCGGGAACAAACTTTATAACTTTAGAATAGTTACGATGATGAAGATCAAACAGAGAAGAGTGTGCTTGATCGCAAAAATGTTCGTATGGAACGAGAGTAATTATTTTTTTGTGTGCGGCGAATTAAAGATGTTGTTTTGATTTAACAAGTTATTGGTCATGGTGGTTTGATAACTATGTATCGATACATAATACCTAAAATTCAATTTTTCAAAGTTTAAAATAGGTTTTTCGCTGTCAAGTGATTTGTAATGTTGCCAAAATATGTTCTACTCTATTTTCATGTGTTTTGACAATTATTAAAACATGAGGATGAACTGGTGCACTTACATTCTCCCCCTTTTTGATAATTGTCAAAACTATGCATAAGCTAACTAAGCCTATACCTAATATGCAATAAAATAGCAATATGTATACAGACGCAATTAAACACCAAGGCTAACAATAAGCACGCTTTCAGGATAATCCTTGCTTCCTTTGTTACAAGAGAAGGAGGAAAGGACTCTATATCTCTACCTCACAAGCACTTCATATGGTTTATGCTTAAGAAGGTAAAGATAAACTTGGCTAAGATGTTGTTTGATCATTTATGCTTCTGTATCTCCGAGAGCCACAACAAAGCCAAATTGATCATTCACCATCCAAGGTTGATTTCAGAGCTGATCAGGCAGACAAAGCTCATTGAAATCATAAGAACCAAGGAGAAGCTGAGAGTGTTTTGCTCAGTTAAACTGGATGCAACTCTCTTGGTCAACATGAAGCTGAAGACCAAGGAAGAAATTGTGAAGATTAGGAACCCTCTCCAGGAGGTGTATGAAAGCTATTTTTGGTGCAATGGTTTTCCTACAATCTCAGAGGCAGATAATGATGAAGTTATTGATAACTTCTTGGAGATGGTGAGAAGGACACTGGAGTAAGGATAGAAAGGAACATGGTTGCTGGTTCACCATGGGACATTTATAGAACTCCAAAGGATGTTACAAGGAATAAGAGGAAGCCTCTTACTATTGAGGAAGATATAGTTGAAGATGTATCCGAAGGAAGAGATGGTGTTGAAGAGAACATCAGGGCTGCTGCTGAAGAGTGTGCTGCAACTTCTCAGAGCCAAAGAATTGAGGATGAGATGAAGGATGTTGAGGACCAAGCACCTGAGAGGAGAACAAAGAAAAGGCATGATAGGCCTTCATCAGCTGATGAGAATCAAGCTCCTGCCAAGCCTCCAAAAAGGGTAAAGACCAGAGCTAACAAACCAAAAGGTATATCCTCTAAGTCTAATACTAATAGCATTCCTATAGCACAAGAACCCCCCTCTCAGAACCAACCTCCTCCCATCTCTAAAACTCAACCCATCCCCGAAGCCAATTTTGATTCGACCAAATCTATAACAATGATACTACCAAATTCAACAACTCAAACCTGTCTGCTGTCATCAAACTCATCATCATCATCATCAACTTCAAACTCATCATCTTCCACTGAATCAAACCTTGATTCAGAATACATTGAATGCCTTTTGAAAAAGCCTTTACACAAAAGAAAAAGGAAACCAAAGACCAAACCAAATTCAAAATCACTTTCTGAACCACTAAATCTCACCAAAGAATATGCCACTGTTGGATGTTCTTTTCTTGATCACCTAGAATCTCTGCTGAACCAAAAGCTTGCAGACCCTCTCTGCCTTTCTCATCAATGAGCTCTTGGGTCGAAGTGTTGACTTCATGTTCGAGCTGAGCCCTTGTGATCTCTTCTTGGATAATCTTTCTTCTATATTCCACAATCTGCTCCTCCAAGGCATTGATCTGCTCATTGTAGTGAGAAATATTGTGATTGCACTCATTAATCCCATTAATGCCTTCCACCTTTCGAGCACACAACCTATCTACCTCAGCTTGAGCTTCCTGAGCCTTCTCATAGAACATAGCCTAAGCTTGCTTTTGAGTGTCTAATCTTTTTTCATTTTCATTCTTCCTCTGGACAGCTTTAGCAAATTGGTCAATAATTGAACTAAGTTGGATAACCTTACCCAAAGTAGCTTCATCTGTTAAAGGGTTGTGCAGTTTCTTCAAGAAGGCCAGATGGTTATATGCGCGAGTAGGCTCTCCTTCGAGTTGCTTCAATACATCTTGTTGAGCAAACTCAGTGGTCAGGCGCAGAAGCAGAGAGTCTTGACGCACTGTTGAGTTAATTTCAGCATTGGAAGGGGCAGAGTCACTTGTGGTGCGCTCACTCGAAGTCTTGGACTGATTTTGCTTCTTAGAAAGCAAGAGTTTGAGGGTCCCTGCAGGGTCAGATTCATGCATATTCGCAAATTCCTCCTCTTGCATACCAAGACTCGCAGATAACCTTGAGGTCGAAGATACTGAAACAAGTTCTGGACCACCAGCTGTAGCCTCAGGAATATTGTCAGATTCATATAAGGATTCTTGGACTGAGCTTGCTTGGCCAGACTCATTTGAAATGCTGGGAGGAGTATATTTGATACTTGATGAAGTTGGCAGAGTAGCATGACCATCTCCACAAGTTTTATCTTCTTGCTTCTCCTCTTCATCATTCACTTCAGCCTCTTTGAATTGCTGGGGTTCCTCTTGCTTTTCTTCGTTTGGTACCTCCTGAGGACTTAATTGTTTGTCTTCTTGGGAAGCATTTTCTTTGACTTGTCCTGTAAACTCAAAAGGAAAAGACTATTAGGTAAATTAAAAGTTGAAAGAAATTGAGATAAGGAAAATAGACAGTGTTTACCTCTTTTCCTTCGACCTCGGGATGTTTAGGTGCATCTTCTCCCCCTTCAACAACAGGGACATTTGGTTCAGCATTGGGACTATCACTTTGGACGTTGTCCTTTTGCCCCTCGTCAATTCCAACCTGATCCTCGACCAGTGGATCTTGCTGTGGTAAAGTGCCTTGTGGGATAGATGTGCCACCTTCTTCAACAGCTTTGTTTTGGTCCTCTTCGACCAATTTTTCTGCTTCTTCAGGCTGGGGAGTGTCCTTAGGCCCAAGATTTTTATCTTCATCTTCATCATTGGAAGAATGGATCTTGAGTACCCTAGGTACTCTACTCTTCTTCACTACCGTTTTTTCCCTCAAGGTAGTGCCAGCCTTTTTCTTCTCATCTTTTTTCTTTTTCTTCTTCTCCTCATCGTGCTCTTTCACCAAACCTGTTCGAGTCGCTGGTTCCTCGACTTGCTTCTTCTTCTTGGCTTCTTTAGCCTTGTGATCAGGGGCTACCCCGTCACTTTTTTGAGAAGTCGAAACCATTGGCTGCTTCCTTTTCCTAACAAGAGGAATCACATCCTCTTCTTCATCATCATCATCCTAAAACAAAAAGAGTAGTGTTGTGAAAAGAACAAGGGATAGTATGGTTGACAAAAGATTTAAAAGAGGTGATTATCTTTTCCTCCACATCGACAACAGTGGTTTGTTTTGATTTCTTCGGGCCAGCAGCCACAGTCTCAGTGCTGCCTTTCTTTTTTTCGCCCTGAACGAATAAAAGACAAATTAGAAAGACTCGAAAGATTTTGGATAAAGATATAGAAAATAAAGAAGCTTAAGTTACCTTGGGTTTAGAGGTCTCGACCTCAGCTTTTATCTTTACTCCGGTGGGTTTTTCGACCTCGACTGAAGTATTAGAAGATTCACCATCTTGGATCACTGATTTGCCTGAAAGAATATATAATGATATTTTATCAGTTTATTTTCAAAGAAAGGCATAAAAGTGTTATAATACAAAGGAAATTTAGAATTAAGATGTTACCTCGCCCAGAAACGGCAACTCTTTTCCCTAGAGCTGGCACTATGAAGCCACTCTCGATCATGCCTAGTACTTGCGCTGCAGTACAAATTGAGTAGCGAGAGTAATAGTTCTTCCACCAAGTGCTAAATCCATCTGTGCAGTAGAAAGAAGCTTTGAATTCGAATGGTTTGAAGGTGTACTCATACCGATCCACCATTCTCAGGTACTTCTTGTAGATTTTTTTTGAAATACCCGTACCCAGCACCATTCGATCTTCTTTTTCAAAGAAGCTTTTGGGTCGAATCTGAGACATGGCAAATTGCCTAGCAACGCAAATAGGCTGATACCCAACTAAGCCATATTGGTTTGAATTGGCCCCAATTCTGCATGAAAGGACTGTTTGTTCAAGATAAGCCCTCCAAACTTCGTTCACTTCATCCTCATTATTTGGGTTGAACGCATGGAAGTCCTCTGTAAACCAAGCAGCACCATACTTGCGCTCGATGAAGGGGGCATGGCATGGGAGGAATTGATCAAAGTTAAGGAACATTTTCATGTACTTCAGAAAAAGGTTCCTACAGTCTTGGTCTAGAGATCGAGGGACCAACCTCGCCAACCTTTGCCCTTCGATCTCTCTATCATCTACTTCTTGTTGATAGTCAGAAGGTACTATCAACCCCAGCTCCGTCTCGAAAGTGGCATTAAGCCATAGTTGTAGTAACCAAATGGGTCCAGCAACAGTGAACTTCGACCCATCCTTAGATGCCTTAATTGCATCACTCGCATTGCCCATGGCTTCGTACAAGCTAGCCAACAACAAGCGCCCCAGGCTAAAAAGCCTACATTCATTGATCTGTTGGGTCATTGGGATGAACATCCTCGCCACTTGTAAAGACTTTGAGCAGAACACGAAATGGGATAACCATAGTGTTAAGAAGGCAACATGCTCTTCTATAGATACTTCTTCCCCAACCTTGCCCATGTTTTCTGCTATGTCTTTGGAGAAGGTGTTTTCCTTATAGCTCAGCTCGACCTTGTCACCAGTCACGGTTGGGTGGAAGTGATCCCTAGTAGGCCTAAGGCCTGTGATAGCAGCCACATCCAGAAGTTCAGGTTTGTATTTAGGGCTAGTTCGACTAAGTTGGATTAAGGGGTAAATCCCATTAGACTCCCAGGTTTCTTTGAATTCTTTTTCGACCCTGTCTAACCAGGGAATGTAATCCTTATCGGCAATATAGGGTGCAGATCTAAACAACTTAATAGAGTTTTTTAGATACCCAAAGTTATAAGGGCTCGAGTTGAAAATCCTAGGCTCACACGTTTTATACTGGGGAAAGAGAGTGTTTACCTCTTTCGATACAATTTCTAAGTGTGGTGGGTAAGTGTCGCGGTGATTTTCGGACGCCAACAGCTATTGGTTAGCTTTGGTTCTTAAAATAATGATTCACCACCGAACTTTAATTTATCCAAGGGAAGAGGAAAAGATCGAATAAACCCATAAAATAACGTGCAAAATTTATTGATGCAATGAAACAATTAAATGATGCAGTTTTAGAGATTAAAGGTACGTGGGTTAGTTATACAAAGGAAAGGTATTAGCACCCAAAGTATATGTAGTACTCTACAGGAACCTCTTGTAAAATATGTATTTTTGTGCTAAAAAAGATTTTCTTGTAAAATTGCTTATAAATGATTGGGATGATGAGAAAAGAATAAATTTTTTATTAATTTTTTGATTGGAAAAGAAAATGTATTTTTTATTAATTTTGATTTGGGAAGACACAAGGCCCTTTGCACTACGTACCCGTTAAGGATCAAAATCCCGTAATTCGGGGTAAAAATTATAAAGTGGTTTGTTTGATTGTTTTTAGGAGTAAAGACGAGTTGTCATCTTAAGTTTTGAACTCATTTTAATGCACCACAAACATGCTACAAAAATGGATCTTTGCTTCACAATAGGGAAGGGCTCTCACTCGGAATTCATCGTCGAGTATGCCACGAACTCTCCTAGGTGGAAAAGACTCAACATTTTTTCTTGTCTAATGTTATGGGGAAAATGAATTCTCAACCATAGATGACTCACATCTAAACTATTTGAAAAAAGGTTTTAAAGTCAAAAGCCAAATGGCAAAATGTTTGAGTTGTTTTTGTATTTTTTAGTCTTTTGAAAATATTTGGATATGCTTAAGTGTGTTAAAGCATTTATTAAAAAAAGTTTGAACAAAGTCTCTTGACGAAAGTCAAGGTTTTTTATAAAAAGGATTTCTTTTTGGAAAATTAAGTTTTCTTGAATGTTTTTTTTGGTTTTTATGTTTTGAAAGTCTAGAAGAACAAAGCTAGAAAAATACTCAAGTGAGGATGCAAGAATTACACGATGATACAAAGTCAACAAAACAATCCTTTCCTTTGGATTTTTGAATGCGCAAAGAACGCGAAAAGTGGTTTTTATGAGCCGAGATTGATGATTTTTATTATTTTTTTTATGTTGAAAAGAAGAGATGATATTATGTTAGACAACTTAAAAATAATATTTCTTTTAATAAGGTAGTTAACAAGAACCAGAAATTTATGGATGGCTAGTAAAGATAAATAAATAAATAAAAAGAAAAGACCAATGGACCAGAAATTTCTGGATGGTCAACAAAGATAAATAAATAAATAAATAAATAAATAAAAAAGGAACCAATGGACCAGAAATTTCTGGATGGTTAGCAAAAAATAAATAAATAAAAGAACCAATGGACCAGAAATTTCTGGATGGTTAGCAAAAATAAATAAATAAACCAATGGATCAGAAATTTCTGGATGGTTAGAGAGCTGAATTAATAAATGTTAAGGAAATATTTATTTAGTTAGTGTGAGTGTGTGTTTGAAAGGTGATGTAGGTTTAAGAGTTAAAGGAGAAGAGAAATTTACAGTGAAAGATGGAGTTTTGAGTAAGATGAACACTTTGAGTGATATGAACACTTTGAGTGATATGGACCTTTTTTTCACATGAAGCTTTCTCTATTTATAGACTTTTGAGGAGCCTTGAGACTATTATTGAGTTCATGTACTCTTTGGATGGAGGTGGTGTGTGGTTTATGATGGAGGAAGAACAAGATGAGTGAATATGATGAACACTTTGATTTTGGGAGAGTTTATGATTTGTTGGATTTTTGCTTTCAACAATTTTGCATAGTAACTTTTTCTTTTTAAAAACTCTCCCTTTTTTTCACATGAAGCTTTCTCTATTTATAGACTTTTGAGGAGCCTTGAGACTATTATTGAGTTCATGTACTCTTTGAGATGTTCATCCCACCGGTCTATGCTACTAATCCATAGGTAACTTAAACTTTTTTCTCCAACTCGGGTGTAGAGTTTCACTTGACAGAAAATAACCCACCCCACAATATATATATACATGAAAAATAATAAATAAAAATTGCGGAGAAATAAAAATAAAAATAAGAAATAAAACATGTAAATAAACAAACAAAAAAAAAGCACTTAACCCTAAAACTAATTAAGATAGGCCTAACTCTCTAAATGTCCCCAATGGAGTCGCCAACTGTCGTGCCGCGAAAATCGCCCGAGCGTTTAGGACACTCGGAATGACACAGAGTCGCTCCAAATTTTATTTATTATGGAAAATATTGATAAAACCTTAAAAACAATGGAAAGATGGTCATCGCAACCATTTACAGGTTCGGGAGTTGGTTATGCAAGGGGAAGATATTAGCACCCCTCACATCTGTTGTACTCAACGGGAACCTCCTAATTAATTCTAGGGTATTAAGCAATTTACATGTTTTTTATTATTAGAATTTTTATTTTTATTAAGAAATATTTACAAAAAGGGGAAAAATTAAGTTTTATATTATTATGCTTGACAAGATGTTGAATCATGCTCCTACGTATCCTCCGGTGCAATGAGGAATTTAAAGCTACGTAGTTTTGGGTATGTTGTTGGTTGGTGTTTTTTATTGAACGATGTTTTAATCGCATTCTAGTCGTTAAACGCCACTTGTATGCTCGCACGGTGAAGGCTTAAGCTTTGTTTGTATCACGTTTGAATTGATTGAAAACATGTTCGTTTTATGAAGAAAAAAAAGATTTCAATTTGATTTTGGAATAGCCCGAAGGAGAAAACTTAATTTGAATGTGTTAGTATTTTTTAATGTTCTTTTTTATGAGTTGGAGCGGAAGACGGATTATTGGTAAACTAAGTGTACACAAAGCCACCAATAATTCGAGAGAAAAACGAAAGTGCATTCATCCTCTCCTTTTTAATCCAAAGTTTATTAGAATTAAGTCAGACTAGTAGCAAATAATAAGAAAAAGCAATGTAACCACTTATCCAAATAACACGTGACAATACCACACTACCTAGTTAAATGAAATATGACATAAAAAAAGAATAGAAAATTGGAACAACACAGCACATAACGAAACTAGCAGAGAGAGATATTCCACGATCATGCATAATCAAAAAGAACAAAGCAAAATAACAAACCGGGTTTATGTCTCTTTCTTCTCCAATCTCGACAGGCTTTGCGGTGGTGTTCCGTGGCGCTCGATTTCTTTCTCTGTCCTTTCTCCTCTTATATTTTGTTTCTTCTGTTTTTAGTTACGGTAGTTTATGGGGTTGTAGTGAAGAGATGAAAGATGATGGGGTTAAAGAGGAAAGTGGCGCAAGCCACTGTTTGTTGTTGCTACTCAAGAAATTTCTATGGTGTTTCTTGGTTAGAATTTGTTGTGTGGAATTTTGTGGTTTGAATGAAGAATTGGTGTTAGATTTTCTATGGTGATTTTATGTGTAGGAAAGCTCCCTATTTATAGTGTTAGAATTAGGTCTTTAAATTGTGAATGAATCTTTGAAGATTTGCTTTGTAAATTAATATTGACAGATTTTGTTTATTTTTTATGATTAATTTGCTCTTATTTTATGTTTTGGTGTTAGTTCCCTTGCTTGCTCTTCAAGACCAAAGATTTATTCCTCTTTAGTTTTGATTCACTTCTTTTTTATGGTTTAGTGTCTTTCTCATTTTCTTTCTACACAAGTCTATATATTTTCTTTCTTTTTATATATATGCTTTATTTTTATAATTTTTGGACAAACAAAAAAGAGTGATAAAATATATTTTAATAGAAAAAGTTTCTTGTTAGAAAAAATAAATTATAAAAAGTTAGTATGATTAATGGGATAAAAAATAAAGGTACCAAGTGGGGCTTGAACCCATGACCTTGTGCTAGCAATATTTCTAAATGTTTTTCTCAACACCATCTCAACTAACTTGCTATTTTGAAAAGTAAATTGACCAAAAAATATATACAAAATCAAGAGGGCAAAATTTGGGGTATGACATTGTGTATGTTCCAATTGCTCCATTATAATGCACTAAGATGAATTCTTAAAGAATATTGGGAAAATAAATTTGACACGAATCTCCATCTATTATAAAGTATCTTGAGCTAAAAATTGGAGACTTGTTTACGCCCTAGAAGGCTTATTATCAAGTGAGAAATTTGTTTTCCCAATATTAGGGGGAGAGAAGAAATAGCTGAAAATTTGAACCAGAAGTTCAAATGAATCACTTGAATTGAATTATTATTGTCTCATCTTGATCCTCGTATAAAGTAATTTGAACTATATATTCAAAAGATAAATCATTTGCAAAGTTTATGAAATAAACTATCAGCTGCTAAATCAAAATTGCAAATGAATCTTAACCACCCTGAAGCGTGGTAGTGTAGTAGGTTCCAAAGATTAAAAATTCTCGGATGAGAAAATGAGTTAAAAAGAAAGATGACCCAAGTGAGGATATGAAAAAAGTAATTGACATAATTGATTTTTCATTTCCAGAAGAACTTATCAGGTACCTGAAATTTATGAAAATATAGAGATCTCAACATTTTATGTCATGAATTGAATATAAAGGAACCGAAAGGAAGTCAATGTTGACAATGTTTTTAAATATAATATAGCGCTATTTTTAATAAATGACAGTGAGGATCATGAACCAAAGTCTACTGAATACTAAAGATTGTAGACAAAGTGAGAATTGACCAAAATTGAGAAATTAGATTGAAGTATAATGAAACTTACTTTTCATGCAAAATGTTTGTGGACCTGTAGTCCAGATACCTAAAAGGTGTGAAATTATAATTATATAATAAAGAGAATGATGAAATTGTGAAATAAAAGCATGACTTGTTGTTCAAGGATACACGTATTATTTTGGTACGTAAGATGACTTGTTTTTTTTTTTTTGACTCAAATAAAAGATATTCATTCATTTAAATTGGTAGAGTACATCAGATTCAAGTATAAATTCGCTAAAAACAAAAAGGATAAATCTGCGAACAAACTCACAGACGGGAATACTTATGCCTACAAATATTGATCTGCGACATTATAATAGCATACAACGGCTTACTCATGCCTACAAATATTGTAATAAAACTAAAGTAACCGGAATACTTATGCCTCCGGATTTGTATCGTTGACGAACTAAATTATTCTCTGAATCAGTAGTTGACCGAAGTTGATCTGTTAATCCAATCGGATGAACAAAGCAACAAGACGGGAAAACAAACACCGCACAAAGACGGGAAAACAAACACCGCACGAAAACGGGAAATCAAACAACGTCGCACTAAGACGACGAAATCAAAAGATTAAACTATGTGAAAGTCACTTATTTAGGTTTAAACAAATGATAAAAGATGTAAATTGGTGATTTTGAATCAAAAAATGACTCAAAATTACCCCATATTTGATAAAAATAGATGAAAAAAACCTAGAGAGGAGAAGAAAAATAGGACCGGCTAGGAGAAGAAAAATTCTTTTACATGATGAAAAAATTCTCTTGCATTAGAATAACAACATGATGAATGTTATTACAAAACTGTTATGGCTCATTTGATAAACATGATGATTATATGAAGGTCTCTGAAGGATCTCCTATTAAAAATTCTAAATGACTAAAGATATAGAGAAATATCTTAAGATAAATATTTTGAGAAATCTTTATCTTGATCTGCAGATCGATCAATTAGCTAATTGAATCTTGACAAATTATATCTATTGAGTACATGATGTTAGTGTCAAGAAAATATCAAATATCCCGGTCTTGAAGACTTTAAATTTGCATGCATATTACTTAAATCTCATATTGATTGACGTAATAATATTATTTTATTCTTTCTAGTGAGATAGGATTTATCACCAACTAAAATGCATTAGAATAATTTGAAATATATGTTTTCACTTTTCACGATAGAATTAAAGCAATTATTTTATGAATATTTGTACGCAAATTAACCATGCATACAAATATGAGCTATTTTTCTGATACAGAATAGTCAACCCTCAAGTACGTGATTATCTACAAGTCAAAATTGAGGCATCAACATGATCTGAATCTCATTCAATAGTTCTCACATCTACATATCAAGTTCAAATACAAATAATTCAAGGAAGAGATCTTGAACACAGTGATGACCGCAAAGCTCTATTAAAAAGGAGAATATATCATGAAGCATATTGATTAAATATGTTAAGGGAGAACATTTAATGTGAGGTTCACAAAGGAATGTTGTACTCTTTCCTTAACTAGGATTTTTTCCGACCGGGTTTTTTCTTGTAAGGTTTTAATGAGACACATTCTCGATGGACATCTAAGGGGGAGTGTTATGAATAATAAATCTTAGTGGATGTCCATACTCTTGATCTTTCACTTCTTTACTTGTTCCTACATAGTGAGTGAATAGTTCAATACAAAATTTTCTTATCTATTTTATCTCTATTCTCTAGCTTTAGAAGTTTATTTCTAACACATCCGAACTTTTTGTATTCTATTGCTCCCACCGTCCAAGACTATGAGTGTAAATTAGTGGTAACAATTGACACTAACACATGGCCCAAGCCCACAATAAAATACAGTAGATACATAAACCCAAATTAATGCATTTTCAATTGGAGAATAGCACAACCGCCATTATCTTCTACATGCTTACTTCATTCTCTGGTTCTTTTCCTATTCTTCTGTAACACTCCAATTTTTATTTAATGAAAGAAAAATAAATAAAGTCAATTCTTGGAAATTAATTGTATGATTAGTGATTCATCAGTTGAGAACAAAATTAAGTTATTAAACCAACCCAATTACACTGACGTAGTATCTAGGCTTAAGTGGACAATTAAGTATTTCCATCCACTTACTCACATTACTCCACGAACCCCTCTTTTGCTTCCTAAGCCCCCACTACTTTACAACTAACCAATTAGGATACATGCAGTTGAATAAAAAGAGTAATAGGTAAGGTTAGTAGCTTCTTCCTCCATTCTTTCCCTTTCACGCCTAGAAACAACAGCAGCAACCTCTCAAAGTTTTCATTTCTCTTAACACACCAAACATATACTAAAGGGCTAGGAAGAATTTGTAGCTTTCACCATTCCTCCTCTTCCACGCTTAAAACTACAAGTCTCACACACTAGCATTTGTTCTTCACATCTATGTGAATCCATTTCTGTTTCATGAAACCTCACCCAACCAAGATCAAATCTGAATTTCCTCTGCCATTATCAGTAGCACTTCAATTACATGAGTCAAGCATCAAATTTGGGTAAGTTCATGTCTTGATTCTTTTCCAAAATTCAATTTCGTGTTCTTCATCTATCACAAGAACTGATTCGTTGTTGCATGTGTGTTTGTCACTTGAATTGCGAGTTTGAGAACTACTGGGAAGTTATGGGTGTGGTTGAAATTGGAGGAAATAGTAGAACAGCAGAACGTTGGTCCCTGTTCTGCGAAGCTCGCTCAGCGAGCTGGTGCTCGCCACGGCGAGCTGGTGCTCGCCACGGCGAGCTGGTGCTCGCCACGGCGAGCTGGTGCTCGCCACGGCGAGCTGGGCTGTGTCTTGCTGAAGCTTGATGTGTCCTGCTGAAGCTTGCTGTGTCTTGTTGAAGCCTGCTGTTTCCTGCGGAGTCCTGCGAGAGTCTGTAGAGTCCTGCGAGAGTCTGCGGAGTCCTGCGAGAGTCTGCGGAGTCCTGCGAGAGTCTGCGGAATCCTGCGAGAGTCTGCGGAATCCTGCGAGAACTTGCGGTAGCCTGCAGCAAGGTGCTGCCTCTCTCTCGTGAAATCCTTTTCAAGCTTGGTAAGTTGTTCCTAACCCTTATACTCCTTCTTCAACTATTGATTGGGATAGTTTCGGTTCTCTAAACCTTACTCAAACTCTAACTTACCTTTTTAATCATTCTTTTCCAATCCTTTGATCAAGCACTCATGATGGGGTTCAAGTGAGATTTGGTAAGAGTATGTGGCTGTTGCTGAGCTATGGAGTGGTCAGTACAGAGCTACATTGTACAGGTGGGTTCTTTAGGATAGTGTAGCTAGTCCCCTTGAAATATTAATTATGCATGATAACATTAGGAATTTAGGGAAATGTTGTGCGAGAGGGATTAGATCCCAAATTCCTCTCCGTCCTATTTTATATTATGTTAATTATTCGTTAATGCACTGTCTAAAATGAGGGTTGTAGGTGTTAGTTTGAAATATCATGATTTCTGCAAAACAGGGCAATACTGCATGAACCCGCTCCAGCGAGTAGTTGGCGAGCGTTCATGGCGAGCTGGGTTCTGGGCTGATGAAACTCGCCATGGCGAGCTACTGCTTGCCACAGCGAGTTGATTTAGGTCAGGACCTATAATCTCACCATAGCGAGCTGGTGACTCGCCAGAGCGAGCTTACACAGAATAGTCTACTTTTTACAATTATTCTTGAAACTTCAAACACTCGTTTTATACCCTCATTAGAGTCAGATAATTTGTATTAACGTAAATGACATAATGTCGAATAGCATGTTAGGCACAGATAATCTTCAGGGCATAACCTAGAATTAATTAGGATTGTATGCTCCCCGGGATTTTGGGAATTATGGTAGTAAGAACACAATTTAGTGCCAGTCATTATGGGCGGTTAATTATATCGCAAGTATGGACTCCCAATGGGATACTCCATTAGGTTATGTATATGTGAGCTTCATGCCGTGACCGAATCGGTTGACGGATATGTCAGGCCTCTGAGACATGCTCACCTCAGAGTGTCCTAGTGTTTAAAATGAATAAGATTCAGTTAATCTGTGATACACCTTTACATTATGCTATTATGATTTATGCTATGATTAGTATTATACGACTGATTAGGTGCCCCCGGTGTAGTCACCTTTAGGAGGGTAGTAGGACTCACTGAGGCTTAGTAGTCTCACCCCATTCCAAACAATTATTTTTAGGTAGACAGGTTAACTGGAGCAGGGACCAGGACGGAGCTGATGATTGGAGCTGAGCTTGATTCATCAGACTTGAAGACTGTAGTCTTCCTCTTTGTTTTAGATTTAATCTGTTTATCTTAGAACTCTATTGTTTTCCACTGTATTTTACTCATCAGTTACCTTGTATCTGAAACAAGTTGTATCTTGTTTATTTAAATCAGAATTTTATTTGCACTCAGATTCCATTATGTATGTCTCGACTAAATATTCTAGGTATTTTAGTTGGGGCGTTATATCTTCTTCCACTGTGTGCAATGTGCATAGTACTTCTTTAATTCTTCATTCTTCTTAATTTTTGTTTGTGAGCGTGTATGAGAGTAGAATATTGGTGCAAACTTAATTTTTCAGTGGGTTCAAAATGAAAAAATACAGGCTAGTATGTGCAATTTTTTATACTTCAGGGTGTGCAGCTGCATACCCTCACCTCTAACTGGAGCCGCCCCTGCCTAGTTACTTGGGAGAAAAATATTCTCTCGTCTAAGTGGGGTGTTGTGTTGTTCATCGTCTTGTGCGGCGCTTGTTGATTTTCTGTAATGTTACGATGTTCATTTGTTTCAGTTTAGAAGATCGGTTTCAGCCAATTACATACTCAATCAATGATTTGGATATCAACGTTGCAGATCTAGAGACTTAGATATCCTGGTGACTTTAATTTTATCATATTATTTGTAGTAGACATTTTGTCGTTGTATGCTATTAACTTATATATTGTGAGTTTGTTTGTGTAACGCCCCGAACCCGAGACTAATAATAATTTAATTTTCAATATGCTTTTTTCAAAAATTCCTTTAAGAGGCATCACGCAGCGGATAAAAGAACTAGAAAATTGGACTCAAAATCAAAATTCTTATAACGGTGAAACATAGTAACTTCTTTTATAATAAAATACATTAACTTTAAAAATAAAGTAGCAAAACATCCTAGACTCTAAGACTTCTTCCCAAGTGTCACAATAAGAGCGGGCTTCCTTTGACTCGAACTCGAAACTCGACAACCTGTAGATACTACGATTTTACAATCGCAGGGCCAAGCCAGACAAGACAAAAAGCAAGGGGTGAGAATACATTCGCACAAGCATCGGTGTATTAACACACAAGAATAGGGAAAACATAAACACAAAAATATCATCCTTTGGGACGATCAAACACATAAACAAACAAAACTCATAAATGTAACCACTATCACAACATCATTAAAATTTAATATTACTACTTCATTGCTACATCGTAGCTAACAACTTCATTGCCATATCTGGCTACATTATTACTCCTTCATTGTCATATCTGCCTACAATATTACAACTTCATTGCCATATCTGGCTACAATATTACTTCTTCATTGCCATATATGGCTACAATATTACAACTTCATTGCCATATCTAGCTACAGTATTACAACTTCATTGCCATTTCTGGCTACAGTATTGCAACTTCATTGTCATATATGGCTACATTGTTAAATCAACATCATTATTCAACACGACTACAATATTTAGTTCTTCAAGAAACTCAACACCAAATAAATTCGACACCAATTAAACTCAACACCAAATTAATTTAACCTCGAATGAGTCCAACTTCAATTACACTCACGACTATCACTTGAATCTTTTTAATTAGACTTTTGACTTCTCTAATTAACAACTAAGACTATCTCAAAACAACCCCGACACAATATAAAATTTAATAGAATCTATCACTCAAACTTATTAGAAAATTCTTTATCTTATTTATAAAAAGGGTAATTTAATTATAAAAAGATAATTGACCGTTTATTAATAGTCGCTACGGAATTCCATTTTAAAAACTAAATATACAACAACTAACATATATCCAAACCTTTCATTGTTGTTTTTCTTACTATGGTGCACAGAGTCTGCTATTACTTAATTTCAAGAGATAATCCATATATTCTCACATCCTAAAATCGTGATTAAAGACTAACTAATAAAATAATATCAACGTAAGTTTAATTAGAAATCAATAGTACTACTACTAGTAAGGCTACAAACTAATTCACTCATTGATATCAACTAAATTATATCTGTTTTTATTTTTATTTTGTTTCTTCTCAACTTAATTCCAACAACTAGTTTTAAATATACTTTTAGGCATATTTACTCTTTAAGTATTATTAATTAATATAGACACTGAGGACAAACACTCAATTGATCTCAGCTTATATATTTTGTGACTAGACTCAAGCAATCGATCCAATCTAATTAAGTATACCAAGAACATGAAATAAAAAAAAAAGACATAAACAACAACAACTAAGAGAAATTCATAGAAAATCATGAACATCAAAAGAAAAGAGAAAAGAAAAGAAAAGGGAATGGGAAGGAGGGTAAGGTCCCCTCGACTACTCTTATGGTTAACATTAACCCTATGCATGAACAATCTCCCCCCTTACCTCGAATTTTCAGAAACGTACTCCATCTAAAGTGGGATATCTACTGTGCCCTTGCTCCTACGGTCGTTCAGCAACAAACGGAATCGAATTCCGACTTCAGATGAGAAAGTTATGACTATTTTAGTATTGCTCTCAAATTCCACTATTGATCATAAAGGCTACACGAATTTTTGTTTGTAAATTGTGGTAATCCTAATTCTAAGTTATTTTGCTCCATTTATAGAGGAAGATTATGTTTTTCTTTTCCTAAAAGCAAGCAAGATTTAAAACAGATTTGTTTCTATTTCAATTCCCTAAAAACTCTCATCTTATTCCCCAAGAAAATTCATATCTTTTATTTTCATGATATATTCTTAAAATATATCTCTAAATTATATCTCTAAAATATGATTCTAAAATATATCTTAATTATTCTATTTTTCAAATAATCCTCCGGTTCTCACTAAATTAAATAAATTCTAACTTATTAAATAACTTACTTAGCACATAAACACCTAAATAAACCATATTCTAAATAAATAACCATTTCTAAATTTTGGGGTGTTACTTTTTATGTAACAGCCCGAGCCTTCGGCGTTCCCGGCACTGCTACCTCACGATCTTCTCCAACCCCCTTCACTATTGGAATTTTTGCCTTCCGTGGGAATCGAACCCATGTACCTGGGAATAAGTACATGTCCAATCCATTCCCACTACCAATTAGGCTACTAGCTCAATTGGTAGTGGGAATGGATTTGACATGTACTTATCCCCAGGTACATGGGTTCGATTTCCACGGAAGGCAAAAACTCCAATAGTGAAGGGGATTGGAGAAGATCGTGAGGTAGCAGTGCCGGGAACGCCGAAGGCTCGGGCTGTTACATAAAAAGAAGGCTCGAGCTGTTACAGTTTGCAGATTTATCTGTAAGTGCACCAATTCATCCTCATGTTTTAATAATTGTCAAAACACATGAAAATAGAGTAGAACATATTTTGAAAATTTGATTTTTAGGTATTATGTATCGATACATAGTTATGTGTATCGATACAAATGTCCTGAAATCACTTCAGACTGAATTCGTGCAATTTGTATCGATACACACTACGTTGTGTATCGATACAAACATGGTTACTCAGAGGCAGAAGGTTGCTGATGTATCGAATCATGCTTGCATGTATCGATACACACCTATACCTCTCAGAAAACCAGAAAGTTCATGATGTATCGAATCATGCTTGCATTCTTCGATACATATCAGTCAAGATTTCCAGAAACTGATGTATGTATCGATACATACACGTATCTGTATCGATACATAGGTCAACATTTCCAATTTTGAACGCTGGTCAAGGGTTTGTATCGATACAAACCATCAGTTGTATCGATACAAATGCGTTATGTTTTGCCTAAAACTGCTGAATCCTATTTTCTCTATAAATAGCAATGTGCTTGGGTATTGTAATTAAGAGAAATCCTGTGAGTAAGTGAAAGAGCTTCAGAAAACACTTTGGATTCGAAATTGAGTGAAAGTTTGGATCAAAGTGGGATTCTTCACAAAGTTCACCATCTTCTAACAAGTCACAATCAATTGAAGATTTAGTATGGGATCATTCGAATAAATATTTCGGATTTGGTAGATAACGTTTGATACGGGCTCGTGGTGAATCAGAGACGTGATGAGGTTGGGTTGTGAAGAAGGATTAGGTTTCTCTCAAAGGTTCAAGATTGTGCGATAATCTTGAAGGATCGACAAGAGGGAGTGAGGTACTCGGTTGGACGATTGGTGCGAGGTTTTGCGCACGGGTTTGGATCGTCGGAATCAGAGGGAGAAACTCCGTTGCTTGTTGAGGTTTATTCGCATTGTTTACATTTGATTCAATTTAGGTTAATTCGAGTCGTTTGTAAATTGTGCACAATTGTTCATCATTTTTTTAATCAATATACTCTCAAATAACCCGTTTGGTTATTTGGGGGGAGACGTACCCGGCCGACCGCGAGGACGACACGAAAGCCGGAGAACTCCCTAATCACGTGCTTCTGTCTCTTTCTCTCGAACCTTTACTTTACTTAATTACGTTGAATTTTGAGTCAATTGGATTTTTCGTGTTCGTAAGTGTACACTAAAAATTCAAGTGACATATCTTGGTTGTGATTGAATTTAGACTCAATACCATTAACTTGCTTGGGGCTGTTTTAATTAAAGTGTGTAAAAATTGGATAATTTGTATACGAGCATTTCTAGGTCTTGTCATTTCGTTATAAGGCTATACTACATTTCCTTTGATCAAAAGGTGCAAATAGACTACCGATCCGGTGGTGCTTCTGCGCGCATCTTTTAAACAAACTTTTTGAAAAACCGACATCGTTTAAAAGGGCCACTTATTCAACCCCCCCTTCTAAGTGGTAGGCAAGTATTCTAACAAGTGGTATCACGATCCCGGTTCAATTTTGTTTACAAAATTCGGTGGATTGTGCCAATTATTAGAAAACATGTCTTTTGCACCTAAAGGTGCTTATAATAGGGCACCTATATTCAATGGCGATCATTTTGATTATTGGAAAAGTAGTATGCGCATACACATCAATTCTTTTGATGGTGAAGTGTGGAATGCTATTGAGAACAGTCCGTTTATTCCGTCAATCACCGATCCTAATGGAATTGTCACTAATAAGCCTTTGGCACAATGGACGGATGATGATAAGAAAAAGGTCAATTACGATGCAAAGACACAAAATATACTTATTTCATCCCTTGAGATTGAACAATTCTATCATGTGTCGCATTGTGTATCGGCCTAAGAAATGTGGGATACATTAGTTACTCATTTTGAGGGTACTAATGAGGTCAAAATATCCAAAATAAACACCTTAACACAAGAGTTTGAATTGTTTCATATGCAAGATGGTGAAACCATTGCGGATATGCAACAACGATTTGTAAAAATCACCAACAAGTTACATGGTCTAGGTAAACCAATCACAAATCAAGATGCTACTAACAAAATTTTGAGATGTCTTAATAGGTCATGGCAACCAAAGGTCACCGCAATCAAAGAAGCGAATGATCTTACATCTTTGAATCTCACAACCTTATTTGGTAAGCTAACGGAACATGAACAAGTGCTTAACTTGTTTGAAAAGCATGAAAAAGGTGAGAAAAAGGAGAAACACAAAGAAAAAGAAAAAGAAAAGGATAAGAGGTCCATTGCTCTAAAGGCCTCCACATCTAAGTCCACAAAGGTTGAGCAAGTGGAAAGTAGCTCAAGCGAAGACGATTCCGATGATGAGGAAATGGGGCTCTTCGTTCGACGCTATAATAGATATGTGAGAAAGAATGGGATAAGGCATTCCGATGACAATCTTAAGAAGTTTCAGAAAGATAGTGGTTACCGTCGGAAGAGTGATAATGGTAGAAACTCCAAGAAAGGGATATGCTATGAGTGCGGTCAAGTTGGCCACTACAAGCCGGATTGCCCTAATCTTAAAAGAAAAGAGAAGGAGTCATCTTCAAACTAAAGGAGAAGCAAAGGAAAGAAAGCTTATGTTGCATACGAGAGTAGTAGCTCTTCATCTCATTCATCATCAAGCTCTAGTTCAAGTGATGAAGGAGAAGTGGCTAATGTTTGCTTCGCAACTCGTCATCACAAAAATAAGGATAAAGCTTCCAAAAAGATAAACCAAAATCCCTCTAACTCATATACTATGTTCGAATATCATGATTTGCAAAGTGCTTTTGAGGACCTATGTAGTGAAACTAGGAAAGCTTTCAAACGACTAAAAGAAATTATAAATGTTAACAAAGCTCTTGAAAAGAAAGTTTCCCAAACGGAAGAAGAGTTGAAAGCTTTCAAAGTATCATTATTAGAAAGGTCAAGTGCAAGTCATGATAATAAAGATATAGGTGGTTGTGATAATTGTATCACTTTGTCAAAAGATATTAAGAATCTCAAGGACAAAGTGGAAAATTCATCAAAACCTAGAGTCTCTCATCAAGTTGATCCAAAACATTTTCAAAACACTTTGAAAATCAAAAATAAAAATTCTAAACATTTCAAAATGGATCAAAAGAAGAGTGACTCAAATATTACTTGTCACTATTGTTGTTGTGAAGGTCATACCATTGCAAAATGTAAAGCTAGGAAATTGTTGGTACCTAAGGGCGTATTGCAATGGATGCCGAAACTCAACAAAGCTTATTTACCTCACCAATTAGGACCCAATGAAAATTGGGTACCTCCTTCTTATGTCTAAATATTGTAGGAAAAGTGCCTTGATAATCTAGAAAAGAGATGGTTTCTAGATAGTGGATGTTCAAGGCACATGACGGGTGATGCCTCGCTTTTCATTGAGTTCAAAGCAAAGGAGAAAGGCGTTGTCACCTATGGAGACAATAATAAGGGTACTATTCTTGGTGTAGGTACTATCGGTAATCCCTCTACTATAACCATATCTAATGTTATACTTGTGGATAACCTTAAGCACAACTTGTTGAGTGTTGCTAAACTTTGTGATAAAGGGTTTAAAGTAAATTTCAAACCAACCTTTTGCACAATCGAAAGTAACAAAGACAAGAATTTGATTGTTAAGGCTATTAGACATGGGAATGTATACATGTTGGATCTAGATGATAATTGTCTAAATGGTGCTAAATGTCTCAAAACAAAAAATAATGAATCTTGGTTATGGCATAAAAGAATGGCACATCTCAATTTTGATTTACTAAATAAGATCGTTTCTAAAGATTTTGTAATCGGTCTACCAAAAATACGTTTTTCAAAAGATCACTTATGTGACGCATGCCAAATGGGTAAACAAACTAATGCTTCTTTCAAATCTAAAACGTTTATTTCAACTACTAAGCCTTTAGAGTTAATCCATATGGATCTTTTTGGACCCTCAAGGACTAAAAGCCTTGGTGGTAATTACTATGGACTTGTGATTGTAGACGATTACTCAAGATTTTGTTGGACGTTATTCTTATCTAGTAAAAGCGATACCTTATCCGCCTTTAAACAATTTGCTAAGATGATTCAAAATAAGCTAGACCTTAAGATCGTTTCTATTAGGAGTGATCATGGAGGCGAATTTGAAAATCATAAATTTGAAAATTTTTGCTCTAAACATGGCATTGAACACAATTTTTCGGCTCCACGTACACCACAATAAAATGGAGTAGTGGAGAGGAAAAATCATACTCTAGAAGAGTTAGCTAGAACTATGTTAAGTGGTCTTCCTAAGTATTTTTGGGCCGATGCGATAAGCACCGCAAGTTATGTTCTAAATAGGGCGATCATTCGACCTATTTTGGACAAAACTCCCTATGAAATACTTAAAGGTAGAAAACCTAATCTTAGTCACTTGCGCTCTTTTGGATGCAAATGCTTTATTTTAAATAATTGAAAGGAGAATCTTGGCAAATTTGATTAAAAAGCGGATGAAGGAATTTTCTTAGGCTATTCATTATCTAGCAAGGCATATAGAGTATACAATAAAAGGTTACAAATTGTTGAGGAATCGGTTCATGTAAACTTTGATGAGACTTCTCCGGAAGAAATCGGGAAGGGTGATTCTATTGGTGTAGGTATCGACACAACGGATATATTAAAGGATGAAGAAGTTGTTGGGAGTGATCAACCCTCATCGGAAGTTTCTAAAGAAGAGGATGACAAACCGTCACCATCAAATGAAGACAAAGATGATGGAGGATCCTCTTCATCAAAGAATCATCACAAGCAAAGATGAGCCGGTCGTGCAAAGGAATGGCGTATTCTAAAGAACCATCCCATTGACAAAGTTTTAGGTGATATCGCAAAGTGAGTATCTACTAGAACTCAAATAAGTAACTTTTGTTCTCATTATGCTTTTGTTTCACAAGTTGAACCTAAAACTCAAAAACCGCATTACTTGATGAACATTGGATTCTTGCTATGCAAGAAGAACTAAATCAATTTAAAAGGAATGATGTGTGGGATTTAGTACCACCATCTCCAAGTCATCAAGTGATTGGGACACGTTGGGTCTTTAGAAATAAACTTGATGAAAACGGTGTTATTGTTGGGAACAAGGCACGGTTGGTAGCTCAAGGCTACAACCAAGAGGAGGGCATTAATTATGAAGATACCTATGCTCTGGTAGCTCGCCTTTAGGCTATTAGACTTTTATTAGCTTATGCATGCAATATGAATTTCAAGTTATACCAAATGGATGTTAAAAGTGCCTTTCTAAATTGATACATAAATGAAGAAGTGTATGTCAAACAACCACCCGGTTTTGAAAATCATGAACATCCGGACTATGTTTACAAATTAAAAAGAGCTTTATATGGCCTTAAACAAGCTCCTAGAGCTTGGTATGATAGACTTAGCAAGTTCTTAATTAACAACGGATATTCAAGGGGAAAGGTTGACACCACACTCTTCATTAAACGTAAAGGAAATGACGTCTTAATGGTTCAAATTTATGTTGATGATATTATTTTTGGTTCCACTAACCCATCTCTTGTCAAGAATTTTTCTAGTCTTATGCAAGGTGAATTTGAGATGAGCATGATGGGTGAGCTAACCTACTTCTTGGGATTACAAATCAAGCAACTAGAAGAAGGAACTTTTATATATCAAACTAAATATTGTCTTGAGTTGCTTAAGAAGTTTGGGATGACGGATTCAAAACATATGGAAACTCCCATGGCTTCAACATGTGCTTTAAGCAAAGATGAAGAAGGTAAAGATGTGGAAATCACAAAATATAGAGGTATAATCGGATCCTTACTCTACCTAACGGCATCTAGGCCGGATATTGTGTTTAGTGTTTGTATGTGTGCACGATATCAATCATGCCCCAAAGAATCACACCTAAAAGCCGTAAAAAGGATTTTAAAATACTTAAAAGGAACATCAAACTTTGGCTTATGATACTCTAAGGGGAATGATTGTTCTTTGATAGGTTACTCAGATTCCGACTTTTCCGGTTGCAAGTTGGATAGGAAAAGTACTAGTGGAACTTGTCATCTATTTTGTAATAGCTTGGTGAGTTGGCATAGCAAGAAACAAGTATCAGTTGCTTTTGTCAACCGCCGAGGCGGAATATGTTGCGGCCGGAAGTTGTTGTTCCCAAATTCTTTGGCTAAAACAACAACTTCTCGACTATGATTTAAAACTACAACGTATTCCAATTTTATGTGACAACACTAGTGCCATAAACCTAACAAAGAAATCGTGTTTCTTTTTAATCTCTTCTTGAGGAACTGATCATCCTTAATCTCTTTTTAATAATAGACGAAATCGTGTTAACTATAATTGACTAGTTTTTCTAGCTTTGGTGGTGTGTAGAGAGGTTTTTGTGTTTATTTTTGGAGGGTAGCCAGTCATCGCTTCGCGTGAACCTAGTGGAATGAGCTATGACGTGGAAGCAGAAAATGTAACCTTGGGAATTTGTCGTGTTGACCTAGGATCGTTGAGAAACTAGAGTTTGTGAACCTTTGTAGTAAAGTTAATTTTGGATGGTGACTCATTGTGTGAGGTCTAGCTTTGTGTCTAGAGTTTGAACCAATGAGACTTTGTAGAGGGTTGCGGTAAGTGCACGGTTGTGCCAGTATTGGTGTTAGTAATAACTTGTTGAGTTATTATTCTTACCTTAAGTTTCGAGGACGAAACTTCTTTTGGTGGGTAGTAATGTAAGACCCGTAGAATTTCAATAGCAAGAATTAAACTTGAGATATATTAAATGATATTCTGCTATTTGTTTTTTTATCGGTTTTCTGTTTGATTGTCTGTTTTAACAACATTTTTCCTAAGATTGTGCCTGCGCGTAGTTTAATGTTCGGAAAATGAGCACAATGATTTTATAAGCTTTAAATGAGTTTAGAAACATTTTTGTCGCGTCAAAATGTTGAAAAATTTTCTAGCGACTTTTGAGAAAACGGGCATGATTTACCCGCTGTTTGAAAATTTTGCGGTTTCCGATTTCCGTCAAAATTTAAATGGAGACTTTATATATCGACTGTGATGTGAATTTAATCTCATTATATTTTTCCGAGCTAAGGAGCGAAAAATTTAATCGGAATAAAATTCATCCGAAATTTTGTGAATTATTTTAATTAAGTAGTTTTCAGTAGAATTTTCTATTCCCGTAAAGTTTATCGGTACGCGAAATACGACTTATTTAAGCGCGAACGCGGGGACTAGGCAAGTGGGAATAAGATCATAAGAAATATCTAGATATTTATGTAGGAAATCTTGGTCGGTGACCAAGATTTGATCAATGGCTAGGATTGTCTCAAGAAACCTTTACTATGAATCCAATGGCTAGGCTTTAAAGGAGTTGTCTATAAGAAGCAAAGTCTTTAGACTTTTCCTTTCCTTTTCCTGGAAGTCCGTAGCTCCCTCCCTCTCATCCTTTCATTCCTCAAAATTTTTCTAAGTGTGGAAAACATGGGATTTGTGAGAAATCTAGAAGGATTTAGGAGAGAAGCTTGGAGTCAAAGTTGATCCTTGTGACTTGGAGGGGCTTATGAGCTAAATCTTTTGGTAAGAAAAAAATTATTCTCCCTCTTTTCCCTTAAGTGGCCGTGAGGCCTTGTTGTTGTTTAGATGAGATTTTATATTTTTTCCCTTGTTAGTATTAGTAGATCCATGCTAGTTAGTAATTATCCATGCTAATTAGAGATATATTTTATGTTTGAATGCTACAAGATCCATGAGAGTTAGTAGCTAGAGTTTTTGAGAAAAATTTCAATTGATCAAGAACATGAAAAATTGTTTGATGGTTGTGTAATTGAACTTGTTTTAAGACTTTTTAGAAGCTTGGGTTCATGATGTTTGGGTTAACTTTGAAAAGCCCTAAAATACTTTTGTATGATCATGAAGAAATTTTGGGAAAACTCTTGTGATTTTTGATTATGTTTTGAAATAATTTAATTGTGCAATTTAATGAAATTTTGGGAGCTAGCTTGTTTTGTTTTCTTGGCCGTGGCACATCGTGTGTGTGATCATGGGATTTGCAAATTGTTAAGTCCTAAATTGGAAGGCAATGATCATGGTTTAAAGTGGATGATCATGGTTTTAAAAGGAATGGTTGTAGTGATTTCTATTTGAAAATAAAAAGCTTGAAACTGGTTATGCAACTAACATTTTATTTTATGAAAATTTTGAAGAGTTTATGTTTTAATTTGAAATGGTTTTGGTGTAAGAGATAGATAACTTTTGAGTTGTTTTAGGGCAATTAGTAATGGTTTAAGTATTTTAACTATGTTTGATTTTTTGAAAACAATGTTTTTGAGGTGATTTCAATTCTGGCCAAAATTGAAAAGGGCATTTAGATCCTTTTAAAATTGTTTGTGACCTGGAAACTTAACTATTTGATCAGTCTTTTCGAGATGAAGAATTCGGCATATGGCTCGTCTCGATCGGATAAAATTTGAATGAGTTATGGTTGTTTCAAGTTTGTAACTGTTTTATCGCCGTTTTGAAATTGAAGTATAGCAGTAGAAATATATTAGAGATTATTTTTCTATGAAAAGAGGAAAAGTTTGTAAGTTTATTTGTTATTTGAAATGAAAATTCTTTTGTGGAGAATTGTGTTTTAAAAGGTTTAAGTTGTGTATGTTCATAAAAGCCTTTTGTTTTAGATCGGTTAAGAAAATGAATAGTTAAATTTGTTTGGTTTTGAAAAAGAAGTGCGCAAGTTATTTGAAAAAAAGTATTCTTGCTTTATGAAAAGCTTTAAAATAGTTGGAATTTACTTGGCGACCTTTTTGATAAAACAATTCTTCGAAGTGTTAATGTATTCAAGATTTGTTTTCAAAGTGACTTGAACCTAGATAGTTGTGAGAGAAGAACCATAGGTCTTGAATCCATTAGTAGCCGAACTAGGGCTTAATTGAGTGACCAAATAAAATTGTGTATTAACTAAGATAAGTTATATGTTTTAAAAAGGTTATGAGGATTAGCCGAATTGAGGATTTTGTCGAGATAGACGGATATTGCTCGCGTAGAGTAAGTTGTGCGTGTTGGAAAGCTTTCCGAGGTAAGGGAATCTTGTATTTCGTACTAAATTTCATTGATAGCATGTTGTATGCTTGTTGATGTGGTGTTTGTGAGTGCTTGTTATGGTGTCTTACATATGATTTGGTTAAATATATGTGTTGACATGTTGTTATGAGATTATATATTATGAGAATATGTAAGTTGTTTGCATTAGTATATGTAGAGAAGACGTATGCTCATGCACTCATAGTTGGTATTTGATCTAGGTGATTGTACAAGGTGATATCCCGCCTTTAATTGAGCCGGTATTTGATCTAGGTGATTGTACCCGCCGTTAATTGAGTCGGTATTTGATCTAGGTGATTGTACTTGGGGTATTCCACCAAATTGAGTCGGTACTTGATCTAGGTGATCGTACCCGGTGTTATCCCACCATTAAATTCTGGAATTCATGCATGTGACGATCAGTGATTGGTGTCACAGTGATGGCCAATGATTGGCTTCACCATTCATTAGAGGTTGCATTAGGCTATGTGCGCATTTTACATATTATGCTTGGTGTTGAGGAAATGTTAAATGTTACTCGCTTTATGTTTTGGTATTTGTTATTTGTATACTTGTTTCCAGTTGGTGACTCTTACTTTTGCATGTAAATATCGCGGGCTCCTCCCACCCGTAGACGATGGAGTGTTGCCCGAGGTCGTCGGTCGTGGGGACGGCGAAGATTTCGTAGAGTATCACGGAGAGTAGATGGGTGGCTTTGTTAGGCTACACTTTTTGATTAGACTTGGTGTCTAGTATCTTTTTGATGACTGTATGTCTTATACTTTTATACTCAGACTATTAGTGCCTTTTGGCCGTGCGATACATTTCGTTCATAACTCTCGTCTTTTGGTTTATGAACTCAGTGTATCCCTTGGTTTGTAATTATTCAGGTGCACATTTTGCTTCTCGGAAGCCCGATATAATATTTTGGTATTGTATTTAATTCCCATTGTGTGATGAAATGTTGAGTTGGTCACGAGCATTCACGCGTGCTCTTTTTATTTGGAGTGTTGTTTTTTTAAAAAAATAATGCCCCTTTTTCTGCTATAAAAACCGTGGTGTTACAGAATGAGAGATCCAAGTTCACAACCTGTTAAAACAAATATTAGGAACTTGTGTTTCATGAATGAATGATTATGTATATCTGATGCCTAAATGCAAAACTAATGCGAATGAATTATATGATAATATGTAGGAGTTTGTATGCGTGAATGCATGAATGCATGAATTTCTGAATTTTTGTTAAAGAGAGTTTGAATTTCCCGGCACCGAGAATCTGAGTAAATCTGACATTGTTGAGATGAGGACCTTTACAAGCTTCTGTTGCAGGACAAGTGTTCAAGCAGGTTTCCAAAGAGGAACAACAACTTTCTTTGACTGCAACAGCGTTCACCAAGAATGGAGGAAACTCTTCACCATCCATGTTACTGACAACCACAGTTCTGCCATATTTCACCACATGTAACTTTTCAGGAAGATATAATCTTGACATAGTATGCCCCAAGCACTTGAATCCATGAAGGATATGCCCCTGACCAACTGATATTTGCAGTGTATCCAATTCTTGAACAAATTCACCTTTCACAAGCAAGGTATTCAACTTGTTTGCCCCTGATTGGCAGAATTCATAGATAACTTGCCCTTAGCTAGGAGTGTCTCAAATCAGCTTTGCCAATGATCAGACCATTATTCAAATTTCTTTGATGCCAAGTATTAATTTGCAAATAAAATCATTTCTTTCGAAAAATGTATTGGATATAATGCACATGCAAGTTTTTTCTATATTTTTTGAAACACATATGATGTGTAAGAAAAGAGAGATAATTATTTATTACTCAACAAACTAGAGGAGTCAGCTTAACAATACATTTGCCAATTGCTTTCAAAGTGAACCTAACTTCGATTAGGTCTTTTGAGGGTTATAACATGCAACTAGGATTCATGTAAATCAAGTCAAAAGAAGATATAAATTTGTGTTATCAGATTTCCTATACTTGAACCTTTGCTTGTCCTTAAGCACAAAAATAGTAACTCTTTTTTTTAACACAGGTTTGATACAAGACACAACAACTCTAATCATACGTGGTTGCCGGCTAGAGAAAAAAAATCAGGTAATAAATATCAATACCAAGGGTACCGTAGTAACACAAAACCACATATTGCAGTCAAAAACTCTCATCATATGAAGACAAATCTGAAGTATTTTATTGTGACTCTAACTTTTGCTTAAATTTTATTCACCCTTTTCATTCAAGTACAATCACATTAAGCCCGTTATTTTGTACACGCTCATGGTAGAAAAATATGTTAGTGATTATGATCATATATTGAGGGGAGCTGATAAAATAAGTTTGGTAAAAACCCTTTTTTCTCTTCCAAATACAATTGTGGGGGATTGGATCGTAACCCGTCCTACCAAGTTCAGAACCAGACTCCTCTGAACCAACTACTAAATGGGTATATTTACTATGGTTTTTCTTTGTATGTTCAACAATTGTTGGGTTAAACAACCGAGTGAGGGTCATCTAACCAAAGTATGCAAATTTTCATTTTTGGATCATTCACTTATGTTTATCGATTTCCTACTTAGTTTGTGCCCAAGATGGTACCGACTGCTAGGATAAACTACTGAGGGTTACTTAAAAATTTATGTTTAGGTCTTCGTCAAAATCAGTACCCAAATTAATTTTACATACTTCTAAGAGTCTAAGGTGTTAAGACAGTACCAATTTTATTGAATCATTACTAAACCTTCATATCATAGCCTAAAATGCAAGACAACCTATATACGTGTCAGGTCAAGAATCAAACCAAAATTGATTGTTTGTTTTTTTTTTAAAAAAAAGAAATGTCTCAAGAAACTAGGAGAATCAGATAACAACAAAACATGTGCAAGAATGGCTCAATTCAAATTTTCAAAAAAATTTTTTTTTTTAGGAAATAATAAAAGAAAGTGAAACAATGTCTTACATCATCAACTAGGTCTTTTACCATTTAAAGCAGGGGAATGGATAAAGCGTCATCCGTTTAAGAAAACAGTGGAAAAAGATTTGATAATTGAAAAAAAAAAAAGTTGACTGCACAAGGGCAGGAAAACAATTGAGTGAGTTGAGTATCTTTTAGATTTTATGAAGTTGTTTTGAGAATGAGAATGATCCTAAATCACGAGTCGTACGTCAGGGACCGGATCATTCGAGCAAAGACGAGTCGTACGATAGGCTCCCCCTTTTCATTCAGTTTATTAATTGAACATTTTTTTTAATTGAAGTGAAACGAGTCGAAGGCGAGTCGTAAGTCAGGCTCCTTCCCATTTCATTTAATTAAAAAAAAGTTTCGTTTTAAATGGTATACGAATAATTCGAAGCCACGAGTTGTACGACAGGGACTGATTTATTCGCATTCCATATCCAAAGATAAGTTTTCCACAAATCGAATTTCTGATCAAAAGAAAAGAAAAAGAAAGGTAGAAGATGAGAGAGATGCAAATGCATGATGAATGATGATAGTATAATATGATGACAATATAGTATGATGACATTATAAAATAATACTCAAAATAAATGTGCAAACATACATAAATAAATGAGTAATCAAATAATCATGCACAAAATAAACTGACAAGCATCAAGATGAATTATCGAACATTTTAGCAAGCAAGCGTAAGATAAGCTCAAGACAAGTCGTACGTCAGGCTCTCGCTTATCTTATGTTTCAAACATCAAATCGTATTTTGAATGAAATAAAAAAATAAATTCAAAGCACGAGTCGTAAGACAGGGCCCAATTTATCTTTTTTTCACTCAAAAGTTAAATCTAACAGACAGCTGAGATATTATTTAATTATGACGTTATAAGTCGAACATTAAAGAAGTGATTAATATTTTCAAGATATTTAGTGATCAATAAATGTTGCAAAGAAAATGTCGTTTAAACGATATTAATTAAAATAGAGTAAACTGAGACGAGTGGTACGTCAGGCCCTTTTTACTCTACGTTAATTAGCCCGTTTAAAATATTCGAGATAAAAAATTAAATCAAGGACACGAGAGAGAGAGAGAGAGAGAGAGAGAGCAATTAAATAAATTTGCCATAAACAAATATATCCAATTTGGCATATAATTTATGAAAAACTGGCACACCAGTACAAGATGTTGTACACGATGTTACAACACTCTTCCCAGCTTTGACAGACACAAATAATAAAACAGTAATTAGTGCAGAAAGATAAACAAACACACAGTAGTTTGTTAACCCAGTTCGGTGCCAACTGCAACCTACATCTGGGGGATACCAATCCAGGAGAAAATCCACTAATAGTCCTAGTTCAAAGTCTTACAGCAAACTCCTCGTTTACAACTTATCACCTAGCAACTACCCTTATGTCTTTCTACCTAGGAACTCCTAGGTATGAGTTCTCAACTCACTCCTTAAGCTCAATAGTACAAACAACACTATTGTTAAACTAATCACTGTGATGGAGACACTCTCCTAAACACTAGATCACTCTTACATAAAGGCTTCGAGCAATACACAAGCACTAAGAACCTAACTCCTTGCTTAAAAGCTTTGGAGAGGACACACACACAATAACTTTCTCCTTGCTTTAAAGCTTCAGAGACAATTACAGTTTACAACTCAATAAACACTCAGTCCTAAACTTGCATCAAAGTGACACAAGAAAGGCTCACAAAATAACACAAGCAAAAACCCTAAGACGGCTAAACTCACGCTTGAACACTTGCCTTCATTAGGTCTTGTTTCTTCTTATTTATAGCTGATTAAATGGGCTTCAGTAGCTTTGCCCAAATAGAGAACCAACCAGCTCACATTAAAAATAAAACCATATCTTTTAAAGATTTGATATGTTTTATAAAATTAATCTTTACTATAATTGCTAACACAATCTTTAGATAAAAGATCTGTTTAGCAAATAAAGTCTTCCTTAATGCACAAGTAAAGAACTGAAGAAAGATCTGTTGTAAGAATATAAGATACGCGCGCATTAATTAATTCGCTCCAGCTGGCGCGCAGGCAACATGTCAGGTCATGATATTGTAACATTGTTTACCACATCCTGCCTAACTATTGTTTTACCAAAATGCAGTCAACATCAAATAGTCAATAATTTATAAACACGAACCATACTATATATTTTGGTTTGAAATAAAACGCAAAATAAGCATCAAATATTGGTATCAGATTGAAAAAAAAAAGTGAAGGGATATATGAAGCCAAAGATTCACTTATTTTTAGGATAATTCAAACATTTGCACATGTCTCGTTTTCAAGATTTCAACCATGCCAAAGATATATGAAGCCAAAGATTCACTTAATACTTAAATCTCAAATTGTATAATATTTTATTATGAAAAAATGCTTAATATTTCACATAAGATAATGCAACTATACTAAGTTGCAAAAAATGAACACAAAAATTATCACATGGAAATAGGAGAATTTTTTTTAAGTTTGATGCTATGTTTAAATCATTTTTCAATAATCAGAACACATGATTGTCAATAATAAGAACAAATAGTTTTAAAATAAAATGTCATATCAATTCAAATAATTTGCTTTAACACCACTACCTAACCACTCAAAATAATGCAATAAAACCAATTTTAATAATCACTTATCTTTTGTGTCAAAACAATAATAATCACTTATCATTTAATGATAAATTACATGAAGCAATTTGAATCATTCTCCTTCATAGAATTGAAAACATTGAGAATTTCTCAACAGCTGATGCACAATGCAAAGTAAGAGAGAGAGAGAGAGAGGAGAGAGAGAGCAATTAAATAAATTTGCTATAAACAAATACATCCAATTTGGCATATAATTTATAAACGCGAACCAAACTATATATTTTGGTTTGAAATAAAACGCAAAATAAGCATCAAATATTGGTATCAGACTGAAAAAAAAAGTGAAGAGATATATGAAGCCAAAGATTCACTTATTTTTAGGATAATTCAAACATTTGCACATGTCTCGTTTTCAAGATTTCAACCATGCCAAACTAAAGATTTCTCGTTCTCACCAATCTATTGCAACAATGGAGAATCAAAAAAAATCTTAAAATCAAGATTAGGAAATGAATGAATATTGAATAAAAAAAATTAAATGATTCCTTTCATAGACTCTTTCAAACCCCTCTATTTTAGACTTTTCAGAATTTTTTTCATCCCAATCACATTTGGCTTATTTTTACTTATGGGACAATGATGATGTGTATGTTATATTAATTTTTTGACACGTGTATTATTTTTATCCACCTAATTACTTTCTTTAAAGATTTCTAAAAAATTTCAAAAAATGCCATAAAATTACTATAAAAAATAAATAAAACATACTAGAAAAACAAGAAAAAATTCATAAAAATCATTTAATAAGATATTTCGATATATCTACTGTTGGGAATAATTAAGTGTGCCCAAGATCCAATCAACCATGTAATCAATTTTAAGATTCAATGTTTAGTTTATTATCATATTTACTATTTAGTGAAATAGTTAATTTGATAAAGTCCTTGATTAAAATTATAAATTTGTTATCATGATAGAGATCTTGATACTGAGAGACAAGTCTTTTAGTATTTTAATCTAAATTTTTCTTCATCATAGGATTATTGTGAATAGGACAACAACAATCCGGATAGATCAATATATATATGTAATAGTCTTTATTGGATAAAGATTAATAAATCTCATTTATTAAATTACATATATAGGTGATGCATATGCAGATATGATCATTGAACTGACTCAACTGAGATTTTCTTAATGGTTAGTATTACTGTAAATTGTCAAAAGAAAATCTCAAGAAGAAATAAAATGATTTTCTTTGACCTGAGATTATCATTGTAATTAACAAAATATATATTGTATTTTAATTTTGACACCTAATACCTTAGGGTGTTAGTTGAAAAGATATTGGATACAATTAAATATTTGTATAATTAATGATTAATCAAGATGGGATCTGTCAACTCACAGTAATGAGTTTGAGCTCTATTATAAAATGCATGGACATATAAATATGAGTGAACAAACAATCAAGTAATTTGCTTGATAAAATGCATGGACAGATGAGTCGATGCTAATATGCTATCATTGTCGAAATTATGGTTATATACGTCTTTATATTAAAATGCTTATTCATGCTTATTAGTAGAGGTAAACTGGTTCATGCTTATGGGTGTTGTCACTTAAAAATGAGAATTATTTAAAAGTTGATTTGTTTAGTTCTTAATTAACATGAAAGTGGCTTTTGTTTTGCTATATATTTAATTTTTGAAACCTCTTAGAATTTAAAGGTTAAATAGAATTACTTACTTTGGTTGAAATTGAAATGAGTTAATTAAAAAAAAATTGTAGATGCCACATGATTTGTTTGTGTTAATTATATATTTAGGCGATTGTTTAGGCTTGTTATGTTTAGCCACTTTAAGGATTATATTTAAAGGCTGAAATTTAATTTGGTTATGGCTTTTATCATAAAATGAGTTGTTTGCTATGTTGTATGTGTGAATGATGTTTCTTCGGAGAGAAGATTTTAAAGTTGAAAATTTATTTAGTATAAATTAAACTAATATTTGCAATTTAATTTGTGTAAAATATATTTCTATGTGGGATTATATATATTGAGTTTAGTATCATGTGATTTGTGAGTTCGAGTTAATATCTTAGTATAATAACCATTATGTAGTTCCTGAAGAACTCACATCATTCTATGTGAATTTCTGAATTTAAAAAGGTAGTTCTTGAAGAACTCAACATTATTGTTTACGAAGATTTGTCGTATAGTTCCTGAAGAACTAATTAATAATTTAATAAATCCCAGAAAGATTGCAAAAAAAAATTATGATATTCCTTGTTTATGTAAGAATTAATTATGATTTTCTTACACTTTATTTATTATATTGTTTTCAATATTATTAACTCATATTGAGAATTGCTTAGTTTCTTTATTTTTCCTACATGGATTTTGACAATTATTATGATATATACGAAAGTTTAGTATATAATTGAGTTATATATTCTCTGCAAGAATTTGGTTAAAATTATATACTACAAATTTATTGAAAGCTTCAGAAGAGCTAATATGTAAAATACTCTAAATGCTTCAGAAGAACTAAAATTATATACTACAAAATTATTGAAAGCTTTAGAAGAGCTAATATTTTAACTTAGAGAAGATATTTGTGCAAAATGAAGCACAAATTTTTGTAAACCAGAAGTTTACAAATCATATTAAGTTTGTCTTTGGTAAGACCGGTTTGATCACCCAGGATCTATTATGATGCGAATTTTTCTATTTTTAATTGTGAAATTGTTTTATGAAATAATTTGACAAAGAACTCATTTTCTAAATTTTTTGAAAGTATTTGATAAGTATTATATGCTAATAATAAAAGAAAAATATGGACCTGAAGATCCATTCTTTAGACGTCTAAAATTAAATGAGTGATTGATACTTATGAAATGGTAACTTCAAAATTCTACTTTGAGAACATGCGATCATTTAAATTGAGTTTTTGTTTCGCATCAAGCCAATATTTTGTATTCTGCAAGTCCTCCCCTTAATTTGCAATTGAGTTTAGGTTTATAACCTAATATTTTTTAGATGTGTTGTGTGTCGCATCACGAAAATCGCCCGAGCGTTTAGGACACTCGGAATGACACAGAGTCACCACCAAATTTTATTTATTAAGGAAAATATTGATAAAACCTTAAAAACAATGGAAAGATGGTCATCGCAACCATTTCCAGGTTCGGGAGTTGGTTATGCAAGGGGAAGGTTTAGCACCCCTCACATCTGTTGTACTCAACGGAAACCTCCTGTTAGACTACTTGGCTATTCACTTAGAAGGGGGGGTTGAATAAGTGATCCTTGAAACAATGTAGGTTTTTTAAAAAAATAATGTTTAATTTCAATCGTGCGTGCGGAAGTACCACCGGATCGGTAGTCTATGCACCGATTGATTAAAGGAAACGTAGTATAGCCTTGGAACGATTTATTAAAAGATTTAGAAATGATCGATTTAAAAATTAATTGAATATAAACGTTCAGCCCCAAGCAAGTTACAAATATCAAATTGAATCCAATCACAATCAAACAATAGCAATTGAATTTTTAGTGTACCAATACGAACACGAAAAATTCAATCGATTCAAAATTAACGAAATTACGAAACGTAAAAGATTGAAAGAGAGAGACACAAACGGTTTGATTAGGGAGTTACCCGGCTTTCGTGTCGTCCTCGCGGTCGGCCGGGTACGTCTCCTGTAACATTCCAAATTTTATTTAATAGAAGAAATTAAATAAAAATCTATTAAAGGAGCTTAATTGGAAACATTTCTATCAATTAAAAATATGGAGAATTATGAAGAGTATGAGTTAATTATTAGTAAGTGGAGGGGCATTTTGGGAAATGCCTATAAAAGAGTATATATGGGAGTAAGGCATTCATCCATTTCATTTTTCACTCTCTGAAGTTTTGAACCAAGAAGCTTCACTTTCTCTTCTCTCTTTCCTGCGTAAACAGCAGCAACAACTTTCATCTTTCACTTTGATTTCAACATGCAAATGCGATTGGAACACTAGAAACTCAAGGGATACTCTCATGTTTTTCTCCCTCTTCTCCACGAACTCTCTCTCTAACCCTCTTTCTCATGATTTCGATTTCAAAGACATACATTGCTGATGAATTGAAGTGTTGCATGTGTTGATTGAGAGTCTTCTATGTATCAGCTGTTCATGCTCTTGTTACTAAGGTAATGTGTGAATTCCTAATTTCCCCTTTTTCCTAATCTCATCCAAAAACCCAAAACCTAAATTCGTATTATTTTGGTGCTGCATGTATGGGGAAAACCTTCGTGAATGACTGGAACAACATGTAAGAATCATGGGAGGAAGGTTGAGGTTGCAGCAGCAAGCAACGAAGTTGTTTTTGGCCTGTCACGACGCGCTCGCCGGCACGAGCACGCTCTCGCCGTGGCGAGCTCATCAGGAGCAGCCACTGCATGTTGCTATTTTGCCCAGTTCCGTCAATTCCATACTGTTGGTAAGTTATTCTTAATCCTTCTTGTACCTTTCTCAGTATGGTGTTAACCATTCCATCTCTTTGACCTATGTAAACTCCCAAACACTTATGAGTGCATTCTTTTCCATCCTTGCCAAGAAAATCAAGTCTGGGGATTCAAGTGAGTTCTGGACCAGAAGCTGTGACTGTAGCTGAGCTTATATTCAAGTCAAAGCTTCTGAGTTATACTCAATACAGGTGGGTTCTTAGGCTAGGGAGTTAGATTTCCCCAATTTTATAAACTATGCATGTTAACCTAGGAGATTAGGAAAATCTTGTGTGAGGGGAAATAACTCCCAATTTTCCCTCCATTCTGTCCTATATTATGTCTATTATGTGATTGCACTGTTTTAAAAGAGGATTGTAAGTGATTCCATTTCAAAATTATCAAATTTTGTAAAACAGAGTGTTTTCTGCAGAACCTCGCCACGGCGCGCATTCATGGCGAGTTAACAACTTCTGGGCTGATGAAACTCGCCATGGCGGGCGTTTGCTCGCCTCGCGAGCTGATTTAGGCCAGAACCAGTTTACTCGCCATGGCGAGCAGATTTCTCGCCATGGCGAGATTGTGCAGGAAATTTTAACCAGTTTACTCGCCATGGCGAGCAGATTTCTTGCCATGGCGAGCTGCAGCAGAATTGACCCAACTTTTACATTTTTCCTAAAATTCATCACTCGTTTTATATCCTCTATTACTTCAGATATTTTTGCAATTATGTATTTAATATAATGTTTCACAGGAGGTCAAACACAATTGGAATCTTAGGGTATAACTTAGGAAACTTAGTTTGTATGCTCCCCCGGGTTTTGGGAATTTATGGTAGTGATAACTAAACTAGTTTCAGTCAATCAGGAGCGATCTGTGTTGTCGCGTTATGGACTCCCAATGGGATAATCCATTAGGATAAGTTATTGTGAGCTGCATGCCGTGACCGAATCGGTTGACGGATATGGCAGGCCTCTGAGACATGCTCACCTCAGAGTGTCCTTGTGTTTAAAATGAATAAGAGTTAAATTTTCTGTGATACACCTTTATATTATATTATGTATGTCATGTTAGTTATGTTAGTATGTACGACTGATTTAGGTGCCCCCGGTGTAGTCACCTCTAGGAGGGTAGTAGGACTCACTGAGGCTTAGTAGTCTCACCCCACTCCAAACAATTTTTTTTAGGTAAACAGGATATTCGGAGCAAGGACCAGGTAGGAGGCTGACAGATGGAGCTGAGTTTGGATTGTCCGCCTTGAAGATTTTATTTTCTTCGTCTTGCTTTTAGTTTATTATCTCGTTTACTCAGAATACCAACATTTATCGCTGTATTTTAATTGTTATCCCTTTTGTATATTAAGCAATTTGCATCTTGCTAATTTATTCAGTAAATTTTAATTGTACTCAGATCCATATTATGTATGTCTTGACTAAATATTCTAGATATTTTAGTTGGGGCGTTATAATTGGTATCAGAGTAGGTCGATTCAGTATCGGACCTTGCCATGAGTCAGAACAATTCCTTCCTAAACAATACAGACCCTTTGGATCTGGACTGTTTACGCTAAAACCGTCGCGTGCTGAGCCTGATCAACTCAGTATTGTGTATGGTAGGCAGTGTATTATGGTTTAGAACTGAAGTGAACTCTGGAATTCCAGCGGTAAATCCGTAGTGAAGCTGCAATCGAGGAACAATCGTTGACGGAGATTCTTATAAGAGAGTTTTGGAACAGTGGCAAATGGTGCCACAGGAGTAAGTGGTGTACGCAACAAAGAATGCAGATGTATCCATATACTGAATTGTGTAGTACACAGCAGTATTCAACTGACAATGTGTGTCAGGTAAACTCCCTGAACCTATAAGTAACCTTATCTTAGTGAGAGCCTAAATTCAGCTAAGCTCGTGAGCCAATCAACACCCTAGAACAGTAGGCGGTAAATCAAAAACTCACCCTAAATTCAAGTTAGTATATGACTGGAAGTTATGGTGTTATGCAAAGAAGAAAATTGGACGAACCATAAAATCATTCTTTCACACTCTGTCTGACTCACTTAGCAAGCAAGCACATGCTGCAGCGAGCTTAGCAGGCTGCTGCTACTGCTTGTTGCAACACAGGTCTCTGTTCAATCATTTTTAGCTATGGTGAACAGTCGCAAGCCCTCTTCATCTATCTTAACATTCTACTTTCGAGTTTTAGTATAAACCATTCCAAGCTACCTTGTGAGCATAAGAGTTGTTAAGGAGTTACATTTGAAATGATATTAGGATTAGGATACAATAAGAAATTGGACTGAGTGCACCTTTCCTTTAGAGACCAACAAGTATAGTGGCACTATTAGGAGCTTAATCGTAACCGAAGCAACCATTAGAACCCTTGTAGTCTGTATCCGTACCCGGGAAAACATATTAAGTTCAATCAATTATAGGAATCTAAATTAGCAATCCAGCATGGTGAACCTAATAGATAACACCACAGTAGAAGTTCAAATCGAACCATCCGTATGTGAGAAACCCAATTAGGACAAAAGCACATTCTGGTATCTCCTCAAGCCACCTTATTAGGTTACCAACTAGAATGTCCTTAATTAGGCTACTCTTACCTCTCAAACTCGTGAGAACATTTCTACCTCGCTACAAAGAATCAAACTACATCTAGTATAACAGTTAGAAGTTCCTTTCCAACCACACCAGTCTTTAGCAGTATATCTAGCAAACTTTAGGGACCCAAATATTATTTAGACCAACAGATAGGAGTTCATATTACATCCTGAGAGCCCTCAGTAAAACTCCGGAAACACTAGTACCGAATAGTTTAGCAATCAAACCAATAGTAGAACCTTGTCACGAAGGTATAACCTTGACTCACATCAAAAATTTAATTCTTCCCTAGCAATACCGTCATCTAAATAGGATTGTTAAAGACCGTTAGGTTAAGTATCCATAAACTAGTAACCCAGCACTTCTGACCAGTTGATTACCCCGGTAAGAATAGAGAAATCTTAGCACTTGTACCTTAATAATTTCTTATCGCAAAACCGGCTGAGTAAATCCTTAAGATAACCACCTTTAGATGTCATCAATAGGACCAGTCTATCGCCCTATACCAGAAATTATACCGAACCACCACAAGTTAAGTTTTGATTAGTAATAGCAATTGAGAGTACCTTTAGCACAATTGTTCACCAAAGCTAGTCCGTAGTTGTCTGGCCATTAGATAGTTTAGAGACCGATGATTCAGGTTAATACCGGTTTGACTTTAACTAAACGAAACTCACACATATGACCACCCAGCTAAGAAGTGAGCAGGATTAGTAACCGTGCCTCGGGAGTTGCTCATCAGTTGTCCCTAGGTTAGTAATTCCATATCACAGACCAATTAGTTAGCCGAATGAGGTTTAGTCTTGGCCAGCCATATTCTACCACTAGCATAGTACCGAATAATAAGGAACACCACTTAATAAATCCAATTCATCGTTAGTTCGACCAGTCACCAAGCAAGTTCATATATTAGAGCCTTTGATATAAGAGAACGGTAAGATTAGTTAACCAGCCAATTAGAATATCATTTAGGATGTTAATACTAGATATAGGTGATGCAAAGCCACCTTTTCCGTGCGAAACCAATATTAGTAGCCGGCCGTAGCAAGACATCAAAACACCTAGATCAATCCTTGGGTATATACACAAGAACAAATAGCTAGATTTAACTTTAGCACCAGCCAGCACCGACATTCCCTCATAACTAGACCTTTCAATTTAGATTCTATGTGGATCAATGAGACCTACCAGTGAGAAATTGTCAGCAAGAAATACTGAGTGGGAACGTAGTTGTCCTACCTTGAGAAAACTGATAGAAGAATTAGAAATGTAGCATAGGAGTATAACCCAGTAGAAGACAAATCTTTGATTGTATATGGATCTCTAGGAATCCTAATTCAGCAGAGTCATCGAACCGAACAATGCTCAATTCAACATTCGTAAGTCTTGGAACACCATGGAAGGTAGTATTCTCTAACCCGTCTAAACGTGCCCCATTTGGATAAAATCCCTCTCATACCTTAATGGCTTGACAATCTCGTGTCGTACCTGAATTCAATTAGGGTGCGAACTTTTCAAGTTTCTCGAAGCCAATTAGTTACCTCAAGGGTGATAATGTCACACTTAAGTAACCACACTAAGTGTTTTCAGTTTTCCAGTTAAGTTATTATTAACAGCAGTCTATCTGCGGAAATAGATATTCTTGAGAAGGTCAAGAATATTTTCAGTTTCATTTCCTTTTTGCTCGGTTGATCTGTCAACCAACATACTTCAAGCCACCCCGGTAACACTTGTCCAGCCCAGTGTTAGCAAATCAGTTAAACTTCGTGCACCCGAATCCGGTAATCAGTTCAGTAATGGAGTTAGTTATCTATCTTCGTAGCCTTATCAGTCGAATTCAGAATTAAGTTAAATCAGTTTCATATTCCATGGAAATAAGTTATACCTGTGAAAGCAATGTCGAGGATCCAGACCTGCTAACTCCGTGCTCCTAACCATGTAAGATCAGTGTGTTAACCTCGAGTGTCTCTGCCCGAACATTCCAAAATCCAAGTCTAGTTGCCAATAATTAGTCAGTATAAGTGTAAGAGTTAATTGCTCGCTTGGAGTAATTTACCATTCTCGTTTGAAAGCTCTCTCTTATCCTTAGTGATCTGTTGAGATAAGTCAGTCTACCGTTCTAAGCCAAACCATTCAATTCAGCCTTAGCATTACAAATTCAGACCTTATGCTTCCAGCTAGCCAAGTTTCATATATTAGTTACCAACGAAGGATTTCAAACAAGTGTGACCTGTAACCCTGAGGAATTATCTGAATCCAAATGCGCCATGTATTAAATGTACAACTCGATTATCGTGTCGTGTCGGGATGGATCGAGATTGTAGGTGGGATTTTATCGGATCACTATAAGTCCGTCTACGAAAGAGTGCAACTCGATGGCAGAAGGACTAGTAGTATTTAGACAATTTTCCACTCGTTTTATATTTCGATCGATTCCGGAGTAATTACACAACACGTGATACAGTAGTACATATAACATGTCAAACATGGTGGTATCCAGAAAGGAGAACGAAAATATGACTGAGAGATCTTGGATATGAAAATATCAATACCAGGCCAGATACCGACCCTCTAAACCAGTTGGAGCTGGAATTAATTCCAGTGGGAATGGAAGTAGTGTAATGGTCGTAAGAAGTTGAATCAGAGTGCGCAGCACTGTAACCTTGAGAATGTGAGGATAACCTTTAGTCAGTAACCTTAAGAGAGGAAAGTTTTATTCCAAGGGATTGTATATTGTCCGGAGGATAGCCGAAGCATAGAATTGGACACGACCATAAAACAACCTACCTGATGTGGAATAGAGAAGTTTCGAATTTCGAGGACGAAATTCTTTTAAGGGGGGTAGATTGTAACATTCCAAATTTTATTTAATAGAAGAAATTAAATAAAAATCTATTAAAGGAGCTTAATTGGAAACATTTCTATCAATTAAAAATATGGAGAATTATGAAGAGTATGAGTTAATTATTAGTAAGTGGAGGGGCATTTTGGGAAATGCCTATAAAAGAGTATATATGGGAGTAAGGCATTCATCCATTTCATTTTTCACTCTCTGAAGTTTTGAACCAAGAAGCTTCACTTTCTCTTCTCTCTTTCCTGCGTAAACAGCAGCAACAAATTTCATCTTTCACTTTGATTTCAACATGCAAATGCGATTGGAACACTAGAAACTCAAGGGATACTCTCATGTTTTTCTCCCTCTTCTCCACGAACTCTCTCCCTAACCCTCTTTCTCATGAATTCGATTTCAAAGACATACATTGCTGATGAATTGAAGTGTTGCATGTGTTGATTGAGAGTCTTCTATGTATCAGCTGTTCATGCTCTTGTTACTAAGGTAATGTGTGAATTCCTAATTTCCCCTTTTTCCTAATCTCATCCAAAAACCCAAAACCTAAATTCGTACTATTTTGGTGCTGCATGTATGGGGAAAACCTTCGTAAATGACTGGAACAACATGTAAGAATCATGGGAGGAAGGTTGAGGTTGCAGCAGAAAGCAACGAAGTTGTTTTTGGCCTGTCACGACGCGCTCGCCGGCGCGAGCACGCTCTCGCCGTGGCGAGCTCATCATGAGCAGCCACTGCATGTTGCTATTTTGCCCAGTTCTGTCAATTCCATACTGTTGGTAAGTTATTCTTAATCCTTCTTGTACCTTTCTCAGTATGGTGTTAACCATTCCATCTCTTTGACCTATGTAAACTCCCAAACACTCATGAGTTCATTCTTTTCCATCCTTGCCAAGAAAATCAAGTCTGGGGATTCAAGTGAGTTCTGGACCAGAAGTTTTGACTGTAGCTGAGCTTATATTCAAGTCAAAGCTTCTGAGTTATACTCAATACAGGTGGGTTCTTAGGCTAGGTAGTTAGATTTCCCCAATTTTATAAACTATGCATGTTAACCTAGGAGATTAGGAAAATCTTGTGTGAGGGGAAATAACTCCCAATTTTCCCTCCATTCTGTCCTATATTATGTCTATTATGTGATTGCACTGTTTTAAAAGAGGATTGTAAGTGATTCCATTTCAAAATTATCAAATTTCGTAAAACAGAGTGTTTTCTGCAGAACCTCGCCACGGCGCGCATTCATGGCGAGTTAACAACTTCTGGGCTGATGAAACTCGCCATGGCGGGCGTTTGCTCGCCTCACGAGCTGATTTAGGCCAGAACCAGTTTACTCGCCATGGCGAGCAGATTTCTCGCCATGGCGAGATTGTGCAGGAAATTTTAACCAGTTTACTCGCCATGGCGAGCAGATTTCTTGCCATGGCGAGCTGCAGCAGAATTGACCCAACTTTTACATTTTTCCTAAAATTCATCACTCGTTTTATATCCTCTATTACTTCAGATATTTTTGCAATTATGTAATTAATATAATGTTTCATAGGAGGTCAAACGCAATTGGAATCTTAGGGTATAACTTAGGAAACTTAGTTTGTATGCTCCCCCGGGTTTTGGGAATTTATGGTACTGATAACTAAACTAGTTTCAGTCAATCAGGAGCGATCTGTGTTGTCGCGTTATGGACTCCCAATGGGATAATCCATTAGGATAAGTTATTGTGAGCTGCATGCCGTGACCGAATCGGTTGACGGATATGGCAGGCCTTTGAGACATGCTCACCTCAGAGTGTCCTTGTGTTTAAAATGAATAAGAGTTAAATTTTCTGTGATACACCTTTATATTATATTATGTATGTCATGTTAGTTATGTTAGTATGTACGACTGATTTAGGTGCCCCCGGTGTAGTCACCTCTAGGAGGGTAGTAGGACTCACTGAGGCTTAGTAGTCTCACCCCACTCCAAAAATTTTTTTTTAGGTAAATAGGATATTCGGAGCAAGGACCAGGTAGGAGGCTGACAGATGAAGCTGAGCTTGGATTGTCCGCCTTGAAGATTTTATTTTCTTCGTCTTGCTTTTAGTTTATTATCTCGTTTACTCAGAATACCAGCATTTATCGCTGTATTTTAATTGTTATCCCTTTTGTATTTTAAGCAATTTGCATCTTGCTAATTTATTCAGTAAATTTTAATTGTACTCAGATCCATATTATGTATGTCTTGAATAAATATTCTAGATATTTTAGTTGGGGCGTTATATCTCCCCCCAAATAACCAAACGGGTTATTTGAGAGTATATAGATCAAAAATGATGAACACAAATGCACAATTTACAATTGAAACTTATAACCCTATAACGAATCAAAAGTAAAATATGCGAATAAACCTCGACACACAACGAAACTTCGCCCTCTAATTCCAACGATCCAACCCGTGCCAATTCGCACTTGATCGTCCAGCTGAGTCCTTCGTTCCTTGTTGTCGAACCTCCAAGATTTTCACACAATCTTGAACCTTTGAGGGAAACCAAACTCTTCGTCACAATTCAACCCGACTACGATTCTGATTCACCGCGAATCGTATCAAACATTATCAAACAAAGATGCAGTCTCTATTGAATTGATCCCATACTCAACTTCAATTTTTATTTCAAGCTTGATGAAGATGATGAACTTGTGATGAATGAAACCTTTGATTCAAATTTTCACTCAATTTCGAATCCAAAGCGTTTTCTGAAGCTCTTTCACTTTCTCACTGGTTTCCTCTACTTTAAAATGACACACCACATTGCTATTTAAAGAGAAAATATGATTGAGCAATTTTGGGCACAATATAACGTATTTGTATCGATACAACTAATGGTTTGTATTGATACAAGCACTTGACCAGAGTTCAAAATTGAAAATGTTGACCTATGTATCGATACAAACACGTATGTGTATCGATACATATATCAGTTTCTTGAAATCTTGACTGATATGTATCAAATCATGCAGGCATGATTCGATACACCATGTTCTTTCTGGATTTCTGAGAGGCATAGGTGTGTATCGATACATGCAAGCATGATTCGATACACAGGTAACTCTCTGCCTCTGAGAGATCACTTTTGTATCGATACAAGTGATATATGTATCGATACAAATTGCACAAAATCAGTCTGAAGTAGTTTCAGAACATTTGTATCGATACACATAACTATGTATCGATACATAATACCTAAAAATCAATTTTTCAAAGTTTAAAATAAGTTTTTCGCTGTCAAGTGATTTGTAATGTTGCCAAAATATGTTCCACTCTATTTTCATGTGCTTTGACAATTATTAAAACATGAGGATGAACTGGTGCACTTACACCTCCTAATTAATTCTAGGGTATTAAGCAATTTTTAGAGTTTTATTTACATGTTTTTTATTATTAGAATGTTTATTTTTATTAAGAAATATTTACAGAAAGGGGAAAAATAAAGTTTTTTATTATTATGCTTGACAAGATGTTGAACCTTGCTCCTACGTATCCTCCGGTGCGATGAGGAATTCAAAGATACGTAGTTTTGGGTATGTTGTTGGTTGGTGTTTTTTATTGAACAATGTTTTAATCGCATTCTAGTGTTAAACGCCGCATGTATGCTCGCATGGTGGAGGCTTAAGCTTTGTTTGTATCACGTTTGAATTGATTGAAAACATGTTAGAATTGATTGAAAAAAAAAGATTTCAATTTCATTTTGAAATAGCCCGAAGGTGAAAACTCAATTTGAATGTGTTAGTATTTTTTAATGTTCTTTTTTAAGAGTTGGAGCGGAAGACGAATTATTGGTAAACTAAGTGTACACAAAGCCACCAATAATTCGAGAGAAAAACGAAAGTGCATTCGTCCTCTCCTTTTTAATCCAAAGTTTATTAGAATTAAAAAAAAATAGATAAAATTTATTTGTATTTTAAAGGTTTTAATTGTTTTTATATTTTTATATTATGTTTGGTTATTAAACAAAGTTGAATAAGTCAGACTAGTAGCAAATAATTAGAAAAAACAATGTAACCACTTATCCAAATAACACGTGACAATACCACACTGCCTAGTTAAATGAAATATATATAAAACAAACTTAGAAACAATATGACATTAGAAAAGAATAGAAAATTGGAACAACGCAACACATAACGAAACTAGCAGAAAGAGATATTCCACGATCATGCATAATCAAAAAGAACAAAGCAAAACAACAAACCGGGTTTATGTCTCTTTCTTCTCCAATCTTGACAGGCTTTGAGGTGGTGTTCCGTGGCGATTCCGGCTCGATTTCTTTCTTTGTTCTTTCTCCTCTTATATTTTGTTTCTTCTAGATGTTGAATCTTGCTCCTACGTATCCTCCGGTGCGATGATGAATTCAAAGCTACGTAGTTTTGGGTATGTTGTTGGTTGGTGTTTTTTATTGAACGATGTTTTAATCGCATTCTAGTGGTTAAACGCCGCTTGTATGCTCGCACGGTGGAGGCTTAGGCTTTGTTTGTATCACGTTTGAATTGATTGAAAACATGTTCGTTTTATGAAAAAAAAAAGATTTCAATTTGATTTTGAAATAGCCCGAAGGCGAAAACTTAATTTGAATGTGTTAGTATTTTTTAATGTTCTTTTTTATTAGTTGGAACAGAAGACGGATTATTGGTAAACTAAGTGTACACAAAGCCACCAATAATTCGAGAGAAAAACGAAAGTGCATTCGTCCTTTCCTTTTTAATCCAAAGTTTATTAGAATTAAAAAAAAAATCGATAAAATTTATTTGTATTTTAAAGGTTTTAATTTTTTTATATTATGTTTGGTTATTAAACAAAGTTGAATAAGTCAGACTTGTAGCAAATAATTAGAAAAAGCAATGTAACCACTTATCCAAATAACACGTGACAATACCACACTACCTAGTTAAATGAAATATATACAAAACAAACTTACAAACAAAATGACATAAAAAAAAGAATAGAAAATTGGAACAACACAACACATAACGAAACTAGCAGAGAGAGATATTCCACGATCATGCATAATCAAAAAGAACAAAGCAAAATAACAAACCGGGTTTATGTCTCTTTCTTCTCCAATCTCGACAGGCTTTGCGGTGGTGTTCTGTGGCGCTCGATTTCTTTCTCTGTTCTTTCTCCTCTTACATTTTGTTTCTTCTGATTTTAGTTACGGTAGTTTATGGGGTTGTAGTGAAGAGATGAAAGATGATGGGGTTAAAGAGGAAAGTGGCGAAAGCCACTGTTTGTTGTTGCTAGTCAAGAAATTTCTATTGTATTTCTTGGTTAGAATTTGTTGTGTGGAATTTTGTGGTATGAATGAAGAATTGGTGTTCTCTGATTCTTGTGTTGTGATTTTATGTGTAGGAAAGCTCCCTATTCATAGTGTTAGAATTGGGTCTTTAAATTGTGAATGAATCTTTGAAGATTTGCTTTGTAAATTAATATTGACAGATTTTGTTTATTTTTTATGATTAATTTGCTCTTATTTTATGTTTTAGTGTTAATTCCCTTGCTTGCTCTTCAAGACCAAAGATTTATTCTTCTTTTGTTTTGATTAACTTCTTTTTTATGGTTTAGTGTCTTTCTCATTTTCTTTCTACACAAGTCTATATATTTTCTTTCTTTTTATATACATGCTTTATTTTTATAATTTTTGGACAATAAAAAAAGAGTGATAAAATATATTTTAATAGAAAAAGTTTCTTGATAGAAAAAATAAATTATAAAAAGTTAGTATGATTAATGGGATAAAAAATAAAGGTACCAAGGGGGGTTTGAACCCATGACCTTGTGCTAGCAATATTTCTAAATGTTTTTCTCAACACCATCTCAACTAACGTGCTATTTTGAAAATTTAATTGACCAAAAAATATATACAAAATCAAGAGGGAAAAATTTGGGGTATGACAGCTGCCCCTATTAAAATATCTTTAATCGCACTTGGGTGATGAAAGGTAATTAAATACAAGAAGACCTAAAATTTTGCCTGTGAAGGTGAAAGATCGATTATCGCCTTGACGATGTTTAGATCTTGGGAGATAGTTATTGCCCCGCAGGGTGCTCGAATCTGAAAGATAGGCATTGCCTTGGAGGGTGATTTTAACTTTGAAGAAGTCATTGCCCCGGACCCCGATGGTGCCTAAACTTGAAAGAAAACCATTTCCCCGTAGGGTGACTATGTTAAGAAGAAGACATTGCCCCGGAGGGTGCTTCCACTAAAAGAAAATCATTGTCCCGGAGGGTGCCTAAATTTTTTACAAATGACCATTTCCCCGTAGGGTGATCAGCTAAGAAGAAGTCATTTCTCGGAAGGTGCTCCAACTAAAAGTAGGTATTGTTGGAACAAAGTGAGTCTGACACAAGTCTCCTAGTTTTTAAGTAGTTTTGATGATAACAAAGTATTGCAATATGTATTACTAATGATTGTTCTAAGTGTGTAGGATTAAGCATTAAAATATGTTAAGATGCACCACGAACAAATGCAGAGAAGCCAAGATAAGAAGCTCTGAAAGCGCAACACTGTTCATCAGAAGCTTAAAATTCTAGTTCTGAAGTTGGTGGCTCTGAGGTCCAAAAGCCAGACTCTGAGAAGTTCAAGTGCTGAAGACCTTAAGAAGCAACAACAACAAACTCTGAAGGAAATGGAATTTACGTCACTCAAGAACTGACGTGATCAATTCCAATGATTGAAGAACGATCTACTTCAAGGCTCTGTCACATCCACAGGAAGGAATATTCGTTGGTACAACGTTAACCTTATCCATAAGTGGAGCGTATTTGAGGATTGTACTATCCTACTATTATTACTCAAAATGGTTGAGTGATAATTCAAATGGCAAGGTAGTGAAATTGGATTTCCTTACCAAAGATGGAAGATTACAGCTATCACCATAGTACGATTATTCCATCTAGCACCTTATCTCTGCGAACGGATACTCAATTTCTTCAAGTATAAATAGAGGACTCTATTGGAAGAAATGACTATTGTTCTACTGTTCTATAACTGCGTTTAAGGCTCTGAAACTCTCTGACACTTTTGATTCTATCTGTCATTCAAAGTCTTAAAGCAATTTGTGTTGTATTTTGTAAACACCTCTGATAGTATATCAAGTGTTCCTTAACATTCATTCTTATTCTTAAGTTTGTTTGAGAAGTCTCTTGTTAGTTGTAACTTGAGCATCTGAGAAGTCTCTTGCAAGTGTGCTTGAGCTCTTGATAGTATCAAGGGGACTGGACGTACTCTCAATTTGTGAGAGGAACCAGGATAAATCTTGTGTCTCTCTTTCTTTCTCTCAGCACCTTATTTACTTTGTGATTATTTCCGCTGCAACTTGTTTTAAAAGAAGAAAATTTTTTTATTTCTAAAACACAATTCAACCCCCCCTTCTTGTGTTTTTCCACCTTCAATTGGTATCAGGAGCTATGTCTGTTGCCTAACTCACCTTACAGTAAAAGATCCTAGAGGAAAAACATGTCTGACGCTGCTGAGAACTCTAGAAAGAAGAACAACAATGAGATTCCTTTGGATTATGACTGCAATGCTCGTGATAGGAGATCATCAGATAAGGTTCCTTTTTTTAATGAAACTGAGACTGCGTATCCCTTCTGGAAGACTAAGATGTACAGTCACGTTGTTGGTATAGATTGTGACTTGTGTGACTTAGTTGAAGAAGGTGCTGCTTTTGAAAACATGGATACAAAAGGAGTAGTAAGTTACCAGAACAGAAAATTCTTCACACCTTCTCAGAAGCTGGAATACAAAAAGCATCACTCTGTGAAAGGAATGATGACAAATGCTATCTCACATGATGAGTACCTGAAGATTGGAAACAAGAGGACTGCTAAATCTATTTGGGAGTCCTTGAGATCTAAATATGAAGGTAACAAACAAGTTAAAGAGGCTAAGGCTAACTTGTTGGTGCATCAGTATGAGTTGTTTAAAATGAATGAAGGAGAGAACATTTAAGCCATGTTCTCAAGGTTTCAAATTCTAGTCTCTGGACTTCAAGTGTTAGACAAAAGTTATAGTGAAGCTGATCATGTGAGAAAAGTATTGAGAAGCTTACCACCTAAATGGAGACCTAAGGTGACGGCTTTTCAAGAAGCTAAGGATTTGGATACTGTAACCCTGGAAAGCTTGATTAGTTCATTGAAGAGTCATGAAATGGAGTTAATAACTGATGAATCAACCAAGAAGATGAAATGGATAGCCTTAAGCTCTAAGAGTTCATCAAAGGCTCTGAAAACTAAGGTTATAGAGTCTGAAGACGAAGCTTCTGAAGACGGTCAAGATATTGGGTCTGAAGATGAGAAAGAAATGGTGCTGATGGCTACTAAGGTTTCTCAATGGGCAAAACGAAGCAAGAAATATGCAGGCAAGTTTGGTGGATCTTCCAAGAGATTTGGTACTTCTAAAGATAAAAAGGAAGATCAAAGCAAATGTTTTAAATGCAACAAGCCTGGTAATTTCATTGCTGATTGTCCAGAGAATAAAGATAGATCATCTAAGCAATGTTCTAGCAAGGAAAGATACAAGAGTAGAGTCAAGAAAAGTCTTCGGGCAACATGGGAAGATCTTGACAAAGACTCAGACTCAGATGGTGATGAGGAAGCAATCAGCAAAGATGATTTGATGATGAGGAAGAGATGTGCGTTCAAAGAAGGCCAGAGCAGCCTTCATGGTACCTGGACAATGGTTGCTCACGTCATATGACAGGAGGAAAGCATATGTTCCAAACCCTGACTCTGAAAAAGGGAGGTACTGTGGGGTTTGGAGGAAAGCATAAAGGGAAGATCATTGGGACAGGTACAATTGGTAATACTTCCTTAACTATTAATAATGTTTGGCTTGTAGAAGGCCTTAAACACAATCTACTTAGCATTAGTCAATTTTGTGACAGTGGATTTGTGGTAGAATTTGATAAAAATGCATGTACTGTAATTAGAGATTCTGATAAGTCTGTAGTATTCAAAGGCTTAAGGAAAGGAAATGTCTATAAGGTAAATTTGTCAGAACTCACAGAACAAAAGATAGTTTGTTTACTGTCTCTGAGTGATGCGAAATGGGTTTGGCACCAGCGTTTAGGACTTGCTAATTGGAGATTAATCTCCAAGCTCAGGAAACTAAGTCTGGTTAAAGGCATACCTAATCTCAACTATCACTCAGATGCTCTGTGTGGTCCTTGTCAAATTGGGAAGATTTCTAAAACTTCCTTTAAGCCTAAGAACATTGTCTCAACCTCAAGACCTCTTGAATTGCTTCACATTGATTTGTTTGGTCCTGTTAGTACAGCCTCAATCAATGGGAAGAAATATGGACTTGTCATAGTTGATGATTACAGTAGGTGGACTTGGGTCAAATTCTTGAGAGTAAAAGATGATGCATATGATGTATTCAGCATCTTTTGCACACAAGTGCAAAGTGAGAAGAGTCTTAAGATCCTAAGTCTCAGAAGTGATCATGGGGGTGAGTTTGAAAACAAACTCTTTGCAACTTTCTGTGAAGACCATGAAATTGTCCATGAGTTCTCGGCTCCTAGAACACCACAACAAAATGGTGTTGTAGAGAGAAAGAACAGGTCTTTACAAGAGATGGGAAGAACCATGATGCATGAGACCAAACTTGCTAAGCACTTCTGGGCAGAAGCAGTGAATACAACTTGTTACATTCAAAATAGGATCTATATCAGACCTATCGTGAATAAGATAACATATGAACTCTTCAAAGGAAGAAAACCAAACATCTCTGATTTTCATCAGTTTGGATGTACCTGTTACATTCTAAACAACAAGGCCTACAAAAGAAAATTTGATACCAAAGCTTGTAAGGGAATCTTTATAGGTTACTCTGAACGCTCAAAGGCATACAGAGTGTATAATTCTGAAACTAACACAGTAAAATGTCAGAGCAAGATGATAGTTATGCAGGTGTGCCATATCTATACAACTCACCAGAACTTGAGAAAACATCAGAAGCAGTTGAATCTTCAGTAGCTGAGATAGAAGAAATTCCAACTGGAACATCTCAAATTGAAGCAGCTGAAGAACATGATGATTGCTCATAAGATGAAATGCAAGATAATGCTGAAACCCCTAAAAGAAAGTTCAAATACAAATCATCACATCCAGAGGATCTTATACTTGGAAACAACGAAAGTCTGAGAAAGACAAGATCAGCTTATCAACAAAGTGATTCTATATTGGGACTTATATCTATGATTGAACCCAAGAATGTTGATGAAGACTTATCAGATGATGGATGGATAGTGGCAATGCATGATGAACTCAATCAGTTTCAAAGAAATGATGTATGGGACTTAGTGCCAAGACCAACACATAAGAACATTATTGGAACCAAGTGGGTATTCAGAAATAAGTTGAATGAACAAGGTGAGGTTGTAAGAAACAAAGCTAGACTTGTAGCACAAAGCTACAGTCAGCAGGAAGGTATTGATTTCACAGAAACCTTTGCTCCAGTAGCTAGACTGGAAGCAATCAGGTTACTTCTTTCTTATGTTGTTAATAATGGAATTACTTTATACCAAACGGATGTTAAGAGTGCTTTTCTAAATGGTGTTATATCTGAAGAAGTGTATGTTAAGCAACCACCAGGATTTGAAGATTTGAAAAATCCTGAGTATGTTTTCAAACTTAAGAAATCACTCTATGGTCTCAAGCAAGCTCCAAGAGCGTGGTATGAGAGTCTGAGTAATTTTCTTTTAGAAAATGGTTTTCAAAAAGGACAGATTGACAACACTCTTTTCAGAAAGACAATTAAGAAAGACATCTTAATTATTCAAATTTATGTTGATGACATAATATTTGGTTCTACTAATGCTTCTATGTGCAACAATTTATCTAAGCTGATGTAGGAAGAATTTGAAATGAGCATGATGGGTGAACTGAAGTTTTTCCTAGGGATTCAAATCAATCAAGGAAAAGATGACACTTACATTCATCAAAGCAAATATACAAAAGAGCTTCTGAAGAAGTTTAATCTTGAAGACTGTAAGACAATGGCCACACCCATGCATCCAACAAGCAGCTTAAGCAAGGAAGAAATTGGAAGTAAAGTAGATTAGAAGCTATATAGAGGTATGATTGGTTCTTTACTCTATCTGACAGCTTCTAGGCCAGATATTTTGTACAGTGTCTGCTTGTGTGCAAGATTCCAATCAGACCCTAGAGAACCTCATCTAACTGCTGTTAAGAGGATCTTTAGATATCTGAAAGGAACAACTAATCTAGGACTTCTATATACAAAATCCCTAGATAGTAAGCTAGTTGGATTCTGTGATGCTGACTATGCTGGAGACAAGATTGAGAGATAATCCACTAGTGGAAATTGCCAATTTATTGGTGAGAATTTCATTTCTTGGGCCAGCAAAAGACAAGCAACTATTACTTTGTCAACAGTAGAAGCAGAATACATCTCAGTTGCTAAGTGTTGCACACAGCTGCTTAGTGTTGCACACAGATGCTCTGGATGAAATATCAGCTTGAGGATTATAATATTACTTAAAGCAGTATTCCACTCTTTTGTGATAATACTGCTGCCATTCATCTATCTAAGAATCCAATTTTACATTCACGAGCTAAGCATATTGAAATAAAACACCATTTTATTAGAGATAATGTTCAAAAAGGTACAATAGATATTCAATTCATTGATACTGATCATCAATGGGCTGATATATTTACCAAACCTTTAGCTATTGAAAGGTTTGATTTTATTAAAAAGAATTTGAACATGCATTTTATTTCTGAAGAAAACTAGCTCTGGGATGAAAAATAGAATTAGGGTCTGAAACGCCTTCAGAGTCTCTATCGTTCAGAGTCTCTTTTAAGACACTTTGAAGCGTAATGAGGTCTGAAGACTAACAGGCTCTGATGAGGTGTTAGATACTGATGAGTCAGGCGCTGAACTAAAAGGTAATGAAACGTTTCGTACTAGTAAGTGTGAAATAGTTGTCTTACACGCGTCAGTAAGTTGTACTCTCTCTAGCACGTGTCTTGAATCCGATTGGATGGAGAACAGTTAATGATGATCTCTCAGTTTTAAACAATTAAAAATTAATTTGAAACTGTTCGCGCTCGCTCCTTTTGTGTTATGTTCTGTTTGTGTGTGCTTATTTGCTATATATTGTCACTTCACTCACTAAGCACAACTTTTACACATAATCACTTCCTACACGAACCCTTCTTCGTTCTCTCAAAAATCATCAACAATGGCTGTTCAACCTACTCGTCAGATCATTCAACCTCTGTTCAATCCTGAGCTTCCTCCCGTTATTGATCTCAATTCTCACGAGTCGCTAACCAATCCTCCTAACACTAACGACTGTGGTAGAGCGGGTATGGAGTTTGTAACGGAGAAGTTCGTTGATTTTGATAGTCTAAAATCCAATGGAATACATATCAATAATCTCTTCTTTGATCAACAGTGGGAAAATTACTTCAACATGCTGAATGGATTCGTTTACTACGATATAGTGAAGAACTTCTGGAATAAGGCATATGATTTTGACAAGTTCGACGCTGATGAAGAGGTTAGGAAGATGGTTGAAAAGGATGAAAATCTCAAAGGATTAACAAGAGAACAATTGGGTCTGAAGCCGTTCAGAGGCAAGGAGATAAGATCCAACCTTCTTCGAATGAGTGTGCTGATTAGACAAGAGCACATAGCAAAGCTTTTGGGTCTTGACAACGAAGGGTTTTGTTAGACTACTTGGCTATTCACTTAGAAGGGGGGTTGAATAAGTGATCCGTGAAACAATGTAGGTTTTTAAAAGATAATGTTTTGTTTCAATCTTGCGCGCGGAAGTACCACCGGATCGGTAGTCTATGCACCAATTGATTAAAGGAAACATAGTATAGCCTTGGAACGATTTATGAAAAGATTTAGAAATGATCGATTTCAAAATTAATTGAATATAAACGTTCAGCCCCAAGCAAGTTACAAATATCAAATTGAATCCAATCACAATCAAGCAATAGCAATTGAATTTTTAGTGTACCAATACGAACACAAAAATTCAATCGATTCAAAATTAACGAAATTACGAAAAGTAAAAGATTAAAAGAGAGAGACACAATCGGTTTGATTAGGGAGTTTCCCGGCTTTCGTGTCGTCCTCGCGGTCGGCCGGGTACGTCTCACCCCAAATAACCAAACGGGTTATTTCAGAGTATATAGATCAAAAAAGATGAACACAAGTGCACAATTTACAATTGAAACTTATAACCCTATAACGAATCAAAAGTAAAATACGCGAATAAACCTCGACACACAACGAAACTTCGCCCTCTGATTCCAAAGATCCAACCCGTGCCAATCCGCACTTGATCGTCCAGCTGAGTCCTTCGTTCCTTGTTGTCGAACCTCCAAGATTTTCACACAATCATGAACCTTTGAGAGAAATCAAACCCTTTGTCACAATTCAACCCGACTACGATTCTGATTCACCGTGAATCGTATCGAACGTTATCAAACAAAGATGCACTCTCTATGAAATTGATCCCAAACTCAACTTCAATTTTGATTGCAAGCTTGATGAAGATGATGAACTTGTGATGAATGAAACCTTTTATCCAAATTTTCACTCAATTTCGAATCCAAAGCGTTTTCTAAAGCTCTTTCACTTTCTCACTGGTTTCCTCTTTTTTACAATGACACATCACATTGCTATTTAAAGAGAAAATAGGATTGAGCAATTTTGGGCACAATATAACGTATTTGTATCGATACAACTGATGGTTTGTATCGATACAAACCCTTGACCAGCGTTCAAAAATTGAAAATGTTGACCTATGTATCGATACAAACACGTATGTGTATCGATACATATATCAGTTTCTTGGAATCTTGATTGATATGTATCAAATCATGCAGGCATGATTCGATACACCATGTTCTTTCTGGATTTCTGAGAGGCATAAGTGTGTATCGATACATGCAAGCATGATTGGATACACAGGTAACTCTCTGCCTCTGAGAGATCACTTTTGTATCGATACAAGTGATATATGTATCGATACAAATTGCACATAATCAGTCTGAAGTAGTTTCAGGACATTTGTATCGATACACATAACTATGTATCGATACATAATACCTAAAAATCAATTTTTCAAAGTTTAAAATAAGTTTTTCGCTGTCAAGTGATTTGTAATGTTGCCAAAATATGTTCTACTATATTTTCATGTGTTTTGACAATTATTAAAACATGAGGATGAACTGGTGCACTTACATTCTCCCCCTTTTTGATAATTGTCAAAACTATGCATAAGCTAACTAAGCCTATACCTAATATGCAATAAAATAGCAATATGTATACAGACGCAATTAAAAACCAAGGCTAACAATAAGCACGCTCCCCCTGAGTTGATGCCATAATGCGATTGTCATGGTAGTTAATATTTGAAATTCCTGGCACGCAGTAAATGATGCTCTACCGGATGCTCTAGCGATCTGTCCGGTCTTCGCGCGTAATAAAATAAACAAGTAAAGGAACAAATAAAGAACACAAGTTATTTGTTGACCCAGTTCGGCGCAAACACCAACCTACGTCTGGGGGATACCAATCCAGGAAGGAATATCACTATAGTAGTTCTAGTTACTAAGTCTATAGCAAACGCCCCATTTACAACTTATAACCTAGACCCTACCAATGACTCTTCTACCTAGTAACTCCTAGATATGAGATCCTATCTCACTCCCTAACAACCTTACAAAACAGCAAGGATTTCAATACACACATCAAATATGTTTTTGGAGACACACTCCTAAAACTACACACTCGTATCTAAAGGCTTAGAGTGTTACACACACACGTCCTAACTCCGTGCTTCAAAGCTTAGGAGAGGAACACACAATACAACTCAAATACACGTCCTAAGCTTGCATCAAGGAGACACAAGAAAGGCTCACAATCACAATACACACGCAAAACCTAGATCTGAGTACTAGCACAATGATAGCGTGAACAACTAACATGATTAGGGTTTTGCAGCTCCTTTTAAATACTTCAGATAGTATAGCTTCATGGGCTTGGTTTGTATGACCCAAGCATTTACTTCACATTAATTAAATTAGATTCTTTAGAAATATATTCTTCAAAGAGATACTCCTCAGAAATATTCTTGAACAAGATCTGAAGCATTAAAAACCTTCCTTATATAAAGCCAAATAGAACGCGCCATGAAATACTCATAAAAGAGAAGTCAAACATTCCTAAAATAGATCTTGTCATGAGCTCTGTTCCTGAGACATTTTCAATGCTCTACATAATGCCAGAGCATCAGATCGCACATCTTGCACAAAGTTTATTTCCAAAAATGCAGCCAACACAAAGGACTCAACAAACTCCCCCTTTGGCAAATTTTTGGCTAAAACAAATTATGACCATACAGATAGTACTTAAACAGATACATCAACTACATTTCTTTTTCTCAACACAAACACACAAGCATAAAGATCTGTAGAGGCTATCCTTCAAAATATTACCATACTACTCCTTCATGGAAAACAGTAGAAAATAATAATTGTATCTTTTAAGGTTATCAGAGAGGCATGCATCAGCGGAACACACAACAACTACTTAGCCTTAAATGGTCAGGAAAATAAACTTCATAGGATGTGGGATAACATGTTTCAGCATTATCACAATGCTACTCCCCCTGCACATATGCATGGGATGTTGGAGCCTTGTGTCCAACATCTCCCCCTTAACACCTACATATCAGAGCACACATTCTACCAGCTACATACTTCAATCAGGCTACACTACACTACACTATAGTCACATCATACCAGACTCAGAGCAGTGCAGATTTAAACAAACCAAACAAGTAACCAAGTTTTTACTCCCCCTTTTTGCCACAAATTTGACAAAAAGAGCAAGTGCAGAGATGTCATGGCAACAGAGCCTTAAGTACAAACCATAATAGAGAAACAAAAAATATTATGCCCATACACAGATAACAGAATAAGCAGGGCGGCAAAAAAAATATAATAGATATATTAAAGAGAAGCACTGGAGTCAGACACTTCCAGCTCCTCTGTGTCACCTTCTGCATCATCAACATTATCTCCAGCTGCATCACCAACAGCAGCATCAACACCAGCTCCAACAACATCAACACCTGCATCTTCAGCATCTAACCCTTCTTCCTCAGCTTCCTCCTGCTTTAAGGCAGAAATGACCTTTTCAAGCTCAGATTTCTGCTCATCCAGACCTCTCACAGTAGCTTCCAAGGATATTATCATTGTTTTCCTAGACATGAAGGTGGTGGCCACAATTTCAACTGGGGTGGGTTTCTTTGATTGGAGGATAATGTCAGCAGCATGCTTACCCTCAAATAGCTTATATGAGAGAGACATAGGTGACTCTCTCTTACAAGGGGTATCTTCAGGTACCAGAATATTTGGGTGTTGGTCTAGGATGATATCACATATAAGGGTTGGAAAACCAATTACCAGCTTGATGGCCCAAGACTTACCATGTTTAGCAATCAAATCAAAAATAAGGTCACCATAATCAACATTGGCACCAGTACCAACAGCATACACAAACTTGGCTAAACTCAAAGCAATGGTGGAGGAATGGGTAGTGGGAACCCAATTAACATCACCTATCCTGTTTAATATAGCATATTTAATGGATATCATTGCAGCAGGAACCTTACCCTTAAGAGGCCAGACCCTAACTTGATTTGTAGTTATGGTTTTGCAAATCTGGTTGTTGGTTGGTTCAAAACCAGGGTAGCCATACTCCTTTCTTCCTAAGTAGGCATTGATTATAGCAGGAGAGAATTGAACACACTTACCTCTGACAAATACTTGATGGTATTCTTTGCTGAGTTTGTTGCCACAGTCTTCACCAATATTCACTATAAATTCCTTCACAAGCTTCTCATAGCAACTGCCTAGCCCACTGACAGTTTTCATCAGCCCTGCTTGATTGATCAGGTCCATCACCTCTTTGCATTCCAAAGCTTCATCAGACAGCTCTCTCTCCAGGCCAAGTCTCCTGTGATAAACAAATTTCCACTTGGCAGCACTTGCACTGAAATGAAAGGACACATTGTCCATTGGTACATCAGCAACATTTTGGGGAATTGATCTCCCAGCTTTCTTCTTCTGAGTGGACAAAATGCCTGGAGCATTGACCACAACATCTTCAGCACTAGTAGCAGCAACAATCTTTCTCTTCTTGGGAGTCTTTTGTCTGGATGCTGTAGAGGTTGGTGGAGCATTCTCCTCAGCATCAGAGTCACTCAACTCGATAGTTTTTCTTTTTGAGGCCTGTTTCTTTTGTGTAGCAGGTATTTCTACTCTGCTAGACCTCCTTAGGGGACCATACATCTTCTTCTTCTTGGTGGATGTGGTAGCTTCAGCTGCTACCTTCTTTTTCTTGGATGACTCTGTTGCAATAGTTGCAACAGTTTTCTTTTTCTTGGTTGACTTGGGTTCTTCAACCACAACCTCAGTCACATTTTCTTTTCTAACTCTTAGTCTCTTACCAATACCAGACTTTCCCTGCTTCCTTCTAGAATCACCAACAATCTTCACGATTGTTACATCCTCCTCTGTGCTATCATTCTCCGTTGCACCTTCCACTTCAGTATCAGCTATATCCATCATGTTTTCTGACATGACATTGTCAGGAGTATCAGAATCATCACCATCTGGTTGTGTACCAGGGTTCTCAGACACATCGTCTGCAGTCAAATATTCTTCTTCAACATTGGTTTCAGTACCTTTTGCAGGTGTCTTTTGTTGTTCACATGAATCACCAATCCCTGCAGCGTTCGTTTCTTTCTGACCTTTATCTTGTGCCAAAGATGCTGCGGCATCTGGCACAGTAGCGATAGAATCCACCAGTGACTTGAGAGCATCCTCAGCAATCTTGATGTTCTCAGTCTCTTCATCTACTTCATTACCAACTTCAGTGTTGGGAACAGTTGTTTATTCAACCACAGTAGCTTCCCCCTTTGTTGAATCTAGGGTTTGTGCATGTTCCCCCTTGTCTGCTTCAATCGAATCACCAGGGTTTGAGGTTGCGACATCAGGATCAGCATTGGGATTCTTATCCCCCAGATTGCTAAGGTACAACTCTTGCATGTTGAAGTTCGATGAGTATCGCGTTTTGGGTTTTTGGGATTTTCTAGTGGTTACAGCCTTTGTTCTCATTTTGGGTTTGGATTTGCGAGAGGCCGAGGGTTTGGAGTCAGTTGGGTTTGGTTTAAGGTCGATGGATGGAAGGATCGTGGTCAGTGGTGAGGCATCGGTGATGATGGGAGATGGTTGAGGTGAGTGGGTGGAGATAGGATCGGTGGTGCTAGGATTGATGGTGGTGGCGGTTTTCACCGGAGATGAGGTTTTGGTTGGGGAGGTTTGAGTGGTTGATGAAGACATTGTAGAGAGATTGAGGTTTTTCAGAAAATAGGATTGTGGAAGAGGAGAGTGTTGGAGTTTGCGGTTGTGTGAAATTATGTGGAGATTTGGAGAAGAATTTGAGAGGTTATGTGAGAGGGAGATTATATTTGGAAATAAAATATATTGTGAGGATTTGAAATTAAAATAACCGGTAATAGGTGGTGGCGTGTTTGTAGGATGTGTAATCCAATGATTACCTTGATCAGCGTGTATTACTTTAATAGGAAAAACTGCAATAACTGCTGCACGCAACGCCCCAACCAACGGTAATTGCTATAACTCCTCATGGAGGCAAATACCTAACTTGCCCCTTAACTTCTCAAACTGTACAGCATCAAGAGCCTTTGTGAAGATATCTGCAACTTGCTCCTTTGTACCCACATGCTCCAGAATCACAATTTTGTTCTCAACCAAGTCCCTTATGTAGTGATGACGAATGTCAATATGTTTAGTTTTGCTATGTTGAATTGGGTTTTTTGAAATGTTTATGGCACTCATGTTGTCACAATACAATGTTAGAGCATCCTGCTCGACATCGTATTCTTTCAGCATCTGTTTCATCCATACTAGTTGTGAACAGCTGCTCCCTGCTGCTATATATTCTGCCTCAGCAGTGGATAACGCCACACAATTCTGCTTCTTACTAAACCAAGATATAAGATTTGTGCCCAGAAAGAAACATCCTCCTGAAGTGCTTTTTCCATCATCTGCACTTCCAGCCCAATCAGCATCACAATAGCCATATAAGGTAGAATTTTCACAATGGGAATACATTATCCCATAATCACTGGTACCACTCACATACTTCAAAATTCTCTTGACTTGAGTTAAATGACTTACTTTAGGATCAGCTTGGTATCTAGTACACACTCCCACAGCATAGGTGATGTCTGGTCTGCTTGCAGTCAAGTATAGCAAGCTTCCAATCATGCTCCTGTAATGACTTTGATCCACACTTATTCCCTTCTCATCTTTGGTGAGCTTTAAATGAGTAGGTGCTGGTGTCCTCTTGTGTGTAGCATTATCCAACCCAAATTTCTTGATGATGTTTTTGGCATACTTGCTTTGGGATATGAAAATGGTGTCTTCCATTTGTTTGATTTGAAGACTAAGAAAGTAAGTCAATTCTCCAACAAGACTCATCTCAAACTCTGATTGCATTTGCTTGACAAAATGCTGGACCATCGCGTCCGACATTCCACCAAACACAATGTCATCAACATATATTTGTGCTATGATAAATTTTCCATTTTCTTCTTTTACAAACAGTGTCTTGTCTGATCCTCCCTTTCTATATCCTTGCTCTTCCAGGAATTGTGTCAATCTATCATACCAAGCCCTGGGTGCTTGTTTCAATCCGTACAGGGCTTTCTTCAGTTTGTAGACATAGTTTGGATGTTCAGGATCCACAAATCCTTTAGGTTGCTCAACGTACACTTCTTCCTGTAGGTATCCATTCAAAAAGGCACTCTTTACATCCATTTGGAATAACTTGAACTTGAGAATACAAGCTACCCCTAGGAGCAGTCTGATGGACTCCAATCTGGCCACAGGTGCAAAAGTCTCATCAAAATCAAGGCCTTCAATTTGAGTGTATCCTTGTGCCACTAGCCTAGCTTTATTTCTGGTGACAGTGCCATGTTCATCTGACTTGTGTTTGTACACCCATTTGGTTCCAATAACATTCACATCTTCAGGCCTTTGAACTAAATCCCAAACTTCACTTCTTTCAAATTGATTCAGCTCTTCTTGCATGGCTTCAATCCAAGCTTCATCAGTTAGAGCTTCTTTGACATTTTTTGGTTCAAATAGGGACACAAAACAAGAGTTTGCAACAACATCATTTGTTCTTCTAGTAGTTATTCCTTGTTCTGGATTTTCTATTACCAGATCTAGAGGATGATTTTTCTGAACTCGAACTGAAGGACCTTTGTTTAGAACTGGGGGTCTTGAGCTCATATTATCAACTTCCTCAATAGTTTCTTCATCAAATGTATCTTTAGTTGGTTCTGATGCTGCAGCATTCTGTTCCACATTCACACTAACAGGGATACCTTGATCTATTCTTCCATTCTCCTAAGTAGGTGAGTCCTTGACCACAACATTCACAGATTCCATCACAACTTGAGTTTTGGTGTTATAGACCCTGTAAGCTCTACTGTTTGTGGAATACCCAAGAAAGAGTCCTTTGTCACTTTTAGGGTCAAGTTTCCTTCTAGGTTCTCTATCAGCTAGAATAAAACATTCACTTCCAAAGATGTGAAAATGTTTAACAGTTGGTTTCCTGTCCTTCCATAGTTCATATAGAGTGGAGTTAGTACCTTTTCGCAGGGTAACTCTGTTGTGTACATAACAAGCAGTGTTCATTGCTTCAGCCCAAAAATGATAAGGAATGTTTTTAGCATGAAGCATAACTCTAGATGACTCTTGAATAGTTATGTTCTTCCTTTCTACTATACCATTCTATTGTGGAGTAATTGGAGAAGAGTACTCATGTTTAATTCCTTCTGTAGAGCAAAATTCATCAAACTTGGAGTTTTCAAACTCTCTACCATGGTCACTTCTTATTCTTACTACATTGCTTCCTTTTTCTCTTTGGATCTGAATGCACGGCTCTTTGAACACATCAAAAGCATCTGATTTTTCTCTAATGAAGCTCACCCATGTGTATCTAGAGTAGTCATCTACCACAACAAGCACATATTGTTTTCCTCCCAAGCTTTCAACTTGCATGGGACCCATAAGATCCATGTGTAGTAATTCAAGAACATTTGAGGTGGTATGATGCTCCAGCATTGGATGCGACATCCTAGTTTGCTTTCCCATTTGACATTCACCACAAATCTTTCCTTAGTAATCTTCAGTTTGGGAAGACCCCTGATGGCTTCAGCTGAGATGGCCTTCTTCATTCCTTTTAGGTTGAGATGTCCCAACTTTTGGTGCCACAATTGAACTTCATCTTCAGAGGTGGCAAGACAGGTGGTTGTGAGTGCTTCTTCCTGAGGCATCCACAAATAACAGTTGTCTTTAGATCTTGTACCCCTCAGCATCAGTTGTCCTTCTTCATTGTTTACAATACATTCATCTTTAGTGAAGTTAACCTTCAAACCTTGATCACACAACTGACTGATACTGATGAGATTTGCAGTGAGACCTTTGACTAAGAGCACATTTTCAAGATTTGGCAATCCATTGTTGATTAAATCACCAATTCCCACTATTTCTCCCTTAGCACCATCTCTAAACGTCACGAAGCTGACTTTGTAGGATCTTATATTTATAAGATATTTTTCTTCACCAGTCATATGTCTGGAACATCCACTGTCAAAATACCAGTCTTCCCCAGAAGATGCTCTTAGGGAAGTATGAGCAATCAACCCAACAGTTTCTTTAGGTAGCTCTGTGTTTTCTTCTTTGGGCCTCCATTCCTTCTTGATAGTGTTATGTTCATGTGCCACACTTAGCTTAGGCTTTTGATTGGGGTATCCATGCAGTTTGTAGCAGAAAGGCCTGATGTGCCCTCTTTTTCCACAGTGATGACATACCCATCTGTGGTATCTCCTTTGATTCTTTGGCTTGTGATGGCCAGCATGTCTTGGTGTATGCTGAGATGATAACTTAGGATCAAGAGCAAACTTTGGAACAGGGTAGGCTTTAGAATGTCGAGTCTGCTGCTCCAGCATTATCTTTCCAGTACACGTATCAATAAGATTACCTCCTGATGTGAACTTGGTTTGAGGGTCCTGTTGATACTGGTTCAAACTAGAATAGTTGTATCCAACAGACCTAAGCTTCCCACTAGGTACATTCTCCAGGATTTCTTCCAGCAGATCTGCTCCTGAGTTCAGCTGACTCACTCGTTTCTTAAGGTCATCCATTTGGGAATTGGCTTGGACAACCTTCTCTTCTGCTTCAGCAGCTTTTTGAGCATTAGTGTTCGCTTCTGTTAGAAGTCTATTGATGGTCTTCTTCTGCTTCTCAAGTATCCTACACATCTCCTCATATTTGGAATGCAATTCCTTATAAGTACTTGCAAGTTCATCATAGGACACATCTTCATCTTCATATGACTCCCAATCCTCAATGTCAACACATGTTCCTGTGAGAGCACTTACATGTCTTGTTGATTCCTGTTCTTCATCAGAGTCCTCATCAGACCATGAGAAAGTTAGCCCCTTCTTTTGTCTTTTCTGATATGTCCCACATTCTGACCTTATGTGTCCATATCCTTCACACTCGTGACACTGAACTCCTTTGCCTTGAGTGTTCTTATCTTCGGGCTTGGATTTCTTCATGATCTGTTGCTGCTTGTTGATGTCGAACCGGATGCCTTGCCCATTCTGTCGAGTCTTTCCACCAACTCTTTTTAATACTCTATTGAACTGTCTCCCAAGCATTGCAATGGCATCAACTATGCTCTCTTCCTCCTCATTTTCACTTTGATCATTGTTGTCTTCAGTGTTTGAGACAAAAGCAATGCTTTTGTTCTTCTTTTCACTTCTCTCATTTAGAACATTTTCAAAGGTTTGAAGAGATCCAACAAGTTCATCCATCTTAATGGTGGAGATATCATGTGCTTCCTCAATGGCCGTTACTTTCATATCAAACCTTTTGGGAAGGGATCTAAGAAGTTTTCTTGACAGTTTTTCATCAGTCATTTTTTCTCCCAAGGCTTCAAAGGAATTCCCAATGTCCAGAAGACTCAAGTGAAAGTCCTGAATGCTTTCATCATCTTTCATTCTAAGTGCTTCAAATTTGGAGGTTAGATGTTGGATTTTTGATTGTTTTACCTTGGTGGTGCCTTCATAGCATTTCTGCAAAATCTCCCATGCATCTTTGGCTGACACACAGTTCTTTATAAGCTTAAAGACACTGGTGTCTACACCGTTGAATAGAGCATAGATGGCTTTGTGGTTTTGATGGGCTGCAGTTTCCTCTTCTGTAGTCCATTCCACTTCAGGTTTCATTACCCCCGTTGAGGTACCTTCTTTGCTAGCATATGTTGGATGTTCCCAACCAGTCAAAACCACCTTCCAAACTTTGCTATCAATGGATCTCAAAAATGCAGTCATTTTGGATTTCCAAGAGTCATAGTTGGCAGATCCAGTGAGCAAAGGTGGCCTGTTCTGAAGGTGGAAAAACACAAGAAGGGGGGGTTGAATTGTGTTTTAGGAACTTAAAACTTTTTCTTCTTTTTACTTTAAAAGCAGCGGAATAAAAACTAAAGTTATAACCGATGCTGAAAAGAAAGAATGAGACACAAAGATTTATCCTGGTTCCTCTCACAAATTGAGAGTACGTCCAGTCCCCTTGATCCTTATCAAGAGCTTTTCACTATAATCTCACAAGATTACACAGTTGCTCAAGCACACTAGCAAGAGACTTCTCAGGTGCTCAAGTTACAAATAACAAGAGACTTCTCAAACAAACTTAAGAATAAGAATGAATGTTTAAGGAACACTTGATATACTATCAGAGGTGTTTACAAAATACAACGCAAATGCTAAAAGACTTTGAATGACAGATTGAACAAAAGATGTCAGAATATTTGAGAGCCTTCTTAGCGTATTAGAACAGTAGTCAGTCCTTCAAGAGAAACCTTCTATTTATACTTGAAGAAATGATTAGCCGTTTGCAGAGATAAGGTGCCAGATGGAATGATCGTACAATAGCGATAGTTGTAAGCTTCCATCTTTGGTAAAGAAATCCAATTCCACTACCTTTCTATTTGAATTATCACTCAACCATTTTGAGTAATAATAGTACAATAGTACAATCCTCAATACGCTCCACTTATGGATAAGGTTAACGTTGTACAAAACGAATATTCCTTTCTGTGGATATGACAGAGCCTTGATGTAGAACATTCTTCAATCATGGGCGCTGATCATGTCAGTTCTTGAGTGACGTAACATTCCATTTGTTTCAGAGCCTGTTATTGTTGCTTCTGACGATCTTCAGCACATGAGCTTCTCAGAGCCTTGCTTTTTGAGTCTCAGAACCACCAACTTCAGCACTTGAATTTTAAGCTTCTGATGAGCAGTGTTGCGCTTTCAGAGCTTCTTAGCATGGCTTCTCTGCACTTGTTCTTGGTGCCTCTTAACACTTTTAATGCTTAATCCTGCACACTTAGAACAATCATAAGTACTACCAATTGCAATTTTAATACCTTGTTATCATCAAAACTTTCTTAAATACTAGGAGACTTGTGTCACACCCACTTCGTTCCAACAATCTCCCCCTTTTTGATGATGACAAACTAAAGCATTAAAATTCAATTGTTGTTGATTCTATTAATTATGCTAACTTCAGGTTTAAAAGTTTTGCAAGCTCCCCCTGAGTCTGATAATCCATAGGGATAGGTTTGTAAGCTCCCCCTAAGTTTTATCCATAATTAATTAAAATCAGTTTAAGAGTAAATTTGATACCTTGAAGTACATTTTCATATTAGACTCTCAGAGGCAAAGGTTTGTAAGCTCTTCCTCAGAGTCTGACAATGCTCAGAGTAGGTTTGCAAGCTCCTCTGATATTGCCTAGGAAAATGTGCTTCAAATACAAAATTTTCTCCCCTTTCAATAAGGTTCAGCATGAAAAAATATCAAGCAGGGATAAAAATAATTGATTCAGATCCATAAGCATAACAGTTTCAGGTTGTTCAGTTCAGATGCGTTATCAATTATATTAATTTTAAAGCTCCTCTTACTCCCCCTTTTGTCATTATTCAAAAAGCGCTGAAAACTAGACAGTCAAGGCCTAGAAAATCTGAATAGTCAAGTCAAAAGTAGTTTCAACTACTATAATAAATGACATTGATAAAAACCAGACTAAAGGACACACTAGAAGGTCTATAAAAAGGGATGAAAACTTATCATTTTATTCATTCAGAATAATCAAAGTATATCAAACACACAATGGAAAAACAGGTTACCAAGAGTGCTTCAGGCTTAACAAACACAAGCAAGAAGGAAACACACCCCTGGCGCTGCGAAGAAAATAGGCGTCGCTACGAGGAGAACAAAGAAGAACTACTGTTGACAGAGTCAGAGGAAGAAAATCTGGGCTCTGACCTGGAAGAGTTCTTATGGACTTATGATGATTACACTATCTTTGAAGAACCTGGAAATGAGAGCCAGAAGCTTGCTCAAGACGTGCTGGCTTTTATTCAGAAGAAGCAAAAGCAGCGAGAGTCAGAAGCTTCTGAGTCTAAGTCCAAGTCTAAATAGAGTGTCAAAATCATATGTAATAAGATGCTCTTATATTAATAAAAAAATAGTTCTTGACTTTATTTGCGTTGCTTATTTTCTTTTATATTCATAACAAATATTAGAAAACCAGTTACCAGACACACTTCATACGGTATTGGTGTCTCGTTTTAGTCAGACGATAATACTAAGAAGTTATTTCATGAGTAAACAGGAGTACTGATGTGGGTGGAACCCTAGGTTTTGAAAATCCTATCACTATAAGTTTAAAAACAAGAAGCTCTCCAGCATCTTTCCTAGGTTCAGTAGTCCACGAGAGTACCAAACATAAGTCATGAATATAAATTTTAATTTTTTTTTTAAAAAATAAAATAAACACTCAGAAGACATAAAAGAAATTATCAAAACAGCCATTGCATATAATCAAGTATCAAAGTATACATGCAAAGAATATTAAAAACACATGTGCCCAAACATAAACTAAGGTTGAGAAGAATTCTTGGTGAGCTTATTAGTTGATCCACTAATCTCTTCAAGACGTTTGTTGGTTGCTTCTCCTACCCTTTGTGAATCTTCTCTCAGATCAGCCCTGAGAATGTCAATCTCATCTCTCATCTCATGTCTAATATCTTCAAGGGTAGCTAGAACAGCTGGAGATAGTTCAGAAGCAGGAGGCTTTTGAGGAGACATATCAGAAGCAGCAGTTGGAGGAGCAGAAGGACCATCAAGTACACTCTTACCTTTATCAGAAGCAGAAATCACTGGAGAGGCTTCAACTATAATTGTGTCAACAGAAGGATCCACATCCTGCTGTTGAACTAGCTTCTGAGTCTCAATGGTAGCAATAAGAGCAGCACGATCTACCATGAGAGACAGAGCCTCTTGTTCAGCACGTTTCTTATATTCAGCTTCAGCAGCTATCCTAGCCTGCTCAGCTTCAAGAGCCTGCTCATACAAACTCTCTCCCATAATGAGTACAGAGACTGCTTGAGAAGCAGTTCTGATACTTGTTTGAATATCCATCAGGAGTTGTTGTTGTTTGAGCAATTCTTCTTGATGGTTAAAGTTAGTGATTCTCAACAGATTGGAGTGCTCAGCAGCTTCAAAAACAGTTCTGAGAACAGACATACCTCTTCCCTTAATCCTTTCTTTAACAAAACCACCCAACAACCTTAAGGTCGCACTGAATTTCCCTTCTAAGTCCATAATCTCAGCATCAATATCAGAAGGAAAAATCAGTTGTTCTTCTTCCAAACCTTTAAATCTCTTGAGACTAAGATTAATAGCAGTACATAAAAGCTCAAGATTTGGTTCATGGAGAGAATTGAAGAAGGGTTGGGTTTGATTGAAGGGAATAGCTGGTTCTGGTTGTTTTTTTTCAGGTTAATGATTTTGATCTTGCTGAGGTTGGGAGGAATAATGTCATCATTGACATCAATCCTATCTTTGAGAAGATCCTCATAGAGAGGGAGATAAACTGAAAAAGAAGTGTTTGGATCGAGAGAGAGACCTTGATAAGCTGGAGTATGTTCAGGAGAGGGGTTTAAATTCTCAATTTCAGGTTCAAGAGGGATGAGAGGAATGATATGTTCAGTGTTGGAGGTGGAAGGAACGTCAGATGGTATTGGGTCAGATAGAGGTGGTTCAGATGTAACTGGTTCAGCATGTGGTTCCTCAACATCTACAGGTTCTGATGTTGGGATGGTTGAATAAATAGGTGAATTATGAACAGGAGAGATTGGGTTGGTAAAAGCATTTGGAGACACGTAAGGTGTGTTCAAAGCAGAGGAGGTGCAAGCATCACCTGAAGCATGTGATACTAAATGATCCAATAAAGAATTGCCATCAGTAGCATATTCTTTAGTCAGATTCAAAGGTTTTGAGGAGGGTTTTACTTTTGGTTTGCTTTTGGTTTGCTGAAGATAACGTTTGACATATTCTTCAGGGTTATCACCTATATCAGATTCAGTGGCAGAAGAATCGGAGTTGGTTGAGGATGATGATGATGAGTTGGATGAAATTAAACAGGTTTGTGTTGTGGAATTAGGCAACATCATGGTTATGGGTTTAATGGTTTCATCAGGTTGTTCAGGTTCAATAGGTTGAACAGGTATAGACTGAGTTTGAGGAATGGGAGAGGTTTGAGAAGGAAAATCTTGAGCTACAGTACTACTTTTAATTTTAGGCTTAGAGACCATACCTTTAGGCTTGTGACCTCTAGTCTTGATCCTTTTTGAAGGTTGAGCCTGAACCTGTTCTTCAGCATCAGAAGGACCTCTGTCATGTCTCTTCTTAGTCCTTCTTTCAGGAGTAGTCTGTTGAGCATCAACATTCTCAGCCTCAATTCGTTGAGATGCTTCTCCTTGATCCTCAGCAGCAGCTTTACTTGCCTCTTCATCATCCACTATCTCATCCACACTATCTTTCTCCTCAGATACTTCTACCAAGTCTTCTTCAGTTGTAATAGGCTTTCTCCTATTTCTTGTGACTTCCTTTGAAGACTTGTAGATATCCCAGGGAGATCCAGCAACCATATCCCTAGCAATTCTTACACCAGTGTCCTGCCTAACCATCTCCAAGAAGTTCTTAATAACTTCTTCATTATCAGCTTCTGAAATGGTTGGAAAACCATTACACCAGAAGTATGTTTCATAGACTTCCTTAAGAGGATCCTTAACCTTTAGGATCTCTTCTTTTGTCTTTAGCTTCATATTCACCAATATAGAAGCATCCATCTTAGCAGTGTTGAACACCCTCAACTTCTCCTTGGATCTTAAGATTTCAATAAGCTTTGTCTGTCTGATAAGCTCTGAAATTAACCTTGGATGATGAATAATAGCTTTGGCTTTGTTGTGACTCTCATTGATGCATGTGCAGAGATGATCAAAGAGCAACTTAGCCAGGTTAATCTTTACCTTCTTAAACATAAACCAAAGGAAGTGCCTGTGAGGAACAGATATAGAGTCTTTTCCTCCTTCTCTTGTAACAAAAGAGTTGATGATGATTCTGAATGCAATATTGAAATTCTCATGCAGATGCTTAGCTTTCCCAAACTCTTTTCCAGCAGTACCAGAAGGGAACAAATCACTATGAACAGACTTGTGATATTTCGTTGTCCCTTTGTATTCATTGATATCAACACCTTTGTTGTCAAGACCAAGCATTTTAGCTATATGCTCCTGTTTGATCAGCACTGTCATTCCCAAAAGGTTAGACCTAATTTCTTTGCCTCTGAAAGGCTTCAGACCCAATTGTTCTCTTGTACGCCCTCTAAGATTCTCATCTTTTTCAACCAATAGTCTCACTTCATTGTCAGCATCGAATTTATCAAACACATACGCCTTGTTCCAAAAGTTCTTGACTATATCATAGTAGACGAACCCATTCAGCATGTTGAAGTAATTCTCCCATTGTTGATCATAGAATAAACTCTTAATGTCTATCCCATTAGCCTTTAAACTTTCAAAGTCAACAAACTTCCCTGTAACGAACTCCATTCCGGCCATACCACAGTTGTTCGTGTTCGGTGGGTTTGTAAGTGATTCTTTAGAAGCAAAATCAATCATAGGTGGAAGAACAGGGTTGTAAGGACCTTGAACAATCTCGCGTGAAGATGATGAAGCCATTGTAGTTGAATACGAAGAATGACGAAAGAGCGATGAAGATTCTGAGTTTAGGTTTTGTGTGGGAAGTGATTGTGTAAAAGTTGTGATAAGTGAGTGAAGTGTCTATTTAAAGCAAATAAGCAGGCACAAACGTAACTTAACACAAAAGGAGGGAGCGTGAAAAGTTTTAAAAATATTTAATTCTTTAAAAACTGAGAGATCATCATTAACTGTTCTCCATCCAATCAGATCACAGACACGTGCAAGAAGATAGTACAGTAAACTGACACGCGTAAGACAACTGTTTTACACTAAGTAGTACAAAACGTTTCATTGTCCTAGTTCAGCATCTGCTTTATCAGTACCTAAACCACATCAGAGTCTGTTGAGTTTCAGATCTCATATTTCTTCAGAACGTCTCACAAGAGGTTCTGAAAAATTAGAGATTCTGAAAATTGTTCAGACCTTGATTCTATTTTACATTGTAAGATCTAGTTTTCTTCAGAGATAAAATGCATGTTCAAGTTCTTTTTAATAAAATCAAACCTTTCAATAGCCAAAGGTTTAGTAAATATATCAGCCCATTGATGATCAGTATCAATGAATTGAATATTTATTGTACCTTTTTGAACATGATCTCTGATAAAATGATGTTTTATTTCAATATGCTTAGCTCTAGAATGCAAAATTGGATTCTTAGATAAATGAATAGCAGCAGTATTATCACAAAAGAGTGGAATACTGTTTTCAGTAATATTGTAATCTTCAAGCTGATATTTCATCCAGAGAAGCTGTGTGCAACATTTAGCAGCTGAGATGTATTCTGCTTCTGCTGTTGACAAAGCAATAGTTGCTTGCCTCTTACTGGCCCAAGATATGAGATTTTCACCAATAAATTGGCAATTTCCACTAGTGGATTTTCTCTCAATCTTATCTCCAGCATAGTCAGCATCACGGAATCCAACTAGCTTACTATCTAGGGATTTTTTATAAAGAAGTCCTAGATTAGTAGTTCCTTTCAGATATCTAAAGATCCTCTTAACAGCAGTTAAATGAGGTTCTCTAGGATCTGATTGAAATCTTGCACATAAGCAAACACTGTATAAAATATCTGGTCTAGAAGCTGTTAGATAGAGCAAAGAACCAATCATACCTCTATATAGCTTCTGATCTACTTTGCTTCCAATTTCTTCTTTGCTTAAGCTGCTTGTTGGATGCATGGGTGTTGACATTGTCTAACAGTCTTCAAGATTAAACTTCTTCAGAAGCTCTTTTGTATACTTGCTTTGATGAATGTAAGTGCCATCTTTTCCTTGATTGATTTGAATCCCAAGGAAGAACTTTACTTCACCCATCATGCTCATTTCAAACTCTTCCTGCATAAGCTTAGAGAAATTCTTGCACATAGATGCATTAGTAGAACCAAATATAATGTCATCAACATAAATTTGAATAATTAAGATGTCTTTCTTAATGGTCTTTCTGAAGAGTGTGTTATCAATCTGTCCTTTTTGAAAACCATTTTCTAAAAGAAAATTACTCAGTCTTTCATACCAAGCTCTTGGAGCTTGTTTAAGACCATAGAGTGATTTCTTAAGTTTAAAAACATATTCAGGATTCTTTAAATCTTCAAATCCTGGTGGTTGCTTGACATACACTTCTTCAGATATTACACCATTTAGAAATGCACTCTTAACATCCATTTGATATAAGGTGATTCCATTATTAACAGCATAGGAAAGAAGTAACCTGATTGCTTCCAGTCTTGCTACTGGAGCAAAAGTTTCAGTGAAATCAATACCTTCCTGCTGACTGTAGCCTTGTGCTACAAGTCTAGCTTTGTTTCTCACAACCTCACCTTGTTCATTCAGCTTGTTCCTGAATACCCACTTAGTTCCAATGATGTTCTTATGTGCTGGTCTTGGCACCAAATCCCATACATCATTTCTTTGAAATTGATTCAGTTCATCTTGCATAGCAACTATCCATCCATTATCTGATAATGCTTCATCAACATTCTTTGGCTCAATCATAGATATAAGTCCTAGAAAGGAATCATTCTGTTGATAAGCTGATCTTGTTTTCCTTGGACTCTCTTTGTTTCCAAGAATAAGATCTTCAGGATGTGATGATTTATATTTGAACTTCCTCTTTGGGGCTTCAGCATTTTCTTCCATTTCATCTTCTGAGATATCATCATGATCTTCAGATGCTCCTGGTTGAGATGCTTCATTTTGAGCTTCAATCACCTCAGCTTCTGAAGATTCTACGGCTTCTGATGTTCTCTCAGGTTCTGGTGAGTTGGATTGATATGGAACACCTGCATAGCTATCATCTTGCTCTGACATTTTACTGTCAGGCTCTTTATCATCAAACCTCACATGTATAGATTCCTCCATGATGAACACTAATTTTATACATTATGTAACTCTCATATTTAGTCTGATAATCATCATTTTTATCTAATTAACAGGTCTTAGATGTGTTTTATAATTATGGATTTAATCTGGACTTAAATGCTAAATATTATTAATTTTGGATTTTTACTCATTTTGACCTCTCTGTCTTCGGCAGCGCATATCTGGAGCTACAAATATCAGATTTTGATGTTCTTTATACCGTTGGAAAGCTAAGAGAAATTACTACAACTTTGTATTTCACAAGCTTCATCAAATTGGACTTAAATCTAGACGAAACTGGGCTATAAAGTTTCTGGTCGTGCTGTCAAAATTGCTAAATAACCTTTCTTCATTAATTGGGCCATAAGTCTCTCATTAGTGATCCAAATTAATTAAAACTTGTGGCCCATGTTAAGCAAGTGACAGAGCTGGTAGCAGTAAATATGAAGAGTCTCAACACTTAAAGAAAACCAAGTTGGCTTCAAAGCAACAAGAGGGAGGCAGTGATCTTCTACAAACAAGAGTCCAAATTATCTTTCTTTCTAACAAATTGCCAAAATCTTAAGGTGTAAGAAATGGAGCTGAATACAACTCAACCAGGCGGTGCTTTATCATGAAATTGGGGACTTGAGAATGCTTATAAATAGAAGAGGGCTGAGTATGTTTGAAATATAGTGAATTTTGGGAGCTTTCTCATAGTTTGCTTTCTTCATCTTTAGGTTTTCTTTTGTTTACTTTCTCTTGTAACTCTATATTCTATGAATTCCATCATCTCAATGGAAGGCTAATTTCCTTTTTATCAATCCTTGGGTGTAGATATTATTGAGGTTTGATTTATGAAACTTTGTTCTAAATTGGTTTGTTCATGTGAATTTCATTCTTCTTTGTTCTTCTCTTTTTGAATGTGATTTTGTTTGCTTAAATGAAATTAGGTTCTTGAATAATTGTGTTAGTGGCTTCATTAATTCAATTGTAGGGAGAAGAAACAAGAAGAAGATATTGCATTGAAGGTGTTTGATGTTATGTCTAGCCTGGTTAATTTTGGGTATTAAAGTTTATTCTTGGTTAAAATGTTTGCTTAATTCATTTTCCTTGATTAATCTTCATCCTAGAAGCTTTTCTAGTATAAAATTTGTGGATTATGGTGAGCTTATTATTGTAATTCACAACCAAGAATGAGATTAACATATGAATATTTATTTGTGGTTAAGGATTAAGTTAAACTCAATAGTGTTGAAGCCCTTGGATTGATTGTTTTAAAATCATTATTTTCAAATCTATTTGCTTTTGTTTATGTTTATTTCATCTTCAAACTAAAACCCCCCTAAACCTTTTTATTTTTGTTTCTAAATTTGGTTGAATATTATAGTTGGTCAATTGGGAAACGATTCGGGTTGTCACTAATACTACAAGTAGTGTTTTGACTCGGTTTATTAATTTTGGTGAGTTCGGCGCTTGTCAAAATTTTGGCGCCGTTGCCGGGGACCATTCTTAGATATTCAATCATATTAGGAGTGTTTTTATATAATTACTAACTTGTTTGTTGACTTTTGTTTTGTTTTGTTTTGACTAATTTTGTATTTTTCAGATTTTGTATTTTTCAGATTTAAGAAGCCGATTTGCTATCACAACTTTGGAGTTTGAAGCCGAAACTTGGTTTCAAAGGTTTTCTACCGTTCTAACCAAAGTGGCCCTAAAAGATCAGTCACTTGAAAATTAGCCAAAATCGGTTGTTTAGATCACTTTTCTAATTTTTTTTTTTTTTTTGTTTTTCTTGTTAAAAGTTGTGGTGTCTTTACTTTCTTAGGTAGTTTAATTTATGATTTTGCATGAATACTAGGTCTAATAGTGATAATAATTTGTTTGAAATAGATCTTGAAATTGAAAGAACACTACACACACTTAATAGAACTAATAGACATAGTGAAACAATTACTTCTGGAATTGGAGTTATAGCTGAAGTTGTGTCTGATTCTACTAATACTAGTGAAACTGTTTCTGAATTTGAAATTGAACTAAATATGGCTGGAAATAATAGAACATTGAAAGAGCTTGCAGCTCCTGATGTTACATATCAACCTTTGGGTATTCAATATCCTGATACTGACATGCCTTTTGAACTAAAATCTGGTTTAATCCATTTGTTGCCCAAGTTTCATGGTCTTGCAGGTGAGGATCCTCATAAACATCTCAAAGAATTTCACATAGTGTGTTCAACCATGCGACCACAAGGTGTACAAGAAGAACATATTAAGCTGAGAGCCTTTCCTTTTTCGCTAGCCGATTCTGCAAAGGATTGGTTGTATTACTTGCAACCTGGTGTGGTGACTTGTTGGAATGATATGAAGAAATTGTTTTTGGAGAAATTCTTTCCTGCATCAAGAACTGCATCAATGAGAAAAGAAATTTGCGGCATAAGGCAAAAATCTGGCGAGACATTACATGAGTATTGGGAGAGATTCAAGAGGTTATGTGCAAGCTGTCCACATCATCAAATCAATGATCAATTGCTTATTCAATATTTCTATGAGGGGCTTCTTCCCATGGATAGAAGTATGGTTGATGCTGCTTCCGGTGGTGCTTTGGTGGACAAAACTCCTGATGCTGCTAGAAATCTAATTGAAAACATGGCTGCAAATGCACAACAATTTGGTACTAGAATGGAAGGTCAATCAAAGGGAGTCAATGAAGTTCACACCTCTTTTGCTGATCAACAAAGAGTCGAGAATAGGTTGGAAGAACTTACTTCATTGGTGAGACAATTGGCCATCGGACAACAAAATCATGGTGTGGCGAAGTTATGTGGAATTTGTACCTCAGCAGACCATCACACTGACGAATGTCCAACACTACAAGAAACTTCATCTAGTGATCCAGGACAAGCTTCAGTTAATGGTATTTTTCCTATTAATCGACAAAAGTATGATCCATTCTCCAACACCTACAACTCTGGTTGGCGAGATCATCCAAATTTTAAATATGGCAATGTTCATCAACCATTCCAACAACCTTCTCGACCACCATCACAACCACAATGGAGACCTCCATTTCAACAACAACATCAAGTACAACAACCATCAACCACTTCTAATCAGTCAAGTTTGGAGGATTTAGTGAAACAATTGGCTCAAAGTAATATGCAGTTTCAACAAAGGACAGAGACCAACCTTCAAACTATGCAAACTCAAATTGGACAATTGGCTAGTTCTCTTAGTCAATTGCAATCTCAAGGGTCGGGTCAGATGCCTTCACAAACCATTCCAAATCCAAAAGGCAATGTGAGTGTTGTCACTTTGAGAAATGGTAAGCAAGTCATTGAGCCAACAACAAAGCATGAAAATTTAAATCAAAGAGGTGAGATGGAAAATACAACAGCTATTGAGAAAGAACATAACAAAGAGTTGCAGAAAGATGTCGAACAAGCGGAGAGTTCAACAAAGCAACCTGAAACTGAAATGAAAATTCCTCTTCCATTTCCACATAGAAAAACTCAATCAAAGAAAGCAGCTGAAGCTGAAATGGATAAAGAGATTATGGAGACATTTCAGAAAGTGGAAGTAAACATCCCTCTTTTAGAAGCAATCAAGCAAATACCTAAGTATGCCAAGTTTCTGAAAGAATTGTGCACTCACAAAAGAAAGTTGAAGGGGAATGAAAAAGTGAGCATGGGAAGGAATGTTTCTGCAATAATTCAGCCCAACTTGCCCACAAAATGCAAAGATCCAGGTACTTTCACAATTCCATGCACCATATGCGACAAACAATTTACAAATGCCATGTTAGATTTGGGAGCTTCTATAAATGTCATGCCAAAGTCAGTTTATAATTCTTTGAACATTGGAGAGCTCAAGCCTACTGGAATTGTTATCCAGTTAGCAAACAGAAGTACCGCTCGATGTGCAGGAGTGCTTGAGGATGTACTGGTTAGAGTAAATAATTTAATTTTTCCCGCTGATTTTTATGTGTTGAATATGGAAGAAGATTCTTCTACCCCTCCCCCATTAATCTTAGGTAGACCATTTTTGAAAACTGCTAAAACTAAGATTGATGTGCATTTAGGTACCCTTTCTATGGAATTCGGTGATGATATAATTAACTTTAACATTTTTGATGCCATGAAATATCCAATTGAGGATCATTCTGTTTTTCATTTAGATATTCTTGACATGATGGTTGATGAAATGCATGATGAATTGTTAGATGAATTTCCTGAAATTGTAGGGTATGATGATAACTTTGTTTGTCATGATTGTGATGCATGTTCTAAACTTTTTCCTGATAAACAAAATGTGATGTGTGATGCATGTGCTGAAAATTCCACATATGTTAATGGCGTCCCTAACATTGAAAATGATTCTATTGTTAAAAAAGATATTAATCATGATGCTAATATTTCTGATTCTATTGATTCCATGGGATATGATGATTTTGTTTTGCAAGATTGTGCACAAATTTCAGGTGATGTTGCTCAAAATTTAGAGTCAAATTCAGTTCCAAAATTGGTGCCTTCAATCGTGCAACCACCCAATGTTGAACTGAAACCCTTGCCTGAGCATCTAAAATATGCTTTCTTGGAAGAAAATGAGAAACTTCCGGTCATAATAGCCAAACATCTCCAGCCTGAGCAAGAAGACAAATTGTTGGGCATCTTAAAGCAACGCAAAAAGGCAATTGGTTGGACACTTGCGGATATTCCTGGTATAAGCCCATCAGAGGAGGGGTCTAAACCGGTGAGGCAACCTCAGAGGAGGCTTAACCCATTGATTCTAGATGTTGTGAAGAAAGAGGTGAGCAAACTATTGCAAGCCGGTATCATATATCCGATCTCTGATAGCCAATGGGTGAGCCCCGTGCAAGTCGTTCCAAAGAAGTCTGGGATGACTGTGGTGGTGAATGATAAAGCTGAGTTAGTCCCCACAAGAGTTCAAAATAGCTGGAGAGTTTGCATTGACTATAGGAGACTCAATCAAGCAACTAGAAAAGATCACTTTCCACTTCCTTTTATAGATCAAATGTTAGAGAGACTAGCAGGCAAGTCCCACTATTGTTTCCTCGATGGCTTCTCGGGTTACTTCCAAATTTGCATAGCCCCTGAAGATCAAGATAAGACAACTTTTACATGTCCGTTTGGTACATTTGCATACAGGAGAATGCCTTTTGGACTTTGTAATGCCCCAGGTACATTTCAGCGGTGCATGGTAAGTATTTTCTCTGATTTTTTAGAACATTGTATGGAAGTATTTATGGATGATTTTACCGTGTATGGTTCTTCTTTTGATGAATGTTTAGATAGTCTTGCTAGGGTGCTAGATAGATGCATTGATACTAATCTTGTTCTTAATTTTGAAAAATGTCATTTTATGGTAGAACATGGTATAGTCTTAGGACATGTTATTTCTAGCAAAGGTGTTGAAGTTGATAAATCCAAAATTGATGTTATTTCTTCTTTACCTTACCCTACTTGTGTGCGGGAAGTGCGTTCTTTTCTTGGTCATGCAGGATTTTATAGGCGTTTCATTCAAGATTTTAGCAAAATTGCTCTTCCATTGTCTCGACTCCTCCAAAAGGAGGTTGATTTTGTATTTGATAATTCTTGCAAAGAAGCATTTGATATGTTGAAGATGCATTTGACTTCCGCACCCATAATTCAACCTCCAAATTGGGAGTATCCTTTTGAGTTGATGTGTGATGCATCAAATTATGCTGTTGGAGCCATCCTTTCACAACGAGTGGACAAGAAACCTCATGTCATATCATATGCCTCTCGTACATTGGATTCAGCCCAAGCTAACTACACCACAACGGAAAAAGAGCTCTTAGCTATTGTTTTTGCATTAGATAAATTTAGATCATATCTCTTAGGAACTAAAGTTATTGTTTTCTCTGATCATGGTGCTTTGAAGTTCTTGTTAAAGAAAGCAGAGGCAAAGCCTAGATTGATTCGATGGATGTTACTCTTACAAGAGTTTGACATTGAGATAAGAGACAAAAGTGGAGCTGAAAACTTGGTAGCTGATCATCTGAGCCGCATTCCACGAGTAATGGAAACTCTTCCTATCCATGAGACATTTCCTGATGAGCACCTTTTACTAGTGCATGGTAAGAATCCTTGGTATGCTGATTTAGTTAATTATTTAGCTGCTTCTGAATTGCCTGATTGTTCTAAACATCGCATTAATAAACTTAAAAGTGAAGCTAAATATTATATTTGGGATGATCCTCACTTGTGGAGAATATGTGCTGATCAAGTTATTAGACGTGTTTCTGATCATGAGTTTCAGTCTATATTAAATTTTTGTCATACTCTTGCATGTGGTGGTCACTTTGGTCCTACACGCACTGCTAGGAAAGTTTTAGATTCTGGTTTATATTGGCCCACTTTGTTTCATGATGCATATGTTTATTGTAAAAATTGTGAACAATGTCAGCGGACTGGTAATATTTCACGTAGGAATGAAATGCCTCAACAACCATTATTGTTTTGTGAAGTTTTTGATGTGTGGGGTATTGATTTCATGGGACCTTTCCCAATTTCATTTGGCTATGTTTACATTTTATTGGCCGTTGATTACGTTTCTAAATGGGTGGAGGCCAAAGCCACTAGGACTGACGATTCTCGAGTTGTTGTAGATTTTGTTAGATCCAATATTTTCTGCAGGTTTGGAACTCCAAAGGCCATTATTAGTGATCAAGGTTCACACTTTTGTAACAAAACAATGGCTGCCTTGTTGAATAAATATGGTGTGGTACATAAAGTCTCAACTCCCTATCATCCGCAAACAAATGGGCAGGCTGAAGTATCAAATAGGGAGATAAAGCAAATTTTGGAGAAAACAGTTCAACCGAACAGAAAAGATTGGAGCAAGAAACTTGACGATGCTTTGTGGGCTTATCGGACCGCATACAAGACACCTTTGGGGATGTCTCCCTATAGGATTGTTTTTGGCAAAGCATGCCACCTTCCGGTGGAAATTGAGCACAAGTCATATTGGGCAGTAAAACAATGCAACCTTGATTTGAGTCAAGCAGGTTCCCAAAGAAAGCTCCAACTTCAAGAACTTGAAGAGCTTAGGATGGAGGCATATGAGAACTCTCGTATATACAAAGAGAAGACCAAAATGTATCATGATAAGATGCTGCGCAAAAAGGAATTTCTTATTGGCCAAAAGGTCTTTCTCTACAATTCTCGCCTCAAGTTCATGCCAGGTAAACTTCGTTCTAGATGGATTGGTCCTTTTGTTGTTGTTAATGTATTTCCTCATGGTGTAGTAGAGATAAAAAGTGAGGTAACTAACAAAGCATTCAAAGTCAATGGTCATCGCCTCAAGCATTTTCATGAGGGAGCTCAAGAGGACTTGGTGGAAGAGACCCACCTACAAGAGGCCATCTATATAAACTGATAAGGATGTTTCTTTCCCTACTTATTTTATTTTACTTGCCTTATTTTGCTTATATTGCTCTATTTTATACATTGAGGACAATGTGGAATTTAAGTGTGGGGGGAGAAATACATGAATTTTTTTTGCTTTTGTTTTGTTTTTGTTGTTTGTAAATATTTTGTTTACAACTATTTTACCAAAATTTTGTTGTTTGTGATGTTTTGAGACTTGTAAAAATTTGAGTGTTTATCAATTGAAGTTTAAAGAGTCGTGACATAAGTGAGCAAAATCTCTCTTTTTGAATTTGACAAGTTTGGTGATGAACATTGAATTGATAAATCAAGTTTGATAGAAACATACCTTGTGAGATTTTGAGCCTATATGAATACTCTTTATTCTTGTGTGATTTTCATTCATGGATTTTGTTACTCTAGAACTTGCTTTGATTCTTGTTGAAGCTACATTGCAAATGCACATTTTAACATGATAAAGGCATTGTTTGTTCTCTCTTAACTACTTAGCCAAATAGCCAACCTTTAATGTTTTCCCTTTGATTAACCCCTTTGAGCCTTATTGCCTATTTCTTCTTTTACCTCATTACAAGCCTAAAGTGAAAAACCATGATTCTACCCTACCTTAGGGAATATAAGAACATTGGAGAAAGTTTTGAACAAGTGTGGGGGGAAAAGAATAATTTTCACTATCTATGTGTTGATGAAAAAAGAGAAAAGAAGTGTAGATTACAAAAGGAAAAAAAAAAAAAAAAAAAAAAAAAAAAGAATGAATGAAAGTTTTGAAAAAGAAAAAAAAAATGATAGAAAGAGTATATTGAAAAGATTTGTGAATTGAGTTGCAAAGAAAATAGAAGAGCAGTAAATCTCTCAAGTAATGAATGAATTCAAAATGGGAGTTACAATTAGTTGATGAATGAATGAATTTTTCCAATGTTTTTCAATTCCCTTTGGTTTTAACTTGTCATATCCTTTCTATATATATTTCATTCCCTTACCTTGGCCACATTACAACCTTGAATAAAGACCTTTTGATTTTAATGTGCATGGGCATGGTGGTGGAGATTGAGAAGATAATCAAGCTTATGGTAGTGACATTTTTGTGCATTGAATTGAGTGAAACACTTACCCTATAAACACTTGAGAGATTGTGAGAATAAATTGTGAGAATCTATCATTCTTGATCTATGTATTCAAAGAATTTACCTTGCTTGTTGAATGAGAAAAGATAGGTACATCTCATGAGTGTTGTGTTTCTTGAAACTTTGATTGCTTTTCTTACTCAATGATTTTGCAATTCTTGAAACATCATTAGAAGTGGTTTTCTTTGAAGATATCATTTAAATGTTTTTTTTTGTTCATGATACATTATTTTCAACTCTTGATTTTGATCGGGACGACAAAAGCTAAGTGTGGGGGAATTACATGAATTTTTGTTGCTTTTGTTTTGTTTTTGTTGTTTGTAAATATTTTGTTTACAACTATTTTACCAAAATTTTGTTGTTTGTGATGTTTTGAGACTTGTAAAAATTTGAGTGTTTATCAATTGAAGTTTAAAGAGTCGTGACATAAGTGAGCAAAATCTCTCTTTTTGAATTTGACAAGTTTGGTGATGAACATTGAATTGATAAATCAAGTTTGATAGAAACATACCTTGTGAGATTTTGAGCCTATATGAATACTCTTTATTCTTGTGTGATTTTCATTCATGGATTTTGTTACTCTAGAACTTGCTTTGATTCTTGTTGAAGCTACATTGCAAATGCACATTTTAACATGATAAAGGCATTGTTTGTTCTCTCTTAACTACTTAGCCAAATAGCCAACCTTTAATGTTTTCCCTTTGATTAACCCCTTTGAGCCTTATTGCCTATTTCTTCTTTTACCTCATTACAAGCCTAAAGTGAAAAACCATGATTCTACCCTACCTTAGGGAATATAAGAACATTGGAGAAAGTTTTGAACAAGTGTGGGGGGAAAAGAATAATTTTCACTATCTATGTGTTGATGAAAAAAGAGAAAAGAAGTGTAGATTACAAAAGGAAAAAAAAAAAAAAAAGAATGAATGAAAGTTTTGAAAAAGAAAAAAAAAAAATTATAGAAAGAGTATATTGAAAAGATTTGTGAATTGAGTTGCAAAGAAAATAGAAGAGCAGTAAATCTCTCAAGTAATGAATGAATTCAAAATGGGAGTTACAATTAGTTGATGAATGAATGAATTTTTCCAATGTTTTTCAATTCCCTTTGGTTTTAACTTGTCATATCCTTTCTATATATATTTCATTCCCTTACCTTGGCCACATTACAACCTTGAATAAAGACCTTTTGATTTTAATGTGCATGGGCATGGTGGTGGAGATTGAGAAGATAATCAAGCTTATGGTAGTGACATTTTCGTGCATTGAATTGAGTGAAACACTTACCCTATAAACACTTGAGAGATTGTGAGAATAAATTGTGAGAATCTATCATTCTTGATCTATGTATTCAAAGAATTTACCTTGCTTGTTGAATGAGAAAAGATAGGTACATCTCATGAGTGTTGTGTTTCTTGAAACTTTGATTGCTTTTCTTACTCAATGATTTTGCAATTCTTGAAACATCATTAGAAGTGGTTTTCTTTGAAGATATCATTTAAATGTTTTTTTTTGTTCATGATACATTATTTTCAACTCTTGATTTTGATCGGGACGACAAAAGCTAAGTGTGGGGGAATTTGATGAACACTAATTTTATACATTATGTAACTCTCATATTTAGTCTGATAATCATCATTTTTATCTAATTAACAGGTCTTAGTTGTGTTTTATAATTATGGATTTAATCTGGACTTAAATGCTAAATATTATTAATTTTGGATTTTTACTCATTTTGACCTCTCTGTCTTCGGCAGCGCATATCTGGAGCTACAAATATCAGATTTTGATGTTCTTTATACCGTTGGAAAGCTAAGAGAAATTACTACAACTTTGTATTTCACAAGCTTCATCAAATTGGACTTAAATCTAGACGAAACTGGGCTATAAAGTTTCTGGTCGTGCTGTCAAAATTGCTAAATAACCTTTCTTCATTAATTGGGCCATAAGTCTCTCATTAGTGATCCAAATTAATTAAAACTTGTGGCCCATGTTAAGCAAGTGACAGAGCTGGTAGCAGTAAATATGAAGAGTCTCAACACTTAAAGAAAACCAAGTTGGCTTCAAAGCAACAAGAGGGAGGCGGTGATCTTCTACAAACAAGAGTCCAAATTATCTTTCTTTCTAACAAATTGCCAAAATCTTAAGGTGTAAGAAATGGAGCTGAATACAACTCAACCAGGCGGTGCTTTATCATGAAATTGGGGACTTGAGAATGCTTATAAATAGAAGAGGGCTGAGTATGTTTGAAATATAGTGAATTTTGGGAGCTTTCTCATAGTTTGCTTTCTTCATCTTTAGGTTTTCTTTTGTTTACTTTCTCTTGTAACTCTATATTCTATGAATTCCATCATCTCAATGGAAGGCTAATTTCCTTTTTATCAATCCTTGGGTGTAGATATTATTGAGGTTTGATTTATGAAACTTTGTTCTAAATTGGTTTGTTCATGTGAATTTCATTCTTCTTTGTTCTTCTCTTTTTGAATGTGATTTTGTTTGCTTAAATGAAATTAGGTTCTTGAATAATTGTGTTAGTGGCTTCATTAATTCAATTGTAGGGAGAAGAAACAATTGCATTGAAGGTGTTTGATGTTATGTCTAGCTTGGTTAATTTTGGGTTTTAAAGTTTATTCTTGGTTAAAATGTTTGCTTAATTCATTTTCCTTGATTAATCTTCATCCTAGAAGCTTTTCTAGTATAAAATTTGTGGATTATGGTGAGCTTATTATTGTAATTCACAACCAAGAATGAGATTAACATATGAATATTTATTTGTGGTTAAGGATTAAGTTAAACTCAATAGTGTTGAAGCCCTTGGATTGATTGTTTTAAAATCATTATTTTCAAATCTATTTGCTTTTGTTTATGTTTATTTCATCTTCAAACTAAAACCCCCCTAAACCTTTTTATTTTTGTTTCTAAATTTGGTTGAATATTATAGTTGGTCAATTGGGAAACGATTCGGGTTGTCACTAATACTACAAGTAGTGTTTTGACTCGGTTTATTAATTTTGGTGAGTTCGGCGCTCGTCACTCCACTGTGTTAGTTTCAGAATTATACACTCTGTATGCCTTTGAGCGTTCAGAGTAACCTATAAAGATTCCCTTACAAGCTTTGGCATCAAATTTTCTTTTGTAGGCCTTATTGTTTAGAATGTAACAGATACATCCAAACTGATGAAAGTAAGAGATGTTTGGTTTTCTTCCTTTGAAGAGTTCATATGTTGTTTTATTCACAATAGGTCTTATATAGATCCTATTCTGAATATAACAGGCTGTATTTACAGCTTCTGCCCAGAAGTGTTTAGCAAGTTTAGTCTCATGCATCATGGTTCTTGCCATCTCTTGTAAAGACCTGTTCTTTCTCTCTACAACACCATTTTGTTGTGGTGTTCTAGGAGCAGAGAACTCATGGACAATTCCATGGTCTTCACAGAAGGTTGCAAAGGGTTCGTTTTCAAATTCACCCCCATGATCACTTCTGATCTTTAGAATCTTAAGACTCTTCTCACTTTGCACTTGAGTGCAGAAGATGCTGAATACATCATATGCATCATCTTTTACTCTCAAGAATTTGACCCATGTCCATCTACTGTAATCATCAACTATAACAAGTCCATATTTCTTCCCATTGATTGAGGTTGTGCTAACAGGTCCAAACAAATCAATGTGAAGCAATTCAAGAGGCCTTGAGGTTGAGACAATGTTCTTAGGTTTAAAGGAAGTCTTAGAGATCTTCCCAATTTGACAAGGACCACACAGAGCATCTGATTGATAGTTGAGATTGGGTAGGCCTTTAACCAAACTTAGTTTGCTGAGCTTGGAGATTAATCTCCAATTAGCATGTCTTAAGCGTTGGTGCCAGACCCATTTCTCATCATTCAGAGATAGTAGACACACTATCTTTTGTTCTGTGAGTTCTGACAAATTGACCTTATATACATTTCCCTTCCTTAAGCCTTTGAATACTATAGACTTATCAGATTCTCTAATTACTGTACATGCATTTTTGTCAAATTCTACTACAAATCCACTATCACAAAACTGACTAATGCTTAGCAGATTGTGTTTAAGACCTTCTACTAGCCAAACATTATTAATAGACAAAGAAGAATTACCAACTGTACCTGTCCCAACGATCTTCCCTTTTTGCTTTCCTCCAAACCCCACAGTACCTCCCTCTTTCAGAGTTAGGGTTTGGAACATATGCTTTTCTCCTGTCATATGTGTAGCGGGCTGGAAAATCTCTTCCATTTTTAAACAATGAAGTCGCCATCGACGTTTATTTATCCCGCGGGGGGAAAGGAAAATATCGCGAAAACCTTGGTTTAGGTTCGGGAGTTGGTTATGCGAGAGGAAGGTGTTAGCACCCCTCGCATCCATCGTACTCGATGGGAACCGTTTAGGTGGTTTGGGGTTCGTTTGCGTAGGTTTGAATTAAATTGCCTTTTATCTCTTATCTAATCTCTACTTCGTTTTCCAAAATAATTTAAAAGAAAAAAAGGGTTTTTATTAATTGAGTTTGACGGTTGTAGGAGCCCGCTCCTACGTATTCCCCGGTGCAATGGGAAACTCAAAACTCACGTAGTTCTGGTAAAAAAGTTTGTGTGGTTGGTTGATTTTAGTGGATAACGCTTATTTCGTATTCCGCTGACACAACGACGCTTGTATGCTCTATCTAATCAGAGGTTTAAGCTGTGTATGTGTCAGAGGAGTAGATAAAACGTGTATCCATTGAAGAAAGGTTGAATAACGGGTGTTGCTTATTTCGCATTCCGCTGATACAACTACGCTTGTATGCTCTAATTAGAGGCTTAAGCTGTGTATGTGTCAGAGGAATGGATAAAGCGTATATCCGTTGTTTTCTGAAAAGAAATTTAAGTGTGTTGGGTTAAGTTTTAACGTTTGATTAGGATGAGGATGGTCCCAAGATCACGAGTCATACGTCAGGGATAAGGACCATCCGGAGTGTGAAAAGTCATACGTCAGATCAACTCCTTTTCATCCTTGTTTGTTATGAAAACCTTGATTTAATTTGATTAAGAAAGTGTTTCAAAAGGAAAAAGCGGATGTTGGTTTATTTTAACGTTTAGGATGAGAATGGTCCCAAGATCGCGAGTCATACGTCAGGGATAAGGACCATTCGGAGTGTGAAAAGTCATACGTCAGATCAACTCCTTTTCATCCTTGTTTATTTTGAAAGCCTTGATTTAATTTGATTAAGAAAGTATTCCAAAAGGAAAAGGCGAACGTTGGTTTATTTTAACGTTTAGGATGAGAATGGTCCCAAGATCGCGAGTCATACGTCAGGGATAAGAACCATTCGGAGTGTGAAAAGTCATACGTCAGATCAACTCCTTTTCATCCTTGTTTGTTATGAAAATCTTTATTAATCAATAGTGAGGATAATCCCAAGATCACGAGTCATACGTCAGGGATAGGGATTATCTGGGTGTGAAAAGTCATACGTCAGATCAACCCTTTTTCACTATGTTTATTATAAAAGACAAGTCTCAAGTTCCAACTAAACAGGCCCAAGCATAAAAGGGGATGAGAAGTGAAGAAGCAGATATAAAGCAAAGACAAACAGATACTAAAAATGGATGCAAGTCATAACTAACGATGCATGAACCATAGTAAAAAGTAAATAATGCATGTGATGCAATGATATATAACTATATATAAAGCATAAAAAATAAATATAGTAAAAAGAATAAAGTTACGAGCAATTAAACAAATACGCGCAAATATAATCAAATACTCAAATATAAGCAACACAAGGCTAACCTAAACTAGTTGAAGCTAGACAAAATAGTGTGCAAGAAAAAGTAGCCCCAAAAGTACTTAAAAAAGTAATTTGGTTCACTTAAGCACTTATTTAAGTAAGTTAAAAAACTAATTAATCACAAAATGACTTATACAAATAAGCTAAATCAAATACAAGCACACATGGAAATTAATCAAACATCTCAACACCTTGACTTGGGTCAATAAGCTTAAAAAAGCTATTGTCCCAATAAGTGCTTTTGGAATAATCAAAAATAGTCAATTACGCTAAATTAAATAAATAAATGAGTAAGACTTAACAAAAATTAATGATCCATGAAATAAAAATTTCAGCACAACCAAAATAACCAGAATAACTTAAATAAGTCATTGGTTAGATAAGTGCTTTTTGAATAAGCTAAAAAAAAGTTAAACAGGGGGGGTGCAAATCATGAAGAGAAGTAAAGACTGGGGGGTGCAGAAAGCAGGGTCTGCACCCAAGGCCCAAGCCCAGTCCGGTCAACAACAAAAAACACGGTCAACAAAAAAAATGGATCCTGTGTGGGCATACAATCAAGCGCACCGTAGGCAGACTTGATCTGAATCGTAAAATTCTGATCAAAGGGCCCAGATCCATTGGCCCAAACGGACAATCATGTGATGCGCTGCATCAACTTGAAACGCGCGCCATCACCTTATCACCGTCAGATCTCATTTAAATGAGATCTGACGGACGTGTTTTAAACAAAAGATCAACGCACAGGATCGAAACAGGAAATCAAACGGCCAGAATTCAAACGCAGTGGAGAAGAAGATGTACGGCGAGGTCTTCTTCTCCGGTGACTCCAGGCTACGCCGGCGACGGCGCCGGTCACCGGAGCGACCCAAACCTCCACCAAATCTTACAAAAAATATATCAATCTCCTCGTTTTTTCATGAGGATTTCAAAAGTACACTTAGTTTTGCTCAAATCACAGCAGAAAATCAAAAACGAAGCAATAAAGTTTCAAACTCAAAAATTCCAAAATGCGTTTCAGACCAAATTGAACCAAACAAGCAAACCAGAAAGCTTAAGGACACAAAATGGAGTTGGAAGGTGCAAGCTTTTACCTGATTTGGTCTCTTAAACGTGTGATTTGAACCTGACTTTTTCCTAGCTTTCGTGACCTTCCTCAGCTCCAATTCCTTCACTTTCTTGCGCGAAAAATGGTGGATTCTTGCTCCTGAGTACTTGGTGAAGGTGTTTGATGCAATGGAATGAGGTTTTGTGTGAGAATTTGTGTTTTGGAATTTTGAGAAAATGAAGAAAATGGTGATTGTTCTTGAGCTTGATTCTGCGCCGTTTTCAGTGTCAATCCTCTCTTCTAGGGCACTGAAATCAAGGTCTTATTTATAGGATAGAATTAGGTTAAGTGAGTGGTGATTAGAGAGAAGGAATGAGGGCAAAAATGTGATCTCCCCTTTTGATTTTTTTTGGTGTACTATGGTTTGATTATTGTTTGTACTAAATGGTGATGTGTTAGTGAGAATGGAATATTCCATTCCTCATGGTGAGGTGGAAGGAAAATATTGGTGAGTTTGTTCTATTTTGGATTTTTTCATTTTGGGGAATAAAATAAAAATCAAAACAAATAATACATAAAATAAAACAAATGTGCAAAAATAAAATATGCATGAAGGAATTATGATTATGTGAAGTATTTGTGGATCAAGAATGGAAGAAAATAGGATTGAAACTTGATTTTTAAAAGGTTTCTTGAAATGCAAGTAACCCATTAAAAATAAATAAAAGAGAAAAAATGAAGGGCAAAATGGTCATAAAAAATTTGGGGCAAAATTAGGGTATGACAGCTGCCCCTATTTAATTAGCTTAAACCATAAGAATGCGAATAGCCCTGATATTCGTATTCTTTTGGTGGAAGATAATTAAATACAGAATGCACTAATTTTGCCAAGAAGTGGATGTTGATGAGATAAGTGGATCGAGTATACCTGTTTTGCTTTCCTACTGAGGAAACTCAAATATACCTGTTGTCATTCTTGTCGAGGAACCGGACAAAGCTGAAGATGCTTGTTGTCATTCCTATTGGGGAACCGGACAAAGCTGAAGATAATTGATGGATCAATGCAGACTCGAGCATCATTGATTGGAGAGAATAAGCAGATTCAGGCATCATTGCTTGTACTGTGAATTGTTGGCGGATCTTCGCAGACTCAAGCATCATTGCTAAGATCAAGATTAGTAAGCAGATTCGAGCATCATTGCTTGCATTGAAGAAACTAAGCAGATTCAGGCATCCTTGCTTGTATTGTAGAAAATAAGCAGATTCAGGCATCCTTGCTTATTGAAAAGGATAAGTTGATCTTTGCAGACTCGGGCATTATTGCTAAGATCGAGATGAGTAAGCAGATTCGAGCATCATTGCTTATTTAAGAAAGATGAGTAGATCCTTGCAGACTCGGGCATCATTGCTAGGATTAAACAGATTCGGGCATCGTTGCTTGCATTGTAGAAGATAAGCAGATTCGGTCATCGTTGCTTACTTGAGAAAGATGAGTATATCCTTGCAGACTCGGGCATCATTGCTAGGATTAAGCAGATTCGGGCATCGTTGCTTGCATTGTAGAAGATAAGCAGACTCAGGCATCCTTGCTTATTTCAGAAAGATCCTTGCAGACTCGGGCATCATTGCTAGGATTAAGCAGATTCGGGAATCATTGCTTGCATTGTAGAAGATAAGCAGATTCAGGCATCCTTGCTTATTTGAGAAAGATCCTTGCAGACTCGGGCATCATTGCTAGGATTAAGCAGATTCGGGCATCGTTGCTTGCATTGTAGAAGATAAGCAGACTCAGGCATCCTTGCTTATTTCAGAAAGATCCTTGCAGACTCGGGCATCATTGCTAGGATTAAGCAGATTCGGGAATCATTGCTTGCATTGTAGAAGATAAGCAGATTCAGGCATCCTTGCTTATTTGAGAAAGATCCTTGCAGACTCGGGCATCATTGCTAGGATTAAGCAGATTCGGGCATCGTTGCTTGCATTGTAGAAGATAAGCAGACTCAGGCATCCTTGCTTATTTCAGAAAGATCCTTGCAGACTCGGGCATCATTGCTAGGATTAAGCAGATTCGGGCATCGTTGCTTGCATTGTAGAAGATAAGCAGATTCGGTCATCGTTGCTTACTTGAGAAAGATGAGTATATCCTTGCAGACTCGGGCATCATTGCTAGGATTAAGCAGATTCGGGCATCGTTGCTTGCATTGTAGAAGATAAGCAGACTCAGGCATCCTTGCTTATTTCAGAAAGATCCTTGCAGACTCGGGCATCATTGCTAGGATTAAGCAGATTCGGGAATCATTGCTTGCATTGTAGAAGATAAGCAGATTCAGGCATCCTTGCTTATTTGAGAAAGATCCTTGCAGACTCGGGCATCATTGCTAGGATTAAGCAGATTCGGGCATCGTTGCTTGCATTGTAGAAGATAAGCAGACTCAGGCATCCTTGCTTATTTCAGAAAGATCCTTGCAGACTCGGGCATCATTGCTAGGATTAAGCAGATTCGGGAATCATTGCTTGCATTGTAGAAGATAAGCAGATTCAGGCATCCTTGCTTATTTGAGAAAGATCCTTGCAGACTCGGGCATCATTGCTAGGATTAAGCAGATTCGGGCATCGTTGCTTGCATTGTAGAAGATAAGCAGACTCAGGCATCCTTGCTTATTTCAGAAAGATCCTTGCAGACTCGGGCATCATTGCTAGGATTAAGCAGATTCGGGCATCGTTGCTTGCATTGTAGAAGATAAGCAGATTCAGGCATCCTTGCTTATTTGAGAAAGATGAGTAGATCCTTGCAGACTCGGGCGTCATTGCTAGGATTAAGCAGATTCGGGCATCGTTGCTTATCAGGAGTTGATGTGATGATGTGCTTAAACAAGATGTTGTGATTATCTTGTAGAAAAATATTCCAGAAAATTTGCAATTCACTGGGGAGTAGATTAAACATGGTTTTTCAACTAATCTGCGAGGGAGACAGTTTACCAAGCGACTTGCTAGGAAAAGGCCAGACTGCCTTTCTTGATGATTAAGGGATTAAAACCTGTATTCTGCAAGGAGAAGCCTTTGAACCTGCTTTATGTATGCATGCTTACCATGATTATTTATGCATGAAATGCAATGCATGATGATGACTATATGCTATTGGAAATTGGATTTCAACATGGGTGTTAATGAACACAGGGTTTTTTTTTGGTTCCATTGAATATTGGATTTTGAGTGGTTGCCAATAATGATTGGACTTTTAGTGGGTTTTCCAATAATGATTGGACTTTTAGTGGGTTTTCCAATGATGATTGGACTTTGGGATTGTCAATGCAAGGTTAAGTTCTTGATTGTGGATGTTTGATCTGGCTATTTGATTTTTTCTAAGTTATTGGTCTTGTGGTATGGGGCATACCTGATGCTTGAATGTAATGACGTGATCAATGCATGCTAATGATTTACATGAATGAAATGACATGACTAATGCATGACGCTTATTTGCATGAATGAAATGACATGACTAATGCATGACGATGACTGGTGCCCCTATGGAGGGTGAGAGTGTTTCGGGTATCAAGGTTTTTCGTTGGATGGTGGCTTGAAGTTAATCCCCGACACAAATCCTGAATCCAATGGTTGCAGATGTTCATCAGACTTTGCTTTGAGTATCTTGAAAGATATAGGGTGAACCTGCCCCTAGATTGATCCATTCTTGGAACATGTTCGACCGACTCGGCAGGGCCTTCAAGTAATCTGCCCCTAGTCACAAGAGTTTGTTCTTGATTGGCAGAACTCCAAGGTGGTTTGCCCCTAGATTGATCCATCCTTGGAACATGTTTGGCTGAGCCATCAGGATCTTCAGGAGATCTACCCCATAGTCATAAGGGTTTGCTTTTGATTGGCAGAACCCCAAGGTGATTTGCCCCTTAATCAAGAGTGTCTTGAACTGGTTTATTAGGTCCTTGAAATCTGGGTTTCGATATCGCTTTCCATGATGCGATCTTAGGACACTCTGTCCATGCCGAATGACCTTTCTAAGGGATGTGCCCCATGATTAAGTGAAGTTTTGAGATAGTTGCCCCAGATTAGTCCAAGGTTCTTCTTGATTGCTTGATAACAGCTCAGAGTTGGAACTTCCTTATTGTCAAGTGCAGACTTGCAGATAAACCTGTTTGTTTGAAATAGTAATTCCAATGCCATTTTAATGCAAATTTTGAAATTGAAGTTGAGATGGTGTTTATGTACAATGGGTGTATATTGTGGAAGAAAGTGTGAGAGTATGATATTAACAAAAGATTTTTGGGAGTCAGGTTAACGCAACCTTGCTACCGTATGCTTTCAAGCTAAACCTTGCTTCAATTAGGTCTTTTGAGGGTTATAATGTGGCCTGGTTCACGGTTTATGAATAAAAAGGATATAAGGCTCAAAGTTTGATTTTAGCCCATCCCATTCTTCGTGATGATCTTCAGTCCTACGTTCAATTAACTCAACTCACAAGTTTAAGTCCCAAGAGGTTTTTTTTTTTTTTTTTTTTTTGAGATTGTGATGGTTCGGGAACCAAAGATGTGTTTCCCTTTTGTTGTGGCAGTCACATTGGCCTTTTGTTTTGGTCAAATGATTTTGTTTTGTCATGAATCTTGGTGACCTTTGCTTTTTGCTCTTTTTTCATTTTTTTTCAATCCCTAACTTTTGCCTAGACTGTTCTTTTGCATTTTAGTCCAGCGGGATACCCATATTTTTGCCTAAGCCATTTTGAGGTTTTGACTTAGCGGGTTTTTCTTTCTCTCTTTTTTTTTTTTTTGTATTTTGTTTGGCGAATTGTGACTGCCTTTGCAAGTGGGTGATGAGGAACACCTTATTAATTTTTGTTTTTCTCTTGAAACTCGAACGCATGGTCAAGTTAATTGAACACTACCCTGCCCCGGGTTAAAATTGCGGGTTTTTTCGTATAGAAAGAAACACCAACTTCTAGGCTCAAAGGGGTTGACTACGGATTATCTCCCTTATTTCTCCGGTGTTTGGGAATTTGAAACAATGCCTTACATCATTAACAAAGTTTTATTTGAAAGCATACCGTAGCAACTTGGTTATTTCGCTTTTCATCATCCTCTCTCCAATCTTTGTTCAAACAGAAATGATAAAGAAAGAAGTAAAATGAGAAGTATATATATTTTTGCTTTTGTGAAGTAGAAGAGAGAAAAGTGAATGGACATGAAAGAATGGATTCAAAACATGCATCATCATTTCATTAAGATTAACATTCCAAACAAACAAAGTTTAACTGTAAGTAAATACTTAGCAAAACAAAGGAAAATACAAAAGGGAAACAGCCTAAATGATAAATTTTATAGCTTGATTCAATCCCTGAACTCTTCAACTGGCATACTTAGAAGGGTCTGCATGACTTGGCAATGAATTATCCTTCACGGTTGGGCTCTCCCTCTTTGAAAGTTAACAATTTCTGATCAATGAGCTCTTGAACCTTGTATTTGAAACCCCTACAGTTCTCGATGTTGTGTCCAGGAGACCCATTATGATAGTCACATCTAGCATTCTCATCGAAACCAGGTGGATATGGTGGTGACACGGGGTCAAGGGGCTTTAGCTGGACTAACCCTTTTTGGAGTAAGTATGGCAGGATTTGCCCATATGGCATGGGTATACGATCATAGTGCACATTTCTCCTTTCCTTTCGGGGCCCGTGTTGGTTCTTCGGTGGATATCCATTATGTTGCTGTTGTTGACCTTGCAGAGGTGCCATGGACAATGGTTGGGGATACTTCCCTTGGGATGTTGCTGCCACATAAGGATACTGACGGTACGGGATCTGAGTTGGTATTGTCGAACCCTTTTTGGAAGTGACATAATCAGCTTCCTCCTCTTTCTTTTCAGGAAAACCACTGGCAGACTTTTTCGCACTGTTTTGATTCACATTCGTGGCTTGGATCTTACCATTCTTGATTCCATTCTCAATTCTTTCGCCTATCTTCACCAAGTCAGAAAATCCGGACGAAACACTGCCAACCATCCTTTCAAAGTATACCCCTTGCAAGGTATTAGTGAACATGTCCACTAGCTCAGATTCTAAAAGTGGAGGACGCACTTGTGCAGCCAACTCTCTCCATCTCTGGGCGTACACCTTGAAAGATTCACCCTCTTTCTGAGTCATGTTCTGCAACTGGGTGCGACTTGGAGCCATATCCAAGTTGTACTGATACTGCTTAATGAAAGCATTAGCCAAGTCTCTCCATGATCGGACACTACTTGTTTCTAGCTGCATATACCAATTGAGGGATGCCCCTGCAAGACTATCCTGAAAACAGTGAATCATTAGCTTGTCATCATTGGCGTAAGACGCCATCTTTCTGCTATACATGATCAAGTGGTTCTTTGGACAACTCAAACCCATGTACTTCTCAAATTCTGGAACCTTAAACTTTGGAGGTAGTACCAAGTCTGGCACTAAACACATGCTGGAGAAGTCCAGGGAATCATTAACTCCCTCCATGGTCTTCAACCGGTCCTCAATAGCTTTGAACTTCATCTTTGCTTCCTCCAACTGAGGAATGGCAAAATCAAGTTTTGGTTCACCACTTTGTATCTCAGGACCTAGGTAAGCTTCTTTGGGGTCCTCTTGAATTCCTTGAGATGGAACAAATCGTGGCTGAACTAAAGTTGCCCCTGTCTGATTTTCCGTGCTATTAACTGGTGGGGGAACAAAAGGAACCCCATCCGCGAGAGGCACATAACCTGGTGGTGTATACCCAGGAGGTAAACCAAATGCCGGCCACACCACATTTGCAGGTTCAGTAGTCGCTGTTTCTTCATTCACAACTGGTGGTGATGGCTGGTTTCGACTAGCCAACATCTCAAGGACCTGATCCATCTTTGCGGCCAACTGAGCTACCTCTCCCTTCAAGTCGTTATGTTGTTCTTGCCAATTTTCCATGATGAATCTAGAGGCGTTTCTTGTCCAATGTTGGTGTCGGGATATGACTGTTGGAGTGAACAAATGAAGATGAGATAAAGGTCCTTTGTATGAATGCAAATGCATGCAAAAATATTTATGCTTCATTATTTTATTTTTTTATGCAAATGTTATGCAAAAAGTTTTTATCATGAATTTTTTATGAATGAATGCATGAGATGCATGGATGCACTTTCGTAGCAGAGTCCGTCGCGCTGAAGCAGAGGTTTAATGTATTTCTGAGGTCAAAAGTTCAGCGTTACCTGCAACCCATCCCTCTCACATGTTGTTCTAGGGTACACAAAGTGCCTAAAATCACTGATTGCCCCTTTGGAAACAATGTCGTCATTGCAAGAGCTCATGACAAGGCGTCCAAATGAGAATCTCATCTAGGTAAGGTTGTTGCACAAACTTGACACAGGTTCTAAACAGAGGTCCCTAGTAACAAGGTTTGATTCTAGACCGGTTTACAAAAGGTCCCTAGGGTCACGGGTTCTCCAAGAAAACACTGGCGCTAACGAGACATACGTCAGGACGGCCAACATTTTCAAAAGAACCTACCCTAGGCGAGGTGATTATGCCAGCGCTCACGAGTCATACGTCAGGGAGGCCAGCATAAATACCCCTAGATTAACTTAAGTTTTCCTCAAGCTCGGGTATAGAGCTTCACACAGTATCCACGCCACGAGGGCAAAAATGGAAAAATAAAAGAAGGAGTAGAAGAAGAGAAACAGCCAAACCAAGCAGATATAATTGACAGAAAAATAAAAGATAAAGGCAAGATATTGCAAACCTGGCAAAGCAAACAAACAAACAAACCAACTAAACTGGGCTTAACTCTCTATAGTCCCCAGTGAAGTCGCCAGCTGTAGCGGGCTGGAAAATCTCTTCCATTTTTAAACAATGAAGTCGCCATCGACGTTTATTTATCCCGCGGGGGGAAAGGAAAATATCGCGAAAACCTTGGTTTAGGTTCGGGAGTTGGTTATGCGAGAGGAAGGTGTTAGCACCCCTCGCATCCATCGTACTCGATGGGAACCGTTTAGGTGGTTTGGGGTTCGTTTGCGTAGGTTTGAATTAAATTGCCTTTTATCTCTTATCTAATCTCTACTTCGTTTTCCAAAATAATTTAAAAGAAAAAAAGGGTTTTTATTAATTGAGTTTGACGGTTGTAGGAGCCCGCTCCTACGTATTCCCCGGTGCAATGGGAAACTCAAAACTCACGTAGTTCTGGTAAAAAAGTTTGTGTGGTTGGTTGATTTTAGTGGATAACGCTTATTTCGTATTCCGCTGACACAACGACGCTTGTATACTCTATCTAATCAGAGGTTTAAGCTGTGTATGTGTCAGAGGAGTAGATAAAACGTGTATCCATTGAAGAAAGGTTGAATAACGGGTGTTGCTTATTTCGCATTCCGCTGATACAACTACGCTTGTATGCTCTAATTAGAGGCTTAAGCTGTGTATGTGTCAGAGGAATGGATAAAGCGTATATCCGTTGTTTTCTGAAAAGAAATTTAAGTGTGTTGGGTTAAGTTTTAACGTTTGATTAGGATGAGGATGGTCCCAAGATCACGAGTCATACGTCAGGGATAAGGACCATCCGGAGTGTGAAAAGTCATACGTCAGATCAACTCCTTTTCATCCTTGTTTGTTATGAAAACCTTGATTTAATTTGATTAAGAAAGTGTTTCAAAAGGAAAAAGCGGATGTTGGTTTATTTTAACGTTTAGGATGAGAATGGTCCCAAGATCGCGAGTCATACGTCAGGGATAAGGACCATTCGGAGTGTGAAAAGTCATACGTCAGATCAACTCCTTTTCATCCTTGTTTATTTTGAAAGCCTTGATTTAATTTGATTAAGAAAGTATTCCAAAAGGAAAAGGCGAACGTTGGTTTATTTTAACGTTTAGGATGAGAATGGTCCCAAGATCGCGAGTCATACGTCAGGGATAAGAACCATTCGGAGTGTGAAAAGTCATACGTCAGATCAACTCCTTTTCATCCTTGTTTGTTATGAAAATCTTTATTAATCAATAGTGAGGATAATCCCAAGATCACGAGTCATACGTCAGGGATAGGGATTATCCGGGTGTGAAAAGTCATACGTCAGATCAACCCTTTTTCACTATGTTTATTATAAAAGACAAGTCTCAAGTTCCAACTAAACAGGCCCAAGCATAAAAGGGGATGAGAAGTGAAGAAGCAGATATAAAGCAAAGACAAACAGATACTAAAAATGGATGCAAGTCATAACTAACGATGCATGAACCATAGTAAAAAGTAAATAATGCATGTGATGCAATGATATATAACTATATATAAAGCATAAAAAATAAATATAGTAAAAAGAATAAAGTTACGAGCAATTAAACAAATACGCGCAAATATAATCAAATACTCAAATATAAGCAACACAAGGCTAACCTAAACTAGTTGAAGCTAGACAAAATAGTGTGCAAGAAAAAGTAGCCCCAAAAGTACTTAAAAAAGTAATTTGGTTCACTTAAGCACTTATTTAAGTAAGTTAAAAAACTAATTAATCACAAAATGACTTATACAAATAAGCTAAATCAAATACAAGCACACATGGAAATTAATCAAACATCTCAACACCTTGACTTGGGTCAATAAGCTTAAAAAAGCTATTGTCCCAATAAGTGCTTTTGGAATAATCAAAAATAGTCAATTACGCTAAATTAAATAAATAAATGAGTAAGACTTAACAAAAATTAATGATCCATGAAATAAAAATTTCAGCACAACCAAAATAACCAGAATAACTTAAATAAGTCATTGGTTAGATAAGTGCTTTTTGAATAAGCTAAAAAAAAGTTAAACAGGGGGGGTGCAAATCATGAAGAGAAGTAAAGACTGGGGGGTGCAGAAAGCAGGGTCTGCACCCAAGGCCCAAGCCCAGTCCGGTCAACAACAAAAAACACGGTCAACAAAAAAAATGGATCCTGTGTGGGCATACAATCAAGCGCACCGTAGGCAGACTTGATCTGAATCGTAAAATTCTGATCAAAGGGCCCAGATCCATTGGCCCAAACGGACAATCATGTGATGCGCTGCATCAACTTGAAACGCGCGCCATCACCTTATCACCGTCAGATCTCATTTAAATGAGATCTGACGGACGTGTTTTAAACAAAAGATCAACGCACAGGATCGAAACAGGAAATCAAACGGCCAGAATTCAAACGCAGTGGAGAAGAAGATGTACGGCGAGGTCTTCTTCTCCGGTGACTCCAGGCTACGCCGGCGACGGCGCCGGTCACCGGAGCGACCCAAACCTCCACCAAATCTTACAAAAAATATATCAATCTCCTCGTTTTTTCATGAGGATTTCAAAAGTACACTTAGTTTTGCTCAAATCACAGCAGAAAATCAAAAACGAAGCAATAAAGTTTCAAACTCAAAAATTCCAAAATGCGTTTCAGACCAAATTGAACCAAACAAGCAAACCAGAAAGCTTAAGGACACAAAATGGAGTTGGAAGGTGCAAGCTTTTACCTGATTTGGTCTCTTAAACGTGTGATTTGAACCTGACTTTTTCCTAGCTTTCGTGACCTTCCTCAGCTCCAATTCCTTCACTTTCTTGCGCGAAAAATGGTGGATTCTTGCTCCTGAGTACTTGGTGAAGGTGTTTGATGCAATGGAATGAGGTTTTGTGTGAGAATTTGTGTTTTGGAATTTTGAGAAAATGAAGAAAATGGTGATTGTTCTTGAGCTTGATTCTGCGCCGTTTTCAGTGTCAATCCTCTCTGCTAGGGCACTGAAATCAAGGTCTTATTTATAGGATAGAATTAGGTTAAGTGAGTGGTGATTAGAGAGAAGGAATGAGGGCAAAAATGTGATCTCCCCTTTTGATTTTTTTTGGTGTACTATGGTTTGATTATTGTTTGTACTAAATGGTGATGTGTTAGTGAGAATGGAATATTCCATTCCTCATGGTGAGGTGGAAGGAAAATATTGGTGAGTTTGTTCTATTTTGGATTTTTTCATTTTGGGGAATAAAATAAAAATCAAAACAAATAATACATAAAATAAAACAAATGTGCAAAAATAAAATATGCATGAAGGAATTATGATTATGTGAAGTATTTGTGGATCAAGAATGGAAGAAAATAGGATTGAAATTTGATTTTTAAAAGGTTTCTTGAAATGCAAGTAACCCATTAAAAATAAATAAAAGAGAAAAAATGAAGGGCAAAATGGTCATAAAAAATTTGGGGCAAAATTAGGGTATGACAATATGTCGTGAGCAGCCACTGTCCAGGTACCATGAACGTTGCTCTGGCCTTCTTTGTACGCACATCTGAAACAAACACAATCTCAGACTTTGGTACCCATATTTTTATGGGTCCTTTTGTGTTAGTCCTAGACACCTTAGGCTGTTTTTGTTTGTATCTCCAGTCAGAAGCTCTAGAGTTACTAAAGCCATCTGAGAAAGGTTTTGGCTTTTCATAACTCTTAGACTTAGCTTTAGAGTATACCTTAGTTTTGTTAGTTCTGACATTTGTCTGAGGTCTGAAAGTCTTAGACTCTGAAGGATTCAGGGTCTGAGATTTCTTGGCCTCTGAAGCATTTGTCTTTTCAGAACTTGGTATATCTTTGGCTTTTGACTGACTTCTTACAAAAACAGTCTTAGGTTTTGTCTTTACCTTTTTAGAGCGTTTTGAAAATAATGGATTATCTTTAAAATGTGAAAATCCAAGACCTTCACCTCTATTTCTACTCACATGATAAATTAAAGAGGCTATTTGACTTCTCTTCATGCCATTGATAAGAAGTTCTTGCAAAGCAAATTCATGCTCTGGAGGAACTTTATCATTGTAAATATAATTAGCTTCAAAAAATGCGTTTCTACTTTCTAGAGACTCATTTTCTTCAGTTAATGTTTTTGTTTTATCAATTAGGTCATTGTAAGCCTTTTTCAAGATCTTACATTCACCTGCCTTTTTTGTAAGCATTTTTAAAGCATCTTTAAGAGAGTCAACTAGCTCAGTTCTAGAGAGTTTAGCAATTACCTCTTCCTCATCTTCAGAGTCTGAATCAGCTTCAGAACCTTCTCTGTCAGAGGTGGTCGCCATCAGAGCTAGATTAGCTTCTTCATCACCTTCTGAGTCTGAGTCTTTGTCCAGATCTTCCCATGTTGCTAGCAAGCTTTTCTTGACTCTACTCTTGTATCTTTCCTTACTAGAGCCTTGCTTGGATGATCTACCTTTGTTTTCTGGACAATCAGCAATGAAATGGCCAGGCTTGTTACATTTAAAACATTTGCTTTGATCTTCCTTCTTGTCTTTAGAAGCACCAAGTCTTTTGGAAGATCCTCCAAATTTGCCTGCATATTTCTTGCTTCGTTTTGCCCATTGAGAAAATTTGGCAGCCATCAGCACCATTTCCTCTTCATCTTCAGACCCCACTTCCTGACCATCTTCAGAAGCCTCGTCTTCATATTCTATTACCTTAGCTTTCAGAGCCTTTGAAGAACTCTTAGAGCTTAGGGCTATCCCTTTCATCTTCTTGGTAGATTCATCAGTCATTAGTTCCATCTCATGACTCTTCAATGAACTTATCAAGCTTTCAAGGGTCACAGTATCCAAGTCCTTGGCTTCTTGAAATGCAGTAACCTTGGGTCTCCACTTGGGTGGTAGGCTTCTCAACACTTTCCTCACATGATCTGCCTAAGTATAACTTTTATCTAAAACTTGAAGTCCAGAAACCAATATTTGAAACCTTGAGAACATGGCTTCAATATTTTCTCCTTCATTCATTTTAAATAATTCATACTGATGCACCAGCAGGTTAGCCTTAGCCTCTTTAACCTGCTTGTTACCTTCGTATTTGGATCTTAAGGACTCCCAAATAGATTTAGCAGTCCTCTTGTCCCCAATCTTCAGGTACTCATCATGAGAAATAGCATTTGTCAGCATTCCTTTTACTGAGTGATGCTTCTTATAATCTAGCTTCTGCGTAGGTGTGAATGACCTTCTATTCTGTTTGCTTACCACACCCTCTTTATCCATGTTTTCAAAATTGACACCCTCTTCAACCAAATCCCATAAGTCACAGTCTATACCAACAATGTGACTGTACATTTTGGTCTTCCATAAAGGGTATGCTGTCTCTGTTCCATTAAAAAACGGAACCTTATCAGATGATCTCCTATCACGAGCATTGAAGTCATAATCAAACGGAATCTCATTGTTCTTCTTAACAGAGTTATCACCAGCGTCAGACATGTTTTTCCACAGGATCTTTTACTGTATCACTTGTTAGGTGAGTTAGGCACAGACCTAGCTCCTGATACCAATTGAAGGTGGAAAAACACAAGAAGGGGGGGGGGTTGAATTGTGTTTTAGGAACTTAAAACTTTTTCTTCTTTTTACTTTAAAAGCAGCGGAATAAAAACTAAAGTGATAACCGATGCTGAAAAGAAAGAATGAGACACAAAGATTTATCCTGGTTCCTCTCACAAATTGAGAGTACGTCCAGTCCCCTTGATCCTTATCAAGAGCTTTTCACTATAATCTCACAAGATTACACAGTTGCTCAAGCACACTAGCAAGAGACTTCTCAGGTGCTCAAGTTACAAATAACAAGAGACTTCTCAAACAAACTTAAGAATAAGAATGAATGTTTAAGGAACACTTGATATACTATCAGAGGTGTTTACAAAATACAACGCAAATGCTAAAAGACTTTGAATGACAGATTGAACAAAAGATGTCATAATATTTCAGAGCCTTCTTAGCGTATTAGAACAGTAGTCAGTCCTTCAAGAGAAACCTTCTATTTATACTTGAAGAAATGATTAGCCGTTTGCAGAGATAAGGTGCCAGCTGGAATGATCGTACAATAGCGATATCTGTAAGCTTCCATCTTTGGTAAAGAAATCCAATTCCACTACCTTGCTATTTGAATTATCACTCAACCATTTTGAGTAATAATAGTACGATAGTACAATCCTCAATACGCTCCACTTATGGATAAGGTTAACGTTGTACAAAACGAATATTCCTTTCTGTGGATATGACAGAGCCTTGATGTAGAACATTCTTCAATCATGGGCGCTGATCATGTCAGTTCTTGAGTGACGTAACATTCCATTTGTTTCAGAGCCTGTTATTGTTGCTTCTGACGATCTTCAGCACATGAGCTTCTCAGAGCCTTGCTTTTTGAGTCTCAGAACCACCAACTTCAGCACTTGAATTTTAAGCTTCTGATGAGCAGTGTTGCGCTTTCAGAGCTTCTTAGCATGGCTTCTCTGCACTTGTTCTTGGTGCCTCTTAACACTTTTAATGCTTAATCCTGCACACTTAGAACAATCATAAGTACTACCAATTGCAATTTTAATACATTGTTATCATCAAAACTTTCTTAAATACTAGGAGACTTGTGTCAGACCCACTTCGTTCCATCATGTTCATGTATCCTCCTTCCTTCTCCATAGTGCCAAAGATTTCAGGTCCTGAATCTCACCCAATTAACAGGCAGGGTGCCTGCTCTGATGCCAATTGAAATTCCTGCCACGCAGTAAACGATGCTCTACCGGATGCTCTAGCGATCTGTCCGGTCTTCGCGCGTAATAAAATAAACAAGTAAAGGAACAAATAAAGAACACAAGTTATTTGTTGACCCAGTTCGGCGCAAACAGCAACCTACGTCTGGGGGATACCAATCCAGGAAGGAATATCACTATAGTAGTTCTAGTTACTAAGTCTACAGCAAACGCCCCGTTTACAACTTATAACCTATACCCTACCAATGACTCTTCTACCTAGGAACTCCTAGATATGAGATCCCATCTCACTCCCTAACAACCTTACAAAACATCAAGGATTTCAATACACACAGCAAATACGTTTTTGGAGACACACTCCTAAAACTACACACTCGTACCTAAAGGCTTAGAGTGTTACACACACACGTCCTAACTCCGTGCTTCAAAGCTTATGAGAGGAACACACAATACAACTCAAAAACACGTCCTAAGCTTGCATCAAGGAGACACAAGAAAGGCTCACAATCACAATACACACGCAAAACCTAGATCTGAGTACTAGCACAATGACAGCGTGAACCACTAACAGGATTAGGGTTTTGCAGCTCCTTTTAAATACTTCATATAGTATAGCTTCATGGGCTTGGTTTGTATGACCCAAGCATTTACTTCACATTAATTAAATTAGATTCTTTTGAAATATATTCTTCAAAGAGATACTCCTCAGAAATATTCTTGAACAAGATCTGAAGCATTAAAAACCTTCCTTATATAAAGCCAAATAGAACGCGCCATGAAATACTCATAAAAGAGAAGTCAAACATTCCTAAAATAGATCTTGTCATGAGCACTGTTCCTGAGACATTTTCAATGCTCTACATAATGCCAGAGCATCAGATCGCACATCTTGCACAAAGTTTATTTCCAAAAATGCAGCCAACACAAAGGACTCAACAATATTCAAGAATTCTTTTAGCTATTTATCCTTAACTTGTGCATCCAAATCTCTCCCCCTTTGACAGTATCAAAAAGAATAAGAGAACTCATTAGAAGTATCAAGTTCAAACAATTTTAATCAAAATCACATCGTGCACTTACATTTGTCGAAATGCACTATATGATGAAAGTTCCTAATCATAAATAATTACATAGAAAGATATGTCCAAAATATATCAATGACGAATACCAAACTTCATGACAAACATGGAATGTAGAATAACAAACCAAAACCAACGCATGAATATTGTAACACATCGACATTTTAAATCAACCAACATATCCAAATATGGGACGAAATAAACAAACCAATGCAACAAATGCATAATCATAAAAAGATCATTCATACACACAAGATTATCCAACATGCAAAGTCATACAAACCACACTAAAAAGTATCCGTACAACTATATCGAAATAAAAACAAGTCATAAGAAATGAGAAGATAAAATTGTTCATGATGTACGAGAAAATAAAATGCGATAAATCAAATTTAAACATCATTATCATCATCAATGCCATCCGGGTTAGAAGAAGGGTCGGAGTTGAAGTATTGATCAATGGGAACTTGTTGCTTGATGCATTCATCCAATTGATTTTGTAGATGGTCAAACCTTGAGACGTTATAAGCATGCATATCATTAAGTTTAATGGTGACCTCATTTTGGAATTTCACTTGTCTTAAGCTCATTTCTTTCAACATTTCTAAGATTGCACCATTACTAACTTCCGAGCCATCACTCTCTATGTTCTCACTTACATGAGTTTCCACCCTTTGTCTCTTACCCCTTTCTTCATTACCTAGAGTTGGTTCTTCATCTTCATCTTCCTTTCCACAAAACTCACAGTCTTCCATCTCATCATTCCACTTATAATCCATCTTTTTCATTTGGGTCATTCTAAAGATTTGATCTCTTTTTGGAATAACCCAAGCTCCCGCTACTTTGTAGGTTAATTTGAAGTGGTCTAAGATAGTGACAATCAAACTTGAATATCCAAAACAATGATCCTTCTTAGAATCTCTTAAGGGCAAACAAACGACTCACAACGTAGTGTGGCCAATCCATTTTCTTTCTTTCCATCATAAGATACATAAGATCAATGTCCTTCCAATCAAGTCGAGAATAAGATCCACCTCTAGGCCTTAGAATATGATTCACAATCCAAAGTAAAACTCTTGGACCTTTCTTAAGTCTACCGGCCTTTCCCTTTGGGCTTTTACCGTTCCTAGTTAGAGTACTTGCAAAATCAGCCATATTGTACTTAGGACCATCAACATCGGTGAACCTTTGTAAGTTTTTACTGGTTTCCAAGCCAAAAAGTTTCAACCAAAGATTGTTAGAAAATTTGAAAGTTCAAGTAATTCTCATGAACAAAATTTTCTTGCCTAATATTTTCTACATGATCAGTATCCCTTATTATCTTAGTCCTACCACTATTCTTACTTCTATAGCTAGTAGACATTCTTAAACGAAGTTTAAAGTAATGTTACCTTGTTGAACTTTTGAAATTTGAAGAATCCACAAACCCAAAATGTGTAAACCTTTGTCTTGAATGTGGAGATTGTTGAGAATAATGCCTAAATATCTTTTTTGGAAGATTTTCTATTTAAATATAGTTTAGATTTATATTTAAAATAAAATAATATTAGAGTTTATGATTTATATTTCTATTTAGAATATTTAAGATTCGTTTAGAACTTACAGAATTAGTTTATTATTTAAAGATATTATTTGTTTTTATGTAGCTCTATATATAGAGAATATATCTATGAATTATAACGAGAACAAGAAATTCAAGTTTCTCCACATAAAAAATATATCCCACCAAATTCCTGTTGGTGTAAGCCCTAGAGGCCAATGACTTTAGTACTTGTATCGAATTAATTATTAATAATATATTGTTTCTTTATTGAAATTCTGGCACGCTGGTCATAGATGTGGTATATGATGTTCCAACATCGTGCCAACGTAAAACACAATGGACAATAGTATAAACAGTAAACAGCAGGAAGATAAACAACACACAATGATTTGTTAACCCAGTTCGGCGCCAACCGCAACCTACATCTGGGGGATACCAATCCAGGAATGTAACCAATAATCAATAGCCCTAGACTGATGACAAAACTTTCAAGTTTATGCCCTTCCCATCTAGCAACTCCCCTATTGCTTACAACCTAGGGTCTTAGCCTAGATCTGAGATGCACCATCTCACTTCCTCTTCCTTGTAATCCCAACAAGGGTTCTGACCAACCTATCAAAGGTTTGAGTACATAAAACATGTGTGAAGACACTCTTCAAGAAAACTATACTCATGCGAGTACATAAAAAGCTTCTATACTCCGTACCTAAAGGTTTTGGAGTGCAAACTACTCTAGCTTCTTACCTAAAGGTTTGGAAGCAGATTACAATAACCTATGTCCTAAGCTTGCATCAAACGATACAAGAAAGGCTCACAAATCTAAAGCACAAGGCTTACATAGACACGAAACCCTAAAAGTCTACATTTTGATACGTTGGTTTCGGTGTGTAAACTAGGTCTTGAGTCTTCCTTATATAGCTGGTAACATGGGCTTCAGAAGATTTAATCCAAGAATATATCCAGCTCACAAATATAAAATAAAACCATATCTTTAAAAGATTTGATATGTTTTTAAAATAAATCTTCACAATAATTCCTAAACCAATCTTTAAATAAAAGATATGTTTAGAAAATAAATCCTTTCTTAATGCACAAGCAAAGGACTGAAGAAAGAGAAAAGATCTTCTCTTAAAATAAAAACGCACATAAAAGATATGCCAGCTCGCATCAGCTCGCGCGCACACAGCAGGTTCCAATGTTGTAACATTTCATACCACATCCTGCTTAACTAATTGTTTTACCAAAATACAGCCAACACAAAATAGTCAACATTTATTAATAATCAAAGGCATTTTCTTTATTATGTTTGTATGTCCAAAATAATGAAATCCCTAGAATAGTTAAATCCATTTAATGAAATATTAAGTATGACTTAATCATGAGATTCATTAAATACAAGAATACTATTCTTAAAGCATCCGTAGTCAAGTTTTATTATGATTTGGGATAATAATAAAACATAGAGACTATTATGAAGATAGACTGATGATCGCATCTCATGGATCATAGGATAAAGAGTTATCAAGTCTTGACATAGGTATAAATATTAGGAGTAATATTTATACTGGATTGACCCGCTATGAGAGTACTACATGCAATGTTATGCAAAGTGTCATAAGTAGCTCTCATGGTGATAATGGTGTAAACCACCCTTAGACCTGAAACCACTTTGTACCCTAGATGTGGAGTCAAGTGCTTTGTTGCTGATCTAATGTTGTCCGTAACAGGATGACCATAAAGGCAGTTGATGGGTACTTCACAAAGCATGCTGAGGGACAGTAGTTACCTAGATGAAATTTGCCAATCCTGCATAACAGGATAAATGTCATGGGCCCAATATTGAACTGGACAAAGATGACACCAGGTATGCTTTGTGTTCAATATAGACATAAAGGGCAAAGGGGTAATTTTACACATTGATATTATCACTAGAGGTTGTGTTTTAGATCACATGTTAATTTCTCATAACTTGGGTAGCAATGATGTGTTGCTAGATACCGCTCATTGTTCATTATATTAAATAGAGGATTTAATATAATTGCCAACGATATGGAAACCTACAAGGGTCACACACATAAGAACAGGCTAGTGTGAAATTGGAACACCGTAAGGTACGGTGAACCTCATGGAATTAAGGAAATATGATAAGGGTATCATGGTAATTAAATAAGCGTATCATAATTAGTTATGAAAAAGAAAGCACTCATGTGTACATGACATATGGGGGTGCGTTTAAAACCCTAATCCTTATTTCCCACCTCTCACTAGAAAATCAATCTCTAAAACCCTAATCCATATGAGAAAGAAAATGACTTGTTGAAAATCAATCTCTAAAACCCTAATCCTTATTTCCCACCTCTCACTAGAAACCTTCATTCTTGGAGCTAGCACTCTTTTGGAGGCATCTGTTCGTGTGGACTAGATAGAGGCGTTACATCTCTAACGCTCGTGATCAACGTGGTGGTGGTGATCTTGTTCGTGATTGAAAGCGCCGATTATCAATCGTTCGTGGTTTAAAGAGAGTTTTCACATTAAAGGTAAAACTCTAAACACTATTCATGACCATTCGTAAGGATCCATAGAAGGAAAAAAAATTTATATTCCGCTGCGCAATCTCTGATTGTTCCTTCAATTGGTATCAAGAGCCACTTACGAAACCATGAATTGATGTTTGTTTAAATTCATGAATTCAGTTTTAATTTGATTAAAACACTTAATAAAGATTAAAATCGAGTAATTAAAATTTGGCATCTATTTGTATGAAAATTGATGATTGACATTGAAACGGCTTCGGAATCCGACAATTGTATGGTGAAGCAGTGATATGTTAATCGTCATAGTTTATACAAATAAGAATGATCAATACTTATATGTGATATAAGTGATCGTGATGCAAAGCGGTGTATTTGATACATCGTTCATAATTTCGTTCAAATAAAACAAAGTATGAAAGTTATTTGATATTGAATTAATTCATGTTCATTCGCTTTGGAATCCGACATTAGTATGGTGAAGCAATGACATGTTAATTACCTATATTGAATTTCGATCATAAAAGGTTTTGACGGCACGAAATTTTGCATTAGGATTCGCGACGGCACAAGGGTTGTGCTGTCAAAAGGTGCTGTCTGCGTACCTGCGCCAGGCGCAGGGTATGCTGCGCTAGGGGCAGCTGGCAGAGGGGTCTGCGCCAGGCTCATGATCATCTGCGCTAGGCGCAGAGGCCAGACAGCCCTGCGCCAGGCGCGGGACTGTCTGCGCCAGGCGCAGCTGGCAGAAAATTTTTGATCATTCGCCGAAATTTTAATTTTAATTATTCTACACGACTTAAACTGATAATAATAAAATATGTGTTTATTATTATGGTTTTGTAATGATTGATTATGGCCTTAGTTTACTCCTTTTGTTTTTAATTTGGATTTTAAATACGGCCTGCGTGTCGTGCCTCTCTCTATAAATTCTTGATGTAATTTCTCTTCTCATCTTACTCCGTCGTATGTAAAACGAGTATTCTTTTGATGTAATATTAAAATATAAATTATTAGAGGAACAAAGGAGGACAGCCATTGAAGATGATGCTTGGAGAAGTAGATCATCGTTAGGCTAGTTTAGGGTTCTCTCATTGGCTTGAGAGAACACTTGCGTTAGGAGGCCATAATCATATCATTTTATTATTGTATGTATGTTGATGCATGTGAGAGCGTTTAATATGTTAAACAAGCCGGTGAGATCAAATTAATTAAACATCCCTCAAGAGACACATAAGAGATTAATAATGAAAATGTGGGTTCGCCCACCGCGGAGTACATTTTGTTTATTAATAAAATATGTGAATATTAAGTTTACGCTTTCCAAGCTTTAGAACTCTTTAAGACTAGTATCGAGATATGTAGGTTCGCCCACCGCGAAGTGCATACTCTATATTGGTAAGGTGCGATGGGATAATTGTAATATCCAACTTCTAAAGTAAGGGTCAAACTTAACTTAACAAATATAATGAGATTATATGAGTTTAAGAAGCGATGGTTGGGAATAATTCATAAGATGAATTAGAATAAGGAGTTATTCACCCAATTGAGATATTCAAGAGTTGTATGAGATACAATTGGAAGGAGTTCCTACCTAAATAGCTAAGTCTTGTGTAATCCGCCCACCGCGGACTTAAGACAAGGTGAAATATGGATCTTGACCCACTAGAAAATCTTCCAACGGGATTTTCCGAATCAAATGGTGAGGGTCATTTGTTTTGAATAAAATAGTGGGAGCATATTTAATTAAAGACCTAATTAAATAAAATGATACTTATATTTTCACTTCTTAATATAGATAACCATGTCATCAAACACATCAAACAACATTTTGCGATCAATCCTTGACAAAGAAAAATTGAATGGTTCAAATTTTCTTGATTGGCACCGTAATCTGAGGATTGTCCTCAAGCATGATAATAAGTTGTAGGCCTTAGAGGAACCTGTTCCTGAGGATGAGCCTGCCCATAATGCTCCTAAGGCTGAAAAGGATGCTTATAAGAAGCATGTTGAAGATGCTAATGAGGTTGCATGCCTCATGTTGGCTACCATGAATTCTGAGCTTCAGAAGCAACATGAAAACATGAATGCTGTTGAAATGATCGAACACCTGAAAACTCTATATGCGGAGCAAGCCCGTCATGAGAGGTTCGAAGTTTCAAAAACCCTTTTTCAATGCAAGCTAAGTGAGGGATCTCCGGTAGGTCCTCATGTACTCAAGATGATTGGGTATGTGGGAAACCTTGAAAGGTTAGGATTCCCTCTCGAAAAGGAACTTGCAACTGATCTTATTCTGCAATCGTTGCCGGATAGTTTCAATCAGTTTGTCCTTAACTTCAATATGAATGATTTGGATAAGACTCTTCCTGAATTGCTAAGCATGTTGAGAACTGCCGAGCAAAATCTGAAGTCTAAAGGGAAATCCATTCTAATGGTTAGTAATGGGAATAAGCATCACAAGAAGCCCAAAAAGCAAGGTAGTAATTGGAAAGGCAAAGGAGTTGCCAAACCAAAGCAAACTGCCCCTGCTTTAAAACCTAATGGAGGCATAGAAAAGGAAGGCAATTGCTTCTATTGCGGTAAGACCGGACATTGGAAGAGGAATTGCCCAAAGTACCTGGAAGATAAGAAGAAAGGAGTAGCTCCTACAACTTCAGGTATTTTTGTTATAGAAATTAATTTATCTACTTCTACATCATGGGTATTAGATACTGGATGTGGTTCTCACATTTGTACCAATGTGCAGGAACTAAAGGAGAGTAGAGAATTGGCAAAAGGTGAAGTGGACCTACGAGTCGGCAATGGAGCAAGAGTTGCTGCTTTAGCTGTAGGGACTTATAATTTAGCTTTACCTAGTGGTTTAATAATTCAGTTAAAGAACTGCTATTATGTACCTGCCATTAGCAGGAATATTATTTCCGTTTCTTGTTTGGACAAGTTTGGTTTTTCATTTATGATAAAGAACAATTGTTGCTCTATTTATTTAAATGATATATTCTATGCTAATGCTCAAATGTATAATGGACTATATGTCCTTGATCTTGAAACGCCAATCTATAACATTAATACTAAAAGGATGAAACCTAATGAGTTGAATCCAAGTTAGCTTGGCATTGTCGTTTAGGCCATATAAATGAGAGACGCATCTCCAAACTCCATAAAGATGGACTTTTGGACTCTTTTGATTATGAATCATATGATACATGTAGATCTTGTTTAATTGGAAAGATGACAAAAGCCCCATTCAAAGGAAAAGGTGGAAGGGCTAATGATCTTTTGGCACTCATACATACTGATGTATGTGGACCATTGAACATACCTGCTAGAGGTGGTTTTTCATACTTCATAACATTTACTGATGACTTTAGTAGATATGGATATGTGTATCTAATGAAACACAAATCTGAATCCTTTGAAAAGTTCAAAGAATTTAAGAATGAAGTACAAAACCAATTAGGCAAGAATATTAAAACTCTTCAATCAGATCGAGGTGGTGAATATTTAAGCCTAGAATTCAATGACCATCTTAAAGAATGTGGTATAGTAACACAACTGACTCCTCCCGGAACACCACAATGGAATGGTGTATCTGAGAGAAGAAATCGAACCTTGTTAGACATGGTGCAATCAATAATGAGTCATGCGGATCTTCCAAACTCCTTTTGGGGACATGCCCTATTGACAGCAGCTTATACACTTAACCACGTTCCATCCAAAAAGGTTGAAAAGACACCATTTGAGATATGGAGTGGAAAGAAGCCACATTTGTCTTTCATGAAGGTTTGGGGTTGTGAAGTCTATGTAAAGCGACTAATCACAACTAAACTTGAACCCAAATCTGACAAATGCCTATTTGTAGGATATCCTAAAGAAACAAGAGGATACTACTTCTAAAATCCTTCCGAGGGCAAAGTGTTTGTCGCTCGAACTGGAGTCTTCTTGGAAAAAGAATTTATTTCCAAAGGAATCAGTGGGAGGAATGTGGAACTTGAAGAAATTCAAGAACCACAAGATATTGGGCAAACAATGGAGGAACATGAGCGGGAACCACAAGAAGTTGTGGAAGAACAACCTGCTCAAGTAGAACAAGTCCAGCGTAGGTCAAACAGGATACGTCACGAACCTGAGAGATATGGGTATCTCATAACGGAACAAGGTGACGTATTACTCATGGATCAAGATGAGCCTGTAACCTACCAAGAGGCCATAACTGGTCCCGAATCTGAGAAGTGGCTAGAAGCCATGAAATCTGAAATAGATTCCATGTACACAAACCAAGTTTGGAACTTGGTAGAGCCTCCTGTAGGAATTCGTCCTATAGGATGCAAGTGGGTCTTCAAAAAGAAGACTGACATGGATGGTAAAGTACATACCTACAAAGCAAGACTGGTTGCTAAAAGATATAAACAAATTCATGGTGTTGACTATGATGAAACCTTTTCACCAGTTGCAATGATTAAATCTGTTCGGATTTTACTTGCTATTGCTGCATATCACGATTATGAAATATGGCAAATGGATGTCAAAACTGCTTTCCTTAATGGAAATCTCCTTGAGGATGTGTACATGACACGACCTTAAGGATGTGTACATGACACGACCTGGAATCTTCGTTTTGATGAAACCGTAACAAAGTATGGATTCATTAAAAATGAAGATGAGCCTTGTGTCTACAAGAAGGTTAGTGGGAGCATGATCGTTTTCCTAGTATTATATGTAGATGACATATTACTAATAGGAAACGATGTCCCTACACTACAACAAGTAAAGACTTGGTTAGGGAATTGCTTTTCTATGAAGGACCTTGGCGAAGCAGCCTATATATTAGGAATAAGAATCTATAGAGATAGATCACAAAGACTGCTTGGCCTAAGTCAGAGTACATACATAGATAAAGTGCTAAGGCTCTTTAATATGCATGATTCCAAGAAAGGATTCATACCTATGCAACATGGGCTAAGTCTTTCGAAGACACAATCCCTTTCATCTAAAGAAGAAAGGGAACACATGAATGAGATATCGTATGCATCAGCAATCGGATCCATTATGTATGCCATGTTATGTACTCGTCCAGATGTCTCGTAAGCTTTGAGTGCAACGAGCAGGTACCAATCTGATCCCGGTGAGAGTCACTGGATAGCCGTCAAGAATATCCTTAAGTACTTGAGAAGAACTAAGGAAACATTCTTGGTATATGGAGGTGAGGAAGAACTTTCGGTTGTAGGGTACACCGATGCTAGCTTCCAAACCGACAAGGATGATTTTAGATCGCAATCTGGTTTCGTGTTTTGCCTAAATGGTGGCGCTGTAAGCTGGAAGAGTTCAAAGCAAGAGACAGTTGCTGATTCTACAACTGAAGCCGAGTATATTGCTGCCTCAAGTGCTGCAAAGGAAGCTGTTTGGATTAAGAAGTTCATATCTGAACTTGAAGTGGTCCCTAGCATTGTTGATCCCATTAGTCTGTATTGTGATACCAATGGTGCAATTGCACAAGCTAAGGAACCTAGATCTCACCAACGATCCAAACACATACTTAGGCGATTCCATCTTATTCGAGAGATAATAGATAGAGGAGATGTGAAAATATGCAAAGTACCTACACTAGACAACATAGCTGATCCACTAACAAAGCCTCTTGCGCCGTTAAAGCATGATGGCCACACTAGGTCTATGGGTATTAAAGTAATGCCAGATTGGCCCTAGTGCTAGTGGGAGATTGTTGGTGTAAGCCCTAGAGGCCAATGACTTTAGTACTTGTATCGAATTAATTATTAATAATATATTGTTTCTTTATTAATAATCAAAGGCATTTTCTTTATTATGTTTGTATGTCCAAAATAATGAAGTCCCTAGAATAGTTAAATCCATTTAATGAAATATTAAGTATGACTTAATCATGAGATTCATTAAATACAAGGATACTATTCTTAAAGCATCCGTAGTCAAGTTTTATTATGATTTGGGATAATAATAAAACATAGAGACTATTATGAAGATAGACTGATGATCGCATCTCATGGATCATAGGATAAAGAGTTATCAAGTCTTGACATAGGTATAAATATTAGGAGTAATATTTATACTGGATTGACCCGCTATGAGAGTACTACATGCAATGTTATGCAAAGTGTCATAAGTAGCTCTCATGGTGATAATGGTGTAAACCACCCTTAGACCTGAAACCACTTTGTACCCTAGATGTGGAGTCAAGTGCTTTGTTGCTGATCTAACGTTGTCCGTAACATGATGACCATAAAGGCAGTTGATGGGTACTTCACAAAGCATGCTGAGGGACAGTAGTGACCTAGATGGAATTTGCCAATCCTGCATAACAGGATAAATGTCATGGGCCCAATATTGAACTGGACAAAGATGACACCAAGTATTCTTTGTGTTCAATATAGACATAAAGGGCAAAGGGGTAATTGTACACACTGATATTATCACTAGAGGTTATGTTTTAGATCACATGTTAATTTCTCATAACTTGGGTAGCAATGATGTGTTGCTAGATACCGCTCATTGTTTATTATATTAAATAGAGGATTTAATATAATTGCCAACGTTATGGAAACCTACAAGGGTCACACACATAAGAACAGGCTAGTGTGAAATTGGAACACCGTAAGGTACAGTGCACCTCATGGAATTAAGGAAATATGATAAGGGTATCATGGTAATTAAATAAGCGTATCATAATTAGTTATGAAAAAGAAAGCACTCATGTGTACATGACATATGGGGGTGCGTTTCTTAATAGACTTATTTAATTAAAAAGGTTTTAGTAAAATTGTGGCCCAATGACAAATAGTTTGTCTTGGTGCACAAGACAAGTGGTTCTATAAATAGAACACTTGTGAGAAAGAAAATGACTTGATGAAAATCAATCTCTAAAACCCTAATCCTTATTTCCCACCTCTCACTAGAAACCTTCATTCTTGGAGCTAGCACTCTTTTGGAGGCATCTGTTCGTGTGGACTAGATAGAGGCGTTACATCTCTAACGCTCGTGATCAACGTGGTGGTGGTGATCTTGTTCGTGATTGAAAGTGCCGATTATCAATCGTTTGTGGTTTAAAGAGAGTTTTCACATTAAAGGTAAAACTCTAAACACTATTCATGACCATTCGTAAGGATCCATAGAAGGAAAAAAAATTTATATTCCGCTGCGCAATCTCTGATTGTTCCTTCAATTCCGCAATACAAAAACACAAAAACCATATCAGATATTTGGAGGCTTGAATCACAAAATTGATGAATGAATGTGAGTGGGAAATGAATTTGAAGTAGGTTAGGGTCAATTTTTGTGAGTTTTGGTTGGGTTTGAGGGAGATTGAGAATTTGGGAATGAGGGTTTTTAGTTGTTCTTCATGTGGAGAAGAAGAGTTTTTGATGTTTGATGAATGAATGAATGAAGATTGATGTATTTAGTCTGTTTTTACGCGTATGTATCGATACAAAGTGATGTTTGTATCGATACAAGTTGGTTTTTCTAAAGCATGTATCAAAGCATGCAAGCATGTATCGATACATGAGTCTGTGTCTGTCCAAACTGAAGAGTTATGTATCGATACAAGCATCTTATGTATCGATACATATCAGTTCATTTTGAAATTTTGAAAAATAACCAACATGTATCCATGCAATGTTTATTTGTATCGATCCAAAATGCATTATTTTCAAGTTTTCTCAAAACACATGAACTTGTAAGTTTAAAAATAATCTCAATGACTTCCAAATAACATGTATGTATGAAACTCATATAATCAATCAAGGCAAATACATATATTATGTGAGCAAAACAATATTACCAATGCACATCATAACATGAGAACACATGTTACACCATAGATGCATGATAAAAAATTCACATAAATGAATCAAGGTACCAAAATCAATCATATGAAATATACATGTCTATGTATGCACACAAAGTCACATATATACGAACAAAACACACATATACAAACCAAGTATGAACTTAATAAGGCATTTGTAATGATTTTTGTCAAATCCTCATTTAAGACGTATGAGTCTCAAAAACTTATCAATATCTTTGAGCAAAAATTCTTGGAAATGAAGGATGAGACAACTTATCAAGACAAATATCATATTAGTGTGAAGGTTGTGTATATGAGCCAATATTCAAATGCTAAGTAAAACAAATATAAAGGTAAGGTAGAGAATAATATCTTTCCTTAAGTATTAGGTGGGGGAAGTGATCAATTTTCACACCATTATAGATGTTTAGTCGAAGCTTTTCTCATTGCTTTCCTTGTTCGTAAGTGTTGAACTCCATTGTTGTCGGTGTCTTTTGTCAATGGTTCAAGACATGTGACTACAAACTTAGACATTTGAAATAGGTCCCCAACTCATGTTGGGTCCTAGTTGGTTAGTAGCAACATTATTGTTCAACTTAGGTAACCATTGCAATTTGCCTTTTGGTACCAAAACTTTTCGAGCATGGCATTTTGCAATAGTAGGACCTTTGTCACAACAATAATAACAAACGATATGAGGATTACTTTTCTTAGGATCCTTTTCAACAAACTTATACTTTTTATTCCTAGGTTTTAACGATTTGTTGAATTTAGACGGATCAACCGCAAAAGTAATCTCCGGCTTAGATGGTTCTTTTAGCTTATCTTGTAACTTTCGCAAGTCTCTACGTAAGTAGAAGCATCCATCACATCCGGTCTTATCGTTACCACAACTATCAAAAATTGCAAGAGGTTTTTGAATCATAGACTCTTTGAGGATTTTCAACTCAAGCTCCGTTTCCAAAACCTTTGCCTCAAGGTATTTATTAACTTCCATTAAACCTTTTAGTCGTTGAAAAGCCTCTTTAGTTTCTTTGTGTAGTTTTTCAAAAGCAACTTGCAACTCATGATATTCTAAAAGCGTATATGAGCTAGAGCTTGATGATGAAGAAGAAGATGAGGAGCTACTACTCTCCCATGCAACATAAGCTTTCTTTCCTATATCCTTGCTTCCCCTTTTGGATGATGGTGACTCCTTATCTCTTCTCTTTAGCTTAGGACAATTCGGCTTGAAATGACCAACCTAGCCACATTCATAGCATGCCCCTTTCTTGGAGTTTTTACCATTATCACTCTTCCGACGGTAACCACTATCTTTTCGAAACTTCTTAAGATTGTCATCGGAATGCCTTATCTCATTCTTTCTCACATATGTATTGTAGCGTCTAACGAAGAGCCCCATTTCCTCATCATCGGAATCGTCTTCGCTTGAGCTACTTTCCACATGCTCAACCTTTTTGGACTTAGATGTGGAGGCCTTTAGAGCAATAGACCTCTTATCCTTTTCATTTTCTTTTTCTTTGTGTTTCTCCTTTTTCTCACCTTTTTCATGCTTTTCCAACAAGTTAAGCACTTGTTCATGTTCCGTTAGCTTACCAAACAAAGTTGTGAGATTCAAAGATGTAAGATCATTCGCTTCTTTGATTGCGGTGACCTTTGGTTGCCATGACCTATTAAGACATCTCAAAATTTTGTTAGTAGCATCTTGATTTGTGATTGGTTTACCTAGACCATGTAACATGTTGGTGATTTTTACAAATCGTTGTTGCATATCCGCAATGGTTTCACCATCTTGCATATGAAACAATTCAAACTCTTGAGTTAAGGTGTTTATTTTTGAAATTTTGACCTCATTAGTACCCTCAAAATGAGTAACTAATGTATCCCACATTTCTTTGTCCGATACACAATGCGGCACATGATATAATTGTTCAATCCCAAGGGATGAAATAAGTATGTTTTGTGCCTTTGCATCGTAATTGACCTTTTTCTTTTCATCATCCGTCCATTGTGCCATAGGCTTATTTGTGACAACGCCATTGGGATCGGTGATTGTTGGAACAAACGGACCGTCCTCAATAGCATTCCACACTTCACCATCAAAAGAATTGATGTGAATGCGCATACTACTTTTCCAATAATCAAAATGATCTCCATTGAATATAGGAGCCCTATTATACGCCCCTTTCGGTGCAAAAGCCATGTTTTCTAATAATTGGCACAATCAACCGAATTTTGTAAATAAAATTAAACCGGGATCGTGATACCACTTGTTAGACTACTTGGCTATTCACTTAGAAGGGGGGGTTGAAGAAGTAATCCTTGAAACAATGCAGGTTTTTAAAAGATAATGTTTTGTTTCAATAGTGCGCGCGGAAGTATGGATAATGTTTTGTTTAAACTGATGGTTTGTATGGATACAAACCCTTGACCAGCGTTCAAAAATTGAAAATGTTGACCTATGTATCGATACAAACACGTATGTGTATCGATACATATATCAGTTTCTTGAAATCTTGACTAATATGTATCAAATCATGCAGACATGATTCGATACACCATGTTCTTTCTGGATTTCTGAGAGGCATAGTTGTGTATCGATACATGCAAGCATGATTCGATACACAGGTAACTCTCTGCCTCTGAGAGATCACTTTTGTATCGATACGAGTGATATATGTATCAATACAAATTGCACAAAATCAGTCTGAAGTAGTTTCAGGACATTTGTATCGATACACATAACTATGTATCGATACATAGTACCTAAAAATCAATTTTTCAAAGTTTAAAATATGTTTTTCGCTGTCAAGTGATTTGTAATGTTGCCAAAATATGTTCTACTCTATTTTCATGTGTTTTGACAATTATTAAAATATTAGGATGAACTGGTGCACTTACATTCTCCTCGTTTTTGATAATTGTCAAAACTATGCATAAGCTAACTAAGCCTATACCTAATATGCAATAAAATGGCAATATGTATACAGACGCAATTAAACACCAAGGCTAACAATATGCACGCTTTCAGGATAATCCTTGCTTCCTTTGTTACAAGAGAAGGAGGAAAGGACTCTATATCTCTACCTCACAAGCACTTCATATGGTTTATGCTTAAGAAGGTAAATATAAACTTGGCTGAGATGTTGTTTGATCATTTATGCTTATGTATCTCTGAGAGCCACAACAAAGCCAAAGTGATCATTCACCATCCAAGGTTGATTTCAGAGCTGATCAGGCAGACAAAGCTCATTGAAATCTTAAGAACCAAGGAGAAGCTGAGAGTGTTTTGCTCAGCTAAACTTGATGAAACTCTCTTGGTCAACATGAAGCTGAAGACCAAGGAAGAAATTGTGAAGATTAGGAACCCTCTCCAAGAGGTGTATGAAAGCTATTTTTGGTGCAATGATTTTTCTACAATCTCAGAGGCAGATAATGATGAAGTTATTGATAACTTCTTGGAGATGGTGAGAAAGGACACTGGAGTAAGGATAGAAAGGAACATGGTTGCTGGTTCACCATGGGACATTTATAGAACTCCAAAGGATGTTACAAGGAATAAGAGGAAGCCTCTTACTATTGAGGAAGATATAGTTGAAGAAGTATCTGAAGGAAGAGATAGTGTTAAAGAGAACATCAGGGTTGCTGCTGAGGAGTGTGCTGCAACTTCTCAGAGCCAAAGAATTGAGGATGAGATGAAGGATGCTGAGGACCAAGCACCTGAGAGGAGAACAAAGAAAAGGCATGACAGGCCTTCATCAGCTGATGAGGATCAAGCTCCTTCCAAGCCTCCAAAAAGGGTAAAGACCAGAGCTAACAAACCAAAAGGTAAGTCCTCTAAGTCTAATACTAATAGCATTCCTATAGCTCAAGAACCCCCCTCTCAGACCCAACCTCCTCCCATCTCTCAAACTCAACCCATCCCTGAAGCCAATTTTGATTCGACCAAACCTATAACAATGATACTACCAAATTCAACAACTCAAACCTGTCTGCTTTCATCAAACTCATCATCATCAACATCAACTTCAAACTCATCATCTTCCACTGAATCAGACCTTGATTCAGAATACATTGAACACCTTTTGAAAAAGCCTTTACACAAAAGAAAAAGGAAACCAAAGACCAGACCAAATTCAAAATCACTTTCTGAACCACTAAATCTCACCAAAGAATATGCCACTGTTGGCTGTTCTTTTCTTAATCACCTAGAATCTCATACTTCTGGTGATGCTTTTACGTCATCTGCTCTCAACTCTCCAAACCTACCCCTAATCAGTTTGTAAATCCCAGTGCTGATCATTTACAAACACTTGTACATAGATCCCCTGACCAACCTACCATATCAACAGTTGACTCTGAGTCTATTGATGCTGAGGAAACTATTGCTGAAACAATTGCATCTGAACCCCCTCAATCTCAACCTATACAATGTGATGACCCTACAACTTCTAACCAAGAGCATCACATTTCCTCTTCATCTCCTCAAACTGAAACACATGCCATGGACTCTTCCCCTGTACAATCACCTATATACTATGGTCCTGCTCCCAAACCTTTCACTTCCTTTGAAATAGCCTTACCCATCTATGAGGATTTGCTGAAACAAGCTATTAATGTCAATGATGACATTATTCCTGTTGATCTCAGCATAATTAAAATCATATCCCTCAAAAGGAAACAACCTGAACCTCGTATTCCCTTTGACCAAAACCACCCCTTCTCACTGTTCAATCCTATTTTCTCTATAAATAGCAATGTGCTTGGGTATTGTAATTAAGAGAAATCACGTGAGTAAGTGAAAGAGCTTCAGAAAACACTTTGGATTCGAAATTGAGTGAAAGTTTAGATCAAAGTGGGATTTTTCACAAAGTTCATCATCTTCTACCAAGTCACAATCAATTGAAGATTGAGTATGGGATCATTCGAATAAAATTTCGGATTTGGTAGATAACGTTTGATACGGGCTCGTGGTGAATCAGAGACGTGTTCGGGTTGGGTTGTGAAGAAGGATTGGGTTTCTCTCAAAGGTTCAAGATTGTGCGATAATCTTGAAGGATCGACAAGAGGGAGTGAGGTACTCGGCTGGACGATCGGTGCGAGGTTTTGCGCACGGGTTTGGATCGTTGGAATAAGAGGGAGAAACTATGTTGCTTGTCGAGGGAAGTTTCTAAAGAATAGAATGATAAACCGTCACCATCAAATGAAGACAAAGATGATGGAGGATCCTCTTCATCAAAGAATCATCACAAGCAAAGATGAGCCGGTCTTGCAAAGGAATGGCGTACTCTAAAGAACCATCCCATTGACAAAGTTTTAGGTGATATCGCAAAGGGAGTATCTACTAGAACTCAAATAAGTAACTTTTGTTCTCATTATGCTTTTGTTTCAAGAGTTGAACCTAAAAACTCAAAAACCGCATTACTTGATGAACATTGGATTCTTGCTATGCAAGAAGAACTAAATCAATTTAAAAGGAATGATGTGTGGGATTTAGTACCACCATCTCCAAGTCATCAAGTGATTGGGACACGTTGGGTCTTTAGAAATAAACTTGATGAAAATGGTGTTATTGTTAGGAACAAGGCACGGTTGGTAGCTCAAGGCTACAACCAAGAGGAGGGCATTGATTATGAAGAGACCTATGCTCTGGTAGCTCGCCTTGAGGCTATTAGACTTTTATTAGCTTATGCATGCAATATGAATTTCAAATTATACCAAATGGACGTTAAAACTGCCTTTCTAAATGGATACATAAATGAAGAAGTGTATGTCAAACAACCACCCGGTTTTGAAAATCATGAACATCCGGACTATGTTTACAAATTAAAAAGAGCTTTATATGGCCTTAAACAAGCTCCTAGAACTTGGTATGATAGACTTAGCAAGTTCTTAATTAACAACGGATATTCAAGGGGAAAGGTTGACACTACACTCTTCATTAAACATAAAGGAAAGGACGTCTTAATGGTTCAAATTTATGTTGATGATATTATTTTTGGTTCCACTAACCCATCTCTTGCCAAGAATTTTTCTAGTCTTATGCAAGGTGAATTTGAGATGAGCATGATGGGTGAGCTAACCTACTTCTTGGGATTACAAATCAAGCAACTAGAAGAAGGAACTTTTATATATCAAACTGAATATTGTCTTGAGTTGCTTAAGAAGTTTGGGATGACGGATTCAAAACATATGGAAACTCCCAAGGCTTTAACATGTGCTTTAAGCAAAGATGAAGAAGGTAAAGATGTGGAAATCACAAAATATAGAGGTATAATCGGATCCTTACTCTACCTAACGGCATCTAGGCCGGATATTATGTTTAGTGTTTGTATGTGTGCACGATATCAATCATGCCCCAAAGAATCACACCTAAAAGCCGTAAAAAGGATTTTAAAATACTTAAAAGGAACATCAAACTTTGGCTTATGGTACTCTAAGGGGAATGATTTTTCTTTGATAGGTTACTCCGATTCCGACTTTTCCGGTTGCAAGTTGGATAGGAAAAGTACTAGTGGAACTTGTCATCTTTTTTGTAATAGCTTGGTGAGTTGGCATAGCAAGAAACAAGTATCGGTTGCTTTGTCAACCGCTGAGGCGGAATATGTTACGGCCGGAAGTTGTTGTTTCCAAATTCTTTGGCTAAAACAACAACTTCTCGACTATGATTTAAAACTACAAGGTATTCCAATTTTATGTGACAACACTAGTGCCATAAACCTAACACAGAACCCCGTGTTGCACTCAAGAACTAAGCATATAGAGATTAGGCATCACTTTCTTCGCGATCATGTAGAAAAAGGGGATGTTGTTTTTGAACATGTGGAATCAAAACACCAACTTGCAGATATCTTTACAAAACCACTTGCAACGGAACCCTTTATCTATATTTGTGGGGAATTAGGGATCCTAGATATCTCTAACCTAGAATAACATGCATCAAGCATGCACTTTTATATACATGTCATACTTCTTGGGAACTTGAAGTGTTATACAAAGGAAAGTGCATTAATATCCTACGGTACAAGGTTAAAAAGTATCATCTCTATCTTCTCTTTCTAAGTCCTTACAAGCTTATGCCTATGTGAATTCTTTTCAATTATCAACATAACTTCTTAGTGCTTTTCAATACATTCATAAAGTTGCTCATTTCCAAAAATTTCTCGCTTTAGGATAAAGTAATAATTCTTAAAGTCTATATGTATCAAATGGCAATGTGTGAAATATTGATTAATGTGTCTCTAACCTTACATGTTGCATATATATATACTATCCGTGTATTTCATTTCTTCATGAACATCGTTATTATATGATATGGCAATGTGAATTTATGCACTTGTTGCATTGGTTTGTTTATTTCGTCCCATATTTGGATGTGTTACTTGATCAAAATGTCGATATGTTATGATAGTCATGTGTTAGTTTTGGTTTGTTATTCTACATTCCATGTTTGTCATGATATTTGGTATTCGTCGTTGATATATTTTGGGCATATCTTTTTATGTAATTATTATGATTAGGAACTTTAATATATAGTGCATTTCAACAAATGTAAGTGCACGATGTGATTTTGATTAAAATTGTTTGAACTTGATACTTCTAATTAGTTCTCTTCTTCTTTTTGATATTGTCAAAGGGGGAGAGATTTGGATTGCACAAGCTAAGGATGAATAGCTAAAAGAGGTCTTGAATATTATCAACAATATCAAACGCAATATGGCATCAACTCAGGGGGAGCGTGCTTATTGATTAGCTATTGATTAGCCTTTGGTGTTATTGCGTCTGTATACATATTGCTATTTTATTGCATATTAGGTATAGGCTTAGTTAGCTTATGCAAAGTTTTGACGATTATCAAAAAGGGGGAGAATGTAAGTGCACTAGTTCATCCTCATGTTTTAATAATTGTCAAAACACATGAAAATAGAGTAGAACGTATTTTGGCAACATTACAAATCACTTGACATCGAAAAACTTATTTTAAACTTTGAAAATATGATTTTTAGGTATTATGTATCGATACATAGTTATGTGTATCGATACAAATGTCCTGAAATCACTTCAGACTGAATTTGTGCAATTTGTATCGATACACACTACGTTTGTATCGATACAAACATGGTTACTCAGAGGCAGAATGTAAGACCCAAGATTTTACTGTGCGTTTTTCTAAGGAACTCTAGTGTCGGCTACGAGTTTTAGGGTTTTTGGTGGAGCGGTTTTGTGAGTATCGTCGCATTAATGAGATTTTTGCTGAAACGGAGCCTGTTTTGTGTTCGTGCGCCGGAAAGGCACAGACTTTTGGGTCGTAATTCTCTTTTAAGTATGAGGAGATTTATGTGGTCTTAGAATAACGAGTTTTGGATTATTCTCGTTTTTGGAAAAACGAGTAGGATTTTACCCGCTGTTGTGAAATTTTACTGATTCTGAATTCAGTGAGATTTTAGTTGGGGGTTTTATATATCTGCGCGAGGCGGGATATATTCTGAGATTAATCTTCCGAGGTGTGGAAGAAAATTGCAGTCGAGGAAAAAGATTTAGCGATAAGTTTTGGAAATGGTTTACGACGGACATTTATTTCGTAGAGTTTATATTTTTTGTGATTTTCGTCCGTTAGCGAGGTGCGGCTCGTTCGCGAGCGAACGCGAGAGCTGTGAGGCGAGGAGGCTTCTAGAAGCTTAGAAAATATCTTGGTTGGATATGCTTGGTTTTAATCCAAGGGCTAGGATTTGATCTTGCAACCTTTACACTATTTGATCCTAAGGCTAGTATGCAACAAGACCACTTGATAGTAAGCCTTTTGGTCACATCTTTGGACTTAAGAAAAATCATAAAAACCTCATTTCTTTCTCTCATGAACCGTGGCTTTCTTTCTCTCTTCCAACCTTGAGCAAAATTCCATTCCTTCACCATTTGCTTGGATTTTAGACTTGTTGGATCAAAGGGTATTTGTAGAGAAGCTTTTTCTAAGGTAACTTGATCCATTCCTTTCTCTTTACTAGCCAAGCTCATGTAGTTTAGTAGAATTTTATGATTTTGTTCTTGAGAGAAATTTCATAAAATTTGGTGTTGGTTGATTCTTGCTTCATGAAAATTGTTCATGAGTGCTTAGCTTAAATGTTTAGGCTTGGTTGTTTTGTTTTCCATGAGTTGGTGAAAATCTCATGAGAAAAGTTAGGGTTTTGGTTTGTTTATGTATTGATCAATTACATGAGGTTATGTTGTAAGGTTTTGAAAAGAAAAGTCGTCTTTGAACCTTTGGGCAAAAGGGAAATGCGTTGTATGGTTTTGTTTTGGAAAATCCGATGAAAAATATTTTGAGGTTTATGAAAATATTTTCCTAAGTGTTTTGGCTAGTGTTTTGGGGTCAAAGTGGTTTAAAACTATTGTGACATGTGGTGTCGCTATTTACCTTGAAAACATGTTTGAAAATGATTACCGGACGGTTAAGGCCCGTAATAAAACTTGTGCTTAGGTTTGGTTTTGATTTTGTAAATGAAAATCAAATAACTTGCACTCGAAGCAACCAACAAGCTTTCGGAAATGTGTTGCTTGCTTATGAAAATGGTTTGCTTTTATGCTTTGAAAAAGTGTTGGGAACTAATAGAATCAAACTAGGTTTGGGGTGGAAAAAGGTGGTGTGAGTTGCTGTCTTGTGCTGTCATGACAGGTGCAACTCGCCAGGCGAGTGGTTACTCGCCAGGGCGAGTGTCACAGGTCTTGACAACTCGCCAGGGCGAGCTCCAGGGCGAGTAAGACCAGAACTCTCTGCCTTCACTCGCCACCAACTCGCCAGGGCGAGCTCTGGGAGTTGAGATTTTGGATTTTGATTTCTAAACTTGGTTTTTAACATTCTAATCCCTTTTTGTTAATTTATGGAAGTGGTTGGGATTGGAAACGAGTTTTTCGGGTACTCGGAAAGTACGTAGCTTATAACGCAAGAAAACGGCCATTTTGCATTTCAAATTATTTAAGACTTTTGGCAATTGTTTTGGGTCCTAAAAATAGTACAAATAACTCATGGGGGTTGATCAATACGGTAGTTTTTGGTTCGATGTCGAAAAGAGTGGTTTTTCCTTAGGAACCATTAGGTTTTTGGGGTTTTGGTGTAGTTTCAATACGATTGGTTAGAGAACAATGTATTGATTGTTACGCTGCTTGTTTTAGGAAGCGCGTTGTGTTGTTTGAGCGTGTGTTGTTGACGGAAGCTTGCCGAGGTAAGGGCTCCACTTTATTTCCGTCTTTTCAAACGGTTTTGGTAAACATGCTTTGTTTTGCTGTGTATGCAATTGTGGTGTGCTTGGCATGTTGTTGTGATGTATTCTCGATATGAGATCGTGGTAAATACATGATTCGTTGTCTTACATATGATTGGAGATGTATGTATGAACATGTGATTAAATACATATGATTAGATATATATGTATGTATTGTTGTGTTGTGGTTACATATGCTTGAGAGGTATGTATGTGTGGCATTAGCATATGTAGAGAATCGTATGCTCATGCATTCATTGTGCGTAGTTGCGTGAGTGGACTACGGGGTGTTGGTTGCGTGAGTGGACCCACCCAAAATCCTACGGGATCTTTTTGAGTACAATAAGTGGTTGCGTGAGTGGACCACGGGGTGTGATTGCGTGAGTGGATCCACCTTAACCCTTTGCGGTTTTATTGGTTATGATTAGTAATTCCGGAATTCATTTGCATGTGGTAGCTCTGGTAGTACCACACCCATTGTAGAAGTCTGCATTAGGCTTGTTGTGCATTATATATATAAGCCCGTTGGTGGGGATTGTTGAATGTTTTAAGAGCTTTCTCTTGTGTTTTGTGAAATTTTGTTAAGTGTACAATCTTTCGCACCGGTTATATATATATATACTTCTATTTTTGTGGTGACCCTTTCTTTCATTTGCGGGCTCATCCCACCCCAGATGACGATGTAGGTCGAGTGGATGGTGTTGGCAGCTCTAGGCCTTAGTGAGCTCGTGTTGGTGCTGAAGTGGTAGTTTTAGTTAGACCATGCGCCGGTGTGTTTTGTGCACCGTGCTTTTTGATTAGCATAGGACATTCTAACTTCTTTTGGTTAGTTAGTGCTTGTAAGCACATAGACTTATGGATTGTAATTATTCAGGTTTACACTTAGCATTTCCGAATACGATATATATATGGTGTGATATATATATGGTTCGTTTGTAATATTTAATGTCGGCTCAATTAAAAATGTTTTGCGCACTCTGAGTGTTAGTTGAAAAAGAAAAAAAAAAAAATAATGCCCCTTTTTAGTCTTTGAAAATCGGGATGTTACAATTGTGGTATCAGAGCACGGCTTTAAATCTTCAAAGGGAAAGTGTATACTTGAGTCGTTAGTCCAGAGTCGGTTAGAACATAGCTAGAGTTGTGTTAGTTCTAGCGGTTGTTTTTGTTGTGCTGTGGGTTATGTGGTTAGTTGTTTGAGTCTAGCATGAGATATGCTTAGACACTGGTTTGTGTCTTACTGAAGTAATGCAGGGAGTGAGGCTTCAGTAAGTGGAATTGGGAAACCCCCAAGCCTTGGTCGAATTTAGTCGACAAGTGTCTCTAAATTCCTTGGATGCGGCAGTCCGAAGATGACGGACTTGAGCGAACAAGAACTACAAGTGATTCTTGAAAGTAATATAATGGATGGGAAGTGGCGTTAGATGTTGCCACTCAGAGGTGCTGGTTATGGACGAGTGAACGTCAATTGATAAAGGATTTTAAGTAAGGATCAGATTGGGACGACCTTCTGAAGATGATATTGGATGTCCATCTGGTGAGTTCAGACGAGACTTGATGAAGACGTCAGTTGTCAAGAGGATGCGACCACTGTAGAATGGTGGAACATGCAGAGATGTCAGTTGGATTTAATTGCGACGATTGGACCATAATTGAGGCACTTTGAATTGGAATTAAAGGACGTTGTACGTCCTGAGTGAGGAAACCTGGTGGGGTTATACGGCATTTATGCGAACGAGGGGTACCTTAAGGGTTTAATTCAAGTGTGTGAGATAAACTAGATTTGAAGCTAAGATTTGTAAGGATGAATCTTGTGATGATTGAAGGTAGGAGACCAAGTATCACGTTGATAAGTGACAATCTATACCTAGTTCGGGAGATAGTAAATGCAGATGTCGATGTGAGATACAACGATAGGTAATTGATTGTTGAATAAAGTTGGAAGTGGAGAGATATGTAGGTAAAGAACGAGGAGTTCAACCTTTGAAAGTGAGTTGCATATCACTGATAGGTGATAATAGAGGTGTTTATTATGGAAATGTCCAGATAATTGTAGCAGTGTAAGCTAGAATTGTTAACTATTGGCAAGTAAACCATAAGAGAAAGTAAACTGGTTTAGCAGTTTGAGGAGATTAGTCAAGATTGAGTAGAGATCCTGTGTGGATGCGCATATAAGTTAACGATTTTGATCGACCAAGATGGTTGAAGGACTAAGTAGCAGCTTGAATTTATGATACCATAAGAGTTGAGGTGGGCAAGTTTTGAATAAATTCAAGTTATGGACGAGAATTTTTGGATATTTTCTAAGAATGTCGTGTTGGAGTAGAAAAGGAATCCGTTAGTAAGAATACTAAGACAATGAAAGTTGATAGTTGGAAGGACTTTTATTGTATATTAGGATTAAATGGATAGTACGACGAGTTTTTAGAGTTCTTGAGCAGTAAATTCAATAATTAGATTTGGGTATCGAACGTACTAAGGATAAAATCATAGCAAAGTGTCGTGCGTTGGTAGATATTTTTGATAAGTCGAGCATTAAGTTTTGAGATGAATGTTTAATGGCTTGATGGATGCGTAAGACGAGTCGATCGGTAGGTGAATTGCAGTGACCTTTTAAGGACGAGTTAAAAGTGGATAAGAAAATGATGAGTGAATAGATGTAAGAATATGATTGGTCAGAACTTGAGATCGGGGAATTGATTCCCTAATAGGAACAGATCTTATGACTTTAGAATAGTCACGGTGATGAAGGACCAATCGAATGGAGAGGAGATACTTAATAAGAACTGGAGGAATTAATCATTTGGAGCGTTTGATTACGACACGTACATTAGTTGACACCGTAAGGGAAGTTAGAGATGGATAAATCCAGTTAGTGAATGGATGTGTCAGATTGGATAGCGAGAACGTATGTGGGAAGTTGGTTATTGTTTTTGGAGGATACTGTAGCTTTAGATGGTTATGAAGATTTGAGATTGGTCGAACGGAGAAGTGTGGCTAGTGGTGTTTCTAGCCGAACTCGTAGAGAAAATGTTCCATTGTTTGGTTGTCTTTCATTTGATGAATTCATCTTCAAAGAGGAGAAAGAGTGATGGAGATGAAATGGTTTGTGGATCTGTTTCTGGGTCTAGAAAAGAATGAGGATTTAGAGAGAAGCCCTTGAGGATGTGGCTTATGCCAATTGAGGATTGGCGAAGGGATTTGTCTCACATCTAATTTTGGAAATAAGAAGGATAAGAAATTGTCTAATGGCAAGTTGATGGAAGCTTGTAGAGCTTTGGTTCATTGTAGTGGTTACAATGAAGAGAGACGTGGTATGATGGAAATCGGTAGTGAGTAAGTATAAGGGATTCGGATGTTGTCAACAAGGATGGTTAGACAATAGTAATGTGAGGAATGCCCTAAGAGTTATTTTGAGGGTAGGTACCTCGACGAGAGTGGTGATGTTCGGAGTGTTTAGGAATGGTCAGGGTGATCAACTCTTTTGAGTAAGAGAGGATGTTATTGTAAGAGAAAAAGGAACTCAGGAGAGTTCAGGAATAGAATGAGAATACGTTGTGAAGAGGATGTGCGCCGACGATGGCCGTCGACGAGGATAAACGTTTGTTTAAGGCACGCGAGATGCGTCTAAGTGCCCTTTTGGAAGTAATGTTAAAGTATAAGGAACCAATTCTGGGGAATTGGAGATTTGGGATAAGGGAGTCCAAGAGAAGTAGATGGTTTAGTTTGGCAAGTGCCAAGACTATGAGGAGTGTAATCACCAACCGGAGGTTGGGGTGGTATTATTTAAGTCGTGATTGGAAAGAGATTTGTAAGTAAGCAGGCGGTTCGGCATTTTCGTTGAGTCGCGGATTGATGGATGGTGGTAAGGTGGGAAAATCTTCTAGAAGAGAAGACAACTTGTTTGGAATGAAATAGTTTTGGTGGTAATTGCCGTGGTGGCATTATGTTACTGTTGAATGATGTTGAACAAATGTTTCATGAGTAGAATCATGAGAGCTTGAGCGACGTGTTTGAGAGTTGTGTCTTACGACTTCGACCTTGTATTCGTAAGAGATCGAGGAAAACATTGAGAAAAACCTCGAAAGATTTGTGGAACCCTTGTGACTCGGAGGACCTTGAGCACAAGTGGAATGAAGTATCACTTAAGTTGGGTAAAGATGGTCTAAACCACCATCAGGATTGTCGACTGTCCATTGACAAATTGAGGGACTGGCCGTCCTTAATTTATTGTTGATGGTAGACGGGAATCGTGTTGATTGGAATTGACTAGTTTTTGCTAGCTTTGGTGATGCACAGAAAGTTTTTGATGTTTCTTTTTGGAGGGTAGCCACTCACAACTTCGTGTGGAACTAATGGAGTGGGCTATGCCGCGGAGGCGAAAGAGGTGACTTTAGAAAATTTTGTTTGTGGGCACGAGGATCTTTGGGAACTAGAGGGTGTGAACCTCTGTTGTGAGGCTATTTTTGAGTGGTGAACTCGTTGAGAGTTGCGGTTGGTGCACGGTTGTGCCGATGTGTTGGTGAGTGTAGCTGTGTGATTTCACTCGGTGTTAGCATCCGTGTGGCTACACCTATCCTGAGGGATTTTGTCGTGTTGGTAATGGTAATAACTGGTTGAGTTGTTACTCTTACCTTTAGTTTCGAGGACGAAACTTCTTTTTGGAGGGTAGTAATGTAAGACCCAAGATTTTACTGTGCGTTTTTCTAAGGAACTCTAGTGTCGGCTACGAGTTTTAGGGTTTTTGGTGGAGCGGTTTTGTGAGTATCGTCGCATTAATGAGATTTTTGCTGAAACGGAGCCTGTTTTGTGTTCGTGCGCCGGAAAGGCACAGACTTTTGGGTCGTAATTCTCTTTTAAGTATGAGGAGATTTATGTGGTCTTAGAATAACGAGTTTTGGATTATTCTCGTTTTTGGAAAAACGAGTAGGATTTTACCCGCTGTTGTGAAATTTTACTGATTCTGAATTCAGTGAGATTTTAGTTGGGGGTTTTATATATCTGCGCGAGGCGGGATATATTCTGAGATTAATCTTCCGAGGTGTGGAAGAAAATTGCAGTCGAGGAAAAAGATTTAGCGATAAGTTTTGGAAATGGTTTACGACGGACATTTATTTCGTAGAGTTTATATTTTTTGTGATTTTCGTCCGTTAGCGAGGTGCGGCTCGTTCGCGAGCGAACGCGAGAGCTGTGAGGCGAGGAGGCTTCTAGAAGCTTAGAAAATATCTTGGTTGGATATGCTTGGTTTTAATCCAAGGGCTAGGATTTGATCTTGCAACCTTTACACTATTTGATCCTAAGGCTAGTATGCAACAAGACCACTTGATAGTAAGCCTTTTGGTCACATCTTTGGACTTAAGAAAAATCATAAAAACCTCATTTCTTTCTCTCATGAACCGTGGCTTTCTTTCTCTCTTCCAACCTTGAGCAAAATTCCATTCCTTCACCATTTGCTTGGATTTTAGACTTGTTGGATCAAAGGGTATTTGTAGAGAAGCTTTTTCTAAGGTAACTTGATCCATTCCTTTCTCTTTACTAGCCAAGCTCATGTAGTTTAGTAGAATTTTATGATTTTGTTCTTGAGAGAAATTTCATAAAATTTGGTGTTGGTTGATTCTTGCTTCATGAAAATTGTTCATGAGTGCTTAGCTTAAATGTTTAGGCTTGGTTGTTTTGTTTTCCATGAGTTGGTGAAAATCTCATGAGAAAAGTTAGGGTTTTGGTTTGTTTATGTATTGATCAATTACATGAGGTTATGTTGTAAGGTTTTGAAAAGAAAAGTCGTCTTTGAACCTTTGGGCAAAAGGGAAATGCGTTGTATGGTTTTGTTTTGGAAAATCCGATGAAAAATATTTTGAGGTTTATGAAAATATTTTCCTAAGTGTTTTGGCTAGTGTTTTGGGGTCAAAGTGGTTTAAAACTATTGTGACATGTGGTGTCGCTATTTACCTTGAAAACATGTTTGAAAATGATTACCGGACGGTTAAGGCCCGTAATAAAACTTGTGCTTAGGTTTGGTTTTGATTTTGTAAATGAAAATCAAATAACTTGCACTCGAAGCAACCAACAAGCTTTCGGAAATGTGTTGCTTGCTTATGAAAATGGTTTGCTTTTATGCTTTGAAAAAGTGTTGGGAACTAATAGAATCAAACTAGGTTTGGGGTGGAAAAAGGTGGTGTGAGTTGCTGTCTTGTGCTGTCATGACAGGTGCAACTCGCCAGGCGAGTGGTTACTCGCCAGGGCGAGTGTCACAGGTCTTGACAACTCGCCAGGGCGAGCTCCAGGGCGAGTAAGACCAGAACTCTCTGCCTTCACTCGCCACCAACTCGCCAGGGCGAGCTCTGGGAGTTGAGATTTTGGATTTTGATTTCTAAACTTGGTTTTTAACATTCTAATCCCTTTTTGTTAATTTATGGAAGTGGTTGGGATTGGAAACGAGTTTTTCGGGTACTCGGAAAGTACGTAGCTTATAACGCAAGAAAACGGCCATTTTGCATTTCAAATTATTTAAGACTTTTGGCAATTGTTTTGGGTCCTAAAAATAGTACAAATAACTCATGGGGGTTGATCAATACGGTAGTTTTTGGTTCGATGTCGAAAAGAGTGGTTTTTCCTTAGGAACCATTAGGTTTTTGGGGTTTTGGTGTAGTTTCAATACGATTGGTTAGAGAACAATGTATTGATTGTTACGCTGCTTGTTTTAGGAAGCGCGTTGTGTTGTTTGAGCGTGTGTTGTTGACGGAAGCTTGCCGAGGTAAGGGCTCCACTTTATTTCCGTCTTTTCAAACGGTTTTGGTAAACATGCTTTGTTTTGCTGTGTATGCAATTGTGGTGTGCTTGGCATGTTGTTGTGATGTATTCTCGATATGAGATCGTGGTAAATACATGATTCGTTGTCTTACATATGATTGGAGATGTATGTATGAACATGTGATTAAATACATATGATTAGATATATATGTATGTATTGTTGTGTTGTGGTTACATATGCTTGAGAGGTATGTATGTGTGGCATTAGCATATGTAGAGAATCGTATGCTCATGCATTCATTGTGCGTAGTTGCGTGAGTGGACTACGGGGTGTTGGTTGCGTGAGTGGACCCACCCAAAATCCTACGGGATCTTTTTGAGTACAATAAGTGGTTGCGTGAGTGGACCACGGGGTGTGATTGCGTGAGTGGATCCACCTTAACCCTTTGCGGTTTTATTGGTTATGATTAGTAATTCCGGAATTCATTTGCATGTGGTAGCTCTGGTAGTACCACACCCATTGTAGAAGTCTGCATTAGGCTTGTTGTGCATTATATATATAAGCCCGTTGGTGGGGATTGTTGAATGTTTTAAGAGCTTTCTCTTGTGTTTTGTGAAATTTTGTTAAGTGTACAATCTTTCGCACCGGTTATATATATATATACTTCTATTTTTGTGGTGACCCTTTCTTTCATTTGCGGGCTCATCCCACCCCAGATGACGATGTAGGTCGAGTGGATGGTGTTGGCAGCTCTAGGCCTTAGTGAGCTCGTGTTGGTGCTGAAGTGGTAGTTTTAGTTAGACCATGCGCCGGTGTGTTTTGTGCACCGTGCTTTTTGATTAGCATAGGACATTCTAACTTCTTTTGGTTAGTTAGTGCTTGTAAGCACATAGACTTATGGATTGTAATTATTCAGGTTTACACTTAGCATTTCCGAATACGATATATATATGGTGTGATATATATATGGTTCGTTTGTAATATTTAATGTCGGCTCAATTAAAAATGTTTTGCGCACTCTGAGTGTTAGTTGAAAAAGAAAAAAAAAATAATGCCCCTTTTTAGTCTTTGAAAATCGGGATGTTACACAGAAGGTTGATGGTGTATCGAATCATGCTTGTATGTATCGATAAACACCTATACCTCTCAGAAAACCAGAAAGTTCGTGATGTATCGAATCATGCTTTCATGCTACGATACATATCAGTCAAGATTTCAAGAAACTGATGTATGTAACGATACATACACGTATTTGTATCGATACATAGGTCAACATTTTCAATTTTGAACACTGGTCAAGGGTTATGTTTTGCCTAAAACTGCTCAATCCTATTTTCTCTATAAATAGCAATGTGCTTGGGTATTGTAATTAAGAGAAATCCTGTTAGTAAGTGAAAGAGCTTCAGAAAACACGTTGGATTCGAAATTGAGTGAAAGTTTGGATCAAAGTGGGATTCTTCACAAAGTTCATCATCTTCTATCAAGTCACAATCAATTGAAGATTGAGTATGGGATCATTCGAATAAAGATTGGGGATTTGGTAGATAACGTTCGATACGGTCTCGTGGTGAATCAGGGACGTGATCGCGTTGGGTTGTGAAGAAGGATTGGGTTTCTCTCAAAGGTTCAAGATTGTGCGATAATCTTGAAGGATCGACAAGAGAGAGTGAGGTACTCGGCTAGACGATCGGTGCGAGGTTTTGCGCACGGGTTTGGAACGTTGGAATCAGAGGGAGAAACTTTGTTGCTTGTGGAGGTTTATGACTTTATTCGCATTGTTTACATTTGATTCAATTTAGGTTAATTCGAGTCGTTTGTAAATTGTGCACAATTGTTCATCATTTTTTTAATCAATATACTCTCAAATAACCTGTTTGGTTATTTGGGGGGAGACATACCTGGCCGACCGCGAGGACGACACGAAAGTCGGGGAACTCCCTAATCACGTGCTTGTGTCTCTTTCTCTCAAACCTTTACTTTACTTAATTACGTTGAATTTTGAGTCAATTGGATTTTTCGTATTCGTAAGTGTGTAATATCTCAAACACTAAAAATTCAAGTGACATATCTTGGTTGTGACTGAATTTAGACTCAATATCATTAACTAGATTGGGGCTGTTTTAATTAAAGTGTGTAAAAATTGGATAATTTGTATACGAGCATTTCTAGGTCTTGTCATTTCGTTCTAAGGCTATACTACATTTCCTTTGATCAAAAGGTGCAAATAGACTACCGATCCGGTGGTGCTTCCGCGCGCATCTTTTAAACAAACTTTTTGAAAAACCAACATCGTTTAAAAGGGCCACTTATTCAACCCCCCCTTCTAAGTGGTAGCCAAGTAGTCTAACATTATCCTTTACGTTTTTAGCAATATTGAATATGTGGTTATTTGATGTATGCTATCAATTTGAATGAATGAATATCATTTTATTTTTGTCGAAAAAAAAACATGAATATTTTTTTTTTACTAAAAAAAGACATTCATTCATTCAAATTGGTAGAATACATAAAACAATAAAAATTCAAAATCGCTAAAAACTGAAAAGGATGTTCTTCGAACAAACTCACAACATTGATGTTAATAGCATACAACGACAATAGTCTCATGAGCATAGCTCAATTGGTTGGACATTTGCATATAATATGCAGGGACCGGGGTTCAAACCCTGGTACACCCATTTATTCACCTTTAAGGGTGAAATTCTAGCCACTAGACTACCTGACCAAAACAAAAACAAAAAAACAAAAAAAAAAGCATACAACGGCAATATGTCAACAATTGTGACAAAGTCTACATATATGATGAAATTGAAGTGTCTGGAATACCTATGCCTCCGAATCTTTAACGTTGAAGCCGCAAAAATTATTAATTGAATATGCACTTGATTGAATCTAATCTGTCAATCTGAACCGAACATACACCGCACAAGAAGACGAGAAAACACAACATCGCACTAAGACGACGAAATCACACAATAACCAAATAGATGTGAAATCACTTATTTAAATAAAAGAAAATAGAAATAAAACTATTTAGAGGTGATTTCGAGTCAAAAATTGACTCTAAACCACCCCTCCTTGGTGGTTGAAGAAGAAGAGGAACTAGGTTAACGTTGGGGTGACGGCTGTTTTTCATCTATGTTGTTATTTACTAGTATATCTCAATAAAAAATAAAAAATAAAAAAACATGAATATTGTTTTTTAGTTTTTAATGCAAAGAAACTTGCACAAAACGTTTTCATCAAGCATATTTACCTACATTAATATTTTCCCATTTCATTTAACATTTATCTTTCCTTGAATATCAAATTTTATAATAAAATAATTTGAACATTAATTATCTGCTTAAAGGAATTGAAATACAAAAGTAATTTTACCTAATTTTTGCTTCTTTATTTGTTTTGATATTGCTTGAATCTCCATATTTTACTCCTTGTGGATAAGAGATATCCTCTGTCAAAAGAAATCAAAGTGTACATGTCTAAAACTTTTAAAGGTAGGTCATTTGCCAAATAATTAATTCTAAAAAATCCAATTTGTATGATTAAGTTAAAAAAAACAAAAGAATCTTAACGTTAAAACCAACTCAAAATAATGTATTGTATAGATAATTTGAATCCTGATATTATATATTTTTGGTGAATTAATATTGTTGATTAGTCAATATTTACAACTTCCATTGAATAAAAAGAAGACACAATTCATTGATCTATATATAGGAATGTCTACTAAAATTATATTAAAAATTAGAAATAAGTCAAAATGAAAATACAGAAGAGTAGAAGATTGTAAATAAATTTGAAATCTATACTTATATATAAAGAGGATACATTCTTTTGGTGTGGCCTATATTTTTCTTCTAATATTACCCTTATAACCGCTGTATTTTATTTTGAAATAATTGATTTATTTTTTGAAATAATTGATTTATTTATTTTGATTACAGTTTGGACTTATAAATTTACTATTCAAAATTGCTTAAACGACACTACAAACATATTCTTTTTATTGTTTTGTTAATGTTTCTGCATTTATGTAAATTTAATTTACTTTATCAAAACAAGATCATTTTATACTGTTGTTGGTTGGAGTGTAAAATTGAATTGGAAGAAACCATGGTGCGCAGTGATGGTTGGATTATATACCCAAGTATACGCAGTCAATCATAGCAAGTAATAAGTAAAGAGTGTGTCGAACCCACAGGGAATAGATTAAGGATTATACATTCCAAGTTCATTAAAAGTGTTTAGTCTATTGTGATGATAACAAAATATATTTGGTTTTTAACACAATAAATAAAATAACAGTTGAGTAAGGTGATGATTGAAAATAAGAATAAAAGAGTAGCTGAGATCATGATGAAGGAAAGTAGAGATCGAAAAGCAGCGGAATATAAAAACTTTCCTTTAGTGGGATCCTTACGAATGAGTATGATTCGTGTTTTAGAGTTTTTACCACTTGTAGAGAAGAACTTTAAATCACGAACAATGATGATGATCACGAGCGTTGATGAAAGTCATCGACGCCTCTAACTAGTCCACACGAACAGTCACCTTCAATAGAGTGTTAGCCCTTTATGTTTGAAGGCTATGCAAGAATATTGAGCGAGAGAGATAGAGAGAGAGAGAGAGAGAGAGAGAGAGAGAGAATTATTTTAACTCTAAAATAATTCTTGTGCTTATTAGTGTGTTCAACAACAACTAACCAACAACCACCTGAGCTATGACAATAGGTCTCTATTTATAGATATTTCTTGTCTTGTGCATTAAGACAACTCTTGTCTTGGGCACCAAGATATCTCTTATTGGGCAAAGCCCAACAAGAAACAACTTACTAAGGCGCGCGCCCCCATGAGTAATATTACTCATGTGCGCACCCTCCCACCATAACCTTTGGTGTTCTTGCTCATTTAAATTACCGTGATACCCTTATCATATTGCATATACACCGTACCTTACGGTGTTCCATTTTTATCTCAATATTAGACTATTCTTATGTGTGTGACCCTTGTAGGTTTCCATAACGTTGGCAATTATATTAAATCCTTTATTTAATATAATAAACAATGAACCGTATCTAACAACACATCATTGCTACCCAAGTTATGAAAAATTAACATGTGATCAAAACATAACCTTTAGTGATAATATAAGCGTGTACAATTACCCCTTTGCCCTTAATGTCTATATTGAACACAAAGCATACTTGGTGTCATCTTTGTCCAGTTCAATATTGGGCCCATGACATTTATCCTGTTATGCATGATTGGCAAATTCCATCTAGGTCACTACTGTCCCTCAGCATGCTTTGTGAAGTACCCATCAACTGCCTTTATGGTTATCCTGTGACGAACAACATTAGATCAGCAACAAAGTACTTGACTCCACATATAGGGTACAAAGTGGATTCAGGTCTAAGGGAGGTTTACACCATTATCACCATGAGAGTGACTTATGGCACTTTTGCATAACTTTGCATATAATACTCTCATAGCGGGTCAATCCGGTATAAATATTACTCCTAATATTTCCTATACCTAGGTCAAGACTTGATAACTCCTTATCCCATGATCCATGAGATGCGATCATCAGTCTATCTTCATAATAGTCTTTATGCTTAAAGGTTATCCCTTTTCACCTTAAAGCTCGACTATGGATACTTTAAGAATAGAGTCTTTATGTTTAATGTAATCTCACGATTAAGTCACACTTAATATTAAACAAACTTTCTATTCTAGGGACTTCATTATTTTGAATGTCACAAACATAATAAAGAAATGTCTTTTATTATTAATAAATAAAGCACTAAAGTATTGGCCTCTAAGGCTTAATCCAACAATCTCCCACTAGCACTAGAGCCAATGAAGAATTATCTTAATACCCATAGACCTAATATGCCCATCACGCTTCAACTGCGCAAGAGTCTTTGTTAGTGGATTAGGAAATGTTTCCTATGTTAGTACCTTACGTATCTATCCAACTATGTATTTCGATCTTTATCAAAATATAGAAGTATCTAAGTATATATATGAATCGTCGGTGAGATATATTCTCCGTTATTGTTTGCAAGATCAAACCATTACCATCACTAATGTGATTTAATGTAATCTGCAACACCGGAACTTTCTATTTCCTTAACCATGTCTCACATGTAAAAAGAAAAGGTTTTTGATGATTAATATGTCAGCCAAATATAAAACCAGGTTAATATTATTACTCCTACTAACCTCTTTGTGTGCACAAGATTTTATTATTTGTTCTTCATTAATTTGTTTCCATAAAACTTCATAAAACGAACAAATAATAATTTATATTTCCGAGAACTCTATCTAATCAAAATTAGATAGCTACAAATTGTATACATTTCTAGCATCCTTTGGATCAACAAAACCCTTATGTATATGTCTAGTACATATATATATATATATATATATATATATATGAGGTCATTCCAATTAAGGAATGCAACTTTGTTATCCATCTACCAAAACATGTAGTACAACATTTAGTAAAAACAATTTAAACAGATTTTAAGCTCTATGATTATATTTAGGGTTTCATCATAACTTGCATTATGACTTTGTGTGAAACCTTAAATGATCAATCAAATCTTAAAGGGTATTCTCAATACCATCCATATCAGTGTTCAATAAGAATACTCACTTTCATCGTATGAGTCTTACTCATCCCGATGACAATACCTTTATCATCATAAGGTATGTGTATATAGATTCTGTACAAGAATTCATGGCATTTTAGCCACTTCTCAGATTTTAGGCCTTTTACGACCTTTTACCAAGTCAAAGATTCATCTTTCATGAAAACCATATCACCTTGTTGAGTCATGATTAGATCATACATCTCACCCATGTAATATGTTAGACATATCTAGGATTTTGTGCAACTTAAAGCGATGGTCCTTCAACAACTTTGAGGAACCGGTTTGTGTTCCCTTTTCAAACAAATATGTTTTGTGGTACTTGAACTTATTCAAGTTCTATATCACTCCCACTGTTTCTTTCAGAGACACACTCCCACTAGAGGAATGCTTCAAATCTAGCAACAAAACAACTTTTGTCCCAAGAGTGATATAAGACCAATATCCCTTAGATTCTTTAGGATATTTCCACATATTTATTCTTCCAATTTTTGAATTAAATTTATCTGATAAAGTTTAGTTCAAAATTTCATAAAGACAAACTTTGTGGTCTAACCTTTATATCATATATATGGTGTCTTTATGATTACTTTAAAAAGGGAAGCTATTTGTGGGTGAAGATTAATTTGAAGGTGTGAAAAACACAAGAATGGGGGGGGGGGGGGGGGGGGGGGGTTGAATTGTGTTTTGGGTAGTTTAAAAAATTCTTCTAAGTGAAAACACTTGTCAGAGGTTTGCAGCGGATCAAAAACAAAACACAACAAAACTATCTTCTGAAGGAGTAAAGAGAAGGAGAGAAAGAGAGAGACAAAGAGTTTTATACTGGTTCCTCTCACAAAACGACAGTACGTCCAGTCCTCTTGTACTACCAAGAGAGTTCACTCTAATCACACAAGATTACAAATGCTCAAGCACAAAAGCAAGTGACTTTCAAATGCTCAAGTACACAGACAAGAGACTTCCTATTGGTCAAGCACGCAGACAAGAGACTTCCACACACTAGAATAAGTAAAACAGAGTCTGAACAAAAGATATACAAATCAACGTTCATAAATAATAAATACAACTTTTGATACAAGACTTAACTTAGAATCTAAACAAAGAATTCTAAGGTTCAACTAATGAACTAATCAGAAGCTGAAACTGGAGTCTTGGATTTGAAATATGAGTTCAAGTTGTATTTGAAGTTTTTGTGCTTTTGGACGTTTTAGCAGAGTAACAGCGCTTTCAAATTGTTCAAAGTGTTGTATCCTAAAACTTCAAATCTGCTCCTATATATAGACGAATGTGGAGCGTATAAGATTTGAATTGATGTCGTGAGATTGTGCCAGCTGGTTGTTGTACGAGATATATCCATATCAGGTAGTCTTCAAATACGATCAATCTTGGGGAGAACGTTGTTGCCAAATCCGGTAAAGAATTGGTACAATAGTACAAACGTCACTAAATGTTCTTCTGATGATATGCCAATCATTGTTTGCCAGCTTTAGAATGTCAGAACATGATGATATGCCAATCATTGTTGCAGAGAATGTTCTTCTGACAAAACGGCTCTCACTGCACTTATCAGAGTCTGATGTCTTCAACCTCAGATTCTGATATGTAGCTTCTGATGAGTAGATTCTGACGCTTGTATATGATGCATCTTCTGATGTCTTCAAGTCTTGGTCAGAATCTACTTGTCATTCAGAGCTTCACGGGTGCTTTAGATGTATATAAAAATTAACTTGTATACTTGGACACTTGTATTAAATAATCAGTATACCCTATTGTATATTAATACTTTTGTTATCATCAAAACTTAAATGAGTCATGTCAAAACCTCTTTTGTACCAACAATCTCCCCCTTTTTGATTGATGACAAACCAAGTATTAATTTACAACGGTTGTGGATTAAATTTATCATGCGTCTCTTAGGTTTATGAGTTTTGCAAGCTCCCCCTAAGTTCAGCAATGATTATTTAAATCAGTATAAAAATTTTATTTGAATTTTGAACTAAGACTAATACATCAGACTCTCAAAGGCTAGGTTTGCAAGCTCTCCCCCTAAGTCTGATACCCATAAAAGAAAATTGCACTTTTCTCTTATACGTACCATGTATCAGAAGTTCAAATTTCAACTAAAATTTTCCTTAATAACAAAACAGAAGATAATTTAAATTTTCTGGAAAATTAAATATAGATATACTTTTGTTTCAGTTTAACATTCCATAAAATTAATAGCTACTCTTACTCCCCCTTTTGTCATCAAACAAAAACGATAAAAAGTAAAACTGAAAATAAATGACAGGTTAAAAAAAATTGGTCAAAATATTAGAGTTTCAAGACGGTCAAGGAGGTTACAACCACACCAATTTAATGGTTTGTCGTAAAACCATGAAATTGTCTATTTTGAACTACTATATAAAGGCCAACATCTTTGTCATTTCACTCAACACTTCCATTTCATTGTGAGAAACAACAATGGAGAAGGATAAAAGAGTGATCAAAAGTAAGAGAACGCAGGAGAAGAAGAAGAACAAAGTGAAGATTCAACAAGATTCAGAGTCTAAGAAGAATCCTCAGAAGATGAAAGCTTTCAACTTCTGCTCCAGTCTGAGTCAACTATCAAATAAGGTCCAAAACCAAACAGCCAGAGTATTCTTCTGAATCAGAATCTGAATGGGATTCTGATTGGAAAGAATTCTTGAGTACATATGTCTCTCCTAATGAGGATAATACCTCTTCCTCTTCTTCTTCCATTCAGCTAGATTTAGAACTAGCTGTTTCAGATGTAGAATCCAAGTGAAAAGTTTAGAGAAAACTTATGTAATCAACAATTACTTTATGAATAAAAACTCAGTTATGAGGTTTGAAATCTTATTTAATTTTTGTCTCAAAAACATTTATGCATGTATATAAGCATAAATAACAAGAATAACAATCAACAGAAACTGTTATATATATATATATATATATAGTAAAAAAAATATCAAAAGATAACATCAAGAGCTTGAACAGATTCTGGCATAATACATAATCAAATTAAAAACAGTGCTAGAATCCTAAGGTTGAGGTTGTGGAGGAGGAGGGGGTAAACGTTCGTTGAGCATCTGAAAGATGGAATTGAGCAGAGTCTCATGTCTATCAATATTGATTTCCGTATTTTCCTGTCTCTGACGCATGATGAGAGCAAACTCTAGAGCATTCCTAGTGAGCTCTTCAAACTTAGCTTGCTCAGCAGCTATCCCAGCCTCTTCTGCTAGTCTAGCTTCTTCTCTAGCTTGAGCTTCCAATCTCTCCTTTTCAATCCTCTCCTCTTCTAACCTTTTCCTTTCAAGCTCTTCAGCTTCTTTCCTCAATCTTTCTTCTTCTAACTTTTTCCGTTCAAGTTCCTCAGCTTCTTTTCTTAGCCTCTCCCCTTCTACCTTCCTAGCAATCTCAATTCTAAAAGCCAAATCCATCTTATAAGCTTGCTTAGCAGCCTTCATCATATCCAAGAAGGTTGATTCCATTACTTCAAACTCTGTTTCTATGTGAGCATCGTCAATAGACCTTTCTGAAATAGCAGTGGTCATTCTCCTCATATTTTTGTCAACATCACATAGATATTTAGTAATGTCTTCTTGAGAAACATCCAAAGGTTCATTTGAGATTCTAGATGGTAGATCAAAACGGGCTACAATGCAATTATCAGATAGTTTCTGCATAAAGGCTTGAAGATTGTTTGGAGGAGTGGTTACTTCAGAATCTAATTCCTGATAAAGTTGATGAAATCTTTCCTTTATAGGAGTAGCAAGAGTAGATGTGTTGTATTTATCCACATGCTGTGGTGATTTGTCAAAATCATTTAGTGTTGTACTCAAAGGATTGACAACAACAACATCATCAGAATTTGGAATTACATGTTCTGAAGGTGAAGGTGAAAGTTCTGTGATTAAAGGTTGTTGATGTTCTGGTGATGGTGATCTATGTTCTTGTGGAGATGATTGATGTTCTGGTGGAGGTGTTGGTGGTTTATCTTGGTTTGGAGGTGATTGTTGTGGTTCATCATCATCCAACTCTTGATCTATGGTAGAACCAAATTTAGGTGGGTGAGGTGGTGGTGAGGGGGTTCTTTCAGAATCCTCGTCATTTTCTGTTTGAATGAGGGGTGCAGCATTTTCAGAAGATGATGCTGCATCATTAGATAATCTGTTAGATAGAGGTTCCGGTATGTACATATATGAGTTAAACGGTTCTGATGTTGGTTGATTCTCTGAAAGATTTGAATCTTCCAAATAATTAACTCCTTGAAAAATCCTATCAAAGACCCGTTTAACTTTAACCAATGGGGGGAAATGATTCTTTCTAAAGACATTAACATATCTACGGTTGTGAACAAGAATATCAGGAGTCTTACCATTGAAAACTCCATAAATAGTCTGAGAAGGATCCAGAGGTTTTCCCTTGGGGGAATCTTGTCGTAAATCTCCTCAAAAAATTTAGGGTCAATTCCTGCCTCATAAGAATCCTTAAGGATTTCTTCCTTTTTGTTCTGTTCAGAGACTAGTCTCAAAGCTTCTTCTATCTCAGCCTGTTCCTTTTCCTCAGCAGTTACATCTTCCAAGATAAGCTTCCTAGCCTTAGGCTTCTTTGGAGCTTTACTTTTTGGAGCATCTTGAGTTTTAGCCTTCTTACTCATAGCTTTTCCAAGACTCTTGACAGCCTTTCTTTTCTCAGTAACAACTTTAGTAGGTTGCTCTAACATCCTCTTCTGTTTGATAGTCAGCTCATGAACTTCACCATATCCTACTTCAGCACCAAGACTTTTCAAAAAATCAGCATGAGCTTCTGCTATCTTTCTTGCATTCCTATCACTCACATGAGTTAGTCTGCATTCAGCAATGTCTGCCTCGGATTCTCTGAGTAGTACTGGATGTGCTGGAGTGACTATCTCAGCATGTTTCACCAGTTTTAAGTACCTTAAGGTAGTACTATTGATAATCTTAGAACTAGTCAAGAAATTACCATATCCTGGGAAAAATGGCTTGATAGCATCCATCAATCCAGATTGTGCAAACATATGACTGAGCATCCTACCATGACGAATGATTGGCTTTTTAGAAGTGATAGATTCAGCCAAGTGAAGAAAAAGTATCTTGGCAACATCCACAAAGTTTCCTTTACTAACATGGAATGTGAAAAGCTTCTGTAGGTCTGAAATCTGATCAGAACTTCCTATCTTACAAAGAATGTTGTCATTGAAAATCTTGTAGATAATCTTGTTTACATCAGTCCATTCAAGCTTGCCCTTTGGATTAGTGATGGGCTTGAATAGATAACTATCAACATCTGGTCCAACATTGTCTGTTGATAGTAAAACAAGTCCTCCACGAGATAGATGCAGAGCCTCATATATGTGACACAATCTGATTGAGACTCTGATTCCGGCCACAAAAGATTCTATCTCAGTTGTAACAAACGGCCTTAATCCCATCTCCTTGGGAGTTTTTCCTTCAAGTTCAAGTTGCTTTGCTACAATATCCTTGACCTTTCGAACATAAACATCTTTTGAAATAACGGACGCCTTCATCCAAAATTCCTTAACTGCATCAACATAAGTTGGTCCATTCATCGCATCAAAGTAGTATAACATCCCTTGGCGCTCAAATCTGTCTTTAATTTGAGGAAAACCGTTCACCCTCAAACTTTCAAAATCAACAGGGTTTTCAATAGCAAACGATAAATCACTGAACTTATATGACCTTTGATCCTTAGCAAAGACTCTTGGAGTTGAGTTCTCAGGTTCAAGAATACATGCACTAACTTTAAGGTTTGATGTAGAAGCCATTGTAGAAGATGTAAGGTTTAGGATTTCTAAAAGGGGCGAAAGAAATATGTCTGAGTTTTAGAGAATGAAAGTGTAGGTAGTGAGAGTGCAAAAGTGTGAATGTGTACAGACAGTGTGTTTAAATAGAAAGATTGGCGCAAAAGCAAGTACACAAACATAGGGGTAATAGAGTCATTCTACCTTTAAATAGGGATTAGGAATGTTAATCATCATTAACCAACTTCTTTATCCTCTCACAACAAGACACATGCATTAGAGATTTATTTAAATGACTGACACGTAAGATAAGGAAATGAAACGTTTTTATAAAAGATTTTTCCTTACGCGCCAAGACTATTCATCTTTCAACAGAGTTTGATAGTTTACCAGAAGATGTTCTCATCACAACTTTTGATGCAGAAGGTTCTTATGACTTCATCTTCTGATTACTATTAGATTCTTATAAACACAAATTTTTATCAGAGTATAAACTAATCAAAAATTTCCATCATGTTCAGATTCTTTTTGATATAATCAAAACGTTCAACTGCTAAAGGTTTTGTAAAGATATCAACCCATTGATTTTCAGTTTCAATGAACTTAAGATCTATTACACCTTTTTGAACATAATCTCTTATGAAATGATGTTTAATTTCAATATGTTTAACTGGTGAATGTAAAATAGGGTTTTTAGATAGGTGAATGGTAGCAGTATTATCACAATATAAAGGAATATTGTTACTGCTCATTTGATAATCCTCTAATTGATATTTCATCCAAAGTAGTTGTGTACAACATTTAGCTGCTGATATGTATTCAGTTTCTGCTGTAGACATAGCTATGGTAGTCATTGGATTTCTGATACAGCAATCCAATGTTACAAGTAGCTTTCAAATACCTGAAAATCCTTTTCACAGTAGTGAAATGGGATTCTCTAGGATCTAATTGAAATCTTGCACACAAACATACACTAAATAAAATATCAGGTCTTGAGGCAGTTAGATAAAGAAGAGATCCAATCATATCTCTATACAGCTTCTGATCAACTTTGCCATCAGATTCTTCTTTGCCTAGACTTGATGTAGGATGCATTGGAGTATTCATGGGCTTGCAATCTTCTAGGTTGAACTTCTTCAGAAGATCCTTTATGTACTTAGATTAATGAATGAAGGTTCCTTTCTTTGTTTGATTTATTTGAATCCCAAGGAAGTACTTCAGTTGTCCCATCATACTCATTTCAAACTCATCCTGCACAAGGTGGCATTAGTTGATCCAAAAATGATATCATCAACATATATTTGAATGATCAAAATGTCTTTCTTAAGGGTCTTTCTGAATAATGTGTTGTCAACTTGACCTTTTTCAAAACCATTGTCAACTAAGAATGTACCCAGTCTCTCATACCATGCTCTGGGAGCTTGTTTGAGTCCATAGAGTGATTTCTTTAGTTTAAACACATAGTCTGGATTTGTTAAATCTTCAAATCCAGGAGGTTGTTTGACATACACTTCTTCTGAAATAAAACCATTTAGAAATGCACTTTTCACATCCATTTGTTATAAGGTAATACCATTATTAACTGCATAGGAAAGAAGAAACCTGATTGCTTCTAGTCTAGCTACTGGAGCATATGTTTCAGTAAAGTCAATACCCTCTTGTTGACTATACCCTTGAGCAACAAGTCTTACCTTGTTCCTTGTTACTTCTCCTTGCTCATTCAGCTTGTTTCTGTATACCCATTTTGTTCAAAATCTTGGAACCTTTTTCATTTTGAATTTGGATGCAGAAGATGCTAAACACTTCATATGTATCATCTTTAGATCTAAGAAATTTAACCCAAGTCCATCTACTATAATCATCAACAATGACTAATCCATACTTCTTACCATTGATTGAAGCAGTGATAACTGGTCCAAAAAGATCAATATGTAAGAGTTCTAAAGGTCTAGAAGTGGAAACAAAGTTTTTAGTATTTAGTTTCTGTATACCCATTTTGTTCAAAATCTTGGAACCTTTTTCATTTTGAATTTGGATGCAGAAGATGCTAAACACTTCATATGTATCAACTTTAGATCTAAGAAATTTAACCCAAGTTCATCTACTATAATCATCAACAATGACTAATCCATACTTCTTACCATTGATTGAAGCAGTGCTAACTGATCCAAAAAGATCAATATGTAAGAGTTCTAAAGGTCTAGAAGTGGAAACAAAGTTTATAGTTTTAAAAGAACTTTTGACAATTTTTCCTTTCTGATAGGAACCACAAAGTGAGTTTGAGTGATAATTGATTTTTGGAAGGCCTCTGACAAGATTTTCCTTACTAAGCTTAGAGATTAATCTCTAGTTAGCATGACCCAACCTCTTATGCCAGACCCATTTTTCATCACTCAGTGTCAAAAGACAAAGCACTTGTTGTTCCTTAAGATCAGAAAAATTGACCTTATAAACATTTCCTTTTCTAGAGCCTTTGAAGACACTAGACTTATCTGAGGCTCTGATTACAGTACATGAATCCTTATTAAACATGACATCATAATTACTATCACACAATTGACTTATACTAAGTAAGTTATGATGTAGTCCATCTACTAACCAAACATCTGAAATAGACAGGGAGGAATTACCAACTGTACCTATACCAGTGATTCTTCTTTTCTGGTTCCCACCAAATCCTACTGTTCCACCCTCTTGCTGATTCAGGGTGTGGAACAAGAGCTTCTCTCCTGTCATGTGTCGAAAGCTCCCACTGTCTAGATACCAAGAACTTTCTCTTTTTCTTTGGGTGCATACCTGCAGTGTACATTATCTCAGATTTTGGTACCCATATTCTGATGGGTCCAATTTGGTTAGTCCTAAGAACTTTATTCTTCTTCTTTGGATATTCAGAGTGTCTAGAGTCAACTTGGCCTTTAGGAAATTGTTTAGGCTTTTGTTGTCCTTTAGATTTTGCTTTTGAATGTGCAAGAGAATTAGTCACTAAGTTTGCTTTAGAGGTACTGGTGCCTTGATTGTTAACAGACTTTGGTACTCTAATAGCTTTAACTTTATTAGACTTAGATACTGAAGTGATTGGAGCCTTGTTTTTTGAAGACTTAGGTTCAGGAGATGGATGATCATCTGATACCTTAACTTGAGGTTCCAATGTCACATGAGTATCTGGCGCAGTCACAGGTTCTGAACTTCCTTCAGAATTAGAATAAGGTCCAGAAGCTGATTTAAAAACAGTTTTACCTAAGTTTCCTTTATCAGAAGATGAAAGGGAACCAAGTCCATGTTTTTTATAATAATTGCAGCTTCCACCATGTATCATGGAAGTTACTCTAGTTTTTCAATGTTATGATGAACAAACTCTTGAAGAGATACTTCGTACTCATCATAGGGTTTGTGACATGATCTACAACCAGTTTCAAGCACTTTAATAGTTTTAAGAGATTTTTGATAATCTGCTTGAATATGGCTGACTTTATCATTGAACAATTTAAATTTTTCTTTAAAAATATCTAGCTCATTTGATTTTTCCATGTACTTTGTCATAACATCTTTCAAAGCTTTAGTAACTTGAATAGTAGACAATTTAGAAATTACCTCATCAATATCATCAGTGTCAGACTCTGAATCACTTTCATTGTCTGATGTGCTTGTAGCCATCAGAGCCAGACTTTCCTCCCAGAGTCTTCATCATCAGATAATTCATTTATATCTTCCCAGGTAGCCATCAGACTCTTCTTAGCAAAACTTTCCATTTGATAAGTGCAACAAGAAAATACAACCAAATTAATACACAATTGCAAAAGAGAATAGTGACTATGGTGCAAGTGTAACTACAACAATCAACATACCAAAGATCAATTGATTAAATAAACACGAATGACTAAACGCCCACTTGGTTTGACTGCACAAACCTGCTCTGATTGACACTCAACACACACCTAGCCCGCTTAGTCCGAGGACAACGGGGCTCTGATACCAATTTATAACATCCAAACCAAATATTAAAATAATTCTAACTTTAGAAAATTTCTTTTTATAAATTATGCAAGTAAAATAAAACTTTATTGCTTGAAATAAAAGTTAAGATATAAAATATTGGTTTATGGTATTACATAATACTAATATAATAGAAATAGTAATCATCATTCGTACAAAAGAATCATTTTTCTAATACAATACAATTTTAATTAAAAGGTAGGAATAAAAGACTCGATATATACGTATGAACCCTTCCCCGTGTCACAATCAGGGCGGAACTTCCCGATAACTCGAACACAACATCTAACCTGGGAATCTGAACCCCCAAAAGTCCCGCAAGCACACAAAACAAAGAGTTAGTTATAATCCAATATCATAATGCAAAGATAAAGTATACTCACATTATATAAATATCATGGTATAACTAGGCATCATTATTGTCTAGTTGCATGCATCTCAACAAGCATAATAAATAAATATAAAGTTATACTCTTTGCCATAAAGGTAAACATCCAATCATGTATTGCATTTAAGCAATCTTAATCAATCACAATTGTACGCAACATCACTTAACAAGTATCAAATAGGAATGCACAAATTCCTAATGCAACTAATGACATCATCAATGTTATGTCACCCTAGACACAACTAAATGCATGTGGTACCCGCTCAAAATAGGATAGAATTATATTCATTCGCATCATGTTCAGTTTTACGTCAAGAGGGACATCACATCAAGTTGACTCATGAATGCATGAATGTACATATACCACTTATGATGATACTCTCACACATCTACTCCTGAATTTTAGGGTCGCTCAACCTAATATTCCTTCTCAAGTTCACAATATCATATCATCATTAAGGTCATACATACAAGCACTCATATCATATAGTAATAATCATGTTATCATAAGTCATCATCATCAATTCAATTTATCATCAACTCATCATAGCTCACCATTTCACAACTAATAGTTCATGTTATAATCATGTATATAACCTCATGTATTCATAAGAACATGCCACAAACATAATACAAGCATACATCTCATTAAATCCACAAAATAAGATTTTGTGCAGAAACCGTGGCCAGCTGGCAAGCCGTGGCGAGCTCAGGCTAGCAAAACTGCTTTGTTCTCGGATTTGGTTAGATCTACACAAAAATCATCATCCAAAACTTGAAAAATACATAAAGATAACAACTTTAAGCATGTATATTCATACCAACTATATAATTTCATCATTTAACTTCAATAATCACATTTGATACACTAATTCATGAATCATCTATACTTTTACTCAAAAACCCATTTTTTGAACAATAACTCTTGAAGCATGTGAGTTCATTCATGACAACCACAAAGGTGATGAAAACATAAGACTATAGTTATTCATGTGATACACTCAATGATTCATACATAACAACAATCACATAAATAGTTAACTAATCAAGAAAACACATTCCCTTAAGACCCAGCCTATGAACCATCTCAATGAATTATAACTAATCTCTTACCTTGGTTTTATGGTGGATTCTCTAGTCCTTCAGTCCTCTTGAATCCTTAAGCTTCTAGCTAGTTCCTTCCGAGCTTGCTCTTGCATTTTCCATCTTTTTCTCAAAAATAATATGCTACCTTCCGAGCTTGATATCTCCTTCCTCAGACTTTATTTCGACGATATGTACGGTCAAAAGTTGAGTCCAGGTGTGGTGAACCTACCCTCAAAATGTCATCAAAATCCAACGGTTAACGAATCTGGGATCGATGTTTTGGTGAGACAGTTTCATGGAAAACGGGATTTGCATTATCTGTTCTTTCTTTCTCTTATTCAAGACTCTCTCTCACTTTCTCTTTCTTCCTCCACCACAATTCATGATAAATGAGTTTCTCTCTCCAATTTTCCCTTTTTATATCTAGGTTACCACTCTTCTGTAACTGCACCAGTTCATCCTCATGTTTTAATAATTGTCAAAACACATGAAAAATAGAGTAGAACATATTTTGGCAACATTACAAATCACTTGACAGCGAAAAACTTATTTTAAACTTTGAAAAATTGATTTTTAGGTATTATGTATCGATACATAGTTATGTGTATCGATACAAATGTCCTTAAACTACTTCAGACTGATTTTGTGCAATTTGTATCGATACATATATCACTTGTATCGATACAAAAGTGATCTCTCAGAGGCAGAGAGTTACCTGTGTATCGAATCATGCTTGCATGTATTGATACACACCTATGCCTCTCAGAAATCAAGAAAGAACATGGTGTATCGAATCCTGCCTGCATGATTTGATACATATCAGTCAAGATTTCAAGAAACTGATATATGTATCGATACAAATGCGTTATATTTTGCCCAAAATTGCTCAATCCTATTTTCTCATTAAATAGCAATGTGGTGTGTCATTGTAGAGAAGAGGAAACCAGTGAGAAGGTGAAAGCGCTTCAGAAAACGCTTTGGATTCGAAATTGAGTGAAAATTTGGATCAAATGTTTCATTCATCACAAGTTCATCATCTTCATCAAGCTTGCAATCAAAATTGAAGTTGAGTATGAGATCAATTCAATAGAGACTGCATCTTTGTTTGATAACGTTCGATACGATTCGCGGTGAATCAGAATCGTAGTCGGGTTGAATTGTGACGAAGGTTTGGTTTCTCTCAAAGGTTCAAGATTGTGTGAAAATCTTGGAGGTTCGACAACAAGGAACGAAGGACTCAGATGGACGAAGTTTCGTTGTGTGTCGAGGTTTATTCGCATATTTTACTTTTGATTCGTTATAGGGTTATAAGTTTAAATTGTAAATTGTGCACTTGTGTTCATCATTTTTTATGTATATACTCTCAAATAACCCGTTTGGTTATTTGGGGGGAGACGTACCCGGCCGACCGCGAGGACGACACGAAAGCCGGGGAACTCCCTAATCAAACTGATTGTGTCTCTCTCTTTCAATCTTTTACTTTTCGTAATTTCGTTAATTTTGAATCGATTGAATTTTTCGTGTTCGTATTGGTACACTAAAAATTCAATTGCTATTGCTTGATTGTGATTGGATTCAATTTGATATTTGTAACTTGCTTGGGGCTGAACGTTTATATTCAATTAATTTTGAAATCGATCATTTCTGAATCTTTTCATAAATCGTTCCAAGGCTATACTACGTTTCCTTTAATAAATCGGTGCATAGACTACCGATCCGGTGGTACTTCCGCGCGCACGATTGAAACAAAACATTATTTTTTAAAAACCTACATTGTTTCAAGGATCACTTATTCATCCCCCCCTTCTAAGTGAATAGCCAAGTAGTCTAACATCTTCCATCACTAAAATGTTATTCCTCTTGGACTTAATCCCAATAGCTAAGCCCAACTCATTTCTATTCTTTCATTCTATTTACTAACCAAATAACCACATGTTCTCCACTCTTTTCTATTTTGAACAACATCTCATAAATAATTAATATCCAAAACACAAATTAGGCCTTGAACCTTTTGCTTATCCTTAGAGCAGAGCCAACTTCCTTTTTTTATTTATCTTCTCTCTCTCTCTTTGGCTTCATCCTCTTTCTCTTCTTCTAATGGTTGATTTGGCTAAGGAACAGCTTCCTTCATTGTGAGTTGTTGGGATGATGCTATGCTTGATGATTTGGTACCAAAGCATTGGTACAGGCTTCAGGCTCATCCTTTGAATTGTCTTCTCATTCTCACCCACTCCAATATTCCATTCGGTACCAGGAATAGTGAGATGCTTCATAATTTTGTTCAGCTCCTTCTCTTCAATGATGTGCAGGGTAGGATAATAGGCATCTTCTGACGTGTCAATGCCATAGAACCAGTTAATGTTAGCCTTTGAATAGAGGATTCCTTTCCCTCGCATCATGACTTCCTTCTTCTTTTGGTGAATGTTTGTCACGTTGGAGTAGAACTCCTTCACCAATTAAGTGTTGTACGAAGAGGGGTGTGCGCAAAACTTTTGCCATTTAAGGCTCTTGATGATCATGTCCAGATCTTCCTTGACCTCCAGACCCTCAAATTCAGCGTTGAATATGAATCCACGTTCAGTGTCGATTTGCTTGGAGTTAAAGACCTCATAGCACTCTGCAGCGTCGCTACTCACAAAGATATCATAGTCTTCTTCAGCTTCAGACATGGCAGGAGTTATCACTTGCCTCTCTTCTTTGAGTCCTCACCCCAATAGCTTTTAACTCTCTGACCATTAACTTTAAATTCTTTACCAGTTGTTTCATCAAGAAGGTCAACAGCACCATAAGGACAAATTTTCAAAAGTTTTAATGGTCCTAACCATCTTGATTTCAATTTTCCAGGTAATAACTTAAGCCTAGAGTTGTAGAGCAAAACATATTGACCCTATACCAACTCTTTCTTTTGAATCTTTTTGTCATGCCAGGCTTTAGTTTTTTCCTTGTACATTTCAGCATTTTCATAAGAAAACAACCTATGTTCCTCTAATTCAGACAGTTCTAAATGTCTTGCTTTACCAGATGCTTTAAAATCAAAATTAAGTTTCTTAGCAGCCCAAAAGGCTTTGCATTGATGCTCTCTTGGTAAGTGGCAAGCCTTTCCAAAAACTAGTCTGAATGGGGACATTCCTAAGGGTGTTTTAAAAGCAGTTCTGTAGGCCCACGAAGCATCATCTAACAGTTTTGACCAATCTTTTCTTGATGGATTAACCATCCTTTCCAAAATTCTTTTAATTTCTCTGTTAGACAACTCTGCCTGCCCACTTGTCTGTGGATGATAAGCAGTGGCAATCTTGTGTCTCCCACCATATTTGGCCAGCAACTCCTCAAAAATTTTGTTACAGAAATGTGAGCCTTCATCACTGATGATTGCTCTAGGAGTGCCAAATCTAGTGAAGATGTTTTTCTTTAAAAATTTAGTCACCACTCTTGCATCATTGGTGGGACTTGCAATTGCCTCCACCCACTTGGACACATAGTCCACATCAACTAAGATGTATAGATTACCAAAAGACTGAGGAAATGGTCCCATGAAATCAATACCCCAAACATCAAATAGTTCAATTTCCAAAATGTTTGTTAGAGGCATCTCTTGTATTTTGGACACATTTCCACTTCTTTGGCATCTATCACAGTGCTTCACAAAATTATATGAATCTTTGAACAAAGATGGCCAATAATAGCCACATTGAAGCACCTTAGCAACAGTTCTTTCAAATGCATAATGTCCACCATAAGGTGAAGTATGGCAATGTGATAAGATCTGCCTTGCCACCTTCTCAGCCACATATCTTCTCATTATCTGGTCAGCACATTTTTTGTATAAAAAGGGTTCATCCCAAAAATAATTTTTTATTTGAGACAAAAACTTTTTCTTTTGTAGAAAGTTAAAATCAGGGGATAAGTGCTTTCAACCAGATAATTCACAATGTCGGCATACCAAGGTGTCTTATCAGTAGTTATCAATAAGAGTTGTTCATCAGGAAATTGTTCTTTAATTACATACATGTCTTAGCTTTGTACTTCTTCAGGTAGCCTAGACAAATGATCAGCCACTTGATTCTCAATTCCATTCTTGTCTCTAATCTCTAGATCAAACTCTTACAATAACAATACCCATCTGATAAGTCTTGGTTTAGCATCCTTCTTTGTAAGTAGATACTTGATAGCTGAATGATCAGTGTACACCACCACCTTTGTACCCACAAGATAAAATCTGAATTTGGATAAAGGTGAAGAAAGAAAAAAGGTATGTTTTTAGGATGCAAGTGTATGAGAATGCATGAAGATGCATGGGTATGCAAGAGATATATTTTTTGTAATGCGTGAGAATGCATGAAGATGCAATAGATTATTTTTTCCATGAATGAATGCATGTGCATGACGATGCATGATAGATGCAAGATGGTGAAGATTAAATGATCTATATAGGTGGGCTCCTTAAGATAGGAGGTTCTATTTTATTTTTTCACTCAAACCCCTCACAAGGATGGCTCTAAAACATATCACCCAAGGTTACAGACCCATATGTGATTTCACAGTGTCTCCCTTAGGTGAATTTATTGGGTTTAAGGTAAGGTTCCCAGAGTCCCTGACCTAATTCAAAATTTCATTGAGGGGTAGGGGCTAGGCCATTCTCAACGAACCTTTTGAATAGATCTACTCTGAGCGGAATTTTCACAAATAACCAAATGGGATGTTCATCCCACCGGTCCATGCTACTAATCCATAGGTAACTTAAGCTTTTTTCTCCAACTCGGGTGTAGAGTTTCACTTGACAAAAAATAACCCACCCCACAATATATATATACATGAAAAATAATAAATAAAAATTGCGGAGAAATAAAAATAAAAATAAGAAATAAAACATGTAAATAAACAAACAAAAAAAAGCACTTAACCCTAAAACTAATTAAGATAGGCCTAACTCTCTAAATGTCCCCAGTGGAGTCGCCAACTGTCGTGACGCGAAAATCGCCCGAGCGTTTAGGACACTCAGAATGACACAGAGTCGCTCCAAATTTTATTTATTAAGGAAAATATTGATAAAACCTTAAAAACAATGGAAAGATGGTCATCGCAACCATTTACAGGTTCGAGAGTTGGTTATGCAAGGGGAAGGTATTAGCACCCCTCACATCTGTTGTACTCAACGGGAACCTCCTAATTAATTCTAGAGTATTAAGCAATTTTTAGAGTTTTATTTACATGTTTTTTATTATTAGAATTTTTATTTTTATTAAGAAATATTTACAAAAAGGGGAAAAATTAAGTTTTATATTATTATGCTTGACAAGATGTTGAATCTTGCTCCTACGTATCCTCCGGTGCAATGAGAAATTCAAAGCTACGTAGTTTTGGGTATGTTGTTGGTTGGTGTTTTTTATTGAACAATGTTTTAATCGCATTCTAGTGGTTAAACGCCGCTTGTATGCTCGCACGGTGAAGGCTTAAGCTTTGTTTGTATCACGTTTGAATTGGTTGAAAACATGTTCGTTTTATGAAGAAAAAAAAGATTTCAATTTGATTTTGAAATAGCCCGAAGGAGAAAACTTAATTTGAATGTGTTAGTATTTTTTAATGTTCTTTTTTATGAGTTGGAGCAGAAGACGGATTCTTGGTAAACTAAGTGTACACAAAGCCACTAATAATTCGAGAGAAAAATGAAAGTGCATTCATCCTCTCCTTTTTAATCCAAAGTTTATTAGAATTAAAAAAAAAAATAGATAAAATTTATTTGTATTCTAAAGGTTTTAATTGTTTTTATATTTTTTTATTATGTTTGGTTATTAAACAAAGTTGAATAAGTCAGACTAGTAGCAAATAATAAGAAAAAGCAATGTAACCACTTATCCAAATAACACGTGACAATACCACACTACCTAGTTAAATGAAATATATACAAAACAAACTTACAAACAATATGACATAAAAAAAGAATAGAAAATTGGAACAACACAGCACATAACGAAACTAGCAGAGAGAGATATTCCACGATCATGCATAATCAAAAAGAACAAAGCAAAATAACAAACCGGGTTTATGTCTCTTTCTTCTCCAATCTCGACAGGCTTTGCGGTGGTGTTCCGTGGCGCTCGATTTCTTTCTCTGTTCTTTCTCCTCTTATATTTTATTTCTTCTGTTTTTAGTTACGGTAGTTTATGGGGTTGTAGTGAAGAGATGAAAGATGATGGGGTTAAAGAGGAAAGTGGCGCAAGCCACTGTTTGTTGTTGCTACTCAAGAAATTTCTATGGTGTTTCTTGGTTAGAATTTGTTGTGTGGAATTTTGTGGTATGAATGAAGAATTGGTGTTAGAATTTCTATGGTGATTTTATGTGTAGGAAAGCTGCCTATTTATAGTGTTAGAATTAGGTCTTTAAATTGTGGATGAATCTTTGAAGATTTGCTTTGTAAATTAATATTGACAGATTTTGTTTATTTTTTATGATTAATTTGCTCTTATTTTATGTTTTGGTGTTAGGTCCCTTGCTTGCTCTTCAAGACCAAAGATTTATTCCTCTTTAGTTTTGATTCACTTCTTTTTTATGGTTTAGTGTCTTTCTCATTTTCTTTCTACACAAGTCTATATATTTTCTTTCTTTTTATATATATGCTTTATTTTTATAATTTTTGGACAAACAAAAAAGAGTGATAAAATATATTTTAATAGAAAAGTTTCTTGTTAGAAAAAATAAATTATAAAAAGTTAGTATGATTAATGGGATAAAAAAATAAAGGTAACAAGTGGGGCTTGAAAAGTAACTTGCAATATTTCTAAATGTTTTTCTCAACACCATCTCAACTAACTTGCTATTTTGAAAAGTAAATTGACCAAAAAATATATACCAAATCAAGAGGGCAAAATTTGGGGTATGACATTGTGTATGTTCCAATTGCTCCATTATAATGCACTAAGATGAATTCTTAAGGAATATTGGGAAAATAAATTTGACATGAATCTCCATCTATTATAAAGTATCTTGAGCTAAAAATTGGAGACTTGTTTACGCCCTAGAAGGCTTATTATCAAGTGATAAATTAGTTTTCCCAATATTAGGGGGAGAGAAGAAGTAGCTGAAAATTTGAACCAGAAGTTCAAATGAATCACTTGAATTGAATTATTATTGTCTCATATTGATCCTCGTATAAAGTAATTTGAACTATATATTCAAAAGATAAATCATTTGCAAAGTTTATGAAATAAACTATCAGCTGCTAAATCAAAATTGCAAATGAATCTTAACCACCCTGAAGCGTGGTAGTGTAGTTGGTTCCAAAGATTAAAAATTCTCGAATGAGAAAATGAGTTAAAAAGAAAGATGACCCAAGTGAGGATATGAAAAAAGTAATTGACATAATTGATTTTTCATTTCCAGAAGAACTTATCAGGTACCTGAAATTTATGAAAATATAGAGATCTCAACATTTTATGTCATGAATTGAATATAAAGGAACCGAAAGGAAGTCAACGTTGACAATGTTTTTAAATATAATATAGCGCTATTTTTAATAAATGACAGTGAGGATCATGAACCAAAGTCTACTGAATACCAAAGATTGTAGACAAAGTGAGAATTGGCCAAAATTGAGAAATTAGATTGAAGTATAATGAAACTTACTTTTCAAGCAAAATGTTTGTGGACCTGTAGTCCAGATACCTAAAAGGTGTGAAATTATAATTATATAATAAAGAGAATGATGAAATTGTGAAATAAAAGCATGACTTGTTGTTCAAGGATACACGTATTATTTTGGTACGTAAGATGTCTTATAGCACATGGAGAGCTCAATTTTGACATGATGAATGTTGTTTTTTTTTTACTCAAATAAAAGATATTCATTCATTTAAATTGGTAGAGTACATCAGATTCAAGTATAAATTCGCTAAAAACAAAAAGGATAAATCTGCGAACAAACTCACAGCATCCAAGTTAATACCATACAACGGCTTACTCTTGCCTACAAATATTGTAATAAAACTAAAGTAACCGGAATACTTATGCCTCCGGATTTGTATCGTTGACGAACTAAATTATTCTCTGAATCAGTAGTTGACCGAAGTTGATCTGTTAATCCAATCGGAAGAACAAAGCAACAAGACGGGAAAACAAACACCGCACAAAGACGGGAAAACAAACACCGCACGAAAACGGGAAATCAAACAACGTCGCACTAAGACGACGAAATCAAAAGATTTAACTATGTGAAAGTCACTTATTTAGGTTTAAACAAATGAGAAAAGATGTAAAGGGGTGATTTTGAATCAAAAAATGACTCAAAATTACCCCTTATTTGATAAATATAGATGAAAAAAACCTAGAGAGGAGAAGAAAAATAGGGCCGGCTAGAAGAAGAAAAATTCTTTTACATGATGAAAAAATTCTCTTGCATTAGAATAACAACATGATGAATGTTATTACAAAACTGTTATGGCTCATTTGATAAACATGATGATTATATGAAGGTCTCTGAAGGATCTCCTATTAAAAATTCTAAATGACTAAAGATATAGAGAAATATCTTAAGATAAATATTTTGAGAAATCTTTATCTTGATCTGCAGATCAATCAATTAGCTAATTGAATCTTGACAAATTATATCTATTGAGTACATGATGTTAGTGTCAAGAAAATATCAAATATCCCGGTCTTGAAGACTTTAAATTTGCATGCATATTACTTAAATCTCATATTGATTGACGTAATAATATTATTTTATTCTTTCTAGTGAGATAGGATTTATCACCAACTAAAATGCATTAGAATAATCTGAAATATATGTTTTCACTTTTCACGATAGAATTAAAGCAATTATTTTATGAATATTTGTACGTCAAATTAACCATGCATACAAATATGAGCTATTTTTCTGATTCAGAATAGTCAACCCTCAAGTACGTGATTATCTACAAGTCAATATTGAGGCATCAACATGATCTGAATCTCATTCAATAGTTCTCACATCTACATATCAAGTTCAAATACAAATAATTCAAGGAAGAGATCTTGAACACAGTGATGACCGCAAAGCTCTATTAAAAAGGAGAATATATCATGAATCATATTGATTAAATATGTTAAGGGAGAACATTTAATGTGAGGTTCACAAAGGAATGTTGTACTCTTTCCTTGACTAGGATTTTTTTCGACCGGGTTTTTTCTTGTAAGGTTTTAATAAGGCACATTCTCGATGGACATTTAAGGGGGAATGTTATGAATTATAAATCTTAGTGGATGTCCATATTCTTACATCTTCCTTTCCCACTACAACTCCCACTTGTGAGTGGATATTTATTACTCTTGATCTTTCACTTCTTTACTTGTTCCTACATAGTGAGTGAATAGTTCAATACAAAATTTTCTTATCTATTTTATCTCTATTCTCTAGCTTTAGAAGTTTATTTCTAACACATCCCAACTTTTTGTATTCTATTGCTCCCACCGTCCAAGACTATGAGTGTAAATTAGTGGTAACAATTGACACTAACACATGGCCCAAGCCCACAATAAAATACAGTAGATACATAAACCCTAAATTAATGCATTTTCAATTGGAGAATAGCACAACCTCCATTATCTTCTACATGCTTACTTCATTCTCTGGTTCTTTTCCTATTCTTCTGCCACTGTGTGCAATGTGCATAGTACATCTTTAGTTCTTCATTCTTCTTAATTTTTGTTTGTGAGCGTGTACGAGAGTAGAATATTGGTGCAAACTTAATTTTTCAGTGGGTTCAAAATGAAAAAATACAGGATAGTATGTGCAATTTTTTATACTTTAGGGTGTGCAGCTGCACACCCTCACCTCTAACTGGAGCCGCCCCTGCCTAGTTACTTGGGAGAAAAATATTCTCTTGTCTAAGTGGGGTGTTGTGTTGTTCATCGTCTTGTGCGGCGCTTGTTGATTTTCTGTATTGTTACGATGTTCATTTGTTTCAGTTTAGAAGATCGGTTTCAGCCAATTACATACTCAATCAATGATTTGGACATCAACGTTGCAGATCTGGAGACTTAGATATCCTGGTGACTTTAGTTTTATCATATTATTTGTAGTAGACATTTTGTCGTTGTATGCTATTAACTTAGATATTGTGAGTTTGTTTGCAGATTTATCTGTAAGTGCACCAATTCATCCTCATGTTTTAATAATTGTCAAAACACATGAAAATAGAGTAGAACCATCAGTTGTATCGATACAAATGCGTTATGTTTTGCCTAAAACTGTTGAATCCTATTTTCTCTATAAATAGCAATGTGCTTGGGTATTGTAGTTAAGAGAAATCCTGTGAGTAAGTGAAAGAGCTTCAAAAAACACTTTGGATTCGAAATTGAGTGAAAGTTTGGATCAAAGTGGGATTCTATAACACCCCACATGAAATATCTATAATATCAGTGAAATATTATAACTGGTAACTGAGTACATTATTATTACAAATTGAAATTCAAGCACACGCGGGTGCTGGTTACAACAGAGATACAAAGTTCAGCGGAAACGATAGAAACTAGTACAATAAAACGTTATTGAATTGGAATAAACAACACAAGACAACTAGAAATGCATGAAAGAAATGCCATCTCCAAGCATAGCTGCAAGCACACCGACCCGCATACCTTAACCAACCTGCTTATCTGAAAAATAATTGTTTGGAGTGGGGTGAGACAACTAAGCCTCAGTGAGTCCTACTACCCTCCTAAGGTGACTACACCGGGGAATCCTAATCAGTCATACATACTAACATATTATCATAAATCATAAGCGTAAATAAATGTGTAACACAGAAAACATATCTTATTCATTTTAACACTAGGACACTCTGAGGTGAGCAGGTCTCAGAGGCCTGCCATATCCGTCAATCGATTCGGTCACGGCATGAAGCTCACATAGTCATAACCTAATGGATTATCCCATTTGGAGTCCATAGTGCGATAGAATTCGCTCTTAATTGACTGATACTAAATTGAGTTATTACTACCATGAATTTCCAAATCCCGGGGAACATACAAACTTAATTAAATCTAGGTTATATCCTAAGATCATCTGTGATTAACATTCTATTTAACATTATACCAGTCACATTTCTGCAATTTTATCTATCTCAGATGAGGAAATAAAACGAGTGATCAAAACAGTTTAAAAATCAAAAGCTGTGGGCTGTTCTGTGTAAGCTCGCCACGGCGAGTTATCTGCTCGCCATGGCAGGTTTACAGGTCATCCTGTATAAGCTCGCTATGGCGAGATGCTAGTCCGCCATGGCGAAATCCAGGTTCTGACCTAAACAACTCGCCTGGCGAGCAAGTGCCCGCCATGGCGAAGTTCTTCAGCCCAGAACCTTCTTTTCGCCATGAGTGCTCGCCAGCAATCCGCCATGGCGAGTTCATGCAGAAAGGCCCCTGTTTTGCGAAAATCATCACATTATCATAGTTTCACCTACATTCCTCATTTGAGATAGTGCAGAAACATAAACCACATAATATAAGATAGAACGGAGGGGAGTTTGGGAGTTAATTCCCCTCACACAACAAGTTCCTAATTCCTATGTTATCATGCATATACTCATAGATTGGGAGACTAAACTACCTAACCTAAGAACCCACCTGAAATGAAGCTTTAATCCTTGCTTCTGAGCTCTACTACAGTTACTGTAACTCCTAGCAAGACCCACGAACCCTTTGGACAGAATTTGGGAAATTTGAAGAAATTGATGAACTTGGAATTTTTCTACTTTGCTCTATGATTCAGAGTTGGTTTGATGATCTGATTGAGAGGTACAATGGTGTATTTATAGTGGGTTTCAGGCTAAGGGTAACAGAATTGAGTTTGGCTTAAGTTCACATGCATGTGTTCTAAGTGGTGGAATTCAATTTGGTTGGAAGATAGTGTAGTGAGGGTAGTGTTTGGTTCAGAGATTCTGAGATGAGGTTTTCAGAATTTACTTGCCTTAGCATTGCATGTGAAAGAGTGAAATTGGAAAGTTTGGTTGTTAGTGGCATGTGAGGTTCTTGGTGCTTTGATAGTTTTGTTGCCTTCTACATGTTGTTGTTGTTGTTTTGTCGTGGGAGAAGAGAGAATGGGGTGAGGAGTGATTTTAGATTTTCTGAATGAGAATGAGAGAGGTTGGTGTTAGTGTTGCATGCAATGGTTGAGTAGGATTAAGTGGAACCATGACTCACCTAACAATGGTGAGGTGTTGCCTAAAGGTGGAGTTGATCTTGAGTGGAATAATGAGTCACTAAGGAGGGAGATTTGAATTGTTGGCTTAATCATTCACAAGAGTATACTTAAGTTGTATTTGTGTAGTATAGGTTTAATTTAAACTCCTAATTTACACGCAACTCACTTAGTTCCTCAAGGATTAATTAATTAAACACCACTAATTAACTTATGAAAAATTAAGCAAAGCTCTAATCTAATTTAATTATGTAATTTAGAATGTGGGATATTACAGATTCTTCACAAAGTTCATCATCTTCTATCAAGTCACAATCAATTGAAGATTTAGTATGGGATCATTCGAATAAATATTTCGGATTTGGTAGATAACGTTTGATACGGACTCGTGGTGAATCAGAGACGTGATGGGGTTGGGTTGTGAAGAAGGATTAGGTTTCTCTCAAAGGTTCAAGATTGTGCGATAATCTTGAAGGATCGACCAGAGGGAGTGAGGTACTCGGCTGGACGATCGGTGCGAGGTTTTGCGCACGGGTTTGGATCGTTGGAATCAGAGGGAGAAACTCCGTTGCTTGTTGAGGTTTATTCGCATTGTTTACATTTGATTCAATTTAGATTAATTCGAGTCGTTTGTAAATTGTGCACAATTGTTCATCATTTTTTTAATCAATATACTCTCAAATAACCCGTTTGGTTATCTGGGGGGAGACGTACCCGGCCGACCGCGAGGACGACACGAAAGTCGGGGAACTCCCTAATCACGTGCTTGTGTCTCTTTCTCTCGAACCTTTACTTTACTTAATTACGTTGAATTTTGAGTCAATTGGATTTTTCGTGTTCGTAAGTGTACACTAAAAATTAAAGTGACATATCTTGGTTGTGATTGAATTTAGACTCAATACCATTAACTTGCTTGGGGCTGTTTTAATTAAAGTGTGTAAAAATTGGATAATTTGTATACGAGCATTTCTAGGTCTTGTCATTTCGTTATAAGGCTATACTACATTTCCTTTGATCAAAAGGTGCAAATAGACTACCGATCCGGTGGTGCTTCTGCGCGCATCTTTTAAACAAACTTTTTGAAAAACCGACATCATTTAAAAGGGCCACTTATTCAACCCCCCTTCTAAGTGGTGGCCAAGTATTCTAACAAGTGGTATCACGATCCCGGTTCAATTTTGTTTACAAAATTCGGTGGATTGTGCCAATTATTAGAAAACATGTCTTTTGCACCTAAATGTGCTTATAATTGGGCACCTATATTCAATGGCGATCATTTTGATTATTGGAAAAGTAGTATGCGCATACACATCAATTCTTTTGATGGTGAAGTGTGGAATGCTATTGAGAACGGTCCGTTTGTTCCGACAATCACCGATCCTAACGGCATTGTCACTAATAAGCCTTTGGCACAATGGACGTATGATGATAAGAAAAAGGTCAATTACGATGCAAAGACACAAAACATACTTATTTCATCCCTTGGGATTGAACAATTCTATCATGTGTCGCATTGTGTATCAGCCTAAGAAATGTGGGATACATTAGTTACTCATTTTGAGGGTACTAATGAGGTCAAAATATCCAAAATAAACACCTTAACACAAGAGTTTGAATTGTTTCATATGCAAGATGGTGAAACCATTGCGGATATGCAACAACGATTTGTAAAAATCACCAACAAGTTACATGGTCTAGGTAAATCAATCACAAATCAAGATGCTACTAACAAAATTTTGAGATGTCTTAATAGGTCATGGCAACCAAAGGTCACCGCAATCAAAGAAGCGAATGATCTTACATCTTTGAATCTCACAACCTTATTTGGTAAGCTAACAGAACATGAACAAGTGCTTAACTTGTTTGAAAAGCATGAAAAAGGTGAGAAAAAGGAGAAACACAAAGAAAAAGAAAAAGAAAAGGATAAGAGGTCCATTGCTCTAAAGGCCTCCACATCTAAGTCCAAAAAGGTTGAGCAAGTGGAAAGTAGCTCAAGCGAAGACGATTCCGATGATGAGGAAATGGGGCTCTTCGTTCGACGCTATAATAGATATGTGAGAAAGAATGGGATAAGGCATTCCGATGACAATCTTAAGAAGTTTCAGAAAGATAGTGGTTACCGTCGGAAGAGTGATAATGGTAGAAACTCCAAGAAAGGGATATGCTATGAGTGCGGTCAAGTTGGCCACTACAAGCCGGATTGCCCTAATTTTAAAAGAAAAGAGAAGGAGTCATCTTCAAACTAAAGGAGAAGCAAAGGAAAGAAAGCTTATGTTGCATACGAGAGTAGTAGCTCTTCATCTCATTCATCATCAAGCTCTAGTTCATGTGATGAAGGAGAAGTGGCTAATGTTTGCTTCGCAACTCGTCATCACCAAAATAAGGATAAAGCTTCCAAAAAGGTAACCCAAAATCCCTCTAACTCATATACTATGTTAGAATATCATGATTTGCAAAGTGCTTTTGAGGACCTATGTAGTGAAACTAGGAAAGCTTTCAAACGACTAAAAGAAATTATAAAAGTTAACAAAGCTCTTGAAAAGAAAGTTTCCCAAACGGAAGAAGAGTTGAAAGCTTTCAAAGTATCATTATTGGAAAAGTCAAGTGCATGTCATGATAATAAAGATATAGGTGGTTGTGATAATTGTATCACTTTGTCAAAAGATTTTAAGAATCTCAAGGACAAAGTGGAAAATTCATCAAAACCTAGAGTCTCTCATCAAGTTGATCCAAAACATGTTCAAAACACTTTGAAAATCAAAAATAGAAATTCTAAACATTTCAAAATGGATCAAAAGAAGAGTGACTCACATATTACTTATCACTATTGTTGTTGTGAAGGTCATACCATTGCAAAATGTAAAGCTAGGAAATTGTTGGTACCTAAGGGCGTATTGCAATGGATGCCGAAACTCAACAAAGCTTATTTACCTCACCAATTAGGACCCAATGAAAATTGGGTACCTCCTTCTTATGTCTAAATATTGTAGGAAAAGTGCCTTGATAATCTAGAAAAGAGATGGTTTCTAGATAGTGGATGTTCAAGGCACATGACGGGTGATGCCTCGCTTTTCATTGAGTTCAAAGCAAAGGAGAAAGGCTATGTCACATATGGAGACAATAATAAGGGTACTATTCTTGGTGTAGGTACTATAGGTAATCCCTCTACTATAACCATATCTAATGTTATACTTGTGGATAACCTTAAGCACAACTTGTTGAGTGTTGCTAAACTTTGTGATAAAGGGTTTAAAGTAAATTTCAAACCAACCTTTTGCACAATCGAAAGTAACAAAGACAATAATTTGATTCTTAAGGCTATTAGGCATGGGAATGTATACATGTTGGATCTAGATGATAATTGTCTAAATGGTGCTAAATGTCTCATAACAAAAAATGATGAATCTTGGTTATGGCATAAAAGAATGGCACATCTCAATTTTTATTTACTAAATAAGATCGTTTCTAAAGATTTTGTAATCGGTCTACCAAAAATACGTTTTTCAAAAGATCACTTATGTGACGCATGCCAAATGGGTAAACAAACTAAGGTTTCTTTCAAATCTAAAACGTTTATTTCAACTACTAAGCCTTTAGAGTTAATCCATATGGATCTTTTTGGACCCTCAAGGACTAAAAGCCTTGGTGGTAATTACTATGGACTTGTGATTGTAGACGATTACTCAAGATTTTGTTGGACGTTATTCTTATCTAGTAAAAGCGATACCTTATCCGCCTTTAAACAATTTGCTAAGATGATTCAAAATAAGCTAGACCTTAAGATCGTTTCTATTAGGAGTGATCATGGAGGCGAATTTGAAAATCATAAATTTGAAAAATTTTGCTCTAAACATGGCATTGAACAAAATTTTTCGGCTCCACGTACACCACAACAAAATGGAGTAGTGGAGAGGAAAAATCGTACTCTAGAAGAGTTAGCTAGAACTATGTTAAGTGGTCTTCCTAAGTATTTTTGGGCCGATGCGATAAGCACCGCAAGTTATGTTCTAAATAGGGCGATCATTCGACCTATTTTGGACAAAACTCCCTATGAAATACTTAAAGGTAGAAAACCTAATCTTAGTCACTTGCGCTCTTTTGGATGCAAATGCTTTATTTTAAATAATTGAAAGGAGAATCTTGGCAAATTTGATTCAAAAGCAGATGAAGGAATTTTCTTAGGCTATTCATTATCTAGCAAGGCATATAGAGTATACAATAAAAGGTTACAAATTGTTGAGGAATCGGTTCATGTAAACTTTGATGAGACTTCTCCGGAAGAAAACGGGAAGGGTGATTCTATTGGTGTAGGTATCGACACAACGAATATATTAAAGGATGAAGAAGTTGTTGGGAGTGATCAACCCTCAACGGAAGTTTCTAAAGAAGAGGATGATAAACCGTCACCATCAAATGAAGACAAAGATGATGGAGGATCCTCTTCATCAAAAAATCATCTCAAGCAAAGATGAGCCGGTCTTGCAAAGGAATGACGTATTCTAAAGAACCATCCCATTGACAAAGTTTTAGGTGATATCGCAAAGGGAGTATCTACTAGAACTCAAATAAGTAACTTTTGTTCTCATTATGCTTTTGTTTCACAAGTTGAACCTAAAAACTCAAAAACCGCATTACTTGATGAACATTGGATTCTTGCTATGCAAGAAGAACTAAATCAATTTAAAAGGAATGATGTGTGGGATTTAGTACCACCATCTCCAAGTCATCAAGTGATTGGGACACGTTGGGTCTTTAGAAATAAACTTGATGAAAACGGTGTTATTCTTAGGAACAAGGCACGGTTGGTAGCTCAAGGCTACAACCAAGAGGAGGGCATTGATTATGAAGATGCCTATGCTCTGGTAGCTCGCCTTTAGGCTATTAGACTTTTATTAGCTTATGCATGCAATATGAATTTCAAGTTATACCAAATGGATGTTAAAAGTGACTTTCTAAATGGATACATAAATGAAGAAGTGTATGTCAAACAACCACCCGGTTTTGAAAATCATGAACATCCGGACTATGTTTACAAATTAAAAAGAGCTTTATATGGCCTTAAACAAGCTCCTAGAGCTTGGTATGATAGACTTAGGAAGTTCTTAATTAACAACGGATATTCAAGGGGAAAGGTTGACACTACACTCTTCATTAAACGTAAAGGAAATGAAGTCTTAATGGTTCAAATTTATGTTGATGATATTATTTTTGGTTCCACTAACCCATCTCTTGTCAAGAATTTTTCTAGTCTTATGCAAGGTGAATTTGAGATGAGCATGATGAGTGAGCTAACCTACTTCTTGGGATTACAAATCAAGCAACTAGAAGAAGGAACTTTTATATATCAAACTAAATATTGTCTTGAGTTGCTTAAGAAGTTTGGGATGACGGATTGAAAACATATGGAAACTCCCATGGCTTCAACATGTGCTTTAAGCAAAGATGAAGAAGGTAAAGAAGTGGAAATCACAAAATATAGAGGTATAATCGGATCCTTACTCTACCTAACGGCATCTAGGCCGGATATTATGTTTAGTGTTTGTATGTGTGCACGATATCAATCATGCCCCAAAGAATCACACCTAAAAGCCGTAAAAAGGATTTTAAAATACTTAAAAGGAACATCAAACTTTGGCTTATGATACTCTAAGGGGAATGATTGTTCTTTGATAGGTTACTCAGATTCCGACTTTGCCGGTTGCAAGTTGGATAGGAAAAGTACTAGTGGAACTTGTCATCTATTTTGTAATGGCTTGGTGAGTTGGCATAGCAAGAAACAAGTATCGGTTGCTTTGTCAACCGCCGAGGCGGAATATGTTGTGGCCGGAAGTTGTTGTTCCCAAATTCTTTGGCTAAAACAACAACTTCTCGACTATGATTTAAAACTACAACGTATTCCAATTTTATGTGACAACACAAGTGCCATAAACCTAACAAAGAAATCGTGTTTCTTTTTAATCTCTTCTTGAGGAACTGATCATCCTTAATCTCTTGTTAATAATAGACGAAATCGTGTTGACTATAATTGAGTAGTTTTTCTAGCTTTGGTGGTGTGTAGAGAGGTTTTTGTGTTTCTTTTTGGAGGGTAGCCAGTCATCGCTTCGCGTGAACCTAGTGGAATGAGCTATGACGTGGAAGCAGAAAATGTAACCTTGGGAATTTGTCATGTTGACCTAGGATCGTTGAGAAACTAGAGTTTGTGAACCTTTGTAGTAAAGTTAATTTTGGGTGGTGACTCATTGTGTGAGGTCTAGCTTTGTGTCTAGAGTTTGAACCAATGCGACTTTGTAGAGGGTTGCGGTAGGTGCACGGTTGTGCCAGTGTTGGTGTTAGTAATAACTTGTTGAGTTATTATTCTTACCTTAAGTTTCGAGGACGAAACTTCTTTTGGTGGGTAGTAATGTAAGACCCGTAGAATTTCAATGGCAAGAATTAAAATTGAGATATATTAAATGATATTCTTGTATTTGTTTTTTTATCGGTTTTCTGTTTGATTATCTGTTTTAACAACATTTTTCCTGAGATTGTGCCTGCGCGTAGTTTAATGTTTGAAAAATGAGGACAATGATATTATAAGCTTTAAATGAGTTTAGAAACATTTTTGTCACGTCGAAATGTTGAAAATATTTTCTAGCGACTTTTGAGAAAACGGGAGAGATTTACCCGCTGTTTGAAAATTTTGCGGTTTCCGATTTCCGTCAAAATTTAAATGGAGACTTTATATATCAACTGTGATATGAATTTAATCTCATTATATTTTTCCGAGCTAAGGAGCGAAAAATTTAATCGGAATAAAATTCATCCGAAATTTTGTGAATTATTTTAATTAAGTGGTTTTCAGTAGAATTTTATATTTCCGTAAAGTTTATCGGTCCGCGAAATATGACTTATTTAAGCGCGAACGCGGGGACTGGGCAAGTGGGAATATGATCATAAGAAATATCTAGATATTTAAGTAGGAAATCTTGGTCGGTGACCAAGATTTGATCAATGGCTAGGATTGTCTCAAGAAACCTTTACTATGAATCCAATGGCTAGGCTTTAAAGGAGTTGTCTATAAGAAGCAAAGTCTTTAGACTTTTCCTTTCCTTTTCCTGGAAGTCCGTAGCTCCCTCACTCTCATCCTTTCGTTCCTCAAAATATTTCTAAGTGTGGAAAACATGGGATTTGTGAGAAATCTAGAAGGATTTAGGAGAGAAGCTTGGAGTCAAAGTTGATCCTTGTGACTTGGAGGGGCTTATGAGCTAAATCTTTTGGTAAGAAAAAAATTATTCTCCCTCTTTTCCCTTAAGTGGTCGTGAGGCCTTGTTGTTGTTTAGATGAGATTTTATATTTTTTCCCTTGTTAGTATTAGTAGATCCATGCTAGTTAGTAATTATCCATGCTAATTAGAGATATATTTTATGTTTGAATGCTACAAGATCCATGAGAGTTAGTAGCTAGAGTTTTTGAGAAAAATTTCAATTGATCAAGAACATGAAAAATTGTTTGAAGGTTGTGTAATTGAACTTGTTTTAAGACTTTTTAGAAGCTTGGGTTCATGATGTTTGGTTTAACTTTGAAAAGCCCTAAAATATTTTTGTATGATCATGAAGAAATTTTGGGAAAACTCTTGTAATTTAATTGTGCAATTTAATGAAATTTTGGGAGCTAGCTTGTTTTGTTTTCTTGGCCGTGGCACATCGTGTGTGTGATCATGGGATTTGCAAATTGTTAAGTCCTAAATTGGAAGGCAATGATTATGGTTTAAAGTGCATGATCATGGTTTTTAAAGGAATGGTTGTAGTGATTTCTATTTGAAAATAAAAAGCTTGAAACTGGTTATGCAAGTAACATTTTATTTTATGAAAATTTTGAAGAGTTTATGTTTTAATTTGAAATGGTTTTGGTGTAAGAGATAGATCACTTTTGAGTTGTTTTAGGGCAATTAGTAATGGTTTAAGTATTTTAATTATGTTTGATTTTTTGAAAACAATGTTTTTGAGGTGATTTCAATTCTGGCCGAAATTGAAAAGGGCATTTAGATCCTTTTAAAATTGTGTGTGACCTGGAAACTTAACTATTTGATCAGTCTTTTCGAGACGAAGAATTCGGCATATGGCTCGTCTCGATCGGATAAAATTTGAATGAGTTATGGTTGTTTCAAGTTTGTAACTGTTTTATCGCCGTTTTGAAATTGAAGTATAGCAGTAGAAAAATATTAGAGATTATTTTTCTATGAAAAGAGGAAAAGTTTGTAAGTTGATTTGTTATTTGAAATGAAAATTCTTTTGTGGAGAATTGTGTTTTAAAAGGTTTAAGTTGCGTATGTTCATAAAAGCCTTTTGTTTTAGATCGGTTAAGAAAATGAATAGTTAAATTTGTTTGGTTTTGAAAAAGAAGTGTGCAAGTTATTTGAAAAAAAGTATTCTTGCTTTATGAAAAGCTTTAAAATAGTTGGAATTTACTTGGCGACCTTTTTGATAAAACAATTCTTCGAAGTGTTAATGTATTCAAAATTTGTTTTCAAAGTGACTTGAACCTAGATAGTTGTGAGAGAAGAACCATAGGTCTTGAATCCATTAGTAGCCGAACTAGGGCTTAATTGAGTGACCAATTAAAATTGTGTATTAACTAAGATAAGTTATATGTTTTAAAAAGGTTAAGAGGATTAGCCGAATTGAGGATTTTGTCGAGAGAGACGGATATTACTCGCGTAGAGTAAGTTGTGCGTGTTGGAAAGCTTTCCTAGGTAAGGGCATCTTGTATTTCGTACTAAATTTCGTTGATAGCATGTTGTATGCTTGTTGATGTGGTGTTTGTGAGTGCTTGTTATGTTGTCTTACATATGATTTGGTTAAATATATGTGTTGACATGTTGTTATGAGATTATATATTATGAGAATATGTAAGTTGTTTGCATTAGTATACGTAGAGAAGACGTAAGCTCATGCACTCATAGTTGGTCTTTGATCTAGGTGATTGTACAAGGTGACATCCCGCCTTTAATTGAGCTGGTATTTGATCTAAGTGATTGTACCCGCCGTTAATTGAGTCGGTATTTGATCTAGGTGATTGTACTTGGGGTATTCCACCAAATTGAGTCGGTACTTGATCTAGGTGATCGTACCCGGTGTTATCCCACCGTTAAATTATGGAATTCATGCATATGACGATCAGTGATTGGTGTCACAGTGATGGCCAATGATTGGCTTCACCATTCATTAGAGGTTGCATTAGGCTATGTGCGCATTTTACATATTATGCTTGGTGTTGAGGAAATGTTAAATGTTACTCTCTTTCTGTTTTGGTATTTGTTATTTGTATACTTGTTTCCAGTTGGTGACTCTTACTTTTGCATGTAAATATCGCGGGCTCCTCCCACCCGTAGACGATGGAGTGTTGCCCGAGGTCGTCGGTCGTGGGGTCGGCGAAGATTTCGTAGAGTATCACGGAGAGTATATGGGTGGCTTTGTTAGGCTACACTTTTTGATTAGACTTGGTGTCTAGTATCTTTTTGATGACTGTATGTCTTATACTTTAATACTCAGACTATTAGTGCCTTTTGGTCGTGCGATACATTTCGTTCATAACTCTCGTCTTTTGGTTTATGAACTCAGTGTATCCCTTGGTTTGTAATTAACTCTTTTTCCCACACTTATTCACAAAAAAACTCTTAATTTTTTTTCTTCACTCACAAACCCTATCTTTCAAATTCACTATGCAGAAACCCTTCATCCTTCTCTTCCACTTGAATCTGCCGGCGGTGGTTTTGCAGACACTGCCTCCCCTCCGTCTTTAACCCTCACACGTCATGACGGAACCCCTCAGTTCTTCTTTTATCAACTCACTCGTCGGTCATGTAAATTTCCCACCACCGCGTCCTCTGTCTCAACCTACTCGCTTGTTGTTGATGGATCTTCCAATTCTTGAGCTTTCTGTGAAATCTCCTTATCTTAGGTAATGATTTGATTATTCATCGCCCCTTTCGATTTCATGAATTTTTGTTGTCTAGTGACAGGAACCAATTTTTCATTTTTTTTTTCTTTCATTTGGTGAAGAATACGTGAGGAATTGATAGATTAGAGTTTGATTATGATCTAATTTGGGACCCTTTTTGTGTAGTGTTTTATTTACCAAATATTGGATGCACTAATAAGTAGCGTTTTCCTAGCTTTGATTTGTGAAAATTTCACGTTGATTGGATGGAATTAAGATTTGGTTCTTAACTTTATTTAAGTATTAGTCTTTGGGTGTGTTCTGTCTTTTGGTTGAGTTTGGTAATGTTAAATTTATGTTGTTCTTCTATTTCCCTTATTGGTTGATGTTTTTTGATTTACTTCGTTATTTGTTTTAAGTATAGTGTTGATTTGAATGTGGAAAAGTTGGTTGATTTAAATTGGGAACTTATTCTTAATTGAGAAGATGAAGTGGATGGCTACTCAGGCTTGATTCCAGCCACCACTAGAACAACACAGATGAATGGAGACTAGGTTTGTGATACCCCTGCATGATCTCTCACTGTTTCGTCGAACCGTCAGATTCTATTGACCTGCCCTTTGTGGTGAGACTCTATCGACACTCCTTAATCCTTATTCCTATTGTGCAAGTCATTTGGTTTTGTGCTATCTCTATGGTCTCTCTCTAATTTAAAATTTTTCATTGTGAAACCTAGCAAACAAGCAAGCCTCATTGTCTTCCTTGGTCTCTCATTGTGATATGGTCTAATTTAGTTATGCCTTGTACTCTTAAGAATAAAGTGTCATTTTATTAATGTCTCATGGTCAGATTTTCTGAACTATGTATTAAGAAATAAGATCCATGATGTTAATCTATTAATGATTAAAACCTTCCTTTTGGCTTGTGAACTAACACCTTTCTTTTGTAAGATATACTTAGTTAGTATCACAAAGTTATTATTGTTATTCTCATGTTGATGGAGATAGTTTTTACTTATATAAATTTTTTTTTGCCCTGTGTTCTATTTCCTTGACTTTTAATCTTTAATAATGTTAATCTCTATTACTTACATTATCCTTTGAAATTAAAAGGTGGGGTTTCTCTTTTTTAAATGTTTGTCGCTCCACCCATTTATTGTGAAAATTTTGGATATGGTTTTCTTTGCCTTGTTGCAATTTTTCTTTTCACCCTTTACATGTGAATAATCTCTAAACACAAGAAAGGTTTATTGATGTATTATTGTACTAGGTTTGTCACACTTCTGCATTTGACAGATACATTATGTGGTTCACCTTATAACATGGCTCTAGAGATAATTCAGAGTCATAACCCATAAGTATGATGCCAATGTAACAAATGATAAAACTAGGAACAACTTTATTTACTAATATCAGTTATTCCTATTTTATTTACTATGTGGTTCACCTTATAACATATGTTTTAAGTGACAGATTACAACTTTTGTGTTATTGAACAATAGACTTCATTCTCTTGGTAACATGACTTGTGATATGAAGGTAGTGTGTAGTGTGATTTATTATTTCTCTTTGTTGCTTGTAGTGTGTTTTAGTATTTCTCAAGAGACGGATGTATCTCATACTACAACAGCCACAACTTGTGATACGAAGGTATTTTATTACTAATTAAATTTAAATTTTAATATAATAATAAATTGAAGTGGACGGTTTTAATGTGATATATTAGTGATGTTTATGTAACCAAAGATTAAAGGTTCATTTCTTCTAGCTTATCAAGAAACTATATGGATTGGCTTTGTAATAAAAAATCCAGTAAAATTGGCAGATATTTACATTATTGGGTAGTATTTGTTTCTCAATCCATGTTTCACATTTTCATAATTACAAGTTTTCAGCGACTGCAAATATGTTCCACATTGCTAAGGACAGAAAAGCTACATAAGTTTAGACTAGTAGCTTAATGATATAAATGTTGCCTTTGATATAATTGGGTGTTTTATTTTTTTACTGGTTTTTTTTTCCTTATTTTATGGTTTGTTGTGATTTTAGGTTGGTGTTTCAGCTCTATTTATGTGGCTTCAAGGATTCCAGTTCTGGTGTTTGGAGTAGGTATGCTTGCATTTTATTTTGGTCCTGATTCAGAATTTCATAAGTTCAGGCTACTTTTTTAGTCTTCGATTGATGTTTAATCATGGTGCAATTATGTTTTTGTTTTCTAGCAATAGTCTAGAGTTTTTGCAGTGTTTGTTTTACTGGCAATGTAGTTTACATGAGAATTTAGTTATTCTTTTATTGATTATTTCAATCTAATGTTAATAATGTTGGAACAAAGTGGGTCTGACACAAGTCTCCTAGTTTTTAAGAAGTTTTGATGATAACAAGGTATTAAAATTGCAATTGGTATTACTAATGATTGTTCTAAGTGTGCAGGATTAAGCATTAAAAAATGTTAAGATGCACCAAGAACAAGTGCAGAGAAGCCCAGCTAAGAAGCTCTGAAAGCGCAACGTTGTTCATCAGAAGCTTAAAATTCAAGTGCTGAAGTTGGTGGTTCTGAGGTTCAAAAAGCAAGGCTCTGAGAAGCTCATGTGCTGAAGACCTTCAGAAGCAACAATAACAGACTCTGAAACAAATGGAATTTTACGTCACTCAAGAACTGACATGATCAGTGCCCACGATTGAAGAACGATCTATTTCAAGGCTCTGTCATATCCACAGGAAGGAATATTCGTTTGTACAACGTTAACCTTATCCATAAGTGGAGCGTATTGAGGATTGTACTATCGTACTATTATTACTCAAAATGGTTGAGTGATAATTCAAATAGCAAGGTAGTGGAATTGGATTTCTTTACCAAAGATGGAAGCTTACAGCTATCGCTATAGTACGATTATTCCAGCTGGCACCTTATCTCTGCAAACGGCTAATCAATTCTCCAAGTATAAATAGAAGATTTCACTTGAAGAACTGACTACTGTTCCATTACGCTAAGAAGGCTCTGAAAATATTCTGACATCATTTGTTCAATCTGTCATTCAAAGTCTTTTAGCATTTGCGTTGTATTTTGTAAACACCTCTGATAGTATATCAAGTGTTCCCTAAACATTCATTCTTATTCTTAAGTTTGTTTGAGAAGTCTCTTGTTTATTATAACTTGAGCACCTGAGAAGTCTCTTGCTAGTGTGCTTGAGCAACTGTGTAATCTTGTGAGATTATAGTGAAAAGCTCTTGATAAGAATCAAGGGGACTGGACGTACTCTCAATTTGTGAGAGGAACCAGGATAAATCTTTGTCTCTCGTTCTTTCTTTTCAGCACCTACTTTACTTATTGATATATTCCGCTGCATTCTAAGTTAAAACAAGAAAAAGTTTTAAGTTCCTAAAACTCAATTCAACCCCCCCTCTTGTGTTTTTCCACCTTCAAATAATACACTATACTCTAGATTTTAACGATTAATTTCAAGAACCTCAAATACAAGAAGAACAAAAAAAAATTAGTTGATGTTTATTTATGTCATTGTGAAAACTTAATCTAGTTATGATTTTCTTTTGGCAAAGTTATTCAATTTACTTGATGGTGGTTGGTTAGTCTCTTTCCCTTTTGCTTTGTCACATTAATATGATTTTGTACTTTTAGTCTTTTATTAGGTAGAAAACAAGGCAAGAGGTACAGTTTAGGGGATAATTTGTTTTCTCTAAAAAACTTGGTTAGCGTCGGCTGAGCGGAGGCTAACTTGTTTGTTGACTTTTCTTATGTTGACTTTAGAGTCAGCCACTCCGAGGCTACCATATTTTGTTGACTTTTTTATTGTTGCCTACTTTAGCGTCGGCTGATATTAGAATCAGCTCTAGAATCGGCTTCGCCAACTCTAATTTAGAGTCGGATGGTCATTAGCCGACGCTAGAAATTAGCTTCGAGCATTTTAGCCTGAGCCCTGAATCCGACGCTAAAAGCTTGTTAGCGTCGATTTTTAGGCCATTAGAGTGGGTTTTCGGCCGACGCTAAAACTTGTTTTTCTAGTAGTGGGTGAATCTGCAAACAATCTCGCAGCACCTAGATTAATAGCATACAACGGCATTATGAAAGTGCCTACAAATATGACAACATAAAAGTAACCGGAATGTTCATACTCCCGGAGTTGTAGTATTGACGTCCAAGTCTTCATCAGATCTGTAATAAGTTGATGTAAATATGCCAAGTTGAATCAACGAACCCCGAACAAAGAAGAAAATCAACAAACGCCGCACAAAACGGCGAACAAACACAACGCCGCACAAGGCTGCGAACAAACACAACGCCGCACAAGGCGGCGAACAAACACAACGCCGCACTAAGATGGCGAAAACTCAAAAATCAAAAACCAAACTTTTGTAGATAACTACTTATTTAAACAAAATAAAAGAAAACAAAGGTGTTGAGGGGTGATTTCAGACCAAAAATGGTCAAAAACCACCCCCTGCAATGGAAGGATGAAAAGAGAGAAAAGTTGAGAGAAGAGTGTGGTGAAAAAATTTTCACTCTTTGAAAATATTATAATAACTAAATATCATTCATTAAAATTCTCAAAAAAAAAATTATTTTTTATTATTGTTTTTGAATTTTTGTTATTCATAATAGTGAATATTGAATTTTCTTATGAAAAAATATAAAAAAAATTAGTATAATGTTCATAAAAATTGAAATTGTGATTTTTCTTATGAAATTATGTTCTATAAAATAAATAGTCAATACATAATTTTTTAATTTATCATTTTGAAAACTAAGTGTACCGGTACAATAGAATTTACCTATTGTACCGTAGAAGTTTCCTTGCAATAATATACTTTTCTTTTAACTAAAAAAGCAGTGCATAATAGGCCAATTGTGTTTTATCAACAAAAAAAAATAGGCCAATAGTGTGTACAAAAAAAAAGTGTGGCAATATTATTTAATGGACAAGTAAATGAATAATAATTGTAACAATTTGATAAGTAAAAGAAAAAATGTATTGGACAAGAGTTGAACAGGACCTTTGTGTAACAAAACCATCACTTTACCAACAAGCCACGCGCAAACTTATGTTAATGAACACCGATATAATGGTAAATATATATAACATCCATAACTAAAAATATGTATATATGCCTATAAAAAAAATTGAGCTAAAGATAAGACTATGACCTTACCCTGCCCAAGGGTAGCTCCGCTCCTGCATAATATGCGCTTAGGATTAAACTATTATTATGAAAAAATATGGGTGATATGTAGTTGCGGTTGGTTGAGTCACACAGAATGAACGTAGTGGAAGTTGAGTAACTTAGAAAGCATGAGTTGTTTTTTCTATAGAGCAACACTTGTTTCAAGTAATATCAAAACTGAAAACAAAAATAGATTAAAATTGACTCTCCATGAACCTTAAGAAAAATAATTCAAAGCTCGTTAAAATGATTTTTTGAAACTAAAGTGTACTCTTATAAAATTTGTTTTACAAAATATTTGAAGAGAGAAAAAGTTTAACTAACATAATTCAACTCCATGTCTCGTTTTCTTTAGCTTCATAAATATCAACACACTTAGTTTCAAATATAGCAGTAAACATTAAAGAAGTATTAGAGGGGCAAGGAACAAAGGTGAGGATCACCAAAACAAAAGATCCCCTATAAAAGAAAGCCCCTGATTACAGCAAAAAGCACCCACACCCTTATAAAAGAAAGCACAAAAGAAGCCTGGGACAAAGCAGGACTGCATCTCTTCTGAAAATGACAATTTTTTTCTCCTGCACGACAATTAATTAGTAACAAATTTTTTAATAAAAGATTCTGTGCATTTCACCTTGGTTTATGGTTAACTAAAATTTTATCCAGCTGGCTCTATTACACCATGTTCCTCGTCATTGATTTTCCTACATTTTCTCCGGGAGCTTGAAGGTGAAATGCGTGCTATTGGCTGCCAATTGTTCACAGCAAGATAATCATCAAAACATATGCAATCACTCCAAATCTTGAGTTCCTTTTTGTAATATTCAAAATAATTATGGGTAAATTGTCCCCGATTGTCCTTCGGCGTGATTTTATAATCAACAAAGCTAAATACATTGGAGTCGATGTCAACATCACCATAGCCAAATTGTTTCTTAACAACATATGGTTTATGATGAACCACATGATTATGGCAAAACAACGGGCTGACCCTGCTCGCCAATTGGGCATGCAACTCGAGCTCCCCTGGCAGTTTCCACCCTATATAGGGTGACCATGTAATGTCCTGTCATAATGAAAGTTAAAAAATGATGAGTACAATTTGGCTACTGAAATAAAAACCTTATGACAGTCATGTCAACAGTAATATAATTTTGAAGATCATATATCATCAGTAAGATTATTTATAATGACATCGACCTTTTTGGAAAATTTGTCAATGGTTCTATGGTCAAATGAGTTTTTGGAAATTTTGTCGATGACGTAATGCAAGGAATTGAAGAGCTCAGTGGATCGGTCTTAACAAATTATTGCTAAATATTTTGTTTTAACATCCTTTCATTTCCATGATGATTTAAATAAACTATTTCACTATTCAACTTTGTATTGGTTTTCCTATTCTCTTAATAAATATCATTTTGAAGATCTTACCTCATCAGAAAGATTCTCCAGAAGCTTGTCCACCTTCTCATAATTCAATATATGATTTTGGGATATTTTGCTGAGGTTTTCGATGACCCAATGCAGGCGGGGTGAGTCTGTGTCTGTGTCTGTGCCTGCAAAACAATATAAATATGGATATAAAAAAGTTTTAAGCAAATAGTTCAAAACAATAAAGTTACTTACCAAGATTAACCATAAGTTTCCATCCAAGAATTTTTTCTTACGAAGCAAAAACTTCTCTATCCCATTAAAGAGGAAAGCAAGAAGCGCAGCTCCCCACGCATAATCTGACACACCATCTAAATTCTCCAAAAGCTCAACAAAGGAGGTGGAAATCCGAGTGCCATTTAACGATGGCATGATGACACTTCGGATTATTACCAAGAGAGTTGCGATCTTCCGCTGATCCAGAGAGCGGTCAATGTCGCGTGCAATCATTGTTAGAAAAGCCGCACCGACACACCCCTTTCGTTCACGGGAATCCTCGCCAAACACCTTTCGGAAGGCAACGTCGGTTGGACAAAGATCAACTATCACTGGCTTGCCGTTGATAGGCAAGTGACATAGGAAGAGCACATCTTGCAATGTGATTCCCATTTTGTGGCCATTTATCTCGAAAGTATTGTATTTTAGATCAAAATATTTCAACAACTTTTGGACTAGAGGGATCAAAATATCAGCTTCATGCACAAAAAGAAACTTAAAGAGACCTTTGCTAGACTTTAACTCTTCTATAAATTTGGCATCTAAAGAACTCTTTAGTTTACACAACATAGCAAGGCGACCCAATCCAACTGGTTGTCGTCGTTGTCGTCGTTGTCGTCGTTGTTTACCCATCCTGTGTTTTCCTGGGGTGGTTTTCTGTTTTGAATTTTTCGAAAACCGTTAGTTTAAATGATTCAAAAACAAAATACCACAATGCATAACACAAGAACAAAAACAAAAGAGAAGATTTGTACATGAAAGTGTGAAGAAAGAAGCTGGGTTTGGTATGAAATCGCACAATTGCGTTTGGAGACAAACCGGTTTAAAGAAATTGCGTTTGTGAAGAAATCACGTTTGTTGTGAAGCGTAACAATTAGGGGTAATATATATTGAGTTTTGTGTTATGATCCTAGAGGCCCAAATTAGTGTCAAGCCCACATCTACATTCTAGAATAAATTTGTTAGCATTTTGTTATTATATAAGCATGTATTGGCTTATTCAATCATTATGAAAAATATGAGAAATTAGTCTTTCTTCTTATCTTCTTCTTAGGAGGCTTCTCTACCCTCGAAGTAGAGTAATTCTATTTTCCCAACCCTAACATTTTGCATGACTAAAACGGATCAAACCGGTCTCGATAACAAAATTATATAGTTATTAAACCGGTCGAACCGGATGACTTGGTCTCTACAAAAAAAAAATCATTACACCTAAAATATTTGAAAATTGAAAATATCCTAATTTCACATGTTCATTCTTTAGATGATTCAAACTCTAAACATATGGTCCGTTTGGATTAGCTTATTTTTGGCTTATGCAAACAACTTATGTAATTTTTATGTATTATTATAAGTTTGTCAAGGTAATTTAAGATAAAATAGCTTATAAAAATATAATTTTCACTAGTGTGAACTTATAAAATAGCATAAAACCTAATTTATATTGCATAAGCTCTTTCCATAAGCTAATCCAAACGGACCCATAATCATCTAAACATAATCATCACACACAACAAAATAGTACAACATACAAACCCAAATAAATTTAAACAAAGTCTAATTCAACATAAGAAGCCATTCCCTAAAAGCTAGAAACATAAAAGCAGGCTCACCGGTAACATGGCGGAAGATGATGTGACGGCGGCGGGAGAGGATGTGACGGAGGCGGAAGATGTGTTGTGACAGAGAGAGACGATAGAGAGAAAATGAGAGAAAGAGTAACCAAAATTTTTGGGAAATAAAAATGAATAAATGCTATTAGTTGGTAATTGATCAAAGTAGACGGTGTTTTTTATTAAATTTATCATTTTTACTACTTAAGTAGCGGATGAGTAAAAATAGGGCGTGCGAGAAACTCGTAGGTAGCGGATGAGTATAAATAGGGCGCGCGAGAAACTCATAAGTAGCGGATGAGTAGAATTAGGGCGCGCGAGAAACTTCTAAGTAGCGAATGAGTAAAAATAGGGCGCGCAAGAAACTCGTAGGTAGCGGATGAGTAGAATTAGAGCGCGCGAGAAACTTCTAAGTAGCGAATGAGTAAAAATACATGTACTCATTAAGACTAAGACGTATGCCATTCTTTACAAAAGATGTATATCTTGCCTAATCAAATCTGGGGGTCTGATATATATAGGCCTTGTGCTCATAGAACCATGAGGGTGATCGAAGCAACTCATAGAACCAAGAGGGTTAACGCAGGCACTCATAGAACCATGAGGGTGAACGCAGACCTTAATAGAACCATGAGGGACATGCCTGTGCAGCACCTTGCGCCCATGACAGGATAAACCAGATTTTTTCTTCATTTTTAAGGCAATTCCAACAAATGTATGGCGGTGCCAACTTTCCACCAACCACCGTGCTGCCCTCTCCATTGGTGCAACATTACCACTCTCTTCCCTATCTCTCTACCCTCTAGGAAATTAATCCCTAGATTTAAGCAACCTTATAACTAGCACAATTGAGGTCTATGATCAGCTACCTACGAATTTCTCATGTGCCCTATTTTTACTCATTCGCTACTTAGAAGTTTCTCGCGCGCCCTAATTCTACTCATCAGCTACCTATGAGTTTCTCGCGCGCCCTAACTCTACTCATCATCTACCTACGAGTTTCTCGCACGTCCTATTTTTACTCATCCACTACTTAAGTAGTAAAAATGATAAATTTAATAAAAAAAACATCATCTGCTACAAAAATGCAAGTCGAGATTTCACCTAAAGGACCACAAAGCTTAAACTCCTTATAAGTAGTAAAAGATATGTATTATTATCAATTTCTATTTTTGTATATGTAGAAATCGAACAAATATATGTAGATATTACATTTTTGTAAAGTGCATGAAAACACTAACCTACATTAACACTAGATATTACAATAGAAAAATAGAAATTTCGAAACCAACAACAAACCTTTGTTTTTTACAATTTGTTTTCATGAACAGAAAAATCCAATCCGGAAAAGCAGTGTCTGCATACCTGCAATTTGTCCTCGTTGGACTCGTTATTTTTCGGAAGTTTGCGGAATTCTTCCGTCAAACGGACGCACTCCCCAACATTTTCAGGTCTCCAACAATTACTTCTCAAAACATAAAATCAAACTGTGTGTACCATAAAATCAACAATTTATGTTGTTTAGGTCTCCAAAAATGTGTGTACCATAAAATCAAACTGTGTCTATAGAACCAGGTGGAAAACTGTGTGTGTTACATAGAACCAGGAGGAAGCAAAACTGTGAAAATTTTACAAAACATATAATAAAATTTTTAAATAAATATTTTATTTATGATTTTAAAATCATTTTAATATTAGAATTATTAAACATATTTTTTATTTTCTCTTTTTTAAAATAATGTTCAAAAATAGGATAATTCAACAAATTTTTTATCTTCTCTTTTTTTAAATTATTCTTAAAATTGAAATAGAATTTTCAAAAACTAAAAAAACCCATAAACATAAACCCTTAAGCTCTCTCTTCCCCTCACCGCGTTTGTTCCCTCCTGCTCTTCAATCCTCTCCGCTTCTCGTGCTCTCACTTTTTCAGAACTCATCTTCATTTCAGGTATGATCTTCAAACCCTAGTTTCTCAATTCCTCTCTGAAATCTGAATCGCTGCAAATGTGATGCTATGTTGTTGTTCAATCTCGTTGCTAATGCTTATCTATTTTTCAAATGAAAATCTGAATCTGTTTGATTATGAATCATTTCAACTAATTTTCTTGTTATAGCCCTCTGTGTTATGATTTTGCGAACGGGTTGTGAAATTAGGAACTGTGACAAACGAAGAGAAACTTGTTTAGTTTTCTCAATTATTTTTAAAAAAATTGTTTTTATTATAATTGTCATCGGGAGTTTAATTTAATTTTAATCGATTTTTTGTATCGTATAGTGTTAATTTAACTTTAATCGAAAATTATAATTTTAATTAATCATAAAAACAAAAATTAAAATTTAAATAAGAATATGAAATAAAAAGAGGTTTTTTTTTAGTGAAATGGAGTAGTGTTTGTGAGCATAATAACTTTTCTCAACAAATACTCCAACAATTAAGACCAAAATAGGATTTCAATGGAGTAGTGTTTGTGAGCATAATAACTTTTCTGCAGGAGATACTGTGAAATGGTCCTTGAGCTAAAATTTTAGCTGATTTGGCCAATTCATGCTTAGGTGGCAGTTGATGACTGTGTAACTTAAGCTGACGTGGCATTTACAATATATTAAATATTTAAATTATTCAATTTATTATTATTTACCATTTATATTAAAAATAAAATAAAATAATTTAATTTAATTAGAAAACAAACAGCCCCACCTCCTTCTTCCTAAAAACAAAATTGAAACAAACAACCCCACCTCCTACTTCTTCCACTTTCAGCGACTGTCAGTGACAGATCCGGCGAATTCGCCTTCACTTCTTCTCAATCCCGACGACTCCTTATCGCATGTGCTTCCGAAAATTCCGATGATCTCATCCATCAACTTGTTTTCGATCTTCACTCCGATTCAATCGAAGAATAAAAACAAGCCGCCGGACAGCGAGCAGTACCTAAAATCATAGCATAAACCCTAAATCCATGACCTTGTAAAAATCATAGTAAAAATAAAGGCTTGCTTCCCATTGGATTCGAACCCATGACCTTGTGGTATTTGGTTTATATCCTATTAGTAATCATCTTTAGGGACAGCGAGCAGTACCTAAATATGTCCATATAATATCGTTGAAGAAGGGCTAGAGTTGGAGTGAATTTTTCAGGGGTAGTTAGTTGAAATTCCGATAAGATTTTAGTATTTGACATGCACTTACAAGCACTTATGTACTTACAAGCGCCCAATGTTTGATGCAGCTAAGAGGCTGGAAATGGTCCAAAGATGGTTGCTCAGAAATCCAAAAATTTATCAGATCTCCAAGCAGTCCGATGATATTATGGAGGTTAGAAGACTGGTTGTTACTCGAACAAAAGCCTAGAGCCAGATTTCGAACCCGAACATTTTACTAATCCACTTTAAGAGTGGAAGACCTGACCCAAAAAAATAAATATCAGCCCCATTTTGATTTTCAAGGAGATTAAAAAAATCATACACTAAAAGAGGAGCATTTTAATTCAAGAAAAAATACAAAAAAATCAAATAAATCGGAAAAAAATGACGAGCCAAACATAATTTTAATTTTACAAAACATATAATAAAATTTTTAAATAAATATTTTATTTATGATTTTAAAATCATTTTAATATTAGAATTATTAAACATAATTTTTATTTGCATATTCTATATTGTGATGGATTAAAATCAAATGTTCTACCTCTGATAGAACATAAAAAATATTGACAACGGTAAAATATTTAAACCACCTCCACTTTTGTATTCCCAACAATAAAATAAATCAAACGCAGGCCCCTTTGTATTCCCAACAAAAAAAGAAATCAAACGCAGAAACGCAACGCAAAACGCACAACCCAATTTCGCTCAGTCTTCAAGCCGAACCGCCGTCTTTTCTTATTCTCTGCCGAACCGCCGTCTTTTCTTATTCTCTGCCGAACCGCCGTATATCTTTTCTTCTTCTCCGCCACAAAAAGCAAAGGTGAGTTTTTTGTCTCAAATTTTCTATCTTTTTGTACTTTTTTAGTGTTTTATCTTGTTCTTGTGATTATTTAGTGTTTTGATTAAGGTGGAGCATAATAAAATGAGAAAAATTAGTTTATGTCATATAAATTTTGCATGTTAGTGATTTTGGAAAATGTAAATTTTGAATTGGAGTTGCTACGTGGTTGTTTAGGGTTTTGATTAAAGTAAAATTATGCTCATGTTGCTTCGTCTCTGATTTCCTTGACTTCAGAGAAGTTATAGTCCCTGTTCTATCATGGCCATTAAGGTTGGGGATGTAAAAATATTAATCATGCAAACCTTGAATTTCTGTCTGATGACATGTATTATAAACAGGATTCTAATTTTGGAAACAATGAAAATACAGAGGATGCTCGGTGTTTTACAGTCCAACGGATAAACCGCTCGGTTTTACAGTCCTTTAACACGATAGTTTTTGGCTATCTAATGACAATAGTTTTTGTCCCATTTGTGTTCGATACGACATCGTTTTCAAGTTAAAAAAAATACTTTTTTATTTAATATATTTATTGTTATGCTTTAAAAAAAAAAGGGAAAAAATGTATTCGATAGTTTTTGGCTATCTAATGACAATAGTTTTTGTCCCATTTGTGTTCGATACGACATCGTTTTCAAGTTAAAAAAAATAGACAAATATATGATTTAATAAATCAATTGCCATATATTTTTAACATCTAGTTAAAAAAATAAACAACTTTATTAAATATATAGTTCATACATAAATTACTAAAGAACGGGCATTTTTAACTAGATGTTATCTTTTTGCTGAGTGTTGATGCTTCTGGTGATTGCAAAAAATTGGAAAATTACGAGAGCTCTCACCATTGTTTATGAACCTATTGAAAAAAAACAGTAAAACCGCGCAGTTTTACAGTCCAAAGGATAAACCGCTCGGTTTTACAGTCCTTTAACACGAGGGTTGTCTTAAACGGGGTACACCTGTTAGGGTTCGTGGGAATGGACCACGGTGGTGAACCGGGTTTGATTTTGGGTTCAATGTTTATGGTTCGGTGTGGAGAGAAACGAGTGAGAAAGTATAAATATAGTTCATACATAAATTACTAAAGAACAGGCCTTTATATTTACCAGTCTCTGTATCTCTCTTTTTTATTTAATATATTTATTGTTATGCTTTAAAAAAAAAAGGGAAAAAATGTATTCGATAGTTTTTGGCTATCTAATGACAATAGTTTTTGTCCCATTTGTGTTCGATACGACATCGTTTTCAAGTTAAAAAAAATAGACAAATATATGATTTAATAAATCAATTGCCATATATTTTTAACATCCAGTTAAAAAAATAAACAACTTTATTAAATATATAGTTCATACATAAATTACTAAAGAACAGGCATTTTTAACTAGATGTTATCTTTTTGCTGAGTGTTGATGCTTCTGGTGATTGCAAAAAATTGGAAAATTACGAGAGCTCTCGCCATTGTTTATGAACCTATTGAAAAAAAACAGTAAAACCGCGCAGTTTTACAGTCCAAAGGATAAACCGCTCGGTTTTACAGTCCTTTAACACGAGGGTTGTCTTAAACGGGGTACACCTGTTAGGGTTCGTGGGAATGGACCACGGTGGTGAACCGGGTTTGATTTTGGGTTCAATGTTTATGGTTCGGTGTGGAGAGAAACGAGTGAGAAAGTATAAATATAGTTCATACATAAATTACTAAAGAACAGGCCTTTATATTTACCAGTCTCTGTATCTCTCTTTTTTATTTAATATATTTATTGTTATGCTTTAAAAAAAAAAGGGAAAAAATGTATTCGATAGTTTTTGGCTATCTAATGACAATAGTTTTTGTCCCATTTGTGTTCGATACGACATCGTTTTCAAGATAAAAAAAATAGACAAATATATGATTTAATAAATCAATTGCCATATATTTTTAACATCTAGTTAAAAAAATAAACAACTTTATTAAATATATAGTTCATACATAAATTACTAAAGAACAGGCATTTTTAACTAGATGTTATCTTTTTGCTGAGTTTTGATGCTTCTGGTGATTGCAAAAAATTGGAAAATTACGAGAGCTCTCGCCATTGTTTATGAACCTATTGAAAAAAAACAATAAAACCGTGCAGTTTTACAGTCCAACGGATAAACCGCTCGGTTTTACAGTCCTTTAACACGAGGGTTGTCTTAAACGGGATACACCTGTTAGGGTTCGTGGGAATGGACCACGGTGGTGAACCGGGTTTGATTTTGGGTTCAATGTTTACGGTTCGGTGTGGAGAGAAACGAGTGAGAAAGTATAACTATAGTTCATACATAAATTACTAAAGAACAGGCCTTTATATTTACCAGTCTCTGTATCTCTCTTTTTTATTTAATATATTTATTGTTATGCTTTAAAAAAAAAAGGGAAAAAATGTATTCGATAGTTTTTGGCTATCTAATAACAATAGTTTTTGTCCCATTTGTGTTCGATACGACATCGTTTTCAAGTTAAAAAAAATAGACAAATATATGATTTAATAAATCAATTGCCATATATTTTTAACATCCAGTTAAAAAAATAAACAACTTTATTAAATATATAGTTCATACATAAATTACTAAAGAACAGGCATTTTTAACTAGATGTTATCTTTTTGCTGAGTGTTGATGCTTCTGGTGATTGCAAAAAATTGGAAAATTACGAGAGCTCTCGCCATTGTTTATGAACCTATTGAAAAAAAACAGTAAAACCGCGCAGTTTTACAGTCCAAAGGATAAACCGCTCGGTTTTACAGTCCTTTAACACGAGGGTTGTCTTAAACGGGATACACCTGTTAGGGTTCATGGGAATGGACCACGGTGGTGAACCGGGTTTGATTTTGGGTTCAATGTTTATGGTTCGGTGTGGAGAGAAACGAGTGAGAAAGTATAAATATAGTTCATACATAAATTACTAAAGAACAGGCCTTTATATTTACCAGTCTCTGTATCTCTCTTTTTTATTTAATATATTTATTGTTATGCTTTAAAAAAAAAAGGGAAAAAATGTATTCGATAGTTTTTGGCTATCTAATGACAATAGTTTTTGTCCCATTTGTGTTCGATACGACATCGTTTTCAAGTTAAAAAAAATAGACAAATATATGATTTAATAAATCAATTGCCATATATTTTTAACATCTAGTTAAAAAAATAAACAACTTTATTAAATATATAGTTCATACATAAATTACTAAAGAACAGGCATTTTTAACTAGATGTTATCTTTTTGCTGAGTGTTGATGCTTCTGGTGATTGCAAAAAATTGGAAAATTACGAGAGCTCTCGCCATTGTTTATGAACCTATTGAAAAAAAACAGTAAAACCGCGCAGTTTTACAGTCCAAAGGATAAACCGCTCGGTTTTACAGTCCTTTAACACGAGGGTTGTCTTAAACGGGATACACCTGTTAGGGTTCGTGGGAATGGACCACGGTGGTGAACCGGGTTTGATTTTGGGTTCAATGTTTATGGTTCGGTGTGGAGAGAAACGAGTGAGAAAGTATAAATATAGTTCATACATAAATTACTAAAGAACAGGCCTTTATATTTACCAGTCTCTGTATCTCTCTTTTTTATTTAATATATTTATTGTTATGCTTTTAAAAAAAAAGGGAAAAAATGTATTCGATAGTTTTTGGCTATCTAATGACAATAGTTTTTGTCCCATTTGTGTTCGATACGACATCGTTTTCAAGTTAAAAAAAATAGACAAATATATGATTTAATAAATCAATTGCCATATGTTTTTAACATCTAGTTAAAAAAATAAACAACTTTATTAAATATATAGTTCATACATAAATTACTAAAGAACAGGCATTTTTAACTAGATGTTATCTTTTTGCTGAGTGTTGATGCTTCTGGTGATTGCAAAAAATTGGAAAATTACGAGAGCTCTCGCCATTGTTTATGAACCTATTGAAAATAAACAGTAAAACCGCGGTGTTTTACAGTCCAGCGGATAAACCGCTCGGTTTTACAGTCCTTTAACACGAGGGTTGTCTTAAACGGGGTACACCTGTTAGGGTTCGTGGGAATGGACCACGGTGGTGAACCGGGTTTGATTTTGGGTTCAATGTTTATGGTTCGGTGTGGAGAGAAACGAGTGAGAAAGTATAAATATAGTTCATACATAAATTACTAAAGAACAGGCCTTTATATTTACCAGTCTCTGTATCTCTCTTTTTTATTTAATGTATTTATTGTTATGCTTTAAAAAAAAAAGGGAAAAAATGTATTCGATAGTTTTTGGCTATCTAATGACAATAGTTTTTGTCCCATTTGTGTTCGATACGACATCGTTTTCAAGTTAAAAAAAATAGACAAATATATGATTTAATAAATCAATTGCCATATATTTTTAACATCTAGTTAAAAAAATAAACAACTTTATTAAATATATAGTTCATACATAAATTACTAAAGAACAGGCATTTTTAACTAGATGTTATCTTTTTGCTGAGTTTTGATGCTTCTGGTGATTGCAAAAAATTGGAAAATTACGAGAGCTCTCGCCATTGTTTATGAACCTATTGAAAAAAAACAGTAAAACCATGCAGTTTTACAGTCCAACGGATAAACCGCTCGGTTTTACAGTCCTTTAACACGAGGGTTGTCTTAAACGGGATACACCTGTTAGGGTTCGTGGGAATGGACCACGGTGGTGAACCGGGTTTGATTTTGGGTTCAATGTTTATGGTTCGGTGTGGAGAGAAACGAGTGAGAAAGTATAAATATAGTTCATACATAAATTACTAAAGAACAGGCCTTTATATTTACCAGTCTCTGTATCTCTCTTTTTTATTTAATATATTTATTGTTATGCTTTAAAAAAAAAGGGAAAAAATGTATTCGATAGTTTTTGGCTATCTAATGACAATAGTTTTTGTCCCATTTGTGTTCGATACGACATCGTTTTCAAGTTAAAAAAAATAGACAAATATATGATTTAATAAATCAATTGCCATATATTTTTAACATCTAGTTAAAAAAATAAACAACTTTATTAAATATATAGTTCATACATAAATTACTAAAGAACAGGCATTTTTAACTAGATGTTATCTTTTTGCTGAGTGTTGATGCTTCTGGTGATTGCAAAAAATTGGAAAATTACGAGAGCTCTCGCCATTGTTTATGAACCTATTGAAAATAAACAGTAAAACCGCGCAGTTTTACAGTCCAAAGGATAAACCGCTCGGTTTTACAGTCCTTTAACACGAGGGTTGTCTTAAACGGGATACACCTGTTAGGGTTCGTGGGAATGGACCACGGTGGTGAACCGGGTTTGATTTTGGGTTCAATGTTTATGGTTCGGTGTGGAGAGAAACGAGTGAGAAAGTATAAATATAGTTCATACATAAATTACTAAAGAACAGGCCTTTATATTTACCAGTCTCTGTATCTCTCTTTTTTATTTAATATATTTATTGTTATGCTTTAAAAAAAAAAGGGAAAAAATGTATTCGATAGTTTTTGGCTATCTAATGACAATAGTTTTTGTCCCATTTGTGTTCGATACGACATCGTTTTCAAGTTAAAAAAAATAGACAAATATATGATTTAATAAATCAATTGCCATATATTTTTAACATCTAGTTAAAAAAATAAACAACTTTATTAAATATATAGTTCATACATAAATTACTAAAGAACAGGCATTTTTAACTAGATGTTATCTTTTTGCTGAGTTTTGATGCTTCTGGTGATTGCAAAAAATTGGAAAATTACGAGAGCTCTCGCCATTGTTTATGAACCTATTGAAAAAAAACAGTAAAACCATGCAGTTTTACAGTCCAACGGATAAACCGCTCGGTTTTACAGTCCTTTAACACGAGGGTTGTCTTAAACGGGATACACCTGTTAGGGTTCGTGGGAATGGACCACGGTGGTGAACCGGGTTTGATTTTGGGTTCAATGTTTATGGTTCGGTGTGGAGAGAAACGAGTGAGAAAGTATAAATATAGTTCATACATAAATTACTAAAGAACAGGCCTTTATATTTACCAGTCTCTGTATCTCTCTTTTTTATTTAATATATTTATTGTTATGCTTTAAAAAAAAAAGGGAAAAAATGTATTCGATAGTTTTTGGCTATCTAATGACAATAGTTTTTGTCCCATTTGTGTTCGATACGACATCGTTTTCAAGTTAAAAAAAATAGACAAATATATGATTTAATAAATCAATTGCCATATATTTTTAACATCTAGTTAAAAAAATAAACAACTTTATTAAATATATAGTTCATACATAAATTACTAAAGAACAGGCATTTTTAACTAGATGTTATCTTTTTGCTGAGTGTTGATGCTTCTGGTGATTGCAAAAAATTGGAAAATTACGAGAGCTCTCGCCATTGTTTATGAACCTATTGAAAATAAACAGTAAAACCGCGCAGTTTTACAGTCCAAAGGATAAACCGCTCGGTTTTACAGTCCTTTAACACGAGGGTTGTCTTAAACGGGATACACCTGTTAGGGTTCGTGGGAATGGACCACGGTGGTGAACCGGGTTTGATTTTGGGTTCAATGTTTATGGTTCGGTGTGGAGAGAAACGAGTGAGAAAGTATAAATATAGTTCATACATAAATTACTAAAGAACAGGCCTTTATATTTACCAGTCTCTGTATCTCTCTTTTTTATTTAATATATTTATTGTTATGCTTTAAAAAAAAAAGGGAAAAAATGTATTCGATAGTTTTTGGCTATCTAATGACAATAGTTTTTGTCCCATTTGTGTTCGATACGACATCGTTTTCAAGTTAAAAAAAATAGACAAATATATGATTTAATAAATCAATTGCCATATATTTTTAACATCTAGTTAAAAAAATAAACAACTTTATTAAATATATAGTTCATACATAAATTACTAAAGAACAGGCATTTTTAACTAGATGTTATCTTTTTGCTGAGTGTTGATGCTTCTGGTGATTGCAAAAAATTGGAAAATTACGAGAGCTCTCGCCATTGTTTATGAACCTATTGAAAATAAACAGTAAAACCGCGCAGTTTTACAGTCCAAAGGATAAACCGCTCGGTTTTACAGTCCTTTAACACGAGGGTTGTCTTAAACGGGATACACCTGTTAGGGTTCGTGGGAATGGACCACGGTGGTGAACCGGGTTTGATTTTGGGTTCAATGTTTATGGTTCGGTGTGGAGAGAAACGAGTGAGAAAGTATAAATATAGTTCATACATAAATTACTAAAGAACAGGCCTTTATATTTACCAGTCTCTGTATCTCTCTTTTTTATTTAATATATTTATTGTTATGCTTTAAAAAAAAAAGGGAAAAAATGTATTCGATAGTTTTTGGCTATCTAATGACAATAGTTTTTGTCCCATTTGTGTTCGATACGACATCGTTTTCAAGTTAAAAAAAATAGACAAATATATGATTTAATAAATCAATTGCCATATATTTTTAACATCTAGTTAAAAAAATAAACAACTTTATTAAATATATAGTTCATACATAAATTACTAAAGAACAGGCATTTTTAACTAGATGTTATCTTTTTGCTGAGTTTTGATGCTTCTGGTGATTGCAAAAAATTGGAAAATTACGAGAGCTCTCGCCATTGTTTATGAACCTATTGAAAAAAAACAGTAAAACCATGCAGTTTTACAGTCCAACGGATAAACCGCTCGGTTTTACAGTCCTTTAACACGAGGGTTGTCTTAAACGGGATACACCTGTTAGGGTTCGTGGGAATGGACCACGGTGGTGAACCGGGTTTGATTTTGGGTTCAATGTTTATGGTTCGGTGTGGAGAGAAACGAGTGAGAAAGTATAAATATAGTTCATACATAAATTACTAAAGAACAGGCCTTTATATTTACCAGTCTCTGTATCTCTCTTTTTTATTTAATATATTTATTGTTATGCTTTAAAAAAAAAAGGGAAAAAATGTATTCGATAGTTTTTGGCTATCTAATGACAATAGTTTTTGTCCCATTTGTGTTCGATACGACATCGTTTTCAAGTTAAAAAAAATAGACAAATATATGATTTAATAAATCAATTGCCATATATTTTTAACATCTAGTTAAAAAAATAAACAACTTTATTAAATATATAGTTCATACATAAATTACTAAAGAACAGGCATTTTTAACTAGATGTTATCTTTTTGCTGAGTTTTGATGATTCTGGTGATTGCAAAAAATTGGAAAATTACGAGAGCTCTCGCCATTGTTTATGAACCTATTGAAAAAAAACAGTAAAACCATGCAGTTTTACAGTCCAACGGATAAACCGCTCGGTTTTACAGTCCTTTAACACGAGGGTTGTCTTAAACGGGATACACCTGTTAGGGTTCGTGGGAATGGACCACGGTGGTGAACCGGGTTTGATTTTGGGTTCAATGTTTATGGTTCGGTGTGGAGAGAAACGAGTGAGAAAGTATAAATATAGTTCATACATAAATTACTAAAGAACAGGCCTTTATATTTACCAGTCTCTGTATCTCTCTTTTTTATTTAATATATTTATTGTTATGCTTTAAAAAAAAAAGGGAAAAAATGTATTCGATAGTTTTTGGCTATCTAATGACAATAGTTTTTGTCCCATTTGTGTTCGATACGACATCGTTTTCAAGTTAAAAAAATAGACAAATATATGATTTAATAAATCAATTGCCATATATTTTTAACATCTAGTTAAAAAAATAAACAACTTTATTAAATATATAGTTCATACAAAAATTACTAAAGAACAGGCATTTTTAACTAGATGTTATCTTTTTGCTGAGTGTTGATGCTTCTGGTGATTGCAAAAAATTGGAAAATTACGAGAGCTCTCGCCATTGTTTATGAACCTATTGAAAATAAACAGTAAAACCGCGGTGTTTTACAGTCCAACGGATAAACCGCTCGGTTTTACAGTCCTTTAACACGATAGTTTTTGGCTATCTAATGACAATAGTTTTTGTCCCATTTGTGTTCGATACGACATCGTTTTCAAGTTAAAAAAAATACTTTTTTATTTAATATATTTATTGTTATGCTTTAAAAAAAAAAGGGAAAAAATGTATTCGATAGTTTTTGGCTATCTAATGACAATAGTTTTTGTCCCATTTGTGTTCGATACGACATCGTTTTCAAGTTAAAAAAAATAGACAAATATATGATTTAATAAATCAATTGCCATATATTTTTAACATCTAGTTAAAAAAATAAACAACTTTATTAAATATATAGTTCATACATAAATTACTAAAGAACAGGCATTTTTAACTAGATGTTATCTTTTTGCTGAGTGTTGATGCTTCTGGTGATTGCAAAAAATTGGAAAATTACGAGAGCTCTCGCCATTGTTTATGAACCTATTGAAAAAAAACAGTAAAACCGCGCAGTTTTACAGTCCAAAGGATAAACCGCTCGGTTTTACAGTCCTTTAACACGAGGGTTGTCTTAAACGGGATACACCTGTTAGGGTTCGTGGGAATGGACCACGGTGGTGAACCGGGTTTGATTTTGGGTTCAATGTTTATGGTTCGGTGTGGAGAGAAACGAGTGAGAAAGTATAAATATAGTTCATACATAAATTACTAAAGAACAGGCCTTTATATTTACCAGTCTCTGTATCTCTCTTTTTTATTTAATATATTTATTGTTATGCTTTAAAAAAAAAAGGGAAAAAATGTATTCGATAGTTTTTGGCTATCTAATGACAATAGTTTTTGTCCCATTTGTGTTCGATACAACATCGTTTTCAAGTTAAAAAAAATAGACAAATATATGATTTAATAAATCAATTGCCATATATTTTTAACATCTAGTTAAAAAAATAAACAACTTTATTAAATATATAGTTCATACATAAATTACTAAAGAACAGGCATTTTTAACTAGATGTTATCTTTTTGCTGAGTGTTGATGCTTCTGGTGATTGCAAAAAATTGGAAAATTACGAGAGCTCTCGCCATTGTTTATGAACCTATTGAAAAAAAACAGTAAAACCGCGCAGTTTTACAGTCCAAAGGATAAACCGCTCGGTTTTACAGTCCTTTAACACGAGGGTTGTCTTAAACGGGATACACCTGTTAGGGTTCGTGGGAATGGACCACGGTGGTGAACCGGGTTTGATTTTGGGTTCAATGTTTATGGTTCGGTGTGGATAGAAACGAGTGAGAAAGTATAATTATAGTTCATACATAAATTACTAAAGAACAGGCCTTTATATTTACCAGTCTCTGTATCTCTCTTTTTTATTTATTATATTTATTGTTATGCTTTAAAAAAAAAAGGGAAAAAATGTATTCGATAGTTTTTGGCTATCTAATGACAATAGTTTTTGTCCCATTTGTGTTCGATACGACATCGTTTTCAAGTTAAAAAAAATAGACAAATATATGATTTAATAAATCAATTGCCATATATTTTTAACATCTAGTTAAAAAAATAAACAACTTTATTAAATATATAGTTCATACATAAATTACTAAAGAACAGGCATTTTTAACTAGATGTTATCATTTTGCTGAGTGTTGAAGCTTCTGGTGATTGCAAAAAATTGGAAAATTACGAGAGCTCTCGCCATTGTTTATGAACCTATTGAAAAAAAACAGTAAAACCGCGCAGTTTTACAGTCCAAAGGATAAACCGCTCGGTTTTACAGTCCTTTAACACGAGGGTTGTCTTAAACGCGATACACCTGTTAGGGTTCGTGGGAATGGACCACGGTGGTGAACCGGGTTTGATTTTGGGTTCAATGTTTATGGTTCGGTGTGGAGAGAAACGAGTGAGAAAGTATAAATATAGTTCATACATAAATTACTAAAGAACAGGCCTTTATATTTACCAGTCTCTGTATCTCTCTTTTTTATTTAGTATATTTATTGTTATGCTTTAAAAAAAAAAGGGAAAAAATGTATTCGATAGTTTTTGGCTATCTAATGACAATAGTTTTTGTCCCATTTGTGTTCGATACGACATCGTTTTCAAGTTAAAAAAAATAGACAAATATATGATTTAATAAATCAATTGCCATATATTTTTAACATCTAGTTAAAAAAATAAACAACTTTATTAAATATATAGTTCATACATAAATTACTAAAGAACAGGCATTTTTAACTAGATGTTATCTTTTTGCTGAGTGTTGATGCTTCTAAAACCGCGCAGTTTTACAGTCCAACGGATAAACCGCTCGGTTTTACAGTCCTTTAACACGAGGGTTGTCTTAAACGGGGTACACCTGTTAGGGTTCGTGGGAATGGACCACCTAAAGAACAGGCATTTTTAACTAGATGTTATCTTTTTGCTGAGTGTTGATGCTTCTGGTGATTGCAAAAAATACCAGTCTCTGTATCTCTCTTTTTTATTTAATATATTTATTGTTATGCTTTAAAAAAAAAAGGGAAAAAATGTATTCGATAGTTTTTGGCTATCTATATAACACCCCACATATTTGTCTAGAATAATAGTGGAATATTATTACTGGTAGCTGAGTACATTATTATTACATTCAGAAAGTTCAAGCACACGCAGGTGCCAAATACAACACGGATTCAAAATACAGCGGAAACATCGGAGAGAAACAGTAAAACATTTATTGATTAGAAAAGGAACAACACGAAGCAAATAGAAATGCATGAAAGAAACGACATCTCCAAGCACAGCTGTAAGCACACCGATCAGCATACATTAACCAACCTGCTTATCTGAAAAATAATTGTATGGAATGGGGTGAGACAACTAAGCCTCAGTGAGTCCTACTACCCTCCTAAGGTGACTACACCGGGGAAGCCTAAACAGTCGTATAATACTAACATAACATAATCATAACATAAACAAAAAGTAAAGGTGTATCACAGAAGAATTAACTCTTATTCGTTTTAACCGCAAGGATTCTCCGAGGTGAGCATATCTCGGAGGCCTGCCTTATCCGTCGATCGGACCGATCACGGCATACATCTAACAAATACATAACCTGATGGATAATCCCATTGGGAGATCCATATGCGACAATTCAAAATCGCATCCTAAGTGACTGTTACTAACATTGATTATTCTACCATAATTTCCCAAAATCCCGGGGAGCATACATTACTAGAATTCCCTAAGTTATACCCTAAGGTTATCTGTGATTAACATACTATTCAACATTATATATCAGTGTTTCTGCGAGTACCAAACTCAGATGAGGATATAAAACGAGCGTTGTATCTCTGTTTAAAAAATTTGGAAAAAGTTCTGTTCTGTCAAGCTCGCCCAGCGAGTTGTCACTCGCTATGGCGAGTTATTACAGGTCATGTTCTGTGTAAGCTCGCTGCGGCGAAGGGAAGCTCGCCATGGCGAAATTATAGGTCCTGAACCAATTCTGCTCGCCCGGCGAGCAGAAGCTCGCCAGGGCGAGGTTCATCAGTATGAAGAACCCAGCTCGCCATGAAGGCTCGCCCTGAGCTCGCTACGGCGAGTTTACTCAGAACCTGCTCTGTTTTGCGAATTTTCACGATTTGATCATTTTAACACCTACAATCCTCATCCTAAGGCATGCCATTACACAATATATATAATATAAGACAGAATGGAGAGGAATTTGGGAGTTAATTCCTCTCACACAACATTTTCCCTAATCTTAAGTTAACATGCAAAGTTTTGTAATTTGGGAAATCTAACTAACTAAACTTAAGAACCCACCTGTTGTGAAGCTTTAATCTAACTTCAGAGCTCCTAGAAACAGCTACTGCAACCTCCTATAAGCCCCACGAATCCCCCAGACCAGAATTGAACTTTGACACTTGAATACTCCTTATTTTTGTTCTACGAATTGGAATGGTGTTTGATGATCAGAACTGAAGTGGTTTGGGGTATTTATAGTGAGTTTCTGAGGCTAAGAACAGTAGTGGGTTGGTTCTGAATTTGGTTTTGCATGTGGGTTCATTGGTTGTGAAAATTGGTGAAATTGAAGTTGTTGTTCTCATGTGACATGTGAAGCTTGGGGTTGATGAATTGGTAATGAGGATTCAGAGGTTCTGATGCATGTGAGATGATTCAGAAATCTTAGGAAATGATGGAGATAAAATGACAAAGTCTATGGTTAAGCAAAATTGCAAAATTTGGAGGTATGTTGTTTGTTTGGTGGTTCACGAGCAAGAGGAGAGAAAGGGGGTTTATGGCCTCAAGTTTTCTGAATAATGGTTAAGAGGTTTTGGCTTGGTTAGCATGCATGGAGTGGGAGTGGAAAAAGTGTGAGTGGAGTCATGACTCATTCTTTAATGTGAGGTGTTGGTTTGTGAAGGAGAGAGGGAGAGACACGAGGGAGAGAAAGAGTGGAGGGAGGGATTAGAATTTTCTTTCATCAATTAACCATAAGAATAAACTCTAGGTGCTAATTGTGTAGTTTAGTTCCTACTAGTCTTACTAACTTACACATAACACAATCCATATTATGATTTTAATTAATCTAGCACAACTAAGTAATTTATGAAAATTAGATAAAATCTCTAATTATAAATCAATTAGGTGATTTAGAAATTGGGATATTACAACCTACCCCCCTTAAAGAAATTTCGTCCTCGAAATTAAGAAATTTACCTCGAAAACAAGTACGGATAACTCTTCCGCATGTCTGACTCCAGTTCCCAAGTGAATTCACCGTCAGGAGACTGAGCCCATTCTACTTTGACAATAGGAATCCTCTTGTTCCGAAGTATCTTAGCATCACGTTCAACAATCCGAACAGGATCCGGCTGTTTTACAGTCCAACGGATAAACCGCTCGGTTTTACAGTCCTTTAACACGATAGTTTTTGGCTATCTAATGACAATAGTTTTTGTCCCATTTGTGTTCGATACGACATCGTTTTCAAGTTAAAAAAAAATAGACAAATATATGATTTAATAAATCAATTGCCATATATTTTTAACATCTAGTTAAAAAAATAAACAACTTTATTAAATATATAGTTCATACATAAATTACTAAAGAACAGGCATTTTTAACTAGATGTTATCTTTTTGCTGAGTGTTGATGCTTCTAAAACCGCGCAGTTTTACAGTCCAACGGATAAACCGCTCGGATTTACAGTCCTTTAACACGAGGGTTGTCTTAAACGGGGTACACCTGTTAGGGTTCGTGGGAATGGACCACGGTGGTGAACCGGGTTTGATTTTGGGTTCAATGTTTATGGTTCGGTGTGGAGAGAAACGAGTGAGAAAGTATAAATATAGTTCATACATAAATTACTAAAGAACAGGCCTTTATATTTACCAGTCTCTGTATCTCTCTTTTTTATTTAATATATTTATTGTTATGCTTTAAAAAAAAAAGGGAAAAAATGTATTCGATAGTTTTTGGCTATCTAATGACAATAGTTTTTGTCCCATTTGTGTTCGATACGACATCGTTTTCAAGTTAAAAAAAATAGACAAATATATGATTTAATAAATCAATTGCCATATATTTTTAACATCTAGTTAAAAAAATAAACAACTTTATTAAATATATAGTTCATACATAAATTACTAAAGAACAGGCATTTTTAACTAGATGTTATCTTTTTGCTGAGTGTTGATGCTTCTGGTGATTGCAAAAAATTGGAAAATTACGAGAGCTCTCGCCATTGTTTATGAACCTATTGAAAATAAACAGTAAAACCGCGGTGTTTTACAGTCCAGCGGATAAACCGCTCGGTTTTACAGTCCTTTAACATGAGGGTTGTCTTAAACGGGGTACACCTGTTAGGGTTCGTGGGAATGGACCACGGTGGTGAACCGGGTTTGATTTTGGGTTCAATGTTTATGGTTCGGTGTGGAGAGAAACGAGTGAGAAAGTATAAATATAGTTCATACATAAATTACTAAAGAACAGGCCTTTATATTTACCAGTCTCTGTATCTCTCTTTTTTATTTAATATATTTATTGTTATGCTTTAAAAAAAAAGGGAAAAAATGTATTCGATAGTTTTTGGCTATCTAATGACAATAGTTTTTGTCCCATTTGTGTTCGATACGACATCGTTTTCAAGTTAAAAAAAATAGACAAATATATGATTTAATAAATCAATTGCCATATATTTTTAACATCTAGTTAAAAAAATAAACAACTTTATTAAATATATAGTTCATACATAAATTACTAAAGAACAGGCATTTTTAACTAGATGTTATCTTTTTGCTGAGTGTTGATGCTTCTGGTGATTGCAAAAAATTGGAAAATTACGAGAGCTCTCGCCATTGTTTATGAACCTATTGAAAATAAACAGTAAAACCGCGGTGTTTTACAGTCCAGCGGATAAACCGCTCGGTTTTACAGTCCTTTAACATGAGGGTTGTCTTAAACGGGGTACACCTGTTAGGGTTCGTGGGAATGGACCACGGTGGTGAACCGGGTTTGATTTTGGGTTCAATGTTTATGGTTCGGTGTGGAGAGAAACGAGTGAGAAAGTATAAATATAGTTCATACATAAATTACTAAAGAACAGACCTTTATATTTACCAGTCTCTGTATCTCTCTTTTTTATTTAATATATTTATTGTTATGCTTTAAAAAAAAGGGAAAAAATGTATTCGATAGTTTTTGGCTATCTAATGACAATAGTTTTTGTCCCATTTGTGTTCGATACGACATCGTTTTCAAGTTAAAAAAAATAGACAAATATATGATTTAATAAATCAATTGCCATATATTTTTAACATCTAGTTAAAAAAATAAACAACTTTATTAAATATATAGTTCATACATAAATTACTAAAGAACAGGCATTTTTAACTAGATGTTATCTTTTTGCTGAGTGTGGATGCTTCTGGTGATTGCAAAAAATTGGAAAATTACGAGAGCTCTCGCCATTGTTTATGAACCTATTGAAAATAAAAAGTAAAACCTCGGTGTTTTACAGTCCAACGGATAAACCGCTCGGTTTTACAGTCCTTTAACACGAGGGTTGTCTTAAACGGGGTACACCTGTTAGGGTTCGTGGGAATGGACCACGGTGGTGAACCGGGTTTGATTTTGGGTTCAATGTTTATGGTTCGGTGTGGAGAGAAACGAGTGAGAAAGTATAAATATAGTTCATACATAAATTACTAAAGAACAGGCCTTTATATTTACCAGTCTCTGTATCTCTCTTTTTTATTTAATATATTTATTGTTATGCTTTAAAAAAAAAAGGGAAAAAATGTATTCGATAGTTTTTGGCTATCTAATGACAATAGTTTTTGTCCCATTTGTGTTCGATACGACATCGTTTTCAAGTTAAAAAAAATAGACAAATATATGATTTAATAAATCAATTGCCATATATTTTTAACATCTAGTTAAAAAAATAAACAACTTTATTAAATATATAGTTCATACATAAATTACTAAAGAACAGGCATTTTTAACTAGATGTTATCTTTTTGCTGAGTGTTGATGCTTCTGGTGATTGCAAAAAATTGGAAAATTACGAGAGCTCTCGCCATTGTTTATGAACCTATTGAAAATAAAAAGTAAAACCTCGGTGTTTTACAGTCCAACAGATAAACCGCTCGGTTTTACAGTCCTTTAACACGAGGGTTGTCTTAAACGGGGTACACCTGTTAGGGTTCGTGGGAATGGACCACGGTGGTGAACCGGGTTTGATTTTGGGTTCAATGTTTATGGTTCGGTGTGGAGAGAAACGAGTGAGAAAGTATAAATATAGTTCATACATAAATTACTAAAGAACATGCCTTTATATTTACCAGTCTCTGTATCTCTCTTTTTTATTTAATATATTTATTGTTATGCTTTAAAAAAAAAAGGGAAAAAATGTATTCGATAGTTTTTGGCTATCTAATGACAATAGTTTTTGTCCCATTTGTTTTCGATACGACATCGTTTTCAAGTTAAAAAAAATAGACAAATATATGATTTAATAAATCAATTGCCATATATTTTTAACATCTAGTTAAAAAAATAAACAACTTTATTAAATATATAGTTCATACATAAATTACTAAAGAACAGGCATTTTTAACTAGATGTTATCTTTTTGCTGAGTGTTGATGCTTCTAAAACCGCGCGGTTTTACAGTCCAACGGATAAACCGCTCGGTTTTACAGTCCTTTAACACGAGGGTTGTCTTAAACGGGGTACACCTGTTAGGGTTCGTGGGAATGGACCACGGTGGTGAACCGGGTTAGATTTTGGGTTCAATGTTTATGGTTCGGTGTGGAGAGAAACGAGTGAGAAAGTATAAATATAGTTCATACATAAATTACTAAAGAACAGGCCTTTATATTTACCAGTCTCTGTATCTCTCTTTTTTATTTAATATATTTATTGTTATGCTTTAAAAAAAAAAGGGAAAAAATGTATTCGATAGTTTTTGGCTATCTAATGACAATAGTTTTTGTCCCATTTGTGTTCGATACGACATCGTTTTCAAGTTAAAAAAAATAGACAAATATATGATTTAATAAATCAATTGCCATATATTTTTAACATCTAGTTAAAAAAATAAACAACTTTATTAAATATATAGTTCATACATAAATTACTAAAGAAGCACCAGATAAATCATCAAAAAGAAAACTTCGGAGTTCACTAGGAGGAGACTCCACTATAGAACAATCAAAAGAACTCAATGAAAGGCTACAATTAGCTAGCTAGTCAGCACTTTTGTTTCCCTCACGCCATGTATGACGAACTTGGACTTGTCAATCCAAAGCCAAAAGATTGCGAATACGCCTAACCAAAATGGGAGTCGCCCCTCCAATAGTGCAATTTTCCGTTATCATTTCTATCAAGAGTTTTGAGTCACTCTCAATAATGAGATACGAAATATGATCGCTCCAAGCCAAATCTAAGCCGAGGTAAAGACCCCACATTTATGCGTGAAAAGCGTCGCACGAACCAATCTTCTTGGCATAACCTTTAATCTATCTGCCATCTGAATTACGGAAAAGGCCTCCACATCCTGAAATGTCATTATTTCCCTTGCAAGCACCATCACTATTAATCTTGATCCATCCATCAGGAGGTCTCCTCCAACCAATATAGATTGTCTTCTTTTGTTGAGGTATATGAGGATGTCGCAAAGTACACTCATCAATGTCCATAGAGTATTTTTGAATGACACGAATCGGGTCGTGAGAGTGCAGAAAGTTGTCCTAAAAAATTGTTTTATTTCTCTACGTCCAAAGAAGCCAACATGTAATATTCTCTTTATTTTTTCTAAGTTGGAATCAGGGAAAATAAACTTAAAAACTTTATTTCCTTTGGTTGTTATTATAATTTTTTTCACTTAAATTTATTAAATACTTAATGTATGTGATTATCAGTAGGGGTGTGCATGGTCAGTTATTTAACCAAACCAAATTATATCCAAACCAAAACCAGATATATGGATTTGGATACATGATTATAACCACTATTTTTTATAAACCGGTTATATAACCAGTTATAAATTTGGATATGGATACATAACCAGATATTTTTATAAAACTGATTTAAAAGCGGTTAATTTTTAAATCCAGTTTTAAACTGGTTATTTTTAAAACTGGATTAATAAACGGTTAATTTGGTCTTTTTGTTTTTACGCAGACGGAAAACGTAATAAAAATCGTAAAAAAATACACTTTTTCTTTTTTTATTCTTTGCAACAAATTGCTTTTGATATGTGTTTGAAAGAGATGGAAAAAAAACATGTGAAGAAGACCATTCACATTCCTTCTTCTAGATTTCTTTTTTTCAATTCCAACGAAGTATACAAATTATTAGTGTAAAAATAGAGGGCTGTTTATTTTCTAAAAATATTTTATGTTTTTTTTTATCTGGAAGCAATTGGAGACAACGAGTGTGGTTCGATTGGAAGAGAATATCATCGATTAGCGTTCAATTGGAGAGATTATTGTAGATTTGTGGTTTAGGGTTCATCGCAAATCACAATTGCAGGGATCACACGCACCTGGTGAACCGATGATGGTGTGTGCGTGAATTAATTTTAATAAAAGGATATTTGTTTTTTTTTTTGGTAAAAAAAAAAAGAAGATATTTGTTTGTTTTGTAAAAAAAAAACGGATATTTGTTTGTTTTGTAAAAAAAAACGGATATTTAACTAAAAGGACCTAAAAGGCCACGTCATCGTTTTTTTTGCATTCATGGTTCTATTATGGTGCGTTTGATCTATTAAAAAATGAGGGACAGGACAGGACAAAAATAATTGTCCAGTGTTTGATGCAAAAATACACACATGGACAGGACAAAATAAATGTTGATGGACAGGACAAGTGGCCGCTTTTTTGTAACTCAGTAAAGTGGGGGACAAATATTTGTCCACCGGACAAACAATTAAAAATACTATTTTATCCTCTGGTCTTAGGTTTTTCTCGTCGATCGCTTTTTCCTTCTCCTAATATTGCACTGCAACGCTGCAACAACTCTGCTCTCTCTGCATTCCTAATACTGCTATTTTGTGTTATTTTGTCAAGTAGTTAACATATCAAACAAGGTACAGTACACAATTGTTTGTCCTGTGCACTGATCATCAAACAGAGTACAATACAAAAAGTTGTCCTGTAACTCAGTTACTTGTCCAGTACTGTTATGTCCTGTAACCATCCTTTTGCAGATCAAACGCACCCTTAGTGTCTGCGTTCACCCTCGTGGTTCTATGAGTGCCTGCGTTCACCCTCATGGTTCTATGAGCGCGAGGCCTATATATATCAGACCTCCAGATTTGATTAGGCAAGATAGACATCGTTCACCCTCATGGTTCTATGAGTGCCTTCGTTCACCCTCATGGTTCTATGAGCCGCCTATATATATCAGTTTCTATATTAATAATTGATTAAGTATTCACCCTCGTGGTTTTTTGGTGTTATTAGTGTCTGCGTTCACCCTCGTGGTTCTATTCCACCAGAGAGACTTCGGAACAAACAAGTAATGTTATATCACAATTCAGAGACCAATATTCAAATATACAAAGTTTTTGCTTTGAACTTTCTTATTTTATTTTAGTCCCCCTATAATTCATTTTCACGTATCGGCCTACAATATGGAAAAAATTGACCAATGCAGAGTATTCATTTTCCTGAAATCGCAAAAAAAATTGAATTTTTTTTCTAAAAATCGAAAAAACTCCGAAAACTTATTTCTCGAAATTGGAAAAAATTCTATTTTTTTTCTCGAAATTGGAAATTGGATATTTAGAAAACGTTTGTGGATCAAAATAAAAATTGTGAATGAATTACTTTGTCATTATTTACTTCATCCAAACAATGAATTTTGACAATGAAGGAATTTTAATTTTTTTATCCAAACAAGAAATTTTGAAATGAAGGGAATTCAAATTCAAGCATTTGAATTCCATGCATTCTCAAAATCCCTTGGATTTTAAATATCCCTATCCAAACACACTCTAAGGATGTTTTAGAATCGGTGTGTGGAGTGTAAGGAGCATGGAGCCGAGAGTTCAAACTTCAAAGTTTGTTATTATATCTCAACCTGAAAGTATGATAGTAGCAAAAAAAAAAAATATTTCAACAATTTATACTCATTCAAATCATCCGAGACAAGTTACTTATATTTATGCACTGGTGCATTAGATTCATATTTATTCTAGGACATTGAAATGTGAAAACACCGACAAAATTCAATTTGAGTCATTCAAATGATTTTGAGTGTACAACTGAGTTGGTACACGGTTTTGATGAAACAATTATGTTGGTCTTATTTTTCTTTCAGCTTCTTTTTCATCTACTATGGATTTCTAAAGCATCAATGCAAGATGATCCACCTGTGTGTTTGAGGCATTGATGCTCCTGTGTGTTTGAGGCACTTTGTAGCAATAGTTACCACGTGGTAAATATCAATTAGTCAGGGACATTACTTATCACGAGGTAACTAATGCTCCAAACAAAATTAGCCAAGAACCTTAGTTACCACATGGTATTTCACTCTCATCACCAACCAGGTGCATCCTAGGGTCACGAGGAGACCAAAACATTACTTCAAACATTTGTTTTTAATTCAAAAGAGCGGATTTTCAATACCTAATTAAGGAGGAGGTTGCTTTACTATCTACCAATATGAATAACCGTCTTCACTGGTGGAAGGTTACGTTGCCTTTATGTTACAGCTCCTCCTTCATTTTCTTTACCTTTTTTTTTTCCTTCTGTCCATTCCTCCTTGTTAGAATATTTTTGATTTGGGATTTAGGTCTCATCGACTTTCCCCAATTTTCTAGCTCCGACAGCTGATTCTCATTATCCTGCCAATTATTTTAAACAAAGTGATAAGTTATTTTCAACAAAGTGATAAACTATTTTCAACAAAGTGAAGTTGGTGCATCATTTACCTTCAGAACGGGATCCTTCCTCTTGATCCGATGAATTGGTTGCACCACTCCAACGTTCTCTCCTCCTACTTGTTGACTTGGACCACCTGTTTGAGATTCAGATGCAAATAGACCATTCATTAATTTCTGTATGTGAGATCGTTGTGTAGAAGCCTCATCCGGAAGGAACCATTCACTATTCAACTGAAAATGAAAAGAAAATTCAAATGTGACTCAACTGCAAGCCATAAAAAAAATGACAGGCTTACGATACAAGTGAATTAATTGCTTATATGGTTTATCTAGTAAAACACTTTTACAAAGTTGTGACAATGTGACCACAACTCATTTCATCTCACTTAAGCTGTTCCTTAGTTACAGTTTGCTTCCTAAAACCATGAAAAAGCAGAGGACCAGAGCAGCAAGTATATTGTCATGACCATCCTAAATTTTATAATTTAACATAGCACTTAATTGAATCGAACAAAATCAGAATAGAGAATCATGAATGCCAGATACCTCTAACAATTACGCTGGTTGAAATATAAATTAAAATGATATAAATTCAAATGAAGAGTCAATATTATATCATTAAAATTCTGATTCATGTTATAATCCAATACGAAGTCACTCACAAATTTGGAGTTTATTGCCTTCAAAGGGTTAAACTCGATAGGAGCTTCCTCCAGAAAAAGTTTAACAAAGTGCAGCAAAAACAGACCACAATCATAGGTATTTTCCTGCTGAGGCAGCTGGAAAAAAAAAGGGAAGGAAAAACAGAAGTTAATAAAAAGTTCAACTGAATTTGTAAGATTCGTTTGAAGAAAGGATACCTTTAATGGGAAGATTTGCATCTGTAAAAACTTGGAAGAAACTTCATCCAAACCATTGGGGTGTCTCTCTTTCCATTCTTCACACAGATAGCTGTCATTTTACGATATATGGAAGAATGCAATGTCAGACTCTGATAACAGAAAGCAAATGAAATCCACTTCAACAAGCTTTTACTTTATTAGAGTTTCATTTTTACAACATTGTGTTGATAACCATTAGTTTAATATGAACTTCAATGGCATGTTTGGTTGACAAGAACATAACAGGAATGACAATGATCATCGGGTGGAGAGAATAATAAAACTCTTCAAGACCGGGTGTTGGTGCATTTGTTTCCCTAGAGATCTACCAATTTTTTTTATCATCAGTTGATGCAACTTAGTTAAGCATCCTATGCAAATATATCCTGCCTTATTTCGCATCTTAATGCATTAAAGTAAAAAACCCAAATTTGGGCCATCAAAGCAAAATATTAATTTGGAATGAAAATTTTAAGAAAATAAAAAGAGGGCAGTCGATGACTATGCATCAGGCTTGGCTATCAGTAAGCTACCTTTGGAAATGCTTCTCGAGACCTGTATGAATTCCTTCACTGGAGTCCATGTGCAAGATGCAAGGTACTTTCGACAATTCTTCGTCAATTTCTTTATCTACAAGACAATCAAATAAAATGAAGATCGCCCAAATAAACCATAAAGTAACAACTTAAATGAAAGATATCTTGCCTCTTAAGCATGGCAACTCCCCAGGATGACAAATGACAATCAAACTCCAGTGATGACTGCCATCAAGATACATCAATAATTATTCTTAAGTTGCTGCAGAAACCACATTTGCTTTAAAAATATATTTTAGGCTCTTACTTGTAGTTTATGGGAATCAAGAAATAATCCTTTTCAAAAAGGTCGTCAAACTTCGTTGTCCAACTGCGTACACGTTGAAAAGCTTGTTTTCTATCAGAAGCACATGATGGATCATTACCAACTAGCTTTCGAAAGAAGAAGCAATTGAAAAACTGAAACCTCTTCTGTCGATCGGTGCAGAGTTGATTTTTCAAATACCTACAGATACACAAGATTCAGCCAATGCCAATCCATATGAAGCCTCAAATAAACAGGCGTATATAAACCTTTGAGTTATTCCATTTGAAAAGAAAATGGTAAAACAAATAGGTGAGCAACACTATCAAGAATAACTAAATTAACAACTTTCAAACTAAAGGATGGAGAAGAGTACAAGTGATGGGATAATAAAGATCTCGTGTATGCATGAATGAGACAAAAAGAGGGTAAACACTAAAGACTGTTTTATCAATGGAATCCATCGGAAAGTTACAATTCCTTCAAGAGTACTTACTTGATATAAAAGTCAATGATATTGTCATTGACGAATTTCCCTGGCTCTAGAAGTTTAATATCTCTCTTCGTAATGGTAACAGCATCAGGGTCCCCCTTTGGATAAGTAACCTTCTCCTCTGGATAAACAACCTCCTCAGCGGTGGACTCTGTAAGCTCAACTTCCTTTGGATAAGTAACCTTCTCCTCTGGATAAACAACCTCCTCAGCGGTGGACTCTGTAAGCTCAACTTCCATAAACAATTATTATAACAATTATAGTCTTCATGTCTTCCACCTCCAGCTCAGCCGTAGACTCTGGAAATAATGGACTGTCAAATTTAGAAAAGAAAAAAAAATTAAATATTTTAATACCTCAGTTTTTGCACCAGGAAGAACTACAGCAGAAGAAGAAGGACCATTTATAACTAAGCATTTGAATCTGTCGTCCCACATTTTATTGAACTCTGCGTAGTTATATTCCTTCTTTTTCTTCCCGGTGTCATAACCACCATAACATCTGAGATCCATGCCTTTATGAACAGATGGTTTGACAAATTTCCTTTCTGTTGGAATCTTAACATATCCCACCTCATCTGCTTCTAGCCCCAGCTGCCTATAGCATATGTCGGGGCGAACCATGTGTATCGTATAAAAGTTGATACATGGTACCACCGCATATCTTAAAAGCAGCTGATCCTCAAACTTTTCAGTCATTTGCAGCCTTATAGGATCGTATGGACTCCAATTGATTTGATCAAGCATCATATTGTCAAAGGTGTTTTCCATCTGTTCATCTTTTCTCTTACATGGCTTGAAATATTTGTGGATTTCTTCAATCCACCGGACAGTTAAGGGGAATCCAGTTGGTTTTATTCTCCGCGCTAAGAAAGGAAAACGTTCCATTGCAAATACAAACAAAGCTAAAGAAAAACAACAAATATTTGTTTTTCCTTTTTGGTTAACTAGTTGACTCTTGATATTGGCCAACACTGCTGCTCCCCAAGCATAGTTTTTTACCTCATCACCCAAAAGAGGTAGGTAATGCGGTTGACCGGTCCTTGACCGGCTAGGAAGCAAAAAAGTTGCTAAACAGTAAAACACGAAAGCCTTTGCTCTTATCTCAACCCCCGCTGTAGATTTCTTAAAGTGCTTTAAAAGTTTTCCTAGATGAACTCCACTTTTCAATTTTTTTTTTGATTCAATGATAAGCATATCTTTTGCAACAGTATTTTCCAAAGCTAAATGATTTTCCAGGATTTGTACAACATCTTCGGGTATTATTCCCGACACCTGCATCCCATTAATGGGAAGTCCAGTGATGTAAAAGATGTCCTCCAGCCCAAAATCTAAATCTACCCCATTTTGAAATCTAAAACAGTCAGCTTGTACATCATATTTTCTCATGAGAGCGCTTAGAAAATCTAAGGGTAAATTAAAACTCCCTTGTAGTTTATGCAACTCCTCGTGGAGCTTGACCAAGAGCTGAAAACCCATATCTTCAACTTTACGTTTGACATCATCATCTAGTGTCCATTTCTTAATATTGTTGATGTGCATATCAGATGATATTATGTCCTTCATCTATCAAGAAATTAAAAAAGTCAATTTTTCCAAATTTCATTTCAATTTTCTGATGCAAATCAACAAACAATAACAATAAGTATTATGATAGAAACAATAACAAAGTAACAATCAAAAAATAGAAACAACAATAAAATTAGAATTTAGAAACAAACCCTTAGCAAACAGAATCTGGTTTTTACTCAAATTAATTTTAAAACTGGTTTTTTTAAGAAAAAATTTTAACAACTGGTTTTTACAAAAGTACTATGATAAGGACCGGAGGGAGTATGTTCATACATATACACTCACTTTGACAATTTTACAATGCCAAACGATATCAATCAATAATAATGATATTAATGAATCCTAACATTCAGAAAAAATGTGGCAAGACATATAAACTGGAAAACTGAGAATGAACCAAATTTATAAACTTTTAATAATCCTAAATTTCAATCTAAGAATCATCTTCTGCAGCAGCACCCTTTGAAGAAGCACCAGTCTTCTTAGGCTTGAATTGTCCTTCCAACATTGTGCTTAACTTCTTCCACGACAGGGCATCATTTGAACTGAAGTGATCCATGTTCATGTAGGTGGGCTGACAGAGAATGATTTCATATTTTGCTGCTAAGATCAACTAGCTCAATCTGCATAGCTTATTGAGAAGGAATATGATGGAGACACTAAGGAGGTGGCTATAAATAATAATAATAATAAGTAGAATGTGAGGTGTCCTAGTACTAAGAATATTACTTTAGGTCAAGACTTATGATATTTAAGGAGAATTTCTAGGTGAGAAACTATTGATTAAAATTGTTATAAATCAGGCCAAAGATATTATGTTTGAGAGTGAGCTTAGCTCCATAGAGATGATAGATATTTTAATAAAACACCTCCAATACAAGAATTATTAGAATGAAGAAAAAAATTTGGTTTATCCTGTCATGGGCTGCACAGGCATGTCCCTCATGGTTCTATTAGTATCTGCGTTCACCCTCATGGTTCTATTAGTGCCTGCGTTCACCCTCTTGGTTCTACGAGTTGCTTCGATCACCCTCATGGTTTTATGAGCACGAGGCCTATATATATCAGACCCCCAGATATACATCTTTTGTAAAGAATGGCATACGTCTTAATGAGTACATGTATTTTTACTCATTCGCTACTTAGAAGTTTCTCACGCGCTCTAATTCTACTCATCCGCTACCTACGAGTTTCTTGCGCGCCCTATTTTTACTCATTCGCTACTTAGAAGTTTCTCGCGCGCCCTAATTCTACTCATCCGCTACTTATGAGTTTCTCGCGCGCCCTATTTATACTCATCCGCTACCTACGATTTTCTCGCACGCCCTATTTTTACTCATCCGCTACTTAAGTAGTAAAAATGATTCTGGTTTAGGATGGGCTAATTGTTTTGTTCAATTCGTGTAGACATTCATCCACGAGTAAGCTAAACCAAGCTAAGATATTCTTAAGCTATACACTATATCTAATAGCACAAATCAAACAACCAACTGTTGAAATGTGATGTAAATTCTAGAGGTACGGGTTCGCCGTCGGTGCGTACCGAAGGTGTACCGTACGCGTACCGGTACCCGGTACGTACCCGGTACCGGTACTCTCTCAAAAACAGAGTACCCAAGTTTCTTCATAAACCACAATAAGCAAGAGCAAAGGATTGAGTACACCAATATATGATCAAAGTTCTTGTTATAGGAAGGATTGAGTATATCTATTTATTCAATTAATCAAATAAACAAATCAAAATTTCCCAAATAAAAAATGTCTAAAAACCTAAAACCTAAAAAAATTATAGATTTAGAAAAACAGTCCCAAAACCCTACCCAATCATCATTCAATGTACAAAGTACAAACAATCACTCATCAGTCATCATCAAAAATCAACAAACGACAAGCTTACCTTAGGGAGGTGAGTGAGTGTGTCTGTGCGGTATGCGGTATGCGGCAGCGGCGGTCAGGTCGCGACTTTGCTATTGTAAAAAATGGTGAAATAAGAAGAAGAGGAATCGACGACGAAGAAGAAGAAGAAGAGGAATCGAAGAAGAAGAAGAAGAAGAAGAAGAAGAACAAGGGAACGTGGCGGTTTACAATATTTGAAAACAAAACTTCTCCCTCAAACCCATATGAAATGTCCACTTTATCCCTTTTTCATTTATTTACTTATTTGATCAAGGCTTAAATATGAAAATGGTCCCTGCAATTGTGCTTTATTTTGATTTTAGCCCCTATAAAAAAAAAATAGATTTATACCCTTGTAAAATGTCAAAAATTTTAAAATGGTCCTTGAGCTAAAATTTTAGCTGATTTGGCCAATTCATGCTTAGGTGGCAGTTGATGACTGTGTAACTTAAGCTGACGTGGCATTTACAATATATTAAATATTTAAATTATTCAATTTATTATTATTTACCATTTATATTAAAAATAAAATAAAATAATTTAATTTAATTAGAAAACAAACAACCCCACCTCCTTCTTCCTAAAAACAAAATTGAAACAAACAACCCCACCTCCTACTTCTTCCACTTTCAGCGACTGTCAGTGACAGATCCGGCGAATTTGCCTTCACTACTTCTCAATCCCGACGACTCCTTATCGCATGTGCTTCCGAAAATTCCGATGATCTCATCCATCAACTTGTTTTCGATCTTCACTCCGATTCAATCGAAGAATAAAAACAAGCCGCCATGGAAATTTGGTTACTCGCGAAAAATAAACCGGAAAATCGAATGTCATGGGCGCAAGGTCCCTCATGGTTCTATTAGTGTCTGCGTTCACCCTCATGGTTCTATGAGTGCTTGCGTTCACCCTCTTGGTTCTATGAGTTGCTTCGATCACCCTCATGGTTCTATGAGCACGAGGCCTATATATATCAGACCCCCATATTTGGATAATTACAATGGGAAGTTATCACTTACATTTATAGAATCAATGTGACATTTATAGAATCAATGTGACTAACTTCCATAGAGTAAGGAACCTATATTTAGATAAATATGATCTATTTAAACTCTATAAATTAACCAGAAAAGAAAATCAAAACCCTAAACCTATAAATTAGGAAGAAAGAAAATATATTATAACAAAATGAGAATCCAAAATCTATTTATTAATTTTAAATTCGATATTCATTTATAAATTCATTCAATAGAAATTTCTAATTACTTTTTTTTTTAATCGGCAAAATTTTATTAAGGCTTCCTCCAATACAAGAATTATTAGAATGAAGAAAAAAATTTGGTTTATCCTGTCATGGGCGCTGTAACATCGCACAAAAATTAATTGGAATTTCATCTAATTAATTAAGTGGTATAGTTATGGTATAAATAAAATTAGTCTTATTTAGCCAAATCTACTAATCAAACTAGTAATTATCCAAAGTCACAAGTGTTTGGACCAAATCAATTACCACCACTAACTCTATTTTCTGCCAAGCCTCCCTACATTACTTCTCAAACCCCCCATCATTCTCCAATTTCTATTTAAAGGGGCATGCAAGCAAAGAAATAAAACAATCAGTATCATAAACACTTCCTTTGCATTTTTCTTTTCTCTCCACCGTGTTTTATCTCCCAAGCAGCAGCACCATCATCCAAACCCTTTAGAAATCACATGCAATGGTTTCAACCACTTCTCCCATCCCTTAGTGACACAAAGAGGTAAGTTCCATGATTGATTTTCTCTTCTTCCTTCCAATCGTGCTCTGCTCCTTCCCTCTTACTAATGTCCAGAACATGTTCTTGATCTTGCATGTGTGCTATTTTGAGCTTAAGGAGCTGCTAGCTATGAGAAGCCAAAGAAAATGAATTAAACCATGGCTATGGAACTTTGGTAATGGGTCAGTTTGGAACCAAGTGAAATTATAGTCAAGTCAGCAACTCATTCATGATTTAAAGCTTCAAATGAGGTGGGTTCTTAGGTACTTTAACCATAGTTTAATTTTAGAAAAGCCTAGAAATCCCCAAATATGTTATTGCATGCAAACTTAGGGTTTTAGGATTTAAATTATGAAAGAGCAAGAATCAATCCCAATTCTTGCTCCTATATAGTCTATTATATATTACTAAATATGTTCATAACGAGTTGCATAGAGATTGTAGGTGTTTTCCCTTAAAAATCGCATTTTTCTGCAAAACAGGGTCCTGTGCTGTCAAACTCGCCGTGGCGAGTTACAACTCGCCGTGGCACGTGATGCTGTCTGTCAAACTCGCCGCAGCGAGTGACAACTCGCCGTGGCAAGTGTTGCTGCCTGTATAACTCGCCAGGCGAGTTTCTGACTCGCCAGGGCGAGTGTTACAGGCCTGTCAGCACATAAACTCGCCGTAGCGAGTAAGAGCTTGCTGTAGCGAGTTTAGCAGGGACAGAACCTGCATATTTTACCTTTTAAAAATGTCCAACACTCGTTTTATGTCCGAATGCAACTTGGATTTCATGAACTTGTTTAATAGTGTAAAATAGTTTATATAGTCAGAGGTTAACATGTATATTTATATTTATCAGTAATATGCCATGTTTAGGTTACCCTGGGTGGGATATATTGGTTAGAACTGCTTAACTTATTTTAAGAGAAATTAAATGGCAATTATATGCCGTGATTAAAGAATTCCTCTGAATTCTGATCATTTTATTATGCGAGCCAACGGCGGAATCCGAACCTCAATATTCGGTATTACGCAGAGTCAGGCATCTGAGACAGGCTTGCCTCGGGTGACCTTTGAAGAGTAACTTGACAAGATAATAATTCTGTGTTACACTTTATTTTATTAATGATTAATACATGAATATGTAAAACAGTTGAACTTAGATTATTACACTATCTAGGTTCCCCCGGCGTAGTCGCCTATAGGAGGGTAGTAGGACTCACTGAGGCTTAGTAGTCTCACCCCACTCCAAATCAATTTTTTTTAGGTAGACAGGTTATTCGGAGCAAGGACCTGATGGGAGCCTGACAGTTGGAGCCGAGCTTGGATTGTCGGACTAAAAGATTTCATTCTTTTCCTTGTTATTATTTATCTTGTTTACTCAGAAACTTTAGTATCATTCCGCTGTATTTTTCTATCAGTTTATCACATTGTATTCGAGACAGGTGTAAATTCTCTATTTATTCAGTAAATTATTTGTACTCAGATCCATTTATTTATGTCTTGACTAAATATTCTAGATATTTTAGTTGGGGCGTTATAGGCGCAAGGTGCTGCACAGGCATGTCCCTCATGGTTCTATTAGTATCTGCGTTCACCCTCATGGTTTTATGAGTGCCTGCGTTCACCCTCTTGGTTCTATGAGTTGCTTCGATCACCCTCATGGTTTTATGAGCACGAGGCCTATATATATCAGACCCCCAGATATACATCTTTTGTAAAGAATGGCATACGTCTTAATGAGTACATGTATTTTTACTCATTCGCTACTTAGAAGTTTCTCACGCGCTCTAATTCTACTCATCCGCTACCTACGAGTTTCTTGCGCGCCCTACGAGTATCTTGCCTAATCAAATCTGGGGGTCTGATATATATAGGCCTCGTGCTCATAGAACCAAGAGGGTGAACGCAAGCACTCATAGAACCATGAGGGCGAACGCAGATACTAATAGAACCATGAGGGACATGCCTGTGCAGCACCTTGCGCCCATGACAGGATAAACCAAAATGTAATATAAAAAATGTAACAGCTAAACTTAGACGGTCTTCATTTTAGTATGAATATTATATGAGTCATATTATATTGTATTATTTATTTAGTTTTTTGGCACTTTATTTTGTCCTTTGCTGATATTTGAATTTGTGTTGATTAATTCATCACTAATATTTATAATGTATTATTTTTACATTTTTTTATTTTTTATTTTTACAACTTTAGTAATGTTAGACCCAAAACCTCAAAAGTTCGTTACTCACTAAAATATATAATCTATGATTTGCCGCTCACTAAAATAGATGTGTTTGAAAAAAATCCTACTTAAGGTACGCACTATTGTTCAAAAAAAAAAGGCACGCACTAAGTAATGAAATGTTGAAATGGTTGATTTTCGTCTTCTGCTCTAACTCCACCGATATCATCATAAACATCACAGTTGTCAAAAAAGTTGTTAACTTCCTCCTGATCCGAAGTACAATCCTTCAGATTGTTTTCTTTCTCCATCATGTCAATTTGCATGCTTTCTTTCATGTTATCAGTTTCCATAACATCTCCAACAGTACATTGATCAAAATATGTTTCAGCCTCAAAGACTTTCCATGTAAAGAACAGGCAAAAAAATTAAGCAAAGATCAACGTGAAACGTCATGGTTTGCTAAATAGTTATGTGTTTTCACCCACTAACTAGTAAAAATGATTTTTAAGGTTGAAGAATAAAACATGGAACCAACTCTCATTTCTACGTTCTTTATATAACTTTCATCTTTATTCGATTTTAAACTAGTAAAAATCGGCGTTCAAATCGCATATAAAATCGACCCGCACTAGAAATTTTAATAAAACACTAACTTGTTACGTTTTAATATTTATTAGTAGTTAAAAATTCGAAACTCTAAATAGTTATGTGTTTTCACCCACTAACTAGTAAAAATGATTTTTAAGGTTGAAGAATAAAACATGGAACCAACCTCTGGGCCAGTGCCCAGGCTTGGCCCAAAGTAAAAAAAATATTGTTGAGAGAAAAAAAAATAATCAAGAGGAAAACCAAAAAAGAAAGGGGGTGGCGCGCTTCTTTCACTTGCTCTCTGCGATTCTGCAAGCTGGCCTTTCTCTCTTCACTGTCGAGACGAGTAAACGACCACCACACACTCACCGCCGGCCGCCGCTGTTCTCCCACCTTCTCTCTCTGTTCGTCGACCTCCAATTTCCAATTTTGTGACGTGACATTCAATTTCCAATTCAGTTACAATTTAGCATAATGTTGTTTGTTTTCACTATATTCGTTTTTTTTAGTGAATACAAATATTTAGTTTTAATAAATTAGTAAAAGATGAATGTAGTTTTTGGAGTTGGATTTCACGCAGTTAAAAAATCTAGATCCATATTTTTTGAGGAGTTGGATTTAACCTTTGTCATTGTTACACTCACATGTCTAGTTTTAATAAATTACAGTAATGTAGTAAGAGATCAATGGCAGCCATCAATCAAGCAAAACTGTGTGTAGTAAGGAAGCAAAACTGTGTGTATTCCATGTCACACGACTAGTAAAAATGATTTTTAAGGTTGAAGAATAAAACCTGGAACCAACCTTGCTATGATGTGTTAAAAAATGGGTTAATCATATAATTTTAAGGTTGAAGATTATTTCCTTGTATTAATATATGAGTATAACTCGTACCCGTTCATTTTTGCGGGTCCTATAAAATGGGACGTAGGGAGTAGAAGATTTTCAAAACAAAAATTATTACCATTAAATAGATCTAATGTGGTGTTAATAAATTAATCCTTAACAAGTTTCAAAGATGAAAATTTAATATAAATATTATAGACAGAATCCATTATAAAGTGCATCTGCTATAGTATTTTTTTTAATGTAAAATGTTTGATGGTACGAAGGGACTATTGACGAAAATATTATAATGGGGAGAACTTACGTTTGTTTGTAGTGGGTTACCCACTACTTAACTTATGTTAGATCCTTAACACGGTTCACAAATGCCGTGAGAGAAAAACGAAACCTTGATACAAGACTGGCTAAACCTATTGCAATACCACCTGGTGATGCAATGAGGAAAGTAGCGATTGCAGAAAAGATAAGGTCATCATCATCATCATCATCATCATCATCACCACCATTGTTTAGTAATTAGAAATTTAATCCTTAGAGTCCGTTTGACAACGGAAGCTTCACTAGGTCACCAATTCACCATTATAGACTACTAGACTAGAGAAAGAAGGATGAGACTTGTGAATGAGTGTCAGAAATTGCTTTGATAACATAAAAAATGCAATAAACAAAGCAAATTTGTATGCTGCCAAATAAATGACCATGCAAATTACTCCCACAGTATTAAAATTGAAAAATGCTATACAGTATTTCTGGGAAATCACTACAAGAAAATAATCATATATCGGCAGTCAAATAGCGACAGTTGCTCACCAACCGCAGCCTAGTTAATATAATTCATTTTAGTTTCTTTAAAAAAAAAAAAATTCAAAAGTATAATTTTGCCTTAAAATTAAAAGGTTAAGGAAATATTTCCATTACTACTTTCTCAAATAGAAACCCTAACTTCTCTTCCTCTCCTCCATCTCTCTGTCTCACGCCTCCATCTCTCTTCCTCTCCTCCCGCTCTCCACACTCTCACTCTCATCGCCGGCCCTCTCACTATCTCAGGTTCCATCTCCTTCTCTCTCTCTCTCTCTCTCTCTCTCTCTGTTTCGAGTGCGATTTTCGACCACTTTCCATGTTCCTCCTCACAACACACTCTCTCTAGCATTATTGTTGGCGTTTCTAAACTGTTCTAGAAGAGATGAATGAAGAATTGAATCTTCTATAACAAGTTGAAAACGCTACAATGATGCTAGAAGGAACGTGGTGTGAATAGCCTCTCTCTCTCTCACAGCGCAGACAGGTAAAGTAAGCAACCCTAAAACTGAGAAATTGCATAAAATACTTAGAAATTGGTATTCCCAATTATTATTCTATTGATTTGTCTAATTGCCCCAAAGTTTGGAAATTTAGCTTAATAATGATTTGGGTGGTGTTTTATTATTCTGTGTATTTAGTCAAAATGTTCTGTGTATTTATGCGCAAAAGAAAATTGGGATGTTGTGATGTAGGAATTGTGCGCAAAAGAAAGTTGTAGTAAATTGTATGTGCAAAATCTACTGCGCTTCTGCCTTGTCTTTTCCTCTTCCTTGTTTTGAGTTTTTAGTCTCCTGTGAAAGTTCTTCTGGTGTAATTGTTTAGCTATGAGTAGTTTAGATGTAAGAAAAACACTGGTGGTTTTGTTTTGTGTGTGGTGGATGAAAGATTGGGATGTTGTTTGGAGGAGGTGATTGGTGGTTTTTTTGGTTCGTATTGTACGATCCGAAGTTCCCTGATAAAGCAGAATCAAACATGATGCAGGCCATAAGTAATTTCTTCGTTTAGGGTTTTTTTCTCTGGCGATTTTAGGCGACTTTAGGGTTCTATATCGGAACGCCGTTCCATTCGATTCTATGGTTCTCAATCCTTCAATCCTTCAATCCTTCAATCTTTTCTTTCGTACTCAAGTTAAAAACTGTTACAAACGAAATATTGGATAGCAAATTCGAATCTGCAAGTAAGTATTTAATCCTTTCAAATCTCTGAATCCATTCGATTGTTGATGGTTTTTGTTTGATATGTTAATGGTTGTTGTTATTTAGTTTAAATTTCTATGATTTTGGGTTTTTTTTTATTGAATTTAGGGCATAGACTTTGGATGCCAAACATATCAATTTGATTTATGTGCACAAACTGTTTGTCAAATTGCTTGAATGAATCTTAACATATCAATTTTACCAAAATAAACACTGCATAACAATTCATGTAAGGTTTGTCTTTGTTTGATCTCAATGCTAAGTGTCTGTGTTTGGTCTCAATGTCAAGTCTCTGTGTTTGGTCTGTTCATGAAAGGTTTTATCAGAGTCAGTATGTAATGCATACCAACTTAGTTGTAAAAAAATGAATATATAATACTGTTTATTGATATAATGATGCGTTTTAATTTTATCATGTTGTAATCATGTTCTTACTATCATAGGGGTTACTCAAACTTGAAAGATAGATTTTTTCAATTATTTTCACTATATTCTGGAAATGTTAACTATGAATGAATTGTTCATTCTATCCTTTTGTTCAAGTGTTGTTGATCCTTTAAACCCTATATCTTTAAAATTTAGGGCTCAATTAGGACTGATTATTCTAAATTGTACTTTTGCTTATTTAGCACACTATTTATATATTATATCATTTATGAATTTGCCGCTTGCAATTAAAAGTGTGCCCGGGCTCTTTAACATTCCTGGCTCCGCCACTGATTTTGATAATACCATGATTAGGACGGTTCCAATGATTAATCCTAGTTGTATGCTTGTCTGGTTGGTGATTATTATTAGGATTGATAGAATACTCTCGCGTCGTACTTAGGTTCATAAACAATGGCGAGAGCTCTCGTAATTTTCCAATTTTTTGCAATCACCAGAAGCATCAACACTCAGCAAAAAGATAACATCTAGTTAAAAATGCCTGTTCTTTAGTAATTTATGTATGAACTATATATTTAATAAAGTTGTTTATTTTTTTAAATAGATGTTAAAAATATATGGCAATTGATTTATTAAATCATATATTTGTCTATTTTTTTAACTTGAAAACGATGTCGTATCGAACACAAATGGGACAAAAACTATTGTCATTAGATAGCCAAAAACTATCGAATACATTTTTTCCCTTTTTTTTTTAAAGCATAACAATAAATATATTAAATAAAAAAGAGAGATACAGAGACTGGTATTTTTTGCAATCACCAGAAGCATCAACACTCAGCAAAAAGATAACATCTAGTTAAAAATGCCTGTTCTTTAGGTGGTCCATTCCCACGAACCCTAACAGGTGTACCCCGTTTAAGACAACCCTCGTGTTAAAGGACTGTAAAACCGAGCGGTTTATCCGTTGGACTGTAAAACTGCGCGGTTTTAGAAGCATCAACACTCAGCAAAAAGATAACATCTAGTTAAAAATGCCTGTTCTTTAGTAATTTATGTATGAACTATATATTTAATAAAGTTGTTTATTTTTTTAACTAGATGTTAAAAATATATGGCAATTGATTTATTAAATCATATATTTTTCTATTTTTTTTAACTTGAAAACGATGTCGTATCGAACACAAATGGGACAAAAACTATTGTCATTAGATAGCCAAAAACTATCGAATACATTTTTTCCCTTTTTTTTTTAAAGCATAACAATAAATATATTAAATAAAAAAGAGAGATACAGAGACTGGTAAATATAAAGGCCTGTTCTTTAGTAATTTATGTATGAACTATATTTATACTTTCTCACTCGTTTCTCTCCACACCGAACCATAAACATTGAACCCAAAATCAAACCCGGTTCACCACCGTGGTCCATTCCCACGAACCCTAACAGGTGTATCCCGTTTAAGACAACCCTCGTGTTAAAGGACTGTAAAACCGAGCGGTTTATCCTTTGGACTGTAAAACTGCGCGGTTTTACTGTTTTTTTTCAATAGGTTCATAAACAATGGCGAGAGCTCTCGTAATTTTCCAATTTTTTGCAATCACCAGAAGCATCAACACTCAGCAAAAAGATAACATCTAGTTAAAAATGCCTGTTCTTTAGTAATTTATGTATGAACTATATATTTAATAAAGTTGTTTATTTTTTTAACTAGATGTTAAAAATATATGGCAATTGATTTATTAAATCATATATTTGTCTATTTTTTTTAACTTGAAAACGATGTCGTATCGAACACAAATGGGACAAAAACTATTGTCATTAGATAGCCAAAAACTATCGAATACATTTTTTCCCTTTTTTTTTTAAAGCATAACAATAAATATATTAAATAAAAAAGTATTTTTTTTAACTTGAAAACGATGTCGTATCGAACACAAATGGGACAAAAACTATTGTCATTAGATAGCCAAAAACTATCGTGTTAAAGGACTGTAAAACCGAGCGGTTTATCCGTTGGACTGTAAAACACCGCGGTTTTACTGTTTATTTTCAATAGGTTCATAAACAATGGCGAGAGCTCTCGTAATTTTCCAATTTTTTGCAATCACCAGAAGCATCAACACTCAGCAAAAAGATAACATCTAGTTAAAAATTCCTGTTCTTTAGTAATTTATGTATGAACTATATATTTAATAAAGTTGTTTATTTTTTTAACTAGATGTTAAAAATATATGGCAATTGATTTATTAAATCATATATTTGTCTATTTTTTTTAACTTGAAAACGATGTCGTATCGAACACAAATGGGACAAAAACTATTGTCATTAGATAGCCAAAAACTATCGAATACATTTTTTCCCTTTTTTTTTAAAGCATAACAATAAATATATTAAATAAAAAAGAGAGATACAGAGACTGGTATTTTTTGCAATCACCAGAAGCATCAACACTCAGCAAAAAGATAACATCTAGTTAAAAATGCCTGTTCTTTAGGTGGTCCATTCCCACGAACCCTAACAGGTGTACCCCGTTTAAGACAACCCTCGTGTTAAAGGACTGTAAAACCGAGCGGTTTATCCGTTGGACTGTAAAACTGCGCGGTTTTAGAAGCATCAACACTCAGCAAAAAGATAACATCTAGTTAAAAATGCCTGTTCTTTAGTAATTTATGTATGAACTATATATTTAATAAAGTTTTTTATTTTTTTAACTAGATGTTAAAAATATATGGCAATTGATTTATTAAATCATATATTTGTCTATTTTTTTTAACTTGAAAACGATGTCGTATCGAACACAAATGGGACAAAAACTATTGTCATTAGATAGCCAAAAACTATCGAATACATTTTTTCCCTTTTTTTTTTAAAGCATAACAATAAATATATTAAATAAAAAAGAGAGATACAGAGACTGGTAAATATAAAGGCCTGTTCTTTAGTAATTTATGTATGAACTATATTTATACTTTCTCACTCGTTTCTCTCCACACCGAACCATAAACATTGAACCCAAAATCAAACCCGGTTCACCACCGTGGTCCATTCCCACGAACCCTAACAGGTGTATCCCGTTTAAGACAACCCTCGTGTTAAAGGACTGTAAAACCGAGCGGTTTATCCGTTGGACTGTAAAACTGCACGGTTTTACTGTTTTTTTTCAATAGGTTCATAAACAATGGCGAGAGCTCTCGTAATTTTCCAATTTTTTGCAATCACCAGAAGCATCAACACTCAGCAAAAAGATAACATCTAGTTAAAAATGCCTGTTCTTTAGTAATTTATGTATGAACTATATATTTAATAAAGTTGTTTATTTTTTTAACTAGATGTTAAAAATATATGGCAATTGATTTATTAAATCATATATTTGTCTATTTTTTTTAACATGAAAACGATGTCGTATCGAACACAAATGGGACAAAAACTATTGTCATTAGATAGCCAAAAACTATCGAATACATTTTTTCCCTTTTTTTTTTAAAGCATAACAATAAATATATTAAATAAAAAAGTATTTTTTTTAACTTGAAAACGATGTCGTATCGAACACAAATGGGACAAAAACTATTGTCATTAGATAGCCAAAAACTATCGTGTTAAAGGACTGTAAAACCGAGCGGTTTATCCGTTGGACTGTAAAACACCGCGGTTTTACTGTTTATTTTCAATAGGTTCATAAACAATGGCGAGAGCTCTCGTAATTTTCCAATTTTTTGCAATCACCAGAAGCATCAACACTCAGCAAAAAGATAACATCTAGTTAAAAATGCCTGTTCTTTAGTAATTTATGTATGAACTATATATTTAATAAAGTTGTTTATTTTTTTAACTAGATGTTAAAAATATATTGCAATTGATTTATTAAATCATATATTTGTCTATTTTTTTTAACTTGAAAACGATGTCGTATCGAACACAAATGGGACAAAAACTATTGTCATTAGATAGCCAAAAACTATCGAATACATTTTTTCCCTTTTTTTTTTAAAGCATAACAATAAATATATTAAATAAAAAAGAGAGATACAGAGACTGGTAAATATAAAGGCCTGTTCTTTAGTAATTTATGTATGAACTATATTTATACTTTCTCACTCGTTTCTCTCCACACCGAACCATAAACATTGAACCCAAAATCAAACCCGGTTCACCACCGTGGTCCATTCCCACGAACCCTAACAGGTGTATCCCGTTTAAGACAACCCTCGTGTTAAAGGACTGTAAAACCGAGCGGTTTATCCGTTGGACTGTAAAACTGCACGGTTTTACTGTTTTTTTTCAATAGGTTCATAAACAATGGCGAGAGCTCTCGTAATTTTCCAATTTTTTGCAATCACCAGAAGCATCAACACTCAGCAAAAAGATAACATCTAGTTAAAAATGCCTGTTCTTTAGTAATTTATGTATGAACTATATATTTAATAAAGTTGTTTATTTTTTTAACTAGATGTTAAAAATATATGGCAATTGATTTATTAAATCATATATTTGTCTATTTTTTTTAACTTGAAAACGATGTCGTATCGAACACAAATGGGACAAAAACTATTGTCATTAGATAGCCAAAAACTATCGAATACATTTTTTCCCTTTTTTTTTTAAAGCATAACAATAAATATATTAAATAAAAAAGAGAGATACAGAGACTGGTAAATATAAAGGCCTGTTCTTTAGTAATTTATGTATGAACTATATTTATACTTTCTCACTCGTTTCTCTCCACACCGAACCATAAACATTGAACCCAAAATCAAACCCGGTTCACCACCGTGGTCCATTCCCACGAACCCTAACAGGTGTATCCCGTTTAAGACAACCCTCGTGTTAAAGGACTGTAAAACCGAGCGGTTTATCCGTTGGACTGTAAAACTGCACGATTTTACTGTTTTTTTTCAATAGGTTCATAAACAATGGCGAGAGCTCTCGTAATTTTCCAATTTTTTGCAATCACCAGAAGCATCAACACTCAGCAAAAAGATAACATCTAGTTAAAAATGCCTGTTCTTTAGTAATTTATGTATGAACTATATATTTAATAAAGTTGTTTATTTTTTTAACTAGATGTTAAAAATATATGGCAATTGATTTATTAAATCATATATTTGTCTATTTTTTTTAACTTGAAAACGATGTCGTATCGAACACAAATGGGACAAAAACTATTGTCATTAGATAGCCAAAAACTATCGAATACATTTTTTCCCTTTTTTTTTAAAGCATAACAATAAATATATTAAATAAAAAAGTATTTTTTTTAACTTGAAAACGATGTCGTATCGAACACAAATGGGACAAAAACTATTGTCATTAGATAGCCAAAAACTATCGTGTTAAAGGACTGTAAAACCGAGCGGTTTATCCGTTGGACTGTAAAACACCGCGGTTTTACTGTTTATTTTCAATAGGTTCATAAACAATGGCGAGAGCTCTCGTAATTTTCCAATTTTTTGCAATCACCAGAAGCATCAACACTCAGCAAAAAGATAACATCTAGTTAAAAATGCCTGTTCTTTAGTAATTTATGTATGAACTATATATTTAATAAAGTTGTTTATTTTTTTAACTAGATGTTAAAAATATATGGCAATTGATTTATTAAATCATATATTTGTCTATTTTTTTTAACTTGAAAACGATGTCGTATCGAACACAAATGGGACAAAAACTATTGTCATTAGATAGCCAAAAACTATCGAATACATTTTTTCCCTTTTTTTTTTAAAGCATAACAATAAATATATTAAATAAAAAAGAGAGATACAGAGACTGGTAAATATAAAGGCCTGTTCTTTAGTAATTTATGTATGAACTATATTTATACTTTCTCACTCGTTTCTCTCCACACCGAACCATAAACATTGAACCCAAAATCAAACCCGGTTCACCACCGTGGTCCATTCCCACGAACCCTAACAGGTGTATCCCGTTTAAGACAACCCTCGTGTTAAAGGACTGTAAAACCGAGCGGTTTATCCGTTGGACTGTAAAACTGCACGGTTTTACTGTTTTTTTTCAATAGGTTCATAAACAATGGCGAGAGCTCTCGTAATTTTCCAATTTTTTGCAATCACCAGAAGCATCAACACTCAGCAAAAAGATAACATCTAGTTAAAAATGCCTGTTCTTTAGTAATTTATGTATGAACTATATATTTAATAAAGTTGTTTATTTTTTTAACTAGATGTTAAAAATATATGGCAATTGATTTATTAAATCATATATTTGTCTATTTTTTTTAACTTGAAAACGATGTCGTATCGAACACAAATGGGACAAAAACTATTGTCATTAGATAGCCAAAAACTATCGAATACATTTTTTCCCTTTTTTTTTTAAAGCATAACAATAAATATATTAAATAAAAAAGAGAGATACAGAGACTGGTAAATATAAAGGCCTGTTCTTTAGTAATTTATGTATGAACTATATTTATACTTTCTCACTCGTTTCTCTCCACACCGAACCATAAACATTGAACCCAAAATCAAACCCGGTTCACCACCGTGGTCCACTCCCACGAACCCTAACAGGTGTATCCCGTTTAAGACAACCCTCGTGTTAAAGGACTGTAAAACCGAGCGGTTTATCCTTTGGACTGTAAAACTGCGCGGTTTTACAGTTTTTTTTCAATAGGTTCATAAACAATGGCGAGAGCTCTCGTAATTTTCCAATTTTTTGCAATCACCAGAAGCATCAACACTCAGCAAAAAGACAACATCTAGTTAAAAATGCCTGTTCTTTAGTAATTTATGTATGAACTATATATTTAATAAAGTTGTTTATTTTTTTAACTAGATGTTAAAAATATATGGCAATTGATTTATTAAATCATATATTTGTCTATTTTTTTTAACTTGAAAACGATGTCGTATCGAACACAAATGGGACAAAAACTATTGTCATTAGATAGCCAAAAACTATCGAATACATTTTTTCCCTTTTTTTTTTAAAGCATAACAATAAATATATTAAATAAAAAAGAGAGATACAGAGACTGGTAAATATAAAGGCCTGTTCTTTAGTAATTTATGTATGAACTATATTTATACTTTCTCACTCGTTTCTCTCCACACCGAACCATAAACATTGAACCCAAAATCAAACCCGGTTCACCACCGTGGTTCATTCCCACGAACCCTAACAGGTGTATCCCGTTTAAGACAACCCTCGTGTTAAAGGACTGTAAAACCGAGCGGTTTATCCGTTGGACTGTAAAACTGCACGGTTTTACTGTTTTTTTTCAATAGGTTCATAAACAATGGCGAGAGCTCTCGTAATTTTCCAATTTTTTGCAATCACCAGAAGCATCAACACTCAGCAAAAAGATAACATCTAGTTAAAAATGCCTGTTCTTTAGTAATTTATGTATGAACTATATATTTAATAAAGTTGTTTATTTTTTTAACTAGATGTTAAAAATATATGGCAATTGATTTATTAAATCATATATTTGTCTATTTTTTTTAACTTGAAAACGATGTCGTATCGAACACAAATGGGACAAAAACTATTGTCATTAGATAGCCAAAAACTATCGAATACATTTTTTCCCTTTTTTTTTTAAAGCATAACAATAAATATATTAAATAAAAAAGAGAGATACAGAGACTGGTAAATATAAAGGCCTGTTCTTTAGTAATTTATGTATGAACTATATTTATACTTTCTCACTCGTTTCTCTCCACACCGAACCATAAACATTGAACCCAAAATCAAACCCGGTTCACCACCGTGGTCCACTCCCACGAACCCTAACAGGTGTATCCCGTTTAAGACAACCCTCGTGTTAAAGGACTGTAAAACCGAGCGGTTTATCCTTTGGACTGTAAAACACCGAGGTTTTACTTTTTATTTTCAATAGGTTCATAAACAATGGCGAGAGCTCTCGTAATTTTCCAATTTTTTGCAATCACCAGAAGCATCAACACTCAGCAAAAAGATAACATCTAGTTAAAAATGCCTGTTCTTTAGTAATTTATGTATGAACTATATATTTAATAAAGTTGTTTATTTTTTTAACTAGATGTTAAAAATATATGGCAATTGATTTATTAAATCATATATTTGTCTATTTTTTTTAACTTGAAAACGATGTCGTATCGAACACAAATGGGACAAAAACTATTGTCATTAGATAGCCAAAAACTATCGAATACATTTTTTCCCTTTTTTTTTTAAAGCATAACAATAAATATATTAAATAAAAAAGAGAGATACAGAGACTGGTAAATATAAAGGCCTGTTCTTTAGTAATTTATGTATGAACTATATTTATACTTTCTCACTCGTTTCTCTCCACACCGAACCATAAACATTGAACCCAAAATCAAACCCGGTTCACCACCGTGGTCCATTCCCACGAACCCTAACAGGTGTATCCCGTTTAAGACAACCCTCGTGTTAAAGGACTGTAAAACCGAGCGGTTTATCCGTTGGACTGTAAAACTGCACGGTTTTACTGTTTTTTTTCAATAGGTTCATAAACAATGGCGAGAGCTCTCGTAATTTTCCAATTTTTTGCAATCACCAGAAGCATCAACACTCAGCAAAAAGATAACATCTAGTTAAAAATGCCTGTTCTTTAGTAATTTATGTATGAACTATATATTTAATAAAGTTGTTTATTTTTTTAACTAGATGTTAAAAATATATGGCAATTGATTTATTAAATCATATATTTGTCTATTTTTTTTAACTTGAAAACGATGTCGTATCGAAAACAAATGGGACAAAAACTATTGTCATTAGATAGCCAAAAACTATCGAATACATTTTTTCCCTTTTTTTTAAAGCATAACAATAAATATATTAAATAAAAAAGAGAGATACAGAGACTGGTAAATATAAAGGCCTGTTCTTTAGTAATTTATGTATGAACTATATTTATACTTTCTCACTCGTTTCTCTCCACACCGAACCATAAACATTGAACCCAAAATCAAACCCGGTTCACCACCGTGGTCCATTCCCACGAACCCTAACAGGTGTACCCCGTTTAAGACAACCCTCGTGTTAAAGGACTGTAAAACCGAGCGGTTTATCCGTTGGACTGTAAAACACCGAGGTTTTACTTTTTATTTTCAATAGGTTCATAAACAATGGCGAGAGCTCTCGTAATTTTCCAATTTTTTGCAATCACCAGAAGCATCCACACTCAGCAAAAAGATAACATCTAGTTAAAAATGCCTGTTCTTTAGTAATTTATGTATGAACTATATATTTAATAAAGTTGTTTATTTTTTTAACTAGATGTTAAAAATATATGGCAATTGATTTATTAAATCATATATTTGTCTATTTTTTTTAACTTGAAAACGATGTCGTATCGAACACAAATGGGACAAAAACTATTGTCATTAGATAGCCAAAAACTATCGAATACATTTTTTCCCTTTTTTTTTTAAAGCATAACAATAAATATATTAAATAAAAAAGAGAGATACAGAGACTGGTAAATATAAAGGCCTGTTCTTTAGTAATTTATGTATGAACTATATTTATACTTTCTCACTCGTTTCTCTCCACACCGAACCATAAACATTGAACCCAAAATCAAACCCGGTTCACCACCGTGGTCCATTCCCACGAACCCTAACAGGTGTACCCCGTTTAAGACAACCCTCGTGTTAAAGGACTGTAAAACTGCGCGGTTTATCCGCTGGACTGTAAAACACCGCGGTTTTACTGTTTTTTTTCAATAGGTTCATAAACAATGGCGAGAGCTCTCGTAATTTTCCAATTTTTTGCAATCACCAGAAGCATCAACACTCAGCAAAAAGATAACATCTAGTTAAAAATGCCTGTTCTTTAGTAATTTATGTATGAACTATATATTTAATAAAGTTGTTTATTTTTTTAACTAGATGTTAAAAATATATGGCAATTGATTTATTAAATCATATATTTGTCTATTTTTTTTAACTTGAAAACGATGTCGTATCGAACACAAATGGGACAAAAACTATTGTCATTAGATAGCCAAAAACTATCGAATACATTTTTTCCCTTTTTTTTTTAAAGCATAACAATAAATATATTAAATAAAAAAGAGAGATACAGAGACTGGTAAATATAAAGGCCTGTTCTTTAGTAATTTATGTATGAACTTGCCTTAAATGACTTATTCCAAACTGTTGTGATACTATATTTAAGTCTTGTATAAAGTTCATCCTTGTCCCATATGAAGTTGACTTAAATAAGTGCTTATCAGATGAATACGTGAGACTGGGAGACCAACCAGAGACCATTCTCCAGTCAAAACTTGCTTATTTGTTTCTTGTGATTAAGACTTAATGATATTAACTCTTTGCATCTGTCTTATATTAAATCACTCAAGAGCACTTGTTAGATCACAAGATAATCAGAATATAATTAAAACTTAATTAAGAATGTTTTGTTATCTTTAAAACATCAAAATAGGATTTTGTCTCAACACATACCATATGATGTAATGCTCATTTTGATTACCATAATACCCTTATCATATTTTCTTATTTCTCCAAGGTGCACCGTACCTTATGGTGTTCCAATCTCACTAGATTGTTCTTATGTGTGTGACCCTCTAGGTTTCCGTAACGTTGACAATTATAATAAATCACTATTTATTATAATAAACAGTGAGCGGTATCTAGCAACACATCACTGCTACTCAAGTTACGAGAAATTAACATGTGATCTAAACATAACCTCTTGTTATAATATCAGTGTGTATAATTACCCCTTTGCCCTTATGTCTATATTGAACACAAGGCATACACAGTGTCATCCTTGTCCAGTTCAATATTGGGCCCGTGACATTTATCCTGTTATGCAGGATTGACAAATTCCTTCTAGGTCACTACTGTCCCTCAGCATGCTTCGTAAAGTACCCATCAACTGCCTTTATAATTATCCTATTATGGATAACGTTAGATCAACAACAAAGTACTCCACTCCCCATCTAGGGTACAAAGTGGTTTCAGGTCTAAGGGTGGTCTACACCATTATCACCATGAGAGTAACTTATGACACTTTGCATAACTTTGCATGTAGTACTATCATAGCGGGTCAATCCTGTATAAATATTACTCCTAATATTTATACCTACGTCAAGACTTGATAACTCCTTATCCCATGATCCATGAGATGTGATCATCAGTCTATCTTCATAATAGTCTTTATGCTTTAAGGTTATCCCCTTTACCTTAAAGCTCGACTACGGATACTTTAAGAATAGTGTCCTTATGTTTAATATTATCTCATGATTAAGTCACACTTAATTATTAAACGGACTTTCTATTCTAGGGACTTCATTATTTTACAACCTTACAAACATAATAAAGAAATGCCATATTTATATTCAAACTCCTAAAGCAAATACTATGAAAATAGATTGGCTCTTAGGGCTTACTCCAACAATCTCCCACTAGCACTAAAGCCAATCTAGGTTACTCTTAGGGCTTACCTAAAAATTCTTTTGACTGCTGTGAGGTGTGATTCTCTTGGAGAAGTTTGAAATCTTGCACAAAGACCAACTGAGAAAACAATGTCTGGTCTACTAGCAGTTAAATATAGAAGTGATCCAATCATCCCTCTATATTCTTTTTCAGACACATGTTTTCCATTTTCATCTTTGTCTAAATTTGTTGATGGATGCATAGGAGTGGTCATGATTTTTGCTTCACTCATTTTATATTTTTTGAGTAGATCCTTGATGTATTTTTCTTGACAGATAAAAATGCCATCATCTTGTTGCTTGATTTGCAAGCCAAGAAAAAATCTGAGTTCTCCCATCATGCTCATCTCAAATTCACTTTGCATAAGATTTGAAAATTCTTCACACATTTTCTCATTAGTAGCACCAAATATAATATCATCAACATAAACTTGTACAATTAGTAAATCTTGTTTATTAGTTTTTATGAAAAGAGTAGTGTCAATTTTACCTCTAGAAAATTCATTATTTAGTAGAAAAGTACTTAATCTTTCATACCATGCTCTTGGTGCTTGTTTGAGTCCATAAAGAGCTTTGGTTAATTTAAACACATGATTAGGTTTATGTTCATCTTTGAACCCAGGAGGTTGATGTACATAAACTTCTTCATTTAAGAATCCATTTAAGAATGCACTTTTCACATCCATTTGAAAAAGTTTGAAACATTTATGAGATGCATATGCTAATAATATTCTGATAGCTTCTAACCTTGCTACAGGTGCAAATGTTTCATCATAATCTATACCTTCTTGTTGATTGTAACCTTGAGCAACAAGTCTAGCCTTGTTTCTGATCACCTTACCATTTTCATCAAGTTTGTTTCTGAAGACCCATCTAGTGCCAATGATTGAATGATTTGGAGGAGTAGGCACCAGGTTCCAAACTTCATTTCTTTCAAATTGCATTAATTCTTCTTTCATGGCCTCAATCCATGATTCATCAACAATTGCTTCATCAATTGTTTTAGGTTCAATTTGAGAGATCATGGCTAGATTGGTTTCATTGACTTGAAAGGACCTTCTTGTTCTTACTTTGTCACCTGTATCCCCTATAATCTGTTCTTGTGGATGATTTACCACTACCTTCCAAGTTTTAGGTATTTCTTTAGGAGAGGTTTCTACAGGAGTTTCTTTTGTTTGAGTTTGACCTTCTTCTTCATCATTTTCAATTTGGACAGGTTGCTCTTCAAATTCATCAAACTTAACATGCATGCTTTCTTCAAGAGTTTTAGTGGTTAAATTAAAAATTCTATAAGCTTTAGATGTTAGAGAATAACCTAAGAATAAACCTTTGTCTGATTTAGCATCAAACTTTCCTAAATTATCTTTGATGTTCAAGATGTAGCAGTAGCATCCAAAAATATGAAAATATGAAATGTTTGGTTTTCTGTCTTTCCAAAGTTCATAAGGAGTTTTGTTTAAAACTTTTCTTATTGAGACTCTATTCAAAATGTAACATGCAGTATTGATGGCTTCTGCCCAAAAATATTTTTCAACATTTGATTCATCAATCATGGTTCTAGCCATTTCTTGCAAAGTTCTATTTTTTCTTTCAACAACTCCATTTTGTTGAGGAGTTCTTGGACAAGAAAAATTATGAGAGATTCCATTATCATTTAAGAATGATTCAAAGTGAGAGTTTTCAAATTCTCCACCATGATCACTTCTTATAGAAATGATATTAGATTCTTTTTCATTTTGAACCTTTTTGCAAAAGTTTTTGAAGTATTCAAGGGATTCATCTTTATGTTTTAAAAACAAAACCCATGTAAACCTTGAGTAATCATCTACAATAACAAAGCCATAATTTTTACCTCCTAGACTAGTAGTTTTGACAGGTCCAAATAAATCTATGTGAAGTAGTTCAAGGGGTTTTTTGGTTGATATAAAATCTCTTGGTTTAAAACTACTTTTAGTTTGTTTTCCTTTTGTACAACTTTCACATAATTTGTCTTTGTCAAAACTTATCTTGGGTAAACCTCTTACTAGATCAAGTTGAGAAATTTTAGCTAATGTTCTCATACTTATATGTCCTGCTCTTTTGTGCCAAATCCATTTATCTTTTTCAAGAGTTACAAAACATGATTCTGCAGGTAATTCATCTAAGTATAGAACATACACATTTTTCATTCTTGATCCTTTGAAAAGAGTTTTTCCAGAAGATAATTGTTTGATTTCACAAGTGTCAGTTTTGAATATAACTTCAAGACCATTGTCACACAATTGACTAATGCTTATTAAGTTATGTTCAAGACCTTCAACATAGTGAACATTTTCAATTTTAGCTGAGTTAATCTTACCAATCATTCCTTTACCTTTGATGCTAGCTTTTTCATTATTTCCAAAGGTAACTGATCCTCCTTCTTTCTTTTCAAAAGATAGGAAGCTTTGTCTGTCTCCAGTCATATGCCTTGAGCATCCACTGTCCAAGTACCAAGGCTTTCTCTTGACTGTTAGAAAACATTCCTGCATTTGAAGTTAGTAAGGCTTTTGGTACCCATACTGATTTGGGTCCTTGAGAGTTAGTTTTTGTATTAACATTTTTTTGAAAGAAGGGTTTTTTAGTTCTAAAAGATTGTTTCTGAGGTTTGTGTTTTTCAATCTTTCTTTGAAAATTGTTCACAGGATAATTTTCCTTTTGCTGTAAGATCTTTTTATGACAGAAAAAACTTTTGTGACCTTGTGTATGACAATAAGAACAAAATAACTTTCTTACTCTCTTTTTCTTTTTAGGTCCAAAGAAATCTTTATATAAGTTTTGTTTAGAGCCTAAACCAGCTTTGTTGAGAGATCTTATTTGTGATCCCATGATGTTTTCCAAGGTCTTAGTAGATGTTACAAATCTTGATAAATCTTTTTCTAGAGCAGACACATTGAGTTTTAGATTAATGTTTTCTTTTAGAAGATTAATATCAGTTTTTGATCTTGATGATTCTTCATGACTGTTTTTCAAATTTATTATAGTTTCTTTTAAGGTTTGAATTTCATTTATAAAAGAATCTCTTTCTTTGGTTATTCTATCAATTTCATTTTTGAGTTCACTATTTTTCTGGTTTGTAATTTGACAGTCATATAGAAGATTATCAAAGAGATGTTCAGTTTTAACACAAGATGAACAAGGATCAAGTGTTACCTCTTCACTGTCTGATTTTGTCATTAGACATATGTTGGCTTCTTCTTCTTCTGTTTCTCCTAGATCATCCAAGTCATCCCATGTAGCCATCATTGATTTGCTTTTGAAGAAGGGTTTGCTTTGCCTTAGCTTTGGACAATCAGTTTTGAAGTGACCAAGTTGATTGCAGCCATAACATCTTATCTGACTCATGTCAGTTTCTGGTTTTGATGGATTTCTTCTAGGTGGGAATGATTTTTTGATGTGATTTCTTCTCTGCATTAGCTTTTGAATTCTCCTTGACAGAAACGCCAGTTCTTCTTCATTATCATCTTGAAGAACATCATCACCTTCTACTTCTTCATTTTTTGATTTTTCTTCTGTTTGAGAATCTAGTGCAATCATCTTTTTCTTTTGAGGTTTTTCTTCTTGAAGAATGGCTTCATGAGCTTTTAATGAGCCAATGAGATCCTCAAGTTTCATCTCAGATAGAACTTTGGATTCAGTGATTGCAGTTACTATATGTCTCCAATGTTTTGGCAAACATCTCAGCAACTTTTTAATTCTTTCATGTATGGAATAGCTTTTTCCAAGGGAATTCAGCTCATTTATGATTACTGTGAATCTTCCATACATTTGATCTACAGTCTCATCTTCCTGCATTTCAAACAGTTCAAATTTTCTTACCCCAATATCAATTCTGGTTTCTTTGATACGACTGGTTCCTTCATGATGAATTTGAAGTGTGTTCCACATTTCTTGTGCAGTTTTACATTCCATGATCCTGTCATATTCTTCCCTGCACAAAGCACATTTAATAAATAGTTTAGCTTTAGTGTTTAGAAGTACCCTATCAGCTTCAGTTGTGGTCCATTCAGCTTGAGGTTTTGGAGTGTTGGTGTCTTTGGTTAGTGGTGTGTATTCTCCAATTTCTATGACAGACCACATGTTGTTATCCTGTGATCTTAGAAATAGTTCCATTTTGTCTTTCCAATAATAATAGTCATCTCCTTCAAATAGAGGTGGTCTATTTGAAGAACCTCCTTCTGAAATGAATTTTGCAGCTTTTGCCATTACTTCCTTCCTGAATATTTTCCTCTAGCACTTGTTAGATGCTTAGTTTTAGAGGCAGAGCTCTGATGCCAATTGAAGTAACAATGTTTGTCACAAGAAAGGGGGGTTTGAATTGTGACCTTTTAAAAATCTTGCTGCAACACTAAATCAAAAGTAAGTAACACAAATGAAATCACACAATTTGTTGGAGATCAATCTCCTAAGATGTATAAGCAGAAATAAAAGTGATATGTGTGATAAGTGTTTGCTTTAAGTAAAGAGTATGGAAGAAGAAAACAAACACAAGAGATTTATCCTGGTTCACCCCTTAATGATTTGGGCTACGTCCAGTCCCCACCTTAAGTGAGATTTTCCACTATAATCTAGACCAAGATTACAATAAGTTCTTCCCTTAACCTAAACCAAGGTTAAGTAACAAAATCAGTTATCACCAACTGATTTTCCACTCAATCAATTCTCACTAATTGACTTGAGTTTAGATCTTTCAAAGATATGAAATGATTTTGGATCTTACAAGCTTATACCAACCTAAACTAGTTGTATATGCTCAAAATAAAATACACTCAAGATACTCCATGAATTCAGATCCTAGATACTAGAAAGCTTTGGAGTATGAGTGAAAAAGGAGAGCTTTAAGATTTGCTTAGTGAAATGTGAATCAATGCTTTTGATTGCTTGAAAACTCTTGCTCTTCCTTGTAGCCAACCTTGCTATTTATAGATGATGAAGTTCCTTTGATATTTGAACTTCAAATATGACTGTTGAGAGTGAGAAATAGCCGTTGCCAAATGGATAAAACAGTCCATTCAAATCTGTCCTTTTTTTAAGTAAGCCTGGAGACCATTCTTCCTATGGTCTCTGCTAAATGGATATGAAGGAATATTAAGAATATTCTTTGCCAACTGTTATGAGCTGCTTCTGATGATATAACCGTTGTAATGTATTAGCCCATGTGTGGAAATAGCTTGTGGATAAGAATATAGCTTGTAGCCAAAATCTGGGAGACCATTCTCCTGTCTGCTGGAGACCATTCTCCTGTCTGTTGGAGACCAAAGCTTCTTGTGTGGGAAAAGAAGCAAACGAATTTGCTGAGTTACTGCAAGCTGTTTGGCAGCTGTAAATGCCTTAGCAAAGCCTAGAATAGCCACTATTCAAGTGTACTATCAAAGGACATGAATAGTAAGTCTTTGCCACTTGTTTTGTTAAGATGAAGCTTCTCTTTCATAGGCTTGTACTTGCAAATAGTAACTTGGTCCTTTGCAGCATCTCTTGTCTAATTCTCATTGGTCTAGATTACTTCTTTAATGATGATTTTGGAGAACATAAGACCTTGTCAATAATTTGTGAGCTTTTACTTCCTTAAAAGCACTTAAATGAGTAAGCTCAAGGATCAAAATTATTCCTTGCCTTAAATGACTTATTCCAAACTGTTGTGATACTATATTTAAGTCTTGTATAAAGTTCATCCTTGTCCCATATGAAGTTGACTTAAATAAGTGCTTATCAGATGAATACGTGAGACTGGGAGACCAACCAGAGACCATTCTCCAGTCAAAACTTGCTTATTTGTTTCTTGTGATTAAGACTTAATGATATTAACTCTTTGCATCTGTCTTATATTAAATCACTCAAGAGCACTTGTTAGATCACAAGATAATCAGAATATAATTAAAACTTAATTAAGAATGTTTTGTTATCTTTAAAACATCAAAATAGGATTTTGTCTCAACACATACCATATGATGTAATGCTCATTTTGATTACCATAATACCCTTATCATATTTTCTTATTTCTCCAAGGTGCACCGTACCTTACGGTGTTCCAATCTCACTAGATTGTTCTTATGTGTGTGACCCTGTAGGTTTCCGTAACGTTGACAATTATAATAAATCACTATTTATTATAATAAACAGTGAGCGGTATCTAGCAACACATCACTGCTACTCAAGTTACGAGAAATTAACATGTGATCTAAACATAACCTCTTGTTATAATATCAGTGTGTATAATTACCCCTTTGCCCTTATGTCTATATTGAACACAAGGCATACACAGTGTCATCCTTGTCCAGTTCAATATTGGGCCCGTGACATTTATCCTGTTATGCAGGATTGACAAATTCCTTCTAGGTCACTACTGTCCCTCAGCATGCTTCGTAAAGTACCCATCAACTGCCTTTATAATTATCCTATTATGGATAACGTTAGATCAACAACAAAGTACTCCACTCCCCATCTAGGGTACAAAGTGGTTTCAGGTCTAAGGGTGGTCTACACCATTATCACCATGAGAGTAACTTATGACACTTTGCATAACTTTGCATGTAGTACTATCATAGCGGGTCAATCCTGTATAAATATTACTCCTAATATTTATACCTACGTCAAGACTTGATAACTCCTTATCCCATGATCCATGAGATGTGATCATCAGTCTATCTTCATAATAGTCTTTATGCTTTAAGGTTATCCCCTTTACCTTAAAGCTCGACTACGGATACTTTAAGAATAGTGTCCTTATGTTTAATATTATCTCATGATTAAGTCACACTTAATTATTAAACGGACTTTCTATTCTAGGGACTTCATTATTTTACAACCTTACAAACATAATAAAGAAATGCCATATTTATATTCAAACTCCTAAAGCAAATACTATGAAAATAGATTGGCTCTTAGGGCTTACTCCAACAATCTCCCACTAGCACTAAAGCCAATCTAGGTTACTCTTAATACCTATAGACTTAGTATGCCCATCACGCTTCAACTGCGCAAGAGGCTTTGTTAGTGGATAAGGAACTAGTTCCTATGTTGGTATCTTACGTATCTTCCAACATTCTATTTCGATCTCTATCGAAATATATAAGTGTCTAAGTATATTCATGAATCGTCGGTGAGATATATTCTCAAGTGTTCTTGCAAGATTAAACTATTACCATCACTAATGTGATTAATGTGACTTGTAACACCGGAAACATAGCTTTAGCTCAATCATGAGCCAAACGATCCAATCTTAAATACTCAACTTATTTAACTAAAACAAACATATTACGAAGCTTATCTTATAGCTTTCTATGCTTGTATTCAGCCATGATATACAATACATTGGTATGGAAACTTCCTTCATTATAACTTCCTTATAATGATCCTTCCCATACCTATCTATTTCAAGAAATAGGCCTTAGTTCCTTTAAGGTCCTTAGGGATATTCTTGAAGGTAAGTTAGTGTCAAACACTAATTTCAATTTTGGTACATAGGTTATTCCTAACTCTTTAGGAATTCTTGCCTAAGTGTTTCTTCAAGAGTTATTTTCCTAGTCATGTCTCACATGTATAAGAAAAATGTCTTGATGATTAATATTATATCAGATATTATCACTCCCACTAAAACTTTGCACAAGATTTATATTTTGTCCTTCATTTGTTTTCCACAAAACTTTCAAAAGGAACAAATATTCAAATTTATTCGATCTAATCAAAATTAGATAGCTTTGTCCTTGTTAATTTGTTTTCATAAAACTTCATAAAAGGAACAAACAATAATTTAATTTTCTGAGAACTCTATCTAATCAAAATTAGATAGCTACAAATTATATACCTTTCTAGCATCATTTGGATCAACAAAACCCTTACGTATATATCCAACACATATATATGAGGTTATTCCAATTAAGGAATGCAACTTTGTTATCCATCTACCAAAACATGTAGTACAACATTTAGCAGAAGAATACTCACTTTCATCGTATAAGGTATTATAAGGTATTCTTAATACCATCCATATCAGTGTTCAAAAAGAATACTCACTTTCATCGTATGAGTCTTACTCATCTTGAAGACATAACCATTATCTACATAAGGTTAGTGTATATGGATTCTGTATGAGTTTCCATGGCATTTAGCCACTTCTCATAATCTAGATCGTCTTACGACCTTTTAGAAAGTCAAAGACTCATCTTCCATGAGAATCATATCACATTGCTGAGTCATGATAAAACCATACCTTGTAGCCATATGTGATATGTTAGACTTATCTTGGATTTGTGCAACTTTAAAACAATGGTTCTTCAACAACCTTGAGGAACCGATTTGCATTCCCTTTTAAATAAATACGTTTTGTGGTACTTGAATTTATTCAAGTTCTATATCACTCCCACTGTCTTTTTTAGAGACACACTCCCACTAGAGGAATGTTTCAAACCTAGCAACAAAACAACCTTTTGTCCTTAAGAGTGATATAGGACCAATATCCCTTTCTTCAGGATATTTCCACTAATTCATTCTTTCATTTGGAATTAGATTTATCTAATAAATTTTAATCCAAAATTCTCATAAAGACAAACTTGGTACTCTTACCTCCATATCGCATATGATGTCTTTATGATCATTTTAAAAGGGAACTAATTGTGGGTGAAGATTAATTATAAGTAAAGAGATTTATAGAAAGAGTCAATTTATAATTAAACTATCCTTAAATCATGTCAAACATGATGTGATAAAATAGTTATTATAGTCCTTTAATTAATTATTTATTGATGTGACTCATTCATATAACTTAAATACTTTTGTCGAGTTCTATTTTCTTCATTGTTGAATTTCTTTGACAAATTCAAAGATTTCTAATTGGTGTCATACACCTACCAACATCTAATGATTTTAATCATCAATGTTAATGAAGTAAAATAAACTCAATATACCAAATATGTTTAGTGGTCGACATACATCTCATGTATATTGTTCAAATAGGTCATGCGTTATTTTATTGACACATCGAATATTTGTACTAAACAACAATGCTCTTGATATATTTAAGGTCCAAATCATATTTGGCTCTTATCATGATTGTTATAGATAACCCTATCAAGACAATGGAACCCTAGTCCATTACTTGACTTGGAGTAATAGTATAGAAGACTTTGCTTAAATGATAGGACCATTACTTGTCTTATCATTTAAGGCTACAATTCATATATTGTCAATACAAGATATACAATTGCTACTTCTATTACTAGATGGAATTCAATAACAATTATTGTGTTCCATTTCAAACTCAATTTTAAGTCATTGAATAAGCTCTCATTATCAATGAAACAATTTTCATTCTAGATATGAGTTGACTTAAAATTATAGCCAATGTTCTAATTCTTTAAGCATCTCTATTTTCGAAAAATTGAGATTCAACATCTTGTATCATATACTTTTGATGTAGAAATAGAAATTTTGACTTTCTATAACAATATGTGCATTATTGAAGTCTCACTTCATACTTTTGGTTTGACTCTTCCAAGAACTATTTACGTCATTTTAATGGTCTAACTATAGCCGTTCTACTTTGACAACCATTTTGTACTATTCAAATAAGAGGAATATAAATCTTATTTATATTATATCTCAAATCTTTGATAGTGCAAATTAATTCTCATTCAACTCAACAAATTCCGGTAGATATTCAAAACAATTTTGTCTCTATCTATTCCATTATAATTTGTTAGATTGATCATATGACCAACTTTTTTGATCCATTGAGAAATTTATCATACTCTAAAGTTCTTTCAAAAGGATCTTACTTGAGATTAAATGATCACATCATTTATTATATATTCTATATCTAGACGCCAACTTGATGCTTCTAACAAATATCCCTTTTCCAATCTAGTTATAGTAGGTTGTTCACAGTTTATAGTTCAAGACTTATAGTTTTCTCGCATTTCAGAACAATTCTCAATTTGTACCAATACATATTTCACTTTGTCTTAAGTCCGCGGTGGGCGGATTACACAAGAATTAGTTTATTTAGGTAGGAACTCCTTCCAATTGTATCTCATACAATTCTTGAATATCAATTGGGTGAATAACTCCTTATTCGAATTCATCTTATGAATTATACCCAACCATTGCTTCTTAAACTCATATAATCACATTATATTTGTTAAGTTAAGTTTGACCCTTGCTTTAGAAGTTGGATATTACAATTATCCCATCGCACCTTACCAATATAGAATATGCACTTCGCGGTGGGCGAACCTACATAGTTCGATACTAGTCTTGATGAGTTCTAAAACTTGGAAAGCATAAACTTAATATCCACATATCTTATTATTAAAGAGAATGCACTCCGCGGTGGGCGAACCTACATTTTCTTTATTAATCTCTTATGTGTCTTTTGAGGGATACATACAAACAATAATAAAATGATATGATTATGGCCTCCTAACGCAAGTGTTCTCTCAAGCCAATGAGAGAACCCTAAACTAGCCTAACGATGATCTACTTCTCCAAGCATCATCTTCATGGCTGTCCTCCTTTGTTCCTCTATTAATTCTATTATAACATTACATCAAAGAATACTCGTTTTACATACGAGGGAGTGTATGAGAAGAGAATATAGAGAATAGAGATAAGGCACGACACGCAGGCCGTATTTAAAAACCAAATGCAATAAAATAAATAAACTAAGGCCATAACCGATCATCAAATATAATAATAACAAACAAACTTTATTATTATTAAAGTCTCATAATTAATTAAATCCGGCGATTGATCAAATCAGGTAACTTTGATTCAAATATTTAATTCACAATTAAATATTTCGAATCAAAATTTGCTAAAATAAATAACATTATTTTAAAGTAGAATTAAATCTTTTGACAATTCTCCAAATATGGAAAATTATTTAATCAAAACCTTTTTGAATAAAATATTTTCAAAATTGATAATATTATCTTTTAAAACAATTTTAAAAGATATTTCTAGAGATTTGAAACGATTTCATAATTAAATATATTTGTCAAATAGGGAAAATTATTTAATCAAAACTCTTTTGAATAAAATATTTCCAAATTTTGATGATATTATCTTTTAAAACAATTTTAAAAGATATTTCTAGAATTTTGAAACGATTTCAAAATTAAATATATTTATCATCTACTTTTCGCATCAACACTTGATACGTTTTGCAAATCCTAATTTTAATGACACAACATTTGTGCAACCCTTAATTGATCATCACAAATCATAGCAATAAACACATATTTTATTATTATAATCAATTTAAATCGTGTAGATTAATGAAATTAAAATTTTGGCGAACGGTCAAAATCAAAGCTGTCACCTGCGCCCCGCGCAGGCCCATGGGAAAAACCTAGTTTTTCGCGAACCCTAATGCAACAATTTCGTGCCGTCAAAACCTTTCATGATCGAAATTCAATATGATTGATTAACATGTCATTGCTTCACCATACTATTGTCGGATTCCAAAGCAAATGAACATGAATCAATTCAATATCAAATAACTTTCATAATTTGTCTTATTGAACGAAATTATTAACGGTATATCACATACACCATTTTGCATTACGGTTACTTATATCATATATAAGTTTATGGCCGTTCTTGATTGTGTAACCTTAGGACAATTAACATATCGCATGCTTCACCATACAAGTGTCGGATTCCGAAGCCGTTTCAATGATAATTACCCAATTCATACACAAAACTTACATCACATGTAAGTATTGACCGTTCTTGTTCGTGTAACCTTAGGACAATCAACATATCGCATGCTCCACCATACAAGTGTCGGATTCCGGAGCCGTTTCAATGTTAATCATCCAATTTATACACAAACAACCGTCAAATTTTAATTACTCGATTTTAATCTTTTATCAACCGTTTTAATCATATTAAAACTGAATTCATGAATTTAAACAAACATCAATTCATGGTTTCGTAAGTGGCTCTGACATCAATTCATGAATTTAAAACTGAATTCATGAATTTAATCATATTCCTTTTGTGATCCTTACGAATGGTCATGAATTGTGTTTAGAGTTTTACCTTTTGATTCGAAAACTCCCTTTAAATCACGAACGACTATCGAACACTTTGAATCACGAACAAGGTCACGAACAAGAACCTCGAAGTTGATCACAAGCGTTAAAGGTATAACGCCTCTAGCCAGTCCACACGAACAACAACCTTCAATGGAGTGCTAGCTCCAATGGTTTGAAGGGTTAGGAGAAAGGACGTACAAAATAAGGATTAGAGTTTTTCACAAAGTCTCATGAGAATGAGTAACAAAAGTGTGTAACACTTTCTCTTTACCACAAGGGTTCTATTTATAGAACCACTTGCCATGTCAAAATTACACTAAAGCCCTTTTAACTAAATGAGCTATAGTGGACGCCATTCTCATGTAAATATGTCTAGTACATATTTTCACCCCCTTCTTGCTATATCATACCATATGATGTAATGCTCATTTTGATTACCATAATACCCTTATCATATTTTCTTATTTCTCCAAGGTGCACCGTACCTTACGGTGTTCCAATCTCACTAGATTGTTCTTATGTGTGTGACCTTGTAGGTTTCCGTAACGTTGACAATTATAATAAATCAATATTTATTATAATAAACAGTGAGCGGTATCTAGCAACACATCACTGCTACTCAAGTTACGAGAAATTAACATGTGATCTAAACATAACCTCTTGTGATAATATTAGTGTGTATAATTACCCCTTTGCCCTTATGTGTATATTGAGCACAAAACATACACAGTGTCATCCTTGTCCAGTTCAATATTGGACCCGTGACATTTATCCTGTTATGCAAGAATGGCAAATTCCATCTAGGTCACTACTGTCCCTCAGCATGCTTCGTAAAGTACCCATCAACTGCCTTTATAATTATCCTATTACGGATAACGTTAGATCAGCAACAAAGTACTCCACTCCCCATCTATGGTACAAAGTGGTTTCATGTCTAAGGGTGATCTACACCATTATCACCATGAGAGTAACTTATGACACTTTGCATAACTTTGCATGTAGTACTCTCATAGCGGGTCAATCCAGTATAAATATTACTCATAATATTTATACCTACGTCAAGACTTGATAACTCCTTATCCCATGATCCATGAGATGTGATCATCAGTCTATCTTCATAATAGTCTTTATGCTTTAAGGTTATCCCCTTTACCTTAAAGCTCGACTACGGATACTTTAAGAATAGTGTGCTTATGTTTAATATTATCTCATGATTAAGTCACACTTAATTATTAAACGGACTTTCTATTCTAGGGACTTCATTATTTTGCAACCTTACAAACATTATAAAGAAATGCCATATTTATATTCAAACTCCTAAAGCAAATACTATGAAAATAGATTGGCTCTTAGGGCTTACTCCAACAGTGCACACAAAAAACCAAGTCAAAATTAATTTCGTAGGTGGTATTTTACCCCTTATCCGTCCACACCGACATTTCGGTCGAAAATTCAAAATAAATCGAAACTTCGTCGGAATTCTTAGAAAATTTCCAGTCCACTTATATTTATTGCGTGGGGTTTGCACACAAAAAACCAAGTCAAAATTAATTTCGTAGGTGGTATTTTACCCCTTATCCGTCCACAACCGACATTTCGGTCGAAAATTCAAAATAAATCGAAACTTCGTCGGAATTCTTAGATAATTTCCAGTCCACTTATATTTATTGCGTGGAGTGTGTACACAAAAACCCAAGTCAAAATTCAATTTCTAGGTGGTGTTTTACCCCTTATCGGTCCACAACCGACATTTCGATCGAAAAATCAAAATTAATCGAACTTTCGTCGGAATGCCAAGCCGCTTTCCAGTCCACTTATATATATTGTGTGGGGTGTACACACAAATTTGTAAGCAAAAATTGGATTTCTAAGTGGTGTTTTACCCCTTATCCGTTTTTTGCGACGTTGCCGTAAAGAAAATCGTAATTAATTCATCCGACATCGGAAAATTACGATTCTTTCGTGGTTAGCCTCTTCTCTAGTTGCTTAACATGCATAAAACAAATTATGAACAAATATGTCCTATAGGTCCACGTTTAAGCCCTTTCAAAAACTTATGGATACAGGGAAATAATGGCACTTTTTCTACAAATGTGAAAATTGCATATCAAGCTTATATAGGGGGGAGGCAAGTGTGGGCTGCAGGCAGGCACAGGAGCGCCCATGGGCGTCCTAGGCAAGGCAAAACATGATTCTAACAAGCTAAACCCTGCAAATCCAAACAAAATTTTGATTTCATCAATCAAAATCATCAAGAATCATGTAAGAATTAAATCAAAAACTAGAAATTGGGGCGGATTTGGTGAAAATCATCATGTTCTTGGCATGAGCTTGGCCAAGGCAAGCGACATATAGTAGGGAGGCATCACTACTACAAAATATTGAATAGATAGCGCACTTTAGACAACGCTTATTTACATAAGCGCTTTTAAAAGAAACACGGAAACTTATCACAGCGGTTTCTGTATAAAGCGTTGTCTAAAGTACTATTGTTTTAAAGCGTTTTTCTGCAAAAGCGCTTTCATAAGGTTTACATAAGAAGGTGAAAATTTTATTTTTCACTTTGGACAGCGGTTGAGTGAAATGCGCTTTTTAATATATTAAAATAGACAGCATTTAAACATAGGAAAAAGTGCTTTCATAGGTTTACTTTAGGCAGCGCCCGAAAATCCAAAAAAGCGACATCTATGTGTTTATTAAAAAAATTATTTTTTTCTATTAATTTATTTTCTTGGGAGAATTTAAAACTGTAAACATATTATTAGCTTATAGATAGAGTCATAGCACGATTTGTTCTCACACTCCTTCCAAATACTTTCTTCCTCCCAAATAATTTCTTCCTTGATCCCAAACAATTTCTTCTCACACGCCTTCTTGTTATTGGATCGTAACAGAAACCCTAAACCCCATAAAGAAATTGTTGTTTCTAGAGTAGTTGATTTGTCACTTTGAAGATTGATACCCTAAATCCCATAAAGAAATTGAAGAAACTGATCGATCGAAATTCAAACCCACTGTGAAATTGTAGAAATTGATCAATTGAAAGTTGAAACCCTAGTTCTGAACCAAGATAAGAACCTTCTGTCTGTGTAAAAACCAAGAAAACCTTACACGCTCAAACCCCCTCTCTCTCACGGTGAATCCCTCTCACACACGTTCATAAGTTCTTGTTCTGCCGCAAAACTACCACAATATAGTGTAGTCGAAATCTACCTCTAAAACCATGCCTCGCTATGTATGTCTTCAACAAACGCACATGTGGATTTAATGTTTTAAAATTGATAAATTTAGTGTATTTTTCTCATTGTGTTTGATGCGAACGTCAAAGCCTCATGTAGTAAAAATCTTGAATGGTAACTCGCTCATACTCCTTGTTGCAAAACTCGTTGAATCCCTCTCTCGTGGCGAATTCCACTCACACGCTTTCGTTTCTGTCTTCTGCTGCAGGACTGCTTTATGAAGACTTTTGTTCAGGTTAGTACAATTATTTCTTATTAGATTTGTCATAGTTGTAACTTGTAAGGGAATTTTAAATCTTGTGTTGAAAGATTTATCACGATAATTAGAATTTTTTTCTCCTTTATCGAATGCTTGAATCAAATTCAACTGTTTCAAATTCGTCTTACTAGATATTGCAAGTCTCTCTCCCTTTGTCCATATCTCATCTATATTTGTTAAAGGAACCGTAAAAAGGTTCGATTCATGAGAGAAAGAGATTGAAGGTTCCATTTAGGGTTATATCGTTAAGAACACAAATTATTGGTGTCGATGTGTTAGTGTTCGTGTCACGTCCGATGTCCATGATTGTCCTCGATTCATGTAGCTTAAATGTGATTTTGAGTCTAAATTTACATAATCTAAATATTCAAGAAGTAATTTTCAATAATACTGATTTTGATATCTCTTTGCATTATGCTAATACATTGCTCTGAATTGATACGATAGTGAGTATTTATTCTTTATTATAATATTCCATGATATGGTTAAGTGCAAACAAGTAATAGTAGTGTGCTTTATCAGTATCTCAATTAGAAAGTCAATGAAAGAAATAGGGAAATAGGTGACTATATATTTGATTCAAGACTATTAAGTTTTGATCAAGTTGTACATTTATTATTGATCATTTGATGATATACATATATATGATTTGTTTGTCTGTATCACTTTAAAGTTCATGGTCTTTTTTGCAAAGAATGTGCAAATATACATCTATAACTTTAAAGTTTCCCTGCTCTCATGTTTGCTTTGGAGGTACCTAATTAATAAAACCATTCTATTTTACATTACTTTATATGCATTTTACCTAATACACGAAGCCTACTTGTTTTCAATTTTCATTATAGAATGTGCCTTATAATTTTCTTCTTCCTTTTTAACTTCAGAGGCAAGAATGGTATTATTCAACAAGAGATGTATATGTACACCATTAATTAGTGAAGCAAAAATATTATTCTCATTCAGTTTTTTTCTTTTGAACTATCAGTTGGGACATTGTGGTCATGTGATGATATGTTCATTGTTTTTGCCCCGTCTTATAAATATAGATTCTGCATCGTCTTATATACTGGACTCGTGTACTACTTTTTTACTTCGACTTTATGACAGTCTTTTATTATATGAGAATATTATGATTTCACTTCTAAATTCTTACTATCCTTACATTGACATGCTTCTGTACTTTTCGTTGTGCGTTCTTTTTAACACTATGCTTTTGGTTGGGAAGTATTTACATAACTGATACACTTTAGTGTTGCAGATTTGTAAAAGGTAATGCCTAAAGTGACAGTAATCGGTAAAACTGACGTAGTGAGGCTCATAAAGGTGCGAGTGTGTCAAACAATCGGCAAGAGTTGAGCTCACTAGAAGGACTCCTAAGGAAAAGCTAAGAGGTGAGAAAAAAGATGCTATTCTTCATAATCTATGTTAAAGATATGATATTAATGATATGTTGTTATTGAATATGTTTGTTCCTTTATGTTATGTTATTACCTTTATCATTGTGCCAACTTGTACCATTATCCATCTATGAGGCAAACTAATGTATATGTTATGGCATAGTATTTATGTTATTTATTCTGATAAGTTAAAAATGTGTGGATATAATATTCAACACCCAAACACACCAGCACCGAGAGAGAGAGAGAGAGAGAGAGAGAGAGAGAGAGAGAGAGAGAAAGAGAGATCTTAGTGATTTTGGTTTGATGAGAAAATTATGTTTATTTTGGTTTTATGATTTATTTTTTCTACATGGTTTGTCAAAAGAATCATTAAATTCGATCTTCAATGTTTTAATTAATCACGGTTTGTAGACACTAGAGACTTATGCACACCTATTATATTTTTTGTAAAGGCCATCTATAGACATTTTTGTCATATTTAGAGTAGTAAATTTTGATAAATTGTATGTATTTAGTAACAAATAACGATGCTATCAAGAGCATCCGAATAAAGTGGAAAAAAGAATGACTTATAACAGCGCTTTTTAGTTAAATCGTTGTAATAAGTAGGAGCTTTTAAAGCGTTTATAAAGAAAGAGCGCTGTCACAAACTACCATTAGACAACGCTTGCATAAAACATGCTATGTAAAGTATCATAAAGCGTTGTCTTAACCCATCATATAAGAGCGCTTGACTGAATAAGAGCTGTCTAAAGTTCCTAAATATTAACCTATAATAGCGCTTTTTGTGTATGCAAAAGCGCTGTCTATACTTTTAATAGCGCAAGAATAAACATCGCTTACAAGTGCTGTCTAAAGTGAAAATAAGTGTTGTCTAAACCCATTTTTGGCGTAGTGCATGTATGGGTGGCAGGCAGGCTGGGGGCGCGCCCATGGGCGTCCTTGGCAAGGAAAAACATCATTAACATGAGCTAGGCCAAGGCAAGCCCCATGTGTGGGTGGCAGGCAGGCTCATGACGCGCCCATGGGCGTCCTTGGCTAGGAAAAACATCATTTTAACATGCTAAAGCCTGCACAAATCCAAGCCAAATTTATTTTTCACCAACAAAATCATCAAGAATCATGAAGGAATAAAATTAAAAACTAGAAGTTGGCTTGATATGGAAAAGCATGTGCTAAGCCGGGCTTGCCTAGCTTAGCATGTGGGAGGAAATTGGTGATCATCGTGCTCTTCTTGGCATGGGCAGGACTTGGCATTGCCTTGTGCATGCCTTGACCTAGTGCATTGAAAGCGTTGTGCTCACCTTTTTCCTTTCAACTCCTGGCACACAAGGGAGGCTTACTAGGCAAGAAAATTGTGCCAACATCGCGTTTCGGAAAAGCATTTGCCAAGCCGGGCTTGCCTTGCTTGGCAGGTGGAAGGAAATTGGTGATCATCGTGCTCTTTTTTACATGGGCAGGACTTGGCATCGCCTTGTGCATGCCTTGAACTAGTGCATTGAAAGCATTGTGCTCACCTTTTTCCGTTCAACTCCTGGCACACAAGGGAGGCTTCCTTGGCAAGTAAATTTTGCCATCGTCCCGATTCGGAAAAGCATGTGCAAAGTCGGGCTTGCATAGCTTAACATGTGGCAGTTAGTCTTGGTGTCCCTTCTCGGTAAACTATTTTGGTTTTATTTTCATGCCTAGCGATGCGGAGTCGGCGTTGCCGGATGCTTCCATTTGCCTGCATGCTATAACATTGCGGGGTGTGGTACGTTCTGTGATGTTGGTTCTTGCTTACGTGAGGGCGTGTGAGTGGCGTTGTGGATGTTTGTGCTTGCTGGCTCAATGCTTTTGCATCGAACGATTTTCATACAATCCAAATCATTCTTCATCAATGCCTTTGTGCCTACGGTGTTTGTTCGTTGTTCCTGTTTGGCTTACCTATAAAATGGTACATAAGTGGCTTGTTAGGCTTTTACCATCCCATACCCTTGAATGGTGTAGTGGTGGCTTTTGAATGTTTACATATGCCTTGTATTAGGCTTCCTTTGTGGGGTCTTTTGCGGTGCGCATGTATTCATAGATTTTTTGGACGCGGTGTTTGAGATGACCTTTGGTTCTTCCAATGATGTCCCTGATTATCGATTTCCATAAATTATGCCTGCTCTATTGCTTGTTTTGTTCCCCTTTTGTGGGCGCAAAACTTGCACTTTGCGCATAGTCATTAATGGATGCTACCTGGTTGATCCTGCCAGTAGTCATATGCTTGTCTCAAAGATTAAGCCATGCATGTGTAAGTATGAACTAATTCAGACTGTGAAACTGCGAATGGCTCATTAAATCAGTTTTAGTTTGTTTGATGGTATCTACTACTCGGATAACCGTAGTAATTCCAGAGCTGTTCATCAGAAGCTTAAAATTCAAGGTCTAAAGAAAGTGGCTCTGAGGATAAAAGCAAGGCTCTGAAGGATTCAGAAGCTGATGACTTTAAGAAGCTGCACTACAGGCTCTGAAACAAATGGAATTTGCGTCACTCAAGAACTGACAGAATCAGAACCTATGATTAAAGAACAATCTACTTCAAGGCTCTGTCACGTCCACATGAAGGAATATTCGTTGGTACAACGTTAATCTTATCCATAAGTGGAGCGCATTTGAGGATCATACTATTATTACTCAAAATGGATGAGTGATAATTCAAATTGCAAGGTAGTCGAATTGGATTTCTTTGCTAAAGAAGGCCATCTACATCTAGCAATTGTACGAGCAAATTCCAGCTGACACCTTATCTCTCTGCAACGGTCATTGTAACACCCGTATTTAATTAAATAGGATTTTTATATGTTTATTTGTCTATTTACTTAATTACTTGAATAAATGTGTTTCTTGATTTCTATCTATAGTTATGCATTGACTAAATGAAGGGTATTTTAGTAATTCCCTAGGATCATTAATTCTATTTATAACCTTTTATTTATGATTAGATGAATTAATTGGTTAATTGTGAGAAGTAGTAGAATAGTGGTTTAATTGTGAGAAGTAGTAGAAGTACTAGAATATTAATGAATTGGACTTATGGTGAGTGAGTGGGCTAAGCCCAATAGAGAATGATAAGATAAGAAGGGTATAAGTGGTAATTTAATTACCATTAGGTTAAGATAAGAAAAATAGAAAGATAGAAATCATAAGATAGAAAGAAGAAAAGGAGGTAGAGAGAGAAGAGAGCAAGAACCCTTTTCTTTGAAGAAGAAGAAAGAGCAAGAGAAAGAACTAGAGATAGAAGGACTAAAGAATTCAGAAAAAAACCTAAGGTAAGAGAGTAGTTTAGTTTCTCAAGAGTGACTAAGAGAGGGGGAGAAAGTCTTACTCTCTCCAACCCAATCCTCTCTCACTCTTTTCTTTGGGTTTGGGTTTGATTCTTAAAAATGAATGGTTTTCATGTTATAGATAGATTACTCAAATGATTTGATGAAAGAAAAACTACAACTTTGGGTTCAAATTATGGGAATTTGCTAAATGTTTGTAGGTTTTGAGTTTTGATGATAAATTGATAAAAATGACATCTTGAATGTGTGAAATGTTGTTAATTGATGAAATGAGTTGTACTTCTATGTTTAGCATGATTATATATGTATAAAGTTGTTAACTTTTCGAATTGATATGTTGAAATTTCAAGAATTTGAACTATTGCAGCAAAAACCCGAGAACAGAGTGAGCTGATGCTGTCAAGCTCGCTGCAGTGAGTGCAGGGCGAGCTGACAGCGAGTTCACCTGTTGCTCTCTGACTTAACTAGCTGCAGCGAGTTGTGAGCTCGCCAGGGCGAGTTACTCAGACTTGAAAATTATGTTTTTCTTGAAAATAGGATACATATGCTTATGATATGTTAGGGTTATGATCCCATGGTTATAATATATCATTAATATGTGTAATTTGACTAGACTTGATGGAAATAATGTACTTAATGTTGAAGTGCATGATTATGATATTATTTTGAAATGAATTGATTATATTCATGAGTTGATGATTACATTCATGCATTCATATGTGCATGATGAGCAGGTATTTTAGTGAGGTGACTAAAATACGGAATATTTTAACGAGGTGGTTAAAATATAGTTAGAATAAGTTTTCTAACGAAATGACAAGGTACCTTCATACATTAGAGGAATGCTAGGGAGTATTCATGAACTTCTTGCATTAGTTTGCATTAGGAGATGAAGTTGATTATCTATGCGTGATAATTTGGTAAATGACATTCTTGGTTATGCATTGATTTGTTATATGTCATTGATATATGGATTAGTTATATTAATTGATAATGTTGTGTTGTATTAATGTTAATTGATACTTGAACTATATACAACTAGTGAATGAGGTTGCTTATATGATATGATTATTGCGTTTCCTTATCTATTTAATATTAATGTATAGTGTTCGATACACTTGCATTATTTTGCGGGATTCTTTACTAACTCTCTGTTTTGTGTAAATGCTGAACCTTTGGGGGTTCAGGTGTGCAGGGTGAGGAGTTAGCATCGACGGATTAGCGTTGTCTGCGCTTTTGCTTGCTAGTGGTGAGGAGACAAGCTTTATGCTTCTCCTAGTTAGCCTTAGTTCTAGTTGGTTTGTAATAAGTAGGTGCTCTGATATTTGTAACATCGAGTCGGGTAGACCTTTTTCCTTATTCGAATGTTTTTGAGCATGGAGTGTTCTTATGAATGTTTTGAACTATGGCATTTATTTTATCCATGTTAGATGCATGGATAGGTTGATACTTATTTATCTATTTTGTCAGAACTTAAGTTGATGTATGATGATTATGTCTTAAGATGCATGAATTTAATTTGGATATCCATTAATATATATATATGATGCACGCATGTATAAATGGTTTTAGATTGTACACCTTGATTCTATATGTATTCATTAATTTAAAGTTAAGTAATTTTATATATGGGGTTGGGGTGTTACAGTCATCATCTTCCTTCAAGTATAAATAGAAGACTAAAATGGAAGAAATGACTACTGTAATTTGTTATGTATTTTATAAACACCTCTGATAGTATATCAAGTGTCCATTAACAATCATTCTTAGATTTTAAGTTTGTTTGTGAAGTCTCTTGTTTAGTGAAACTTGAGCACCTGAGAAGTCTCTTGCAAGTGTGCATGAGCAAGTTGTAATCTTGTGAAGATTATAGTGAAAAACTCTTGTTAGTAACAAGGGGACTGGACGTACTCTCAAGTTGTGAGGGGAACCAGGATAAATTTTGTGTCTTTCTTTCTCTCTCTCAGCACCCTTTCTTTACTTTGTGTTTATATCCGATGCATTTGTGTTCTTAGTGAGAAAAAGTTTTAATTTTCAAAACACAATTCAACCCCCCCTTTTTGTGTTTTTCCACCTTCAATTGGTTTCAGGAGCTGGACTGTTGCCTAACTCACCTAATAGTGAAACAGTAAAGATCCATGAGGAAAAACATGTCTGCTGAGAAGAACAACAATGAGGTTCGTTTCGACTAGGACTCAAACTCACGTGATAGGAAATCATCTAATAAGGTTCCTTTCTTCAACGGAACTGAGACTGGTTACCCTTTCTGGAAAACCAAGATGTACAGTCACATCATGGATATTGATTGTGATTTATGGGACTTGGTAGAAGATGGAGTTAACTATGAAAATATGGACTTAGAAGGAGTAGTCAGTTCTCAGAACAGGAAATCTCTTACACCTACTCAAAAGCTAAAGTACAAGAAGCATCACTCTGTAAATGGAATGATGGCAAACGCCATCTCACATGATGAGTACCTTAAAATTGGAGATAAAAGAACTGCAAAGTCAATTTGGGATTCTTTAAAATCCAAGTATGAGGGCAACAAACAAGTTACAGAGGCAAATGCTAACTTGTTGGTGAATCAGTATGAGTTGTTTAAGATGAAGGATGGAGAGGACATTAAGACGATGCTTTCAAGGTTTCAAATTCTAGTCTCTGGACTCCAAATATTAGACAAGAGTTATACTGAAGCTGATCATGTGAGAAAGGTACTCAGAAGCTTACCACCAAAATGGAGACCCAAGGTGACCACTTTTCAAGAGTCTAAGGATTTGGATATTGTATCCCTTGAAAGCTTAGTTAGTTCACTGAAAAGTCATGAAATGGAATTAATGACTGATGAATCAACTAAGAAGATGAAAGGGATAGCCTTAAGCTCTCAGAGCTCATCAAAGGCTCTGAAAGCTAAGGTAATAGAATCAGAAGATGAAGCTTCCAAAGAGGGTCAAGAAGTTTGGTCTGATGATGAAGAAGAGATGGTGCTGATGGCTGCTAAGGTTTCACAATGGGCAAAACGAAGCAAGAAATACGCTGGTAGCTAGGTTTGGAGGATCTTCCAAGAGACTTAGTGCTGCTAAAGACAAAAAGGAAGATCAAAGCAAGTGTTTCAAGTGCAACAAGCCTGGCCATTTCATTGCTGATTGTCCAGAGAACAAAAGTAGACCATCAAAGCAAATCTCTAGCAAGGAAAGCTATAAGAGTAAATTCAAGAAGAGCTTTCTGGCAACTTGGGAAGATCTTGACAAAGACTCAGATTCAGATGGTGATGAGGAAGAAAATCTAGCACTGATAGCAACTACCTCTGACAGAGAAGACTCTGAAGATGAGGAAGAGGTAATAGCTAAACTGTCTAGAACTGAATTAGTAGATTCTCTTAAAGATGCCTTAAAATTGCTCACTAAAAAGGCAGGTGAATGTAAAGTCTTGAAAAAGGCTTACAATAACCTGGCTGAGAAAATGAACATAATAGTTGAAGAAAATGAGTCTCTGCAAAGTAGAAACTCATTTATGGAAACTCATTATGTTTATGATGATAAGGTTCCTCCAGAGCATGAATTTGCTCTGCAAGAATTTCTTATCAATGGCATGAAGAGAAGTAAGATAGCTTCCTTAATATACCATGTTAGTAGAAACAGAGGTGAAGGTCTTGGATTTTCACATTTTAAAGATAACCCATTATTTTCTAAACCCTCTAACAGTAATAATTCAAAACCTAAGGCTGTATTTGTAAAAAGCCAATCAGAAGCCATAGTTATACCAGACACTGAAAAAATAATTGTGTCAGAGGCTAGGAAGTCTCAGACTCTGAATCCTTCAGAGCCTAAGACCTCAAAACCTCAGACCAATGTCAAAACAAAGACAACTCTGGTATATTCTAAAGCTAAGTCTAAGAGCTATACAAAGCCTAAAAGTTTTTCAAAAGGCTTGAATAACTCTAGAGCTTCTGACAGGCCTTATAAACAAAAACAACCAAAGGCTTTAATGACTAGCTGTCATACCCCAATTTTGCCCCATACATTTTTTTATTCTTATTTTGCCCTTGCAAAGGGAATTCATTGATAAAAATTATTTTTTTCACATTTTCGCATAAAATCCATAAAAAATGCATAATTTCTTCATAAAAATTTCCAAAAATATTTTTTTTAATTATTTAACCTTTTTTTTTATTATTCATGAAATTCCTTTTTGCATTTTTCTTATTTGCATTTCTTTTTAGATTACTTCATGAAAAAGAAACTTGCTCCTTCATAATTTTTCATTCTAATTAGCATCATTCTCATATGAGATTAAAAAATTAAAATCAAAATCATTATCATGCATGTTCATTTATTATTTCTCAATTTGTCATTTTTGCTTATTTCATTTTTTACTATTTTTTTAACTTATCCAAAAAAATCATAAAAATGTGCATTTCTCCTAATTGCAACACATCATCACATGATCAAGAAGGAATCAAGAATATGCTTAATTTAAACACCTCATCAAGGATAGTACATAGTACTAACCTTATCCTTACAAAAAATCACCAAAAAAACCCTAGTGAGGTACAATACCATTTTTAGCCCCATTCCCTTTTCTTAACCTAGAATTCCACTATATATACACATCAAAACCTCACTAGGGCGCAGCCAGAGGAAGAGGAGGCAGAAATTAAGATCAAAATCAACACAAAAATCATCTCATTTTTTCACTTTTTTCTCAATTTTCGTTTTCACCACAAACACCAACAAAACTCCAAATTCTCATCACTAATCATCTATATATACTAGCAGTAGCCCTTCCATAACATAAAACCACAATTCCAACGTCCCATTTTCGAGATTAAAGTAGCAAAAAAATAAGAAAAGAAGTGTAGGTTCGGATTTGGTTTCTCAGGCCCCAAAACAAGTAAGTGAGGTTTGTTTCGTCATCCTTAAGCTCATTAGAATCATTTCCATACCTCAATTCATTGAAATATATACTATATTGCATTCCACCATTTTTGTAACTTCATCTTCTTCATTTTCGTTTTTTAACTTAGAGACCTCAAATGTGAAATCCAAGCTTGGATTAGTGATCAGGAGGAAAAAACAAGTGGGTTTGAGTTTCGTTTCGCCATTTTTGGACTTGTTTTGAGATCTCACCATTTTTGTGTTTTGAAGCTTTTTTTGTGTTGTTTTCGTTTTCAATGATCTAAGCTTCGTTTGTTTGTTTTGAGCTCATATTCATGTTTATCGTTCAAAAACAAGTGGATTAGAGTTTTGTTTTGTTAATTTTGGTTGAAATCTGAGATTTTGAATTTTTTGAAAATTTGAAGAAGATGATGTTCATCATTTGCTACGACATTTCGTAGCTAAATGATGAACTCGTAGCAAAGGTTCCGTAGCTAATCCGTTCAAGCTCCAAACCTTCATGAGCGTGCCCAGGTTTAATCTTGCCCGTTAGATCTGGAGCACGCGCGAGAACGGCCCAGATTCGTTCGTGGTTTTTAAATCTCACGCGTCCGATGAATCGGACGTGTGAGTGTCATACCCTAATTTTGCCCCATGATATTTTTCACTTTTTGCATTTTTTAGAAAATAAGTCAACAAAGTCAAAACTTTGACCAAAAGTCAACAAAGTCAAAATGTTGACTAAAAAGTCAACAAAATCCCTTTTTGATTTAAAAATCAATGTTGACACAAAAAAAACACATGGAATTATTTTTCTTGCATGATTTTGCATAGCATGATCATAAATGACAAATTTTTACCATTTTGCCCTTGCATTATTTTTATTTCTCATTTATCATTTTTTAACTAGTTACTTGCATTTCAAGAAACCTTTTCAAAAAATCAAATTTCAATTCTTTTTTCTTCTATTTTTGATCCATAAACATTTCATATAATCATATTTCATCATGCATATTTTTATTTTTGTCATATTTATTTTATTTTTATTTATTTCGTATATTATTTTTAATTTGTGTTTTATTCCAAAAAAAATCAAAAGAGATACAAAATTGCCCAAATCATTTTTACACCTCACCAAGGGAATAGAAGGTTCTATTTCCTTCTTGCAAGACACCTCACCAATTGTACAAAAAGATCACAAAACTATAGTACAAAAATCCCAAGAATCAATTTCCATTTTACCCTCAACAACTCTCACAAATCACCATTCCTTTAACCTAATTCCAATCATATATAAGCCCTCACCAAGCCTCAGTGGCGCAGCCAACAAACCCTAGATCAGAAATCACCCAAAAAATTCATCAACTTTTCTCTCTTTTTTTCAAAATTCGAAATCCATTGAAACCACCACCAAACTTCAAATTCTTGATCACATAAGCTTCCAAATACTTCCAGTAACATGAACCAACCATAAAACACAAGCTTTCTTCCATAAATTTGAGAGAATCAAAACCCCAAAAACTCCAAAAAATGTGTTAATGGAACGTGCACTTCTAGCCTCTGTTTCAGTCGTTTTTTAACACCATTCATCACCAAATGACACCATGAACCTTTCCCAATCAACAATTGTGCTTAATCTTGCTTAAATCGTGTTTTCCAAATTTTACACCCAAACTTTACCTCCATATATCTCGAGTTCTAGACATTTTCAGGAAAAAGTAATGATGGATTCATGATCTACGCTAAAAATCGAGCAAGATAGAGCTTCGTTTCGTGCGATTTGGCCAAGTTTTGATGATCCACGAAATTGGCCATTGTTCATGTGTTGTTGTTGTTCTTCACGTGGAAGAAGAAGACACACGGTGCACCTTCGCGTTTCCAGATTCAATCGCGTGCGTCCGATCGTTTGCTTAAGTCACATCCGTTGATCTTCATCTTTAATCACGCGCGTTGGATTGATTAATGAGCAGATCTGACGCTCTAAAACGCGCGTTCCACCGTGTTCCTTAATTCCAGGGTAACACTGAATTATTTTTGTTGACTTTTTTTTTCTTCTGCAGACTTACTATTTGCACCCCATGTTTTTACTGCTCTTCTTCATTTGCACCCCCCCTTATTTTGATTTTTACTATTTTTCTAGCTTATTTGCAAAAGCACTTTTGTGGACTTTAGCTTAATTAAGTTTTTGTCCACATAGTTATGCTAAAATCATGTAAGTCATGTTTGACTACTTTCCAAACTTTTTCAACTTATTTTCATAAGTGATTTTTGAATTAAGTGATTTTGTTCATAAGTGCTTATTTGAGATTTCATTAAGCTCTTTAGCTTATTTGATCCAAAGTTTTGCACAAGATTAATTCATACACAGTAGTCACTGTATACAATCATTTCCAAACTTTTTCAACTTATTTTCATAAGTGATTTTCCAATTAAGCCATTTTGTGCATAAGTGCTTATTTAGGGTTTCAAAAAGCTCTTTAGCTTCTTTGACCCTAATTCTTGCACAACATTGATTCATATACAGTAGTCACTGTATACAATCATTTCCAAACTTTTTTCAACTTATTTTCATAAGTGATTCTCAATTAAGTTGTTTTGTGCATAAGTGCTTATTTGGGGTTTCAAAAAGCTCTTTAGCTTATTTGACCTTAATTGTTGCACAACATTAATTCATATACAGTAGTCACTGTATACAATTTTTTCCAACTTTTTTCAACTTATTTTCATAAGTGATTTTCCAATTAAGCTATTTTGTGCATAAGTGCTTATTTAGGGTTTCAAGAAGCTCTTTAGCTTATTTGACCCTAATTTTTACACAACATTGATTCACATACAGTAGTCACTGTATACAATCATTTTCAAACTTTTTCAACTTATTTTCATAAGTGATTTTCCAATTAAGCTATTTTGTGCATAAGTGCTTATTTAGGGTTTCAAGAAGCTCTTTAGCTTATTTGACCCTAATTTTTACACAACATTTGTTTTAATACAGTATCTTTTATATATGAATGTCATTTTTGCTTTTCCAATTTATTTTCATAATCATTTTAGTTTAAGTTACTTTTAGCTTATTTAAATAAGTGCTTAAGTAATCCAAATTACTTCTTTAAGTACTTTTGGGTCACTTTCTCTTGCACATATTATTGTCTAACTCTGACTAGTTTAGGTTAACCTTGCTTGCCTATGTTTGTTTGTTTATTTCATACTTACATGTATTTATTTAATTGCTCGCAATTTAATTTTCGTACCATATTTAATTTATTCCTTCATACATGTTTACTTAGCATTGCATATTTGCATTAATCATTTGTATCATTTCAATCTATACATGTGCATTTATGATTTGCATATTTCATGATTTACTTTATTATTCTTATCTGTTCTGTTATTGTGTCTGCTCTGGTTCTCTTGATCTTTTCTTTTGGACTTTGCTTTTCATAATAACTTAATTAAGCTTTTTGCAATAAATAAGGGTTGAAAAAGGGGGGACCTGTCATTTGATTCTTTCCCCCGGGTTAGCTTGGTCGCTAGACATTTGACTAGTGCTCGTGAGCTGCCCTCAATCTAAACCAACTTTAAAATCAACCAACACTCGTCTTTTCCTTTTGAATACTCTTTTCTTAATCAAACTAAAAAGGTTGTTTGCAATAAATAAGGGTTGAAAAAGGGGGGACCTGTCATTTGATTCGTTCCCCTGGGTTAGCTTGGTCGCTAGACATTTGACTAGTGCTCGTGAGCTGCTCTCAATCTAAATCAATATTAAAATCAATCTACTCTCGTCTCTTTCTTTTTTTGACACGTTTTCTTTAATCAATTAATAAAGACTTTCATAATAAAGGGATGAAAAAGGGGGAATCTGTCATTTGATTCTTTCCCCCCGGGTTAACTTGGTCGCTAGACATTTGACTAGTGCTCGTGGGTTAGCTCTCACTCTGAAACCAAAACAAACATTAAAAATTAATCCCAACGCACTTAAACTTCTTTTCAGAAAATACGGATATACGCTTTATCCATTCCTCTGACACATACACAGCTTAAGCCTCTGATTAGATAGAGCATACAAGCATCGTTGTATCAGCGAAATGTGAAATAAGCAACATCCGTTATTCAACTTTCTTTTTCAATGGATATATGTTTTATCTACTCCTCTGACACATACACAGCTTAAGCCTCTGATTAGATAGAGCATACAAGCGTCGTTGTGTCAGTGGAATACGAAATAAACGTTATCCACTAAAACCAACCAACCACACAAACATTTTTTACCAGAACTACGTGAGTTTTGAGTTTCCCATTGCACCCGGGAATACGTAGGAGCGGGCTCCTACAACCGTCAAACTCAACTAATAAAAACCCTTTTTTTAATTTATTTGGAAACGAAGTAGAGATTAGCCAAGTGACAGATTAATTTGATATAAACCTGCGCAAACAAACCCAAACCACCTAAACGGTTCCCATCGAGTACGATGGATGTGAGGGGTGCTAACACCTTCCTCTCGCATAACCAACTCCCGAACCTAAACCAAGGTTTTAGCGATATTTTCCTTTCCCCCCGCGGAATAAATAAACGTCGATGGCGACTTCATTGAATGAAAAATGGAAGTGATTTTCCAGCCCGCTACAGCTGGCGACTTCACTGGGGACACTTGAGAGTTAAGCCCAGTTTAGTTGGTTTGCTTGTTTGTTTGCTATTTCCAGGTTTGCAATATCTTGCTATATCTTTTATTTTCTGTCAATTATCTGCTTGGTTGGCTGTTTCTCTTCTTCTTCTACTCCTTCTTTTTTTTCTTTTTGCCCTTGCGGCGTGGTTACTTTGAGCAGCTCTGCACCCGAGCTTGAGAAAAGCTTAGGCTAAGCTAGGGGTCGTTATGTCGGGTCGCTAGACATTTGACTAGTGCTCGTCGGCATAATCACCCCGCCTAGAGTAGATCCTCTTGGAGATGTCGGGTCGCTGGACATTTGACCAGTGCTCGTCGATGTTTCCTTGTTGGGTCCGTGACTCTAGGGACCTTTTGATTAACCGGTCTAGAACCAAACTTTGTCATTAGGGACCTCTGTTTAGAACCCGAGAGATCCTTTTTTGGACGCATTTGCCGTGCAATAGCGGCATCGTTTCCAAAGAGGTGATCCGTGATTCAACCATATTAAACTTAGAACAACATGTGAGAGGGATGGGTTGCAGGTAACTTTGAGCCTTTTGACCTCAGAAATGATAATTGAACCTCTGCTTCACAGTGACAGAATCTGCTACAAAAGTGCACTCATGCATCCATGCACTCATGCATTCATTCATACAAAAATATTTTTGCATAACATTTGCATAAAAACTAAAATGATAAAGCATAAAGAAAAACTTTTTACATGCATTTGCATTCATACAAAAGATCATTATCTCATCCTCGCCCATTCACCTATTCAGCTTCATTCCCGACACTGATACCGGACTCCAAGCATTTCAAGAGAATTATGGAAAATATGCAGAAGCAGATTGATGCCTTGAGAGGCGATGTGGACCAAGTGACTGACAAGTTGGACCGTGTTTTGGAAATACTAGCTAATCTCAGTTTGCCTTCAAGAGTGAACGCTGCAACAGTAGGGGCAAATCTTCCAATTGATTCCCCATTGTCAAATGTGGTATGGCCTTCATTCGGTTCATCATCCGGACGTACTTTTGCAGCTGCTCAAGTCACCCAAGAGCCAATGGCCACCAACACTGAATTCATGGTTGACCAGCCAAGAACTCATCAAGTCCAACCCGGGTTTGTTGTGCCTCAAAGTCCCGAGGATCACATGAATGCTCATCAAGGTGATAACTCTAAGGGAAAATCTGTTGCATCCCCGAGTGAGGTGAATCGCCGAAAGTTCAAGGCAATAGAGGACAAGCTAAGGATAATGGAATCATTCTTGCCCAGCAATGTCAACCCACCTCACTCTCACTCTCACTCAATGGTGTTTGCTCGCACCCCAGGTTTCAATCATCAGTATCCAACAGTTGTTCAACCTCAACAATCCCAAGGGTTTCCAAAACAGGCAATACAGACGCCTTTGAATCATTCCCAGTCAGGACGGTTCACACAGAACTTGGGACATCAACAGAATCAGCCAAGGGCCACTAAAAAGAGAAAGGTCTTTGATTCCATCCCAATACCTTATGGGCAGCTTTTTCCACATTTGGTGCATAATACCCTGTTTGGTATGATCTCAAAGCCAATTGTGAGTATCATTCTGGGGCTGAAGGGCATACTATTGAAAATTGCAGAGCCTTTAAACATGAAGTTCAGAGACTCCTCGATCAGAAGCTATTGACTTTCAAGGAAGATGGGGCAAAGGCTGTCACTTCCCAAAATGGTCCGACATCACCAACTCAAACATCATGCCTCCAGTACCCGTATATGGCAGCTGCACAACATCAGCAACCCCAAGGGTACTCATCCCAAATGCCTGTGAATCTTGTGCCTCAAAGAACTCAGCAAGTACAACAAACTCAGCAGCGAGCCAAAAAGGTCTTTATCCCAATGCCATGCAGCCAACTCTTATCATATCTGGTGCACAACGGGATGGTGACCCCAAGAGCTTTAAAGCCAATGATCGCGCCACTCCCGGCTTGGTATGATCCCAAAGCAAAATGTGAATTTCATCTCGGGGCAGAAGGACATACTATTGATAACTGCAAGGCTTTCAAACTCAAGGTTCAAGAGCTTATTGATAAGAAACTGTTGAGTTTCAAAGAGGGAGGGCCCAACCGTGAAGGATAATTCATTGCCAAGTCATGCAGACCCTTCTGAGTATGCCAGTTGAAGAGTTCAGGGATTGAATCAAGCTATAAAAATTATCATTTAGGCTGTTTCCTTTTTGTATTTTCCTTGTTTGCTAAGTATTTACTTAAAGTTAAACTTTGTTTGTTTGCAATAGTAATCTCAATGAAATAATAATGCATGTTTTGAATCCATTCTTTCATGTCCATTCACTTTTCTTTCTTACTCTTCACAAAAGCAAAAAATATATATCAATATCTCTCATTTCATTTCTTTCTTTATCATTTCTGTTTGAACAAAGATTGGAGAGAGGATGATGAAAAACGAAATAACAAAGTTGCTACAGTATGCCTTCAAATAAAACTTTGTTGATGATGTAAGGCATTGTTTCAAATTCCCAAACACCGGAGAAATAAAGGAGATAATCCGTAGTCACCCCCTTTGAGCCTAGAAGTTGGTGTTTCTTTCTATACGAAAAAAACCGCAATCTTAACCCGGGGCAAGGTAGTGTTCAGTTAACTCGACCATGCGTTCGAGTTTCAAGAGAAAAGAAAAATCAATAAGGTGTTCCTCATCACCCACTTGCAAAGGCAGTCACAATTCGCCAAACAAAATAAAAAAAAAAAAAAAGAGAAAGAAAAACCCGCTAAGTCAAAACCTCAAAATGGCTTAGGCAAAAATTAGGGTATCCCGCTAGGCTAAAAATGCAAAAGAATAGTCTAGGCAAAAGTTAGGGATTGAAAAAAAAAATGAAAAAAATGCAAAAAAGCAAAAGTCACCAAGATTCACGACAAAACAAAATCATGTGACCAAAACAAAAGGCCAATGTGACTGCCACAACAAAAGGGAAACACATCTTTGGTTCCCGAACCATCACAATCTCAAAAAACCTCTTGGGACTTAAACTTGTGAGTTGAGTTAATTGAACGTAGGACTGAAGATCATCACGAAGAATGGGGTGGGTTAAAATAAACTTTGGGCCTTATATCCTTTTATTCAGAAACCGTGAACCAGGCCACGTTATAACCCTCAAAAGACCTAATTGAAGCAAGGTTTAGCTTGAAAGCATACGATAGCAAGGTTGCGTTAACCTGACTCCCAAAAATCTTTTGTTAATATCATACTCTCACACTTTCTTCCACCATATACATCCATTGTACATAAATACCATCTCAACTTCAATTTCAAAACTTGCATTAAAATGGCATTTGAATTACTATTCCAAACAAACAGGTTTATCTGCAAGTCTGCACTTGACAATAAGGAAGTTCCAACTCTGAGTTGTTACCAAGCAATCAAGAAGAACCTTGGACTAATCTGGGGCAGCTATCTCAGGACTTCATTTAATCATAGGGCACATCCCTTAGAAAGGTCATTCGGCATGGACAGAGTGTCCTAAGATCGCATCATGGAAAGCGGTATCCAAACTCAGTTTTCAAGGACCTAACAAATCAGATCAAGACACTCCTAATCAGGGGCAAATCATCTTGGGAGTCAGCCAATCAGGAGCAAACCCTTATGACTATGGGGTAGATCACCTGAAGATCCTGATGGCTCAGCCAAACATGTTCCAAGGATGGATCAATCTAGGGGCAAACCACCTTTGAGTACTGCCAATCAAGAACAAACTCTTGTGACTAGGGGCAGATTACTTGAAGACCCTGCCGAGTCGGTCAAACATGTTTTAGGAATGGCTCAATCTAGGGGCATACCTCTAAGAGAGGTAGAACCAATATCAGTAAGTTGGCCAAGGCAAAGCACTTCAAATGCCCAACAGACTGAGGCAGGACAATACACACATGGGCAGGTTCTCCCTATATCTTCAAGCTACTCAAGCAAAGCCTGATGAACATCTGCAACCATTGGATTCAGAATTGGTGTCGGGGATTAACTTCAAGTCATCATCCCACGAGAAGCCATGATACCATCTCCAATCATTCACCACCCACCATAGGGGCACCAATCATTGTCATGCATTAGTCATGTCTTTTCATTCATGCAAATAATCGTCATGCATTAGTCATGTCATTTCATTCATGCAAATAATCGTCATGCATTAGTCATGTCATTTCATTCATGTAAATCATTAGCATGCATTGATCACGTCATTTCATTCAAGCATCAGGTATGCCCCATACCACAAGACCAATGACTCAGAAAAAACCAAGAAGCCAAATCAAACATCCACAATCAAGAACCTAACCTTGCATTGACAATCTCAAAGTCCAATGATTATTGGCAAACACTTTTAAAGTCCAATGATTATTGGTAAACACCTTTTTAAGTCCAATGATTATTGGAAAACACTCCCAAAGTCCAATCATTATTGGCACACCTTCAAAAGGCCAATCATTATTGGCAAACACCCTCAAAGTCCAATCGTTATTGGCAAACCCACTCGAAGACCAATCATTATTGGCACACCACTCAAAGACCAATTGTTATTGGCCCCCACTCAAAATCCAATATTCAATGGAACCCAAATAAAACCCTGTGTTCATTAACACCCATGTTGAAATCCAATCTCCAATAGCATACAGTCATTTCATGTCATCACATACATGCATTTCATTCTATGCATAAATAGTCATGATAAACATGCATACATAAAGCAAATTCAAAGGTTTCTCCTTGCAGAATACAAGCTTTGGTCACTTAATCACAAGAAAAGCAGTTTGATCTCTTTTCTAGCAAGTCGGGTGGTAAAACTGTCTCCCAAGCAGATTAGTTGAAGAACTATATTCAATCCCCTCCCCAGTGAATTGCAAATTTTCCGGAAGGAAGTCTTCTACAAGATAATCACATCAGCTCTGTCCGGTTCCAGAAACAGGAATGACAACAACCTTGTCCGGTTCCCCTAATAGGAATGACAAGAAATTTTCAGCAGTTTGTCCGGTTCCCCAAACAGGAATGACACCAGCTTCGTCCGGTTCCCCAAACAGGAATGACAAGCAAATCAACAACTTCGTCCGGTTCCAGAAACAGGAATGACACCAGCTTCGTCCGGTTCCCCTAATAGGAATGACAAGCAAATTTCACCAGCTTCGTCCGGTTCCCCAAACAGGAATGACAAGCAAATCAACAACTTCGTCCGGTTCCAGAAACAGGAATGACACCAGCTTCGTCCGGTTCCCCTAATAGGAATGACAAGCAAATTTCCCCAGCTTCGTCCGGTTCCCCAAACAGGAATGACAAGCAAATCAACAACTTCGTCCGGTTCCAGAAACAGGAATGACACCAGCTTCGTCCGGTTCCCCTAATAGGAATGACAAGCAAATTTCCCCAGCTTCGTCCGGTTCCCCAAATAGGAATGACAGCAACCTTGTCCAGTTCCCCAACAGGAATGACAGCAACCTTGTCAGGTCCCCCAATAGGAATGACAACAACCTTGTCCGGTTCCCCAAATAGGAATGACAGCAACCTTGTCCGGTTCCCTAACAGGAATGACAGCAACCTTGTCCGATTCCCCAACAGGAATGACAGCAACCTTGTCCGGTTCCCCAACAGGAATGACAACAACCTTGTCCGGTTCCCCAAAAGGAATGACAGCAACCTTGTCCGGTTCCCTAAAAGGAATGACAGCAAACATCTTCAGCTTTGTCCGGTTCCCCAAAAGGAATGACAGCAAATATCTGCAGCCTTGTCCGGTTCCCCAAAAGGAATGACAACAGGTATATTTGAGTTTCCCTAGGAGGAAAGCTAGACAGGTATACTCGATCCACTTATCTCATCACCATTCACTTCCTGGCAAAATTAGGGCATTCTGTATTTAATTATCTTCCACCAAAAGAATACGAATATCAGGGCTATTCGCATTCTTATGGTTTAAGCTAATTAAATAGGGGCAGCTGTCATACCCTAATTTTGCCCCATGATATTTTTCACTTTTTGCATTTTTTAGAAAATAAGTCAACAAAGTCAAAACTTTGACCAAAAGTCAACAAAGTCAAAATGTTGACTAAAAAGTCAACAAAATCCCTTTTTGATTTAAAAATCAATGTTGACACAAAAAAAACACATGGAATTATTTTTCTTGCATGATTTTGCATAGCATGATCATAAATGACAAATTTTTACCATTTTGCCCTTGCATTATTTTTATTTCTCATTTATCATTTTTTAACTAGTTACTTGCATTTCAAGAAACCTTTTCAAAAAATCAAATTTCAATTCTTTTTTCTTCTATTTTTGATCCATAAACATTTCATATAATCATATTTCATCATGCATATTTTTATTTTTGTCATATTTATTTTATTTTTATTTATTTCGTATATTATTTTTAATTTGTGTTTTATTCCAAAAAAAATCAAAAGAGATACAAAATTGCCCAAATCATTTTTACACCTCACCAAGGAAATAGAAGGTTCTATTTCCTTCTTGCAAGACACCTCACCAATTGTACAAAAAGATCACAAAACTATAGTACAAAAATCCCAAGAATCAATTTCCATTTTACCCTCAACAACTCTCACAAATCACCATTCCTTTAACCTAATTCCAATCATATATAAGCCCTCACCAAGCCTCAGAGGCGCAGCCAACAAACCCTAGATCAGAAATCACCCAAAAAATTCATCAACTTTTCTCTCTTTTTTTCAAAATTCGAAATCCATTGAAACCACCACCAAACTTCAAATTCGTGATCACATAAACTTCCAAATACTTCCAGTAACATGAACCAACCATAAAACACAAGCTTTCTTCCATAAATTTGAGAGAATCAAAACCCCAAAAACTCCAAAAAATGTGTTAATGGAACGTGCACTTCTAGCCGCTGTTTCAGTCGTTTTTTAACACCATTCGTCACCAAATGACACCATGAACCTTTCCCAATCAACAATTGTGCTTAATCTTGCTTAAATCGTGTTTTCCAAATTTTACACCCAAACTTTACCTCCATATATCTCGAGTTCTAGACATTTTCAGGAAAAAGTAATGATGGATTCATGATCTACGCGAAAAATCGAGCAAGATAGAGCTTCGTTTCGTGCGATTTGGCCAAGTTTTGATGATCCACGAAATTGGCCATTGTTCATGTGTTGTTGTTGTTCTTCACGTGGAAGAAGAAGACACACGGTGCACCTTCGCGTTTCCAGATTCAATCGCGTGCGTCCGATCGTTTGCTTAAGTCACATCCGTTGATCTTCATCTTTAATCACGCGCGTTGGATTGATTAATGAGCAGATCTGACGCTCTAAAACGCGCGTTCCACCGTGTTCCTTAATTCCAGGGTAACACTGAATTATTTTTTGTTGACTTTTTTTTTCTTCTGCAGACTTACTATTTGCACCCCATGTTTTTACTGCTCTTCTTCATTTGCACCCCCCCTTATTTTGATTTTTACTATTTTTCTAGCTTATTTGCAAAAGCACTTTTGTGGACTTTAGCTTAATTAAGTTTTTGTCCACATAGTTATGCTAAAATCATGTAAGTCATGTTTGACTACTTTCCAAACTTTTTCAACTTATTTTCATAAGTGATTTTTGAATTAAGTGATTTTGTTCATAAGTGCTTATTTGAGATTTCATTAAGCTCTTTAGCTTATTTGATCCAAAGTTTTGCACAAGATTAATTCATACACAGTAGTCACTGTATACAATCATTTCCAAACTTTTTCAACTTATTTTCATAAGTGATTTTCCAATTAAGCCATTTTGTGCATAAGTGCTTATTTAGGGTTTCAAAAAGCTCTTTAGCTTCTTTGACCCTAATTCTTGCACAACATTGATTCATATACAGTAGTCACTGTATACAATCATTTCCAAACTTTTTTCAACTTATTTTCATAAGTGATTCTCAATTAAGTTGTTTTGTGCATAAGTGCTTATTTGGGGTTTCAAAAAGCTCTTTAGCTTATTTGACCTTAATTGTTGCACAACATTAATTCATATACAGTAGTCACTGTATACAATTTTTTCCAACTTTTTTCAACTTATTTTCATAAGTGATTTTCCAATTAAGCTATTTTGTGCATAAGTGCTTATTTAGGGTTTCAAGAAGCTCTTTAGCTTATTTGACCCTAATTTTTACACAACATTGATTCACATACAGTAGTCACTGTATACAATCATTTTCAAACTTTTTCAACTTATTTTCATAAGTGATTTTCCAATTAAGCTATTTTGTGCATAAGTGCTTATTTAGGGTTTCAAGAAGCTCTTTAGCTTATTTGACCCTAATTTTTACACAACATTTGTTTTAATACAGTATCTTTTATATATGAATGTCATTTTTGCTTTTCCAATTTATTTTCATAATCATTTTAGTTTAAGTTACTTTTAGCTTATTTAAATAAGTGCTTAAGTAATCCAAATTACTTCTTTAAGTACTTTTGGGTCACTTTCTCTTGCACATATTATTGTCTAACTCTGACTAGTTTAGGTTAACCTTGCTTGCCTATGTTTGTTTGTTTATTTCATACTTACATGTATTTATTTAATTGCTCGCAATTTAATTTTCGTACCATATTTAATTTATTCCTTCATACATGTTTACTTAGCATTGCATATTTGCATTAATCATTTGTATCATTTCAATCTATACATGTGCATTTATGATTTGCATATTTCATGATTTACTTTATTATTCTTATCTGTTCTGTTATTGTGTCTGCTCTGGTTCTCTTGATCTTTTCTTTTGGACTTTGCTTTTCATAATAACTTAATTAAGCTTTTTGCAATAAATAAGGGTTGAAAAAGGGGGGACCTGTCATTTGATTCTTTCCCCCGGGTTAGCTTGGTCGCTAGACATTTGACTAGTGCTCGTGAGCTGCCCTCAATCTAAACCAACTTTAAAATCAACCAACACTCGTCTTTTCCTTTTGAATACTCTTTTCTTAATCAAACTAAAAAGGTTGTTTGCAATAAATAAGGGTTGAAAAAGGGGGGACCTGTCATTTGATTCGTTCCCCTGGGTTAGCTTGGTCGCTAGACATTTGACTAGTGCTCGTGAGCTGCTCTCAATCTAAATCAATATTAAAATCAATCTACTCTCGTCTCTTTCTTTTTTTGACACGTTTTCTTTAATCAATTAATAAAGACTTTCATAATAAAGGGATGAAAAAGGGGGAATCTGTCATTTGATTCTTTCCCCCCGGGTTAACTTGGTCGCTAGACATTTGACTAGTGCTCGTGGGTTAGCTCTCACTCTGAAACCAAAACAAACGTTAAAAATTAATCCCAACGCACTTAAACTTCTTTTCAGAAAATACGGATATACGCTTTATCCATTCCTCTGACACATACACAGCTTAAGCCTCTGATTAGATAGAGCATACAAGCATCGTTGTATCAGCGAAATGTGAAATAAGCAACATCCGTTATTCAACTTTCTTTTTCAATGGATATATGTTTTATCTACTCCTCTGACACATACACAGCTTAAGCCTCTGATTAGATAGAGCATACAAGCGTCGTTGTGTCAGTGGAATACGAAATAAACGTTATCCACTAAAACCAACCAACCACACAAACATTTTTTACCAGAACTACGTGAGTTTTGAGTTTCCCATTGCACCCGGGAATACGTAGGAGCGGGCTCCTACAACCGTCAAACTCAACTAATAAAAACCCTTTTTTTAATTTATTTGGAAACGAAGTAGAGATTAGCCAAGTGACAGATTAATTTGATATAAACCTGCGCAAACAAACCCAAACCACCTAAACGGTTCCCATCGAGTACGATGGATGTGAGGGGTGCTAACACCTTCCTCTCGCATAACCAACTCCCGAACCTAAACCAAGGTTTTAGCGATATTTTCCTTTCCCCCCGCGGAATAAATAAACGTCGATGGCGACTTCATTGAATGAAAAATGGAAGTGATTTTCCAGCCCGCTACAGTGAGATCCCGTTTCCTATCGTGCTCCCTCGTTTGCTGCCACACTGAATCATTTTTGTGCTGACCTTGTTTTTTTGTTTGACTCTGGACACGGGCTGGGCTTTCTGGCCCGGAATTGCTACGTGCACCCCCTGTTTTGCTACGTTTTCATAACCTGCACCCCCCTCTGTTTTGGTTTTCAATTAATTTTAGCTTATTTCCAAAAGCACTTATTTGACCAGTAGCTTATTTAAGCTATTTTGGTCATCTTGTTTTGTGCTAAAATTTTTCTTCATGATTTGTAGTACTTGTTTCATGTCTTAGCTTATTAATAAAGTGATATTTTAGCGTAATTAGTTTTTTAGCTTATTCTAAAAGCACTTATTGGAGCAATAGCTTTTCTAGGCTTATTGACCCAATTTAGAGTGCTGATATCTTGTTAAAGTTTCCAGAATTGATTATTTTTACTTTTAGCTTATTTATATAAGTCATTTTGTAATTAATTGCTTTTAGCTTATTTACATAAGTGCTTAAGTGATCCAAATTATTTTTCTAAGTACTTTTGGGTCACTTTCTCTTGCACAATATTTCGTTCAACTTTATTTAGCTTAGGTTGTTTGTGTTTACTTGTGTTAAGTAATTTATTCACACTTATGCGTATTTATTTAATTGCTCGCAACTTTATTCTTGCATTATTATTTAATTATTGCTTCATATATGCTCTTTCTTTGTTGCATTCAAGCATTATTTAACTATGTCATTGGATTCATGCATTTGCATTTATAATTTGCTTATGTTGGTATTTGCTTTATTATTATTATTATCTGCTTTGGCTCTCTTGCTCTTTTTCTTTCGAACTTTGTCTTTCATAATCAAACTTAATCAAGCTTTTTGCAATAAATAAGGGTTGAAAAAGGGGGGACCTGTCATTTGATTCTTTCCCCCGGGTCGGCTTGGTCGCTAGACATTTGACTAGTGCTCGTGAGCTGCTCTCAATCTAAACCAACTTTAAAATCAATCAACACTCGTCCTTTTCTTTTGAATATTCTTTTCTTAATCAAACTAAAAAGGCTTTTTGCAATAAATAAGGGTTGAAAAAGAGGGAATCTGTCATTTGATTCTTTCCCCCGGGTTAGCTTGGTCGCTAGACATTTGACTAGTGCTCGTGAGCTGCTCTCAATCTAAATCAACATTAAAATCAATCTACTCTCGTCTCTTTCTTTTTTTAACACGTTTTCTTTAATCAATTAATAAAGACTTTCATAATAAAGGGATGAAAAAGGGGGAATCTGTCATTTGATTCTTTCCTCCCGGGTTAGCTTGGTCGCTAGACATTTGACTAGTGCTCGTGAGTTAGCTCTCATTCTGAAATCAAAACAAACGTTAAAAATTAACCCCAACACACTTAAACTTCTTTTTCAAGAAAACATGGATATACGCTTTATTCATTCCTCTGACACATACACAGCTTAAGTCTCTGATTAGAGCATACAAGCGTCATTGTATCAGCGGAATGCGAAATAAGCAACATCCGTTATTCAACTCTTTTTTCAATGGGTACACGTTTTATCTATTCCTCTGACACACACACAGCTTAAGCCTCTAATTAGAGCATACAAGCGTCGTTGTGTCAGCGGAATACGAAATAAACGTTACCCATTTAAAATTAACCAACCACACAAACATTTTTTACCAGAACTACGTGAGTTTTGAGTTTCCCATTGCACCGGGGAATACGTAGGAGCGGGCTCCTACAACCGTCAAACTCGATTAATAAAAACCCTTATTTTCTTTTAATTTATTTTGGAAACGAAGTAGAGATTAAGTAAGAGATAAAGGCAATTTATTTGAAACCTACGCAAACGAACCCCAAACCACCTAAACGGTTCCCATCGAGTACGATGGATGCGAGGGGTGCTAACACCTTCCCCTCGCATAACCAACTCCCGAACCAAAACCAAAGGTTTTCGTGATATTTTCCTTTCCCCTCACGGGATAAATAAACGTCAATGGCGACTTCATTGTATGAAAAATGGAAGTGATTTTCCAGCCCGCTACACTAACTCAAGAGGACCCATAAAAATATGGCTACCAAAATCTGAGATTGTCTTTGTATCAGATCTGCACTAAAAGAAGGCCAGAGCAGCATTCTTGGTACCTGGACAGTGGCTGCTCGCGTAACATGACAGGAGACAAGCTTATGTTCCAATCCCTGATTCTGAAAGAGGGAGGAACTGTGGGATTTGGAGGAAACCAAAAAGGGAAGATCACTGGTACGGGTACAGTTGGTAATTCTTCCCTTTCTATTAAAGATGTTTGGTTAGTTGATGGCCTCAAACATAATCTACTTAGGATTAGCCAATTCTGTGATAGTGGATGTGTTGTTAAGTTTAATAAAGATGCATATACTGTAATTAGAGAGTCTGATGAGTCTATAGTGTTCAAAGGCCTAAGGAAAGGCAATGTTTATAAAATCAATCTGTCAGAACTCACAGAGCAAAAGATAGTACGTCTTCTATCTGTTAATGATGAGAAATGGGTCTGGCACCAACACTTAGGACATGCCAATTGGAGATTAATCTCCAAGCTTAGCAAACTCAGTTTGGTTAAAGGCCTACCCAATCTCAACTATCATTCAGATGCTCTGTGTGGTCCTTGTCAGATTGGTAAGATTTCAAAAACCTCTTTTAAACCAAAAAACATTGTCTCTACCTCAAGACCCCTTGAACTGCTTCACATTGATTTGTTTGGCCTTGTTAGTACAACCTCAATCAATGGAAAGAAATATGGACTTGTCATTGTTGATGATTACAGTAGACGGACTTGGGTTAAATTTCTTAGAGTGAAAGATGATGCATATGATGTGTTTACCATCTTCTGCACACAAGTGCAAAGTGAGAAGAGTCTCAAGATCTTAAAGATCAGAAGTGATCATGGGGGTGAGTTTGAAAACGAACAGGTCTTTACAAGAGATGGCAAGAACCATGATGCACGAGACTAAACATGCTAAGCATTTCTGGGCAGAAGCTGTGAACACAACTTGTTATATTCAAAATAGGATCTATATCAGACCTATACTGAATAAGACAACATATGAACTCTTCAGAGGAAGAAAACCCAACATCTGAAGATCATGATGATATCTCAGAAGAAGAAATGCAAGATAATGCTGAAGCTCCAAGAAGGACATTTAAATACAAGTCATCACATCCAGAAGATCTTATTCTTGGAAACAAAGATAGTCCAAGAAAGACAAGATCAGCTTTTCAACAAAGTGATTCTTTATTGGGACTTATATCTATGATAGAACCCAAGAATGTTGATGAAGCCTTAACTGATGATGGATGGATAGTTGCAATGCAAGATGAGCTCAATCAGTTTCAAAGAAATGATGTATGGGACTTAGTGCCAAGACCAGCACATAAGAACATCATTGGAACCAAGTGGGTATTTAGGAACAAACTGAATGAACTAGGTGAAGTGGTAAGAAACAAAGCTAGACTTGTAGCATAAGGCTACAGTCAGCAAAAAGGCATTGACTTCATTGAAACATTTGCTCCAGTAGCTAGACTGGAAGCAATCAGGTTACTTCTATCGTATGCTGTTAATAATGGAATTACATTATATCAAATGGATGTTAAAAGTTCCTTTCTAAATGGTGTTATTTCTGAGGAAGTGTATGTCAAACAACCTCCAGGTTTTGAGGATCTGAAAAACCCTGACTATGTTTATAAATTAAAGAAATCACTCTATGGTCTCAAACAAGCTCCTAGAGCTTGGTATGAGAGACTGAGTAATTTCTTTTTGGAAAATGGTTTTCAAAAAGGTCAGATTGACAATACACTCTTCAGAAAGACAACTAAGGAAGATATCTTAATTATTCAAATATATGATGATGATATAATATTTGGTTCTACTAATGCCTCCTTGTGCAAGAATTTTTCCCAGCTGATGCAGGATGAATTTGAGATGAGCATGATGGGTGAACTGAAGTTCTTCCTTGGGATTCAAATTAATCAAGGAAAAGATGACACTTACATTCATCAAAGCAAATATACGAAAGAGCTTCTGAAGAAGTTCAACCTTGAAGACTGTAAGACAATGGCCACACCCATGCATCCCACAAGCAGCTTGAGCAAGGAAGAGATTGGCACCAAAGTAGACCAAAAGCTATACATAGGTATGATTGGTTCCTTGCTTTACCTAACATCAACTAGGCCTGATATTTTGTACAGTGTGTGTTTGTGTGCAAGATTTCAATCAGACCCTAGAGAATCTCATTTAACAGAGGTTAAGAGAATCTTTAGGTATCTAAAAGGAACAACTAATCTAGGACTCCTTTATAAAAAAATCCCTTGATAGTAAGCTAGTTGGATTCTGTGATGCTGACTATGCTGGAGACAGGATTGAGAGGAAGTCCACTAGTGGAAATTGCCAATTTATTGGTGAGAATCTCATATCCTGGGCCAGCAAGAAACAAGCAACCATTGCTTTGTCTACAGCAGAAGCAGAATACATCTCAGCTGCTAAATGTTGCACCCAACTCCTCTGGATGAAATAACAGTTAGAGGACTATAACATAGCTGAAAGCAGTATTCCTTTGTATTGTGATAATACTGCTGCAATTCATTTATCTAAGAACCCAATTTTGCATTCCAGAGCTAAACATATTGAAATAAAGCATCATTTTATAAGAGATCATGTTCAAAAAGGCACCATAGATATTCAATTCATTGATACTGAACATCAATGGGCTGATATATTTACTAAGCCTTTAGCCATTGAAAGATTTGATTTTATCAAAAAGAACTTGAACATGCATTTTATCTCTGAAGAAAACTAGCTCTGAGATGCAAAATAGAATTAGGATCTGAAGCTCTTTCAGAGCCTCTAATAATTCAGAGTCTCTTTTGGGAAGCCCTGAATAATATGGGTTCTGAAGGGTAACAGGTTCTGATGAGGTGTCAGATATTAATGAGTTTGGCTCTGAACAAGACAGAAATGAAACGTTTAGTACTAGTTCGTGTACAACAGTTGTCTGTACACACGCCAACTGTGATTAAGTCTTTCTTATATCCTGATGGGTAGATAACAGTTAATGATGAAAATGCAGTTATACAATTTTAAATTAATTTTAAACTGTTCGCGCTCCCTCCTTTGTGCTTATTTTCCGAGTGTTTATTCTATTTGATATAAATTGTCACTTTACTCACAAAACACAACTTTTTCACATAATTACTTCCTACACAAACCCTAAAACTCAGAATCGTCTTTTTCTCTTATCATCATTAACATTATCTGCAATCATGACTGCTCAACCTTCTGCCATCATCGTTCAAGAACCTTTTGACCCTGAACTCGTGCCAGTAATATATTTAACTTCTCAAGCGTCATTCGTCGATCGTCCTCCTTCAACGGACTGTGGTAGAGAGGCTATGGAATTCCTTACTGAGAAGTTCGTGGATTTTGAAAGTTTGTGACTTAACGGAATCGATGTTCAGAGTCTATTCTATGATCAACAGTGGGGAAACTATTTTGATATGTTGAATGGGTTCGTCTACTACGACATTGTTAAGAACTTCTTGCATAAGGCGTATGTGTTTGATTAGTTTAGTGCTAACGAAGAAGTAAATAAGTTAGTGGCTAAGGACAAGAATCTGAAAGGCAAGTCCAGAGTCCAACTGGGTCTAAGAGTGTATAAGGGAAAAGAGATTAGGTCAAATCTGTTGGGTATTGATGTGCTTATCACCAAAGAACATGTGGCGAAGATTCTGGGTCTGGATAACAAAGGCCAAGATGTGAATGCTTACAAATCAAAGAGTATGTATACCGAGTCTATTAAAGCATATCTTTTCCTTGCTGGAACAACAGAGAAGCAATTTCGGAATGCAAAGTACATGAAGCTTGAGTTCAACTTTGCCTTCAGAGTATTTCTTGCTTCTATAATTCCCAGAATAGGAGGATACAATTTCTTTACCACACAGGCACTTTCTATGGTTTCTGCATAAAAGGGTGAAGGTTAACTTGGCTAGCTTGTTTTTTGAGCACCTGTGCTCCAGCATCAATGAGAATCAACATAAGGTTATAGCAACACTTCATCACCCCAGATTAATTTCAGAGATCATTCGTCAGACAAAGCTAATTGAGATTCTTAGGGAGAAGGAAAAACTAAGAGTCTTTCAAACTACAAAATTTGATGCTACCATCCTGGTCAACATGAAAAAGAAAAAGATAGAGGAGCTGATACATGCTGAAAACCCTCTCAAAACCATCTATGAGACTTACTTCTGGTGTGATGGGTTTCTCACCATTTTAGAGCATGATAATGAGGAGGTTATTAAGAATTTTCTAGCAATGGTAAGAAGGGAAACTTGAGCAAGAGTTACTAGAAGTATGGTTGTAAATGTGCCTGATTGGGATATTTTCAAAGGTCCAAAAGACATCACCAGGTCTAGAAAGAAGCCTAGACTGGTAGAGCAAGCTTTGCTTAAAGACTCTGAGAAAAGCAACAGTGAAGCACAAGTGGAACAGTCTGAGGATAACAGTGCTACTGAAGATGATGAAAGAGTCAATGAGGAGCAAGTGGCTAAAATTGTTCAATGGAAGGCTGTTGAAAAGGAGAGAAGATCTAAGAAGAGGAATGAGAGGCCTGCAGCTGCTGAAGAGGATCAACCAGAAAAAGCCACCAAAAGGATAAAGATTGTGGTTGCTAAAAAGAAAGCTGCTGGCACTTCTAAAGGTAACATCTCTAAGCCTATAGCTGATAGCACTTCTGAAGCTCAACCCCTTAACCCATCATCTCCTATAGACTATACAGAACCCCTTAGAGTGATCCTACCCTCTCCACAACCTTTATCATCCTCATCAGAAGGGCCTTTTTCTGATACCAGCACTGACTCTTCAGAGCTGCTTATAAGATTCGATAAAATTCAGAAGGAGACCTCCAAGAAAAAGATCCCTGTGAAAAGAACCCCCATGAAAAAGACCCTCAAGAAAACCAAAACCAAGCCACAAGAGGAAACCATTATTATTGACACTTCAATTCTTGACCAACCCACCAACACAACAAGAAAAACACCTTCAATCCTTGACCACCTTACCACACACTTATCTGGTGATGCTTTTACCCATTATAATCTAGAATCACCAAATCACCCCATCAACAAATTTGTAAATAATACCTCTGAACCACCCCGAGATCCACCTGTTCAAGAACCACCAATAACTATTGTTTAGACACCACCTCCAATATTTACTGCCCCTGAACAAGAAAATCCACCCACTTTTACACTAGTTCAGGATGAAGTTATAACTCATTCTGAACATCACATTGCTTCACCCAAACCTTCAGAACAACCACCTTATCATTCACCTGACTACATCATTGCTGAACCAGCTCAAAACATAGTTGAACCAGAACCTAACACAACCACTGAACAAACTCCAGCTGAAAACCAAAATGTTCAAACACCACCTTCAACACCTCTTATCCATGGTCCTGCCTATAAACCTTTGAAATTGAAAGAACTAATCCTACATGTTGATTTTGCTTTACCTATTCAAGAGAGGTTAATGAAAGAAGCTATAGACATAAATGATGAACCTAAACTTCCTCCTGATCTTAGCAAAATCAAAATCATTCCTCTGAAAAGAAAGAAACATGAACCAACTATTCCTTTTGACCCAACAAAACCTTTCTTCAATCCCATATCTGAACCCAATGTTGAGCTATTAAGTACTGCTATCAGTCTTAGTCTCAAGAGATTTAAGAGAATGAATGAAGAGGTTCTGGTATTTCCATCTGATATAGATGCTGAGATAAGGGAAATGGAATACCTGTTCAGCAAATCCTTAAGGATTTTGGGTAATCACTTGAAGTCCAAGATTCAGGATAGAGGTATGACTGCTGTTAGGGAACTGATGGATATAGCTGAAAGATCATTTGCTCCTCGTCTCACCTTCTACAATCATGAAGAGGAACTTCAAAGGTTAGAAGCACTAGATGCCGAACATAAGAGGCTCTTAAGGATTGCATGTGAAGCTGCTGAGAGGTTGGTGGAAGAAGAAGCAAGATATGCTAAATTGGTGATTGATGCTGAGCAGGCTAGGATAGCTGAAGTAGAGCATAAGAGGCTTGTTGATCAAGAAGCTCTTAGATTAGTTGTGGATATGGCTGTTCACATTGCTGAGGTTGAGACAAATAAGATCAAGGAGAATCAAGCATCTGAAGAGGACTTTGTGATGCCTGATCAGAACCAAAAGGGTGAAGACTCTGATAAGGGTAAGAAGCCTATTGTTGATACAACTCCTCCTTGCTCTCCAATGAAAACAAATGCTCCTTTTACCTCCTCACCTATACCACCAGCAGTTCTGGCAGCTCTAGACAACATCAAAGCTGAGTTATCCGAGGAAATGCAACAAGAGATGGATGAACTAAGGGCTGATATGAGGGCTGACATGAATGCTTCTGTAGAAACTGTTCACAAGAAGATGGATGACATGATGAAGCTTCTACTGTCTGCTATATCTGAGATTAAGAAGCCTTAGCCTTATGTTTGTGCACTTGTTGTTTTTCATTTTTTGTTGTAATCTTTTGGATAATATCTTTTTGTTATGTTAAAAGTTTGTTTTATCAATGTTTGTGTGATTGTCTTTGTGTGTTAATTTTATTTTGTTTTTCAAAATTAAAATCATATTCTCTGATGTCCTTTGGTTCTTCCAATGATGTCCCTGATTATCAGGTTTCCTTAAATTATGTCTGCTCTATTGCTTGTTTTGTTCCCCTTTTGTGGGCGCAAAACTTGCACTTTGCGCAGAGTCATTAATGGATGCTACCTGGTTGATCCTGCCAGTAGTCATATGCTTGTCTCAAAGAATAAGTCATGCATGTGTAAGTATGAACTAATTCAGACTGTGAAACTGCGAATGGCTCATTAAATCAGTTATAGTTTGTTTGATGGTGTCTACTACTCGGATAACCGTAGTAATTCTAGAACTAATACGTGCAACACACCCCGATTTTTGGAAGGGACGCATTTATTAGATAAAAGGTCAATGCAGGCTCTTCCTGTTGCTTTGATGATTCATGATAACTCGTCAGATCGCACGACCCTAGTGCTGGCGACGCATCATTCAAATTTCTGCCTCGACGAAGAAAATAGGCACCTCTACGAAAGAAACAAGCGAGAACTAACTTTAACAGAGTCTGAGAAAGAGGAAATAGGCTCAGACCTGGAAGAGTTCTTATGGACATATGATGATGACACGAAGAGTATGAAGCTCAGCTTAAGCAGGCCACTGAAGACTTGCTCTCTTATATAAGAGAGAAGCACAAGAGACTAGATGCAGAGGCTGCTAAAGCTAAGTCCAAGTCTAAGTAGGGTCTCATTATCTTATGTAATAAAGAGATCTTCTAATAATAATAAATAAAAGTTCTTCTCTAAATTTCTTTTGTCTTTGGATATTTTCTTTTATATTCAGTAACAAATATCAGAAAACCAGTTACCATACACACTTCATACGGTATTGGTGCCAAGCTTTCTAACAGGCGATAATACTAAGAAGTTGTTTCATGAGTAAACAGGAGTACTGATGTGAGTGGAACCCTAGGTTTTGAAAATCCTAACACTATAAGTTTGAAAACCAAGACGTTCTCCAGCATCTTGCCTAGGTTCAGTAATCCACGAGAGTACCAGACATAAGTTATGAATATAAATTTTTAATTTTGAAAAACAAAAATAAAATAAACACACAGAGAACCAATAAACATGAATAACAAAAACTTCATTCAAGCAAATGTCCAGAAATTACATGCAAGTATAACACATGTGCTCGAACAAAAACTAAGGTTTAGGAAGATGTTGAGTCAGCTGCATCAACATAGCATCATTTCCTGTCTTAACCCTTCAAGAGCTTCTTGAATAGCTGGAGGAATAGTTGAAGATGGAGATACTTGAGTAGCTCTTGCTGATTGAGGAGAGACTGGAGAAGTAGGACCAAAAAGTATTCCTTTACCTTTGTCAGAATCTGAGATCTCAGGAGCTGCTTCACTCATAACTGTATCAGCTGAAGGACCCATGACATGTTGTTGAGCCAGCTTCTGAGTCTCAGTAGTAGCAATGTGAACAGCTTTATCTACGATAAGATTCAGAGCCTCTTGTTCAGCACGCTTCTTGTACTCAGCTTCAGCAGCTATCCTAGCCTGCTCAGCTTTTACTGCTTGCTCATACAGACTCTCTTCCAATGTAAGCACAGAGACTGCTTCAGAAGCAGTTCTGATACTTTCTTGAATCGCTTTTGAGAGCTGTTGCTGACGGAGCAATTCTTCCTCATGATTGAAGGTTGTGATTCTCAGCATATTTGATCTATCAGCAGCTTCACAAATTTTTCTGACAGCACATACTCCCCTTCCCTTAATCTTATTTTTCACATAATCCCCCAACAATCTTAAGGATTCACTGAATTTCCCTTCTAACTCAAGAATCTCAGCATCAACATTTGAGGGAAATATCAGTTCTTCTTCCTCCATGCTCTTAAATCTCTTGAGACTAATATTAACAGCAATATTTAGTAGCTCAAGATTTGGTTCGGAGAGAGGGTTGAAGAAGGGTTGGTTTTGTTTAAAGGGAATATGAGATTCAGGCCTTTTTCTCTTGAGTTCAATGATTTTAAATTTGCTGATATCAACAGGAATAATGTCATCATCAACATTAACTCCCTGTTTCAGCATCTCCTCATAAATAGGTAAGGATAACTCAAAAGAGGTTGAGGGATTGATGGTAGGCCTTTAACCAGACTTAGTTTTCTGAGCTTGGAAATTAATCTCCAATTAACATGTCCTAAGCGTTGGTGCAAGACCCATTTCTCATCACTCAGAGATAGTAGACAAACTATCTTTTTTTTCTGTGAGTTCTGAAAAATTGACCTTATAAACATTTCCTTTCCTTAAGCCTTTGAATACTATACACTTATCAGACTCTCAGATTACAGTACAAGCACTTTTATCAAATTCTACCACAAATCCACTGTCACAAAATTGACTAATGCTAAGTAGATTGTGTTTAAGGCCTTCGACAAGCCAAACATTATTAATTGACAAAGAAGAATTACCAACTGTACATGTCCCAATGATCTTCCCTTTTTGCTTTCCTCCAAACCCCACAGTACCTCCCTCTTTCAGAGTCAGGGTTTGGACCATATGCTTTTCTCCTGTCATATGTCGTGAGCAGCCACTGTCCAGGTACCATGAATGTTGCTCTGGCCTTCTTTGTACGCACATCTGATACAAATACAATCTCAGACTTTGGTACCCATATTTTTATGGGTCCTTTTGAGTTAGTCCTTGATACCTAAGATTGTTTTTGTTTATGTCTCCTATCAGAAGCTCCAGAGTCATTAGGGCCATTTGAAAAAGGTTTTGGCCTTGTATAACTCTTAGACTTAGCTCTAGAGTATACCAGTGTTTTATCAGTTCTGATATTTGTCTGAGGTCTGGAGGTCTTAGACTCTGAAGGTTTCAGGGTCTGAGACTTCTTAGCCCTGATACATTTATTTTTTCAGAACTTGGTATATCTGTGACTTCTGATTGGCTTTTCACAAAAGCAGTCTTGGGTTTTGTCTTAACATTGTTAGAGGGTTTAGAAAATAATGGATTATCTTTAAAATGTGAGAATCCAAGACCTTCACCTCTATTTCTACTATGGTATATTAAGGAAGCTATCTGACTTCTCTTCATGCCATTTATAAGTAGTTCTTGCAGAGCAAATTCATGCATATTTGTTGCACTTAAAACATTTGCTTTGATCTTCCTTTTTGTCTTTAGAAGCACCAATTCTCTTGGAAGATCCCCCAAACTTGCCTGCATATTTCTTGCTTCGTTTTTCCCACTAGGAAACCTTGGCAGCCATCAGCACCATTTCTTCTTCATCTTCAGACCCGATATCTTGACCGTCTTCAGAAGCTTTATATTCAGACTCTATAACCTTAGCTTTCAGAGCCTTTGATGAGCTCTTAGAACTTAAGGCTATCCCTTACATCTTCTTGGTTGATTCATCAGTCATTAACTCCATTTCATGACTCTTCAATGAACTAATCAAGCTTTCAAGGGTTACAGTATCCAAATCCTTAGCTTCTTGAAAAGCAGTCACCTTAGGTCTCCACTTAGGTGGTAAGCTTCTCAACACTTTTCTCACATGATCTGCTTCAGTATAACTTTTGTCTAACACTTGAAGTCCGGAGACCAATATCTGAAACCTTGAGAACATGGCTTCAATGTTCTCTCCTTCATTCATTTTAAACAACTCATACTGATGCACCAACAAGTTAGCTTTAGCCTCTTTAACCTGTTTGTTACCTTCATATTTGGATCTCAAGGACTCCCAAATAGATTTAGCAGTCCTCTTGTCTCCAATCTTCAGGTACTCATCATGAGAAATAACATTTGTCATCATTCCTTTCATAGAGTGATGCTTCTTGTATTCCAACTTTTGGGAAGGTGTGAAGGACTTTCGGTTCCGGTAACTTACTACTCCTTCTTTATCCATGTTTTCAAAAGCAACACCTTCTTCAACTAAGTCCCACAAAAAACAGTCTATACCAACAACGTGACTGTACATCTTAGTCTTTCAGAAGGGATACGCAGTCTCAGTTCCATTAAAAAAAGGAACATTATCAGATGATCTCCTATCACGAGCATTGGAGTCATAGTCGAAAGGAATCTCATTGTTGTTCTTCTTTACTGAGTTCTCACCAGCGTCAGTCATGTTTTTCCTCTAGGATCTTTACTGTATCACTGTAAGGTGAGTTAGCCAACAGACCTAGCCCCTGATACCAATTGAAGGTGGAAAAACACAAGAAGGGAGGGGGGGGGGGGTTGAATTGTGTTTTAGAAATAAAAACTTTTTCTCTTTCAAAAAAAGTTTGCAGCGGAAATAATATCTAAGTAAAAGAAGGTGCTGAGAGAAGTAAAGAAAGACACAAGATTTATCCTGGTTCCCCTCACAAATTGAGAGTACGTCCAGTCCCCTTGATACTATCAAGAGCTTTTCACTATAATCTCACAAGATTACAATTTGCTCAAGCACACTTGCAAGAGACTTCTCAGATGCTCTTGTTACACTTAACGAGAGAATTCTCAAACAAACTTAATAATAAGAATGAATGTTTAAAGAACACTTGATATACTATCAGAGGTGTTTACAAAATACAACGCAAATTGCTTTAAGACTTTGAATAACAGATAGAACAAAGATGTTAGAATATTTCAGAGCCTTAAACGCAGTAATAGCACACTAGAACAATAGTCATTTCTTCAAATGATGTCTTATATTTATACTTGAAGAAATTGAGTAGCCGTTCGCAGAGATAAGGTGTCAGTTGGAATAATCGTACGCAGAGATAGCTGTAAGCTTCCATCTTTGGTAAAGAAATCCAATTCCAATACCTTGCAATTTGAATTATCACTCAACCATTTTGAGTAATAATAGTAGGATAATACAATCCTCAAATACGCTCCACTTATGGATAAGGTTAACGTTGTACCAACGAATATTCCTTTCTGTGGATGTGACAGAGCCTTTAAGTAGATTGATCTTCAATCATTGGCGCTGATCACTTCAGTTCTTGAGTGACGTAAAATTCCACTTGCTTCAGCACTTGAGCTTCTCAGAGCCTTGCTTTTTAAACCTCAGAACCACCAACTTCAGCACTTGAATTTTAAGCTTCTGATGAACAATGTTGCGCTTTTAGAGCTTCTTAGCTGGGCTTCTCTGCATTTTTTCTTAGTGTATTTTAATAGATTTTAATGCTTAATCATGCACACTAGAACAGTCATTAGTAATACAAATTGCAATTTTAATACTTTGTTATCATCAAAACTTCTTTAAAAACTAGGAGACTTGTGTCAGACCCACTTTGTTCCAACAACTTCTGGTGAGCCCATTGAAACAATGTTTATTTCATCTAACGAGCACAAGGTAAGCAACAAAAATTCAAGTGAATGCATGAAAGAAACTATACCACAAAGTCCCTTGAAATCTGATTTGAATGAATTATCTACCCCTCTTAAAGTAGATAAACCTCTTGAAATTTTTGCTTGTGAATATGGTGTTTGTAATGTTTGCCATGAGATTAGTGCAGCCGTTTCAGGTGAAGATATTTTGATGCCGCAAATCCCTTGTGTAGAAATTCAAGCAAATTCAACAACTCTTGAGTTTGACACCAAGAATGTGGATTTTAGCCACAAGCAACCATGGTCCATAGTAGAAAAATTGTTGGTGGAACCTCTAATTAAGCCAAGCAACATGCAGTTGTCTTTGACAATTTATGCATCTCTCCCACCCAATTTATCTGACTCATAAGCTATATGTGCATTTTCTGATTTTCAAAGTATTGTTATTGCAGGTTTACCACATGTGCTGGCTATTCCTCCTAAGCCACCAGATTTTTCATTAATATCCAAGTTCACTTGTTATCTTCTTTTTCCCATCCCACGTGTTCGTAGCTTGGAAAGGCCTCCAAGGAAACCACCAGACGTGAAAGATACAATTCCACCTTGACCCCTCGGGTGTGTTCCTTCCTTACTCTCACTTTCTGTTTATTATGACATTGCGGACATTGTCTGATTTAAGTGTGGGGGAAGGACATTTTACTTTATGTTAAGAAAAAATAAAAATAAAAAATTGTCATGAGTAGTCACATGTTCTAAGGTTAGAGAAGATAATTGTAGGGTTGGTGAAATTTTTGGAAATTTTTGTTTTGATACTTGATATGATAGTCTTTGCAACTTTAATGTACAACTGCTTGAACACTGTCAATCTTAGTAATGTTAGATAAATCTCTGAATTACACATTCTTTAGACTAAGTTATATGAATTTGAATATAATGAAGGGTATGATTAGAACTAAGTGTGGGGGTAAGGCTAAATAAAAGATAGACTGATCATTGCTATTAATTAAAGAAAAGGGAAACTTCTTGAGAGCTAAAAAAAAGTACCCTTAGTAGTTTATTTTAGCAGTCGGCACCATCTCAATGCACAAACTAAGTGGGAAACTGATGAATATAAGTGAATGATCTTGAAATTTATATGTGTACTATTGGTTGATTGAAAATTCAGCAAATGTTGAAAAATGCAAAGAAAGGAAAAAACCATAGTAAACAAACTCATTAGTAGTTGGTTCAGAGGTGTCTGATTCTGAACTTGTAGGGCGGGTTACGATCCGATCCCCCGCAACTGCAAAATGGGTAAAGAAAATAGGGGTTTACCAAACTAACTGTTATCAGCACCCCTCACTAAATGATCATAATCACTAATAAGTTTCCCATCATGGGCGTGTACAAGATAACGGGCTTAATGTGATTGCGCTAGAATGAAAAGGGGTAGAGTAACACCTAAAGCTTTAATAATAATAATAATAATAATAATAATAATAAGTAATAAAGCTTGAAAGAAGTTGTCCATGTACTAAAATTGAAAAGCTCTGGATCTCTTGAAATTAAATAGGAAAAGAGTGACAACTTAGCATTTAGAATGGGTAGTTCAGAGACGGATCTTAACATTACTTCGTTTGACAATATGAGACAGTACACACACACACGCAAGATTGTCATTGAAGGTTGATAGATAAGAATTGTGCCAATTTTTGAATTTTAACCCAAGGTTTGAAACTTGAAGCCTAGAATATGTTGACTGCTCGTGACTAAAAAAGAATAATAATAATAATAATAATAATAATAATAGTTTTTCAATTTGAGTTTTGCACGGAGAGCAAAAACTTAAGTGTAGGGGAATTTGATCAGTGCATTTTAGTGCACTTATTAACCACTCTATGCTATGGTAATTATAAGACTTCTCCCACTATTTCAGTGTTTTTATCATGTTTTGCGTCTAGAGTCAAGTTTTGCTAATAATTGAGTTTTACTATCTATTTTCGTAATAAAGGATAATTTGACCCCTTCTCATTGCGCAGACCATAATTGGAGCTAGGAATATCGGATTGAAACGCGGCCCATTGCGTTGGAAATCTAAGACAAAGAGCTACCACTTTCATGTTGAACTCAAAAGCTAAATCAGAGCGCAAATGAGTCATATTTACTTGTCAATGTTCCAGACTTACAAAGATTTAATTAGTTTATGCTGTTTTGTCTCAGTTTCATATCTAGTTTTTCTCTATATGAATTTGGTTTAGATTGATGCTTTATTACTCAAATTCGAGTTTATTAGTCGAATTGATTTTGCCCTTGTTAGAATTGATTGATTAGAACTGGTACAAACTATCGCGCTTAGCAAAAAGGGTTAATTGAAATTTGTTATGATCTTAATTCTGCTTATGTGACGCTGGATCCTAAGCATAGTTAATTGAACACACTTGATGCTTAATCAATTGAATTCCTTATAAGACTAGTTGCTGCCTGTTAATTAGTTTTATAATTAACCAAATGCATAAACTCTTGAATAAATATTATCGCAAAACCTGTGATAGATAGTTAACAAAGTTACCTAAACCCAATGGATCAATTACGTTTCTATTAATTAAATTCATCATCTTTGTTAGTGTTTTGACAAATCGAAAAACCCCCTTCTAGTTGTGTTATTCATTGTTCTTATTTTTGCTAATTATTAATTTAGAGGTCCTTGTGAGACGAGCAAGGTTAACTTACCTTGTTACTACTTTTTAATTACTTATTTTTAATCACGGAAACGACTGTTATCCCTTGTTACTACTTTTTAATTACTTATCTTCATAATAGTCTTTATGCTTTCAGGTTATCCCTTTTCACCTTAAAACTCGACTATGGATACTTTAAGAATATCGTCTTTATGTTTAATGTAATCTCATGATTAAGTCACACTTAATATTAAACAGACTTTCTATTCTAGGGACTTCATTATTTTTGAAATTCCGGTAACAAGTTACAGATGTGCAGCGTGATGTGGTGCACGTTAGGTTTTAGATATACGATGTGTTGCCTAATGTGCCAACATCATAAACATACGATAACTAGATGAACAAGGAAAATAAAGTACAGAAGGTAAAGAACACAATGAGTTTGTTAACCCAGTTCAGTGCAACTCACTTACGTCTAGGGGATACCAATCCAGGAATGAATCCACTATGATAGCCCTAATTCAAAGCTTAAACTCCCCGTTTACAACCTCTCGCTTAGCCACTACCTTGTGTAACCCTACCTTGCTCTACCACAAGATATGACTTCCCCCAGTCAATTCCCAGCCTATCCACCTTGCTCCCGCAAGGACCTTGCTCTACCACAAGGGATTTTAGTCTTGCTCCCGCAAGTACCTTGCCACCACAAGGAATTGTACAATCTTGTTCCCACAAGAACCTTGCTATACCACAAGGGTTTTGACAAACTCAATGAAGGAGATACGCTCCTCAACAAAAGAACCAACTCGTGCTTCAAAGCTTTGAGTGATTCAAAGTTCAAATCTTGTTTCAAACTAGAACCAAGAAGAGAACAACTCTATGCTTAAAAGCTTAAGAGCTAAATACAACCCTAATTCAAGTTTCAAACGAAAAGAGAACACCTAGGGACAAAGTCTCGAAATCCTAAAGACTAGATTTATGAATATTGATTTCGGTAAGTAAAACAAGTCTTCAGCACTCCTTTATATAGAGAATGAGATCTGGTAGATGTTTTTTGTATTTAAAAAACAAACTTGATCTTTTAACAAAAGATATGATCTTTTAATAAAAGATATGTTTTGTTTTAAATCTTTTTGAATCTTTTTCAATCTTCTAGTAACAAACCAGCTTTTAAATCTTTTTCTGAATCTTCTTTGATCTTTCAGCTCGTTCCTTGGCGCGCAAGCTAGCGTGGATAAGTTTAAATCTTTTTCAAAGATCACACGCAAATATTTGAAAGCGCGTTTATAGGGTATTCAGTTCAGGTACCACATGTGTGCAAATTAGTCACCACATCTGGACCAAAGACTTATTTTAACAAATGAAGCCAACCCTAAAATAAACTCAACCTTGCAGGTTGAAAACACTAACAATCTCCCCCTTTGGAAAATTGTGGCTAAAATAACCTTTGGAGTCAGCCACTAGACTTTGGAGAGAATCATTAGAACATCAGAGGCGTTGCAACATCGAAATTTTGCCTCAATCTTCTGAGAGAATAAAACTCCCAACATACAAGCATGGTGATGAATCATGCACACAGTAAAAAGGGGAAGTGTCTTCAGCAGCTTCAGTAAAATCTTTACTCCCCCTAAATTCAAGCCCCAGCTTCATCAGTCTTCAAAGGATCAGTCTTCATTCGTCTGGTTCTTCAAAGTCTTCAAAAAGATGTGCAGAAATACAAGCACAATCTGTCTTCAACGATGTGCACACATCTGGTATCACATCATGTACCAGAGTAAACATATTGCACTACCTTTCCTCTTACTCCCCCTGGATATACTACTTATCTTTTCACCCCCTTTTTAGCCATAATGTTGACAAAAAGTTTAAGATCAGAAAGAGTAATTAAATAGTATTGGGGTCATTAAATGTGCAATATACAGAGTAGATGGATCTTTGACAAATGATCTAAGCATCATCACATGACCAAGGTCTTTAAAAAGAGATGCTTTAGTAGTCTTCAATTTCTTCAGTAGTTGTCTTCACAGAATCCATATAGTTCAGCAATCCATAGTCTTGTAGTCTTCATTCTTCATGGTTGCTGTATGTGCATTCATAGTTAAGCAAGTACAAGTTACCCATATTTCTATGAATGTAACTAAGTCACCCATATTGCTATGACTGTGACGTGAATCACCCATATTTCTATGACTGTGATTCTAAGCATAAAAGTCATCCATATTTCGATGAACATGACTAAGCACAATGAATCATCCATATTTCTATGATTATGATTATCATTATGCCCTATGCTTACAAACTTAAATGCTTTTGAGTTGTTTTGCACATAATCTACTCCTTCTATATCAAAAAGGTCATTCTTTGACCTTGTCTTCAGTAATGCTCTTGCAGATAGCATGATTTGTAGTCTTCAGCTCCAAATAAGGCTTCTTCTTATCAGAGGCTCCAATGTGGACCACATTGAGCTCTACATCAGGATCTTCTTCATAGTTCTTCATCACAGTATGAAAGGTGGAATAGTCTTGATATATTAAGTTGATAAAACCTGTGATGACTGCCTTTGGATAGCGTGCATAAACAAATGGAAGTTGTAGGCAGGTCTCCGTTGCACGCTTTAATAGCAAGATTGCTATTGATCATCAAGAAGGCAAATACCAAGTTTGCCTCTTAATGCCTCAAACCTATTTGCATCCAAAGCCTTTGTAAAGATGTCAGCCAGTTGATTGTCTGTGGCTACATGTTCTAAGGTCACGACCTTGTCTTCAACTAGATTCCTGATAAAATGGTGACGAATATCAATGTGCTTGGTCCTACTGTGTTGGATAGGATTCTTGGGAATATTTATAGCACTCATATTGTCATAGTATAATGTGAGCACATCTTGCTCCACATTGTACTCACTCAGCATCTGCTTTATCCAAATCAATTGAGAACAACTACTTCCTGCTGCGATGTACTAAGCTTCTGCTGTTGAAAGAGCTACACAATTCTGTTTCTTGCTGAACCATGAAATTAGGTTGTTGCCCGGAAAGAAACATCCACCTGAGGTACTCTTTCTATCATCTGCACTGCCTACCCAGTCAGCATCACAATACCCTGTCAACCTTGAGTCTTCACCATGAGAGTACATGATTCCATAGTCACTTGTGCCATTCACATACTTCAAAATTCTTTTGACTTGTGTGAGATGACTCGTCTTGGGTTCAGCTTGGTATCTAAAACCTACACCAACTGCAAAGGAGATATCAGGCCTACTTATTGTGAGGTAAAGTAGACTGCCAATGATGCTTCTGTATAGGCTTTGATCAACACTGACACCTTTCTCATCCTTGGTAAGTTTGATGTGAGTTGCTGCAGGAGTTCTCTTGTGTGTTGCATTCTCCATTCCAAACTTCTTCACAATATTCTTGGCATATTTGCTTTGAGAGATGAATATTGTGTCCTCCATTTGCTTTACTTGTAGACCAAGAAAATAGGTTAATTCACCTACAAGGCTCATCTCAAATTCATATTGCATTTGATGCACAAATTGTTTCACCAAGGCATCTGTCATGCCTCCAAACACAATATCATCTACATAGATTTGTGCTATCATGAGCTTTCCTTTTTCTTGTCTCACAAACAAGGTCTTGTCTGTTTCACCCTTTTTGTACCCTTGTTGTAGAAGGAACTTGGTTAAACTGTCATACCAAGCCCTAGGAGCTTGCTTCAACCCATACAGAGCTTTCTTCAATTTGTAGACATGATCTGGGAGATTAGGATCAATAAATCCCTTTGGCTGTGCTACATATACTTCTTCATACAAGTACCCATTGAGGAAGGCACTCTTCACATCCATTTTAAAAAGCTTGAACTTCAAAATACATGCCACTCCTAGAAGTAACCTTATAGACTCAAGACGTGCTACTGGAGCAAAGGTTTCATCAAAGTCTACACCTTCAATCTAAGAGTATCCTTGTGCTACAAGTCTGACCTTATTCCTTGTGATAACACCATTTTCATCAGACTTGTTTCTATACACCTACTTGGTGCCTATGATGTTGACCCCATCAGGTCTTGGAACTAAGTCCCACACCTCATTCCTCCTGAACTCGTTCAATTCTTCTTGCATTGCATTAATCCAACAATCATCTGTCAAGGCCTCCTTAACATTCTTTGGTTCTATGGTGGATACGAAGCAAGCATTGGAGATTACCTTCCTTGACCTAGTCATGACTGGTAGTTCTGGATTTCCTATGATGAGTTCTTTAGGATGATTCTTCTGAATTCTGATGGAAGGACCTTTGCTTGTTTGACCTTGATCTGGTTCTTGATCTGCTTTCTCAGAATTTTCTTCATCTTCAAAGTCTTCAGGTAGGGGGTCTGATGTGCCCACATCTGGTACATCATCATGCACTTTTTCATCAGGTTAGTCATTAACAACAATATTGATTTATTCCATCATTGTTCTGGTCCTGTTGTTGAAGACTCTGTAGGCTCTACTGTTTGTAGAGTAGCCAAGAAAAATCCCTTCATCACTTTTGGGATCTAGCTTTCTCCTTTGTTCTCTATCAGCCAAGAAGTAGCATTTGCTTCCAAAGACATGGAAGTGTTTGACACTGGGTCTTCTTCCTTTCCAGATCTCATACAGAGTGGTAGAGGTACCTGTTTTTACTGTAACACGATTATGAACATAGCATGTTGTATTCATTGCCTCTGCCCAGAAGTAGTAAGGTAGTTTCTTTGCATGTATCATAACCCTTGTTGCTTCTTGTATGGTTCTGTTCTTCCTTTAAACAACCCCATTTTGTTGTGGTGTGATTGGAGAGGAGAACTCATGTGCTATCCCTTCTGTTGAGCAAAACTCTGCAAATCTTGAGTTCTGAAATTCCTTGCCATGATCACTTCTAATTCTGATGATTGGGCTGTCTTTCTCCCTTTGAAGTCTTGTGCACAGATCTTTGAACTCTTCAAATGTGTCTGATTTTTCTTTGAGGAAGCTTATCCAGGTGTATCTTGAAAAATCATCCACAACAACAAAGGCATACCTACTTCCTCCAAGACTTTCAACTTGCATGGGTCCCATCAAGTCCATGTGGAGAAGTTCTAACACTCTAGATGTTCCCTGATGTGGCAACATTGGGTGTGACATCTAGATCTGCTTGCCTATCTGACATTCTCCACAGATATCCTTTTCTTCAATGACAAGCTTTGGTAGTCCTCTGATGGCTTCTTTGGAGATGAGTTTCATCATACCTCTTAAGTGCAAGTGCCCAAGCTTTTGGTGCCATAGTTTTGCTTCATCCTTTTGACTCATAAGGCATGTTGTGGAATGAGATGTTTCTGGAGGAATCCACAAGTATCAGTTATCTTTTGATCTTTCTCCTTTCATTAGCAGCTCTCCTTTGTCAATGGTTACAAGGCATTCATTCTTTGTGAAGTCAACTTTTAGTCCTTGGTCACAGAGGTGACTTATGCTGATCAAGTTTGCCTTTAACCCTTTCACAAGCAAAACATCATCAAGGTTTGGTATACCATTATTGTGAAGTCTCCCAATTCCTTTGATCTTCCCTTTAGCTCCATCACCAAAGGTCACATAGCTGGTGGTATATATGTCTTTCAGATATTTTTCCACTCCTGTCATATGCCTGGAACAACCACTGTCAAAGTATCAATCTTCTCTTGATGAGGCTCTAAGGGATGTATGAGCTATGTGAGCAGCTTCTTGGATTCTTGTCTTCCATTCTTTGTTGGCCTTTGTATGATAAGCTCTAGTTTGTGAACTGGATCGCTTCTTTGGACGACTATACAGCTTGTAGTTTGAGGTTTTTTTATGACCATGCTTTCCACAGTAGTGACACTTTATGGTAGTAGATTTCTTCTTGTGTCAGTGTCTCTGATGTGGTGTAGGATGTGGCAACTTCATCTTAGTGTCAAATGAAAGTTGCTTGATTTCTTCTTGAAGAATACTTATCTTCTCTTGTAGCTCCTGCTTTTCACGCTTTAGTCTCATGACATCGTAATTTTGTTCCACCAAGGTTCTGCACAATTCTTCACCTTTGAGGAACAAGTCATTGTTCATGGAGACTACTTCTTTATAAGTGAGTTCATCATCAGAAGATTCGTTGTCAGAAGAACTTGCATCAGTTGTTATCCTTACATGATTTGCAGCCATATCTTCTGACTCATCGTCAGAGTTCTCTCCATCTGACCAAGATATTGCTAGACCCTTTTTCTGTTTCTTCAAAAATGTGGCACATTCAGTTCTTATATGTCCATAACCCTCACATTCAAAACATCGAACATCTTTTTCTTTTTCTGTCAAGGGTTTTGCTGAGCTGTTTCCTTGTGTGCTGATGTTGGGCTGGATGTGCTCCACATTCCTTCTTGATCTTCTGTCTACTCTTTTTAGTATTTTGTTGAATTGTTTTCCAAGCAATACTACTTCAACCGAGAGATCTCCTCTGGTGTCAAGGTCATCATCAGCTTCTTCACTGTCAGTGTTGGAGGTAAAGGCTGTGTTTTTTCCTTTCTTTTCAACTTTTTCACTGAAGTTCATTTCAAAGGTTTGTAGAGAGCCCACTACCTCTTCTACTTTCATGCTTGCAATTTTTTGAGCTTCTTCAATAGCTGTGACCTTCATATCAAACCTCTTTGGTAATGATCTGAGAATTTTTCTTACTAACTTCTCATCAGATAGCCTTTCTCCCTGGGAATCAAAGGAGTTTGCTAGGTCAAGAATACTCATTTGAAAGTCATATATAGTCTCTTCTTCTTTCATTCCGAGATTTTCAAATTTTGAGTGGAGAAGTTGCAGTCTTGAACTTTTTACCTTGGAGGTTCCTTCATGGGTTGTCTTGAGTATCTCCCAAGCATCTTTGGCAACTGTGCATTGTTTGATGAGTCTGAACATGTTTTTGTCAACTCCATTGAATAATGCATTTAAAGCTTTATTGTTGCCAAGAGCTAGTGTATCTTCTGCTGGAGTCCAATCTTCTTCTGGCTTGAGTTCTTCTGTGTCAGCTCCATTAGCATCCTTGACTTTGGGATGTTCCCAACCTCTTAGCATTGCTTTCCAAGTTCTACTATCAATGGATTTTAAGATGGCAGTCATGCGTGATTTCCAATAATCATAGTTTGTCCCATCAAGAAGAGGTGGTTTGCTGACCAGAGTTCCGTCCTTGTCCATGTTTCCAGAAAGTATCTTCCCTGGAGCTCACCCTAAAGCAGAACAGGGTGCCTGCTCTAATACCAATTGAAATTCCGGTAACAAGTTACAGATGTGCAGCGTGATGTGGTGCACGTTAGGTTTTAGATATACGATGTGTTGCCTAATGTTCCAACATCATAAACATACGATAAATTGATGAACAAGGAAAATAAAGTACAGAAGATAAAGAACACAATGAGTTTGTTAACCCAGTTCAGGTCAACTCACTTACGTCTGGGGGATACCAATCCATGAATGAATCCACTATGATAGCCCTAATTCAAAGGTTAAATTCCCCGTTTACAACCTCTCGCTTAGCCACTACCTTGTGTAACCCTACCTTTCTCTACCACAAGTTATGACTTCCCCCAATCAATTCTCAGCCTATCCACCTTGCTCCCGCAAGGACCTTGCTCTACCACAAGGGATTTTAGTCTTGCTCCCGCAAGTACCTTGCCACCACAAGGAATTGTACAATCTTGTTCCCACAAGAACCTTGCTATACCACGAGGGTTTTGACAAACTCAATGAAGGAGATACACTCCTCAACTAAAGAACCAACTCGTGCTTCAAAGCTTTGAGTGATTCAAAGTTCAAATCTTGTTTCAAACTAGAACCAAAAGAGAACAACTCTATGCTTAAAAGCTTAAGAGCTAAATACAACCCTAATTCAACTTTCAAACGAAACAAGAACACCTAGGGACAAAGACTCGAATTCTAAAGACTAGATTTATGAATATTGATTTTGGTAAGTAAAACAAGTCTTCAGCACTCCTTTATATTGAGAACGAGATCTGGTAGCTGTTTGTTGTATTTAAAAAACAAACTTCTAGATATGATCTTTTAATAAAAGATATGTTTTGTTTTAAATCTTTTTCAATCTTTTTCAATCTTCTAGTAACAAACCAACTTTTAAATCTTTTATGAATCTTCTTTAATCTTTCAGCTTGTTCCTTGGCGCGCAAGCTAGCATGGATAAGTTTAAATCTTTTTCAAAGTTCACACGCAAATATTTGAAAGCGCGTTTATAGGGTATTCAGTTCAGGTACCACATGTGTGCACATTAGTCACCACATCTGGACCAAAGGCTTATTTTAACAAATGAAGCCAACCCTAAAATAAACATAACCTTGCAGGTTGAAAACACTAACAATTTTGAACATTACAAACTTAATAAAGAAATGCATTTTATTGTTAATAAATAAAGCACTAAAGTATTGGCATCTAGGGCTTACTCCAACAATCTCCCACTAGCACTAGAGCCAATGAAGCATTATCTTAATACTTATAGACCTAGTATGCCCATCACGCTTCAACTGCGCAAGAGCCTTTGCTAGTGGATTAAGAACAGTTTCCTATGTTGGTACCTTACGTATCTATCCAACTTTCTATCTCGATCTTTATTGAAATATAGAAGTGTCTAAGTATATATATATATATATATATATATATATATATATGAATCGTCGGTGAGATATATTCTCTGTTATTGTTTGCAAGATCAAACCATTACCATCACTAATGTCATTTAATGTAATCTGCAACACCGGGAATATAGCTTTAGCTCAATCATGAGCTAAACGATCCAAAAATACCCCACCTTTGTAACTGAAATAAACATATTACTTAGCTATATAGCTTACAATGTCTATATTCAGGCATGATATACAATATATCAGTATGGAAACTACCATCAATATAACTTTCTTGTAATGGTATTTCCCACACCTACATATTTCAAGAAATGGTCCTTAGTTCCTTTTAAGGTCCTTAGGGATATTCTTGAAGATCAGTTAGTGTCCAACACTAGTCTCAATTTTGGTATTTATTGAATATGCTACAAGCATATGGTGTATCTGATTAAGTACATATTAATCCATCTTCCAAAGCATATGGATTATTTTCACGTGTCTCTCTCTCATCCAATGAGATATGCTATTGTCCTTAAGACAAAGACCATTCTTCTGATACATGCGATGATTTTACACATCAAGTGTCTGAACACTTCGTCAATATATGTACATAGGCTATTCCTAACTCTTTAGGAATCCTTGCCCAAATACATAGGATATTCCTAACACTTTAGGAATTCTTGCCTAAGTATTTCATCAAGAGTTATTTCCTTAACCATGTCTCACATGTAAAAGGAAAAGGTTTTTGATGATTAATATGTCAGCCACATATAACACCAGATTAATATTATAACTCCCACTAACCTCCTTGTGTGCACAAGATTTTATTATTTGTTCTTCATTAATATGTTTCCATAAAACTTCATAAAAGGAACAAATAATAATTTAAATTTCCGAGAACTCTATCTAATCAAAATTAGATAGTTACAAGTTATATACCTTTCTAGTATCCTTTGGATCAACAAAACCCTTATGTATATGTCTAGTACATATATATATGAGGTCATTCCAATTAAGGAATGCAACTTTGTTATCCATCTACCAAAACATGTAGTACAACATTTAGTAAAACAATTAAACAGATTTTAAGCTCTATGATTATATTTAGGGTTTCATCATAACTTGCATTATGACTTTGTGTGAAACCTTAAATGATCAATCAAATCTTAAAGGGTATTCTCAATACCATCCATATCAGTGTTCAACAAGAATACTCACTTTCATCGTATGAGTCTTACTCATCCTGATGACAATACCATTATCACCATAAGGTATGTGTATATGGATTCTGTACAAGATTTCATGCCATTTAGCCACTTCTCAGATTTTAGGCCTTTTACGACCTTTTACCAAGTCAAAGATTCATCTTTCATGAAAACCATATCACCTTGTTGAGTTATGATTAGATCATACATCTCACCCATGTAATATGTTAGACTTATCTAGGATTTTGTGCAACTTAAAGCAATGGTCTTTCAACAACTTTGAGGAACCGGTTTATGTTCCCTTTTCAAACAAATATGTTTTGTGGTACTTGAAATTATTCAAGTTCTATATCACTCCCACTGTTTCTTTTAGAAACACACTCCCACTAGAGGAATGCTTCAATTCTAGCAACAAAACAACTTTTGTCCCAAGAGTGATATAAGACCAATATCCCTTAGATTCTTTAGGATTTTCCACATATTTATTCATCCAATTTTGGAATTAAATTTATCTGATAAATTTTTCAGTCTAAATTTTCATAAAGACAAACTTGGTGGTCTAACCTTTATATCATATATATGGTGTCTTTATGATTACTTTAAAGTGGGAAACTATTTGTGGGTGAAGATTAATTATAAGCATATAAATTTCTAAGAGTCAATGACATAATTAAACTATCTTTTATCATGTCAAACATGATGTGATAAAATTAGTTTATTATACTCCTTTAATTAAGTATTTAATACTATGACTTATTCATATGACTTAAATACTTTTGTCGAGTCATATCCTTTTACTCCATTTATCGAACTCCTTGACAAATTCAAAGATTTTCTAATTTGTGTACCACACATATCACCATCTAATGGTTTTAATCATCAATGTAAATGAAGTAAAATATACTCAATATATCAAATAAATATGTTTAGTACTCGACATACATCTCATGTATATTATTCAAATAGATCATGTGTCAATTTACTTTCAACAAGTAAATAACACATCAAATGTTTGTACCAAATAACAATGCTCTTGATATATACATATAAGGTCCAAATCTTATTTGGCTCTTATTACAACTGTTATAGATGTTCTTGTCAAGATCATGGAGCCCTAGTCCATTACTTGATTTGGAGCACTTGTATAGAAGACTTTGCTCAAATGATGGGACCACTACTTGTCTTATCATTCAAAGCTACTTTTCATATATTGTTAATACAAGGTATTTAATTAATACTTCTATTACCAAATAGAACTCAATAACAATTATTGTATTCTATTTCAAATTTGATTTTAAGTCATGGCATAGCTTTTATAGTCAATGAAACAACTTGTTTCATTCTAGACATAGCTTGACTTAAACTTATAGTCAATGTTCTAATTCTTTAAGCACCTCCTTAGAGATTCAACATCGTGTATCATATACCCTTGATGTAGAAATAGAAACTTTGACTTTCTATAACTAGGTGTACAAAATTGAAGTCTCACTTCATTCTTTTATTTTGACACTATCATGAACTATCTACGACACTCCCATTTCAACCAATTTGAAAAATACGTTCTCCTTTGGCAACCTTTATTGTACTATTCAAATAAGAGGAGTATAAATCACATTTATATCATATCTCTATTCTTTGACAGTGCAAATCATTTCTCATTCAATTCAACAATTTTCCGATAGATATAATAATTTTGACCATATCTATCCACTAAAATTGATTTGATTGAACCTATGACCAACTCTTTGGTCTATTGAGAAATTCTATCATACTTTGTCGTTCTTTCTAAAGAATTCATTTTAAATGATCTCATTATTTCTATTAAAAGTATGAAATATTCTATATCTAGATGTCAACTTGATGCTTCTGACAAGCATCCCTTTCCAATCTAGTTTATAGTAGGTACTTTTATAGAGTATAGTTCAATAGCTTATAGTTCTTCTTGCGTTTGAGAACAATTCTCAATTTGTGTACCAATTCAGAAACTCTTTTCTGAGATTCTTGTCCTTCATAAGGACAATATAATTTATAGTGTATAAAGTTTTAATTACAAAAATAAGTAAGATATTTGTAAAATTTTAATAAGGACTTTCATTAAAAAATTTCCACTATTTTATTCAAAACAAATGACCCTCACCATTTGATTCGGAAATTCCCGTTGGAAGATTTTCTAGTGGGTCAAGATCCATATTTCACTTTGTCTTAAGTCCACGGTGGGCGGATTACACAAGACTTAGTTATTTAGGTAGGAACTCCTTCCAATTGTATCTCATACAACTCTTGAATATATCAATTGGGTGAATAACTCCTTATTCTAATTCATCTTATGAATTAATCCCAATCATTGCTTCTTAAACTCATAAAATCTCATTACATTTGTTAAGTTAAGTTTGACCCTTACTTTAGAAGTTTGGATATTACAATTATCCCATCACACCTTCCCAATATAGAGTATGCACTTCGCGGTGGGCGAACCTACATAGCTCGATACTAGTCTTGATGAGTTCTAAAGCTTGGAAAGCGTAAACTTAATATTCACATATTTTATTAATAAACAAAATGCACTCCGCGGTGGGCGAACCCACATTTTCTTTATTAAACTCTTATGTGTCTTTTGAGGGATATTTAATTGTTTGATCTCACCGGCTTATTTAACATATTAAACGCTCTCACATGCATCAACATACATAAATAAAATGAAACAGTTATGGCCCCTAGCGCAATTGTTCTCTCAAGCAAATGAGAGAACCTAAGATAACCTAATAACGATCTATACTTCTCCAAGCATAATCTCCAAGGTTGTCCTTTTTTTCTTGTGCTCTTTCTCTTCTTCATAAAATTATATTACAAGAAAGAATACTCGTTTTACATACGAGGGAGTAAGATGAGAAGAGAATTCATATTACATCAAGGGATTGAGAGATAAGGCACGACACGCATGTCGTATTTTAAAATCCAAAATAAAAATAAACTAAGGCCATAACCGATCATTACAAAAGTATAACAATAAACACATACTTTATTATTATAAACAGTTTAAGTCGTGTAGATTAATTAAAATTAAAATTTCGCCGAGCGATCAAAATTTTACCTACTGCTAGCTGCGCCCCGCGCAGGTCTGGATCTGAAACATCAACTTGGAATTTGCCATATGCGCCTAGCACAGATGCCCTGCGCCCAGCGCAGACCCGTGAAAAAAACCCTTATTTTTCGCGAATCCTAATGCACCAATTTCGTGCCGTCAAAACCTTTCATGTCCGAAATTCAATATGATTGATTAACATGTCATTGCTTCACCATACTGATGTCGGATTCCAAGGCAAATGTGTTGGAACAAAGTGGGTCTGACACAAGTCTCCTAGTTTTTAAAGAAGTTTTGATGATAACAAAGTATTAAAATTGCAATTGGTATTACTAATGATTGTTCTAGTGTGCAGGATTAAGCATTAAAATACACTAAGAACAAATTCAGAGAAGCCCAGCTAAGAAGCTCTGAAAGCGCAACTATGTTCATCAGAAGCTTAAATTTTATGTGCTGAAGTTGGTGGTTCTGAGGTTCAAAAAGCAAGGCTATGAGAAGCTCAAGTGCTGAAGACCTTTAGAAGCAACAACAACAGACTCTGAAGCAAATGGAATTTTACGTCACTCAAGATTGAAGATCTATCTACTTAAAAGCTCTGTCACATCCACAGGAAGGAATATTCGTTGGTACAACGTTAACCTTATCCATAAGTGGAGCGTATTTAAGGATTGTACTATCGTACTATTATTACTCAAAATGGTTGAGTGATAATTCAAATAGCAAGGATGGAAGCTTACAGCTATCTCTGCGTATGATTATTCCAGCTGGCACCTTATCTCTGCGAACGGCTACTCAATTTCTTCAAGTATAAATAGAAGACATCATTTGAAGAAATGACTACTGTTCTACTGTGCTATCACTGCGTTTAAGGCTCTGAAATATTCTGACATCTTTGTTCTATCTGTCATTCAAAGTCTTAAAGCAATTTGCATTGTATTTTGTAAACACCTCTGATAGTATATCAAGTGTTCTTAAAACATTCATTTTTATTAATACGTTTGTTTGAGAAGTCTCTCGTTAAGTGTAACTTGAGCATCTGAGAAGTCTCTTGCAAGTGTGCTTGAGCAAATTGTAATCTTGTGAGATTATAGTGAAGAGCTCTTGATAGTATCAAGGGGACTGGACGTACTCTCAATTTATGAGGGGAACCAGGATAAATCTTGTGTCTTTCTTTACTTCTCTCAGCACCTTCTATTACTTAGATATTAATTCCGCTGCAAACTGTTTTTGAAAGAGAAAAAGTTTTTATTTCTAAAACACAATTCAACTCCCCCTCCCCTTGTTGTGTTTTTCCACCTTCAATTGGTATCAGGAGCTAGGTCTGTTGCCTAACTCACTTTACAGTGATACAGTAAAGATCCTAGAGGAAAAACATGACTGGCGCTGGTGAGAACTCTGTAAAGAAGAACAACAATGGGATTCCTTTCGACTATGACTCCAATGCTCGTGATAGGAGATCATCTGATAAGGTTCCTTTTTTCAATGGAACTGAGACTGCTTATCCCTTATGGAAGACTAAGATGTACAGTCATGTTGTTGGTATAGACTGTGATTTGTGGGATTTAGTTGGTATAGACTGGGATTTAGTTGAAGAAGGTGTTGCTTTTGAAAACATGGATAAAGAAGGAGTAGTAAGTTACCAGAACCGAAAGTCCTTCACACCTTCCCAGAAGCTGGAATACAAGAAGCATCACTCTGTGAAAGGAATGATGACAAATGCTATTTCTCATGATGAGTACCTGAAGATTGGAGACAAGAGGACTGCTAAATCTATTTGGGAGTCCTTGAGATCCAAATATGAAGGTAACAAACAGGTTAAAGAGGCTAAAGCTAACATGTTGGTGCATCAGTATGAGTTGTTTAAAATGAATGAAGGAGAGAACATTGAAGCCATGTTCTCAAGGTTTCAAATATTGGTCTCCGGACTTCAAGTGTTAGACAAAAGTTATACTGAAGCAGATCATGGGAGAAAAGTGTTGAGAAGCTTACCACCTAAGTGGAGACCTAAGGTGACTGCTTTTCAAGAAGCTAAGGATTTGGATACTGTAACCCTTGAAAGCTTGATTAGTTCATTGAAGAGTCATGAGATGGAGTTAATGACTGATGAATCAACCAATAATATGAAAGGGATAGCCTTAAGTTCTAAGAGCTCATCAAAGGCTCTGAAGGCTAAGGTTATAGAGTCTAAAGACGAAGCTTCTGAAGACGGTCAAGATATCGGGTCTGAAGATGAAGAAGAAATGGTGCTGATGGCCGCCAAGGTTTCTAAGTGGGAAAAACGAAGCAAGAAATATGCAGGCAAGTTTGGGGGATCTTCCAAGAGAATTGGTGCTTCTAAAGACAAAAAGGAAGATCAAAGCAAATGTTTTAAATGCAACAAGCCTGGTCATTTTATTGCTGATTGTCCAGAAAACAAGGGTAGATCATCCAAGCAAGGTTCTAGCAAGGAAAGATATAAGAACAAAGTCAAGAAGAGCTTGCTAACAACTTGGGAAGATCTTGAAAAAGACTCAGACTCAGATGATGATGTGAAAGCAAATCTAGCATTGATGGCAACCACCTCTGATAGAGAAGACTCTGAAGCAGATTCAGACTCTGATGATGAGGAAGAGGTAATTGCTAAACTTTCTAGAACTGAGTTGGTTGACTCTATTAAAGATGCCTTAAAACTGCTCACTAAAAAGGCAGGTGAATGTAAAGTCTGTTGGAACATAAGAGGTTCTGACATGACTCATTTAGGTTTTGATGATAACAAAAGTATTAATATACAATAGGGTATGCTAATGATTTATATACAAGTGTGCAGGTTTACAAGTTTATTTTATACACATCTAATGCACTCTTGAAGCTCTGAATGGCGAAGCAGATTCTGACCAAGATTCAAGACATCAGAAGATGCTTTATATACATGGCCAGAAGCTACTCTTCAGAGACTACTTATCAGAATCTGATGTGGAAGATATCAGACTCTGATAAGAGCAGTGAGAGCCGTTTTGTCAGAAGAACATTCTCTGCAACCATAATTGGTATATCATCATGTTCTGACACTCCAAAAGCTGGCAATCAATCTTATCCTCAGGATAGTGACGTTAGTACTATTGTACGATTTCTTTACCGGAATTGGCAACCACGTTCCTCCAAGATTGGCCGTATTCTAAGATTACCAGATATGGACATATCTCGTACAACAAACCAGCTGGCACAATCTCACAACGTTAATTCAAATCCTATACGCTCCACCAACATCTATAAATAGGAGCAGATTTGAAGCTTAAGGACAACAATACTTTGAACAATTTTGAAAGCGCCGTTACTCTGCAAAAACGTCCTAAAGCACAAAACATCAAATACAACTTGAACTCATATTCCAAATCCAAGACTCCAGTTTCAGCTTCTGTTAATTCATTAGTTGAACCTTAGAATTCTTTGTTTAGATTCTAAGTTAAGTCTTGTTTTTAAGAGTTGTATTTATAACTTTACTGAACATTGATTTGTATATCTTTGTTCAGATTCTGTTTATCTTATCTTTAGTTTTGTGAAATCTCTTGCCTGCGTGCTTGAGCATTAGGAAGTCTCTTGTCTGTGGACTTGAGCATTTGGAAGTCTCTTGCTTTTGTGCTTGAGCAATTGTAATCTTGTGTGATTATAGTGAACTCTCTTGGAAGTACAAGAGGACTGGACTGAAGGAACAATCAGAGATTGCGCAGCAGAATATAAAAATTTCCTTCTATGGATCCTTACGAATGGTCATGAATCATGTTTAGAGTTTTACCTTTTGATTTGAAAACTCTCTTTAAATCACGAACAGCTATCGAACACTTTGAATCACGAACAAGGTCACGAACAAGAACCTCGAATTTGATCACAAGCGTTAATGGTATAACGCCTCTAGCTAGTCCACACGAACAGTCACCTCCAAGAAGAGTTCTAGCTCCAAGGGATGAAAGCCTTTTATGAGTGGAGGCAAGAAATAAGGATTAGGGTTTTCTTTTCTCAAGAAACTCTTAAGTGTAACTTATGTGTAATTTCTCTATCACAAGGGTTCTATTTATAGAACCAACTGTCTTGTGCACAAAGACAATTACTTGTCATTGGGCTACAATCACACTAAGCCCATTTAATTAAATAAACTTAAAAGGAGTGCACCCCCTCATGTGTCATGTACACATTTAGTACTTCCTTATCATAACTAATTATGAATCGTTTATTTAATTACCATGATACTCTTATCATATTTCCATATTTCTCTAAGGTGCACCGTACCTTACGGTGTACCAACCTCATACTATACTGTTCTTATGTGTGTGACACTTGTAGGTTTCCATAACGTTGACAATTATATTAAATCCTTTATTTAATATAATAAACAACGAGCGGTATCTAGCAACACATCATTGCTACCCAAGTTATGAGAAATTGACATGTGATCATAACACAACCTTTAGTGATAATATATGCGTGTACAATTACCCCTTTGCCCTTTATGTCGATATTGAACACAAAACATACTTGGTGTCATCTTTGTCTAGTTCAATATTAGGCCCATGATATTTATCCTGTTATGCAGGATTGGCAAATTCCATCTAGATCACTACTGTCCCTCAGCATGCTTTGTGAAGTACCCATCAACTGCCTTTATGGTCATCCTGTTACGGACAACGTTAGATCAGCAACAAAGCACTTGACTCTACATCTAGGGTACAAAGTGGTTTTAGGTCTAAGGGTGGTTTACACCATTATCACCATGAGAGTAACTTATGACACTTTGCATAACTTTGTATGTAGTACTCTCACAGCGGGTCAATCCAGTATAAATGTTACTCCTAATATTTATACCTATGTCAAGACTTCATAACTCTTTATCCTATGATCCATGAGATGCGATCATCAGTCTATCTTCAAAATAGTCTCTATGTTTTATCATTATCCCAATTCATTATAAAACTCGACTACGGATGCTTTAATAATAGTATCCTTGTATTTAATGAATCTCATGATTAAGTCATACTTAATATTTCATTAAATGGATTTAACTATTCTAGGGACTTCATTATTTTTGACATACAAACATAATAAAGAAAATGCCATATTTATATTTAAACTCCTAAAGGAAATACTATGAAAATAGATTGGCTCTTAGGGCTTACTCCAATATGGACGTACTCTCGATTTGTGAGGGGAACCAGTATAAAACTCTTTGTCTCGTTCTCTTTCCCTATCTCTTTACTTTCATCAGAAGATAGTTGATTGTGTTTTGTTTTTGATCCGCTGCAAACCTCTGATAAGTTCTTATACATAGAAGAATTTTTTAAACTACCATAAACACAATTCAACCCCCCCTTCTTGTGTTATTTTCACGCCTTCAAAGTCTTGAAAAAGGCTTACAATAACCTGATTGAGAAAACAAAAACATTAACTGAAGAAAATGAGTCTCTGGAAAGTAGAAACGCATTTTTTGAAGCAAATTATATTTATAATGATAAGGTTCCTCCAGAGCATGAATTTGCTTTGCCAGAACTACTTATCAATGGCATGAAGAGAAGTTAGATAGCTTCCTTAATATACCATGTTAGTAGAAATAGAGGTGAAGGTCTTGGATTCTCACATTTTAAAGATAATCCATTATTTTCTAAACCCTGTAACAATGTTAAGACAAAACCTAAGACTGCTTTTGTGAAAAGCCAATCAGAAGTCACAGATATACCAAGTTCTGAAAAAATAAATGTGTCAGAGGCCAAGAAGTCTCAGACCCTGAAGTCTTCAGAGTCTATGACCTCCAGACTTCAGACAAATATCAGAACTGATAAAACACTAGTATACTCTAGAGCTAAGTCTAAGAGTTATACAAGGCCAAAACCTTTTTCAAATGGCCCTAATGACTCTAGAGCTTCTGATAGGAGACATAAACAAAAACAATCTAAGGTGTCAAGGACTAACTCAAAAGGCCCATAAAAATATGGGTACCAAAGTCTGAGATTGTATTTGTATCAGATGTGCATACAAAGAAGGCCAAAGCAACATTCATGGTACCTGGACAGTGGCTGCTCACGACATATGACAGGAGAAAAGCATATGTTCCAAACCCTGACTTTGAAAGAGGGAGGTACTGTGGGGTTTGGAGGAAAGCAAAAAGGGAAGATCATTAGGACAGGTACAATTGGTAATTCTTCTTTGTCAATTAATAATGTTTGGCTTGTAGAAGGCCTCAAACACAATATACTTAGCATTAGTCATAATAGTGAGACAGTTTCCATTTTAACACAATGGCTGAAGGATCTCCTAAACCCTCTTTGAATGTTGTTCCTCTCAACTACGATACCAATGAAAAATCCAACAACAAGGCTCCTAAGTTCAATGGTGATAGCTCTACGTTTTCATGGTGGAAAGATAGAATTTACAGTCATCTCATTGGACTGGATGATGAGCTTTGGGATATTGTTGAGGAAGGAGTTTCATTTACTGGTCTTGATGAAAGAGGGAAACTTTCTGTTGAAGAAAGAAAGAAGGCATACAAGAAGCATCATCAAGTAAAGGATATTCTGATTGGTTGTATAAATCACAATGATTACTTGATGATCACAGACAAATCTACTGCAAAGAGTATTTATGACTCTCTATGTTCTACTTATGAAGGAAACAAGCAAGTACAAGAAGCAAAAGCTACTGTTCTGATTCAACAGTATGAACTCTTCAAGATGAAGGATGATGAGAATATAGAAACTATGTTTTCTAGATTCAAAGTCCTAGTGGCAGGACTCCAGATTCTGAAGAGAAGTTATACAACTGTTGATCATGTAAGGAAGATTCTGAGAAGCTTACCTTCAAAGTGGAGGCCTAAGGTAACTGCTATCCAAGAAGCTAAAGACTTAAACACTCTTAGCCTAGGAGAGCTGATAAGCTCTCTCATTAGTCATGAGATTGAGCTATCTGCTGATGAGCCTCAGGAGAAGTTAAAGTCTGTGGCTCTGCCATCAACTTCAACTCCATCTAAGGCTCTGAAAGCTAAGATTGTTGAGCCAGAAGCTGAGGAATCTTCCATAGATGATCAAGAGGGTGGATCAGACGATGATTTGTTTGCATTCTTGTCTAGAAAGTTCCAGAAGTGAAACAGGAGAGGCAAAAACTACTCTAGCAGAGGCTCTGGTGTAAGGAACTCAAGAAACAAGGACAGGAAGTACGACTCCAAAAATTGTTTCAATTGTGGAAAGCCTGGACACTTCATAGCTGATTGCCCTGAACACAACTCAAAGGGCAAAGGTAGAAAAAGTTATGTCAAAGACAAAGCTAAGAAAAGTCTAATGGCTACATGGGAAGATATAAATGAATTATCTGATGATGAAGACTCTGAGGAAGCAAATCTTGCTCTGATGGTTGTTGGAGCAACAGAAAATGAAAGTGATTCAGAGTCTGACACTGATGATATTGATGAGGTAATTTCTAAACTATCTTCTTCTCAAGTTACTAAGGCTTTGAAAGATGTTTTGACAAAGTACATGGAAAAATCAAATGAGCTGGATGTTTTCAAAGAAAAATTTAAACTGCTCAATGATAAGGTCAGCCATATTCAAGCAGATTATCAAAAATCTCTTAAAACTATAAAAGTGCTTGAAACTGGTTGTAGATCATGTCACAAACCCTATGACGAGTACGAAGTATCTCTTCAAGAGTTTGTTCATCATAACATTGACAAAACTAGAGTAACTTCCATGATACATGGTGGAAGCTGCAATTATTACAAAAAACGTGGACTTGGTTCCCTTTCATCTTCTGATAAAGGGAATACAGGTAAAACTGTTTTAAATCAGCTTCTGGACCTTATTCTTTTTCTTCTAAAGAAAGATCAGAACCTGTGACTGTGCCAGATGCTCCTGTGATTGTAGAATCTCAAAATGAGGTATCAGAAGATCATCCATCGTCTGAACCTAAGCTTTCTGAAAACAAAACTCCCATCACTTCAGTATCTAAGTCTGCTAAAGTTAAAGCAATTAGAGCATCAAAGCCTGTTAACAAACAAGGCATCAGTGCATCTAAGGCAAACTTAGCAACTAGTTCTTTGACACAATCAAAACGGAAATCTAAAGAACAACAAAGGCCTAAACAGTTTCAAAAAGGCCAAGTTGACTTTAGAAAATCTGAACCTCATAAGAAGAAGAAGAATAAAGTTCTTTGGACTAACCAAAGAGGACCCATCAGAATATGGGTACCAAAATCTGAAATAATGTATACTGCAGGTATGCACCCAAAGATAAAGAGAAAGCTCCTGGTATCTAGACAGTGGATGCTCTCGACACATGACAGGAGACAAGCTCTTGTTCCACACCCTGAGTCAGCAAGAGGGTGGAACAGTAGGATTTGGTGGGAACCAGAAAGGAAGAATCACTGGTATAGGTACAGTTGGTAATTCCTCCCTTTCTATTTCAGATGTTTGGTTAGTAGATGGATTACATCATAATCTACTTAGCATAAGTCAATTATGTGATAGTAATTATGATGTTGTGTTTAATAAGAATTCATGTACTGTAATCAGAAACTCTGATAAATCTGTTGTCTTCAAAGGATCTAGAAAAGGAAATGTCTATAAAGTCAATTTTTCTGATCTCAAAGAACAAGTGGTTTGTCTTCTGACACTGAGTGATGAAAAATGGGTCTGGCATAAAAGGTTGGGTCATGCTTACTGGAGATTAATCTCTAAGCTTAGTAAGGACAATCTTGTCAGGGGCCTTCCTAAAATTAACTATCACTCAGACTCACTCTGTGGTTCTTGTCAGAAAGGAAAAATTGTTAAAAGTTCTTTTAAAACTAAAAACATTGTTTCCACTTCTAGACCCTTAGAACTCTTGCACATTGATCTCTTTGGACCAGTTAGCACTGCTTCAATCAATGGTAAGAAGTATGGATTAGTCATTGTTGAAGTCTCTTGTATGTGGACTTGAGCAATTGGAAGTCTCTTGCTTGTGTGCTTGAGCAATTGTAATCTTTTGTGATTATAGTGAACTCTCTTGGAAGTACAAGAGGACTGGACGTACTCTCGGTTTGTGAGGGGAACCAGTATAAAATTCTTGTCTCGTTCTCTTTCCTTATCTCTTTACTTTCATCAGAAGCTAGTTGATAGTGTTTGGTTTTTATATCCGCTGCAAACCTCTGATAAGTTTCAATACTTAGAAGAAGATTTTTAAACTACCCCAAACACAATTCAACCCCCCATTCTTGTGTTATTTTCACACCTTCAATTGGCATCTAGAGCCTGGTTCTGTTATTATCACCTAACAGTGAGACAGTTTCCTGTTTGAAAAACACAAGGCTGAAGGATCAAATCAACAAAACATGAATGATGTTCCTCTCAACTACGATACCAATGAAAAATCCAACAACAAAGCTCCTAAGTTCAATGGTGATGGATCTACGTTTTCATGGTGGAAAGATAGAATTTACAGTCATCTCATTGGACTGGATGATGAGCTTTGGGATATTGTTGAGGAAGGAGTTTCATTTACTGGTCTTGATGAAAGAGGGAAACTTTCTGTTGAAGAAAGAAAGAAGTTCACTCCAACGGATAAGAAGGCATATAAGAAGCACCATCAAGTAAAGGACATTCTGATTGGTTGTATAAATCACAATGATTACTTGATGATCACAGACAAATCTACTGCAAAGAGTATTTATGACTCTCTATGTTCTACTTATGAAGGAAATAAGCAAGTACAAGAAGCAAAAGCTACTGTTCTGATTCAACAGTATGAACTCTTCAAGATGAAGGATGATGAGAATATAGAAACTATGTTTTCTAGATTCAAAGTCCTAGTGGCAGGACTCCAGATTCTGAAGATAAGTTATACAACTGTTGATCATGTAAGGAAGATTCTGAGAAGCTTACCTTCAAGGTGGAGGCCTAAGGTAACTGCTATCCAAGAAGCTAAAGACGTAAACACTCTTAGCTTAGAAGAGCTGATAAGCTCTCTTATTAGTCATGAGATTGAGCTATCTGCTGATGAGCCTCAGAAGAAGTTAAAGTCAGTGGCTTTGCCATCAACTTCAACTCCATCTAAGGCTCTGAAAGCTAAGATTGTTGAGCCAGAAGCTGAGGAATCTTCCATAGATGATCAAGAAGGTGGATCAGACAATGACTTGTTTGCTTTCTTGTCAAGAAAATTCCAGATGTGGAATAGGAGAGGCAAAAACTACTCTAGCAGAGGATCTGGTGTAAGGAACGCAAACAACAAGGACAGAAAGGACGACTCCAAAAATTGTTTCAATTGTGGAAAGCCTGGACACTTCATAGCTGATTGCCCTGAACACAACTCAAAGGGCAAAGGTAGAAAAAGTTATGTCAAAGACAAAGCTAAGAAAAGTCTAATGGCTACATGGGAAGATATAAATGAATTATCTGATGATGAAGACTCTGAGGAAGCAAATCTTGCTCTGATGGCTGTTGGAGCAACAGAAAATGAAAGTGATTCAGAGTCTGACACTGATGATATTGATGAGGTAATTTCTAAACTATCTTCTTCTCAAGTTACTAAAGCTTTGAAAGATGTTATGACAAAGTACATGGAAATTCCTCCCTTTCTATTTCAGATGTTTGGTTAGTAGATGGATTACATCATAATCTACTTAGCATAAGTCAATTATGTGATAGTAATTATGATGTTGTGTTTAATAAGAATTCATGTACTGTAATCAGAAACTCTGATAAATCTGTTGTCTTCAAAGGATATAGAAAAGGAAATGTTTATAAAGTCAATTTTTCTGATCTCAAAGAACAAGTGGTTTGTCTTCTGACACTGAGTGATGAAAAATGGGCCTGGCATTAAAGGTTGGGTCATGCTAACTGGAGATTAATCTCTAAGCTTAGTAAGGACAATCTTGTCAGAGGCCTTCCTAAAATTAACTATCACTCAGACTCACTCTGTGGTTCTTGTCAGAAAGGAAAAATTGTTAAAAGTTCTTTTAAAACTAAAAACATTGTTTCCACTTCTAGACCCTTAGAACTCTTGCACATTGATCTCTTTGGACCAGTTAGCACTGCTTCAATCAATGGTAAGAAGTATGGATTAGTCATTGTTGATGATTATAGTAGATGGACTTGGGTTAAATTTCTTAGAACCAAAGATGATACATATGAAGTTTTTAGCATCTTTTGCATCCAAATTCAAAATGAAAAAGATTCCAAGATTTTAAAAGTCAGAAGTGATCATGGTGGTGAATTTGAAAATGAACCTTTTGAAAAATTTTGTGAAGAACATGGAATTCTCCATGAATTCTCATCTCCTAGAACTCCACAACAAAATGGAGTTGTAGAGAGAAAGAATAGATCTTTACAAGAAATGGCACGTACCATGATGCATGAGAACAATGAAGGTGTGAAAATAACACAAGAAGGGGGGGGGGGGGTTGAATTGTGTTTGGGTAGTTTAAAAATCTTCTTCTAAGTATTAAAACTTATCAGAGGTTTGCAGCGGATATAAAAACCAAACACCATCAACAGCTTCTGATGAATGTAAAGAGATAGGGAAAGAGAACGAGACAGGAAATTTTATACTGGTTCCCCTCACAATCCGAGAGTACGTCCAGTCCCCTTGTACTACAAGAGAGTTCACTAGAATCACAAAAGATTACAATTGCTCAAGCACACAAGCAAGAGACTTCCAAATTGCTCAAGTCCACAGACAAGAGACTTCCTAATGCTCAAGCACGCAGGCAAGAGACTTCACAAAACTAAAGATAAGATAACAGAATCTGAACAAAGATATACAAATCAATGTTCAATAAAGTTATAAATACAACTCTTAAAACAAGACTTAACTTAGAATCTAAACAAAGAATTCTAAGGTTCAACTTGAGTCTTGGATTTGAATATGAGTTCAAGTTGTATTTGTTGTTTTGTGCTTTAGGACGTTTTTGGCAAAGTAACAGCGCTTTCAAAATTGTTCAAAGTGTTGTGTCCTAAAGCTTCAAATCTTCTCCTATATATAGATGTTGGTGGAGCGTATAAGATTTGAATCAATTGCGTGAGATTGTGCCAGCTGGTATGTTGTACGAGATATATCCATATCTGGTAAACTTAGAGTACGATCAATCTTGAAGGAGACGTTGTTGCCAAATCTGGTAAAGAAGTCGTACAAAAGTACTAACGTCACTGTTGAGGATAAGATTGATTTGCCAGCTTTAGGAATGTCAGAACATGATGATGTATCAATCATGGTTGCAGGGAATGTTCTTCTGACATATAGGCTCTCACTGCACTTATCAGAGTCTGATATGTCCCATATCAGAATCTGACTAGTAGCTTCTGAAGGGTAGCTTCTGACCAGCATGCAATGCATCTTATGATGTTTTGAATCTTGGACAGAATCTGCTTATCCATTCAGAACTTCAAGAGTACATATAATAAACTTGTAAACCTGCACACTTGTATGTAAATCATTAGTATACCCTATTGTATATTAATACTTTTGTTATCATCAAAACTTAAATGGGTCATGTCAGAACCTCTTTTGTTCCAACAAACAATCTGGCAAAATTCTTTTGGGCAGAAGCTGTTAACACTGCTTGTTATATTCAAAACAGAATCTATATTAGACCTATTTTGAATAAAACAACATATGAATTATTCAAAGGTAGAAAACCCAATATTTCTTATTTTCACCAGTTTGGCTGTACTTGTTACATTCTGAACAATAAATGACATGTTTAAAAAAATAGTCAAAATATAGAGTTTCAAGACAGTCAAGGAGGTTACAACCACCCAATTTAATGGTTTGTCGTAAAACTTACACATTTGTCTGTTTTGAAAACACTATAAAAGGACCATAACCTTTGTCATTTCACTCAACACTTCCAATTCATTGTGATAAATAACAATGGAGAAGGATAGAAAAGTGATCAAAAGTAAGAGTGCTCAGGAGAAGAAGAAGAAGATAAAGATTCAACAAGATTCAAAGTCTAAGAAGAATCCTCAGAAGATGAAGGCTTCAACTTCTGCTCCTTGCAGAAACAACTATCAAACAAGGTCCAAGACCACACAGCCAGAGCCTTCCTCAGAATCAGAATCTGAATGGGATCCTGATTGGAAGGAATTTATGAGAACATATGTTCCTCCTAAGGAGTATAGCTCCTCTTCCTCTTCTTTTTCTACTCAGCTAGATTTAGAACTGGCTGTTTCTGATGTAGAATCCAAGTGAAAAGTTGATGTAAAACAAATGTAGTCACAAATTTCTTATGAATAAAAGCTCAGTTATGAGGTTTTGAAATCTTATTTAATATTTGTTTAAAAAAACATATATGCATGTAATGAATAAATAACTTAACGCATAAGAAAATAACACACATAAGACTTTTATATAATCTGAAACAAGATATAATATATAAACATGTTCACAAAAGATACATAAGAAAATAAAAAAGTGCCAGAATCTAAGGTTGAGGTGGTTGAGAAGGAGGAGGAGGTAGACGTTCATTGAGCATCTGAACTATGGAAGTAAGCAGAGCTTCATGTCTGTCAATCTTGCTTTCCACAGATTCTTGGCGTTGTTTTAAGATCAGAGCAAACTCAGGAGCATTTCTAGTGACATCTTCAAATCTAGTTAGTTCAGCAGCCTCTCTAGCTTGAGCTTCCTGACGCTCTCTCTCAATTCTTTCCTCTTCCAATCTCTTTTGTTCCAGCTCTTCCTCAATCCTTTTCCTTTCTTCTTCTTCCTTTCTCTTCCTTTCCAACTCTTCTGCTTCTTTCCTCATTCTCTCTTCTTCTTCCTTTCTTGCCATTTCAATTCTGAAAGCCAAATCCTTCCTATAGGCTACTTTAGCAGATCTGATCATGTCCAGGAAGGTGGTTTCCATAAGGTCAAACTCTGTTTCGACATGGCCATCATCAATAGATCTATTAGCAATAACAGATGTCATCCTCCTCATATTCTTGTCTACAGCACAAAGATATTTGGTGATGTCATCTTGGGAAACATTTAAAGGTTCATTAGAAATCCGGGAAGGAAGATCAAGACGGGCTACAATGCAGTTATCAGAAAGATTCTGCATGAAGGCTTGAAGGTTTTGTGGAGAGGAAGTTGTTTCATAAAATAAGTCTTGGTGAAGTTGGTAAAACCTTTCCTTTAAAGGAGTATCCATGGCAAATGTGTTGATGTCATCCACATGCTGTGGTGAGTTGTCAACATCATTTACTGGGGTACACAGAGGATGGGTTTCAACAACGTCATCAGAAGATGTAGTATTTTCTGGTTGTGGAGTGGGTGGATGTTCTGGTATGGGTGAGTTATGATGTTCTGGTGGAGGTGAAGTATGTTCAGAAGATGGAATGGGTGTTTGTGGGTTTTGTTGGTTAGGTGTTGGTTGTTGTGATTCCTCATTATTTGTCTCTTGTCTAATGACAGAATCATTTTTGTTTTGGTGAGGTGAGGGTGATAGAGTTCTTTCAGAATCATTGCCATCATCATGCTCTGGGATAGCAGCATGTCCAGAAGATGATGCTGCATTAATACTAGAAGTGTAAGATTCTGAAGGAAAATTAATAGGTTCAATGATGGAGGCAAACGGGTTTGATATTGGTTGATTTTCTGAAAGGTCAGACTCTTCCAGAGAATTAACTCCTTTAAAAATCTTATCAAACACTCGTTTAACTCTAATCATTGGGTTAAAATGATCCTTTCTGAAGACATCATAAGATCTTTGTGTGTTGTCAAGAAGACTAGGAATCTTACCATCAGCATTACCATAGATATGTAAAGAAGAGTCCAGCTTGGCAACAGGAGGTATTTTCTGATGCATCTCATCAAATTCTTTAGGATCCATTCCTGAATCATAGGTGTCTTTGAGCAAAGCATCCTTTTTCTCTCTTTCTGCAACAAGCCTTAAAGCTTCTTCCATCTCAGCTTGTTCTTTCTCTTCTTCTGTCACATCAGCAAACTTCAACTTCTTAACTTTGAGCTTTCTGGGAGCTTTACTCATTCCTTGAGTTCTAGTCTTCGGAGAAGCTTGAGTTTTAGCCTTCTTGCTCACAGCTTGACCAGGACTCTTAACTGCCTTTCTTTTCTCAGCAACAACCTTAGAAGCAGGTGCTAACAACCTCTTCTGTCTGATAGTAAGTCCTTGCACTTCACCAGAACCTACTTCAGCACCAAGACTCTCCAAGAACTTGGCATGATCTTCTGCTACCTTCCTAGCATTTCTATCACTCACATGAACTAGCCTGCACTCACCAATATGGTCCTCAGATTCTCTGATCAGTACATTTTTGAACTAGCCTGGATGTGATGGAGTGACTATGTCAGCATTTTTCACCATTTTGAAGTACCTAAGGGTGATACTGTTGATAATTTTTGAACTAGTCAGAAAATTACCACAACCTGGGAAAAATGGTGTCACAGCATCCATTAACCCTGACTGTGCGAACATATGGCTCAACAGCCTAACATGGCGAACAATAGTTTTCTTGGAGGTAATAGAGTCAATCAAGTGATGGAAGATAATCTTGCCCACATCCAGAAAGTTACCTTTACTGACATGGAAGGTGAAGAGTTTCTGGAGATCAGAAATTTGATCTGTGCTTCCAATCTTGCAGAGAATGCTATCACTTAGGATCCTGTAGATAATCTTGTTGTCGTTGGTCCATTCAGGTTTTCCTTTAGCATTAAGTTCAGGTTTGAACAAGAAGTTGTCTATGCTTTCATCAACAGAATTTGGTGCTACCAGAGGAAGACCACCACGAGGAAGACGCAGAGCCTCGTAAATATGACTTAACCTAATAGAAATCCTTATACCAGCAACAAAGGATTCTATCTCTGTAGCAACAAAAGGTCTTAAACCCAACTCCTGAGGAGTTTTACCTTTAAGTTCTGGATTCTTAGCCACCATATCTTTCACTTTGCGAATGAAAACGTCTTTTGTGATGACATAAGCTTTCATCCAAAATTTCTTCACAGTATCCACATACGTAGGTCCATTGATTGCTTCGAAATAGTACATCATGTCCTGTCGCTCTGTTTACCCCGATTTTTAGTAAACAACCGCTAGTCTGATTATTACAAGAAGGATCAACTAGTGAATCCTGGGACATATGGATTGTGCAGAATACAATGAAAATGTTTGCATATTTTCAAGGGTTAAATCGGATAAGTCAATAAAAAGTAAAAGCATTTGACGCAGTCAAATGGTTTGTTTTAAAGTAAAATGCTTCAAAGTAAATTTTGCAGAAAACTTGTAAATGAATTGCAAATAAAGTTTAAAGAAGACTTTGAAAATGTAAAGACATGCAATGAATGTAAATTGCAGAATGATAAAGTGCTTGAACTTTAAAGAAATGTAAAGCATGCAACGAAAGTAAATTGCAGAATGATAAAGTTGTTTGAAACTTTAAAGAAAAGGAAAGTAATCAAGACTTGAAAATGTAAATTGCATTTGACAAATGTAAATTGTTTACAAAGAATGGTACACAGATTCGTACATGTTCCTTTTCGCATTCATTTCGCTCGTTGACATGGGTACTCTGAATATTTCAGGAATTTGCATGTGTTTTGAATTGTGGACCCGTTTCTCTTATGAAAAACTACTATATATAGACGAATAGAATAACAGTCAAAAACCTACAAATGCCTAACTACACTCCACGTGTCTTCGTCATTTGAATTCTTGGACACCTGGTGAGACTTTTGAACGTTATCCATCCTTTTGAATATTTCACTAAGTCCAGAGTATGCTTTCTCCGTACTGCACAATACGTTATACAAGTAAACACACATATTATATTAATATATATGTGGATTCGACACATATGCCTTTGTCGAACCAAATGAACTTGTTTTAAATAAACAAGTTTCTGTCGAATTCGACAGAATATCTGGGGCTTTGACAAAATAACTTTATGCATTAAAAGCCTTTAATGTCAAATGCCTTAATTCTCTCTTGATTTATGACTAAACCATTTTCCAAGAGAATATTAAAATGCACTCATGCACATTAAATGAGATTTCATCATCTCACTCCAATTCATTAATGCCTGTCGAAAATACAGGCTAACAAATTGCCCCCTCAAAAATGCCACTTTCGACTACATGTCGAATGCGAAGGAGAAATGGCAATTTTGAAGATCCATCTCTTTTCAACTTCTGCACGCTTACCAAAGACGGCGTAAACGTCACTTCAGTTGTCAGAATCATTATGACAAAAACTGTAACCGTCACCTCGTTCCCCTCAATCCATGATTTCCACTTTTTTAGTTTGGTAGTGGGACACGTGGCAAAATTTGAACAAATGAAATAGAAGAGTGGTGATGTTTCAGTTACCAGGTATCTGCAACATGCAGTGCCTATAAATAGAGAACGTATTTCTCACTTTCACTCTTTCTGAAACCTCAAAACTCTTCACTTCCCTTCCACAGAGAACCTTACGTTTTTTCAAGCAAAAACCCACAAACAAATCCTTGATCTTGCTTCTGTTCTAACGTTTTTTACTTAATCCAAACCAACACCTTTGATCGTCTAGTGATTTCGTTCATCACTGTGGTTCTTGTTCTCAGATTTGAGCAAGAAATCAGTTGGCTTTTTAAAGTTTTAGTTTTTTCTTCATTGTTGCTGTCAACATCACCATCTTCTTCAAGAACATCAAGAACTTCAAGAACACTAATGGCGTCTTCATCTTCTAACTCCAGAAATTCAATTCCTTTTGCTGTTGATGATGGTAAACCCATTATTGTGGAAGGTTCGGAGTTTGTGTCGGAACCTGCTGTGACTGCTGTCGAGAGCAGTGTTTGGGAAAGGGAATTGCTCATCCCTCATAGGCTTTCAGGTAAAACTCTTGCCTTTGCAGGCCCTTTTCCTACTTCTTCTAACTACACAGAAGACGTAAGTAACATATTCCCTCTCCACACTACTTGTGAGCCCAAAATATTTGTTAACTCTGTCTTCGACATGAGTTTCTTTGAACCAGGCTGTAGGCCTCTTAGATCAGCACCTGTAGTCACTGAAGGCTATCTTAACTGGTTGAATAAGGTCGAAAAACAATATGCCACATTTTGGAAGGACAGTGGTATATTCGACTTAATTCAATTGTCGAGAGAAGGGCCTAAGTACAACCAAGAAATGCTCTTAGCTGCGTTGCATTTTTGGGAAAGTTCCACTAACACCTTTCATCTCAAGGCAGGAATGATGACCCCAACCCTTTTCGACGTTGCTGCCATTACTGGCTTAAGACCTACAGGACCCACCTTCGACCCTAAGTACACAACAACTAACCATCAGTTTGAGTTTAAGATTCTTTCCTTCTCAGGATTCATCAAGCATTATCATGACACTAGCAGTTCAGAAGTGTCTCATGAGGAACACATAGCCTTTTTGACTTATTGGCTATCACATTTTGTCCTTTGCACTTGCTCTCTGCAAGTTGTAAAAAGATTAGTCCTTCTCGCCTTCATGCTTCATCAAGGATTAGATGTGGCATTAGGAAGATTCATTTTGGCTTCCCTGTATGACTCCCTTCGAGAAGCCAGTGATCTACTCAAGAAAACTGATAAGGGATCACCACTCACCCTTTCAGGACCTATGTGGCTACTTCAGCTTTGGTTGAATGCCACTTTTGAAACAAATTTCAAGCTTTTCCTCCCTACTCACTTGGAAGCAACTGTGGCTTCTCGACAAACAGAAGGCGTAAGATTAGCCTTGTTGAGACACAGAGAGGTAAACCTGACTCCTCGACAACTCTTTTTTCACTACTTCAAAACACTCCTCGCCTTTGATGAAATTACTCCTCAGAATACTCCTTTCGCCAAAAGGACAGTTGGACCAATTTGGTTCACAAGACCATTTCCTGCCGTTAACCCAAAGGATGAGGAAGATACGAACAATGTTTGGTTTATGTTCTTGAATCCCACCATACTATCTTCAAGACAAGGGACACACAGAAGACACTTGGGTTTGGTCGGATACCAACCCAATCTTGTAGCTCGCCAGTTTGGTTTAACTCAGTTTAGACCAAAAAGTTTATTTAAAAACAAAGACGAGATTGTTCTTGGGAATTCTGGGATGTCTGTCGAGTACTTTGAACGTCGTTTGAGGCTCGCTGAAAATTTCTACTACAAACTCACACCTGTAGCTTTTGAAGCTTCACAATTTTGCACATATGAGTTTGCTGCATGGTGGAGTTTGCATTATGAAAAGCATGCCAAGGACGAGAAGAAACTACTGCGCGCTATGAATGCAGGATTCGACGCCCTACAACCCAAGACTCCCAAGAGCAAAGGTATTTTTAAATAACTAACATCATCATGTTTATGTCATTTATAACTTTGAATTTTTATTGATGTTTCTTCTTTCCTTTTTACTCGACAACTGGTACTTCCCAAACCCCTAAAGCCAAAGAGACCAATACTTCAAATGATTCTGGTGCTCCCCCTGTAACCTCTCGACAATCACTGCCCAATACTGGGCCTAAGGTATGATCTTTCACCAACTCAGTGTTTCAACTTGCTCATTCTTTTAATTTTATGAACAACTTTATTTAGTTTCGACATCTATTTTGAAATGCAGAGTCGAAAGAGAGCCCAGGAAAAACAAAAGGAAATTGAAAATCCTGCTGTTAAGAAGAAGCAGAAAACCCTCATTATACTAGAGCCAAGTGTAAGTACATTCGACTCACCCTTTAGTTTGAATTAACTTGAAAGAATTTTCAAATTAACACCTAAATTTTGTTTCAGGCTGATGCTGCCCCTCAAGTTGAACCTGCACCTAGTACCTTCAGTGGAGATGGCCAAAGAGAAAAAGACAAGGCCAACGAGGAAACTAGTGAAGCCAGTTTGCCACCACTCCCCAAGAAAAAGATAATCTTGAAAGAAAAGAAGAAGAAGAAAAAGTCTAGCTCCAAAGCTACACCTTCTGTTGACCCAGAACAAGGCGTTGAGATGCCTCCTATTACTTCTGTCAAAGATCACCCACCAACCAATGCCGAAGCTACTGTCGCTGAGTCTCTTGCCCCCAGGCAAGAAAAGACCAGTTCATGTTCGCATGAACTTGGTGATAAGGTAAGGATTTTTCTTCTCCTCAGTTTCATCAAATGAACATCTTTCATTGAAATTTTCTAAGACTTTATTTTGTCTTGAACAGGATGGCAATGCAGAAGCTACTAGCACACCAGTCGAGCACGAAACGGGTTTAGCCCAAGACATAGGCAACAATGATGTCGAGGCTATCCCAGCTCAAGATAAAACCAACGCAGAACCTGATGGAATTCCCACCAACACTTATGATTCTGAAACAACCATTCCTGATCGTACTGTGGAGATTACCCATTCGTCGGACGAGGGTACACAACTAGAGATTGAGCTAGAATCGAATGAAGATGAAGAAATGCCAGAGGCCACAGAAGGAGGCTCTGATATACTTCCTGTATCCTCCACATCCAAATTGTCTGCTGACATTGGATTGTCGGAGATGCAGTTCATTGCTATGCAAAAATCCGACCCAGCTGCTGCGCTGAAGATGCTTCTCACTAGCAAGACTGCTTCTGATTCTGAAATCAATTCGACGGTGAGGCAAGACTCTTTGCTCCTCAGGCTACATACTGACTATATCAATCAAAACATCTTCTCACAGATTGAGGCAAACCCCAGCAGTGCTTTTTCTCATTTGGGTTTCCTGAAGAAACTTCACAATCCACTGACGGATGGTGCTACCCTTAGTAAGGTTATTCAACTTGAAAACCTTATTGATGGTTTCACCCAAGCTATCCAAAAGAAACAAATCAATGTCTTGAAGTTGGAAGCTCAAGTTCAAGCACACGCTGCACTAGTCGAGAAAGCTAGAACTGCCCAAGCCAACGTCGAATGCTGGGAGAAGGATATCGAGTCGAACCCTGAGATCACTGCTTGTAATGAACATATCACTGCTTGGGAGGCTGAAGTTGTCGAATTGAATTTGAGGATTCAAACTCTCAACATCAGGATTAATGACGAGAAGACCAAGCGTGAAGAAGCCAGAGCTAAAATTTCCAGCACAGTAAAGGCCAAGATTGAAAAGGAGGCCAATGCAGGCATCAAGTTCTTCAGTGCTTCAGCAGCTATAGATGAGGAAATCCAAGGACTGGAGAAGTCGAACAAGATTCTCGACAAGGAAATCTCTTCCTTCCAAAGCCTCTATGAAGACTTGAAGAAACAATTTTAACTTTGTAATAATTTAGATGTTGTTCTTCTTAGTTTTATTTCAACTGTTTGAACAATCTTTGTTAAGGTTTTTTGACTTGTATTTGACAATGCCCATTTTGTGGCGAACAATTTTATTTTCACCATTATTTTGTTATGTCTTGCGCTTTATTCTTCGTTAATTTTTATTTCTTGCAACGCTGGTTTATACCTTTCAAGTATTTACCATTTATAATTAACGAACGCCATTCAATGGTTATTTTCTGAACCTTTGAATTCTTTTGGCATTACTTTGACAACACAAAAAACTGAGCAGTCCAAGACATCAAAACGAGGCAGTCAAGTCAAAAGGTGACAACAACGACAACTTGTAAAAAGAATCATATTAATGACTATGTTGACCCACATGACTTGAAGGCACTATAAAAAGGGGTGTTCTTTCTCATTTTACTCATTCTGAGTAATTGAATAAACTTCCCAGAGGATCAAGCAATGGAGAAAAACATTACTAAAGATGCTTCGTGCTCCAAAGAGAAAAACAAAAAAGGTGCAGAACCTTGGCGTTGTGAAGAGAACAGGTTACGCTATGAGAGAAACAAAGAAGAACTCATTTTGACAGAATCAGAAGAAGAAGAATTGGGCTCCGACCTGGAGGAGTTTCTATGGACGCATGAAGAACGACTCGACGAATACCCACCTGAGGTCCAGAAACTTGCTGATATAGCAATATCTCTTTATAGGGGTAAAATGAAAAAGGTAGAGTCAAAGGTCTCTAAACCTAAGGCTCAGCCTAAATAGTGTTGTATTCTCATGATGTACCAAAGAACTTTTCTATTGCAATAAAACAATACTTGTTCTTCTGCTTTTGAATTATGCCAGATTTTAATTATTGCCATCTTATTCTCAATGTTTAATTATTATTCTGCGCTTATTTTTACTTCGAGTAGAGCAGGTTTGTATTTCTTCAAATATTTCCCATTTATACCCAAAGTACGTTTCTCAGGAGTTAACTCCTCAATTTCATACGCGCCATTAGAATAAACTTGAACAACTTTGAATGGTCCTTCCCAATGTGGTGACCACTTACCTAAGACTCTGTCTTTTTTGTCCATTGGCAAGATAACTTTCCAAACCAAGTTTCCAACACTAAAGGTTTTTGACTTAACCTTTTTATTATAAGCTTTAGTGACTCTCTCTTTCTTTCGAATCAACACCTCTAAAGCTTTGACTCTCTCTTCATCCAAATCAACTAATTCATCCAACATCATATCCCAATAGTGATCTCTTGGGATTTCCATTTGTCTTTGAATTCTGACTGATTGCAAATGTATTTCGACTGGCAAGACTGCATCATGCCCATATGTTAGTCGAAAGGGTGTAGTATTAGTAGATTCTTTTGGAGAATTCCTACATGCCCATAAGACTTGATCTAAAGTCTTGTTCCAATTTCTAGGCTTTTGGGCAATATGCTTTTTAATTAGACCAATGATGATCATATTAGCAGCTTCTACTTGACCATTTGCTTGAGCATAATATGGTGTAGAGGTTAAAAGCTTAAATCCAGTTTGTTGGGCAAACTCAACCATCTTTCGTCCAGTAAAAACTGAACCTTGATCTGTTGTAATGGATTCAGGTATACCAAATCTATAAATAATGTGACTTTGTATAAAACTAATCACTGCTTCTTGATCAACATTTGGTAATGGAATTGCTTCTATCCATTTAGTAAAATAATCTATACCAACTAAAATGTAACGTTGGTTTTTTGATGAGTTTGGTTTAATTTCACCAATTAAATCTAAAGCCCATCCTCTAAAAGGCCAAGGCTTAACTATTGAATGGAGTTCACTTGCAGGTACATGTTGTATGCCTGAATGTCTTTGACATTCTTGACAACCCTTGGCAAACTCTATACAATCTTTTAAAATTGTTGGCCAATATACACCTTGTCGAAACAGTAACCATTTCATTTTGTGACCTGCCTGATGGGATCCACATGCACCACTGTGCACGTCAGATATAGCCAAATAGGCTTCCGTTTCACTTAGACATTTTAGCAAAACTCCTTCAGGTGTTTTCTTCATTAGTTCATTACCAATGATGACATAACTCAAGGCTCTATACTTTATTTTTCTATTGGTCGTTCCATTTGGATCTCGCAAATATTCGACAAGTTGTTTTCTCCAATCATTATCAGATAAATTGTCAATGGCAAAAATTTCAAAAATTTCTGAATTTTCGTCATCGTCGTAAATGGTATCTTGACCATTGTCTTGTGGTATATCTGCCCTCACAAGTTTTGGCATTGACAATTCCCTAGACGGAGGTTGATCAACAATGAGTTTAACTTTGATTTCAACTTATTCCTCTAGCTTTTCACTGGAAATTTTATAACCAGAAGCTATTTGAGCCAAATCATTGGCTTCTTGATTATCTATACGAGGCACGTGTTCAAATATGACTTGGTCGAAACGTTTTAACAAAGAAATTCCTATGACAAAATATTTCATCAAGTGTTCTTTTATGCACTTATATTCTTTTGTTAATTGTTTCAATACCAATTCTGAATCAAAATACTTTTTGCCCCCAAGTCTAATAAAATTTCTAGGCCTGTTATCAAAGCCTCATATTCTGCTTCATTATTTGAACATAACCCATTAATTTTATATTTGAACTTGGTGGGAATTTTGGAGGGAGAAATGATTAGAATCCCAATTCCAACTCCATGTTTATGTTTAGAACCATCAAAATATAATTTCCAAGGTTCTGAATCCACATAATTTTGTGGAGTCTCTAATGCAGAATGATCCACTATAAAATCAGCCACAATTTGGCCTTTAACTGCCTTTAAAGGTTTATAAGTTAGTGAATATTCTGTCAAGGCTAAAGCCCATTTTCCAATTCGACTATGCAGAATTGGTTTGGATAACATATGTTTGATAATATCACAATGAGAGTAAACCAAAACATCAACAGGCTTTATACAATGCTTGAGTTTCATACAAGAAAAGTATAAACATAAACATAGTTTTTCAATACTACTATATCTAGTTTCAGCATCATTTAGTACTCTACTTAAGTAATAAATGGCTTTTTCTTCACCATTTTCATCTTCTTGGGCAAGCATGCTTCCCAATGTCGAATCTGATGCTGAAATATACAACTTCATGAATTTGTTCCTTATTGGAGGCATCAACATTGGTGGCTTTGACAAGTAATTTTTGATTTCGTCAAAAGCTTGTTGTTGATCTTGCCCCCAAGTGAAAGTACTTTCTTTCTTGAGTCGAAGTAGTGGTGAGAATGGTTGAGCTTTACCACTTAGGTTAGAAATAAATCTTCTCAAGAAATTGATCTTTTCAAGCAAGGACTGAAGTTGCTTTTTTGTAGTTGGAGATTTGGTCTCCATGATAGCCTTTGTTTTGTTTTGATTTATTTCAATGCCCTTTTTGTGCACCACAAATCCAAGGAAATCTCCTGCATTAACACAAAAAGCACATTTTAATGGATTCATTTTTAATCCATATTTCCTCATCTTTTCAAAAGATTTTCTCAAATGATCTAAATGATCATCATTTGACGAGGACTTGACAACTATGTCATCAATATACACTTGCATAAAAGTGTCTATGTACTCATGAAAAATTAAATTCATTGCTCTTTGATAAGTGGCCCCAGCATTTTTTAAACCAAAGGGCATCACTACCCATTCATATGTGCCTAATGCTCCAGGGCATCTAAAGGCAGTTTTGGGCACATCATTCTCCGCAATGAAAATTTGGTTATATCCAGAATAACCATCTAACATACTTAAGTATTCAAACCCGGCTGCTGAATCTATCAACATTTCTGCCACAGGCATAGGGTATTCATCTTTTGGTGTAGCATTATTTAAATCTCTAAAGTCTATGCATACTCTAAGAGAAACATTTTTCTTAATTACAGGCACTATATTTGCTAACCATTCGACATACCTTGCAGTTCTGATGAATTTGCTCCTCAGCAGCCTTTCAATTTCTTCTTTGATCTTTGACATTATTTCTGGTGCGAACCTTCTAGGTAATTGTTTTACTGGTTTTTTGTCTGGTCGAACTGGCAATTCATGTTCCACCAAATTTCTGCTCAAACCTGGCATTTCATTGTAATCCCACGCAAAACAATCTTTGAATTCTAACAAAAGTTGCGCCACTTTTGCCTTCAGATCTGGAGAAATGTTTGCACTAATGTATGTTGGTCTCTTTGTCAGACCATCTCCAAGGTCAATTTCCTGCAAAGGATCCTGCGCTTGCATTTTATGACTTTGACTAATTGGATCTTTTTCAAATCCTAAGGGTTCGTCATCATAAATACAATCCAGTTTTTGCAGTTCTGGCTTGTGTTCGCCAATTTTTATGTCATTGGCTGCAACAGCCATATTTTCTGATGATGAATTGGCTTCCAAAGCCATTCTGATTCTATTTTCAGCCATGTAGGCCGTAATCTTTGCCCATGTTTGGGATTCAGACATAGTAATCCTCTTTGACATTCCACCCAGTTGGGTAGTTGTGGCCTTCATATTCGCCATCATCACTGTTCACATTCTCTCTCTCCCACAAGAAACCATGTGTGGGGTCTAATTTTATGGAATGCTGAACATTCTCCACTGGTTGATATGCAAAATCCCTCCCAGTGCATGGCGAAATAGTTGCCAACTTTTTGTCAAATGAATGCTTCGTTAGATGGTGAACTTCAGTTTTGAAGTAGCTTTGATCTGCTTCAACATTCTCGACAATTCCATCCTCTCGCCAAATGATTAGGCGCTGGTGTAAGGTAGATGGGACTGCCCCCACGCCATGAATTCATTCCCTTCCTAGGAGCAGATTGTAATTTGCCTTAGAGGCCACAACCAAAAATAAGGTTGGCCTTATTATGCTTCCAACAACCACATCTAATTGGATTGCTCCTAAAGAGAACCCAGTATCACCTTCATAGTTCGAGAGAACTATGTTATGAGGATGGAGATCCACCAAGGATTTGCCAATTTTCTTCAACAGAAATTCTGGCATTAGGTTGACTGCAGCACCACCATCAATCAACACTTTGTTGATTCCTACATCATTCACCTTAGCCTGTATGAAGAGAGGCTTCAAGTGACTTTTCATTCCTCCGTCTGGCCTTTCAAACATAGCCATTTGGTCTTCCATGGTACCATTGTTCATCACATAGTAACATACTGGCCTATGAAGAGCCATTTGTCTCCCAGATTCTTCTTCTTCATCTGTTATCTCAGAACAGATGTCGAACTCCCTTGGTAAGATTGACACAACATTTACTATTAGGTCGAGATCAGGTTCGGAATCTAGAAAATCCTCTGCTTCCATGTGGTCGTCTTCAACATCATCAGCAGTTGAAGACTGTATTTTAGGTTCGACCAATCTTTCTTTCATTGGCTTCTTTGCCAATTCCAGAGGCCTCTTCCCATTACCATCAGCAGTAACTTGGGATTTTTGAGCAGCCACTTTTTGCTGGCGTTGATATATGCGCCATTGTGATCTTGTCATGGGATTTTTCCCTTTATAATTATTCCTGTAATCATATTTCCTTGATTCAGGATCCCTTTTGGGATTGCTGTTACTGGAGTTCCCTTTCTCCATATTTTTCTGACTAGAGTTCATGCCTCTCCCATGAACCCATTGATTGACAGATGTCCTGCTTGAGGGGACAAATGATTTTTGTGGTCCCAATCTCTGATGTACAGGTGCCTGTTGGCTATTCAGAATGTTGGAGTAAGTTGGCTTTTGACTTGGCCAATTGTTTTTGCTCTGACTATGAGGCAAAAATTTGTTGAGGCCTGCAGCAGCCTTCTTGTCGAACATGGCACTACAATGAGGACATAATGTAGCTTCGCCATCATTTTCTTTACAGCGTTGGAGAAAATCCAGCAAAGTCTCTCCAGGTTGTGGATATACTTCTTCCACTTTGTTTTCATATTCTTCCTCAGGAATGGAAATTAATTGACCCCCTTCAGTGAGGTTCAATGCCTCCAGCATTAGGCACTCAAATGGCTCTGTGTAAGCAGCGTCAGCAATCTGCAATGGATCCTCATCCACCAGATGTTTGGATTTTGGCTTCTCGCCAAATTTGAGTCTTCCTTCCTGCAAGGCTTTCTGGACCAAATCCCTGAAAAGAACACATTGTGAGGTTTTATGACCCAAAAAATTATGGTATTTACAAAAACCTCTTTTCTTACGTTGTTCCAAAGGTGGAACTTTTAAACCTTTTGGTACAATTATTTGGCCATCAGCAACCAACAAGTCAAAAATTTCATCACACTTAGTTATGTCGAAAGTGTATGTTTTAGAAACAAATCTATCATTTTTTGGCTCGACAGGATTATTTCCATTTGACGGTTTCAACATTTTACAAGTATAAGGAGGGCCTGGTTTAAATTCAGCCACGTTAACCTCATTATTTTCTATGTAATCCTGACCATCTTCGAACTCATTTTCACTTTCATAAGTTTCCAGGTACGCCACTTTTTCTTTTTTGTGAAACTTAGAATTTTTTACTTTTTCAGCCCTGAGGCGTTCGACTTGTCGAAAACGATCTGCTAATTGGGCCATATCTCTCAAGTGTTGAGTATCTAACTTTTTCCTAATGGAATAGCAAGGCCACCAGCAGCCATCTCAACCAATTCATGTTCAGGTACTTGAGTAAAACATCTTGCCTTAAGGAGGCGAAACCTGTTCAGATAGTCATCTATGGCTTCTGAAGTTTTACGTTTCATACTGGCTAATTCTTTGAGACTAATCCTAGATTGTCCCATATAAAATTGTTCATGAAATAGCCTTTCTAATTGAGTCCAATTATGAATTGAATGAGGGGGAAGTGTGGTGAACCATGTAAAGGCATTTTTTGTGAGGGAATTAGGAAAAAATTTCATCCTTAGATCCTCATTATTTGCCAAATTCCCTGCCTCTGCCATATATCTAGCAATGTCTTCGACAGTAGACTCGTTAGTGTCACCAGCAAATTTTGTAAATTTAGGGATTTACATCCCCTTGGCAATTCTGCCTGCAAAACATATTCAGACAATGCGGACACAAAATTAGGCCTGTGCAATCCTATATTCAGACCATTTTGGGCCAAAATATTTTCGACTAAGTTGGCCAAGTTGTTCTGCCCTATTATATTATCTTGTCGAACATTCCTGAGAACATTGTCAGCATTTTGGTTTCTATTAACCAATATTACATCTTGTTCTGGCTGTTCTCCCTCAATACGCAAAGGCTGGGCTTGAATTTATGGGTTTGCACGAGGGACCCTTGGGTTATTTGGGGCATCAGGGGCTCCAAAAAAGTCTGCCATCCTTCCCATTTGATTGGCTAACAACTGATAACTATCATTGGTTGTTTGTAACATAGGATTAAAAATTGTGCCAATCTGTTGGGTTAAAGCATTCACCATATCATGGTTTCTTTCATCCATTTGTTGCCTTAATACTGCCATAGAATTATTTGTCAAATTAAGAGAATTTCCCCTATTTCCCATCATAGAAAACGAGGGAGAACTTTCTATTGCAGGCCAATTATACAGGCTAGCCATCGTTGTTGTTGGCATGCCATACTGAGGGTTTCTAGGCAATCCTGGGGGTCTGGATGGTGTTCCACCAATTTGACTCCCATCTGTGTACCCGTAAGCATGTGACACATTCGTTGGCATGGATGACATGTTTAATTGTGTCATTACTGCACCATTTGGGTTTGGTGGAGGAAATCCTCCTGCCATACTTGAAATGGTAACAGGCATTGTCGAACCACTATTGATTGCACTAACGGTACTGGATGTTATTACAGGGTTGGAACTTCCACCATTACTGCCATTATTTGGAATAATTTCAGAAATTACCGGCTCTAGTATAGGACCTGTTGTCCCACCAATGGGATTGGCGCTAGGATTGCCAGGAATTGGTGGGTTCGATTGCCCTGTCACATTTTGTGGGTTTGGAACAGGATTCGTTTCTGTTCCATTATTATTATTACTATTAGGAGGATTGCTTGGTGGTCTCACCATTCTAGAACGAGGACGAGTTGGTATACTTGAAAATTCTGGGAGAGATTTACCACTCCTCAAATGCATATAAAAGTATACACCAAAGTTTTTAACACCAAACAACTAATTTTTGCAAGAAAAATTTTCTTTCAAGAATAAATTAAGTAAAAATACACAATCCAAATTGTCCCACTGGGCGTGCCAATTTGTTTACCCCGATTTTTAGTAAACAACCGCTAGTCTGATTATTACAAGAAGGATCAACTAGTGAATCTTGGGACATATGGATTGTGCAGAATACAATGAAAATGTTTGCATATTTTCAAGGGTTAAATCGGATAAGTCAATAAAAAGTAAAAGCATTTGACGCAGTCAAATGGTTTGTTTTAAAGTAAAATGCTTCAAAGTAAATTTTGCAGAAAACTTGTAAATGAATTGCAAATAAAGTTTAAAGAAGACTTTGAAAATGTAAAGACATGCAATGAATGTAAATTGCAGAATGATAAAGTGCTTGAACTTTAAAGAAATGTAAAGCATGCAACGAAAGTAAATTGCAGAATGATAAAGTTGTTTGAAACTTTAAAGAAAAGGCAAGTAATCAAGACTTGAAAATGTAAATTGCATTTGACAAATGTAAATTCTTTACAAAGAATGGTACACAGATTCGTACATGTTCCTTTTCGCATTCATTTCGCTCGTTGACATGGGTACTCTGAATATTTCAGGAATTTGCATGTGTTTTGAATTGTGGACCCGTTTCTCTTATGAAAAACTACTATATATAGACGAATAGAATAACAGTCAAAAACCTACAAATGCATAACTACACTCCACGTGTCTTCGTCATTTGAATTCTTGGACACCTGGTGAGACTTTTGAACGTTATCCATCCTTTTGAATATTTCACTAAGTCTAGAGTATGCTTTCTCCGTACTGCACAATACGTTATACAAGTAAACACACATATTATATTAATATATATGTGGATTCGACACATATGCCTTTGTCGAACCAAATGAACTTGTTTTAAATAAACAAGTTTCTGTCGAATTCGACAGAATATCTGGGGCTTTGACAAAATAACTTTATGCATTAAAAGCCTTTAATGTCAAATGCCTTAATTCTCTCTTGATTTATGACTAAACCATTTTCCAAGAGAATATTAAAATGCACTCATGCACATTAAATGAGATTTCATCATCTCACTCCAATTCATTAATGCCTGTCGAAAATACAGGCTAACACGCTCAAATCTCTCTTTGATTTGAGGAAACCCATTAGCCCTTAAACTTTCAAAATCAACTGGGGTTTCAATAGCACAAAATAAATCCTTGTACTCATATGAACGTTGATCCTTAGCAAAGATGGAGGGGTTAGAGTTCTCTGGTTCGATCATACATGCAGCAGCTTTGAAAGAAGATGAAGAAGCCATGGATGAAGATGAACGATTTAGGGTTTCTAAAGAGGGAGAAAGAAATATCTCTGTGGTTTAGAGAATGAAAGTGTAGGTAGTGAGAGTGCAAAAGTGTGAATGTGTACAGTCAGTGTGTTTAAATAGAAAGATTGGCGCAAAAGAAAGTACACATATAAAGGGGTAAAAGAGTCATTCTACCTTTAGAAAGGGATTAGGAATGTTAATCATCATTAACCAACTTCTTTAACTTACCAAAACAAGACACGTTTAATTAGAAGTTTACTTAAATGACTGACACGTAATATAAGGAAAACGAACCGTTTATAAGACATTTTAATTACGCGCCAGTACTATTCTTCATTCTATCAGAGTCTGATAGTTTATCAGAAAATGCTTTCATCACAACTTCTGATACAGAAGGTTCTGATGATTTCATCTTCTGATTACTATTAGATTCTTTCAACACCAATTTTATCAATCAGAGTCTAAGTCATTCAGAAATTTCCATCATATTCAGATTCTTTTTGATAAAATCAAAACGTTCAACAGCTAAAGGTTTTGTAAAGATATCAGCCCATTGATTTTCTGTCTCAATGAACTTAAGATCAATTACACCTTTTTGAACATAATCTCTTATGAAATGATGTTTAATTTCTATATGCTTAGCTCTAGAGTGTAAAATAGGGTTTTTAGAAAGATGAATAGCAGCAGTATTATCACAATATAAAGGAATATTGTTACTGCTCATTTGATAATCTTCTAATTGATATTTCATCCATAGTAGTTGTGTCCAACATTTAGCTGCTGATATGTATTCAGCTTCTGCTGTTGACATAGCTATGGTGGTTTGTCTTTACTAGCCCAAGAAATCAGATTCTCACCAATGAACTGGCAATTGCCACTGGTGGATTTTCTTTCAATTCTATCACCAGCATAGTCAGCATCACAGAATCCAATCAGCTTGTAATCATTGGATTTCTGATACAGCAATCCAATGTTACAGGTAGCTTTCAAATACCTGAAAATCCTTTTCACAGCAGTGAAATGGGACTCTCTAGGATCTGATTGAAATCTTGCACACAAACATACACTAAATAATATATCAGGTCTTGAGGCAGTAAGATAAAGAAGAGATCCAATCATACCTCTATACAGCTTCTGATCAACCTTGCCTTCAGATTCTTCTAAGCCTAGGCTTGATGTAGCATGCATTGGAGTATTCATGGGCTTGCAATCTTCTAAATTGAATTTCTTCAGAAGATCCTTTATGTACTTTGACTGATGAATGAAGGTTCCTTTTTCTGTTTGATTAATTTGAATTCCAAGGAAAAACTTCAATTCTCCCATCATACTCATTTCAAATTCATCCTGCATAAGCTTAGAGAAATTCTTGCACAAAGTAGCATTAGTTGATCCAAAAATGATATCATCAACATATATTTGAACAATCAAAATGTCTTTCTTAAGGGTCTTTCTGAATAATGTATTATCAACTTGACCTTTTTCAAAACCATTGTCAACTAAGAAAGTACTCAGTCTCTCATACCATGCTCTGGGAGCTTGTTTGAGTCCATAGAGTGATTTCTTGAGTTTGAACACATGATCTGGATTTGTTAAATCTTCAAATCCAGGAGGTTGTTTGACATATACTTCTTCAGAAATAAAACCATTTAGAAATGCACTTTTCACATCCATTTGATATAAGGTAATACCATTATTAACTGCATAGGAAAGAAGTAACCTGATTGCTTCCAGTCTTGCTACTGGAGCATATGTTTCAGTAAAGTCAATACCCTCTTGTTGACTATACCCTTGAGCAACAAGTCTTGCCTTGTTTCTTGTTACTTCTCCTTGCTCATTCAGCTTGTTTCTGTATACCCATTTTGTTCCAATAATGTTCTTATGCTTTGGTTTGGGTACCAGATCCCACACATCATTCCTTTTGAACTGATTCAACTCTTCTTCCATTGACACTATCCAAGCATCATCTGTTAGAGCTTCATTTGTTGTCTTAGGTTCAATCAGGGAGACTAGTCCAAAGAGAGATTCTTCATTTCAGAAGTTTGATCTTGTTTTTCTTGGACTATCTTTATTCCCTAGGATAAGCTCTTCAGGATGAGAAGATTTGTACTTGAAGGTGTTTCTTGGAGCATTAGTTGCTTGAGAGTTGTTGTCAGAAGTTTGATGATCTTGAACATTATCAGAAGATTGATTTTCTTGAACATCAGAGTCTTCATTAGGCTCTGAGTGAACAATATATTCTGGTGCTTCATCTTCTGAATCATTAGAACCTGAAATATCTATAACAGGCTCTGACTTTTTATGATCAGGCGCTTTGTCATCAAACTTTACGTGCATTGATTCTTCAACAACTTTTGTTTCAGAATTATACACTCTATATGACTTGGAGCGTTCAGAATATCCAATGAAGATACCCTTACAGGCTTTAGAGTCAAATTTCTTTAGATGGATTTTATTGTTCAGAATATAACAAGTACATCCAAACTGATGAAAATAAGAAATATTGGGTTTTCTATCCTTGAATAATTCATATGTTGTTTTATTCAAAATAGGTCTAATATAGATTCTGTTTTGAATATAACAAGCAGTGTTAACAGCTTCTGCCAAAAAGAATTTTTCCAGATTGTTCTCGTGCATCATGGTACGTGCCATTTCTTGTAAAGATCTATTCTTTCTCTCTACAACTCCATTTTGTTGTGGAGTTCTAGGAGATGAGAATTCATGGAGAATTCCATGTTCTTCACAGAATTTTTCAAAAGGTTCATTTTCAAAATCTTGGAATCTTTTTCATTTTGAATTTGGATGCAGAAGATGCTAAACACTTCATATGTTTCATCTTTAGATCTAAGAAATTTAACCCAAGTCCATCTACTATAATCATCAACAATGACCAATCCATATTTCTTACCACTAATTGAAGCAGTGCTAACTGGTCCAAATAGATCAATGTGTAAGAGTTCTAAAGGTCTAGATGTGGAAACAATGTTCTTATTTTTAAAAGAGCTTTTGACAATTTTTCCTTTCTGACAAGAGCCACAAAGTGAGTCTGAGTGATAATCAATTTTAGGAAGGCCTCTGACAAGATTGTCCTTACTGAGCTTAGAGATTAATCTCCAGTTAGCATGACCCAATCTCTTGTGCCAAACCCATTTTTCATCACTCAGTGTCAGAAGACAAACCACTTGTTGTTCTTTGAGATCAGAAAAATTGACTTTATAAACATTTCCTTTTCTAGATCCTTTAAAGACAATGGATTTATCAGAGTTTCTGATTACAGTACATGAATTCTTATTAAACACAACATCATAATTACTATCACATAATTGACTTATGCTAAGTAAATTATGATGTAATCCATCTACTAACCAAACATCTGAAATAGAAAGGGAGGAATTACCAACTGTACCTATACCAGTGATTCTTCCTTTCTAGTTCCCACCAAATCCTACTGTTCCACCCTCTTGCTGATTCAGGGTGTGGAACAAGAGCTTGTCTCCTGTCATGTGTCGAGAGCATCCACTGTCTAGATACCAGGAGCTTTCTCTTTTTCTTTGGGTGCATACCTGCAGTATACATTATTTCAGATTTTGGTACCCATATTCTGATGGGTCCTCTTTGGTTAGTCCTGAGAACTTTATTTTTCTTCTTCTTATGAGGTTCAGATTTTCTAAAGTCAAATTGGCCTTTTTGAAAATGTTTAGGCTTTTGTTGTACTTTAGATTTTCCTTTTGATTGTGCCAGAGAACTAGTTGCTAAGTTTGCCTTAGAAGCACTAATGCCTTGTTTGTTAACAGGCTTTGGTGTTTTAATAGTTTTAACTTTGGCAGACTTAGATACTGAAGTGATTGGAGTTTTGTTCTCAGAAAGCTTAGGTTCAGAAGATGGATGATCTTCTGATATCTCATTTTGAGATTCTGCAATCACGGGAGCATCTGGCACAGTCACAGGTTCTGATCCTTCTTTAGAAGAAAAAGAATAAGGTCCAGAAGCTGATCTAAAAACAGTGTTACCTGTGTTCCCTTTATAAGAAGATGAAAGAGAACCAAGTCCACGTTTTTTGTAATAATTGCAGCTTCCACCATGTATCATGGAAGTTACTCTAGTTTTGTCAATGTTATGATGAACAAACTCTTGAAGAGATACTTCGTACTCATCATAGGGTTTGTGACATGATCTGCAGCCAGTTTCAAGCACTTTTATAGTCTTAAGAGATTTTTGATAATCTGCTTGAATATGGCTGACCTTATCATTGAGCAGTTTAAATTTTTCTTTGAAAACATCCAGCTCATTTGATTTTTCCATGTACTTTGTCATAACATCTTTCAAAGCTTTAGTAACTTGAGAAGAAGATAGTTTAGAAAATACCTCATCAATATCATCAGTGTCAGACTCTGAATCACTTTCATTTTATGTTGCTCCATTAGCCATTAGAGCAAGATTTGCTTCCTCAGAGTCTTCATCATCAGATAATTCATTTATATCTTCCCATGTAGCCATCAGACTTTTCTTAGCTTTATCTTTGATATAACTTTTTCTACCTTTACCCTTTGAGTTGTGATCAGGGCAGTCAGCTATGAAGTGTCCAGGCTTTCCACAATTGAAACAATTTTTGGAGTCGTCCTTTCTGTCCTTGTTGTTTGCGTTCCTTGCACCAGATCCTTTGCTAGAATAATTTTTGCCTCTCATATTCCACTTCTGGAATTTTCTTGACAAGAAAGCAAACAAGTCATCGTCTGATCCACCTTCTTGATCATCTACAGAAGATTCCTCACCTTCTGACTCAACAATCTTAGCCTTCAGAGCCTTAGATGGAGTTGAAGTTGATGGCAGAGCCACTGACTTTAACTTCTTCTGAGGCTCATCAGCAGATAGCTCAATCTCATGACTAATGAGAGAGCTTATCAGCTCTTCTAAGCTAAGAGTGTTTAAGTCTTTAGCTTCTTGGATAGCAGTTACCTTAGGCCTCCACCTTGAAGGTAAGCTTCTCAGAATCTTCCTTACATGATCAACAGTTGTATAACTTCTCTTCAGAATCTGGAGTCCTGCCACTAGGACTTTGAATCTAGAAAACATAGTTTCTATATTCTCATCATCCTTCATCTTGAAGAGTTCATACTGTTGAATCAGAACAGTAGCTTTTGCTTCTTGTACTTGCTTATTTCCTTCATAAGTAGAACATAGAGAGTCATAAATACTCTTTGCAGTGGATTTGTCTGTGATCATCAAGTAATCATTGTGATTTATACAACCAATCAGAATATCCTTTACTTGATGATGCTTCTTGTATGCCTTCTTATCTGTTGGAGTGAACTTCTTTCTTTCTTCAACAGAAAGTTTCCCTCTTTCATCAAGACCAGTGAATGAAACTCCTTCCTCAACAATATCCCAAAGCTCATCATCCAGTCCAATGAGATGACTGTAAATTCTATCTTTCCACCATGAAAACGTAGAGCTATCACCATTGAACTTAGGAGCTTTGTTGTTGGATCTTTCATTGGTATCGTAGTCCAGAGGAACATCATTCAAAGATTGTTTAGAAGGTCCTTCAGCCATAGTGTTTTTCAACAGGAAACTGTCTCACTGTTAGGTGATAATAACAGAACCAGGCTCTAGATGCCAATTGAAGGTGTGAAAATAACACAAGAAGGGGGGGGGGGGGGGTTGAACTGTGTTTGGGTAGTTTAAAAATCTTCTTCTAAGTATTAAAACTTATCAGAGGTTTGCAGCGGATATAAAAACCAAACACTATCAACAGCTTCTGATGAATGTAAAGAGATAGGGAAAGAGAACGAGACAGGAAATTTTATACTGGTTCCCCTCACAATCCGAGAGTACGTCCAGTCCCCTTGTACTACAAGAGAGTTCACTATAATCACAAAAGATTACAATTGCTCAAGCACACAAGCAAGAGACTTCCAAATTGCTCAAGTCCACAGACAAGAGACTTCCTAATGCTCAAGCACGCAGGCAAGAGACTTCACAAAACTAAAGATAAGATAACAGAATCTGAACAAAGATATACAAATCAATGTTCAATAAAGTTATAAATACAACTCTTAAAACAAGACTTAACTTAGAATCTAAACAAAGAATTCTAAGGTTCAACTTGAGTCTTGGATTTGAATATGAGTTCAAGTTGTATTTGTTGTTTTGTGCTTTAGGACGTTTTTGGCAGAGTAACAGCGCTTTCAAAATTGTTCAAAGTGTTGTGTCCTAAAGCTTCAAATCTTCTCCTATATATAGATGTTGGTGGAGCGTATAAGATTTGAATCAATTGCGTGAGATTGTGCCAGCAGGTATGTTGTACGAGATATATCCATATCTGGTAAACTTAGAGTACGATCAATCTTGAAGGAGACGTTGTTGCCAAATCTGGTAAAGAAGTCGTACAAAAGTACTAACGTCACTGTTGAGGATAAGATTGATTTGCCAGCTTTAGGAATGTCAGAACATGATGATGTATCAATCATGGTTGCAGGGAATGTTCTTCTGACATATAGGCTCTCACTGCACTTATCAGAGTCTGATATGTCCCATATCAGAATCTGACTAGTAGCTTCTGAAGGGTAGCTTCTGACCAGCATGCAATGCATCTTATGATGTTTTGAATCTTGGACAGAATCTGCTTATCCATTCAGAACTTCAAGAGTACATATAATAAACTTGTAAACCTGCACACTTGTATGTAAATCATTAGTATACCCTATTGTATATTAATACTTTTGTTATCATCAAAACTTAAATGGGTCATGTCAGAACCTCTTTTGTTCCAACAAACAATCTGGCAAAATTCTTTTGGGCAGAAGCTGTTAACACTGCTTGTTATATTCAAAACAGAATCTATATTAGACCTATTTTGAATAAAACAACATATGAATTATTCAAAGGTAGAAAACCCAATATTTCTTATTTTCACCAGTTTGGCTGTACTTGTTACATTCTGAACAATAAAGTCCATCTAAAGAAATTTGACTCTAAAGCCTGTAAGGGTATCTTTATTGGTTACTCTGAACGCTCCAAGTCATACAGGGTGTATAATTCTGAAACAAAAGTTGTGGAAGAATCAATGCACGTAAAGTTTGATGACAAAGAGCCTGATCATAAAAAGTCAGAGCCTGCTATAGACATTTCAGGATCTGATGATTCAGAAGATGAAGCACCAGAATATGTTATTCACTCAGAGCCTAATGAAGACTCTGATGTTCAAGGAAATCAATCTTCTGATAATGTTCAAGATCATCAAACTTCTGACAACAATTCTCAAGCAGCTAATGTTCCAAGAAGTACATTCAAGTACAAATCTTCTCATCCTGAAGAGCTTATCTTAGGGAATAAAGATAGTCCCAGAAAAACAAGATCAAACTTCAGAAATGAAGAATCTCTCTTTGGACTAGTCTCCCTGATTGAACCCAAGACAACAATTGAAGCTCTAACAGATAATGCTTGGATAGTTGCAATGGAAGAAGAGTTGAATCAGTTCAAAAGGAATGATGTATGGGATCTGGTACCCAAGCCAAAGAATAAGAACATTATTGGAACAAAATGGGTATACAGAAACAAGCTCAATGAGCAAGGAGAAGTAATAAGAAACAAGGCAAGACTCGTTGCTCAAGGGTATAGTCAACAAGAGGGTATTGACTTTACTGAAACATATGCTCCAGTAGCTAGACTGGAAGCAATCGGGTTACTTCTTTCCTATGCAGTTAATAATGGTATTACTTTATATCAAATGGATGTGAAAAGTGCATTTCTAAATGGTTTTATCTCTGAAGAAGTATATGTCAAACAACCTCCTGGATTTGAAGATTTAACAAATCCAGATCATGTGTTCAACCTCAAGAAATCACTTTATGGACTCAAACAAGCTCCTAGAGCATGGTATGAGAGACTAAGTACTTTCTTAGTGGACAATGGTTTTGAAAAAGGTCAAGTTGACAATACACTATTCAGAAAAACCCTTAAGAAAGACATTTTGATCGTTCAAATATATGTTGATGATATCATTTTTGGATCAACTAATGCCACTTTGTGCAAGAATTTCTCTAAGCTTATGCAGGATGAATTTGAAATGAGTATGATGGGAGAATTGAAGTTTTTCCTTGGAATTCAAATTAATCAAACAGCAAAAGGAACCTTCATTCATCAATCTAAGTACATAAAGGATCTTCTGAAGAAGTTCAATTTAGAAGATTGCAAGCCCATGAATACTCCAATGCATCCTACATCAAGTCTAGGCTTAGAAGAATCTGAAGGCAAGGTTGACCAGAAGCTGTATAGAGGTATGATTGGATCTCTTCTTTATCTGACTGCCTCAAGACCTGATATATTATTTAGTGTATGTTTGTGTGCAAGATTTCAATCAGATCCTAGAGAATCCCATTTCACTGCTGTGAAAAGGATTTTCAGGTATTTGAAAGCTACTTGTAACATTGGATTGCTGTATCAGAAATCCAATGATTACAAGCTGATTGGATTCTGTGATGCTGACTATGCTGGTGATAGAATTGAAAGAAAATCCACCAGTGGCAATTGCCAGTTCATTGGTGAGAATCTGATTTCTTGGGCTAGTAAAAGACAAACCACCATAGCTATGTCAACTACCCAAGGTGACCACTTTTCAAGAGTCTAAGGATTTGGATATTGTATCCCTTGAAAGCTTAGTTAGTTCACTGAAAAGTCATGAAATGGAATTAATGACTGATGAATCAACTAAGAAGATGAAAGGGATAGCCTTAAGCTCTCAGAGCTCATCAAAGGCTCTGAAAGCTAAGGTAATAGAATCAGAAGATGAAGCTTCCAAAGAGGGTCAAGAAGTTTGGTCTGATGATGAAGAAGAGATGGTGCTGATGGCTGCTAAGGTTTCACAATGGGCAAAACAAAGCAAGAAATACGCTGGTAGCTAGGTTTGGAGGATCTTCCAAGAGACTTAGTGCTGCTAAAGACAAAAAGGAAGATCAAAGCAAGTGTTTCAAGTGCAACAAGCCTGGCCATTTCATTGCTGATTGTCCAGAGAACAAAAGTAGACTATCAAAGCAAATCTCTAGCAAGGAAAGGTATAAGAGTAAATTCAAGAAGAGCTTTCTGGCAACTTGGGAAGATCTTGACAAAGACTCAGATTCAGATGGTGATGAGGAAGAAAATCTAGCACTGATAGCAACTACCTCTGACAGAGAAGACTCTGAAGATGAGGAAGAGGTAATAGCTAAACTGTCTAGAACTGAATTAGTAGATTCTCTTAAAGATGCCTTAAAATTGCTCACTAAAAAGGCAGGTGAATGTAAAGTCTTGAAAAAGGCTTACAATAACCTGGCTGAGAAAATGAACATAATAGTTGAAGAAAATGAGTCTCTGCAAAGTAGAAACTCATTTATGGAAACTCATTATGTTTATGATGATAAGGTTCCTCCAGAGCATGAATTTGCTCTGCAAGAATTTCTTATCAATGGCATGAAGAGAAGTAAGATAGCTTCCTTAATATACCATGTTAGTAGAAATAGAGGTGAAGGTCTTGGATTTTCACATTTTAAAGATAACCCATTATTTTCTAAACCCTCTAACAGTAATAATTCAAAACCTAAGGCTGTATTTGTAAAAAGCCAATCAGAAGCCATAGTTATACCAAACACTGAAAAAATAATTGTGTCAGAGGCTAGGAAGTCTCAGACTCTGAATCCTTCAGAGCCTAAGACCTCAAAACCTCAGACCAATGTCAAAACAAAGACAACTCTGGTATATTCTAAAGCTAAATCTAAGAGCTATACAAAGCCTAAAAGTTTTTCAAAAGGCTTGAATAACTCTAGAGCTTTTGACAGGCCTTATAAACAAAAACAACCAAAGGCTTTAATGACTAACTCAAGAGGACCCATAAAAATATGGCTACCAAAATCTGAGATTGTCTTTGTATCAGATCTGCACTAAAAGAAGGCCAGAGCAGCATTCTTGGTACCTGGACAGTGGCTGCTCGCGTAACATGACAGGAGACAAGCTTATGTTCCAATCCCTGATTCTGAAAGAGGGAGGAACTGTGGGATTTGGAGGAAACCAAAAAGGGAAGATCACTGGTACGGGTACAGTTGGTAATTCTTCCTTTTCTATTAAAGATGTTTGGTTAGTTGATGGCCTCAAACATAATCTACTTAGGATTAGCCAATTCTGTGATAGTGGATGTGTTGTTAAGTTTAATAAAGATGCATATACTGTAATTAGAGAGTCTGATGAGTCTATAGTGTTCAAAGGCCTAAGGAAAGGCAATGTTTATAAAATCAATCTGTCAGAACTCACAGAGCAAAAGATAGTACGTCTTCTATCTGTTAATGATGAGAAATGGGTCTGGCACCAACACTTAGGACATGCCACTTGGAGATTAATCTCCAAGCTTAGCAAACTCAGTTTGGTTAAAGGCCTACCCAATCTCAACTATCATTCAGATGCTCTGTGTGGTCCTTGTCAGATTGGTAAGATTTCAAAAACCTCTTTTAAACCCAAAAACATTGTCTCTACCTCAAGACCCCTTGAACTGCTTCACATTGATTTGTTTGGCCTTGTTAGTACAGCCTCAATCAATGGAAGGAAATATGGACTTGTCATTGTTGATGATTACAGTAGACGGACTTGGGTTAAATTTCTTAGAGTGAAAGATGATGCATATGATGTGTTTACCATCTTCTGCACACAAGTGCAAAGTGAGAAGAGTCTCAAGATCTTAAAGATCAGAAGTGATCATGGGGGTGAGTTTGAAAACGAACCCTTTGCAACTTATTGTGAAGACCATGGAATTGTCCATGAGTTTTCAGATCCTAGAACACCACAACAAAATGTTGTTGTAGAGGGAAAGAACAGGTCTTTACAAGAGATGGCAAGAACCATGATGCACGAGACTAAACATGCTAAGCATTTCTGGGCAGAAGCTGTGAACACAACTTGTTATATTCAAAATAGGATCTATATCAGACCTATACTGAATAAGACAACATATGAACTCTTCAGAGGAAGAAAACCCAACATCTGAAGATCATGATGATATCTCAGAAGAAGAAATGCAAGATAATGCTGAAGCTCCAAGAAGGACATTTAAATACAAGTCATCACATCCAGAACATCTTATTCTTGGAAACAAAGATAGTCCAAGAAAGACAAGATCAGCTTTTCAAAAAAGTGATTCTTTATTGGGACTTATATCTATGATAGAACCCAAGAATGTTGATGAAGCCTTAACTGATGATGGATGGATAGTTGCAATGCAAGATGAGCTCAATCAGTTTCAAAGAAATGATGTATGGGACTTAGTGCCAAGACCAACACATAAGAACATCATTGGAACCAAGTGGGTATTTAGGAACAAACTGAATGAACTAGGTGAAGTGGTAAGAAACAAAGCTAGACTTGTAGCATAAGGCTACAGTCAGCAAAAAGGCATTGACTTCATTGAAACATTTGCTCCAGTAGCTAGACTGGAAGCAATCAGGTTACTTCTATCGTATGCTGTTAATAATGGAATTACATTATATCAAATGGATGTTAAAAGTTCCTTTCTAAATGGTGTTATTTCTGAGGAAGTGTATGTCAAACAACCTCCAGGTTTTGAGGATCTGAAAAACCCTGACTATGTTTATAAATTAAAGAAATCACTCTATGGTCTCAAACAAGCTCCTAGAGCTTGGTATGAGAGACTGAGTAATTTCTTTTTGGAAAATGGTTTTCAAAAAGGTCAGATTGACAATACACTCTTCAGAAAGACAACTAAGGAAGATATCTTAATTATTCAAATATATGTTGATGATATAATATTTGGTTCTACTAATGCCTCCTTGTGCAAGAATTTTTCCCAGCTGATGCAGGATGAATTTGAGATGAGCATGATGGGTGAACTGAAGTTCTTCCTTGGGATTCAAATTAATCAAGGAAAAGATGACACTTACATTCATCAAAGCAAATATACGAAAGAGCTTCTGAAGAAGTTCAACCTTGAAGACTGTAAGACAATGGCCACACCCATGCATCCCACAAGCTGCTTGAGCAAGGAAGAGATTGGCACCAAAGTAGACCAAAAGCTATACATAGGTATGATTGGTTCCTTGCTTTACCCAACATCAACTAGGCCTGATATTTTGTACAGTGTGTGTTTGTGTGCAAGATTTCAATCAGACCCTAGAGAATCTCATTTAACAGAGGTTAAGAGAATCTTTAGGTATCTAAAAGGAACAACTAATCTAGGACTCCTTTATAAAAAAATCCCTTGATAGTAAGCTAGTTGGATTCTGTGATGCTGACTATGCTGGAGACAGGATTGAGAGGAAGTCCACTAGTGGAAATTGCCAATTTATTGGTGAGAATCTCATATCCTGGGCCAGCAAGAAACAAGCAACCATTGCTTTGTCTACAGCAGAAGCAGAATACATCTCAGCTGCTAAATGTTGCACCCAACTCCTCTGGATGAAATAACAGTTAGAGGACTATAACATAGCTCAAAGCAGTATTCCTTTGTATTGTGATAATACTGCTGCAATTCATTTATCTAAGAACCCAATTTTGCATTCCAGAGCTAAACATATTGAAATAAAGCATCATTTTATAAGAGATCATGTTCAAAAAGGCACCATAGATATTCAATTCATTGATACTGAACATCAATGGGCTGATATATTTACTAAGCCTTTAGCCATTGAAAGATTTGATTTTATCAAAAAGAACTTGAACATGCATTTTATCTCTGAAGAAAACTAGCTCTGAGATACAAAATAGAATTAGGATCTGAAGCTCTTTCAGAGCCTCTAATAATTCAGAGTCTCTTTTGGGAAGCCCTGAATAATATGGGTTCTGAAGGGTAACAGGTTCTGATGAGGTGTCAGATATTAATGAGTTTGGCTCTGAACTAGACAGAAATGAAACGTTTAGTACTAGTTAGTGTACAACAGTTGTCTGTACACACGCCAACTGTGATTAAGTCTTTCTTACACGTGTCTATATCCAGATGGGTAGATAACAGTTAATGATGAAAATGCAGTTATACAATTTTAAATTAATTTTAAACTGTTCGCGCTCCCTCCTTTGTGCTTATTTTCCGAGTGTTTATTCTATTTGATATAAATTGTCACTTCACTCACAAAACACAACTTTTTCACATAATTACTTCCTACACAAACCCTAAAACTCAGAATCGTCTTTTTCTCTTATCATCATTAACATTATCTGCAATCATGACTGCTCAACCTTCTGCCATCATCGTTCAAGAACCTTTTGACCCTGATCTCGTGCCAGTAATATATTTAACTTCTCAAGCGTCATTCGTCGATCGTCCTCCTTCAACGGACTGTGGTAGAGAGGCTATGGAATTCCTTACTGAGAAGTTCGTGGATTTTGAAAGTTTGTGACTTAACGGAATCGATGTTCAGAGTCTATTCTATGATCAACAGTGGGGAAACTATTTTGATATGTTGAATGGGTTCGTCTACTACGACATTGTTAAGAACTTCTTGCATAAGGCGTATGTGTTTGATTAGTTTAGTGCTAACGAAGAAGTAAATAAGTTAGTGGCTAAGGACAAGAATCTGAAAGGCAAGTCCAGAGTCCAACTGGGTCTAAGAGCGTATAAGGGAAAAGAGATTAGGTCAAATCTGTTGGGTATTGATGTGCTTATCACCAAAGAACATGTGGCGAAGATTCTGGGTCTGGATAACAAAGGCCAAGATGTGAATGCTTACAAATCAAAGAGTATGTATACCGAGTCTATTAAAGCAGATCTTTTCCTTGCTGGAACAACAGAGAAGCAATTTGGGAATGCAAAGTACATGAAGCTTGAGTTCAACTTTGCCTTCAGAGTATTTCTTGCTTCTATAATTCCCAGAATAGGAGGATACAATTTCTTTACCACAGAGGCACTTTCTATGGTTTCTGCATAAAAGGGTGAAGGTTAACTTGGCTAGATTGTTATTTGAGCACCTGTGCTCCAGCATCAATGAGAATCAACATAAGGTTATAGCAACACTTCATCACCCCAGATTAATTTCAGAGATCATTCGTCAGACAAAGCTAATTGAGATTCTTAGGGAGAAGGAAAAACTAAGAGTCTTTCAAACTACAAAATTTGATGCTACCATCCTGGTCAACATGAAAAAGAAAAAGATAGAGGAGCTGATACATGCTGAAAACCCTCTCAAAACCATCTATGAGACTTACTTCTGGTGTGATGGGTTTCTCACCATTTTAGAGCATGATAATGAGGAGGTTATTAAGAATTTTCTGGCAATGGTAAGAAGGGAAACTTGAGCAAGAGTTACTAGAAGTATGGTTGTAAATGTGCCTGATTGGGATATTTTCAAAGGTCCAAAAGACATCACCAGGTCTAGAAAGAAGCCTAGACTGGTAGAGAAAGCTTTGCTTAAAGACTCTGAGAAAAGCAACAGTGAAGCACAAGTGGAACAGTCTGAGGATAACAGTGCTACTGAAGATGATGAAAGAGTCAATGAGGAGCAAGTGGCTAAAATTGTTCAATGGAAGGCTGTTGAAAAGGAGAAAAGATCTAAGAAGAGGAATGAGAGGCCTGCAGCTGCTGAAGAGGATCAACCAGAAAAAGCCACCAAAAGGATAAAGATTGTGGTTGCTAAAAAGAAAGCTGCTGGCACTTCTAAAGGTAACATCTCTAAGCCTATAGCTGATAGCACTTCTGAAGCTCAACCCCTTAACCCATCATCTCCTATAGACTATACAGAACCCCTTAGAGTGATCCTACCCTCTCCACAACCTTTATCATCCTCATCAGAAGGGCCTTTTTCTGATACCAGCACTGACTCTTCAGAGCTGCTTATAAGATTCGATAAAATTCAGAAGGAGACCTCCAAGAAAAAGATCCCTGTGAAAAGAACCCCCATGAAAAAGACCCTCAAGAAAACCAAAACCAAGCCACAAGAGGAAACCATTATTATTGACACTTCAATTCTTGACCAACCCACCAACACAACAAGAAAAACACCTTCAATCCTTGACCACCTTACCACACACTTATCTGGTGATGCTTTTACCCATTATAATCTAGAATCACCAAATCACCCCATCAACAAATTTGTAAATAATACCTCTGAACCACCCCGAGATCCACCTGTTCAAGAACCACCAATAACTATTGTTTAGACACCACCTCCAATATTTACTGCCCCTGAACAAGAAAATCCACCCACTTTTACACTAGTTCAGGATGAAGTTATAACTCATTCTGAACATCACATTGCTTCACCCAAACCTTCAGAACAACCACCTTATCATTCACCTGACTACATGATTGTTGAACCAGCTCAAAACATAGTTGAACCAGAACCTAACACAACCACTGAACAAACTCCAGCTGAAAACCAAAATGTTCAAACACCACCTTCAACACCTCTTATCCATGGTCCTGCCTATAAACCTTTGACATTGAAAGAACTAATCCTACCTGTTGATTTTGCTTTACCTATTCAAGAGAGGTTAATGAAAGAAGCTATAGACATAAATGATGAACCTAAACTTCCTCCTGATCTTAGCAAAATCAAAATCATTCCTCTGAAAAGAAAGAAACATGAACCAACTATTCCTTTTGACCCAACAAAACCTTTCTTCAATCCCATATCTGAACCCAATGTTGAGCTATTAAGTACTGCTATCAGTCTTAGTCTCAAGAGATTTAAGAGAATGGATGAAGAGGTTCTGGTATTTCCATCTGATATAGATGCTGAGATAAGGGAAATGGAATACCTGTTCAGCAAATCCTTAAGGATTTTGGGTAATCACTTGAAGTCCAAGATTCAGGATAGAGGTATGACTGCTGTTAGGGAACTGATGGATATAGCTGAAAGATCATTTGCTCCTCGTCTCACCTTCTACAATCATGAAGAGGAACTTCAAAGGTTAGAAGCACTAGATGCCGAACATAAGAGGCTCTTAAGGATTGCATGTGAAGCTGCTGAGAGGTTGGTGGAAGAAGAAGCAAGATATGCTAAATTGGTGATTGGTGTTGAGCAGGCTAGGATAGCTGAAGTAGAGCATAAGAGGCTTGTTGATCAAGAAGCTCTTAGATTAGTTGTGGATATGGCTGTTCACATTGCTGAGGTTGAGACAAATAAGATCAAGGAGAATCAAGCATCTGAAGAGGACTTTGTGATGCCTGATCAGAACCAAAAGGGTGAAGACTCTGATAAGGGTAAGAAGCCTATTGTTGATACAACTCCTCCTTGCTCTCCAATGAAAACAAATGCTCCTTTTACCTCCTCACCTATACCACCAGCAGTTCTGGCAGCTCTAGACAACATCAAAGCTGAGTTATCCGAGGAAATGCAACAAGAGATGGATGAACTAAGGGCTGATATGAGGGCTGACATGAATGCTTCTGTAGAAACTGTTCACAAGAAGATGGATGACATGATGAAGCTTCTACTGTCTGCTATATCTGAGATTAAGAAGCCTTAGCCTTATGTTTGTGCACTTGTTGTTTTTCATTTTTTGTTGTAATCTTTTGGATAATATCTTTTTGTTATGTTAAAAGTTTGTTTTATCAATGTTTGTGTGATTGTCTTTGTGTGTTAATTTTATTTTGTTTTTCAAAATTAAAATCATATTCTCTGATGTCCTTTGGTTCTTCCAATGATGTCCCTGATTATCAGGTTTCCTTAAATTATGTCTGCTCTATTGCTTGTTTTGTTCCCCTTTTGTGGGCGCAAAACTTGCACTTTGCGCATAGTCATTAATGGATGCTACCTGGTTGATCCTGCCAGTAGTCATATGCTTGTCTCAAAGAATAAGTCATGCATGTGTAAGTATGAACTAATTCAGACTGTGAAACTGCGAATGGCTCATTAAATCAGTTATAGTTTGTTTGATGGTGTCTACTACTCGGATAACCGTAGTAATTCTAGAACTAATACGTGCAACACACCCAGATTTTTGGAAGGGACGCATTTATTAGATAAAAGGTCAATGCAGGCTCTTCCTGTTGCTTTGATGATTCATGATAACTCGTCAGATCGCACGACCCTAGTGCTGGCGACGCATCATTCAAATTTCTGCCTCGACGAAGAAAATAGGCACCTCTACGAAAGAAACAAGCGAAAACTAACTTTAACAGAGTCTGAGAAAGAGGAAATAGGCTCAGACCTGGAAGAGTTCTTATGGACATATGATGATGACACGAAGAGTATGAAGCTCAGCTTAAGCAGGCCACTGAAGACTTGCTCTCTTATATAAGAGAGAAGCACAAGAGACTAGATGCAGAGGCTGCTAAAGCTAAGTCCAAGTCTAAGTAGGGTCTCATTATCTTATGTAATAAAGAGATCTTCTAATAATAATAAATAAAAGTTCTTCTCTAAATTTCCTTTGTCTTTGGATATTTTCTTTTATATTCAGTAACAAATATCAGAAAACCAGTTACCATACACACTTCATACGGTATTGGTGCCAAGCTTTCTAACAGGCGATAATACTAAGAAGTTGTTTCATGAGTAAACAGGAGTACTGATGTGAGTGGAACCCTAGGTTTTGAAAATCCTAACACTATAAGTTTGAAAACCAAGACGTTCTCCAGCATCTTGCCTAGGTTCAGTAATCCACGAGAGTACCAGACATAAGTTATGAATATAAATTTTTAATTTTGAAAAACAAAAATAAAATAAACACACAGAGAACCAATAAACATGAATAACAAAAACTTCATTCAAGCAAATATCCAGAAATTACATGCAAGTATAACACATGTGCTCGAACAAAAACTAAGGTTTAGGAAGATGTTGAGTCAGCTGCATCAACATAGCATCATTTCCTGTCTTAACCCTTCTTGAATAGCTGGAGGAATAGTTGAAGATGGAGATACTTGAGTAGCTCTTGCTGATTGAGGAGAGACTGGAGAAGTAGGACCAAAAAGTATTCCTTTACCTTTGTCAGAATCTGAGATCTCAGGAGCTGCTTCACTCATAACTGTATCAGCTGAAGGACCCATGACATGTTGTTGAGCCAGCTTCTGAGTCTCAATAGTAGCAATGTGAACAGCTTTATCTACGATAAGATTCAGAGCCTCTTGTTCAGCACGCTTCTTGTACTCAGCTTCAGCAGCTATCCTAGCCTGCTCAGCTTTTACTGCTTGCTCATACAGACTCTCTTCCAATGTAAGCACAGAGACTGCTTCAGAAGCAGTTCTGATACTTTCTTGAATCGCTTTTGAGAGCTGTTGCTGACGGAGCAATTCTTCCTCATGATTGAAGGTTGTGATTCTCAGCATATTTGATCTATCAGCAGCTTCACAAATTTTTCTGACAGCACACACTCCTCTTCCCTTAATCTTATTTTTCACATAATCCCCCAACAATCTTAAGGATTCACTGAATTTCCCTTCTAACTCAAGAATCTCAGCATCAACATTTGAGGGAAATATCAGTTCTTCTTCCTCCATGCTCTTAAATCTCTTGAGACTAATATTAACAGCAATATTTAGTAGCTCAAGATTTGGTTCGGAGAGAGGGTTGAAGAAGGGTTGGTTTTGGTTAAAGGGAATATGAGATTCAGGCCTTTTTCTCTTGAGTTCAATGATTTTAAATTTGCTGATATCAACAGGAATAATGTCATCATCAACATTAACTCCCTGTTTCAGCATCTCCTCATAAATAGGTAAGGATAACTCAAAAGAGGTTGAGGGATTGATGGTAGGCCTTTAACCAGACTTAGTTTTCTGAGCTTGGAAATTAATCTCCAATTAACATGTCCTAAGCGTTGGTGCCAGACCCATTTCTCATCACTCAGAGATAGTAGACAAACTATCTTTTTTTTCTGTGAGTTCTGAAAAATTGACCTTATAAACATTTCCTTTCCTTAAGCCTTTGAATACTATACACTTATCAGACTCTCTGATTACAGTACAAGCACTTTTATCAAATTCTACCACAAATCCACTGTCACAAAATTGACTAATGCTAAGTAGATTGTGTTTAAGGCCTTCGACAAGCCAAACATTATTAATTGACAAAGAAGAATTACCAACTGTACCTGTCCCAATGATCTTCCCTTTTTGCTTTCCTCCAAACCCCACAGTACCTCCCTCTTTCAGAGTCAGGGTTTGGACCATATGCTTTTCTCCTGTCATATGTCGTGAGCAGCCACTGTCCAGGTACCATGAATGTTGCTCTGGCCTTCTTTGTACGCACATCTGATACAAATACAATCTCAGACTTTGGTACCCATATTTTTATGGGTCCTTTTGAGTTAGTCCTTGATACCTAAGATTGTTTTTGTTTATGTCTCCTATCAGAAGCTCCAGAGTCATTAGGGCCATTTGAAAAAGGTTTTGGCCTTGTATAACTCTTAGACTTAGCTCTAGAGTATACCAGTGTTTTATCAGTTCTGATATTTGTCTGAGGTCTGGAGGTCTTAGACTCTGAAGGTTTCAGGGTCTGAGACTTCTTAGCCCTGATACATTTATTTTTTCAGAACTTGGTATATCTGTGACTTGGTATATCTGTGACTTGGTATAATGGATTATCTTTAAAATGTGAGAATCCAAGACCTTCACCTCTATTTCTACTAACATGGTATATTAAGGAAGCTATCTGACTTCTCTTCATGCCATTTATAAGTAGTTCTTGCAGAGCAAATTCATGCATATTTGTTGCACTTAAACCATTTGCTTTGATCTTCCTTTTTGTCTTTAGAAGCACCAATTCTCTTGGAAGATCCCCCAAACTTGCCTGCATATTTCTTGCTTCGTTTTGCCCACTGAGAAACCTTGGCAGCCATCAGCACCATTTCTTCTTCATCTTCAGACCCGATATCTTGACCGTCTTCAGAAGCTTTATATTCAGACTCTATAACCTTAGCTTTCAGAGCCTTTGATGAGCTCTTAGAACTTAAGGCTATCCCTTACATCTTCTTGGTTGATTCATCAGTCATTAACTCCATTTCATGACTCTTCAATGAACTAATCAAGCTTTCAAGGGTTACAGTATCCAAATCCTTAGCTTCTTGAAAAGCAGTCACCTTAGGTCTCCACTTAGGTGGTAAGCTTCTCAACACTTTTCTCACATGATCTGCTTCAGTATAACTTTTGTCTAACACTTGAAGTCCAGAGACCAATATCTGAAACCTTGAGAACATGGCTTCAATGTTCTCTCCTTCATTCATTTTAAACAACTCATACTGATGCACCAACAAGTTAGCTTTAGCCTCTTTAACCTGTTTGTTACCTTCATATTTGGATCTCAAGGACTCCCAAATAGATTTAGCAGTCCTCTTGTCTCCAATCTTCAGGTACTCATCATGAGAAATAACATTTGTCATCATTCCTTTCATAGAGTGATGCTTCTTGTATTCCAACTTTTGGGAAGGTGTGAAGGACTTTCGGTTCCGGTAACTTACTACTCCTTCTTTATCCATGTTTTGAAAAGCAACACCTTCTTCAACTAAGTCCCACAAAAAACAGTCTATACCAACAACGTGACTGTACATCTTAGTCTTTCAGAAGGGATACGCAGTCTCAGTTCCATTAAAAAAAGGAACATTATCAGATGATCTCCTATCACGAGCATTGGAGTCATAGTCGAAAGGAATCTCATTGTTGTTCTTCTTTACAGAGTTGTCACCAGCGTCAGTCATGTTTTTCCTCTAGGATCTTTACTGTATCACTGTAAGGTGAGTTAGCCAACAGACCTAGCCCCTGATACCAATTGAAGGTGGAAAAACACAAGAAGGGAGGGGGGGTTGAATTGTGTTTTAGAAATAAAAACTTTTTCTCTTTCAAAAACAGTTTGCAGCGGAAATAATATCTAAGTAAAAGAAGGTGCTGAGAGAAGTAAAGAAAGACACAAGATTTATCCTGGTTCCCCTCACAAATTGAGAGTATGTCCAGTCCCCTTGATACTATCAAGAGCTTTTCACTATAATCTCACAAGATTACAATTTGCTCAAGCACACTTGCAAGAGACTTCTCAGATGCTCTTGTTACACTTAACGAGAGAATTCTCAAACAAACTTAATAATAAGAATGAATGTTTAAAGAACACTTGATATACTATCAGAGGTGTTTACAAAATACAACGCAAATTGCTTTAAGACTTTGAATAACAGATAGAGCAAAGATGTTAGAATATTTCAGAGCCTTAAACGCAGTAATAGCACACTAGAACAATAGTCATTTCTTCAAATGATGTCTTATATTTATACTTGAAGAAATTGAGTAGCCGTTCGCAGAGATAAGGTGCCAGTTGGAATAATCGTACGCAGAGATAGCTGTAAGCTTCCATCTTTGGCAATTTGAATTATCACTCAACCATTTTGAGTAATAATAGTAGGATAGTACAATCCTCAAATACGCTCCACTTATGGATAAGGTTAACGTTGTACCAACGAATATTCCTTTCTGTGGATGTGACAGAGCCTTTAAGTAGATTGATCTTCAATCATTGGCGCTGATCACTTCAGTTCTTGAGTGACGTAAAATTCCGCTTGCTTCAGCACTTGAGCTTCTCAGAGCCTTGCTTTTTAAACCTCAGAACCACCAACTTCAGCACTTGAATTTTAAGCTTCTGATGAACAATGTTGCGCTTTTAGAGCTTCTTAGCTGGGCTTCTCTGCATTTTTTCTTAGTGTATTTTAATAGATTTTAATGCTTAATCATGCACACTAGAACAGTCATTAGTAATACAAATTGCAATTTTAATACTTTGTTATCATCAAAACTTCTTTAAAAAATAGGAGACTTGTGTCAGACCCACTTTGTTCCAACAACTTCTGGTGAGCCCATTGAAACAATGTTTATTTCATCTAACGAGCACAAGGTAAGCAACAAAAATTCAAGTGAATGCATGAAAGAAACTATACCACAAAGTCCCTTGAAATCTGATTTGAATGAATTATATACCCTTCTTAAAGTAGATAAACCTCTTGAAATTTTTGCTTGTGAATATGGTGTTTGTAATGTTTGCCATGAGATTAGTGCAGCCGTTTCAGGTGAAGATATTTTGATGCCGCAAATCCCTTGTGTAGAAATTCAAGCAAATTCAACAACTCTTGAGTTTGACACCAAGAATGTGGATTTTAGCCACAAGCAACCATGGTCCATAGTAGAAAAATTGTTGGTGGAACCTCTAATTAAGCCAAGCAACATGCAGTTGTCTTTGACAATTTATGCATCTCTCCCACCCAATTTATCTGACTCATAAGCTATATGTGCATTTTCTGATTTTCAAAGTATTGTTATTGCAGGTTTACCACATGTGCTGGCTATTCCTCCTAGGCCACCAGATTTTTCATTAATATCCAAGTTCACTTGTTATCTTCTTTTTCCCATCCCACGTGTTCGTAGCTTGGAAAGGCCTCCAAGGAAACCACCAGACGTGAAAGATACAATTCCACCTTGACCCCTCGGGTGTGTTCCTTCCTTACTCTCACTTTCTGTTTATTATGACATTGCGGACATTGTCTGATTTAAGTGTGGGGGAAGGACATTTTACTTTATGTTAAGAAAAAATAAAAATAAAAAATTGTCATGAGTAGTCACATGTTCTAAGGTTAGAGAAGATAATTGTAGGGTTGGTGAAATTTTTGGAAATTTTTGTTTTGATACTTGATATGATAGTCTTTGCAACTTTAATGTACAACTGCTTGAACACTGTCAATCTTAGTAATGTTAGATAAATCTCTGAATTACACATTCTTTAGACTAAGTTATATGAATTTGAATATAATGAAGGGTATGATTAGAACTAAGTGTGGGGGTAAGGCTAAATAAAACATAGACTGATCATTGCTATTAATTAAAGAAAAGGGAAACTTCTTGAGAGCTAAAAAAAAGTACCCTTAGTAGTTTATTTTAGCAGTCGGCACCATCTCAATGCACAAACTAAGTGGGAAACTGATGAATATAAGTGAATGATCTTGAAATTTATATGTGTACTATTGGTTGATTGAAAATTCAGCAAATGTTGAAAAATGCAAAGAAAGGAAAAAACCATAGTAAACAAACTCATTAGTAGTTGGTTCAGAGGTGTCTGATTCTGAACTTGTAGGGCGGGTTACGATCCGATCCCCCGCAACTGCAAAATGGGTAAAGAAAATAGGGGTTTACCAAACTTACTGTTATCAGCACCCCTCACTAAATGATCATAATCACTAATAAGTTTCCCATCATGGGCGTGTACAAGATAACGGGCTTAATGTGATTGCGCTAGAATGAAAAGGGGTAGAGTAACACCTAAAGCTTTAATAATAATAATAATAATAATAATAATAATAATAATAATAATAATAATAATAATAATAATAATAAGTAATAAAGCTTGAAAGAAGTTGTCCATGTACTAAAATTTAAAAGCTCTGGATCTCTTGAAATTAAATAGGAAAAGAGTGACAACTTAGCATTTAGAATGGGTAGTTCAGAGACGGATCTTAACATTACTTCGGTTGACAGTATGAGACAGTACACACACACACGCAAGATTGTCATTGAAGGTTGATAGATAAGAATTGTGCCAATTTTTGAATTTTAACCCAAGGTTTGAAACTTGAAGCCTAGAATATGTTGACTGCTCGTGACTAAAAAAGAATAATAATAATAATAATAGTTTTTCAATTTGAGTTTTGCACGGAGAGCAAAAACTTAAGTGTAGGGGAATTTGATCAGTGCATTTTAGTGCACTTATTAACCACTCTATGCTATGGTAATTATAAGACTTCTCCCACTATTTCAGTGTTTTTATCATGTTTTGCGTCTAGAGTCAAGTTTTGCTAATAATTGAGTTTTACTATCTATTTTCGTAATAAAGGATAATTTGACCACTTCTCATTGCGCAGACCATAATTGGAGCTAGGAATATCGGATTGAAACGCGGCCCGTTGCGTTGGAAATCTAAGACAAAGAGCTACCACTTTCATGTTGAACTCAAAAGCTAAATCAGAGCGCAAATGAGTCATATTTACTTGTCAATGTTCCAGACTTACAAAGATTTAATTAGTTTATGCTGTTTTGTCTCAGTTTCATATCTAGTTTTTCTCTATATGAATTTGGTTTAGATTGATGCTTTATTACTCAAATTCGAGTTTATTAGTCGAATTGATTTTTCCCTTGTTAGAATTGATTGATTAGAACTGGTACAAACTATCGCGCTTAGCAAAAAGGGTTAATTGAAATTTGTTATGATCTTAATTCTGCTTATGTGACGCTGGATCCTAAGCATAGTTAATTGAACACACTTGATGCTTAATCAATTGAATTCCTTATAAGACTAGTTGCTGCCTGTTAATTAGTTTTATAATTAACCAAATGCATAAACTCTTGAATGAATATTATCGCAAAACCTGTGATAGATAGTTAACAAAGTTACCTAAACCCAATGGATCAATTACGTTTCTATTAATTAAATTCATCATCTTTGTTAGTGTTTTGACAAATCGAAAAACCCCCTTCTAGTTGTGTTATTCATTGTTCTTATTTTTGCTAATTATTAATTTAGAGGTCCTTGTGAGACGACCAAGGTTAACTTACCTTGTTACTACTTTTTAATTACTTATTTTTGATCACGGAAACGACTGTTATCCCTTGTTACTACTTTTTAATTACTTATCTTCATAATAGTCTTTATGCTTTCAGGTTATCCCTTTTCACCTTAAAACTCGACTATGTATACTTTAAGAATATCGTCTTTATGTTTAATGTAATCTCATGATTAAGTCACACTTAATATTAAACAGACTTTCTATTCTAGGGACTTCATTATTTTTGAAATTCCGGTAACAAGTTACAGATGTGCAGCGTGATGTGGTGCACGTTAGGTTTTAGATATACGATGTGTTGCCTAATGTGCCAACATCATAAACATACGATAACTTGATGAACAAGGAAAATAAAGTACAGAAGGTAAAGAACACATTGAGTTTGTTAACCCAGTTCAGTGCAACTCACTTACGTCTAGGGGATACCAATCCAGGAATGAATCCACTATGATAGCCCTAATTCAAAGCTTAAACTCCCCGTTTACAACCTCTCGCTTAGCCACTACCTTGTGTAACCCTACCTTGCTCTACCACAAGATATGACTTCCCCCAGTCAATTCCCAGCCTATCCACCTTGCTCCCGCAAGGACCTTGCTCTACCACAAGGGATTTTAGTCTTGCTCCCGCAAGTACCTTGCCACCACAAGGAATTGTACAATCTTGTTCCCACAAGAACCTTGCTATACCACAAGGGTTTTGACAAACTCAATGAAGGAGATACGCTCCTCAACAAAAGAACCAACTCGTGCTTCAAAGCTTCGAGTGATTCAAAGTTCAAATCTTGTTTCAAACTAGAACCAAGAAGAGAACAACTCTATGCTTAAAAGCTTAAGAGCTAAATACAACCCTAATTCAAGTTTCAAACGAAAAGAGAACACCTAGGGACAAAGTCTCGAAATCCTAAAGACTAGATTTATGAATATTGATTTCGGTAAGTAAAACAAGTCTTCAGCACTCCTTTATATAGAGAATGAGATCTGGTAGATGTTTTTTGTATTTAAAAAACAAACTTGATCTTTTAACAAAAGATATGATCTTTTAATAAAAGATATGTTTTGTTTTAAATCTTTTTGAATCTTTTTCAATCTTCTAGTAACAAACCAGCTTTTAAATCTTTTTCTGAATCTTCTTTGATCTTTCAGCTCGTTCCTTGGCGCGCAAGCTAGCGTGGATAAGTTTAAATCTTTTTCAAAGATCACACGCAAATATTTGAAAGCGCGTTTATAGGGTATTCAGTTCAGGTACCACATGTGTGCAAATTAGTCACCACATCTGGACCAAAGACTTATTTTAACAAATGAAGCCAACCCTAAAATAAACTCAACCTTGCAGGTTGAAAACACTAACAATCTCCCCCTTTGGAAAATTGTGGCTAAAATAACCTTTGGAGTCAGCCACTAGACTTTGGAGAAAATCATTAGAACATCAGAGGCGTTGCAACATCGAAATTTTGCCTCAATCTTCTGAGAGAATAAAACTCCCAACATACAAGCATGGTGATGAATCATGCACACAGTAAAGAGGGGAAGTGTCTTCAGCAGCTTCAGTAAAGTCTTTACTCCCCCTAAATTCAAGCCCCAGCTTCATCAGTCTTCAAAGGATCAGTCTTCATTCGTCTGGTTCTTCAAAGTCTTCAAAAAGATGTGCAGAAATACAAGCACAATATGTCTTCAACGATGTGCACACATCTGGTATCACATCATGTACCAGAGTAAACATATTGCACTACCTTTCCTCTTACTCCCCCTGGATATACTACTTATCTTTTCTCCCCCCTTTTTAGCCATAATGTTGACAAAAAGTTTAAGATCAGAAAGAGTAATTAAATAGTATTGGGGTCATTAAATGTGCAATATACAGAGTAGATGGATCTTTGACAAATGATCTAAGCATCATCACATGACCAAGGTCTTTAAAAAGAGATGCTTTAGTAGTCTTCAATTTCTTCAGTAGTTGTCTTCACAGAATCCATATAGTTCAGCAATCCATAGTCTTGTAGTCTTCATTCTTCATGGTTGCTGTATGTGCATTCATAGTTAAGCAAGTACAAGTTACCCATATTTCTATGAATGTAACTAAGTCACCCATATTGCTATGACTGTGACGTGAATCACCCATATTTCTATGACTGTGATTCTAAGCATAAAAGTCATCCATATTTCGATGAACATGACTAAGCACAATGAATCATCCATATTTCTATGATTATGATTATCATTATGCCCTATGCTTACAAACTTAAATGCTTTTGAGTTGTTTTGCACATAATCTACTCCTTCTATATCAAAAAGGTCATTCTTTGACCTTGTCTTCAGTAATGCTCTTGCAGATAGCATGATTTGTAGTCTTCAGCTCCAAATAAGGCTTCTTCTTATCAGAGGCTCCAATGTGGACCACATTGAGCTCTACATCAGGATCTTCTTCATAGTTCTTCATCACAGTATGAAAGGTGGAATAGTCTTGATATATTAAGTTGATAAAACCTGTTATGACTGCCTTTGGATAGCGTGCATAAACAAACGGAAGTTGTAGGCAGGTCTCCGTTGCACGCTTTAATAGCAAGATTGCTATTGATCATCAAGAAGGCAAATACCAAGTTTGCCTCTTAATGCCTCAAACCTATTTGCATCCAAAGCCTTTGTAAAGATGTCAGCCAGTTGATTGTCTGTGGCTACATGTTCTAAGGTCACGACCTTGTCTTCAACTAGATTCCTGATAAAATGGTGACGAATATCAATGTGCTTGGTCCTACTGTGTTGGATAGGATTCTTGGAAATATTTATAGCACTCATATTGTCATAGTATAATGTGAGCACATCTTGCTCCACATTGTACTCACTCAGCATCTGCTTTATCCAAAGCAATTGAGAACAACTGCTTCCTGCTGCGATGTACTAAGCTTCTGCTGTTGAAAGAGCTACACAATTCTGTTTCTTGCTGAACCATGAAATTAGGTTGTTGCCCGGAAAGAAACATCCACCTGAGGTACTCTTTCTATCATCTGCACTGCCTACCCAGTCAGCATCACAATACCCTGTCAACCTTGAGTCTTCACCATGAGAGTACATGATTCGATAGTCACTTGTGCCATTCACATACTTCAAAATTCTTTTGACTTGTGTGAGATGAATCGTCTTGGGTTCAGCTTGGTATCTAACACATACACCAACTGCAAAGGAGATATCAGGCCTACTTGTTGTGAGGTAAAGTAGACTGACACCTTTCTCATCCTTGGTAAGTTTGATGTGAGTTGCTGCAGGAGTTCTCTTGTGTGTTGCATTCTCCATTCCAAACTTCTTCACAATATTCTTGGCATATTTGCTTTGAGAGATGAATATTGTGTCCTCCATTTGCTTTAATTGTAGACCAAGAAAATAGGTTAATTCACCTACAAGGCTCATCTCAAATTCATATTGCATTTGATGCACAAATTGTTTCACCAAGGCATATGTCATGCCTCCAAACACAATATCATCTACATAGATTTGTGCTATCATGAGCTTTCCTTTTTCTTGTCTCACAAACAAGGTCTTGTCTGTTTCACCCTTTTTGTACCCTTGTTGTAGAAGGAACTTGGTTAAACTGTCATACCAAGCCCTAGGAGCTTGCTTCAACCCATACAGAGCTTTCTTCAATTTGTAGACATGATCTGGGAGATTAGGATCAATAAATCCCTTTGGCTGTGCTACATATACTTCTTCATTCAAGTACCCATTGAGGAAGGCACTCTTCACATCCATTTTAAAAAGCTTGAACTTCAAAATACATGCCACTCCTAGAAGTAACCTTATAGACTCAAGACGTGCTACTGGAGCAAAGGTTTCATCAAAGTCTACACCTTCAATCTAAGAGTATCCTTGTGCTACAAGTCTGGCCTTATTCCTTGTGATAACACCATTTTCATCAGACTTGTTTCTATACACCTACTTGGTGCCTATGATGTTGACCCCATCAGGTCTTGGAACTAAGTCCCACACCTCATTCCTCTTGAACTCGTTCAATTCTTCTTGCATTGCATTAATCCAACAATCATCTGTCAAGGTTTTAGATGTGCAGCGTGATGTGGTGCACGTTAGGTTTTAGATATACGATGTGTTGCCTAATGTTCCAACATCATAAACATACGATAACTTGATGAACAAGGAAAATAAAGTACAGAAGATAAAGAACACAATGAGTTTGTTAACCCAGTTCAGTTCAACTCACTTACGTCTGGGGATACCAATCCATGAATGAATCCACTATGATAGCCCTAATTCAAAGGTTAAATTCCCCGTTTACAACCTCTCGCTTAGCCACTACCTTGTGTAACTCTACCTTTCTCTACCACAAGTTATGACTTCCCCCAGTCAATTCTCAGCCTATCCACCTTGCTCCCGCAAGGACCTTGCTCTACCACAAGGGATTTTAGTCTTGCTCCCGCAAGTACCTTGCCACCACAAGGAATTGTACAATCTTGTTCCCACAAGAACCTTGCTATACCACGAGGGTTTTGACAAACTCAATGAAGGAGATACGCTCCTCAACTAAAGAACCAACTCGTGCTTCAAAGCTTTGAGTGATTCAAAGTTCAAATCTTGTTTCAAACTAGAACCAAGAAGAGAACAACTCTATGCTTAAAAGCTTAAGAGCTAAATACAACCCTAATTCAACTTTCAAACGAAACAAGAACACCTAGGGACAAAGACTCGAATTCTAAAGACTAGATTTATGAATATTGATTTTGGTAAGTAAAACAAGTCTTCAGCACTCCTTTATATAGAGAACGAGATCTGGTAGCTGTTTGTTGTATTTAAAAAACAAACTTCTAGATATGATCTTTTAATAAAAGATATGTTTTGTTTTAAATCTTTTTCAATCTTTTTCAATCTTCTAGTAACAAACCAACTTTTAAATCTTTTATGAATCTTCTTTAATCTTTCAGCTTGTTCCTTGGCGCGCAAGCTAGCATGGATAAGTTTAAATCTTTTTCAAAGTTCACACGCAAATATTTGAAAGCGCGTTTATAGGGTATTCAGTTCAGGTACCACATGTGTGCACATTAGTCACCACATCTGGACCAAAGGCTTATTTTAACAAATGAAGCCAACCCTAAAATAAACATAACCTTGCAGGTTGAAAACACTAACAATTTTGAACGTTACAAACTTAATAAAGAAATGCCTTTTATTGTTAATAAATAAAGCACTAAAGTATTGGCATCTAGGGCTTACTCCAACAATCTCCCACTAGCACTAGAGCCAATGAAGCATTTTCTTAATACTTATAGACCTAGTATGCCCATCATGCTTCAACTGCGCAAGAGCCTTTGCTAGTGGATTAAGAACAGTTTCCTATGTTGGTACCTTACGTATCTATCCAACTTTCTATCTTGATCTTTATTGAAATATAGAAGTGTCTAAGTATATATATATATATATATATATATATATATGAATCGTCGGTGAGATCTATTCTCCGTTATTGTTTGCAAGATCAAACCATTACCATCACTAATGTGATTTAATGTAATCTGCAACACCGGGAATATAGCTTTAGCTCAATCATGAGCTAAACGATCCAAAAATACCCCACCTTTGTAACTGAAATAAACATATTACTTAGCTATATAGCTTACAATGTCTATATTCAGGCATGATATACAATATATCAGTATGGAAACTACCATCAATATAACTTTCTTGTAATGGTATTTCCCACACCTACATATTTCAAGAAATGGTCCTTAGTTCCTTTTAAGGTCCTTAGGGATATTCTTGAAGATCAGTTAGTGTCCAACACTAGTCTCAATTTTGGTATTTATTGAATATGCTACAAGCATATGGTGTATCTGATTAAGTACATATTAATCCATCTTCCAAAGCATATGGATTATTTTCACGTGTCTCTCTCTCATCCAATGAGATATGCTATTGTCCTTAAGACAAAGACCATTCTTCTGACACATGCGATGATTTTACACATCAAGTGTCTGAACACTTCGTCAATATATGTACAAATACATAGGATATTCCTAACTCTTTAGGAATCCTTGCCCAAATACATAGGATATTCCTAACTCTTTAGGAATTCTTGCCTAAGTATTTCATCAAGAGTTATTTCCTTAACCATGTCTCACATGTAAAAGGAAAAAGTTTTTGATGATTAATATGTCAGCCACATATAACACCAGATTAATATTATAACTCCCACTAACCTCCTTGTGTGCACAAGATTTTATTATTTGTTCTTCATTAATATGTTTCCATAAAACTTCATAAAAGGAACAAATAATAATTTAAATTTCCGAGAACTCTATCTAATCAAAATTAGATAGTTACAAGTTATATACCTTTCTAGTATCCTTTGGATCAACAAAACCCTTATGTATATGTCTAGTACATATATATATGAGGTCATTCCAATTAAGGAATGCAACTTTGTTATCCATCTACCAAAACATGTAGTACAACATTTAGTAAAACAATTAAACAGATTTTAAGCTCTATGATTATATTTAGGGTTTCATCATAACTTGCATTATGACTTTGTGTGAAACCTTAAATGATCAATCAAATCTTAAAGGGTATTCTCAATACCATCCATATCAGTGTTCAACAAGAATACTCACTTTCATCGTATGAGTCTTACTCATCCTGATGACAATACCATTATCACCATAAGGTATGTGTATATGGATTCTGTACAAGATTTCATGCCATTTAGCCACTTCTCAGATTTTAGGCCTTTTACGACCTTTTACCAAGTCAAAGATTCATCTTTCATGAAAACCATATCACCTTGTTGAGTTATGATTAGATCATACATCTCACCCATGTAATATGTTAGACTTATCTAGGATTTTGTGCAACTTAAAGCAATGGTCTTTCAACAACTTTGAGGAACCGGTTTATGTTCCCTTTTCAAACAAATATGTTTTGTGGTACTTGAAATTATTCAAGTTCTATATCACTCCCACTGTTTCTTTTAGAAACACACTCCCACTAGAGGAATGCTTCAATTCTAGCAACAAAACAACTTTTGTCCCAAGAGTGATATAAGACCAATATCCCTTAGATTCTTTAGGATTTTCCACATATTTATTCATCCAATTTTGGAATTAAATTTATCTGATAAATTTTTCAGTCTAAATTTTCATAAAGACAAACTTGGTGGTCTAACCTTTATATCATATATATGGTGTCTTTATGATTACTTTAAAAAGGGAAACTATTTGTGGGTGAAGATTAATTATAAGCATATAAATTTCTAAGAGTCAATGACATAATTAAACTATCTTTTATCATGTCAAACATGATGTGATAAAATTAGTTTATTATACTCCTTTAATTAAGTATTTAATACTATGACTTATTCATATGACTTAAATACTTTTGTCGAGTCATATCCTTTTACTCCATTTATCGAACTCCTTGACAAATTCAAAGATTTTCTAATTTGTGTACCACACATATCACCATCTAATGGTTTTAATCATCAATGTAAATGAAGTAAAATATACTCAATATATCAAATAAATATGTTTAGTACTCGACATACATCTCATGTATATTATTCAAATAGATCATGTGTCAATTTACTTTCAACAAGTAATTAACACATCAAATGTTTGTACCAAATAACAATGCTCTTGATATATACATATAAGGTCCAAATCTTATTTGGCTCTTATTACAACTGTTATAGATGTTCTTCTCAAGATCATGGAGCCCTAGTCCATTACTTGATTTGGAGCACTTGTATAGAAGACTTTGCTCAAATGATGGGACCACTACTTGTCTTATCATTCAAAGCTACTTTTCATATATTGTCAATACAAGGTATTTAATTAATACTTCTATTACCAAATAGAACTCAATAACAATTATTGTATTCTATTTCAAATTTGATTTTAAGTCATGGCATAGCTTTTATAGTCAATGAAACAACTTGTTTCATTCTAGACATAGCTTGACTTAAACTTATAGTCAATGTTCTAATTCTTTAAGCACCTCCTTAGAGATTCAACATCGTGTATCATATACCCTTGATGTAGAAATAGAAACTTTGACTTTCTATAACTAGGTGTACAAAATTGAAGTCTCACTTCATTCTTTTATTTTGACTCTATCATGAACTATCTACGACACTCCCATTTCAACCAATTTGAAAAATACGTTCTCCTTTGGCAACCTTTATTGTACTATTCAAATAAGAGGAGTATAAATCACATTTATATCATATCTCTATTCTTTGACAGTGCAAATCATTTCTCATTCAATTCAACAATTTTCCGATAGATATAATAATTTTGACCATATCTATCCACTAAAATTGATTTGATTTAACCTATGACCAACTCTTTGGTCTATTGAGAAATTCTATCATACTTTGTCGTTCTTTCTAAAGAATTCATTTTAAATGATCTCATTATTTCTATTAAAAGTATGAAATATTCTATATCTAGATGTCAACTTGATGCTTCTGACAAGCATCCCTTTCCAATCTAGTTTATAGTAGGTACTTTTATAGAGTATAGTTCAATAGCTTATAGTTCTTCTTGCGTTTGAGAACAATTCTCAATTTGTGTACCAATTCAGAAACTCTTTTCTGAGATTCTTGTCCTTCATAAGGACAATATAATTTATAGTGTATAAAGTTTTAATTACAAAAATAAGTAAGATATTTGTAAAATTTTAATAAGGACTTTCATTAAAAAATTTCCACTATTTTATTCAAAACAAATGACCCTCACCATTTGATTCGGAAATTCCCGTTGGAAGATTTTCTAGTGGGTCAAGATCCATATTTCACTTTGTCTTAAGTCCACGGTGGGCGGATTACACAAGACTTAGTTATTTAGGTAGGAACTCCTTCCAATTGTATCTCATACAACTCTTGAATATATCAATTGGGTGAATAACTCCTTATTCTAATTCATCTTATGAATTATTCCCAATCATTGCTTCTTAAACTCATAAAATCTCATTACATTTGTTAAGTTTGACCCTTACTTTAGAAGTTTGGATATTACAATTATCCCATCACACCTTACCAATATAGAGTATGCACTTCGCGGTGGGCGAACCTACATAGCTCGATACTAGTCTTGATGAGTTCTAAAGCTTGGAAAGCGTAAACTTAATATTCACATATTTTATTAATAAACAAAATGCACTCCGTGGTGGGCGAACCCACATTTTCTTTATTAAACTCTTATGTGTCTTTTGAGGGATATTTAATTGTTTGATCTCACCGGCTTATTTAACATATTAAACGCTCTCACATGCATCAACATACATAAATAAAATGAAACAGTTATGGCCCCTAGCGCAATTGTTCTCTCAAGCCAATGAGAGAACCTAAGATAACCTAATAACGATCTATACTTCTCCAAGCATAATCTCCAAGGTTGTCCTTCTTTTCTTGTGCTCTTTCTCTTCTTCATAAAATTATATTACAAGAAAGAATACTCGTTTTACATACGAGGGAGTAAGATGAGAAGAGAATTCATATTACATCAAGGGATTGAGAGATAAGGCACGACACGCATGTCGTATTTTAAAATCCAAAATAAAAATAAACTAAGGCCATAACCGATCATTACAAAAGTATAACAATAAACACATACTTTATTATTATAAACAGTTTAAGTCGTGTAGATTAATTAAAATTAAAATTTCGCCGAGCGATCAAAATTTCACCTACTGCTAGCTGTGCCCCGCGCAGGTCTGGATCTGAAACATCAACTTGGAATTTGCCATATGCGCCTAGCACAGATGCCCTGCGCCCGGCGCAGACCCGTGAAAAAAACCCTTATTTTTCGCGAATCCTAATGCACCAATTTCGTGCCGTCAAAACCTTTCATGTCCGAAATTCAATATGATTGATTAACATGTCATTGCTTCACCATACTGATGTCGGACTCCAAAGCAAATGTGTTGGAACAAAGTGGGTCTGACACAAATCTCCTAGTTTTTAAAGAAGTTTTGATGATAACAAAGTATTAAAATTGCAATTGGTATTACTAATGATTGTTCTAGTGTGCAGGATTAAGCATTAAAATACACTAAGAACAAATTCAGAGAAGCCCAACTAAGAAGCTCTGAAAGCGCAACTATGTTCATCAGAAGCTTAAATTTCAAGTGCTGAAGTTGGTGGTTCTGAGGTTCAAAAAGCAAGGCTATGAGAAGCTCAAGTGCTGAAGACCTTCAGAAGCAACAACAACAGACTCTGAAGAAAATGGAATTTTACGTCACTCAAGAACTGAAGTGATCAGCGCCAATGATTGAAGATCTATCTACTTAAAAGCTCTGTCACATCCACAGGAAGGAATATTCGTTGGTACAACGTTAACCTTATCCATAAGTGGAGCGTATTTGAGGATTGTACTATCGTACTATTATTACTCAAAATGGTTGAGTGATAATTCAAATAGCAAGGATGGAAGCTTACAGCTATCTCTGCGTACGATTATTCCAGCTGGCACCTTATCTCTGCGAACGGCTACTCAATTTCTTCAAGTATAAATAGAAGACATCATTTGAAGAAATGACTACTGTTCTACTGTGCTATCACTGCGTTTAAGGCTCTGAAATATTCTGACATCTTTGTTCTATCTGTCATTCAAAGTCTTAAAGCAATTTGCGTTGTATTTTGTAAACACCTCTGATAGTATATCAAGTGTTCTTAAAACATTCATTTTTATTAATACGTTTGTTTGAGAAGTCTCTCGTTAAGTGTAACTTGAGCATCTGAGAAGTCTCTTGCAAGTGTGCTTGAGCAAATTGTAATCTTGTGAGATTATAGTGAAAAGCTCTTGATAGTATCAAGGGGACTGGACGTACTCTCAATTTGTGAGGGGAACCAGGATAAATCTTGTGTCTTTCTTTACTTCTCTCAGCACCTTCTATTACTTAGATATTAATTCCGCTACAAACTGTTTTTGAAAGAGAAAAAGTTTTTATTTCTAAAACACAATTCAACCCCCCCTCCCCTTGTTGTGTTTTTCCACCTTCAATTGGTATCAGGAGCTAGGTCTGTTGCCTAACTCACTTTACAGTGATACAGTAAAGATCCTAGAGGAAAAACATGACTGGCGCTGGTGAGAACTCTGTAAAGAAGAACAACAATGGGATTCCTTTCGACTATGACTCCAATGCTCGTGATAGGAGATCATCTGATAAGGTTCCTTTTTTCAATGGAACTGAGACTGCTTATCCCTTATGGAAGACTAAGATGTACAGTCATGTTGTTGGTATAAACTGTGATTTGTGGGATTTAGTTGGTATAGACTGGGATTTAGTTGAAGAAGGTGTTGCTTTTGAAAACATGGATAAAGAAGGAGTAGTAAGTTACCAGAACCGAAAGTCCTTCACACCTTCCCAGAAGCTGGAATACAAGAAGCATCACTCTGTGAAAGGAATGATGACAAATGCTATTTCTCATGATGAGTACCTGAAGATTGGAGACAAGAGGACTGCTAAATCTATTTGGGAGTCCTTGAGATCCAAATATGAAGGTAACAAACAGGTTAAAGAGGCTAAAGCTAACTTGTTGGTGCATCAGTATGAGTTGTTTAAAATGAATGAAGGAGAGAACATTGAAGCCATGTTCTCAAGGTTTCAAATATTGGTCTCCGGACTTCAAGTGTTAGACAAACGTTATACTGAAGCAGATCATGTGAGAAAAGTGTTGAGAAGCTTACCACCTAAGTGGAGACCTAAGGTGACTGCTTTTCAAGAAGCTAAGGATTTGGATACTGTAACCCTTGAAAGCTTGATTAGTTCATTGTAGAGTCATGAGATGGAGTTAATGACTGATGAATCAACCAATAAGATGAAAGGGATAGCCTTAAGTTCTAAGAGCTCATCAAAGGCTCTGAAGGCTAAGGTTATAGAGTCTAAAGACGAAGCTTCTGAAGACGGTCAAGATATCGGGTCTGAAGATGAAGAAGAAATGGTGCTGATGGCCGCCAAGGTTTCTAAGTGGGAAAAACGAAGCAAGAAATATGCAGGCAAGTTTGGGGGATCTTCCAAGAGAATTGGTGCTTCTAAAGACAAAAAGGAAGATCAAAGCAAATGTTTTAAATGCAACAAGCCTGGTCATTTTATTGCTGATTGTCCAGAAAACAAGGGTAGATCATCCAAGCAAGGTTCTAGCAAGGAAAGATATAAGAACAAAGTCAAGAAGAGCTTGCTAACAACTTGGGAAGATCTTGAAAAAGACTCAGATGATGATGATGATGTGAAAGAAAATCTAGCATTGATGGCAACCACCTCTGATAGAGAAGACTCTGAAGCAGATTCAGACTCTGATGATGAGGAAGAGGTAATTGCTAAACTTTCTAGAACTGAGTTAGTTGACTCTATTAAAGATGCCTTAAAACTGCTCACTAAAAAGGCAGGTGAATGTAAAGTCTGTTGGAACATAAGAGGTTCTGACATGACTCATTTAGGTTTTGATGATAACAAAAGTATTAATATACAATAGGGTATACTAATGATTTATATACAAGTGTGCAGGTTTACAAGTTTATTTTATACTCATCTAATGCACTCTTGACGCTCTGAATGGCGAAGCAGATTCTGACCAAGATTCAAGACATCAGAAGATGCTTTATATACATGGCCAGAAGCTACTCTTCAGAGACTACTTATCAGAATCTGATGTGGAAGATATCAGACTCTGATAAGAGCAGTGAGGGCCGTTTTGTCAGAAGAACATTCTCTGCAACCATAATTGGTATATCATCATGTTCTGACACTCCAAAAGCTGGCAATCAATCTTATCCTCAGGATAGTGACGTTAGTACTATTGTACGATTTCTTTACCGGAATTGGCAACCACGTTCCTCCAAGATTGGCCGTATTCTAAGATTACCATATATGGACATATCTCGTACAACAAACCAGCTGGCACAATCTCACAACGTTAATTCAAATCCTATACGCTCCGCCAACATCTATAAATAGGAGCAGATTTGAAGCTTAAGGACAACAATACTTTGAACAATTTTGAAAGCGCCGTTACTCTGCAAAAACGTCCTAAAGCACAAAACATCAAATACAACTTGAACTCATATTCCAAATCCAAGACTCCAGTTTCAGCTTCTGTTAATTCATTAGTTGAACCTTAGAATTCTTTGTTTAGATTCTAAGTTAAGTCTTGTTTTTAAGAGTTGTATTTATAACTTTACTGAACATTGATTTGTATATCTTTGTTCAGATTCTGTTTATCTTATCTTTAGTTTTGTGAAGTCTCTTGCCTGCGTGCTTGAGCATTAGGAAGTCTCTTGTCTGTGGACTTGAGCATTTGGAAGTCTCTTGCTTTTGTGCTTGAGCAATTGTAATCTTGTGTGATTATAGTGAACTCTCTTGGAAGTACAAGAGGACTGGACTGAAGGAACAATCAGAGATTGCGCAGCGGAATATAAAAATTTCCTTCTATGGATCCTTACGAATGGTCATGAATCATGTTTAGAGTTTTACCTTTTGATTTGAAAACTCTCTTTAAATCACGAACAGCTATCGAACACTTTGAATCACGAACAAGGTCACGAACAAGAACCTCGAATTTGATCACAAGCGTTAATGGTATAACGCCTCTAGCTAGTCCACACGAACAGTCACCTCCAAGAAGAGTTCTAGCTCCAAGGGATGAAAGCCTTTTATGAGTGGAGGCAAGAAATAAGGATTAGGGTTTTCTTTTCTCAAGAAACTCTTAAGTGTAACTTAGGTGTAATTTCTCTATCACAAGGGTTCTATTTATAGAACCAACTGTCTTGTGCACCAAGACAATTACTTGTCATTGGGCTACAATCACACTAAGCCCATTTAATTAAATAAACTTAAAAGGAGTGCACCCCCTCATGTGTCATGTACACATTTAGTACTTCCTTATCATAACTAATTATGAATCGTTTATTTAATTACCATGATACTCTTATCATATTTCCATATTTCTCTAAGGTGCACCGTACCTTACGGTGTACCAACCTCATACTATACTGTTCTTATGTGTGTGACCCTTGTAGGTTTCCATAACGTTGACAATTATATTAAATCCTTTATTTAATATAATAAACAACGAGCGGTATCTAGCAACACATCATTGCTACCCAAGTTATGAGAAATTGACATGTGATCATAACACAACCTTTAGTGATAATATAAGCGTGTACAATTACCCCTTTGCCCTTTATGTCGATATTGAACACAAAACATACTTGGTGTCATCTTTGTCTAGTTCAATATTGGGCCCATGATATTTATCCTGTTATGAAGGATTGGCAAATTCCATCTAGATCACTACTGTCCCTCAGCATGCTTTGTGAAGTACCCATCAACTGCCTTTATGGTCATCCTGTTACGGACAACGTTAGATCAGCAACAAAGCACTTGACTCTACATCTAGGGTACAAAGTGGTTTTAGGTCTAAGGGTGGTTTACACCATTATCACCATGAGAGTAACTTATGACACTTTGCATAACTTTGTATGTAGTACTCTCACAGCGGGTCAATCCAGTATAAATGTTACTCCTAATATTTATACCTATGTCAAGACTTCATAACTCTTTATCCTATGATCCATGAGATGCGATCATCAGTCTATCTTCATAATAGTCTCTATGTTTTATCATTATCCCAATTCATTATAAAACTCGACTACGGATGCTTTAAGAATAGTATCCTTGTATTTAATGAATCTCATGATTAAGTCATACTTAATATTTCATTAAATGGATTTAACTATTCTAGGGACTTCATTATTTTTGACATACAAACATAATAAAGAAAATGCCATATTTATATTTAAACTCCTAAAGGAAATACTATGAAAATAGATTGGCTCTTAGGGCTTACTCCAACATGGACGTACTCTCGATTTGTGAGGGGAACTAGTATAAAACTCTTTGTCTCGTTCTCTTTCCCTATCTCTTTACTTTCATCAGAAGATAGTTGATTGTGTTTTGTTTTTGATCCGCTGCAAACCTCTGATAAGTTCTTATACATAGAAGAATTTTTTAAACTACCATAAACACAATTCAACCCCCCCTTCTTGTGTTATTTTCACGCCTTCAAAGTCTTGAAAAAGGCTTACAATAACCTGATTGAGAAAACAAAAACATTAACTGAAGAAAATGAGTCTCTGGAAAGTAGAAACGCATTTTTTGAAGCAAATTATATTTATAATGATAAGGTTCCTCCAGAGCATGAATTTGCTTTGCCAGAACTACTTATCAATGGCATGAAGAGAAGTTAGATAGCTTCCTTAATATACCATGTTATTAGAAATAGAGGTGAAGGTCTTGGATTCTCACATTTTAAAGATAATCCGTTATTTTCTAAACCCTGTAACAATGTTAAGACAAAACCTAAGACTGCTTTTGTGAAAAGCCAATCAGAAGTCACAGATATACCAAGTTCTGAAAAAATAAATGTGTCAGAGGCCAAGAAGTCTCAGACCCTGAAGTCTTCAGAGTCTATGACCTCCAGACTTCAGACAAATATCAGAACTGATAAAACACTAGTATACTCTAGAGTTAAGTCTAAGAGTTATACAAGGCCAAAACCTTTTTCAAATGGCCCTAATGACTCTAGAGCTTGTGATAGGAGACATAAACAAAAACAATCTAAGGTGTCAAGGACTAACTCAAAAGGACCCATAAAAATATGGGTACCAAAGTCTGAGATTGTATTTGTATCAGATGTGCATACAAAGAAGGCCAAAGCCACATTCATGGTACCTGGACAGTGGCTGCTCACGACATATGACAGGAGAAAAGCATATGTTCCAAACCCTGACTTTGAAAGAGGGAGGTACTGTGGGGTTTGGAGGAAAGCAAAAAGGGAAGATCATTAGGACAGGTACAATTGGTAATTCTTCTTTGTCAATTAATAATGTTTGGCTTGTAGAAGGCCTCAAACACAATATACTTAGCATTAGTCATAATAGTGAGACAGTTTCCTGTTTAACACAATGGCTGAAGGATCTCCTAAACCCTCTTTGAATGTTGTTCCTCTCAACTACGATACCAATGAAAAATCCAACAACAAGGCTCCTAAGTTCAATGGTGATAGCTCTACGTTTTCATGGTGGAAAGATAGAATTTACAGTCATCTCATTGGACTGGATGATGAGCTTTGGGATATTGTTGAGGAAGGAGTTTCATTTACTGGTCTTGATGAAAGAGGGAAACTTTCTGTTGAAGAAAGAAAGAAGGCATACAAGAAGCATCATCAAGTAAAGGATATTCTGATTGGTTGTATAAATCACAATGATTACTTGATGATCACAGACAAATCTACTGAAAAGAGTATTTATGACTCTCTATGTTCTACTTATGAAGGAAACAAGCAAGTACAAGAAGCAAAACCTACTGTTCTGATTCAACAGTATGAACTCTTCAAGATGAAGGATGATGAGAATATAGAAACTATGTTTTCTAGATTCAAAGTCCTAGTGGCAGGACTCCAGATTCTGAAGAGAAGTTATACAACTGTTGATCATGTAAGGAAGATTCTGAGAAGCTTACCTTCAAAGTGGAGGCCTAAGGTAACTGCTATCCAAGAAGCTAAAGACTTAAACACTCTTAGCCTAGGAGAGCTGATAAGCTCTCTCATTAGTCATGAGATTGAGCTATCTGCTGATGAGCCTCAGGAGAAGTTAAAGTCAGTGGCTCTGCCATCAACTTCAACTCCATCTAAGGCTCTGAAAGCTAAGATTGTTGAGCCAGAAGCTGAGGAATCTTCCATAGATGATCAAGAGGGTGGATCAGACGATGATTTGTTTGCATTCTTGTCTAGAAAGTTCCAGAAGTGGAACAGGAGAGGCAAAAACTACTCTAGCAGAGGCTCTGGTGTAAGGAACTCAAGAAACAAGGACAGGAAGGACGACTCCAAAAATTGTTTCAATTGTGGAAAGCCTGGACACTTCATAGCTGATTGCCCTAAACACAACTCAAAGGGTAAAGGTAGAAAAAGTTATGTCAAAGACAAAACTAAGAAAAGTCTAATGGCTACGTGGGAAGACATAAATGAATTATCTGATGATGAAGACTCTAAGGAGGCGAATCTTGCTCTGATGGCTGTTGGAGCAACAGAAAATGAAAGTGATTCAGAGTCTAACACTGATGATATTGATGAGGTAATTTCTAATTTGTCTACCACTCAAGTTACTAAAGCTTTGAAAGATGTTATGACTAAGTACATGGAAAAATCAAATGAGCTAGATGTTTTTAAAGAAAAATTTAAATTGCTCAATGATAAAGTCAGCCATATTCAAGCAGATTATCAAAAATCTCTTAAAACTATTAAAGTGCTTGAAACTGGCTGCAGATCATGTCACAAACCCTATGATGAGTACGAAGTATCTCTTCAAGAGTTTGTTCATCATAACATTGACAAAACTAGAGTAACTTCCATGATACATGGTGGAAGCTGCAATTATTACAAAAGACAAGGACTTGGTTCCCTTTCATCTTCTGATAAAGGAAATTCAAGTAAAACTGTTTTTAAAGCAGCTTCTGAACCTTATTCTAATTCTGATGGAAACGCAGAACATGTGACTGTGCTAGATGCTCCTGTAACATTGGAATCTCATAAGAAGACATCAGAAGATAAGTCATCTTCTGAACCTAAGTCTTCTAAAAACAAAGTTCCAATTACTTCAGCATCTAAGTCTACTAAAGTTAAAGCTATTAGAGTACCAAAGTTTGTTAACAAACAAGGCACCAGTACATCTAAAGCAAACTTAGTAACTAGTTCTCTGGCACAATCAAATGGAAAATCTAAAGGACAACAAAAGCCTAAACAAGTTCCTAAAGGCCAAGTTGACTTTAGACATTCTGAATATCCCAAGAAGAAGAATAAAGCTCTTAGGACTAACCAAAGAGGACCCATCAGAATATGGGTACCAAAATCTGAAATAATATATACTGCAGGTATGCACCCAAAGAAAAAGAGAAAGCTCCTGGTATCTAGACAGTGGATGCTCTCGACACATGACAGGAGACAAGCTCTTGTTCCACACCCTGAATCAACAAGAGGGTGGAACTGTAGGATTTGGTGGGAACCAGAAAGGAAGAATCACTGGTATAGGTACAGTTGGTAATTCCTCCTTATCTATTTCAGATGTTTGGTTAGTAGATGGATTACATCATAATTTACTTAGCATAAGTCAATTATGTGATAGTAATTATGATGTTGTGTTTAATAAGAATTCATGTACTGTAATCAGAAACTCTGATAAATCCATTGTCTTTAAAGGATCTAGAAAAGGAAATGTTTATAAAGTCAATTTTTCTGAACTTAAAGAACAACAAGTGTTTTGTCTCTTGACACTGAGTGATGAAAAATGGGTCTGGCACAAAAGATTGGGTCATGCTAACTGGAGATTAATTTCTAAGCTTAGTAAGGACAATCTTGTCAGAGGCCTTCCTAAAATTGATTATCATTCAGACTCACTCTGTGGTTCTTGTTAGAAAGGAAAAATTGTCAAAAGTTCTTTTAAAACTAAAAACATTGTTTCCACTTCTAGACCTTTAGAACTCTTACACATTGATCTTTTTGGACCAGTTAGCACTGCTTCAATCAATGGTAAGAAGTATGGATTAGTCATTGTTGATGATTATAGTAGATGGACTTGGGTTAAATTTCTTAGATCTAAAGATGATACATATGAAGTATTTAGCATCTTCTGCATCCAAATTCAAAATGAAAAAGATTCCAAGATTTTGAAAGTTAGAAGTGATCATGGTGGTGAATTTGAAAATGAACCTTTTGAAAAATTCTGTGAAGAACATGGAATTCTCCGTGAATTCTCATCTCCTAGAACTCCACAACAAAATGGAGTTGTAGAGAGAAAGAATAGATCTTTACAAGAAATGGCACGTACCATGATGCATGAAAACAATTTGGCAAAATTCTTTTGGGCAGAAGCTGTTAACACTGCTTGTTATATTCAAAATAGAATCTATATTAGACCTATCTTGAATAAAACAACATATGAATTATTCAAAGATAGAAAACCCAATATTTCTTATTTTCACCAGTTTGGCTGTACTTGTTATATTATGAACAATAAAGTCCATCTAAAGAAATTTGACTCTAAAGCCTGTAAGGGTATCTTTATTGGATATTCTGAACGCTCCAAGTCATACAGAGTGTGTAATTCTGAAACAAAAGTTGTGGAAGAATCAATGCACGTAAAGTTTGATGACAAAGCGCCTGATCATGAAAAGTCAGAGCCTGTTATAGAAATTTTAGGATCTGATGATTCGTGTTAGTGTTTTCAACCTGCAAGGTTGAGTTTATGTTAGGGTTGGCTTCATTTGTTAAAATAAGCCTTTGGTCCAGATGTGGTGACTGATGTGCACACATGTGGTGCCTAACTGAATACCCTATAAACGCTCCTTCAAAATAGTTGCGTGTGATCTTTTAAAAAGATTTAAACTTATCCACGCTAACTTGCGCGCCAAGGAACGAGCTGAAAGATTGAAAAAGTTCAGAAAAGATTAAAGGCGAGTTTGTTATGAAAAAGATTCAAAAAGATTTAAAACAAAACATATCTTTTATTAAAAGATCATATCTTTTATTAAAAGATCAAGTTTGTTTTTAAATATAACAAACAGCTACCAGATCTCGTTCTCTATATAAAGGAATGCTGAAGACATATTTTACTCACTGAAATCAATATTTATAAGTCTAGTCTTTAGGATTTCAAGTCTGTGTCCCTAGGTGTTCTTGTTTCATTTGAAACTTGAATTAGGGTTGTATTTAGCTCTTAAGCTTTTAAGCATAGAGCTGTTCTTTTCTTGGTTCTAGTTGGAAACAAGAATAGAACTTTGAATCACTCAAAGCTTTGAAGCACGAGTTGGTTCTTTAGTTGAGAAGCTTATCTTCTCCATTGAGTTTGTCAAAACCCTTGTGTTATAGCAAGGTTCTTGTGAGGAGCAAGATTGTATAATTCCTTGTGGTGGAGCAAGGTACTTGTGAGGAGCAAGACTAAAATTCCTTGTGGTGGAGCAAGGTCCTTGTGAGGAGCAAGGTGGATAGGCTAGGAATTGACTGGGGGAAGTCATATCTTGTGGTAGAGCAAGGTAGGGTTACACAAGGTAGTTGCTAAGCGAGAGGTTGTAAACGGGGAGTTTAAGCTTTGAATTAGGGCTATCATAGTGGATTCATTCCTGGATTGGTATCCCCCAGACGTAAGTGCGCTGCGCTGAACTGGGTTAACAAACTCACTGTGTTATTTATCTTCTGCACTCTATTTTATTTTCCTTGTTCATCAAGTTATTGAATGTCTAAGATGTTGGCACATTAGGCAGCACATCGAATATCCAAACCTTAACGTGCACCACATCACGCTGCACATCTATAACTTGCTACCGGAATTTCAATTGGCATCAGAGCAGGCACCCTGTTCTGCTTTAGGGTGAGCTCCAGGGAAGATACTTTCTGGAAACATGGACAAGGATGGAACTTTGGTCAGCAAACCACCTCTTCTTGATGGGACAAACTATGATTATTGGAAATCACGCAAGACTGCCTTCTTAAAATCCATTGATAGTAGAACTTGGAAAGCAGTGCTAAGAGGTTGGGAACATCCCAAAATCAAGGATGCTAATGGAGCTGACACAGAAGAACTCAAGCCAGAAGAAGATTGGACTCTAGCAGAAGATACACTAGCTCTTGGCAACAATAAAGCTTTAAATGCATTATTCAATGGAGTTGACAAAAACATGTTCAGACTCATCAAACAATGTACTGTTGCCAAAGATGCTTGGAAAATACTCCAGACAACTCATGAAGGAACCTCTAAGGTGAAAAGCTCAAGACTTCAACTCCTGCACACAAAATTTGAGAATCTCAGAATGAAGGAGGAAGAGACTATTTATGACTTACACATGAATATTCTTGACCTAGCAAATTCCTTTGATTCCTTGGGAGAAAGGTTGTCTGATGAAAAGATGGTAAGAAAAATTCTCAGATCCTTACCAGAGAGGTTTGACATGAAAGTCACAGCTATTGAAGAATCTCAGGACATTGCTAGTATGAAAGTAGAAGAAGTGATAGGTTCTCTTGAAACCTTTGAGATGAACTTCAGCAATAAACCTGAGAAGAAAGAGAAAAGCATAGTCCTCTCTTCCAACACTGAGAATGAGGAAGCTGATGAAGAAGACCTCTCAGATGACATAGCTCTTCTTAGCAAACAATTCAAAAGGATACTGAAGAATATGGGTAGAAAAGACAATGTGGAGCACATCAAGTTTGACATCAGGAAACAAAGAAATATTCCAGCAAAAACTGTAAAAACTGACACACCAGTACACGATGTTACAACACTGTTAACCGCTTTAATGAACAGATAATGCAAATAATAAAAAGTGCAGAATTAAACAAACACACAGTAGTTTGTTAACCCAGTTCGGTGCCAACTGCAACCTACATCTGGGGGATACCAATCCAGGAGGAAATCCACTAATAGCCCTAGTTCTAAGTCTTACAGCAAGCTCCTCACTTACAACTTATCACCTAGCAACTATCCTTATGTTTTTCTACCTAGGAACTCCTAGGTATGAGTTCCCAACTCACTCCTTAAGCTCAACAGTACACTCGGCACTGTTGTTAGTTCAACCACTGTGATGGAGACACTCTCCTAGACAATAGATCACTTTTACCTAAAGGCTTCAAGTGATACACGCACTAAAATCCTAACTCCTTGCTTAAAAGCTTTGGAGTGGACACACACACAACAACAATCTCCTTACTTCAAAGCTTCAGAGATTATTGCAATTACAACTAAATGAACACTCAGTCCTTAACTTGCATCAAAACAACGCAAGGAAAGGCTCACAAGAACACAAGCAACACACAAATCCTAATACGGCTAGACGCAATAACACGCTTGAACAACTGCCTCAATTAGGTTTTGATTCTTCAATATATAGCTGGTTAAATTTGGGCTTCAGTAGCTTTTCCCATGAGAAAGATCCAGCTCACAAATATAAAATAAAACCATATCTTAAAAAGATACGTTTAGAAAATATAATTCTTCAATATTAATTCCCAAAACAATCTTCTGAGTGAAAGATATGTTTAGGAAATAAAACTTCCTTGATGCACAAGCCAAGAACTGATAAATCAGAGAAAAGATCTTCTCTAAAAATAAAACCCGCGCGCATTCAATGCTGCCGCCAGCTGGCGCGCTCACGTCAGGTAATGATGTTGTAACATTTCTTACCACATCGTGCTTAAGCATAGTTTTACCAAAATACAGCCAACATCAAATAGTCAACAAACTCCCCCTTTGGCAAATTTTTGGCTAAAACAACTTGGGATCACACAGACAGGCTACAAAGATACATACATCACTAACACTTCTTGACATCAACATAAACACACAAACGAAGAGAAGCGTAGCACATCTTCAAAACTAATTTCCAAACATACTCCTTCAAGGAAACATTAGATCAGAATTCAGTCGTATCTTTAGAGCACATCAGAGGCATACAACAGCAGAAGCACAGAAAACAACATCGCCTTAAGTGATCACAAACATAAGCATGGATGTCAAAAAGAAACAGAATGTTCCAACATCACATACAACATCTCCCCCTGCATCACATACATAGTACTCCCCCTGAAATGATGCTTAATAAACTATCACATATGATCATGCATATCATTCAGGTACTAACACATAGGCATATCATAGTAGATCATTTCAGCACAGAACATCTACCAGAAAAAAAATTATCACTACCAGCACATCACACCTATCAGGCAAACATGTGAGTAACATGTTGCAGCATTATCATCAACATTTAATCACATAACACCTATCAGGCAAACATGTGGGTAACATGTTGCAACATTATCATCAACATTTACTCCCCCTTTTTACCAGAAATTTGACAAAGCAGAGCCTTAGGGAACCAAAATTGGGCAGCAGCAGTATAACTGAGTACCAAATTACAATCAAATGCACTAGGGAGTGCTCAAAATATCCTGGGCATAGCCCAACAGAAAACATAAGTACCAGAGTTACAGCCAGAAACATAAACAACTTTTTTAAAAAAAAAGTACACAGAAATTGTGGAATATAACCACTAAAAATCAGGGCTAACATCATCTGAGAGCCCCAGCTCCTCAGTCCCTCCATCCTCACTTTGATCATCTCCTTCTTGTCTAGCTTCCACATTCTCACCCTCCTCAGCAGCTTCTTCTTGTTTCAAAGCTACAATCACTTGCTCAAGGCTCTTTTTCTTCTCATCTAGAGCTTGGCAAGCTGCTTCCAAAGAAGCTATCATCTCCTTCCTGCTCATAGAACCAGAACCAGTAGGATGAGCTACCCAAGGGCCAGCAGTCTCAATATCTGCAGCATGCTTCCCTTCAAATAATCTAGGGTGAAAGTCAAGAGGAGATTCCCTCTTACTCACCTCATCATCAGCAGTCAAAATGGTGGGGTGTTGAGCTAAAATAATTCCACAGATAAGAGATGGATAAGCTATAGGCATTCTAACAGCCCATGACTTAGCATGTTGCACAGTTTCCTCAAAAATATAGGCTCCATAATCTGAGCTAGTACTAGTGCCAACAGAATATATGAACCTAGCTAAACCTGTAGCTATGTCTGATGTATGGGTAGTGGGAACCCAATTAGCAGTACCAATCCTATTAAGGATGGCATATTTTACAGATAGCATGACAGAGGGTACTTTACCTTTCATTGGCCACACCTTGACCTGATTAGCTGTGATGGTCTTGCAGACCTGATTGTTTGTCACCTCCAACTCAGCATAGCCATCTTCCTTATTCCCCAAAAACTTGTTGATAATGGCTGGAGAAAACAGAACACATTTACCTCTAACATACACCTTGTGGTGTTCCTTGCTCAGAGGGTTGTCACAATCTTCAGGAATGTTGACCAGGAATTCCTTGACCAACTTCTCATAGCACTCACCAATACCAGTCACAGTTTTCATCAACCCAGCCTTCTCAATAAGGGCAATGATCTCCTTTTGCTCCAAGGCTTCAGTACTTAACTCCCTCTCCAAAGCCAGCCTTCTATTGGCCACAAACTTCCACTTCTGAGCACTCGCAATGCAGTGGAATGAAATGTTGTCCATGGGAACATCAGGAACATTTTGGGGAATAATCCTTCCACCAATCTTCTTCTTTCATGTAGACACAATGTTGGGCACATTGTGTACCACATCAAGATCTGGTATAGCAGCTCTGCGAAATTTATTCTAATTTGTCTTCTTAGTAGAGGACACAATGTTGGGTACAATGTGTGGCACATCCTCTTCCACCTCATAGTCAGAATCATCTACTTCAGGTTGCTTCCTTTTTCCACTCTTCTTCTTCTTCTCACCAGCAATCTCAACTTTGCTAGGCTTTCTGCTAGGGCCAATCACCTTTTTCTTCTTGGATGGGGTTGCCTTAGTCACAACCTCAACCACTACATCAGCATCCTTCCCTTTTCTGTTTCTCAACCTTCTTGCAATGCTACCACCTGCCACTTCACTAACAGTTTGCTGCAGATCATCCATAGCATCCACATCAACTACATCATTATCTACTGACACATCATTGTCAGTAGTATGTATAACTGTATTTTCCTCCTCATCAGCAACAAGTTCCTTTTCAGTCTGAGGAACAGTAGTCTCATCAACGACAGGTTCTTGGACAACCTGTTCTTCATTATTCACAGAATCACCAACTATATCAGGAATTGGTTCATCTTGTGCCAAGGATGTTGTAACATCCGGCACAACTTTGGATTTAGGAGTGGTATCCTTCAAGGAGTTTTGATCTTCCTTCACAACTTGATCCGTCAATGTCTCTTCAACTTCAGGAGAATCTGGAATAATTCATTCTCCCACAGTAGTATTGTCACCAGTTATCCCCTTTTGAATATCTAGGGTTTCAGCATCAACAACATTAGGATGACCTTCAGTAACAGCGTTCGGATCAGAATCACTCTTCTCAGAGCCATCAACATGTGATTCCACATTCTTTTCAGCAATATCATCAAGATATAACTCTTGCATGGTGTGAATCGACTTCGATTTGGAGTTTGATCCTTTCTTTTTCGAAGTTTTCTTTGAAGCAGAGGACGAAGATCCTTTGGTTTTCTTTGATTTTGGAGTTTTGAATGCTGAGGCCCTCTTTGCGGTTGATTTCTTTGGTTTGGGATTGAGAACGGAGGAGAATGATGGATGGATTGTGGTGATGGGAGTGGCATTGGTGATGACAGGCGAGGAACCAAGAGTTTCAGTGGGATTAACGGAAGTAGCAGAGTTTGGTGATTGAGACATGGTTAGAATTTTGGTTTGAAAGGAATGAAGTTGAATGAAGGAGTTCAGAGTGTGTGAACGGTTTGAGAGGTTGGAGACAAAGCGGAATATGGAGAGAATCAGTTTGAAGATTGATTTGCTAAGAAAATAACCACTAATGTTATGTGGCGTGTTTATAGGGATGTAAGAACCATCATTGCCTTGTTTATCGTGCAGCACAAGGATTGGGGAGAGAGAAATAATAACTGCTGCATATCTCCCTCCACATAACTGTAATTGCTACAGATCTTCAAATAGGCAAATCCCTAATTTGCCCCTTAGATTTTCAAATTGAACCGCGTCAAGTGCTTTGGTGAATATATCAGCCACTTGATCTTTAGTTCCTACATGTTCCAGTGTCACAACCTTATTTTCCACTAGATCTCTGATGAAGTGATGACGAATATCAATGTGTTTGGTTTTGCTGTGTTGAACAGGGTTTTTTGAAATATTTATGGCGCTCAAATTATCATAGTACAAGGTTATAACATCTTGTTCCACATCATATTCCTTCAGCATCTGCTTCATCCAAACAAGTTGAGTACAACTACTTCCAGCAGCTACATACTCTGCCTCAGCTGTAGATAGGGCCACACAATTTTGCTTCTTGCTGAACCAAGATATAAGATTACTTCCAAGGAAGAAACACCCACCAGATGTGCTTTTCCTATCATCAGCACTACCAGCCCAATCAGCATCACAATATCCACACAAGCTTGAATCTTCACAATGTGAATACATCATCCCATAGTCACATGTACCATTGACATATTTCAGAATTCTCTTGACTTGATTGAGATGACTTACTTTTGGTTCTGATTGGTACATAGCACAAACCCCTACTGCAAAGGTGATATCTGGTCTACTTGCAGTTAAGTATAATAGGCTTCCTATCATGCTTCTATACATACTTTGGTCTACCCCCACACCTTGTTCATCTTTGGTTAGCTTCAGATGGGTTGGAGCAGGAGTCCTCTTGTGAGAAGCATTATCCAGACCAAACTTCCTGACAATGTTTCTAGCATACTTGCTTTGGCAAATGAAAATGGTATCCTCCATTTGCTTGATCTGTAGTCCCAAGAAGTAGGTCAATTCTCCTACTAAACTCATTTCAAATTCTGATTGCATTTGTTGAACAAAATGTTGTACCATCGTATTCGACATTCCTCCAAAGACAATGTCATCCACATAAATTTGTGCAATCATGAACTTACCTTTCACTTGCTTTACAAATAAGGTTTGATCAGATCCACCCTTTCTATAGCCTTGACCTATTAAGAATTGAGTAAGTCTTTCATACCAGGCCCTAGGCGCCTGTTTTAGACCATAGAGAGCCTTTTTCAGTTTGTAGACATGATTAGGGTACACAGGATCAGTGAACCCTTTTGGTTGCTCCACATAGACTTCTTCATGGAGATACCCATTCAGAAATGCACTCTTGACATCCATTTGATAGAGTTTGAATTTCAGGATGCAAGCAACTCCCAATAGTAGTCTAATTGATTCCAATCTAGCTACAGGGGCAAAGGTCTCCTCAAAGTCAAGCCCTTCTACCTGAGTATAGCCTTGAGCAACCAGCCTAGCCTTGTTTCTGGTAATGACCCCTTTTTCATCAGATTTATTCTTAAAGATCCATTTTGTACCTATGACATTTACTTTATCAGGTCTTGGAACCAGATCCCACACTTCACTTCTCTTGAATTGATTCAATTCATCTTGCATAGCCTCAATCCAGAATTCATCAGTGAGAGCTTCTTTCACATTCTTAGGTTCAAACATGGAAACAAAGCAGGAATTTGCTATCACATCATTGGATCTTCTAGTGGTGATTCCTTGTTCAGGATTTCCAATGACTAGGTCCAAGGGGTGATTCTTCTGGACCCTCACAGATGGTCCTTTGTTCTGAGTAGGTTGATTAGTGGTGTCACATGTAGTATTCTCAATATTCTCTTCTTGTTTATCACCAGATTGTTCTCCTAGATCATGCTCCTCTAGGACAGGACCCGATGTTCCAACATCGTACTCCACATTGTCAACCTTCTCAGTCTCCACATCATTTACTACCACATTGTAGGATTCCATAACTACTTTAGTTCTTGAGTTGTATACTCTATAAGCTCTGCTGTTGGTAGAGTATCCAAGGAAGATCCCTTCATCACTCTTGGGATCAAGCTTCCTTCTTTGCTCTCTGTCTGCCAGGATATAACATTTGCTACCAAAAACATGAAAATGCTTGACAGTTGGTTTTCTTTCCCTCCATAGCTCATATAAGGTAGCTGATGTCCCCTTTCTTATAGTCACCCTGTTGTGTATGTAGCAGGCTGTATTCATAGCTTCAGCCCAGAAATGGTAGGGTAGGGATTTTGCATGTAACATAACTCTAGCTGATTCTTGAATAGTTCTGTTCTTTCTTTCCACCACACCATTTTGTTGAGGAGTTATGGGTGATGAGAACTCATGCTTAATTCCTTCATTCGCACAGTACTCACTGAATTTTTCATTTTCAAACTCTCTTCCATGGTCACTTCTAATTCTCACAATTCCACAGTTCTTTTCTCTTTGAATTTGAGTGGATAGAGTCTTGAAAATATCAAATGAGTCAGATTTGTCTCTAATGAAATTGACCCAGGTGTACCTGGAGAAATCATCTACTACCACAAATGCATACCTCTTACCTCCTAAGCTTTCAACTTGCATAGGCCTCATGAGGTCCATGTGTAGAAGTTCTAGAGTTCTTGATGTCACCTGATGTTCCAACATTGGATGCGACATTCTGGTTTGTTTTCCAATCTGACATTTACCACATATACTTCCCTCAGTGATTTTTAGTTTGGGAAGCCCTCTGATAGCTTCAGCAGTAACAACTTTCTTCATTCCACTTAGGCTTAGATGACCAAGTTTCTGGTGCCACAGTTGAACTTCATCTTCTTTACCAAGTAGACATTTTCCTTGTTGTACTTCTTCATGGGATACCCACAAGTAGCAATTATCTTTGGATCTTCCACCTCTCATCAGAATTTTTCCTTGATCATTGCTAACAAGACATTCTTCTTTTGTAAAGTTCACCCTTAATCCTTGATCACACAGTTGGCTTATGCTGATCAGATTTGCAGTGAGTCCCTTTACTAGCAACACATTTTCTAAGTTAGGCAACTCTTTGTTGACAAGTTTGCCTATCCCCAGAATTTCACCTTTGGCTTCATCTCCAAAAGTTACAGAACTAGAAGCATACCCTTTCAAGTCCTTCAGATACGTCTCTACCCCTGTCATGTGTCTAGAACATCCACTATCGAAATACCAGTCTTCTCTGGATGATGCTCTGAGAGATGTGTGTGCAATCAGCCCTTTGTTCTCAGCTTTTGGTTGCCACACTTTTCTGACAGGTTCCTCTCTAGGAGCAGTTTTTGGTTGTTGCCAATGTCTTGGGTATCCATACAACTTGTAGCAAAAAGGCCTTATGTGGCCCTTCATTCCACAATGATGACAGACCCATTTTCTAGAATGACCATGGTGTCCTAGGGCACGACGATGATTAGCAAAAGTCCTGGAGCCTTGTCCAAGCTTTACATTTGGATAGGTTTTAGGATGTGGTACAGGAGGTTGTAACATCTTTTCCCCAGTGTATGGATTAATTACCTCATCAGCTAGAAGAAATTTGGTATTTTTGTCCTGTTGATGTTTATTAAGAGCAGTGTAGTTGTATCCTATAGCTTTCATTCTTGTACTAGGGACACCATCTAAGATTTCCTCAAGTAAGATGGCCCCACAGTTCAGTTGATTGACTCTTTTCTTCAACTCTTCCATGTCTGCGTTTGCTTGAGTTAGCTCCTTCTCAACTTTCAGCACTTGGCCAATTTGGAAATCCTTTTCTGTATGAAGTTGATTTATAGTTTTTTTCTGTTTCTCCAGGATTCTACACACCTCTTTATAGCGAACAAGAAGGTCATTGTAGAGACCAAGTAATTCCTCATAGGTGTCATTCTCCTCATCATCAGAATGCTCTTCAAACACTACCTCCACATCATCATCTGAAATGGCCACAGTATCACAAACCCCAGTCATAGCAGAAACATGTCTAGCAGATTCTTCACCTTCTTCAGAATCTTCATCAGACCAAGAAACAAGCAAACCTTTCTTTTGTTTCTTCAGGAAGGTTGCACATTCAGTTCTGATATGTCAACCTTCACATTCATGACATTGTAATTCTTTGACTGGTCCACTTTTCTCCTCAGGTCCAGCTTTCTTGACATTGTTTTGCTGTTTGTTGATGTCGAATCTAATGTTCTGCCCATTCTGCCTGGCTCTCCTATCAACCCGCCTTAGAACTCTTCCAAATTGTTTTCCAATTAGAGCAAGAGCATCAGAAATACTTTCATCTCCTTCAACAACAGTCTGGGATTCCTCTTCATCATCATTTGAGATAAAAGCTACACTTTTACTCTTTTTATCTCCTCTCTCATTAATGTTCAGTTCAAATGTTTGAAGAGAACCCACCAGTTCATCTATCTTCATGTTAGCTATATCCTGAGCTTCCTCAATGGCAGTCACTTTCATGTCAAACCTTTTTGGAAGTGACCTGAGCATCTTTCTAGACAACTTCTCATCAGATACTTTCTCACCAAGTGCCTCAAAGGCATTAGCAACGTCAACCAAACTCATGTGAAAATCTTGAATACTTTCCTCCTTTTTCATTCTCAGATTTTCAAATTTGGTAGTAAGAATTTGAAGCTTTGACATCTTTACCTTAGAGGTGCCTTCATAGCATGTCATCAATATCTCCCAGGCTTCCTTTGCAGATAGACATTTTTTGATGAGCTTGAACATATTTGCATCTACTCCATTGAAGAGAGCATTTACTGCCTTATTGTTGCTGAGAGCTGCTTCATCTTCTTCCTTTGTCCAATCTGCTTCTGGCTTTAGTTCACCAGTGGAAGTACCTTCTTTGGTCACAATTAACGGATGATCCCAAGCTTTCAAAACTGCCTTCCAAGTCCTACTATCAATGGACTTTAGGAATGCAATCATCTTTGGCTTCCAATGATCATAATTGGAACCAGTCAGCATAGGGGGTCTGTTCACGAATCCTCCTTCCTTGTCCATTTTGCCAGTTAAAACTGCTCTGATGCCAATTGTAAAAACTGACATACCAGTACACGATGTTGTACACGATGTTACAACACTGTTAACCGCTTTAATAAACAGATAATGCAAATAATAAAAAGTGCTGAATTAAACAAACACACAGTAGTTTGTTAACCCAGTTCGGTGCCAACTGCAACCTACATCTGGGGGATACCAATCCAGGAGGAAATCCACTAATAGCCCTAGTTCTAAGTCTTACAGCAAGCTCCTCACTTACAACTTATCACCTAGCAACTATCCTTATGTTTTTCTACCTAGGAACTCCTAGGTATGAGTTCCCAACTCACTCCTTAAGCTCAACAGTACACTCAGCACTGTTGTTAGTTCAACCACTGTGATGGAGACACTCTCCTAGACAATAGATCACTTTTACCTAAAGGCTTCAAGTGATACACGCACTAAAATCCTAACTCCTTGCTTAAAAGCTTTGGAGTGGACACACACACAACAACAATCTCCTTACTTCAAAGCTTCAGAGATTATTGCAATTACAACTAAATGAACACTCAGTCCTTAACTTGCATCAAAACAACGCAAGGAAAGGCTCACAAGAACACAAGCAACACACAAATCCTAATACGGCTAGACGCAATAACACGCTTGAACAACTGCCTCAATTAGGTTTTGATTCTTCAATATATAGCTGGTTAAATTTGGGCTTCAGTAGCTTTTCCCATGAGAAAGATCCAGCTCACAAATATAAAATAAAACCATATCTTAAAAAGATACGTTTAGAAAATATAATTCTTCAATATTAATTCCCAAAACAATCTTCTGAGTGAAAGATATGTTTAGGAAATAAAACTTCCTTGATGCACAAGCCAAGAACTGATAAATCAGAGAAAAGATCTTCTCTAAAAATAAAACCCGCGCGCATTCAATGCTGCCGCCAGCTGGCGCGCTCACGTCAGGTAATGATGTTGTAACATTTCTTACCACATCCTGCTTAAGCATAGTTTTACCAAAATACAGCCAACATCAAATAGTCAACAAAAACCAAAACTGATGACAAACCAACTCAAAACAGAGACATTCAATGTCAAGAATGTGAAGGATATGGCCACTATAGATCTGAATGTTCCACCTACCTAAAAAGACAAAAGAAGGGGTTATCCGTGAGTTGGTATGATGAAGATGACTCTGAGTTAGCAAGTAATTCTTCCAATCAAGTGAATGCCATGACTGGTGTGTATCTCTCTGACAGTGAATCATGTGATGAAGATCTCACTTATGATGAACTAGCCTCAGCATACAAAAAACTGTGCATCAAAAGTGAAGAGATATGCTGAAAAAATACAGAACTTAAAACTATCATCAATCAACTCAAGTCAGAAAAATCATCAGCTGAAGAACAAAAGGTTGTCATTGAGCAACTCAAGATGAAAGAACAGAAGCTACAGGCAAAAGTAACCAACCTAGAAGATGAAGTCAAAATAGCAAATTCCAATTCAGAGAACATGTTAAAATCTGTTAGAATGCTTGGAACAGGAACAAAGAAACTCAATGAGATTCTCAGCATCAGAAATCATGCTAATGATCCAACTGGAGTAGGGTATGGAGTAACGTATAATGAGGAAACCCTACAATCAACCTTTGTTCCTGCTAGAAACAGACCTGAGTTCACAATGTTACAACATCCTGCACCACATCAGAAACCTATGAACAAAAGAAAATCCACTTCCTTGAAATGTCACTATTGTGGAAAACATGGCCACATAAAATCCTTCTGTTATAAGCTCTATGGATATCCAAAGAAAAAGCTACAGCCTAGAGCATATCATAGAAAGCCCAGAACTAGAAAGGAATGGAAGCCCAAAACCAGAAAGGAATGGAAGCCCAAAACTAGAAAGGAATGGAAACCCAGAACCAGAAAGGAATGGAAGCCAAAAGACAAAGTAGCTGCTAATATAGTTCACACATTCCTCAGAACTTCATTCAAAGAAGATTGGTACTTTGATAGTGGGTGCTCAAAACACATGACAGGAGAAGAAAAGTTTGTGAAAGACATCAAGTCGTATACTTCAAAATATGTGACCTTTGGTGATGGTGCAAAAGGACAAATCATAGGAGTTGGGAAACTAATCAATAACAGTTTGCCCAAACTTGACAATGTCCTGTTTGTTAAAGGAATAAAAGCTAATCTGATCAGCATCAGCCAACTGTCTGATCAAGGGCTTAAGATTGACTTCACAAAGAATGAGTGTCTAGTCACAAATGACAAAGGTGAAGAAGTAATGAAGGGAACCAGATCAGAAAACAACTGCTACTTATGGGTTCCTCATAAAACCTCTAAGCATATCACATATCCTGTCAGTCAAGTAGATAAAGCAAGACTATTTCCACCAAAGCTCATTATTAAGGAGGATACATATGATGAAGGACAGATTAACAAGCAAATTCAGAAGACTCAACCACTCCTTCAACAGCAGGCAACACCCAAAGATTGGGATGTGGAATCTTATGTGGTCACATCTGGCTCAAGGATGATAGACTATGTCTCGGATGAAAATAAAGACAATTGGAAGAGTACCTCAGATGTATATTTCTCCAGACACAACCACCTAATATCAGGGCTTAATGAGAAACAAAGGTCTATAGCTCTCTCCATAGCTAAAGCTAAGCTTGATACAAAGGAAAGCAATTGCTCCAGATTAGTTGAGACAAATCAGATGATGAGGGAGTACAATGTGAAGCAAGATGGGCTCACATCATATTGTGACAATAAGAGTGCTGAAAATATTTCCAAAAATCCTATCCAACTTAATAGGATAAAGCACATAAATGTCTGTCACAATTCTATTAAGAAAGATACTCTTGTGACCGTGAAAAGTGCTGCCACAGAAAATCAACTGGCAGGCATAAAAATACAGGCTTTGGAAGCAAGAAAATATGAAGAATTAAGGGGCAAAATTGATATTTGCCTTCTTAATAATCAATAGCAACTAATGCTATTTAAGCGTGCAACGGATACCTGCCTTTCCCTCCGTTTATTAATGCACGCAATCCTAAGGCAATCATCACAAAATCTTCTCAACGGTCATCACTTCCTATATCAAGGCTATCCCCTCTTTCACGCAAACACTTCAACATCTCACTACATTTCGTTTTGCTCTCACAACGATCAAACCCTATTAGCCTGCAACTCTCTCTTTCACAAATCATCTCACGATTCAATCTTCATCATGTCTAGTACTGAACACACATCTCAACAAAACTCTGCTCCATTATTACCAAACCCTAATCAAGAAATTGATTCTGGTGCAATCATCACAGATGCAGTACCTATCTCAATGGTTTCTCCAACAAGCATCAAGAAGAAGAGGTCTACGCGATCAAAGAAGAAAACCACCAATGTTGCAGAAGAAGAAACTGTAACTCCTCCTCCATCTGCTGAGAAATCAAAGAAAAAGAAGAAAAGCAAGAAATCAAAGACTTCCAAAATTGCTCATACAATGGAAAGTCTCTATATTGATCCTATTGGTGATCAATCTACAGCAGCTGAGAAGACAGCCAATGAAGATCAAGGTAACCCTACACAGACCTTGGAGATGTTCAACAAGATAGCTTCGAAGAAGATCACTGAAGACGAACGCCATCCCATGACTCAGAAGATCATCAATGAAGTTTTTAGAAAGATCAACAGTGATGATGATGTGCCAGATGTTGACACATCTTTGGCACAAGAAGAAGATGAGACAAGAGAAGATCCTGAAAGCACTCATGATAATGTGGAGAAACAAATCCCAGAAGATGACACTACTCCAAAAGATGATCAGGCTGTAGTGGAGAACCAAGAAAGTCCTAAGGATGACACTCAGGCTGATAAGAGTGATGAGTCCAAGGATTCTGAAAGAGAAGAAGAAGAAGTCCCCAAAGTTTCTGATCAAAACGCTGAGAAAGACATAGTAGATGCTGAAAACTATGATCTGAATCAGTCACTAAGGCAAGTTGCTGAAGACAGCATTGCCAGAAGAACAAGAAGTGGAAAGGCCTCTGCTGCTGCTATCACACCTACCAAGAAAGACAAAGAAAAGAAGAAGAGTGCAGTCAAGCCCGTCAAGTACGGTCCCAGTAGAAGCTCAAGCAAAGTTACAACATAGTCTGCAAAGAAGAAGAATCTAAAGAGAAAAGAGCCACCAACCAATGACTCTGACTCTGATGTGGAGAAGGATGTGTCCCACATCAGTGAATCTGAGGCAGAAGATGAGGTAGAGCTCAATGTGGTCCACATTGGAGCTTCTGAGAAGAGGTCTGCCAAGAAGAAGAAGATACCACAAGGTGTTCCTGAGGTTCCTATTGACAACATCTCCTTTCATTCACTGGAGAATGTGTCAAGATGGAAATTTGTGGTAAATAGAAGGTTGGCACTAGAGAGAGAGCTTAGCAAAGAAGCTCTGCAATGCAAGGAGGTTATGAAGTTGATCAAGCATGCTGGCTTGATGAAGACTGTGCATGGGTTAGGCAGCTGCTATGAAAAGCTAGTCAAAGAATTCCTGGTCAACATCCCAGAAGACTGTGACAACCCATTAAGCAAGGAGTACCAGAAGGTCTTTGTGAGAGGAAAAGAGATTTCTTTCTCACCAGACGTTATCAACACCTCTCTGGGAAGAAGTGAAGAGCCCTATCCTGAGCTGGAAGTTACTGATGATGCTATCTGCAAGAGCATCACAGGAGGAAATGTCAATTATTGGCCCAAGAAAGGAAAGCTCCCTACAAGTAAGCTTAATCCTTTGTTCACCCTCCTCAACAAAGTTGCTGCTGTGAATTGGGTGCCTACAACGCACAACTATGAAGTTGCAACTGGTTTGGCTAGATTTATCTACTGTGTAGGTAATAAAGTCAACTTTGATTTTGGCACTTACATCTTCCAACAAACTGTCAAGCATGCCAAAACCCTAGCCATTAAGATGCCTATAGCCTTTCCCTCTCTACTGTGTGGGATAATTGTGAACCAGAGACCTGATGTCCTGGTTAAAGAGGATATGGCCTGCAGAAGAGACTCTGCAATCTCTTTCAGTGCTCAAGATCTGCATGTGGACCCAAATGTGGGCACATCAGCTACTGGTGCTATGGGCAGAAAAGAGATGATTTCTACTTTGAAGGAAACCTGCAAGGCCCTAGAAGAGAAGAAGCTTAGGTTGGAAGCTGTCATAGCAGGTTTGGAGTTAGAAGAAGAGCAGGATCAGCCTGAAAACAATATTGAAGATGGTGAAGAAGCTGAAGATCATGCAGCTGAGGACACTGATGGGAGCAATGATTTTTGAATTGTTGTAATTCATATTTCCCTGTATCAGCTGTTTTCAAGCAGTAGTTTAAATTTTTCCTGCTTTTATGTTTTGCACCTTGAAGTGCCTACCTTGTAATCATTGAACAATTAATAACCCCGTACTTTTTGATTACTCTTTCTGATCTTAAACTTTTTGTCAACATTATGGCTAAAAAGGGGGAGAAAAGATAAGTAGTATATCCAGGGGGAGTAAGAGAAAAGGTAGTGCAATATGTTTACTCTGGTACATAATGTGATACCAGATGTGTGCACATCCGTTGAAGAAAGATTGTGCTTGTATTTCTGCACATCTTTTTGAAGACTTTGAAGAACCAGACGAATGAAGACTGATCCTTTGAAGACTGGTGAAGATGGGGCTTGAATTTAGGGGGAGTAAAAATTTTTTTACTGAAGATGCTGAAGATACTTCCCCTCTTAACTGTGTGCATGATTCATCACCATGCTTGTGTGTTGGGAGTTTTATTCTCTCAGAAGATTGAGGCAAGATTCCGCTGCTGCAACGCCTCTGATGTTCTAATGATTCTCTCCAAAGTCTAATGGCTGACTCCAAAGGTTATTTTAGCCACAATTTGCCAAAGGGGGAGATTGTTAGTGTTTTCAACCTGCAAGGTTGAGTTTATGTTAGGGTTGGCTTCATTTGTTAAAATAAGCCTTTGGTCCAGATGTGGTGACTGATGTGCACACATGTGGTGCCTAACTGAATACCCTATAAACGCGCCTTCAAAATAGTTGCGTGTGATCTTTTAAAAATATTTAAACTTATCCACGCTAACTTGCGCGCCAAGGAACGAGCTGAAAGATTGAAAAAGTTCAGAAAAGATTAAAGGCGAGTTTGTTATGAAAAAGATTCAAAAAGATTTAAAACAAAACATATCTTTTATTAAAAGATCAAATCTTTTATTAAAAGATCAAGTTTGTTTTTAAATATAACAAACAGCTACCAGATCTCGTTCTCTATATAAAGGAATGCTGAAGACATATTTTACTCACTGAAATCAATATTTATAAGTCTAGTCTTTAGGATTTCAAGTCTGTGTCCCTAGGTGTTCTTGTTTCGTTTGAAACTTGAATTAGGGTTGTATTTAGCTCTTAAGCTTTTAAGCATAGAGCTGTTCTTTTCTTGGTTCTAGTTGGAAACAAGAATAGAACTTTGAATCACTCAAAGCTTTGAAGCACGAGTTGGTTCTTTAGTTGAGAAGCTTATCTTCTCCATTGAGTTTGTCAAAACCCTTGTGTTATAGCAAGGTTCTTGTGAGGAGCAAGATTGTATAATTCCTTGTGGTGGAGCAAGGTACTTGTGAGGAGCAAGACTAAAATTCCTTGTGGTGGAGCAAGGTCCTTGTGAGGAGCAAGGTGGATAGGCTAGGAATTGACTGGGGGAAGTCATATCTTGTGGTAGAGCAAGGTAGGGTTACACAAGGTAGTTGCTAAGCGAGAGGTTGTAAACGGGGAGTTTAAGCTTTGAATTAGGGCTATCATAGTGGATTCATTCCTGGATTGGTATCCCCCAGACGTAAGTGTGCTGCGCTGAACTGGGTTAACAAACTCACTGTGTTATTTATCTTCTGCACTCTATTTTATTTTCCTTGTTCATCAAGTTATTGAATGTCTAAGATGTTGGCACATTAGGCAGCACATCGTATATCCAAACCTTAACGTGCACCACATCACGCTGCACATCTATAACTTGCTACCGGAATTTCAATTCGGAAGATGAAGCACCAGAATATGATATTCACTCAGAGCCTAATGAAGACTCTGATGCTCAAGGAAATCAATCTTCTGATAATGTTCAAGATCATCAAACTTCTGACAACAACTCTCAAGCAGCTAATGTTCCAAGAAACACTTTCAAGTACAAATCTTCTCATCCTGAAGAGCTTATCTTAGGGAATAAAGATAGTCCCAGAAAAACAAGATCAAACTTCAGCAATGAAGAATCTCTCTTTGGACTAGTCTCCCCGATTGAACCCAAGACAACAAATGAAGCTCTGACAGATGATGCTTGGATAGTTGTAATGGAAGAAGAGTTGAATCAGTTCAAAAGGAATGATGTATGGGATCTGGTACCCAAACCAAAGCATAAGAACATTATTGGAACAAAATGGGTATACAGAAACAAGCTGAACGAGCAAGGAGAAGTGACAAGAAACAAGGCAAGACTTGTTGCTCAAGGGTATAGTAAACAAGAGGGTATTGACTTTACTGAAACCTATGCTCAAGTAGCTAGACTGGAAGCAATCAGGTTACTTCTTTCCTATGCAGTTAATAATGGTATTACTTTATATCAAATGGATGTGAAAAGTGCATTTCTAAATGGTTTTATTTCTGAAGAAGTATATGTCAAACAACCTCCTGGATTTGAAGATTTAACAAACCCAGACCATGTGTTCAAACTCAAGAAATCACTCTATGGACTCAAACAAGCTCCCAGAGCATGGTATGAGAGACTGAGTACTTTCTTAGTTGACAATGGTTTTGAAAAAGGTCAAGTTGACAATACACTATTCAGAAAGACCCTTAAGAAAGACATTTTGATCGTTCAAATATATGTTGATGATATCATTTTTGGATCAACTAATGCTACTTTGTGCAAGAATTTCTCTAAGCTTATGCAGGATGAATTTGAAATGAGTATGATGGGAGAATTGAAGTTTTTCCTTGGAATTCAAATTAATCAAACAGAAAAAGGAACCTTCATTCATCAATCAAAGTACATAAAGGATCTTCTGAAGAAGTTCAATTTAGAAGATTGCAAGCCCATGAATACTCCAATGCATCCTACATCAAGTCTAGGCTTAGAAGAATCTGAAGGCAAGGTTGACCAGAAGCTGTATAGAGGTATGATTGGATCTCTTCTTTATCTGACTGCCTCAAGACCTGATATATTATTTAGTGTATGTTTGTGTGCAAGATTTCAATCAGATCCTAGAGAGTCCCATTTCACTGCTGTGAAAAGGATTTTCAGGTATTTGAAAGCTACCTGTAACATTGGATTGCTGTATCAGAAATCCAATGATTACAAGCTGATTGGATTCTGTGATGCTGACTATGTTGGTGATAAAATTGAAAGAAAATTCACCAGTGGCAATTGCCAGTTCATTGGTGAGAATATGATTTCTTGGGCTATTAAAAGACAACCCACTATAGCTATGTCAACAGCAGAAGCTGAATACATATCAGCAGCTAAATGTTGTACACAACTACTCTGGATGAAATATCAATTAGAAGATTATCAAATGAGCAGTAACAATATTCCTTTATATTGTGATAATACTGCTGCTATTCATCTTTCTAAAAACCCTATTTTACCCTCAAGAGCTAAGCATATAGAAATTAAACATCATTTCATAAGAGATTATGTTCAAAAAGGTGTAATTGATCTTAAGTTCATTGAGACTGAAAATCAATGGGCTGATATCTTTACAAAACCTTTGGCTGTTGAACGTTTTGATTATATCAAAAAGAATCTGAATATGATGGAAAATTCTGAATAGCTTAGACTCTGTTTGAAAAATATGTGTTGAAAGAATCTAATAGTAATCAGAAGATGAAATCATCAGAACCTTCTGTATCAGAAGTTATGATAAAAACATCTTCTGATGAACTATCAGACTCTAATAGAATGAAGAATAGTACTGGCGGGTAAATAAAATGTTTTATAAACGGTTCGTTTTCCTTTTAGTACGTGTCAGTCATTTAAGTAAACTTCTAATTGAACGTGTCTTGATGTGATAAGTTAAAGAAGTTGGTTAATGATGATTAGCATTCCTAATCCCTTTTAAAGGTAGAATGACTCTTTTACCCCTTTGTATGTGTACTTTCCTTTGCGCCAATCTTTCTATTTAAACACACTAACTGTACACATTCACACTTTTGCACTCTCACTACCTACACTTTCATTCTCTAAACCACAGAGATATTTCTTTCTCCCCTCTTAGAAACCCTAAACCGTTCATCTTCATCAATGCCTTCTTCATCTGCTTTTAAAGTTGCTGCATGTATGATTGAACCTGATAACTCTAATCCAACCGTCTTTGCTAAGGATCAACGACCATATGAGTACAAAGATTTATCTTGCGCTATTGAGAGCCCCGTTGATTTCGAAAGCTTAAGAGTAAATGGTTATCCTCAAATCAAAGAGAGATTTGAGCGTCAGGAGATGATGTATTACTTCGAAGCAATTAATGGACCAACATATCTTGATACAGTGAAGGAATTTTGGATGAAAGCTTCTGTTATCACTAAAGAAGTTTATGTTCATAAGATGAAGGAGATTATCACTAAGCAACCAGAACTTAAAGGAAAAACGCCTCATGAGATGGGTTTGAGGCTATTTGTTGCTACAGAAATTGAATCCTTTGTTGCTGGTATAAGGATTTCTCTCAGATTAAGTCATGTTTATGAGGCTCTACGTCTTCCTCGTGGTGGTCTCTCTCTGATTTCACCAGATCCTGTTGATGAAAGTGTTGACAATTATCTGTTCAAGTCAGAACCTAATGCAAAGAAGAAACCTGAATGGACTGATGAAAACAAGATTATCTACAAGATCTTCAGTGATAGCATTCTCTGTAAGATAGGAAGTACTGATCAAATATCAGATCTACAGAAGCTCTTCACATTCCACGTCAGTAAAGGTAACTTTGTGGATGTGGCCAAGATTCTTTTCCATCACTTAGCTGATTCTATTACCTCCAAGAAACCTATTGTTCGCCATGCTAGAATGCTGAGCCATATGTTTGCACAGTCTGGTTTGATGGATGCTGTAAAACCATTTTTCCCAGGTTGTGGTAATTTCTTGACTAGCTCAAAAATTATCAATAGTACTACTCTAAGGTACTTCAAAATGGTGAAAAATTCTGACATAGTCACTCCATCACATCCTGTACTGATCAGAGAATCTGAGGAACATATTGGTGAGTGCAGGCTAGTACATGTGAGTGATAGAAATGCTAGGAAGGTTGCAGAAGATCATGCTAAGTTTCTGAAAAGCCTTGGTGCTGAAGTAGGTTCTGGTGAAGTTCAAGAACTTACTATCAGACAGAAGGCTAAAACTCAAGCTGCTCCTAAGGCTAAAACTGCAAAGAAGCCTAAGCAAAGGAAGCTTATCTTGACAGATGTGACTGAAGAAGAGAAAGAGCAGGCTGGTATGGCAGAAGCTCTAAGACTTGTTGATGAGCAGAACAAGAAAGAGAAGTTGCTCAAGGACACTTATGAGTCAGGAGTGGATCCTGAAGTGTTTGCTGAGATGTATGAGAAGATTCCTCCAAGGGAAAAGCCTCTGGATCCATCTCAAACTATTTATGGTATTTTCAATGGTAAGACTCCTGATATTCTTGTTCACAATCATAGATCTTTAGATGTCTTCAGAAAGAATCATTTTCCTCCATTGGTCAAAGTTAAACGTGTGTTTGATAGGATTTTTCAAGGAGTTAACTCTCTGGAAGAATCTAATCTTTCAGAAAATCAACCAACATCAAACCCGTTTAACTCCATCATGTATATACCTTCAGAATCTAACATATAGTGTTAATGCAGCATCATCTTCTGGACATGCTACTAACCCAGAGCATGATGATGATAATGATTCTGAAAGGACTCTATCACCTCCACCTCACTCACCCAAAAATGATTCTGTCATTATACAAGAGACAAATAATGAAGAATCACAACAACCAACTCCACCATCTCAAACACCCCCATTCATTCCATCTTCTTGACATAACTCACCTCCACCAGAACATCACCACTCACCTCAACCAGAACATCAATCCACACCACCTCCAGAAAATACTACAACTTCTGATGCTGTTGCTGATATCCATCCTCTGGGTACAATGGTAAATGATGCTGATAAATCACCACAGCATGTGGATGACATTAACACATCTGCCCTTGATACTCCTTTAAAGGAAAGGTTTCAACAACTTCATAACGACCTATTTTCTGAAGTAACCACTCCTTCACACAACCTTCAAGCTTTCATGCAGAATCTATCTGATAACTGCATCGTAGCTCGTCTTGACCTTCCATCTAGAATTGCCAATGAACCTCTAACCGTTTCTCAAGATGACATCACAAAGTATCTTTGTGTTGTAGACAAGAATATGAGGAGAATGACCACTGCCATTTCTGAGAGATCCATTGATGATGCTCATGTTGAAACAGAGTTTGACCTTATGGAATCAACCTTCCTGGATATGATCAGATCTGCTAAGATAGCTTAGAGGAAGGATTTGGCTTTCAGAATTGAGCTGGCAAGAAAGGAAGAGGAAGAAAGATTGAGAAAAGAAGCTGAAGAGTTGGAACGAAAAAGAAAAGAAGAGGAGGAAAGGAAAAGGATTGAAGAAGAGCTAAAACAGAAAAGGTTGGAAGAGGAGAGAATTGAAAGAGAGCGTCTGGAAGCTCAAGCTAGAGAAGAAGCTAGAATAGCTGTTGAGCAAGCAAGATTTGAAGATCTCACTAGAAATGCTCTAGAATTTGCTCTTATCATGAGACAGCGTCAAGAGAACATGGAGAGTAAGATTGATAAACATGAGGCTCTGCTCACCTCCATCTTTCAGATTCTCAATGAACGTCTGCCACCTCCTCCTCAACCACCTCAACCATAGGATTCTGGTACTTTGTTTTATTTTCTTATGTATTATTTGCTTGGATCTTTTCATGTTTTGTTATTATATTTTAGATAATGTCTTGTTTCATTTGTATAATATTTTTTTGTTTGCTGATTAGTTCTTGTTATTTATATTATTTATACTTCACATTATTTCATTTATTGCATACATAAAATGTTTTTGAGACAAAAATTAAATAAGACTTCAAAACCTCATAACTGAGCTTTTATTCATAAGATAATTTTTGATTACATAAGTTTCTCTGAACTTTTCACTTTGATTCTACATCTGATAAAGCTAGTTCTAAATCTAGCTTATTGGAGGAAGAAGAGGAAGAGGAGTTATACTCATTAGGAGGAACATATGTTCTCATAAATTCCTTCCAATCAGGATCCCACTCAGATTCTGATTCAGAAGAAGGCTCTGGCTGGTTGGTTTTGGACCTTGTTTAATAGTTGTTTCTGCCAGGAGCAGAAGTTGAAGCCTTCATCTTCTGAGGATTCTTCTTAGACTCCGCATCTGGTTGAATCTTCACCTTCTTCTTCTTCTTCTCCTGCGCACTCTTACTTTTGATCACTCTTCTATCCTTCTCCATTGTTGTTTATCACAATGAATTGGAAGTGTTGAGTGAAATGACAAAGGTTATGGTCCTTTTATAGTACTTTCAAAACAGACAAATTTATGGTTTTACGACAAACCATTAAATTGGGTGGTTGTAACCTCCTTGACTGTCTTGAAACTCTATATTTTGACTATCTTTTTCAAAATTACCATTTATTATTTGTCAGTTTTTCTTTTTGTCTTTTTGTTTGTTGACAAAAGGGGGAGTAAGAGTAGTATTAATTTTATGGAATGTTAAACTGAAACCAAAAGTTATCCATAATTTTTTTTTATGATTTATTATTGAAGGAAATTTTTAGTTGAAAATTGAACTTCTGATACATGGTACGTATAAGAGAAAAGTGCAATTTTCTTTTATGGGTATCAGACTTAGGGGGAGAGCTTGCAAACCTAGCCTCTGAGAGTCTGGTGTATTAGTTTTTAGTTCAATATTCAAATAAAAATTTTACACTGATTTAATTAATCGTTACTGAACTTAGGGGGAGCTTGCAAAACTCGTAAACCTAAGGGATGAATGATAAATTTAATCAACAACCATTGTAAATTAATACTTGGTTTGTCATCAATCAAAAAGGGGGAGATTGTTGAAACATAAGAGGTTCTGACATGACTCATTTAGGTTTTGATGATAACAAAAGTATTAATACACAATAGGGTATACTAATGATTTATATACAAGTGTGCAGGTTTACAAGTTTATTTTATACTCATCTAATGCACTCTTGAAGCTCTGAATGGCGAAGCAGATTCTGACCAAGATTCAAGACATCAGAAGATGCTTTATATACATGGCCAGAAGCTACTCTTCAGAGACTACTTATCAGAATCTGATGTGGAAGATATCAGACTCTGATAAGAGCAGTGAGAGCCGTTTTGTCAGAAGAACATTCTCTGCAACCATGATTGGTATATCATCATGTTCTGACACTCCAAAAGCTGGCAATCAATCTTATCCTCAGGATAGTGACGTTAGTACTATTGTACGATTTCTTTACCGGAATTGGCAACCACGTTCCTCCAAGATTGGTCGTATTCTAAGATTACCAGATATGGATATATCTCGTACAACAAACCAGCTGGCACAATCTCACAACCTTAATTCAAATCCTATACGCTCCACCAACAACTATAAATAGGAGCAGATTTGAAGCTTAAGGACAACAATACTTTGAACAATTTTGAAAGCGCCGTTACTCTGCAAAAACGTCCTAAAGCACAAAACATCAAATACAACTTGAACTCATATTCCAAATCCAAGACTCCAGTTTCAGCTTCTGTTAATTCATTAGTTGAACCTTAGAATTCTTTGTTTAGATTCTAAGTTAAGTCTTGTTTTTAAGAGTTGTATTTATAACTTTACTGAACATTGATTTGTATATCTTTGTTCAGATTCTGTTTATCTTATCTTTAGTTTTGTGAAGTCTCTTGCCTGCGTGCTTGAGCATTAGGAAGTCTCTTGTCTGTGGACTTGAGCATTTGGAAGTCTCTTGCTTTTGTGCTTGAGCAATTGTAATCTTGTGTGATTATAGTGAACTCTCTTGGAAGTACAAGAGGACTGGACGTACTCTCGATTTGTGAGGGGAACCATTATAAAACTCTTTGTCTCGTTCTCTTTCCCTATCTCTTTACTTTCATCAGAAGATAGTTGATTGTGTTTTGTTTTTGATCCGCTGCAAACCTCTGATAAGTTCTTATACATAGAAGAATTTTTTAAACTACCATAAACACAATTCAACCCCCCCTTCTTGTGTTATTTTCACACCTTCAAAGTCTTGAAAAAGGCTTACAATAACCTGATTGAGAAAACAAAAACATTAACTGAAGAAAATGAGTCTCTGGAAAGTAGAAACGCATTTTTTGAAGAAAATTATATTTATAATGATAAGGTTCCTCCAGAGCATGAATTTGCTTTGCCAGAACTACTTATCAATGGCATGAAGAGAAGTTAGATAGCTTTCTTAATATACCATGTTAGTAGAAATAGAGGTGAAGGTCTTGGATTCTCACATTTTAAAGATAATCCATTATTTTCGAAACCCTGTAACAATGTTAAGACAAAACCTAAGACTACTTTTGTGAAAAGCCAATCAGAAGTCACAGATATACCAAGTTCTGAAAAAATAAATGTGTCAGAGGCCAAGAAGTCTCAGACCCTGAAGTCTTCAGAGTCTATGACCTCCAGACTTCAGACAAATATCAGAACTGATAAAACACTGGTATACTCTAGAGCTAAGTCTAAGAGTTATACAAGGCCAAAACCTTTTTCAAATGGCCCTAATGACTCTAGAGCTTCTGATAGGAGACATTAACAAAAACAATCTAAGGTGTCAAGGACTAACTCAAAAGGACCCATAAAAATATGGGTACCAAAGTCTGAGATTGTATTTGTATCAGATGTGCGTACAAAGAAGGCCAAAGCAACATTCATGGTACCTGGACAGTGGCTGCTCACGACATATGACAAGAGAAAAGCATATGTTCCAAACCCTGACTCTGAAAGAGGGAGGTACTGTGTGAAGTAACAATGTTTGTCACAAGAAATGGGGGTTTGAATTGTGACCTTTTAAAAATTTGGCTGCAAGCTATGATCAACACAAATAACTTAACACAGAAACTGTGAGAACGTTCTGAGAACGACAGCAGTTAAGTATAAGAAAATATAAATTGATTTGTGTGTGATGTGTTTGCTGAATTAAAAGAGTAAGGGAAGAGAAGATCAAACACAGCAATTTATCCTGGTTCACCCCTTAACAACTTGGGCTACGTCCAGTCCCCACTTACGTGAGATTTCCACTATAATCTAGTCCGAGATTACAATGAGTCCCTTAACCTAAAACGGAGGTTAAGTCACAGATTAGTTATCACCAACTAATCTGAATCAATTTCACAAACCAGTAATCACCTACTGATTTGAAACACTTCACAAATCAGTTATCACCAACTGATTTGAACACTCAATCAATCCTAACCAATTGACTTGAGCAAGTTCTTACAATTTAAGAAGTGGTTGCTGAAACTAACAAGCCTATATCAACCTAAACTAGTTGTATAGCTTACAAATGAAATACACTCAGAAATGCTTAGATGGATTTAGATCCTAAGTTCAGAAGCTTGAAGATGAGTGTATAAAGAAGAGCTTAAAGTGATATGGAGATCACACAAAGTATGTTGGCTTTTTGTATTTCAAAACTCTTGCTCTTCAAATGATATGAACGTGCTATTTATAGATGAGGATACTCCTTGATGACTTGAGCTCCAAATAAGACCGTTGTAAGTGAAGAAATAGCCGTTGTGAGACATATGAGATGAAAGAGAAAATCTGTCTCATAAAAATGTCCTTCCCAGAACGTTCTCCCATGCTTCTGATATTGGGACAGAACGTACTTATGATGATCTGAGTTCTTGGAACTTGATTGAGAGTTTCCTGATCATATAGCCGTTGCAAAGGTGTTATGTTTGAATTAAAACAGCTCATAACATGACTGGACAAATAACAAACAGTTTGACACTTTGCTGGCAAAAACTGGGAGATCGTTCTCTGATCATTCTCTGATCATTCTCCAAACTCATGGATAAAATCACACGTGATTATATGAGCTGTTAATAGTTGTCTTGCTGCTGGAGAGCTTCAGTCTATGAGGGCAGAGCAACTATTCATTTGTCCTTGCTTAGTACATGAGTCATTTGTCCTTGCATGACTTTATGGGAGAATGAAACTACTCATTGTACTTGTTCCCTTAAATTGTGGATTCTTGTCTTCAGCCTCATTACAGATGTGCTGCATCATTTCTATTGGACTAGATTTTACTTCTGAAGGAATATAACATGAAGCCTTGTCATGAATAATTGAATTGAACTTATTCCTCAAAAGTGCTTATTTGAACTTGATGTCTTGTTCAAAAATGATTCCTTGCCTTAAATGACTTATGCACTGTTATGATATTGCATTTACTTCCATGAAAAAGTTCTTTCTTGTTTCTACCAAGTTGACTTCAGAAAAGTGATTATTCTTTTAAGCACGTGAACTTTAGAACATGGTTCAGTGTCATTCTGAGAACGTTCTCCTGGGCAGAATCTTCAAATGATGTTTTGTTTGTATCTTGTGAGTGAAACTTATTGAATTTAATCCTTAAAGGCTGTCTTAGATTAAAACACTCAAAAGCACTTGTTAGATAACAAAATGATCAGAATCAAATTAAAATTTAAATAAGGGTTTGTTATCTTTAAAACATCAAAATGGATTTTGTCTCAACACTGTGGGGTTTGGAGGAAAGCAAAAAGGGAAGATCATTAGGACAAGTACAGTTGGTAATTCTTCTTTGTCAATTAATAATGTTTGGCTTGTAGAAGGCCTCAAACACAATATACTTAGCATTAGTCATTTTTGTGACAGTGGATTTGTGGTATAATTTGATAAAAGTGCTTGTACTGTAATCAGAGAGTCTGATAAGTCTATAGTATTCAAAGGTTTAAGGAAAGGAAATGTTTATAAGGTCAATTTGTCAGAACTCACAGAACAAAAGATAGTTTGTCTACTATCTCTGAGTGATGAGAAATGGGTCTGGCACCAGCGCTTAGGACATGCTAATTAGAGATTAATTTCCAAGCTTAGCAAACTAAGTCTAGTTAAAGGTCTACCCAATCTAAACTATCACTCAGATGCTCTTTGTGGTCCTTGTCAAATTGGGAAGATTTCTAAAACTTCCTTTAAACCTAAGAACATTGTCTCAACCTCTTGAATTGCTTCAAATTGATTTGTTTGGTCTTGTTAGTACAACATCAATCAATGGGAAGAAATATGGACTTGTCATAGTTGATGACTACAATAGGTAGACTTGGGTCAAATTCTTGAGAGTAAAAGATGATGCATATGATGTATTCAGCATCTTTTGCACACAAGTGCAAAGTGAGAAAAGTCTTAAGATCTTAAAGATCAAAAGTGATCATGGGGGTGAGTTTGAAAACAAACCTTTTGCAACTTTCTGTGAAGATCATGGAATTGTCCATGAGTTCTCTGCTCCTAGAACACCACAACAAAATGGTGTTGTAGAGAGAAAGAACATATCTTTTGGGCAGAAGCTGTGAATACAACTTGTTACATTCAAAATAGGATCTATATCAAACCTATAGTGAATAAAACAACATATGAACTCTTCAAAGGAAGAAAACCAAACATCTCCTACTTTCATCAGTTTGGATGTACCTGTTACATTCTAAACAACAAGGCCTACAAAAGAAAATTTGATGCCAAAGCTTGTAAGGGAATCTTTATAGGTTACTCTGAACGCTCAAAGACATACAGAGTGTATAATTCTGAAACTAACACAGTGGAAGAATCTATACCTGTAAGATTTGAAGATAAAGAGCCTGACAGTAAAATGTCAGAGCAAGATGATAGTTATGCAGGTGTACCATATCAATACAACTCACCATAACCTGAGAAAACATCAGAAGCTGTGGAATCTTCAGAAGCTGAGATGGAAGAAACTCTAAATGGAGCATCTCAAATTGAAGCATCTGAAGAACATGATGATATCTTAGAAGATTAAATGGAAGATAATGCTGAAGCCCCAAAAAGGAAGTTCAAATACAAATCATCACATCCAGAGGATCTTATTCTTGGAAACAAAGAAAGTCCAAGAAAGACTAGATCAGCTTATCAACAAAATGATTCTTTACTAGGACTTATATCTATGATTGAGCCAAAGAACGTTGATGAAGCCCTATCTGATGATGGATGGATAGTTGCAATGCAAGATGAACTTAATCAGTTCCAAAGAAATGATGTATGGAACTTAGTGCCAAGACCATTACATAAGAACATCATTGGAACCAAGTGGGTATTCAGAAACAAACTGAATGAACAAGGTGAGGTTGTAAGAAACAAAGCTAGACTTGTAGCACAAGGCTACAGTCAGCAGGAAGATATTGATTTCACTGAAACCTTTGCTCCAGTAGCAAGACTGGAAGCAATCAGGTTACTTCTCTCCTATGCTGTTAATAATGGAATTACTCTATACCAAATGGATGTTAAGAGTGCCTTTCTAAATGGTGTCATATATGAAGAAGTGTATGTTAAGAAACCACCAAGATTTGAAGATTTAAAAAATCCTGAGTATGTTTTCAAACTTAAGAAATCACTTTATGGGCTGATATATTTACCAAACCTTTAGCTATTGAAAGATTTGATTTTATCAAAAAGAATTTGAACATGCATTTTATCTCTGAAGAAAACTAGCTCTAAAATGTAAAATAGAATTAGGGTCTGAAAAGTTTTCAGAGTCTCTATTTTTTCCGAATCTCTCTTGAGACGCTCTGAAGAAAAATGAGATCTGAAGATCAACATGCTCTGATGAGGTGTTAGATACTGATAAGTCAGGCACTGAACTAAGATAGTGAAACATTTCGTACTAGTAAGTGTGAAACAGTTGTCGTACACGCGTCAGGAAGTTGTACTCTCTCTAGCACGTGTCTTGAATCTGATTGGATGGAGAACAGTTAATGATGACCTCTCAGTTTTAAACAATTAAAAATTATTTTTTAAACTGTTCGCGCTCCCTCCTTTTGTGTTAAGTTCTGTTTGTGTGTGCTTATTTGCTATATATAGTAACTTCACTCGCTTATCACAACTTTTACACAATCACTTCCTACACGAACCCTAAAACTCAGAATCTTCATTGTTCTTTCTCTACTCATAATCTTCTACAATGACTGCTCAACCTTCACGCGAGATTATTCAGAAACCCTTCAACCCTGATCTTCCACCTGTGATTGATCTCAATTCTCAAGAATCACTTTTGGAACCTCCAAATACAAATGATTGTGGAAGAGCAGGAATGGAATTCGTTACTGAGAAGTTTGTAGACTTCGAGAGTCTAAAAGCTAATGGAATCGACATTCAGAAATTGTTCTTTGATCAAAAGTGGGAAAATTACTTCAACATGCTGAATGGTTTCATCTACTATGATATTGTGAAAAATTTCTGGAACAAAGCGTATGTGTTTGATAAGTTTGATGCAGATAATGAAGTCAGATTATTGGTTGAGAAGGATAAGAATCTCAAAGGTCTTACTAGAGAGCAACTAGGTCTGAAGCCTTTCAGAGGCAAGGATATAAGATCCAACCTTCTTGATATGAGTGTGCTCATCAGACAAGAGCACATTGCTAAGTTGCTTGGTGTTGATAATCAAGGGCATGATATCAACAACTTCAAGAGCAAGAGCAAGTTCTTGGAAGCTGTTCATGATGACTTATTTCCTGAGGGAACTCATGCTAAGCAGTATGGTAAAGCTAAACATATGAAGGAAGAGTTCAACATTGCCTTCATAATCATTATTGCCTCGTTTGTTACACGAGAGGGAGGAAAAGATTCTGTCTCTATCCCTCACAGGCACTTTTTTTGGTTCATGTTTAGAAAGATTAAGATAAATCTTGCCAAGATGCTATTTGATCATCTATGCACCTGTATTTCTGAAAGTCACAACAAAGCAAAGGTGATCATCCATCATCCAAGACTGATCTCAGAGCTAATTAGGCAGACAAAGCTGATTGAGATCTTAAGAACTAAAGAAAAGCTGAGGGTGTTCAACTCTGCCAAGCTTGATGCTACCATCTTGGTAAACATGAAGCTGAGAACAAAAGAAGAGACTGTGAAGATAAGAAATCCTCTTCAGGAGGTGTGTGAAAGCTATTTCTGGTGTAATGGCTTTCCTACTATTTTAGAAGCTGACAATGAGGAAGTCATTGAGAATTTCTTGGAGTTAGTCAGAAGAGATAATGGAGTCAGAATTGAGAGAAACATGGTTGCTGGATCACCATGGGATATTTACAAGACTCCAAGGGAAGTAACAAGGAATAAGAGGAAGCCTATTACTATTGAAGAAGACATGATTGATGAAGGATCTGAAGAAAGAGACAGTGTGGAAGACATGGTTGATGATGAGGAGAATGTCAAGGCTGCTGCTGAAGTTTATGCTGAAACTTCTCAGAGTCAAAGGACTGAGACTGAGCAAAAGACATGATAGGGCTCCATCTGATGTTGAAGATCAAGCTCATGTCAAACCTTCTAAGAGGATTAGGGTGAAAGCTCACAAACACAAAGGTACATTCTCTAAGCCTTATGTTAATAGCAGTTCTGTAGCTCAAGATAAACCATCTCAACCTCCTCCCATCCCTCAATCTCATAACATTCCTGATATGTCTAAGCCCATATCCATGATCCTACCTGATCAAAATGTGACAACAAACCTCCTTTCATCAGACTCATCATCATCATCATCTACTCTTTCATCATATTCTACTGAATCAGATCTTGATTCAGATTTTATCCAAAACCTTCTCAAAAAGCCTTTACCAAAACAAAAAGGAAAACAAAAGACCAAACCAACTCCAAAACCATCCTCTGAACCTCTCAATCCTTCTAAGGAATATGCCACTGATGGCAATACTCTACTTGACCATCTTGTTTCCCATTCTTCTGGTGATGCATATACATCATCTGCCTTAAACTCTTCCCACCTATCTCCAGGTGTATTTGAAAATCCCCACTCTGAACATCTTCAAACACCTGTACGTCATTCACCTGTACATTCTACCTTACCAGCAGTTGTCTCAGAACCTCATATTGCTGAGGAAACTGCTGCTGAAACCATTGCTTCTGAACAACCTGAACAACCTGCACCTCAACCTAAACAATGTGATGCTCCTTCCGCTTCACACTCAGAGCATCCCTTTCCCCCCACATCTCCACAAATTAAAACTCAAACCATAAACACTTCTCCTGAACAAATTTTAACCTTTCATGGTCCTGCCCTCAATCTCTTTTGAGTTATCCCTACCTATTTATGAGGATATGCTGAAACAGGGAATTAATGTTGATGATGACATTATTCCTGTTGACATCAGCAAATTCAAAATCTTTGAACTCAAGAGAAAACAGCTTGAACCTCATATTCCCTTTAACCAAAACCAACCCTTCTTCAACCCTCTCTCCGAACCAAATCTTGAGCTGCTAAATATTGCTATTAATATTAATCTCAAGAGATTTAAGAGCATGGAAGAAGAAGAACTGATATTTCCCTCAGATGTTGATGTTGAGATTCTTAATTTAGAAGGGAAATTCAGTGAATCTTTGAGATTGTTGGGTGATTATGTGAAGAATAAGATTAAGGGAAGAGGAGTGTCTACTGTCAGAAGGGTTTGTGAAAAGCTGTTGATAGATCAAACATGCTGAGAATCACAACCTTCAATCATGAGGAAGAATTGCTTCGTCAGCAACAACTCTCAATAGCTATTCAAGAAAGTATCAGAACTGCTTCTCAAGCAGTCTCTGTGCTTACATTGGAAGAGAGTCTGTATGAGCAAGCAGTAGAAGTTGAGCAGGCTAGGATAGCTGCTGAAGCTGAATACAAAAAGCGTGCTGAACAAGAGGCTCTGAATTTCATTGTAGACAAAGTTGTTCACATTGCTACTATTGAGACTCAGAAGTTGGCTCAACAACATGTCATGGTTCCTCCAGCTGATACTGTAATGACTGAAGCAGCTCCTGAGATCTCAGATTCTGACAAAGGCAAAGGTATACTTTTTGGTCCTACTTCGCCTGTCTCTCCTCAATCAGCAAGAGCTACTCAAGTATCTCCATCTTCAACTATTGCTTCAGCTATTCAAGAAGCTCTTGAAGGGATTAGACATGAAATGAAAGATGAGATGAATATTCTACGGGCTGATATGAGAGAAGACACACAAAGGTCTGAGGAAGTCACCCATAAGAAGATTGATGCTATGATGGCTATGTTGATGCAGCTGACTCAACATCTTCCTAAACCTTAGTTTTGTTTCAGCACATGTGTTATTTTGTTTACTTGCATGTAATTTCTGAATATTTGCTTGAATGAAGTGTTTGTTATTCATGTTTATTGGTTTATGTGTGTTTATTTTATTTTGTTTTTCAAAATTAAAAATTTATATTCATAACTTATGTCTGGTACTCTCATGGATTACTGCACCTAGGCAAGATGTTGGAGAGCGTCTTGGTTTTCAAACTTATAGTGTTAGGATTTTCAAAACCTAGGGTTCCACCCACATCAGTACTCTTGTTTACTCATGAAATAACTTCTTAGTATTATCGTCTGTTAGAAAGCGGGGCACCAATACCATATGAAGTGTGTTTGGTAACTGGTTTTCTAATATTTGTTACTGAATTTAAAAGAAAATATGCAAAGACAAAAGAAATTTATAGCAGAACTCTTATTTCTTATTATTAGAAGATCTCTTTATTACATAAGATAATGAGACCCTACTTAGACTTGGACTTAGCTTTAGCAGCCTCTGCATCTAGTCTCTTGTGCTTCTCTCTTATATACGAGAGCAAGTCTTCAGTGGCCTGCTTAAGCTGAGCTTCATACTCTTCGTATGGCACGTCATCATCATATGTCCATAAGAACTCTTCCAGGTCTGAGCCCATTTCCTCTTTCACAGACTCTGTTAAAGTTAGTTCTCGCTTGTTTCTTTCGTAGAGGTGCCTATTTTCTTCGCAGCGCCAGGGCTCTGCTTCATTTTCGCTCTTAGTATCTGAGCCTGAAGCATCCTTCGCAGCTTGCTTTACCATTGTATGTTTCTTTTCTTTCAATGAACTTTGATTATTCTGTGTGAATAAAGTGAGAAGTTTTCATCCCTTTTTATAGTGCTTTCAAGTGTGCATTTCAATCTGATATTCAATGAAGCTCATTTAATGAAGTTGGTTGAAACTCTCTTTTTGACTTGACTGCTCAGATTTTCTGCACCTTGACTGCCTAGTTTTCTGTGCTTTTTGAATAATGACAAAAGGGGGAGTAAGAGGAGCTTTAAAATTAATAATAATTGATGTCGTAACTGAACTATCTGAGACTGTTATGCTATTGCATCTGAATCAATTATTTTTACCCCTTCTTGAAATTTATTCATTCTGAACTTTATTGAAAGGGGAGAAAATTTTATATTTGAAACACATTTTCATAGACAATATCAGAGAAGCTTGCAAACCTCCTCTGAGCATTGTCAGACCTCAAGGAAGAGCTTACAAACCTCTGCCTCTGAGAATCAAATATGAAAATTTATTTCAAGTTATTAAATTAACTCTTAAACTGATTTCAATTAATTATGGATAAGACTTAGGGGGAGCTTACAAACCTATCCCTATGGATTATCAGACTCAGGGGGAGCTTGCAAAACTTTTAAACCTGAAGTCAACATAATTAATAGAATCAATAACTAATGCTTTAGTTTGTCATCATCAAAAAAGGGGAGATTGTTGGAACAAAGTGGGTCTGACGCAAGTCTCCTAGTTTTTAAAGAAGTTTTGATGATAACAAAGTATTAAAATTGCAATTGGTATTACTAATGATTGTTCTATTGTGCAGGATTAAGCATTAAAATACACTAAGAACAAATGCAGAGAAGCCCAGCTAAGAAGCTCTGAAAGCGCAACTATGTTCATCAGAAGCTTAAATTTCAAGTGCTGAAGTTGGTTGTAACACCCCAAACTGCTTTCAGGATGACCGACTGACCCCACAAACCAACACGAGTCTTTTCAGCGAGCTTTGTCCTCACTTGCAAGCTTTCCGGGAAACTTCCCAGAAGGTCACCCATCCAAAGACTACTCCAAGTCAAGCACGCTTAACTATGGAGTTCTTATGGAATGAGCTCCCGAAAAGAAGATGCATCTTGTTGATCAATCCTTATAAGCCTTCCTTCAACCATGCAGTCCCACACCTGCACAGCCTCAGGATCCCTCTCATTCGGATGTGATTTGGTTTGCCTAGAAGCTGTCAGGAGCCGCACATTGTCATGCCTCGTGCACCGGCGACCACTCCTCGCCCTCGTTAGCCTCGGGTATTACAAGCCCACTAGCGTCCTCGGGTATTTTTATGGGTCGTCTTGAGTTAGTCCTTAATGCCTTAGGTTGTTTTTGTTTATAAGGCTTGTCAGAAGCTCTAGAGTTATTCAAGCCTTTTGAAAAACTTTTAGACTTTGTATAGCTCTTAGACTTAGCTTTAGAATACACCAGACTTGTCTTTGTTTTGACATTGGTATGAGGTTTGGAGATCTTAGGCTCTGAAGGATTCAGAGTCTGAGACTTCCTAGCCTCTGACACAATTATTTTTTTAGTGTCTGGTATAACTATGGCTTCTGATTGGCTTTTAACAAATACAGCCTTAGGTTTTGAATTATTACTGTTAGAGGGTTTAGAAAAGAATGGATTATCTTTAGAATGTGAAAATAATGGATTATCTTTAACATGATATATTAAGGAAGCTATCTTACTTCTCTTCATGCCATTGATAAGAAATTCTTGCAGAGCAAATTCATGCTCTGGAGGAACCTTATTATCATAAACATAATGAGTTTCCATAAATGAGTTTCTACTTTGTAGAGACTCATTTTCTTCAACTATTATGTTCATTTTCTCAGTCAGGTTATTGTAAGCCTTTTTCAAGACCATACATTCACCTGCCTTTTTAGTGAGCAATTTTATGGCATCTTTAAGAGAATCTACTAATTCAGTTCTAGACAGTTTAGCTATTACCTCTTCCTCATCTTCAGAGTCTGAACCAACTTCAGAGTCTTCTCTGTCAGAGGTAGTTGTCATCAGTGCTAGATTTGCTTCCTCATCACCATCTGAATTTGAGTCTTTGTCAAGATCTGCCCATGTTGCCAAAAAGCTCTTCTTGACTTTACTCTTATACCTTTCCTTGCTATAGCTTTGCTTTGATGGTCTACTTTTGTTCTCTGGACAATCAGCAATGAAATGACCAGGCTTGTTGCATTTGAAACACTTGCTTTGATCTTCCTTCTTGTCTTTAACAGCACTAAGTCTCTCGGAAGATCCACCAAACTTGCCTGCGTATTTCTTGCTTCGTTTTGCCCATTGTGAAACCTATGCAGCCATCAGTACCATATCTTCTTCTTCATCAGACCCAACTTCTTGTCCCTCTTCAGAGGCTTCATCTTCAGATTCTATTGCCTTAGCTTTCAGAGCCTATGACGAGCTCTTAGAGCTTAAGGCTATCCCTTTCATCTTCTTAGTTGATTCATCAGTCATTAACTCCATTTCATGACTTTTCGGTGAACTAACTAAGCTTTCAAGAGATACAATATCCAAATCCTTAGACTCTTGAAAAGCAGTCACCTTGGGTCTCCATTGTAGTGGTAAGCTTCTGAGTACCTTTCTCACATGATCAGCTTCAGTATAACTCTTGTCTAATATTTGAAGTCCAGAGACTAGAATTTGAAACCTTGAAAACATCGTCTCAATGTCCTCTCCATCCTTCATCTTAAACAACTCATACTGATGCACCAACAAGTTAGCCTTTGCCTCCTTAACTTGTTTGTTGCCCTCATACTTGGATTTTAAAGAATCCCAAATTGACTTTGCAGTTCTTTTATCTCCAATTTTTAGGTACTCATCATGTGAGATGACATTTGTCATCATTCCTTTTACAGAATGATGCTTCTTGTACTCTAGCTTTTGAGTAGGTGTAAAGGCTTTCCTGTTCTGAGAACTAACTACTCCTTCTAAGTCCATATTTTCAAAGCTAACTCCATCTTCTACGAAGTCCCATAAATCACAATCAATACCCATGATGTGACTATACATCTTGGTTTTCCAGAAAGGGTAACCAGTCTCAGTTCCATTGAAGAAAGGAACCTTATCAGATGACTTCCTATCACGGGAGTTTGAGTCATAGTCGAAATGAACCTCACTGTTGTTCTTCTCAGCAGACATGTTTTTCCTCCTGGATCTTTACTGTTTCACTATTAGTTGAGTTAGGCAACAACCCAGCTCCTGATACCAATTGAAGGTAGAAAAACACAAGAAGGGGGGTTGAATTGTGTTTTGAGAATTAAAACTTTTTCGTAACTTAAGAGCGTTTGCAGCGGATATAAAAACAAAATTAAAGAAGGGTGCTGAGAGAGAGAAAGAAAGACACTGAATTTATCCTGGTTCCCCTCACAAATTGAGAGTACGTCCAGTCCCCTTGTTACTAACAAAAGCTTTTCACTATAATCTTCACAAGATTACAATTTGCTCAAGCACACTTGCAAGAGACTTCTCAGGTGCTCAAGTTTCACTAAACAAGAGACTTCACAAACAATCTTAAAATCTAAGAATGATTGTTAATGGACACTTGATATACTATCAAAGGTGTTTACAAAATACAACGCAAATTGCTTTAAGACTTGAATGACAGATTTGAACAAATAATGTTAGAATGTTTCAGAGCCTTAAACGCAGTAATGGAAAACAGTAGTCATTTCTTCAATTTGAGTCTTCTATTTATACTTGAAGGAAGATGATGACCGTTGCAGAGAGATAAGGTGTCAGCTGGAATTTGCTCGTACAATTGCTAGGTGTAGATTGCCTTCTTTAGTAAAGAAATCCAATTCCACTACCTTGCAATTTAAATTATCACTCATCCATTTTGAGTAATAATAGTACGATAGTACGATCCTCAAATGCGCTCCACTTATGGATAAGATTAACGTTGTACCAACTTTTTTCCAACATAGGGGGCCATGGCCCCCCAAAGGCACGTGCCGTTGGTGGACCTCGTAAGACGGACGACAATTGCGGGACACCTTGTTTGGGTGCAACATTTAGCATTGTACAGTGTGTGTTTGGGTGCAATATTTAGCAGCTGAGATGTATTATGCTTCTGCTGTAGACAAAGCAATGGTTACTTGTCTTTTGCTGGCCCAGGATATGAGATTCTCACCAATAAATTGGCAATTTCCACTAGTGGACTTTCTCTCAAGGCTGTCCCAAGCATAATCAGCATCACAAAATCCAACTAGCTTACTATCTAGGGATTTTTTATAAAGGAGTCATAAATTAGTTGTTCCTTTCAGATACCTAAAGATTCTCTTAACTGCTGTTAAATGAGATTCTCTAGGGGCTGATTGAAATCTTGCACACAAACACACACTGTACAAAATATCAGGCCTAGATGCTGTTAGATAAAGCAAAGAACCAAGCATACCTCTGTACAACTTTTGGTCTACTTTGGTGCCAATCTCTTCCTTGCTCAAGCTGCTTGTAGGATGCATGGGTGTGGCCATTGTCTTACTGTCTTCAAGGATGAACTTCTTTAGAAGCTCTTTCGTATATTTGCTTTGATGAATGTAAGTGCCATCTTTGAAGGAAAATTTAGAGAGAAAGGCAGCGGAATATAAAAATTTTCCTTTAGATGTTCCTTACGAATGATCATCAATTGTGTTTAGGATTTTACCTCTTGGAGAAAATCCTTTTCTTTTCATGAATGGTGGGTGATCAACACTTTGTTCACGAACTGGGATTGATCACGAGCGTTGATGTCAAAGAACAACGCCTCTAGTGGTCCACACGAACAGCAACCTCCAAGAAGAGTGCTAGCTCCAAGAATGAAGGTTTCTAGTGAGAGATGGGCGGAATTAGAATTTAGGGTTTTAGCCATTGATTTTCATCAAGTGATTTTCTTTGTCACAAGTGTTCTATTTATAGAACCACTTGTCTTGTGCACCAAGACAAACTATTGTCATTGGGCTACAATTATACTAAAGCCCATTTTAATTAAATAAGTTAAAGGGGCGCACCCCCATGTGTCATATACACATGAGCGACCCTTCACCATTCCTTATGGTGGACTACTTATTTAATTACCATGATACCCTTATCATATTTCGATATTCCTCTGAGGTGCACCGTACCTTATGGTGTTCCAATTTCACACTAGACTGTTCTTATGTGTGTGACCCTTGTAGGTTTCCGTAACGTTGGCAGTTATATTAAATCATACATTTAATTATAACAAACAATGAGTGGTATCGAGCAACACATCATCGCTACCCAAGTTACGGAATTGTCATGTGATCCGACAAAACCTTATCCGTGATAATGCATATGTGTATAATTACCCTTTTGCCCCCAAGTCTATATTGAACACAAGGCATACACTGTGTCACCCTTGTTCGGTTCAATATTGGGCCCTTAGACATTTATCCTGTTATGCAGGATGGGCAAATTCCATCTAGATCACTCATGTCCCTCAGCATGCTTTGTGAAGCACCCACCAACTGTCTTTATGATCATCCTGTTACGTACAACGTTAGATCAGCAACAAAGTACTTGACTCCACATCCAGGGTACAAAGTGGATTCAGGTCTAAGGGCGGTTTACACCACTATCACTGTGAGAGTAACTTATGACATCTTGCATAACGTTATATGTAGAACTCTCAAAGCGGGTCAATCCAGTATAAACATTACTCTTAATATTTATACCTATGTCAAGACTTGATAACTCCTTATCCTATGATCCATGAGATGCGATCATCAGTCTATCTTCATAAAAGTCTCTATGTTTTATTATTATCCCAATTTATAATAAAACTCGACTACAGATGCTTTAAGAATAGTGTCCTTATATTTAATGAATCTCATGATTAAGTCATACCTAATCTCTTCTTTCCACTAAAGTTGATGGATTGCAAGTTACTAAACTGCCCTTTTCCAATCCCTTTGCTTGCAAAATTCCACCTGTCATTGTGTAGAAAAAATACACGTGTCCAAAGTGAAGTTTGCAAACTTGAAGAAAGGTGAACAAAGAAAGCAGAATCACGTGCTATCACAAGGCTTTAATTTTTGAAAGAAGAAGTATGTGATGCAAAGCCTTCCACGTGGCTTCTTCTTGACCATGTGATTGTAATGCAAATCACTTCTTTCAAAGTATATTTAAATTTCAAACTTCCCTTTTCCCTCTTTATCTGTCTTTATATTCAATTTTATTCTCTATCTGCTCATTTTCTTTCTCTTCTCTCTCAATTTCTCCTTTTTTACTGCATATATTTTTTATGTTTGTTACCTAATTCAATATTGTTTCTTTTGCAGGATGCAACTAATCATATAATTTCATATATTCTTCAAATTTATTCTTCATCTATAACAAGGTATTATTATTCTACAATAATTTTTCATTTTTCAATATTATTTGTTTACAATACACACCACTGAAAATAAAATAACTCATCTTTTATGCTGCATTTTTTTTCACTATACTAATATTGTTCTACAATTCATTCCAGATGCATAAAGTACCAAAACAAAAAAAGCTAATCAACATACTAAAAAAATATCAGTTTAAGAGGAAGGATGATGGAAATAATGCAAACAAATCTACTATTATACTTTTTTTTTCTTTTTTTATGGGTTTATTTCCCTATACTTCATGTACTCAAATATTGATTTTTTAACAAACCATTCCAAACAAAATAATAATAAACATTTGAAATAATGTTGTGTCCTTATTATTATTATTTGTGTTATTCATTTTGAAAGAAAAAAAAAAGTACTAGAAACTAGAAAGAAAGAGAAGTGATAAGATCAAATAAAATAAATTATACTAAAAAGTTGTCTTCCTAATCCACATCTAAAAAATGATGAAATAATGAGATGTAAAAAACTAGATCCAAAACATGCATGAATCAAACTTAGCTGTTACTGTGTTGGAATAAAGAGATAAAAGAAAGGAAAAAAAATTAACTATGTCAATTGTTGTAGAAAAGAAAACAATAATAAATTCTACAATAAATGGATTATTTCTTCAACCTAATTTTTAAGATCTAAAAAAAATTAGAACCATATGAAGAAGAAAAAAACATAAGAGGACACTGTCAACAAAAAAAAAAGATTTTTATATTAATAGATTAATAGATAGGAAGGTCATTACTTTTGTCCATCTTAAACTTATATTGTTACTTCTAGATAAAAGATAAAACACAGACAAAGAATATGGAAACAGAATATTAAATTTTAGATCTAGAAAGAAAAAACACAAAAGATCCAAAAAAAACAAACCGATTGAACCCCATATATTCAGATTAAAAAAAAAAACTGATTCAAATATTATATTTTTTGTGCTTCTTTTAATGTCTTTAATGTTGTTGTTTTTGCATGTACAAGAATGGAGATGATGAAGGCCAACACACAAATAAAAGATAAGAACTATATGAAGAAAAAAATAAGAAAAAAGAATAAGATACAATTTCCGGAGCGGTTGTTTCCGGCACGGCGATCTCCAACTAAGTTACTTTGTCTTAATTTTTTGTAGAGGAGTTAAAGGGGAATTATTTTAGTGTGGTGATTTTTCAAAAGGTGGGATGTACTGGCCAAGATCAAACATAGAAAGAGGAAATTGTGATATTGAAAAAACTCTTTGATATGATAATATCTTTAATCGATACAAATATATAGAGGAAGAAGATGAGTTTTGTATAGAGGTAAAATAGAGAAAAGATTAATGGAAAGTTTTGGTGAGGTTACTGATCAGAGGATGAAGAAGTAGCAGAGAGAGAAGGAGGAACATGTTTGGGCGGCGGCTAGGGTTAGGAAAAAATGAGTTGGATATTCTTAGGTTTGTTAGGTTTTATTTATATATTTATGGGCTGGGCCTCTAAGCCCAAATTAACACAGGATTTTTTTTTTTCTTGATGCAAAAAGGATCAAATTGTATATAAATATAAATTAATTCAATGAATTAAATATCATTTTATTTTTAAATTTTAAACTTCTACGGTATCAGTTTCGATATTTATAGTTGAAACAATATGGCAAAATAAGTTTTTATATTTATAGCTGCTAATTTTTTTTAAATCACTATCATATCTAAAAAAATGATGAATTCTAATATTTTTTTATAAAAGACCGATTATCTTTTTAAATATTATTAACTGTATAATTACCTAAAATATTTACTAAAAAAACGATCTTATATGGGATAAGTTTTAGAAAAAGAAAAAAAACTATTTTATATGGGATAAGTTCTAACTAATAAAAATTTAAAAAAATACGGGACAAACAATAACGTAAGTGTAACGTTACAATATAATAACTTAATATAATAGAAGGAAATTTTGTCGATCATAAAAAAATATTTTTCAATCAGACTTTTCAATATTTTTATATTTATAATTCAAATGAATGCTGTAAAAAAAACATAGTTGCTTATTTTTTTTATAATCACTACAATATATGGGAAGATGATAAATTCAAACTTTTAATTTATTTAATGGCAATTATCTTCTTAGAATTGTTAACTTTATAATTACAATAAAACATTTACCAAAAAAACTATCTCCCGTAGATAAGTTCTAAATTAATATAATTTCTGTAAAAAAATAAAAAACTGTCCTAAATGTGATAAGTTCTAACCAATTTAAATTTCAAAAAACTTATCTTTTGTGGAATAAGTTCTAACTAATACAAATTTCAAAAACACAATCTTATAGGGGATAGATTCTAACGGATTTAAATCTTCAAATACAATATCATATACTACTGATGCATAGAACTTATAATTTTTATAAAACTAACTATCATATACTAAATAAGACTTACATGAGACAAAATATGTTGCTCATTCATATATAAAACCTATCATAATTTTAAATTAACTATAAAATATAAACTTCTCAATATATAAACGTAATGTTACGATACAAATTTTTGCTTTAAATTCTCATTTGAAATATTATAAGTTTATGTTTTCATAATTCTAAAAAATAAATTAGAGTTCCGGTAATTTTATCAAATATTATAAGTTTATGTTTTCATGATTTCTGTCACGTTATACAAATGAAAATGATCTATGACGTAATATAAAAGAGGAAATATACGACTATGTTGCACTCGAAATAAACTGCAATTTTTGTGCAAACTTGCTTTCGATTCCAATTTGACATTTTCTAAGTTCGGATATTTTCGTTATTGTATAAAAATAAGATTGATAATATGGACTTTCATATTTTTCAAAATAGTATACGAGATATGCTTAACATTTATTGAAGGATAATTTTGTCACGGGATAACATGTTTTAAAGATGAATATTTAAAAATAGATGGAGAAAAAATATGCACCAAAATTGAAATATAACTTTACACTATCAACCAATCACAACCATGTTTTCCGCCAAAGTATAAACATGAAGATGATCTATGACGTAATATAAAAGAAAGAAATAAACGACTATGTCGCACTCGAAATAAACAACAATCTGTTGTACGAACTTGCTTTCGATTCTAATTTTACATTTTCTAAGATTAGATATTTTCGTTATTGTAAAAAACAAAAAAAAAATTATGTTACATTTATCAAGAATTTATGTCATGAATATATATGACTAACAATATTGACTTTCATATTTTACTAAACAATATACGAGATACGTCAGATCTGTATTAAAGTTTAAGTTTGTCACGGGATTACATGTTTTAAAGACGAAAATTTAAAAATAGAGAAAAGATAATATGCACATACAATGTAAAATTATTTTACAATGTCAACCAATCACAACCATGATATCTGTCACGTTATACACATGAAAATGATCTATGACGTAATATAAAAGAGGAAATATACGACTATGGTGCACTCGAAAAAAACTGCAATTTTTGTGCAAACCTGCTTTCGATTCCAATTTAACATTTTCTAAGTTCGGATATTTTCGTTATTGTATAACAATAAGATTGATAATATGGACTTTCATATTTTACAAAACAATATACGAGATATGCTTATCATTTATTGAAGGATAATTTTGTCACGGGATAATATGTTTTAAAAATGAATATTTAAAAATAAATAGAAAAAAAAATTGCACAAACAATGAAATATAACTTTACACTATTAACTAATCACAACCATGTTTTATGACAAGGTATAAACATGAAGATGATCTATGACATAGTATAAAAGAAAGAAATATATGACTATGTCGCACTCGAAATAAACTACAATCTGTTGTGCGAACTTGCTTTCGATTCTAATTTTACATTTTCTAAGATTAGATATTTTCGTTATTGTAAAAAACAAAGAATAAAAATATTTATGTTACTTTTATCAAGAATTTATGTCATGAATATATATGACTAAAATATCGACTTTCATATTTTACTAAACAGTATACGAGATACGTCAGACATGTATTAAAATTTAAGTTTGACACGGGATTTCATATTTTAAAGATGAATATTTAAAAATAGAGAAAAGAGAATATGCACAAATAATGTAAAATAAGTTTACACTGTCAACCAATCACAATCATAATTTCTGCCACATTATACACATAAAAATGATCTATGATGTAATATAAAAGAAGGAATTATAGACTATGTTGCATTCGAAATAAACTATAATTTTTGTGCAAACTTGCTTTCGATTACAATTTGACATTTTCTAAGTTCAGACATTTTCGTTATTGTAAAAAAATAAAATTAGTAATATGGATTTTCATATTTTTCAAAACAATATACGAGAGATGCTTGACTTTATTAAAGTTTAAGTTTGTCACGGGATAACATGTTTTAAAGATTAATATTTAAAAATAGAGAGAGAGAGGGAGAGAGAGAGAGAGAGAGAGAGAGAGAGAAAATGTGTAACACCCCGATTTTCAAAGACTAAAAAAGGGCATTATTTTTTTTTTTTTTTTAACTAACACTCAGAGTGCGCATAGAATATTTTTCAATGAGCCGGCATTCAAATATACAAAAAGACTCATTACCATAAGGTGCTTCGACAAGCAAAGTGTATTCCTGAATAATTACAATCCAAGTCTAAGTATACAAATACTTACAACAAAACAAAGTTAGAAACCCTATGCTAACCAAAAAGCACGGTGCACAAAACACACCGGCGCATAGTCTAACTAAACTAAAACTCCAGCCGCTCACTGGGGCCTGGAACAGCCACCGTCGTCACCACGACCTAACCCATCATCTGGGTGGGATGAGCCCGCAAATGAAAGAAAGGGTCACCACAAAAATAAAAGTACATATATATAACCGGTGCGAGAGATTGTACACATAACAAATATTTCCACAAAGCACAAGAGAAAGCTCTTAAAACATTCAACAATTCCCGCCAACGGGCTTATATATATAATGCACAACAAGCCTAATGCAGACTTCTACAATGGGTGTGGTACTGCCAGAGCTACCACATGCAAATGAATTCCGGAATTACTAATCATAACCAATAAAACCGCAAAGGGTTAGGGTGGATCCACTCACGCAATCACACCCCGTGGTCCACTCACGCAACCACTTATTGTACTCAATAAGATCCCGTAGGATTTTGGGTGGGTCCACTCACGCAACCAACACCCCGTAGTCCACTCACGCAACTACGCACAATGAATGCATGAGCATACGATTCCCCTTATATGCTAATGCAACACATACATATCGTACACGCATATGTAATCACACCACGACAACACATACATATACATCTAGTCATATGTATTTAATCACCTGCTCATACACATAGTTCACCAAACATATGTAAGACAACAAATCATGTATTTACCACGATCTCATATCGAGAATACATCACAACAACATGCCAAGCACACCACAATTGCATACACAGCAAAACAAAGCATGTTTACCAAAACCGTTTGAAAAGACGGAAATAAAGTGGAGCCCTTACCTTGGCAAGCTTCCGTTACTCTATTCCGCGAAATTCTACTATTCACGCTACCTAAACATAAATGTAGCGTAACATCAATAAAATACTCCTCGTTTATCCTATCGAAACGAAACTTGCTCTCAAAAGTCTAGGAGGGTTTTAGGTACTTTCTAACTCTCTCACCTAGCGATTCCAAGTTCTTCCCAATCCGATAAAAATTCACGAAGTTAAAGACATTATTTTAGTCACACGAAATTCATTTTGTTTTCAAATCATAAACTAAAACCATTTTGGATTTTCCACTTCAAGGACTTGTTTCACACACAACAAGACCATTTGAAACACAACTAAAACTTTTCAAAAATATTTTTATGAAAAATCGAAGTTTTCTTGCGTTACAAGTTACACATTTTTTTCTTCCTAACAACCTTTCCTATACTCATTTTTCTTCAAAACTAAGATTATCCAACACACACAAAATTTTCACACAATTGTGGACTTAGAAAAATTTTGAAATTTCTCCCCCACACAAGAGAAAGGCCACGGCCAAAATCTTTCAAAACACCCTTCCATTCAAAATTTTTCACTTCTAAATGCATGGTAATATCCCATAATACCTAACTAGCACTTATCAAAGCGATTTAGAAATTATCGAGTCGAATCGCAAATTTTCGAAAAATCTCAAATAAGTTTTTCTTAAGGCAAGAAATCATTTTTCTTTACAAAACATCCCATAACCAATCAAACAATTAAACAATGATCATGGGAAACAATTTGCCTCTAAACAATTTTCGAAATTCGATTCCTCGAACCCTATATGGGTGCCACGGCCAAATGAGGCAAAAGGGCAACCCTACACAATTTTTCTTCATTTGAAACCCTAACCACATTTGTTAGCTCGTAACGATATTCGATCGTATACCCGACTCTTTTTGAAACTCGAAATAAATTTTTCTAAATTGTGTTCTTCGAGTCGCTCAAGAACACGAGAATAATTTTTTTCTTATTTTTCGAAACAAATTTCATATTCAACAATCCATTTTGTCAAAAAGCTCAAAACTAACTTCAAAACCAAAATCATACAACACAATCCAAGTTTATGATCTTTTCAAATTTTTCTTCAAAACTCTTAAACAAAAATTTGTGAAAACAAGATTTAACCATGGAAATCAACTCATGTTTCACTCATGTGTACTAATAACTCTTATGAACACATCTATGGAACCAAAACTAATCAAAACTAAATCCTAAAATTTTTCATCTCAAGAACATAAACTAAAAATTCATAAAACTCCATGAGTTTTGCCAACTAAGAGAAAGGAAGAGGTTTGTTACCTTAGAAGATGATTCCTCACAACTCCAAGCTTTCCAACAAGCTTATGATCAAGGGATTTGGTGATGGATTGAAAATTTTATCAAGGATGGAAGAGAGAAAGAAGTGTCACGGCCAAATGAGAGAAAGAGAAGTGAGTTTTGTGATTTTGCTTCCAAGACTAATAGTTAAACCTCCTTACTATTCAATCAAAGTCTTGATCAATCTAGGCCCTTAGATTAAAACCAACTTGCAAGACTAAACCCTAGCCTTTGGATCAAAATAACTCATGATTGTTTTTTTTGAACAAATATCCACTTTACGCTACTCAGCTCATCGCGTTTGCTCTCGGCGAGTCGCACCTCGCTAACGGACGGAAATCTCAAAAATACAAAATCTCACAAATAAACGTCCGTCGTAAACCGTTTCCAAATATTATCGCTAAACCTTTTTCCTCGACTGCAATTTTCTTCCACACCTCGGAAAATTAATCTCAGGATATATCCCGCCTCGCGCAGATATATAAAACCCCCAACTAAAATCTCACTGAATTCAGAATCAGTAAAATTTCACAACAGCGGGTAAAATCCTACTCGTTTTTCCAAAAACGAGAATAATCCAAAACTCGCGTTTCTGACTTCACAGAAACCTTCTAATACTCAAAAGAAGACTACGACCCAAAAGTCTGTGCCTTTCCAGCGCACGAGCACAAAACAGGCTCCATTTCAGCAAAAATTCCATTAATGTGACGATACTCACAAGACCGCTCCACCAAAAACCCTAAAAACTTAGCCGACACTAAAGTTCCTTAGAAAAACTGTACAGTGAAATCTTGGGTCTTACATTACTACCCTCCAAAAAGAAGTTTCGTCCTCGAAACTAAAGGTAAGAGTAACAACCCAACTGGTTATTACTATCCCTAACACAACAAAATCCCTCAGGATTAGGTGTAGCCACACAGATGCTAACACCGGGTGAAATCACACAGATACTCTCACCAACACACTGGCACAACCGTGCACCAACCGCAACTCTCAACGAGTGCACCACTCAAAAATTAACCTCCCAACAGAGGTTCACAACCTCGAGTTCCTCAAATTTTCTAGGGTCCACACACAAAATTTCCAAAGTCACCTCTTTTACCTCCGCGACGTGGCCTAAACCACTAGGTTTTCGCGCAGCAGTGACTGGCTACCCTCCAAAAAGAAACACTGAAGTTCTCTGTGCATCACCCAAGCTAGCAAAACTAGTCAATTCCAATCAACACGATTCTCGTCTACCATCAACAATAAATTAAAGACGGCCAGTCCCTCAATTTGTCAATAGACAGTCGACAATCCTGATGGTGATTTAGACCATCTTTACCCAATTTAAGTGATACTTCATTCCACTTGTGCTCAAGGTCCTCCGAGTCACAAGGGTTCCACAAATCTTTCGAGGTTTTTCTCAATGTTTTCCTCGATCTCTTACGAATACAAGGTCGAAGTCGTAAGACACAACTCTCAAACACGTCGCTCAAGCTCTCATGATTCCACTCATGAAACATCTGTTCAACATCATTCAACAGTAACATAATGCCACCACGGCAATTACCACCAAAACTATTTCATTCCAAACAAGTTGTCTTCTCTTCTAGAAGATTTTCCCACCTTACCACTATCCATCAATCCGCGACTCAACGAATATGCCGAACCGCCTGCTTACTTACAAATCTCTTTCCAATCACGACTTAAATAATACCACCCCAACCTCCGGTTGGTGATTACACTCCTCATAGTCTTGGCACTTGCCAAACTAAACCATCTACTTCTCTTGGACTCCCTTATCCAAATCTCCAATTCCCCAGAATCGGTTCCTTATACTTTAACATTACTTCCAAAAGGGCACTTAGACGCATCTCGCGTGCCTTAAACAAACGTTTATCCTCGTCGACGGCCATCGTCGGCGCACATCCTCTTCACAACGTATTCTCATTCTATTCCTGAACTCTCCTGAGTTCCTTTTTCTCTTACAATAACATCCTCTCTTACTCAAAAGAGTTGATCACCCTGACCATTCCTAAACACTCCGAACATCACCACTCTCGTCGAGGTACCTACCCTCAAAATAACTCTTAGGGCATTCCTCACATTACTATTGTCTAACCATCCTTGTTGACAACATCCGAATCCCTTATACTTACTCACTACCGATTTCCATCATACCACGTCTCTCTTCATTGTAACCACTACAATGAACCAAAGCTCTACAAGCTTCCATCAACTTGCCATTAGACAATTTCTTATCCTTCTTATTTCCAAAATTAGATGTGAGACAAATCCCTTCGCCAATCCTCAATTGGCATAAGCCACATCCTCAAGGGCTTCTCTCTAAATCCTCATTCTTTTCTAGACCCAGAAACAGATCCACAAACCATTTCATCTCCATCACTCTTTCTCCTCTTTGAAGATGAATTCATCAAATGAAAGACAACCAAACAATGGAACATTTTCTCTACGAGTTCGGCTAGAAACACCACTAGCCACACTTCTCCGTTCGACCAATCTCAAATCTTCATAACCATCTAAAGCTACAGTATCCTCCAAAAACAATAACCAACTTCCCACATACGTTCTCGCTATCCAATCTGACACATCCATTCACTAACTGGATTTATCCATCTCTAACTTCCCTTACGGTGTCAACTAATGTACGTGTCGTAATGAAACGCTCCAAATGATTAATTCCTCCAGTTCTTATTAAGTATCTCCTCTCCATTCGATTGGTCCTTCATCACCGTGACTATTCTAAAGTCATAAGATTTGTTCCTACTAGGGAATCAATTCCCCGATCTCAAGTTCTGACCAATCATATTCTTACATCTATTCACTCATCATTTTCTTATTCACTTTTAACTCGTCCTTAAAAGGTCACTGCAATTCACCTACCAATCGACTCGTCTTACGCATCCATCAAGCCATTAAACATTCATCTCAAAACTTAATGCTCGACTTATCAAAAATATCTACCAACGCACGACACTTTGCTATGATTTTATCTTTAGTACGTTCGATACCCAAATCTAATTCTTGAATTTACTGCTCAAGAACTCTAAAAACTCGTCGTACTATCCATTTAATCCTAATATACAATAAAAGTCCTTCTAACTATCAACTTTCATTGTCTTAGTATTCTTACTAACGGATTCCTTTTCTACTCAAACACGACATTCTTAGAAAATATCCAAAAATTCTCGTCCATAACTTGAATTTATTCAAAACTTGCCCACCTCAACTCTTATGGTATCATAAATTCAAGCTGCTACTTAGTCCTTCAACCATCTTGGTCGATCAAAATCGTTAACTTATATGCGCATCCACACATGATCTCTACTCAATCTTGACTAATCTCCTCAAACTGCTAAACCAGTTTACTTTCCCTTATGGTTTACTTGCCAATAGTTAACAATTCTAGCTTACACTGCTACAATTATCTGGACATTTCCATAATAGACACCTCTATTATCACCTATCAGTGATATGCAACTCACTTTCAAAGGTTGAACTCCTCGTTCTTTACCTAAATATCTCTCCACATCCATCTTTATTCAACAATCAATTACCTATCGTTGTATCTCACATCGACATCTGCATTTACTATCTCCCGAACTAGGTATAGATTGTCACTTATCAACGTGATCCTTGGTCTCCTACCTTCAATCATCACAAGATTCATCCTTACAAATCTTAGCTTCAAATCTAATTTATCTCACACACTTGAATTAAACCCTTAAGGTACCCCTCGTTCGCATAAATGCCGTATAACCCCACCAGGTTTCCTCACTCTGGACGTACAACGTCCTTTAATTCCAATTCAAAGTGCCTCAATTATTGTCCAATCGTCGCAATTAAATCCAACTGACATCTCTGCATGTTCCACCATTCTACAGTGGTCGCATCCTCTTGACAACTGACGTCTTCATCAAGTCTCGTCTGAACTCACCAGATGGACATCCAATATCATCTTCAGAAGGTCGTCCCAATCTGATCCTTACTTAAAATCCTTTATCAATTGACGTTCACTCGTCCATAACCAGCACCTCTGAGTGGCCACATCTAACGCCACTTCCCATCCATTATATTACTTTCAAGAATCACTTGTAGTTCTTGTTCGCTCAAGTCCGTCATCTTCGGACTGCCGCATCCAAGGAATTTAGAGACACTTGTCGACTAAATTCGACCAAGGCTTGGGGGTTTCCCAATTCCACTTACTGAAGCCTCACTCCCTGCATTACTTCAGTAAGACACAAACCAGTGTCTAAGCATATCTCATGCTAGACTCAAACAACCAACCACATAACCCACAACACAACAAAAACAACCGCTAGAACTAACACAACTCTAGCTATGTTCTAACCGACTCTGGACTAACGACTCAAGTATACACTTTCCCTTTGAAGATTTAAAGCCGTGCTCTGATACCACAATGTAACACCCCGATTTTCAAAGACTAAAAAAGGGCATTATTTTTTTTTTTTTTTTAACTAACACTCAGAGTGCGCATAGAATATTTTTCAATGAGCCGGCATTCAAATATACAAAAAGACTCATTACCATAAGGTGCTTCGACAAGCAAAGTGTATTCCTGAATAATTACAATCCAAGTCTAAGTATACAAATACTTACAACAAAACAAAGTTAGAAACCCTATGCTAACCAAAAAGCACGGTGCACAAAACACACCGGCGCATAGTCTAACTAAACTAAAACTCCAGCCGCTCACTGGGGCCTGGAACAGCCACCGTCGTCACCACGACCTAACCCATCATCTGGGTGGGATGAGCCCGCAAATGAAAGAAAGGGTCACCACAAAAATAAAAGTACATATATATAACCGGTGCGAGAGATTGTACACATAACAAATATTTCCACAAAGCACAAGAGAAAGCTCTTAAAACATTCAACAATTCCCGCCAACGGGCTTATATATATGATGCACAACAAGCCTAATGCAGACTTCTACAATGGGTGTGGTACTGCCAGAGCTACCACATGCAAATGAATTCCGGAATTACTAATCATAACCAATAAAACCGCAAAGGGTTAGGGTGGATCCACTCACGCAATCACACCCCGTGGTCCACTCACGCAACCACTTATTGTACTCAATAAGATCCCGTAGGATTTTGGGTGGGTCCACTCACGCAACCAACACCCCGTAGTCCACTCACGCAACTACGCACAATGAATGCATGAGCATACGATTCCCCTTATATGCTAATGCAACACATACATATCGTACACGCATATGTAATCACACCACGACAACACATACATATACATCTAGTCATATGTATTTAATCACCTGCTCATACACATAGTTCACCAAACATATGTAAGACAACAAATCATGTATTTACCACGATCTCATATCGAGAATACATCACAACAACATGCCAAGCACACCACAATTGCATACACAGCAAAACAAAGCATGTTTACCAAAACCGTTTGAAAAGACGGAAATAAAGTGGAGCCCTTACCTTGGCAAGCTTCCGTTACTCTATTCCGCGAAATTCTACTATTCACGCTACCTAAACATAAATGTAGCGTAACATCAATAAAATACTCCTCGTTTATCCTATCGAAACGAAACTTGCTCTCAAAAGTCTAGGAGGGTTTTAGGTACTTTCTAACTCTCTCACCTAGCGATTCCAAGTTCTTCCCAATCCGATAAAAATTCACGAAGTTAAAGACATTATTTTAGTCACACGAAATTCATTTTGTTTTCAAATCATAAACTAAAACCATTTTGGATTTTCCACTTCAAGGACTTGTTTCACACACAACAAGACCATTTGAAACACAACTAAAACTTTTCAAAAATATTTTTATGAAAAATCGAAGTTTTCTTGCGTTACAAGTTACACATTTTTTTCTTCCTAACAACCTTTCCTATACTCATTTTTCTTCAAAACTAAGATTATCCAACACACACAAAATTTTCACACAATTGTGGACTTAGAAAAATTTTGAAATTTCTCCCCCACACAAGAGAAAGGCCACGGCCAAAATCTTTCAAAACACCCTTCCATTCAAAATTTTTCACTTCTAAATGCATGGTAATATCCCATAATACCTAACTAGCACTTATCAAAGCGATTTAGAAATTATCGAGTCGAATCGCAAATTTTCGAAAAATCTCAAATAAGTTTTTCTTAAGGCAAGAAATCATTTTTCTTTACAAAACATCCCATAACCAATCAAACAATTAAACAATGATCATGGGAAACAATTTGCCTCTAAACAATTTTCGAAATTCGATTCCTCGAACCCTATATGGGTGCCACGGCCAAATGAGGCAAAAGGGCAACCCTACACAATTTTTCTTCATTTGAAACCCTAACCACATTTGTTAGCTCGTAACGATATTCGATCGTATACCCGACTCTTTTTGAAACTCGAAATAAATTTTTCTAAATTGTGTTCTTCGAGTCGCTCAAGAACACGAGAATAATTTTTTTCTTATTTTTCGAAACAAATTTCATATTCAACAATCCATTTTGTCAAAAAGCTCAAAACTAACTTCAAAACCAAAATCATACAACACAATCCAAGTTTATGATCTTTTCAAATTTTTCTTCAAAACTCTTAAACAAAAATTTGTGAAAACAAGATTTAACCATGGAAATCAACTCATGTTTCACTCATGTGTACTAATAACTCTTATGAACACATCTATGGAACCAAAACTAATCAAAACTAAATCCTAAAATTTTTCATCTCAAGAACATAAACTAAAAATTCATAAAACTCCATGAGTTTTGCCAACTAAGAGAAAGGAAGAGGTTTGTTACCTTAGAAGATGATTCCTCACAACTCCAAGCTTTCCAACAAGCTTATGATCAAGGGATTTGGTGATGGATTGAAAATTTTATCAAGGATGGAAGAGAGAAAGAAGTGTCACGGCCAAATGAGAGAAAGAGAAGTGAGTTTTGTGATTTTGCTTCCAAGACTAATAGTTAAACCTCCTTACTATTCAATCAAAGTCTTGATCAATCTAGGCCCTTAGATTAAAACCAACTTGCAAGACTAAACCCTAGCCTTTGGATCAAAATAACTCATGATTGTTTTTTTTGAACAAATATCCACTTTACGCTACTCAGCTCATCGCGTTTGCTCTCGGCGAGTCGCACCTCGCTAACGGACGGAAATCTCAAAAATACAAAATCTCACAAATAAACGTCCGTCGTAAACCGTTTCCAAATATTATCGCTAAACCTTTTTCCTCGACTGCAATTTTCTTCCACACCTCGGAAAATTAATCTCAGGATATATCCCGCCTCGCGCAGATATATAAAACCCCCAACTAAAATCTCACTGAATTCAGAATCAGTAAAATTTCACAACAGCGGGTAAAATCCTACTCGTTTTTCCAAAAACGAGAATAATCCAAAACTCGCGTTTCTGACTTCACAGAAACCTTCTAATACTCAAAAGAAGACTACGACCCAAAAGTCTGTGCCTTTCCAGCGCACGAGCACAAAACAGGCTCCATTTCAGCAAAAATTCCATTAATGTGACGATACTCACAAGACCGCTCCACCAAAAACCCTAAAAACTTAGCCGACACTAAAGTTCCTTAGAAAAACTGTACAGTGAAATCTTGGGTCTTACAAAATGTGGACAAACAGTGAAAAAAAAAACACTTTACACTATCAACCAATCACAATCATGTTTTTTGCCAAAGTATAAACATTAAGATGATCTATGACGTAATATAAAAGAAAGAAATATACGACTATGTCGCACTCGAAATAAACTACAATTTGTTGTTCGAACTTGCTTTCGATTCTAATTTTACATTTTCTAAGATTAGATATTTTCGTTATTGTAAAAAACAAAGAATAAAAAGATTTATGTTATTTTTATCAAGAATTTATGTCATGAATATATATGACTAAAATATCGACTTTCATATTTTACTAAACAATATACGAGATACGTCATACATGTATTAAAGTTTAAGTTTTTCACGGGATTACATGTTTTAAAGACGAATATTTAAAAATAGAGAAAAGAGAATATGCACAAATAATGTAAAATAATTTTACACTGTCAATCAATCACAATCATAATTTCTGCCACATTATACACATAAAAATGATACATGACGTAATATAAAAGAAGGAAATATAGACTATGTTGCACTCGAAATAAACTATAATTTTTGTGCAAATTTGCTTTCGATTCCAATTTGACATTTTCTAAGTTCAGACATTTTCGTTATTGTAAAAAAATAAGATTAGTAATATGGATTTTCATATTTTTCAAAACAATATACGAGAGATACTTGACTTTATTAAAGTTTAAGTTTGTCACGGGATAACATGTTTTAAAGATAAATATTTAAAAATAGAGAGAAAAAAAATATGGACAAATAGTGAAAAAAAAAAACTTTACACTATCAACCAATCACAACCATGGTTTCCGCCAAAGTATAAACATGAAGATGAGCTATGACGTAATATAAAAGAAAGAAATAAACGACTATGTCGCACTCGAAATAAACTACAATCTGTTGTACGAACTTGCTTTCGATTCTAATTTTACATCTTCTAAGATTAGATATTTTCGTTATTGTAAAAAACAAAAAAAAAATTATGTTACATTTATCAAGAATTTATGTCATGAATATATATGACTAACAATATCGACTTTCATATTTTACTAAACAATATACGAGATACGTCAGACCTGTATTAAAATTTAAGTTAGTCACGGGATTACATGTTTTAAAAACGAAAATTTAAAAATAGAGAAAAGATAATATGCACATACAATGTAAAATTATTTTACAATGTCAACCAATCACAACCATGATATCTGTCACGTTATACACATGAAAATGATCTGTGACGTAATATAAAAGAGGAAATATACGACTATGTTGCAGTCGAAATAAACTGCAATTTTTGTGCAAACCTGCTTTCGATTCCAATTTAACATTTTCTAAGTTCGGATATTTTCGTTATTGTATAACAATAAGATTGATAATATGGACTTTCATATTTTACAAAACAATATACGAGATATGCTTATCATTTATTGAAGGATAATTTTGTCACGGAATAATATGTTTTAAAAATGAATATTTAAAAATAAATAGAAAAGAAATTTGCACAAACAATGAAATATAACTTTACACTATCAACCAATCACAACCATGTTTTATGCCAAGGTATAAACATGAAGATGATCTATAACATAATATAAAAGAAAGAAATATATGACTATGTCACACACTCGAAATAAACTACAATCTGTTGTGCGAACTTGCTTTCGATTCTAATTTTACATTTTCTAAGATTAGATATTTTCGTTATTGTAAAAAACAAAGAATAAAAATATTTATGTTACTTTTATCAAGAATTTATGTCATGAATATATATGACTAAAATATCGACTTTCATATTTTACTAAACAGTATACGAGATACGTCAGACATGTATTAAAATTTAAGTTTGACACGGGATTTCATATTTTAAAGATGAATATTTAAAAATAGAGAAAAGAGAATATGCACAAATAATGTAAAATAAGTTTACACTGTCAACCAATCACAATCATAATTTCTGCCACATTATACACATAAAAATGATCTATGACGTAATATAAAAGAAGGCATTATATACTATGTTGCACTCGAAATAAACTATAATTTTTGTGCAAAATTGCTTTCGATTACAATTTGACATTTTCTAAGTTCAGACATTTTCGTTATTGTAAAAAAATAAAATTAGTCATATGGATTTTCATATTTTTCAAAACAATATACGAGAGATGCTTGACTTTATTAAAGTTTAAGTTTGTCACGGGATAACATGTTTTAAAGATAAATATTTAAAAATAGAGAGAGAGAGAGAGAGAGAGAGAGAGAGAGAAAAAATATGGACAAACAGTGGGAAAAGAAACACTTTACACTATCAACCAATCACAATTATGTTTTTCGCCAAATTATAAACATGAAGATGATCTATGACGTAATATAAAAGAAATAAATATACGACTATGTCGCACTCGAAATAAACTACAATCTGTTGTACGAACCTGCTTTCGATTCTAATTTTACATTTTCTAAGGTTAGATATTTTCGTTATTGTAAAAAACAAAAAAAAAGATTTATGTTACATTTATCAAGAATTTATGTCATGAATATATATGACTAACAATATCGACTTTCATATTTTACTAAACAATATACGAGATACGTCAGACCTGTATTAAAGTTTAAGTTTGTCACGGGATTACATGTTTTAAAAACGAAAATTTAAAAATAGAGAAAAGATAATATGCACAAACAATGTAATATTATTTTACACTGTCAACCAATCACAACCATGATTTCTGTCACGTTATACAAATGAAAATGATCTATGACGTAATATAAAAGAGGAAATATACGACTATGTTGCACTCGAAATAAACTGCAATTTTTGTGCAAAACTTGCTTTCGATTCCAATTTGACATTTTCTAAGTTCGGATATTTTCGTTATTGTATAAAAATAAGATTTATAATATGGACTTTCATATTTTACAAAACAATATACGAGATATGTTTAACATTTATTGAATGATAATTTTGTCACGGAATAATATGTTTTAAAAATGAATATTTAAAAATAAATAGAAAAAAAATTTGCACAAACAATGAAATATAACTTTACAATATCAACCAATCACAACCATGTTTTATGCAAAAGTATAAACATGAAGATGATTTATGACGTAATATAAAAGAAAGAAATATACGACTATCTCGCACTCGAAATAAAACTACAATCTGTTGTCCGAACTTGCTTTCGACTCTAATTTTACATTTTCTAAGATTATATATTTTCGTTATTGTAAAAAACAAAGAAAAAAAAAAGATCTATGTTACTTTTATCAAGAATTTACGTCATGAATATATATGACTAAAATATCGACTTTCATATTTTACTAAACAATATACGAAATACGTCAGACATGTATTAAAGTTTAAGTTTGTCACGGGATAACATGTTTTAAAGATGAATATTTAAAAATAGAGAAAAGAGAATATGCACAAATAATGTAAAATAATTTTACACTGTCAACCAATTACAATCATAATTTCTGCCACATTATACACATAAAAATGATCTATGACGTAATATAAAAGAAGGAAATATAGACTATGTTGCACTCGAAATAAACTATAATTTTTGTGCAAACTTGCTTTTGATTCCAATTTGACATTTTCTAAGTTCAGACATTTTCGTTATTGTAAAAAAATAAGATTAGTAATATGGATTTTCATATTTTTCAAAACAATATACGAGAGATGCTTGACTTTATTAAAGTTTAAGTTTGTCACGGGATAACATTAAAGATAAATATTTAAAAATAGAGAGAGAGAGAGAGAGAGAGAGAGAGAGAGAGAGAGAAAATAGGGACAAACAGTGAAAAAAAACACTTTACACTATCAACCAATAAAGTTTAAGTTTGTCACGGGATTACAAGTTTTTAAGACGAAAATTTAAAAATCGAGAAAAGATAATATCTCCAAACAATGTAAAATTATTTTACACTGTCAACCAATCACAACCATGATTTCTGTCACGTTATACACATGAAAATGATTTATGACGTAATATAAAAGAGGAAATATACGACTATGTTGCACTCGAAATAAACTGCAATTTTTGTGCAAAACTTGCTTTCGATTCCAATTTGACATTTTCTAAGTTCGGATATTTTCGTTATTGTATAAAAATAAGATTTATAATATGGACTTTCATATTTTACAAAACAATATACGAGATATGCTTAACATTTATTGAAGGATAATTTTGTCACGGGATAATATGTTTTAAAGATGAATATTTAAAAATAAATAGAAAAAAAATATGCACAAACAATGAAATATAACTTTACACTATCAACCAATCACAACCATGTTTTATGCCAAAGTATAAACATGAAGATGATCTATGACGTAATATAAAAGAAAGAAATATACGACTATGTCGCACTCGAAATAAAACTACAATCTGTTGTGCGAACTTGCTTTCGACTCTAATTTTACATTCTCTAAGATTATATATTTTCGTTATTGTAAAAAACATAGAAAAAAAAATTATGTTACTTTTATCATGAATTTACGTCATGAATATATATGACTAAAATATCGACTTTCATATTTTACTAAACAATATACGAGATACGTCAGACATGCATTAAAGTTTAAGTTTGTCACGGGATAACGTGTTTTAAATATGAATATTTAAAAATCGAGAGAGAAAAAATATGCACAAACAATGAAAAATAACTTTACACTATCAACGTTTGTCAAAAAAAAACTTTACACTCTCAACCAATCACATTCATGTTTTCCGTCAATGTATAAACATGAAGATGATCTATGACGTAATATAAAAGAAGGAAATATACGACTATGTCACACTCGAAAAATATTCAATCTTTTGTGCGAACTATCATTCGATTCTAATTTATCATTTTCTAAATTAGATATTTTCGTTATTGTAAAAAACAAAGAAAAAAAATATTTCTATTACTCTTATGAAGAATTTTTGCCATGAATATATATGACTAACAATATCAACTTTCATATTTTACTAAACAATATACGAGATACGTCAGATATGTATTAAAGTTTAAGTTTGTCACGGGATTACATGTTTTAAAGACGAATAGTTAAAAATAGAGAAAAATGAATATGCACAAACAATGTAAAATAATTTTACACTGTCAACCAATCACAATCATGATTTCTACCACATTATTCACATGCAAATGTTCTATGACGTAATATAAAAGAAGAAATATAAACTATGTTGCACTCGAAATAAACTATAAATTTTGTGCAACCTTGCTTTCGATTTCAATTTGTCATTTTATAAGTTCAAATATTTTCGTTATTGTAAAAAAATAAGATTAATAATATGGACTTTCATATTTTACAAAATAATATACGAGATATGCTTGACATTTATTAAAGTTTAAGTTTGTCACAGGATAACATGTCTTAAAGATGAATATTTAAAAATAATTTTACACTGTCAACAAATAACAACCATGTTTTCCGCGACAAGGTATAAACATGAAGATGATCTATGACGTAATATAAAAGAAGGAAATCATCTTTAAACTACTTCAACTGTAGTGCAGTTGTTCTTTAAGACAATTTTATGTAATTTCAATTGACATTGTTTTCATCCGAAATGTCTATCAACAAATTTGTAGTATATATATAGATATAATATATAAGATGTTCATGACAATACTTTATTTGACAAGTAAAAAAATATTTCAAACCCGTCCGGAGGACGGGTTTTTAACTAGTATTTCATTAAATGGATATAACTATTCTAGGGACTTTATCATTTTGGACATACAACTATAATAAAGAAATGCCTATTATTATCAATAAATAAAGCACTAAAAGTATTGGCCTCTAGTGCTTACTCCAACAATCTTTTCCTTGATTAATTTGAATTCCAAGGAAGAACTTCAGTTCACCCATAATGCTCATCTCAAATTCATCCTGCATCAGCTTGGAAAAATTCTTGCACAGGGAGGCATTAGTAGAACCAAATATTATGTCATCAACATATATTTGAATAATTAAGATATCTTTCTTAGTTGTCTTTCTGAAGGGTGTATTGTCAATCTGACCTTTTTGAAAACCATTTTCCAATAAGAAATTACTCAGTCTGTCATACCAAGCTCTAGGAGCTTGTTTGAGACCATAGAGTGATTTCTTTAATTTATAAACATAGTCAGGGTTTTTCAGATCCTCAAAACCTGGAGGTTGTTTGACATATACTTCTTCAAAAATAACACCATTTAGAAAGGCACTCTTAACATCCATTTGATATAATGTAATTCCATTATTAATAGCATATGATAGAAGTAACCTGATTGCTTCCAGTCTTGCTACTGGAGCAAATGTTTCAGTGAAGTTAATGCCTTATTGCTGATTGGAGCCTTGTGCTACAAGTCTAGCTTTGTTTCTTACCACTTCACCTTGTTCATTCAGTTTGTTTCTAAATACCCACTTGGTTCCAATGATGTTCTTATGTGCTGGTCTTGGCACTAAGTCCCATACATCATTTTTTTGAAACTGATTGAGTTCATCTTGCATTGCAACTATCCATCCATCATCAGTTAAGGCTTCATCAAAGTTCTTGGGTTCTATCATATATATTTGTCCTAATAAAGAATCACTTTGTTGAAAAGTTGATCTTGTCTTTCTTGGACTCTCTTTGTTTCCAAGAATGAGGTCTTCTGGATGTGATGACTTGTATTTAAATGTCCTTCTTGGAGCTTCAATATTATCTTGTATTTCTTCTTCTGAGATATCATCATGATCTTCAGATGCTTCTATTGGAGATGGTTCTTCAGAGACTTCTTCCAATTCAGCTTATGAAGTTTCATTAGCTTCTGATGTTTTCTCAGGTTCTGAATTGTTATAAAGATATGGAACACCTGCATAGCTATCATCTTGCTCTGACATTTTACTTGAGTGCAGAAGACGGTAAACACATCATATGCATCATCTTTCACTCTTAGAAATTACACCCAAGTCCATCTACTGTAATCATCAATAATGACAAGTCCATATTTCTTTCCATTGAATGAGGCTGTACTTACCGGGCCAAACAAATCAATGTGAAGCAGTTCAAGGGGTCTTGAGGTAGAGACAATGTTTTTGGGTTTAAAAGAGGTTTTTAAAATCTTACCAATCTGACAAGGACCACACAGAGCGTCTGAATTATAGTTGAGATTGGGTAGGCCTTTAACCAAACTTAGTTTGCTAAGCTTGGAGATTAATCTCTAGTTGGCATGTCCTAAGCGTTGGTGACAGACCCATTTCTCATCATTAACAGATAGAAGACATACTATCTTTTGCTCTGTGAGTTCTGACAGATTGATTTTATAAACATTGCCTTTCCTTAGGCCTCTGAACACTATAGACTCATCAGACTCTCTAATTACAGTACATGCATCTTTATTAAACTTAACAACAAATCCACTATTACAGAATTGGCTAATGCTAAGTAGATTATGTTTGAGGCCATCTACTAACCAAACATCTTTAATAGAAAAAGAAGAATTACCAATTGTACCCGTACCAGTGATCTTCCCTTTTTGGTTTCCTCCAAATCCCACAGTTCCTCCCTCTTTCGGAGTCAGGGTTTGGAACATATGGTTGTCTCCTGTCATGTGGCGCGAGCAGCCACTGTCCAGGTACCAAGAATGCTGCTCTGGCCTTCTTTGAGTGCAGATCTGATACAAAGATAATCTCAGACCTAGGTACCAATATTTTTATGGGTCCTCTTGAGTTAGTCCTTAATGCCTTAGGTTGTTTTTGTTTATAACGCTTGTCAGAAGCTCTAGAGTTATTCAAGCCTTTTGAAAAACTTTTAGGCTTTGTATAGCTCTTAGACTAAGCTTTAGAATGAAGGTGTGAAAATAACACAAGAAGGGGGGGTTGAATTGTGTTTGGGGTATTTTAAAAAAAATCTTCTTCTAAGTATAGAAACTTATCAGAGGTTTGCAGCGGATATAAAAACCAAACACTAACAACTAGCTTCTGATGAAAGTAAAGAGATAAGGAAAGAGAACGAGACAGGAAATTTTATATTGGTTCCCCTCACAATCCAAGAGTACGTCCAATCCCCTTGTACTACCAGAGAGTTCACTATAATCACAAAAGATTACAATTGCTCAAGCACACAAGCAAGAGACTTCCAATTGCTCAAGTCCACAGACAAGAGACTTCCAATGCTCAAGCACGCAGGCAAGAGACTTCACAAAACTAAAGATAATAAAACAGAATCTGAACAATGATATACAAATCAATGTTCAGTAAAGTTATAAATACAACTCTTAATAACAAGACTTAACTTAGAATTCAAACAGAGAATTCTAAGGTTCAACTAATGAGTTAACAGAAGCTGAAACTGGAGTCTTGGATTTGGAATAGAGTTCAAGTTGTATTTGATGTTTTGTGCTTTAGGACGTTTTTCGCAGAGTAACGGCGCTTTCAAAATTGTTCAAAGTAATGTTGTCCTTAAGCTTCAAATCTTCTCCTATTTATAGATGTTTGAGGAGCGTATAAGATTTGAATCAATTGCGTGAGATTGTGCCAGCTGGTTTATTGTACGAGATATATCCATATCTGGTAATATAGAATACGATCAATCTTGGAGGAGACGTTGTTGCCAATTCAGGTAAAGAGGTCGTACAATAGTACTAACATCACTATTAAGGATAAGATTGATTTGCCAGCTTTTGGAATGTCAGAACATGATGATAAACCAATCATGGTTACAGAGAATGTTCTTCTGACATAGAGGCTCTCACTGCTCTTATCAGAGTCTGATATATCCTATATCAGAATCTGGTGAGTAGACTCTGACGGGTAGCTTCTGGTCATGCATCTTCTGATGCTTTGAAACTTAGTCAGATTCTGCTAGGTCATTCAGAGCTTCAAGAGTGCATTAAATAATCTTGTAAACCTGCACACTTGTATTTAAAACATTAGTATACCCTATTGTATATTAATACTTTTGTTATCATCAAAACTTAAATGGGTCACGTCAGAACCTCTTTTGTTCCAACAATCTCCCCCTTTTTGATTGATGACAAACCCAGTATTAATTTACAATGGTTGTTGATTAAATTTATCATTCTTCTCTTAGGTTTGTGAGTTTTGCAAGCTCCCCCTAAGTCCAGTAATGATTAATTAAATCAGTATAAAATTTTTATTTGAATTTTGAACTAAAACTAATACATTAGACTCTCAGAGGCTAGGTTTGCAAGCTCTCCCCCTAAGTCTGATACCCATAAAAGAAAATTGCACTTTTCTCTTATACGTACCATGTATCAGAAGTTCAAGTTTCAACTAGAAATTTTCTTCTATAACAAATCAGAAGATAACAAAATAAATAATATGGATTATTTTGGTTTCAGTTTAACATTCCATAAAATTAATAACTGACTCTTACTCCCCCTTTTGTCAACAAACAAAAAGATAAAAAGATAAAAACTGACAAGTAATAAATGATAAGTTTGAAAAAACAATGGTCAAATTATAGAGTTTCAAGACAGTCAAGGAGGTTACAACTACCCAATTTAATGGTGTGTCATAAAACCATAAATATGTATGAGTTGAAAAGCACTATAAAAAGGCCATATCCTTTGTCATTTCACTCAACACTTCCAATTCATTTGTGATAAACAACAATGAAGAAGGATAGAAGAGTAATCAAAAGTAAGAGTACGCAGGAGAAGAAGAAGAAGATGAAGATTCAACAAGATTCAAAGTCTAAGAAGAATTCTCAAAAGATGAAGGCTTCAACTTCTGCTCCCGTCAGAAACAACTATCAAACAAGATCCAAGACCAAACAGCCAGAGCCTTCCTTAGAGTCAGAATCTGAATGGGATCCTGATTGGAAGAATTTTATGAGAACATATGTTCCTCCTAAGGAGTATAACTCCTCATCCTCTTCATCCCCCATTTAGCTAGATTTAGGACTAGCTATTTTATGAGTAGAATCCAAGTGAAAAGTTGAGAGAAACTTATGTAATCAAAAATTACTTTATGAATAAAAGCTCAGTTATGAGGTTTTGAAATCTTATTTAATTTTTGTTTCAAAAACTTTGATGCATGAAATGAATAAATAACATAACGCATAAAGAACATAGAATAAATATCACACAGAAAGCTGATATATAAAAGAAATAAGAAAATTATCCAAAAACAAATAATACATCACATGTTCTGAAAAGATACATAAGAAAAAGAATTAAAAGTGCCAGAATCTAAGGTTGAGGTGGTTGAGAAGGACGAGGAGGTAGACGTTCATTGAGCATTTGAACTATGAGGTAAGCAGAGCTTCATGTCTGTCAATCTTGCTCTCCACAGTTTCTTGACGTTGTCTTAGAATCAGAGCAAATTCAGGAGCGTTTCTAGTAACTTCTTCAAATCGTGCTTGTTCAGCAGCAATTCTAGCATCCTCTATAGCTTGAGCTTCCTGACGCTATCTCTCAATTCTTTCCTCTTCCAATCTCTTTTGTTCAAGCTCTTCCTCAATCCTTTTCCTTTCTTCTTCTTCCTTTCTCTTCCTTTCCAACTCTTCTGCTTCTTTCCTCAATCTCTCTTCCTCTTCCTTTCTAGCCAGTTCAATCCTGAAAGCCAAGTCCTTCCTATAGGCTACCTTAGCAGATCTGATCATGTCCAGGAAGGTGGATTCCATAAGGTCAAACTCTGTTTCAATATGCCCATCATCAATGGATCTATCAGCAATAGCAGAGGTCATCCTCATCATGTTCTTGTCCACAGCACAAAGATATTTGGTGATGTCATCTTGAGAAACAGTTAAGGGTTCATTGGCTATACGGGAAGGAAGGTCAAGACGAGCCACAATGCAATTATCAGATAGTTTCTGCATATAGGCTTGAAGGTTTTGTGGAGGAGAAGTTTCTTCAGAAAATAGTTCATTACGAAGCTATTGAAACCTTTCCTTTAAAGGAGTATCAATAGTAGATGTGTTGGGTTCATCCACACGAGGTGGTGATTTGTCAACAGCATGTACAGGTGTACTCAGAGGATGGGTTTCATCAACCTCATCAGAAGATGCTTTATTTTCTGGAGGTGGAGTGGAGTGATGTTCTGGAGAAGGTGTGTGATGATGTTCTGGTTGGGGTGATTTTTGATGTTCTGATGGAGGTGATTTTTGATTATCTGGTGGAGTTTGTGGTTTTTGTTGGTCAGGTGTTGGTTGTTGAGATTCTTCATTAGTTGTCTCTTTTCTAATGATAGAATCTTTTTTGGTTTGGTGAGGTGAGGGTGATGGAGTTCTTTCAGAATCATTGTCATCATCATGCTCTGGGATAGTAGCATGTCCAGAAGATGATGCTGCATTAAGACTATGAGTGTAAGATTCTGAAGGAAAAATAATGGGTTCAATGATGGAGGCAAACGGGTTTGATATTGGTTGATTTTCTAAAAGGTCAGACTCTTCCAGAGAATTAACTCCTTTAAAAATTTTATCAAACACTCGTTTAACTCTAATCATTGGGTTAAAATGATCCTTTCTGAAGACATCATAAGATCTTTGTGTGTTGTCAAGAAGATTAGGAATCTTACCATCAGCATTACCATAAACATGTAAAGAAGAATCCAGCTTGGCAACAGGAGGTATCTTCTGATACATCTCATCAAAATCCTTAGGATCCATTCCTGAATCATAGGAGTCTTTGAGCAGGATGTCCTTTTTCTTCCTCTCCTCAACCAGTCTTATTGCCTCATCCATGTCAGCTTGCTCCTTTTCTTCCTCAGTAGCATCAGCAAATTTAATCTTCTTAACCAAAAGCTTCCTTGGAGCCTTACCAGAACCTTGACTTTTGGTCTTTGGAGCAGCTTGAGTTTTGACCTTCTTACTCACAGCTTTTCCAGGACTTCTGACAGCTTTTCTCTTTACTGGAACAACCTTAGAAGGAGGTTCTTGCAACCTCTTCTGTCTATCAACAGCTTCTTGATCTTCATCAGTATTTACCTTAGCACCCAGACTCTCTAAGAGCTTAACATGAATTTCTACCACTTTCCTAGCTTCACTATCATTTACACGCACTAATTGACTTTGTCTTATATTTGCTTCAGATTCTCTGAGGAACAATTGAATTGTTGGAGTAACAATATCAGAGTTCTTTATTAGTTTCAGGTATCTTAAAGACACACTGTTGATAATCCTGGAACTAAGCAAGAAATTACCATAGCCAGGAAGAAACTGCTTAACTGCATCCAACAATCCAGATTGTGCAAACATGTGACTCAGCAACCGTCCATGACGAATGATAGATTTTGTAGAAGTGATAGATTCTGCTAAGTGCACAAAGATTATCCTGGCAATATTCAGAACATGACCCTTATCCACATGATAGGTAAATAGCTTCTGAAGACTTGACACATGATCAGTACCTCCTAACTTGGACAGGATACTGTCAATCAGAATCTTGTAGATGACCTTGCAGTCATTGGTCATCTCTATCTTCCCATTGGGATCACTTCTGGGTTTGAAGATATGATCATCAACTTCTGGTCCAACTTCATCAGAATTGTTGATGTATACTCCACCTTCTGTTAGATTCAGAGCCTCACAAATATGTGACAAACGAATTGAGACTCTGACACCAACAACGAAAGATTCAATTTCAGTACTGTAGAATGGTCTGATTCCCATCTCTTCAGCAGATTTTCCATCCAATTCTGGTCGTTTCTCAATCAAATCCTTAACCCTTTTGTTGTAGACGCCCTTGGTAACAATAGACGCTTTCATCCAGAATTCCTTAACTAAATCCACATAAGTAGGTCCATTCAGAATATCAAAGTAGTATAACAAACCTTGACGATCGAACTTGTTGATAATATGAGCGTAACCATTCACTCTAAGACCTTCTATATCAACAAGGTTTTCTATACCAAAAGTGAGATCACTGAATTTGTAAGGACGCTTATCCTTAGCAAAAACTGATGGATTGGAGTATTCAGGATCAAGGATGCATGTAACAATGTCGCGATATGATGAAGAAGCCATTGGAGAAGACGAACGATTTAAGATTTAGGGTTTCTAAAAAGGGAGAAAGAAATATCTCTGTGGTTTAGAGAATGAAAGTGTAGGTAGTGAGAGTGCAAAAGTGTGAATGTGTACAGTCAGTGTGTTTAAATAGAAAGATTGGCGCAAAAGAAAGTACACAAACAAAGGGGTAAAAGAGTCATTCTACCTTTAAAAAGGGATTAGGAATGCTAATCATCATCAACCAACTTCTTTACCTTACTAAAACAAGACACGTTTAATCAGAAGTTTATTTAAATGACTGACACGTAATATAAGGAAAATGAACCGTTTATAAAACAGTTTATATACACGTCAGTACTATTCTTCATTCTATCAGAGTCTAATGGTTTACCAGATGTTGGGTTTTTAATTGTTGGCTTCATTTTGGTAAAATAAGCCTATGTCCAAGATGTTGAATCCAATGTTACAACATCAGAACCTGACGTGTGCGCGCCAGCTAAGCGTATCTTTTGTGCGCATATTTTATTTATTTTTAGAGAAGATCTTTTCTCTGATATATCAGTTCTTTGCTTGTGCATCAAGGAAGTTTTATTTCTAAAACAGATCTTTGCTCAGAGATTGTTTATGGAATTATTTGTGAAGACTTATTTTATAAACATATCAAATCTTTAAAGATATGGTTTTATTTTATGTATGAGCTGGATGTTTCTCTTGTGGGCAAAGCTTCTGAAGCCCATTTAACCAGCTATAAATTAAAGGACGAAAACCTAATGAAGGCAGTTGTTCAAGCGTTATTGTTGAGTCTAGCCGTATTAGGATTCGTGTGTATGCTTGTGTTTTGTGAGCCTTTCTTGTATCTCTTTGATGCAAGCTTAGGACTGTGTGTTCTATTGAGTTGTAATCACAATTGTCTCTGAAGCTTTTAAGCAAAGAGATCGTTGTTGTGTGTGTCCTCTCCAAAGCTTTTAAGCAAGGAGTTTGGATCTTAGTGCTTGTGTATTGCTCGAAGCCTTTAGGTAAGAGTAATCTAGTGTCTAGGAGAGTGTCTCCACCATAGTGATTGTTTCAACAACAGTGCTGTCTGTACTGTTGCTCTTAAGGAGTGAGTTGGGAACTCATACCTAGGAGTTCCTAGGTAGAAAGACATAAGGATAGTTGCTAGGTGATAAGTTGTAAACGAGGAGTTTGCTGTAAGACTTTGAACTAGGGCTATTACTGGATTTCCTCCTGGATTGGTATCCCCCAGATGTAAGTTGCGTTGTCTTCCGAACTGGGTTAACAAATCACTGTGTGTTTGTTTATTTCTGCACTATTTAATTTTTTGCATTATCTGTTCACTGAAGCGGTTAACAGTGTTGTAACATCGTGTACAACATCGTATACTGGTGTGCCAGTTTTTCACCAGAAGATGTTTTTATCACAACTTCTGATGCAGAAGGTTCTGATGATTTCATCTTCTGATTACTATCAGATTCTTTCAACACATATTTTTCAAACATAGTCTAAGTCATTCAGAAATTTCCATCATATTCAGATTCTTTTTGATAAAATCAAAACGTTCAACAGCCAAAGGTTTTGTAAAGATATCAGCCCATTGATTTTCAGTCTCAATGAACTTAAGATCAATTACACCTTTTTGAACATAATCTCTTATGAAATGATGTTTAATTTCAATATGCTTAGCTCTTGAGTGTAAAATAGGGTTTTTAGAAAGATGAATAGCAGCAGTATTGCCACAATATAAAGGAATATTGTTACTGCTCATTTGATAATCTTCTAATTGATATTTCATCCAGAGTAGTTGTGTACAACATTTAGCTGCTGATATGTATTCAGCTTCTGCTGTTGACATAGCTATGGTGGTTTGTCTTTTACTAGCCCACGAAATCAAATTCTCACCAATGAACTGGCAATTTCCACTGGTGGATTTTCTTTCAATTCTATCACCAGCATAGTCAGCATCACATAATCCAATCAGTTTGTAGTCATTGGATTTCTGATACAGCAATCCAATGTTACAAGTAGCTTTCAAATACCTGAAAATCCTTTTCACAACAGTGAAATGGGATTCTCTAGGATCTGATTGAAGTCTTGCACACAAACATACACTAAATAATATATCAGGTCTTGAGGCAGTCGTATAAAGAAGAGATCCAATCATACCTCTATACAGCTTCTGATCAACTTTGCCTTCAGATTCTTCTAAGCCTAGACTTGATGTAGGATGCATTGGAGTATTCATGGGTTTGCAATCTTCTAAATTGAACTTCTTCAGAAGATCCTTTATGTACTTAGATTGATGAATGAAGGTTCCTTTTGCTGTTTGATTAATTTGAATTCCAAGGAAAAACTTCAATTCTCCCATCATACTCATTTCAAATTCATCCAGCATAAGCTTAGAGAAATTCTTGCACAAAGTAGCATTAGTTGATCCAAAAATGATATCATCAACATATATTTGAACGATCAAAATGTCTTTCTTAAGGGTTTTTCTGAATAGTGTATTGTCAACTTGACCTTTTTCAAAACCATTGTCTACTAAGAAAGTACTTAGTCTCTCATACCAAGCTCTGGGAGCTTGTTTGAGTCCATACAATGATTTCTTGAGTTTGAACACATGATCTGGATTTGTTAAATCTTCAAATCCAGGAGGTTGTTTGACATATACTTCTTCAGAGATAAAACCATTTAGAAATGCACTTTTCACATCCATTTGATATAAAGTAATACCATTATTAACTGCGTAGGAAAGAAGTAACCTGATTGCTTCCAGTCTAGCTACTGGAGCATATGTTTCAGTAAAGTCAATACCCTCTTGTTGACTATACCCTTGAGCAACAAGTCTAGCCTTGTTTCTTGTTACTTCTCCTTGCTCATTTAGCTTGTTTCTGTATAGCCATTTTGTTCCAATAATGTTCTTATTCTTTGGCTTGGGTACCAGATCCCATACATCGTTTCTTTTGAACTGATTCAACTCTTCTTCCATTGCAACTATCCAAGCATCATCTGTTAGAGCTTCAATTGTTGTCTTTGGTTCAATCAGGGAGACTAGTCCAAAGAGAGATTCTTCATTTCTGAAGTTTGATCTTGTTTTTCTGGGACTATCTTTATTCCCTAAGATAAGCTCTTCAGGATGAGAAGATTTGTACTTGAAAGTGTTTCTTGGAACATTAGTTGCTTGAGAGTTGTTGTCAGAAGTTTGATGATCTTGAATATTATCAGAAGATTGATTTCCATGAGCATCAGAGTCTTCATTAGGCTCTGAGTGAATAACATATTCTGGTGCTTCATCTTCTGAATCATCAGATCCTGAAATGTCTATAGCAGGCTCTGACTTTTTATGATCAGGCTCTTTGTCATCAAACTTTACGTGCTTTGATTCTTCCACAACTTTTGTTTCAGAATTATACACCCTGTATGACTTGGAGCGTTCAGAGTATCCAATAAAGATACCCTTACAGGCTTTAGAGTCAAATTTCTTTAGATGGACTTTATTGTTCAGAATATAACAAGTACAGCCAAACTGGTGAAAATAAGAAATATTGGGTTTTCTATCCAATAAGAAATATTAGGTCTAATATAGATTCTATTTTGAATATAACAAGCAGTGTTAACAGCTTCTGCCCAAAAGAATTTTGCCAGATTGTTCTCATGAATCATGGTACGTGCCATTTCTTGTAAAGATCTATTCTTTCTCTCTACAACTCCATTTTGTTGTGGAGTTCTAGGAGATGAGAATTCATGGAGAATTCCATGTTCTTCACAAAAATTTTCAAAAGGTTCATTTTCAAATTCACCACCATGATCACTTCTGACTTTTAAAATCTTGGAATCTTTTTCATTTTGAATTTGGATGCAGAAGATGCTAAAAACTTCATATGTATCATCTTTGGATCTAAGAAATTTAACCCAAGTCCATCTACTATAATCATCAACAATGACTAATCCATACTTCTTACCATTGATTGAAGCAGTGCTAACTGGTCCAAAGAGATCAATGTGCAAGAGTTCTAAGGGTCAAGAAGTGGAAACAATGTTTTTAGTTTTAAAAGAACTTTTAACAATTTTTCCTTTCTGACAAGAACCACAGAGTGAGTCTGAGTGATAGGTAATTTTAGGAAGGCCTCTAACAAGATTGTCCTTACTAAGCTTAGAGATTAATCTCCAGTTAGCATGACCCAACCTTTTATGCCAAACCCATTTTTCATCACTCAGTGTCAGAAGACAAACCACTTGTTGTTCTTTGAGATCAGAAAAATTGACTTTATAAACATTTCCTTTTCTAGATCCTTTGAAGACAACTGATTTATTAGAGTTTCTGATTACAGTACATGAATTCTTATTAAAAAAAACATCATAATTACTATCACATAATTGACTTATGCTAAGTAGATTATGATGTAGTCCATCTACTAACCAAACATCTGAAATAGAAAGGGAGGAATTACCAATTGTACCTATACCAGTGATTCTTCCTTTCTGGTTCCCACCAAATCCTACTGTTCCACCCTCTTGCTGATTCAGGGTGTGGAACAAGAGCTTGTCTCCTGTCATGTGTCGAGAGCATCCACTGTCTAGATACCAGGAGCTTTCTCTTTTTCTTTGGGTGCATACCTGCAGTATACATTATTTCGGATTTTGGTACCCATACTCTGATGGGTCCTCTTTGGTTAGTCCTGAGAACTTCATTCTTCTTCTTCTTATAAGGATCAAATTTTCTAGAGTCAACTTGGCCTTTTTGAAACTGTTTAGGCCTTTGTTGTTCTTTAGATTTCCCTTTTAATTGTGCCAGAGAACTAGTTGCTAAGTTTGCCTTAGATGCACTGATGCCTTGTTTGTTAACAGGCTTTGATGCTCTAATTGCTTTAACTTTAGCAGACTTAGATACTGAAGTGATTGGAATTTTGTTTTTAGAAAGATTAGGTTCAGAAGATGGATGATCTTCTGATACCTCATTTTGAGATTCTATAATCACAGGAGCATCTGGCACAGTCACAGGTTCTGATCCTTCTTTAGAAGAGAAAGAATAAGGTCCAGAAGCTGATCTAAAAACAGTGTTACCTGTGTTCCCTTTATCAGAAGATGAAAGAGAACCAAGTCCATGTTTTTTGTAATAATTGCAGCTTCCACCATGTATCATGGAAGTTACTCTAGTTTTGTCAATGTTATGATGGACAAACTCTTGAAGAGATACTTCGTACTCGTCATAGGGTTTGTGACATGATCTACAGCCAGTTTCAAGCACTTTTATAGTTTTAAGAGATTTTTGATAATCTGCTTGAATATGGTTGACCTTATCATTGAGCAGTTTAAATTTTTCTTTTAAAACATCCAGCTCATTTGATTTTTCCATGTACTTTGTCATAACATCTTTCAAAGCTTTAGTAACTTGAGAAGAAGATAGTTTAGAAATTACTTCATCAATATCATCAGTGTCAGACTCTGAATCACTTTCATTTTCTGTTGCTCAAACAGCCATCAGAGCAAGATTTGCTTCCTCAGAGTCTTCATCATCAGATAATTCATTTATATCTTCCCATGTAGCCATTAGACTTTTCTTAGCTTTGTCTTTGACATAACTTTTTCTACCTTTGCCCTTTGGGTTGTGTTCAGGGCAATCAGCTATGAAGTGTCCAGGCTTTCCACAATTGAAACAATTTTTGGAGTCGTCCTTTCTGTCCTTGTTGTTTGCGTTCCTTACACCAGATCCTCTGCTAGAATAGTTTTTGCCTCTCTTATTCCACTTCTGGAATTTCCTTGACAAGAAAGCAAACAGGTCATCATCTGATCCACCTTCTTGATCATCTATGAAAGATTCCTCAGCTTCTGGCTCAACAATCTTAGCTTTGAGAGCCTTAGATGGAGTTGAAGTTGATGGCAGAGCCACTGACTTTAACTTCTTCTGAGGCTCATCAGCAGATAGCTCAATCTCATGACTAATGAGAGAGCTTATCAGCTCTTCTAAGCTAAGAGTGTTTAAGTCTTTAGCTTCTTGGATAGCTGTTACCTTAGGCCTCCACCTTGAAGGTAAGCTTCTCAGAATCTTCCTTACATGATCAACAGTTGTATAACTTCTCTTCAGAATCTGGAGTCCTGCCACTAGGACTTTGAATCTAGAAAACATAGTTTCTATATTCTCATCATCCTTCATCTTGAAGAGTTCATACTGTTGGATCAGAACAGTAGCTTTTGCTTCTTGTACTTGCTTATTTCCTTCATAAGTAGAACATAGAGAGTCATAAATACTCTTTGCAGTAGATTTGTCTGTGATCATCAAGTAATCATTGTGGTTTATACAACCAATCTGAATATCCTTTACTTGATGATGCTTCTTGTATGCCTTCTTATCCGTTGGAGTGAACTTCTTTCTTTCTTCAACAGAAAGTTTCCCTCTTTCATCAAGACCAGTAAATGAAACTCCTTCCTCAACAATATCCCAAAGCTCATCATCCAGTCCAATGAGATGACTGTAAATTCTATCTTTCCACCATGAAAACGTAGATCCATCACCATTGAACTTAGGAGATTTGTTGTTGGATTTTTCATTGGTATCATAGTTGAGAGGAACAACATTCATGTTTTGTTGATTTGATCCTTCAGCCATGTGTTTTTCAAACAGGAAACTGTCTCACTGTTAAGTGATAACAACAGAACCAGGCTCTAGATGCCAATTGAAGGTGTGAAAATAACACAAGAAGGGGGGGGTTGAATTGTGTTTGGGGTATTTTAAAAAAAAATCTTCTTCTAAGTATAGAAACTTATCAGAGGTTTGCAGCGGATATAAAAACCAAACACTAACAACTAGCTTCTGATGAAAGTAAAGAGATAAGGAAAGAGAACGAGACAGGAAATTTTATACTGGTTCCCCTCACAATCCGAGAGTACGTCCAGTCCCCTTGTACTACAAGAGAGTTCACTATAATCACAAAAGATTACAATTGCTCAAGCACACAAGCAAGAGACTTCCAATTGCTCAAGTCCACAGACAAGAGACTTCCAATGCTCAAGCACGCAGGCAAGAGACTTCACAAAACTAAAGATAATAAAACAGAATCTGAACAATGATATACAAATCAATGTTCAGTAAAGTTATAAATACAACTCTTAATAACAAGACTTAACTTAGAATTCAAACAGAGAATTCTAAGGTTCAACTAATGAGTTAACAGAAGCTGAAACTGGAGTCTTGGATTTGGAAAAGAGTTCAAGTTGTATTTGATGTTTTATGCTTTAGGACGTTTTTCGCAGAGTAATGGCGCTTTCAAAATTGTTCAAAGTAATGTTGTCCTTAAGCTTCAAATCTTCTCCTATTTATAGATGTTGGAGGAACGTATAAGATTTGAATCAATTGCGTGAGATTGTGCCAGCTGGTTTGTTGTACGAGATATATCCATATCTGGTAATATAGAATATGATCAATCTTGGAGGAGACGTTGTTGCCAATTCAGGTAAAGAGGTCGTACAATAGTACTAACGTCACTATTAAGGATAAGATTGATTTGCCAGCTTTTAGAATGTCAGAAAATGATGATAAACCAATCATGGTTGCAGAGAATGTTCTTCTGACATAGAGGCTCTCATTGCTCTTATCAGAGTCTGATATATCCTATATCAGAATCTGGTTAGTAGACTCTGACGGGTAGCTTCTGGTCATGCATCTTCTGATGCTTTGAAACTTAGTCAGATTCTGCTAGGTCATTCAGAGCTTCAAGAGTGCATTAAATAATCTTGTAAACCTGCACACTTGTATTTAAAACATTAGTATACCCTATTGTATATTAATACTTTTGTTATCATCAAAACTTAAATGGGTCACGTCAGAACCTCTTTTGTTCCAACATAGAATACACTAGAGTTGTCTTTGTTTTGACATTGGTATGAGGTTTGAAGATCTTAGGCTCTGAAGGATTCAGAGTCTGAGACTTCCTAGCCTCTGACACAATTATTTTTTTAGTGTCTGGTATAACTATGGCTTCTGATTGGCTTTTAACAAATACAGCCTTAGGTTTTGAATTATTACTGTTAGAGGGTTTAGAAAAGAATGGATTATCTTTAGAATGTGAAAATAATGGATTATCTTTAACATGATATATTAAGGAAGCTATCTTACTTCTCTTCATGCCATTGATAAGAAATTCTTGCAGAGCAAATTCATGCTCTGGAGGAACCTTATTATCATAAACATAATGAGTTTCCATAAATGAGTTTCTACTTTGTAGAGACTCATTTTCTTCAACTATTATGTTCATTTTCTCAGTCAGGTTATTGTAAGCCTTTTTCAAGACCATACATTCACCTGCCTTTTTAGTGAGCAATTTTATGGCATCTTTAAGAGAATCTACTAATTCAGTTCTAGACAATTTAGCTATTACCTCTTCCTCATCTTCAGAGTTTGAACCAGCTTCAGAGTCTTCTCTGTCAGAGGTAGTTGCCATCAGTGCTAGATTTGCTTCCTCATCACCATCTGAATTTGAGTCTTTGTCAAGATCTTCCCATGTTGCCAAAAAGCTCTTCTTGACTTTACTCTTATACCTTTCCTTGCTATAGCTTTGCTTTGATGGTCTACTTTTTTTCTCTGGACAATCAGCAATGAAATGACCAGGCTTGTTGCATTTGAAACACTTGCTTTGATCTTCCTTCTTGTCTTTAACAGCACTAAGTCTCTTGGAAGATCCTCCAAACTTGCCTGCGTATTTCTTGCTTCGTTTTGCCCATTGTGAAACCTATGCAGCCATCAGTACCATATCTTCTTCTTCATCAGACCCAACTTCTTGACCCTCTTCAGAGGCTTCATCTTCAGATTCTGTTACCTTAGCTTTCAGAGCCTTTGACGAGCTCTTAGAGCTTAAGGCTATCCCTTTCATCTTCTTAGTACCTTTGACGAGCTCTTAGAGCTTAAGGCTATCAGTCATTAACTCCATTTCATGACTTTTCGGTGAACTAACTAAGCTTTCAAGAGATACAATATCCAAATCCTTAGACTCTTGAAAAGCAGTCACCTTGGGTCTCCATTGTAGTGGTAAGCTTCTGAGTACCTTTCTCACATGATCAGCTTCAGTATAACTCTTGTCTAATATTTGAAGTCCAGAGACTAGAATTTGAAACCTTGAAAACATCGTCTCAATGTCCTCTCCATCCTTCATCTTAAACAACTCATACTGATGCACCAACAAGTTAGCCTTTGCCTCCTTAACTTGTTTGTTGCCCTCATACTTGGATTTTAAAGAATCCCAAATTGACTTTGCAGTTCTTTTATCTCCAATTTTTAGGTACTCATCATGTGAGATGACATTTGTCATCATTCCTTTTACAGAATGATGCTTCTTGTACTCTAGCTTTTGAGTAGGTGTAAAGGCTTTCCTGTTCTGAGAACTAACTACTCCTTCTAAGTCCATATTTTCAAAGCTAACTCCATCTTCTACCAAGTCCCATAAATCACAATCAATACCCATGATGTGACTATACATCTTGGTTTTCCAGAAAGGGTAACCAGTCTCAGTTCCATTGAAGAAAGGAACCTTATCAGATGACTTCCTATCACGGGAGTTTGAGTCATAGTCGAAATGAACCTCACTGTTGTTCTTCTCAGCAGACATGTTTTTCCTCCTGGATCTTTACTGTTTCACTATTAGGTGAGTTAGGCAACAACCCAGCTCCTGATACCAATTGAAGGTAGAAAAACACAAGAAGGGGGGTTGAATTGTGTTTTGAGAATTAAAACTTTTTCGTAACTTAAGAACGTTTGCAGCGGATATAAAAACAAAATTAAAGAAGGGTGCTGAGAGAGAGAAAGAAAGACACTGAATTTATCCTGGTTCCCCTCACAAATTGAGAGTACGTCCAGTCCCCTTGTTACTAACAAAAGCTTTTCACTATAATCTTCACAAGATTACAATTTGCTCAAGCACACTTGCAAGAGACTTCTCAGGTGCTCAAGTTTCACTAAACAAGAGACTTCACAAACAATCTTAAAATCTAAGAATGATTGTTAATGGACACTTGATATACTATCAAAGGTGTTTACAAAATACAACGCAAATTGCTTTAAGACTTGAATGACAGATTTGAACAAATAATGTTAGAATGTTTCAGAGCCTTAAACGCAATAATGGAAAACAGTAGTCATTTATTCAATTTGAGTCTTCTATTTATACTTGAAGGAAGATGATGACCGTTGCAGAGAGATAAGGTGCCAGCTGGAATTTGCTCGTACAATTGCTAGGTGTAGATTGCCTTCTTTAGTAAAGAAATCCAATTCCACTACCTTGCAATTTAAATTATCACTCATCCATTTTGAGTAATAATAGTACGATATTACGATCCTCAAATGCGCTCCACTTATGGATAAGATTAACGTTGTACCAACTTTTTTCCAACATAGGGGGCCTTGGCCCCCCAGAGGCACGTGCCGTTGGTGGACCTCGTAAGGCGGACGAGCATTGCGGGACACCTTGAAACACAATTCCTATTGAGCGGCGGGTAGAATCCTTTGCAGATGAATTAAATACGCGACGGGGTATTGTAAGTGGCAGAGTGGCATTGCTGCCACGATCCACTGAGATTCAGCCCTTGTCGCTTCGATTCGTCCCTCCCCACACAAACATAGCCTAACATACACGAAAGCTCAGGGTTTGAAATGCAAAAAATTTCTGCCCAAGCTATGTCCACCAACGTGCAACCCATCGGTACTTCCAAGGCACTTGCAGTTTCCTCTCACGGGCTCAACTACAATGTGTTTATCGGGACAAGAGTGAAAAGAAGACCAATAAAATTCCATGCGTAGGCCAATTTTGCAATTGGCACCGTCTCCCGACGCGTTAAGCCAGTGTCAAGGCGCGCGGCGCGAGGGTCAAAAAATCAAAGGGCTCCGAAAAGCACACAAAGGTGTCACGCAACCTCCATGTATCTTGGCAGGGGAGTTTGCATAAAAGGCAAAGAAAATTTCATGCGTAGGCCAATTTTGCCCAAGGTACCGCGTTAAGCCCGTGGCACGGGGTACGGGGGTCGAAAAAATCAAAGTGCTCCGAAAAGCACACAGAGGCGTCACACAACCTCCATGTCTCGTGGCAAGAGCGTGTGCAAAGAAGGCCAAGAAAATTCCATGCATAGGCCAATTTTGCCCAAGGCACCGTATCTTGACGCGTTAAGCCCGTGGCACGGCGCGCGGAGGTCGAAAAAATCTGTTAGTGTTTTCAACCTGCAAGTTTGAGTTTATTTTAGGGTTGGCTTCATTTGTTAAAATAAGCCTTTGGTCCAGATGTGGTGACTGATGTGCACACATGTGGTACCTGAACAGAATACCTTATAAACGCGCTTTCAAATATTTGCGTGTGATCTTTGAAAAAGATTTAAACTTATCCACGCTAGCTTGCGCGCCAAGGAACGAGCTGAAAGATTGAAGAAGATTCAGAAAAGATTTAAAAGCTGGTTTGTTATTAGAAGATTGAAAAAGATTCAAAAAGATTTAAAACAAAACATATCTTTTAATTTAAAGATCATATCTTTTATTAAAAGATTAAGTTTGTTTTTTTAAATACAACAAACAGCTACCAGATCTCGTTCTATATAAAGGAGTGCTGAAGACATGTTTCATTCACTGAAATCAATATTCATAAATCTAGTCTTTAGGATTTCAAGTCTTTGTCCCTAGGTGTTCTTGTTTCGTTTGAAACTTGAATTAGGGTTGTATTTAGCTCTTAAGCTTTTAAGCATAGAGCTGTTGTTTTCTTGGTTCTAGTTTGAAACAAGAATTGAACTTTGAATCACTCAAAGCTTTGAAGCACGAGTTGGTTCTTTAGTTGAGGAGCTTATCTCCTTAACTGAGTTTGTCAAAACCCTTGTGGTATAGCAAGATTCTTGTGGGAACAAGATTGTACAATTCCTTGTGGTGGCAAGGTACTTGCGGGAGCAAGACTAAAATCCCTTGTGGTGGAGCAAGGTCCTTGCGGGAGCAAGGTGGATAGGCTGGGAATTGACTAGGGGAAGTCATATCTTGTGGTAGAGCAAGGTAGGGTTACACAAGGTAGTTGCTAAGCGAGAGGTTGTAAACGGGGAGTTTAAGCTTTGAATTAGGGCTATCATAGTGGATTCATTCCTGGATTGGTATCCCCCAGACGTAAGTGTGCTGCGCTGAACTGGGTTAACAAACTCACTGTGTTATTTATCTTCTGCACTTTATTTTCCTTGTTCATCAAGTTATCGCATGTTTATGATGTTGGCACATTAGGCAACACATCGTATATCTAAACCCTAACGTGCACCACATCACGCTGCACATTTGTAACTTGTTACCAGAATTTCAATTGGCATCAGAGCAGGCACCCTGTTCTGTTTTAGGGTGAGCTCCAGGGAAGATACTTTCTGGAAACATGGACAAGGACGAAACTTTGGTCAGCAAACCACCTCTTCTTAATGGGACAAACTATGATTATTGGAAATCACGCATGACTGCCTTCTTAAAATCCATTGATAGTAGAACTTGGAAAGCAGTGCTAAGAGGTTGGGAACATCCCAAAGTCAAGGATGCTAATGGAGCTGACACAGAAGAACTCAAGCCAGAAGATGATTGGACTCTAGCAGAAGATACAGTAGCTCTTGGCAACAATAAAGCTTTAAATGCATTATTCAATGGAGTTGACAAAAACATGTTCAGATTCATCAAACAATGCACAGTTGCCAAAGATGCTTGGGAAATACTCAAGACAACCCATGAAGGAACCTCCAAGATAAAAAGTTCAAGATTTCAACTTCTCCACTCAAAATTTGAGAATCTCGGAATGAAAGAAGAAGAGACTATATATGACTTTCATATGAGTATTATTGACCTAGCAAACTCCTTTGATTCCCTGGGAGAAAGGCTATCTGATGAGAAGTTGGTAAGAAAAATTCTCAGGTCATTACCAAAGAGGTTTGATATGAAGGTCACAACTATTAAAGAAGCTCAAAATATTGCAAGCATGAGAGTAGAAGAGGTAGTGGGCTTTCTACAAACCTTTGAGATGAACTTCAGTGAAAAAGTTGAAAAGAAAGGAAAAAACATAGCCTTTACCTCCAACATTGACAGTGAAGAAGCTGATGATGACCTTGACACCAGAGGAGATCTCTCAGATGAAGTAGTATTGCTTGGAAAACAGTTCAACAAAATACTAAAAAGAGTAGACAGAAGATCAAGGAGGAATGTGGAGCACATCCAGCCCAACATCAGCATACAAGGAAACACCTCAGCAAAACCCTTGACAGAAAAAGAAAAGGGCGTTCGATGTTTTGAATGTGAGGGTTATGGACATATAAGAACTGAATGTGCCACATTTTTAAAGAAACTGAAAAAGGGTCTAGCAATATCTTGGTTAGATGGAGAGAACTCTGATAATGAGTCAGAAGATATGGCTGCAAATCATGTAAGGATAACAACTGATGCAAGTTCTTCTGACAACGATTCTTCTGATGATGAACTCACTTATAAAGAAGTAGTCTCCATGAACAATGACTTGTGAAGGTGTGAAAATAACACAAGAAGGGGGGGTTGAATTGTGTTTGGGGTAGTTTAAAAATCTTCTTCTAAGTATTGAAACTTATCAGAGGTTTGCAGCGGATATAAAAACCAAACACTATCAACTAGCTTCTGATGAAAGTAAAGAGATAAGGAAAGAGAACGAGACAAGAATTTTATACTGGTTCCCCTCACAAACCGAGAGTACGTCCAGTCCTCTTGTACTTCCAAGAGAGTTCACTATAATCACAAAAGATTACAATTGCTCAAGCATACAAGCAAGAGACTTCCAATTGCTCAAGTCCACAGACAAGAGACTTCCAATGCTCAAGCACGCAGGCAAGAGACTTCACAAAACTAAAGATAAGATAAACAGAATCTGAACAAAGATATACAAATCAATGTTCAGTAAAGTTATAAATACAACTCTTAATAACAAGACTTAACTTAGAATCTAAACAAAGAATTCTAAGGTTCAACTAATGAATTAACAGAAGCTGAAACTGGAGTCTTGGATTTGGAATAGAGTTCAAGTTGTATTTGATGTTTTGTGCTTTAGGACGTTTTTGCAGAGTAACGGCGCTTTCAAAATTGTTCAAAGTGTTGTTGTCCTTAAGCTTCAAATCTTCTCCTATTTATAGATGTTGGTGGAGCGTATAAGATTTGAATCAATGTCGTGAGATTGTGCCAGCTGGTTTGTTGTACGAAATATATCCATATCTGGTAATCTAGAATACGATCAATCTTGGAGGAGACGTTGTTGCCAATTCCAGTAAAGAAATCGTACAATAGTACTAATGTCACTATTGAGGATAAGATTGATTGCCATCTTTTGGAATGTCAGAACTTGATGATATACCAATCATGGTTGCAGAGAATGTTCTTCTGACAAAACGACTCTCACTGCTCTTATCAGAGTCTGATATATCCCATATCAGAATCTGGTCAGTAGTCTCTGAAGGGTAGCTTTTGGCCATGTACACACAACATCTTCTGATGACTTGAAACTTGGTCAGACTTTGCTTCGCCATTCAGAACTTCAAGAGTGCATTAGATGAGTATAAAAATAAACTTGTAAACCTGCACACTTGTATTTAAATCATTAGTATACCCTATTGTATATTAATACTTTTGTTATCATCAAAACCTAAGTGAGTCATGTCAGAACCTCTTTTGTTCCAACAATCTCCCCCTTTTTGATTGATGACAAACCCAGTATTAATTTACAATGGTTGTTGATTAAATTTATCATTCATCTCTTAGGTTTAAGAGTTTTGCAAGCTCCCCCTAAGTTCAGTAATGATTAATTAAATCAGTTTAAAATTTTCATTTGAATTTTGAACTAAGACTAATACACCAGACTCTCAGAGGCTAGGTTTGCAAGCTCTCCCCCTAAGTCTGATACCCATAAAAGAAAATTGCATTTTTCTCTTATACGTACCATGTATCAGAAGTTCAAATTTCAACTAAAATTTTCTTCAATAACAAAACAGAAGATAACTAAAATAATAAAAAAAATATGGATTATTTTTGGTTTCAGTTTAACATTCCATAAAATTAATAACTGACTCTTACTCCCCCTTTTGTCAACAAACAAAAAGACAAAAAGAGAAAAATTGACAAGAAATAAATGACAAGTTTGAAAAAGATAGTCAAAATATAGAGTTTCAAGACAGTCAAGGAGGTTACAACTACCCAATTTAATGGTTTGTCGTAAAACCACAAATTTGTCTGAGTTGAAAGCACTATATAAGGGCCATAACCTTTGTCATTTCACTCAACACTTCCAATTCATTGTGTTAAACATCAATGGAGAAGGATAGAAGAGTGATCAAAAGTAAGAGTGCACAGGAGAAGAAGAAGAAGGTGAAGATTCAACAAGATGCAGATTCTAAGAAGAATCCTCATAAGATGAAGGCTTCAACTTCTGCTCCCGTCAGAAACAACTATCAAACAAGGTCCAAGACCACACAGCCAGGGTCTTCCTCAGAATCAGAATCTGAAAGGGATCCTGATTGGAAGGAATTTATGAGAACATATGTTCCTCCTAATGAGTATAGCTCCTCTTCCTCTTCTTCTTCCACTCAGCTAGATTTAGAACTAGCTGTTTCTGATGTAGAATCCAAGTGAAAAGTTTTAAGAGAAACTTATGTAATCACAAATTTTATTATAAATAAAAGCTCAGTTGTGAGGTTTTGAAGTCTTATTTAATATTTGTTTCAAAAACATTTATGCATGCAATGAATAAATAACTTAACACATAAAACAAGAAATAGATTCAGGCAAATAATACATAAGAAAATAAAAACAAAGTGCCAGAATCCTAAGGTTGAGGTGGTTGAGAAGGATGAGGAGGTAGACGTTCATTGAGAATCTGAAAGATGGAGGTGAGCAGAGCTTCATGTCTGTCAATCTTACTCTCCACAGTTTCTAGGCGCTGTCTCATGATCAGAGCAAATTCTGGAGCATTCCTTGTGAGGTCTTCAAACCTTGCTTGCTCAGCAGCAATTCTAGCCTCTTCTTGAACTTGAGCTTCCAGACGCTCTCTTTCAATTCTCTCCTCTTCCAGTCTTTTCTGTTCAAGCTCTTCTTCAACCCTTTTCCTTTCCTCTTCTTCCTTCCTTTGACGTTCTAACTCTTCCGCTTCCTTTCTCAGTCTTTCTTCTTCTTCCTTTCTAGCCATTTCAACCCTGAAAGCCAAATCCTTCCTATAGGCTACCTAAGCAGATCTGATCATATCCAGGAAGGTGGATTCCATAAGGTCAAACTCAGTTTCAACATGACCATCATCAATGGATCTATCAGCAATAGCAGAGGTCATCCTCCTCATATTCTTGTCTACAACACATAGATGAAGGAACTTAACAAGAGATAAGTAGCGGAATTTAAAATTTTTCCTTCTTGGATCCTTACGAATGATCATGAATCGTGGTTTAAGAATTTTACCTCTTGTAGAATTCTTTTTCTTTTCACGAACAGCTGGAGATTAGGCTTTGAATCACGAACAAGTCACGTGCTAATCACCACCACCTTTGATCACGAGCGTTAATGGTATAACGCCTCTAGCTAGTCCACACGAACAAGATCCCTCCAAGAGAGTGCTAGCTCCAAGAATGAAGGTTTCCAGTGAGAGGTGGGAAATAAGGATTAGGGTTTTAGAGGCTGATTTTTCATCAAGTAATCTTCTTTCTCACAAGTGTTCTATTTATAGAACCACTTGTCTTGGGCACCAAGACAAACCATTTGTCATTGGGCCACAATTTTACTAAAACCTTTTAATTAAATAAACCTTTTAAGAAACGCACCCCCCATGTGCTATGTACACATGAGTGCTTTCTATTTCATAACAAATTATGAATTACTTTATTTAATTACCATGATACCCTTATCATAATTCCTTATTTCTCTGAGGTGCACCGTACCTTACGGTGTTCCAATTTTCACACTAGCTTGTTCTTATGTATGTGACCCATGTAGGTTTCCATAACGTTGGCAATTATATTAAATCATCTATTTAATATAATAAACAATGAGCGGTATCTAGCAACACATCATTGCTACCCAAGTTATGAGAAATTGACATGTGATCATAACATAACCTTAGTGATAATATATGTGTGTACAATTACCCCTTTGCCCCTTATGTCCATATTGAACACAAAGCATACTCGGTGTCATCTTTGTCCAGTTCAATATTGGGCCCATGACATTTATCCTGTTATGCAGGATTGGCAAATTCCATCTAGGACACTATTGTCCCTCAGCATGCTTTGTGAAGTACCCATTAACTGCCTTTATGGTCATCCTGTTACGGACAACGTTAGATCAGTAACAAAGCACTTGACTCCACATCTAGGGTACAAAGTGGTTTCAGGTCTAAGGGCGGCTTACACCATTATCACCATGAGAGTAACTTATGACACTTTGCATAACTTTGCATGTAGTACTCTCATAGCGGGTCAATCCGGTATAAATATTACTCCTAATATTTCTTATACCTATGTCAAGACTTGATAACTCCTTATCCTATGATCCATGAGATGTGATCATCAGTCTATCTTCATAATAGTCTCTATGTTTTATCATTATCCCAATTCATGATAAAACTCGACTACGGATACTTTAAGAATAGCGTCTTTAAGTTTAATGTAATCTCATGATTAAGTCACACTTAATATTAAACAGACTTTCTATTCTAGGGACTTCATTATTTTGAACATACAAACATAATAAAGAAAATGCCATATTTATATTCAAACTCCTAAAGCAAATACTATGAAAATAGATTGGCTCTTAGGGCTTACTCCAACAATCTCCCACTAGCACTAAAGCCAATCTAGGTTACTCTTAATACCTATAGACTTAGTATTCCCATCACGCTTCAATTGCGCAAGAGGCTTTGTTAGTGGATAAGGAACTATTTCCTATGTTGGTATCTTACGTATCTTCCAACGTTCTATTTCGATCTCTATCGAAATATATAAGTGTCTAAGTATATTCATGAATTGTCGGTGAGATTTATTCTTAAGTGTTCTCGCAAGATTATTACCATCACTAATGTGATTAATGTGGCTTGTAACACTGGAACCATAGATTTAGCTCAATCATGAGCCAAACGATCCAATCTTAAATACTCAACTTATTTAACTGAAACAAACATGTTACGAAGCTTATCTTATAGCTTTCAATGCTTGTATTCAGCCATGATATACAATATATTGGTATGGAAACTTCCTTCATTATAACTTCCTTATAATGATCGTTCCCATACCTATCTATTTCAAGAAATAGGCCTTAGTTCCTTTAAGGTCCTTAGGGATATTCTTGAAGGTAAGTTAGTGTCAAGCACTAATTTCAATTTTGGTACATAGGTTATTCCTAACTCTTTAGGAATTCTTACCTAAGTCTTTCATCAAGAGTTATTTTCCTAGTCATGTCTCACATGTATAAGAAAAATGTCTTGATGATTAATATGATATCAGATATTATCACTCCCACTAAAACTTTGTATGCACAAGATTTATATTTGTCCTTCATTTGTTTTCCACAAAACTTTCAAAAGGAACAAATATTAGTTTAAATTTCCGAGAACTCTATCTAATCAAAATTAGATAGTTACAAGTTATATACCTTTCTAGTATCCTTTGGATCAACAAAACCCTTATGTATATGTCTAGTACATATATATATATGAGGTCATTCCAATTTAAGGAATGCAACTTTGTTTTCCATCTACCAAAACATGTAGTACAACATTTAGTAAAACAATTAAATAGATTTTAAGCTCTATGATTATATTTAGGGTTTCATCATAATTTGCATTGTGACTTTGTGTGAAACCTTAAATGATCAATCAAATCTTAAAGGGTATTCTCAATACCATCCATATTAGTGTTCAATATGAATACTTACTTTCATCGTGTGAGTCTTACTCATCCTGATGACAATACCATTATCACCATAATGTATGTGTATATGGACTCTGTACAAGATTTCATGGCATTTAGCCACTTCTCAGCTTTTAGGCCTTTTACCAAGTCAAAGATTCATCTTTCATGAAAACCATATCTCTTTGTTAAGTTATGATTAGATCATACATCTCACCCATGTAATATGTTAGACTTGTCTAGGATTTTGTGCAACTTAAAGCGATGCTCCTTCAACAACCTTGAGGAACCGATTTATGTTCCCTTTTCAAATACATTTTGTGGTACTTGAACTTATTCAAGTTTTATATCACTCCCACTGTTTCTTTTAGAAATACACTCCCACTAGAGGAATGCTTCAAATCTAGCAACAAAACAACTTTTGTCCCAAGAGTGATATAAGACTAATATCCCTTTCTTTATGATATTTCCACTTATTCATTCATTCATTTGGATTTAGATTTATCTAATAAATTTTAATCCAAAATTCTCATAAAGACAAACTTGATACTCTTACCTCCATATCACATATGGTGTCTTTATGATCATTTTAAAAGGGGAACTATTTGTGGGTGAAGATTAACTATAAGCAAATAAATTTTCAAGAGTCAATGACATAATTAAACTATCCTTTATCATGATGTGATAAAATTAGTTTATTATGCTCATTTAATTAAGTTTTTATTACTATGATTTATTCATATGACTTAAATACTTTTGTTGAGTCATTTCCTCTTATTTCATTTATCGAACTCCTTGACAAATTCAAAGATTTTCTAATTTGTGTCACACACATATCCCCATCTAATGATTTTAATCATCAATGTAAATGAAGTAAAATATACTCAATATATCAAATAAATATGTTTAGTATTCGACATACATCTCATGTACATTGTTCAAATAGATCATGTGTCAATTCACTTTCAACTAGTAATTAACACATCAAATGTTTCTACTAAACAATAATGCTCTTGATATATACATATAAGGTCCAAATCTTATTTGGCTCTTATTACAACTGTTATAGATGTTCTTATCAAGATCATGGAACCCTAGTCCACTACTTGACTTGGAGCACTAGTATAGAAGACTTTGCTCAAATGATGGGACCTTCATTTGTCGTATCATTCAAGGCTAATTTTTATATCTTGTCTATACAAGGTATTTAATTAATACTTCTATTACCAAATAGAACTCAATAACAATTATTGTATTCCATTTGATTTTAAGTCATGGCATAGCTTTTATTGTCAATGAAACAACTTGTTTCATTCTAGACATAGCTTGACTTAAACTTATAGTCAATGTTCTAATTCTTTAAGCATCTCTTTAGAGATTCAACATCGTGTATCATATACCCTTGATGTAGAAATAGAAACTTTGACTTTCTATAACCAGGTGTACAAAATTGAAGTCTCACTTCATTCTTTTATTTTGACTCTTTCATGAACTATCTACGGCACTCCCATTTCAACCAATTTGAAACATCCGTTCTCCTTTGGCAATCCTTTATTGTACTTTTCAAATAAGAGGAGTATAAATCTCATTTATATCATATCTCTATTTTTGACAGTGCAAACTATTTCTCATTTAATTCAACAATTTTCCGATAGATATAATCATTTTGATCATATCTATCCACTAAAATTGATTTGATTGAACCTATGACCAACTCTTTGGTCTATTGAGAAATTCTATCATACTTTGTCGTTCTTTCAAAAGAACTCGTTTTAAATGATCTCATCATTTCTTTTTAAAGTATGAAATATTCTATATCTAGATATCAAGTTGATGCTTTTGACAAGCATCCCTTTTAAATCTAGTTTATAGTATGTGCTTTTATAGAGTATAGTTCAATAGCTTATAGTTCTTCTTGCGTTTGAGAACAATTCTCAATTTGTGTACCAATTCAGAAACTCTTTTCTGAGATTCTTGTCCTTCTTAAGGACGATGTAATTTATATTGTATAAAGTTTTAATTACAAAGATACGTAAGATATTTGTATAATTTTAATAAGGACTTTTATTAAAAACGCTTCCACTATTTTATTCAAAACAAATGACCCTCACCATTTGATTCAGAAAATCCCGTTGGAAGATTTTCTAGTGGATCGAGATCCATATTTCACTACGTTTTGAGTCAGCGTTGGCTGATCCCCCAAAATATAGTTATTTAGGTAGGAACTCCTTCCAATTGCATCTCATACAATTCTCGACTATTTCAGTTGGGTGAATAACTCCTTATTCTAATCCATCTTATGGATCATTCCCAACTCTTGCTTCTAAACATGTATAATCTCATTATATTTTGTTTAGTTAAGTTTGACCCATCGTTTTAGAAGTTGGATATTACAATTATCCCATCGCGCCTTACTAATGTAGAACATGCACTTCGCGTTGGACGAACCCACAATATTCGACACTAGTCTTGACGAGTTCTAAAATTTGGAAAGCATAAACTTAATATTTACACATCATACCATTAAAGAAAATGCACCTTTGCGTTGGCAAAACCTACATCTTCTATATTAGTCATTATGTGTACTTGAAGGATTTTAATTCGTTTGATCTCACCGACTTATTTATCATATAAATCGTCTCTCACATGCATCAACATACATACATACATACACATGCATCAACATACATACATTAAAATGAAACAGTTATGGCCCATAGCACAATTGTTCTCTCAAGCCAATGAGAGAACCTAAGATAACCTAATAACGATCTATACTTCTCCAAGCATGATCTCCAAGGTTGTCCTTCTTTTCCTTGTGCTCTTTCTCTTCTTCATAAAATTTACATTACATGAAAGAATACTCGTTTTACATACGAGGGAGTGGATGAGAAGAGAATATAGAGAATAGAGATAAGGCACGACACGCAGGCCGTATTTAAAAACCAAATGCAATAAAATAAATAAACTAAGGCCATAACCGATCATCAAATATAATAATAACAAATAAACTTTATTATTATTAAAGTCTCATAATTAATTAAATCTGGCGATTGATCAAATCAGGTAACTTTGATTCAAATATTTAATTCACAATTAAATATTTCGAATCAAAATTTGCTAAAATAAATAACATTATTTTAAAGTAGAATCAAATCTTTTGACAATTCTCCAAATATGGAAAATTATTTAATCAAAACCCTTTTGAATAAAATATTTCCAAAATTGGTAATATTATCTTTTAAAACAATTTTAAAAGATATTTCTAGAGATTTGAAACGATTTCATAATTAAATATATTTGTCAAATATGGAAAATTATTTAATCAAAACCCTTTTGAATAAAATATTTCCAAATTTGATGATATTATCTTTTAAAACAATTTTAAAAGATATTTCTAAAATTTTGAAACGATTTCAAAATTAAATATATTTATCATCTACTTTTCGCATCAACACTTGATACATTTTGCAAATCCTAATTTTAATGACACAACATTTGTGCACCCCTTAATTGATCATCACAAATCGTAACAATAAACACATATTTTATTATTATGATCAAATTATGTCGTGTGGATTAATGAAAAATTAAAATTTCGGCGAACGATCGAAATCGGAGCTGTCAGCCGCGCCTAGCGCAGCCGACCCAGCGCCCCGCGCCGGTGGGCATCTGGAAACCAGAATTTGCTTCTGTTTCCTGCGCCTAGCGCCACATGCCCCGCGCCCAGCGCCAGCACGTGAACAGCCCTAGTTTTTGCGAATCCTAATGCAATAATTTCGTGCCGTCAAAACCTTTTATGACCGAAATTCAATATAGGTAATTAACATGTCATTGCTTCACCATACTAATGTCGGATTCCAAAGCGAATGAACATGAATTAATTCAATATCAAATAACTTTCATAATTTGTTTTATTGAACGAAATTATGAACGATGTATCAAATACACCGCTTTGCATCACGATCACTTATATCACATATAAGTATTGATCATTCTTATTTGTATAAACTATGACGATTAACATATCACTGCTTCACCATACTATTGTCGGATTCCGAAGCCGTTTCAATGTCAATCATCAATTTTCATACAAATAGATGCCAAATTTTAATTACTCGATTTTAATCTTTATTAAGTGTTTTTAATCATATTAAAAACTGAAATCATGAAATAAACAAACATCAATTCATGGTTTCGTAACCAGGCTCTGATACCAATTGAAGGAACTTAACAAGAGATAAGCAGCGGAATTTAAAATTTTTCCTTCTTGGATCCTTACGAATGATCATGAATCGTGGTTTAAGAATTTTACCTCTTGTAGAATTCTTTTTCTTTTCACGAACAGCTGGAGATTAGGCTTTGAATCACGAACAAGTCACGTGCTAATCACCACCACCTTTGATCACGAGCATTAATGGTATAACGCCTCTAACTAGTCCACACGAACAAGATCCCTCCAAGAGAGTGCTAGCTCCAAGAATGAAGGTTTTTAGTGAGAGGTGGGAAATAAGGATTAGGGTTTTAGAGGCTGATTTTTCATCAAGTAATCTTCTTTCTCACAAGTATTCTATTTATAGGACCACTTGTCTTGGGCACCAAGACAAACCATTTGTCATTGGGTCACAATTTTACTAAAACCTTTTAATTAAATAAACCTTTTAAGAAACGCACCCCCCATGTGCTATGTACACATGAGTGCTTTCTATTTCATAACAAATTATGAATTACTTTATTTAATTACCATGATACCCTTATCATAATTCCTTATTTCTCTGAGGTGCACCGTACCTTACGGTGTTCCAATTTTCACACTAGCTTGTTCTTATGTGTGTGACCCTTGTAGGTTTCCATAACGTTGGCAATTATATTAAATCATTTATTTAATATAATAAACAATGAGCGGTATCTAGCAACACATCATTGCTACCCAAGTTATGAGAAATTGACATGTGATCATAACATAACCTTAGTGATAATATATGTGTGTACAATTACCCCTTTGCCCCTTATGTCCATATTGAAAACAAAGCATACTCGGTGTCATCTTTGTCCTGTTCAATATTGGGCCCATGACATTTATCCTGTTATGCAGGATTGGCAAATTCCATCTAGGACACTACTGTCCCTCAGCATGCTTTGTGAAGTACCCATTAACTGCCTTTATGGTCATCCTGTTACGGACAACGTTAGATCAGTAACAAAGCACTTGACTCCACATCTAGGGTACAAAGTGGTTTCAGGTCTAAGGGCGGCTTACACCATTATCACCATTAGAGTAACTTATGACACTTTGCATAACTTTGCATATAGTACTCTCATATCGGGTCAATCCGGTATAAATATTACTCCTAATATTTCTTATACCTATGTCAAGACTTGATAACTCCTTATCCTATGATCCATGAGATGCGATCATCAGTCTATCTTCATAATAGTCTCTATGTTTTATCATTATCCCAATTCATGATAAAACTCGACTACGGATACTTTAAGAATAGCGTCTTTATGTTTAATGTAATCTCATGATTAAGTCACACTTAATATTAAACAGACTTTCTATTTTAGGGACTTCATTATTTTGAACATACAAACATAATAAAGAAAATGCCATATATATATTCAAACTCCTAAAGCAAATACTATGAAAATAGATTGGCTCTTAGGGCTTACTCCAACAATAGATACTTGGTGATGTCATCTTGAGAAACACTTAAAGGTTCATTGGCTATTCTGGATGGAAGGTCAAGACGAGTTACGATGCAGTTAACAGATAGATTCTGCATGAAGGCTTGAAGGTTGTGTGGAGGGGTAGTTACTTCAGAAAATAGGTCTTTATGAAGTTGTTGAAACCTTTCCTTTAAAGGAGTATCAATAGCAGATGTGTTTAAGTCATCCACATGCTGTGGTGAGTTGGCAACATCATGTGCTGGAGAACTCAGAGGATGGATAACAACAACCTCATCAGAAGTTGTAGTATTTTCTGGAGGTGGAGTGGATTGATGTTCTGGTGGAGGTGTATTTTCTGGAGGTGGGCTTTGATGCAGTTTTGACCTTAGGAGCAGCTTGAGTTTTAGCCTTCTTACTCACAGCTGGACCAGGACTCTTAACATCTTTTCTTTTCTCAGCAACAACCCTAGAAGCAGGTGCTAACAACCTCTTCTGTCTGATAGTAAGTTCTTTAACCTCTCCAGAACCTACTTCAGCACCAATACTTTTCAATAACTTTGCATGATCTTCTGCAACCTTCCTAGCATTTCTATCACTCACATGTACCAGTCTGCATTCACCAATATGTTCTTCAGACTCTCTGATCCGCACAAGATGTGATGGAGTGACTATGTCAGCATTTTTCACCATTTTGAAGTACCTTAGAGTGATACTATTGATAATTTTTGAACTAGTCAGGAAATTACCACAACCTGGGAAAAATGGTTTCACAGCATCCATCAAACCAGACTGTGCAAACATATGGCTCAGCATCCTAGCATGGCGAACAATAGCTTTCTTGGAGGTAATAGAGTCAATTAAGTGATGAAAAATAATCTTGCCCACATCCACAAAGTTACCTTTACTCACGTGGAAGGTGAAGATCTTCTGGAGATCTGAGATTTGATCAGTGCTTCCTATCTTACAGAGAATGCTATCACTTAGGATCCTGTAGATAATCTTGTTGTCGTTAGTCCACTCAGGTTTTCCTTTAGCATTAAGTTCTGGTTTGAACAGATAGTTGTCAATGCTTTCATCAACAGAATATGGTGAAACCAGAGAGAGACCACCACGAGGAAGACGCAGAGCCTCGTAAATATGACTTAATCTTAGAGAAATCCTTATACCAGCAACAAAGGATTCAATTTCTGTAGCAACGAACGGTCTCAAACCCATCTCTTGAGGTGTTTTTCCTTTAAGTTCTGGATTCTTAGCAACCATATCCTTCATCTTACGCATATAAACATCTTTGGTGATGACAGAAGCTTTCATCCAGAATTCCTTCACTGTATCAACATATGTTGGTCCATTGATTGCTTCGAAGTAATACATCATGTCCTGTCGCTCAAATCTCTCTTTGATTTGAGGAAAACCATTAACCCTTAAACTTTCGAAATCAACAGGGGTCTCAATAGCACAAAATAAATCTTTGTACTCATATGGTCGTTGATCCTTAGCGAAGATGTAGGGATTTGAGTTATCTGGTTCGATCATACATGCAGCAACTTTGAAAGAAGATGAAGAAGCCATAGATGAAGATGAACGGTTTAGGGTTTCTAAGGAGGGAGAAAGAAATATCTCTGTGATTTAGAGAATGAAAGTTTAGGTAGTGAGAGTGCAAAAGTGTGAATGTGTACAGTTAGTGTGTTTAAATAGAAAGATTGGCGCAAAAGAAAGTACACACATAAGGGGTAAAAGAGTCATTCTACCTTTAAAAAGGGATTAGGAATGTTAATCATCGTTAACCAACTTCTTTAACTTAACACATCAAGACACGTTCAATTAGAAGTTTACTTAAATGACTGACACGTAATATAAGAAAAACGAACCGTTTATAAGATATTTTAATTACGCGCCAGTACTATTCTTCATTCTATCAGAGTCTGATAGTTTATCAGAAAATGCTCTCATCACAACTTCTGATACAGAAGGTTCTGATGTCTTCATCTTCTGATTACTATTAGATTCTTTCAACACATATTTTTCAAACAGAGTCTAAGTTATTCAGAAATTTCCATCATATTCAGATTCTTTTTGATAAAATCAAAACGTTCAACAGCTAAAGGTTTTGTAAAGATATCAGCCCATTGATTTTCAGTCTCAATGAACTTAAGATCTATTACACCTTTTTGAACATAATCTCTTATGAAATGATGTTTAATTTCTATATGCTTAGCTCTAGAGTGTAAAATAGGGTTTTTAGAAAGATGAATAGCAGCAGTATTATCACAATACAAAGGAATATTGTTACTGCTCATTTGATAATCTTCTAATTGATATTTCATCCAGAGTAGTTGTGTACAACATTTAGCTGCTGATATGTGTCATACCCTAATTTTGCCCCATAATTTTTTATGACTATTTTGCCCCTCATTTCTTCTTATTATTTACCATTTTACCCTTACATTATTTTTATTTCTTATTTATCATTTATTTTTAACTAGTTACTTGTATTACAAGAAACCTTTTAAAAATCAATTTCTCATTTCTTTTTCTTTCCATTTTAATTCATAAACATTTCACATAATTATATTCCATCATGCATATTTTTATTCTTGCATTTTTATTGTTTTTATATATTACTTTTATTTTGTTTTTATTCAAAAAAAAATGATGAAAAAAAAAGCAAAGGTAGCAAAGATTTTTCATTCCATTACACCTCACCATGGACTTGGAATTTTCATTTCTCAAGCCCAATTACCACAATTTTTTTGAGCAAAAGAGGAACAAAAAATAGTACCAAAATATCTTAAGGGAAGATCACATTTTTGCCCTCACTTATCTTCTCAAATCACCATTCCTCCTAACCTAATCCTTCCCTATATATAAAGCATTAAATTCAGTGCCCTAGCTAAGGAAAGAGACTGAAAAACGGCTGCATCATCACCATAGAACAACTTCATTTTTCTCTTCATTTTCCAAATTTCAAATCATACAATTCTCAATCAAACATCAAATTTCTTTAGCAAAACATCATCATTGAACTTCCAGGAAGAAGAATCCATCGTTGTTTGGTCCAGAAAGCTAAGGAATCGACCTGTAGAACACCACGGTGGCAAGGAAGAGGACGAGCTTGAATCGGACGATACAGAAAGCTATTCAGGTAATTATTTACACCATTCATCTTCTTTTGATGTCTAGAAGCTTTCTGGTTTACTAATTTGGTTCAATTTGCACTGAAACGAGATTTCGTGTTTTGGTTTGAAAACTTTATCCGTTTCGTTTTTGCTTTTCTACGTTGATTCGTTAAAAACTATTGATGTATTCATGATCTACGTGAAAAATCGTGCAAGTTAGTGTATTCGTTTGTTGATTTTGGTCATGTTTTGCGATTTCGGGGTATACCCGTGTTCATCGTTTCTTCCAAGCATTCATCAATGGCTTCCCTGTTATTTTCTGCGAAGAAGGTGAAGGAGGTAGGAGACGATGACGTGGCAACACGTCATTGGCTCCCTCCGTTTAAATCCTGCGCGTCTGATCAATCCTGCAGCCAAGATTTTAAAATATTACCATGCACCCCTATCGCGTGCCACACTGAATCATTTTTGTTTGACTTTTTTTTTTGTTGACTCTGCATACAGACTGGGCTTTCTGGCCCAGAACTGCTATACGCACCCCCAGTGTTTTTACTAGTCTTCTTTATTTGCACCCCCCCTGATTAATTTTCTTAAGTGCTTTTTAGCTTATTTCAATAAGTGCTTATTTGAACCAAAAGCTCTTTAGCTTATTTGGATCAATTTTTTGCACTAGATTATTTATTTTTTCCAGATTCTTTAATCTAAAACTATTGACTTATTTTCATAAGTCATTTTCAACTTAAGTGCTTTTTAGCTTATTTCAATAAGTGCTTATTTGAACCAAAAGCTCTTTAGCTTATTTGGATCAATTTTTTGCACTAGATTATTTAATTTTTCCAGATTCTTTAATCTAAAACTATTGACTTATTTTCATAAGTCATTTTCAACTTAAGTGCTTTTTAGCTTATTTCAATAAGTGCTTATTTGAACCAAAAGCTCTTTAGCTTATTTGGATCAATTTTTTGCACTAGATTATTTAATTTTTCCAGATTCTTTAATCTAAAACTATTGACTTATTTTCATAAGTCATTTTCAACTTAAGTGCTTTTTAGCTTATTTCAATAAGTGCTTATTTGAACCAAAAGCTCTTTAGCTTACTTGGATCAATTTTTTGCACTAGATTATTTAATTTTTCTAGATTCTTTAATCTAAATTTGTTGGCTTATTTTCATAAGTCATTTTCCAACTTAATTGCTTTTTAGCTTATTTAATCACTTTTCAGCTTATTTTCATAAGCACTTATTTGGTGCTTGAGCTTTTTAGCTTATTGGACCATTTTGCTTTGCTTACATCATCTTGATTCATGCATCTTTATTTATGAATTTGCATTCATGTTTATTTATTCATTGCATCTAATTATCATGCTTTATGTTACTTATATTGATGTAATTCTCCGAGCTTTTATATTTTTCATCTCTCTTCTATTCTTTGACTGTCTGGTTTGAATTTGAGTTTTGTTTTTATAATAAACATAGTGAAAAAGGGTTGATCTGACGTATGACTTTTCACACCCGGATAATCCTTATCCCTGACGTATGACTCGTGATCTTGGGATTATCCTCACTATTGATTAATAAAGATTTTTGTAATAAACAAGGATGAAAAGGAGTTGATCTGACGTATGACTTTTCACACTCCGAATGGTTCTTATCCCTGACGTATGACTCGCGATCTTGGGACCATTCTCATCCTAAACGTTAAAATTAACCAACATTCGCCTTTTCCTTTTGGAATACTTTCTTAATCAAATTTAATCAAGGCTTTCATAATAAACAAGGATGAAAAAGAGTTGATCTGACGTATGACTTTTCACACTCCGGATGGTCCTTATCCCTGACGTATGACTCGCGATCTTGGGACCATCCTCATCCTAATCAAACGTAAACTTAACCCCAACACACTTAAACTTCTTTTCAGAAAACAACGGATATACGCTTTATCCATTCCTCTGACACATACACAGCTTAAGCCTCTAATTAGAGCATACAAGCGTCGTTGTATCAGCGGAATGCGAAATAAGCAACATCCATTATTCAACTTTTTTAACGGGTACACGTTTTATCTACTCCTCTAACACACACACACAGCTTAAGCCTCTAATTAGAGCATACAAGCGTCGTTGTGTCAGCGGAATACGAAATAAGCGTTATCCACTAAAATCAACCAACCACACAAACTTTTTTACCAGAACTACGTGAGTTTTGAATTTCCCATTGCACCAGGGAAAACGTAGGAGCGGGCTCCTACAACCGTCAAACTCGTCTAATAAAAACCTTTTTTTAATTTATTTGGAAACGAAGTAGAGATTAAGCAAGAGATAAAAAGGCAATTTATTTCAAACCTGCGCAAACGAACCCAAACCACCTAAACGGTTCCCATCGAGTACGATGGATGCGAGGGGTGCTAACACCTTCCCCTCGCATAACCAACTCCCGAACCAAAACCAAAGGTTTTCGTGATATTTTCCTTTCCCCTCACGGGATAAATAAACGTCGATGGCGACTTCATTGTATGAAAAATGGAAGTGATTTTCCATCCCGCTACAATATGTATTCAGCTTCTGCTATTGACATAGCTATGGTGGTTTGTCTTTTACTAGCCCACGAAATCAAATTCTCACCAATGAACTGGCAATTGCCACTGGTGGATTTTCTTTCAATTCTATCACCAGCATAGTCAGCATCACAGAATCCAATCAGTTTGTAGTCATTGGATTTCTGATACAGCAATCCAATGTTACAAGTAGCTTTCAAATACCTGAAAATCCTTTTAAATAATATATCAGGTCTTGAGGCAGTCAGATAATATATCAGGTTGAAATCTTGCACACAAACATACACTAAATAATATATCAGGTCTTGAGGCAGTCAGATAAAGAAGAGATCCAATCATACCTCTATACAGCTTCTGGTCAACCTTGCCTTCAGATTCTTCTAAGCCTAGACTTGATGTAGGATGCATTGGAGTATTCATGGGCTTGCAATCTTCTAAATTGAACTTCTTCAGAAGATCCTTTATGTACTTAGATTGATGAATGAAGGTTCCTTTTGCTGTTTGATTAATTTGAATTCCAAGGAAAAACTTCAATTCTCCCATCATACTCATTTCAAATTCATCCTGCATAAGCTTAGAGAAATTCATGCACAAAGTGGCATTAGTTGATCCAAAAATGATATCATCAACATATATTTGAACGATCAAAATGTCTTTCTTAACGGTTTTTCTGAATAGTGTATTGTCAACTTGACCTTTTTCAAAACCATTGTCCACTAAGAAAGTACTTAGTCTCTCATACCATGCTCTAGGAGCTTGTTTGAGTCCATAAAGTGATTTCTTGAGTTTGAACACATGATCTGGATTTGTTAAATCTTCAAATCCAGGAGGTTGTTTGACATATACTTCTTCAGAGATAAAACCATTTAGAAATGCACTTTTCACATCCATTTGATATAAAGTAATACCATTATTAACTGCATAGGAAAGAAGTAACCCGATTGCTTCCAGTCTAGCTACTGGAGCATATGTTTCAGTAAAGTCAATACCCTCTTGTTGACTATACCCTTGAGCAACGAGTCTTGCCTTGTTTCTTATTACTTCTCCTTGCTCATTGAGCTTGTTTCTGTATACCCATTTTGTTCCAATAATGTTCTTATTCTTTGGCTTGGGTACCAGATCCCATACATCATTCCTTTTGAACTGATTCAACTCTTCTTCCATTGCAACTATCCAAGCATCATCTGTTAGAGCTTCAATTGTTGTCTTGGGTTCAATCAGGGAGACTAGTCCAAAGAGAGATTCTTCATTTCTGAAGTTTGATCTTGTTTTTCCGGGACTATCTTTATTCCCTAAGATAAGCTCTTCAGGATGAGAAGATTTGTACTTGAATGTACTTCTTGGAACATTAGCTGCTTGAGAATTGTTGTCAGAAGTTTGATGATCTTGAACATTATCAGAAGATTAATTTCCTTGAACATCAGAGTCTTCATTAGGCTCTGAGTGAATAACATATTCTGGTGCTTCATCTTCTGAATCATCAGATCCTGAAATGTCTATAGCAGGCTCTGACTTTTTATGATCAGGCTCTTTGTCATCAAACTTTACGTGCATTGATTCTTCCACAACTTTTGTTTCAGAATTATACACCCTGTATGACTTGGAGCGTTCAGAGTAACCAATAAAGATACCCTTACAGGCTTTAGAGTCAAATTTCTTTAGATGGACTTTATTGTTCAGAATGTAACAAGTACAGCCAAACTGGTGAAAATAAGAAATATTGGGGTTTCTACCTTTGAATAATTCATATGTTGTTTTATTCAAAATAGGTCTAATATAGATTCTGTTTTGAATATAACAAGCAGTGTTAACAACTTCTGCCCAAAAGAATTTTGCCAGATTGTTTGTTGGAACAAAAGAGGTTCTGACATGACCCATTTAAGTTTTGATGATAACAAAAGTATTAATATACAAAAGGGTATACTAATGATTTACATACAAGTGTGCAGGTTTACAAGTTTATTATATGTACTCTTGAAGTTCTGAATGGATAAGCAGATTCTGTCCAAGATTCAAAACATCAGAAGATGCATTGCATGCTGGTCAGAAGCTACCCTTCAGAAGCTACTAGTCAGATTCTGATATGGGACATATCAGACTCTGATAAGTGCAGTGAGAGCCTATATGTCAGAAGAACATTCCCTGCAACCATGATTGATACATCATCATGTTCTGACATTCCTAAAGCTGGCAAATCAATCTTATCCTCAACAGTGACGTTAGTACTTTTGTACGACTTCTTTACCAGATTTGGCAACAACGTCTCCTTCAAGATTGATCGTACTCTAAGTTTACCAGATATGGATATATCTCGTACAACATACCAGCTGGCACAATCTCACGCAATTGATTCAAATCTTATACGCTCCACCAACATCTATATATAGGAGAAGATTTGAAGCTTTAGGACACAACACTTTGAACAATTTTGAAAGCGCTGTTACTCTGCCAAAAACGTCCTAAAGCACAAAACAACAAATACAACTTGAACTCATATTCAAATCCAAGACTCAAGTCTCAGCTTCTGTTAACTCATTAGTTGAACCTTAGAATTCTTTGTTTAGATTCTAAGTTAAGTCTTGTTTTAAGAGTTGTATTTATAACTTTATTGAACATTGATTTGTATATCTTTGTTCAGATTCTGTTATCTTATCTTTAGTTTTGTGAAGTCTCTTGCCTGCGTGCTTGAGCATTAGGATGTCTCTTGTCTGTGGACTTGAGCAATTTGGAAGTCTCTTGCTTGTGTGCTTAAGCAATTGTAATCTTTTGTGATTATAGTGAACTCTCTTGTAGTACAAGGGGACTGGACGTACTCTCGGATTGTGAGGGGAACCAGTATAAAATTTCATGTCTCGTTCTCTTTCCCTATCTCTTTACATTCATCAGAAGCTGTTGATAGTGTTTGGTTTTTATATCCGCTGCAAACCTCTGATAAGTTTTAATACTTAGAAGAAGATTTTTAAACTACCCAAACACAATTCAACCCCCCCCCCCTTCTTGTGTTATTTTCACACCTTCATTGTTCTCATGCATCATGGTACGTGCCATTTCTTGTAAAGATCTATTCTTTCTCTCTACAACTCCATTTTGTTGTGGAGTTCTAGGAGATGAGAATTCATGGAGAATTCCATGTTCTTCACAAAATTTTTCAAAAGGTTCATTTTCAAATTCACCACCACGATCACTTCTGACTTTTAAAAGCTTGGAATCTTTTTCATTTTGAATTTGGATGCAAAAGATGCTAAAAACTTCATATGTATCATATTTGGTTCTAAGAAATTTAAACCAAGTCCATCTACTATAATCATCAACAATGACTAATCCATACTTCTTACCATTGATTGAAGCAGTGCTAACTGGTCCAAAGAGATCAATGTGCAAGAGTTCTAAGGGTCTAGAAGTGGAAACAATGTTTTTAGTTTTAAAAGAACTTTTAACAATGTTTCCTTTCTGACAAGAACCACAGAGTGAGTCTGAGTGATAGTTAATTTTAGGAAGGCCTCTGACAAGATAGTCCTTACTAAGCTTAGAGATTAATCTCCAGTTAGCATGACCCAACCTTTTATGCCAGACCCATTTTTCACACTCAGTGTCAGAAGACAAACCACTTGTTCTTTGAGATCAGAAAAATTGACTTTATAAACATTTCCTTTTCTAGATCCTTTGAAGACAACAGATTTATCAGAGTTTCTGATTACAATACATGAATTCTTATTAAACACAACATCATAATTACTATCACATAATTGACTTATGCTAAGTAGATTATGATGTAATCCATCTACTAACCAAACATCTGAAATAGAAAGGGATGAATTACCAACTGTACCTATACCAGTGATTCTTCCTTTCTGGTTCCCACCAAATCCTATTGTTCCACCCTCTTGCTGATTCAGGGTGTGGAACAAGAGCTTGTCTCCTGTCATGTGTCGAGAGCATCCACTGTCTAGATACCAGGAGCTTTCTCTTTTTCTTTGGGTCCATACCTGCAGTATACATTATTTCAGATTTTGGTACCCATATTCTGATGGGTCCTCTTTAGTTAGTCCTAAGAACTTTATTCTTCTTCTTCTTATGAGGTTCAGATTTTCTAAAGTCAACTTGGCCTTTTTGAAACTGTTTAGGCCTTTGTTGTTCTTTAGATTTCCGTTTTGATTGTGTCAGAGAACTAGTTGCTAAGTTTGCCTTAGATGCACTGATGCCTTGTTTGTTAACAGGCTTTGATGCTCTAATTGCTTTAACTTTAGCAGACTTAGATACTGAAGTGATGGGAGTTTTGTTTTCAGAAAGCTTAGGTTCAGAAGATGGATGATCTTCTGATACCTCATTTTGAGATTCTACAATCACAAGAGCATCTGGCACAGTCACAAGTTCTGATCTTTCTTTAGAAGAAAAAGAATAAGGTCCAGAAGGTGATTTAAAAACAGTTTTACCTGTATTCCCTTTATCAGGAGATGAAAGGGAACCAAGTCCACATTTTTTGTAATAATTGCAGCTTCCACCATGTATCATGGAAGTTACTCTAGTTTTGTCAATGTTATGATGAACAAACTCTTGAAGAGATACTTCGTACTCGTCATAGGGTTTGTGACATGATCTACAGCCAGTTTCAAGCACTTTTATAGTTTTAAGAGATTTTTGATAATCTGCTTGAATATGGCTGACCTTATCATTGAGCAGTTTAAATTTTTCTTTGAAAACATCCAGCTCATTTGATTTTTCCATGTACTTTGTCATGACATCTTTCAAAGCTTTAGTAACTTGAGAAGAAGATAGTTTAGAAATTACCTCATCAATATCATCAGTGTCAGACTCTGAATCACTTTCATTTTCTGTTGCTCCAACAGCCATCAGAGCAAGATTTGCTTCCTCAGAGTCTTCATCATCAGATAATTCATTTATATCTTCCCATGTAGCCATTAGACTTTTCTTAGCTTTGTCTTTGACATAACTTTTTCTACCTTTGCCCTTTGAGTTGTGTTCAGGGCAATCAGCTATGAAGTGTCCAGGCTTTCCACAATTGAAACAATTTTTGGAGTCGTCCTTTCTGTCCTTGTTGTTTGCGTTCCTTACACCAGATCCTCTGCTAGAGTAATTTTTGCCTCTCCTATTCCACTTCTGGAATTTTCTTGACAAGAAAGCAAACAAGTCATTGTCTGATCCACCTTCTTGATCATCTATGGAAGATTCCTCAGCTTCTGGCTCAACAATCTTAGCTTTCAGAGCCTTAGATGGAGTTGAAGTTGATGGCAAAGCCACTGACTTTAACTTCTTCTGAGGCTCATCAGCAGATAGCTCAATCTCATGACTAATAAGAGAGCTTATCAGCTCTTCTAAGCTAAGAGTGTTTACGTCTTTAGCTTCTTCGATAGCAGTTACCTTAGGCCTCCACCTTGAAGGTAAGCTTCTCAGAATCTTCCTTACATGATCAACAGTTGTATAACTTCTCTTCAGAATCTGGAGTCCTGCCACTAGGACTTTGAATCTAGAAAACATAGTTTCTATATTCTCATCATCCTTCATCTTGAAGAGTTCATACTGTTGAAACAGAACAATAGCTTTTGCTTCTTGTACTTGCTTATTTCTTTCATAAGTAGAACATAGAGAGTCATAAATACTCTTTGCAGTAGATTTGTCTGTGATCATCAAGTAATCATTGTGATTTATACAACCAATCAGAATGTCCTTTACTTGATGGTGGCAAGAGCGTGTCCAAAAAAGGCCAAGAAAATTTCATGGGTAGGCCAATTTTTCCCTTGATGCCAATTTTTCCTTGGCATGGGGGGAGGCATGTGTGGGGGGCAGGTAGGCTCATGGGGCGCCCACCGGCAGGACTTGGTATTTGTTGGGGGCAGGTAGGCTCATGGCGCGCCCATGGGCATGACTTGGCATGTGTGGGGGGCAGATAGGCTCATGGCGCGTCCATGGGCGTCCTTGGCAAAACATCCGTTTCGGCCGAAAATTCAAAATAAATCGAAACTTCGTTGGAATTCTTAGCCACTTTCCAGTCCACTTATAAGTATTGTGTGGGGTGTGCACACAAAAAACCAAGTCAAAATTAATTTTGTAGGTTGTATTTTACCCCTTATCCGTCCACAACCGACATTTAGGTCGAAAATTTAAAATAAATAAAAAATTTGTCGGAATTTTTAGAAAATTTCCAGTCCACTTATATTTATTGTGTGGGGTGTGCACACAAAAAACCAAGTCAAAATTAATTTCGTAGGTGGTATTTTACCTGTTATCCGTCCACAACCGACATTTCGGTCGAAAATTCAAAATAAATCGAAACTTCGTCGGAATTCTTAGAAAATATCCAGTCCACTTATATTTATTGCGTGGGGTGTGCACACAAAAAACCAAGTCAAAATTCAATTTCTAGGTGGTGTTTTACCCCTTATCGGTCCACAACCGACATTTCGGTCGAAAAATCAATATCAAGCTTGTATAGGGGGGAGGCAAGTGTGGGCTGCAGGCACGGGCGCACCCATGGGCGTCCTAAGCAAGGCAAAACATGATTCTAACAAGCTAAACCCTGCAAAATTTTGATTTCATCAATCAAAATCATCAAGAATCATGTCGGAATTAAATCAAAAACTAGAAATTGGGGCGAATTTGGTGAAAATCATCATGTTCTTGGCATGAGCTTGGCCAAGGCAAGCAACATATAGTAGGGAGGCATGTGTGGGTGGCAGGCAGGCTGGGGGCGCACCCATGGACGTCCTTGGCTAGGAAAAACATCATTAACATGAGCTGGGCCAAGGCAAGCCCCATATAATGGGGAGGCATGTGTGGGGGGCGTGCAGGCAGGCTCAGGAAGCGCCCATGGGCATCCTTGGCTAGGAAAAAAATCCTTTTAACATGCTAAAGCCTGCACAAATCCAAGCCAAATTTATTTTTCACCAACAAAATCATCAAGAATCATGAAGGAATAAAATAAAAAACTAGAAATTGGCTTGATTTGGAAAAGCATGTGCTAAGCCGGGCTTGCCTAGCTTAGCATGTGGGAGGAAATTGGTGATCATCGTGCTATTCTTGGCATGGGAAGGTCTTGGCATTGCCTTGTGCATGCCTTGACCTAGTGCATTGAAAGCATTGTGCTCACTTTTTTCCGTTCAACTCCTAGCACACAAGGGAGGCTTGCTAGGCAAGAAAATTGTGCCAACGTCGCGTTTCGGAAAAGCATTTGCAAAGCCGGGCTTGCCTTGCTTGGCATGTGGCAGTTAGTCTTGGTTGTCCCTTCTCGGTAAACTATTTTGGTTTTATTTTCATTCCTAGCGATGCGGAGTCGGCTTGCCGGATGCTTCCATTTGCCTGCATGCTATGGCATTGCGGGGTGTGGTACGTTCTGTGATGTTGGTTCTTGCTTACGTGAGGGCGTGTGAGTGGCACTGGATGTTTGTGCTACTGGCTCAATGCTTTTGCACCGAACGGTTTTCATACAATCCAAATCATTCTTCATCGATGCCTTTGTGTCTACGGTGTTTGTTTGTTGTTCCTGTTTGGCTTACCTATAAAATGGTACATAAGTGGCTTGTTAGGCTTTTACCATCCCATACCCTTGAATGATGTTGTGGTGGCTTTTGAATGTTTACATATGCCTTGAATGTTTAAATCAAAAAACAAAAGAGTCTTCCTCCCTTAGGGTCCCTCAACTCAAAAACTGATTCTGAAAGTACTCCATTGACGCTTAATGTATCCTTGGGTAAAGAAAACTTGCTGGGAGTCAAAATCGAATATTCTAACATTATCTTTGACAAAATTCACAAGACAACTGCTTGACAACTGTTTTACTGAAGAACTTAATCCATCAATCAACTTGTTGGAAATACAGTGTGTTATCTTCATTAGGGATGTGGTTCAGAAACCAACTTGCTGAGGTACGGCGTACCAACTTTTATGAGAATTCGGCATGCTGAATAGCTTATTGGGAACATATGTTGGGAATGTGGTGCTTAAACCAATTTCGCTGGGCAAACCGTTTATCAAACGATTTACTGGAGTACAGTATTTCAACCGTCTCACTGGTGATATCCATCTCGAACAAACCACTAGAGAACGAGTCTATTTAACTTTTATGACCGAGAAAGTTGTATGTAGACCAATCTTCTACAGATAACACTTGTTGAATTATTCACTGGGGAAATGATCATCAACCCTTTCTGATAGGTGTAGAGTGTTGACCAATCGGATGAGGATGAAACATCGTTGACCAATTTGCTGAATACCAGTGATAAGGATAAAACCACATAAGTTTACTGGGAAGATTAAGGATTCACCAATCCTTCTTGTCAAAATAATATGATTCACCAACCGTCTTGCTGAAAATGTGGTGTTCCAACCGACTTACTGGGGATGATCAATTATCAACTGCCTCACTAGGGAAAGAAACGATTCCTCACTGGGAAGATTGTTGGAACAAAAGAGGTTCTGACATGACTCAATTAAGTTTTGATGATAACAAAGGTATTAATATACAATAGGGTATACTAATTATCTACTCTAGTGTGCAAATATATAAGCTAAAATTTTATATTAACTTTGAATACACTGGAGGCTCTGAAATGGAAAGCAAATTTTGACCAGAACATGCTTATCAGAAGATACTATATCAAGACTCGTCATGACCTACATTTCAGAGGCTACGTCATCAGAAGTTGTGTTTAATTACATTAGGTTCTAATCGTTGCAGTGAAGGCCATTTTGTCAGAAGAACATTCTCTGCTACAATGATTTATTTCTCGTCATTCTCTGACAACCCAAAAGCTGGAGAATCAACCTTATCCACAGAATAGTAACGTTAGTACTATTTTACGAACCTTTTACCTCATATGGACGAATCTTCATTACCAAGTTTGGTCGTACACAAAGGTTACCGGATATGGTTCGAATTTGTACTACAACATTGAACAATTTTGAATAAGCTGTTACTCTGCAAAAATCATCCTGTGCTCAAAAACAACTTGAATACAACTTGAACTCATTTGAATATCCAAGACTCAAGCTTCAACTTCTGATTCATACAGTTGTTGAACCTTAGATTTCTATTGTTAGGATTCTAAGTTAAGTCTTGCATTGAGTTGTATTTTATTTATTCTTTTGAACATTGATTTGTATATCAGTGTTCATATACTCTGTTTCATTGTAAAGTTGTTTGAAGTCTCTAGCTTGTGTGCTTGAGCAAAGGAATTCTCTTGTAAGTGTTACTTGAGCATTGGAAGTCTCTTGCCTGCGTGCTTGAGCATTTGTAATCTTGTTTGATTATAGTGAACTCCCTTTGAAGTGCAAGGGGACTGGACGTACTCTCGGTTTGTGAGAGGAACCAGTATAAAATCTTTGTCTCTATCTTTCTCTCTACCTACAGACAAGAAGGCTTACAAGAAGCACCACAAGGTCAAGGATCTTCTCATTGGTTGTATAACTCATAATGAGTATCTCAAGATCATAGACAAATCCACTGCCAAAAGCATTTATGACTCCTTGTGTTCCACATATGAAGGAAACAAACAGGTTCAAGAGGCAAAGGCTACTCTTTTGATCCAACAGTATGAACTCTTTATAATGAAGGATGATGAGAATATTGAATCTATGTATTCATATCTTGTGGTAGAGCAAGGTAGGGTTACACAAGGAAGTTGCTAAGCGAGAGGTTGTAAACGGAGAGTTTAAGCTTTGAATTAGGGCTATCATAGTGGATTCATTCCTGGAATGGTATCCCCCCAGACGTAAGTGAGTTGCACTGAACTGGGTTAACAAACTCATTTTGTTCTTTATCTTCTGCACTTTATTTTCCTTGTTCATCAAGTTATCGCATGTTTATGATGTTGGCACATTAGGCAACACATCGTATATCTAAACCCTAACGTGCACCACATCACGCTGCACATCTGTAACTTGTTACCGGAATTTCAAAATCAAAGTGCTCCGAAAAACACATAGAGGCATCCCGAAACCTCCATGTATCGAGGCAAGAGCATGTGCATAGGGGGCCAAGAAAATTCCATGCGTAGGCCAAATTTGCCCAAGGCACCATATCTCGATGCGTTAAGCCCGTGGCACGGCGCGCGGGGGTCGAAAAAATCAAAGTGCTCCGAAAAGCACACGGAGGTTTCCCGAAACCTCCATGTATCGAGGCAAGCCAATCTATTTTCATAGTATTTGCTTTAGGAGTTTGAATATAAATATGGCATCTTCTTTATTATGTTTGTATGTCCAAAATAATGAAGTCCCTAGAATAGTTAAATCCATTTAATGAAATATTAAGTATGACTTAATCATGAGATTCATTAAATACAAGGATACTATTCTTAAAGCATCCGTAGTCAAGTTTTATTATGATATGGGATAATAATAAAACATAGACACTATTATGAAGATAGACTGATGATCGCATCTCATGGATCATAGGATAAGGAGTTATCAAGTCTTGACATAGGTATAAATATTAGGAGTAATGTTTATACCGGATTGACCCGCTATGAGAGTACTACATGCAAAGTTATGCAAAGTGTCATAAGTTACTCTCATGGTGATAATGGTGTAAACCACCCTTAGACCTGAAACCACTTTGTACCCTAGATGTGGAGTCAAGTGTGTAGCGGGCTGGAAAATCACTTCCATTTTTATTCAATGAAGTCGCCATTGACGTTTATTTATCCCGTGAGGGGAAAGGAAAATATCACGAAAACCTTTGGTTTTGGTTCGGGAGTTGGTTATGCGAGAGGAAGGTGTTAGCACCCCTCGCATCCATCGTACTCGATGGGAACCGTTTAGGTGGTTTGGGGTTCGTTTGCGTAGGTTTAAAATAAATTGCCTTTTTACCTCTTACTTAATCTCTACTTCGTTTCCAAATAAAATTAAAAGAAAATAAGGATTTTTATTAATTGAGTTTGACGGTTGTAGGAGCCCGCTCCTACGTATTCCCCGGTGCAATGGAAAACTCAAAACTCACGTAGTTCTGGTAAAAAAAGTTTGTGTGGTTGGTTGTTTTTAGTGGATAACGTTTATTTCGTATTCCGCTGACACAACGACGCTTGTATGCTCTAATTAGAGGCTTAAGCTGTGTGTGTGTCAGAGGAATAGATAAAACGTGTACCCATTGAAAAAAGAGTTGAATAACGGATGTTGCTTATTTCGCATTCCGTTGATACAACGACGCTTGTATGCTCTAATCAGAGGCTTAAGCTGTGTATGTGTCAGAGGAATGGATAAAGCGTATATCCATGTTTTCTTGAAAAAGAAGTTTAAGTGTGTAGGGTTAAGTTTTAACGCTTGTTTTTTGGAATGAGAGCAGCTTGAGCGACTAGTCAACTGTCCGGTCACCAAGACAACTCGGGGAAGAACGAAGCAACTGCCAGGTTCTCACTTTTTCATTCATTATTGTGAAATCCTTGGATTAAGTTTATTCAGAAATAGTGTTTGAAAGAAATACGGGGGTTGGTTTATTTTAGAAGCTTATTTTAGAATGAGAGCAGCTTGAGTGACTAGTCAACTGTCCGGCCACCAAGACAACTCAGAGAAGAAAGAAGCAACTGCCAGATTCTCTCCTTTTCATTCTTTAGTTCTTATGAAAAGCCTTTGATTAACTTTATTAAGAAAAGATGTCCGAAAGAAAGACGATTGTTGGTTTGTTTTAGAATTCATTTTAGAATGAGAGTAGCTTGAGTGACTAGTCAACTGTCCCGTCACCAAGACAACTCGGGAAAGAACGAAGCAACTGCCAGGTTCTCCCTTTTTCATCCATTAATTATTGCAAAAAGTTTGATTAATTTATTATGAAAAGCAAAGTCCAAAAGAAAAGATCAGGAGAAACAAAGCAGACACAATAGCAAAACAGATAATAATAACAATAGAGTAAGTCATGAAATATGCAAAACATAAATGCAAATGGATAGGTTGAAATGATACAAATGATTAATGTAAATATGCAATGCTAAATAAACATGTATGAATGAATAAATTAAATATGATACGAAAATTAAATTGCGAGCAATTAACTTAATACATGTAAGTATGCAATAAATAAACAAACATAAGCAAACATGATTGACCTAAGCTAATTAGGGTTAGATTAAAAAATATGTGCAAAAGAAAGTAACCCAAAAGTACTTAAAGAAGTAATTTGGATTACTTAAGCACTTATTAAAAAAATAAGCTAAAAGCAACTTAAGCTAAAATGACTTATGAAAATAAGTTGGAAATGTAAACATAATTCATATATAAGAGTTACTGTATCAGACAAAATGTTGTGTAAAAATTAGGGTCAAATAAGCTAAAGAGCTTTTTGAAACCCTAAATAAGCACTTATGTACAAAATAGCTTAATTGAGAATCACTTATGAAAATAAGTTAAAAAAAATAAATCACATATGGAAATATGATGTAAGCATAAACAGTGACTTACTGAGCTTAAATAAGCTAAGAAGTCACTTAAGTGCTTTTACAAATAAGCTAAAAAATATAAATAAGTCATTCTGGGGGGGGTGTAAATTAAGAAGAAAAGTAAAAAAAAAGGGGGTGCAGAAAGCAGGGTCTGCAACCCAGGGCCCAAGCCCAGTCCGGTCAACAAACAAAAACGCGTGGTCAAACAAAAACGGATCATGTACGGCACGAGGAAGAGGGAGCACGTGCGCTGATGGCCTGAGGGCCTCCAGATCTGCTGACCAAGGGTCAACCCAGATCCAACGCATGCGAAGCCATCAGATCCAACGCACGAGAATCGCTCTCGCTAGCTTCCAGATCTAACGGCCAACATTCAAACGGAATAAAAAAATTAAAAAAAAACCAGCAAACACTGTTCACTGTCTTCTCCGACGAAGCCAGTCACCTCCGGCGACAACTCCGGTCGCCGGAGTTTCAAAAACTTCATGAAACACGTCGAATCATATATGGTTTTTCTCGTTTTTTTACGTAGAACACGAAAATGGTATTAGTTTTTCTCGAATCATCACATAAAATCAAACACGAAGCAAAAACATTTCAAAATCAAAAACGCAAATACACGATTCAGGCCAAAACGAGAAAAACTAGCTCACTAGAAAGCTTCTGCACATCAAGACGAAACCAAAGGTGTAAGCATTTACCTGAATGGGCTTCTGAATCGTTCGATTCGAACTCGTTTTCTTCCTTGGTGCCGTGACTGTTCTTTACTTCAATTTCTTCACCTTTCTTCACTGAAAATGACTGATTCCTTCTTCTGAGAACGTGATGAAGGTGTTTTGATGGTTAAGTCATGAGCTTGAAGTGAAATTGTGAGGTTTGGAATTTTTGAAAATGAAGAAAAAATGGAGTTGTTTGGGTTATGCTTACTGCGCCGTTTTCAGTCAAAAATCACTCCCTAGGGCACTGAAATTGATGCTCTATATATAGGAGAAGGTTAGGTCAAGTGAGTGGTGACTTGTGTGAAGGGTTAGGGGCATTTTAGAATTTTGACTTTGAGATATTTTGTGTACTATTTTTGCATCTCTTTTGCTCCAAAAAAAATTGGGATAATTGGGCTTAAAAATGGAGGATTATAGGTTGATAGTGAGGTGTAATGGGGGTGAGAAAAAAAATTACTACATTTGCTTGATTTTTTTTTGGCACTTTTTTTGAATAAAAATACATGATATGATGAATAAAAATATGGAATAAAAATATGCATGATGTAATATGATTATGTGGAATATTTTCAAGTTAAAAATGAGAAGAAAAAGAATTGAGAAATTGATTTTTAAAAGGTTTCTTATAATACAAGTAACTAGTTAAAAATAAATGATAAATAAAAAATAAAAATAATGTAAGGGCAAAATGGTAAAAATTTATCCCTTATGATCACTCCATGCAAAAATCATGCAAGAAACAACAATTAATTCCATTCATTTTTTAAAGTCAACATTGATTTTTTTTGAATTGAATTGAGAAATGATTTGTTGACCTTTTAGTCAAAGTGTTGACTTTTTTTATCAAAACATGGACTTGTTGACTTATGCAAGAGTGAAAGAGATTAGGGATCAAAAATTGGAATAAAAATGCATGAGGGGCAAAAATGGAAATAAAGAATGAGTGAGGGGCAAAATGGTCATAAAAAATGTATGGGGCAAAATTAGGGTATGACAGCTGCCCCTATTTAATTAGCTTAAACCATAAGAATGCGAATAGCCCCGGTATTCGTATTCTTTTGGTGGAAGATAATTAAATACAAAATGCCCTAATTTTGCCAGGCACTGGACGATGATGAGATAAGCGGCTCGAGTATACCTGGCTAGCTTTCCTCATAAGGAAACTCAAATATACCTGTTTTGTCATTCCTATTAGGAGAACCGGACAAAGTTGTTGAAATTTGCTTGTCATTCCTATTAGGGGAATCAGACGAAGCTGGTGTCATTCCTGTTTCTGGAACCGGACAAAGTTGATGAAATTCTTGTCATTCCTATTAAGAGAACCGGACAAGGTTGTTGAAATTTGCTTGTCATTCCTATTAGGGGAATCGGACGAAGCTGGTGTCATTCCTGTTTCTGGAACCGGACAAAGTTGATGAAATTCTTGTCATTCCTATTAAGAGAACCGGACAAGGTTGTTGAAATTTGCTTGTCATTCCTATTAGGGGAACCGGACAAGGTTGTTGAAATTTGCTTGTCATTCCTATTAGGGGAACCGGACAAGGTTGTTGAAATTTGCTTGTCATTCCTATTAGGGGAATCGGACGAAGCTGGTGTCATTCCTGTTTCTGGAACCGGACAAAGTTGATGAAATTCTTGTCATTCCTATTAAGAGAACCGGACAAGGTTGTTGAAATTTGCTTGTCATTCCTATTAGGGGAACCGGACAAGGTTGTTGAAATTTGCTTGTCATTCCTATTAGGGGAACCGGACAAGGTTGTTGAAATTTGCTTGTCATTCCTATTAGGGGAATCGGACGAAGCTGGTGTCATTCCTGTTTCTGGAACCGGACAAAGTTGATGAAATTCTTGTCATTCCTATTAAGAGAACCGGACAAGGTTGTTGAAATTTGCTTGTCATTCCTATTAGGGGAATCGGACGAAGCTGGTGTCATTCCTGTTTCTGGAATCAGACAAAATTGATGAAACTCTTGTAGAAGAAATTTTCCCTGGTGTTTGCAATTCACTGGGGAGGAGATCTGGGTGAATAATATTTTAACCACTTTGCTGGGGAAAATCAATTCACTTCTCTTGACAACGGAGTGGTTAGACTCTGCTACTCCTGGAATAAGACATTTAAACCTGCTTTTGTCTATGCATGCTTGCAATGAATGCTTGTCAATTGCTTACAGATGCAAAACTAATGCTGTGTTTAATTATGCTCATGATTTGACATATGGCTCTTTTGAGTGTTTATTCATGAATGCATGGTGATGCATGAATGCGTATGCATGGATGCATGAAAATGCATGACATTGGGTTTCATCTCGACACCGAGTCATTAGATGCTCTTTCCTTGGGGAGAGGGATCCCAGTTGAGTGTTGTATACCAAACATTCTTCATCGGTGTGGGCGAGGCCACTTGCCTAGTCAATTCAGAACGCTGGGTCAGTCTGTTGCATGTTAACAAGGTAGGCACCTTACTGTATGCTGTTGATTTTCTTTAATCTTTCTTATTTCAAAATATTTTCGCTTGATTTTCAAAAATGCTTTTTACTTTTTCAAAGTTTTAACATTTGTTTATCAGAAAATAAAAAGTATGAAATGTGCAAGAAGATAAAGAAACACAATGAGTAAAAAGGAGAATTTTATTGATAGCACAAAACGTGCGGAGTTTTTACAAAGGAAGCAAATCCCTCAAAGAGGTGACCGCATAATTGAGCTAAGATAAATGGCAATGAAAATAAATGAATTCCATGGAAACATAACAATGCCATCCTTCTCCATGATTTCAATCTTCAAAACATCTTGTTGTTGAGTGTGAAGTCTCAGATCTTTCTGAAATTTGCCCCGTGCTCACTTTGATCTAGCAGTCTTATGCCTTCTTTTATTTGTTTCCCTAACTTTTGCCTGGATTGCTCAGTGTGAGCTACTAATCCACCGGGATACCCATTTTTTGCCTAAGCCGCCCTTTCGGGTTTTCAACTTAGCGGGTTCTATTTTCCTTTTTTGATGTCCCTAATTTTTGCCTGGACCGCCCTTTCAGGTTTTCAGTCCACCGGGACGCTCTCTATTGCCTAAGCCGCCCTTTCGGGTTTTCAACTTAGCGAGCTTTTATTTATTTTTCTTTTCTTTAGGCATAGTACTTCTTGACTGCATCTGAGTTCACGGGGAGTGGAAACTCTTCACCATCCATTGTAGCTAGTATCAAGGCTCCACCTGAGAAGGCCTTCTTCACTACATATGGTCCTTCATAATTGGGAGTCCACTTTCCACGGACGTCTTTGTGAATCGGCAGTATAGCCTTCAACACCAAGTCCCCTTCCTTGAATTGTCTGGGACGGACTTTCTTATCAAATGCCCTCTTGAGCCTTTGCTGATACAACTGTCCGTGACACAAGGCTGTCATCCTCTTTTCTTCAATGAGATTGAGCTGATCAAACCGGGATCGGACCCATTCTGCTTCTTCTAGCTTGGTTTCCATCAGAACTCTTAACGAGGGGATTTCCACCTCCACTGGTAGCACTGCTTCCATGCCATATATAAGAGAGAAATGAGTTGCCCCAGTCGAGGTGCGAACTGCCGTTCTGTATCCATGAAGTGCAAATGGGAGCATCTCATGCCAGTCTTTGTAGGTCTTCACCATTTTCTGTAGAATCTTTTTGATGTTTTTATTTGCTGCTTCTACAGCGCCATTCATCTTGGGCCTATATGGCGAGGAGTTGTGATGCTCAATCTTGAAATTTTTGCATAATTCCCTCATGGTCTGATTATTCAAGTTGCTACCATTATCAGTGATGATCTTGTTGGGGACCCCATAACGACAGATTATTTCTTTCTTGATGAACTGAGCCACCACTTGTCTTGTGACGTTGGCGTATGATGCCGCTTCAACCCATTTGGTGAAGTAATCAATAGCCACTAGGATGAAACGATGTCCATTGGAGGCCTTTGGTTCAATCATACCAATCATGTCTATGCCCCACATGGAGAATGGCCATGGTGATGTCAAAACATTCAGAGGAGTTGGAGAGACGTGTATCCTGTCAGCATAAATCTGGCATTTATGGCATTTCCTGACATGGTTCAAACAGTCTGTTTCCATGGTCAACCAATAGTACCCGGCCCGAAGAATCTTCCTTGCCAAAGCGTGCCCATTCATGTGCGTACCAAAGGACCCTTCGTGGATTTCTTCAATGAGTGTATCAGCCTCTTTTCTATCCACACAGCGGAGGAGAACCAAATCATGGTTTCTTTTGTACAATAACTCCCCATCTAGGAAGAAACCAGATGCAAGTCTTCTAAGGGTTTTCTTGTCTCCATTAGATGCCCCCGGGGGATATTCTTGCTTTTGGAGAAAGTTCTTGATATCATAATACCACGGTTTCTCATCTTGCCCCACTTCGGCTACCAAACAATATGCCGGTGTTTCACGACGGTTGATTTCAATCAAAGGCACGTGATTAGGCCAAGTGACCTTGTACATGGATGAGAGAGTGGCCAGAGCATCAGCCAACTGATTTTCTTCTCTTGGAATATGATGGAAAGTGATCTCATCAAAGTACTCTGCCAGTTTCAAGACATGATCTTTGTACGGGATTAAGTTGGGGTGACGAGTCTCCCATTCTCCTCGGACCTGATAGATGACAAGTGCAGAATCCCCATACACTTCTAAGATCTTGATTCTCAAGTTGATGGCTCCTTCTAGACCCATGATACATGCCTCATATTCTGCGATGTTGTTGGTGCAATCAAACAATAGTCTTGCCGTAAGAGGTGTGTAGGTATCTTTAGGAGAGATGATAACTGCTCCTACACCGTGCCCCAAAGCATTTGAAGCACCATCAAACACAAGCTTCCATCGGGATCCCGGCTCGGGTCCTTCATCCTCATCCATGGGAGGTTTCTCACTCACAGCCATGATGTCTTCATCTGGAAAGTCGAAGCGCATCGGCTGATAATCCTCTAAAGGTTGGTGTGCCAAGTGTTCTGCTAGCACACTACCTTTGATGGCCTTTTGAGACACATACTGAATATCATACTCAGACAACAACATCTGCCAACGGGCGATTCTTCCACTTAAAGCAGGCTTCTCAAAGATGTACTTGATGGGGTCCATTTTGGAAATCAGCATGGTGGTGTGACAGATCATATATTGTCTCAACCGACGAGCTGCCCAAGTCAAAGCACAACAAGTTTTCTCAAGGAGTGAGTACCTGGTTTCGCAACTGGTGAACTTCTTGCTCAAGTAATACACTGCGTGTTCTTTTCTACCAGTTTCATCCTGCTGACCCAATACACAGCCCATGGATTCCTCAAGCACATGTAGGTACAGGATAAGAGGCCTTCCCGCAACTGGGGGTATTAAAATTGGTGGCTCTTGCAAATACTGCTTGATCTTATCAAATGCCCCTTGGCAATCTTCATTCCATTCAATGGCTTGATCTTTTCTTAATAGTTTGAAGATCGGTTCACAAGTTGCCGTAAGATGAGAGATGAACCTGGAAATGTAATTCAGCCTGCCTAGAAACCCTCGCACTTCTTTTTCTGTCTTTGGTGCGGGCATGTTCTGTATCGCTTTGACTTTGTCTGGGTCCACTTCAATTCCCTTTTGACTGACAATGAAACCTAGCAACTTTCCTGACTTGACGCCAAAGGTGCATTTGTTTGGATTCAAACGCAATTGATACTTCCTCAATCTCTCAAACAATTTCTGGAGATGTACAAGGTGCTCTTCTTCAGATGAGGACTTGGCGATCATGTCATCCACATACACTTCAATTTCTTTGTGCATCATGTCGTGGAACAAAGTGACCATAGCCCGCTGATATGTTGCCCCGGCATTTTTCAAACCAAAAGGCATAACCTTGTAGCAGAAAGTGCCCCAAGGTGTTATGAAAGTTGTTTTTTCCATGTCTTCGGGCGCCATTTTAATCTGATTATAGCCTGAGAATCCATCCATGAAAGAAAAGACTGGGAATCGAGCAGTATTGTCCACTAACACGTCAATGTGAGGAAGTGGAAAATCATCTTTTGGGCTTGCTCTATTCAAATCCCTGTAGTCTACACACATTCGGACCTTTGAGTCCTTCTTTGGCACTGGCACGATGTTGGCAATCCATTCAGGGTACTTGGCCACTGCAAGGAATCCCGCGTCAAACTGTTTCTTGACTTCTTCTTGAATCTTAAGAGCCATGTCCGGCCTGGTTCTTCTCAACTTCTGTTTGACTGGTGCACATTCGGGCTTGAGTGGAAGCTTGTGTTCAACTATGCTCGTGTCTAAACCCGGCATATCCTGATATGACCATGCGAAGACGTCCACATACTCTCTGAGCAGCTTAATCAATCCCTCTTTCACCTCTGACTGCAGGGTCGCACCTATCTTGACTTCTCTTTTGTCCTCTTCATTCCCCAGATTGATCACATCCACTGGTTCCTGATGAGGTTGAATCATTCTCTGTTCTTGATCCAATAGCCGTGCTAACTCTGCTGGGAGTTCGTAATCTTCCTCTTCATCCTCTTCAGTAAGATTGATTGGGAGTCCGAAGTCATGAAGATTTACAGCATTGTTATGGTCCAGAGATTCATTTCTGCATGATATATATTTTTTGATTTTAGATGAATGCAAAGGTGGTCATGAGATGCAAGAAGTTATTGCCATTTTTATTATTATTTTTATCTTTTTAAAACTGAAAAAAATAAAGAATAAAATAAGACGAGATATGCACATAAAATACTTTCATTTCATTGATAATCATTTAAACAAAGATAAGCCCTTACAAGTTCATCCACATGCCTCGGGCGTGGCAAGGGGAATTTTGAAAATAAAAAGGGAAAATTACTTTGAAATAATAAAAACTTTGGGAATCTCAACAGCCTCCCAATTTGATAGAACGGTGCCAGCGGGGCATTGATTCACCCAATTGTTGATTCCTTGGCTAGCCCCATCTTCATTCTCTACCATGTTGATTTGTTCAGCCGACCTGAGCCCAGCGCTCACAAAGACCTCTTCGAGGGGAGTGTTAAAGTCGAAAATCTTCTGCTTCCCCTTCGATGGTTGATAACCCACACCTAGCAAATCCTTTTTCTCATGGACATACACCAACTGTCCCCACCCTTGAAGAGCACCTTCTCCCATGGCTTTCTTCAAACTCCTCCAAGACGTGATGGAGGCCCTTGGCTTTTGATCCACTTGAGAAGTGGTAGCAATCTTCATAGTCTTGAATTGTGCGGCTAGCACGTCTTCCTCTTTTTGGTCTACCACAGTGACGGTGGCAATTTCAAGGGCCTGGAACTGAGTTTCAAGTACTCCTTCCTCTGTTTCAACATATTTGAACGATGACAAATGACTTACCAAAGCGTCTTCTTCTCCCGAGACAATTACCAATTTATCATCCACTATGAACTTGAGCTTTTGGTGCAGGGTAGATGTTACAGCACCTGCGGCGTGAATCCAAGGACGCCCCAACAAGCAACTGTAGGAAGGATTTATATCCATGACCTGGAAAGAAATGTTGAATAAGTGCGGCCCTATTACCATCGGCAATTCAATTTCTCCAATAACCTCCCTTTGCGATCCATCAAAAGCCTTGACAATCATACTGCTTGGCTTGAGCACGGGCCCAACAAGAGATAACTTCAACAAGGTTGATTTAGGCATGACATTGAGGGAAGATCCTGTGTCCACTAGTACCCTTGCAATAGTATTGTCCTGACACTTCATGGAAATGTGGACAGCTTTGTTATGAGCATGTCCTTCGGCTGGCAATTCTGCGTCCAAAAATCCTAGGCAACGGCTTTCAGTTATATTATTACACACCCCATCAAACTGTGCAACCGTGATATCTTGATCCACATGGGCTTTTTGTAGCAGTTTCAGTAAAGCATTTCTATGTGCCTCCGAACTCATTAACAGGGAGAGCATAGAAATTTTTGACGGAGTTTGACCAAGCTGATCCACCACTCGATATTCACTCCTTTTAATTATCTTGAGGAACTCATCTGACTCACTCAGAGGGGTTGTTTCTTTGGGTGTTCCCCCCTCCAGAGTCTTGCTTAAGACATTTTCACTGACCGTTGTAACTGGTCATTTTGCACTGTCCTGCACTGGTTTCTGAGCAAACACTCTACCACTCCGAGTCATACCTCCGGTCCCATCAATGCTTACCACTACCGGTTCTGGCAGAGTCACAGGCTTTCCTTGTATTGAAGCTGAAGTACTGTATATCCAAGGTGTAGTTTTTGTATTGGTAAAAGGAAATGGTGCTGGCGTTTGAATTACCAACGGCTGCAATCTTTCCTCAGCTCTTTGATAAATTATCTCTATTGGCTTCATGAATTTCTCATGCCCATGTGGTTCCATCATGGCCACCATATCATTCCTCCGAGAATAACCAACTTGTACTAGCCCTTGGTCCATTAAATCTTGAAGACAACTCTTCATCCTTGCACAATGATTTGGATTCTCTTCGCATTCTATGCAGTCTGCATGCATGCTTGAGAATTGGTCAAAGCTAAGCAAAACCTCCTTTATCAAGCTCAAAGGGGTTCGTATATCCGACACATCCTTAATCAAACTTCCGGCGCCCTCAATCATATTGACTCTTCCCCCTGAGTGGTTGGGTAAAGGGTTTCCCTTGACGTTGGGGCCCGCTTCTTTGAATGACAACAATTTCTGATCAATCAATTTCTGCACTTCGTGCTTGAAGGCTTTGCAGTTTTCAATGGAGTGTCCTTCAATCCCGGAGTGAAAATCACAGGTATCCCCTTGCTTGTACCACGCTGGGAAAGGTGCAGTTATTGGCTTCAATACTCTTGGCGTTACCATTTTGCTGTGGATCAAGTATGGTAACAATTCTTTGTACGTCACCGGAATAGGATCAAACACCTTTCTAGCCTGTGGCTGAGGTGGAGAAGCTTGTTGTGATCGTGGTTGATACGGATAACCCTGAGGTGGTGGTGCATACTGGGGCATCTGATATTGTTGTTGTTGCTGCTGCTGAGCTGTATAAGGAACATATTGGATTGGCATCACTGACTGATGGTGAGCCACAGCGTTGGTATTCCCTTCCTTCTTCCTCACAAAATTATTAACTGGCTTCTTGGTATTGTTTGATGAACTTGGGTTGGCTTGGATCTTGCCGGTCCTGACACCGCTCTCAATCCTTTCACCAATTCTGACCAAATCGGAGAAACCGGAGGACACACTGCCGATCATTCTTTCGAAATAAACTCCTTGTAAAGTGTTGGTAAACATATCAACCAATTCCGTCTCTAAAAGTGGAGGACGGACTTGTGATGCTAACTCCCTCCACCTTTGGGCATAAACTTTGAACGACTCTCCTTCCTTCTGAGTCATGTTTTGTAACTGGGTACGACTAGGAGCCATATCCAAGTTATACTGATACTGTTTGATAAAAGCATTAGCCAAATCCCTCCACGACCGGATGTGATTACCCTCCAACTCAAAGATGCCCCTGCCAAACTGTCTTGAAAACAATGTATCATCAGTTTGTCATTGCTAGCATAGGATGCCATCTTTCTGCTATACATCACGAGATGATTTCTTGGACAGCTCAAACCTTTGTATTTCTCGAATTCCGGCACCTTGAACTTAGCCGGGATTACCAAATCAGGTACAAGACACATATCGGAAAAGTCCAACGAGTCACTTCCACCTTCCATCGTTTTCAAACGATCTTCGATGGCCTTGAACTTTTGCTTTGCTTCCTCCAGCTGAGGAAGAGTTCCATCAAACTTTGACCCACTGTTTTGAGTATCTGAGCTATGGTACACATCATGTGGATCCTCTAGAACCTGCTGAACAATGGTAGGCTAGGGCTGAGTTGGAGCTGCCCCGGTTGGAATTCCTGAGTTGTTGATAGGAGGAGGAACTGGAGTAGCCCCGTCCCCAAGAGGTACATACCCCGGTGGAGTATAACCCGGAGGTAGACCGTACACAGGCCACACCATGCTGGCCTGTTCATTAGTTGCTGTCTCTGCATTCACTGCGGGAGCTGACGGCTGATTCTGTGCGGCCAACATCTCTAACACGCGATCCATCTTAGCTGCTAAATGGGAAACCTCCCCCTTTAGTTCACTGTGTTGTTCCTGCCAATTCTCCATTACTAAACTGGAAGCACTCCTTGTCCAATGTAGATGTCGAGGATAGCGCTGTTGAGAGGGGAGAACGGTAATGAGACGATGCCTTTTTATTTTATTATGTATGCAGATGCAGATGCATGTAAAGTTTATGTTTTTATTGTTGTTTTTGTTATATTTGATTTTTTCAGGGAATTTGCAAATATATAAAATTAATGTAAACACTTCAGGATATGGATAGAAAGATCAAAATATCATTCAACTTTTTAAACCAAGTCTTTACATAATCATTGAAAACAAATAAAAATACAAAGATTCAAAGTCCCAAAAGCTTAATACATATCAAATCCTAAATACAATACTAAAGTCCCTTCTTGGCCTTCTTGACGACGTTCTTGTATGCTGTTACCACTGCACGGCAATAGCACACAAACTCTTTGACCGCTCCTGAAACATTAAGAAAAGGGACCTCCGCCTCAGCCATCCTCAACATCCTAGGCATCTCGTCCAACACCGAAGTAGACACCAACAACATTTTGTGAAAGGCTACCCTCCACCTAGCCATCTCCTGCAGAGACATCTCGATGACCGTCTTGTGGTACTTCAAATTCTTCTCTAGATCCTCGATTTGCTCCGCCACTTGGACCATTTGATCTTCATGGGCTCTTGTGATCTGAGCGAGACTCTCTTCATATCTTTGCATGGCCTCTTTATCCTTCCGCCTTTCTTGAGAATGGAGTTTTTCTTTCTTTTGTAACTCCATCTCTTTCTCTTGTTGAAGCTTCTTGAACTCTTGTTGGACTTTTTTCAACTCTTGAGACTTCTCCTCAAACTTTTTCCTCCAATCCCCTTGAGCGGTCATGGCCTTGTTTCCTGAGGCATACATCTCATCATTAGAACGCTGCAGCTTCTTGATATCCTCTTTCAATGCTTTGATGCTCAAGTTGGAACTTGCAAGACCATCCTTGTACTTTTCTTCCCTTTCTTGGGCTTCTTTTACTTTCTTCTTGCACCCTTGAATCTCTTCATTTTTCGCATCCCTTTCCCTTTTGAAACCCTTTGCCTCTCCTTGGAAGCTAAAGCACTTGAGTTGCAAATCTTCATTTTCTTTCTTTAGCTTTGCAATTTGATCTTTCCAAGCATCGGCTTCTTCCCTTGAGATAGTGATGATGGGCTCAGGCTCTTGAGAGACATAAGTCACTGGAGTAGTGATGGCAAAAGGCATTCGAATCTCTTGAACACGGCCCTTTACCCATCGAGTGTAGGCTTCCCTGGCTAAGCAATTCTTTCTCCCCATTAAGGTCTTATCCACCTTTCTCCAAGCTCTTTTAACCTTTTCCCACAACTCCAAGTTACTATCTTCAATCTTCAAGATGAACTCGGTCAACAACACTTTTTCAGGCTCACTCTCAATAGGGTAACCTAGCTGACGAGTAGCCAAGACTGGATTGTAGTTCACACAACCTAGGGTTCCAATAAGAGGGACATTTGGAAACCCTTCACACCTAAGGAGCATCTTGGGAGTGTCCAAACTACGAGAGTACCAACGGATATCACTAGCTGACAGAGAACTTAACTTTTCAGACCAATTAGCTGACGCATCTTCCACAAAGGGACCCTTCTCAGGCATGTGCAACCAAAACCATCTCATGAGCAAAGGAATACAACACTGAACTTGACCTCCTTTCTTCGCACTACGCCGGTCGCAAAAGGAATAGAGACAATCTGCAAGTAAGGTAGGAACTGGGTTCCTTGTCAAGAAAACCCCGACTGCTGACATGCTGATAACATTATCTCGGCTAGGAAACAAAACCAGTCCGTACACCAACAAAGCCAGAATGGCGTTATGAGCCCTCCAATTACCCTTGGCAAGTTCTTCCTGAGCCTTAGCTTCCAAAGTGGTCTTGAAAAACCCTTCAACCCCTTTCGGTGCTCGAAGTGATGAAATCCCCTCTTGATCTAGGTGCAAGGCCTTCACAATCTCTGCCTCAATGGGAGTCTCTCTCATATAACACAACTTCCCTTCAATGCTCAAACCCAAAATCTTCTCAAACTCTTCAATGGTTGGAGATAACTGAAAATCTTGGAACGTGAAGCAACGAAGAGGATAGTCAAAGAATTGTGCCAAAGTAAGCAATACCGAAGTGTCCACCTCCACATGCAAGAGACTCAAAATAGACCCAAAATTAGCTTCAAAGTTGGTCCTACTAATAGCTGTCAATTTTTTCTCCATGGCCAAAAGACTCTCCACCTTTGGGACTTTGAAAACAAAATGATGACAACCCTTTCTTTCAAAAGCCATATCCTTGATGTCTACAAAAATCTCCTAATTCCCTGAAAGAATGCAAAATTTCCTTATGATTTTAATGATGAATGAAAATGCACGAGTGCATGATGCATGAATATGTCATTTGTAGCATTCAAAGTCACAACGTAGCAGAGGTTTAATTTATCATTTTGGGGTCAAAAAGGCTCAAAGTTACCTGTAACCCATCCCTCTCACATGTTGTTCTAGGTTTAACAAAGTGCCTAAAATCACGGATTACCCCTTTGGATACGACGTCGCTTTTGCAAAGCTCACGACATACGTGCCCAAAAGGAAATCTCATCTAGGTAAGGCCGTTGAGCAACCTTGACACGGGTTCTAAACAGAGGTCCCTAGTAACAAGGTTTGGTTCTAGACCGGGTAATAAAGGTCCCTAGAGTCACGGACTCTCCAAGAAAACATCAGAGACACTGGTCAACTGTCCCGTGTCCTGACATCCTCAAGAGAATCTACTCTAGGCGGGGTGATTATGCCGGAGTCACTAGTCAACTGTCCCGTGACCCAACATAAAGACCCCTAGCTTAGCCTAAGCTTTTCTCAAGCTCGGGTATAGAGCTTCTCACAATAACCACGCCTCAAGGGCAAAAGAAAAATAAAAGAAGGAGTAGAAGAAGAGAAACAGCCAACCAAGCAGATATAATTGACAGAAAAATAAAAGATAAAGGCAAGATACGGCAAACCTGGCAAAGCAAATAAACAAACAAACCAACTAAACTAGGTTTAACTCTCAAGAGTCCCCAGTGAAGTCGCCAGCTGTAGCGGGCTGGAAAATCACTTCCATTTTTATTCAATGAAGTCGCCATTGACGTTTATTTATCCCGTGAGGGGAAAGGAAAATATCACGAAAACCTTTGGTTTTGGTTCGGGAGTTGGTTATGCGAGAGGAAGGTGTTAGCACCCCTCGCATCCATCGTACTCGATGGGAACCGTTTAGGTGGTTTGGGGTTCGTTTGCGTAGGTTTAAAATAAATTGCCTTTTTACCTCTTACTTAATCTCTACTTCGTTTCCAAATAAAATTAAAAGAAAATAAGGATTTTTATTAATTGAGTTTGACGGTTGTAGGAGCCCGCTCCTACGTATTCCCCGGTGCAATGGGAAACTCAAAACTCACGTAGTTCTGGTAAAAAAAGTTTGTGTGGTTGGTTGTTTTTAGTGGATAACGTTTATTTCGTATTCCGCTGACACAACGACGCTTGTATGCTCTAATTAGAGGCTTAAGCTGTGTGTGTGTCAGAGGAATAGATAAAACGTGTACCCATTGAAAAAAGAGTTGAATAACGGATGTTGCTTATTTCGCATTCCGCTGATACAACGACGCTTGTATGCTCTAATCAGAGGCTTAAGCTGTGTATGTGTCAGAGGAATGGATAAAGCGTATATCCATGTTTTCTTGAAAAAGAAGTTTAAGTGTGTAGGGTTAAGTTTTAACGCTTGTTTTTTGGAATGAGAGCAGCTTGAGCGACTAGTCAACTGTCCGGTCACCAAGACAACTCGGGGAAGAACGAAGCAACTGCCAGGTTCTCCCTTTTTCATTCATTATTGTGAAATCCTTGGATTAAGTTTATTCAGAAATAGTGTTTGAAAGAAATACGGGGGTTGGTTTATTTTAGAAGCTTATTTTAGAATGAGAGCAGCTTGAGTGACTAGTCAACTGTCCGGCCACCAAGACAACTCAGAGAAGAAAGAAGCAACTGCCAGATTCTCTCCTTTTCATTTTTTAGTTCTTATGAAAAGCCTTTGATTAACTTTATTAAGAAAAGATGTCCGAAAGAAAGACGATTGTTGGTTTGTTTTAGAATTCATTTTAGAATGAGAGTAGCTTGAGTGACTAGTCAACTGTCCCGTCACCAAGACAACTCGGGAAAGAACGAAGCAACTGCCAGGTTCTCCCTTTTTCATCCATTAATTATTGCAAAAAGTTTGATTAATTTATTATGAAAAGCAAAGTCCAAAAGAAAAGATCAGGAGAAACAAAGCAGACACAATAGCAAAACAGATAATAATAACAATAGAGTAAGTCATGAAATATGCAAAACATAAATGCAAATGGATAGGTTGAAATGATACAAATGATTAATGTAAATATGCAATGCTAAATAAACATGTATGAATGAATAAATTAAATATGATACGAAAATTAAATTGCGAGCAATTAACTTAATACATGTAAGTATGCAATAAATAAACAAACATAAGCAAACATGATTGACCTAAGCTAATTAGGGTTAGATTAAAAAATATGTGCAAAAGAAAGTAACCCAAAAGTACTTAAAGAAGTAATTTGGATTACTTAAGCACTTATTAAAAAAATAAGCTAAAAGCAACTTAAGCTAAAATGACTTATGAAAATAAGTTGGAAATGTAAACATAATTCATATATAAGAGTTACTGTATCAGACAAAATGTTGTGTAAAAATTAGGGTCAAATAAGCTAAAGAGCTTTTTGAAACCCTAAATAAGCACTTATGTACAAAATAGCTTAATTGAGAATCACTTATGAAAATAAGTTAAAAAAAATAAATCACATATGGAAATATGATGTAAGCATAAACAGTGACTTACTGAGCTTAAATAAGCTAAGAAGTCACTTAAGTGCTTTTACAAATAAGCTAAAAAATATAAATAAGTCATTCTGGGGGGGGTGTAAATTAAGAAGAAAAGTAAAAAAAAGGGGGTGCAGAAAGCAGGGTCTGCAACCCAGGGCCCAAGCCCAGTCCGGTCAACAAACAAAAACGCGTGGTCAAACAAAAACGGATCATGTACGGCACGAGGAAGAGGGAGCACGTGCGCTGATGGCCTGAGAGCCTCCAGATCTGCTGACCAAGGGTCAACCCAGATCCAACGCATGCGAAGCCATCAGATCCAACGCACGAGAATCGCTCTCGCTAGCGTCCAGATCTAACGGCCAACATTCAAACGGAATAAAAAAATTAAAAAAAAACCAGCAAACACTGTTCACTGTCTTCTCCGACGAAGCCAGTCACCTCCGGCGACAACTCCGGTCGCCGGAGTTTCAAAAACTTCATGAAACACGTCGAATCATATATGGTTTTTCTCGTTTTTTTACGTAGAACACAAAAATGGTATTAGTTTTTCTCGAATCATCACATAAAATCAAAAACGAAGCAAAAACATTTCAAAATCAAAAACGCAAATACACGATTCAGGCCAAAACGAGAAAAACTAGCTCACTAGAAAGCTTCTGCACATCAAGACGAAACCAAAGGTGTAAGCATTTACCTGAATGGGCTTCTGAATCGTTCGATTCGAACTCGTTTTCTTCCTTGGTGCCGTGACTGTTCTTTACTTCAATTTCTTCACCTTTCTTCACTGAAAATGACTGATTCCTTCTTCTGAGAACGTGATGAAGGTGTTTTGATGGTTAAGTCATGAGCTTGAAGTGAAATTGTGAGGTTTGGAATTTTTGAAAATGAAGAAAAAATGGAGTTGTTTGGGTTATGCTTACTGCGCCGTTTTCAGTCAAAAATCACTCCCTAGGGCACTGAAATTGATGCTCTATATATAGGAGAAGGTTAGGTCAAGTGAGTGGTGACTTGTGTGAAGGGTTAGGGGCATTTTAGAATTTTGACTTTGAGATATTTTGTGTACTATTTTTGCATCTCTTTTGCTCCAAAAAAAATTGGGATAATTGGGCTTAAAAATGGAGGATTATAGGTTGATAGTGAGGTGTAATGGGGGTGAGAAAAAAAATTACTACATTTGCTTGATTTTTTTTTGGCACTTTTTTTGAATAAAAATACATGATATGATGAATAAAAATATGGAATAAAAATATGCATGATGTAATATGATTATGTGGAATATTTTCAAGTTAAAAATGAGAAGAAAAAGAATTGAGAAATTGATTTTTAAAAGGTTTCTTATAATACAAGTAACTAGTTAAAAATAAATGATAAATAAAAAATAAAAATAATGTAAGGGCAAAATGGTAAAAATTTATCCCTTATGATCACTCCATGCAAAAATCATGCAAGAAACAACAATTAATTCCATTCATTTTTTAAAGTCAACATTGATTTTTTTTGAATTGAATTGAGAAATGATTTGTTGACCTTTTAGTCAAAGTGTTGACTTTTTTTATCAAAACATGGACTTGTTGACTTATGCAAGAGTGAAAGAGATTAGGGATCAAAAATTGGAATAAAAATGCATGAGGGGCAAAAATGGAAATAAAGAATGAGTGAGGGGCAAAATGGTCATAAAAAATGTATGGGGCAAAATTAGGGTATGACAAAGTGCTTTGTTGCTGATCTAACGTTGTCCGTAACAGGATGACCATAAAGGCAGTTGATGGGTACTTCACAAAGCATGCTGAGGGACAGTAGTGATCTAGATGAAATTTGCCAATCCTGCATAACATGATAAATGTCATTGGCCCAATATTGAACTAGACAAAGATGACACCAAGTATGCTTTGAGTTCAATATAGACATAAAGGGCAAAGGGGTAATTGTACACACTGATATTATCACTAGAGGTTGTGTTTTAGATCACATGTTAATTTCTCATAACTTGGGTAGCAATGATGTGTTGCTAGATACCGCTCATTGTTTATTATATTAAATAGAGGATTTAATATAATTGTCAACGTTATGGAAACCTACAAGGGTCACACACATAAGAACAGGCTAGTGTGAAATTGGAACACCGTAAGGTACGGTGCACCTCATAGAATTAAGGAAATATGATAAGGGTATCATGATAATTAAATAAGCGTATCATAATTAGTTATGAAAAAGAAAGCACTCATGTGTACATGACATATGGGGGGTGTGTTTCTTAAAAGACTTATTTAATTAAAAGGTTTTAGTAAAATTGTGGCCCAATGACAAATAGTTTGTCTTGGTGCACAAGACAAGTGGTTCTATAAATAGAACACTTGTGAGAAAGAAAATTACTTGATGAAAATCAATCTCTAAAACCCTAATCCTTATTTCCCACCTCTCACTAGAAACCTTCATTCTTGGAGCTAGCACTCTTTTGGAGGCATCTGTTCGTGTGGACTAGATAGAGGCGTTACATCTCTAACGCTCGTGATCAACGTGGCGGTGGTGATCTTGTTCGTGATTGAAAGCGCCGATCATCAATTGTTCGTGTTTTAAAGAGAGTTTTCACATTAAAGGTAAAACTCTAAACACTATTCATGACCATTCGTAAGGATCCATAGAAGGAAAATTTTAATATTCCGCTGCGCAATCTCTGATTGTTCCTTCAATTGGTATCAGAGCCACTTACGAAACCATGAATTGATGTTTGTTTAAATTCATGAATTCAGTTTTAATTTGATTAAAACACTTAATAAAGATTAAAATCGAGTAATTAAAATTTGGCATCTATTTGTATAAAAATTGATGATTGACATTGAAACGGCTTCGGAATCCGACAATTGTATGGTGAAGCAGTGATATGTTAATCGTCATAGTTTATACAAATAAGAATGATCAATACTTATATGTGATATAAGTGATCGTGATGCAAAGCGGTGTATTTGATACATCGTTCATAATTTCGTTCAAATAAAACAAATTATGAAAGTTATTTGATATTGAATTAATTCATGTTCATTCGCTTTGGAATCCGACATTAGTATGGTGAAGCAATGACATGTTAATTACCTATATTGAATTTCGATCATAAAAGGTTTTGACGGCACGAAATTTTGCACAAGGGTTGTGCTGTCAAAAGGTGCGGTCTGCGTACCTGCGCCAGGCGCAGGGTATGCTGCGCTAGGCGCAGCTGGCAGAGGGGTCTGCACCAGGCTCATGATCATCTGCGCTAGGCGCAGAGGCCAGACAGCCCTGCGCCAGGCGCGGGACTGTCTACGCCAGGCGCAGCTGGCAGAAAATTTTTGATCATTCGCCGAAATTTTAATTTTAATTATTCTACACGACTTAAACTTATAATAATAAAATATGTGTTTATTGTTATGTTTTGTGATGATCAATTAAGGGTTGCACAAATGTTGTGTCATTAAAATTAAAATTTGCAAAACGTATCAAGTGTTGATGCGAAAAGTAGATGATAAATATATTTAATTTTGAAATCGTTTCAAAATTCTAGAAATATCTTTTAAAATTGTTTTAAAAGTTAATATCATCAATCTTGGAAATATTTTATTCAAAAGAGTTTTGATTAAATAATTTTCCATATTTGACAAATATATTTAATTATGAAATCATTTCAAATCTCTAGAAATATCTTTTAAAATTGTTTTAAAAGATAATATTACCAATTTTGGAAATATTTTATTCAAAAAGGTTTTGATTAGATAATTTTCCATATTTGGAGAATTGTCAAAAGATTTGATTTATAACACCCCACATGAAATATCTAGAATATCAGTGAAATATTATAACCGGTAACTGAGTACTTTATTATTACAAATTGAAATTCAAACACACGCAGGTGCTGGTTACAACAAAGATACAAAGTTCAGCGGAAACGATAGAAACTAGTACAACCAAACATTATTGAATAGGAATAAACAACACAAGACAACTAGAAATGCATGAAAGAAATGCCATCTCCAAGCACAGCTGCAAGCACACCGACCAGCATACCTTAACCAACCTGCTTATCTGAAAATAATTGTTTGGATTGGGGTGAGACAACTAAGCCTCAGTGAGTCCTACTACCCTCCTAGAGGTGACTACACCGGGGAAACCTAACAGTCATAGCATAAATTTCTATTATAGCATAATTCATAAGCATAATAATAATAATGGTGTAACACACAATTAATCTTATTCATTTTAACTCAAGGACACTCTGAGGTGAGCATATCTCAGAGGCCTGACATATCCGTCAACCGATTCGGTCACGGCATACAGCTCACATAGTCATAACCTAATGGATTATCCCATTGGGAGTCCATAACGCGATAACTCAAGATCGCTCATGATTGACTGTTCTAAAGTAGTTGATTCTACCATATTTTACCAAAGTCCCAGGGGAGCATGCTTCTCTAAAATTCCCTAGGTTATACCCTAAGATTATCTGTGATTAGCATGCTGTTTTACATTATATAACTGTACTATTGCATATACCAAATTCAGATGAGGACATAAAACGAGTGCTACGATTCTGTTTAGAAAATTCTGAAAAAGTTCCTGTTCCTGTCAAGCTCGCCTCGCGAGTTGTCACTCGCCACGGCGAGTTGTTCAGGTCATGCTCTGTGTAAGCTCGCTACGGCGAAGAGGAGCTCGCCATGGCGAGATTATAGGTCCTGTGCCAAATTCGCTCGCCCGGCGAGTTGTTACTCGCCAGGGCGAGGTTCATCAGCATGAAGGACCCAGCTCGCCATGAAGGCTCGCCCTGAGCTCGCCAGAGCGAGTTTACTCAGAACCTGCTCTGTTTTGCGAAATTTCAAGAATTAACCTTTTAAACACCTACAATCCTCATCCTAAGGCATGCAATCATACAATACATATAATATACGACAGAATGGAGAGGAATTTGGGAGTTAATTCCTCTCACACAACAATTTTCTTAAATCCTAAGTTAACATGCAAAGTTCATAATTTTGGGGAATCTAACTAACTAACCTAAGAACCCACCTGTTTGAAGCTTTCAATCTAACTTCTGAGCTTCCAGCAACAGGTACTGCAACTTCCTAATAAGCCCCACGAACCCCAGACCAAGAAATTGGAATTTGAACTCTAGAAACCCTTAGCTTGCTCTACGATTTTGAGGGGTGTTTCTGAGTTGATTTGTTTGATGTTTTTCTTCTGAGTTGAGAGGGTATATATAGAGGTTGGGGCAAGGAAGGATTCAGAATTGGTTTGTCCTATAAAGCTCATGCATGTAATTTGATTGGTAGTGAGTTATGGTGGAATTTGAGGTGTTGTTTGCTTGTGATGAATGGAGCCCGTGATTTAGCTTTGAAACTGAGGAATTCAGGTTGTTTGTGGATGTTTCTTGCATGTGATAGTGGGTTTAAAGGATTAATTGAGGTCTTTGTTATGTAGTGACATGTGATTGCTCATGAGGATTGAAGAGTTTGTTCTTCTCTGCTTGTTGTTGATGTTTGGGCGTGAGAAATGAGGGAAAGGTGAGAGCTAAGCCATTCAGATTTTCTGAATAATGGGAAGTAAGTGGAGTGAGTTTCTTTGCATGTGAGGTAGAAACATAGTGAGTGGAGTATGACTCACTAACTTAGTGTGAGGTGTTGGCTTGACATGAAATGTGGTATTGGAGTGGAACAATGAGTCATAATGGGTGGAAGAGAGAGAGAACCCGTGGGAGAGAAAGAGAAATGGAGGGAGTTTGAACTCTTGTGTTAATTAAATCACTTAGGAATAATAGTGTACTAATAGGTGGACAAAACTTAATTAGTACAACTAATCCTAGCACATAATTTACTTAGTTCCCAAAATAATTTAACTAACTTCCTCTAATTAATTTATAAAATTAGGCAAAGCTCTAATTAAAATTAATTAGGTAATTTAGGGTGTGGGATATTACAACCTACCCCCCTTAAAGAAATTTCGTCCTCGAAATTAAGAAATTTACCTCGAAAACAGATACGGATAACTCTTTCGCATGTCTGACTCCAGTTCCCAAGTGAATTCACCATCAGGAGACTGAGCCCATTCAACTTTGACAATAGGAATTCTCTTGTTCCGAAGCATTTTAGCATCACGTTCAACAATCCGTACAGGATCCGGCTGATAAGTTAAATCTGGCTGGAGATCGATTTGTTCAAGTTCCACTGGCTGATAAGGATCAGGAATGTACTTCCGTAACTGAGACACATGAAACACGTCGTGTAACCCTGACATAGATGGGGGAAGAGCTAACTGATAGGCTACAGGACCGACGCGTCGAAGGATCTGATAAGGTCCAATGAATCTTGGACAGAGCTTCTTAGTTTTGAAAACACCTCGCAAACCCAACTTAGGAGTAACTCTCAAGAACACATGATCACCTTCCTGAAATTCCAAAAATCTCCTTCTTCTGTCGGCGTAACTCTTCTGCCGACTCTGAGCAATTTTCAACTTATCCCGAATAGACTTAATCTTTAAAGTGGTCTCTTGGACTATATCCGGTCCCAAGAAACTACGATCACCAACTTCTGTCCAACACAACGGGGTCCTACACTTCCTGCCATACAAAGCTTCATAAGGTGCCATACCGATACTGGCATGGTAACTGTTATTGTATGCGAACTCTATTAGGTGTAAGTGATTACTCCACGAACCACCATCTTCTAATACACAAGCTCGAAGCATATCCTCAAGGGTCTGAATAGTCCTTTCTGACTGACCATCAGTCTGAGGATGATGCGATGTACTCATCTTCAACCGAGTCCCCATCGCATTCTGAAATGCTTTCCAAAACCTTGAAGTGAAAATCGGGTCTCTATCTGACACGATACTCAAAGGTACACCATGTAGCCTTACAATCTGCTCCATGAAGATGGCTGCATATTGCGGGGCCTTGTAGGTGGATTTCACTGGAATGAAATGAGCTGATTTCGTTAACCTGTCCACGATCACCCAGATCGAATCTTGACCTCGCTGGTTACGTGGCAGTCCTCCTACAAAATCCATAGTGATATGTTCCCATTTCCACTCTGGAATATCCAACGGTTGTAACAGTCCTCCAGGTTTCTGATGTTCAATCTTCACCTGTTGGCAAACAATACACCTGGACACGAATTCAGCAATCTCTGCCTTCATGTTAGGCCACCAATAGTTCTCCTTCAAATCATGATACATCTTGGTGGATCCAGGGTGAATTGAAAATCCACTCTTGTGTGCCTCTTCCAGAATCAACCGCTTCAACTCATCTTTCTGAGGTACACAAAGTCTGCCTTCATAGAGAATAGCACCGTCCGTGGCTATTGAGAACTCCGGATGGTTTATCCTCTTCTGTAACTCTACATCATCCTGCTGAGCCTGCACAATACTTGGGCGTAACTCACAGGACACTTCGATTCTGTTGATGCGAATACCGCTCTTACGATATATCACATTCAGGTTGAGATCCCTGAACTTCTCATACAAACCGCACTGTTGCATCAACAACTCTGATGCATACAATGTTTTCCTGCTCAAGGCATCTGCCACCACATTGGCCTTTCCTGGATGGTAGTTGAGATTGAAGTCAAAATCTTTGAGGTACTCCATCCAACGTCGCTGCCTCATATTCAACTCCTTTTGATCAAACAAGTACTTCAGACTCTTGTGATCACTGAACAGATCAAACTGCACTCCATACAGATGATGTCTCCAGATTTTGAGTGCAAAGATAATGGCCGCTAACTCCAGATCATGGGTAGGATAATTCTGCTCATGAGGTTTTAGCTGCCTGGATGCGTATGCTACAACTGCACCGTCTTGCATTAGTACACACCCAAGTCCCTTGTTGGACGCATCACAGTATACCACATACTTGCGGGTTGGGTCAGGAATCACTAACACTGGTGCTGTAGTTAGCTTTTCCTTCAGGGTTTTGAAACTCCAATCACAAGCAGCATCCCAATCAAAGTCTGCACCCTTTCGGGTTAGACGAGTTAATGGCAAAGCAATCTCCGAAAATCCTAAGATGAATCTCCGGTAATAGCCTGCCAATCCGAGGAAACTTCGGACTTCGGTAACACTTCTGGGTCTGATAAAGTGTTTCTGAAGCAACTCTTCAAGTTGAGATTTCAGTTCATGAAGCTCTAAGGGAGACATCCTATACGGGGCAACTGAGATCGGCTGGGAACCAGGAACAAGATCGATGGAAAATTCCACTTCCCTTTCGGGAGGTAAATTCATGATGTCATCTGGAAAAACGTCTAAAAACTCACTAACAATTGGAATATCACAGGGGCTTAAACTGGGTTCCGGATCAATGGTGAACAAGACACTGAAACACTTTGTACTGGCACCTAAGTACTGGATCATTTGATGAGTATTCTGGAGTAAAGCGGTAAGAGCTCTACTTTCTGGTGAAGTTTCGGTTGGAATGAAGAGATTCTTTTCAGCACATCCAATGTACACAGTATTGGCAGAAAGCCAATCCATGCCTAGGACTACGTCAATATCTTTCAAGGGTAGACAGATCAAATCTATGTTGTAGACTTTACTGCCCACAAGAACAGGACAATTCTGACAAACACGTTTAGAAGTAACCTTGCCTCCTGTGGCAACAGCCACAGTCATTGGGGGAATTAAAGGCACAGAAGGTAGTTGAAGTCGCTGAACACAGTCAACGGCTATAAAGGAATTAGTAGCTCCACAATCAAACAAAACTAGTACTTCAGACTGTCCTAACATACATGCATCCATAATCAAAGCATTATTAGATTTGACATTCTCACCGTCAAGTGAGTATACCCGACCTTTGCTTTTTGAGGCACCGCTGGAATCTCCTTGTCTTTTCAGCTTAGGACATTCGTGCTTGTAATGGCCAGGCTGCTTACAATAGTAACACATGTTCTTCCCTTTCATGCATTCTCCACTGTGAGGGAAACCACATTCAGCACAGTTCCTCGGTGAGCGCTGGGAATAGCTCTGTTTCCCCTTGCTTGTGGTGCCCTTGGTTCTCACTTGCAGGTTGAACTTTCCAGAATCCTTTCTCTTCTGAACTGCTTCACTACGCTCCTTAGGTATGTTACCCAGATCAGCTTCAGCATGATAGCTCTTTTGCACCAAATCACCAAAGGTAGTGATATGCTGCATAGAGACATCGTGGGCTATGTCAGCTCTCAGCCCGAACCTATACTTCTTCATCTTCCATGATTCACTGGGAGCATCATTCCCATCCATCACATATCTGACCAGCTCATTAAACTTCATGGTATACTCCGCTACTGACATACTTCCCTGCTTTAGCTCCGTCAGTTCACGTTCCATCTGGAATTGGTAGCTCTCTGGGATATAATGTCCAACGAAGAGACGTCGGAAATTTTCCCAATTGACCTCCATCTGACTGGCCTCCATATACGCCTTGGTTCCATCCCACCAGTGACACGCGTCGCCCCTAAAGAAGCGGGAGACGAATGTTACTTTGTCAACTTCAGTGCAATCCATGGATTCAAGGATTCCGCCCACTCGCTGAATCCATTCCCTGGCTTTCGCTGGATTGTATTCTCCGTAGAACTCCGGCGGACTCATGCGGCAGAACTCTCTGAATGCAGCGCTAGATCCCTGCTGCTGAGGGGGAGGATTGTTCATATGTTGTTGAAACATATTCATGAATTCTTGATGCTGCTGGGCCTGCTGAGCTTGGAACTGCTGCTGCTGATGCATCATTTCAGCCCACATGTTCGCATTAGCATCTCCGTACATCTCAGGTTCATCATCATCATCAGCAACGTTCCTTCTAGGCCTTCCAGGTCCTCGTCTTGCTCCTGACATAGTGCTCTAACTGCCAATATCAAGTCAAGTTAGCTAGGCTTAAAGTGACATGACATCTAGAACAGATGTTAGAAATCCAGACAAATACTGGGATTCGGATGGTAATACTAATGAACTCTGGCACGATCTGAATCGACCTGCTCTGATACCAATTATAACACCCCACATGAAATATCTAGAATATCAGTGAAATATTATAACCGGTAACTGAGTACTTTATTATTACAAATTGAAATTCAAACACACGCAGGTGCTGGTTACAACAAAGATACAAAGTTCAGCGGAAACGATAGAAACTAGTACAACCAAACATTATTGAATAGGAATAAACAACACAAGACAACTAGAAATGCATGAAAGAAATGCCATCTCCAAGCACAGCTGCAAGCACACCGACCAGCATACCTTAACCAACCTGCTTATCTGAAAATAATTGTTTGGATTGGGGTGAGACAACTAAGCCTCAGTGAGTCCTACTACCCTCCTAGAGGTGACTACACCGGGGAAACCTAACAGTCATAGCATAAATTTCTATTATAGCATAATTCATAAGCATAATAATAATAATGGTGTAACACACAATTAATCTTATTCATTTTAACTCAAGGACACTCTGAGGTGAGCATATCTCAGAGGCCTGACATATCCGTCAACCGATTCGGTCACGGCATACAGCTCACATAGTCATAACCTAATGGATTATCCCATTGGGAGTCCATAACGCGATAACTCAAGATCGCTCATGATTGACTGTTCTAAAGTAGTTGATTCTACCATATTTTACCAAAGTCCCAGGGGAGCATGCTTCTCTAAAATTCCCTAGGTTATACCCTAAGATTATCTGTGATTAGCATGCTGTTTTACATTATATAACTGTACTATTGCATATACCAAATTCAGATGAGGACATAAAACGAGTGCTACGATTCTGTTTAGAAAATTCTGAAAAAGTTCCTGTTCCTGTCAAGCTCGCCTCGCGAGTTGTCACTCGCCACGGCGAGTTGTTCAGGTCATGCTCTGTGTAAGCTCGCTACGGCGAAGAGGAGCTCGCCATGGCGAGATTATAGGTCCTGTGCCAAATTCGCTCGCCCGGCGAGTTGTTACTCGCCAGGGCGAGGTTCATCAGCATGAAGGACCCAGCTCGCCATGAAGGCTCGCCCTGAGCTCGCCAGAGCGAGTTTACTCAGAACCTGCTCTGTTTTGCGAAATTTCAAGAATTAACCTTTTAAACACCTACAATCCTCATCCTAAGGCATGCAATCATACAATACATATAATATACGACAGAATGGAGAGGAATTTGGGAGTTAATTCCTCTCACACAACAATTTTCTTAAATCCTAAGTTAACATGCAAAGTTCATAATTTTGGGGAATCTAACTAACTAACCTAAGAACCCACCTGTTTGAAGCTTTCAATCTAACTTCTGAGCTTCCAGCAACAGGTACTGCAACTTCCTAATAAGCCCCACGAACCCCAGACCAAGAAATTGGAATTTGAACTCTAGAAACCCTTAGCTTGCTCTACGATTTTGAGGGGTGTTTCTGAGTTGATTTGTTTGATGTTTTTCTTCTGAGTTGAGAGGGTATATATAGAGGTTGGGGCAAGGAAGGATTCAGAATTGGTTTGTCCTATAAAGCTCATGCATGTAATTTGATTGGTAGTGAGTTATGGTGGAATTTGAGGTGTTGTTTGCTTGTGATGAATGGAGCCCGTGATTTAGCTTTGAAACTGAGGAATTCAGGTTGTTTGTGGATGTTTCTTGCATGTGATAGTGGGTTTAAAGGATTAATTGAGGTCTTTGTTATGTAGTGACATGTGATTGCTCATGAGGATTGAAGAGTTTGTTCTTCTCTGCTTGTTGTTGATGTTTGGGCGTGAGAAATGAGGGAAAGGTGAGAGCTAAGCCATTCAGATTTTCTGAATAATGGGAAGTAAGTGGAGTGAGTTTCTTTGCATGTGAGGTAGAAACATAGTGAGTGGAGTATGACTCACTAACTTAGTGTGAGGTGTTGGCTTGACATGAAATGTGGTATTGGAGTGGAACAATGAGTCATAATGGGTGGAAGAGAGAGAGAACCCGTGGGAGAGAAAGAGAAATGGAGGGAGTTTGAACTCTTGTGTTAATTAAATCACTTAGGAATAATAGTGTACTAATAGGTGGACAAAACTTAATTAGTACAACTAATCCTAGCACATAATTTACTTAGTTCCCAAAATAATTTAACTAACTTCCTCTAATTAATTTATAAAATTAGGCAAAGCTCTAATTAAAATTAATTAGGTAATTTAGGGTGTGGGATATTACATGATTCTACTTTAAAATAATGTTATTTATTTTAGCAAATTTTGATTCGAAATATTTAATTGTGAATTAAATATTTGAATCAAAGTTACCTGATTTGATCAATCGCCGGATTTAATTAATTATGAGACTTTAATAATAATAAAGTTTATTTGTTATTATTATATTTGATGATCGGTTATGGCCTTAGTTTATTTATTTTATTGCATTTGGTTTTTAAATACGGCCTGCGTGTCGTGCCTTATCTCTATTCTCTATATTCTCTTCTCATCCACTCCCTCTTATGTAAAACGAGTATTCTTTTATGTAATGTAAATTTTTTTGAAGAAGAGAAAGAGCACAAGGAAAAGAAGGACAACCTTGGAGATCATGCTTGGAGAAGTATAGATCGTTATTAGGTTATCTTAGGTTCTCTCATTGGCTTGAGAGAACAATTGCGCTAGGGGCCATAACTGTTTCATTTTATTTATGTATGTTGATGCATGTGTATGTATGTATTTTGATGCATGTGAGAGCGTTTAATATGTTAAACAAGCCGGTGAGATCAAATTAATTAAATATCCCTCAAGAGACACATAAGAGATTAATAAATAAAATGTGGGTTCGCCCACCGCGGAGTACATTTTGTTTATTAATAAAATATGTGAATATTAAGTTTACACTTTCCAAGCTTTAGAACTCATCAAGACTAGTATCGAACTATGTAGGTTCGCCCACCGCGAAGTGCATGTTCTACATTAGTAAGGTGCGATGGGATAATTGTAATATCCAACTTCTAAAGTAAGGCTCAAACTTAACTTAATAAATATAATGAGATTATATGAGTTTAAGAAGCAATTGTTGGGAATGATTCATAAGATGAATTAGAATAAGGAGTTATTCACCCAATTGAGATATTCATGAATTGTATGAGATACAATTGTTAGGAGTTCCTACCTAAATAAACTAAGTCTTGTGTAATCCGCCCACCGCGGACTTAAGACAAAGTGAAATATGGATCTTGATCCACTAGAAAATCTTCCAACGGGATTTTCCGAATCAAATGGTGAGGGTCATTTGTTTTGAATAAAATAGTGGAAACCTTTTAATAAAAGTCCTTATTAAAATTATAAAAATATCTTACGTATCTTTGTAATTAAAACTTTATACAATATAAATTACATTGTCCTTAAGAAGGACAAGAATCTCAGAAAAGAGTTTCTGAATTGGTACACAAATTGAGAATTGTTCTCAAACGCAAGAAGAACTATAAGCCATTGAACTATACTCTATAAAAGCACATACTATAAACTAGATTTGAAAGGGATGCTTGTCAGAAGCATCAAGTTGATATCTAGATATAGAATATTTCATACTTTAAAAGAAATGATGAGATCATTTAAAACGAGTTCTTTTGAAAGAACGACAAAGTATGATAGAATTTCTCAATAGACCAAAGAGTTGGTCATAGGTTCAATCAAATCAATTTTAGTGGATAGATATGATCAAAATTATTATATCTATCGGAAAATTGTTGAATTAAATGAGAAATAATTTGCACTGTCAAAAAATACAGATATGATATAAATGAGATTTATACTCCTCTTATTTGAATAATACAATAAAGGATTGCCAAATGAGAACGGGTGTTTCAAATTGGTTGAAATGGGAGTGCCGTAGATAGTTCATGAAAAAGTCAAAATAAAAGAATGAAGTGAGACTTCAATTTTTGTACACCTAGTTATAGAAAGTCAAAATTTTCTATTTCTACATCAAGGGTATATGATACACGATGTTGAATCTCTAAAGAGATGCTTAAAGAATTAGAACATTGACTATAAGTTTAAGTCAAGCTATGTCTAGAATGAAACAAGTTGTTTCATTGACAATAAAAGCTATGCCATGACTCAAAATCAAATAGAATACAATAATTGTTATTGAGTTCTATTTGGTAATAGAAGTATTAATTAAATACCTTGTATTGACAAGATATGAAAAGTAGCCTTGAATGATAAGACAAATGAAGGTCTCATCATTTGAGCAAAGTCTTCTATACTAGTGCTCCAAGTCAAGTAGTGGACTAGAGTTCCATGATCTTGATAAGAACATCTATAACAGTTGTAATAAGAGCCAAATAAGATTTGGACCGTATATGTATATATCAAGAGCATTATTGTTTAGTACAAACATTTGATGTGTCGATTACTAGTTGAAAGTGAATTGACACATGATCTATTTGAACAATATACATGAGATGTATGTCAAGTACTAAACATATTTATTTGATATATTGAGTATATTTTACTTCATTTACATTGATGATTAAAATCATTAGATGGGGATATGTGCGTGACACAAATTAGAAAATCTTTGAATTTGTCAAGGAGTTCGATAAATGGAGTAAAAGGAAATGACTCGACAAAAGTATTTAAGTCATATGAATAAGTCATAGTAGTAAATACTTAATTAAAGGAGCATAGTAAACTAATTTTATCACATCATGTTTGACATGATATTCTAATTATGTCATTGACTCTTGGAAATTTATTTGCTTATAGTTAATCTTCACCCACAAATAGTTCCCCTTTTTTTAAAATGATCATAAAGACACCATATGTGATATGGAGGTAAGAGTACCAAGTTTGTCTTTATGATAATTTTGGATTAAAATTTATTAGATAAATCTAATTCCAAATGAATGAATGAATAAGTGGAAATATCCTAAAGAAAGGGATATTGGTCTTATATCACTCTTAAGGACAAAAGTTGTTTCTAGATTTGAAGCATTCCTCTAGTGGGAGTGTGTTTCTAAAAGAAACAGTGGGAGTGATATAAAACTTGAATAAGTTCAAGTACCACAAAATGTATTTGAAAAGGGAACCTAAACCGGTTCCTCAAGGTTGTTGAAGGACCATCGGTTTAAGTTGCACAAAATCCTAGATAAGTCTGACATATTACATGGGTGAGATGTATGATCTAATCATAACTCAACAAAGTGATATGGTTTTCATGAAAGATGAATCTTTGACTTGGTAAAAGGCCTAAAATCTGAGAAGTGGCTAAATGCCATGAAATCTTGTACAGAGTCCATATACACATACCTTATGGTGATAATGTTATTGTGACTTTGTGTGAAACCTTAAATGATCAATCAAATCTTAAGGGTATTCTCAATACCATCCATATTAGTGTTCAATATGAATACTTACTTTCATCGTGTGAGTCTTACTCATCCTGATGACAATAACATTATCACCATAAGGTATGTGTATATGGACTCTGTACAAGATTTCATGGCATTTAGCCACTTCTCAGATTTTAGGCCTTTTACCAAGTCAAAGATTCATCTTTCATGAAAACCATATCACTTTGTTGAGTTATGATTAGATCATACATCTCACCCATGTAATATGTTAGACTTGTCTAGGATTTTGTGCAACTTAAAGCGATGGTCCTTCAACAACCTTGAGGAACCGATTTATGTTCCCTTTTCAAATACATTTTGTGGTACTTGAACTTATTCAAGTTTTATATCACTCCCACTGTTTCTTTTAGAAATACACTCCCACTAGAGGAATGCTTCAAATCTAGCAACAAAACAACTTTTGTCCCAAGAGTGATATAAGACTAATATCCCTTTCTTTATGATATTTCCACTTATTCATTCATTCATTTGGATTTAGATTTATCTAATAAATTTTAATCCAAAATTCTCATAAAGACAAACTTGGTACTCTTACCTCCATATCACATATGGTGTCTTTATGATCATTTTAAAAGGGGAACTATTTGTGGGTGAAGATTAACTATAAGCAAATAAATTTTCAAGAGTTAATGACATAATTAAACTATCCTTTATCATGTCAAACATGATGTGATAAAATTAGTTTATTATGCTCCTTTAATTAAGTACTTATTACTATGATTTATTCATATGACTTAAATACTTTTGTCGAGTCATTTCCTTTTATTTCATTTATCGAACTCTTTGACAAATTCAAAGATTTTCTAATTTGTGTCACACACATATCCCCATCTAATGATTTTAATCATCAATGTAAATGAAGTAAAATATACTCAATATATCAAATAAATATGTTTAGTACTCGACATACATCTCATGTATATTGTTCAAATAGATCATGTGTCAATTCACTTTCAACTAGTAATTGACACATCAAAATGTTTGTACTAAACAATAATGCTCTTGATATATACATATAAGGTCCAAATCTTATTTGGCTCTTATTACAACTGTTATAGATGTTCTTATCAAGATCATGGAACCCTAGTCCACTACTTGACTTGGAGCACTAGTATAGAAGACTTTGCTCAAATGATGGGACCTCCATTTGTCGTATCATTCAAAACTACTTTTCATATCTTGTCAATACAAGGTATTTAATTAATACTTCTATTACCAAATAGAACTCAATAACAATTATTGTATTCTATTTGATTTTAAGTCATGGCATAGCTTTTATTGTCAATGAAACAACTTGTTTTATTCTAGACATAGCTTGACTTAACCTTATAGTCAATGTTCTAATTCTTTAAGCACCTCCTCAGAGATTCAACATCGTGTATCATATACTCTTGATGTAGAAATAGAAATTTTTGACTTTCTATAACTAGGTGTACAAAATTGAAGTCTCACTTCATTCTTTTATTTTGACTCTTTCATGAACTATCTACGGCACTCCCATTTCAACCAATTTGAAACATCCGTTCTCCTTTGGCAATCCTTTATTGTACTATTCAAATAAGAGGAGTATAAATCTCATTTATATCATATCTCTATTTTTGACAGTGCAAACTATTTCTCATTTAATTCAACAATTTTCCGATAGATATAATCATTTTGATCATATCTATCCACCAAAATTGATTTCATTGAACCTATGACCAACTCTTTGGTCTATTGAGAAATTCTATCATACTTTGTCGTTCTTTCAAAAGAACTCGTTTTAAATGATCTCATCATTTCTTTTTAAAGTATGAAATATTCTATATCTAGATATCAAGTTGATGCTTCTGACAAGCATCCCTTTCAAATCTAGTTTATAGTATGTGCTTTTATAGAGTATAGTTCAATAGCTTATAGTTCTTCTTGCGTTTGAGAACAATTCTCAATTTGTGTACCAATTCAGAAACTCTTTTCTGAGATTCTTGTCCTTCTTAAGGACGATGTAATTTTATATTGTATAAAGTTTTAATTACAAAGATACGTAAGATATTTTTATAATTTTAATAAGGACTTTTATTAAAAACGCTTCCACTATTTTATTCAAAACAAATGACCCTCACCATTTGATTCGGAAAATCCCGTTGGAAGATTTTCTAGTGGATCGAGATCCATATTTCACTACGTCTTGAGTCAGCGTTGGCTGATCCCCCAAAATATAGTTATTTAGGTAGGAACTCCTTCCAATTGCATCTCATACAATTCTCGACTATTTCAGTTGGGTGAATAACTCCTTATTCTAATCCATCTTATGGATCATTCCCAACTCTTGCTTCTAAACATGTATAATCTCATTATATTTTGTTTAGTTAAGTTTGACCCATCGTTTTAGAAGTTGGATATTACAATTATCCCATCGCGCCTTACTAATGTAGAACATGCACTTCGCGTTGGACGAACCCACAATATTCGACACTAGTCTTGACGAGTTCTAAAATTTGGAAAGCATAAACTTAATATTTACACATCATACCATTAAAGAAAATGCACCTTTGCGTTGGCAAAACCTACATCTTCTATATTAGTCATTATGTGTACTTGAAGGATTTTAATTCGTTTGAACTCACCGGCTTATTTATCATATAAATCGTCTCTCACATGCATCAACATACATACATACATACATACACATGCATCAACATACATACATTAAAATGAAACAGTTATGGCCCCTAGCGCAATTGTTCTCTCAAGCCAATGAGAGAACCTAAGATAACCTAATAACGATCTATACTTCTCCAAGCATGATCTCCAAGGTTGTCCTTCTTTTCCTTGTGCTCTTTCTCTTCTTCATAAAATTTACATTACATGAAAGAATACTCGTTTTACATACGAGGGAGTGGATGAGAAGAGAATATAGAGAATAGAGATAAGGCACGACACGCAGGCCGTATTTAAAAACCAAATGAAATAAAATAAATAAACTAAGGCCATAACCGATCATCAAATATAATAATAACAAATAAACTTTATTATTATTAAAGTCTCATAATTAATTAAATTCGGCGATTGATCAAATCAGGTAACTTTGATTCAAATATTTAATTCACAATTAAATATTTCGAATCAAAATTTGCTAAAATAAATAACATTATTTTAAAGTAGAATCAAATCTTTTGACAATTCTCCAAATATGGAAAATTATTTAATCAAAACCTTTTTGAATAAAATATTTCGAAAATTGGTAATATTATCTTTTAAAACAATTTTAAAAGATATTTCTAGAGATTTGAAACGATTTCATAATTAAATATATTTGTCAAATATGGAAAATTATTTAATCAAAACCCTTTTGAATAAAATATTTCCAAATTTGATGATATTATCTTTTAAAACAATTTTAAAAGATATTTCTAGAATTTTGAAACGATTTCAAAATTAAATATATTTATCATCTACTTTTCGCATCAACACTTGATACATTTTGCAAATCCTAATTTTAATGACACAACATTTGTGCACCCCTTAATTGATCATCACAAATCGTAACAATAAACACATATGTTATTATTATGATCAAATTATGTCGTGTGGATTAATGAAAAATTAAAATTAAAATTTCAGCGAACGATCGAAATCGGAGCTGTCAGCCGCGCCTAGCGCAGCCGACCCAGCGCCCCGCGCCGGTGGGCATCTGGAAACCAGAATTTGCTTCTGTTTCCTGCGCCTAGCGCCACATGCCCCGCGCCCAGCGCCAGCACGTGAACAACCCTAGTTTTTGCGAATTCTAATGCAATAATTTAGTGCCGTCAAAACCTTTTATGACCGAAATTCAATATAGGTAATTAACATGTCATTGCTTCACCATACTAATGTCGGATTCCAAAGCGAATGAACATGAATTAATTCAATATCAAATAACTTTCATAATTTGTTTTATTGAACGAAATTATGAACGATGTATCAAATACACTGCTTTGCATCACGATCACTTATATCACATATAAGTATTGATCATTCTTATTTGTATAAACTATGACGATTAACATATCACTGCTTCACCATACTATTGTCGGATTCCGAAGCCGTTTCAATGTCAATCATCAATTTTCATACAAATATATGCCAAATTTTAATTACTCGATTTTAATCTTTATTAAGTGTTTTTAATCATATTAAAAACTGAAATCATGAAATAAACAAACATCAATTCATGGTTTCGTAAGTGGCTCTGATACCAATTGAAGGAACTTAACAAGAGATAAGCAGCGGAATTTAAACATTTCCTTCGTTGGATCCTTACGAATGATCATGAATCGTGGTTTAAGAATTTTACCTCTTGTAGAATTCTTTTCTTTTCACGAACAGCTGGAGATTAGGCTTTGAATCACGAACAAGTCACGTGCTAATCACCACCACCTTTGATCACGAGCATTAATGGTATAACGCATCTAACTAGTCCACACGAACAAGATCCCTCCAAGAGAGTGCTAGCTCCAAGAATGAAGGTTTCTAGTGAGAGGTGGGAAATAAGGATTAGGGTTTTAGAGGCTGATTTTTCATCAAGTAATTTTCTTTCTCACAAGTGTTCTATTTATAGAACCACTTGTCTTGGGCACCAAGACAAACCATTTGTCATTGGGCCACAATTTTACTAAAACATTTTTAATTAAATAAACCTTTTAAGAAACGCACCCCCATGTGCTATGTACACATGAGTGCTTTCTATTTCATAACAAATTATGAATTACTTTATTTAATTACCATGATACCCTTATCATAATTCCTTATTTCTTTGAGGTGCACCGTACCTTACGGTGTTCCAATTTTCACACTAGCTTGTTCTTATGTGTGTGACCCTTGTAGGTTTCCATAACGTTGGCAATTATATTAAATCATCTATTTAATATAATAAACAATGAGCGGTATCTAGCAACACATCATTGCTACCCAAGTTATGAGAAATTGACATGTGATCATAACATAACCTTAGTGATAATATATGTGTGTACAATTACCCCTTTACCCCTTATGTCCATATTGAACACAAAGCATACTCGGTGTCATCTTTGTCCAGTTCAATATTGGGCCCATGACATTTATCCTGTTATGCAGGATTGGCAAATTCCATCTAGGACACTACTGTCCCTCAGCATGCTTTGTGAAGTACCCATTAACTGCCTTTATGGTCATCCTGTTACGGACAACGTTAGATCAGTAACAAAGCACTTGACTCCACATCTAGGGTACAAAGTGGTTTCAGGTCTAAGGGCGGCTTACACCATTATCACCATGAGAGTAACTTATGACACTTTGCATAACTTTGCATGTAGTACTCTCATAGCGGGTCAATCCGGTATAAATATTACTCCTAATATTTCTTATACCTATGTCAAGACTTGATAACTCCTTATCCTATGATCCATGAGATGCGATCATCAGTCTATCTTCATAATAGTCTCTATGTTTTATCATTATCCCAATTCATGATAAAACTCGACTACGGATACTTTAAGAATAGCGTCTTTATGTTTAATGTAATCTCATGATTAAGTCACACTTAATATTAAACAGACTTTCTATTCTAGGGACTTCATTATTTTGAACATACAAACATAATAAAGAAAATGCCATATTTATATTCAAACTCCTAAAGCAAATACTATGAAAATAGATTGGCTCTTAGGGCTTACTCCAACAATAATTAGTTATGAAAAAGAAAGCACTCATGTGTACATGACATATGGGGGTGCGTTTCTTAAAAGACTTATTTAATTAAAAGGTTTTAGTAAAATTGTGGCAAAATGACAAATAGTTTGTCTTGGTGCACAAGACAAGTGGTTCTATAAATAGAACACTTGTGAGAAAGAAAATTACTTGATGAAAATCAATCTCTAAAACCCTAATCCTTATTTCCCACCTCTCACTAGAAACCTTCATTCTTGGAGCTAGCACTCTTTTGGAGGCATCTGTTCGTGTGGACTAGATAGAGGCGTTACATCTCTAACGCTCGTGATCAACGTGGCGGTGGTGATCTTGTTCGTGATTGAAAGCGCCGATCATCAATTGTTTGTGTTTTAAAGAGAGTTTTCACATTAAAGGTAAAACTCTAAACACTATTCATGACCATTCGTAAGGATCCATAGAAGGAAAAATTTAATATTCCGCTGCGCAATCTCTGATTGTTCCTTCAGTTGGCACATTAGGCAACACATCGTATATCTAAACCCTAAGGTGCACCACATCACGCTGCACATCTGTAACTTGTTACCGGAATTTCAAAATCAAAGTGCTCCGAAAAGCACATAGAGGCATCCCGAAACCTCCATGTATCGAGGCAAGAGCATGTGTATAGGGGGCCAAGAAAATTCCATGCGTAGGCCAAATTTGCCCAAGGCACCATATCTCGATGCGTTAAGCCCGTGGCACGGCGCGCGGGGGTCCAAAAAATCAAAGTGCTCCGAAAAGCACACGGAGGTTTCCCGAAACCTCCATGTATCGAGGCAAGAGCATGGGCATAGAAGGCCAAGAAAATTCCACGCGTCGGCAAAATTTGCCCAAGGCACCGTATCTCGAGGCGTTAAGCCCGTGGCACGGCGCGGGGTTCCAAAAAATCAAAGTGCTCTGAAAAGCACACGGATGCGTCCCGAAACCTCCATGTATCGAGGCAAGAGCATGGAAAAGAAGTCCAAGAAAATTCCATGCGTGGGCCAAATTTACCCGAGGCACCATATCTTGACGCGTTAAGCCCGTGGCACGGCGCACGGGGGTCGAAAAAATCAAAGTGCTCTGAAAAGCACACGGAGGCGTCCCGAAACCTCCATGTATCGAGGGAAGAGCATGGGCAAAGAAGGCCAAGAAAATTCCATGTGTGGGCCAAATTTGCCTGAGGCACCGTATCTCGATGCGTTAAGCCCGAGGCACGGCGCGCGGGGGTCGAAAAACATAAAGTGCTCCGAAAAGCACGCGGAGGCTTCCCAAAACCTCCATGTATCGAGGCAAGAGCATGGGTAAAGAAGGCCAAGAAAATTCCATGCGTGGGCAAAATTTTCCCAATGCGCCGTATCTCGACGCGTTAAGCCCGTGCCACAACGCGTTCCGCCGGTGGCACGACGCGCGAGGGTCGAAAAAATCAAAGTGCTCCGAAAAGCACACGGAGGCGTCCCGAAACCTCCATGTATCGTGGCAAGAGCGTGTCCAAAAAAGGCCAAGAAAATTTCATGGGTAGGCCAATTTTTCCCTTGATGCCAATTTTTCCTTGGCATAGGGGAGGCATGTGTGGGGGGCAGGTAGGCTCATGGGGCGCCCACCGGCAGGACTTGGCATTTGTTGGGGGCAGGTAGGCTCATGGCGCGTCCATGGGCATGACTTGGCATGTGTGGGGGGCAGATAGGCTCATGGCGCGTCCATGGGCGTCCTTGGCAAAACATCTGTTTCGGCGGAAAATTCAAAATAAATCTAAACTTCGTCGGAATTCTTAGCGACTTTCCAGTCCACTTATAAGTATTGCGTGGGGTGTGCACACAAAAAACCAAGTCAAAATTAATTTTGTAGGTTGTATTTTACCCCTTATCCGTCCACAACCGACATTTCGGTCGAAAATTTAAAATAAATCGAAAATTTCCAGTCCACTTATATTTATTGCGTGGGGTGTGCACACAAAAAACCAAGTCAAAATTAATTTCGTAGTTGGTATTTTACCCGTTATCCGTCCACAACCGACATTTCGGTCGAAAATTCAAAATAAATCGAAACTTCGTCGGAATTCTTAGAAAATTTCCAGTCCACTTATATTTATTGCGTGGGGTGTGCACACAAAAAACCAAGTCAAAATTCAATTTCTAGGTGGTGTTTTACCCCTTATCGGTCCACAACCGACATTTCGGTCGAAAAATCAATATCAAGCTTATATAGGGGGGAGGCAACTGTGGGCTGCAGGCACGGGCGCATCCATGAGGGTCCTAAGCAAGGCAAAACATGATTCTAACAAGCTAAACCCTGCAAAATTTTGATTTCATCAATCAAAATCATAAAGAATCATGTCGGAATTAAATCAAAAACTAGAAATTGGGGCGAATTTGGTGAAAATCATCATGTTCTTGGCATGAGCTTGGCCAAGGCAAGCAACATATAGTAGGGAGGTATGTGTGGGTGGCAGGCAGGCTGGGGGCGCACCCATGGACGTCCTTGGCTAGGAAAAACATCATTAACATGAGCTGGGCCAAGGCAAGCCCCATATAATGGGGAGGCATGTGTGGGGGGCGTGCAGGCAGGCTCAGGAAGCGCCCATGGGCATCCTTGGCTAGGAAAAACATCATTTTAACATGCTAAAGCCTGCACAAATCCAAGCCAAATTAATTTTTCACCAACAAAATCATCAAAAATCATGAAGGAATAAAATAAAAAACTAGAAATTGGCTTGATTTGGAAAAGCATGTGCTAAGCCGGGCTTGCCTAGCTTAGCATGTGGGAGGAAATGAAGGAAAATAGTAACGATAAAGCAGCGGAATTTACAAATTTTCCTTTAGAGATCCTTACGAATGGGCATGAGTTTGTGTTTAGGATTTTTACCTCTTGTAGAAAATCCTTTCTTTTCACGAACAGCTGGTGATGAGGCTTTGAATCACGAGCAAGTCACGTACAAATCACGAACAATTCATGAACTAGTCACGTACAAGTCACCACCGATTTTGATCACGAGCGTCAAAGTTGTGACGCCTCTAACTAGTCCACACGAACAAGAACCTTCAAGAGAGTGCTAGCTCAAGAGGATGAAGGTCTTTTTGTGAGTGGAGGCAAGAAAATAAGGATTTAGGTTTTTCTATTTCTCAAGAAATACACACAAGTGTATTTTTCTCATTCACAAGGGTTCTATTTATAGAACCTCTTGTCTTGTGCACCAAGACAAACTATTTGTCATTGGGCCACAAATTTTCTAAACTTTTTTTAATTAAATAAATCTTTTAAGAAACGCACCCCCATGTGTCATGTACACATGAGTGCTTTCTTTTTCATAACAAATTATGATACACTTATTTAATTACCATGATACCCTTATCATATTTCCTTATTTATTTGAGGTGCACCGTACCTTACGGTGTTCCAATCTCACATTATACTGTTCTTATGTGTGTGACCCTTGTAGGTTTCTATAACGTTGGCAATTATATTAAATCCTCTATTTAATATAATAAACAATGAGCGGTATCTAGCAACACATCATTGCTACCCAAGTTATGAGAAATTAACATGTGATCATAACATAACCTTAGTGATAATATCAATGTGTACAATTACCCCTTTGCCCCTTATGTCTATATTGAACACAAAGCAAACTTGGTGTCATCTTTGTCCAGTTCAATATTGGGCCCATGACATTTATCCTGTTATGCAGGATTGGCAAATTCCATCTAGGACACTACTGTCCCTCAGCATGCTTTGTGAAGTACCCATTAACTGCCTTTATGGTCATCCTGTTACGGACAACGTTAGGTCAGTAACAAAGCACTTGACTCCACATCTAGGGTACATAGTGGTTTCAAGTCTAAGGGCGGCTTACACCATTATCACCATGAGAGTAACTTATGACACTTTGCATAACTTTGCATGTAGTACTCTCATAGCGGGTCAATCTGGTATAAATATTACTCTTAATATTTCTTATACCTATGTCAAGACTTGATAACTCCTTATCCTATGATCCATGAGATGCGATCATCAGTCTATCTTCATAATAGTCTCTATGTTTTATCATTATCCCAATTCATGATAAAACTCGACTACGGATACTTTAAGAATAGCGTCTTTATGTTTAATGTAATCTCATGATTAAGTCACACTTAATATTAAACAGACTTTCTATTCTAGGGACTTCATTATTTTGCAACCTTACAAACATAATAAAGAAATGCCATATTTATATTCAAACTCCTAAAGCAAATACTACGAAAATAGATTGGCTCTTAGGGCTTACTCCAACAATCTCCCACTAGCACTAAGGCCAATCAAGTATTCTCTAATACCTATAGGCCTAGTATGCCCATCACGCATCAACTGCGCATGAGGCTTTGTAAGTGGATAAGGAACTGTTTCCTATGTTGGTATCTTACGTATCTTCCAACGTTCTATTTCGATCTCTATCAAAATATATAAGTGTCTAAGTATATTCATGAATCGTCGGTGAGATCTATTCTCAAGTGTTCTTGTAACACCGGAAACATAGCTTTAGCTTAATCATGAGCCAATCGATCCAATCTTAAATACTCAACTTATTTAACTGAAACAAACATATTACGAAGTTTATCTTATAGCTTTCAATGTTTGTATTCATCCATGATATACAATTCATTGGTACGGAAACTAGCCATCATTATAACTTCCTTATAATGATCTTTCCATGCCTATCTATTTCAAGAAATAGGCCTTAGTTCCTTTAAGGTCCTTAGGGATATTCTTGAAGGTAAGTTAGTGTCAAACACTAATTTCAATTTTAATAGGTTATTCCTAACTCTTTAGGAATTCTTGCCTAAGTGTTTCATCAAGAGTTATTTTCTTAGTCATGTCTCACATGTATAAGAAAAATGTCTTGATGATTAATATCAGATATTATCACTCCCACTAAAACTTTGCACAAGATTTATATTTTGTCCTTCATTTGTTTTCCACAAAACTTTCAAAAGGAACAAATATTCAAATTTATTCGATCTAATCAAAATTAGATAGCTTTGTCCTTGTTAATTTGTTTTCATAAAACTTCATAAAAGGAACATACAATAATTTGATTTTCTGAGAACTCTATCTAATCAAAATTAGATAGCTACAAGTTATATACCTTTCTAGCATCATTTGGATCAACAAAACCCTTACGTATATGTCCAACACATATATATGAGGTCATTCCAATTAAGGAATGCAACTTTGTTATCCATCTACCAAAACATGTAGTACAACATTTAGCAGAAGAAATCAAATATTATAAGGTATTCTTAATACCATCCATATTAGTGTTCGAAAAGAATACTCACTTTCATCGTATAAGTCTTACTCATCTTGATGACATAACCATTATCCACATAAGGTTAGTGTATATGGTTTCTATTTAAGATTTCATGGCATTTAGCCACTTCTCAGAATCTAGATCGTCTTACGACCTCTTAGAAAGTCAAAGACTCATCTTCCATGAGAATCATATCACATTGCTGAGTTATGATAAAACCATACCTTGTAGCCATATGTGATATGTTAGACTTATCTTGGATTTGTGCAACTTTAAAACAATGGTTCTTCAACACCCTTGAGGTACCGGTTTGTATTCCCTTTTAAATAAATACGTTTTGTGGTACTTGATATTATCCAAGTTCTATATCACTCCCACTGTCTCTTTTAGAGACACACTCCCACTAGAGGAATGTTTCAAACCTATCAACAAAATAACCTTTTGTCCTTAAGAGTGATATAGGACCAATATCCATTTCTTTAGGATATTTCCACTTATTCATTCATTCATTTGGAATTAGATTTATCTAATAAATTTTAATCCAAAATTCTCATAAAGACAAACTTGGTACTCTTACCTCCATATCGCATATGGTGTCTTTATGATCATTTTAAAAAGGGAACCAATTGTGGGTGAAGATTAATTATAAGTAATGAGATTTATAGAAAGAGTCAATATATAATCAAACTATCCTTGAATCATGTCAAACATGATGTGATAAAATAGTTTATTATAGTCCTTTAATTAAGTATTTACTGATATGACTCATTCATAAAATACTTTTGTCGAGTTCTATTTTCTTCATTGTTGAATTTCTTTGACAAATTCAAAGATTTCTAATTGGTGTCATACACCTACCAACATCTAATGATTTTAATCATCAATGTTAATGAAGTAAAATAAACTCAATATATCAAATATGTTTAGTGGTCGACATACATCCCATGTATATTGTTCAAATAGGTCATGTGTTATTTTATTGACACATCGTATATTTTGCACTAAACAACAATGCTCTTGATATATTTAAGGTCCAAATCATATTTGGCTTTTATCATGATTGTTATAGATAACCCTGTCAAGACCTTGGAACTCCATCACTTGACTTAGAGTAATAGTATAGAAGACTTTGCTTAAATGATAGGACCATTACTTGTCTTATCATTTAAGGCTACAATTCATATATTGTCAATACAAGATATACAATTGCTATTTCTATTACTTGATGGAATTCAATAACAATTATTGTGTTCCATTTCAAACTTGATTTTAAGTCATTGCATAAGCTCTCATTATCAATGAAACAATTTTCATTCTAGACATGGGTTGACTTAAAATTATAGCCAATGTTCTAATTCTTTAAGCATCTCTATTTTTGAAAAATTGAGATTCAACATCTTGTATCATATACTTTTTGATGTAGAAATAGAAATTCTGACTTTCTACAACAATATGTGCATTATTGAAGTCTTACTTCATACTATTGGTTTGACTCTTCCAAGCATGGTCTAACCATAGCCGTTCTACTTTGACAATCATTTTGTACTATTCAAATTAAGAGGAATATAAATCTTATTTATATCTCAAATCTTTGATAGTGCAAATTTATTCTCATTCAACTCAACAAATTCTGGTAGATATTCAAAACAATATTTTTGTCTATATCTATTCCATTATAATTTGTTGGATTGAACCTATGATCAACTCTTTGATCCGTTGAGAAATTTATTATACTCTTAAAGTTCTTTCAAAAAGATCTTTCTTGAGATTGAATGATCACATCATTTATTATATATTCTATATCTAGATGTCAACTTGATGCTTCTAACAAGTATCCATTTTCAATCTAGTTATAGTAGGTTGTTCATAGTTTATAGTTCAAGACTTATAGTTTTCTCGCATTTGAGAACAATTCTCAATTTGTACCAATACAGAAACTCCTTTCTGAAAATCTTGTCCTTCATAAGGACAACTTAATATGTATTGTATTTCTAATTACAAAGATATGTAAAATATTATGACTAAATCATATTTAATTTGGTCTTTAATTAAATACGCTCCCACTATTTTACTCAAAACAAATGACCGTCATCATTTGATTCGGAAAATCCCGTTGGAAGATTTTCTAGTGGATCGAGATCCATATTTCACCACATTTTGAGTTAGCGTTGGCTAATCCCCCAAAACATGATTGTTTAGGTAGGAACTCCTTCCAATTGTATCTCATACAATTCTCGAATATATCCATTGGGTGAATAACTCCTTATTCCAATCCATCTTATGGACCATTCCCAATGCTTGCTTCTAAACATATATAATCTTATTATATTTTAGTTTAGTTAAGTTCGACCCATCATTTTAGAAATTGGATATTACAATTATCCCATCGCGCCTTACCAATGTAAAACATGCACTTCGCGTTGGACGAACGCACAATGTTTGAAATTAGTCTTGACGAGTTCTAAAATCTGGAAAGCATAAACTTAATATCCACATAATTTATTATTAAAGAAAAATATACTTCGCGTTGGACGAACCCATATCTTCTTTATTAATCTCTTATGTGTCTCTTGAGGGATTTTAATTAGTTTGATCTCACCGGCTTGTTTAACATATTAAACGCTCTCACATGCATCAACATACATACAAATAAACATGCATCAACATACATAAATAAATAGAATGAAACAGTTATGGCCCCTAGCGCATTTGTTCTCTCAAGCCAATGAGAGAACCTAATCTAACCTAAAACGATCTATACTTCTCCAAGCATGATCTCCAAGGTTGACCTCCATTGTTCTTCTTCTTCATAATATTACATAATAATATAAAAGAATACTCGTTTTACATACGAGGGAGTGGATGAGAAGAGAATATAGAGAATAGAGATAAGGCACGACACGCAGGCCGTATTTATTAAACCAAATGCAGTAAAATAAATAAACTAAGGCCATAACCGATCATCAAGTATAATAATAACAAACAAACTTTATTATTATTAAAGTCTCATAATTAATTAAATCCGGTGATTGATCAAATCAGGTAAGTTTGTTTCAAATATTTAATTCGTAATTAAATATTTCGAATCAAAATTTGCCAAAATAAACAACATTATTTTAAAGTAGAATCAAATCTTTTGACAACTCTCCAAATATGGAAAATTATTTAATCAAAACATTTTTGAATAAAATATTTCCAAATTTATGATATTATCTTTTAAAACAATTTTAAAAGATATTTATATAATTTTGAAACGATTTCAAAATTAAATATAATTATCATCTACCTTTCGTATCAACACTTGATACATTTTGCAAATCCTAATTTTAATGACACAACATTTGTGCCACCCTTAATTGATCATCATCATTAATCATAACAATAAACATATTTATTATTATTATCAATTCGGGTCGAGTGAATTAATTAAAATTAAAATTTTGGCGAACGGGCAAAATTGGAGCTGCGATCTGCGCCCCGCGCAGATGTCCTGCGCCCCGCGCAAGTACACAGCAGAGAGCCAATTTTGGTTCTGCCATCTGCGCCCCGCGCAGGCCTGTTCGAAAAACCTAGTTTTTCGCGAATCCTAATGCAGAATTTCGTGCCGTCAAAACCTTTTATGACCGAAATTCGATACGATTGATTAACATGTCATTGCTTCACCATACTAATGTCGGATTCCAAAGCAAATGATCACGAATCAATATAATATCAAATATCTTTCATAATTTGTTTTATTGAACGAAATCATGAACGATGTATCCAATACATCGTTTTGCATCAAGATCACTTATATCATATATAAGTATTGATCAATCTTATTTGTATAAACCTATGACAATTAACATATCGCTGCTTCACCATACAATTGTCGGATTCCGAAGCCGTTTCAATGTTAACCATCAATTTTCATACAAATAGATGCCAAATTTTAATTGCTCAATTTTAATCCTTTATTAACCGTTTTAATCATATTAAAACTGAATTCATGAATTTTAAACAAACATCAATCTCATGGATTCGTAAGTGGCTCTGATACCACTGAAGGAAAATAGTAACGATAAAGCAGCGGAATTTAAAAATTTTCCTTTAGAGATCCTTACGAATGGGCATGAGTTTGTGTTTAGGATTTTTACCTCTTGTAGAAAATCCTTTCTTTTCACGAACAGCTGGTGATGAGGCTTTGAATCACGAGCAAGTCACGTACAAATCACGAACAAGTCATGAACTAGTCACGTACAAGTCACCATCGATTTTGATCACGAGCGTCAAAGTTGTGACGCCTCTAACTAGTCCACACGAACAGGAACCTTCAAGAGAGTGCTAGCTCAAGAGGATGAAGGTCTTTTTGTGAGTGGAGGCAAGAAAATAAGGATTTAGGTTTTTCTATTTCTCAAGAAATACACACAAGTGTATTTTTCTCATTCACAAGGGTTCTATTTATAGAACCTCTTGTCTTGTGCACCAAGACAAACTATTTGTCATTGGGCCACAAATTTTCTAAACCTTTTTTAATTAAATAAATCTTTTAAGAAACGCACCCCCATGTGTCATGTACACATGAGTGCTTTCTTTTTCGTAACAAATTATGATACACTTATTTAATTACCATGATACCCTTATCATATTTCCTTATTTATTTGAGGTGCACCGTACCTTACGGTGTTCCAATCTAACATTATACTGTTCTTATGTGTGTGACCCTTGTAGGTTTCTATAACGTTGGCAATTATATTAAATCCTCTATTTAATATAATAAACAATGAGCGGTATCTAGCAACACATCATTGCTACCCAAGTTATGAGAAATTAACATGTGATCTAAACACAACCTCTAGTGATAATATCAATGTGTACAATTACCCCTTTGCCCCTTATGTCTATATTGAACACAAAGCATACTTAGTGTCATCTTTGTCCAGTTCAATATTGGGCCCATGACATTTATCCTGTTATGCAGGATTGGCAAATTCCATCTAGGACACTACTGTCCCTCAGCATGCTTTGTGAAGTACCCATTAACTGCCTTTATGGTCATCCTGTTACGGACAACGTTAGGTCAGTAACAAAGCACTTGACTCCACATCTAGGGTATATAGTGGTTTCAGGTCTAAGGGCGGCTTACACCATTATCACCATGAGAGTAACTTATGACACTTTGCATAACTTTGCATGTAGTACTCTCATAGCGGGTCAATCCGGTATAAATATTACTCTTAATATTTCTTATACCTATGTCAAGACTTGATAACTCCTTATCCTATGATCCATGAGATGCAATCATCAGTCTATCTTCATAATAGTCTCTATGTTTTATCATTATCCCAATTCATGATAAAACTCGACTACGGATACTTTAAGAATAGCATCTTTATGTTTAATGTAATCTCATGATTAAGTCACACTTAATATTAAACAGACTTTCTATTCTAGGGACTTCATTATTTTGCAACCTTACAAACATAATAAAGAAATGCCATATTTATATTCAAACTCCTAAAGCAAATACTACGAAAATAGATTGGCTCTTAGGGCTTACTCCAACAGGAAATTGGTGATCATCGTGCTATTCTTGGCATGGGAAGGTCTTGGCATTGCCTTGTGCATGCCTTGACCTAGTGCATTGAAAGCATTGTGCTCACCTTTTTCCGTTCAACTTCAGGCACACAAGGGAGGCTTGCTAGGCAAGAAAATTGTGCCAACGTCGCGTTTCAGAAAAGCATTTGCAAAGCCGGGCTTGTCTTGCATGGCATGTGGCATTTAGTCTTGGTTGTCCCTTCTTGGTAAACTATTTTGGTTTTATTCATGCCTAGCGATGCGGAGTCGGCTTGCCGGATGCTTCCATTTGCCTGCATGCTATGGCATTGCGGGGTGTGGTACGTTCTGTGATGTTGTTTCTTGCTTATGTGAGGGCGTGTGAGTGGCGTTGTGGATGTTTGTGCTACTGGCTCAATGCTTTTGCACCGAACGGTTTTCATACAATCCAAATCATTCTTCATCGATGCCTTTGTGCCTACGGTGTTTGTTTGTTGTTCCTGTTTGGCTTACCTATAAAATGGTACATAAGTGGCTTGTTAGGCTTTTACCATCCCATACCCTTGAATGGTGTTGTGGTGGCTTTTGAATGTTTACATATGCCTTGAATCTTTAAATCAAAAAACAAAAGAGTCTTCCTCCCTAAGGGTCCCTCAACTCAAAAACTGATTCTGAAAGTACTCCATTGACGCTTAATGTATCCTTGGGTAAAGAAAACTTGCTGGGAGTCAAAATCGAATATTCTGTCATTATCTTTGACAAAATTCACAAGACAACTGCTTGACAACTGTTTTACTGAAGAACTTAATCCATCAATCAACTTGTTGGAAATACAGTTTGTTATCTTCATTAGGGATGTGGTTCAGAAACCAACTTGCTGAGGTACGGCGTACCAACTTCTATGAGAATTCGGCATGCTGAATAGCTTACTGGGAACATATGTTGGGAATGTCGTGTGTAAACCAATTTTGCTGGGGAAACCGTTTATCAAACGATTTACTGGAGTACAGTATTTCAACCGTCTCACTGGAGATATCCATCTCGAACAAACCACTAGAGAACGGGTCTATTTAACTTTTATGACCGAGAAAGTTGTATGTAGACCAATCTTCTATAGATAACACTTATTGAATTATTCACTGGGGAAATGATCATCAACCCTTTCTTATAGGTGTAGAGTGTTGACCAATCGGATGAGGATGAAACATCGTTGACCAATTTGCTGAATACCAGTGATAAGGATAAAACCACATAAGTTTACTTGGAAGATTAAGGATTCACCAATCCTTCTTGTCAAAATATTATGATTCACCAACCGTCTTGCTGAAAATGCGGTGTTCCAACCGACTTACTTGGATGATCAATTATCAACTGCCTCACTAGGGAAAGAAACGATTCCTCACTGGGAAGATTGTTGGAACAAAAGAGGTTCTGACATGACTCAATTAAGTTTTGATGATAACAAATGTATTAATATACAATAGGGTATACTAATTATCTACTCTAGTGTGCAAATATATAAGCTAAAATTTTATATTAACTTTGAATACACTGGAGGCTCTGAAATGGAAAGCAAATTTTGACCAGAACATGCTTATCAGAAGATACTATATCAAGACTCGTCATGACCTACATTTCAGAGGCTACGTCATCAGAAGTTGTGTTTAATTACATTAGGTTCTAATCGTTACAGTGAAGGCCATTTTGTCAGAAGAACATTCTCTGCTACAATGATTTATTTCTCGTCATTCTCTGACAACCCAAAAGCTGGAGAATCAACCTTATCCACAGAATAGTAACGTTAGTACTATTGTACGAACCTTTTACCTCATATGGACGAATCTTCATTACCAAGTTTGGTCGTACACAAAGGTTACCGGATATGGTTCGAATTTGTACTACAACATTGAACAATTTTGAATAAGCTGTTACTCTGCAAAAATCATCCTGTGCACAAAAACAACTTGAATACAACTTGAACTCATTTGAATATCCAAGACTCAAGCTTCAGCTTCTGATTCATACAGTTGTTGAACCTTAGATTTCTATTGTTAGGATTCTAAGTTAAGTCTTGTCATTGAGTTGTATTTTATTTATTCTTTTTAACATATATTTGTATATCAGTGTTCATATACTCTGTTTCATTGAAAAGTTGTTTGAAGTCTGTAACTTGTGTGCTTGAGCAAAGGAATTCTCTTGTAAGTATTACTTGAGCATTGGAAGTCTCTTGCCTGCGTGCTTGAGCATTTGTAATCTTGTTTGATTATAGCGAACTCCCTTTGAAGTGCAAGGGGACTGGACGTACTCTCGGTTTGTGAGAGGAACCAGTATAAAATCTCTGTCTCTATCTTTCTCTCTTTCTCTCTACCTTTAAAGTTCTGTTTGATTGTGTTTTGTTTTCTAAACCGCTGCAACCTCTGATAAGTTTTTATAACTTAGAAGAATTTTTTAAACTACCCAAAACACAATTCAACCCCCCCCCCCGTCTTGTGTTTTTCACACCTTCAATTGGCATCAAGAGCCCGGTTTTGTTTTTATCACCTAACGATGAGACATTTTCTTGTTGAAAAACACTATGACTGAAGGATCTTCAGGTGGTAACATGAAAGCAGTTTCTCATGACTATGATGTTGAAGATAAGACAAACAACATAGTACCAAATTTCAATGGAGATGCTTCTACCTTTTCCTGGCGGAAAGATAGAATCTACAGTCATCTTATTGGTTTAGATGATGAGCTTTGGGACTTGGTTGAAGAAGGGGTAACTTTCCAAGGACTTGATGAAAAGGGAAAGTTATCTGTTGAAGAAAGAAAGAAGTTTACTCCTACAGACAAGAAGGCTTACAAGAAGCACCACAAGGTCAAGGATCTTCTCATTGGTTGTATAACTCATGATGAGTATCTCAAGATCATAGACAAATCCACTGCCAAAAGCATTTATGACTCCTTGTGTTCCACATATGAAGGAAACAAACAGGTTCAAGAGGCAAAGGCTACTCTTTTGATCCAACAGTATGAACTCTTTATAATGAAGGATGATGAGAATATTGAATCTATGTATTCATATCTTGTGGTAGAGCAAGGTAGGGTTACACAAGGTAGTTGCTAAGCGAGAGGTTGTAAACGGGGAGTTTAAGCTTTGAATTAGGGTTATCATAGTGGATTCATTCCTGGAATGGTATCCCCCCAAACGTAAGTGAGTTGCACTGAACTGGGTTAACAAACTCATTGTGTTCTTTATCTTCTGCACTTTATTTTCCTTGTTCTTCAAGTTATCGCATGTTTATGATGTTGGCACATTAGGCAACACATCGTATATCTAAACCCTAACGTGCACCACATCACGCTGCACATCTGTAACTTGTTACCGGAATTTCAAAATCAAAGTGCTCCGAAAAGAACATAGAGGCATCCCGAAACCTCCATGTATCGAGGCAAGATCATGTGCATAGGGGGCCAAGAAAATTCCATGCGTAGGCCAAATTTGCCCAAGGCACCATATCTCGTTGCGTTAAGCCCGTGGCACGGCGCGCGGGGGTCGAAAAACATAAAGTGCTCCGAAAAGCACGCGGAGGCTTCCCGAAACCTCCATGTATCGAGGCAAGAGCATGGGTAAAGAAGGCCAAGAAAATTCCATGCGTGGGCAAAATTTTCCCAATGCGCCGTATCTCGACGCGTTAAGCCCGTGCCACGACGCGTTCCGCCGGTGGCACGACGCGCGAGGGTCGAAAAAATCAAAGTGCTCCGAAAAGCACACGGAGGCGTCCCGAAACCTCCATGTATCGTGGCAAGAGCGTGTCCAAAAAAGGCCAAGAAAATTTCATGGGTAGGCCAATTTCTCCCTTGATGCCAATTTTTCCTTGGCATGGGGGGAGGCATGTGTGGGGGGCAGGTAGGCTCATGGGGCGCCCACCGGCAGGACTTGGCATTTGTTGGGGGCAGGTAGGCTCATGGCGCGTCCATGAGCATGACTTGGCATGTGTGGGGGGCAGATAGGCTCATGGCGCGTCCATGGGCGTCCTTGGCAAAACATCTGTTTCGGCCGAAAATTCAAAATAAATCGAAACTTCGTCGGAATTCTTAGCCACTTTCCAGTCCACTTATAAGTATTGCGTGGGGTGTGCACACAAAAAACCAAGTCAAAATTAATTTTGTAGGTTGTATTTTACCCCTTATCCGTCCACAACCGACATTTCGGTCGAAAATTTAAAATAAATCGAAAATTTCCAGTCCTCTTATATTTATTGCGTGGGGTATGCACACAAAAAACCAAGTCAAAATTAATTTCGTAGTTGGTATTTTACCCGTTATCCGTCCACAACCGACATTTCGGTCGAAAATTCAAAATAAATCGAAACTTCGTCGGAATTCTTTGAAAATTTCCAGTCCACTTATATTTATTGCGTGGGGTGTGCACACAAAAAACCAAGTCAAAATTCAATTTCTAGGTGGTGTTTTACCCCTTATCGGTCCACAACCGACATTTCGGTCGAAAAATCAATATCAAGCTTATATAGGGGGGAGGCAACTGTGAGCTGCAGGCACGGGCGCACCCATGAGCGTCCTAAGCAAGGCAAAACATGATTCTAACAAGCTAAACCCTACAAAATTTTGATTTCATCAATCAAAATCGTCAAGAATCATGTCGGAATAAAATCAAAAACTAGAAATTGGGGCGAATTTGGTGAAAATCATCATGTTCTTGGCATGAGCTTGGCCAAGGCAAGCAACATATAGTAGGGAGGTATGTGTGGGTGGCAGGAAGGCTGGGGGCGCACCCATGGACGTCCTTGGCTAGGAAAAACATCATTAACATGAGCTGGGCCAAGGCAAGCCCCATATAATGGGGAGGCATGTGTGGGGGGCGTGCAGGCAGGCTCAGGAAACGCCCATGGGCATCCTTGGCTAGGAAAAACATCATTTTAACATGCTAAAGCCTGCACAAATCCAAGCCAAATTTATTTTTCACCAACAAAATCATCAAAAATCATGAAGGAATAAAATAAAAAACTAGAAATTGGCTTGATTTGGAAAAGCATGTGCTAAGCCGGGCTTGCCTAGCTTAGCATGTGGGAGGAAATTGGTGATCATCGTGCTATTCTTGGCATGGGAAGGTCTTGGCATTGCCTTGTGCATGCCTTGACCTAGTGCATTGAAAGCATTGTGCTCACCTTTTTCCGTTCAACTCCTGGCACACAAGGGAGGCTTGCTAGGCAAGAAAATTGTGCAAACGTCGCATTTCGGAAAAGCATTTGCAAAGTCGGGCTTGCCTTGCTTGGCATGTGGCAGTTAGTCTTGGTTGTCCCTTCTTGGTAAACTATTTTGGTTTTATTTTCATGCCTAGTGATGCGGAGTCGGCTTGCCGGATGCTTCCATTTGCCTGCATGCTATGGCATTGCGGGGTGTGGTACGTTCAGTGATGTTGGTTCTTGCTTATGTGAGGGCGTGTGAGTGGCGCTGTGGATGTTTGTGCTACTGGCTCAATGCTTTTGCACCGAACGGTTTTCATACAATCCAAATCATTCTTCATCGATGCCTTTGTGCCTACGGTGTTTGTTTGTTGTTCCTGTTTGGCTTACCTATAAAATGGTACATAAGTGGCTTGTTAGGCTTTTACCATCCCATACCCTTGAATGGTGTTGTGGTGGCTTTTGAATGTTTACATATGCTTTGAATGTTTAAATCAAAAAACAAAAGAGTCTTCCTCCCTAAGGGTCCCTCAACTCAAAAACTGATTCTAAAAGTACTCCATTGACGCTTAATGTATCCTTGGGTAAAGAAAACTTGCTGGGAGTCAAAATCGAATATTCTATCATTATCTTTGACAAAATTCACAAGACAACTGCTTGACAACTGTTTTACTGAAGAACTTAATCCATCAATCAACTTGTTGGAAATACAGTGTGTTATCTTCATTAGGGATGTGGTTCAGAAACCAACTTGCTGAGGTACGGCGTACCAACTTCTATGAGAATTCGGCATGCTGAATAGCTTACTGGGAACATATGTTGGGAATGTCGTGCGTAAACCAATTTTGCTGGGGAAACCGTTTATCAAACGATTTACTGGAGTACAGTATTTCAACCGTCTCACTGGAGATATCCATCTCGAACAAACCACTAGAGAACGGGTCTATTTAACTTTTATGACCGAGAAAGTTGTGTTGGTGTAAGCCCTAGAGGCCAATGACTTTATTACTTGTATCGAATAAATTATTAATAAATGTGTTGTTTCTTTATTAATAATAAAAAGGCATTTTCTTTATTATATTTGTATGTTCAAAATAATGAAGTCCCTAGAATAGAAAGTCTATTTAATATTAAGTGTGACTTAATCATGAGATTACATTAAACATAAAGACGCTATTCTTAAAGTATCCGTAGTCGAGTTTTGTCATGAATTGGGATAATGATAAAACATAGAGACTATTATGAAGATAGACTGATGATCGCATCTCATGGATCATAGGATAAGGAGTTATCAAGTCTTGACATAGGTATAAGAAATATTAGGAGTAATATTTATACCGGATTGACCCGCTATGAGAGTACTACATGCAAAGTTATGCAAAGTTACTCTCATGGTGATAATGGTGTAAGCCGCCCTTAGACCTGAAACCACTTTGTACCCTAGATGTGGAGTCAAGTGCTTTGTTACTGATCTAACGTTGTCCGTAACAGGATGACCATAAAGGCAGTTAATGGGTACTTCACAAAGCATGCTGAGGGACAGTAGTGTCCTAGATGGAATTTGCCAATCCTGCATAACAGGATAAATGTCATGGGCCCAATATTGAACTGGACAAAGATGACACCAAGTATGCTTTGTGTTCAATATAGACATAAGGGGCAAAGGGGTAATTGTACACACATATATTATCACTAAGGTTATGTTATGATCACATGTCAATTTCTCATAACTTGGGTAGCAATGATGTATTGCTAGATACCGCTCATTGTTTATTATATTAAATAGATGATTTAATATAATTGCCAACGTTATGGAAACCTACAAGGGTCACACACATAAGAACGAGCTAGTTTGAAAATTGGAACACCGTAAGGTACGGTGCACCTCAGAGAAATAAGGAATCATGATAAGGGTATCATGGTAATTAAATAAAGTAATTCATAATTTGTTATGAAATAGAAAGCACTCATGTGTACATAGCACATGGGGGGTGCGTTTCTTAAAAGGTTTATTTAATTAAAAAGGTTTTAGTAAAATTGTGGCCCAATGACAAATGGTTTGTCTTGGTGCCCAAGACAAGTGGTTCTATAAATAGAACACTTGTGAGAAAGAAAATCACATGATGAAAAATCAGCCACTAAAACCCTAATCCTTATTTCCCACCTCTCACTAGAAACCTTCATTCTTGGAGCTAGCACTCTCTTGGAGGGATCTTGTTCGTGTGGACTAGATAGAGGCGTTACATCTCTAACGCTCGTAATCTTGTTCGTGATTGATCTCGTTCGTGATTGATCTCGTTCGTGATTGATCTTGTTCGTGATTGATCTTGTTCGTGATTAATCTCCAGCTGTTCGTGAAAAGAAAAGAATTCTACAAGAGGTAAAATTCTTAAACCACGATTCATGATCATTCGTAAGGATCCAACGAAGGAAAATTTTAAATTCCGCTGCCTATCTCTTGTTAAGTTCCTTCAAGTTGTATGTAGACCAATCTTCTATAGATAACACTTATTGAATTATTCACTGGGGAAATGATCATCAACCCCTTCTGATAGGTGTAGAGTGTTGACCAATCGGATGAGGATGAAACATCGTTGAGCAATTTGCTGAATACCAGTGATAAGGATAAAACCACATAAGTTTACTTGGAAGATTAAGGATTCACCAATCCTTCTTGTCAAAATATTATGATTCACCAACCGTCTTGCTGAAAATGCGGTGTTCCAACCGACTTACTTGGATGATCAATTATCAACTGCCTCACTAGGGAAAGAAACGATTCCTCACTGGGAAGATTGTTTAAACAAAAGAGGTTCTGACATGACTCAATTAAGTTTTGATGATAACAAAGGTATTAATATACAATAGGGTATACTAATTATCTACTCTAGTGTGCAAATATATAAGCTAAAATTTTATATTAACTTTGAGTACACTAGAGGCTCTGAAATGGAAAGCAAATTTTGACCAGAACATGCTTATCAGAAGATACTATATCAAGACTCGTCATGACCTACATTTCAGAGGCTACGTCATCAGAAGTTGTGTTTAATTACATTAGGTTCTAATCGTTGCAGTGAAGGCCATTTTGTCAGAAGAACATTCTCTGCTACAATGATTTATTTCTCGTCATTCTCTGACAACCCAAAAGCTGGAGAATCAACCTTATCCACAGAATAGTAACATTAGTACTATTGTACGAACCTTTTACCTCATATGGACGAATCTTCATTACCAAGTTTGGTCGTACACAAAGGTTACCGGATATGGTTCGAATTTGTACTACAACATTGAACAATTTTGAATAAGCTGTTACTCTGCAAAAATCATCCTGTGCACAAAAACAACTTGAATACAACTTGAACTCATTTGAATATCCAAGACTCAAGCTTCAGCTTCTGATTCATACAGTTGTTGAACCTTAGATTTCTATTGTTAGGATTCTAAGTTAAGTCTTGTCATTGAGTTGTATTTTATTTATTCTTTTGAACATTGATTTGTATATCAGTGTTCATATACTCTGTTTCATTGTAAAGTTGTTTGAAGTCTCTAGCTTGTGTGCTTGAGCAAAGGAATTCTCTTGTAAGTGTTACTTGAGCATTGGGAGTCTCTTTCCTGCGTGCTTGAGCATTTGTAATCTTGTTTGATTATAGCGAACTCCCTTTGAAGTGCAAGGGGACTGGACGTACTCTCGGTTTGTGTGAGGAACCAGTATATAATCTCTGTCTCTATCTTTCTCTCTTTCTCTCTACCTTTAAAGTTCTGTTTGATTGTGTTTTGTTTTCTAAACCGCTGCAACCTCTGATAAGTTTTTATAACTTAGAAGAAATTTTTAAACTACCCAAAACACAATTCAACCCCCCCCCCCCCTTCTTGTGTTTTTCACACCTTCAATTGGCATCAAGAGCCCGGTTTTGTTTTTATCACCTAACGATGAGACATTTTCTTGTTGAAAAACACTATGACTGAAGGATCTTCAGGTGGTAACATGAAAGCAGTTTCTCATGACTATGATGTTGAAGATAAGACAAACAACATAGCACCAAAGTTCAATGGAGATGCTTCTACCTTTTCCTGGTGGAAAGATAGAATCTACAGTCATCTTATTGGTTTAGATGATGAGCTTTGGGACTTGGTTGAAGAAGGGGTAACTTTCCAAGGACTTGATGAAAAGGGAAAGTTATCTGTTGAAGAAAGAAAGAAGTTTACTCCTACAGACAAGAAGGCTTACAAGAAGCACCACAAGGTCAAGGATCTTCTCATTGGTTGTATAACTCATGATGAGTATCTCAAGATCATAGACAAATCCACTGCCAAAAGCATTTATGACTCCTTGTGTTCCACATATGAAGGAAACAAACAGGTTCAAGAGGCAAAGGCTACTCTTTTGATCCAACAGTATGAACTCTTTATAATGAAGGATGATGAGAATATTGAATCTATGTATTCATATCTTGTGGTAGAGCAAGGTAGGGTTACACAAGGTAGTTGCTAAGCGAGAGGTTGTAAACGGGGAGTTTAAGCTTTGAATTAGGGTTATCATAGTGGATTCATTCCTGGAATGGTATCCCCCCAAACGTAAGTGAGTTGCACTGAACTGGGTTAACAAACTCATTGTGTTCTTTATCTTCTGCACTTTATTTTCCTTGTTCTTCAAGTTATCGCATGTTTATGATGTTGGCACATTAGGCAACACATCGTATATCTAAACCCTAACGTGCACCACATCACGCTGCACATCTGTAACTTGTTACCGGAATTTCAAAATCAAAGTGCTCCGAAAAGAACATAGAGGCATCCCGAAACCTCCATGTATCGAGGCAAGATCATGTGCATAGGGGGCCAAGAAAATTCCATGCGTAGGCCAAATTTGCCCAAGGCACCATATCTCGTTGCGTTAAGCCCGTGGCACGGCGCGCGGGGGTCGAAAAACATAAAGCGCTCCGAAAAGCACGCGGAGGCTTCCCGAAACCTCCATGTATCGAGGCAAGAGCATGGGTAAAGAAGGCCAAGAAAATTCCATGCGTGGGCAAAATTTTCCCAATGCGCCGTATCTCGACGCGTTAAGCCCGTGCCACGACGCGTTCCGCCGGTGGCACGACGCGCGAGGGTCGAAAAAATCAAAGTGCTCCGAAAAGCACACGGAGGCGTCCCGAAACCTCCATGTATCGTGGCAAGAGCGTGTCCAAAAAAGGCCAAGAAAATTTCATGGGTAGGCCAATTTCTCCCTTGATGCCAATTTTTCCTTGGCATGGGGGGAGGCATGTGTGGGGGGCAGGTAGGCTCATGGGGCGCCCACCGGCAGGACTTGGCATTTGTTGGGGGCAGGTAGGCTCATGGCGCGTCCATGAGCATGACTTGGCATGTGTGGGGGGCAGATAGGCTCATGGCGCGTCCATGGGCGTCCTTGGCAAAACATCTGTTTCGGCCGAAAATTCAAAATAAATCGAAACTTCGTCGGAATTCTTAGCCACTTTCCAGTCCACTTATAAGTATTGCGTGGGGTGTGCACACAAAAAACCAAGTCAAAATTAATTTTGTAGGTTGTATTTTACCCCTTATCCGTCCACAACCGACATTTCGGTCGAAAATTTAAAATAAATCGAAAATTTCCAGTCCTCTTATATTTATTGCGTGGGGTATGCACACAAAAAACCAAGTCAAAATTAATTTCGTAGTTGGTATTTTACCCGTTATCCGTCCACAACCGACATTTCGGTCGAAAATTCAAAATAAATCGAAACTTCGTCGGAATTCTTTGAAAATTTCCAGTCCACTTATATTTATTGCGTGGGGTGTGCACACAAAAAACCAAGTCAAAATTCAATTTCTAGGTGGTGTTTTACCCCTTATCGGTCCACAACCGACATTTCGGTCGAAAAATCAATATCAAGCTTATATAGGGGGGAGGCAACTGTGGGCTGCAGGCACGGGCGCACCCATGAGCGTCCTAAGCAAGGCAAAACATGATTCTAACAAGCTAAACCCTACAAAATTTTGATTTCATCAATCAAAATCATCAAGAATCATGTCGGAATAAAATCAAAAACTAGAAATTGGGGCGAATTTGGTGAAAATCATCATGTTCTTGGCATGAGCTTGGCCAAGGCAAGCAACATATAGTAGGGAGGTATGTGTGGGTGGCAGGAAGGCTGGGGGCGCACCCATGGACGTCCTTGGCTAGGAAAAACATCATTAACATGAGCTGGGCCAAGGCAAGCCCCATATAATGGGGAGGCATGTGTGGGGGGCGTGCAGGCAGGCTCAGGAAACGCCCATGGGCATCCTTGGCTAGGAAAAACATCATTTTAACATGCTAAAGCCTGCACAAATCCAAGCCAAATTTATTTTTCACCAACAAAATCATCAAAAATCATGAAGGAATAAAATAAAAAACTAGAAATTGGCTTGATTTGGAAAAGCATGTGCTAAGCCGGGCTTGCCTAGCTTAGCATGTGGGAGGAAATTGGTGATCATCGTGCTATTCTTGGCATGGGAAGGTCTTGGCATTGCCTTGTGCATGCCTTGACCTAGTGCATTGAAAGCATTGTGCTCACCTTTTTCCGTTCAACTCCTGGCACACGAGGGAGGCTTGCTAGGCAAGAAAATTGTGCAAACGTCGCATTTCGGAAAAGCATTTGCAAAGTCGGGCTTGCCTTGCTTGGCATGTGGCAGTTAGTCTTGGTTGTCCCTTCTTGGTAAACTATTTTGGTTTTATTTTCATGCCTAGTGATGCGGAGTCGGCTTGCCGGATGCTTCCATTTGCCTGCATGCTATGGCATTGCGGGGTGTGGTACGTTCAGTGATGTTGGTTCTTGCTTATGTGAGGGCGTGTGAGTGGCGCTGTGGATGTTTGTGCTACTGGCTCAATGCTTTTGCACCGAACGGTTTTCATACAATCCAAATCATTCTTCATCGATGCCTTTGTGCCTACGGTGTTTGTTTGTTGTTCCTGTTTGGCTTACCTATAAAATGGTACATAAGTGGCTTGTTAGGCTTTTACCATCCCATACCCTTGAATGGTGTTGTGGTGGCTTTTGAATGTTTACATATGCTTTGAATGTTTAAATCAAAAAACAAAAGAGTCTTCCTCCCTAAGGGTCCCTCAACTCAAAAACTGATTCTAAAAGTACTCCATTGACGCTTAATGTATGCTTGGGTAAAGAAAACTTGCTGGGAGTCAAAATCGAATATTCTATCATTATCTTTGACAAAATTCACAAGACAACTGCTTGACAACTGTTTTACTGAAGAACTTAATCCATCAATCAACTTGTTGGAAATACAGTGTGTTATCTTCATTAGGGATGTGGTTCAGAAACCAACTTGCTGAGGTACGGCGTACCAACTTCTATGAGAATTCGGCATGCTGAATAGCTTACTGGGAACATATGTTGGGAATGTCGTGCGTAAACCAATTTTGCTGGGGAAACCGTTTATCAAACGATTTACTGGAGTACAGTATTTCAACCGTCTCACTGGAGATATCCATCTCGAACAAACCACTAGAGAACGGGTCTATTTAACTTTTATGACCGAGAAAGTTGTGTTGGTGTAAGCCCTAGAGGCCAATGACTTTATTACTTGTATCGAATAAATTATTAATAAATGTGTTGTTTCTTTATTAATAATAAAAAGGCATTTTCTTTATTATATTTGTATGTTCAAAATAATGAAGTCCCTAGAATAGAAAGTCTATTTAATATTAAGTGTGACTTAATCATGAGATTACATTAAACATAAAGACGCTATTCTTAAAGTATCCGTAGTCGAGTTTTGTCATGAATTGGGATAATGATAAAACATAGAGACTATTATGAAGATAGACTGATGATCGCATCTCATGGATCATAGGATAAGGAGTTATCAAGTCTTGACATAGGTATAAGAAATATTAGGAGTAATATTTATACCGGATTGACCCGCTATGAGAGTACTACATGCAAAGTTATGCAAAGTGTCATAAGTTACTCTCATGGTGATAATGGTGTAAGCCGCCCTTAGACCTGAAACCACTTTGTACCCTAGATGTGGAGTCAAGTGCTTTGTTACTGATCTAACGTTGTCCGTAACAGGATGACCATAAAGGCAGTTAATGGGTACTTCACAAAGCATGCTGAGGGACAGTAGTGTCCTAGATGGAATTTGCCAATCCTGCATAACAGGATAAATGTCATGGGCCCAATATTGAACTGGACAAAGATGACACCAAGTATGCTTTGTGTTCAATATAGACATAAGGGGCAAAGGGGTAATTGTACACACATATATTATCACTAAGGTTATGTTATGATCACATGTCAATTTCTCATAACTTGGGTAGCAATGATGTATTGCTAGATACCGCTCATTGTTTATTATATTAAATAGATGATTTAATATAATTGCCAACGTTATGGAAACCTACAAGGGTCACACACATAAGAACGAGCTAGTTTGAAAATTGGAACACCGTAAGGTACGGTGCACCTCAGAGAAATAAGGAATCATGATAAGGGTATCATGGTAATTAAATAAAGTAATTCATAATTTGTTATGAAATAGAAAGCACTCATGTGTACATAGCACATGGGGGGTGCGTTTCTTAAAAGGTTTATTTAATTAAAAAGGTTTTAGTAAAATTGTGGCCCAATGACAAATGGTTTGTCTTGGTGCCCAAGACAAGTGGTTCTATAAATAGAACACTTGTGAGAAAGAAAATCACATGATGAAAAATCAGCCACTAAAACCCTAATCCTTATTTCCCACCTCTCACTAGAAACCTTCATTCTTGGAGCTAGCACTCTCTTGGAGGGATCTTGTTCGTGTGGACTAGATAGAGGCGTTACATCTCTAACGCTCGTAATCTTGTTCGTGATTGATCTCGTTCGTGATTGATCTCGTTCGTGATTGATCTTGTTCGTGATTGATCTTGTTCGTGATTAATCTCCAGCTGTTCGTGAAAAGAAAAGAATTCTACAAGAGGTAAAATTCTTAAACCACGATTCATGATCATTCGTAAGGATCCAACGAAGGAAAATTTTAAATTCCGCTGCCTATCTCTTGTTAAGTTCCTTCAAGTTGTATGTAGACCAATCTTCTATAGATAACACTTATTGAATTATTCACTGGGGAAATGATCATCAACCCCTTCTGATAGGTGTAGAGTGTTGACCAATCGGATGAGGATGAAACATCGTTGAGCAATTTGCTGAATACCAGTGATAAGGATAAAACCACATAAGTTTACTTGGAAGATTAAGGATTCACCAATCCTTCTTGTCAAAATATTATGATTCACCAACCGTCTTGCTGAAAATGCGGTGTTCCAACCGACTTACTTGGATGATCAATTATCAACTGCCTCACTAGGGAAAGAAACGATTCCTCACTGGGAAGATTGTTTAAACAAAAGAGGTTCTGACATGACTCAATTAAGTTTTGATGATAACAAAGGTATTAATATACAATAGGGTATACTAATTATCTACTCTAGTGTGCAAATATATAAGCTAAAATTTTATATTAACTTTGAGTACACTAGAGGCTCTGAAATGGAAAGCAAATTTTGACCAGAACATGCTTATCAGAAGATACTATATCAAGACTCGTCATGACCTACATTTCAGAGGCTACGTCATCAGAAGTTGTGTTTAATTACATTAGGTTCTAATCGTTGCAGTGAAGGCCATTTTGTCAGAAGAACATTCTCTGCTACAATGATTTATTTCTCGTCATTCTCTGACAACCCAAAAGCTGGAGAATCAACCTTATCCACAGAATAGTAACATTAGTACTATTGTACGAACCTTTTACCTCATATGGACGAATCTTCATTACCAAGTTTGGTCGTACACAAAGGTTACCGGATATGGTTCGAATTTGTACTACAACATTGAACAATTTTGAATAAGCTGTTACTCTGCAAAAATCATCCTGTGCACAAAAACAACTTGAATACAACTTGAACTCATTTGAATATCCAAGACTCAAGCTTCAGCTTCTGATTCATACAGTTGTTGAACCTTAGATTTCTATTGTTAGGATTCTAAGTTAAGTCTTGTCATTGAGTTGTATTTTATTTATTCTTCTGAACATTGATTTGTATATCAGTGTTCATATACTCTGTTTCATTGTAAAGTTGTTTGAAGTCTCTAGCTTGTGTGCTTGAGCAAAGGAATTCTCTTGTAAGTGTTACTTGAGCATTGGGAGTCTATTTCCTGCGTGCTTGAGCATTTGTAATCTTGTTTGATTATAGCGAACTCCCTTTGAAGTGCAAGGGGACTGGACGTACTCTCGGTTTGTGAGAGGAACCAGTATATAATCTCTGTCTCTATCTTTCTCTCTTTCTCTCTACCTTTAAAGTTCTGTTTGATTGTGTTTTGTTTTCTAAACCGCTGCAACCTCTGATAAGTTTTTATAACTTAGAAGAAATTTTTAAACTACCCAAAACACAATTCAACCCCCCCCCCCCCCCCCCCCCCTTCTTGTGTTTTTCACACCTTCAATTGGCATCAAGAGCCCGGTTTTGTTTTTATCACCTAACGATGAGACATTTTCTTGTTGAAAAACACTATGACTGAAGGATCTTCAGGTGGTAACATGAAAGCAGTTTCTCATGACTATGATGTTGAAGATAAGACAAACAACATAGCACCAAAGTTCAATGGAGATGCTTCTACCTTTTCCTGGTGGAAAGATAGAATCTACAGTCATCTTATTGGTTTAGATGATGAGCTTTGGGACTTGGTTGAAGAAGGGGTAACTTTCCAAGGACTTGATGAAAAGGGAAAGTTATCTGTTGAAGAAAGAAAGAAGTTTACTCCTACAGACAAGAAGGCTTACAAGAAGCACCACAAGGTCAAGGATCTTCTCATTGGTTGTATAACTCATGATGAGTATCTCAAGATCACAGACAAATCCACTGCCAAAAGCATTTATGACTCCTTGTGTTCCACATATGAAGGAAACAAACAGGTTCAAGAGGCAAAGGCTACTCTTTTGATCCAACAATATTAACTCTTTATAATGAAGGATGATGAGAATATTGAATCTATGTATTCTAGGTTCAAAATTCTAGTGGCTGGTCTCCAAGTTCTATAGAGAAGCTAGACAACTTCAGATCATGTAAGAAAGATTTTGAGAAGCTTACCTTCAAGAAGCTAAAGATTTGGACACACTTGGCTTAGAGGAATTGATAAGTTCACTCATGAGTCATGAGATTGAACTATCTTCTGATGAGCCTCAGAAGAAACTAAAATTTGTGGCCTTGCCATCTATTTCAGTTTCATCTAAGGCTCTGAAAGCCAAAGTTGTAGAATCTGAAGCAGAGGAATCTTTCATAGATGACCAAGAAGATGGATCAGATGATAATATATTTGCACTCTTGTCCAAGAAGTTTCAAAAATGGTCAGTAAGGGAGGGCAAAAATTTCCCAAGCAGAGGATCTGGATCAAGGAACAACACCAGCAAAGAGAAGAAGGATGACACAAAAAATTGTTTCAATTGTCATAAGCCTGGACACTTTATGGCTGATTGTCCTGAACTCAACTCCAAGGTGTCATACCGCATTTTTTGACCAATTTACTCGTTTATGTTTTTTTTTTTGGTTCATTTTTTATTTTTTAGTCCAAGGTCCATTCCATTTTGGTTTAACTCTTTATTTTTTTCTTTCCCATTTTTGTTAATTGATCATTTTTATTATTATTAGGTCACATTTCATTTTTTATCAATTTTTATTTAAAAATAGTCTTTTCTTTTCAAAGGGGGCGCTTGCCCCCATCTTTTCACCTCCATTTACTATTATTATTATTATTATTATTATTATTATTTTATTTTCTGTTTTATAATTAATTAAAAAATCAAAAAAGGAAGTTGAAGGTCAGAATAGTGAACACATCAACATCTAGCGCCAGCTCTTTCTCCCCAAATCACTCCCATGATTTCTGGTCTTTCAATTTGTTTCTAATTCTGAAAATCAACCGTAATTCTTGCCCTTATAAATCAAAGAAAGAAAATCAGAGAGAGGGGGGAATTCATCACAGTAGCCGCCGCCGCTAACAAACAACAATCCAACCCTAATTTTCTTTTTCTCACAAAAATCAAAAAAGCAGCAACTCACAAACCAAATAACATCACAGAACAGCCATCACACAACACAATCATCAATACACACACACGCATACATTCACACCCACACAAAATCACAAACGAAAAGAAAAGAAGTAGAAAACCGAAAAGAAAGAAAGAAAGAACAGAAACAGAGCGAAAAGAGAGAAGAGTGAAACTTTTTTCTTCGTTGATTTTTTCTCCGATCCGGACGATTGGGTAAGCTTTTCGAAATTTGGCGTTTGGATTTGGAAAGAGGAGAGAAAACCGAAGGGGATAGGCTAAGAAAGTTTAATTTTTTCGAAATTTTTTTACTCCGGCACGGTGGCGCCGCCGTGGGCCGTCACCGGCGCCGGAGTGGTGACCGGAATCTGAGTTTGGTTGAGGAACAGAGAGAACAGAGAGAAAAACGCGTGAGAAAGAGAAACATTAGTTAAAAAATGAAAAAAATCTGCGTGATATAAGTTTATATACTCTCTTCTCTGAGCACCCCCCTGCGTGTTTTAACGTAAATATTTTAAAATGATGTTTATTATCACACGCGCAGGCGTGGCTCAGTTGGCCAAGGAGCATGTTTCTTTTTCTTCTTCTTTGCACCCCTTTTTACTATATTTTATTTTATTATTTTTTATTTTATTATTATTTTATTTAATTATTGTGATTTAGAATTAATCTAGAAACTAATGTAAATATAAATGAGAAATTCTGCATTGCATGCATATTTATTTATTCCGCTTTACGTCAACAAACGAAAAAACAAAAAATATTAGCGTAGAAATTCCAAGGAAAAGAGGAGTTTCATATCGATTCAACATCTATGTGAAATCTCTCGCGTTAGTTTTATTTAATCATGCATAGTTTATTTCGTCGTATTTATTTTTTTAATTGATTAATCAAAAAACCAAAAAACATTCAAATATTCAAAAATCATTTTCAAAAAAAGAATCTCTTTTATTAAAAAACCTCGACTCTTGCCGAGGGACTTTTTTCAAAACTTTTTCTTAATAAACTTTAATCCGTGTAAATATATCAAACACTTCTTTTTTTCTCAAAAAAATTAAAAAATATAAAAACACATTCAAAAACTTTTTTGCCACTTGGCTTTTCATTTTAAAATATTTTCAAAACTAAAAAACATCAACAAACAATTTTCATAATTTTTACCCCGAACTAAGGTGATTTTGATCCCTCGGGTACGTAGTGCAAAAGGCTATATGTCTTCCCAAATCAATAAAAATAACAAAAATATTTTTCTCTTTTCTTTTTCAATTATTACTTTAAACTTTTTTTTGTGTACATATTTTCTAACAAGCAAATTAATTTTAGCACAAAGTAGAATAAAACAAGAGGTTCCTATAGAGTACTATAGACGTTTAGGGTGCTAATACCTTCCCTTAACGTAACTAACCCCCGAACCTTTAATCTCAAAAAAATAGGGTTATTTCGAACTTTTCCCCTTTTCCTTGGAAAAATAAAAGCTCGGTGGTGAATCATAAATTTGTGAGTCAAAATTAATTAATAGTTTGATATCCAAAAATCACCGCGACACAAGGGTAAAGGATGAAAAAGTACAATCAAGACAAAGCCAAGAAGAGTTTGATGGCAACATGGGATGATATCAATGAACTATCAGAGGATGAGGACTCTGAGGAAGCAAACCTAGCGCTTATGGCCACTGGTGAGTCAGACTATGAAAATGATTCAGAGTCTAACACAGACGACATTGATGAGGTAATTTCTAAAATGTCTTGTACTCAAATGACCAAAGCTTTGAAAGATGTAATGGTGAAGTACATGGAAAAGTTGAGTGAGCTAGATCTTTGTAAACAAAAAATGAAGCTACTCAATGAAAATCTCACCCAGACTCAAGCAAACTATCAAAAATATCTTAAAACAATTAAAGTGCTTGAGACTGGATGTAGACCATGTCACAAACCCTATGATGAGTATGAAATTTCTCTTCAAGATTTTGTACACCATAACATTGACAAAACTAGGATAACTTCCATAATTCATGGTGGGCTTAGCAATTATTATAAAAGACAAGGACTTGGTTCCCACACATCTTCTGATATGGGGAAATCAAACAACCCTGACTTGTTAAGCAAGTCACCATCAGAATCTTATTCAAACTTTACTAAGGGTACATCAGAACCTCTGATTGTGTCAGGTACACTTGTGACCTTGGAACCACAAGATAAGGTATCAGAAGATGACTCATCCTATGAACCTAAGTCTTCTAAAACCCAGGTTCCCCTCACATCAGTACCCATGTCTACTCAAGTTAAAGCTGTCAGAGTACCAAAGCATGTTGATAAGCGGGGCACTAGTACTTCTAAAGCAAACTTGGTATCTGGTTCTCTGACACACTCAAGAGGAAAGTCTCAGAGACAACAAAAGCCTAAACCTTTTTCTAAAGGCTCTGTTGACTCCAGATCTTCTGAATACTATAACAAGAAGAATAAGATTCTCAAAACTAATCAAAATGGACCCATCAGAGTATGGGTACAAAAATCTGAAATAGTGTATGCTGCAGGTATGCACCCAAAGAAGAAAAGAAAGCTCATGGTATCTCGACACTGGTTGCTCTCGTCACATGACAGGAGACAAGCTCTTATTCCACACCTTGAATCAGCAAGAGGGAGGAACAGTAGGGTTTGGTGGCAACCAGAAGGGAAAGATCATTGGTATAGGTACAATTGGTAATTCTTATTTGTCAATTTCTGATGTTTGGTTAGTAGATGGACTACATCATAATTTACTTAGCATAAGTCAATTGTGTGATAGTAATTATGATGTTATGTTTAATAAGGAATCATGTACTGTAATCAGAAGCTCTGATCAATCTGTTGTCTTTAAGGGAAATAGAAAAGGCAATGTTTATAAAGTCAACTTTTCTGATTTAAAGGAACAACAAGTGCTTTGTCTTTTGACACTAGGTGATGAAAAATAGGTCTGGCACAAAAGATTGGGTGATGCTTAATGGAGGTTAATCTCTAAGCTTAGTAAGGACAATCTTGTCAGAAGCCTTCCAAAAATTAAATATCACTCAGACTCACTTTGTGGTTCCTGTCAAAAAGGGAAAATTGTCAAAAGTTCTTTTAAGAACAAGAACATTGTCTCTTCTACCAGACCCTTAGAACTCTTACACATTGATCTGTTTGGACCAGTTAGCACTGCTTCAATCAATGGTAAGAAGTATAGATTAGTCATTGTGGATGATTATAGTAGATGGACTTGGGTTAAATTTCTGAGAACTAAAGATGACACATAAGAGGTGTTTAGCATGTTTTGTACCCAAATTCAAAATGAAAAATATTCCAAGATTTTGAAAGTGAGAAGTGATCATGGTGGTGAATTTGAAAATGAACCTTTTAAAAAATTTTGTGAAGAACATGGAATCCTCCATGAATTCTCTTCTCCTAGAACTCCACAACAAAATGGAGTTGTAGAGAGAAAGAATATGTCTTTACAAGAAATGACACGCACCATGATGCATGAAAATAATTTGGCAAAATTCTTTTGGGCAGAACCTGTTAACACTGCTTGTTATATTCAAAATAGAATCTATATAAGACCTATTTTGAACAAAACAACATATGAACTCTTTAAGGGAAGAAAACCCAATATTTCTTATTTTCATCAATTTGGCTGTACATGTTACATTCTGAATAATAATGTCCATCTTAAGAAATTTGACTCTAAAGCTTGTAAGGGTATCTTCATTGGATATTATGAACGCTCTAAGTCATACAGAGTGTATAATTCTGGAACTAATAATGTGGAAGAATCAATGCACGTAAAGTTTGATGATAAGGAGCCTGATGATAAAAAGTTGGAGCCAGTTAAAGATTTGTCAGGATCTGATGAATCAGAAGATGAAGCTCCAGAGTATGACAACTACATAGAACCTGTAGAAGACTCTGAAACTCAAGAAGCTACACCTTCTGATGCTACTCAAGAGCATCAAACTAATTATTTTAACTCTGAAGCAACTGATATTCCAAGAAACACATACAAATCATCACACCCTGAAGAGCTCATACTTGGAAACAAGAATAGTCCAAGAAAAACAAGGTCAAACTTCAGAGATGAAGAATAATTGTTTGGATTAGTATCTTTGATTGAACCAAAGACAACAAATGAAGCTCTCTCAGATGATGCTTGGATAGTTGATATGGAAGAAGAGTTAAATCTATTCAAGAGGAATAATGTATGGGATCTGGTACCCAAACCCAAGCATAAGAACATTATTGGAACAAAATGGGTATACAGAAACAAATTGAATGAGCAAGGTGAAGTGACAAGAAACAAAGCAAGACTTGTTGCACAAGGATACAGTCTACAAGAAGGAATTCACTTCACTGAAACATATGCTCCGGTTGCTAGACTGGAAGCAATCAAGTTACTTTTATCTTATGCAGTAAACAATGATATCACACTATATCAAATGGATGTTAAAAGTGCATTTCTTAATGGTGTTATTTCTGAAGAAGTATATGTCAAACAACCTCCTGGATTTGAGGATTTAGCAAATCCAGATCATGTGTTTAGACTAAAGAAATCACTCTATGGACTCAAACAAGCTCCCAAAGCTTGGTATGAGAGACTGAGTACGTTCTTAGTCAACAATGGTTTTGAAAAAGGTTAGGTTGACAATACACTATTTAGAAAAACATTAAAGAAAGACATTTTGATCATTAAAATTTATGTTGAGGATATCATCTTTGGATCAACTAATGCCACTTTGTGCAAGAATTTTTCTAAGCTTATGCAGGATGAATTTGAGATGAGCATGATGGGAGAATTGAAGTTCTTTCTTGGGATTCAGATAAATCAAACAAAGAAAGGAACATTCATTCATCAATCAAAGTTTATAAAAGATCTTCTGAAGAAATTTAATTTGGAAGATTGTAAACCCATGAACACTCCAATGCATCCTACATCAAGCTTAAGCAAAGAAGAATCTGAAGGCAAAGTTGATCAGAAATTGTATAGAGGTATGATTGGATCTCTTCTCTATCTAACTGCATCAAGACTTGATATTTTATTTAGTGTATGTTTGTGAGCAAGATTTCAATCAGATCCTAGAGAATCTCATCTCACTGCTGTGAAGAGAATCTTTAGATATTTGAAAGCTACTTGTAACATTGGATTACTGTATCAGAAATCCAATGACTACAAGCTGATTGGATTCTGGTGATAAAATTGAAAGAAAATCCACTGGTGGAAACTGTCAATTCATTGGTGAGAATTTGATTTCATGGGCAAGTAAAAGGCAAACCACCATAGCTATGTCAACAGCAGAAGCATAATACATATCAGCAACTAAATGTTGTACACAACTACTTTGGATGAAATATCAATTAGAAGATTATCAAATAAGCAGTAACAATATTCCTTTATATCGTGACAATACTGCGGCCATTCACCTTTCCAAAAACCCTATTTTACATTCAAGAGCTAAGCATATTGAGATTAAACATCATTTCATAAGAGATTATGTTCAAAAGGGTGTAATTGATCTTAAGTTCATTGAAACAGAAAATCAATGGGCTGATATCTTTACAAAACCCTTGGTTGTTGAACGTTTTGATTTTATCAAAAAGAATTTGAATATGATGGAAATATCTGAATAGCTGAAGCTCTGATGAAAAATTGGTTTTTGTAAGGATCTAACAGTTATCTGAAGCTGAGACCATCAGAACATTCTGTATCAGAAGTTGTGATGAAATCATCTTCTGATGTACTACCAGACTCTGTAAAAGAGATGGCTCTGGCGCGTAAGTAAAAACCTTTTGTAAAAACGGTTCGCTTTCTCTTAAACTTACGTGTCAGTTATTTAATAAATTTCTAATACACATGTTCTGATGCAAGTGGAAAGAGAAGTTGGTTTATGATGATTAACGTTCTAATCCCTATTTGTGATAGCTAAAAGACTCTGCTATCCCTATGTGTCTGTACTTTGTTTTTGCGAGAAAATTTCTATTTAAACACAAAAACTGTACACATTCACAATTTTGCACTCTCACAACCCACACTTTCATTCTTCTAAAACTCAAGCATTATTTCTTTCTCTCTTAATACTAGCAAACCCTAACCCCAAACTTCATCAAAAATGGCCGCACTCAGTACTAGTGGTTGCATTGTTGATCTTGAGAAATCAATCCCTAATAAGTTTGCAAAGGATCAACGACAGTACAAGTTTGATGAACTGAACTTCCCTATGAAATGTCCTGTTGATTTTGAAAGCTTACGAGTAAATGAGTATCCGGAAGTTAAGACTCGTTTTGAAAGGCAAGGGATGATGTATTATTTTGAAATACTAAATGGACAAACATACAATGAGTTCATCAAGGAATTTTGGATGAAAGCGTCTGTAATAACAAAAACCATGTACCAAGAGAGATTGGAGGAGTTGATTGTAGAAAAACCAGAGTTATATGGTAAAACTTCTGCTGAGATGGGATTGAGACCGTTTGTATCTACAGAGATTGAATCATATGTCTATGGATTCATAGTTGCATTCAGATTAGAACATATATATGAGGCTCTGAAACTATCAGATGGTAGGTTGTTCTTAAATACTTCAGACCCTATTGAACCAGAGGTTGAAGAATTTATCTTCAAACCAAGAGTAAACCCTGAAGATAAGCCTGAGTGGAAGGATCTAAGCAAGATAATCTAAAGATTATATATCAGCAGTATTATTTCCAAGTTGGGTGGAACTGATCAAATCTCATCTGTTCAGAAGTTGTTTGCCTATCATGTTGGTAAAGGAAACTTTGTTGATGTTGGTAAACTCATCTTCAACCATCTTGTTGATTCTATAAATTCTAATCAGCCTATCATTCGTCATGGGAGACTACTGAGTCACATGTTTGCTCAGTGTGGATTGTTGGATGCAATAAGACCTTTCTTCCCTGGGTATCGTACCTATTTGATTAACTCCAAAATCATTGATAGTACTACTCTGAGGTACCTTAGACTGCTAAAGGGTAAGAAAGCTATTCACCCAACACACCCTCTGTTACTCAGAGAATCTGAGAAAGACATTGAGGAATGTAGGCTCATACATGTGAGTGATAGAGGTGCTAGAAGTATAGCTGAAGCACATGCTGGATTCTTGAAGAGCTTAGGAGTTGAGGTTGGAAGTGGAGAGACTGAAGATCTGACTGTAAGGCAAGCACGATTTCTGGCTCAACCAACCAAAATCATTGGAAAAAAAAGTTGTTAAGAGTCCTGCAGTTCCTGAGGTCAAAAAGGTTGCTAAAACCAAGAAAAGTACTAGACCAAGGGCGACAAGAAAGCCAAGGAAATTGTTATTAGAAGCAACTAATGAAGAGAAGTAACAAGCTGAAATAGATGATGCTCTTGCAAAGATTGAGGCTCGGAAGGAAGTATTACTAAAGGATAGTTATGAATGTGGGATTGATGCATCAACTTTTGATGATATGCACTCCAAACTTCCTCAAAGGAATGATCCTCACAATCTGCTGGCTCAACAGACTCTGTATGGAACAGCTGATGCATAAGCTACAACAAGTACTGCACCAGTCATTCACTCTGTGGATGAAGATTATGATCGCACACCCTCCCCACCTCCTCAAAAATCCCCCACACACAATGATATCTCAATTTTGGAACCTACACCAAACTCTGAAGATATTCAACCAGAAAAAAACCAAGACAAACCACCTACACCTAACCCAGAGAATAATAACAACAAACCACAAACACCACCCCCGGAAAATAAGCAACACAATCCTCCATCACCTCCACCAACCTCTGAACAAACAATGCCTACCTCAGATTCTCGAAAATCACCTGGACCAAATGACATCATCAATCCAAAATGTTGTTGACAAGAACATTAGGAGAATCCAAAATGCTATTCCTACTAGATCTATTGAGTCAACTAAGATTGATAAGGAATGTGAGGCTATGGAAGTTGGGCTACAAAACATGATAAGGGCAATCATAGTTTCCTACAAGAAGGATTTGGAATTTCGTAATGAAATTGCTAGAATCACGGCTGAACAGGAGAGGAAATAAGCTGAAGAGTGTGAGAGGAAAAGGTTGGAAGAAGAAAGACTTGAAAAAGAAAGGTTAGAGGCTTTGGCTAGGGAACAAGCTAGACTAGCAGAGGAAGCAATAGTTGCTGCTGAGCAAGAGAGACTTGAACGCATAGCTACTAATGCACTAGAGTTTGCTCTACTTATGAGAGAAGATCAAGATAAGTTGAAGCAAAAGGTTGATGAAAACTCTGGCATCCTATCAGCTATTCTTGAGACTCTGTAGGACATTCATGACAGATTACCCCCTCAACCTCAACCCTAGGATCCTTGCACTTTATTTTCTGATATTTTGTTTTGTACTTTGTTTTTTAGAATCTGTTGTGTGTTATGTTTGAACAAGTTATATTTTGTTATGAAGTACTCATTTATATGTGGTTATTTATGTTGTTTTTATTTATTTTATGTTATTTATTCTTTCACAATTTTTTTTGAGACAAATATCAACACATAGATTCCAAAACTAAATAAAGAGTTTTTATTCAATTAATAATTGTTGATTACATAAGTTCTTATCCACCTTTTCACTCGGATTCTACATCGGAAACAACTAGTTCTAAATCTAGCTTATTAGAATCAGAGGGAGAAGAAAGGTATTCTTCCCTAGGAGGAACATATGTACTCAAGAATTCCTTCCAGTCAGAATCCCATTCAGATTCTGACTCAGATGACGACTCTTGTTGTTTGGTCTTGAATCTTGTTTGGTAATTGGCTTTGACAGGAGCAGAAGTTGATGCCTTCATCTTCTGAGGTTTCTTCTTAGACTCTGAGTCTTGTTGAATCTTCACCTTCTTCTTCTTCGTCTCATGTGGCTTCTTACTTTTGATCACTCTTCTATCCTTATCCATTGTGGTTTTTCAACGTGAAATGGAAGTGTTGAGTGAAATGACAAAGGTTGATGGTCTTTATATAGGATTTCAAAACAGACAAGTTTGTGATTTTACTACAAGTCATTTAATTGATTTGGTTGTAACCGTTTTTCTCAAACTTTGACTGTCTTGAAACTCTCCTTTGACCATTTTTTTCAAACTTGTCATTTATTTCCTGTCAGTTTATCTTTTTGTTTAATGACAAAAGGGGGAGTAAGAGTATATTAATTTGTGGAACGTTAAACCTGAAGCCAAAATACCAAATTTTATTTTGTCATTTTTGTTGTTCAGATTATATTATTAAGGGAAATTCTATTTGAAATCTGAACTTATTATACATGATACATATAAGAGAAGAGTGCAATTTTCTTTTATAAGTATCAGACTTAGGGGGAGAGCTTGCAAACCTAGCCTCTGAGAGTCAAGTGTATAAGCTTAGTTCAAAATTCAAATAAAATTTTTAAACTGATTTAATTAATCATTGTTGAACTCAGGGGGAGCTTGCAAAACTCATAAACCTGAGAGATGCATGATGTAATTAATCAAAAGCCATTGTAAATTAATATTTGGTTTGTCATCAATCAAAAAGGGGGAGATTGTTGGAACAAAAGAGGTTCTGACATGACTCAATTAAGTTTTGATGATAACAAAGGTATTAATATACAATAGGGTATACTAATTATCTACTCTAGTGTGCAGATATATAAGCTAAAATTTTATATTCACTTTGAGTACACTGGAGGCTCTGAAATGGAAAACAAATTTTGACCAGAACATGCTTATCAGAAGATACTGTATCAAGACTCGTCAGAAGCTACATTTCAGAGGCTACGTCATCAAAAGCTGTGATTAATTACATCAGGTTCTGATAGTTGCAGTGAAGGCTGTTTTGTTAGAAGAACATTCTCTGCTACAATGATTTATTTCTCGTCATTCTCTGACAACCCAAAAGCTGGAGAATCAACCTTATCCACAGAATAGTAACGTTAGTACTATTGTACGAACCTTTTACCTCATATGGACGAATCTTCATTACCAAGTTTGGTCGTACACAAAGGTTACCGGATATTGTTCGAATTTGTACTTGTCGCGGTGATTTTTGGATGCCGAGCTATTAATTAGCTCCGAATCTCAAAATTATAGTTACACCACCGAGCTTTGATTTTTCCGAAGAAGGGGGAAAGTTCGTTAAATACCCTAATTAAGGAGATCGAGGTAAGGGGGTTGGTTATACGAAGGGAAGGTATTAGCACCCTAGATATCTATAGTAACCTATAGGAACCTCTTGTATTATCTAAGCTATGCGCTTGATTTTAATCGTTTGCAAAAAGTATAAGAATTAGGGAAATGAAGTGATCAGGGAGAAAAAGAGTTTTTATATTGAAAATATGTTAAGTTTGTAAAAGAAAAAGTTTTTGTTTATTTTATGTGATTTGGGAAGACTTGGAGCCTTTTGCACTACGTACTCGAAGGATCAAAACCAACGTAGTTCGGCTACAAAATGCGAGTAAATGTGATGATTGATTTTAGAGTTTTGAAAATGGTTTTAAAAGATAAAAGCCAAAGTGGCAAAAGAGTGAGGTTGTTTGATTTTTAAATTGAAAGAAAAGTTTGAATGATTAAGTTGATTGAAGTTTGATTGAAAAAGAATAACGCGAACACTTGGTTTGAAGTCCAAGGTTTTTTTTGACAAAAATGTTTAAGTGATAAAAAAAACCACTTGGTTTGAAATCCAAGGTTTTTAGGCAAATAAAAACTTGATTGATTTAGAAAAGATCACTTGGTTTGAAGTCCAAGGTTTATTGAGAAAAAGATGCGACTTTGTTTAAAATCCAAGTGTTTTGATAATGACATATTTTTGGTATTTTTTTGAAAAGAGGTGTTGACCTCAAGTTTTGGATAAAAAAGGGGCATGGTTTAAGCGTAGGTATTTGAATTAAACACCCTAAAGCATTAAACGCGTGAAGGCACTCCGCAACGATATAAATCGAGGCGAGGCCCTTCCTTCGGATTATTATACAAAACATAAAACAGACGATAATAAAAATTAAAAGGAAACTTTAATCACACAATACATCCGGGAGGGAAACATGCAATGGGGGAGTAAAATAATAACAATAATAAATAAACGAAACTATAAATTACGCAAATTATGCGCACTAACAAATACAACCAGGGAGAAACATGCAAAGGGGAAAATTAAATTGAAATAACAAGCGAAAATATAAATGACGCAAATTAAATAATACACCCAGGGGGAAACATGCAAAGGGGAAAATAACTTGAAATAATAAGCGAAACTATAAATTACGCAAATTAAAATAATACACCCGGGGGGGAAACATGCGAAAGGGAAAATAATTTGAAATAACATAAATAATAACCATAATAATGAATAATAAATGTAAAGCATACAAATAGATAATAATAAATGGATAAGTATGTATATAAAAAAGATGAAATGATATGTATGAAACAATAATTAAATATGGTGCAAAATTAATGTAGCGAACAATTAACTAAATACGTATAAGGATGAATGAGTAAGTTAAAAATAAACTAACATGATCACATAAGCTAATTAGAACCAAACAATTATTTGTGCAAGGGAAAATGACCCAAAAACACTTAGAAAAAATGTTTTAGATCACTTAAGCACTTATTAACAAAACAACTTAAATAGGGATCGCTTATGAAAATAAGTTAGAAAAAGTTTGGAGATATTTGTATGCATTGACTACTGTGCATGAATTAATCTTGTGAAAAATTTGGATCAAATAAGCTAAAGAGCACTTATGAACAATCTCAAATAAGCACTTATGAACAAAACTACTTAATTCACAAAGCACTTATGAAGATAAGCTGAAAAGGTTTGGAAAAAAATCTGTGCAGTAGCTACTGTGTATGAATTAATCTTGTACAAAAATTTGGATCAAATAAGCTAAAGAACTTAATGAAATTTCAAATAAGCACTTATGAACAAAACAATTTAATTCACAAAACACTTATGAAAATAAGTTGAAAAGGTTTGAAAAAAAAATTTGTGCAGTAGCTACTGTGTATGAATTAATCTTGTGCAAAAATTTGGATCAAATAAGCTAAAGAGCTTAATGAAATCTCAAATAAGCACTTATGAACAAAACAACTTAGTTCACAAAGCACTTGTAAAAATAAGTTGAAAAAGTTTGAAGTGAAGTCAAAAATGACTTATATGATTTTAGCATAAACATGTGAACAATAAGCTTAAATAAGCTAAAGTTCACAAAAGTGCTTTTGGAAATAAGCTAAAATTAATTAAAAAAAATTAAGTCAGGGGGGTGCATATTACAAAGGAAAGTAAAAATGAGGAGGTGCAAATATCAAATTTGGGTCATAGGCCCAGTCCACGCGCATGGTCAGCCAAAAAACCAGAAAAGTCAACAAAAAATATCTGGTACCTCACAGGAAGTAAGGAGCACGGTGGGGACGCCCGAACGGGAGCGTCGGATCGCTTCACTAAACGGATCAACGCGCACGATCAAAAGAAAAGATCCAACGGTCGCGACATATTGACTTGATCCAACGGCCAAGATACGATCTAGAAAACTGAGGGAGTACGACGCGTCTTCTTCCCCACGAGCAACCGCAACACGTCGCCGGCGCCGACCATTTCGCCGGAGTTCCAAAACTCCACCAAAAACGGCAAGTGAGTACATTATTTTGCTCAGACTTTCACGTAGATCACGATTATAACCTTATTTTTTTCAATAGGAGTCTCAGTTGTGAACAACGATGAGATAAAGTTTGAATGAAAAATTTGGAAAAACACGATTTGAGCAAGATTAATCACGATTATTGATTGGAAAAGGTTCATGGTCTCATTTGATGATCAATGGTGTTGAAAAATGGCTGAAACAATGGCTGGAAGTTAACGTTCCATTAACACATTTTTTAAAGTTTTTGAGGTTTTGATTCTCTCAAATTATGGGTTAGAGCTTGTGTTTTATGGTTGGTTCATGTTACTGGAAGTGTTTGGAAGCTTATTTGATAAAGAAATTGAAGTTTGAAGGTGGTTTTGATGGATTTCGAATTTTGAAAAAGAGAGAAAAAAATGATGAATTTTGTGATGGTTTTGATCCAATCTCTGTGGCTGCGCAGCTGAGCTTTGTTCAAGGTTTATATATGATTGGTTTTAAGTCAGGATCAATGAGAATGAGGGTAGAAAGGACATAGTACAAATGATTGATTTTTCGTGATTTTTCAAAATGGATAAATGAGGAGTTTTTTGGTTTGTACTATGATGAGGTGGATATGAGGAAGGTTCTAGGTTGGAATGAGCTGGTTATGAGGAATATTACATGGAATCTCATGATAAAAAAGGATCAAAAACAATTTTGAAAGAAATATTGTGAATAAATGAATAATAAAAACAATGGAAAATGAAATATAAATGGACAAGGGTAAAATAGTCATTTTTTGGGTTTTATAAAATGTGTGGATTAAATGAAAATGGTGGAAAAAAGTTTGAATAAAAAAAGTTACTTGTGGTGGAAGAAATCAATTATTGGTTTTTTTAAGATAATAATAATAAAAATAAAGTAATATATAAAAAAATAAAAATAAAATAAAAATTGAAATAAAAATATTTTGGACATATTTATCAAATATAAAAATAATGGAAATAACATTTTTAGAATAAAACATAAAGAGAAGAAATAAAATGTGATTACTTGCAAAACAAGTAAACCAATTTATTACAATTTTTGAAAAGGGCAAAATGGGAATAAATGACAAAAAAGTGTGAAAATACGGTATAGGGGTAAATTTGGAAATATATGGTGAAAAAACAAATTCCAAAAAGGATGAGTGATTAATTAACTAAAAACTGCAGCGTAAACTGAATAAAATACTATTTTTTGACATTTTTATTGAAAATAATAATAATAAGAAAATTAAATATTTTAAAAAAAATAAAAACTTAAAAGAGGTTAGGAAGTCAAAAAATTGGGTATGACAGTACTATTACCAGCTGGCACAATCTCCTGCAACGGATTCAAATTCAAGACGCTCCCTCCTTATCTATAAATAGGAGTGGTAGTGAAGTTTTTGTGTACAACAACATTGAACAATTTTTAATGAGTTGTTACTCTGCAAAAATCATCTTGTGCACAAAAACAACTTGAATACAACTTGAACTCATTTGAATATCCAAGACTCAAGCTTCAGCTTCTGATTCATACAGTTGTTGAACCTTAGATTTCTATTGTCAGGATTCTAAGTTAAGTCTTGTCATTGAGTTGTATTTTATTTATTCTTTTGAACATTGATTTGTATATCAGTGTTCATATACTCTGTTTTATTGTAAAGTTGTTTGAAGTCTCTTGCGTGTGTGCTTGAGCAAAGGAAGTCTCTTGTAAGTGTTACTTGATCATTGGAAGTCTCTTGCTTGCGTGCTTGAGCATTTGTAATCTTGTTTGATTATAGTGAACTCCCTTGGAAGTGCAAGGGGACTAGATGTACTCTCGGTTTGTGAGAGGAACCAGTATAAAATCTTTGTCTCTATCTTTGTCTCTTTCTCTCTACCTTTAAAGTTCTGTTTGATTGTGTTTTGTTTTTTAAACTACCCAAAACACAATTCAACCCCCTCCACCTTCTTGTGTTTTTCACACCTTCACAATTCATTGGGGAAAAGATTCATCAACCCTTCTTCTTGAGAAATTACGATTCAATAACCATCTGGTTGGAGAATTAGGCCCGCAGACCTTTGTTACTGAACAAGAGATCCAAGTCCGCAACCTGTTAAGACAATATTTTAAACATGTACTTCATGAATGCATGATTGTGTATATCTAATGCCTAAATGCATAACTAATGCAGATGAAATATCTGATTATATGCAGTATTTTGTATGACTTTTTTTTTTTTATGCATGACCATATATGTGTGAATGCATGAATTTGTATGCATGAGTGCATGAATTTATGAGTTTCTGTTGAAGATAGTTTGAATTTCCCGGCACCAAGAATCTGAGTAACTCTGGCATTGCTGAGATGAGAACCCTTGCAAGCTTCTGTTGCGGAACAGGTGTCGTGTCGAACTTTCAAAGACGAACAACAACTTTCACTTTCTGATGGAATCAAAGGATTGCCGTGATTTTGTATTTTTAGGACAGGGGCACCTTACAGTATGCCATTGATTTCCCTTCAATCATTTCAAGTTTCCAAAATAGTTTGTTGTTTCCAAGTGCTTTTCATTCACCATGTTTAAATTCTTTATTTGTCATAAATAAGTAGCACTAGTGCACACAATTAGTATGTAAAAGCAAGCTAACAAACAGATGAATGAAAATGAGAATTTTTATTAATTGCACAAAAGTGCGGAATTTTTCAACTTGATGTAAAATCCATTGAAGAGGTAACTGCAAATTTAAGCTAAGATAATGGCAATGAAAATAAATGAATTCCACTGAATCATAACGATGCCATCCTTCTTCACGATCTCGAGTTTGCAAGGCCTTGCTTTGGTGAAAGGAGGTTGAGTCGATCTTTTCTGTCCGAAGTTTCATTTCCATGCACAGTCAAGTGTCGCAGTCGTGTGCCATCTTTCGAGTTTTGACTTAACAGGTTTCATCTTCCCTTTTTGATGCCCCTTATCTTTTCCTAAACTTCCTTTTCAAGTTGTCCGCATCTCGGGACGCTCTCTATTGCTTAAACCGCTATTTCGGGTTTTCAACTTTGCAAGCTTTCTTCTATCTTTCTTCTTTATGCACATTATTTCGAGATTGCAGCAACATGCATTGAGAGTGGAAACTCTTCACCATCCATGGTATTGACAACCACAGTTCTGCTATATTCCACCACATGCAAATTTTCTGGAAGATGTACTCTTGACATAGTATGCCCCAAGCATTTGAATCCATGAAGGATATGCCCCTGACCAACTGATATTTTTGCAGAGTACCCAATTCTTGAACCAATTCACTCTTGATAAATAGGGTATTCAACTTGTTTGCCCCTGATTGGCAGAATCCATAGATGACTTGCCCCTAGCTAGGAACGTCTCAAATCATCTTTGCCCCTGATCAGACCACAGCTCAGATTTCTTTAATGCCAAGTACTAATTTGCAAGTAAAATCATTTCTTTTGAAAAGCGTTTTGGATATAATGCACATGCAAGTTTTTGGAATTGAACATTTTGAAAGGAGGAGTCAGCGTAACAATAAATTTGCCAAATGCTTTCAAGGTGAACCTAGTTTCAATTAGGTCTTGCAACTAGAATTCATGTAAAGCAAGCCAGAAAATGATATAAATTGTGTTATCAAATTCCCCATACTTGAACCTTGTTTGTCCTTAAGCACATAAATAGTAACTCTTTTTTTAACACAGGTTTGAAACAGGACATAACAACTATAATCATACGTGATTACTGGCTAGAGAAGAAAATTAAGTAATAAACATCAATACCAAAAGCACTGTAATAACATAAAACCATACATTGCAGTCAAAGACTCTCATCATATGAAGACAAATCTGAAGCATTTTATTGTGACTCTAACTTTTGCTTGAATTTTATTCACCCTTTTCATTCAAGCGCAATCACATTAAGCCCGTTATCTTGTACACGCTCATGGTAGAAAGATCTGTTAGTGATTATGATCATATATCGAGGGGAGCTGGTAAAAGCAGTTTGGTAAACCCTTCTTTCTCTTCCAAATGCAGTTGTGGGGGATCAGATAGCAACCCGCCCTACCAAGTTCAGAACCATACTCCTCTTAACCAACTACTAAATGGGTATATTTACTATGGTTTTTCTTTGTATCTTCAACAACTGTTGGGTTAAACAACCGAGTGAGGGTCATCTAACTCAATAAGTGCGCTCCCACTTTTGAAATTAATCAAAGTATGCAAATTTTCATTTCTGGATCATTCACTTATGTTCATCGATTTCCTACTTAGTTTGTGCACAAGATGGTGCCGACTGCTAAGATAAACTACTGAGGGTTACTTAAAAACTTATGTTCAGGTCTTCGTCAAAATCAGTACCTAAATTAATCTTACATACTTCTAAGAGTCTAAGATGTTAAGACAGTACCGATTTTATTGAATCATTTCTGAACCTTCATAACGTAGCCTAATTGTGCAAAACAACCTATATACTCTTAAAGTGTCATGTCAAGTATCAAACCAAAATTGCTTGTTTTTTTTTTTTAAAAAAAATATGTCTCAAGAAACTAGGAGAATCAGATAACAATAAAACATATGCAAGAACGGCTCAATTCATTTTTTTTATATGGAATGGTTAAAGAACGTGACACAATGCCTTACATCATCAACTAGGTCTTTTACCATTGAAAGCATAAATCAGCAAAGATCAGTTATTTGTTTTCATCATCCTTGCTCCAAGTTTGTAAGTAATAAAATAAATACAAATGGATTGATTCCAAAACATGCATGTGCATTACATAATCTTAAAAGCTAACAAATGCTTGACAAGATAGAAATAAACAGCCTAGCGATCATAGGGATGAGCTTCCTAATATCACTGACTAATGAGTAGCAGAAGTAATCATCGACAGCAGCCCGATTCAATCAAACCATTCAATGTGCCCCAAAGCTGGCACGTCCTTCAGACTTTTCACTTTTGACAACATCCTTCAAACTTGGTACCACAATGAGTGTCCTCAACTTGTTTGGTCTCAAATCTCGACATAACACTTCTAGCAAGTGGGGAGGCGCCCAATTTGACCTCTTTCTTTTTCAATTCCCAGATCGACCACATCCACTAGTTACCATTGAAGTTCAAACATCTTTGTCCTTGATCCAACAATCAGACTAACTCTTCGACAAAGTTTGCAACCCAAAACCATAAGGAATTACGGCACTATTATGATTCAATGGATTCACTTCTAAATGATGATTCCTTTTTTTTTTGAATTTGATTGAATGTAAAAGTGTTTTATGATATGCAAGAAGTTATTGCCATCTTTTTCATTATTTTTCTAAAACTGTAAAAAGAAAAATAGACAAGACAAAAATTGTGCACAAAAGTACTTTTATTCATTCATAAGTAATTAAAACATTCAGACAAAATATCCCTTACAAACTCACCCATTTGTCTCGGGCGTGACAAAGGGTGTTTTGAAAAAGAAAACCTACTTTGAAAATAAAATGATCTCTGGGATTCCAACAGCCTTCTAGTTTGCAAATAGTGAGTGTCTGAAGAACACATGTGCACCCTATCTCGACTATTTCCATTATTCTATTCATCCTTTATATTGGTAATCTGGTCATCAATGGAAACCAACACTGGAGTAACTTATTGAAGGCCTCAACGACTGTTTACACTTCACAACTGGCTTGCCTCCCACAAAAATCAAAAACCTCTGGTTGATGAGTTCTTGCACCTTGTGTTTGAAAGCTGTGCAATTATCAATGGTGTGATAATTTGGTATGTCACACTTAATTTGTGGTTTTTCGTTACATGAAAGTTTTTATAGTTCATAATCTATATTTTAGGCACAAAATAGAGTTGTGATAACCATACTAAAATATTTAAAGATATTATTTTATGCAATTCATTATAAATGTCCAACTTTCAGGGTAACAATTGGCACAATGTTGCAGGAATAGTTCCATGTAATGATCTTCAAATTGAGGATTGGCTTTGTACTAAAAATCCAGCAAAACCGGCAGATATTTACATTATTGGGTAAGTATTAGTTTCTCAATCCATGTTTTACGTTTTCATAATTACAAGTTTTCAGCGACTGCAAATATGTTCCACATTGCTAAGGACAGAAAAGCTACATAAGTTTAGACTAGTAGCTTAATGATATAAATGTTGCCTTTGATATAATTGGGTGTTTTATTTTTGTTACTGGTTTTTTTTTTCCTTATTTTATGGTTTGTTGTGATTTTAGGTTGGTGTTTCAGCTCTATTTATGTGGCTTCAAGGATTCCAGTTCTGGTGTTTGGAGTAGGTATGCTTGCATTTTATTTTGGTCCTGATTCAGAATTTCATAAGTTCAGGCTACTTTTTTAGTCTTCGATTGATGTGTAATCATGGTGCAATTATGTTTTTGTTTTCTAGCAATAGTCTAGAGTTTTTGAAGTGTTTGTTTTAGTGGCAATGTAGTTTACATGAGAATTTAGTTATTCTTTTATTGATTATTTCTATCTAATGTTAATAATACAGTATACTCTAGATTTTAACGATTAATTTCAAGAACTTCAAATACAAGAACAACCAATTTTTTTTAGTTGAAGTTTATTTATGTCCTTGTAAAAACTTAATCTAGTTATGGTTTTCTTTTGGCAAAGTTATTCAATTTACTTGATGGTGGTTGGTTAGTCTCTTTCCCTTTTGCTTTGTCACATTAATATGATTTTGTAGTTTTAGTCTTTTATTAGTTAGAAAATAATATGATTTTGTAGTTTTACGTTTTTATTAGGTAGAAAACAAGACAAGAGGTACAGTTTAGGGGATAATTTGTTTTCTCTAAAAAACTTGGTTAGCGTCGGCTGAGCGGAGGATAACTTGTTTGTTGAATTTTCTTATGTTGACTTTAGAGTCGGCCACTCCGAGGCTACCATATTTTGTTGACTTTTTGATTGTTGCCTACTTTAGCGTCAGATGATATTAGAATCAGCTCTAGAATCGGCTTCGCCAACTCTAATTTAGAGTCAGATGGTCATTAGCTGACGCTAGAAATTAGCTTTGTCGCATTTTAGCCTGAGCCCCGAATCCGACGCTAAACCGACGCTAAAAGCCTGTTAGCGTCGGTTTTTAGGCCTTTAGAGTGGGTTTCCGGCCGACGCTAAAACTTGTTTTTCTAGTAGTGGGTGAATCTGCAAACAGTCTCGTAGCACCTAGGTTAATAGCATACAACGGCATTATGAATGTGCCTACAAATATGACAACATAAAAGTAACCGGAATGTTCATAGTCCCAGATTTGTATTATTGACGTACAAGTCTTCATCAGATCTGTAATGAGTTGATGTAAATATGCCAAGTTGAAACAACGAACCCCGAACAAAGAAGAAAACCAACAAACGCCGCACAAAACGGCGAACAAACACAATGCCGCACAAGACGGCGAACAAACACAATGCCGCACTAAGACGGCGAAAACTTAAAAATCAAAAACCAAACTTTTGTAGATAACTACTTATTTAAACAAAATAAAAGAAAACAAAGGTGTTGAGGGGTGATTTCAGACCAAAAATGGTCAAAACCACCCCCTACAATGGAAGGATGAAAAGAGAGAAAAGTTGAGAGAAGAGTGTGGTGAAATTTTTTTCACTCTTTGAAAATATTATAATAACTAAATATCATTCATTAAAATTCTCAAAAAAAAAATTATTTTTTATTATTGTTTTTGAATTTTTGTTATTCATAATAGTGAATATTGAATTTTCTTATGAAAAAATATAAAAAAAATTAGTATAATGTTCATAAAAATTGAAATTGTGATTTTTCTTATGAAATTATGTTCTATAATATAAATAGTCAATAAATAATTTTTTAATTTATCATTTTGAAAACTAAGTGTACCGGTACAATACAATTTTCCAACAACTCCACTTTTTTTCAATATGAAAAAATCAATGATTAAAACTAAATGAATTCATGAATATCACAAACAGACAATTCACAAACTTAATATTACATGGATTTTGAGATTCTTAAATACCAACTACTAGTTGATTCACTGATCAGCTACTATTTAGATGCATTTTTGCCGCCTTTATAACATATTTGGCTGCACAGGTAGCTCATTCCTCCCTCACCTCATGTAGCTTCTCCTTTGAATATGAAGGACATTTGTAGCCAATAAGTACTTCAAGTATTGATGAATTACTAACAGACATTCAATCAAATTTGAGTGGTCCAAATTAAACTACAAACCAATTTAAATTACTAATTAGTAATTACTAACAGAGAACATGATAAATCATAATCACATCACACAAATCATAAACCACAGTACCATACAACATAGAAAATTGAGATATAAAAATTTGGGGACTAATGAATAGGAGTTTGAAATTGATACCTTAAAAAAATCAAGCGATTGAGCGGAATTGAAGAAAGAGTGAGACAACACAAGAACAAATTAAGAGTTGTAACATAGAGAAAGAGTGAAAAAAATATCAAGTATCACTAAATGAATGAAGAAAAGTAGAAAACTAATAATAAAAGCTAAGATTAAAATTAGGTATTACTAACAAAACGTCATTATTAAGGAGACCAAATGAGACTTTAATAAGTCATTATTACTAACAAAAATCATGTATCACTAAAGGAGACTTTACCACTGCCAAGGAAACATTATACACAATCCCTAACCCACTTTTACAAGCATTTTAGAATCTTATAGTCAATCTGAGTTATACTGTTGACAATACCTAACCCACTTTTACACTACTAGATTGACAAGAGCACAATAAAAAGAAAGAATGAATAAAGAAGCCGAGCTTACAAACCTGAAGATATGAAGTACAGAGGAAGAGAATTAAAGCAATGAATGCTTTGTATGGTTATCTTTACAGTGTTAGGACAATAATGAAGAATAATATTGTTAGTTCCATGCTTGCCCCATTTACAAAATGAAGATAAATTCTGCAATGATAACGAGAACATGTCTGATTGATGGGAACAAGAACTAATAAACATTTGTATATTGTGGACTTTATGAAGAAGCTTGAGAGCATCTTTAAATCTGTTTTGAATATAAACTAATATATGTCAATGTTGCACTGGTGTTGGACACCGACGTATGACACTGGAATACGCCTAACCCGGAATATACATAAATAGTGCCATCAAATTTTATACCAACCAGTAATTTATCTCAATTTATTACCTCTAAGAGATAATAACAAAGTGCAGTACTACTGCAGTATATGACTTGTAGATGTTGGTGGCTTCGAAACAAGTGATGCCGACATCGATTATTAACTACCAACTCATAAATAAAAAAAATTGGTCATTAATTACACAATTTGGAATTAGAATTGAGATTTAACATGAACATAAACTCCTGCAATATTTGCCTCAAAAAAAAAATCCTGCAATATTGAAATTGAATTATAAATCAAAAACAAAACCAGAAACTAAAACAAACCAACATCTAATTATATTATGTAAACTAAACAGCCCAATTAAGCTCTCACTTGCACAATATTAGGATGTTTCACATTCCCAATTTCCTGAACCTCAGCAGCAAATTCTTCATACTTTGTTCGCCTAATCTCTTCACAACTACAGAGGTATCCATTCGCAAACAAATCCTTATACAAAATCGCTAACCCACTTTTCCCTAATGCATATGAATAAGCTCTTAACAAATCAACTAAGAATCGATAATAAGAAGGGTTACCTTGCTGAAGGAGATGGAAAGTTGCGTTACGAAGAGAATGAAAGTTGGGAGAAAGCTCAATATGCTTCCTGCCTACATGTCCTGTTAATTTGGGATTTAGGGTTCAAGAAATTTTGGGGAATGATAGAGAGAAGACGGTTCACATGGTTCAATCGCAGGTGACTTGGGTTTTGAGTGAAGAAGAGGGTTCTGGAAGAGAAGAAAATGATGAGGTCGTCGGCTAATAGGGTTGAGTTCGCCGGAGAAGAGGGTGAGTTCGTCGGAGTTAGTGGGGTACTGGTAAATTCATCGGATAAGATGGTGATTTGTCGGAGGGGTGAGTGAAAAGGTTGAGTTCCCTGGGTTTGTTGGAGTTCACAAAATCGAATGGTTGGATGTGTGTGAGAAAATCGATGGGTTATGAAGAAATTCAAAAGGAATGAAGGGAGGGAAAACGATGAAAATTAGGGAGCAAAGGGTTTCTTTATTTTATGCGGGAAATAAAAAATTTATTGTGTTTTTTTTTCTTTCTCAAATACACCCTGCAATAGCGGTTATGTAGAAGCGCTATCTAAGATATGCTAAGAACTCTGTACAATGGCGTTTATCTTGAAGCGTTATCCAAGTGGGCAACGTTTAATAGTGCCCGCGTATGATGCGCTGTTAAACGTCTGTGTAGTAAAAAAATTTCTTCTCTATTATATCTTATGATAGCGCTTATAACAAAAGTGCTAATATAGAGGGTTACCTATAATAGCGGCCGACAGAAAAGCGCTATTATAGACATATGTGTGGTCTTTTCAATAGCGTTTGTCAAAAAAATGCAATTAAATGGGCGCTATTATAACTCAAAATTGTAGTAGTGTTCGAAGGAGTATATCCCAAAGAAACTAAAGATGAAGAGAGCTTGGAGTACCATTGCCTACTAGCTTGTTTCAAACCATAAATGGATTTGTGTAATTTACAAACTTTATTGGGTTCACTAGTGGCAGGAAAACCAGGAGGGAGAGACATATACACATCCTCATTTAAATCACCATGCAAGAAAGCATTGTTCACATCCAATTATTCAAGATGCCATCCCTTGATGGAAGGCAAAGCTCGTAAGACCATAATTGTAGTGATTTTGGCAACCGGAGAAAAAGTATCAAAATAATCAACTCCCTCTAATTGAGTATACCCTTTTGCAACAAGCCTAACCTTGCAACGCTCAATTGAACCATTGGCATGATATTTGACCTTATATACTCATTTGCAACCAACAGGAACTTTGCCACGGGGAAGATAAACAACAGACCAAGTTTTGTTCTCATCAAGAGCAAGTAATTCAGCATTCATAGCATTCTTCCAACACTCAAACTTGGATGCTTGGGTATAAGTTTTAGGTTCAACTATGGCTAAGATTCAACAACAAAAAGCATGATAGTCAGGGGCACAATTATTGTAAGATAACACAGAAGAAAGTGGATAAACATTGTTAGAAGATATTGTAGAATGAGTACCTATAACAGTGTTACAATGAAAATCATCTAAGTATCTAGGGGGCTTAATAACTCTAGAAGATTTTCTTAAAGGTGCAGGGTTAGGGATAGGACTAGCTTCCGGTGAGGAAATAGGAGTGGAATCATTGGAACTAGAATCAATGATGGGTGAAAGAGGATGGTCAGGTTCAAGCATAACATGAATGGATAAAGAATTAGGATCAGGGTCAGCAAGTAAAGTATGAAGCAAATGAGATGCAGAAGATGCAGATTCAGTTACCACAGGATTTGATAAATGAAAAGGAAAATCATTTTCATAAAAAATTACATTTCTTGGAACAAAAATTTCATGTGAATTTAAATCATAAAGAATATAGCCTTTAGTACAATCTTTGTATCCTAGGAATATGGCTTTTCGTGATCTAGAATCAAACTTGGTTCTATGAGCTTGTAAAGGGGTTGCATAGCTCAAACAACCAAAAACTTTAAGATGGACAAGAGATGGAGGTTCTTTATGAAGTATTTCATTAGGACACTTGAGATTAAGAAGAGGAGTGGGTAACCTATTAATGATGTGTACATCATGTTGAATGCAAAAATTCCACATTTTTAGAGGTATACGAGAATGGAAAGAAAGATTTCTAGCCACATTGAGAATGCGTTGATGCTTTCTTTCAACGAATCCATTTTGTTGGGGAGTCTCAACAAAATGGAGTCGTTGAAAACTATATCAATAATAAATCAAAACTATATATATTCTAAGCTAAAAATATTGTTTTTCTTCAACAAAAAATGCATAAAGATTGTAAATGAATGGTTGGATGAATCCATATGTGCTGCCACTTGGGAACACATAAGGCATGCATGCATGCCAATTGCCAATGTGTACAATGGATGTCCGCCTTCTAAATCATGGTTGAATTCGGGTTTTTGGGCAAGTGGCATTTGTGGGAGACCAATGCTAATCATAATCATATTTGATCTAGCAAACAATATAATGAACTTGAAATATTAGTTGAGAGGGTTAAGGACAATGTGTATTTTACATGTGGGCGGAAAGCTTTTACGTGACTTTTATGAAATATACTTTTATGGAATCTTTTTTTCTTCTTTTAATTCAAATAAGTGATTGTCACATCCATTAATTTTTATTTTTGGATTTTATTTTGTGATTTCGTCATCTTAGTGCGACGCTTGTAGGTTTTCCCGTCTTGTGCGGTGTTTTGTTTTCCCGTCTTGGATGGTGTTTATTTGGTTCAGATAGAAAGATCAACGTTGATCGGCTACAGATTCAACCAGTGATCAAGTTCCTCAATTATGCAGATCCGGAAGCATATGTATTCTTGTTACTTTATGTTGTTTATCACATTATTTGTAGGCGGGAGTAAGCTGTTTTATACTATTAACTTGGATGTTGTGAGGTTGTTCGTATAAACATCCTTTTTAGTTTTTAGTGATGTTGAATTTGTATTAATATCTGATGTAACCTATCTATTTGAATTAATGAATAGCTTTTATTTTTGTCAAAAAAAGTTAAAACACAATAATACAACTTATATTTTCCTAGTAGAAATAAAGAGACTAATCAATCATATATATAATTTTATTTATTTTTAATCAAATATTACAATATTTATATTAAACATAAGAAATAAAGCTAAATAAAATAAATTACCATGAATTTTGTGTATAGGAATGATTGTAATGTCTAATGTCCTCTATAATCTTGATGAAGGAATATATTTTTTTCACATTTCAAGGCTTTCTCAATGTCTAATGTACTATGAATTTTGTGGTAAGACTTGACTATCAAAACATGCATTGTTATTATGTTGTCCCTTTCTAGTTTTTTTTTTTTTTGATACATCGGAAAGATAAATGCTCCCACCAGGATTTGAACCCTGGATCTCCTCCTACCCAACCCATATCCCCAACTCTGACTACTTGAGCTATTTTACGGGGACTCTAGTTTTTTTTTATATATAAATCTACTAGTTCAATTTATTTTGTAATAAAAGTAAAATGAAAATTGTTATAAGTTGTTCTTGCACTTAACATACATTCTTAATAATGGTCTAAAAACAGAGATTTAAAACGGTGAAACTGTGAAATGAATTACCATGTCATAGTCTATGTTTATAAAAGTCTTAGTTAAGTTTACTTGTTTTTTCAGATTTATTTGGGACTACTCAAATAGTCAAATGCATTTTTTAGTTAAGTTTACATAATTAAATACTTGAATTGATTAGTTTATCTCTCTACAACCTACACAAAGTTATAAATAATTTTTATTTTTGAAATAGCCAATGTTAGTATGTTAAGTTGTTAGTATTTGTTGGATGTAGAACTTGAACGGTTGAACCGATACCATCTTTATCATTGAACTCCTTAACTCTCCCACGTCCCACCACAATAGTTAAGTGCAAAAGATTGATACTCGTTTTCACTGTCCCGATCGAGCTTTTTGTTTCCACAACTCCGTTCCCAATTCTCCTCTGTTTTGTGCAATGTGATGGTAAGGCAAGACCTTATTTGTTAGATGTGTTATTTTGAGCCTTGGAGGCAAGACCTTATTTGTTATTTTGATTTATTTATATTATTATGTTTGAAATATTAGATGTGTTGTTACTTTGAACCTTGAATGCTATACAGTAAGGCCAAAAGACATTTAAATCTATACAATAAGGCATTTAAATACGTCATAAAAGTTATTACTAAATAATTTAAATTCTAAACTCTATATATAAGGTATATAACATGTTCAAAAACACTTTTATTTTTATTCTAACAAACTGATAAGACCCTTTGGAGAACCACACCACAAATGCTAGTTGTTGTTATTAGAGATCCCAAAATCTTATAAATCCCACATCCCACTATGCTCCCCACCCCCGGTGCCCATGCGTGTTGTTTGTGCACTAGCCCCTTTGGCTAGTCTCTGGCGATTACTGCAACGCCCGCGTCACCACCCACGCCTCTCATTTGCAGCAGAGAGACATGGTGGTCGACTCTGATACCAATTGATAAGAACCTTGGAGCTTTTGTAGTGTGGTTCTCTCAATGTTCTTATCATAAACATCCAAGATAATAATAATATTATCAATGAAGAACAACAATAAATATCATTATTTTTCGACATAAATATTTAATTAAGCTAGAGATAAGCAAATGAACACTTTCATTTTGATAGAGTAAAACCACACTTTTAAATGGTAGAAAGTTTAAAACATAAAACAAAGGAGATTGTACATTCATTGATTTTTAAGAGGTATATAAATAATTAAACACACTAAAAAGCATTATCAACATTCATGTTCTTGTATCCACTCATCTATCTTAATATCATACATGATCATGATGAAAGTAGCTACTAACTAAACCTCGTAACTTTTCTGTGATCGCTTGTGCCAACGTCTGGATTTTTTTTATTTTATTTTGCTATTATTGGATCCTGATCAGAATTTATAAATTGAATGTGTGGTATGTTTTTGATTTGTTCTCGAACATGAGGTGTCCTCAAATTCATATATTTTCCACGACTTTTCACTAACTGAAATTCAGCATGAGTTCATCCATTCTCAAATTGTAGTGGTCTAATCCTATCAAGGTTAGCTTGGAGTTGCAGCACATCTAACATTATTATATGATTTGTATCAATTAAACTATTCTCAGATCATTTAACATAGAGGATGTTCTTGATCCGTTGATCGCCATCAATGGTCAGGTCAAATTCATAGTCGATACATTGGGGCGAAAAAGAACGACCCAAGACTCCAACACAGATAACCTAGATGTGACTACACCGGGGGAAACCTAATCAGTCATAGCATATATATTCATGACATAACATAATACATAAACATATATAGAGGTGTATCACATAATTAATCTTATTCATTTTATACACAAGAACACTCTGAGGTGAGCATGTCTCAGAGGCCTGCCATATCCGACAACCGATTCGGTCACGGCATGTAGCTCACATAATCATAACCTGATGGATTGTCCCATTGGGAGTCCATATAGCAACATAAGTCGCAACTGAACTGACTGATTCTAATTGATTGATTCTACCATAATTTACCAAAGTCCCGGGGAGCATGCATTATTAAAATTCCCTAAGTTATACCCTAAGGTTATCTGTGTCTAACATACTGTATAACATTATATAAATGTGCTACTGCAAATGTACCTAACTCAGATGAGGACATAAAATGAGTGTTGGAGATTTTTAGAAGATTTTGAAAATAAATTTTTATTTCCTGTCAAGCTCGCTCAGCGAGTTGTCACTCGCCAGGGCGAGTTGTTACAGGTCATGTCATGTGCAAGCTCGCTGCAGCGAAGGTTAGCTCTCCATGGCGAGATTATAGGTTCTGAACCAAATCCACTCGCTCAGCGAGCAAAAGCTCGCCAGAGCGAGGTTCATCAGTCTGAAGAACCCAGTTGTGGCGAGTTCACCCAGAACCTACCCTGTTTCACGAAAATTCACGAAAATTCATATTTCCCTGTGCAAGATTCCATAAATTATGGGACCAAATGGAGGAGCTGCTCACCTCAAACTCCAGCAATGTTGTCTATCTTTTAGAGACATATTACATTACATAGGAGAGATTCATTAGTATGTAGGAGATTTTTGATCTGACTAGGATTCATTAGTATGCAGGTGCTACTAGAGATTGGTTATAAACTACTTCATAGTTATAATGAACAGATTAAAGATTGGGGCTGGATCTGTAACATTCACACTCAAAATTCCGAAACCTTTAGAAGGTATACCTCACTAGCTGTCTCATGGACTTTGAAATAGTCATAAGATAGCAGAGTCTTTGATTATCTCGGTAATGAAGCAAAATTCTGTGATTTCTATAACTTAGGCATTCATGGGATGCAGCTCAAAATCTTATAAGATTTTACTTAGGAAACAAACTATTATTCCGGCTCAAATTAAATAATAGAAAACTGATGCCAAACTCATTCAATTTGTTTGCTTCTTTGATTGTTTTAATTACCTTTGCAGGAATTTGGATGTGCTCAACAAACAACAAATGGCCATCACTCTTGTTGCGGTCAGCACTCTATCTTTTTAACCGCCTTCAGTTTTTGTTTGCTTGAATAAATATACTATTCTAAAAAATATCTATGTTAATTATTGACAACTTTCTTTTAAATATATACATGTCGTGAAATGCTTCTGCTTTTCATATTACAGATTTTAAGTATTTACTTGTAGGTACTGTATATTTTAGGCGTCAATTTAAACGATGTTTATCTTTTAGAGTTTCTTCAGCAAGTTACAAAAATTTTGACTAAGCCCTTCTTTTTACCTTCAAGTTATCATAAATAATTGGGCGCATCTTTGGTATTTTTAACTAACATTATTTTTACCTTCAGCTAGCTGATACTGATGGATCGTCTACAATGCCACCCTCTGTTGTACGACTACTAAATTCAAAAGCATGCAAAGGTATGTGCCCCAACCACTTACACTCAGGAGTTTGGAAAGCCTTGCTTTACTTGGAGGCATTGCATTAGCTAAGCTTGGACTGATGAATCAGAGCTCAAGTAACAAGTGACATGGATTACAAAGACGTAAAATGTCTATTGAACGTGCGACACATCATTTAAGTTCTGCTACAAGGAGTTGATACTTCAGAAGAAACTAGTTGTTGAAAAATAATCTCCAGTCCACTGCCAAATCATTCTTTTCCAAGCCTACAGCAAAATTTCCAGAGTTAGAAATAATAAAATACTTGTATCGAATGATATTAATGTAATGCCATTTGATAAAGTTTTGTCATAATAAATAGTGTTAGAATTTGAAAATAGTTTTAAAAAGTAGATGATTGATAGTAATGAGTATGAGAAGCACTTAGAGTAAATGTATAGCTTGTATTGCTCTCTACTTTGGATTTATAGGTAGCATGAGACAAGAGGTAACATATTAGAAGTTAGGAGGAGACATATAGTGTGGTGAAGCCTTAAATGTTATGCATTACATCTCAAAGGCTTGAATACAACTTTACATATGTTTGCCTATTTATAATTGTGAGAGGTATATTCTAGATACATTACAATCTAGAGTTTTCATGACATTTCCTAATACAAATGTGGTATTAGCTTATTCTATGCCTACTAAAGTATTCTAGCAAACTCTAGACATGTGCATCATTTCATCACAAGTAATAGTGATTCTATAATTTACTAATACATTCTAGAATTATCTAGAAATGTGCATCATATTTCAACACTCCTCCTTGATGCATATTTCAGAAACTCCAAGCATATTCTGTAGTTCTCAAAAATGGATTTGTGGAATTATCTCGTCTTGTGTTAATAGTCTTATAAATTATTATAATTGATTTTGAGAAATATTACCTCCTCCATGATTCAATTTTTCGCATCTCTTGCTACAATATTTATCATTTGTCTCTTTGTTAGTCTTGTTGAAGACTTTTGACAAAGACCATTATTGCTTTTAAGTTGCTTGTGATCTTCCTTGTTTGTCTTGTTAAAGACTTATATCAAGGATCATTCTAATTTGCTTAGTTTCTTGTGAGTATCTTCTTGTCACCCTTGTAGTAGAAATTTGACAAAGACTCATTCTTGTTCTAGTAGTTGTCTTTGTCATCCTAGGCTGGTACTCAAGTTGAGCCTCATAGGCTACAGGTCTCCATTTTATTTACTAATACATTCTAGAATTATCTAGAAATGAGCATCATATTTCAACACTCCTCCTTGATGCATATTTCAGAAACTCCAAGAATATTCTGTAGTTCTCAAAAATAGATTTGTGGAATTATCTCGTCTTGTGTTAATAGTCTTATAAATTATTATAATTGATTTTGAGAAATATTACCTCCTCCATGATTCAATTTGTCGCATCTCTTGTTACAATATTTATCATTTGTCTCTTTGTTAGTCCTGTTGAAGACTTTTGACAAAGACCATTATTGCTTCTAAGTTGTTTGTGATCTTCCTTGTTTGTCTTGTTAAAGACTAATATCAAGGATCATTCTAATTTGCTTAGTTTCTTGTGAGTATCTTCTTGTCACCCTTGTAGTAGAAATTTGACAAAGACTCATTCTTGTTCTAGTAGTTGTCTTTGTCATCCTAGGCTTGTACTCAAGTTGAGCCTCAGAGGCTACAGGTCTCCATTTTACTTATCGCCTGAGCTTGTGCTCTATTACTACTTGAGTTTTATTTGCCATAGGTTTTACTTTGACATGAACTTAGGAGGGTCGAGTTGTTAGGCTACTTGAACTCCCCTCCTCATTTTTAGTTTTGGGTTTTATAACACTCCACGTCTACGTCTAGAATAAAACGTGGAATTATTATTCATGCTTAATTTTAATTAGAGCCATTCTTAATTTCTCAAAATTAATTAGAGGTAGTTAATTAATTAATTCATGGGATTAAGGTGTAATATGTGTAAAATTAGTAGTTTCAATTAATCTAGATTACACAATTAATACCTTAAACCTACTTTATGATTAATTAACTTTAAGATTTAAACTCCCTCCCTCCCATGACTCACTCTTCCTTTAGCTTGACACCTCATTAAGAAACAATGAGTCATTGATCCACTCACATTCCAAACACCACCTTACATGCAAAGACAACCTCACAATCATTCATTTCCACTTTAGAAAATCAGCATCAAAGCTCCCTCTTCTCTCCCTCATTCACGAGCAACAACAACAACAAACATCCAAATTTTCAATTCCAACCTTTGCTCACATGTCACAAACCACCAAGACTCTTAATCTCTCATCAAAACCCACACCTTCACATGCAAGTAGACATGTCTGCAACATCTGAATACAACCTAGCAGAATCTCATTTGACCCCTCAGCTGAATCAATAAGCAACACTACCATGCAACCAACTTAAACTCCACCAATAGAATGACATGCAAGGGAATCCATTTTCACCCAATTTCAGTTTCTTTTCAGCCTCAAACCTTATATAAATACCTCCCTAAGTTCTGAAATGATTCATCAAGCATTCAACTCAGTAAACACTTTCAAATTCCACTTCATCTTCATTTTGGTGTTCTTGGGCATTTGGGGTTTTGGAGACAGAAAACAGAAAATTATTTTCAAAGTCTTCTAAAAAATTCCAACACTCGTTTTATGTCCTCATCTAAGTTAGATACATTTGCAGTAGCACAGTTATATAATGTTATGCAGTTTGTTAGGAACAGATAACCTTAGGGCATAACCTAGGAATTTTAGTAATGCATGCTCCCTGGGACTTTGGTAAATCATGGTAGAATCACTTAATTAGAATCAGTCAAATCAGTTGCGACAAATGTTGCTAATATGGACTCCCAATGGGATAATCCATCAGGTTATGATTATGTGAGCTACATGCTGTGACCGAATCGGTTGTCGGATATGGCAGGCCTCTGAGACATGCTCACCTCAGAAATTAATATTTATTAGCTTCGAATCTCAAAATTAGCTCCGAAGAAGGGGGAAAGTTCGTTAAAATACCCTAATTTAGGAGATCGAGGTAAGGGGGTTGGTTATACGAAGGGAAGGTACTAGCACCCTAGGTATCTATAGTATCCTATAGGAACCTCTTGTATTATCTAAACTATGCGCTTGATTTTAATGTTTGCAAAAATGTAGAAGAGTTAGGGAAATGAAGTAATGATTGAAAAAAGATTTTGATTTAGAAAAAAGCTTAAGATTGTAAAAGAAAAAAAGGTTTTGTTATTTTAGGTGATTTGGGAAGATTGAGAGTCTTTTGCACTACGTACCCGAAGGATCAAAACCAACGTAGTTCGGCTAAAAGAAAGCGAGTAAATGTGTTGATTGATTTTAAAGTTTTGAAAATGGTTTTAGAAGATAAAAGTCAAAGTGGCATAAAAGAGTGAGGTTGATTGATTTTAAATTGAAAGAAAAGTCTAAATGATTAAATTCATTGAAGTTTGATTGAGAAAAAGTAGCGCGAACACTTGGTTTGAAGTCCAAGGTTTTTTGACAAAAATGTTTAAGTGATAGAAAATACACTTGGTTTGAAATCCAAGGTTTTTAGGCGAAAAAGAAAAGTTTGATTGATTTAGAAATTGTAACTTGGTTTGAAAACCAAGGTTTTTGAGTAAAAGAAAGATGTGACTTGGTTTAAAATCCAAGTGTTTTGAAAATGATTTTGATAAATGACATGTTTTGGAATTTTTGAAAAGAGGTGTTGACCTCAAGTTTTGAATAAAAAAGGATATGGTTTAAGCGTAGGTATTTGAACTAAACACCCTAAAGCATTAAACGCGTGAAGGCACCCCGCAACGATATAAATCGAGGTGAGGCCCTTCCTTCGGATTATTATACTAAACATACAAACAGACGATAATAAAAACTAAAAGGAAATTTTAATCACACAATACAACCGGGAGGGAAACATGCAATGGGAGAAAAATAATAACAATAATAAATAAACGAAACTATAAATTACGCAAATTACACGCACTAACAAATACAACCAGGGGGAAACATGCAAAGGGGAAAATTAAATTGAAATAACAAGCGAAATTATAAATTACGCAAATTAAATAATACACCCGGGGGGAAACATGCAAAGGGGAAAATAACTTGAAATAACAAGCGAAATTAGAAATTACGCAAATTAAATAATACACCCGGTGTGGAAACATGCAAAAGGGAAAATAATTTGCAATAACATAAATAATAACCATAATAATGAACGTGTTTTCTCTCTAACTTGTCTGAGTTGCGTCTCAGACGAATAATTCTCCTCGTGTTTTAACTACTTGTCAGTCAAGTACTTCACACAAATACAATTAAGATGTAACTATTGATAACACCGAAAAATACATTATTTATTTAATATTATTTGTCTAAGTATTTTTAATATTTTCTTTGAATCATCATAGTATTAATAAAATAATTATTACTTTTTTTTTAAAATACAGATGCAGCCGAAATTTAGCAAAATATGAGTTTTATGGGACTAAAAGCCAAAGGACCGAGCAACTATGCCCAGCCCAACTAATTGCATGGCGCCTGCCATGACTTTGTGGCAACTGCCACATCCTATATGAAAGATGCATGGTGCCTGCCATGACTTGTGTGGCAACCGCCACATTCTATAACCAAGCACGTGAAGAATTCATGGCGCCTGCCATGATCTATGTGGCCCACGCCATCCCTTTTTATTAGTAACATGTGCAGCTGTTTAAAACGTGGCAACTGCCACAGCTATCGTGACGCACGCCACAATCCACTTTCAACCGTTTCCTTATGATAGACATGCTTAAAAATAGGAATGGAAGACGTGAAGAAAAAATCGGGGAAAGCTGTTAAATTGATGCCTATAAATACATGTACTCTCTCAGTTTTATTTTACCACGCAACTTTTAGAATTTCAGTGAGCAGTGCTAAGTTTCAGTTGTACTCTGTAAGTTACATTCAAATTAATTTCAGTTCAGTATTTTAATCCGTATTATTATTATTTTGCGTGTCTGATCCTTATTGTTTTTCCTATTCTGTTCTATTTAATAACATGTTTCAATTTTATTCAATTTATGTCCATGTTTAGTTTCATGTTCCAGTTTTAGTTTTATTTAATTCCAAGTTTCAGTAATATTGCATGTCCTAATTTGCATATTTATTCTAGTTTATGGTTCTGTTTGGTTTACTTTTCCTATTCAGTCTAATATACTCTGTTATGTCCTTGTTTAAAAGTACAGTTATGCATTTAATTAATATGTTTTTATTTACAAGCATGAGTAGCTAATTTAATAAAACTGGAATGTTAAAATAGGAGCTATTATGGTTCGGTGACTAAACTGTATCTTTATTTTCAAAGCTAGTTTTCAGTTTCAGTTTTTAATTTAATTAAATAATATTGCACGACAGTGAATATTAACTAAAGTATAAATCAACAGCGCGACAGTGTGAGGTTTGTACTGGATAGTAAAAACTGGGCATTAATTTTAAACACCGCGACAACTCTTTTTAATTAATTAAACTTTATTGGTTTTCAAAAAATATTTTATAAATAAATGTGAGAGCGAGAGTGAAGCATTGACTTTATGAAATATAATATCAGTTCAATAGCGCGACAGCGTGAGAACTATGTTTTTAAACTTATACTGTTTTGTGAAAACTAGATTCTTATTTAATTAATAATATTAATTTTCAAACAGTGTTTTTATAAGTAAACGCAACAGTGACAGTTAAACGTTTATTTATTTCTTTACGATATAACTCAATAGCGCGAGAGTGTGAGAGGTGTATCTTTAAATTAATATTATTTTATTGAAAAGAAACCATTTTGTTAACAGTTAGACTCCGAACCAGTGAAGCTCCTAGGCTTAACATTCTAGTCTAGTCATATATTATTATTTTAATTAAAACTCCTTTTTACTTTCAGCTTGAAATTTGCCCCTTTTATTTATTTAATATCAATTCTAGCCTTCACCTTACAACATATTAAAAACATAGGCGAAGTATTGAAAAAAATAGTCCTCGTTATAACTACACTGTAAATCTGTGCACTTGCAGATACTACGCATCAAGTTTTTGGCGCCGTTGCCGGGGACTAATTTAGTCAAAATTTCGCAATTAAGTTTTTAATTAGTGACGCTTAAGGCAATCCCTTTAGCCCTTATTTTACCTAGGTTGTATGCCCTATACTCGTAGCTCCCAAGACGAGTTAGAACAACCTATCCCTGAAATCGAGCGTTTTTTACATTTACAACGCCGAATCCGTGAATTTCAAAGACAATTTGAAATCATACCTATGGCCAATCGCGATCGTCCTCTTAAGGACTACGCAGTCCCCTCTGAAGAGGAACCTCATTCGAGTATCGCACCACCTGCCGTCGAAGCTAGGAATTTCGAGTTGAAACCTGCTCTGTTGCAAATCGTGCAACAAAACCAGTTCTCTGGTTCTCCCACGGAGGATCCGAACCTCCACTTATCAGTGTTTGTGCAGTTCGCAGACACGTTCAAGACTGATGGTGTCGCACCCGAAGCGATACGACTTCGTCTTTTCCCTTTCTCCCTAAGAGATCGAGCTAGAGCTTGGCTTCAAACCTTACCTCCGAACTCCATCATTACATGGAACGAATTGAAGAAACAATTCTTGGCCAGATATTTCCCGCCAAGTAAGACAGCTATGTTAAGAGCCCAAATCAACGGATTTAGGCAAAAAGATGGGGAATCACTCTTCGAAGCATGGGAACGATTCAAGGATATGATGAGAATTTGTCCACATCATGGTTTAGAACAATGGCTTATAATCCATACCTTCTATAATGGGCTGCTTTATAACACCAGACTTACCGTAGATGCAGCCGCTGGTGGAGCATTGATGGATAAACCTTACCAAGAAGCATATCAGCTTATAGAAAACATGGCCCAAAACCATTATCAATGGGGAAGCGAACGCGCTGCCATAGAAAAACCCCAAACGAAGGGCGGTATGTACGAAGTAAGCGGCATAGACCATGTCAATGCCAAAGTAGATGCCCTTTCTCAAAAGATAGAAATCCTAACTTTAACCCCCACAGCTAGCGTAGCTGCGATCCAACCAAACTGCGAGCTATGTGGAGTTCCTGGACACATATCCTCTGAATGTCAACTATTGGCCGGACTCGTCCAAGTAAACTATGCCCAAGGGAACCCTTACTCTGGCAATTATAACCCTGGTTGGAAGAATCATCCCAATTTCTCCTACAAGAACAACAATGCTCTTTTCCCTCCTACTCAACAACCTCCAGGTTTTCAAAGACCCGTAGGACAACAAGCTTCAACCTACCCACCGAAAAAGTCTAACTTGGACCTAATGATGGAAAAGTTCTTAAATCAAAACACTCAAACAAATGAATTAGTGAAACAATTAGCAACCAAAGTAGACGCTTTAGCCACTCATAACAAAATGTTAGAAACACAAATATCTCAAGTGGCGCAACAGCAAGCAGCTTTTGCTGCCCCAGCAGGAACCTTTCAAGGCCAACCGCAGCCAAACCCAAAGGGACATGTTAACGTTATAACGCTGCGAAGTGGAACAGTGTTAGAAGACCCCGTTGCTATAAGAGTCAGAGACCGAGACCTTGTAAAAAGCGTAGAGAAAGACTCTGAGAAAAACTCGATAGCAGTTAAGGATGAACAAACATCGAAGGCTAAGGAGATATTGGAGAATAAAAAAGAAATACCATATGTACCCCCTCCTCCCTACAAGCCTCCAATCCCATATCCTCAAAGACTTGTCAAACCTAAGAACCCAGGGCAGTTTGAGAAATTTATTGAGATGCTGAAAAAGCTTCATGTCGACATACCCTTCATTGAGGCTATAACCTAGATACCTTCGTATGCCAAGTTCTTAAAAGATATTCTATCAAATAAGCGGAACTTTGAAGACGCTGGGACAATGGAGTGCAATGCTATTAGTGAAAACAAGCTAGCCCCAAAACTCGAGGACCCAGGAAACTTTTCTATTCCTTGTGTTGTTGGTAAACATGTCATAGATAAAGTCCTTTGTGATCTAGGATTATGTGTAAGTTTGATGCCTCTGTCTCTCTGCAAAAGGCTTGGACTTGGAGAGTTAAAACCTACTAAGATATCCCTACAATTGGCTGATAGATCGATCAAATACCCAGTAGGAATACTAGAAAATGTCCCAGTCAGGATCGGTCATTTGTTTATCCCTACCGATTTTGTGATCATGGACATAAAGGAAGATGTTGATATCCCCATTATGTTAGGCAGACCTTTCCTAGCTACTTCGGGCGCTATAATTGATGTAAAGAGAGGGAAAATTACCTTTGAGGTAGGTGATGAGAAAATCAAGTTCATAATGACCGAATTCATGAAAAGCCCTACCTTTAAGAACTCTTCCTGTAGACTAGATATAGTTGAAAGACATGTCGATAAACCCCCTTCTGAACAAGTCCCTCCCGACTTACTAAAACCCCACCCAGTGCATGATATCCTCCACGATATAAAACACAAAGAAGCCGAGACTTACGAGAAGAGGTTGGATGGATTTTTTGATACTAAAGCGCAAATCTTTAAGAAAGATTGCCAAATTCTGGCACACAGGAAGATTCACACGGTGAAGACGAAACCCGCACCCCCTCCCAAAAGAAATAATCAACAAGGGAAATCACCTATGAAATGGTTGGATATGTTCAAATGGAACCCTAAACATGTTATGCACAATGTTGAGGATGTGAGCCTGAAAGAAGCACCCTTTTGATTTAAGGATTGAGAAGTCGAGCTAACCGACTTTAAACAAAGCGCTGCGTGGGAGGCAATCCACGAGTTTTTAATTTAATGTTTTTGTTTTTATTTGAATTTTCAGCAAATAAAGAGATCGATCGCTAGACGCCTATCATCTTCGTACCAGCGTGAATCTCCAGGTTTACCACTCCAATCCTACTCTTGAGTCGCAACATTGAGGACAATGTTGGATTTAAGTTGAGGGGAGGACTTTATTGCTTTTATTTACTTTCCAGTAATTTTCCTTCTTGCAAATAAATATTTTTCGGTGTATTTTTTTAACTTTTCCAAAATCTTGAGCCATAACAAAATTTTTGAGAAACAATTCAATTTTGAAGTTCCTGAATCACAAACGTAATTAAGACTAAATTTTCAAAATAAGTGTAGTTTCATACTAGCTATATCATTTTAACACTTTAAATTTCTTAATTATGTAGACCAATTTGGATACTTGCTAGAACCCGAGCTTAAATTTTTATTGACACTTTACTAATCCTTGAGTAAATCCAATGGTAGTCGGCACCATCTAGGAACACTATCTAAGTAGTAGAGTCGACGAATATAAGTGAATGACTCTGAATAAAAAGAAAAAAAAATACATATATATATATATATATTGAAAATCAAGGATATATAAATCTGAAAAGGGACTACGCACTCTAAGTCAGGTGACCCTCATACGGTCATTTAGCCCAACTGCGAAATACCTCAAGATGTAAAACTATCCTATGATACAAAAAAGAGGAAAATGAGTAAATAAAAAATTCAGGTCATAATCACTAACAGACTCATTACCATGTGTGTGTGAATAGATAACGGGCTTAATGTGATTACCATGGGTCAAAAAAAAGGGTGATGAAAGAAGAAATGAAAGTTGAGTTCGATTTAGCAAAATAATTCGGAACGGTCTATATAAGGAAGAAATTCATGATCGTGTCTGATTTGTGTTTCCATGATATTTTTAGTATGATACAGAAACTAGTTTGTTTGGTTTGGTCAAAATTTAATACGTGACTCTAGGAATATCTTTTTGTTTTCTTTACCACTAAATTATATATCTTTTTCCTTGAGGACAAACAATGGTTCAAGTTGAGGGGAGTTGATAACACCGAAAAATACATTATTTATTTAATATTATTTGTCTAAGTATTTTTAATATTTTCTTTGAATCATCATAGTATTAATAAAATAATTATTACTTGGGACTAAAAGCATGAGTTTTATGGGACTAAAAGCCAAAGGACCGAGCAACTATGCCCAGCCCAACTAATTGCATGGCGCCTGCCATGACTTTGTGGCAACTGCCACATCCTATATGAAAGATGTATGGCGCCTGCCATGACTTGTGTGGCAACCGCCACATTCTATAACCAAGCACGCGAAGAATTCATGGCGCCTGCCATGATCTATGTGGCCCACGCCATCCCTTTTTATTAGTAACATGTGCAGCTGTTTAAAACGTGGCAACTGCCACAGCTATCGTGACGCACGCCACAATCCACTTTCAACCGTTTCCTTATGATAGACATGCTTAAAAATAGGAATGGAAGACGTGAAGAAAAAATCGGGGAAAGCTGTTAAATTGATGCCTATAAATACATGTACTCTCTCAGTTTTATTTTACCACGCAACTTTTAGAATTTCAGTGAGCAGTGCTAAGTTTCAGTTGTACTCTGTAAGTTACATTCAAATTAATTTCAGTTCAGTATTTTAATCCGTATTATTATTATTTTGCGTGTCTGATCCTTATTGTTTTTCCTATTCTGTTCTATTTAATAACATGTTTCAATTTTATTCAATTTCTGTCCATGTTTAGTTTCATGTTCCAGTTTTAGTTTTATTTAATTCCAAGTTTCAGTAATATTGCATGTCCTAATTTGCTTATTTATTCTAGTTTATGGTTCTGTTTGGTTTACTTTTCCTATTCAGTCTAATATACTCTGTTATGTCCTTGTTTAAAAGTACAGTTATGCATTTAATTAATATGTTTTTATTTACAAGCATGAGTAGCTAATTTAATAAAACTGGAATGTTAAAATAGGAGCTATTATGGTTCGGTGACTAAACTGTATCTTTATTTTCAAAGCTAGTTTTCAGTTTCAGTTTTTAATTTAATTAAATAATATTGCACGACAGTGAATATTAACTAAAGTATAAATCAACAGCGCGACAGTGTGAGGTTTGTACTGGATAGTAAAAACTGGGCATTAATTTTAAACACTGCGACAGCTCTTTTTAATTAATTAAACTTTATTGGTTTTCAAAAAATATTTTATAAATAAATGTGAGAGCGAGAGTGAAGCATTGACTTTATGAAATATAATATCAGTTCAATAGCGCGACAGCGTGAGAACTATGTTTTTAAACTTATACTGTTTTGTGAAAACTAGATTCTTATTTAATTAATAATATTAATTTTCAAACAGTGTTTTTATAAGTAAACGCAACAGTGACAGTTAAACGTTTATTTATTTCTTTACGATATAACTCAATAGCGCGAGAGTGTGAGAGGTGTATCTTTAAATTAATATTATTTTATTGAAAAGAAACCATTTTGTTAACAGTTAGACTCCGAACCAGTGAAGCTCCTAGGCTTAACATTCTAGTCTAGTCATATATTATTATTTTAATTAAAACTCCTTTTTACTTTCAGCTTTAAATTTGCCCCTTTTATTTATTTAATATCAATTCTAGCCTTAACCTTACAACATATTAAAAACATAGGCGAAGTATTGAAAAAAATAGTCCTCGTGGGAACGATAATCTTTTATAACTACACGGTAAATCTGTGCACTTGCAGATATTACGCAACAACTATCCAAATTCATCGACGCCAATCAGTCACACAGATTGCGTAAAACGTTTCTCCTAAGTAACCTTATTCAGAGCCTTCAGCCTTTCAGTGATGTCATTAGTAACTCCATCGTATTCTTGGAAGTCAGTCGTCCTTGAGAAACCACAGATAAGTTAGGTTCAATTTATCGCTCGTTGGTTGATTTGTTAATCAACATCCTCAGCCCAGTAACTGGAATTCATTTCAAGCTTCGTGTACTTGAATCTGGAAATCAGTTCTTCGATATAATTAGTTTTCTATCTTTCGTAGCCTTGACAGCCGAATTCAGAATTAAGTTCGAATCATCTCCAATTCAATGGAATTAAGCCTTGCAAGTGAGATCAGTGTCTCAACCTTGAATTTCTCTTCCCGAACTTTTCAATCGTCCAAATTCATTTTTCCAAATTCATTTTTCCGTAACCATGTGAGACCAAGTGTTAAGCCTGAGTACCGTAACCGGAACATTCTAACTCCAAGTTTAGTTATCATTAACCAGTCCACATAAGTGAAATAGCTAATTACTCGTTAGAGTAAAAGTTTCATTCTCGTTGAAAACCAACCCTTAACTTTAGTAATTCGTTAGTTAGTTCAGTAAGTTATCGTAATGCCAAACAAACTCGGCTCAACCTCAGCAGTACAAGTTCAACCATAGGTGTTCAACTACCCAAGTTTAGAGCCCGACTGTTTAGTCAAGTTCCATACATCAGTTACCAGTGAAGGACTTCAAATAAGACTGACTATTATACCCTGAGAGGTAATCTGGACCTAAGAGCATCTGCGTGTTAGATGTACAACTCGATCGCTGTGTTCCGCCAGAATGGATTAAAATAGTAGGTGGAATTTTATCGGACAACTATAGCTTCGTCTGCAGATGAGTCTAACTAGTAGGCAGAAGAGCCAGTAGTGTTTAGACAATTTTTCACTCGTTTTATATTTTGTTCGATTCTGGAGTATTTAGACAACACGTGGTATAGCCGTACAATTGACACGACATGCATAATAGTGTTCGGAAAGGAGAACAGCTATGGAAAGGAAGATTGTGAACTTGCCAATAGAAATACTCAAGACCTAACCCATCAATTAATTATTTAGCATCGCCACTAGTTATGTGAGCACCTAACCAGGCCAGATACCGACCTTCTAAGCCAGTCAAAATTGGATTTAATACCACTGTGAATAGAAGAAGTTTAATCGTAGTAGGAGAAGTAGGAGTCATTATGACAAGTTGATGTATGAACGTATTAAAAGGATATTAGAGTAGAACGGCAGTGGTGCTGTCAGAAGGTGATGGTAAGTGTTCGAATCAGAGTGCGCAGCGTGAAAACTAGTTGTAAGTATGGATAAATTGATCGGCTTTTAGCCAATGACCCTAAGAGGGGAAAGTTCGATTCCAATGGATTGAATGTGTTAACCAGAGGTAAGTGAAGTTGGACTTTCGATGTGTTTATGAACGATTTACCCTGACGATGTTGTACAAGTTTGAATTTCGAGGACGAAATTCCTTAAGGGGGGTAGATTGTAACATCCCAAATATTCAACTAATAGGAGAATATTAATTAAGACGAGATTATTGGAATTTAATTGGAATTAAGTGAAATAGTGGGAATTAAGGGATTTACTTTTAAGAGATTAAACCATTAATTGGAGTTATGAGAAAAGTGAATGAAAATGATTAAGTGATTTTGAGAAAATTCTGATAGATATGTATAGAGAGAAAAGACACATTTTTGAGACCCAAATGGTAATGGTTTGGAAAAGGTTTAACATTGAAAAGGTGTGTTATACGTATCAGAATTTTTCAAAAATAAAAAAAGGTAAATCGATTTACCTATAAGGATCAATCGATTTCCCTTTTGAATTAATGTTAAAAAATTTGCCAAAAAGAACTAGGTAAATCGATTACCATGGAGGGTAAATCGATTTACCTTTCTAAATTTCAGAATTCTTTAAAATGGCAGGAGTGATGTAAATCGATTTACATCTTTAGGTAAATCGATTTACCTGCTTAAAACTTTGAAAAAATACTAAGTTGAAATTACTTTTGATTTTGAAACTTGTATCATTGTCATATAAACTTTTTACTTGTTTAAAATGAAGTTGTGAGCACTTAAAGCTCATAACAATGAATTGAAATATTAGACCTAAGAATTTTCATAACTTGATAATCGTTGGATTTCTTCCATGTTGAGCATTCGATCATAACCAATCTTTTTCTTCTTTTCTTTCACATCTTTGTCTTCATCAAAACATATCATCAATTTAGAAGAAGCTCGTCTTCACATTCTCCCCCTTTTTGATGATGACAAAATATATGCTTGATATTTGTATTTTCTGAAAAGCTCCCCCTAGGATGAATATCTCCCCCTCAATCCAAGACTTGTGTTTACTTAAAAATTTATGATGTACCTGGATATGAAGGAGACAAGGAAAAAAACACAAATATACATATATACATCCTTCTCCCCCTTTTGACATTATCATCCATATGAAACAAAGTAAATATAATGGAAACATAATGTTGAGATATGCATACATCGTTAAAACATACATGACAAAGTATCAAGTAGACAAAAGTTCAACCATAGTTAGCAACTTAAAACAGAAATTGAAACTTAACAAGCTATCATAAAGAAACTACCAAACTATCATAAAGTTAAACTAAGTTAAAAAAAAACATAGTCAAATTATTCATCTTGATTCATTTGGTCATGTCCTTATCCCCTTTGAAAAGCTTCAAACTGATCCATCCTTGATGAAACCCCAACCACATCTTGACGTAGATTACCAAATTCTTCACGTAGGCCAACAAACTGAAGATCCATATGATTAAAGCCTTGTGTCATGAAATCCATAATCATTTGGTTGGTGGGTTGAGAGGGTTCAGCAGGTTGAGATGGTTCAGCAGATGGAGAAGGTTGAGAAACATGGGATGCTTCAAAATCGATATAGCAATAATTGTGACTGTCATGATCATAAATCACACCCATTTTACGAGTTAAAACCGAAGAGGAGATCTCACAGTCATCAGAAGTCATTGGATAGCAAAGTTCATTGGTAACATTAACCTTGAATTTCCTGAAAATTGTAGAAAGAAGCCGAGCATATGGAAAGCTAGCGGATTTCTCACTATGACTACCCATGTGGTTCAATATCACATAAGCCCAATTGACCGGAATCTTATTCTTGATAGCATATAATAATTGCATTTCAATGTTAGTGATAGTAGCATGATTAGAGAATTTCGGAACCAAGACATACACTAAAAAGTAGTGAATCATCCTATCATCAATTGTTAAATTACCAGCAGACCAAAAAATTTTCTCAGGAAGTCATCCACTAGTTTTTCTTCACTTTTCATTAACAGCATATTCAGAAAACCTAGAGATGCTAAAGTAAAAATCCTTCTTAGAATAACCTTCCAACAAATGATCAGAACCTGCCCTAATTTCAATCCCTTCAAAAGGAATTTTAATGCATTCTCCTAATTTTTGCACAGGTAGAGAAAATGGAATTTCTTTCACAGCAGAGGTTACAACATTGTTCTCAAATTTCATATTGCAGTAAAAGGCTTTAACTAAGTCAGGGTAGTAAGAACCACTATCAGAGATAAAATCATAGAGCTTTTGTTCTCTATAAAGATCAGGAAAATCAAAAACTCCACTAGGAAAGGTAGGAAGATTACCATACTTGGGTGGAGTGAGACTTTTGTTATAGAAAGAGTTCATGAAGTTGTCCCTTTGTTGTTGAGTTGTGAGCAATCTGTTCAAATCAGTGGTGGAGGCTCTAGAACTTGAAGCTTTGCTTTTCCCTTTTGAAGCCATTGATGAATTTGAAGGTAGAACTTGAAGCTTTGTTAATGGAATTTGTTAAGGGTTTGTGAGAAAGGGGTTCTTGTGAGGGAGAGATAGAATCACGAAATTTTGGATAACATAGGAGGAGGAGGGTTTTTCTTGATGATTTGAGTGATTTTGGTGAGAAAAATTGAGTGTTGATGTGAAGAAGATGGGTGCCGCCGTTTTAGGGTTTCTCAAGGCGAGGAATACGTGTTTGGTTTGCTGAAGAAGGAGAAGTAATAACCAAATCGATTAACAGTTCGTTCTTATTATTTTTTCAAAAAATCGCAAAGGTAAATCGATTTACCCCTTTGGGAAATCGATTTACCAAGCCCCTAACTTCAATTCAAAATGCGTGAAAACAACAAGTAAATCGATTTACATATTGGGTAAATCGATTTACCTAATTTTTTTTTTGTTGAAAAAATGCTAAAAAATAATATTTTTGCCAAACAAACAACAATTTATATTAAAACAAAGTTAATCAAACATGACATATATTATTAGCATACTAAATCATATAGGAAACATAATCAAACATGGGAATTTATATATACAATCTGCATATATGAGAATTAAGCAGGACATATGTACCTCTGATACAAGTTCATGTGATCTTTAGATATCGATTTCGTCCAAAATTCCAAGTTCTCTCCGGATTTTGTAGAAAGATTCTTTAGGAATGGCCTTTGTAAAAATATCCGCCAATTGATTATGAGTATCTACAAATGAAACTTCGACATCTCCTTTAAGCACATGATCCCGTAGAAAATGATGTCGAATGTCGATGTGTTTGGTTCTTGAATGCATGACTGGATTTTTTGTTATGTTAATAGCACTTGTGTTATCACATTTGAGAGGAATGCATCCAAGGTTCACACCATAATCACAAAGTTGTTGTTTTAACCAAAGAATTTGTGCACAACAACTTCCTGCAGCAATATATTTTGCTTCTGCGTTACTTAAGGCTACACATGCTAGTTTTTTGCAAGACCATGAAACTAGAGAATTGCCTAGAATGTGGCAAGTTCCACTTGTGGGGTGACGCTTCTTTAGGGGTGACGCTTGTAACTGGTGGGATGGAACAAAGTCATACATGGAGGCCAGTCAGATGGAGATGACTTGGGAAAATTTTCGACGCCTCTTTGTCGGACATTATATCCCAGAGAGTTACCAATTCCAGATGGAGCGAGAGTTAACTGAGCTGAAGCAGGGGAATATGTCAGTGGCGGAGTATACCATGAAGTTCAATGAATTGGTCCGCTATGTCATGGATGGAAATGACGCTCCAAGTGAGTCTTGGAAGATGAAAAAGTACAGGTTCGGGCTGAGAGCTGATATAGCCCATGACGTCTCTATGCAGCATATTACCACCTTCGGTGATTTGGTGCAAAAGAGCTATCATGATGAAGCGGATCTGGGTAACATTCAGAAGAGAAAGGATTCTGGGAAGTTCAATCTGCAAGTAAGGACTAAAGGTACCACTAGTAAGGGAAAGCAGAGCTACTCTCAACGTTCACCAAGGAATTGTGCAGAGTGTGGTTTCCCTCATAGCGGAGAATGCATAAAGGGAAAGAATATGTGTTACTATTGTAAGAAGCCAGGCCACTACAAGCATGAATGTCCTAAGCTGAAGAGATAGGGAGATTCCAGCGGTGCATCAAAAAGAAAAGGCGGGTATACTCACTTGACGGTGAGAATGTCAAATCTAATCATGCTTTAATTATGGATGTATGCATGCTAGGACGGTTTGAAGTTTTAGTCTTGTTTGATTGTGGAGCCACTAATTCCTTTATAGTCGTTGACTGTGTTCAGCGACTGCAATTGCCCTATTGTCATACCCTAATTTTGCCCCATAATGTTTTTCTCACTTTTGCATTTTTTTAGAAAAAAGTCAACAAAGTCAACACTTTGACTAAAAAGTCAACAAAGTCATTTTTTTTAAATTAAAAAGTCAAAGTTGACACAAAAATAAATGGAGTCATTTTTCTTGCATGATTTTGCATAGCATGATCATAAATGTGGAATTTTTACCATTTTTGCCCTTCCATCTTTTCTATTTCTTATTTTTTATTTATTTTTAGCTAGTTACTTGCATTTCAAGAAACCTTTTCTTTATCAAATTCAAATCATTTTTCAATTCAAATTTAATTTTATTTCATTCTCATTTTCCAAATTATTGCATTATTTCCAATTTAAAACTTGTATTATTGCATCATAGTTAATTATCCATTTTTAGTCCAAAACTTTTTTTTGTTAGCCCAAATCAAAACAAAAAAAAACACCTAATTCCAACTAGCTTCTCTATCCAAAAAAATCTGCATAATCTCTAGAATCTTCACCACCTTCCACCTCACCATAATTTGATCCAAGAAAACCCAACATTACCCCATGAACAAAAACCATTAATACCCTTTCTTGATCACTAATTCACCCACTCAAACCCTAATTTTTCCCTATAAATAGAACCCCATATCAGAGCAAAAAAATCATCAATCATAGTAAAGAAACTCTGCAAAAATCACAACTCAACAATACCCACTTTTCTCCATTTTCATCAAAAAATCAAAAACTTCAAAAACTCATCCAAACTTGAATCTATTGCATCAAACACTTTTCTAAACATCACAGAAGCCCGAAACCAAGCTCGAATTGTTCCAGTTCTCGCTGAAAAAGCTCCAGGGATGCTCGACGGCGACGAAGAAGAAAGCAAGGTTGAATAGGGCGATTCAAAGCTCAAAACAGGTAAAAAATTAGTGATTCATGCTCATTGAAGTGTTCTGATGCTTTTTGGTTAATCAATTTGTACAAATACGTGTTGTTTCGTGTTTTTGCGTTTTTCTCATTCTTGCTTGTTGTTATCGTTTTTTCAAAATTAAAGCATGCTTTGAGAAAATTAATGTTAGATTCATAATCTACGTGAAGAGACGAAGAAAACGATATATATTTTGTTAGGTTTTGTGGAGGTTCGAATGAACTCCGGTGACCGGAGCCGCCGCCGGCGAAACCAGGGTCACCGGAGAAGACGATTCACTCATGTTCCATCACTTTTCTGAATTTAAATCTCGAACGTTGGATCCTTTGTTTAATTCCTGAGCGTTGATCAAAAGGTTAGAACGGAACCGTTAGATCTCGTTTAAGTGAGATTTGACGGCGATGATGTATTTGGCGCACGTACCTGTGCCGCACCAGATCACGCAGGATTCTTTTCTTTTTATTTTTTATTTATTTTTGCTCTATTTTTCTTCACCGTTGGATATTTGTTTCGAATCTGACGCGTTGGATCGTGCTTGATTCACACGCGTTAGATCTAGTTTGACTGTTTAGTCATCTGATCCAACGGATCCAAGCCTGTGGCGCACGATAAGCTATTACGCTGCGTCACATATGGTTGTTTTTTTGTTGACCACCGTTTTTTTTGTTGACTCCGTTCTGGGCTTGGGCTTTCAGTCCAGAACTGCTTTTTGCACCCCCATGTTTTTGCTTGTCTTCATTATTTGCACCCCCCTGCTTAATTTATTTTTAATTAATTTTCAGCTTATTTCAAAAAGCACTTAAGTGATTAGTAGCTTATTTAAGCTAATTTAATCACTTTGTTATGCTTAAATTTCTGTTTCCATTTATTTTAGCATTTTATTAGTTTTTTAGTTTATTTTCTAGCGTTTTAGCTTATCTAATCACCTTTTTAGATTATTCTCAATAAGCACTCATTTGGTGCTTGAGCTTTTTAGCTTATTGGACCACTTTGCTTTGCTTATACCTCTGTAATTTCCATATTTAATTACTTCTTCATTTAACTTGGTCATTTAATCACTTTTAGCTTTTTAGCTTAATCACTTAATTGCTTAATTAAAATTAACTTACTTGTTTAAGTTTCTTTAATCATTATTGCTTATAATAATAGCTTATGAACAGTAGCTCATTATGTTTCTAACTCCCTTTATATTGCTTTGATTTAATTTAGCATGGTCATGTTATTTAAATTCATCGTTTCGCTACATTATTTTTATCATATTTAATTTTTGCTTTCATACATATTTATTTATCATTGATCCATTCATGCATATTTAAATTATATCATATTAATTCATGCATTATCATTTGATTACTTACATTCATTTGTACTTCATTTAATTGTCGCATTGTTATTATATCGATTGTCATTGTTATCTAACTTTGCACACTACTTTGCATCCTTGTCTTCGAACTTGACTTTTCATAATAAACTTAATCAAACTTTTTTGCAATAAATAATGGATGAAAAAGGGGGAATTTAGCATTTGCTTCTTTCCGCTCCGGATGACTTGGATCCTAGACATTTGACTAGTGATCGCAAGTTGTTCTCATCTTAATCTAACCCTTGTAGCGGGCTGGAAAATCACTTCCATTTTTTAAACAATGAAGTTGCCATTGACGTTTATTTATCCCGTGAGGGGAAAGGAAAATATCACGAAAACCTTTGGTTTTGGTTCGGGAGTTGGTTATGCGAGAGGAAGGTGTTAGCACCCCTCGCATCCATCGTACTCGATGGGAACCGTTTAGGTGGTTTGGGGTTTGTTTGCGTAGGTTTGAATTAAATTGCCTTTTATCTTATCTAATCTCTACTTCGTTTCCAAAATAAATTAAAAGAAAATAAGGGTTTTTATTAATTGAGTTTGACGGTTGTAGGAGCCCGCTCCTACGTATTCCCCGGTGCAATGGGAAACTCAAAACTCACGTAGTTCTGGTAAAAAAAGTTTATGTGGTTGGTTATTTTTAGTGAATAACGCTTATTTCGTATTCCGCTGACACAACGACGCTTGTATGCTCTGATCAGAGGCTTAAGCTGTGTTTGTGTCAGAGGAGTAGATAAAACGTGTACCCATTGAAAAAAGAGTTGAATAACGGATGTTGCTTAGTTCGCATTCCGCTGATACCACGACGCTTGTATGCTCTAATCAGAGGCTTAAGCTGTGTATGTGTCAGAGGAATGGATAAAGCGTATATCCATGTTTTCTGAAAAGAAGTTTAAGTGTGTAGGGTTAAGTTTTAACGCTTGTTTTTGGAATGAGAGCAGCTTGAGTGACTAGTCAACTGTCCGGTCACCAAGACTGTTCGGGGAAGAACGAAGCAACTGCCAGGTTCTCCCTTTTTCATTCATTATTGTGAAATCCTTTGATTAAGTTTATTCAAAAATAAAGTTTGAGAGAAGTACGGGGGTTGGTTTATTTTAGAAGCTTATTTTAGAATGAGAGCAGCTTGAGTGACTAGTCAACTGTCCGGTCACCAAGACAACTCAGAGAAGAACGAAGCAACTGCCAGGTTCTCTCCTTTTCATTCTTTAGTTCTTATGAAAAGCCTTTGATTAATTATTAAGAAATAATGTTCGAAAGAAAAACAATTGTTGGTTTATTTTAGAATTCATTTAGAATGAGAGTAGCTTGAGTGACTAGTCAACTGTCCGGTCACCAAGACAACTCGGGGAAGAACGAAGCAACTGCCAGGTTCTCCCTTTTTCATCCATTAATTATTGCAAAAAGTTTGATTAGTTTATTATGAAAATGGTCCAAAAGGTAAAGCAAGAGAGATAAGGAGTGCACCACATTAGAACAATAATAATTGAAATAACAATAAGACAATTAGATTAAGTATGCATGAGTGCGAATAATTAATTAAATATGCACGCTAAAGTAACGTACAATGAATTAAATAACATAAACATACTAAATTAAATCAATGCAAATGAGATGAGTTAGAATGCATTGAAATAAAGCTAAAGAGCTGAAGACAAGCATAAGTAATAAAAATAAGCAATTAATCATAATTAAGCACTTAAGTAAATAAGCTAAAAAGCTAAAAAAGTGATTAAACAACAAGCTAAGGAAAGCATGAACATAATCTGAAATCAAACATGATTTAAGCAAAGCAAAATGGTCCAGTAAGCTAAAAAGCTCAAGCACCAAATAAGTGCTTATGAAAATAAGCTAAAAAGTGATTAAATAAGCTAAAAAGCTAAACAATAAGCTAATAAGCTAAAATAAATGCTCAAATGAGACAAACAGAAATCACACATGATTTAAGCATAACCAAATGGTCCAATAAGCTAAAAAGCTTAAGCACCAAATAAGTGCTTATGAAAATAAGCTAAAAAGTGATTAAATAAGCTAAAAAGCTAAACAATAAGCTAAAAAGCTATTATAAATGCTCAAACATGGCAAGCAAAATTTTAAGCATAGCAAAGTGACTAAAATAGCTTAAATAAGCTATTAGTCACTTAAGTGCTTTTGGAAATAAGCTGAAAATCAATTAAAATAATCTAAGCTGAGGGGGTGCAGAAAGTAAAGAGGGTGGTGCGAATAGCAGATCTGGGCCCTAAGGCCCAGCCCACGCGCTAGTCAACAAAAAAAAAACAGAAAGTCCAACAAAAATGGATCCTGTGCGGTTGTCAGAAGAGGTGCAAGGTAAGGTTTTAAAATCTGGACGGTTCATTTTGATCCAACGCACGCGTTTTAAACCGGAGGGAGCCAATGACGTGTTGCCACGTCATCGTCTCCTACCTCCGTCTTCTTCATCACAGAGTGCAGGGACTCCATTGATGAAGCTTCAAACGATGAACACAACACGGGTATACCCAGAAAACTCAAAACAAAGCCAAAATCAACAATCAAACACACTATCTTGCGCGATTTTTTACGTAGATCATGAATATAACAATAGTTTTCAACAAATCGTCATGGAAAAGCAAAAACGATGCAAGTAAAGTTTTCAAACCAAAACTCAAAATCACGATTCAGTACAAATTAGAGCAAATGAGCAAACCAGAAAGCATCTATGCATGAAAACAAGTTGAATGGTGTTGAAAATTACCTGGTTTGGTTTCTGAATACCACGATTTGAACTCCACTTCTTCTTAGCCACCGTAGTACTTCTTCCTCTTGATTCCTTCACTTTCTTGAGAAAATAATGGATGATTCTTGCTTCTGGAACCTCAGTGAACGTGTTTGAATGGATGGTTTTTGTGTTTGAGGGAGAATTTTTAGTTTTGCAATTTCAAAAATGGAAGAAAAATGGAAGAAAAAATGGAGAGCTTAAGCTTCAGGTTCTGCGCCGTTTTTTGAGGGTTTTTCCTCCTTCTAACCTCACTTTGGCTCTGAAAACAAGACTTCTATTTATAGGAAAGGATTAGGTTAGAAAAGTAGTGATTTGTGAGAGTTGTTGAGGGTAAAATGGAATTTTTGTTTCTTGAGATATTTGTACTATTTTTTTATTCTCTTTTGTTCCAAAAATTGGTGGTGAGTGGGCTAAGATTAGAAAGTTCTAGGTTTATGGTGATGTGTAATGGGGGATGAGAAATTTTGCTACCTTTCTTTGATTGATTTTTTTTAATCATTTTTTGAATAAAAAATAAAATAAAAATAATATATAAAAACAATAAAAATGCAAGAATAAAAATATGCATGATGGAATATAATTATGTGAAATATTTATGGATTAAGAAAAGAAAGAAAAAGAATTGAGAAATTGATTTTTTAAAAGGTTTCTTGTAATACAAGTAACTAATTAAAAATGAATGATAAATAAGAAAATGAAAATAATGTAAGGGTAAAATGGTAAATAATAAAAAGAAATGAGGGGCAAAAATGGTCATAAAAATTTGGGGCAAAATTAGGGTATGACAGCTGCCCCTATTTAATTAGCTTAAACCATAAGAATGCGAATAGCCCTGATATTCGTATTCTTTTGGTTGAAGATAATTAAATACAGAATGCCCTAATTTTGCCAGGAAGTGAATGATGATAGGAAAGAGTAAACCTGCCCGGTGTCTTTGATACTCTTATCTCAGGATTTTTTTTGAACGTGAACCGTCGCCTCAAAGGTGCTTAGATTCTTGGGAATAAGTCGTCGCCTCGACGGGCACTTGGACTGATGAATGTTGAATCGTCGCCTCGACGGGTACTTGGATTCTTGGGAATAAGTCGTCGCCTCGACGGGCACTTGGACTGATGAATGTTGAATCGTCACCTCGACGGGTACCTGGATTCCTCTAAATAAGTCGTCACCTCGACGGGTACCTGGACTGATGAAAATTGAATCGTCACCTCGACGGGTACCTGGATTCCTCTGAATAAGTCGTCACCTCGACGGGTACCTAGACTGATGAAAATTGAATCGTCACCTCGACGGGTACCTGGATTCCTCTGAATAAGTCGTCACCTCGACGGGTACCTAGACTGATGAAAATTGAATCGTCACCTCGACGGGTACCTGGATTCCTCTGAATAAGTCGTCACCTCGACGGGTACCTGGACTGATGAAAATTGAATCGTCACCTCGACGGGTACCTGGATTCCTCTGAATAAGTCGTCACCTCGACGGGTACCTAGACTGATGAAAATTGAATCGTCACCTCGACGGGTACCTGGATTCCTCTGAATAAGTCGATTACATCCAGCTCTCACTGAAGTTCTATCTGTGTTGAAATGATGTGCTTATGCATCCTGTCGTGGTTATCCAACCAACTTGTTGGAAAAAGGTCAATCTGACTTTCTTGTAATTAAGTGATCAAACTTGTTATCCCCGTAGAAGAATTTTTCTGGGAAATCTGCAATTCACTGGGGAGGAGATTGAATATGGTCCTTCAACTAATCTGCTTGGGAGACAGTTTTACCAACCAATCTGCTTTGAAAAAAAGGTTAATCTGTCTTTCTTGGCGATCAAGTGATTAAAACCTGTATTCTGCTAGGAGAAGCCTTTGAACCTGCTTTATGTATGCATGCTTACCATGATTATTTATGCATGAAATGCAATGCATGATGATGACTGTATGCTATTGGAAATTGGATTTCAACATGGGTGTTAATGAACACTGGGTTTTATTTGGGTTCCAATGAATATGGGATTTTGAGTGGGCACCAATAATGATTGGTCTTCGAGGGTGTGCCAATAATCATTGGACTTTAAAGGTGTTTGCCAATAATCATTGGACTTTAAGGGTGTTTGCCAATAATCATTGGACTTTAAAGGTGTTTGCCAATAATCATTGGACTTTAAATGTGTTTGCCAATAATCATTGGACTTTAAGGGTGTTTGCCAATAATCATTGGACTTTGAAGGTGTGCCAATAATCATTGGACTTTAACTTTGTGCCAATAATCATTGGACTTTGAAGGTGTTTGCCAATAATCATTGGACTTTCAGGGTGTTTGCCAACAATCATTGGACTTTGAAGGTGTGCCAATAATCATTGGACTTTAACTTTGTGCCAATAATCATTGGACTTTGAAGGTGTTTTCCAATAATCATTGGACTTTAAGGGTATTTGCCAATAATCATTGGACTTTGAAGGTGTGCCAATAATCATTGGACTTTAACTTTGTGCCAATAATCATTGGACTTTGAAAGTGTTTGCCAATAATCATTGGACTTTAAGGGTATTTGCCAATAATCATTGGACTTTGAAGGTGTGCCAATAATCATTGGACTTTGAAGGTGTTTGCCAATAATCATTGGACTTTAAAGGTGTGCCAATAATCATTGGACTTTGAAGGTGTGCCAATAATCATTGGACTTTGAAGGTGTGCCAATAATCATTGGACTTTGAAGGTGTTTGCCAATAATCATTGGACTTTAAAGGTGTGCCAATAATCATTGGACTTTAAGGGTGGCAATGCAAGGTTAGGTTCTTGATTGTGGAAATTTGATTCGGCTATTTTGTTTTTTCTGAGTCATTGGTCTTGTGGTATGGGGCATACCTGATGCTTGAATGAAATGACGTGATCAATGCATGCTAATGATTTACATGAATGAAATGACATGACTAATGCATGACGCTTATTTGCATGAAAGAAATGACATGACTAATGCATAACAATGATTGGTGCCCCTATGGTGGGTGGTGAATGTTTCATGTATCAAGGCTTTTTGTGGAACGATGGCTTGATGTTGATCCCCAACACCAGCTCCGGACTTAATGGATGCAGATATCTATCAGTCTTTGCTTGAATAGCTTGGAGATATATGGAGAACCTGCCCCTGTGTATTGTCTTGCCCCAGTCTGTTGGGCATTTGATTTCTGACCAACTTACTGATATTGGTTCTCCCTCTCTGAGAGGTATGCCCCTAGATTGAGTCGATCTGAAACATGATTGGCTGGGCCAACAGGATCCTCATGTGATCTGCCCCTAGTCATCAGAGTTTGCTTTTGACTGGCAGAACCCCAAGGTGATTTGCCCCTGATCAAGAGTGTCTTGAACTGATTCATTAAGTCCTTGTAATCTGGGTTTCGATACCTCTTTCCGTAATGCGATCTTAGGACACTTTGTCTATGCTGAATGACCCTTCTAGGGAATGTGCCCCATGATTAAGTGAAGTCTTGAGATAGCTGCCCCAGATTAGTCCAAGGTTCTTCTTGATTGCTCGGTAACAGCTCAGAGTTGGAACTTCCTTATTGTCAAGTGCAGACTTGCAGATAAACCTGTTTGTTTGGAATAGTAATTCTAATGCCATTTTAATGCAAGTTTTGAAATTGAAGTTGAGATGGTATTTATGTACAATGGATGTATATTGTGGAAGAAAGTGTGAGAGTATGATATTAACAAAAGATTTTTGGGAGTCAGGTTAACGCAACCTTGCTACCGTATGCTTTCAAGCTAAACCTTTGCTTTTTGCTTTTTTTTCATTCATCATTTTTTTTTTTTTTTCCTCTTTCCCTAACTTTTGCCTAGACTATTCTTTTGCATTTTAGTCTAGCGGGGTACCCATATTTTTGCCTAAGCCATTTTGAGGTTTTGACTTAGCGGGTTTTTCTTTCCTTTTTTTTTTTTTTTGTATTTTGTTTGGCGAATTGTGACTGCCTTGGTAATGGGTGATGAGGAACACCTTATTGATTTTTTTTGCTTTTGAAACTCGAACGCATGGTCAAGTTAATTGAACACTACCCTGCCCCGGGTTAAAATTGCGGGTTTTTTCGTATAGAAAAAGACACCAACTTCTAAGCTCAAAGGGGTTGACTACGGATTATTTCCCTTATTTCTCCGGTGTTTGGGAATTTGAAACAATGCCTTACATCATCAACAAAGTTTTATTTGAAAGCATACCGTAGCAACTTGGTTATTTCGTTTTTCATCATCCTCTCTCCAATCTTTGTTCAAACAGAAATGATAAAGAAAGAAATGAAATGAGAAACATTGATATATTTTGTTTTTGTTAAGTAGAAGAGAGAAAAGTGAATGGACATGAAAGAATAGATTCAAAACATGCATTATCATTTCATTAAGATTACTATTACAAACAAACAAAGTTCAACTGTAAGTAAATACTTAGCAAAACAAAGGAAAATACAAAAGGAAACAGCCTAAATGATAATTTTTGTAGCTTGATTCAATCCTTGAACTCTTGCTTGGCATCCTCATAAGGGTCTGCGAGACCGGACAACAGATTATCCTTCGCAATTGGGCTCTCCCTTTTTGAAAGTTAACAGTTTCTGATCAATGAGCTCTTGAACCTTGTATTTAAAGGCTATGCAATCGTCCACGGTATGTCCTTCTGCCCCCTCGTGAAACTCACATTTTGCTTCTGAGTTGTACCAAGCTGGAAATGGTGCAGTCATGGGCTTCAGGGCCCTAGGGGTCACCATTCTGTTGTGTACCAGATAAGGAAGAAGTCGACTGTATGGCACAGGAATCGGATCAAAGACCTTTTTAGCTCGTCGTTGAGGCTGTGGCACAGGATTCACAGGCGCTTGGAAAGAGTATCCCTGAGGTTGTTGATGTTGTGCAGCGGCTAGGTATGGATACTGGAGGTATGGAATTTGAGTTGATACTGTTAGACCCCGTTTTGAAGTAACGGCATTAGCCTCATCTTCCTTCTTCTTTACAAAGCTACTCGTAGGTTTCACAGTGTTGCCTTGGCTTCCAATAGTGGCTTGGATCTTTCCATTCTTGAGTCCACTTTCAATTCTTTCCCCTATCCTGACCAAGTCGGAGAAACCAGATGAGACACTACCAATCATCCTTTCAAAGTATGCCCCTTGCAAGGTATTTGTGAACATATCCACAAGTTCCGTCTCCAAAAGTGGGGGACGTACTTGTGCGGCCAATTCTCTCCATCTTTGGGCATACACTTTGAAAGATTCGCCCTCATTCTGAGTCATATTCTGCAACTGGGTGCGACTGGGAGCCATATCCAAGTTGTACTGATATTGCTTGATAAAAGCATTGGCCAAGTCTCTCCATGATCGGATGTGGCTGCCTTCTAGCTGCATGTACCAGTTGAGGGATGCCCCTGCAAGACTATCCTGAAAGCAGTGAATCATCAGCTTGTCATCATTGGCGTAAGACGCCATCTTTCTGCTGTACATGATCAAATGGTTCTTTGGACAACTCAAACCCATGTACTTCTCAAATTCTGGAACCTTAAACTTTGGAGGTAGTACCAAGTCTGGCACTAAGCACATGCTGGAGAAGTCCAGGGAATCATTAACTCCCTCCATGGTCTTCAACCGGTCCTCAATAGCTTTGAACTTTATTTTTGCTTCCTCCAGCTGAGGAATAGCAGAATCAAGTTTTGGTCCACCACCTTGTATTTCAGGACCTAGGTAATCATCTCTTGGGTCCTCTTGAACTTCCTGAGATGAAACAGGCCTTGGCTGAACTAAAGTTGCCACTGTCTGATTTTCCGTGCTGTTAACTGGTGGGGGAACAAAAGGAACCCCATCTGCGAGAGGCACATAACCTGGTGGTGTATACCCAGGAGGTAAACCAAATGTCGGCCACACCACATTTGCAAGTTCAGTAGTCGCTGTTTCTTCATTCACAACTGGTGGTGATGGCTGGTTTCGATTAGCTAACATCTCAAGGACCTGATCCATCTTTGCGGCCAACTGGGCTACCTCTCCCTTCAAGTCGTTATGTTGTTCTTGCCAATTTTCCATGATGAATCTAGAGGCGTTTCTTGTCCAATGTTGGTGTCGGGGATATGACTGTTGAAATGGACAGGTGAGGATGAGATAATGCTTTTTTGTATGAATGCAAATGCATGTAAAAGTTTTTTCGTGCTTCATCATTTTATTTTTTATGCAAATGTTATGCAAAAAGTTTTTATCATGATTTTTTTATGAATGAGTGCATGAGTGCATGGATGCATGGATGCACTTGTGTAGCAGATTCTGTCACAGCGAAGCAAAGGTTCAAATATTGTTTCTGAGGTTGAAAAGCTCAAAGTTACCTGCGACTCATCCCTCTCACATGTTGTTCTAGGTTTGACAAAGTGCCTAAAATCACGGATTACCCCTTTGGACACGACGTCGCTATTGCAAAGCTCACGACATACGTGTCCAAAAGGAAATCTCATCTAGGTAAGGCCGTTGAGCAACCTTGACACGGGTTCTAAACAGAGGTCCCTAACAACAAGGTTTGGTTCTAGACCGGATAGTAAAGGTCCCTAGAGTCATGGACTCTCCAAGAAAACATCAGAGACACTAGTCAACTGTCCCGTGTCCTGACATTCTCAAGAGAATCTACTCTAGGCGAGGTGATTATGTCGGAGTCACTAGTCAACTGTCCGGTGACCCAACATAAAGACCCCTAGCTTAGCCTAAGCTTTTCTCGAGCTCGGGTATAGAGCTTCTCACAGTATCCACGCCTCAAGGGCAAAAGAAAAATAAAAGAAGGAGTAGAAGAAGAGAAACAGCCAACCAAGCAGATAATTGACAGAAAATAAAAGATATAGCAAGATATTGCAAACCTGGAAATAGCAAACGAACAAACAAACCAACTAAACTGGGCTTAACTCTCAAGTGTCCCCAGTGAAGTCGCCAGCTGTAGCGGGCTGGAAAATCACTTCCATTTTTTAAACAATGAAGTCGCCATTGACGTTTATTTATCCCGTGAGGGGAAAGGAAAATATCACGAAAACCTTTGGTTTTGGTTCGGGAGTTGGTTATGCGAGAGGAAGGTGTTAGCACCCCTCGCATCCATCGTACTCGATGGGAACCGTTTAGGTGGTTTGGGGTTTGTTTGCGTAGGTTTGAATTAAATTGCCTTTTATCTTATCTAATCTCTACTTCGTTTCCAAAATAAATTAAAAGAAAATAAGGGTTTTTATTAATTGAGTTTGACGGTTGTAGGAGCCCGCTCCTACGTATTCCCCGGTGCAATGGGAAACTCAAAACTCACGTAGTTCTGGTAAAAAAAGTTTATGTGGTTGGTTATTTTTAGTGAATAACGCTTATTTCGTATTCCGCTGACACAACGACGCTTGTATGCTCTGATCAGAGGCTTAAGCTGTGTTTGTGTCAGAGGAGTAGATAAAACGTGTACCCATTGAAAAAAGAGTTGAATAACGGATGTTGCTTAGTTCGCATTCCGCTGATATCACGACGCTTGTATGCTCTAATCAGAGGCTTAAGCTGTGTATGTGTCAGAGGAATGGATAAAGCGTATATCCATGTTTTCTGAAAATAAGTTTAAGTGTGTAGGGTTAAGTTTTAACGCTTGTTTTTGGAATGAGAGCAGCTTGAGTGACTAGTCAACTGTCCGGTCACCAAGACTGTTCGGGGAAGAACGAAGCAACTGCCAGGTTCTCCCTTTTTCATTCATTATTGTGAAATCCTTTGATTAAGTTTATTCAAAAATAAAGTTTGAGAGAAGTACGGGGGTTGGTTTATTTTAGAAGCTTATTTTAGAATGAGAGCAGCTTGAGTGACTAGTCAACTGTCCGGTCACCAAGACAACTCAGAGAAGAACGAAGCAACTGCCAGGTTCTCTCCTTTTCATTCTTTAGTTCTTATGAAAAGCCTTTGATTAATTATTAAGAAATAATGTTCGAAAGAAAAACAATTGTTGGTTTATTTTAGAATTCATTTAGAATGAGAGTAGCTTGAGTGACTAGTCAACTGTCCGGTCACCAAGACAACTCGGGGAAGAACGAAGCAACTGCCAGGTTCTCCCTTTTTCATCCATTAATTATTGCAAAAAGTTTGATTAGTTTATTATGAAAATGGTCCAAAAGGTAAAGCAAGAGAGATAAGGAGTGCACCACATTAGAACAATAATAATTGAAATAACAATAAGACAATTAGATTAAGTATGCATGAGTGCGAATAATTAATTAAATATGCACGCTAAAGTAACGTACAATGAATTAAATAACATAAACATACTAAATTAAATCAATGCAAATGAGATGAGTTAGAATGCATTGAAATAAAGCTAAAGAGCTGAAGACAAGCATAAGTAATAAAAATAAGCAATTAATCATAATTAAGCACTTAAGTAAATAAGCTAAAAAGCTAAAAAAGTGATTAAACAACAAGCTAAGGAAAGCATGAACATAATCTGAAATCAAACATGATTTAAGCAAAGCAAAATGGTCCAGTAAGCTAAAAAGCTCAAGCACCAAATAAGTGCTTATGAAAATAAGCTAAAAAGTGATTAAATAAGCTAAAAAGCTAAACAATAAGCTAATAAGCTAAAATAAATGCTCAAATGAGACAAACAGAAATCACACATGATTTAAGCATAACCAAATGGTCCAATAAGCTAAAAAGCTTAAGCACCAAATAAGTGCTTATGAAAATAAGCTAAAAAGTGATTAAATAAGCTAAAAAGCTAAACAATAAGCTAAAAAGCTATTATAAATGCTCAAACATGGCAAGCAAAATTTTAAGCATAGCAAAGTGACTAAAATAGCTTAAATAAGCTATTAGTCACTTAAGTGCTTTTGGAAATAAGCTGAAAATCAATTAAAATAATCTAAGCTGAGGGGGTGCAGAAAGTAAAGAGGGTGGTGCGAATAGCAGATCTGGGCCCTAAGGCCCAGCCCACGCGCTAGTCAACAAAAAAAAAACAGAAAGTCCAACAAAAATGGATCCTGTGCGGTTGTCAGAAGAGGTGCAAGGTAAGGTTTTAAAATCTGGACGGTTCATTTTGATCCAACGCACGCGTTTTAAACCGGAGGGAGCCAATGACGTGTTGCCACGTCATCGTCTCCTACCTCCGTCTTCTTCATCACAGAGTGCAGGGACTCCATTGATGAAGCTTCAAACGATGAACACAACACGGGTATACCCAGAAAACTCAAAACAAAGCCAAAATCAACAATCAAACACACTATCTTGCGCGATTTTTTACGTAGATCATGAATATAACAATAGTTTTCAACAAATCGTCATGGAAAAGCAAAAACGATGCAAGTAAAGTTTTCAAACCAAAACTCAAAATCACGATTCAGTACAAATTAGAGCAAATGAGCAAACCAGAAAGCATCTATGCATGAAAACAAGTTGAATGGTGTTGAAAATTACCTGGTTTGGTTTCTGAATACCACGATTTGAACTCCACTTCTTCTTAGCCACCGTAGTACTTCTTCCTCTTGATTCCTTCACTTTCTTGAGAAAATAATGGATGATTCTTGCTTCTGGAACCTCAGTGAACGTGTTTGAATGGATGGTTTTTGTGTTTGAGGGAGAATTTTTAGTTTTGCAATTTCAAAAATGGAAGAAAAAATGGAGAGCTTAAGCTTCAGGTTCTGCGCCGTTTTTTGAGGGTTTTTCCTCCTTCTAACCTCACTTTGGCTCTGAAAACAAGACTTCTATTTATAGGAAAGGATTAGGTTAGAAAAGTAGTGATTTGTGAGAGTTGTTGAGGGTAAAATGGAATTTTTGTTTCTTGAGATATTTGTACTATTTTTTTATTCTCTTTTGTTCCAAAAATTGGTGGTGAGTGGGCTAAGATTAGAAAGTTCTAGGTTTATGGTGATGTGTAATGGGGGATGAGAAATTTTGCTACCTTTCTTTGATTGATTTTTTTTAATCATTTTTTGAATAAAAAATAAAATAAAAATAATATATAAAAACAATAAAAATGCAAGAATAAAAATATGCATGATGGAATATAATTATGTGAAATATTTATGGATTAAGAAAAGAAAGAAAAAGAATTGAGAAATTGATTTTTTAAAAGGTTTCTTGTAATACAAGTAACTAATTAAAAATGAATGATAAATAAGAAAATGAAAATAATGTAAGGGTAAAATGGTAAATAATAAAAAGAAATGAGGGGCAAAAATGGTCATAAAAATTTGGGGCAAAATTAGGGTATGACAACCCTAAAACAAATCAACCTTCTTCTTTTCCTTTTGAAACACTTTCTTTAATCAAATTTAATCAAGATTTTCATAATAACAAAGATGAAAAAGGGGGAATTTAGCATTTGCTTCTTTCCGCTCCGGACGATTTGGATCCTAGACATTTGACTAGTGGTCGCAAGTTGTTCTCATCTTAATTCAACCCTAAAATAAATCAACCTTCGTCTTTTCCTTTTGGAATACTTTCTTAATCAAACTAAATCAAGACTTTCATAATAACAAAGATGAAAAAGGGGGAACTTAGCATTTGCTTCTTTCCGCTCCGGATGACTTGGATCCTAGACATTTGACTAGTGGTTGCAAGTTGTTCTCATCTTAATCAAGCGTTAAAAGTTAACCACACTCATTTAAACTTCTTTTCAGAAAACATGGATATACGCTTTATCCATTCCTCTGACACATACACAGCTTAAGCCTCCAAGTGGAGCATACAAGCGTCGTTGTATCAGCGGAATGCGAGTTAAGCCACATCCGTTAATCAAACTCTCTTTTTTAACAATGGATACGCGTTTTATCTATTCCTCTGACACACACGCAGCTTAAGCCTCTAAGTTGAGCATACAAGCATCGTTGTATCAGCGGAATACGAAATAAACGATATCCATTTAAAATCAACCAACCACACAAACATTTTTTTACCAGAACTACGTGAGTTTTGAGTTTCCCATTGCACCGGGGAATACGTAGGAGCGGGCTCCTACAACCGTCAAACTCAACTAATAAAAACCCTTTTCTTTTAATTTATTTGGAAACGAAGTAGAGATTAGATAAGAGAAAAGGCAATTTGATAAACCTGCGCAAACAAACCCCAAACCACCTAAACGGTTCCCATCGAGTACGATGGATGCGAGGGGTGCTAACACCTTCCTCTCGCATAACCAACTCCCGAACCTAAACCAAGGTTTTTAGCGATATTTTCCTTTCCCCCCACGGGATAAATAAACGTCGATGGCGACTTCATTGTATGAAAAATGGAAGTGATTTTCCAGCCCGCTACAGCTGGCGACTTCACTGGGGACTATAGAGAGTTAAGCCCAGTTTAGTTGGTTTGCTTGTTTGTTTGCTTTGCCAGGTTTGCAGTATCTTGCCTTATCTTTTATTTTTCTGTCAATTATATCTGCTTGGATTGACTGTTTCTCTTCTTCTACTCCTTCTTTTATTTTTCTTTTTGCCCTTGTGGCGTGGATACTGTGAGAAGCTCTACACCCGAGCTTGAGAAAAGCTTAAGTTAAGTTAGGGGTTGTTATGTTGGGCTCCTAGACATTTGACTAGCGAGCGCTGACATAATCGCCCCGCCTAAGGTAGATCCTCTTGGAAATGTTGGGTTCCTAGACATTTGACTAGCGAGCGCCGATGTTTTCTTGTTGGGTCCATGACCTTAGGGACTTTTTTTACCGGTCTAGAACCTAACCTTGTTGCTAGGGCCCTCTGTTTAGAACCCGTGTCAAGGTTGCTCAACGACCTTACCTGGAGGAGATTTCCTTTTGGACGCGTTTGTCGTGAGCTTTGCAATAGCGACATCGTTTCCAAAGGGGCAATCCGTGATTTTAGGCACCTTGTTAAACCTAAAACAACATGTGAGAGGGGTGGGTTGCAGGTAATTCTGAGCCTTTTTAACCTCAGAAGTGTTAATTAAACCGTTGCTTCATCGTGACAGAATCTGCTACAAAAGTGCACCCATGCATTCATGCATTCATACAAAAAGATTTTGCATAGCATTGGCATAAAAATTGATAAAGCATAAAAAAACTTTTTGCATGCATTTTCATTCATACTAAGACCATTGTCTCATCCTCGCCTGTTCAAACCAGCAGCTCCATTCCCGACACTACCGGACTCAAAGCATTTTAAGGAAACCATGGAAAACATGCAGAAGCAGATTGATGCCTTAAGAAGTGATGTGGACCAAGTGACCGACAGGCTGGACCGTGTTCTGGAAATACTAGCTAGTCTCAGTCTTCCTTCAAGGGTGGACACTGCAACAGTAGGGGCAAATCCTCTAGTTGATTCCCCATTGTCAAAAGTGGTATGGCCTTCATTCAGCTCATCTCCCGGACATACTTCTGCAGCTGCTCAAGTCACCCAAGAGCCAATGGCCACCAACACTGAATTCATGGTTGGCCAGCCAAGAACTCGTCAAGTCCAACCCGGGTTTGCTATGCCTCGAAGCCCCAAGGATCACATGAATGCTCTTCAAGGTGATAACTCTAAGGGAAAATCTGTTGCATCCCCGAGTGAGGAGACTCGCCAAAAGTTCAAGGTAATAGAGGACAGACTAAGGATGATGGAATCATTCTTGCCCAACAATGTCAGCTCACCTCGCTCTCACTCTCGCTCAGCGATGCCTGCTCGCACCCCATGCTTCAAGCGTCAGTATCCAGTAACTGTTCGACACCAACAACCCAAGAGGTTTCCAAATCAGGCAATGCAGATGCCTTTCCATCACCTCCAGCGCCCGTATACTGCAGCAGCCCAACACCAACAACCTCAAGGGTACTCCTTCCAAATGCTTGTGAATCCCGTGCCACAAAAAGCTCAACAAGTACAACAGGCTCAGCACCAAGGTAAAAAGGTCTTCGATCCGATTCCTGTGCCATACAGTCAACTCTTGCCTTATTTGGTACACAACAGGATGGTAACCCCTAGGGCCCTGAAGCCCATGACTGCGCCATTTCCAACTTGGTACAACTCAGAAGCAAAATGTGAGTTTCACGAGGGGGCAGAAGGACATACCATGGACAATTGCATAGCCTTCAAACACAAGGTTCAAGAGCTTATTGATCAGAAGCTGCTGACTTTCAAGGAAGAGGGTGAGCCCAATCGTGAAGGATAATCCATTGCCCGGTCTTGCAGACCCTTATGAGGATGCTAGTTGAAAAGTTCAATGATTGAATCAAGCCATGAAATTATCATTTAAGCAGTTTCTTTCTTGTAATTTCCATGTTTGCTAAGTATTTACTTACAGTTAAACTTTGTTTGTTTGCAATAGTAATCTTAATGAAATAATAATGCATGTTTTGAATTCATTCTTTCATGTCCATTTACTTTTCTTTCTTCTACTTCTTCACAAAAGCAAAAAATATATATCAATAACTTCTCATTTTATTTCTTCCATTATCAATTCTGTTTCAACAAAGATTGGAGAGAGGATGATGAAAAACGAAATAACCAAGTTGCTACAGTATGCTTTCGAATAAAACTTTGCTGATGATGTAAGGCATTGTTTCAAATTCCCAAACACCGGAGAAATAAGGGAGATAATCCGTAGTCACCCCCTTTGAGCCTAGAAGTTGGTGTTTCTTTCTATACGAAAAAACCCGCAATCTTAACCCGGGGCAGGGTAGTGTTCAGTTAACTCGACCATGCGTTCGAGTTTCAAGAAAAAAAAATCAATAAGGTGTTCCTCATCACTCATTACCAAGGCAGTCACAATTCGCCAAACAAAATACAAAAAAAAAAAAGTGAAAACCCCGCTAAGTCAAAACCTCAAAATGACTTAGGCAAAAATTAGGGCATCCCGCTAGACCAAAAATGCAAAAAATAGTCTAGGCAAAAGTTAGGGATTGAGAAAAATAAAAAAAATGCAAAAAGCAAAGGTCACCAAGATTCATGACAAAACAAAATCATGTGACCAAAACAAAGGCAATGTGACTGCCACAACAAAGGGGAAACACATCCTTGGTTCCCGAACCATAACAATCTTAAAAAAAAAAAAAAAACTCTTAGGACTTAAACTTGTGAGTTTGAGTTAATTGAACTTAAGGCTGAAGATCATCACGAAGAATGGGATGGGTTAAAATCAAATTTAGAGCCTTATATCCTTTTATTCAGAAACCGTGAACCAGGCCACGTTATAACCCTCAAAAGACCAAATTGAAGCAAGGTTTAGCTTGAAAGCATACGGTAGCAAGGTTGCGTTAGCCTGACTCCCAAAAATCTTTTGTTAATATCATACTCTCACACTTTCTTCCACAATATACACCCATTGTACATAAATATCATCTCAACTTCAATTTCAAAACTTGCATTAAAATGGCATTAGAATTAACTATTCCAAACAAACAAGTTTATCTGCAAGTCTGCACTTGACAATAAGGAAGTTCCAACTCTGAGCTGTTACCGAGCAATCAAGAAGAACCTTGGACTAATCTGGGGCAGCTATCTCAGGACTTCACTTAATCATGGGGCACATCCCTTAGAAAGGTCATTCGGCATGGACAGAGTGTCCTAGGGTCGCATCATGGAAAGCGGTATCGGAACCCAGTCTTCAAGGACCTAATAAATCGGCTCAAGACACTCTTGATTAGGGGCAAACCACCTTGGGGTTCTGCCAATCAACAGCAAACCCTGATGACTAGCGGCAGATCACATAAGGATCCTGGTGGCCCAGCCAATCATGTTTCAGAATGGCTCAATCTAGGGGCACACCTCTCAGAGAGGGAGAACCAATATCAGTAAGTTGGCCGAAAGTCAAGAAAAAGCCAAATACTTCAAATGCCCAACAGACTGGGGCAAGATAAGGTACGCAGGGGCAGGTTCTCCCTATACCTTCAAGCTACTCAAGCAAAGACTGGTAGACGTCTGCGACCATTAAGTCCGGAACTGGTGTCGGGGATCAGCATCAAGCCATCATTCCACGAAAAGCCTTGATACCCGAAACATTCACCACCCACCATAGGGGCACCAATCATTGTCATGCATTAGTCATGTCATTTCATTCATACAAATCATTGTTATGCATTAGTCATGTCATTTCATTCATGCAAATAATCGTCATGCATTAGTCATGTCATTTCATTCATGTAAATCATTAGCATGCATTGATCGCGTCATTTCATTCAAGCATCTGGTATGCCCCATACCACAAGACCAATAACTCAGAAAAATCAAATAGCCAAGTCAAACATCCACAATCAAGAACCTAACCTTGCATTGACAATCCTTCAAAGTCCAGTCATTATTGGCATCCACTTAAAGTCCAATGACTATTGGCACACCCTCGAAGACCAATCATTATTGGCACCTACTCAAAATCCAATATTCAATGGAACCCAGATAAAACCCAATGTTCATTAACACCCATGTTGAAACCCGACTTCCAATAGCACACAATCATTTCATGTCATCATATACATGCATTTCATTTCATGCATAGATAATCTTGATAAACATGCATTCATAAAGGCAGGTTCAAAAATTTTCACTCAAGGAATAGCAGAGTTTGGTCACTTAGTTGTCAAAAGGGGCAGCTTGACTTTCCCCAACAATTTGGTTGGTGCATTATTTCCTCAACAGACCAGTTGAAGGGTTTCCTCCCCAGTGAATTACAAACTCTATGGGAAAGTTTCATCCACAAAGACAACCACAGCAGTTTGCAAAAAGTCTACACAGATGGATCGTCAACGAGAGTTGGGTAAAGTCTACACAGATGGATCGTCAACGAGAGTTGGGTAAAGTCTACACAGATGGATCGTCAACGAGAGTTGGGTAAAGTCTACACAGATGGATCGTCAACGACAGTTGGGTAAAGTCTACACAGACGGATCGTCAACGAGAGTTGGGTAAAGTCTACACAGATGGATCGTCAACGAGAGTTGGGTAAAGTCTACACAGATGGATCGTAACCGAGAGTTGGGTAAAATCTATACAGATGGATCGTCAACGAGAATTGGGTAAAGTCTACACAGATGGATCGTCAACGAGAGTTGGGTAAAGTCTACACAGACGGATCGTCAACGAGAGTTGGGTAAAGTCTACACAGATGGATCGTCAATGAGAGTTGGGTAAAGTCTACACAGATGGATCATCAACGAGAGTTGGGTAAAGTCTACACAGATGGATCGTCAACGACAGTTGGGTAAAGTCTACACAGACAGATCGTCAACGAGAGTTGGGTAAAGTCTACACAGATGGATCATCAACGAGAGTTGGGTAGAGTCTACACAGATGGATCGTCAACGACAGTTGGGTAAAGTCTACACAGACGGATCGTCAACGAGAGTTGGGTAAAGTCTACACAGATGGATCGTCAACGAGAGTTGGGTAAAGTCTACACAGATGGATCGTCAACGAGAGTTGGTAAAGTCTACACAGATGGATCGTCAACGAGAGTTGGGTAAAGTCTACACAGATGGATCGTCAACGAGAGTTGGGTAAAGTCTACACAGATGGATCGTCAACGAGAGTTGAGTAAAGTCTACACGGATGGATCGTCAACGAGAGTTGGGTAAAGTCTACACTGATGGATCGTCAACGAGAGTTGGGTAAAGTCTACACAGATGGATCGTCAACGAGAGTTGGGTAAAGTCTATTCAGAGGGATCTTCGGCGAGAGCTGGATGGAATCTACTCAACTTCAGAGGGATCTTCGGCGAGAGCTGGATCGAATCTACTCAACTTCAGAGGGATCTTCGGCGAGAGCTGGATGGAATCTACTCAACTTCAGAGGGATCTTCGGCGAGAGCTGGATGGAATCTTCTCAACTTCAGAGGGATCTTCGGCGAGAGCTGGATGGAATCTACTCAATTTCAGAGGGATCTTTGGCGAGAGCTGGATGAAATCTACTCAACTTCAGATCAATCTTCAGTGGAAGCGGCTGGATAAAGATCTACTCAAACTTCAGATTGACCGTCAGTGAGAGCGGCTGGACAAGATCTCCTCAACTTTACTAAGCTTTTCAGCATGGAAGGCTGGTTAAGGTTAGTCCTACTTTAAAGTTTGCCCGTTCCCCCCAAAGGGATGATAACAGGTATACTCGATTCAACTATCTCATCAACATCCGCTCCCATGCAAAATTAGGGCATTCTGTATTTAATTATCTTCCACCAAAAGAATACGAATATCAGGGCTATTCGCATTCTTATGGTTTAAGCTAATTAAATAGGGGCAGCTGTCATACCCTAATTTTGCCCCATAATGTTTTTCTCACTTTTGCATTTTTTTAGAAAAAAGTCAACAAAGTCAACACTTTGACTAAAAAGTCAACAAAGTCATTTTTTTTAAATTAAAAAGTCAAAGTTGACACAAAAATAAATGGAGTCATTTTTCTTGCATGATTTTGCATAGCATGATCATAAATGTGGAATTTTTACCATTTTTGCCCTTCCATATTTTCTATTTCTTATTTTTTATTTATTTTTAGCTAGTTACTTGCATTTCAAGAAACCTTTTCTTTATCAAATTCAAATCATTTTTCAATTCAAATTTAATTTTATTTCATTCTCATTTTCCAAATTATTGCATTATTTCCAATTTAAAACTTGTATTATTGCATCATAGTTAATTATCCATTTTTAGTCCAAAACTTTTTGATCCAACTAGCTTCTCTATCCAAAAAAATCTGCATAATCTCTAGAATCTTCACCACCTTCCACCTCACCATAATTTGATCCAAGAAAACCCAAAATTACCCCATGAACAAAAACCATTAATACCCTTTCTTGATCACTAATTCACCCACTCAAACCCTAATTTTTCCCTATAAATAGAACCCCATATCAGAGCAAAAAAATCATCAATCATAGTAAAGAAACTCTGCAAAAATCACAACTCAACAATACCCACTTTTCTCCATTTTCATCAAAAAATCAAAAACTTCAAAAACTCATCCAAACTTGAATCTATTGCATCAAACACTTTTCTAAACATCCCAGAAGCCCGAAACCAAGCTCGAATTGTTCCAGTTCTCGCTGAAAAAGCTCCAGGGAAGCTCGACGGCGACGAAGAAGAAAGCAAGGTTGAATAGGGCGATTCAAAGCTCAAAACAGGTAAAAAAATTAGTGATTCATGCTCATTGAAGTGTTCTGATGCTTTTTGGTTAATCAATTTGTACAAATACGTGCTGTTTCGTGTTATTGCGTTTTTCTCATTCTTGCTTGTTGTTATCGTTTTTTCAAAATTAAAGCATGCTTTGAGAAAATTAATGTTAGATTCATAATCTACGTGAAGAGACGAAGAAAACGATATATATTTTGTTAGGTTTTGTGGAGGTTCGAATGAACTCCGGTGACCGGAGCCGCCGCCGGCGAAACCAGGGTCACCGGAGAAGACGACTCACTCATGTTCCATCACTTTTCTGAATTTAAATCTCGAACGTTGGATCCTTTGTTTAATTCCTGAGCGTTGATCAAAAGGTTAGAACGGAACCGTTAGATCTCGTTTAAGTGAGATCTGACGGCGATGATGTATTTGGCTCACGTACCTATGCCGCACCAGATCACGCAGGATTCTTTTCTTTTTATTTTTTATTTAGTTTTGCTCTATTTTTCTTCACCGTTGGATATTTGTTTCGAATCTGACGCGTTGGATCGTGCTTGATTCACACGCGTTAGATCTAGTTTGACTGTTTAGTCATCTGATCCAACGAATCCAAGCCTGTGGCGCACGATAAGCTATTACGCTGCATCACATATGGTAGTTTTTTTGTTGACCACCGTTTTTTTTGTTGACTCCGTTCTGGGCTTGGGCTTTCAGTCCAGAACTGCTTTTTGCACCCCCATGTTTTTGCTTGTCTTCATTATTTGCACCCCCCTGCTTAATTTATTTTTAATTAATTTTCAGCTTATTTCAAAAAGCACTTAAGTGATTAGTAGCTTATTTAAGCTAATTTAATCACTTTGTTATGCTTAAATTTCTGTTTCCATTTATTTTAGCATTTTATTAGTTTTTTAGTTTATTTTCTAGCGTTTTAGCTTATCTAATCACCTTTTTAGATTATTCTCAATAAGCACTTATTTGGTGCTTGAGCTTTTTAGCTTATTGGACCACTTTGCTTTGCTTATACCTCTGTAATTTCCATATTTAATTACTTCTTCATTTAACTTGGTCATTTAATCACTTTTAGCTTTTTAGCTTAATCACTTAATTGCTTAATTAAAATTAACTTACTTGTTTAAGTTTCTTTAATCATTATTGCTTATAATAATAGCTTATGAACAGTAGCTCATTATGTTTCTAACTCCCTTTATATTGCTTTGATTTAATTTAGCATGGTCATGTTATTTAAATTCATCGTTTCGCTACATTATTTTTATCATATTTAATTTTTGCTTTCATACATATTTATTTATCATTGATCCATTCATGCATATTTAAATTATATCATATTAATTCATGCATTATCATTTGATTACTTACATTCATTTGTACTTCATTTAATTGTCGCATTGTTATTATATCGATTGTCATTGTTATCTAACTTTGCACACTACTTTGCATCCTTGTCTTCGAACTTGACTTTTCATAATAAACTTAATCAAACTTTTTTGCAATAAATAATGGATGCAAAAGGGGGAATTTAGCATTTGCTTCTTTCCGCTCCGGATGACTTGGATCCTAGACATTTGACTAGTGATCGCAAGTTGTTCTCATCTTAATCTAACCCTAAAACAAATCAACCTTCGTCTTTTCCTTTTGAAACACTTTCTTTAATCAAATTTAATCAAGATTTTCATAATAACAAAGATGAAAAAGGGGGAATTTAGCATTTGCTTCTTTCCGCTCCGGATGACTTGGATCCTAGACATTTGACTAGTGGTCGCAAGTTGTTCGCATCTTAATCCAACCCTAAAATAAATCAACCTTCGTCTTTTCCTTTTGGAATACTTTCTTAATCAAACTAAATCAAGACTTTCATAATAACAAAGATGAAAAAGGGGGAACTTAGCATTTGCTTCTTTCCGCTCCGGATGACTTGGATCCTAGACATTTGACTAGTGGTTGCAAGTTGTTCTCATCTTAATCAAGCGTTAAAAGTTAACCACACTCATTTAAACTTCTTTTCAGAAAACATGGATATACGCTTTATCCATTTCTCTGACACATACACAGCTTAAGCCTCCAAGTGGAGCATACAAGCGTCGTTGTATCAGCGGAATGCGAGTTAAGCCACATCCGTTAATCAAACTCTCTTTTTTAACAATGGATACTCGTTTTATCTATTCCTCTGACACACACGCAGCTTAAGCCTCTAAGTTGAGCATACAAGCATCGTTGTATCAGCGGAATACGAAATAAACGATATCCATTTAAAATCAACCAACCACACAAACATTTTTTTACCAGAACTACGTGAGTTTTGAGTTTCCCATTGCACCGGGGAATACGTAGGAGCGGGCTCCTACAACCGTCAAACTCAACTAATAAAAACCCTTTTCTTTTAATTTATTTGGAAACGAAGTAGAGATAAGATAAGAGAAAAGGCAATTTGATAAACCTGCGCAAACAAACCCCAAACCACCTAAACGGTTCCCATCGAGTACGATGGATGCGAGGGGTGCTAACACCTTCCTCTCGCATAACCAACTCCCGAACCTAAACCAAGGTTTTTAGCGATATTTTCCTTTCCCCCCACGGGATAAATAAACGTCGATGGCGACTTCATTGTATGAAAAATGGAAGTGATTTTCCAGCCCGCTACACCTATGTGCCTAAAATTCCCCCTATGACTGTGGCTGTTGCCACAGGAGGCAAGGTTACTTCTAAGCGTGTCTGCCTGAATTATCCTGTTCGTGTGGGCAACAAAGTCTATCATATAGATTTGATTTGTCTACCTTTGAAGGATATAGATGTGGTCCTAGGCATGGATTGGCTTTCCGCCAATACTGTGTATATTGGATGTGCTGAAAAGAATTTGTTTATTCCAACCGAAACCTCTGCAGAAAGTAGAGCTCTCACTGCTTTTCTCCAAAACACTCATCAAATGATCCAGTACTTAGGTGCTAGCAGCAAATGTTTCAGTGTCTTGTTTACCATCGATCCGGAACCCAGTTTGAGCCTCAGTGATATACATATCGTTAGTGAGTTCCTACATGTCTTTCCAGATGACATTGTGAGTTTACCTCCTGAAAGGGAAGTTGAGTTTTCTATCGACCTTGTCCCTGGATCACAGCCTATTTCAGTTGCCCCTTATAGAATGTCTCCCTTAGAGCTTCATGAACTGAAATCTCAATTAGAAGAGTTACTTCATAAACACTTCATTCGACCTAGTGTGTCACCTTGGGGAGCACCGGTGTTACTAGTAAAAAAGAAAGACGGTACTATGCGGTTGTGCATCGATTATCGTCAACTCAATAAGGTCACAATCAAGAACAAGTATCATTTCCCCCGTATTGATGACCTTTTGGATCAGCTTAGAGGTGATACTATGTTCTCCAAGATTGATCGTCCTTCTGGATATCATCAGATCCATATCAAGTCCTCAGATGTTTCCAAGACAGCATTCTGTTAGCCTGTATTTTCGACAGGCATTAATGAATTGGAGTGAGATGATGAAATCTCATTTAATGTGCATGAGTGCATTTTAATATTCTCTTGGAAAATGGTTTAGTCATAAATCAAAAGAGAATTAAGGCATTTGACATTAAAGGCTTTTAATGCATAAAGTTATTTTGTCAAGCCCCAGATATTCTGTCGAATTCGACAGAAACTTGTTTATTTAAAACAAGTTCATTTGGTTCGACAAAAGCATATGTGTCGAATCCACATATATATTAATATAATATGTGTGTTTACTTGTATAACGTATTGTGCAGTACGGAGAAAGCATACTCTGGACTTAGTGAAATATTCAAAAGGATGGATAACGTTCAAAAGTCTCACCAGGTGTCCAAGAATTCAAATGACGAAGACACGTGGAGTGTAGTTAGGCATTTGTAGGTTTTTGACTGTTATTCTATTCGTCTATATATAGTAGTTTTTCATAAGAGAAACGGGTCCACAATTCAAAACACATGCAAATTCCTGAAATATTCAGAGTACCCATGTCAACGAGCGAAATGAATGCGAAAAGGAACATGTACGAATCTGTGTACCATTCTTTGTAAACAATTTACATTTGTCAAATGCAATCTACATTTTCAAGTCTTGATTACTTGCCTTTCCTTTAAAGTTTCAAACAACTTTATCATTCTGCAATTTATTTTCGTTGCATGCTTTACATTTCTTTAAAGTTCAAGCACTTTACAATTCTGCAATTTACATTCATTGCATGTCTTTACATTTTCAAAGTCTTCTTTAAACTTTATTTGCAATTCATTTACAAGTTTTCTGCAAAATTTACTTTGAAGCATTTTACTTTAAAACAAACTATTTGACTGCGTCAAATGCTTTTACTTTTTATTGACTTATCCGATTTAACCCTTGAAAATATGCAAACATTTTCATTGTATTCTGCACAATCCATATGTCCCAGGATTCACTAGTTGATCCTTCTTGTAATAATCAGACTAGCGGTTGTTTACTAAAAACCGGGGTAAACAAATTCAGGACCCGCTATGGACATTATGAATTCCTGGTCATGCCATTCGGTTTGACTAATGCTCCATCCGTATTTATGGACTACATGAATCGGATATGCCAGCCTTACCTTGACAACTTTGTTGTTATCTTTATTGATGACATCCTGATCTATTCGAAGGATTCACAGGAGCATGCAGAACACCTAAGAATTGTGTTGAGCATTCTTAGAGAGAAGCAACTGTATGCCAAGTTCAGCAAGTGCGAATTTTGGCTGACTGAAGTTAAGTTCTTGGGACATGTCATATCGCAAGGCGGTGTGTCTGTCGACTCATCCAAGGTAGAAGCAGTTTTGAATTGGCAAAGACCCAGAAGTGTGACCGAAGTCAGGAGTTATCTTGGCTTGGCAGGTTATTATCGGAGGTTCATTTTAGGATTTTCGGAGATTGCCTTACCGTTGACTCGTTTAACCAGAAAGGATGCAGTCTTTGATTGGGATGCCGCTTGTGAATGGAGTTTCAAAACCTTAAAGGAAAAGCTAACCACAACACCAGTGTTAGTAATTCCAGATCCAACCCGTAAATACTTAGTGTACTGTGATGCATCCAACAAGGGACTTGGATGTGTACTTATGCAAGATGGTGCAGTTGTAGCATATGCATCCAGACAGTTGAAACCTCATGAGCAGAACTACCCTACTCATGATTTGGAGTTGGCAGCCGTTATCTTTGCCCTTAAGATCTGGTGACATCACCTGGCTGGAGTAGAATTTGATTTATTCAGTGATCACAAAAGTCTGAAGTACCTGTTTGATCAGAAAGGGTTGAACATGAGACAAAGGCGATGGATGGAATACCTCAAGGACTTTGACTTTAATCTCAACTATCACCCAGGAAAGGCAAATGTAGTAGCGGATGCCCTAAGTCGAAAGACCCTGTATGCGTCGGAGTTGTTAATGCAACAGTGCGATCTGTATTAGAAGTTCAGAGACCTCAACCTAAATGTGGTGTATCGGAAGAGCGGTATTTGAATTAACAGAATCGAGATATCCTGTGAACTGCACCCAAGAGTTGTGCAGGCTCAGCAGGATGATGTAGAGTTGCAGAGGAGAATAAATCATCCAGAGTTTTCAGTAGCTCCGGACGGTGCCATTCTCTATGAAGGAAGGTTATGTGTACCTCAGGATGATGAGTTGAAACGGTTGATCTTAGAATAGGCACACAAGAGCGGATTTTCAATTCACCCTGGATCCACCAAAATGTATCGTGATCTGAAGGAGAACTATTGGTGGCCTAACATGAAGGCAGAGATTGCTGAATTCGTGTCCAAGTGTATTGTTTGTCAACAGGTGAAGATTGAACATTAGAAACCTGGAGGACCGTTGCAACCATTAGATATTCCTGAATGGAAGTGGGAAATATCACTATGGACTTTGTAGGAGGACTACCATGCAACCAGAGAGGCCAAGATTCGATCTGGGTAATCGTGGACAGGTTGACTAAGTCAGCTCATTTCATTCTAGTGAAATCCACCTACAAGGCCCCTCAATATGCAGCCATATTCATGGAGCAGATTGTAAGGTTGCATTGTGTACCTATGAGTATTGTGTCAGATAGGGACCCAATATTCACTTCAAGATTTTGGAAAGCATTTCAGAATGCGATGGGTACTCGATTGAAGATGAGTACTTCACATCATCCACAAACTGATGGTCAGTCGGAAAGGACTATTCAGACTCTTGAGGATATGGTTCGAGCATCTGTGTTAGAAGATGGTGGTTCGTGGAGTAATCACTTACATCTAATTGAGTTTGTCTATAACAACAGTTACCATGCCAATATCGGTATTAGACCTTATGAAGCTCTGTTTGGCAGAAAGTGTAGAACCCCGCTGTGTTGGACGGAAGTTGGTGATCGTGGATTCTTGGGACCAGATATTGTCCAGGAGACCATATTAAAGATTAAGTCTATCCGGGATAAGCTGAAAGTTGCTCAGAGTCGGCAGAAGAGTTATGCTGACAAGAGAAAGAGATTTCTGGAATTTCATGAAGGTGATCATGTGTTCTTGAGAGTCACTCCTAAGTTGGGTTTGCGAGGTGTGTTCAAAACTAAGAAGCTCTGTCCAAGATTTATTGGACCCTATCAGATTCTTCGATGCGTCGGTCCTGTAGCCTATCAGTTAGCTCTACCTCCATCTATGTCAGGGCTACACGACGTGTTTCATGTGTCTCAGCTACGGAAGTACATTCTTGATCCTTATCGGCCAGTGGAACTTGAACAAATTGACCTTCAGTCAGATCTAACCTATCAGCCGAATCCATTTCAGATTATTGAACGTGATGCTAAGATCCTTCGGAACAAAAGGATTCCCATTGTCAAGGTTGAATGGGCTCAGTCCCCTGATGGTGAATTCACTTGGGAACTGGAGTCAGACATGCGGAAGAGTTATCCTTATCTGTTCTCGAGGTAAATTTCTTATTTTCGAGGACGAAATTTCTTTAAGGGGGGTAGGTTGTAATATTCCACATTCTAAATTACCTAATTAATTTTAATTAGAGCTTTGCTTGATTTTTCATAAATTAATTAGTGGTGCTTGATTAATTAAAATCATGATATTAAGTGTATCATGTGTGTAGTAAGTCAATTGGGAACTAAACTACACATTAGTACCACTTATGAATTTAATTAAATCAAAACTCATTTTTCCCTCCTTCACTTTCTCTCCCTCGTGACTCATACTCCATTTCTTCTTGGGCTTACACCTCACTATCACATGCATGCACTAAGGCCACCTCATTTGGACAAGAGAATCAGAAAAAATCACTTCCCTAGCCCTCTCTCTTTCCCACGCCATTCTTTCTTCAATTTCTCATAACTCAAGACTTTGTCACTTAGCCTTGGCATAAACCAACCATTTTCTGTAGAGAATCTCACATGCAAGCCTCTGAGAGTGTACCAATTCAGAATCATCACTCCATCATCTTCCCCAAAGCATCACAAGTTGCTACAAAACAACACCCCTTTCTCACCCACTTTTCCAACCAATGAGAAGAAATGCAAAGCCAAATCCAAACAAACTCCCTACTGATCAAATACTCAGAAAACCCTCTATAAATACCTCCCATTTCAGTTGAATCAATCATCAAACACAACTCAAATTCGTAGAGCAAAAAAAATAAGGGTTCAAGAGTTCAAGTTTTCCAATTTCTGGTCTGGGGTTCGTGGGGCTTTGTGAGGGGTTGCAGTAGCTGTAGTAGAGCTCAGAAGCAAGGTTAAAGCTTCATTTCCAGGTGGGTTCTTAGGTTAGTTAGTTAGTTGCCCAAAATCATGAAATTTTGAATGTTAACTTAGGAATAAGGAAATTGTTGTGTGAGAGGAATTAACCCCCAAATTCCTCTCCATTCTGTCTTATATTATACATATTGTGTGACTGCATAACTTGGAATGAGGATTGTAGGTGTTAATCTTGATAAAAATGGTTTTTTCGCAAAACAGGGTACATGCTGTATGAACTCGCTACAACGAGTTGGCAGCGAGTATTCATTGCGAGCTGGGTTTTCTGGGCTGATGAAACTCGCCGCAGCGAGCTCTTGCTCGCTTAGCGAGTTGATTTAGGCCAGGACCTATAATCTCGCTGTGGCGAGCTGACAACACGCCGTAGCGAGCTCATACAGGACATGACCTGTAATAACTCGCTCTAGCGAGTTTGACAGAAACTGAATCTCATTTTCCAGAATTTTCTAAATAATCTTAAGCACTCGTTTTATGTCCTAACCTGAGTTATACATCTTGCAGTAGCATAATTATATAATGTTAAACAATATGTTAATCACAGAAAATCTTTAGGGTACAACTTAGAGATTACAGGTTTGTATGCTCCCCGGGAATTGGAAACTCATGGTAGAAATAACTAAATTAGTATCAGTCAGTTCAGCTGCGATTTATGTCGCTTTATGGACTCCCAATGGGATAATCCATTAGGTTATGATTATGTGAGCTGCATGCTGTGACCGAATCGGTTGACGGATATGGAAGGCCTCTAAGACATGCTCACCTCAGAGTGTCCTTGTGTTTAAAATGAATAAGATATAATTTTGTGATACACCTTTGTTTATGCTTATGTATTATGATATATTGCTAGTATGTTATTGCCATACCCCATTTTTTGACCAGTTTATTCGTCTTTTTAAATCGAATATTTCGTTATTTCTGACGAAATTTCGGCAAGAAGGTATTTTAAAATACCTCATTTATGTTCATATTTTGGTCCATTTTATTTTATTTTTTTATTCTTATTTCCTATTATTTTATTCATCTCTTTTATTATTATTTATTTTATTTTTTTAATTAAAGGGGGCGCTTGCCCTCCCACTCATCATTTATCTTTTAATCTTTATTATTATTATTATTATTATTATTATTATTATCATTTTCTTTTTCTATTTTTTGTTTTTGTTTTTTATTGTCAATTAAAAAAAAGAGGGATAAGTCAGTTCAGCCAAGTCCAACACAGCACAACACATGCTCCTCAATCTCAATTCTAGCCACAATCACAGTTCAGGATCAGTCAACACAAATCAGAAAACTTAATTGGAGAATTGAAGCCACTTAACTTTCTTTCCCAATCTGATATTTTGAAAAAGGCATAAAGTCAGGAGCCAATTCTTTGAGAGTGGGATCAGACAGAGAAAAAAAAAAACAATCACAGTAAAAAGCCAATCACAAAGAGCAAAAATTCCTCAACCTCAACCAAGAACATCACAACATCACGTAAACTATCACCAAGATCCAGAACCATTTTTCGTAACCAAATCACTCCAAGCCAAAACCAAAACCGTAGCATTATCACAATCATAAATCCAAACAGCCGCAAACGAAAACAAACCGGAACCGGAAACAAAGAGCAAACAGATCGAAAAAGGTAGAAAGTTTGTGTTTTTTTTCTTAAAAAGCTTAAAATCTAGATTTTGGATTTCTCAAGCATTTTTTCTATAAACTAATTTGAAATCCAATATCTAGGTAAAAAAAGATATTAGAAAAAGGTTTTTTTTTTTAAAAAAAAAGGAGAATTGTTTTTTCAGGTGGTGGCGCCGCCGCTCCGGCCGCCGCACCACCACCGGAATATTCATATGTTCTTGGTGAGATGATGAGCAAATGAGAGAGAAGAAAGCAGACTGAAAGAGAGAGAAAAATGAAAACTTGAGGTTAGAGAAAGAGAAATGCAAGAAAAGTGTAGAAATCGGTGGAAAAAACAAATATATCCAATGTTACTCCATGCACCCCCCGGTTACTCCACGCACCCCCCTCTCCGTTTTTTTTGCTTAAGCATTTTTTGGCCGGATTACTTCGTGAGCCCCCCCAACTACTCCGTGCGCCCCCATATGTTTTTTTGTGAAAATTAACTTTTTTTTTGCAGGTTTAGACTTGGGTTTAAGCCCAGAATCACTAACTGCACCCCTCTGTTTTTTCCTCTTTGCATCCCTTTTTACTTTATTTTATTTTCTTATTTTTTATTTTTTTTTTATTTTATTTAATTATTGTGATTTAGAATGTATTTAGAAACCAATGTAAATATAAATGAGAAACTCTGCATTGCATGCATATTTATTTATTCCGCTTTACGTCAATAAACAAAAAAAAACACAAAAATAGTAGCGTCAATTCCAAAGAAAAGAGGACTTTCACTTTGATCCAACGTCATCATGAAAATTCCTCGCGTTCAATTTAGATTATTTCATCGCACATAGTTTTCTCTTCAAAAGTAACAAAAAACCAAAAAAACATTCAAATATCTCAAAAAATTCATTTTCAAAAAAGACTCTCTTTCATAAAAAACCTCGATTTTCGTCGAGAGACTTTTTCAAAACATTTTTCATAATAAATATTTTAATTCATGTAATTATACTTAACACCTTTTTTCTTAAAAATTAAAATATACAAAAACAAATTCAAAAAAACTTTTTTTGCCACTTGGCTTTCATTTTAAAATATTTTCACAAAAACTAAAAAACATTAACAAATCATTTTTACTCTTTTTACCCCGAACTACAAGATTTTGATCCCTCAAGAGTACGTAGTGCAAAAGACTATATGTCTTCCCAAATCAACAAAATAACAAAAACATTTTTCTTTTCTTTTACAATCATCAATTTAACTTTTCACATTATAATTTAACAAAGAGCAAACAGATCGAAAAAGGTAGAAAGTTTGTGTTTTTTTTCTTAAAAACTTAAAATCTAGATTTTGGATTTCTCAAGCATTTTTTCTATAAACTAATTTGAAATCCAAAATCTAGGTGAAAAATGATATTAGAAAAAGGTTTTTTTTTTTAAAAAAAGGAGAATTTTTTTTTCCGGTGGTGGCGCCGCCGCTCCGGCCGCCGCACCACCACCAGAATATTCATATGTTCTTGGTGAGATGATGAGCAAATGAGAGAGAAGAAAGCAGACTGAAAGAGAGAGAAAAGTGAAAACTTGAGGTTAAAGAGAGAGAAATGCAAGGAAAGTGGAGAAATTGAGGTTAAACAAATATATCCAATGTTACTCCACGCACCCCCCGATTACTCCACGCACCCCCCCTCTCCGTTTTTTTTGCTGAGGCACTTTTTGGCCGGATTACTCCGCGAGACCCCCAACTACTCCGTGCGCCCCCATATGTTTTTTTGTGAAAATTAACTTTTTTTTGCAGGTTTGGACTTGGGTTTAAGCCCAGAATCACTAACTGCACCCCTCTGTTTTTTCCTCTTTGCACCACATTTTACTTTATTTTATTTTTATATATTTTTTTTATTTTTTTATTATTTTATTTAATTATTGTGATTTAGAATGTATTTAGGAACCAATGTAAATATAAATGAGAAACTCTGCATTGCATGCATATTTATTTATTCCGCTTTACGTCAATAAACAAAAAAAACACAAAAATAGTAGCGTCAATTCCAAGGAAAATGGGACTTTCACTTTGATTCAACGTCATCATGAAAATTCCTCGCGTTCAATTTAGATTATTTCATCGCACATAGTTTTCTCTTCAAAAGTAACAAAAAACAAAAAACATTCAAATATCTCAAAAAATTCATTTTCAAAAAAGACTCTCTTTCATAAAAAACCTCGATTTTCGTCGAGAGACTTTTTCAAAACATTTTTCATAATAAATATTTTAATTCATGTAATTATACTTAACACCTTTTTTCTTAAAAATTAAAATATACAAAAACAAATTCAAAAAAACTTTTTTTGCCACTTGGCTTTTATTTTAAAATATTTTCACAAAAACTAAAAAACATTAACAAATCATTTTTACTCTTTTTACCCCGAACTACGAGGTTTTGATCCCTCAAGGGTACGTAGTGCAAAAGACTATATGTCTTCCCAAATCAACAAAATAACAAAAACATTTTTCTTTTCTTTTACAATCATCAATTTAACTTTTCACATTATTGTTTTAACTTTTACAATCAGCAATGGCGACTTCACTGGGGACTTCCCCAAGAGGGTTGAGCCTAACTTGTTTATATTTTTGTGCTATTCGTTTTATTTGCTTGTATATATGTATATATTTGTTTAATGATTCCGGGCTCTTGAGTGGTGAGATAAGCCCAATACCCAAGCTTGAGCGAAACATTAAGATAGAATGGTGGTATAATCATAGTGACATGTCGAGAGTAGTCTCGATTATGATGCACATGTGATAACCCCGCTCAGTGGAGGCCTCACGACGGTAGTATTTGTTGTCATGAATAGTCATGATGGCGTTATTACTTTCAATATGAGTGTCCCGAGAAGCTGAAGACCTTTTAGAGTTACCTTTAACCCATCTTGGCTTTTAGGACGTAGTGCGGTGGCTAACCAAGAGTAGTCTTGGATTTGGTCGATACGCGAAGCTACACCCAAAAGAAATTGTCTTGTGAATATTATTGGACCGAGAGTAGTCACGGAAGCTGATAATATCCATGAGACGGTTAATGACTTTGGGAACTTTGTAGAACCCGTGATACAGGTACAAATAAAACCATAGTCCTTACCATGTGGGAGGGTCTTACCTTTGGCTCCATCATTGTATACCTTAACCTCACCATGTTTTCAGCATAGTCATGCATACATACACTCATTCATAAAGTTTTTCCATCCAATATCGAAGGACTTAAACAAATTTTTCGTAAACATTATAGATATGGATCTTGTAAGAGAAAAGAAAAAAAAAAGAAAAAAAAAAGAGTTTTACTTTGTAATGATCTTAGTTGTAATGATGTGCTCTAGAATGTTTACAATTAATTTACAAGTCCTTCGATAAAAATAAAACTTTGCATTTTTTTAGCATAAACACACCATGCATCATACTGCATTCATAAGTTTCAAAATCAAGTCTCATATCTTCTTCTTCTTCTCTCTCTGCCTCAGTCAAGGGAAAAGTGGCCTAACAATCTCGTCCAAAGCCAACTCGCATATATAATACTCGTGCAAACAGAAAAAGGATAATGGACTTAGTCGAGCAAGTGATCATTGAACATCTTGGAGAAGTGATAACACTTCGATCAGAGTTAGAACAGTTAGAGGCCAAAGTAACTTTGCTGGTGGTTGCGCAGAATCAGCCACCAACTCATCCTCCTCTCAACACTCAAGCTCCACAACACGAGACATCGTTTGTTAAGATGGTGCTTAGTCAATTCCAAAGGCTCTCATTAGGCAATAAGAAGGCTAAGGAGAATAGGACATCTATTTCTTCCTTGAAGGATGCACAAAAGGTGATTCAGAGTGGGTTGTCAACAGGTTGGGGACAGGCTGTGACCATCGTGAAGGGTTGGGCTTCTCTCCTTCACCCGCAAAAGCTGTTGGGCCAAATGTTGCTATTAAGACGCTTGAGGAGACCTTCCACAATGCAGGATTCATTTACCCTTCTTCATCAAAATCCAAAACCCCTTTCTCAAGCGCCTCCTAAAGTCATAGCGCCGACAAGGAAGTTCGTCCCTGGTCACTAGGCCTTTAGTTTTCATTGCAAGTTGTAATTTCTTTCTTGCCAAGTATTTGTTTGCTTCTTAAAATTGTACCTTTTGATTACTATTTTTTATATAAAATGAGCATGCATATTTTCGGAATCTACCCATTCGTATTCACTCTTTTATTGTGCCATCAAACAAATGGCAATGCTTTTCCATTCCACTTGAGGGGAGAATGATGTAAATTAAATGATAAATTTGTTGATATATGCTTTCATTAGTAAGACCCGGTTGATGATGTAAGGCATTGTTTCATTTCCCAAACACGGGAGATATAAGGATATAATCCGTAGTCAACCCATTAGAGCCCGAAGTTGGTGTTCTTTCTACATTTCAAAAACCCTCAATCTTAACCAGGGGCAAGGTAGTCTTTCAATTAATTTGATGGTACATACCAATGCAAGAGGATTAATACATCCGAAATGGGAGAGGTCATAAGAGGACAAAACTCACTATAATTTGTGGCAATCACAATCCTCCTACATAAAAAAGAATAAGAGCCCGCCAAGCAAAAAGACTTAGGCAAAAATTGGGGCATCCCGATGGACTACAAAATCCAAAAGAATTGGTCCATGCAAAAATAACGGATTACAAAAAAAAGAAAGAAAAAAAAAGGGGGGCTAGTTATTGAAAAAGTGATTGCCACTTCAAAAACCTCATCTGAGCTTTGACCAAAGTGTTGACCTCAAACATCATTGCCAAAATTCTCTTGTCAACTAAGGCGTCTGCCAAATTAATTGAATTTAGGAATGAAGATCATCAAAGGAGAATGAGTGGGTTAAAATAAAACTTTGAGCCTAATAATCTCTTTTTTCGAAAACCGTGAACCATGCCACGTTATAACCCTTTAAAAGACCTAATTGAAGCTAGGTTCACTATGAAAGCATATTCAGCAAAGTTTTTATAAAAAAACTGACTCCACCTGTTTATTGGGTAACTATCTTTTGTACACACCACATGTGTTGTCCTTAAATTTTCCAATTCTAAAACTTGTATGTGCGTTGCATCAAAAATACTTTTCAAAAGGAACAATTTTGTTTGCAAACATATATTTGGCCTTAAAGAAATTCAAGCAAGTCATCTGATCGAGGATGAACTGACTCAAAACGCTCCTAACTTGGGGAAAGTTATCTCAGGATCCTACCAATCAGGGGCAAGGCCTTAGATCCAGGGGCATACTCTTCAAGGGATTCAAGTCAGTGGCTACGAGCTCCCGTGTCATGTAAATGATGATGCAGTCAAGAAATACTTTGTCTAAAATAAATAAAAGAACAGCTCGGTAGGTCGAAAACCCGAAAGGGCGGCATAGGCAAAAATGAGCGTCTCGGTGGGCTGAAAACCCGAAAGGGCATTCCAAGTAAAAATTAGAGACATAAACAGAAAATAATTGTCCTGATAGGTCGAAAACCCGAAAGGGTGATCTATGCAAAAATTAAGGATTGTGACAAGTAACTGCATCGGATCAGACACCGCTCACTTGGGGCACCTCAGCTGTCAAAGTATCTCCAATTTGAAGCATCTTAAACAGTGGAATTCAAAGTTATAATTCACGAGTCATACAAGCATGCAACAACATCCGTCCCGAGGACAGATAGCTTCTACAAAAACAAAAACAGTCATTGCTAAAAAGAGAAAAAAGCTCGCTAAGTCGAAAACCTGAAAAGGCGGCTTAGGCAATAGAGAGCGTGCTGGTGGACTGAAAATTCAAAAGGGCGGTCCAGGCAAAAATTTGGGGCACCAAAAAAGGAAATATGTTGGAACAAAGTGGGTCTGACACAAGTCTCCTAGTTTTTAAGAAGTTTTGATGATAACAAGGTATTAAAATTGCAATTGGTAGTACTAATGATTGTTCTAAGTGTGCAGGATTAAGCATTAAAATTGTTAAGATGCACCAAGAACAAGTGCAGAGAAGCCAAGCTAAGAAGCTCTGAAAGCGCAACGCTGTTCATCAGAAGCTTAAAATTCAAGTGCTGAAGTTGGTGGTTCTGAGGTTCAAAAAGCAATGCTCTGAGAAGCTCATGTGCTGAAGATCTTCAGAAGCAACAATAACAGACTATGAAACAAATGGAATGTTACGTCACTCAAGAACTGACATGATCAGTGCCCAGGATTGAAGAACGTTCTACTTCAAGGCTCTGTCATATCCACAGGAAGGAATATTCGTTTTGTACAACGTTAACCTTATCCATAAGTGGAGCGTATTGAGGATTGTACTATCGTACTATTATTACTCAAAATGGTTGAGTGATAATTCAAATAGCAAGGTAGTGGAATTGGATTTCTTTACCAAAGATGGAAGCTTACAGCTATCGCTATTGTACGATCATTCCAGCTGACACCTTATCTCTGCAAACGGCTAATCAATTCTTCAAGTATAAATAGAAGTTTTCTCTTGAAGAACTGACTACTGTTCTACCACGCTAAGAAGGCTCTGAAAATATTCTGACAACTTTTGTTCTATCTGTCATTCAAAGTCTTTTAGCATTTGCGTTGTATTTTGTAAACACCTCTGATAGTATATCAAGTGTTCCCTAACATTCGTTCTTATTCTTAAGTTTGTTTGAGAAGTCTCTTGTTTATTGTAACTTGAGCACCTGAGAAGTCTCTTGCTAGTGTGCTTGAGCAACTGTGTAATCTTGTGAGATTATAGTAAAAAGCTCTTGATAAGAATCAAGGGGACTGGACGTACTCTCAATTTGTGAGAGGAACCAGGATAAATCTTTGTCTCTCGTTCTTTCTTTTCAGCACCTGTTATTACTTATTGATTTATTCCGCTGCATTCTAAGTAAAAAAAAGAAAAAGTTTTAAGTTCCTAAAACACAATTCAACCCCCCTTTCTTGTGTTTTTCCACCTTCAATTGGTATCAGGAGCTAGGTCTGTGCCTAACTCACCTAACAAGTGATACAGTAAAAGATCCTTTGGAAAAACATGTCTGACGCTGGTGATAACTCTGTTAACAAGAACAATGAGATGCCGTTCGATTATGACTCCGTTTTTTAATGGAACAGAGACAGCATACCCCTTATGGAAGACCAAAATGTATAGTCACGTTGTTGGAATAGATTGTGACTTATGGGATTTGGTTGAAGAGGGAATTACGTTTGAAAACATGGATAATGAAGGTGTGGTAAGCTATCAAAACAGAAAGTCATTTACACCTACACAGAAGCTAGATTATAAGAAGTATCATTCAGTAAAAGGAATAATGACAAATACTATTTCTCATGATGAGTACCTGAAGATTGGGGACAAGAGGACTGCTAAATCCATTTGGGAGTCTTTAAGATCCAAATACGAAGGTAACAAGCAGGTTAAAGAGGCTAAGGCTAACCTGCTGGTGCATCAGTATGAATTATTTAAAATGAATGAAGGAGAAAATATTGAAGCCATGTTCTCAAGGTTTCAAATATTGGTTTCTGGACTTCAAGTCTTAGATAAAAGTTATACTAAGGCAGATCACGTGAGGAAAGTGTTGAGAAGCTTACCACCCAAGTGGAGACCCAAAGTTACTGCATTCCAAGAAGCCAAGGACTTGGATATTGTGACCCTTGAAAGCTTGATAAGTTCATTGAAGAGTCATGAGATGGAACTAATGACTGATGAATCTACCAAGAAGATGAAAGGGATAACCCTAAGCTCTAAGAGTTCTTCAAAGGCTCTGAAAGCTAAGGTAATAGAATATGAAGACGAGGCTTCTGAAGATGGTCAGGACGTGGGGTCTAAAGATGAGGAAGAAATGGTGCTGATGGCTGCCAAGGTTTCTCAGTGGGCAAAACGAAGCAAGAAATTTGCAGGCAGGTTTGGGGGATCTTCCAAAAGAATTGGTGCTTCTAAAGAAAAGAAGGAAGATCAAAGCAAATGTTTTAAATGCAACAAACCTGGCCATTTCATTGCTGATTGTCCAGAAAACAAAGGTAGATCATCCAAGCAAAGTTCTAGCAAGGAAAGATACAAAAGTAGAGTCAAGAAAAGCTTGCTAGCAACTTGGGAAGATCTAGACAAAGACTCAGACTCCGATGCTGATGAGGAAGCTAATCTAGCATTGATGGCAACCACCTCTGACAGAGAAGATTCTGAAGCTGATTCAGACTCTGATGACGAAGAAGAGGTAATTGCTAAACTCTCTAGAACTGAGTTAGTTGACTCTCTTAAAGATGCCTTAAAAATGCTTACAAAAAAGGCAGGTGAATGTAAGGTCTTGAAAAAGGCTTACAATAATCTAATTGATAAAACAAAAGCATTGACTGAAGAAAATGAGTCTCTAGAAAGTAGAAACTCATTTTTTGAAGCTAACTATATTTATAATGATAAAGTTCCTCCAAAGCATGAATTTGCTCTGCAAGAACTTCTTATAAATGGTATGAAGAGAAGTCAAATAGCTTCTTTAATTTATCATGTTAGCAGAAATAGAGGTGAAGGTCTTGGATTCTCGCGTTTTAAAGATAATCCATTATTTTCTAAACCCTCTAACAATGTAAAGACAAAACCTAAGACTGCTTTTGTGAAAAGTCAATCAGAAGTCATAGATATACCAAGTTCTGAAAAGACAAATGCTTCAGAGGCTAAGAAATCTCATACCCTGAATCCTTCAGAGTCTAAGACTTCCAGACCTCAGACAAATGTCAGAACTAATAGAACTAAGGTATACTCTAAGACTAAGTCTAAAAGTTATGAAAAGCCAAAACCTTTTTCAAATGGCTTTAGTAACTCTAGAGCTTCTGATTGGAGACATAAACAAAAACAACCTAAGGTGTCTAGCACTAACTCAAAAGGACCCATAAAAATATGCGTACAAAGAAGGCCATATCAACATTCATGGTACCTAGACAGTGGCTGCTCACGACATATGATAGGAGAAAAGCATATATTCCAAACCCTAACTCTGAAAGAGGGAGGTACTGTGGGGTTTGGAGGAAAGCAAAAAGGGAACATCATTGGGACAGGTACAGTTGGTAATTCTTCTTTCTCTATTAATAATGTTTGGCTTGTAGAAGGTCTTAAACACAATCTGCTTAGCATTAGTCAATTTTGTGATAGTGGATTTGTAGTAGAATTTGACAAAAATGCATGTACAGTAATCAGAGAGTCTGATAAGTCTATAGTATTCAAAGGCTTAAGGAAGGGAAATGTATATAAGGTCAATTTGTCAGAACTCACAGAGCAAAAGATAGTGTGTCTACTATCTCTGAGTGATGAGAAATGGGTCTGGCACCAACGCTTATATATATAAGACCTATTGTGAATAAAACAACATATGAACTCTTCAAAGGAAGAAAATCAAACATCTCTTACTTTCATCAGTTTGGATGTATCTGTTACATTCTAAACAACAAGGCCTACAAAAGAAAATTTGATGCCAAAGCTTGTAAGGGAATCTTTATAGGTTACTCTGAACGCTCAAAGGCATACAGAGTGTATAATTCTGAAACTAACACAGTGGAGGAATCTATACATGTGAGGTTTGATGATAAAGAGCCTGACAGTAAAATGTCAGAGCAAGATGATAGTTATGCAGGTATTCCATACCAATACAACTCACCAGAATCTGAGAAAACATCAGAAGCTGTAGAATATTCAAAAGCTGAGGTGATTGAAGCTCAAAATGAAGCATCTCAACCAGAAGCATCTGAAGATCATGATGATAACTCAGAAGATGAAATAGAATATAATGCTGAAGCCCCAAAGAGAAAGTTCAAGTACAAATCATCACATCCTGAAGATCTTATTCTTGGAAACAAAGAGAGTCCAAGGAAAACAAGATCAGCTTATCAACAGAATGATTCTTTACTAGGACTTATATCTATGATTGAGTCAAAGAATGTTGATGAGGCCCTATCTGATGATGGATGGATAGTTGCTATGCGAGATGAACTGAATCAGTTTCAAAGAAATGATGTATGGGATTTAGTGCCAAGACCAGCACATAAGAACATCATTGGAACTAAGTGGGTATTCAGAAACAAGCTGAATGAACAAGGTGAGGTTGGGAGAAACAAAGCTAGACTTGTAGCACAAGGCTACAGTCAGCAGGAAGGTATTGATTTCACAGAAAATTTTGCTCCAGTAGCAAGACTGGAAGCAATCAGGTTACTTCTTTCCTATGTTGTTAATAATGGAATCACCTTATATCAAATGGATGTTAAGAGTGCATTTTTAAATGGTGTTATATTTGAAGAAGTGTATGTCAAGCAACCACCAGGATTTGAAGATTTAAAAAATCTTGAATATGTTTTTAAACTTAAGAAATCACTCTATGGTCTTAAACAAGCTCCAAGAGCTTGGTATGAGAGACTGAGTAATTTTCTCTTAGAAAATGGTTTTCAAAAAGGACAGATTGATAACACACTTTTCAGAAAGACCATTAAGAAAGACATCTTAATCATTCAAATTTATATTGATGACATAATATTTGGTTCTACTAATGCTTCTATGTGCAAGAATTTCTCCAAGCTTATGCAAGAAGAATTTGAAATGAGCATGATGGGTGAACTAAAGTTCTTCCTTGGGATTCAAATCAATCAAGGAAAAGATGGCACTTACATTCATCAAAGCAAGTATACAAAAGAGCTTCTGAAGAAGTTTAATCTTGAAGATTGTAAGACAATGTCCACACCCATGCATCCAACAAGCAGCTTAAGTAAGGAAGAAATTGGAAGCAAAGTAGATCAGAAGCTATACAGAGGTATGATTGGTTCTTTGCTCTATCTAACATCTTCTAGACCAGATATTTTATACAGTGTTTGTCTATGTGCAAGATTTCAATCAGATCCTAGGGAACCTCGTTTAACTGATGTTAAGAGGATCTTTAGATATCTGAAAGGAACTACTAATCTAGGACTTCTTTATAAAAAATCCCTAGATAGTAAGCTAGTTGGATTCTGTGATGCTGACTATGCTGGAGATAAGATTGAGAGAAAATCCACTAGTGGAAATTGCCAATTTATTGGTGAAAATCTCATATCTTGGGCCAGTAAGAGACAAGCAACTATTGCTTTTTAACAGCTGAAGCAGAATACATCGCAGCTGTTAAATGTTGCACAAAGCTTCTCTGGATGAAATATCAGCTTGAAGATTACAATATTACTGAAAACAGTATTCCACTATTTTGTGATAATACTGCTGCTATTCATTTATCTAAGAATCCAATTTTGCATTCTAGAGCAAAGCATATTGAAATAAAACATCACTTTATTAGAGATCATGTTCAAAAAGGAACAATAAATATTCAATTCATTGATACTGATCATCAATGGGCTGATATATTTACTAAACCCTTGGCTATTGAAAGATTTGATTTTATCAAAAAGAACTTGAACATGCATTTTATCTCTGAAGAAAACTAGCTCTTAAAATGTAAAATAGAATTAGGGTCTGAAAAATTTTCAGAATCTCTAATTGTTCAGAACCTCTTGTGAGACGTTCTGAAGAAAACTGAGATCTGAAGTTCAACAGGCTCTGATGAGGTTTAGGTACTGATAAAGCAGATCCTGAACTAAGGCAATGAAACGTTTTGTACTATTTAGTGTAAAACAGTTGTCTTACGCGTGTCAGTTTATTGTACTATCTTCTTGCACGTGTCTTGGATCTGATTGGATGGAGAACAATTAATGATGACCTCTCAGTTTTTAAACAATTAAAAATTATTTTAAATTGTTCGCGCTCCCTCCTTTTGTGTTAAGTTACGTTTGTGCTTGCTTATTTGCTATAAATAGTCACTTCACTCACTTATCACAACTTTTACACAATCACTTCCTACACAAACCCTAAACTCAGAATCTCCATCGCTCTCTCTTCATCTCTCATAATCAACTACAATGGCTTCGTCGTCTTCACGCGAGATTGTTCAAGGTCCCTACAATCCTGTTCTTCCACCTGTGATCGACTTCAACTCTCAAGAATCTCTCACTAACCCTTCAAACACCAACAACTGTGGTAGAGCCGGAATGGAGTTCGTTACAGAGAAGTTTGTTGATTTTGAAAGTTTAAAGGCTAATGGGATAGATATTCAGAATTTATTCTATGATCAACAATGGGAGAATTATTTCAACATGTTGAATGGGTTCGTCTATTACGACATAGTCAAGAACTTCTGGAACAAAGCTTATGTATTTGATATATTCGATGCTGATAACGAAGTGAGACTATTGGTTGAAAAAGATGAGAATCTCAAAGGTCGTACAAGAGAACAACTGGGTCTGAAGCCTTTCAGAGGCAAAGAAATAAGGTCTAATTTATTGGGAATGACAGTGCTGATCAAACAGGAACACATAGCCAAGATGCTTGGTGTTGACAACAAAGGTCTTGATGTCAATGAATACAAAGGGAAGACTAAATATTTCAAGTCTGTTCATAATGATTTGTTCCCTTCTGGTACTTCTGGTAAAGAGTTTGGGAAGGCTAAGCATATGCATGAGAAGTTCAATATTGCTTTCAGAATCATCATCAATTCTTTTGTCACTAGAGAAGGAGGAAAAGACTCTATATCTGTTCCTCACAGGCACTTCGTCTTGTCTATTCGTCAGTACACCTGTCACATACATACATACATCATTCATACATAGAATATACATTCACATCATTCATACATTATTGCATCTCCTCGAAGTCTAGTTAAATCACTTCTCTTGTTTATCCCCGAAAATAGGGTGGGCATGTCATTCTCTCCAATTAGAGTGTCAGCCATAAGTAGAAAAGTACATATCCTTTTTAAATTCCCCACTGAGCGCTGTCCTCGTGGAAGAAGGTTGTTTTAGTTACTTCCATTCCCATTACACGGATGGAGAATCCCAGTTGAGTTCTTTCCTCATTGGGCATATAGTCTTATTTGATCGTATCTCTCCAGTTTATTCCTGGATTGAATCTTGGTCCCAAGCAGCAAGGGGCGGTCTCTTCATGTGTACAACTTGCACACACATAATCAATTTCCTCAAGAGTGCATCCCCAGTGTGTCTGGTCAAGAGATGTCACTAAAAAAGCATCACCTTTATTACACTATCCATACGGTAGTAGGCCATACTTGTCACTCGTCTTTGTTAAGCTATCCACACGATAATAGACAGTGTCTCATCATTTTCATTTGCCTCCTTTAAGCTATACATACGGTAGTAGGCAATATTAGTCACTTGTCTTCATTAAGCTATCCATTCACTGGTAGTAGACAGTGTCTTATCATTTTCATTACCTTCTTCAAGATACCATTACGGTAGTAGGAAACATCTGTCATATACCTTCATTAAGCTATCCATACGGTAGTAGGTCATATTTATCATTTTTTCATTTACCTTCATTAAGCTATCAATACGGTAGTAGGTCATATCTATCATTTTTTTTATTCACCTTCATTAAGCTATCAATACGGTAGTCGGTAATATCAATCATTTTTTATTTTACCTTCATTAAGCTATCAATACGGTAGTAGGTAACATCTGTCATGTTATTCATATTATAGTAGGCAATATTTGTAACTTGTCTTTTGTTAAGCTATCCATACGGTAGTAGACAATGTCTTATTTTTTTCATTACCTTCATTAAGCTATCCATACGGTAGTAGGTATCATTTTCATCATCTTCATTAAGCTATCAATACGGTAGTAGGGAACATCTGTCATGCTATCCATACGATAGTAGCCAATATTTGTCACTTGTCTTCGTTAAGCTATCCATACGGTAGTAGACTGTGTCTCATCATTTTCATTTGCCTTCGTTAAGTTATCAATACGGTAGTAGGCAATATTTGTCACGTGTCTTCATTAAGCTATCCATACGGTAGTAGACAGTGTCTCATCATTTTCATTTGCCTTCATTAAGCTATCAATACGGTAATAGGCAATATTTGTCACTTGTCTTCGTTAAGCTTGAAGGAACAATCAGAGATTGCGCAGCGGAATATTAAAATTTTCCTTCTATGGATCCTTACGAATGGTCATGAATAGTGTTTAGAGTTTTACCTTTAATGTGAAAACTCTCTTTAAACCACGAACAATTGATGATCGGCGCTTTCAATCACGAACAAGATCACCACCACCACGTTGATCACGAGCGTTAGAGATGTAACGCCTCTATCTAGTCCACACGAACAGATGCCTCCAAAAGAGTGCTAGCTCCAAGAGTGAAGGTTTCTAGTGAGAGGTGGGAAATAAGGATTAGGGTTTTAGAGATTGATTTTCATCAAGTGATTTTCTTTCTCACAAGTGTTCTATTTATAGAACCACTTGTCTTGTGCACCAAGACAAACTATTTGTCATTGGGCCACAATTTTACTAAAACCTTTTTATTAAATAAGTCTTTTAAGAAACGCACCCCCCATGTGTTATGTACACATGAGTGCTTTCCTTTTCATAACAAATTATGATACGCTTATTTAATTACCATGATACCCTTATCATATTTCCTTAATTCTATGAGGTGCACCGTACCTTACGGTGTTCCAATTTCACACTAGCCTGTTCTTATGTGTGTGACCCTTGTAGGTTTCCATAACGTTGGCAATTATATTAAATCCTCTATTTAATATAATAAACAATGAGCGGTATCTAGCAACACATCATTGCTACCCAAGTTATGAGAAATTAACATGTGATCTAAAACACAACCTCTAGTGATAATATCAGTGTGTACAATTACCCCTTTGCCCTTTATGTCTATATTGAACACAAAGCATACTTGGTGTCATCTTTGTCCAGTTCAATATTGGGCCCATGACATTTATCCTGTTATGCAGGATTGGCAAATTCCATCTAGGTCACTACTGTCCCTCAGCATGCTTTGTGAAGTACCCATCAACTGCCTTTATGGTCATCCTGTTACGGACAACGTTAGATCAGCAACAAAGCACTTGACTCCACATCTAGGGTACAAAGTGGTTTCAGGTCTAAGGGTGGTTTACACCATTATCACCATGAGAGCTACTTATGACACTTTGCATAACATTGCATGTAGTACTGTCATAGCGGGTCAATCCGATATAAACATTACTCTTAATATTTATACCTATGTCAAGACTTGATAACTCCTTATCCTATGATCCATGAGATGCGATCATCAGTCTATCTTCATAATAGTCTCTATGTTTTATTATTATCCCATATCATAATAAAACTTGACTACGGATGCTTTAAGAATAGTATCCTTGTATTTAATGAATCTCATGATTAAGTCATACTTAATATTTCATTAAATGGATTTAACTATTCTAGGGACTTCATTATTTTGGACATACAAACATAATAAAGAAAATGCCTTTGATTATTAATAAAGAACCAATATATTATTAATAATTAATTCGATACAAGTACTAAAGTCATTGGCCTCTAGGGCTTACACCAACAAAGCTATCCATACGGTAGTAGACAATGTCTCATTTTTTTATTTACCTTCATTAAGCTATCAATACGGTAGTAGGTAACGTCTGTCTTCATTAAGCTTTTCATTTTCCAATACCTTCATTAAACTATCAATACGGTAGTAGGGAACATCTGTCATGCTATCCATACGATAGTTGGCAATATTTGTCACTTGTCTTTCGTTAAGCTATCCATACGGTAGTAGACAGTGTCTTATCTTTTTCATTACCTTCATTAAGCTATCCATACGGTAGTAGGTATCATTTTCATCATCTTCATTAAGCTATCAATACGGTTGTAGGTAAGATCTGTCTTCATTAAGCTATCCATACAGTAGTAGACAGTGTTCAACCATTCTCTCATTACCTTCATTAAGCTATCCATACGGTAGTAGGTCATATCTATCTGTTTTCATTTACCTTCATTAAGCTATCCATACGGTAGTAGGTCATATCTGTCATTTTCATATACTTTCATTAAGCTACCCATACGGCAGTAGGTCATATCTGTCATTTCCATATACCTTCATTAAGCTATCCATACGGTAGTAGGTAACATCTGTCTTCATTAAGCTATCATTTATACGATAGTAGGCAACTTATCCCCAGTTAAACTGTATTGTTTCCCCAGCAGATTTGCACCCTTCCTTTGACGGACTCGGGTATCTTTCATAGCTTTTAGAGTTTAATTTACGTCAAAAAATGGTGTCCTATATATTTAAGTCTCTTCGACTCTTTGAACCAAATCAAAATTCTCTTTTTTTCAAGTCTCTGGTCGAAGAAACTTAAATAGGGGCATCTGTCATACCCCATTTTTTGACCAGTTTATTCGTGTTTTTAAATCGAATATTTCGTTATTTCTGACGAAATTTCGGCAGGAAGGTATTTTAAAATACCTCATTTATGTTCATATTTTGGTCCATTTTATTTTATTTTTTTATTCTTATTTCCTATTATTTTATTCATCTCTTTTATTATTATTTATTTTATTTTTTTAATTAAAGGGGGCGCTTGCCCTCCCACTCATCATTTCTCTTTTAATCTTTATTATTATTATTATTATTATTATTATTATTATTATTATTATTATTATTATTATTATTATTATTATTATTATTATCATTTTCTTTTTCTATTTTTTGTTTTTGTTTTTTATTGTCAATTAAAAAAAAGAGGGATAAGTCAGTTCAGCCAAGTCCAACACAGCACAACACATGCTCCTCAATCTCAATTCTAGCCACAATCACAGTTCAGGATCAGTCAACACAAATCAGAAAACTTAATTGGAGAATTGAAGTCACTTAACTTTCTTTCCCAATCTGATATTTTGAAAAAGGCATAAAGTCAGGAGCCAATTCTTTGAGAGTGGGATCAGACAGAGAAAAAAAAAAACAATCACAGTAAAAAGCCAATCACAAAGAGCAAAAATTCCTCAACCTCAACCAAGAACATCACAACATCACGTAAACTATCACCAAGATCCAGAACCATTTTTCGTAACCAAATCACTCCAAGCCAAAACCAAAACCGTAGCATTATCACAATCATAAATCCAAACATCCGAAAATAGGGTGGGCATGTCATTCTCTCCAATTAGAGTGTCAGCCATAAGTAGAAAAGTACATATCCTTTTTAAATTCCCCACTGAGCGCTGTCCTCGTGGAAGAAGGTTGTTTTAGTTACTTCCATTCCCATTACACGGATGGAGAATCCCAGTTGAGTTCTTTCCTCATTGGGCATATAGTCTTATTTGATCGTATCTCTCCAGTTTATTCCTGGATTGAATCTTGGTCCCAAGCAGCAAGGGGCGGTCTCTTCATGTGTACAACTTGCACACACATAATCAATTTCCTCAAGAGTGCATCCCCAGTGTGTCTGGTCAAGAGATGTCACTAAAAAAGCATCACCTTTATTACACTATCCATACGGTAGTAGGCCATACTTGTCACTCGTCTTTGTTAAGCTATCCACACGATAATAGACAGTGTCTCATCATTTTCATTTGCCTCCTTTAAGCTATACATACGGTAGTAGGCAATATTAGTCACTTGTCTTCATTAAGCTATCCATTCACTGGTAGTAGACAGTGTCTTATCATTTTCATTACCTTCTTCAAGATACCATTACGGTAGTAGGAAACATCTGTCATATACCTTCATTAAGCTATCCATACGGTAGTAGGTCATATTTATCATTTTTTCATTTACCTTCATTAAGCTATCAATACGGTAGTAGGTCATATCTATCATTTTTTTTATTCACCTTCATTAAGCTATCAATACGGTAGTCGGTAATATCAATCATTTTTTATTTTACCTTCATTAAGCTATCAATACGGTAGTAGGTAACATCTGTCATGTTATTCATATTATAGTAGGCAATATTTGTAACTTGTCTTTTGTTAAGCTATCCATACGGTAGTAGACAATGTCTTATTTTTTTCATTACCTTCATTAAGCTATCCATACGGTAGTAGGTATCATTTTCATCATCTTCATTAAGCTATCAATACGGTAGTAGGGAACATCTGTCATGCTATCCATACGATAGTAGCCAATATTTGTCACTTGTCTTCGTTAAGCTATCCATACGGTAGTAGACTGTGTCTCATCATTTTCATTTGCCTTCGTTAAGTTATCAATACGGTAGTAGGCAATATTTGTCACGTGTCTTCATTAAGCTATCCATACGGTAGTAGACAGTGTCTCATCATTTTCATTTGCCTTCATTAAGCTATCAATACGGTAATAGGCAATATTTGTCACTTGTCTTCGTTAAGCTTGAAGGAACAATCAGAGATTGCGCAGCGGAATATTAAAATTTTCCTTCTATGGATCCTTACGAATGGTCATGAATAGTGTTTAGAGTTTTACCTTTAATGTGAAAACTCTCTTTAAACCACGAACAATTGATGATCGGCGCTTTCAATCACGAACAAGATCACCACCACCACGTTGATCACGAGCGTTAGAGATGTAACGCCTCTATCTAGTCCACACGAACAGATGCCTCCAAAAGAGTGCTAGCTCCAAGAGTGAAGGTTTCTAGTGAGAGGTGGGAAATAAGGATTAGGGTTTTAGAGATTGATTTTCATCAAGTGATTTTCTTTCTCACAAGTGTTCTATTTATAGAACCACTTGTCTTGTGCACCAAGACAAACTATTTGTCATTGGGCCACAATTTTACTAAAACCTTTTTATTAAATAAGTCTTTTAAGAAACGCACCCCCCATGTGTTATGTACACATGAGTGCTTTCCTTTTCATAACAAATTATGATACGCTTATTTAATTACCATGATACCCTTATCATATTTCCTTAATTCTATGAGGTGCACCGTACCTTACGGTGTTCCAATTTCACACTAGCCTGTTCTTATGTGTGTGACCCTTGTAGGTTTCCATAACGTTGGCAATTATATTAAATCCTCTATTTAATATAATAAACAATGAGCGGTATCTAGCAACACATCATTGCTACCCAAGTTATGAGAAATTAACATGTGATCTAAAACACAACCTCTAGTGATAATATCAGTGTGTACAATTACCCCTTTGCCCTTTATGTCTATATTGAACACAAAGCATACTTGGTGTCATCTTTGTCCAGTTCAATATTGGGCCCATGACATTTATCCTGTTATGCAGGATTGGCAAATTCCATCTAGGTCACTACTGTCCCTCAGCATGCTTTGTGAAGTACCCATCAACTGCCTTTATGGTCATCCTGTTACGGACAACGTTAGATCAGCAACAAAGCACTTGACTCCACATCTAGGGTACAAAGTGGTTTCAGGTCTAAGGGTGGTTTACACCATTATCACCATGAGAGCTACTTATGACACTTTGCATAACATTGCATGTAGTACTGTCATAGCGGGTCAATCCGATATAAACATTACTCTTAATATTTATACCTATGTCAAGACTTGATAACTCCTTATCCTATGATCCATGAGATGCGATCATCAGTCTATCTTCATAATAGTCTCTATGTTTTATTATTATCCCATATCATAATAAAACTTGACTACGGATGCTTTAAGAATAGTATCCTTGTATTTAATGAATCTCATGATTAAGTCATACTTAATATTTCATTAAATGGATTTAACTATTCTAGGGACTTCATTATTTTGGACATACAAACATAATAAAGAAAATGCCTTTGATTATTAATAAAGAACCAATATATTATTAATAATTAATTCGATACAAGTACTAAAGTCATTGGCCTCTAGGGCTTACACCAACAAAGCTATCCATACGGTAGTAGACAATGTCTCATTTTTTTATTTACCTTCATTAAGCTATCAATACGGTAGTAGGTAACGTCTGTCTTCATTAAGCTTTTCATTTTCCAATACCTTCATTAAACTATCAATACGGTAGTAGGGAACATCTGTCATGCTATCCATACGATAGTTGGCAATATTTGTCACTTGTCTTTCGTTAAGCTATCCATACGGTAGTAGACAGTGTCTTATCTTTTTCATTACCTTCATTAAGCTATCCATACGGTAGTAGGTATCATTTTCATCATCTTCATTAAGCTATCAATACGGTTGTAGGTAAGATCTGTCTTCATTAAGCTATCCATACAGTAGTAGACAGTGTTCAACCATTTTCTCATTACCTTCATTAAGCTATCCATACGGTAGTAGGTCATATCTATCTGTTTTCATTTACCTTCATTAAGCTATCCATACGGTAGTAGGTCATATCTGTCATTTTCATATACTTTCATTAAGCTACCCATACGGCAGTAGGTCATATCTGTCATTTCCATATACCTTCATTAAGCTATCCATACGGTAGTAGGTAACATCTGTCTTCATTAAGCTATCATTTATACGATAGTAGGCAACTTATCCCCAGTTAAACTGTATTGTTTCCCCAGCAGATTTGCACCCTTCCTTTGACGGACTCGGGTATCTTTCATAGCTTTTAGAGTTTAATTTACGTCAAAAAATGGTGTCCTATATATTTAAGTCTCTTCGACTCTTTGAACCAAATCAAAATTCTCTTTTTTTCAAGTCTCTGGTCGAAGAAACTTAAATAGGGGCATCTGTCATACCCCATTTTTTGACCAGTTTATTCGTCTTTTTAAATCGAATATTTCGTTATTTCTGACGAAATTTCGGCAGGAAGGTATTTTAAAATACCTCATTTATGTTCATATTTTGGTCCATTTTATTTTATTTTTTTATTCTTATTTCCTATTATTTTATTCATCTCTTTTATTATTATTTATTTTATTTTTTTAATTAAAGGGGGCGCTTGCCCTCCCACTCATCATTTCTCTTTTAATCTTTATTATTATTATTATTATTATTATTATTATTATTATTATTATTATTATTATTATTATTATTATTATTATTATTATTATTATTATTATCATTTTCTTTTTCTATTTTTTGTTTTTGTTTTTTATTGTCAATTAAAAAAAAGAGGGATAAGTCAGTTCAGCCAAGTCCAACACAGCACAACACATGCTCCTCAATCTCAATTCTAGCCACAATCACAGTTCAGGATCAGTCAACACAAATCAGAAAACTTAATTGGAGAATTGAAGTCACTTAACTTTCTTTCCCAATCTGATATTTTGAAAAAGGCATAAAGTCAGGAGCCAATTCTTTGAGAGTGGGATCAGACAGAGAAAAAAAAAAACAATCACAGTAAAAAGCCAATCACAAAGAGCAAAAATTCCTCAACCTCAACCAAGAACATCACAACATCACGTAAACTATCACCAAGATCCAGAACCATTTTTCGTAACCAAATCACTCCAAGCCAAAACCAAAACCGTAGCATTATCACAATCATAAATCCAAACATCCGAAAATAGGGTGGGCATGTCATTCTCTCCAATTAGAGTGTCAGCCATAAGTAGAAAAGTACATATCCTTTTTAAATTCCCCACTGAGCGCTGTCCTCGTGGAAGAAGGTTGTTTTAGTTACTTCCATTCCCATTACACGGATGGAGAATCCCAGTTGAGTTCTTTCCTCATTGGGCATATAGTCTTATTTGATCGTATCTCTCCAGTTTATTCCTGGATTGAATCTTGGTCCCAAGCAGCAAGGGGCGGTCTCTTCATGTGTACAACTTGCACACACATAATCAATTTCCTCAAGAGTGCATCCCCAGTGTGTCTGGTCAAGAGATGTCACTAAAAAAGCATCACCTTTATTACACTATCCATACGGTAGTAGGCCATACTTGTCACTCGTCTTTGTTAAGCTATCCACACGATAATAGACAGTGTCTCATCATTTTCATTTGCCTCCTTTAAGCTATACATACGGTAGTAGGCAATATTAGTCACTTGTCTTCATTAAGCTATCCATTCACTGGTAGTAGACAGTGTCTTATCATTTTCATTACCTTCTTCAAGATACCATTACGGTAGTAGGAAACATCTGTCATATACCTTCATTAAGCTATCCATACGGTAGTAGGTCATATTTATCATTTTTTCATTTACCTTCATTAAGCTATCAATACGGTAGTAGGTCATATCTATCATTTTTTTTATTCACCTTCATTAAGCTATCAATACGGTAGTCGGTAATATCAATCATTTTTTATTTTACCTTCATTAAGCTATCAATACGGTAGTAGGTAACATCTGTCATGTTATTCATATTATAGTAGGCAATATTTGTAACTTGTCTTTTGTTAAGCTATCCATACGGTAGTAGACAATGTCTTATTTTTTTCATTACCTTCATTAAGCTATCCATACGGTAGTAGGTATCATTTTCATCATCTTCATTAAGCTATCAATACGGTAGTAGGGAACATCTGTCATGCTATCCATACGATAGTAGCCAATATTTGTCACTTGTCTTCGTTAAGCTATCCATACGGTAGTAGACTGTGTCTCATCATTTTCATTTGCCTTCGTTAAGTTATCAATACGGTAGTAGGCAATATTTGTCACGTGTCTTCATTAAGCTATCCATACGGTAGTAGACAGTGTCTCATCATTTTCATTTGCCTTCATTAAGCTATCAATACGGTAATAGGCAATATTTGTCACTTGTCTTCGTTAAGCTTGAAGGAACAATCAGAGATTGCGCAGCGGAATATTAAAATTTTCCTTCTATGGATCCTTACGAATGGTCATGAATAGTGTTTAGAGTTTTACCTTTAATGTGAAAACTCTCTTTAAACCACGAACAATTGATGATCGGCGCTTTCAATCACGAACAAGATCACCACCACCACGTTGATCACGAGCGTTAGAGATGTAACGCCTCTATCTAGTCCACACGAACAGATGCCTCCAAAAGAGTGCTAGCTCCAAGAGTGAAGGTTTCTAGTGAGAGGTGGGAAATAAGGATTAGGGTTTTAGAGATTGATTTTCATCAAGTGATTTTCTTTCTCACAAGTGTTCTATTTATAGAACCACTTGTCTTGTGCACCAAGACAAACTATTTGTCATTGGGCCACAATTTTACTAAAACCTTTTTATTAAATAAGTCTTTTAAGAAACGCACCCCCCATGTGTTATGTACACATGAGTGCTTTCCTTTTCATAACAAATTATGATACGCTTATTTAATTACCATGATACCCTTATCATATTTCCTTAATTCTATGAGGTGCACCGTACCTTACGGTGTTCCAATTTCACACTAGCCTGTTCTTATGTGTGTGACCCTTGTAGGTTTCCATAACGTTGGCAATTATATTAAATCCTCTATTTAATATAATAAACAATGAGCGGTATCTAGCAACACATCATTGCTACCCAAGTTATGAGAAATTAACATGTGATCTAAAACACAACCTCTAGTGATAATATCAGTGTGTACAATTACCCCTTTGCCCTTTATGTCTATATTGAACACAAAGCATACTTGGTGTCATCTTTGTCCAGTTCAATATTGGGCCCATGACATTTATCCTGTTATGCAGGATTGGCAAATTCCATCTAGGTCACTACTGTCCCTCAGCATGCTTTGTGAAGTACCCATCAACTGCCTTTATGGTCATCCTGTTACGGACAACGTTAGATCAGCAACAAAGCACTTGACTCCACATCTAGGGTACAAAGTGGTTTCAGGTCTAAGGGTGGTTTACACCATTATCACCATGAGAGCTACTTATGACACTTTGCATAACATTGCATGTAGTACTGTCATAGCGGGTCAATCCGATATAAACATTACTCTTAATATTTATACCTATGTCAAGACTTGATAACTCCTTATCCTATGATCCATGAGATGCGATCATCAGTCTATCTTCATAATAGTCTCTATGTTTTATTATTATCCCATATCATAATAAAACTTGACTACGGATGCTTTAAGAATAGTATCCTTGTATTTAATGAATCTCATGATTAAGTCATACTTAATATTTCATTAAATGGATTTAACTATTCTAGGGACTTCATTATTTTGGACATACAAACATAATAAAGAAAATGCCTTTGATTATTAATAAAGAACCAATATATTATTAATAATTAATTCGATACAAGTACTAAAGTCATTGGCCTCTAGGGCTTACACCAACAAAGCTATCCATACGGTAGTAGACAATGTCTCATTTTTTTATTTACCTTCATTAAGCTATCAATACGGTAGTAGGTAACGTCTGTCTTCATTAAGCTTTTCATTTTCCAATACCTTCATTAAACTATCAATACGGTAGTAGGGAACATCTGTCATGCTATCCATACGATAGTTGGCAATATTTGTCACTTGTCTTTCGTTAAGCTATCCATACGGTAGTAGACAGTGTCTTATCTTTTTCATTACCTTCATTAAGCTATCCATACGGTAGTAGGTATCATTTTCATCATCTTCATTAAGCTATCAATACGGTTGTAGGTAAGATCTGTCTTCATTAAGCTATCCATACAGTAGTAGACAGTGTTCAACCATTTTCTCATTACCTTCATTAAGCTATCCATACGGTAGTAGGTCATATCTATCTGTTTTCATTTACCTTCATTAAGCTATCCATACGGTAGTAGGTCATATCTGTCATTTTCATATACTTTCATTAAGCTACCCATACGGCAGTAGGTCATATCTGTCATTTCCATATACCTTCATTAAGCTATCCATACGGTAGTAGGTAACATCTGTCTTCATTAAGCTATCATTTATACGATAGTAGGCAACTTATCCCCAGTTAAACTGTATTGTTTCCCCAGCAGATTTGCACCCTTCCTTTGACGGACTCGGGTATCTATCATAGCTTTTAGAGTTTAATTTACGTCAAAAAATGGTGTCCTATATATTTAAGTCTCTTCGACTCTTTGAACCAAATCAAAATTCTCTTTTTTTCAAGTCTCTGGTCGAAGAAACTTAAATAGGGGCATCTGTCATACCCCATTTTTTGACCAGTTTATTCGTCTTTTTAAATCGAATATTTCGTTATTTCTGACGAAATTTCGGCAGGAAGGTATTTTAAAATACCTCATTTATGTTCATATTTTGGTCCATTTTATTTTATTTTTTTATTCTTATTTCCTATTATTTTATTCATCTCTTTTATTATTATTTATTTTATTTTTTTAATTAAAGGGGGCGCTTGCCCTCCCACTCATCATTTCTCTTTTAATCTTTATTATTATTATTATTATTATTATTATTATTATTATTATTATTATTATTATTATTATTATTATTATTATTATTATCATTTTCTTTTTCTATTTTTTGTTTTTGTTTTTTATTGTCAATTAAAAAAAAGAGGGATAAGTCAGTTCAGCCAAGTCCAACACAGCACAACACATGCTCCTCAATCTCAATTCTAGCCACAATCACAGTTCAGGATCAGTCAACACAAATCAGAAAACTTAATTGGAGAATTGAAGTCACTTAACTTTCTTTCCCAATCTGATATTTTGAAAAAGGCATAAAGTCAGGAGCCAATTCTTTGAGAGTGGGATCAGACAGAGAAAAAAAAAAACAATCACAGTAAAAAGCCAATCACAAAGAGCAAAAATTCCTCAACCTCAACCAAGAACATCACAACATCACGTAAACTATCACCAAGATCCAGAACCATTTTTCGTAACCAAATCACTCCAAGCCAAAACCAAAACCGTAGCATTATCACAATCATAAATCCAAACATCCGCAAACGAAAACAAACCGGAACCGGAAACAAAGAGCAAACAGATCGAAAAAGGTAGAAAGTTTGTGTTTTTTTTCTTAAAAAGCTTAAAATCTAGATTTTGGATTTCTCAAGCATTTTTTCTATAAACTAATTTGAAATCCAATATCTAGGTAAAAAAAGATATTAGAAAAATGTTTTTTTTTTAAAAAAAAAAGGAGAATTGTTTTTTCAGGTGGTGGCGCCGCCGCTCCGGCCGCCGCACCACCACCGGAATATTCATATGTTCTTGGTGAGATGATGAGCAAATGAGAGAGAAGAAAGCAGACTGAAAGAGAGAGAAAAGTGAAAACTTGAGGTTAGAGAAAGAGAAATGCAAGAAAAGTGTAGAAATCTGTGGAAAAAACAAATATATCCAATGTTACTCCACGCACCCCCCGATTACTCCACGCACCCCCCTCTCCGTTTTTTTGCTGAAGCATTTTTTTGCCAGATTACTTCGTGAGCCCCCCCAACTACTCCGTGCGCCCCCATATGTTTTTTTGTGAAAATTAACTTTTTTTTTGCAGGTTTAGACTTGGGTTTAAGCCCAGAATCACTAACTGCACCCCTATAACGCCCCAACTAAAATACCTAGAATATTTAGTCGAGACATACATAATGGCATCTGAGTACAAATAAATTGAATGAATTACATAAACAAGATACAACTTGTTTCAGTTAAAAAGCAACAGATAAAATAGAATACAGCGGAATTAATAAGGTTCTAAGATAAACAGATTAAATCTAAAACAAAGAAGAAGACTACGGTCTTCAAATCTGATGAATCAAGCTCAGCTCCTAACATCAGCTCCGTCCCGGTCCTTGCTTCGGTTAACCTGTCTACCTAAAAAAATTGATTTGGAGTGGGGTGAGACTACTAAGCCTCAGTGAGTCCTACTACCCTCCTAGGGCGACTACGCCGGGGCACCTAAATCAGTCATAACTTACTAGTATTTATATAACGTAACATAATGGCATATAATAAATGTGTAACACAGATCAATAAATCTTATTCATTTTAAACTCAAGGACACTCTGAGGTGAGCATGTCTCAGAGGCCTGCCATATCCGTCAACCGATTCGGTCACGGCATGCAGCTCACAATAACTTATCCTAATGGATTGTCCCATTGGGAGTCCATAACGCGATATCACAAAATCGCACATAATTGACTGAACTACTTTAGTTATTACTACCATAAATTCCCAAAATCCCGGGGAGCATACATTCCTAAATAATTCTAGGTTTTTGCCCTAAAGATTATCTGTGACTAACATTCTATTCGATATTATGTCATTTACGTTAATACAAATTATATGACTCTAATGAGGGTATAAAACGAGTGCTTGAAGTTTCTATATCACTTGTGAAATGTGGTCTATTCTGTACAATCTCGCTTTAGCGAGTCACCAGCTCGCTATGGCGAGATTATAGGTTCTGACCTAATGCAACTCGCTGTGGCGAACAGAAGTTCGCTACGGCGAGTATCATCAGCTCAAAGCCCAGCTCGCCAAGAGTACTCGCTGACTACTCGCTATGGCGAGTTCATACAGAATTGCCCCTGTTTAGAAGAAATCATGATATATTAACCTCACACCTACAACCCTCATTTTAGACAGTGCATTAACAGATAATTAACATAATATAAAATAGAATGGAGAGGAGTTTGGGATTTAACCCCTCTCGCACAACATTTCCTAATTCCTAATTGTTATCATGCATAATCATTAATTTGGGGAAAACTAGCTAAACTAGCCTAAAGAACCCACCTGGAGATTGAAGCTTTACACTGACGCAGCAACAACCATGAATCTTCCAGCAATAGGACATCACTTGAACCCCGATAGTTCACTAGAAAGAATAGAATTGGAAATGGATTAATGATTGTTCGAAGGCTTGCTAAGTTTAGGGTCATAGAACATCCTCCACACGACTTGAGAAAAGAGTAAGGAGAGTATTGGACAACTTACCAAGGCTAAAAAAAGGATTTCGCGAAGGTGGCAGCACCTCACCGCAGCTTCCCCGCAGGTTCCCGCAGCTTCCCCGCAAGTCACCGCAGCTTCCCCGCAGGTCACCGCAGCTCCCCGCAGGTCACCGCAGCTTCCCCGCAGGTCACCGCAGCTTCCCCGCAGGTCACCGCAGCTTTCCCGCAGGTCACCGCAGGTCACCGCAGACTCCTGCAAGCTTCACGCAGGACACAGCAGACTCTCACAGGATACCGCAGACACCAGCAGCACCTCGCCCTGGCGAGGGCTAACTCGCTCAGCGAGTGCACCAGGTTGCATAAACATGGTTCTGTCGTTCTGGCTCGGAATCTTCCACTTCTACAACATCTACAACGTTCCCAATCGTCTCAGAGTCGTATTTTGAAGTCATGAACACACATGCAACCATGGATTCAAGTGTGAGAGTGAGAATGAGTATTGGATGGTAAAAGGGAATGCAAGATTAATCATGGAAAGGAAAGGGATTACTTACTTAACCATGTTTCTTTAACTTCTGAAACTCTACCTTTGAGTGATTCCATCACATGCACACTGTTAGAGAGGAAAATTTGTGAAATGAATGATTATGGGTGGGAGAGAGAGCTTCCACGGAACTGAATTTTGGAAGGGGGTGAGTTTCATTGTTTTCTTGTTTCTTAGTTTTGGGTGGCTAGCTTACAGCAAGGATTCATCATGTAGTTTCTTCCAACTTGTTGTCTTTAGGTTAGAAATTGTTGTTGGTGAAGTTCTCCCTCTGTCACGAGGAAGGGAAGGGGTGGGTGAAGAAAATGAATGAAATTTTGGTTCTCCCTTATCAATGATTCAATTTATATAGGCATCTTAAGTGTAACTAATTACAATAGAGCCCTTTCCAAAATAATCTTACTAACTATTGTTTATCATAAATCTCACTTGGATTTTTCTCTTTACTAGCTTACTCACATATATCCAATTTTAGGCTCCAAAATTGACATTAATTAATATTCTTCCATTAATTAAGTTGGAATGTTACAATCTACCCCCCTTAAAGAATTTCGTCCTCGAAATTCAGAATCCCTTTATTCCACAACAGGGTAGGTTGTTTAGGTTTGCATCTGGAACTACACTTCGTCCATTTTTTTCAGTTTAAAGTATACAGTCCCTTGGAATAAAACTTTCCTCTCTCAAGGTTACTGGTTATAGGCTATTCTTACATTCTCAAAGGTTCCAGTGTTGTGCATTCTTATTCGAGTACTCACTGTCACCTTCTAGCAGTGCCATGCTATCTGTGTTTAGTCTCATACTCTTCTACTTCTACTATGATTAAGCTTCTTTCACTACTATCGTCATCATTCCAAATACTTCACTGTCTTAGAAGGTCGGTATCTGGTCTAGTTGGTACACACTTATCTTGGAGTCAAAACTGCGCACTCTTATGTGCATCATTCAGATCAGTCCTTCTATAGACGTTTTCCTTTCCGATCGACTTCATGCATAACACGTCATCTGTACATCCGTACCATTGTGTCATCTACTACTCCAGGATCGATTTAAATATAAAACGAGTGGAAAATTGTCTAAACACTACTGATTCTTCTGCCAACAAGTCAGACTCGTCTGCAGATGAACCTATAGTTGTCCGATAAAATCCCACCTACAATTTAATCCATCCTGGCCCAACACAGTGATCAAGTTGTACTTCCAACATGCGTATGCACTTAGGTTTAGGTTATCTCTTAAAGTTAAGGATTATTCTCGTTTGCGGTCCTTCGCTGATATGTATTGCACGAGGCTTGTCTAATCGGTCGGGTTCCGAACTCGACCAATTTTGAACAATCTGGGTTTGAACTTATATTACTCAGGCTGAAAGATTGGCAAAGCTTAGGACGGTATGCTGAATTAACCGATGGATCCTTATGATAACAGTACGAGTTCGATTAATATGAGTCATTACCCTAATGAGTAATTTAATTCCTTCACTTAAGTGAACTGGCTGAAGAAGTCTAGGCTTGGAGTCGGAGTATCCGGGTCGAATTACTCAGGCTGAACACTCAGTCTCACGAGGTTACGGTAGGCAAGGCTGATAAGTCGAACATACGGCAGAGTCACTAGGATCAACGAGATAACCTATTCATGAATTTGGGAAGGAATCGAAGGGCTGGAATTCCCAATACTGGTGTCGTTAGAGCGACTGATTTTCTCTGAATTGGAATTAACTATGACCTTAGATCTGAATTCGGCTGAAGGGTTCCGACGAATACGGTTAGCCAACTAAGTCTGGAAATCTGGTTACAAGGCTTGAATGTACGAAGTCCAAATGATTTGCTGACACTGAGCGACGTCATTTGTGTCGGAATAGATGATGTTGCTACTTAATAGGTTAACTAACGTTCGAGAGTTGAATCGGATACTATTCGTGGTTTTTCAAGAGCAACGAACTTCCACGAATAGGAAGGAAATACTTAACGGCACAACTGAAAGACTAAAAGCATAGAGTAAGATTATTTAAGAGTGATGCTTCACGACATCAGCGCGACTGACTGACGTCGATAAATCTGAGTAGCTGAATCTGATTTGAATTTGTGTGGAGTACCTGACTGACAGGCAGCTTCAGACATGAGGAAGAATATGCGTCTGAGACGTAACTCAGATGAGTTAGAGAGAATACGCGTTCGTAGTGTTCCAAGAACTACGGACGGGGAATTTGAACATTGTTCGGCTCGAATCAAGGTTAAAAGAAGGCCCAGGTATACAAAGGTAACTGATGATTGATCTCCTTCTGGTTCAGACCTATACTCTACAGTTCTACTTCCTATTTTCCTCAGGCTAGGACAATAAAGTCTTTACTCAAGCTTCTAGCTAGCCAAGTCTCACAGGGAGGTTTAACTCTGATTGATAATCTCTCAGCTGACAGGTGCTGGGAAAAGTTGAGGTTATCGGAGTCTAATTGGGGCTAATGTTAAACTTAATCTCTTTTCTCCATATAGTGATATATGCCTAACAGGCTGATCTGGGTGATTTGTGTTACTAACAGGATCCCTCGTTTGAACACTCGTTAAATCAAAACTTCTACGGTTTGGTACTAAAGCATATAATAAGGTCTAGGCCTTGAACTTGGTAGCTAGTTGGTTTCTAATACTTACTACAAATCTAACGATGACTGGATGGTAACTCTTACGTAGGGTTCAACTAATGCTACTGATTTCCCAACTAACTGGTCCAAAGGTTGAACATGTTTTGAAAAGGTCAATCCTAATATGAAACTGGCTTCCGGTCTCTATGCTATTTCATGGCAAGATGGTTATAAGTCACTCGGCAACTACATGTGCTAATGGTATTACTTAACGGTTATACTGGTTAAAATTAATCTTATGCGACTACTAGTGATTAATGATAGATTAATCCAAGTCTCTGACGTCTAAAGGAATAATTCTTAGAGGTTTACTTAACAGGTTTACGGTAAAAGAGTATAAGTTGTAAGTGTTCTAATCTTGGTTTCCTTAGCTTATGTGGTTCATCTAACAATCTCTATTGTAGAAATGTCTAACCGGTTAACTATATTGGGTTTCTAATTTTAGGAACATAAGGTAATAATATCTAAGATGTATTCTTAAGTACGGTATTTCCAAAAGGAGTTTCTAGTTTTCGATGGAAGCATGTTAATCCTACTTGGTAAAGTTCTATTATTGACTTCTAATTGTTTGATGATGATGTACTATAGAATAGCCTGGGAAATGTCTAACCGGTTAACTATATTGGGTTTCTAATTTTAGGAACATAAGGTAATAATATCTAAGATGTATTCTTAAGTACGGTATTTCCAAAAGGAGTTTCTAGTTTTCGATGGAAGCATGTTAATCCTACTTGGTAAAGTTCTATTATTGACTTCTAATTGTTTGATGATGATGTACTATAGAATAGCCTGGTGGCTTGTGTGGTTATTATAGATTTACTATCTGTTAATCTAGTCAATGTTTGGTTCCTTAAAACTGATGGGGTAGGCATAGTTCTGTCAACTTCTGGGTACCTAAAGGCTCCTGTCTCGCACTAGACGACTAGTGGTTTAGGGAGGAAGTTTGGAGTTTAAGCCTTACTTCTAAATATTGCTTAGGTCCTATTTGATTCCCAATACGATGATGTACGTCAAGTCCACTATGCTAAGTTTGATTATTCTAATTACTTATATGTGCTAATGCTTATCGCGTCTCGTGGATGTGGTACCAATGTAAGGGAACTCTAACTGTGGTGACTAGTTAAGACTGTGTCTCTAATGGTTCAGTTCAATTATAGGTTTCTAGAGTCAAAAGAGTTGGCCCAGGGCTACCTAACCTTTTAATGTATATGAATTTTCTCACTTACTCGGGATAACTAGACATTTGGTAAAAGGCTTGGTTTACTCATTCCTATCTCAAGTGTTGGTTCTCTATAAAGGTGTGCATCCTCGTTCCATTGAGAACCTTAAGGTTTGATAATCTGGAGTTAGGCTTGGCTAAATAGGGATCTCAAATAAATTGAATGGGTACGAGGTGTGGCTAAGTTCCTCCTAATATCGATGAATCTTTCTCACTTGAGCTGAAACCCGGTAGGTAAGATGGTAAGGTCCTGTAAGGGTTGGAGGCTTATCATTAAGTTTAAAACAGCTGGACGGGTAGTGAGGCAGAAACTTGTAACAGCAATAGCCTGCTAAACTCGCTACAGCGAGTGATTACTCGCTAAGCGAGCGGGACAGAATTGGGAAAGATTATTATGTGGTCTGCAACTTCTACTTTAGCACATCACTCATAATTCCTAAGCATTAACTGGATTGATTGACCGCTTACTGGTATAGATTGCTGAGGGTTTCCTAAACTTGGTTGGACTTAGCTCCTGATAGGGTAGAGTAACTCTAGGCTTAGAAAATTCACCTGACTCACTGTGTCAGTGGGATACTGTTGTGCACTGCGCACTTCAGTCTTGAGGATACACTTACTTTCCTTCAAGCTGCAGCCTTTACTCCGGTCTTAAGTTACGCAACTTACTCCTGTGGCACCATCTGCCACTGCTTCAAAATCCACTTATAAGGTTTCTCTTCGACGACAGCTCCTCGATTGCACTTCACTGCGACATTAACGCTAGAATTTCAGAGTTCACTTCAGCTCTAAACCATAATACACTGCCTACCATACACAATACTGAGTTGATCAGGCTCAGCACGCGACGGTTTCAGCGTAAACAGTCCAGGTCCAAAGGGTCTGTATTGCTTGGGAAAGAATTGTTCTGACTCATGGCAAGGTTCGATACTGAATCGACCTGCTCTGATACCAATTATAACGCCCCAACTAAAATACCTAGAATATTTAGTCGAGACATACATAATGGCATCTGAGTACAAATAAATTGAATGAATTACATAAACAAGATACAACTTGTTTCAGTTACAAAGCAACAGATAAAATAGAATACAGCGGAATTAATAAGGTTCTAAGATAAACAGATTAAATCTAAAACAAAGAAGAAGACTACGGTCTTCAAATCTGATGAATCAAGCTCAGCTCCAAACATCAGCTCCGTCCCGGTCCTTGCTTCGGTTAACCTGTCTACCTAAAAAAATTGATTTGGAGTGGGGTGAGACTACTAAGCCTCAGTGAGTCCTACTACCCTCCTAGGGCGACTACGCCGGGGCACCTAAATCAGTCATAACTTACTAGTATTTATATAACGTAACATAATGGCATATAATAAATGTGTAACACAGATCAATAAATCTTATTCATTTTAAACTCAAGGACACTCTGAGGTGAGCATGTCTCAGAGGCCTGCCATATCCGTCAACCGATTCGGTCACGGCATGCAGCTCACAATAACTTATCCTAATGGATTGTCCCATTGGGAGTCCATAACGCGATATCACAAAATCGCACATAATTGACTGAACTACTTTAGTTATTACTACCATAAATTCCCAAAATCCCGGGGAGCATACATTCCTAAATAATTCTAGGTTTTTGCCCTAAAGATTATCTGTGACTAACATTCTATTCGATATTATGTCATTTACGTTAATACAAATTATATGACTCTAATGAGGGTATAAAACGAGTGCTTGAAGTTTCTATATCACTTGTGAAATGTGGTCTATTCTGTACAATCTCGCTTTAGCGAGTCACCAGCTCGCTATGGCGAGATTATAGGTTCTGACCTAATGCAACTCGCTGTGGCGAACAGAAGTTCGCTACGGCGAGTATCATCAGCTCAAAGCCCAGCTCGCCAAGAGTACTCGCTGACTACTCGCTACGGCGAGTTCATACAGAATTGCCCTGTTTAGAAGAAATCATGATATATTAACCTCACACCTACAACCCTCATTTTAGACAGTGCATTAACAGATAATTAACATAATATAAAATAGAATGGAGAGGAGTTTGGGATTTAACCCCTCTCGCACAACATTTCCTAATTCCTAATTGTTATCATGCATAATCATTAATTTGGGGAAAACTAGCTAAACTAGCCTAAAGAACCCACCTGGAGATTGAAGCTTTACACTGACGCAGCAACAACCATGAATCTTCCAGCAATAGGACATCACTTGAACCCCGATAGTTCACTAGAAAGAATAGAATTGGAAATGGATTAATGATTGTTCGAAGGCTTGCTAAGTTTAGGGTCATAGAACATCCTCCACACGACTTGAGAAAAGAGTAAGGAGAGTATTGGACAACTTACCAAGGCTAAAAAAAGGATTTCGCGAAGGTGGCAGCACCTCACCGCAGCTTCCCCGCAGGTTTCCGCAGCTTCCCCGCAAGTCACCGCAGCTTCCCCGCACGTCACCGCAGCTCCCCGCAGGTCACCGCAGCTTCCCCGCAGCTTCCCCGCAGGTCACCGCAGCTTTCCCGCAGGTCACCGCAGGCACTCCGCAGGTCACCGCAGACTCCTGCAAGCTTCACGCAGGACACAGCAGACTCTCGCAGGATACCGCAGACACCAGCAGCACCTCGCCCTGGCGAGGGCTAACTCGCTCAGCGAGTGCACCAGGTTGCATAAACATGGTTCTGTCGTTCTGGCTCGGAATCTTCCACTTCTACAACATCTACAACGTTCCCAATCGTCTCAGAGTCGTATTTTGAAGTCATGAACACACATGCAACCATGGATTCAAGTGTGAGAGTGAGAATGAGTATTGGATGGTAAAAGGGAATGCAAGATTAATCATGGAAAGGAAAGGGATTACTTACTTAACCATGTTTCTTTAACTTCTGAAACTCTACCTTTGAGTGATTCCATCACATGCACACTGTTAGAGAGGAAAATTTGTGAAATGAATGATTATGGGTGGGAGAGAGAGCTTCCACGGAACTGAATTTTGGAAGGGGGTGAGTTTCATTGTTTTCTTGTTTCTTAGTTTTGGGTGGCTAGCTTACAGCAAGGATTCATCATGTAGTTTCTTCCAACTTGTTGTCTTTAGGTTAGAAATTGTTGTTGGTGAAGTTCTCCCTCTGTCACGAGGAAGGGAAGGGGTGGGTGAAGAAAATGAATGAAATTTTGGTTCTCCCTTATCAATGATTCAATTTATATAGGCATCTTAAGTGTAACTAATTACAATAGAGCCCTTTCCAAAATAATCTTACTAACTATTGTTTATCATAAATCTCACTTGGATTTTTCTCTTTACTAGCTTACTCACATATATCCAATTTTAGGCTCCAAAATTGACATTAATTAATATTCTTCCATTAATTAAGTTGGAATGTTACAACCCCTCTGTTTTTTCCTCTTTGCATCCCTTTTTACTTTATTTTATTTTCTTATTTTTTATTTTTTTATTATTTTATTTAATTATTGTGATTTAGAATGTATTTAGAAACCAATGTAAATATAAATGAGAAACTCTGCATTGCATGCATATTTATTTATTCCGCTTTACGTCAATAAACAAAAAAAAAACACAAAAATAGTAGCGTCAATTCCAAAGAAAAGGGGACTTTCACTTTGATCCAACGTCATCATGAAAATTCCTCGCGTTCAATTTAGATTATTTCATCGCACATAGTTTTCTCTTCAAAAGTAACAAAAAACCAAAAAAACATTCAAATATCTCAAAAAATTCATTTTCAAAAAAGACTCTCTTTCATAAAAAACCTCGATTTTCGTCGAGAGACTTTTTCAAAACATTTTTCATAATAAATATTTTAATTCATGTAATTATACTTAACACCTTTTTTCTTAAAAATTAAAATATACAAAAACAAATTCAAAAAAACTTTTTTTGCCACTTGGCTTTCATTTTAAAATATTTTCACAAAAACTAAAAAACATTAACAAATCATTTTTACTCTTTTTACCCCGAACTACAAGATTTTGATCCCTCAAGAGTACGTAGTGCAAAAGACTATATGTCTTCCCAAATCAACAAAATAACAAAAACATTTTTCTTTTCTTTTAGAATCATCAATTTAACTTTTCACATTATAGTTTTAACTATTATTTACAAGTAAACAAATAATTTAGCACAAAAATAAATAAAAACAAGAGATTCCTATAGAGTATTATAGACGTTTAGGGTGCTAATACCTTCCCTTAACGTAATTAACCCCCGAACCTTTAATCTCATAAAAATAGGGTTATTTCGAACTTTTCCCCTCTTCCTTGGAAAAATAAAAGCTCGGTGGTGAATCATTAATTTGTGAGTCAAAACTAATTAATAGTTTGATATCCAAAAATCACCGCGACAGTTATGACTGATTAGTCACCTCTAGGAGGGTAGTAGGACTCACTAAGGCTTAGTAGTCTCACCCCATTCCATACAATTATTTTTCAGATAAGCAAGTTGGCTAAGGTAAACCGGTTGGTGTGCTCTTGGCTCATGCTTGAGGATTGCATCTTATTTCATGCTTTCTAGTTTCTCGTCTTGTTGTTATTTCAATAAATTCTGTTGTGTCGTTGTATTCGTTGTTTTGCTTCCGTTGTTTCAGTTAACTTGTTGTACGTAGCACCTGCGTCTGCATAATTTATGAATTGTAATAATGATGTACTCAGTACCAATAATAATATCCAGCGTTTTATTCTAGATATAGACGTGGGGTGTTATATCCTAGATCTATTTGTCGTGGAGACCTCCCTTTTTAAATGTAGTGCAAACCTGAACTCTCAAACTAACTTTTATGATCGAATATAGGCCTCCCAAATTCTAATAATTATTAGGGAAAATTATAACAACCTCCCCTCATATTTATCTAAATCTAACAAACCTCCCCTCTATTTTGTCATAAATCAAAGACCACCCCTACCGTTACATTATGTCTAATTCCGTTAGAATAGAAAAGTTTTTTTTTTTGTGAGCTTCTATGGTACATTTAAAAATTTCAAATGTATCGGTACAATAAATTAACAAATTCATAAATTAAAAAAAATTATCAATTAAAGAATTATTTACCCAATATTCTATTTTAGAGATAATGTATCTCATAAAAAAACATAAATTTATTGTTTATAAGCATTACAATAAGTTTTTTTTTACTAAGCATTACAATAAGTTTTTACAATATTTCATGAAAAAATTCAATATTCACCATTATTAAAAATGAAAATTAAAAACAAAATCAATATTCACTATTATAATATTTTAAATGATAAACAAAAAACGTTCTTTCAAAAGTATGAATTTAATTATTGATTTCAATATCTAATGTACCGGTACATTTTAAAAATTCAAATATACACGCCGTCACTCATCGCCGGTACATTTCATGATCTAAAATACTAATTTAATTATTGCCTTCACTCGTCGCCGCTGCCCCGTTTCCTTCTCTCATCACTCATCAAAGTTCTTGTTGTCATCGTCTTTGTCGTACTCGTCGATTTTCGCAGCAATATTGGTGTACCTTTTTCGCTGTTTATGTTGTTTTGTCGTCGTCTTTACTATCGTTTGCGTTGCTGCTATTGCTATTTCTATACACGCCGTGTTTTGCCGTACGCGTTTCGCTATTTTAGATGGTATGTATTTTACTATCGTTTGCGTTACTGCTATTTCTATTAAGTAATGAATTGATGTATTTACTCAATTGTACATGTTAACTAGTGTTTATCCTGTGCGATTAAATTTTTTTTTTCTTCTATTCAATTAAATAGTTTAGTGGTTCAACCTTTTCTCCAATTCTCTCATACATGCAACAAAAAATAAGAACTTGAGTAAATTTTGTAAATTTTTAATTTGGTGAAGGGAGAGGTCTAGAGACCAATTATTGACAGAAGCAGTTTATGTTTCTGATGTATAAAAAAATGATAATTTTTGATATTTTTGATATTATTTACAAATTAAATAAAGTATTATTTCTTGTTGGGCATACAAATCTTTTTACTTTCAAGCATGATAAAATCATTTTTAAATAGTTTATTAGTTGTCCCATCTTTTACAAATCTAATATGTGGGCTTTGAGAGATGGATCACAAACCAAGCCCAATTCCATCGTGACCCTATTCTTCTATCTCAATTAAAAACATATTTCTTCTCCATTGCTCTCTCCAACCCTGGCCGTCGTACCACTTATGCAACCCTCGTGTTAGAATATCGAGTGTTGCTTCCTCTTTTACATGGCTTTAGTTTGGGATGTGTGTTGAATTGTGTGGACGGTGTTGTATTGCTTTTGAATAGATACTTCTATACTTGTACTCTAATCATCAAAGTTATTTTCTAATAAAACTAATAATTATATTTTTTATTTTTTGATAAAGTGTTTTGTTATTATTTTATTACATATTCTTGTGGTGAATATGATTCAATATGGATAAGGAAATTGACCCTTTACAATTAACATTTTAGGTACTCATGGAGAAAGCTGTGATTGAATGTGATGTTTAAAGCGCGTATGTACGGGGAGAAAAATTGGGTTTTTGGCAACTTTAGTACTTTATTTAATAAATAAGCCGTTGTGGTATACTATTTTTATTTTAATTCAGTTTAACATTTAAAGTTGTTTAGAAATGCGGATTTGGATTTTATTCCGCTAGGATTTACGAAGTATTACTTATTTTCAATTTAATTAACTATGACTCTTCTCAATTTCAAGTTTGTCACTATGGAAGAATTTTTATTAAAAAAATAAAGAAATGTGGCATTTTAAATAATTCCTTAAAATAAAAATATATAAAAAAATTCGGGCTGTTACAAAATCTCCCCGCTATAAGTATGGTTTTTCGGCCATTTTGCACTCTCTTACCGTTGGAAGAGCTCGAAGCCACATTCAAACATCTTGTTCTCACTGTTATGTATAGGTTACACTACACCTTTATTTTTGATTTTTTATTTATCAGGAAATGTATATGGTTATGGTTTCTTTCAAATATTAGTCATTTAATCAGTGTATTTTTTTTTTACTTAATTTATCTTGTTATGTATTTTGAATTAATATTCTTTTGTTCTAACTCTTATCAAACCTTTATGTCAAAAAAAAAAAACTCTTGATCAAGCCTTGTAATTAACTCTCACAATTAACTCTTGATCTAATGTACCGGTACATTTTAAAAATTCAAATGTACACGCCGTCACTCATCACTTGTACATTTCATGATCTAAAATACTAATTTAATTATTGATTTAATTATGAGCATTGTTATTTTGCATGAAATATTTACACAAGAAATGCAAGAATTAACACATGGCAAAATCTTAAAGGATGATGTCATTTAATCTTCTTTTTTAGTGGAAAACATGGGTGGTTATGGATGTAATCAACGGTGAGGATTTATTCTTCTCTTTCTTGCATCAAAAAATTCTTGCTAAATAGCATTTTTCTTTAATTATTGCCTTCACTCGTCGCCGCTGCCCCGTGTCCTTCTCTCATCACTCATCAAAGTTCTTGTTGTCATCGTCTTTGTCGTACTCGTCGATTTTTGCAGCAATATTGGTGTAACTTCTTCGCTGTTCATGTTGTTTTGTCGTCGTCTTCACTATCGTTTGCGTTGCTTCTATTGCTATTTTTGTATACACCATGTTTTGCCGTACGCGTTTCGCTATTTCAGACGGTATGTATTTTACTATCGTTTGCGTTACTGCTATTTCTATTAAGTAATGAATTGATGTATTTACTCAATTGTACATGTTAATGTGATTGTGTTCTAGATAGACCTCACAAATGGAGAGCAATTACTATGATACACCTAACACAAATTCTCATGTTCTAGAGATGTTCAAATTTTATAAAATGTGTAGTTGTATCCATCTTTATGCAACATTACTTAATCATGAGGGTGATGAAGTTGTTAATCAAGTCCCAAATACTATAATTAGTGAGCATGATGAAGAATGGAGAGTAAGTGATGATGAGCTTCATCAAAATGGAAGTGATAACAATCACTCAGGTTCTAGTTACATAGAAGAAGAAAAAAGGGATAATGAGATTAATATGGATGAGCTTAGTGATTATGAAGAAAAACATAATCTTATTGCTTGTTGCTATATTTCAACGTTGGTAAGATCAAAATTTAATGAAATAAACTATGTTAGTGGAGAAGGGAGATATTTGTCTATTTGATGAAAATTTAAGGGAGATATTAGTGGAGAAGGGAGATATTTGTCTATGTAAGATCATTGCATGTTTTAAAAATAGAGGGGGTGTCAGTGACATTTTAATAAACATCAAGGGAGGAGGTGAGTGTAATTTCCTCTTATTATTAAATTATAGTACTTTAGAATCTTCAGTTTGTTGTTTCCATGAAATTGAACTAAACAACAGATGAGGGAATTCCAAATAGTATATATTTATTACTAGTGGATAGTGTTCCCTTATTTTATTGACTTCACAATCTCATCATTTCTCAAACAAACAAAATCTTGCATTTTCATTCTGAACAAGCTTGGCCTATTTCTTGGCTGAGGCTGTAGTTGAATTTGTTCTCAAGAATTTGACTTCACTCATTGTGAACAAAGCTTGATGAAGACTTCAAAAGTCTTGCTAGCTTGCTCACTACAATCAAGGCTACACTTGAAGATGCCGAAGAGAAACAATTCTCAAACATAGCTATAAAGGATTGGTTGCAAAAGTTAAAAGATGCTACGTATGATCTAGATGATATTTTAGACGAGTGCGCCACTGAAGCTTTCAAGTTGGAGTACGAAAGAATCAACTGTGGACAATCTGAGAGGTACAAACCTCTTTCTTATCCTCTTTTCATCCAAATCATGTTGCTTTTTCGTTACAAAATTGCTAAGAAAACGAAAAAATAAGGGAGATATTAAATGAAATTAGCGAAGAAAAAAGCAAGTTTCATTTGGCTGAGGCTGGTAAGAAGATGGGAGATGGAATTATTGGCTGACGCGAAACCACCTCAATAATCACTCAACCTCAAGTATATGGAAGGGATGGAGATAAGGATAAAATTGTAGACTTTTTGGTTAGTGATGCATCTGAATCAGAGGACTTGGAAAAACAACACTCGCCCAACTCATCTTCAATGATGAAAAGATAGTTGACCACTTTGAGCTAAGAATTTGGGTGTGTGTTTCAGAAGATTTCAGTTTGAAGAGAATGACAAAAGCGATCATAGGATCAATATCTGGAAATTCCTATGATTTTGGTCACTGCAAGAGCTACTTCGAAGTAAAAGATATCTACTTGTTTTGGATGATTTCTGGGACGATGAACAAGAGAATTGGCTGAAGTTGAAGTTTGTATTGTCTTGTGGAAGAAAGGGTGCTTCAATTTTGGTCACTACACGGCTTCCAAAGGTAGCAGAAATCATGGGAACGGTGCCTCCTCGTGACCTATCAATGATATTTAACAAAGACTGTTGGGAGTTGTTCAAAAAACGAGCATTTGGACTAAACATAGTGGAACCGACAAATCTTGTGGCAATTGGGAAAGAGATACTAAAGAAGTGTAGGGGTGTGCCTCTTGTAGCAATAACATTAGGAAGTATGTTGCGCTTTAAAAGAGAAGAAAAAGAATGGCTCTATCTTAAGGAACAATTTAATCCATTTGAACCATGTCCACTCCTTGAAGACCTACATACATCTAGAGCATTATTTTAATAATACTAGCAAACTTTCACCTCAAGTATTGAAACTTTATTCTTTACTCCAGTTTAACCATGTCCACTCCTTGAAGACCTACATACATCTAGAGCATTATATTTTAATAATCTACTAGGCTTTGCAACGTGCATGTTTTGAAATTAGACTGTTGTTATCATCTAAAAAGTTTGCCTAGTAGTTTAAGACGTTTAAAAGCTCTACAACAACGTTAAGATAGTTTGCCTAGTAGTTAACTATCTTTGAAAGCTTGCAACTCACTATACAGCTCTCCCCCTCATATGGGAAATTGACTTCCCTGACGACTTTAAGCATATTTGTTGTTGGTAAGAAAAGAGGGTACCTTTTGGAAGAATTGGGACAACTAAACCTTAAAGGAGAGCTTCACGTCAAGAACCTCGAGAGAGTAAAAATTGAAGCACATGCCAAAGAAGCCAATATGTCCTGTAAACACTTGAACCAATTGAGGTTGTCGTGGGGGAGAAATGAAGAGTCCCAATTATAAGGAAATGTTGAGCAGATTCTCAAAGTGTTTCAACCTCATACCGAACAACTTCATTCTTTGGGTGTTGGAGGATATACTGTTACGTATTTTCCACAGTGGATGTCTAGTCCTTCTAATAGGCTTAACTTCTTTAGAGCTCACAGATTGCATAAACTGTTTATACCTTTTGCAACTAGGGACACTATCTTCTTTGAAGTATCTAAAAATATCTAACACGAGTCATGTAAATCAGATGAGTCCTATAATTGTGAAGTTGGAGGTTTAATGGCTTTTGCAGCTTTAATCCTCGAGAAACTGCCAAACCTGATAAGGCTATCAAGGGAGGATGGAGAAAACACGTTCCCGGCCCTTAGTGTACTTCAAATTTCTGAATGTCCTAATTTGTCTGGTTTGCCTTGCCTTCCATCTCTAAACTATTTGTACATAGAAGGGAGATACAATCAAGATTTACTAAGATCAAAACATAAATTTGGTAATCTTGAAACCATGCAATTCATGAAGAATGAAGAGTTAACTTGCTTTCCATATGAGAGCTTTGTAAACCTTGGATCTGTAATATCCCACATTCTAAATCATCTGATTAATTTTAATTAGAGTTTTGTCTAATTTTTCATAAATTAATTAGTAAGGTTAATTAATTAAAGTCATGAGATTAAGGTATTTTTGTGGAAGTTAGTAACTTTAATTAGTCCCTACTACACACTTATAGTACATAGTTACTCTTAATGACTTAGTTGATTAAACAAAGAAATTCAAACTCCCTCTCATTCTTTCTCTCCCTCGTGATCTCTCCCTCACTCTCTTGTGACTCACCTTTCCACTCACATGCTAAGGCACACCAATCCAACACCTCATTTAGAAAGGGATGAGTCACACTTCCACTTGATTCTCCTTAGAGATAGCATGCAAACCCAAGCCAATTCATTGCTCCATCTCCAATACAGAAAATCAGCAAACAAAACCTCTCTACTCCTCTCCTATACTCTCACGCAAAACAACAACACAACCATCCAAGAATCTCAATTTTACCCAACTCACATGTTTGTAATTTACTTCTATGACTTATACCCAAAACAGTAACATAAACATGAATCACTTCCCTAAATTGGAATCACTCAGAAAACTCAGAATCATCCTTCCCAAAGGACTCACATGAAGCAAAACAACAAACACTCCTATACCACCCATTTTCCAACCAATGAGAAGACATGCAAAGCCTAACCCAAACAAACTCTCTACTGATCATATACTCATAAAACCCCCTATAAATACCTCTCATCTCAGTTGAATCAATCACCAAACACAATCAAATTCATAGAGCTTAAGCAAAGGTTTTCAAGTGTCAATTTCTCAAATTTTGCTCTGGGGTTCGTGAGGCTGTTAGGAGGAGTTCTGAAGCTGTGTAGAGCTTAGCACTAAAGGTTTAAAGCTTCAATTCAGGTGGGTTCTTAGGTTAGTTTAGTTAAACGCCCAAGTTTATGAAAAATGCATGTTAACTTAAGTTTTAAGAAAATTGTTGTGTGAGAGGAATTAATCCCAAATTCCTCTTCATTCTGTCATATATTATATGTATTGGACTATTGCATGCCTTAGAATGAGGATTGTAGGTGATTAAACTGTTAAATTATGATTTTCTTAAAAACAGAGTAGGTTCTGGGCAAACTCGCTCTGGCGAGCTCAGGGCGAGCAATCATGGCGAGCTGGGTTCTTCATGCTGATGAACCTCGCTCTGGCGAGCTCCTGCTCGCTGAGCGAGTGGATTTGGTGCAGGACCTATAATCTCGCCATGGCGAGCTTCCCTTCGCTGTAGTGAGCTTACACAGAACCTGACCTGAACAACTCGTCGTGGCGAGTACCAACTCGCTGAGCGAGCTTGACAGAACAGAACCATATTTTCAAATTCAAATGAAAACTCTACACTCGTTTTAGATCCTCATTCTAAGTCAGTTATTATTGTAGTAGCACAATTATATAATGTATTACAGTATGTTAGTCACAGATCACCCTAGGGCATAACTTAGGTAATTTTAGAAATGCATGTTCCCCTGGGTTTATGGTAAATCATGGTAGTATCAATTCAATTAGAATCAGTCAATTTATCACATTATTTGTAGGCAAAAGTAAGTCGTTTCATGCTAATAACATGGATGCTGTGAGGTTGTTCGCAGATTCGTCCTTTTATGTTTTTAACGGTGTTGAATTTGCAATTGTATCTAATGTAATCTATCTATTTGAATGAATGAACATCTTTAAATTTTTGTCAAAAAAAATACAAAAAAAATAATTCATAATTAAATTTATTTGTTTAATATTTATTGTTCAAGAACACGGGAAATAATTTTTGGTAGTAGCAATTATTATTATTATTATTATTATTATTTTTATTATTATTATAATTATTATTTAAAATGTTGACTAAAGCATTGTTACTCCCTCCGTCCCTTTTTATAAGATTTCGTTTGACAAAATTTCACTATTCACTTATTATGTTTTGACCTTATTTTTTTAATAATGGCATAGGTATTCCGGTTATCTTAAATTTATCACATTATTTGTGGGCAAAAGTAAGTCGTTTCATGCTAATAACATGGATGCTGTGAGGTTGTTCGCAGATTCGTCCTTTTATGTTTTTAACGGTGTTGAATTTGCAATTGTATCTAATGTAATCTATCTATTTGAATGAATGAACATCTTTAAATTTTTGTCAAAAAAAAATAATTCATAATTAAATTTATTTGTTTAATATTTATTGTTCAAGAACACGGGAAATAATTTTTGGTAGTAGCAATTATTATTATTATTATTATTATTATTATTATTATTATTATTATTATTATTATTATAATTATTATTTAAAATGTTGACTAAAGCATTGTTACTCCCTCCGTCCCTTTTTATAAGATTTCGTTTGACAAAATTTCACTATTCACTTATTATGTTTTGACCTTATTTTTTTAATAATACATAGATATAAATATTAGCATATAAAATCTTGTTTGATTTGTTTTGATGAGTACTTTCAAAATATCAAGTTTTTATAATTATGCATTGGCGTACGTGCAGTGGTCAAACAGGATCTTATATTTAGGGACGGAGGGAGTATTATGCAAAAATAGATTCATGGAGAGATTGACAATTTTATAGTAGAATCATGGGAAGATTGTTAGTTTTATCATTGTTAAATTTTTTTAGTAGATTCACCGGGAGAATATCATTTTTTCCCTGAAAATTTTATAAAAAATATTGATTAAAAAAATTATTTAATGATTGATTAAAATATTTTAACTATTTTTAATTATTTGAAAAAAAATATATATTTTTAACTATAACTATTACGATCAAAGACACCCAACACAATGAATCGCGAGTTCCAGTGCGGGACACATGTATATATCCATTGTGACTCTTAGAGTTTCAATTGTGGCCTTACTCAACCCAAAAAGTTTGCTCCGGAAGTGCGAGGTTGGCCCCACTTATAACCATTTTGTTCAACACACACATCACACTCGAGATTAGATTTCAAGAGTGTGTGAAGTTTGACATCTTCATCTGTGCCTAGGGCACATAAATTAGATAGACTCTGATATTATTTTAGAATGTGTTTGAGCTAAACTCAAGCTCATAATCTAACTTCTAGGGTGGGGTGAAGATTGTTGCCACTTATAAGTTATTACCATTTATCAAGTCATATCATTATATCCAAAGTGGGATTCTTATTATCAACATTAACAATATTTACCAGTGCTAAGGTAATATCCTGTAAAATCATAGGTATGTGATATTTACTTAATTAGTGCTTTTGGTTTGAAGGGATCTGATAAAACTGAGATCATCATGCTACGTCTACTCAAAGATAAAGAAGTGCAATGGGATGGAAATGCACTGAAGAATATGGAAAACCTCAAAGTACTGGTAATAGAAAACGCTCGCTTTTTCAGGGGACCTAATAATCTACCCAACAGTTTAAGAGTTCTAAATTGGCGTGATTATCCCGAATCTCCGTTGCCAACTTATTATAATCCAAAGAAACTTGTCATTCTTGACTTGTCTGGGGGGTTTATTACGTTCGGCAATCAAATGATCCTGGTATTGATATTTTATTTGTTTTCTAAGTTTTAATAATAATAAGACCTAACTAATAAAAAATAATAAAATCGTTATTGTTTACATTTTTTTAGAAGTTTAAACATTTGACTGAAATTATGTTAAGCAAGTGACCAAGTACCTGACATGTCTGGTGCTCCAAATTTGAAGAAACTGCATCTTTATTCCTGCAAGAGTTTAGTTGAGATTCATGATTCTGTTGGGTTCCTTGAAAAACTTGAAGATTTCAATCATAATGGTTGCACCAGTCTGATGGTTCTTCCTCGTGGCATCAACTTACCTTCTTTTATAACCATGTCACTTAGGAATTGTAGAAATCTCGAGAATTTTCCTGAAATTTTAGGGAAGATGGAAAATATAACATTCCTTGTTTTGAGTGATACTGGAATATGTAAATTACCTTTCTCCATTGGACGTCTTGTGGGACTTGCAAACCTGACTCTAGATAGATGCAACAAGCTACTTGAAGTACCGAGTACTATTTTTATGTTGCCAAAACTTACACTACAAGAAATCTGGTCACTTGCCAGGGCTTTTTTGCCAGGGGCACGCACCTCTGGAAAAGGAAGGCTTTTTGCCAGGACTTTACCCCTGGGAAAGCGGAAACCAGGAGTCTTGATATTTTGTTAATTTGCCAGGGGTATAACCCCTGGGAAACGTATAGGCGGGAAGTGAAATTTAGTTCAGAGGGAAAAAATATGTATTTTAAAATTAAAGTGTCGGTGTTCGTGTTAGCTGTCTCCAACTTTCGCCTTTGCCAGGGGTTATAACCCTGGGAAACGTAAAAAAGGTATGCCAGGGCTTTTACCCCTGGGAAACATTTAATGCAGCTGCAGGATTTTTCTGACTACACGTTTTGTAACTATGGAGAAAAGTAACTATGGAGAAAACAATTCTCACTTCCATCCATTACACCATTACAGTAAAATCATTTTCTCTCATTCTCTACACTTCAATCAAAAATCAAATAAACCTTTTACATTCAAAAATATTCATAAAATTTCCACCTATTTTTATCTACTTTTATTCCATATTCTTCCAATGTTTAAAAAGGTTATTAATTTATTTTTCTGATTTTTTTAAATTTAATGTTTTATTTTACAATCTTTTATTGATTTCTTTATGTAATCTCTTGTTAACACATATTTTTTTTTAATTTGCAGCACCGTTCAACCGAAAAAATTGCAGCCATGTCAATCACTACCTCTACAACTTGTCACTTCTCCAGTTTTATTCTTCACTTCCATTGAAAATAAAACAAGTTAGTAAATTTTATCTTTTAAAATTGTGTTGTGATGTTTATATGTGCTGTTTTTTTTTAAGTGATAGTTATATGCTATAGTTTTTTTTTTTTTCTTAGAGAAATATGTTGTGTAATGTTTATATTGTGTGTTTTTTTTAGAAAATATAATGCTATATGCTAATTTTGTGTTGATATATAATGCTTTATTTTGATGCTGCTGTATTGTTTTTTTTTTTTTAAGGAGTATATGCCAATTTTCAAAATTTTTAAAGTATCACTATCTTTTTTATTTCAGTCAAGGTCAACATTGCAGAAAATGGATTATTATCGTTATTATCGTAGTTGGATGTACGACTGAACATATTCGGGAAGAACTGGATTAAAACCAAATTTTGTGGAAGGAGTTAAAGGATTTATTGCATTTGCAGTGGCACAAGAAACATATAGAGTTGAGGAAGGCATACGATGTCCATGTACTAAATGTACATGTAGATTTATTAAAACCCCCAAAGAAGTGAGCAATCACTTAAAGAGAGTTGGTTTTATGAAAGATTATTGGGTATGGACTAATAACGGTGAACAAGTGGTGTATCCCGAGGTACATGGCAATACTACAGCAGCTTCAACCAGTGGAATGTGTGAGGAATATATTGAACAATTTAACTTGATTGATGATATGGTTGGTGACGCTCTTGGGGTAAACATGGACTATGGAGAAGATGAAGATGACGATGCATTTGAGGAACAAGTCCCGAATGAAAAAGCACAAAAATTTTACGAGATGCTAAGAGAAATGAACACTCCATTGTTTGAAGGAGCTTCTGACTCTACATTATCTATGTGTGTCAGACTTTTAGCTGCCAAGTCAAATTGGAATGTTCCTGACATGTGCTTGGAATTTGTTACAAAAATGATGTTGGATGCGACTCCTGTCAAAGATAATATGCCAAAAAACTATTACGATGCAAAAAGGTTGGTGTCAAAGTTGGGGTTAGAAGCAAAAAGGATAGATTGTTGCACAAATGGTTGCATGTTGTTTTACGACAATGAATTTGGTACAAATGATGGTGTGCTGGAGGAATGTAAGTTTTGTAATAGCCCAAGATATCATGCTCGCAGTAAGGCCGTTGATAGTAAGCGGCGAGTTTCAGTTAAGTCCATGTTTTACTTGCCAATTATACCAAGGTTGCAGAGACTGTTTGCTTCGATTAAGACTGCCAATCAAATGACGTGGCATAACACAGATAAAACTCCAGGTGTGTTGCAACATCCTTCTGATGGTGAAGCGTGGAAGTATATATGCTGGGGGTTCCATAAGTGTTGCCGAGCATGGACAGCGTCTGGTAAAAATATTTATTACTTCATTTGTTTTACTTTTTATGTGTATTTGTAGTAGTTAAGAAATTATAATTATATTTTTTATGTTATGTTAAATTAGGCAAAAAAATTGGGAAGAAAGCCTTTTATTGATGAGTTGCATTTAGAAACTCACACAAGTAGTTAAGGCGGGTTTGTAGATGAACGCTCTAGAAAGGTTCAGGTAAATTTTTAATATCTTTATACTTTGATTACTTGGAGTTATTTCTAAAGTAGCTTGTTATCACCACTTGTCGTTAATTATATATGATTCAACTAAAAAGCGGTTTTGTTTCAGTTTTTTCTTGGGTTTTCGGCTGTTTGGTGTTGGCTGGGCAGTGTCGGTTTTGTACCTGTTTCGGGTCTTTTTATGATTTAATATATATAATTTGCTGTTGTCGGGTCTGTTTTGTTTTTGTTTTGCTGTTTGGTGCTTTCTGTTGTAGGGGCGGGCTGACTGTGTTGCTATTGTTTTAACCGTTGATATTCTTTTAACTGTTGCTGTTCTGCTGCTTTTGTTTGAACCACTGAACTGTTATTGCTTTTGTAAAATATATACGCACATTATAAGTAGTGCTTTTGCTTCTTTTGCAGGTCTGTTTGTGTGGTTTTTGTTCTTGTGTGAAGAGTTTTGTGTGGGAGTGATTAAGGGGTGGTGTGTGGGTGCATATTAGTTTTCTTTTTAGCCTTTTATATCTTCATATAGTAAGAAAGTACTATGTGAAACAAATAACAAAGAGTGTGTTTTTTTTTCCTCTATATTACCATGAAAATCTAGAAATGTTTGGAAAAGAAATGAAGTTTGAAGTGTCCAAACCAGTGGCAGCATCTTGGATAATCCTTTGCTTTATGTGCAGCATCCTCAGCATAGTCTTTAGACTTGTATGCAGCATCACCAGCATAATCTTTGGTCTTATATGCTGCATCTTTGTACTAACTTGATATCAATAAATTTTTCTGTTTCAAAAAAAAATGATTTAACTTTTTTATTTATATTTAGGAGGAATATAAGAAAGAACTTGCCGTTGCTATACCAGATGATTCTCGCCAAGTTGATGAGGCTTTGTCCCTAAAGATTTGGTCAAAAGTTAATGGAGGCAAGAGAAAGGGAAGGTTTTATGGAGCTGGAAACTTGGCTGCCAATTATAGGAAAGGTGCTAGGACTCTTCATATGAAAATAGCCGATGGAGAAGGGACTTCCCAACCTCCAACATTGACGCCTGATATGCAAGAAATAATTCGGAAATTGGCGCACGATGAGGCTCTTGCTCTTGTGAAACAAATGTTATTGACACAACAAAGTTTTGATGAACAATTGCAACAAGAACAAGCGCGATCCCGAAAGTTGCAACAAGAGTTATCACAACTTAAATCAAACATTCGTCAAACCCCTGGTGTGGAGGATCGTGAGGATGATAGCCCATATCCAATCTATGGCGAGGACGAGGACGAGGACGAGTACGAGGAGGAGGAGGAGGAGGAGGAAGACGAAGATGTAGAAGCGTAGTAATTTGATATGATTTGTTATATTTGGATAACTTTATCCGTAGTTTGTAATATTTTGGATAATTTTATTATGCTTTGTAGTATGTTGGATCTAAACAATATGCATAGAGAATTTAATTTGGAATTTTGGATGAATTTATTTGGGTTTAATTTTAATAATTATTGCATATTTTAATTTTTGTGGATTTTAAATATTATTTTATTAATAATTATTATTTAAAAAATATATATGATTTTTAATATTTTGGATGAATGACACCGTCTCGCTCGTGTCAGATGTGGCAGACTTTCCAGTTTGTTTCACAAGGGTAGGTCCCTGGCAAATTTGACAGGGGTATGCCGCAGGGAAATTTCACACGGGTATAACCCCTGGCAAAATATTTGCGACGAGGTGTATTCCCAGCGCGCGTGCCCCTGGCAAATTCCCTGGCAAAAGTGTGTTTCCCAGGGCTTTCTTGTGTTTCCCAGGAGATTTACCCCTGGCAACTGACCAGTATTCTTGTAGTGTTAAGACCTTGGAGGCATACTCTTGCAAGAGACTTGCACGAATTAAGATCAAGGGTGAAGGTCAAGTACCGGAAAATATACTTTCTAATGTGAGAAATGGTAACTCTCTTTTGATTCAAAGAGATGTTGACTTGAGCTTTTGTCATCTGTCATGTAATTTTGTTGCTACACTTCTGCCTAGCTTGCACTATGTCACAAAGTTATCCCTTGATTACTGCAACATCACTATACTTCCTTCATGCATCAATGCATGTTTCTTTGAATAAACTTACTATAGATAATTGTATGGAGCTTCGAGAAATCAGAGGTCTGCCACCAAACATAAAACATTTAAGTGCAAAAAATTGTACATCATTGACTTCCCAATCCAAGGAAATGTTGATGGACATGAAGGTGTGAAAAACACGAGAAGGGGGGGGGGGGTTGAATTGTGTTTTTGGTAGTTTGAAAATTTCTTCAAAGTTATAGAAAACTTATCAGAGTTTGCAGCGGATGTAAAACAAAACACAATGACAAGCAACTAAGAAGGTAGAGAGAAAGAGAGAAAGAGAGACACAGAGATTTTATACTGGTTCCCCTCACAAACCGAGAGTACGTCCAGTCCTCTTGTACTACAAGAGAGTTCACTTATAATCACAAAAGATTACAAAATGCTCATGCACACAAGCAAGAGACTTCCTTTGCTCAAGTATACAAACAAGAGACTTCCAAATGCTCAAGCACGCAGGCAAGAGACTTCAATACACAAGTATAAGAAAACAGAGTCTGAACAATTGATATAAAGATCAATGTTCAGTTACAAAGTAAATACAACTTTTGATACAAGACTTAACTTAGAATAAAATTCTAAGGTTCAACTAATGACTTAACAGAAGCTGAAACTAAGGTCTTGGATTTTGAATATGAGTTCAAGTTGTATTTGAATATGAGTGCTTTGGGATGATTTTTGCAGAGTAACAGCTCTTTCAAAATATGTTCAAGTGTCGTACCCAAAGCTTCAAACTTGCTCCAATTTATAGACGAAGGTGGAGCGTGTTTAATTTGAATTTGATTCAGTGAGATTGCGCCAGCTGTAGATAGTACACAAGAATACTATATCGGGTAGCCATGTTTAGGATCAATCTTGGTGAAACGTTTTAACCAAATCAGGCAAACTGTTCGTACAAAGGTACAAACGTCACTATCAAGTTGGTTGAGAAGATCCCTTTAGCGTTAGGAATGTCAGAGTATAGTTGTTCTTTGCAGAGAAGGTTCTTCTGACGAAACCGGCTCTCACTGCTCTTATCAGAGTCTGATATGTATCTTCTGATGAGTAGACTTCTCATCTTCTGATGAGACATTTGCATCTTCAGATGGAGTATAAGCATCTTCTGATGACTTGATGTTCTGATCAAAACTACTACGCCATATCAGATCTTCCAATGTGCCTTTCAAGATTTAACTAACATTATCTGCACACTTGGATTAAATAATTAGTATACCCTATTGTACATTAATACCTTTGTTATCATCAAAACTTAATTGGGTCATATCAGAACCTCTTTTGTTCCAACAATCTCCCCCTTTTTGATTGATGACAAACCAAGTATTAATTTACAATGGTTGTTGATAAAATTTATCACGCATCTCTTAGGTTGATGAGTTTTGCAAGCTCCCCCTAAGTTCAGTAATGATTAATTTTAATCAGTTTAAAAATAATAGTTTGAAATATGAACTAGACTCATACACTAGACTCTCAGAGGCTAGGTTTGCAAGCTCTCCCCCTAAGTCTGATACCCATAAAAGAAAATTGCACTTTTCTTCTAAGCGTATATGTATCAGAAGTTCAAATTTCAATTCATTATTTTCCTTCAAATAGTATAGATTTTAATTAATCACACAAAAAAAATGGAATTTTGGCTTCAGTTTAACGTTTCATAAATTAATATCTCTTACTCCCCCTTTTGTCATAAAACAAAAAGACAAACTGACAAAGAAATAAATGAACGTTTGAAAAACACATGGTCAACAATAACAGTTTCAAGACAGTCAAGGTGGTTACAACTACGCCAATTTAATATTGTGTAGTAGAATTATGAACTTGTCTTATTTTGAAACTACTATATAAAGAACCATGAACTTTGTCATTTCACTCAACACTTCCAATTCATTGTATAGATACAATGGAGAAGGATAGAAAAGTGATCAAAAGTAAGAGAGTGCAGGAGAAGAAGAAGAAGAAAATGAAGGTTCAACAAGACTCAGAGTCTAAGAAGAAACCTCATAAGAAGAAGGCATCAACTTCTGCTCCTGTAAGAGCCAACTATCAAACAAGATCCAAGACCAAACAACAGGAGTCTTCATCAGAATCTGAATGGGATTCTGATTGGAAGGAATTCCTGAGTACATATATTCCTCCAGAAGATGAATACCCCTCTTCATAATCAATGAGATCAATTCTCATTGATGTTTTAATAAGGAAGAGAGAAGCCATTCGTGAACTCTTCCATTTCCTTTAGATTCCAATAAGCTAGATTTTAGGACTAGCCATTAGATGTAGAATCTAAGTGAAACGATGGATAGGAATTTATGTAATCAACAATTTTCCATTGAATAAAACTTGTTATTTAGTTATGAAATCATTATGTTTGATATTTGTCTCAAAAGAATTTCTAGCATTTAATAAAATATGATCAGAAGATAACAACACAGAAGATAAAACTCACATGAAAACAACCAAGTACTTAATTAAACAAAATATTCAACAGAATACAAACACAATGCAGAACATAAAGAAAGTAAACAACAAGTGCATAGAATCCTAAGGGTTAGGGTTATCAGGTTGTTGTTGAGGAGGTAATCTTGCACTGATGCTCTGAAGAGTAGCCATAATAGTAGCCATCATAGCAGAATGTTCATCAAGTTGTCTCTGAAGATTGTCTTGATTGGCTCTCATTTGAAGCGCATACTCTGGAGCATTTCTAGCAAGTTCTTCATATCTTGCTTGCTCAGCAGCTATTCTAGCTTCTTCTGCTAGCCTAGCTTGCTCAGCAGCAAGTCTTTCCCTTTCAATCCTCTCATCTTCCAACCTTTTCCTTTCTCTTTCTTCAGCTTCCAACCTTTCCCTTTCACGCCTCTCTTCCTCTTCCTTTCTGGCAATCTCATTTCTCAATTCCAACTCTGTGGTATATGCTTTCCTAGCAGCTCGAATCATATGCACAAGTTGTTCTTCCATAAGGTCACACTCTTGATCAATGTGTGATGAGTCAATAGACCTTGTAGGAATAGCACTGGACATTCTCCTAAGATTTTTGTCAACAGCTTGCAGCAAACAGGAGATACCATCCTGGGTTTGGTGAATTGGTTCATTGAGTATTTGGGAAGGGAGATGAGGTGGGAAATATATGCAGTTCATGGAGAGATCCTGCATATAATTTGTGAGGTGAGTTGGGTGAGGAGGAGTTTGTTGAGCCATGTCACTGTTCAGAGTTTCAGCAATGTGTTGAACAGGATTCTTGACAGGGGAGTTCTCAAGAACATGGTCTTCAGAAGCAAGAGTTTCTGATTCGTGAGCATGTTCTGGAGCGGGTGAGATATGGATGTCATGTTCTGGTGTCTTTTGTGGTTCAGGTTCTGGTGACTTTTGTTGTTCAGCTTCTGGTGAAGAATGTTGTTCTGTTTGATCATTTTCTGGTGGGGGGTTATTTTCTGGTGTTGAGGGTTTCTCTTGAGTGTTCATAGAAGGAACAGTCTCAGAGGTTGGTGGGGGTTCATTTTGTGGTTCATTGGGTTTTGGTGATGGTATGGTTGATGTGTCTTGGTGAGTCATGGATATTTGAGGAGGTGGTGAAGGTGTTTTATCAGAATCTGCATCTAAGACCACTTGTGCAGAGCTTGTAGAAGCACGTTCTGCATTATAGTATATGCTATTAAGAATAGATTCTGATGGGTAAGTTGGGATGTGGTTAAACAGCTCTGATGGTGGTTGATTCTCAGAAATGTCATTGACGTTCTCAGAATCAACACCTTTCAAAATCTTATCAAAGACATGTTTAACACTAATTTTAGAAGAAACTTGAAGCCTTCTAAAATAATCCCTAATTGCTGAGCTGCCTCCAATAAAAGTAGAAGACTTACCAAGTACAGGACCATACAGAGTCTGTTGCTCCAACAGATTATGAGGATCATTCCTTTGTGGAAGCTTCTTGTGCATGTTGTCAAAAACGGATGCGTCTATACCACAGTCATAGCCATCCTTCAGAGTTTCTTCCTTAGCATCCATCCTAGCAATCTTAGCCAGAGCATCCTGTAACCCTGCTTCATCCTTTTCTTCCTCAGTAAGATCCTTAAAAACCATCTTCCTAGTTTGAGGTTTCTTAGAAGACCTGGCACCAGTGGTCTTAGGAATCTTAGCAGCTTTCTTCTTTCCAACCGGACTCTTGACAGCTTTCCTCTTAGCAGGTTCAAGTCTCAAAGGTTGATCCAATAACCTTTGTTGCCTAACTGTCAGCTTCTTGGGTTGTCCATCTTCTTCTACTTCAGCACCCAATTCATTCAAGAATTTGACATGTGCTTCTATGATTCTCCTTGCTTCAATATCACTGACATGTGCAAGCCAACTTTCACCAATGCCTTGCTCAGATTCTCTTTGAAACAGAGGCTCTGTTGGATAGACTATCTCATTTATCTTCACCAATTTTAAGTACCTTAGAGTAGTACTATTTACAATTCTAGAACTGATCATATAAGTACTTAATCCTGGCAGATATGGTGATATAGCATCCAACAGACCACACTGAGCAAACATATGGCTAAGCAGTCTTGAATGTCGTACAATGGATGTGCTGGAGACAAGAGCAAGACAGAGATGATCAAAGATGAGCTTTCCAACATCCAAGAAGTTACCTTTAGCTACATGGTACGTGAACAGCTTCTGAACATTTGAAATCTGATCAGAGCCTCCTAGCTTTGGTAAAACACTGTCAATGAGAATCTTGTAGATGACCTTGCAGTTATCTGTCATTTCAAGCTTGTCTTTAGGATTCACCTTAGGCTTGAATATATACTTGTTCACGTCAGCACTTGCTTCATCAGTGACTTTGATAGCCAAACCTCCACGCTCTATCTTCAGAGCCTCAAGAAAGTGGCAGAGTCTCATGGAGATTTTGAATCCAGCCACAAATGATTCAATCTCTGTACCAACAAATGGTTTCAAACCCATTTGTTCTGGAGTTTTGCCTCTTAGAGCAGGATTTTCTTCAACCATCTTCTTGATATTTCTGATATACACCTCCTTGGTGATGACAGAAGCTTTCATCCAGAATTCCTTTACCAGATCAATGTATGTTGGACCATTTAGAATGTCGAAATAGTATTCCAAACCCTGTCGCTTGAGTAGATGAACGACTCCAGAGAAATTGTTAACCCTGATGCTTTCAAGATCAACAGGATTTTCAATGGAGACCGTTAGTTCCTCGTATTTGTATGATCGTTGATCCTTAGCAAACTTGGTAGGGTTGGATTCATCAGTTAGAACCATACAAGCTTTGACGGATGTGGATGGAGAAGCCATGAGTGATGATGAAGTTAGGGTTTCTAAAGAGGGAGAAAGAAACGTCTATGTGTTTTAGAAGAATGAAAGTGTGGGTTGTGAGAGTGCAAAAGTGTGAATGTGAACAGTTAGTGTGTTTAAATAGAAACCTTCGCGCAAAAACAAGTACAGACACGTAGGGGTAGTAAAGTAGTTTACCACAATTGGGAATTAGAAACGTTAATCATCATTAACCAACTTCTTTATCCTCTTATATCAAGACACGTGTATCAGAAGATTATTTAGATAACTGACACGTAAGTTTAGAAAAGAAAAGATTTTTACAAAAGATTTTTACTTACGCGCCAGAACCATTTACCCTTTAAGTAGACTCTGATGGTTCATCAGAACATGTTCTCATCATAGCTTCTGATACAGAAGGTTCTGATGACTTCATCTTCTGGTCACCATCGGATTCTTACAAACTCAATTTTTCATCAGAGTTTAAGCTAATCAGAGATTTCCATCATATTCAGATTCTTTTTGATAAAATCAAAACGTTCAACAGCTAAAGGTTTTGTAAAGATATCAGCCCATTGATTTTCTGTTTCAATGAACTTGAGATCAATTACTCCTTTTTGAACATAGTCTCTGATAAAATGATGTTTAATCTCAATATGCTTAGCTCTTGAATGTAAAATAGGGTTTTTAGAAAGGTGAATGGCTGCAGTATTGTCACAATATAAAGGAATATTGTTACTGCTTATTTGATAATCTTCCAATTGATATTTCATCCAGAGTAGTTGTGTGCAACATTTAGCTGCTGATATGTATTCAGCTTCTGCTATAGACATAGCTATGGTGGTTTGCCTTTTACTAGCCCATGAAATCAAATTCTCACCAATGAACTGACAGTTACCACTGGTGGATTTTCTTTCAACTCTATCACCAGCATAGTCAGCATCACAGAATCCAATCAGCTTGTAATCATTGGATTTCTGATACAGCAATCCAATGTTACATGTAGCTTTCAGATATCTAAAGATTCTCTTCACAGCAGTGAGATGAGATTCTCTAGGATCTGATTGAAATCTTGCACATAAACATACACTGAATAAAATATCAGGTCTTGATGCAGTCAGATAAAGAAGAGATCCAATCATACCTCTGTACAGCTTCTGATCAACTTTGCCTTCAGATTCTTCTATGCCAAGACTTGATGTAGGATGCATGGGAGTATTCATAGGTTTGCAATCTTCTAGATTGAACTTCTTCAGAAGATCTTTTATATATTTGGACTGATGAATAAAAGTTCCTTTCTCTGTTTGATTTATTTGAATACCAAGAAAGAACTTCAACTCTCCCATCATGCTCATTTCAAATTCATCCTGCATCATCTTAGAAAAATTCTTGCATATAGTGGCATTAGTTGATCCAAAAATAATATCATCAACATATATTTGAACGATCAAAATGTCTTTCTTAAGGGTCTTTTTGAAGAGTGTATTATCAACCTGTCCTTTAACAAAGCCATTGTCAACCAAGAAAGTACTTAGTCTCTCATACCAAGCTCTGGGAGCTTGTTTGAGTCCATAGAGTGATTTCTTTAGTCTGAACACATGATCTGGATTTGTTAAATCCTCAAAACCAGGAGGTTGTTTGACATACACTTCTTCAGAAATGACACCATTTAGAAATGCACTTTTCACATCCATTTGATACAATGTAATGTCATGATTGACTGCATAGGATAAAAGTAACCTGATTGCTTCCAGTCTAGCTACTGGAGCATATGTCTCAGTGAAGTCAATTCCTTCTTGTTGACTATATCCTTGTGCAACAAGTCTAGCTTTGTTTCTTGTGACTTCACCTTGTTCATTCAGCTTGTTTCTGTATACCCATTTTGTTCCAATAATGTTCTTATGCTTTGGTTTGGGTACCAGATCCCATACATCATTTCTTTTGAATTGATTTAACTCTTCTTCCATAGCAACTATCCAAGCATCATCTAAGAGAGCTTCATTTGTTGTCTTTGGTTCAATCAGAGAGACTAGTCCAAATAATGACTCTTCATTTGCGAATTTTGACCTTGTCTTTCTTGGACTATTCTTGTTTCCTAGAATTAACTCCTCAGGATGAGATGATTTGTATTTGAAAGTGTTTCTTGGAATATCAGTCTCTTCAGAGTTGTCATCAATAGTTTGATGTTCTAGAGCAGTATCAGAAGTTGTAGCTTCTTGAATCTCAGAGTCTTCTAAGGATTCTCTGTTGTTGTCATACTCTGGAGCTTCATCTTCTGACTCATCAGAACCTGACAAGTCTATTACAGGCTCTGACTTTTTATCATCAGGCTCTTTATCATCAAACTTTACGTGCATTGATTCTTCCACTGTATTAGTTTCAGAATTATACACTCTGTATGACTTAGAGCGTTCAGAGTATCCAATAAAAATACCCTTACAAGCTTTAGAGTCAAATTTCTTGAGATGGACTTTGTTATTCAAAATGTAACAAGTACAACCAAATTGATGAAAATAAGAAATATTAGGTTTCCTTCCCTTGAAGAGTTCATATGTTGTTTTATTCAACATAGGTCTAATGTAGATTCTATTTTGAATATAACAAGCAGTGTTAACAGCTTCTGCCCAAAAGAATTTTGCCAAATTATTTTCATGCATCATGGTGCGTGCCATTTCTTGTAAAGATCTATTCTTTCTCTCTACAACTCCATTTTGTTGTGGAGTTCTAGGAGAAGAGAATTCATGGAGAATTCCATGTTCTTCACAAAATTTTTCAAAAGGTTCATTTTCAAATTCACCACCATGATCACTTCTGACTTTCAAAATCTTGGAATCTTTTTCATTTTGTATTTGGATGCAGAAGATGCTAAACACTTCATATGTGTCATCTTTGGTTCTCAGGAACTTAACCCAAGTCCATCTACTATAATCATCCACAATGACTAATCCATACTTCTTGCCATTGATTGAAGCAGTGCTAACTGGTCCAAAAAGATCAATGTGCAAGAGTTCCAATGGTCTTGTAGAAGAGACAATGTTTTTATTTTTGAAAGAACTTTTAACAATTTTTCCTTTCTGACAAGGACCACAAAGTGAGTCTGAGTGATAATTAATTTTTGGAAGACCTCTGACAAGATTGTCCTTGCTAAGCTTAGAGATTAATCTCCAGTTAGCATGACCCAATCTCTTATGCCAGACCCATTTTTCTTCACTCAGTGTCAAGAGACACAGCACTTGTTGTTCCCTCAGATCAGAAAAATTGACTTTATACACATTGCCTTTTCTGTTGCCTTTGAAAACAATGGATTGATCAGTGTTTCTGATTACAGTACATGATTTCTTATTGAATATGACATCATAATTACTATCACATAATTGACTTATGCTAAGTAAGTTATGATGTAGTCCATCTACTAACCAAACATCAGAAATTGACAAAGAAGAATTACCAACTGTACCTATACCAATGATCTTTCCCTTCTGGTTGCCACCAAATCCTACTGTTCCTCCCTCTTGTAGATTCAGGGTGTGGAATAAGGATTTGTCTCCTGTCATGTGACGAGAGCAACCACTGTCTAGATACCAGGAGCTTTCTTTTCTTCTTTGGATGCATACCTGCAGTATACATTATTTCAGACTTTGGTACCCATATTCTGATGGGTCCATGTTGGTTAGTTTTGAGAATCTTATTCTCCTTTTTAGGATGTTCAGAAGATCTTAAGTCAACAGAACCTCTAGAAAAAGGTTTGAGCTTCTGTTGTCTTTGAGACTTGCCTCTTGAGTGTGTCAGAGAGTTGGTTACCAAGTTTACTTTAGATGCACCTTTGCCATGTTTATTAACAGGCTTAGGTACCTTAATAGTTTTAACTTGAGTAGCCACGTGTACTGTTGTGAGTGGAACCTGAGTTTTAGAGGATATAGGTTCAGAAGATGAATTATCTTTTGATACCTTATCTTGTGGTTTCATGCTCACAAGAGTGTCTGATACAGTCAGAGGCTCTGATGAATCCTTAATAAAGTTTGAATAAGATTCTTCTGGTGACTTGCTTATCATGACAGGTTTGTTTGATTTCCCTCCATCAGAGGATGAGTGGGAACCAAGTCCTTGTCTGTTATGATAATTGCTAAATCCACCATGAATCATGGAAGTGACCCTAGTTTTGTCAATGTTACAGTGTACAAACTCTTGAAGAGAGATTTCATACTCATCATAGGGTTTGTGACATGTTCTGCATCCAGTCTCAAGCACTTTAATAGTTTTAAGAGATTTTTGAAAATTTGCTTGAGTCTGAGTGAGACTTTCATTGAGTAGCTTCATTTTTTGTTTACACATATCTAGCTCACTCAATTTATCCATGTACTTCACCATAACATCTTTCAAAGCTTTGGTCATTTGTGAATTAGACATTTTAGATATTACCTCTTCAATGTCATCTGTGTCAGAGTCTGAATCATTTTCATCCTCTGGTTCACCAATGGCCATAAGCGCTAGGTTTGTTTCCTCAGAGTCTTCGTCCTCAGATAATTCATTAATATCCTCCCATGTTGCCATTAGACTCTTCTTGGCTTTGTTCTTGATTGTACTCTTTCTTCCTTTACCCTTGGTGTTGAGTTCAGGACAATCAGCCATGAAGTGCCCAGGCTTGTGACAATTGAAACAATTTTTGGTGTCATCCTTCTTCTCTCTGTTGTTGTTGTATCTTGATCCAGATCCTCTGCCTTGAAAGTTTCTGCCCTTCCTTAGTGACCACCTTTGAAAGTTCTTGGACAAGAGTGCAAAGAAGTCATCATCTGATCCTTCTTCTTGATTATCTAAAGAAGATTCCTCAGCTTCTGATTCGACAGCTTTGGCTTTCAGAGCCTTAGATGGAGCTGAAATAGATGGCAATGCCACAGATTTTAGCTTCTTCTGAGGCTCATCAGAAGATAGTTCAATCTCATGACTCATGAGAGAACTTATCAATTCCTCTAAGCCAAGTTTGTCCAAATCTTTAGCTTCTTGAATAGCTGTTACCTTAGGCCTCCACCTTGAAGGTAAGCTTCTCAAGATCTTCCTTACATGATCAGAAGTTGTATAACTTCTCTTCAGAACTTGGAGACCAGCCACTAGAATTTTGAATCTAGAATACATAGATTCAATATTCTCATCATCCTTCATTCTAAAGAGTTCATACTGTTGGATCAAAAGAGTAGCCTTTGCTTCTTGAACTTGCTTGTTCCCTTCATATGTGGAACACAAGGAGTCATAAATACTCTTGGCAGTGGATTTGTCTGTGATCTTGAGATACTCATCATGAGATATACATCCAATGAGAAGATCCTTAACCTTGTGATGTTTCTTGTACTGCTTCTTGTCTGTAGGAGTGAACTTCTTTCTGTCTTCAACGGATACTCTTCCCTTTTCATCTAAACCTTGGAAAGTTACCCCTTCTTCAACCAAGTCCCAAAGTTCATCATCTAAACCAATAAGATGACTGTAGATTCTATCTTTCCACCAGGAAAAGGTAGAAGCATTACCATTAAACTTTGGTGCCTTGTTGCTTGACTTATCTTCATTGACTTCATAGTCATGTGGAACTGTTTTCATGGACGGTCCAGCTTCAGCAGCCATAGTGTTTTTCAACTAGAACTGTTTCACTGTTAGGTGATACAAAAACAGAACCAGGCTCTAGATGCCAATTGAAGGTGTGAAAAACACGAGAAGGGGGGGGGTTGAATTGTGTTTTTGGTAGTTTGAAAATTTCTTCAAAGTTATAGAAAACTTATCAGAGTTTGCAGCGGATGTAAAACAAAACACAATCACAAGCAACTAAGAAGGTAGAGAGAAAGAGAGAAAGAGAGACACAGAGATTTTATACTGGTTCCCCTCACAAACCGAGAGTACGTCCAGTCCTCTTGTACTACAAGAGAGTTCACTTATAATCACAAAAGATTACAAAATGCTCAAGCACACAAGCAAGAGACTTCCTTTGCTCAAGTATACAAACAAGAGACTTCCAAATGCTCAAGCACGCAGGCAAGAGACTTCAATACACAAGTATAAGAAAACAGAGTCTGAACAATTGATATAAAGATCAATGTTCAGTTACAAAGTAAATACAACTTTTGATACAAGACTTAACTTAGAATAAAATTCTAAGGTTCAACTAATGACTTAACAGAAGCTGAAACTAAGGTCTTGGATTTTGAATATGAGTTCAAGTTGTATTTGAATATGAGTGCTTTGGGATGATTTTTGCAGAGTAACAGCTCTTTCAAAATATGTTCAAGTGTCGTACCCAAAGCTTCAAACTTGCTCCAATTTATAGACGAAGGTGGAGCGTGTTTAATTTGAATTTGATTCAGTGAGATTGCGCCAGCTGTAGATAGTACACAAGAATACTATATCGGGTAGCCATGTTTAGGATCAATCTTGGTGAAACGTTTTAACCAAATCAGGCAAACTGTTCGTACAAAGGTACAAACGTCACTATCAAGTTGGTTGAGAAGATCCCTTTAGCGTTAGGAATGTCAGAGTATAGTTGTTCTTTGCAGAGAAGGTTCTTCTGACGAAACCGGCTCTCACTGCTCTTATCAGAGTCTGATATGTATCTTCTGATGAGTAGACTTCTCATCTTCTGATGAGACATTTGCATCTTCAGATGGAGTATAAGCATCTTCTGATGACTTGATGTTCTGATCAAAACTACTACGCCATATCAGATCTTCCAATGTGCCTTTCAAGATTTAACTAACATTATCTGCACACTTGGATTAAATAATTAGTATACCCTATTGTACATTAATACCTTTGTTATCATCAAAACTTAATTGGGTCATATCAGAACCTCTTTTGTTCCAACAGGACAAGGTACCATATCTGTCATTTCTCATTGTTATTAAGTAAAAAAAATAAGTTTTCCTTTAAAAAAGAGAGTGAGGGGCCCAAATTTATCCCAGAGAAAAAACACACACTTATTCATCTTTAGAGATATGAAAAATACCAATTAAATTCTCTAAAATATGAATTGCCAGACAACTGACAAGTCATATTATGGATAATCAAATTATTACATTTCATTTCTACCACATAGATATTTGTGTGTTTTTCTTGATGGCCAATTTGATTATTTACTATAAAAATAAAAGAAACTTATTTTATAGTGTCAATATGTTTAATTCAATCTTTTTGATTATATTTAATTGGCAGATGTTGCTTCCATCCACAAACAAGTGAACCATCCTTGTCCTTCCGTTTCAATAACAAACTGCTAGAGATGGCTATATGTGTTGAAGTATTGGGTCGTACTTTTTCGCCCGTATATTTTGAGTATGACTTTGACCTGATCATTGATGGCAATCGACGAATCCGAGAAATCCTCTATGTTAAATGGTGTGAATATAGTTTAATTGATACAAATCATATAGTTTTACTAGATGTGCTGCAGATCAACCGTAACCATGATAGGGTTAAAAAACTACACTTTGAGAATGGATGGACTCATGCTGAATTTCAGTTAGTGAAACTTCATGGAGAATATATGAATTCGGTGATACCTGAGTATCTACCTCGTAAGGATCTATCTCATGAGTATCCGGGACCTTAGACCAGAGGGTGCAAACATTCTCATAAAAATTTGCTAACTATAATCCTTTGAAATATTTTGTCTACACATTTGATCATTGTTGTAAGATCAATATAGTTTCAACTTTAAATTTACAGCCATGTTTAAAGCATTATAAAAATTAATATCATCAATATATGACTTGGTCGTTTAAGGACTAAGAAATTACTTAACTCATTCAGATATTTATCACTTGAAATTTGAAAGACTACTATCATCATTCATCAATAATAGATAGAAAATATATATAATTTGTGAAGACTTTATAAATAGTTTTTTAGAAGGCCACCTAAATGGTTTTTTTTTTTTTGTTTTTGTTTTAGATGAAGTGGTAATCTACTGAAATTAAACAACTCACACAACTGTGAGATCCTGGGTTTGAACCTGAGTCACGACGTCCGACCTAACAATTTCGGCATTTGCCATTTGAGCTATAGGACTTCTAGACAAATGGTTTTAATAACTACTCTAGCTATTTTCAGAAAGAGAAAAAATTGTGAATTACCTCAACAATTTAGTTCATTCCAATCCATTTCCCAAATTTAAAATAACATCCATGCATTACTATATAATTTTAGCAAGTAGCAACACAGTCAAAAATTACTTGTAATATTAGTATCTGTTTTTTGTGTTCAAACTCATATTAAATTGAACTAATTATCATAATAAAGTAGGTATGTGTTTAAATTGAAGTGATTATGATAATTGAACAACAAGCTAAACAACATTATTATGCTAATTGAACTAATCTATTATTCTAAATGAAAAGTAAAAAAGCAAGCACATTATTTTTAAAACTCTTTTTGGTATTTCTTATAAAAATAAGAAATAATTTTCAAAATAGAATATTTATTTAAAAGGCTAAAAATTAGGGTATTACAGTTGCCCCTATTTAATTATCTTATACTCTAATGCTTAAATAGCTTGCATCTTTACGCGTTCGAAGTAAAAGGTAATTAAATACAAATGCCCTAATTTTGTGGTGTGAATGTGATGTAATGATAATGAATGCCGATGGAAGATGAGGGTAGAAATCATACCTGGAGAAATTAGAAACTGGATACCTGAGAAGAAATGATCGTCTCCCGTCCGGGTGCTTTGATCTTAAAAGTGAGTCGTCTCACTTCAGGGTGCATGAACTCAAAGAAAAAAATTGATCGTCTCCTTTCCAGGTGCGTAGACCATAAAAGAAAAATGAAGTCTTCTCCCCTCAGGGTAACTGAACTCCAAAACTGATCGTCACCACTCCACCGGGTGCGTAGACCGTAGAAAACCAAGTTGTCTCCCCTCAGGGTGCGTTAACTCCAAAACTGATAGTCACCACTCCACTGGGTGCTTGAACCAAAGAAACATAGTTGTCTCCCATCAGGGTGCGTTAACTCGCATTGAAAGTATTGAATAATTATCCACTTAGTTTGTGGAAGTTGCAATCCAAACTCTACTTCCACTGAGATCTACCTGAATCTATCCTATACTGAGGAAACTACGATCCAAACATCTACTTCCATTGAGATCTATCTGAATCTATCCTCTACTGAGGAAACTACGATCCAAACATCTACTTCCACTAAGATCTACCTGAATTTATCCTCTACTGAGAAAGTTGTGATCCAAATATCTACTTCAACTTAGATCTATCTGAATCTACCCTCTACTGAGGGAACTTCGATCCAAACATCTAATTCCACTTAGATTTATCTGAATCTACCCTCTACTGAGGAAACTTTGATCCAAACATCTGCGATTATTGAAAACTTGCTGAAGTTTGAGGTATCTTGAAAAAGAGTACTCGCTGTGAAGAGAAAGTTGAATATTCTGCCATTATTCTTGGCAACTATCAAGCAACTGTCTTGCTGCTGAGGTACGGAATACTAACTCTACTAAGGATACATTATGCTGACCAGCTTATTGGGGTAATGACTTATTGATCCATTCACTTGGGATGTTGTGCATAAGCCAACTTTACTAGGGAAAACGACTTATCAACCGACTTGCTGAAACTGCGGTGTTCCAATCGACTTACTGGGATGAAATGTCAACTGACTCACTGGGGAAAGAAAGAATTCATCAACCTTTCACATTGAGAATATGATGCACTGACCGATCTGCTTGAGGATGACACTTTGTTGACCAATTCACTGGAGAAAAGATTCATCAATCCTTCCTGTTGCGAAATTGCGATTCAATAATCGTCTTGTTGGAGGATTAGGTACATCAACCTTTTTCACTGAATGTGTAAGACCCGTAGAATTTCAATAGCAAGAATTAAAATTGAGATATATTAAATGATATTCTGCTATTTGTTTTTTTATCGGTTTTCTGTTTGATTGTCTGTTTTAACAACATTTTTCTTGAGATTGTGCCTGCACGTAGTTTAATGTTTGGAAAATGAGCACAATGATTTTATAAGCTTTAAATGAGTTTAGAAACATTTTTGTCGCGTCGAAATGTTGAAAATATTTTTTCTAGTGACTTTTGAGAAAACGGGCAATATTTAAAAAAATAATGTTTTGTTTCAATCGTGCGCGCGGAAGTACCACCGGATCGGTAGTCTATGCACCGATTGATTAAAGGAAACGTATTATAAGCCTTTGACCGATTTATGAAAAAATTCGAAAATGATCGAGTTCAAAATTAATTGAATATAAACAATGAATTAAATTCAGTCCCAAGAAAGTTACAAATCAATATTCAATCCAATCACAATCAAGCAAAAACCAATTGAATTTTTGTGAACCAATACGAACACAAAAAATTCAATCGATTAACAAATTAATGAAATTATGAAATTTAAAAGAGAAAGATGAAGGTGTGAAAATAACACAAGAAGGGGGGGGGGTTGAATATTGTGTTTGGGGTAGTTTAAAAAATCTTCTTCTAAGTAATGAAACTTATCAGAGGTTTGCAGCGGATATAAAAACCAAACACAATCAACTAGCTTCTGATGAAAGTAAAGAGATAAGGAAAGAGAACAAGACAGGAAATTTATACTGGTTCCCCTCACAAAACGAGAGTACGTCCAGTCCTCTTGTACTTCAAAGAGAGTTCACTATAATCACCAAAGATTACAAATGCTCAAGCACACAAGCAAGAGACTTCCAAATGCTCAAGTCCACATACAAGAGACTTCCAATGCTCAAGCACGCAGGCAAGAGACTTCACAAAACTAAAGATAAGATAAACAGAATCTGAACAAAAGATATACAAATCTATGTTCAGTAAGTTATAAATACAACTCTTAAAAACAAGACTTAACTTAGAATCTAAACAAAGAATTCTAAGGTTCAACTAATGAATTAACAGAAGCTGAAACTGGAGTCTTGGATTTGGAATATGAGTTCAAGTTGTATTTGATCTTTTGTGCTTTAGGACGTTTTTAGCAGAGTAACAGCGCTTTCAAATGTTCAAAGTGTTGTTGTCCTTAAGCTTCAAATCTTCTCCTATTTATAGATGTAGGTGGAGCGTATAATATTTGAATCAACGTCGTGAGATTGTGCCAGCTGGTTTGTTGTACGAGATATATCCATATCTGGTAAACTTAGAATACGATCAATCTTAGAGAGAACGTTGTTGCCAATTCCGGTAAAGAAATCGTACAATAGTACTAACGTCACTATCCTGAGGATAAGATTGATTGCCAGCTTTTTGAATGTCAGAACATGATGATGTACCAATCATGGTTGCAGAGAATGTTCTTCTGACATAACGGCTCTCACTGTTCTTATCAGAGTCTAATATATCCAATATCAGATTCTGATAAGTAGTCTCTGAAGAGTAGCTTCTGGCCATGTATGAAGGGCATCTTTTGATGTCTTGAATCTTGGTCAGATTCTGCTAGGTCATTCAGAGCTTCAAGAGTGCATTAAATAATCTTGTAAACCTGCACACTTATTTAAATAATCAGTATACCCTATTGTACATTAATACCTTTGTTATCATCAAAACTTAAATGGGTCATGTCAGAACCTCTTTTGTTCCAACAATCTCCCCTTTTTTGATTGATGACAAACCAAGTATTAATTTACAATGGTTGTTGATTAAATTTATCATTCATCTCTTAGGTTTATGAGTTTTGCAAGCTCCCCCTAAGTTCAGTAATGATTAATTAAATCAGTATAAAATGTTTATTTGAATTTTGAACAAAAAAACTAATACACCAGACTCTCAGAGGCTAGGTTTGCAAGGTCTCCCCCTAAGTCTGATACCCATAAAAGAAAATTGCACTTTTCTCTTATATGTACCATGTATCAGAAGTTCAAATTTCAACTAAATTTTTCTTCAATAACAAATCAGAAGATAACTAAAATAATAAAAAAATGTGGATTATTTTTGCTTTCAGTTTAACATTCCATAAAATCAATAACTGACTCTTACTCCCCCTTTTGTCGACAAACAAAAAGACAAAAAGATAAAAACTGACAAGGAATTAAATGACATGTTTGAAAAAGATGGTCAAACTATAGAGTTTCAAGACAGTCAAGGAGGTTACAACTACCCAATTTAATGGTTTGTCGTAAAACCATAAATTAGTCTGTGGTGAAAGCACTATATAAAGACCATAAACTTTGTCATTTCACTCAACACTTCCAATTCATTGTGATAAATAACAATGGAGAAGGATAGAAGAGTGATCAAAAGTAAGAGTACTCAGGAGAAGAAGAAGAAGAAGAAGATGAAGATTCCACAAGATTCAGAGTCTAAGAAGAATCCTCAGAAGATGAAGGCTTCAACTTCTGCTCCCGTCAGAAACAACTATCAAACAAGGTCCAAGACCAAGCAACCAGAGCCTTCTTCTGAATCAGAATCTGAGTGGGATCCTGATTGGAAGGAATTTATGAGAACATATGTTCCTCCTAATGAGTATAACTCCTCTTCCTCTTCTTCTTCCATCCAGCTAGATTTAGAACTAGCTGATTCTGATGTAGAATCCAAGTGAAAAGTTCAAAGAAACTTATGTAATAAAAAATTACTTTATGAATAAAAGCTCAGTTATGAGGTTTTGAAGTTTTATTTAAATTTTGTTTCAAAAACATTTATGCATGCAATAAATAAATAACTTAAAGCACAAATAACATAAATAACAAGAACTTGATCAAACAACCAGAATGTTATATTATCAGAACAGAGTATTATACAAAATATAATATTAAACAAGACATAGATTCAGGCAAATAATACATAAGAGAAGAAAAACAAAGTGCCAGAATCCTAAGGTTGAGGTGGTTGAGAAGGACGAGGAGGTAGACGTTCATTGAGAATCTGAAAGATGGAGGTGAGCAGAGCTTCATGTCTGTCAATCTTACTCTCCATATTTTCTTGGCGCTGTCTCATGATCAGAGCAAATTCTGGAGCATTCCTTGTAAGGTCTTCAAACCTTGCTTGCTCAGCAGCAATTCTAGCCTCTTCTCTAGCTTGAGCTTCCAGACGCTCTCTTTCAATTCTCTCCTCTTCCAATCTTTGCCGTTCAAGTTCTTCCTCAATCCTCTTCCTCTTCCTTTCTTTTTCTCTCTAACTCTTCTGCTTCCTTTCTCAATCTTTCTTCTTCGTCCTTTCTAGCTATCTCAACCCTGAAAGCTAGATCCTTCTGATATGCTTGCTTAGCAGATCTAATCATTTCCAGAAAGGTTGATTCCATGAGCTCAAACTATGTTACAACATGAGCATCATCAATGGATCTCTCAGCAATGGCCTTGGTCATATGCCTCATGTTCTTGTCCACAGCACAAAGATACTTTGTGATGTCATCTTGAGAATCATTGAGAGGTTCATTGGCTATACGGGAAGGAAGGTCAAGAGGAGCCACAATGCAGTTATCAGATAATTTCTGCATGTAGGCTTGAAGGTTGTGTGGAGGAGAGGTTACTTCAGAAAATAGTTCGTTATGAAGTTGTTGAAACCTTTCCTTTAAAGGAGTACCAAGAGTAGATGTGTTGAAGTCATCCACATGAGGTGGTGAGTTGTCAACATCATTTACTGATGTACCCAGAGGATGGGTATCAGCAACCTCATCAGAAGATACAATATTTTCTGGAGGTGATGTGCAGTGGTGTTCTGGGGGAGGTGTGTTATGATGTTCTGATGGGGGTGAGTTATGATGTTCTGATGGGGGGGATTTCTGATGTTCTGATGGGGTTTGTGGTTTCTGTTGGTCAGGTGTTGGTTGTTGTGATTCTTCATTATTTGTCTCTTGTATAATGACAAAATCATTTATGGTTTGGTGAGTTGGAGGTGAAGGTGTTCTTTCAGAATCCTGATCATCATCATGTTCTGCATTATGACTATGTATGTTAGATTCTGAAGGAAAAACAATGGGTTCAATGATGGAGGCAAACGAGTTTGATAATGGTTGATTCTCTGAAAGGTTAGATTCTTCCAGAGAATTAACTCCTTGAAAAATCCTATCAAACACTCGTTTAACTTTAACTGATGGGGGAAAATGATTCTTTTTGAAGACATCATAAGATCTATGATTTGTGACAAGAAGTTCAGGAATATTACCATGGATGTTACCATAAACATGCAAATGAGAGTCCAGAAGCTTCTCAACAGGAGGTATCTTCTTATACAATTCATCAAAATCCTTAGGATGCATTCCTGAATCATAGGTATCTTTGAGTAGTATGTCCTTTATCTACCTCTCCTCAACAAGCCTTACTGCCTCTTCTATACCAACTTGCTCCTTCTCTTCTTCAGTAACATCAGTCAAGATAAGCTTCCTAAGCTTAAGTTTTCTTGGAGCCTTACCAGTAGCTTGAGTCTTAGCCTTCTTGCTCACAACTGGAACAAGACTCTTAACAGCTTTTCTCTTTTTAGCAACCACTTTAGAAGCTGGTGCTAACATCCTTTTCTGTCTGATAGTAAGTTCTTGAACTTCACCAGAACCTACTTCAGCACCAAGACTTTTCAAAAACTTGGCATGATCTTCTGCCACCTTCCTAGAATTTCTATCACTAACATGAACCAGTCTGCACTCACCAATATGTTCCTCAGAATCTCTGATCAGTAGAGGATTTGATGGAGTGACTATCTCAGCATTCTTGACCATTTTGAAGTATCTTAGAGTAATACTGTTGATAATTTTTGAGCTAGTCAGGAAATTACCAACTCCAGGGAGAAATGGTTTCACAGCATCCATCAAACAAGACTGTGCAAACATATGGCTAAGCATTCTAGCATGTCGAACAATAGGTTTCTTGGAGGTGATAGAATCAGCTAAGTTATGAAAAAGAATCTTGGCCACATCCACAAAGTTACCTTTACTTATGTGAAATGTGAGGAGCTTTTGTAGATCTGATATTTGATCAGTACTTCCTATCTTGCAGAGAATGCTATCACTCAAGATTTTGTAGATAATCTTGTTGTCATCAGTCCATTCATGTTTACCTTTCGCATTAAGTTCTGACTTGAACAGATAGTTGTAAACATCTTCATCAACAGGATCTGGTGATACCAGAGAGAGACCACCACGAGGAAGACGTAGAGCCTCGTAAACGTGACTTAATCTGATTGAAATCCTTAATCCAGCAACAAAGGATTCAATCTCTGTAGCAACAAACGGCCTCAAACCCATCTCCTGAGGCGTTTTTCCTTTAAGTTCTGGTTGCTTAGCAACAATCTCCTTCATCTTACGAACATAAACATCCTTGGTGATAACAGAAGCTTTCATCCAAAATTCCTTCACTGTATCAATATACGTTGGTCCATTGATTGCTTCAAAGTAGTACATCATCTCCTGTCGCTCAAATCTCTCTTTGATTTGAGGAAATCCATTTGCTCTTATGCTTTGAAAATCTACGGGGGTTTCAATAGTACAAGATAAGTCTTTGAACGAATATGGTCGTTGATCTTTAGCAAAGACGTTTGGGTTGGAATTCTCAGGTTCGATCATACATGCAGCAACTTTAAAAGCAGATGAGGAAGCCATTGAAGAAGATGGACGGTTTAGGGTTTCTAAGACGGGAGAAAGAAATATCTCTGTGGTTTAGAGAATGAAAGTGTAGGTAGTGAGAGTGCAAAAGTGTGAATGTGTACAGTTAGTGTGTTTAAATAGAAAGATTGCCGCAAAAGAAAGTACACATACACAGGGGTAAAAGAGTCATTCTACCTTTAAAAAGGGATTAGGAATGCTAATCATCATTAACCAACTTCTTTAACTTACCACATCAAGACACGTTCAATTAGAAGTTTATTTAAATGACTGACACGTAATATAAGGAAAAACGAACCGTTTTTAAGATATTTTATTTACGCGCCAGTACTATTCTTCATTCTATCAGAGTCTGATAGTTTATCAGAAGATGCTCTCATCACAACTTCTGATACAGAAGGTTCTGATGAAGTAATCTTCTAATTACTATTAGATTCTTTCAACACACATTTTTCAAGCAGAGTCTAAGTCATTCAGAAATTTCCATCATGTTCAAATTCTTTTTGATAAAATCAAAACGTTCAACAGCCAAAGGTTTTGTAAAGATATCAGCCCATTGATTTTCAGTCTCAATGAACTTAAGATCAATTACACCTTTCTGAACATAATCTCTTATGAAATGATGTTTAATTTCAATATGCTTAGCTCTTGAATGTAAAATAGGGTTTTTAGAAAGATGAATAGCAGCAGTATTATCACAATATAAAGGAATATTGTTACTGCTCATTTGATAATCTTCTAATTGATATTTCATCCAGAGTAGTTGTGTACAACATTTAGCTGCTGATATGTATTCAGCTTCTGCTGTTGACATAGCTATGGTGGTTTGTCTTTTACTAGCCCACGAAATCAAATTCTCACCAATGAACCGACAATTGCCACTGGTGGATTTTCTTTCAATTCTATCACCAGCATAGTCAGCATCATAGAATCCAATCAGTTTGTAGTCATTGGATTTCTGATACAGCAATCCAATGTTACAAGTAGCTTTCAAATACCTGAAGATCCTTTTCACAGCAGTGAAATGGGATTCTCTAGGATCTGATTGAAATCTTGCACACAAACATACACTAAATAAAATATCAGGTCTTGAGGCAGTTAGATAAAGAAGAGATCCAATCATACCTCTATACAGCTTCTGATCAACCTTGCCTTCAGATTCTTCTAAGCCTAGACTTGATGTAGGATGCATTGGAGTATTCATGGGCTTGCAATCTTCTAAATTGAACTTCTTCAGAAGATCCTTTATGTATTTGGATTGATGAATGAAGGTTCCTTTTGATGTTTGATTAATTTGAATTCCAAGGAAAAACTTCAATTCTCCCATCATACTCATTTCAAATTCATCCTGCATAAGCTTAGAGAAATTCTTGCACAAAGTGGCATTAGTTGATCCAAAAATGATATCATCAACATATATTTGAACGATCAATATGTCTTTCTTAAGGGTTTTTCTGAATAGTGTATTGTCAACTTGACCTTTTTCAAAACCATTGTCCACTAAGAAAGTACTTAGTCTCTCATACCATGCTCTGGGAGCTTGTTTGAGTCCATAAAGTGATTTCTTGAGTTTGAACACATGATCTGGATTTGTTAAATCTTCAAATCCAGGAGGTTGTTTGACATACACTTCTTCAAAGATAAAACCATTTAGAAATGCACTTTTTACATCCATTTGATATAAGGTAATACCATTATTAACTGCATAGGAAAGAAGTAACCTGATTGCTTCCAGTCTAGCTACTGGAGCATATGCTTCAGTAAAGTCAATACCCTCTTGTTGACTATACCCTTGAGCAACAAGTCTTGCCTTGTTTCTTGTTACTTCTCCTTGCTCATTCAGCTTGTTTCTGTATACCCATTTTGTTCCAATAATGTTCTCATGCTTGGGTTTGGGTACCAGATCCCATACATCATTCCTTTTGAACTGATTCAACTCTTCTTCCATTGCAACTATCCAAGCATCATCTGTTAGAGCTTCAATTGTTGTCTTTGGTTCAATCAGGGAGACTATACCAAAGAGAGATTCTTCATTTCTGAAGTTTGATCTTGTTTTTCTGGGACTATCCTTATTCCCTAAGATAAGCTCTTCTGGATGAGAAGATTTATACTTGAAAGTACTTCTTGGAGCATTAGCTGCTTGAGAGTTGTTGTCTGAAGTTTGATGTTCTGGATCATTATCAGAAGATTGATTTCCTTGATCATCAGAGTCTTCAATAGGCTTTGAGTGAACGACATATTCTGGTGCTTCATCTTCTGAATCATCAGATCCTGAAATGTCTATAGCAGGCTCTGACTTTTTATGATCAGGCTCTTTGTCATCAAACTTTACGTGCATTGATTCTTCCACAACTTTTGTTTCAGAATTATACACCCTGTATGACTTGGAGCGTTCAGAGTATCCAATAAAGATACCCTTACAGGCTTTAGAATCAAATTTCTTTAGATGGACTTTATTGTTCAGAATGTAACAAGTACAACCAAACTGGTGAAAATAAGAAATATTGGGTTTTCTACCTTTGAATAATTCATATGTTGTTTTATTCAAAATAGGTCTAATATAGATTTTGTTTTGAATATAACAAGCAGTGTTAACAGCTTCTGCCCAAAAGAATTTTGCCAGATTGTTTTCATGCATCATGGTACGTGCCATTTCTTGTAAAGATCTATTCTTTCTCTCTACAACTCCATTTTGTTGTGGAGTTCTAGGAGATGAGAATTCATGGAGAATTCCATGTTCTTCACAAATTTTTTCAAAAGGTTCATTTTCAAATTCACCACCATGATCACTTCTGACTTTTAAAATCTTGGAATCTTTTTCATTTTGAATTTGGATGCAGAAGATGCTAAAAACTTCATATGTATCATCTTTGGTTCTAAGAAATTTAACCCAAGTCCATCTACTATAATCATCAACAATGACTAATCCATACTTCTTACCATTGATTAAAGCAGTGCTAACTGGTCCAAAGAGATCAATGTGTAAGAGTTCTAAGGGTCTAGAAGTGGAAACTGAAGGAACAATCAGAGATTGCGCAGCGGAATATAAAAATGTTCCTTCTATGGATCCTTACGAATGGTCATGAATAGTGTTTAGAGTTTTACCTTTAATGTGAAAACTCTCTTTAAACCACGAACAATTGATGATCAGCGCTTTCAATCACGAACAAGATCACCACCACTACGTTGATCACGAGCGTTAGAGATGTAACGCCTCTAGCTAGTCCACACGAACAGATGCCTCCAAAAGAGTGCTAGCTCCAAGAATGAAGGTTTCTAGTGAGAGGTGGAAATAAGGATTAGGGTTTTAGAGATTGATTTTTCATCAAGTGATTTTCTTTCTCACAAGTGTTCTATTTATAGAACCACTTGTCTTGTGCACCAAGACAAACTATTTGTCATTGGGCCACAATTTTACTAAAACCTTTTAATTAAATAAGTCTTTTAAGAAACACACCCCCCATGTGTCATGTACACATGAGTGCTTTCTTTTTCATAACAAATTATGATACGCTTATTTAATTACCATGATACCCTTATCATATTTCCTTAATTCTTATGAGGTGCACCGTACCTTACGGTGTTCCAATTTCACACTAGCCTGTTCTTATGTGTGTGACCCTTGTAGGTTTCCATAACGTTGGCAATTATATTAAATTCTCTATTTAATATAATAAACAATGAGCGGTATCTAGCAACACATCATTGCTACACAAGTTATGAGAAATTAACATGTGATCTAAAACACAACCTCTAGTGATAATATCAGTGTGTACAATTACCCCTTTGCCCTTTATGTCTATATTGAACACAAAGCATACTTGGTGCCATCTTTGTCCAGTTCAATATTGGGCCCATGACATTTATCCTGTTATGCAGGATTGGCAAATTCCATCTAGGTCACTACTGTCCCTCAACATGCTTTGTGAAGTACCCATCAACTGCCTTTATGGTCATCCTGTTACGGACAACGTTAGATCAGCAACAAAGCACTTGACTCCACATCTAGGGTACAAAGTGGTTTCAGGTCTAAGGGTGGTTTACACCATTATCACCATGAGAGCTACTTATGACACTTTGCATAACTTTGCATGTAGTACTCTCATAGCGGGTCAATCCGGTATAAACATTACTCCTAATGCTTATACCTATGTCAAGACTTGATAACTCCTTATCATATGATCCATGAGATGCGATCATCAGTCTATCTTCATAATAGTCTCTATATATTTTATTATTATCCCAAATCATAATAAAACTTGACTACGGATGCTTTAAGAATAGTATCCTTGTATTTAATGAATCTCATGATTAAGTCATACTTGTTGACTATTTAATGTTGGCTGCATTTTGGTAAAACAATACTTAGGCAGGATGTGGTGTGAAATGTTACAACATCATGGTCTGACGTATTGACTGCGCGCCAGCTGTAGTGATTATTTAATCTGCGCGTATTTTATATTTTCAGAGAAGATCTTTGTCTCTGTTATTCAGTTCTTTGCTTGCGCATTAAGGAAGACTTTTATTTCCTAAACATATCTTTTTCTAAAGATTGTGTTAGGAATTATAATGAAGATACAATTTAGAAAACATATCAAATCTTTAAAAGATATGGTTTTAGTTTTAATGCAAGCTGGTTGGTTCTCTACTGGGCAAAGGTTATGAAGCCCATTTAAATCAGCTATAAATAAAAAGCAACAAGACCTAATGAAGGCAAGTGTTCAAGCGTGTTATTGCGTCTAGCCGTATTAGGATTTGTGTGTGCTTGTGTTCTTGTGAGCCTTTCCTTGCGTTGTCTTGATGCAAGTTAAGGACTGAGTGTTCTTTGAGTTGTAATCACAATAATCTCTGAAGTTTTGAAGTAAGGAGATTGTTGTTGTGTGTGTGTCCACTCCAAAGCTTTCAAGCAAGGAGTTAGGAACTTAGTGCGTGTGTATCACTTGAAACCTTTAGGTAAAAGTGATCTATTGTTTAGGAGAGTGTCTCCATCATAGTGGTTGAATTAACAACAGTGCTACTTGTATTGTTGAGCTTAAGGAGTGAGTTGGGAACTCATACCTAGGAGTTCCTAGGTAGAAAAACATAAAGATAGTTGCTAGGTGATAAGTTGTAAGTGAGGAGCTTGCTGTAAAGACTTAGAACTAGGGCTATTAGTGGATTTCCTCCTGGATTGGTATCCCCCAGATGTAGGTAGCGTTTTGCACCAAACTGGGTTAACAACTACTGTGTGTTTGTTTATCTTTCTGCACTAATTTACTGCCTTACTAACTGTCTGTTAAAGCTGGGAAAAGTGTTGTAACATCGTGTACAACATCTTGTACTGGTGTGCCAGTTTTTTCAATACTTAATATTTCATTAAATGGATTTAACTATTCTAGGGACTTCATTATTTTGGACATACAAACATAATAAAGAAAATGCCATATTTATATTCAAACTCCTAAAGCAAATACTATGAAAATAGATTGGCTCTTAGGGCTTACTCCAACAATCTCCCACTAGCACTAAAGCCAATCTAGGTTACTCTTAATACCTATAGACTTAGTATGCCCATCACGCTTCAACTGCGCAAGAGGCTTTGTTAGTGGATAAGGAACTATTTCCTTATGTTGGTATCTTACGTATCTTCCAACGTTCTATTTCGATCTGTTCTATTTCGATCTCTATCGAAATATATAAGTGTCTAAGTATATTCATGAATCGTCGGTGAGATCTATTCTCAAGTGTTCTTGCAAGATAAAACCATTACCATCACTAATGTGATTAATGTGACTTGTAACACCGGAAACATAGATTTAGCTCAATCATGAGCCAAACGATCCAATCTTAAATACTCAACTTATTTAACTGAAACAAGCATATTACGAAGCTTATCTTATAGCTTTCAATGCTTGTATTCAACCATGATATACAATACATTGGTATGGAAACTTCCTTCATTATAACTTCCTTATAATGATCGTTCCCATACCTATCTATTTCAAGAAATAGGCTTTAGTTCCTTTAAGGTCCTTAGGGATATTCTTGAAGGTAAGTTAGTGTCAAACACTAATTTCAATTTTGGTACATAGGTCATTCCTAGTCACGTCTCACATGTATAAGAAAAATGTCTTGATGATTAATGTGATATCAGATATTATCACTCCCACTAATGATTTTCTAATTTGTGTCACACAGATATCCCCATCTAATGATTTTAATCATCAATGTAAATGAAGTAAAATATACTCAATATATCAAATAAATATGTTTAGTACTCGAGATACATCTCATGTATATTGTTCAAATAGATCATGTGTCAATTCACTTTCAACTAGTAGTTGACACATCAAATGTTTGTACTAAACAATAATGCTCTTGATATATACATATAAGGTCCAAATCTTATTTGGCTCTTATTACAACTGTTATAGATGTTCTTATCAAGATCATGGAACCCTAGTCCACTACTTGACTTGGAGCACTAGTATAGAAGACTTTGCTCAAATGATGGGACTTCCATTTGTCGTATCATTCAAGGCTACTTTTCATATCTTGTCAATACAAAGTATTTAATTAATACTTCTATTACCAAATAGAACTCAATAACAATTATTGTATTCTATTTGATTTTAAGTCATGACATAGCTTTTATTGTCAATGAAACAACTTGTTTCATTCTAGACATAGCTTGACTTAAACTTATAGTCAATGTGCTAATTCTTTAAGCATCTCTTTAGAGATTCAACATCGTGTATCATATACCCTTGATGTAGAAATAGAAACTTTGACTTTCTATAACTAGGTGTGCAAAATTGAAGTCTCACTTCATTCTTTTATTTTGACTCTTTCATGAACTATCTACGGCACTCCCATTTCAACCAATTTGAAACACCCGTTCTCCTTTAGCAATCCTTTATTGTACTATTCAAATAAGAGGAGTATAAATCTCATTTATATCATATCTCTATTATTGACAGTGCAAATTATTTCTCATTTAATTCAACAATTTTCCGATAGATATAATCATTTTGATCATATCTATCCACTAAAATTGATTTGATTGAACCTATGACCAACTCTTTGGTCTATTGAGAAATTCTATCATACTTTGTCGTTCTTTCAAAAGAACTCGTTTTAAATGATCTCATCATTTCTTTTAAAGTATGAAATATTCTATATCTAGATATCAACTTGATGCTTCTGACAAGCATCCCTTTCAAATCTAGTTTATAGTATGTGCTTTTATAGAGTATAGTTCAATGGCTTATAGTTCTTCTTGCGTTTGAGAACAATTCTCAATTTGTGTACCAATTCAGAAACTCTTTTCTGAGATTCTTGTCCTTCTTAAGGACAATGTAATTTATATTGTATAAAGTTTTAATTACAAAGATACATAAGATATTTGTATAATTTTAATAAGGACTTTTATTAAAAGGTTTCCACTATTTTATTCAAAACAAATGACCCTCACCATTTGATTCGGAAAATCCCGTTGGAAGATTTTCTAGTGGATCAAGATCCATATTTCACTTTGTCTTAAGTCCGCGGTGGGCGGATTACATAAGACTTAGTTTATTTAGGTAGGAACTCCTTCCAATTGTATCTCATACAATTCTTGAATATCTCAATTGGGTGAATAACTCCTTATTCTAATTCATCTTATGAATCATTCCCAACAATTGCTTCTTAAACTCATATAATCTCATTATATTTGTTAAGTTAAGTTTGACCCTTACTTTAGAAGTTGGATATTACAATTATCCCATCGCACCTTACTAATGTAGAACATGCACTTCGCGGTGGGCGAACCTACATAGTTCGATACTAGTCTTGATGAGTTCTAAAGCTTCGAAAGCATAAACTTAATATTCACATATTTTATTAATAAACAAAATGTACTCCGCGGTGGGCGAACCCACATTTTCTTTATTAATCTCTTATGTGTCTCTTGAGGGATATTTAATTAATTTGATCTCACCGGCTTGTTTAACATATTAAACGCTCTCACATGCATAAACATACATACATACACATGCATCAACATACATAAATAAAATGAAACAGTTATGGCCCTTAGCGCAATTGTTCTCTCAAGCCAATGAGAGAACCTAAGATAACCTAATAACGATCTATACTTCTCCAAGCATGATCTCCAAGGTTGTCCTTCTTTTCCTTGTGCTCTTTCTCTTCTTCATAAAATTTACATTACATGAAAGAATACTCGTTTTTACATACGAGGGAGTGGATGAGAAGAGAATATAGAGAATAGAGATAGGGCACGACACGCAGGCCGTATTTAAAAAAACCAAATGCAATAAAATAAATAAACTAAGGCCATAACCGATCATCAAATATAATAATAACAAATAAACTTTATTATTATTAAAGTCTCATAATTAATTAAATCCAGCGATTGATCAAATCAGGTAACTTTGATTCAAATATTTAATTCACAATTAAATATTTCGAATCAAAATCTGCTAAAATAAATAAGATTATTTTAAAGTAGAATCAAATCTTTTGACAATTTTCCAAATATGGAAAATTATTTAATCAAAACCTTTTTGAATAAAATATTTCCAAAATTAGTAATATTATCTTTTAAAACAATTTTAAAAGATATTTCTAGAGATTTGAAACGATTTCATAATTAAATATATTTGTCAAATATGGAAAATTTATTTAATCAAAACCCTTTTGAATAAAGTATTTCCAAAATTGATGATATTATCTTTAAAACAATTTTAAAAGATATTTCTAGAATTTTGAAACGATTTCAAAATTAAATATATTTATCATCTACTTTTCGCATCAACACTTGATACGTTTTGCAAATCCTAATTTTAATAACACAACATTTGTGCAACCCTTATTTGATCATCACAAATCATAACAATAAACATATTTATTATTATTTTCAATTCAAGTCGTGTAGATTAATTAAAATTAAAATTTCGGCGAATGATCAAAAATTTTCTGCCAGCTGCGCCTGGCGCAGACAGTCCCGCGCCTGGCGCAGGGCTGTCTGGCCTCTGCGCCTAGCGCAGATGATCATGAGCCTGGCGCAGACCCCTCTGCCAGCTGCGCCTAGCGCAGCATACCCTGCGCCTGGTGCAGGTACGCAGACAGCACCTTTTGACAGCACAACCCTTGTGCCGTCGCGAATCCTAATGCAAAATTTTGTGCCGTCAAAACCTTTTATGATCGAAATTCAATATAGGTAATTAACATGTCATTGCTTCACCATACTAATGTCGGATTCCAAAGCGAATGAACATGAATTAATTCAATATCAAATAACTTTCATAATTTGTTTTATTTGAACGAAATTATGAACGAAGTATCAAATACACCGCTTTGCATCACGATCACTTATATCACATATAAGTATTGATCATTCTTATTTGTATAAACTATGACGATTAACATATCACTGCTTCACCATACAATTGTCGGATTTCGAAGCCGTTTCAATGTCAATCATCAATTTTCATACAAATAGATGCCAAATTTTAATTACTCGATTTTAATCTTTATTAAGTGTTTTAATCAAATTAAAACTGAATTCATGAATTTAAACAAACATCAATTCATGGTTTCGTAAGTGGCTCTGATACCAATTGAAGGAACAATCAGAGATTGTGCAGCGGAATATAAAAATTTTCCTTCTATGGATCCTTACGAATGGTCATGAATAGTGTTTAGAGTTTTACCTTTAATGTGAAAACTCTCTTTAAACCACGAACAATTGATGATCGGCGCTTTCAATCACGAACAAGATCACCACCACCATGTTGATCACGAGCGTTAGAGATGTAACGCCTCTAGCTAGTCCACACGAACAGATGCCTCCAAAAGAGTGCTAGCTCCAAGAATGAAGGTTTCTAGTGAGAGGTGGAAATAAGGATTAGGGTTTTAGAGATTGATTTTTCATCAAGTGATTTTCTTTCTCACAAGTGTTCTATTTATAGAACCACTTGTCTTGTGCACTAAGACAAACTATTTGTCATTGGGCCACAATTTTACTAAAACCTTTTAATTAAATAAGTCTTTTAAGAAACACACCCCCCATGTGTCATGTACACATGAGTGCTTTCTTTTTCATAACAAATTATGATACGCTTATTTAATTACCATGATACCCTTATCATATTTCCTTAATTCTTATGAGGTGCACCGTACCTTACGGTGTTCCAATTTCACACTAGCCTGTTCTTATGTGTGTGACCCTTGTAGGTTTCCATAACGTTGGCAATTATATTAAATTCTCTATTTAATATAATAAACAATGAGCGGTATCTAGCAACACATCATTGCTACCCAAGTTATGAGAAATTAACATGTGATCTAAAACACAACCTCTAGTGATAATATCAGTGTGTACAATTACCCCTTTGCCCTTTATGTCTATATTGAACACAAAGCATACTTGGTGCCATCTTTGTCCAGTTCAATATTGGGCCCATGACATTTATCCTGTTATGCAGGATTGGCAAATTCCATCTAGGTCACTACTGTCCCTCAGCATGATTTGTGAAGTACCCATCAACTGCCTTTATGGTCATCCTGTTACGGACAACGTTAGATCAGCAACAAAGCACTTGACTCCACATCTAGGGTACAAAGTGGTTTCAGGTCTAAGGGTGGTTTACACCATTATCACCATGAGAGCTACTTATGACACTTTACATAACTTTGCATGTAGTACTCTCATAGCGGGTCAATCCAGTATAAACATTACTCCTAAAGCTTATACCTATGTCAAGACTTGATAACTCCTTATCCTATGATCCATGAGATGCGATCATCAGTCTATCTTCATAATAGTCTCTATATGTTTTATTATTATCCCAAATCATAATAAAACTTGACTACGGATGCTTTAAGAATAGTATCCTTGTATTTAATGAATCTCATGATTAAGTCATACTTAATATTTCATTAAATGGATTTAACTATTCTAGGGACTTCATTATTTTGGACATACAAACATAATAAAGAAAATGCCATATTTATATTCAAACTCCTAAAGCAAATACTATGAATATAGATTGGCTCTTAGGGCTTACTCCAACAGAAACAATGTTTTTAGTTTTAAAAGAACTTTTAACAATTTTTCCTTTCTGACAAGAACCACATAGTGAGTCTGAGTGATAGTTAATTTTAGGAAGGCCTCTGACAAGATTGTCCTTACTAAGCTTAGAGATTAATCTCCAGTTAGCATGACCCAACCTCTTATGCCAGACCCATTTTTCATCACTCAGTGTCAGAAGACAAACCACTTGTTGTTCTTTGAGATCAGAAAAATTGACTTTATAAACATTTCCTTTTCTAGATCCTTTGAAGACAACAGATTTATCAGAGTTTCTGATTACAGTACATGAATTCTTATTAAACACAACATCATAATTACTATCACATAATTGACTTATGCTAAGTAGATTATGATGTAATCCATCTACTAACCAAACATCTGAAATAGAAAGGGAGGAATTACCAACTGTACCTATACCAGTGATTCTTCCTTTCTGGTTCCCACAAAATCCTACTGTTCCACCCTCTTGCTGATTCAGGGTGTGGAACAAGAGCTTGTCTCCTGTCATATGTCAAGAGCATCCACTGTCTAGATACCAGGAGCTTTCTCTTTTTCTTTGGGTGCATACCTGCAGTATACATTATTTCAGATTTTGGTACCCATATTCTGATGGGTCCTCTTTGGTTAGTCCTAAGAACTTTATTCTTCTTCTTCTTATGAGGTTCAGATTTTCTAAAGTCAACTTGGCCTTTTTGAAACTGTTTAGGCCTTTGTTGTCCCTTAGATTTTCCTTTTGATTGTGCCAGAGAACTAGTTGCTAAGTTTGCCTTAGATGCACTGATGCCTTGTTTGTTAACAGGCTTTGATGCTCTAATTGCTTTAACTTTAGCAGACTTAGATACTGAAGTGATTAGAGTTTTGTTTTCAGAAAGCTTAGGTTCAGAAGATGGATGATCTTCTGATACCTCATTTTGAGATTCTGCAATCACAGGAGCATCTGGCACATTCACAGGTTCTGAACTTTCTTTAGAAGTAAAAGAATAAGGTCCAGAAGCTGATTTAAAAACAGTTTTACCTGTGTTCCCTTTATCAGAAGCTGAAAGAGAACCAAGTCCACGTTTTTTGTAATAATTGCAGCTTCCACCATGTATCATGGAAGTTACTCTAGTTTTGTCAATGTTATGATGAACAAACTCTTGAAGAGATACTTCGTACTCGTCATAGGGTTTGTGACATGATCTACAGCCAGTTTCAAGCACTTTTATAGTTTTAAGAGATTTTTGATAATCTGCTTGAATATGGCTGACTTTATCATTGAGCAGTTTAAATTTTTCTATGAAAACTTCTAGCTCATTTGATTTTTCCATGTACTTTGTCATAACATCTTTCAAAGCTTTAGTAACTTGAGAAGAAGATAGTTTAGAAATTACCTCATCAATATCATCAGTGTCAGACTCTGAATCACTTTCATTTTCTGTTGCTCCAACAGCCATCAGAGCAAGATTTGCTTCATCAGAGTCTTCATCATCAGATAATTCATTTATATCTTCCCATGTAGCCATTAGACTTTTCTTAGCTTTGTCTTTAACATAACTTTTTCTACTTTTACCCTTTGAGTTGTGCTCAGGGCAATCAGCTATGAAGTGTCCAGGCTTTCCACAATTGAAACAATTTTTGGAATCGTCCTTCTTATCCTTGTTGTTTGAGTTCCTTACACCAGATCCTCTGCTAGAGTAATTTTTACCTCTCCTATTCCACTTCTGGAATTTTCTTCACAAGAATGCAAACAAGTCTTCGTCTGATCCACCTTCTTGATCATCTATGGAAGATTCCTCAGCTTCTGGCTCAACAATCTTAGCTTTCAGAGCCTTAGATGGAGTTGAAGTTGATGGCAGAGCTACTGACTTTAACTTCTTTTGAGGCTCATCAGCAGATAGCTCAATCTCATGACTAATGAGAGAGCTTATCAGCTCTTCTAAGCTAAGAGTGTTTAAGTCTTTAGCTTCTTGGATAGTTGTTACCTTAGGCCTCCACCTTGAAGGTAAGCTTCTCAGAATCTTCCTTACATGATCAACAATTGTATAACTTCTCTTCAGAATCTGGAGTCCTGCCACTAGGACCTTGAATCTAGAAAACATAGTTTCTATATTCTCATCATCCTTCATCTTGAAGAGTTCATACTGTTGGATCAGAACAGTAGCTTTTGCTTCTTGTACGTGCTTATTTCCTTCATAAGTAGAACATATAGAGTCATAAATACTCTTTGCAGTAGATTTGTCTGTGATCATCAAGTAATCATTGTGATTTATACAACCAATCAGAATGTCCTTTACTTGATGGTGCTTCTTATATGCCTTCTTATCCGTTGGAGTGAACTTCTTTCTTTCTTCAACAGAAAGTTTCCCTCTTTCATCAAGACCAGTAAATGAAACTCCTTCCTCAACAATATCTCAAAGCTCATCATCCAGTCCAATGAGATGACTGTAAATTCTATCTTTCCACCATGAAAACGTAGATCCATCACCATTGAACTTAGGAGCTTTGTTGTTGGATTTTTCATTGGTATCGTAGTTGAGAGGAACAGCATTCATGTTGTTTTGTTGAGATCCTTCAGCCATGTGATTTTCAAACAGGAAACTGTCTCACTATTAGGTGATAACAACAGAACCAGGCTCTAGATGCCAATTGAAGGTGTAAAAATAACACAAGACGGGGGGGTTGAATTGTGTTTGGGGTAGTTTAAAAAATCTTCTTCTAAGTAATGAAACTTATCAGAGGTTTGCAGCGGATATAAAAACCAAACACAATCAACTAGCTTCTGATGAAAGTAAAGAGATAAGGAAAGAGAACAAGACAGGAAATTTATACTGGTTCCCCTCACAAAACGAGAGTACGTCCAGTCCTCTTGTACTTCCAAGAGATATAATCACCAAAGATTACAAATGCTCAAGCACACAAGCAAGAGACTTCCAAATGCTCAAGTCCACAGACAAGAGACTTCCAATGCTCAAGCACGCAGGCAAGAGACTTCACCAAACTAAAGATAAGATAAACAGAATCTGAACAAAAGATATACAAATCTATGTTCAGTAAGTTATAAATACAACTCTTAAAAACAAGACTTAACTTAGAATCTAAACAACGAATTCTAAGGTTCAACTAATGAATTAACAGAAGCTGAAACTGGAGTCTTGGATTTGGAATATGAGTTCAAGTTGTATTTGATCTTTTGTGCTTTAGGACGTTTTTAGCAGAGTAACAGCGCTTTCAAATGTTCAAAGTGTTGTTGTCCTTAAGCTTCAAATCTTCTCCTATTTATAGATGTAGGTGGAGCGTATAAGATTTGAATCAACGTCGTGAGATTGTGCCAGCTGGTTTGTTGTACGAGATATATCCATATCTGGTAAACTTAGAATACGATCAATCTTGGAGAGAACGTTGTTGCCAATTCCGGTAAAGAAATCGTACAATAGTACTAACGTCACTATCTTGAGGATAAGATTGATTGCCAGCTTTTTGAATGTCAGAACATGATGATGTACCAATCATGGTTGCAGAGAATGTTCTTCTGACATAACGACTCTCACTGTTCTTATCAGAGTCTAATATATCCAATATCAGATTCTGATAAGTAGTCTCTGAAGAGTAGCTTCTGGCCATGTTTGAAGGGCATCTTCTGATGTCTTGAATCTTGGTCAGATTCTGCTAGGTCATTCAGAGCTTCAAGAGTGCATTGAATAATCTTATAAACCTGCACACTTATTTAAATAATCAGTATACCCTATTGTACATTAATACCTTTGTTATCATCAAAACTTAAATGGGTCATGTCAGAACCTCTTTTGTTCCAACAAAAGAGAGAGAGAGGGACATACACGATGTGATTAGGGAGTTCGCCGGATTTCGTGTCGTCCACGCGTTTGTCCGAGTACGTCTCCCCCCAAATAACCAAACGGGTTATTTGAGAGTATATAGATCAAAAAATTGATGAACACACGTGCACAGTTTACAATTGAATCTTATAATCCTATAACGAGACAAAACGTAAACTATGCGAATAACCTCGACTCACAACGAAACTTCGCCCTCTGATTCCAACGATCCAACCCGTGCCAAAACACATGAAAATAGGATTGAACATATTTTGGCAACATTACAAATGACTTGACAACAAAGGACTATTTTCTAAACCTTGAAAAAACTGACTTTTAGGTATTTTGTATCGATACATACATAGTTGTATCGATACATATGTCCTGAAATTACTTCTGTCTGATTTTGTGCATTTTGTATCGATACATACATTGTATGTATCTATACAAAAGTGGTCTCTCAGAGACAGAACATCATCTGTGTATCGAAGCATGCTTGCATGTATCGATACACATCTGTATGTTCTCAAAATCCAGAAAATACATGATGTATCGAATCATGCTTGCATGCTTCGATACATATCAGTCAAGATTTCAAGATCCTGATATTTGTATCGATACACACCCGTGTTTGTATCGATACAAAGGTCAAAAATTCCATTTTTAACGTTGGTCAAAGCATTTGTATCGATACAAAAGATCATTTGTATCGATACATGTATGAAAAATTATGCCTAAATTTGCTCATTCTATTTTCACTTTAAATAGTAATGTCTGTGATCCTTTGTAAGTAACACAACTGAGAAAAATCTAGTGAGAACTAGTGAGAAAGCAAGAGTGCTTTGAGAGAAACACTTTGGATACAATTTGGGTGAAAAATTGGGATCAAAGTGTATCCTTCACAAGATCATCATCTTCCATCAAGTTGCAATCTATTGAAGATTGAGTATGGGATCAATCCAATAGAAGTTGTACGCTTGGTCGATAACGTTCGGTACGATTCGTGGTGAATCAGAATCGTGATCGGGTTGATTTGCGAAGGAGGTTTGGTTGCTCGCTAGGGATTCAAGATTGTTCGATATCTTGAAGGATCAATCGAGAAGAATTGAAGGACTCAGCTGGACGATTGTTGCAAGGAGTTGCACGGGTAAAATCGTTGGAATCAGAGGGTGAAGATTCGTTCGTCGATTGAGGTTTTGCATAGTCTTACTTTTGAGTCAATATAGATTATTGGATTCATGTAAATTGTGCACTTGTGTTCAAACTGTTTTTAATCAATAATACTCTCGAATAACCCATTTGGTTATTTGGGGGGAGACGTACCCGGCCGACCGCGAGGACGACACGAAAGCCGGGGAACTCCCTAATCATCTCTTGTGTGTCGATTCGCTTTAAATTCTTACTTTACGCAATTCGCTTATATTTTGAGTCAATTGGAATTTTGTGTTCGTAAGTGTGCACAAAGATTCAATTGCGATTATCTTGATTGTGATTGAATTTAAATATCGAATCGTATAACTTGCTTGGGACTGTTTCTGTTAATCGATTAAATTTGGATATCGTGTATTAAGCGTTCCGATAATTTTCCTAGTTCGTTCAAGGCTATACTATCTTTCCTTTGGTCAAAAGGTGCAAAGTAGACTACCGATCCGGTGGTGCTTCCGCGCATTGTTTTTAATCAAATAATTTTTAAATTGTCGTTGATTAAAGAAGCCACTTATTCAACCCCCCTTCTAAGTGGTAGCCTAGTAGTCTAACAAAACCGCACTCGATCGTCCAGCTGAGTCCTTCGTTTCTTGTTGTCGAATCCTTCAAGACCGGCACAATCTTGAATCACTTTAGAGAAAAACTAGAACCTTCGTCACACAATTCAACCCGACTACGATTCTGATTCACCGTGAACCGTATCAAACGTTATCACACAAAAATGCAATCTTTATTGAATTGATCCCATACTCAAACTCCAATTTGATTAAAATCCTTGATGAAGATGATGAATTTGTGATGAATCAAACCTTTGATGCAAATTCTCACTCAATTTGTATCCAAAGTGTTTTCTGAACTTTCTCACTAGTTTCCTCTAAATTACAATGACACACCACATTGCTATTTAAAGAGAGAATAGAATTGAGCAAATTTGGGCAAAATTTAACATACGTGTATCGATACAAATGATGGTTTGTATCGATATAAACCCTTTGACCAGCGTTCAAATTGAAAATTTTTGACCTATGTATCAATACAAACACGTATGTGTATCGATACATATATCAGTTTCTTGAAATCTTGAATGATATGTATCAAATCATGCAAGCATGATTCGATACATCAAGCACTTACTGTTTTTCTGAGAAGCATAGGTGTATATCGATACATGCAAGCATGATTCGATACACAAGTGACTCTCTGCCTCTGAGTGACCACTTTTGTATAGATACAAGTGATATATGTATCGATACGAATTGCACAAAATCAGTCTGAAGTAGTTTCAGGGCATTTGTATCGATACACATAACTATGTATCGATACATAATACCTAAAAATCAATTTTTCAAAGTTTAAAATAAGTTTTTCGCTGTCAAGTGATTTGTAATGTTGCCAAAATATGTTCTACTCTGTTTTCATGTGTTTTGATAATTATTAAAACATGAGGATGAACTGGTGCACTTATATTTACGAGACGAAGAAATCGGCGTATGGCTCGTCTCGATCGGATAAAATTTGAATGAGTTATGGTTGTTTCAAGTTTGTAACTGTTTTATCGCCGTTTTGAAATTGAAAGTATAGTAGTAGAAAAATATTAGAGATTATTTTTCTTTGAAAAGAGGAAAATGTTTGTAAGTTGATTTGTTATTTGAAATGAAAATTCTTTTGTGGAGAATTGTGTTTTAAAAGGTTTAAGTTGTGTATGTTCATAAAAGCCTTTTGTTTTAGATCGGTTAAGAAAATGAATAGTTAAATTTGTTTGGTTTTGAAAAAGAAGTGCGCAAGTTATTTGAAAAAAAGTATTCTTGCTTTATGAAAAGCTTTCAAATAGTTGGAATTTACTTGGCGACCTTTTTGATAAAACAATTCTTCGAAGTGGTAATGTATTCAAGATTTGTTTTCAAAGTGACTTGAACCTAGATAGTTGTGAGAGAAGAACCATAGGTCTTGAATCCATTAGTAGCCGAACTAGGGCTTAATTGAGTGACCAATTAAAATTGTGTATTAACAAAGATAAGTTATATGTTTTAAAAAGGTTAAGAGGATTAGCCGAATTGAGGATTTTGTCGAGAGAGACGGATATTGCTCGCGTAGAGTAAGTTGTGCGTGTTGGAAAGCTTTCCGAGGTAAGGGCATCTTGTATTTCGTACTAAATTTCGTTGATAGCATGTTGTATGCTTGTTGATGTGGTGTTTGTGAGTGCTTGTTATGTTGTCTTACATATGATTTGGTTAAATATATGTGTTGACATGTTGTTATGAGATTATATATTATGAGAATATGTAAGTTGTTTGCATTAGTATATGTAGAGAAGACGTATGCTCATGCAATCATAGTTGATATTTGATCTAGGTGATTGTACCAGGTGATATCCCGCCTTTAATTGAGCCGGTATTTGATCTAGGTGATTATACCCGCCGTTAATTGAGTCGGTATTTGATCTAGGTGATTGTACTCGGGGTATTCCACCAAATTGAGTCAGTACTTGATCTAGGTGATCGTACCCGATGTTATCCGACCGTTAAAATCTGGAATTCATGCATGTGACGATCAGTGATTGGTGTCACAGTGATGGCCAGTGATTGGCTTCACCATTCATTAGAGGTTGCATTAGGCTATGTGCGCATTTTACATATTATGCTTGTTGTTGAGGAAATGTTAAATGTTACTTCGCTTTCTGTTTTGGTATTTGTTATTTGTATACTTGTTTCCAGTTGGTGACTCTTACTTTTGCATGTAAAAATCGTGGGTTCCTCCCACCCCTAGACGATGGAGTGTTGCCCGAGGTCGTCGGTCGTGGGGACGACGAAGATTTCGTAGAGTATCCTGGAGAGTAGATGGGTGTCTTTGTTAGGCTACACTTTTTTATTAGACTTGGTGTCTAGTATCTTTTTGATGACTGTATGTCTTATACATTTATACTCAGACTATTAGTGCCTCCCACCCCTAGACGATGGAGTGTTGCCCTAGGTCGTCGGTCGTGGGGACGACGAAGATTTCGTAGAGTATCCTGGAGAGTAGATGGGTGTCTTTGTTAGGCTACACTTTTTTATTAGACTTGGTGTCTAGTATCTTTTTGATGACTGTATGTCTTATACATTTATACTCAGACTATTAGTGCCTTTTGGCCGTGCGATACATTTCGTTCATAACTCTCGTCTTTTGGATTATGAACTCAATGTATCCCTTGGTTTGTAATTATTCAGGTGCACACTTTGCTTCTCGGAAGCCCAATGATATAATATTTTGGTATTGTATTTAATTCCCATTGTGTGATGAAATGTTGAGCTGGTCACGAGCATTCACGCGTGCTCTTTTTATTTGGCGTGTTGTTTTAAAAAAAATAATGCCCCTTTTTTGGCTTTAAAAATTGGGGTGTTACATTTTGGTATCAGAGCTCGGCATTAGATCTTCAAAAGAAAAGTGTGTACTTGAGTTAATAGTCTGAGGTCAGTTAGTTAGAGTTAGAGTCGTGTCGGTTAGCGAATCATTAGTGGGTAGTGGTAAGTGCTTGAGTCCTTACGTGTTATGTGGTTGTTTACTTGAGTCTAGCATGGTATATGCTTAGGTATGTAATTGTTTCTTACTAAAGTGTTATAGAGAACAATGCTTCAGTATGTAGAATAGTTAAAACCCACGAGCATTGGTCGAATTTAGTCGACATGTGTCTCTGAATTCCTTAGATGCGACGGTCCGGAGAGGATGAACTATGGCAAATAAGAACTACAAGTGATTTTTGGTAGTAATATCATGGAATGGAAGTGGTGTTGGAAGTGATCACTCAGAGGTGCTAAGTATGGACGAGTGGGCGTCATTCTAACGAAGGACTGAAAGTAAGGATCGGATTGCGACGACCTTTTGAAGAAGATATTGAATATCTGTTCTGGTGAGTTAGGATGCGACTTGATGAAGTCATTAGGCTTTCAAGAGGACGCAGCCACTATGGAATGGTGGAGCATGCGAGAAGTCAATTGGATTTAATTGCGACGATTGGATATTAATTGAGGCACTTTGAATTGGAATTAAAAGACAACATTTATACGAATGGTGGATATCTTAAAAGTCTAAGTTAAGTGTGTGAGATATATTAGATTTGAAAGTGAGATTATTAAGGATGAATCTCGTGATGATTAATGGTAAGAGACCAAATATCACGTGGATAAGTGACAATCTATACGTAGTTCAGGAGATAGTGAGTATAGATGTCGATGTGAGACAAAATTATAGGTAATCATTGGTTGAATAGTTATGGATTTGGAGAGATGTTTAGGTAAGAACCAGGAGTTCAGTCTTAGAAAGTGAGTTGCATATCACTAATAGGTGATACTAAAGGTGTATAATATGGAAATACCTTGAGAATTTTAGTAGTGTAAGCTAGAATTATTAATTATTGGCTGGTAAACCATAAGAGAAAGTAAACTTATTGAGTAGTTTGTGTTGGAGTAAGCCCTAAGAGCCAATCTATTTTCGTAGTATTTGCTTTAGGAGTTTGAATATAAATATGGCATTTCTTTATTATGTTTGTAAGGTTGCAAAATAATGAAGTCCCTAGAATAGAAAGTCTGTTTAATATTAAGTGTGACTTAATCATGAGATTACATTAAACATAAAAACGCTATTCTTAAAGTATCCGTAGTCGAGTTTTATCATGAATTGGGATAATGATAAAACATAGAGACTATTATGAAGATAGACTGATGATCGCATCTCATGGATCATAGGATAAGGAGTTATCAAGTCTTGACATAGGTATAAGAAATATTAGGAGTAATATTTATACCGGATTGACCCGCTATGAGAGTACTACATGCAAAGTTATGCAAAGTGTCATAAGTTACTCTCATGGTGATAATGATGTAAGCCGCCCTTAGACCTGAAACCACTATGTACCCTAGATGTGGAGTCAAGTGCTTTGTTACTGACCTAACGTTGTCCGTAACAGGATGACCATAAAGGCAGTTAATGGGTACTTCACAAAGCATGCTGAGGGACAGTAGTGTCCTAGATGGAATTTGCCAATCCTGCATAACAGGATAAATGTCATGGGCCCAATATTGAACTGGACAAAGATGACACCAAGTATGCTTTGTGTTCAATATAGACATAAGGGGCACAGTGGTAATTGTACACATTGATATTATCACTAGAGGTTGTGTTTAGATCACATGTTAATTTCTCATAACTTGGGTAGCAATGATGTGTTGCTAGATACCGCTCATTGTTTATTATATTAAATAGAGGATTTAATATAATTGCCAACGTTATAGAAACCTACAAGGGTCACACACATAAGAACAGTATAATGTGAGATTGGAACACCGTAAGGTACGGTGCACCTCAGAGAAATAAGGAAATATGATAAGGGTATCATGGTAGTTAAATAAGTGTATCATAATTTGTTATGAAAAAGAAAGCACTCATGTGTACATGACACATGGGGGGTGCGTTTCTTAAAAGATTTATTTAATTAAAAAGGTTTAGAAAATTTGTGGCCCAATGACAAATAGTTTGTCTTGGTGCACAAGACAAGAGGTTCTATAAATAGAACCCTTGTGAATGAGAAAAAATACACTTGTGTGTATTTCTTGAGAAATAGAAAAACCTAAATCCTTATTTTCTTGCCTCCACTCACAAAAGACCTTCATCCTCTTGAGCTAGCACTCTCTTGAAGGTTCCTGTTCGTGTGGACTAGTTAGAGGCGTCACAACTTTGACGCTCGTGATCAAAATCGGTGGTGACTTGTACGTAACTAGTTCATGACTTGTTCGTGACTTGTACGTGACTTGCTCGTGATTCAAAGCCTCATCACCAGCTGTTCGTGAAAAGAAAGGGATTTTCTACAAGAGGTAAAAATCCTAAACACAAACTCATGCCCATTCGTAAGGATCTCTAAAGGAAAATTTTTAAATTCCGCTGCTTTATCGTTACTATTTTCCTTCAGTGGTATCAGAGCCACTTAGGAATCCATGTGATTGATGTTTGTTTAAAATTCATGAATTCAGTTTTAATATGATTAAAACGGTTAATAAAGGATTAAAATTGAGCAATTAAAATTTGGCATCTATTTGTATGAAAAGTTGATGAAGAACATTGAAACGGCTTCGGAACCGACAATTGTATGGTGAAGCTGTGATATGTTAATTGTCATAGGTTCATACAAATAAGAATGATCAAAACTTATATATGATATAAGTGATCGTAATGCAAAACGGTGTATTTGATGCATCGTTCGTAATTTCGTCCAATAAAACAAATTATGAAAGAAAATTGATATTGAATTGATTCATGATCATTTGCTTTGGAATCCGACATTAGTGTGGTGAAGCAATGACATGTTATTCAATCATATCGAAATTCAGGTCATAAAAGGTTTTGACGGCACGAAATTCTGCATTAGGATTCTGCATTAGGACACTCTGCGCGGGGCGCAGGTAGCAGACCCATTTTTGCCCGTTCGCCGAAATTTTAATTTTAATTAATCTACTCGACCTGAATTGATAATAATAATAATAAATATGTTTATTGTTATGATTTGTGATGATCAATTAAGGGTTGCACAAATGTTGTGTCATTAAAATTAGGATTTGCAAAACGTATCAAGTGTTGATGCGAAAAGTAGATGATAAATATATTTAATTTTGAAATCGTTTCAAAATTATAGAAATATCTTTTAAAATTGTTTTAAAAGAAAATATCATTAATTTGGAAATATTTTATTCAAAAGGGTTTTGATTAAATAATTTTTCATATTTGACAAATATATTTAATTTTGAAATCGTTTCAAAATTATAGAAATATCTTTAAAATTGTTCTAAAAGATAATATCATAAATTTGGGAATATTTTATTAAAAAATGTTTTGATTAAATAATTTTTCATATTTGGAGAGTTGTCAAAAGATTTGATTCTACTTTAAAATAATGTTGTTTATTTTGGCAACTTTTGATTCGAAATATTTAATTGCGAATTAAATATTTGAAACAAACTTACCTGATTTGATCAATCACCGGATTTAATTAATTATGAGACTTTAATAATAATAAAGTTTGTTTGTTATTATTATACTTGATGATCGGTTATGGCCTTAGTTTATTTATTTTATTGCATTTGGTTTAATAAATACGGCCTGCGTGTCGTGCCTTATCTCTATTCTCTATATTCTCTTCTCATCCACTCCCTCGTATGTAAAACGAGTATTCTTTTATATTATTATGTAATATTATGAAGAAGAAGAACAATGGAGGTCAACCTTGGAGATCATGCTTGGAGAAGTATAGATCGTTTTAGGTTAGATTAGGTTCTCTCATTGGCTTGGGACAACAAATGCGCTAGGGGCCATAACTGTTTCATTCTATTTATTTATGTATGTTGATGCGTGTTTATTTGTATGTATGTTGATGCATGTGAGAGCGTTTAATATGTTAAACAAGCCGGTGAGATCAAACTAATTAAAATCCCTGAAAAGACACATAAGAGATTAATAAACAAGATATGGGTTCGTCCAACGCGAAGTATATTTTTCTTTAATAATAAAATATGTGGATATTAAGTTTATGCTTTCCAGATTTTAGAACTCGTCAAGACTAATTTCAAACATTGTGCATTCGTCCAACGCGAAGTGCATGTTTTACATTGGTAAGGCGCGATGGGATAATTGTAATATCCAATTTCTAAAATGATGGGTCGAACTTAACTAAACTAAAATATAATAAGATTATATATGTTTAGAAGCAAGCATTGGGAATGGTCCATAAGATGGATTGGAATAAGGAGTTATTCACCCAATGGATATATTCGAGAATTGTATGAGATACAATTGGAAGGAGTTCCTACCTAAACAATCATGTTTTGGGGGATTAGCCAACGCTAACTCAAAATGTGGTGAATTATGGATCTCGATCCACTAGAAAATCTTCCAACGGGATTTTCCGAATCAAATGATGAGGGTCATTTGTTTTGAGTAAAATAGTGGGAGCGTATTTAATTAAAGACCAAATTAAATATGATTTAGTCATAATATTTTACATATCTTTGTAATTAGAAATACAATACATATTAAGTTGTCCTTATGAAGGACAAGATTTTCAGAAAGGAGTTTCTGTATTGGTACAAATTGAGAATTGTTCTCAAATGCGAGAAAACTATAAGTCTTGAACTATAAACTATGAACAACCTACTATAACTAGATTGAAAATGGATACTTGTTAGAAGCATCAAGTTGACATCTAGATATAGAATATATAATAAATGATGTGATCATTCAATCTCAAGAAAGATCTTTTTGAAAGAACTTTAAGAGTATAATAAATTTCTCAACGGATCAAAGAGTTGATCATAGGTTCAATCCAACAAATTATAATGGAATAGATATAGACAAAATTGTTTTGAATATCTACCAGAATTTGTTGAGTTGAATGAGAATAAATTTGCACTATCAAAGATTTGAGATATAAATAAGATTTATATTCCTCTTATTTGAATAGTACAAAATGGTTGTCAAAGTAGAACGGCTATGGTTAGACCATGCTTGGAAGAGTCAAACCAAAAGTATGAAGTAAGACTTCAATAATGCACATATTGTTGTAGAAAGTCAGAATTTCTATTTCTACATCAAAAAGTATATGATACAAGATGCTGAATCTCAATTTTTCGAAAATAGAGATGCTTAAAGAATTAGAACATTGGCTATAATTTTAAGTCAACCCATGTCTAGAATGAAAATTGTTTCATTGATAATGAGAGCTTATGCAATGACTTAAAATCAAGTTTGAAATGGAACACAATAATTGTTATTGAATTCCATCAAGTAATAGAAATAGCAATTGTATATCTTGTATTGACAATATATGAATTGTAGCCTTAAATGATAAGACAAGTAATGGTCCTATCATTTAAGCAAAGTCTTCTATACTATTACTCTAAGTCAAGTGATGGACTGGGGTTCCATGGCCTTGACAGGGTTATCTATAACAATCATGATAAGAGCCAAATATGATTTGGACCTTAAATATATCAAGAGCATTGTTGTTTAGTGCAAAATATACGATGTGTCAATAAAATAACACATGACCTATTTGAACAATATACATGGGATGTATGTCGACCACTAAACATATTTGATATATTGAGTTTATTTTACTTCATTAACATTGATGATTAAAATCATTAGATGTTGGTAGGTGTATGACACCAATTAGAAATCTTTGAATTTGTCAAAGAAATTCAACAATGAAGAAAATAGAACTCGACAAAAGTATTTTATGAATGAGTCATATCAGTAAATACTTAATTAAAGGACTATAATAAACTATTTTATCACATCATGTTTGACATGATTCAAGGATAGTTTAATTATATATTGACTCTTTCTATAAATCTCATTACTTATAATTAATCTTCACCCACAATTGGTTCCCTTTTTAAAATGATCATAAAGACACCATATGCGATATGGAGGTAAGAGTACCAAGTTTGTCTTTATGAGAATTTTGGATTAAAATTTATTAGATAAATCTAATTCCAAATGAATGAATGAATAAGTGGAAATATCCTAAAGAAATGGATATTGGTCCTATATCACTCTTAAGGACAAAAGGTTATTTTGTTGATAGGTTTGAAACATTCCTCTAGTGGGAGTGTGTCTCTAAAAGAGACAGTGGGAGTGATATAGAACTTGGATAATATCAAGTACCACAAAACGTATTTATTTAAAAGGGAATACAAACCGGTACCTCAAGGGTGTTGAAGAACCATTGTTTTAAAGTTGCACAAATCCAAGATAAGTCTAACATATCACATATGGCTACAAGGTATGGTTTTATCATAACTCAGCAATGTGATATGATTCTCATGGAAGATGAGTCTTTGACTTTCTAAGAGGTCGTAAGACGATCTAGATTCTGAGAAGTGGCTAAATGCCATGAAATCTTAAATAGAAACCATATACACTAACCTTATGTAGATAATGGTTATGTCATTGTTTACCCCGATTTTTAGTAAACAACCGCTAGTTTAATTATTACAAGAGAGATCAACTAGTAAATCTCGGGACATATGGATTGTGTGGAAGATGATGAAAACATATTCATATCTTTGGGTTAAATCGGACAATTTGAATATAAGTAAAAGCATTTGACGCAGTCAAATGGTTTGGTTTAAAGTAAAATGTTTCAAAGTTAAATTTGCAGAAAACTTGTAAATGGATTGCAAATAAAGTTTAAAGAAAGACTTTGAAAAAGTAAAGACATGCAATGAAAATAAATTGCAGAATGATAAAGTTGCAGAAAAGTTTTAAATTGCAGAAAACTTAACAAACAAGTAAAGACTTGCAGAATGTAAATTGCATTTGACAAATGTAAAATGTTTACAAAGATTGGTACACAGATTCGTACATGTTCCTATTCGCATTCATTTCGCTCGTTGACATGGGTACTCTGAATTTCTAAGGAATTTGCATGTGTATTGAATTGTGGACCTGTTTCTTCTATCAGAAACTATTATTTATAGGCAAACTAACATAACTGCTATAAACCTACAATACGTCTAACTATGCTCCACGTGTCTTGACAATTTGAATTCTCTTTGACACCTGGCGAACCCTTCAAACGTTACTCCCTTTTGAATATTTTGCTGAATCCAGAGTACGCTCCAAACGTTCTGCACAGTACGTTAGACAAACAAACAACACATATATACATATCTATGTAAATTTCGACAATCACAGCGCAATGTCGAAAAGGTACGCTTAAATAAGCAATTCTTCTGTCGAACTCGACAGGCTCATTCAAACAACCGACATCCTGTCGAATCCGACAGGTTCTTAGGATTTGACACGTCAAAACTTTAATGTCAAACGCCTTGATTTTCTCTTAGTTTATTGCCAGAATCAGTTCCCAAGAGAATATTAAAAGGCAATAATATACATTAAATGAGATTTCATCATCTCATTTCAACTCATTAATGCCTGTCGAAAATACAGGCTAACAAATTGCCCCCTCAAAAATGCCAATTTCGACTACAAGTCAGAGACAAAAGGGAAGAAAGGGCATTTTTGAAGATATTCACCTTTTCCAATTATGCACGCTTACCAAAGACGGCGTAAACGTCAAATCAAGATATTGTCAATCATGACAAAATTTGTAACTGTCACCTCAATTCCCACAAACCATGATTACCAACTTTATAGCTTTGTGGATTTCTTATTTCTTGCAACGCTGGTTTATACTTTTCACGTATTAACCATTTATTATTTTTTTTTTACAAACGTCATTCAATGGTCATGTTTTGAACCTTTGAATTCTTTTGGTATTTTTAACAACACAAAAACCTGAGCAGTCAAAGAACGCCAAAACGAGGCAGTCAAGTCAAAGGGTGGCAACAACGAAACTTTGTTAAATGAATTGCATTAATGGTTAGGTTGACCCATAAGACTTGATAGTACTATAAAAGGAAGTGTTCCTTCTCATTTTTACTCGTCCAGAGCAATTGAGTAAATCTCACTAAAGAACAATGGAAAAACCCAACACTAAAGATGCCTCATGCTCCAAAGAGAAGAACAAAAAGGGTGCAGAACCATGGCGTTGCGAAGCAAATAGGTTACGCTATGAGAGAAACAAAGAGGAGCTCATTCTGACAGAATCAGAAGAAGAGGTACTAGGCTCCGACTTGGAGGAGTTTCTATGGACACATGAAGAAAGATTGGACGAATACCCACCAGAAGTTCAAGAACTTGCTGATATAGCAATAGCTCTTTATAGGGGTACCATGAAGAAGGTAGAGTCAGAGGTTTCTAAGCCTAAGGCTCAGCCTAAATAATGTTGTTTTCTCATGATGTACTAAGAATTCTCCTGTTGCAATAAAACAATATTGTTCTTCTGCTTTTTGATTATGGCAAATTCTAATTACTGCCATTTTATTTTTTCTGTTTAATTCTTATTCTGCGCTTATTTTTACTTCGAGTAGAGCGGGTTTATATTTCTTCAAATATTTCCCATTGATACCCAAAGTACGTTTCTCAGGAGTTAACTCCTCAATTTCATACGCACCATTAGAATAAACTTGAACAAATTTGAATGGTCCTTCCCAATGTGGTGACCACTTTCCTAAGACTCTGTCTTTTTTGTCCATTGGCAGAATGACTTTCCAAACCAAATTTCCCACACTAAAGGTTTTGGACTTAACTTTTTTATTATAAGCTTTGGTGACTCTCTCTTTCTGTCGAATCAACATTTCTAAAGCTTTGATTCTCTCTTCATCTAGATCAACTAATTCATCCAACATCATATCCCAATAATGATTCCTTGGAATTTCTGCTTGTCTTTGAACTCTAACTGATTGTAAGTGTATTTCGACTGGCAGGACAGCGTCATGTCCATATGTTAGACGAAAGGGTGTGGTATTAGTCGATTCTTTTGGAGAATTTCTACACGCCCATAAGACTTGATCCAAAGTCTTATTCCAATTTCTAGGTTTTTGGGCAATGTGTTTTTTAATCAGACCAATAATGATCTTATTAGCAGCTTCCACTTGACCATTCGCTTGCGCATAATATGGTGTAGAAGTTAAAAGTTTAAAACCAGTTTGTTGAGCAAATTCAACCATCTTTCTCCCAGTAAAAACTGAACCTTGATCTGTAGTTATAGATTCAGGTATACCAAATCTATAAATGATGTGACTTTGTATAAAACTAATCACTGCTTCTTGGTCAACATTTGGTAATGGAATCGCTTCTATCCATTTGGTAAAATAATCTATGCCAACTAAAATATAGCGTTGGCTTTTGGACGAACTTGGTTTAATCTCACCAATTAAGTCTAGAGCCCATCCTCTAAAAGGCCAAGGTTTTACTATTGAATGTAGTTCACTCGCAGGTACATGTTGTATGCCTGAATGTCTTTGGCATTCCTGACAACCTTTGGCAAACTCTATACAATCCTTTAACATTGTTGGCCAGTACACACCTTGTCGAAACAACAACCATTTCATTTTATGGCCTGCCTGATGGGATCCACATGTGCCACTATGCACATCAGATATAGCCAAATAGGCTTCAGTTTCACTTAAACATTTTAGCAAAACTCCCTCAGGTGTCTTTTTCATTAGTTCATTCCCAATGATGACATAACTTAAGGCTCTGTATTTTATCTTTCTATTTGTCGTTCCATTTGGATCTCGCAGGTATTCGACAAGTGGTTTTCTCCAATCAGTATCAGATAAATTGTCAATGGCAAAAATTTCAAAAATTTCTGAATTTTCGTCAAAGTCGTCATATTGACCAGTGTCTTGTGGTACTTCTGCCCCCACAAGTTTTGGCATTGACAATTCTAAAGGCGCAGGTTGATCAATAATGAGTTTATCTTTGATTTCAATCAACTCCTCCAATTTCTCATTGGAAATTTTGTAACCAGAAGCTATTTGAGCCAAGTCATTGGCTTCTTGATTTTCTATACGAGGCACATGTTCAATGATGACTTGGTCGAAGCGTTTTAACAAAGAGATTGCTATAACAAAATATTTCATCAAGTGTTCTTTTATACACTTGTATTCTTTCGTTAATTGCTTCAAAACCAATTCTGAATCACCTCTAATCAAGATATTTCTTGCCCCCAAGTCCAATAAAATTTCCAAGCCTGTTATCAAAGCTTCATATTCTGCTTCATTATTTGAGCAGAACCCATTAATTTTATATTTGAACTTAGTGGGAATTTTGGAAGGGGAAATGATTAGAATCCCTATTCCAACTCCATGTTTATGTTTAGAACCATCAAAATACAATTTCCAGGGTTGTGATTCTACATAATTTTGTGGAGTTTCCATTGCAGAATGATCTGCTATAAAATCAGCCACAATTTGGCCTTTGACTGCCTTTAGAGGTTTATAAGTTAATGAATACTCTGTTAAGGCTAAGGCCCATTTTCCAATTCGACTATGCAAAATTGGTTTAGATAACATGTGCTTAATGATATCACAATGAGAATAAACAAAAACATCAACAGGCTTTATATAATGCTTGAGTTTTATACAAGAGAAATATAAACATAAGCATAGTTTTTCAATACTACTATATCTAGTTTCAGCATCATTTAATACCCTACTTAAGTAATAGATGGCTTTTTCTTCACCATTTTCATCTTCCTGGGCAAGCATACTACCCAGTGTCGAATCTGATGCTGATATATACAACTTCATGAATTTATTCCTTATTGGAGGCATCAACATTGGTGGCTTCGACAAATAACTCTTAATTTCGTCAAAAGCTTGTTGTTGATCTTGCCCCCAAGTGAAGATGTCTTCTTTCTTGAGACGAAGTAGTGGCGAGAAAGGTTGAGCTTTACCACTTAAATTTGAGATAAATCTTCTCAAGAAATTAATCTTCCCAAGTAGGGACTGAAGTTGCTTTTTAGTAGTTGGAGATTTTGTCTCCATGATAGCCTTCGTTTTGTTTTGATTTATTTCAATGCCCTTTTTGTGCACAACAAACCCAAGGAAATCTCCTGCATTAACACAAAAAGCACACTTTAATGGATTCATTTTTAATCCATATTTCCTCATCTTTTCAAAAGACTTTTTCAAATGATCTAAATGATCAACCTTTGACGAGGATTTGACAACTATGTCGTCAATATACACTTGCATAAAAGTGTCTATGTATTCATGAAAAATTAGATTCATTGCTCTTTGATAAGTGGCCCCAGCATTTTTTAAACCAAAGGGCATCACTACCCATTCATACGTGCCTAACGCCCCTGGGCATCTAAAGGCAGTTTTGGGTACATCATTTTCAGCAATGAAAATTTGGTTGTAGCCAGAATAACCATCTAGCATACTTAAATATTCAAATCCGGCTGCTGAATCAATTAGCATTTCTGCCACAGGCATAGGGTATTCATCTTTTGGTGTAGCATTATTTAAGTCCCTAAAGTCTATACATACTCTAAGAGAACCATTTTTCTTAATCACAGGCACTATATTTGCTAACCATTCGACATACCTTGCTGTTCTGATGAATTTGCTCCTCAGCAGCCTCTCAATTTCTTCCTTGATCTTTGACATAATTTCTGGTGCAAACCTTCTAGGCAATTGTTTTACTGGTTTTTTGTCTGGTCGAACTGGGAGTTCATGTTCCACCAATTTTCTGCTCAAACCTGGCATTTCATTGTAATCCCAAGCAAAACAATCTTTGTATTCCATTAGAAGTTGCACCACTTTCGCCTTCAGATCTGGAGGGATGTTTGCACTAATATATGTTGGTCTTTTTATCAGACCATTTCCAAGGTCAATTTCTTGCAAAGGATCCTGTGCTTGCATCTTATGACTTTGACTAATTGGATCTTTTTCGAATCCTAAGGGTTCGTCGTCATAGATGCAGTCCAGTTTTTGCAATTCTGGCTCTTGTTTGCCACTTTTGGTGCCATTGGCTACATCAGCCATATTTTCTGAAAATGAATTGGCTTCCAAAGCCATCTTGATTCTGTTTTCAGCCATGTAGGCCGTAATCCTTGCCCAAGTTTGGGACTCAGACATAGTAGTTTTCTTTGACATCCCAACCAGTTGGGCATTTGTGGCTTTCATACTCGCCATCCTCGCTGTTTCCATCTCCTCTCTCCCACAAGAAACCATGTGTGGGGTCCAATTTGATTGAATGAGGACCATGTCTTGCTAGACGATGTGCAAAGTCTTTCTCAGTGCATGGTGAAATTGTTGCCAATTTCTTGTCGAAAGAGTGCTTTGTCAAATGATGGACTTCAGTTTTGAAGTAGCTTTGATCTGCTTCAATATTTTCCACTATTCCATCCTCTCGCCAGATAATGAGGCGTTGGTGTAGGGTAGAAGGAACTGCCCCCACTCCATGAATCCACTCTCGTCCTAGAAGTAGATTGTAATTTGCCTTAGAGGCCACAACCAAGAACAAAGTTGGTCTTACAGTGCTTCCAACAACCACTTCTAACTGGATTGCTCCCAAAGAAAAGCCAGTTTCACCCTCATAGTTTGAAAGAACTATGTTGTGAGGATGAAGATCCATTAAAGACTTGCCAATCTTTCTGAGCAAAAATTCTGGCATGAGGTTGACAGCGGCACCACCATCAATTAGCACTTTGTTAATTCCCACATTGCTCACTTTAGCCTGTATGAAGAGAGGCTTCAAGTGACTCTTCATGCCTTCATCTGGCCTTTCAAATGTGGCCATTTGGTCTTCCAGAGCACCATTGCTCGTCACATAGTAACACACTGGCCTATGAAGGGCCATTTGCATTCCAGATTCCTCTTCGTCATCTGTCACTTCAGAGCAGACGTCGAACTCCCTCGGTAAGATTGACACAACATTGACTATTATGTCGAGATCAGGTTCAGAATCCAGAAAGTCATCTGCTTCCATGTGGTCATCTTCGACATTATCAGCAACTGAAGACTCAAATTTTGATTCGCCTAACCTTTCTTTCATTGGCTTCTTTGCCAATTCCAAAGGCCTTTTCCCATTACCATCAGCAGTAACTTGGGATTGCTGAGCAGCCACTTTTTTCTGGCGTTGATATCTACGCCATTGGGATCTTGTCATGGGATTTTTCCCCTTGTAATTATTCCTGTAATCATACTTCCTTGACTCAGGATCTTTTTTGGGAATGCTGTTACTGGAGTTTCCTTTCTCCATATTCCTTTGACCATAGTCCATGCTTCTTCCATGAACCCATTGGTTGACAGGTGTCCTGTTTGAGGGGACAAATGATTTTTGTGGTCCTAACCTCTAGTGTACAGGTGCCTGCTGGCTATTCAGAATGTTGGAATAAGTTGGCCTTTGATTTTGCCAATTGTTTCTGCTTTGACTATGAGGCAGAAACTTATTGAGACCTGCAGCAGCCTTCTTGTCGAACATGGCACTACAATGAGGACATAATGTAGCTTCGCCATCGTTCTCCTTGCAGCGTTGAAGGAAATCCAATAAAGTCTCCCCAGCTTGTGGATATACTTCTTCCACTTTGTTTTCGTATTCCTCCTCAGGAATGGAAATTAATTGTCCCCCTTCAGTGAGGTTCAATGCTTCCAGCATCAGGCACTCGAATGGCTCCGTGTATGCAGCATCAGCAATCTGCAATGGATCCTCATCCACCTGTTGTTTGGATTTTGGCTTCTCGCCAAATTTGAGTCTTCCCTCCTGTAGGGCTTTCTGGACCAGATCCCTGAAAAGAACACATTGTGAGGTTCTATGACCTAAGAAATTATGGTATTTACAAAAACCTCTTTTCTTACGTTGGTCCAAAGGTGGTAATTTTAAACCCTTTGGCACAATTATTTGGCCATCAGCGACCAGTAAGTCAAAAATTTCATCACATTTAGTAATGTCAAAAGTGTACGTCTTAGAAACAAATCTATCATTTTTTGGTTCGACAGGATTATTCCCATTTGATGGTTTCAACATTTTACAAGTATAAGGAGGGCCAGGTTTTAATTCAGCCACGTTAACCTCATTATTTTCTATGTAATCTTGACCATCGTCGAACTCATTTTCACTTTCGTAAGTTTCTATGTATGCCACTTTTTCTTTTTTGTGAAACTTAGAATTTCTGACTTTTTCAGCCCTGAGGCGTTCGACCTGTCGAACACGATCTGCTAATTGGGCCATATCTCTCAAATGTTGAGTGTCTAACTTTTTCCTAATGGAATAGTCAAGGCCACCAGCAGCCATCTCAACCAATTCATGTTCAGGCACTTGGGTAAAGCACCTTGCCTTAAGGAGGCGAAACCTGTTCAGATAGTCATCAATGGCTTCTGAGGTTTTGCGCTTCATACTGGCTAATTCTTTGAGACTAATCCTAGATTGTCCCATGTAAAATTGTTCATGAAATAGCCTTTCCAATTGAGTCCAAGTATGAATTGAATGAGGGGGAAGTGTGGTAAACCACGTAAAGGCATTTTTAGTGAGGGAATTGGGAAAAAATTTCATTTTTAAATCTTCATTATTTGCCAAATTCCCTGCCTCTGCCAAATATCTGGCAATATGTTCGACAGTAGATTCATTAGTATCACCAGCAAATTTTGTGAATTTGGGAATTTTCCATCCCCTTGGCAATTCTGCCTGTAATACATATTCAGACAAGGCTGACACAAAATTTGGCATATGCAAGCCTATGTTCAAACCATTTTGGGCCAAAATATTTTCTACTAAGTTGGCCAAATTATTTTGCCCTGCAACATTTTCTTGTCGAACATTCCTAAGAACATTATCAGCATCTTGGTTTCTATTAACCAAAACCACTTCTTGTTCTGGCTGTTCTCTTTCAATGCGCACTGGTTGGGCTTGGACTTCTGTTTGAATCTCCGGGTTTACACGAGGAATTCTTTGATTATTTGGAGCATCAGGGGCACCAAAAAAGTCTGCCATCCTTCCCATTTGATTGGCTAACAACAAATAATTGTCATTGGCTGTTTGTAACACAGGATTAAAGATTGTGCCAATCTGTTGGGTCAACGCGTTCACCATGTCATGGTTACTTTCGTCCATTTGTTGCCTAAGTACATTCATAGAATTATTTGTCAAGTTCAGGGAATTTCCCCTATTTCCCATCGCAGAAGACGAGGGAGAACTTTCTATAGAAGGCCAATTATACATGCTTGCCATCGTCGTTGTTGGCATCCCATATTGTGGGTTTCTAGGCAACCAAGGGGGTCTCGACGGAGTTCCAACGACCTGACTCCCGTCTGTATATCCATGTGTTTGTGATACGTTGGTTGGTATGGATGATACATTCATTTGTGTCATTATTGCACCACTCATATTTGGAGGAACAAACCCTCCTGCCATACTTGACGTAGTGGCAGACATTGTTGATCCACTGGCGCTTGCGCCAATGGTTCCAGAACTTATCACAGGATTTGTACCCCCACCATTAGGATTATTGCTTGGGATACTTTCAGAAGTCGTAAAGTTTAGGGCAGGATTTGTTGATCCGCCAGTAGGATTGGCGCCAGGATTGCCAGTTACTGGTTGATTTGGTGGCCCTGTCGAATTCAGAACAGGATTGGTTTCTGCCCCATTATTATTATTATTGTTATTATTATTAGGGTTAGGATTGTTTGGTGGTCTCACCATTCTGGAACGAGGACGCTTTGGTATGTTTGAAAAAACTGGAAGAGACTTACCACTTCTCAAACGCATATACAAATATATACACAATCAAAGCACAAACACCAAACAACAGAATTTTGTATGAAAAATTTTCAAAAATTCACTAAGTAAAAATTACACAATCCAGATGTCCCACTGGGCGTGCCAATTTGTTTACCCCGATTTTTAGTAAACAACCGCTAGTTTAATTATTACAAGAGAGATCAACTAGTAAATCTCGGGACATATGGATTGTGTGGAAGATGATGAAAACATATTCATATCTTTGGGTTAAATCGGACAATTTGAATAAAAGTAAAAGCATTTGACGCAGTCAAATGGTTTGGTTTAAAGTAAAATGTTTCAAAGTTAAATTTGCAGAAAACTTGTAAATGGATTGCAAATAAAATTTAAAGAAAGACTTTGAAAAAGTAAAGACATGCAATGAAAATAAATTGCAGAATGATAAAGTTGCAGAAAAGTTTTAAATTGCAGAAAACTTAACAAACAAGTAAAGACTTGCAGAATGTAAATTGCATTTGACAAATGTAAAATGTTTACAAAGATTGGTACACAGATTCGTACATGTTCCTATTCGCATTCATTTCGCTCGTTGACATGGGTACTCTGAATTTCTAAGGAATTTGCATGTGTATTGAATTGTGGACCTGTTTCTTCTATCAGAAACTATTATTTATAGGCAAACTAACATAACTGCTATAAACCTACAATACGTCTAACTATGCTCCACGTGTCTTGACAATTTGAATTCTCTTTGACACCTGGCGAACCCTTCAAACGTTACTCCCTTTTGAATATTTTGCTGAATCCAGAGTACGCTCCAAACGTTCTGCACAGTACGTTAGACAAACAAACAACACATATATACATATCTATGTAAATTTCGACAATCACAGCGCAATGTCGAATAGGTACGCTTAAATAAGCAATTCTTCTGTCGAACTCGACAGGCTCATTCAAACAACCGACATCCTGTCGAATCCGACAGGTTCTTAGGATTTGACACGTCAAAACTTTAATGTCAAACGCCTTGATTTTCTCTTAGTTTATTGCCAGAATCAGTTCCCAAGAGAATATTAAAAGGCAATAATATACATTAAATGAGATTTCATCATCTCATTTCAACTCATTAATGCCTGTCGAAAATACAGGCTAACAGTCATCAAGATGAGTAAGACTTATACGATGAAAGTGAGTATTCTTTTCGAACACTGATATGGATGGTATTAAGAATACCTTATAATATTTGATTTCTTCTGCTAAATGTTGTACTACATGTTTTGGTAGATGGATAACAAAGTTGCATTCCTTAATTGGAATGACCTCATATATATGTGTTGGACATATACGTAAGGGTTTTGTTGATCCAAATGATGCTAGAAAGGTATATAACTTGTAGCTATCTAATTTTGATTAGATAGAGTTCTCAGAAAAACAAATTATTGTTTGTTCCTTTTATGAAGTTTTATGAAAACAAATTAACAAGGACAAAGCTATCTAATTTTGATTAGATCGAATAAATTTGAATATTTGTTCCTTTTGAAAGTTTTGTGGAAAACAAATGAAGGACAAAATATAAATCTTGTGCAAAGTTTTAGTGGGAGTGATAATATCTGATATAATATTAATCATCGAGACATTTTTCTTATACATGTGAGACATGACTAAGAAAATAACTCTTGATGAAACACTTAGGCAAGAATTCCTAAAGAGTTAGGAATAACCTATGTACTAAAATTGAAATTAGTGTTTGACACTAACTTACCTTCAAGAATATCCCTAAGGACCTTAAAGGAACTAAGGCCTATTTCTTGAAATAGATAGGCATGGAAAGATCATTATAAGGAAGTTATAATGATGGCTAGTTTCCATACCAATGTATTGTATATCATGGATGAATACAAACATTGAAAGCTATAAGATAAACTTCGTAATATGTTTGTTTCAGTTAAATAAGTTGAGTATTTAAGATTGGATCGTTTGGCTCATGATTGAGCTAAAGCTATGTTTCCGGTGTTACAAGAACATTTGAGAATAGATCTCACCGACGATTCATGAATATACTTAGACACTTATATATTTCGATAGAGATCGAAATAGAACGTTGGAAGATACATAAGATACCAACATAGGAAACAGTTCCTTATCCACTTACAAAAGCCTCATGCGCAGTTGATGCGTGATGAGCATACTAGTCCTATAGGTATTAGAGAATACTTGATTGGCCTTAGTGCTAGTGGGAGATTGTTGGAGTAAGCCCTAAGAGCCAATCTATTTTCGTAGTATTTGCTTTAGGAGTTTGAATATAAATATGGCATTTCTTTATTATGTTTGTAAGGTTGCAAAATAATGAAGTCCCTAGAATAGAAAGTCTGTTTAATAATAAGTGTGACTTAATCATGAGATTACATTAAACATAAAGACGTTATTCTTAAAGTATCCGTAGTCGAGTTTTATCATGAATTGGGATAATGATAAAACATAGAGACTATTATGAAGATAGACTGATGATCGCATCTCATGGATCATAGGATAAGGAGTTATCAAGTCTTGACATAGGTATAAGAAATATTAGGAGTAATATTTATACCGGATTGACCCGCTATGAGAGTACTACATGCAAAGTTATGCAAAGTGTCATAAGTTACTCTCATGGTGATAATGGTGTAAGCCGCCCTTAGACCTGAAACCACTATGTACCCTAGATGTGGAGTCAAGTGCTTTGTTACTGACCTAACGTTGTCCGAAACAGGATGACCATAAAGGCAGTTAATGGGTACTTCACAAAGCATGCTGAGGGACAGTAGTGTCCTAGATGGAATTTGCCAATCCTGCATAACAGGATAAATGTCATGGGCCCAATATTGAACTGGACAAAGATGACACCAAGTATACTTTGTGTTCAATATAGACATAAGGGGCAAAGGGGTAATTGTACACATTGATATTATCACTAGAGGTTGTGTTTAGATCACATGTTAATTTCTCATAACTTGGGTAGCAATGATGTGTTGCTAGATACCGCTCATTGTTTATTATATTAAATAGAGGATTTAATATAATTGCCAACGTTATAGAAACCTACAAGGGTCACACACATAAGAACAGTATAATGTGAGATTGGAACACCGTAAGGTACGGTGCACCTCAGAGAAATAAGGAAATATGATAAGGGTATCATGGTAGTTAAATAAGTGTATCATAATTTGTTATGAAAAAGAAAGCACTCATGTGTACATGACACATGGGGGTGCGTTTCTTAAAAGATTTATTTAATTAAAAAGGTTTCGAAAATTTGTGGCCCAATGACAAATAGTTTGTCTTGGTGCACAAGACAAGAGGTTCTATAAATAGAACCCTTGTGAATGAGAAAAAATACACTTGTGTGTATTTCTTGAGAAATAGAAAAACCTAAATCCTTATTTTCTTGCCTCCACTCACAAAAGACCTTCATCCTCTTGAGCTAGCACTCTCTTGAAGGTTCCTGTTCGTGTGGACTAGTTAGAGGTGTCACAACTTTGACGCTCGTGATCAAAATCGGTGGTGACTTGTACGTGACTAGTTCATGACTTGTTCGTGACTTGTACGTGACTTGCTCGTGATTCAAAGCCTCATCACCAGCTGTTCGTGAAAAGAAAGGGATTTTCTACAAGAGGTAAAAATCCTAAACACAAACTCATGCCCATTCGTAAGGATCTCTAAAGGAAAATTTTTAAATTCCGCTGCTTTATCGTTACTATTTTCCTTCAGTTTGAAGGGATTGGTCAAGATTGAGTAGAGATCCTGTGTGGATGCGCATATAATTTAACAATTTTGATCGACCAAGATGGCTGAAGGACTAAGTAGTACCTTGAATTTGTGATGTCATAGGAGTTGAGGTAGGCAAGTTTTGAATAAATTCAAGTTATGGACAACATTGTTTGGCAATTTTCTAGAAATGTCGTGTATGAGTAGAAAATTAGTTTGTTAGTAAGAGTACTAAGATAATAAATGTGATAGTTGGAAAGACATTTTGTTGTATATTAAGATGTAATGGATGAATTTAGATGGTGTAGTAAATATTTTCAGTTTTGAATATTAGATTCTAGAGTTTGATTTGGGTATCGAACATATTAAAGATGAAATCATGGCAAAGTGTTGTGCTTAGGTAGTTATTCCTGAAAAGTCGAGTATTAAGACTTGAGATAAGTGTTTAATGGCTTGATGGAGGAGTAATATGAGTCGATTTGTAGATGAATTACAGTGACCCTATAAGGACGAGTTTAGAGATAGCCATTCATAAAGATATGATCGTTAGTAAAAGTTAGAAGTGAATAAGAAAACAATGAGTCACTAGATGTAAGAGCAGGGTTAGCAAAAACTTGAGATCTAGGAATTGATTCACTGGCGGGAACAAACTTTATAACTTTAGAATAGTTACGATGATGAAGATCAAACAGAGAAGAGTGTGCTTGATCGCAAAAATGTTCGTATGGAACAAGAGTAATTATTTTTTTGTGTGCGGCGAATTAAAGATGTTGTTTTGATTTAACAAGTTATTGGTCATGGTGGTTTGATAACTATGTATCGATACATAATACCTAAAAATCAATTTTTCAAAGTTTAAAATAAGTTTTTCGCTGTCAAGTGATTTGTAATGTTGCCAAAATATGTTCTACTCTATTTTCATGTGTTTTGACAATTATTAAAACATGAGGATGAACTGGTGCACTTACATTCTCCCCCTTTTTGATAATTGTCAAAACTATGCATAAGCTAACTAAGCCTATACCTAATATGCAATAAAATAGCAATATGTATACAGACGCAATTAAACACTAACGCTAACAATAAGCACGCTTTCAGGATAATCCTTGCTTCCTTTGTTACAAGAGAAGGAGGAAAGGACTCTATATCTCTACCTCACAAGCACTTCATAAGGTTTATGCTTAAGAAGGTAAAGATAAACTTGGCTAAGATGTTGTTTGATCATTTATGCTTCTGTATCTCCGAGAGCCACAACAAAGCCAAATTAAACATTCACCATCCAAGGTTGATTTCAGAGTTGATCAGGCAGACAAAGCTCATTGAAATCATAAGAACCAAGGAGAAGCTGAGAGTGTTTTGCTCAGTTAAACTGGATGCAACTCTCTTGGTCAACATGAAGCTGAAGACCAAGGAAGAAATTGTGAAGATTAGGAACCCTCTCCAGGAGGTGTATGAAAGATATTTTTGGTGCAATGGTTTTCCTACAATCTCAGAGGCAGATAATGATGAAGTTATTGATAACTTCTTGGAGATGGTGAGAAAGAACACTTGAGCAAGGATAGAAAGGAACATGGTTGCTGGTTCACCATAGGACATTTATAGAACTCCAAAGGATGTTACAAGGAATAAGAGGAAGCCTCTTACTATTGAGGAAGATATAGTTGAAGATGTATCCGAAGGAAGAGATAGTGTTGAAGAGAACATCAGGGCTGCTGCTGAGGAGTGTGCTGCAACTTCTCAGAGCCAAAGAATTGAGGATGAGATGAAGGATGTTGAGGACCAAGCACCTGAGAGGAGAACAAAGAAAAGGCATGACAGGCCTTCATCAGCTGATGAGAATCAAGCTCCTGCCAAGCCTCCAAAAAGGGTAAAGACCAGAGCTAACAAACCAAAAGGTATGTCCTCTAAGTCTAATACTAATAGCATTCCTATAGCACAAGAACCCCCCTCTCAGAACCAACCTCCTCCTATCTCTAAAACTCAACCCATCCCTGAAGCCAATTTTGATTCGACCAAACCTATAACAATGATACTACCAAATTCAACAACTCAAACCTGTCTGTTGTCATCAAACTCATCATCATCATCATCAACTTCAAACTCATCATCTTCCACTAAATTAGAGCTTGATTCAGAATACATTGAACGCCTTTTGAAAAAGCCTTTACACAAAAGAAAAAGGAAACCAAAGACCAAACCAAATTCAAAATCACTTTCTGAACTACTAAATCTCACCTAAGAATATGCCACTGTTGTCTGTTCTTTTCTTGATCACCTAGAATCTCTGCTGAACCAAAAGCTTGCAGACCCTCTCTGCCTTTCTCATCAATGAGCTCTTGGGTCGAAGTGTTGACTTCATGTTCGAGCTGAGCCCTTGTGATCTCTTCTTGAATAATCTTTCTTCTATATTCCACAATCTGCTCCTCCAAGGCTTTGATCTGCTCATTGTAGTGAGAAATGTTGTGATTGCACTCATTAATCCCATTAATGCCTTCCACCTTTCGAGCACACAACCTATCTACCTCAGCTTGAGCTTCCTGAACCTTCTCATAGAACATAGCCTGAGCTTGCTTTTGAGTGGCTAATCTTTTTTCATTTTCATTCTTCCTCTGGACAGCTTTAACAAATTGGTCAATAATTGAACTAAGTTGGATAACCTTACCCAAAGTAGCTTCATCTGTTAAAGGGTTGTGCAGTTTCTTCAAGAAGGCCATATGGTTATATGCGCGAGTATGCTCTCCTTCGAGTTGCTTCAATACATCTTGTTGAGCAAACTCAGTGGTCAGGCGCAGAAGCAGAGAGTCTTGACGCACTGTTGAGTTAATTTCAGCATTGGAAGGGGCAGAGTCACTTGTGGTGCGCTCACTCGAAGTCTTGGACTGATTTTGCTTCTTGGAAAGCAAGAGTTTGAGGGTCCCTGCAGGGTCAGATTCATGCATATTCGCAAATTCCTCCTCTTGCATACCAAGACTCGCAGATAACCTTGAGGTCGAAGATACTGAAACAAGTTCTGGACTACCAGTTGTAGCCTCGGGAATATTGTCAGATTCATGTAAGGATTCTTGGACTGAGCTTGCTTGGCCAGACTCATTTGAAATGCTGGGAGGAGTATATTTGATACTTGATGAAGTTGGCAGAGTAGTTTGACCATCTCCACAAGTTTTATCTTCTTGCTTCTCCTCTTCAGCATTCACTTCAGCCTCTTTGAATTGCTGGGGTTCCTCTTGCTTTTCTTCGATTGGTACCTCCTAAGGACTTAATTGTTTGTCTTCTTGGGAAGCATTTTCTTTCGACTTGTCCTGTAAACTTAAAAGGAAAAGACTATTAGGTAAATTAAAAGTTGAAAGAAATTGAGATAAGGAAAATAGACAGTGTTTACCTCTTTTCCTTCGACCTCGGGATGTTTAGGTGCATATTCTCCCCCTTCAGCAACAGGGACATTTGGTTCAGCATTGGGACTGTCACTTTGGACGTTGTCCTTTTGCCCCTCGTCAATTCCAACCTGATCCTCGACCAGTGGAACTTGTTGTGGTAAAGTGCCTTGTGGGATAGATGTGCCACCTTCTTCAACAGCTTTGTTTTGGCCCTCTTCGACCAATTTTTCTGCTTCTTCAGGCTGGGGAGTGTCCTTAGGCCCAAGATTTTTATCTTCATCTTCATCATTGGAAGAATGGATCTTGAGTACCCTAGGCACTCTACTCTTCTTCACTACCGTTTTTTCCCTCAAGGTAGTGCCAGCCTTTTTCTTCTCATCTTTTTTCTTCTTCTCCTCATCGTGCTCTTTCACCAAACCTGTTCGAGCCGCTGGTTCCTCGACTTGCTTCTTCTTCTTGGCTTCTTTAGCCTTGTGATCAGGGGCTACCCCGTCACTTTTTTGAGAAGTCGAAACCATTGGCTGCTTCCTTTTCCTAACAAGAGGAATCACATCCTCTTCTTCATCATCATCATCCTAAAACAAAAAGAGTAGTGTTGTGAAAAGAACAAGGGATAGTATGGTTGGCAAAAGATTTAAAAGAGGTGATTATCTTTACCTCCACATCGACAACAGTGGTTTGTTTTGATTTCTTCGGGCCAGCAGCCACAGTCTCAGTGCTGCCTTTCCTTTTTTCGCCCGGAACGAATAAAAGACAAATTAGAAAGACTCGGAAGAATTTGGATAAAGATATAGAAAATAAAGAAGCTTAAGTTACCTTGGGTTTAGAGGTCTCGACCTCAGCTTTTATCTTTACTCCGGTGGGTTTTTCGACCTCGACTGAAGTCTTAGAAGATTCACCATCTTGGATCACTGATTTGCATGAAAGAATATATAATGATATTTTATCAGTTTATTTTCAAAGAAAGGCATAAAAGTGTTATAATACAAAGGAAATTTAGAATTAAGATGTTACCTCGCCCAGAAACGACAACTCTTTTCCCGAGAGCTGGCACTATGAAGCCACTCTCGATCATGCCTAGTACTTGCGCTGCAGTACCAATTGAGTAGCGAAAGTAATAGTTCTTCCACCAAGTGCTAAATCCATCTGTGCAGTAGAAAGAAGCTTTGAATTCGAATGGTTTGAAGGTGTACTAATACCGATCCACCATTCTCAGGTACTTCTTGTAGATTTTTTCTGAAATACTCGTACCCAGCACCATTCAATCTTCTTTTTCAAAGAAGCTTTTGGGTCGAATCTGAGACATGCCAAATTGCCTAGCAACACAAATAGGCTGATACCCAACTAAGCCATATTGGTTTGAATAGGCCCCAATTCTGCATGAAAGGACTGTTTGTTCAAGATAAGCCCTCCAAACTTCGTTCACTTCATCCTCATTATCTGGGTTGAACGCAGGGAAGTCCTCTGTAAACCAAGCAGCACCATACTTGCGCTCGATGAAGGGGGCATGGCGTGGGAGGAATTGATCAAAGTTAAGGAACATTTTCATGTACTTCAGAAAAAGGTTCCTACAGTCTTGGTCTAGAGATCGAGGGACCAACCTCGCCAACCTTTGCCCTTCGATCTCTCTATCATCTACTTCTTGTTGATAGTCAGAAGGTACTATCAACCCCAGCTCCGTCTCGAAAGTGGCATTAAGCCATAGCTGTAGTAACCAAATGGGTCCAACAACAGTGAACTTCGACCCATCCTTAGATGCCTTAATTGCATCACTCGCATTGCCCATGGCTTCGTACAAGCTAGCCAACAACAAGCGCCCCAGGCTAAAAAGCCTACCTTAATTGATTTGTTGGGCCATTGGGATGAACATCCTCGCCACTTTTAAAGACTTTGAGCAGAACACGAAATGGGATAACCATAGTGTTAAAAAGGCCACATGCTCTTCTATAGATACTTCTTCCCCAACCTTGCCCATGTTTTCTGCTATGTATTTGGAGAAGGTGTTTTCCTTATAGCTCAGCTCGACCTTGTCACCAGTCACGGTTGGGTCGAAGTGATCCCCAGTAGGCCTAAGGCCTGTGATAGCAGCCACATCCATAAGTTTAGGAGTCAGCATCCCACACTTGAATTGGAAGGTGTTTGTTGATTTCTCATAGAAGTAAAGAGCAGCTATGAGTAATTCAGGTTTGTATTTAGGGCCAGTTCAACTAAGTTGGATTAAGGGGTAAATCCCATAAGACTCCCAGGTTTCTTTGAATTCTTTTTCGACCCTGTCTAACCAGGGAATGTAATCCTTATGGGCAATATAGGGTGCAGATCTAAACAACTTAATAGAGTTTTTTAGATACCCAAAGTTATAAGGGCTCGAGTCGAAAATCCTAGGCTCACACGTTTTATATTGGGGAAAGAGAGTGTTTACCTCTTTCGATACAATTTCTGAGTGTGGTGGGTAAGTGTCACGGTGATTTTCGGACGCCAACATCTATTGGTTAGCTTTAGTTCTCAAAATAATGATTCACCACCGAACTTTAATTTATCCAAGGGAAGGGGAAAAGATCGAATAAACCCATAAAATAACGTGCAAAATTTATTGATGCAATGAAACAATTAAATGATGCAGTTTTAGAGATCAAAGGTACGTGGGTTAGTTATACAAAGGAAAGGTATTAGCACCCAAAGTATCTGTAGTACTCTACAGGAACCTCTTGTAAAATATGTATTTTTGTGCTAAACAAGATTTTCTTGTAAAATTGCTTATAAATGATTGAGATGATGAGAAAAGAATAAATTTTTTATTAATTTTTTGATTGGAAAAGAAAATGTATTTTTTATTAATTTTGATTTGGGAAGACACAAGGCCCTTTGCACTACGTACCCGTTAAAGATCAAAATCCCGTAATTCGGGGTAAAAATTATAAAGTGGTTTGTTTGATTGTTTTTAGGAGTAAAGATGAGTTGTCATCTTAAGTTTTGAACTCATTTTAATGCACCACAAACATGCTACAAAAATGGATCTTTGCTTCACAATAGGGAAGGGCTCTCACTCGGAATTCATCGTCGAGTATGCCACTAACTCTCCTAGGTGGAAAAGAGTCAACATTTTTTCTTGTCTAATGTTATGGGGAAAATGAATTCTCAACCATAGATGACTCACATCTAAACTATTTGAAAAAAGGTTTTAAAGTCAAAAGCCAAATGGCAAAATGTTTGAGTTGTTTTTGTATTTTTTAGTCTTTTGAAAATGTTTGGATATGCTTAAGTGTGTTAAAGCATTTATTAAAAAAAGTTTGAACAAAGTCTCTTGACGAAAGTCAAGGTTTTTTATAAAAAGGATTTCTTTTTGGAAAATTAAGTTTTCTTGAATGTTTTTTTTGGTTTTAATGTTTTGAAAGTCTAGAAGAACAAAGCTAGAAAAATACTCAAGTGAGGATGCAAGAATTACACGATGATACAAAGTCAACAAAACAATCCTTTCCCTTGGATTTTTGAATGCGCAAAGAACGCGAAAAGTGGTTTTTATGAGCCGAGATTGATGATTTTTATTATTTTTTTTATGTTGAAAAGAAGAGATGATATTATGTTAGACAACTTAAAAATAATATTTCTTTTAATAAGGTAGTTAACAAGAACCAGAAATTTATGGATGGCTAGTAAAGATAAATAAATAAATAAAAAGAAAAGACCAATGGACCAGAAATTTCTGGATGGTTAGCAAAAAATAAATAAATAAAAGAACCAATGGACCAGAAATTTTTGGATGGTTAGCAAAAACAAATAAATAAACCAATGGATCAGAAATTTCTGGATGGTTAGAGAGCTGAATTAATAAATGTTAAGGAAATATTTATTTAGTTAGTGTGAGTGTGTGTTTGAAAGGTGATGAAGGTTTAATGATTGAAACATTATATTATATTTCATTCCGCTCCGCTCCATTCCATTGTATTCCATCAATCCAAACGGAGCCTAAGAGTTAAAGGAGAAGAGAAATTTATAGTGAAAGATGGAGTTTTCAGTAAGATGAACACTTTGAGTGATATGAACACTAAGTTTTAGATGAAGGAGATGAAGTTGATTATGAGTGGAATTTATGTTTGTGGTTGTGTTGAAAAAGATTGTGTGGGTTATTTTAATACGGTTGATGGTGGTGAAGGTGATGGTTTTTTGGTGGATGGAGGTGGTGTGTGGTTTATGATGGAGGAAGAACAAGATGAGTGAATATGATGAACACTTTGATTTTGGGAGAGTTTATGATTTGTTGGATTTTTGCTTTCAACAATTTTGCATAGTAACTTTTTCTTTTTAAAAACTCTCCCTTTTTTTCACATGAAGCTTTCTCTATTTATAGACTTTTGAGGAGCCTTGAGACTATTATTGAGTTCATGTACTCTTTGAAGAAAACTAAGACCATTCTGGTTGCATCCGAAACACTCTAGAGGAAGGCTATGATTGTTTTATTCACCTAGACCACTCTGGTTGTTTTGATCTTAGTAGATAACAACTCATGATGAGTTGTAAAGGTGGACACCTCATAGATAATGCAAGATCCTTGTCCACTTGTCCCATCTTGGTTGCATCTAGAGCACTCTGGAGGCAGGCTGTGAGTGTTTTATTCATCTAGACTACTCTGGTCATTTTGATCTTAGTAGATGACAGCCCATGATGAGTTGTAAAGGTGGACACCTCATAGATATTGATAAATCCTTGTCCCCTTGTCCCATCTTGGTTGCATCCAGAGCATTATCGCTGTTGTGCAGAATTCGTCCAGAGAATTCTGGTTGCTTGATCTTAGTAGATGACAACTCATGATGAGTTGTAAAGGTGGACACCTCATATATTTTGCTAGATCCTTGTCCCCTTGTCCCATCTTGGTTGCACCCAGAGCGTTATCGATGCTGTGCAGAATTCGTCCAGAGCATTCTGGTTGAGTGAAGAATTCATCTAGAGCACTCTTGTGGTAATGTTACACAATCCAAAGCATTATTGTTGATGTGCGGAATTCGTCCAGAGCATTTTGGTCGAGAGGAGAATTCATCCAAAGCATTCTGGTTGTAGTGCAGAATTCGTCAAGAGCATTATGGTTGCAATGTAGAACTCGTCCAGAGCATTCTGTTTTCTTTGTAATGTAACATTTCCTTTAAATGGGTTTAAAATGTGGGCAAAATTTAGAGTATGACTAATAACGATATATCTTTTTTCATTTTTGTGAGTGATGCATGGAATATGAGATGGAATCTTAGGTCAAAAATTGGGGTACGACAGTAAGGACCACCAAAAGCGAACTGCCCAGATTTTTCTTTCTTCTTCACTACCTGATGGTTCAGGAACAACTTCCTCACCATTGTCTAAAACCATTGTGTCTTTCCACTTTCCAGCGGTGGGTATCTCAAAATCTTGATTTGAAGCCATTGATAAAAACTGGTTCTTGAAAGAAATTTGACGAAAATGGGTTTTGATTAAGATCTGTGAAAAATGACTGGTTTAACTTCTGCGTGTGCCAAGTCACCCACTATGCTAAAACCTAGGAAAAATGATGGATTGTGGGGATCAATGTGACAGTTATTACTGTACATGACATAAGCGCCGTCATTGGTTACAGTGTCAAGCACGTGGGTTCAAAAAAATGCCTTTTCCTTTCTCGTTCGACCACTCGATCGAAACAGGCATTTGGGGGCAATTTGTTAGCCCATATATTTATTAAAGTAAAAATATGTTCTAAATGCATGAATAAAGTAATTACGTTTAATTACATAATTATTTTAAGAATTGATTAAATGTGTTTGGTTTTAGAGCCAATGAATTTAATGATCAATCAAGCATGAACATGTCATAAATGTTTTATTATTGAACATGTCTTCTAAAAAATGTGTATTCTTCGGGATCTTTTCGATTTGGTCGAAGCTTCAGTAGGGTCGAAGCTCTCAGTAGTGCAGAAGAAAGGAATAAACTTAGCAAAATATTCAGGAAATGCATTGCTACTTCGACTTCGATAGATACAACGGCTAAATCAGAAGATAAGAAGGGATTCAAATTCAAAATACATGTCAAAGACACGCGTCCTCTCTGTAGTTTATTAGGCGTTATTAGCAGTTAGAAATTAGTGTCTATAAATAGTTTAGTTATGTGATCGAGCAAATGGTCACAATCATAATACAGAAATTCCTGTAAAACTCAAAGTACCCATGTCAACGAGAGAAAAGAGTTCGAATGGAAAAATGTATGTAATGTGCACCATTTCCTTTTCTGTAAACATTTACCATTAAATGCAAATTTACAGTTCTTCTTTTAATTCAATTGTTCATTTATTTCGACCCTTCTTTCATTCTGTTTATTCATTTGAATAAACATTCTTTCTTGCATTTCAAGTAAAGTAAATGTTAGTGTTTTCAACCTGCAAGGTTGAGTTTATGTTAGGGTTGGCTTCATTTGTTAAAATAAGCCTTTGGTCCAGATGTGGTGACTGATGTGCACACATGTGGTGCCTAACTGAATACCCTATAAACGCGCCTTCAAAATAGTTGCGTGTGATCTTTTAAAAAGATTTAAACTTATCCACGCTAACTTGCGCGCCAAGGAACGAGCTGAAAGATTGAAAAAGTTCAGAAAAGATTAAAGGCGAGTTTGTTATGAAAAAGATTCAAAAAGATTTAAAACAAAACATATCTTTTATTAAAAGATCATATCTTTTATTAAAAGATCAAGTTTGTTTTTAAATATAACAAACAGCTACCAGATCTCGTTCTCTATATAAAGGAATGCTGAAGACTTATTTTACTCACTGAAATCAATATTTATAAGTCTAGTCTTTAGGATTTCAAGTCTGTGTCCCTAGGTGTTCTTGTTTCGTTTGAAACTTGAATTAGGGTTGTATTTAGCTCTTAAGCTTTTAAGCATAGAGCTGTTCTTTTCTTGGTTCTAGTTGGAAACAAGAATAGAACTTTGAATCACTCAAAGCTTTGAAGCACGAGTTGGTTCTTTAGTTGAGAAGCTTATCTTCTCCATTGAGTTTGTCAAAACCCTTGTGTTATAGCAAGGTTCTTGTGAGGAGCAAGATTGTATAATTCCTTGTGGTGGAGCAAGGTACTTGTGAGGAGCAAGACTAAAATTCCTTGTGGTGGAGCAAGGTCCTTATGAGGAGCAAGGTGGATAGGCTAGGAATTGACTGGGGGAAGTCATATCTTGTGGTAGAGCAAGGTAGGGTTACACAAGGTAGTTGCTAAGCGAGAGGTTGTAAACGGGGAGTTTAAGCTTTGAATTAGGGCTATCATAGTGGATTCATTCCTGGATTGGTATCCCCCAGACGTAAGTGCGCTGCACTGAACTGGGTTAACAAACTCACTGTGTTATTTATCTTCTGCACTCTATTTTATTTCCCTTGTTCATCAAGTTATTGAATGTCTAAGATGTTGGCACATTAGGCAGCACATCGTATATCCAAACCTTAACGTGCACCACATCACGCTGCACATCTGTAACTTGCTACCGGAATTTCAATTGGCATCAGAGCAGGCACCCTGTTCTGCTTTAGGGTGAGCTCCAGGGAAGATACTTTCTGGAAACATGGACAAGGATGGAACTTTGGTCAGCAAACCACCTCTTCTTGATGGGACAAACTATGATTATTGGAAATCACGCATGACTGCCTTCTTAAAATCCATTGATAGTAGAACTTGGAAAGCAGTGCTAAGAGGTTGGGAACATCCCAAAATCAAGGATGCTAATGGAGCTGACACAGAAGAACTCAAGCCAGAAGAAGATTGGACTCCAGCAGAAGATACACTAGCTCTTGGCAACAATAAAGCTTTAAATGCATTATTCAATCGAGTTGACAAAAACATGTTCAGACTCATCAAACAATGCACAGTTGCCAAAGATGCTTGGGAGATACTCAAGACAACCCATGAAGGAACCTCCAAGGTAAAAAGTTCAAGACTTCAACTTCTCCACTCAAAATTTGAGAATCTCAGAATGAAAGAAGAAGAAACTATATATGACTTTCATATGAGTATTCTTGACCTAGCAAACTCCTTTGATTCTCTGGGAGAAAGGCTATCTGATGAGAAGTTAGTAAGAAAAATTCTCAGATCATTACCAAAGAGGTTTGATATGAAGGTCACAGCTATTGAAGAAGCTCAAGATATTGCAAGCTTAAAAGTAGAAGAGGTAGTAGGCTCTCTGCAAACCTTTGAGATGAACTTAAGTGAGAAAGTTGAAAAGAAAGGAAAAAACATAGCCTTCACCTCCAACACTGACAATGAAGAAGCTGATGATGACCTTGACACCAGAGGAGATCTCTCTGATGAAGTAGTACTGCTTGGAAAACAGTTCAACAAAATACTAAAAAGAGTAAATAGAAGATCAAGAAGGAATGTGGAGCACATCCAGCCCAACATCAGCACACAAGGAAACACCTCAACAAAACCCCTGACAGAAAAAGAAAAAGGTGTTAAATGCTTTGAGTGTGAAGGTTATGGACATATAAAGACTGAATGTGCCACATTCTTGAAGAGACAGAACAACAGTCTAACAATGTCTTGGTCAGATGGAGAGAACTCTGAAACTGAGTCAGAAGATATGGCTGCAAATCATGTCAGGATAACCACTGATGCATGGTCCTCTGACAACGACTCTTCTGATGATGAACTCACTTATAATGAAGTGGTCTCCTTGAACAAAGACCTGTACCTAAAAAGTGACGAATTGTGCAGAACTCTGGTGGAACAAAATTACACTGTCATGAGATTAACGCGTGAAAAGCAGGAGCTACAAGAAAAAATAATCACTCTTCAAGAAGAGATCAAGCTACTTTCACTCAATCATGACACTGAGAAGATGTTGCCACATCCTACACCACATCAGAGACACTCACACAAAAAGAAATCTACTACCATAAAGTGTCACTACTGTGGAAAGCATGGTCATAAAAAATCCTCCTGCTACAAGCTACACGGACGTCCAAAGAAGGGATCCAGTTTACAAACTAGAGCTTATCATGCAAAGGCCAAGAAAGAATGGAAGGCAAGAAATCAAGAAGCTGCTCACATAGCACACACTTCTCTCAGGGCCTCATCAAGAGAAGATTGGTACTTTGATAGTGGCTGTTCCAGGCATATGACAGGAGTAGAAGACTATCTGAAAGAAATCAAAACATACACCACCAGCTATGTGACATTTGGTGATGGAGCTAAAGGGAAGATCAAAGGAATTGGGAGACTTCACAATAATGGTCTACCAAAACTTGATGATGTTTTGCTTGTGAAAGGGTTAAAGGCAAACTTGATCAGCATAAGTCAACTCTGTGACCAAGGACTAAAAGTTGACTTCACAAAGAATGAATGCCTTGTAACCACTAACAAAGGAGAGCTGCTCATGAAAGGAGAAAGATCAAAAGATAATTGCTATTTATGGATTCCTCCAGAAACAGCACATTCCACAACATGCTTCATGAGTCAAAAGGATGAAGCAAAACTATGGCACCAAAAGCTAAGGCACTTGCACTTAAGAGGTATGAGGAAACTCATCTCCAAAGAAGCCATCAGAGGACTACCTAAGCTTGTCATTGAAGAAAAGGATATCTGTGGAGAGTGTCAGATAGGCAAGCAAATCAAGATGTCACACCCAATGTTGCCACATCAGGGAACATCCAAAATTTTAGAACTTCTTCACATGGACTTAATGGGACCCATGCAAGTTGAAAGTCTTGGAGGAAGTAGGTATGCCTTTGTCATTGTGGATGATTTCTCAAGATACACCTGGATAAAGTTTCTTAAAGAAAAATCAGACACATTTGAAGAATTCAAAGATCTGTGCACAAGACTTCAAAGGGAGAAAGATAGTCCAATCATCAGAATCAGAAGTGATCATGGCAAGGAATTTCAGAACTCAAAATTTGCTGAATTTTGCTCAACAGAAGGAATAGCACATGAGTTCTCCTCTCCAATCACTCCACAACAAAATGGGGTTGTTGAAAGGAAGAACAGAACCATACTAGAAGCAGCAAGGGTTATGCTACATGCAAAGAAACTACCTTACTACTTCTGGGCAGAGGCAATGAACACAACATGCTATGTTCATAATCGTGTTACACTAAGAACAGGCACCTCTACCACTCTGTATGAGATCTGGAAAGGAAGAAGGCCCAATGTCAAACACTTCCATGTCTTTGGAAGCACATGCTACATCTTGGCTGATAGAGAACAAAGGAGAAAGCTAGATCCCAAAAGTGATGAAGGGATTTTTCTTGGCTACTCTACAAACAGCAGAGCCTACAGAATCTTCAACAACAGAACCAGAACAATGATGGAATCAATAAACATTGTTGTCAAAGACTATCCTGATGAAAAGGTGCATGATGAAGTACAAGATGTGGGCACATCTGACCCCCTACCTGAAGAATCTGAAGATGAAGAAAATTCTGAGAAAGCATATCAAGAACCAGATCAAGGTCAAACAAGCAAAGGTCCTTCCATCAGAATTCAGAAGAATCATCCTAAAGAACTCATCATAGGAAATCCAGAATTACCAGTCATGACTAGGTCAAGGGAGTTAATCTCCAATGCCTGTTTTGTATCCACCATAGAACCAAAAAATGTTAAGGAGGCTTTAACAGATGACTGTTGGATTAATGCAATACAAGAAGAATTGAACGAGTTCAAGAGGAATGAGGTGTGGGACTTGGTTCCAAGACCTGATGGGGTCAACATCATAGGCACCAAGTGGGTGTATAGAAACAAGTCTGATGAAAATGGTGTTATCACAAGAAACAAAGCCAGACTTGTAGCACAAGGATACTCTCAGATTGAAGGCTTAGACTTTGATGAAACTTTTGCTCCAGTAGCACGTCTTGAGTCTGTAAGGTTACTTCTTGGAGTGGCATGTATTTTGAAGTTCAAGCTTTTTCAAATGGATGTGAAGAGTGCCTTCCTCAATGGGTACTTAAATGAAGAAGTATATGTAGCACAACCAAAGGGATTTATTGATCCTAATCTCCCAGATCATGTCTACAAATTGAAGAAAGCTTTGTATGGGTTAAAGCAAGCTCCTAGGGCTTGGTATGACAGATTAACCAAGTTCCTTCTACAGCAAGGGTACAGAAAGGGTGAAACAGACAAGACCTTGTTTGTAAGACAAGAAAAAGGAAAGCTCATGATAGCACAAATCTATGTAGATGATATTGTATTTGGAGGCATGACAGATGCTTTGGTGAAACAATTTGTACATCAAATGCAATCTGAATTTGAGATGAGTCTTGTAGGTGAATTAACCTATTTTCTTGGTCTACAAGTAAAGCAAATGGAGGACACAATATTCATCTCTCAAAGCAAATATGCCAAGAATATTGTGAAGAAGTTTGGAATGGAGAATGCAACACACAAGAGAACTCCTGCAGCAACTCATATCAAACTTACCAAGGATGAGAAAGGTGTCAGTGTTGATCAAAGCCTATACAGAAGCATCATTGGCAGTCTACTTTACCTCACAGCAAGTAGGCCTGATATCTCCTTTGCAGTTGGTGTATGTGCTAGATACCAAGCTGAACCCAAGATGAGTCATCTCACACAAGTCAAAAGAATTCTGAAATATGTGAATGGCACAAGTGACTATGGAATCATGTACTCTCATAGTGAAGACTCAAGGTTGACAGGGTTTTGTGATGCTGACTGGGCAGGCAGTGCAGATGATAGAAAGAGTACCTCGGGTGGATGTTTCTTTCTGGGCAACAACCTAATTTCATGGTTCAGCAAGAAACAAAATTGTGTAGCTCTTTCAACAGCAGAAGCTGAGTACATCGCAGCAGGAAGCAGTTGTTCTCAATTGCTGTGGATGAAACAGATGCTGAGTGAGTACAATGTGGAGCAAGATGTGCTCACATTATACTGTGACAATATGAGTGCTATAAATATTTCCAAGAATCCTATCCAACACAGTAGGACCAAGCACATTGATATTCGTCACCATTTTATCAGGGATCTAGTTGAAGACAAGGTCGTGACCTTAGAGCATGTGGCCACAGACAATCAACTGGCTGACATTTTTACTAAGGCTTTGGATGCAAGTAAGTTCGAGACATTAAGAGGCAAACTTGGTATTTGCCTTCTTGATGAACAATAGCAATCTAGCTATTAAAGCGTGCAACGGAAACCTGCCTACAACCTCCGTTTGTTTATGCACGCTATCCAAAGGCAGTCATCACAAGTTTTATCAACAGAATATATCAAGACCATTCCACCTCTCACACTGTGATGAAAAACTAAGAAGTAAGATCCTGATGTAGAGCTCAATGTGGTCCACATTGGAGTCTCTGAGAAGAAGAAGCCTTATTTGGAGCTGAAGACTACAAATCCTGTTATCTACAAGAGCATTACTGAAGGCAAGGTCAAAGTATGACCTTTTTATAGAAGGAGTAGATTATGTGCAATCCAACTCAAAAGCACATACAGCAACCATGTGTAGCGGGCTGGAAAATCACTTCCATTTTTAAACAATGAAGTCGCCATCGACGTTTATTTATCCCGTGGGGGGAAAGGAAAATATCGCTAAAACCTTGGTTTAGGTTCGGGAGTTGGTTATGCGAGAGGAAGGTGTTAGCACCCCTCGCATCCATCGTACTCGATGGGAACCGTTTAGGTGGTTTGGGGTTTGTTTGCGTAGGTTTGAATTAAATTGCCTTTTCTCTTATCTAATCTCTACTTCGTTTCCAAATAAAAATTACAAGAAAATAAAGGTTTTTTATTAATCGAGTTTGACGGTTGTAGGAGCCCGCTCCTACGTATTCCCCGGTGCAATGGGAAACTCAAAACTCACGTAGTTCTGGTAAAAAACGCTTGTGCGGTTGTTTGTTTTTATGCGAATAACGTTTATTTCGTATTCCGCTGATACAACGACGCTTGTATGCTCCACTTGGAGGCTTAAGCTGTGTATGTGTCAGAGGAATGGATAAAGCGTATATCCATTGTTTTCTGAAAAGAAGTTTAAGTGTGTGAGGTTAAGTTTTAACACTTGTTTTTTGGAATGAGAGCAGCTTGAGTAAACTAGTCAGAGGACCGGCTACCAAGACAACCCAGGGAAGAAAGAAGCAGTGGCCAGATTCTCCCTTTTTCATTCATTATTTGTTATGAAAATCTTTGGTTAGGTTTATTCAGAAATAGTGTTTAAAAGGAAGGACGAGTGTTGGTTGGTTTTAATGTTCATTATAGAATGAGAGCAGCTTGAGTAAGCTAGTCAGAGGACCGGCTACCAAGACGACTCAGGGAAGAAAGAAGCAGTGGCCAGATTCTCCCTTTTTCATTCATTGATTATTGCAAAGAGTTTGATTAATCTTATTGTGAAAATAAAGTCAAAAGGGAAAGACGAAGATTGGTCAGTTTTAATGCTCGTTTTAGAATGAGAGCAGCTTGAGTAAGCTAGTCAGAGGACCGGCTACCAAGACAACTCAGGGAAGAAAGAAGCAGTGGCCAGATTCTCCCTTTTTCATTCATTATTTATTATGAAAAGTTTGATTAATTTATTATGAAAAGCAAAGTCCAAAGAAAAAGATCAAGAGAAACAGAGCAGACACAATAGCAAAACAGATAATAATAATAACAAAGTAAGTTATGAAATGTGCAAAACATAAATGCAAATGGATAAGTTGAAATAATACAAATGATTAATGTAAATATGCAATGCTAAATAAACATGTATGAATGAATAAATTAAATATGATACGAACATTAAATTGCGACCAATTAAATTAATACATGTAAGTATGCAATAAATAAACAAACATAAGCAAACATGATTGACCTAAACTAATTAGGGTTAGACAAAAAATATGTGCAAAAGAAAGTGACCCAAAGGTACTTAAAGAAGTAATTTGGATTACTTAAGCACTTATTAAAATAAGCTAAAAAGCAACTTAAGCTAAAATGACTTATGAAAATAAGTTGGAAAAGCAAAATAACATTCATATATAAAAGCTACTGTATCAAACAAAATGTTGTGTAAAAATTAGGGTCAAATAAGCTAAGGAGCTTCTTGAAACCCTAAATAAGCACTTTTGCACAAAATAGCTTAATTGGAAAATCACTTATGAAAATAAGTTGAAAAAGTTTGAAAATGATTGTATACAGTGAATACTGTATGTGAATCAATGTTGTGTAAAAATTAGGGTCAAATAAGCTAAAGAGCTTCTTGAAACCCTAAATAAGCACTTTTGCACAAAATAGCTTAATTGGAAAATCACTTATGAAAATAAGTTGAAAAAGTTTGAAAATGATTGTATACAGTTACTACTGTATGTGAATCAATGTTGTGTAAAAATTAGGGTCAAATAAGCTAAAGAGCTTCTTGAAACCCTAAATAAGCACTTTTGCACAAAATAGCTTAATTGGAAAATCACTTATGAAAATAAGTTGAAAAAGTTTGAAAAGTAGTCAAACATGACTTAACTAATTTTAGCATAAATATGTGAACCAAAAACTTAATTAAGTTAAAGTCCACAAAAGTGCTTTTGCAAATAAGCTAAAAAAATCACTTAAGTCATTTTGGGGGGGGTGCAAATTAAGAAGCAAAGTAAAAAAAGTGGGGTGTTAAAAGCAGATATGGGCCAAAAGGCCCAGTCCACGTCAAAGTCAACCAAAAAAACAGAAAGTCCAACAAAAAAGATTCAGTGTGGCGCGCAGGTGAGGTACACAGTAAAATTTTAAAATCTGGTCCGTTCGTTTCAATCCAACGCACGTGTTTTAAAAGGGAGGGAGCCAATGACGTGTTGCCACGTCATCGTCTCCTACCTCCCTCTTCTTCTTCACAAAGAAACCAGAACAAAACTCCATTGATGGAGCTTGAAGAAGCAACACGGGTTCAAACCCAAAAACCTCAAAACATCATCAAAATCAACAACCAAATACACTATTTCACACGATATTTCGCGTAGATCATGAATATGCCATTATTTTTCCAAAATGATGCTTAAATAAGGAAAAACGACGGCAACAAAGTAAGTGGAAAAATTTCAAAATCACAATACAGACCCAATCAAGCAAAATTAATTAATGGAAAAGCTTACCCACGCAAAAATAAGATGAATAGAGTTGAAAGAAGACTGAAACAGAGGCTAGAAACTCCTACTCCATTATCACATTTTTGTGAGTTTTTTGAGCTTTAGTTGAGGTATTTCTGGACCGTTTTAATTGCGATTTGGCACTGGTATAGTCTACTGGAAGTGTTTGGAAACTTATTTGATCAAGAATTTGAAGTTTGAATGAGTTTTTGTGAGTTTTGATTTTTTATGAAATTGAAGAAAATGGAGTTTGATTATGGTACTGTAGCTGCGCCGTTTTTAGTGTTCTTCCAACCCTAAGGCACTGAATTTGAGACCTCTATTTATAGAATAGAATTAGGTTAGAAGGAGTGGTGATTTGTGGGAAGGATTGAGGGCATTTTGGAGTTTTATCATTAAGATATTTGTACTATTTTTTTTGACTCTCTTTTGTTCCAAAAATTTGTGGTAATTGGGCTTGAAAATTGAAGGTTCTAAGTCCATGATGAGGTGAAATGGGAATGAGAAATTTTTACTACCTTTGCTTGATTTTTTTGATCATTTTTTGAATAAAAAACAAGAATAAAAATATGCATGATGGAATATAATTATGTGAAATGTTTATGAATTAAAAATGGAAAAAAAAAGAAATGAGAAATTGATTTTTAAAAGGTTTCTTGTAATACAAGTAACTAGTTAAAAAAAAATGATAAATAAGAAATAAAAATAATGTAAGGGTAAAATGGTAAATAATAAAAAGAAACGAGGGGCAAAATAGTCATAAAAAAAAATATGGGGCAAAATTAGGGTATGACAGCTGCCCCTATTTAATTAGCTTAAACCATAAGAATGCGAATAGCCCTGGTATTCGTATTCTTTTGGTGGAAGATAATTAAATACAGAATGCCCTAATTTTGCCAGGAAGTGAATGTTGATGAGATAAGTGGATCGAGTATACCTGTTGTTATTCCTTTTGTGGAACCTGACAAACTCTAAAGTAGGACTAACCTTAACCAGCCATCCATGCTGAAAAGCTTAGTAAAGTTGAGGAGATCTTATCCAGCCGCTCTCACTGAAGGTCAATCTGAAGTTGAGTAGATTTTATCCAGCCGCTCCCACTGAAGGTCAATATGAAATTGAGTAAGTTCCATCCAGCTCTCGCCAAGGATCCCTCTGTGTAGGTTTTCTTCTGCTCTCGCTGAAGATTCCTCTGTGTAGGTTTTCTTCCGCTCTCGCTGAAGATTCCCCTGTGTAGGTTTTCTTCCGCTCTCGCTGAAGATTCCTCTATGTAGGTTTTCTTCCGCTCTCGCTGAAGATTCCTCTGTGTAGGTTTTCTTCCGCTCTCGCTGAAGATTCCTCTGTGTAGGTTTTCTTCCGCTCTCGCTGAAGATTCCTCTGTGTGGACTTTATCCAACTCTCGTTGACGATCCAATTTTGTAGACTTTACCCAACTCTCGTTGAAGATCTATCTGTGAAACTTCACCCAACTCTCGTTGAAGATCTACCTGTGAAACTTCACCCAACTCTCGTTGACGATCTATCTATGAAACTTCACCCAACTCTCGTTGAAGATCTATCTGTGAAACTTCACCCAACTCTCGTTGACGATCTATCTGTGAAACTTCACCCAACTCTCGTTGACGATCTATCTGTGAAACTTCACCCAACTCTCGTTGACGATCTATCTGTGAAACTTCACCCAACTCTCGTTGAAGATCTATCTGTGAAACTTCACCCAACTCTCGTTGAAGATCTATCTGTGAAACTTCACCCAACTCTCGTTGAAGATTTTACCCAGCTCTCGCCGGAGATCCATCTGTTGAAAGATTTTACCCAGCTCTCGCCGGAGATCCAATCTGAAGCTTGTTTTATCCAGCTCTCGCTGAAACTTTCTCTGAAGTTGTTGTAGATCTTATCCAGCTCTCACTGAAGATCCCTTTGAAATTGTAATGATGTGTTTATGCAAACTGTTGTGGTTATCTTTGTAGAAGAAATTTTCCATAGAGTTTGCAATTCACTGGGGAGGAGATTTTGCAACTGATTTGCTGACGAAATAACACACCAACCACTTTGTTGGGGGAAAGTCAAGCTGCCTCTTGTGATTAAGTGACCAAAGCCTGTATTCTGCAAGGAGAAACCTTTGAACCTGCTTTATGTATGCATGTTTATCATGACTATTTATGCATAGAATGAAATGCATGTATGTGATGACATGAAATGACTGTGTGCTATTAGAAGTCGGGTTTCAAAATGGGTGTTAATGAACACTAGGTTTTATTTGGGTTCCATTGAATATTGGATTTTGAGTAGGTGCCAATAATGATTGGTCTTTGAGTGGGTGCGCCAATAATCATTGGACTTTGAAGGTGTGCCAATAATGACTGGACTTTGAGTGATGTTTACCAATAATCATTGGACTTTAAAGGTGTTTGCCAATAATCATTGGACTTTGAAGGTGTGCCAATAATCATTGGACTTTAACTTTGTGCCAATAATCATTGAACTTTGAAGGTGTTTGCCAATAATCATTGGACTTTAAGGGTGTTTGCCAATAATGACTGGACTTTGAGTGATGTTTACCAATAATCATTGGACTTTAAAGGTGTTTGCCAATAATCATTGGACTTTGAAGGTGTGCCAATAATCATTGGACTTTAACTTTGTGCCAATAATCATTGGACTTTGAAGGTGTTTGCCAATAATCATTGGACTTTTAAGGTGTGCCAATAATCATTGGACTTTAACTTTGTGCCAATAATCATTGGACTTTGAAGGTGTTTGCCAATAATCATTGGACTTTGAAGGTGTTTGCCAATAATCATTGGACTTTAAGGGTGTTTGCCAATAATCATTGGACTTTGAAGGTGTTTGCCAATAATCATTGGACTTTAAGGGTGTTTGCCAATAATCATTTGACTTTAAGGGTGTTTGCCAATAATCATTGGACTTTGAAGGTGTGCCAATAATCATTGGACTTTAACTTTGTGCCAATAATCATTGGACTTTGAAGGTGTTTGCCAATAATCATTGGACTTTTAAGGTGTGCCAATAATCATTGGACTTTAACTTTGTGCCAATAATCATTGGACTTTGAAGGTGTTTGCCAATAATCATTGGACTTTAAAAGTGTTTGCCAATAATCATTGGACTTTGAGATTGTCAATGCAAGGTTTGGTTCTTGATTGTGGATGTTTGATTTGGCTATTTGGCTTTTTCTGAGTTATTGGTCTTGTGGTATGGGGCATACCTGATGCTTGAATGAAATGACGTGATCAATGCATGCTAATGATTTACATGAATGAAATGACATGACTAATGCATGACGCTTATTTGTGTGAATGAAATGACATGACTAATGCATGACGATGATTGGTGCCCCTATGGTGGGTGGTGAATAATTGGAGATGGTATCATGGCTTCTCGTGGGATGATGGCTTGAAGTTAATCCCCGACACCAATTCTGAATCCGGTGGTTGCAGATGTTCATCAGGCTTTGCTCGAGTAGCTTGAAGATATAGGGAGAACCTGCCCCTGTGTGTATTGACTTGTCCCAGTCTGTTGGGCATTTGAAGTGTTTTGCTTTGACTTTGGCCAACTTACTGATATTGGTTCTCCCTCTCTGAGGGGTGTGCTCCTAGATTGAGCCATTCTGAAACATGATTGGCTGAGCCAACAGGATCCTCATGTGATCTGCCCCTAGTCATCAGAGTTTGCTTTTGATTGGCAGAACCCTAAGGTGATTTGCCCCTGATTAAGAGCGTTTTGAACTGATTTATTAAGTCCTTGAAATCTGGGTTTTGATACTGCTTTCCATGATGCGATCTGAGGACACTTTGTCTATGCTGAATGACCTTTCTAGGGGATGTGCCCCATGATTAAGTGAAGTCCTGAGATAGCTGCCCCAGATTAGTCCAAGGTTCTTCTTGATTGCTTGGTGACAGCTCAGAGTTGGAACTTCCTTGTTGTCAAGTGCAGACTTGCAGATAAACCTGTTTGCTTGAAATAGTAATTCTAATGCAATTATAATGCAAGTTTGAAATTGAAATTGAGATGACATTTATGTACATTGGATGTGTATTGTGGAAGAAAGTGTGAGAGTATGATATTGACAAAAGATTGACAAAAGATTCTTGTGAGTCAGGTTAACGCAACCTTGCTACTGTATGCTTTCAAAATAAACCTTGCTTCAATTAGGTCTTTTGAGGGTTATAACGTGGCCTGGTTCACGGTTTCTGAATAAAAGGATATAAGGCTCAAAGTTTTGATTTCAACCCGTCCCATTCTTCGCGATGATCTTCAGCCCTAAGTTCAATTAACTCAACTCACAAGTCTAAGTCCCAAGAGGTTTTCTGAGATTGTGATGGTTCGGGAACCAAAGGTGTGTTTCCCTTTTGTTGTGGCAATCACATTGGCCTTTTGTTTTGGTCACATGATTTTGTTTTATCACGAATTTTGGTGACCTTTGCTTTTTGCATTTTTTCTCTTTTTTTTTTTCAATCCCTAACTTTTGCCTAGACTATTCTTTTGCATTTTAGTCTAGCGGGATACCCTAATTTTTGCGTAAGCCATTTTGAGGTTTTGACTTAGCGGGCTTTTCTTTCTTTTTTTTTTTTGTATTTTGTTTGGCGAATTGTGACTGCCTTTGCAAATGGGTGATGAGGAACACCTTATTAATTTTTGTTTTTCTCTTGAAACTCGAACGCATGGTCGAGTTAACTGAACACTACCCTGCCCCGGGTTAAATTGCGGGTTTTTTTTTGTATAGAAAGAAACACCAACTTCTAGGCTCAAATGGGGTGACTACGGATTATCTCCCTTATTTCTCCGGTGTTTGGAAATTTGAAACAATGCCTTACATCATCAACAAAGTTTTATTTGAAAGCATACTGTAGCAACTTGGTTATTTCGTTTTTCATCATCCTCTCTCCAATCTTTGTTCAACCAGAAATGATAAAGAAATAAATGAGATGAGAAGTATCGATATATATTTTTGCTTTTGTGAAGAGTAAGAAAGAAAAGTGAATGGACATGAAAGAATGGATTCAAAACATGCATTATCATTTCATTAAGATTAACATTCCAAACAAACAAAATTTAACTGTAAGTAAATACTTAGCGAAACAAAGGAAAATACAAAAAGGAAACAGCCTAAATGATAATTTTTGTGGCTTGATTCAATCCTTGAACCCTTCAACTAGCATCCACAGATGGGTCTGCATGGCCTGACAACAAGCTATCCTTCACAATTGGGCTCACCCTCTCCTTTGAAAGTCAACCGCTTCTGATCAAGGAGCTCTTGAACCTTGCGTTTGAAAGCCTTGCAGTTATCAATAGTATGTCCTTCTGCCCCAAGATGAAACTCACATTTCGCTTTGGGATCATACCAATTAGGGAATGGCGCAAACATTGGCTTGAAAGCTCTTGGGGTTATCATTCCATTGTGCACTAAATATGATAAGAGCTGACTGCATGGCATTGGGATTGGATCAATCACTTTCTTTTCCCGAGTGGCCTTTGGCAGATTCAGTTGCCGTCTTGGCTTCTGTGCAAACTGTCTTGACTGGGAATGATTCAAAGGCGTCTGTATTGCCTGCTTTGGAAACCCTTGGAATTGTTGAGGTTGAACAACTGTTGGATACTGATGATTGAAGCATGGGGTGCGAGCAAACACCATTGAGTGAGAGTGAGAGTGTGGTGGGCTAACATTGTTGGGCAAGAATGATTCCATCATCCTTAACTTGTCCTCTATTGCCTTGAACCTTTGGCGAATTTCCTCACTCGGGGATACAACAGATTTTGCCTTAGAGTTATCATCTTGATGAGCGTTCATGTGATCCTCTAGACTTCGAGGCATAGCAAACATGGGTTGGACCTGATGAGTTCTTGGCTGGCCAACCATGAATTTGGTGTTGGTACCCATTGACCCTTGGGTGACTTTACCAACTGCAGAAGTACGTCCGGATGATGAACCGGATGAAGGCCATACCACATTTGACAATGGGGAATCAATTGGAGGATTTGCCCCTACTGTTGCAGTGTCTACTCTTGAAGGCAGAATGAGACTAGCTAGTATTTCCAAAACACGGTCCAGCTTGTCAGTCACTTGGCCCACATCGCCTTTCAAGGCATCAATCTGCTTCTGCATGTTTTCCATGGTTTCCTTGAAATGCTTGGAGTCCGGTATCAGTGTCGGGGATGAAGCTGGATAGGTGGACATATGAAGATAAGATAATGGTCTTTTGAATGAATGCAAATGCATGCAAAAGTTTTTATGCTTCATCATTTTATCTTTTATGCAAATGTTATGCAAAAATATTTTTCTATGACTGAATGCATGAGTGCATGGATGCATGAATGCACTTTTGTAGCAGTTTCGCAGATTCTGTCGCGATGAAGCAGAGGTGTAATTGACATTTCTGAAGTCGAGAGGCTCAAAGTTACCTGTAATCCATCCCTCTCACATGTTGTTCTAAAGTTGATGAAGTGTCTAAAATCACGGATTGCCCCTTTGGAAACGTTTGTCGTTTTTGCAAAGCTCACGACAAACGCGTCCAAAAAGAAATCTCCTCTAGGTAAGGTCGTTGAGCAACCTTGACACGGGTTCTAAACAGAGGTCCCTATTAACAAGGTTTGGTTCTAGACCGGATAATAAAAGGTCCCTAGAGTCACGGACCCAACGAGAAAACATCAGAGACACTAGTCAGCAGACCGATGTCCTGACATCTCCAAGAGGATCTACTCTAGGCGAGGTGATTATGCCGGAGTTACTAGTCAGCGGACCGGTTACCCAACATAAAGACCTCTAGCTTAGCCTAAGCTTTTCTCAAGCTCGGGTGTAGAGCTTCTCACAGTAACCACGCCACAAAGGCAAAAGAAAAATAAAAGAAGGAGTAGAAGAAGAGAAACAGCCAATCCAAGCAGATATAATTGACAGAAAAATAAAAGATAAGGCAAGATACTGCAAACCTGAAAAAGCAAACAAACGAACAAACCAACTAAACTGGGCTTAACTCTCAAGATTCCCCAGTGAAGTCGCCAGCTGTAGCGGGCTGGAAAATCACTTCCATTTTTAAACAATGAAGTCGCCATCGACGTTTATTTATCCCGTGGGGGGAAAGGAAAATATCGCTAAAACCTTGGTTTAGGTTCGGGAGTTGGTTATGCGAGAGGAAGGTGTTAGCACCCCTCGCATCCATCGTACTCGATGGGAACCGTTTAGGTGGTTTGGGGTTTGTTTGCGTAGGTTTGAATTAAATTGCCTTTTCTCTTATCTAATCTCTACTTCGTTTCCAAATAAAAATTACAAGAAAATAAAGGTTTTTTATTAATCGAGTTTGACGGTTGTAGGAGCCCGCTCCTACGTATTCCCCGGTGCAATGGGAAACTCAAAACTCACGTAGTTCTGGTAAAAAACGCTTGTGCGGTTGTTTGTTTTTATGCGAATAACGTTTATTTCGTATTCCGCTGATACAACGACGCTTGTATGCTCCACTTGGAGGCTTAAGCTGTGTATGTGTCAGAGGAATGGATAAAGCGTATATCCATTGTTTTCTGAAAAGAAGTTTAAGTGTGTGAGGTTAAGTTTTAACACTTGTTTTTTGGAATGAGAGCAGCTTGAGTAAACTAGTCAGAGGACCGGCTACCAAGACAACCCAGGGAAGAAAGAAGCAGTGGCCAGATTCTCCCTTTTTCATTCATTATTTGTTATGAAAATCTTTGGTTAGGTTTATTCAGAAATAGTGTTTAAAAGGAAGGACGAGTGTTGGTTGGTTTTAATGTTCATTATAGAATGAGAGCAGCTTGAGTAAGCTAGTCAGAGGACCGGCTACCAAGACGACTCAGGGAAGAAAGAAGCAGTGGCCAGATTCTCCCTTTTTCATTCATTGATTATTGCAAAGAGTTTGATTAATCTTATTGTGAAAATAAAGTCAAAAGGGAAAGGCGAAGATTGGTCAGTTTTAATGCTCGTTTTAGAATGAGAGCAGCTTGAGTAAGCTAGTCAGAGGACCGGCTACCAAGACAACTCAGGGAAGAAAGAAGCAGTGGCCAGATTCTCCCTTTTTCATTCATTATTTATTATGAAAAGTTTGATTAATTTATTATGAAAAGCAAAGTCCAAAGAAAAAGATCAAGAGAAACAGAGCAGACACAATAGCAAAACAGATAATAATAATAACAAAGTAAGTTATGAAATGTGCAAAACATAAATGCAAATGGATAAGTTGAAATAATACAAATGATTAATGTAAATATGCAATGCTAAATAAACATGTATGAATGAATAAATTAAATATGATACGAACATTAAATTGCGACCAATTAAATTAATACATGTAAGTATGCAATAAATAAACAAACATAAGCAAACATGATTGACCTAAACTAATTAGGGTTAGACAAAAAATATGTGCAAAAGAAAGTGACCCAAAGGTACTTAAAGAAGTAATTTGGATTACTTAAGCACTTATTAAAATAAGCTAAAAAGCAACTTAAGCTAAAATGACTTATGAAAATAAGTTGGAAAAGCAAAATAACATTCATATATAAAAGCTACTGTATCAAACAAAATGTTGTGTAAAAATTAGGGTCAAATAAGCTAAGGAGCTTCTTGAAACCCTAAATAAGCACTTTTGCACAAAATAGCTTAATTGGAAAATCACTTATGAAAATAAGTTGAAAAAGTTTGAAAATGATTGTATACAGTGACTACTGTATGTGAATCAATGTTGTGTAAAAATTAGGGTCAAATAAGCTAAAGAGCTTCTTGAAACCCTAAATAAGCACTTTTGCACAAAATAGCTTAATTGGAAAATCACTTATGAAAATAAGTTGAAAAAGTTTGAAAATGATTGTATACAGTGACTACTGTATGTGAATCAATGTTGTGTAAAAATTAGGGTCAAATAAGCTAAAGAGCTTCTTGAAACCCTAAATAAGCACTTTTGCACAAAATAGCTTAATTGGAAAATCACTTATGAAAATAAGTTGAAAAAGTTTGAAAAGTAGTCAAACATGACTTAACTAATTTTAGCATAAATATGTGAACCAAAAACTTAATTAAGTTAAAGTCCACAAAAGTGCTTTTGCAAATAAGCTAAAAAAATCACTTAAGTCATTTTGGGGGGGGTGCAAATTAAGAAGCAAAGTAAAAAAAGTGGGGTGTTAAAAGCAGATCTGGGCCAAAAGGCCCAGTCCACGTCAAAGTCAACCAAAAAAACAGAAAGTCCAACAAAAAAGATTCAGTGTGGCGCGCAGGTGAGGTACACAGTAAAATTTTAAAATCTGGTCCGTTCGTTTCAATCCAACGCACGTGTTTTAAAAGGGAGGGAGCCAATGACGTGTTGCCACGTCATCGTCTCCTACCTCCCTCTTCTTCTTCACAAAGAAACCAGAACAAAACTCCATTGATGGAGCTTGAAGAAGCAACACGGGTTCAAACCCAAAAACCTCAAAACATCATCAAAATCAACAACCAAATACACTATTTCACACGATATTTCGCGTAGATCATGAATATGCCATTATTTTTCCAAAATGATGCTTAAATAAGGAAAAACGACGGCAACAAAGTAAGTGGAAAAATTTCAAAATCACAATACAGACCCAATCAAGCAAAATTAATTAATGGAAAAGCTTACCCACGCAAAAATAAGATGAATAGAGTTGAAAGAAGACTGAAACAGAGGCTAGAAACTCCTACTCCATTATCACATTTTTGTGAGTTTTTTGAGCTTTAGTTGAGGTATTTCTGGACCGTTTTAATTGCGATTTGGCACTGGTATAGTCTACTGGAAGTGTTTGGAAACTTATTTGATCAAGAATTTGAAGTTTGAATGAGTTTTTGTGAGTTTTGATTTTTTATGAAATTGAAGAAAATGGAGTTTGATTATGGTACTGTAGCTGCGCCGTTTTTAGTGTTCTTCCAACCCTAAGGCACTGAATTTGAGACCTCTATTTATAGAATAGAATTAGGTTAGAAGGAGTGGTGATTTGTGGGAAGGATTGAGGGCATTTTGGAGTTTTATCATTAAGATATTTGTACTATTTTTTTTGACTCTCTTTTGTTCCAAAAATTTGTGGTAATTGGGCTTGAAAATTGAAGGTTCTAAGTCCATGATGAGGTGAAATGGGAATGAGAAATTTTTACTACCTTTGCTTGATTTTTTTGATCATTTTTTGAATAAAAAACAAGAATAAAAATATGCATGATGGAATATAATTATGTGAAATGTTTATGAATTAAAAATGGAAAAAAAAAGAAATGAGAAATTGATTTTTAAAAGGTTTCTTGTAATACAAGTAACTAGTTAAAAAAAAAAATTGATAAATAAGAAATAAAAATAATGTAAGGGTAAAATGGTAAATAATAAAAAGAAACGAGGGGCAAAATAGTCATAAAAAAAAATATGGGGCAAAATTAGGGTATGACACCATGAAGAATGAAGACTACAAGACTATGGATTGCTGGACTGTATGGACTCTGTGAATACAACCACTGAAGACTATTGATTTGTCAAAGATCCATCTACTCTGTACATTGCACATTTGATGACCCCAGAACTATTTGATTACTCTTTCTGATCTTAAACTTTTTGTCAACATTATGGCTAAAAAGGGGGAGAAAAGATAAGTAGTATATCCAGGGGGAGTAAGAGGAAAAGTAGTGCAATATGTTAACTCTGGTACCTGATGTGATACCAGATGTGTGCACATCCGTTGAAGACAGATTATGCTTGCACATCTTTTTGAAGACTTTGAAGAACCAGACGAATGAAGACTGATCCTTTGAAGACTGATGAAGATGAGGCTTGAATCTAGGGATAGTGCTTGTATTTCTACACATCTTCTTGAAGACTTTGAAGAACCAGACGAATGAAGACTGATCCTTTGAAGACTGATGAAGATGGGGCTTGAATTTAGGGGGAGTAAAATTTTTTTACTGAAGATGCTGAAGATACTTCCCCTCTTAACTGTGTGCATGATTCATCACCATGCTTGTATGTTGGGAGTTTTATTCTCTCAGAAGATTGAGGCAAGATTCCGCTGCTGCAACGCCTCTGATGTTCTAATGATTCTCTCCAAAGTCTAATGGCTGACTCCAAAGGTTATTTTAGCCACAATTTGCCAAAGGGGGAGATTGTTAGTGTTTTCAACCTGCAAGGTTGAGTTTATGTTAGGGTTGGCTTCATTTGTTAAAATAAGCCTTTGGTCCAGATGTGGTGACTGATGTGCACACATGTGGTGCCTAACTGAATACCCTATAAACGCGCCTTCAAAATAGTTGCGTGTGATCTTTTAAAAAGATTTAAACTTATCCACGCTAACTTGCGCGCCAAGGAACGAGCTGAAAGATTGAAAAAGTTCAGAAAAGATTAAAGGCGAGTTTGTTATGAAAAAGATTCAAAAAGATTTAAAACAAAACATATCTTTTATTAAAAGATCAAGTTTGTTTTTAAATATAACAAACAGCTACCAGATCTCGTTCTCTATATAAAGGAATGCTGAAGACATATTTTACTCACTGAAATCAATATTTATAAGTCTAGTCTTTAGGATTTCAAGTCTGTGTCCCTAGGTGTTCTTGTTTCGTTTGAAACTTGAATTAGGGTTGTATTTAGCTCTTAAGCTTTTAAGCATAGAGCTGTTCTTTTCTTGGTTCTAGTTGGAAACAAGAATAGAACTTTGAATCACTCAAAGCTTTGAAGCAAGAGTTGGTTCTTTAGTTGAGAAGCTTATCTTCTCCATTGAGTTTGTCAAAACCCTTGTGTTATAGCAAGGTTCTTGTGAGGAGCAAGATTGTATAATTCCTTGTGGTGGAGCAAGGTACTTGTGAGGAGCAAGACTAAAATTCCTTGTGGTGGAGCAAGGTCCTTGTGAGGAGCAAGGTGGATAGGCTAGGAATTGACTGGGGGAAGTCATATCTTGTGGTAGAGCAAGGTAGGGTTACACAAGGTAGTTGCTAAGCGAGAGGTTGTAAACGGGGAGTTTAAGCTTTGAATTAGGGCTATCATAGTGGATTCATTCCTGGATTGGTATCCCCCAGACGTAAGTGCGCTGCGCTGAACTGGGTTAACAAACTCACTGTGTTATTTATCTTCTGCACTCTATTTTATTTCCCTTGTTCATCAAGTTATTGAATGTCTAAGATGTTGGCACATTAGGCAGCACATCGTATATCTAAACCTTAACGTGCACCACATCACGCTGCACATCTGTAACTTGCTACCGGAATTTCAGTAAAAAACACAAAAACTACAATTTATGAACATAAGAACAATAACGAACACCATTTATTTTGAAAATATAAACAAAATCACTATGTCCCGAGATTTACTAGTTGGTCTCTCTTGTAATAATCAAACTAACGTTGTTTACCAAATTTCACAGTAAACAGCTGGTTTTGGCACTAAGTCCCATACATCATTTCTTTGAAACTGATTGAGTTCATCTTGCATTGCCACTATCCATCCATCATCAGATAAGGCTTCATCAACATTCTTGGGCTCAATCATGGATATAAGTCCCAATAAAGAATCACTTTTTTGATAAGTTGATCTTGTCTTTCTTGGGCTTTCTTTGTTTCCAAGAATAAGATCCTCTGGATGTGATGATTTGTATTTGAACTTTCTTTTAGGGGTTTCAGCATTATCTTGCATTTCATCTTCTGAGATATCATCATGTTCTTCAGATGCTTCAATTTGAGATGTTCCATTTGGAATTTCTTCTATCTCAGTGTTAGCCTGTATTTTCGACAAGCATTAATGAGTTGAAATGAGATGATGAAATCTCATTTAATGTATATTATTGCCTTTTAATATTCTCTTGGGAACTGATTCTGGCAATAAACTAAGAGAAAATCAAGGCGTTTGACTTTAAAGTTTTGACGTGTCAAATCCTAAGAACCTGTCGGATTCGACAGGATGTTGGCTGTTTGAATGAGCCTGTCGAGTTCGACAGAAGAATTGCTTATTTAAGCGTACCTTTTCGACATTGCGCTGTGATTGTCGAAATTTACATAGATATGTATATATGTGTTGTTTGTTTGTCTAACGTACTGTGCAGAACGTTTGGAGCGTACTCTGGATTCAGCAAAATATTCAAAAGGGAGTAACGTTTGAAGGGTTCGCCAGGTGTCAAAGAGAATTCAAATTGTCAAGACACGTGGAGCATAGTTAGACGTATTGTAGGTTTATAGCAGTTATGTTAGTTTGCCTATAAATAATAGTTTCTGATAGAAGAAACAGGTCCACAATTCAATACACATGCAAATTCCTTAGAAATTCAGAGTACCCATGTCAACGAGCGAAATGAATGCGAATAGGAACATGTACGAATCTGTGTACCAATCTTTGTAAACATTTTACATTTGTCAAATGCAATTTACATTCTGCAAGTCTTTACTTGTTTGTTAAGTTTTCTGCAATTTAAAACTTTTCTGCAACTTTATCATTCTGCAATTTATTTTCATTGCATGTCTTTACTTTTTCAAAGTCTTTCATTAAACTTTATTTGCAATCCATTTACAAGTTTTCTGCAAATTTAACTTTGAAACATTTTACTTTAAACCAAACCATTTGACTGCGTCAAATGCTTTTACTTATATTCAAATTGTCCGATTTAACCCAAAGATATGAATATGTTTTCATCATCTTCCACACAATCCATATGTCCCGAGATTTACTAGTTGATCTCTCTTGTAATAATTAAACTAGCGGTTGCTTACTAAAAATCGGGGTAAACAAATTGGCACGCCCAGTGGGACATCTGGATTGTGTAATTTTTACTTAGTGAATTTTTGAAAATTTTTCGTACAAAATTCTGTTGTTTGGTGTTTGTGCTTTGATTGTGTATATATTTGTATATGCGTTTGAGAAGTGGTAAGTCTCTTCCAGTGTTTTCAAACATACCAAAGCGTCCTCGTTCCAGAATGGTGAGACCACCAAACAATCCTAATCCTAATAATAATAACAATAATAATAATAATAATGGGGCAGAAACCAATCCTGTTCTGAATTCGACAGGGCCACCAAATCAACCAGTAACTGGCAATCCTGGCGCCAATCCTACTGGCGGATCAACAAATCCTGCCCTAAACTTTACGACTTCTGAAAGTATCCCAAGCAATAATCCTAATGGTGGGGGTACAAATCCTGTGATAAGTTCTGGAACCATTGGCGCAAGCGCCAGTGGATCAACAATGTCTGCCACTACGTCAAGTATGGCAGGAGGGTTTGTTCCTCCAAATATGAGTGGTGCAATAATGACACAAATGAATATATCATCCATACCAACCAACGTATCACAAACACATGGATATACAGACGGGAGTCAGGTCGTTGGAACTCCGTCGAGACCCCCTTGGTTGCCTAGAAACCCACAATATGGGATGCCAACAACGACGATGGCAAGCCTGTATAATTGGCCTTCTATAGAAAGTTCTCCCTCGTCTTCTGCGATGGGAAATAGAGGAAATTCCCTGAACTTGACAAATAATTCTATGAATGTACTTAGGCAACAAATGGATGAAAGTAACCATGACATGGTGAACGCGTTGACCCAACAGATTGGCACAATCTTTAATCCTGTGTTACAAACAGCCAATGACAATTATTTGTTGTTAGCCAATCAAATGGGAAGGATGGCAGACTTTTTTGGTGCCCCTGATGCTCCAAATAATCAAAGAATTCCTCGTGTAAACCCGGAGATTCAAACAGAAGTCCAAGCCCAACCAGTGCGCATTGAAAGAGAGCAGCCAGAACAAGAAGTGGTTTTGGTTAATAGAAACCAAGATGCTGATAATGTTCTTAGGAATGTTCGACAAGAAAATGTTTCAGGGCAAAATAATTTGGCCAACTTAGTAGAAAATATTTTGGCCCAAAATGGTTTGAACATAGGCTTGCATAGGCCAAATTTTGTGTCAGCCTTGTCTGAATATGTATTACAGGCAGAATTGCCAAGGGGATGGAAAATTCCCAAATTCACAAAATTTGCTGGTGATACTAATGAATCTACTGTCGAACATATTGCCAGATATTTGGCAGAGGCAGGGAATTTGGCAAATAATGAAGATTTAAAAATGAAATTTTTTCCCAATTCCCTCACTAAAAATGCCTTTACGTGGTTTACCACACTTCCCCCTCATTCAATTCATACTTGGACTCAATTGGAAAGGCTATTTCATGAACAATTTTACATGGGACAATCTAGGATTAGTCTCAAAGAATTAGCCAGTATGAAGCGCAAAACCTCAGAAGCCATTGATGACTATCTGAACAGGTTTCGCCTCCTTAAGGCAAGGTGCTTTACCCAAGTGCCTGAACATGAATTGGTTGAGATGGCTGCTGGTGGCCTTGACTATTCCATTAGGAAAAAGTTAGACACTCAACATTTGAGAGATATGGCCCAATTAGCAGATCGTGTTCGACAGGTCGAACGCCTCAGGGCTGAAAAAGTCAGAAATTCTAAGTTTCACAAAAAAGAAAAAGTGGCATACATAGAAACTTACGAAAGTGAAAATGAGTTCGACGATGGTCAAGATTACATAGAAAATAATGAGGTTAACGTGGCTGAATTAAAACCAGGCCCTCCTTATACTTGTAAAATGTTGAAACCATCAAATGGGAATAATCCTGTCGAACCAAAAAATGATAGATTTGTTTCTAAGACATACACTTTTGACATTACTAAATGTGATGAAATTTTTGACTTACTGGTCGCTGATGGCCAAATAATTGTGCCAAAGGGTTTAAAATTACCACCTTTGGACCAACGTAAGAAAAGAGGTTTTTGTAAATACCATAATTTCTTAGGTCATAGAACCTCACAATGTGTTCTTTTCAGGGATCTGGTCCAGAAAGCCCTACAGGAGGGAAGACTCAAATTTGGCGAGAAGCCAAAATCCAAACAACAGGTGGATGAGGATCCATTGCAGATTGCTGATGCTGCATACACGGAGCCATTCGAGTGCCTGATGCTGGAAGCATTGAACCTCACTGAAGGGGGACAATTAATTTCCATTCCCGAGGAGGAATACGAAAACAAAGTGGAAGAAGTATATCCACAAGCTGGGGAGACTTTATTGGATTTCCTTCAACGCTGCAAGGAGAACGATGGCGAAGCTACATTATGTCCTCATTGTAGTGCCATGTTCGACAAGAAGGCTGCTGCAGGCCTCAATAAGTTTCTGCCTCATAGTCAAAGCAGAAACAATTGGCAAAATCAAAGGCCAACTTATTCCAACATTCTGAATAGCCAGCAGGCACCTGTACACCAGAGGTTAGGACCACAAAAATCATTTGTCCCCTCAAACAGGACACCTGTCAACCAATGGGTTCATGGAAGAAGCATGGACTATGGTCAAAGGAATATGGAGAAAGGAAACTCCAGTAACAGCAATCCCAAAAAAGATCCTGAGTCAAGGAAGTATGATTACAGGAATAATTACAAGGGGAAAAATCCCATGACAAGATCCCAATGGCGTAGATATCAACGCCAGAAAAAAGTGGCTGCTCAGCAATCCCAAGTTACTGCTGATGGTAACGGAAAGAGGCCTTTGGAACTGGCAAGTAAGCCAATGAAAGAAAGGTTAGGTGAACCAAAAAGTAAGGCTTCAGTTGCTGATGATGTCGAAGATGACCACATGGAAGCGGATGACTTTCTGGATTCTGAACCTGATCTCGACATAATAGTAAATGTTGTGTCAATTCTGCCAAGGGAGTTCGACGTCTGCTCTGAAGTGACAGATGACGAAGAGGAATCTGGAATGCAAATGGCCCTTCATAGGCCAGTGTGTTACTATGTGACGAGCAATGGTGCTCTTGAAGACCAAATGGCTATATTTGAAAGGCCAGATGAAGGCATGAAGAGTCACTTGAAGCCTCTCTTCATACAGGCTAAAGTGAACAATGTGGGAATTAACAAAGTGCTAATTGATGGTGGTGCCGCTGTCAACCTCATGCCAGAATTTCTGCTCAGAAAGATTGGCAAATCTTTGGTGGATCTTCATCCTCACAACATAGTCCTTTCAAACTATGAGGGTGAAACTGGGTTTTCTTTGGGAGCAATCCAGTTGGAAGTGGTTGTTGGAAGCACTGTAAGGCCAACCTTGTTTTTGGTTGTGGCCTCTAAGGCAAATTACAATCTACTTCTAGGACGAGAGTGGATTCATGGAGTGGGGGCAGTTCCTTCTACCCTACACCAACGCCTCATTATCTGGCGAGAGGATGGAATAGTGGAAAATATTGAAGCAGATCAAAGCTACTTCAAAACTGAAGTCCATCATTTGACAAAGCACTCTTTCGACAAGAAATTGGCAACAATTTCACCATGCACTGAGAAAGACTTTGCACATCGTCTAGCAAGACATGGTCCTCATTCAATCAAACTGGACCCCACACATGGTTTCCTGTGGGAGAGAGGAGATGGAAACAGCGAGGATGGCGAGTATGAAAGCCACAAATGCCCAACTGGTTGGGATGTCAAAGAAAACTACTATGTCTGAGTCCCAAACTTGGGCAAGGATTACGGCCTACATGGCTGAAAACAGAATCAAGATGGCTTTGGAAGCCAATTCATTTTCAGAAAATATGGCTGATGTAGCCAATGGCACCAAAAGTGGCAAACAAGAGCCAGAATTGCAAAAACTGGACTGCATCTATGACGACGAACCCTTAGGATTCGAAAAAGATCCAATTAGTCAAAGTCATAAGATGCAAGCACAGGATCCTTTGCAAGAAATTGACCTTGGAAATGGTCTGATAAAAAGACCAACATATATTAGTGCAAACATTCCTCCAGATCTGAAGGCGAAAGTGGTGCAACTTCTAATGGAATACAAAGATTGTTTTGCTTGGGATTACAATGAAATGCCAGGTTTGAGCAGAAAATTGGTGGAACATGAACTCCCAGTTCGACCAGACAAAAAACCAGTAAAACAATTGCCTAGAAGGTTTGCACCAGAAATTATGTCAAAGATCAAGGAAGAAATTGAGAGGCTGCTGAGGAGCAAATTCATCAGAACAGCAAGGTATGTCGAATGGTTAGCAAATATAGTGCCTGTGATTAAGAAAAATGGTTCTCTTAGAGTATGTATAGACTTTAGGGACTTAAATAATGCTACACCAAAAGATGAATACCCTATGCCTGTGGCAGAAATGCTAATTGATTCAGCAGCCGGATTTGAATATTTAAGTATGCTAGATGGTTATTCTGGCTACAACCAAATTTTCATTGCTGAAAATGATGTACCCAAAACTGCCTTTAGATGCCCAGGAGCATTAGGCACATATGAATGGGTAGTGATGCCCTTTGGTTTAAAAAATGCTGGGGCCACTTATCAAAGAGCAATGAATCTAATTTTTCATGAATACATAGACACTTTTATGCAAGTGTATATTGACGACATAGTTGTCAAATCCTCGTCAAAGGTTGATCATTTAGATCATTTGAAAAAGTCTTTTGAAAAGATGAGGAAATATGGATTAAAAATGAATCCATTAAAGTGTGCTTTTTGTGTTAATGCAGGAGATTTCCTTGGGTTTGTTGTGCACAAAAAGGGCATTGAAATAAATCAAAACAAAACGAAGGCTATCATGGAGACAAAATCTCCAACTACTAAAAAGCAACTTCAGTCCCTACTTGGGAAGATTAATTTCTTGAGAAGATTTATCTCAAATTTAAGTGGTAAAGCTCAACCTTTCTCGCCACTACTTCGTCTCAAGAAAGAAGACATCTTCACTTGGGGGCAAGATCAACAACAAGCTTTTGACGAAATTAAGAGTTATTTGTCGAAGCCACCAATGTTGATGCCTCCAATAAGGAATAAATTCATGAAGTTGTATATATCAGCATCAGATTCGACACTGGGTAGTATGCTTGCCCAGGAAGATGAAAATGGTGAAGAAAAAGCCATCTATTACTTAAGTAGGGTATTAAATGATGCTGAAACTAGATATAGTAGTATTGAAAAACTATGCTTATGTTTATATTTCTCTTGTATAAAACTCAAGCATTATATAAAGCCTGTTGATGTTTTTGTTTATTCTCATTGTGATATCATTAAGCACATGTTATCTAAACCAATTTTGCATAGTCGAATTGGAAAATGGGCCTTAGCCTTAACAGAGTATTCATTAACTTATAAACCTCTAAAGGCAGTCAAAGGCCAAATTGTGGCTGATTTTATAGCAGATCATTCTGCAATGGAAACTCCACAAAATTATGTAGAATCACAACCCTGGAAATTGTATTTTGATGGTTCTAAACATAAACATGGAGTTGGAATAGGGATTCTAATCATTTCCCCTTCCAAAATTCCCACTAAGTTCAAATATAAAATTAATGGGTTCTGCTCAAATAATGAAGCAGAATATGAAGCTTTGATAACAGGCTTAGAAATTTTATTGGACTTGGGGGCAAAAAATATTCTGATCAGAGGTGATTCAGAATTGGTTTTGAAGCAAGTAACGAAAGAATACAAGTGTATAAAAGAACATTTGATGAAATATTTTGTCATAGCAATCTCTTTGTTAAAACGCTTCGACCAAGTCATCATTGAACATGTGCCTCGTATAGAAAATCAAGAAGCCAATGACTTGGCTCAAATAGCTTCTGGTTACAAAATTTCCAATGAGAAATTGGAGGAGTTGATTGAAATCAAAGATAAACTCATTATTGATCAACCTGCGCCTTTGGAATTGTCAATGCCAAAACTTGTGGGGGCAGAAGTACCACAAGACACTGGTCAATATGACGACTTTGACGAAAATTCAGAAATTTTTGAAATTTTTGCCATTGACAATTTATCTGATACTGATTGGAGAAAACCACTTGTCGAATACTTGCGAGATCCAAATGGAACGACAAATAGAAAGATAAAATACAGAGCCTTAAGTTATGTCATCATTGGGAATGAACTAATGAAAAAGACACCTGAGGGAGTTTTGCTAAAATGTTTAAGTGAAACTGAAGCCTATTTGGCTATATCTGATGTGCATAGTGGCACATGTGGATCCCATCAGGCAGGCCATAAAATGAAATGGTTGTTGTTTCGACAAGGTGTGTACTGGCCAACAATGTTAAAGGATTGTATAGAGTTTGCCAAAGGTTGTCAGGAATGCCAAAGACATTCAGGCATACAACATGTACCTGCGAGTGAACTACATTCAATAGTAAAACCTTGGCCTTTTAGAGGATGGGCTCTAGACTTAATTGGTGAGATTAAACCAAGTTCGTCCAAAAGCCAACGCTATATTTTAGTTGGCATAGATTATTTTACCAAATGGATAGAAGCGATTCCATTACCAAATGTTGACCAAGAAGCAGTGATTAGTTTTATACAAAGTCACATCATTTATAGATTTGGTATACCTGAATCTATAACTACAGATCAAGGTTCAGTTTTTACTGGGCGAAAGATGGTTGAATTTGCTCAACAAACTGGTTTTAAACTTTTAACTTCTACACCATATTATGCGCAAGCGAATGGTCAAGTGGAAGCTGCTAATAAGATCATTATTGGTCTGATTAAAAAACACATTGCCCAAAAACCTAGAAATTGGAATAAGACTTTGGATCAAGTCTTATGGGCGTGTAGAAATTCTCCAAAAGAATCAACTAATACCACACCCTTTCGTCTAACATATGGACATGACGCTGTCCTGCCAGTCGAAATACACTTACAATCAGTTAGAGTTCAAAGACAGGCAGAAATTCCAAGGAATCATTATTGGGATATGATGTTGGATGAATTAGTTGATCTAGATGAAGAGAGAATCAAAGCTTTAGAAATGTTGATTCGACAGAAAGAGAGAGTCACCAAAGCTTATAATAAAAAAGTTAAGTCCAAAACCTTTAGTGTGGGAAATTTGGTTTGGAAAGTCATTCTGCCAATGGACAAAAAAGACAGAGTCTTAGGAAAGTGGTCACCACATTGGGAAGGACCATTCAAAGTTGTTCAAGTTTATTCTAATGGTGCGTATGAAATTGAGGAGTTAACTCCTGAGAAACGTACTTTGGGTATCAATGGGAAATATTTGAAGAAATATAAACCCGCTCTACTCGAAGTAAAAATAAGCGCAGAATAAGAATTAAACAGAAAAAACAAAATGGCAGTAATTAGAATTTGCCATAATCAAAAAGCAGAAGAACAATATTGTTTTATTGCAACAGGAGAATTCTTAGTACATCATGAGAAAACAACATTACTTAGGCTGAGCCATAGGCTTAGAAACCTCTGACTCTACCTTCTTCATGGTACCCCTATAAAGAGCTATTGCTATATCAGCAAGTTCTTGAACTTCTGGTGGGTATTCGTCCAATCTTTCTTCATGTGTCCATAGAAACTCCTCCAAGTCGGAGCCTAGTTCCTCTTCTTCTGATTCTGTCAGAATGAGCTCCTCTTTGTTTCTCTCATAGCGTAACCTATTTGCTTCGCAACGCCATGGTTCTGCATCCTTTTTGTTCTTCTCTTTGGAGCATGAGGCATCTTTAGTGTTGGGTTTTTCCATTGTTCTTTAGTGAGATTTACTCAATTGCTCTGGACGAGTAAAAATGAGAAGGAACACTTCCTTTTATTGTACTATCAAGTCTTATGGGTCAACCTAACCATTAATGCAATTCATTTAACAAAGTTTCGTTGTTGCCACCCTTTGACTTGACTGCCTCGTTTTGGCGTTCTTTGATTGCTCAGGTTTTTGTGTTGTTAAAAATACCAAAAGAATTCAAAGGTTCAAAACATGACCATTGAATGACGTTTGTAAAAAAAAAAATAAATGGTTAATACGTGAAAAGTATAAACCAGCGTTGCAAGAAATAAGAAATCCATAAAGAATAAAGTTGGAAACATGGTAAAACATGGATGATCATAAGGTTGTTCGCCACAAAATGGGCATTGTTAAAGTACAAACCAAGAGACTTGACAAATTGTTCAAAAAGTGAAATGAAACTAAGAACAAAAAATTAAATTATTACAAGTCTAAAACTGTGTTTTCAAATCTTCATACAAGCTTTTGAATGAAGCAACCTCCTTGTCGAGAACTTCACTCGACTCCACCAAGTTCTGAATCTCTTCTTCGACTGCTGCTGAAGCGCTGAAGAACTTAATGCCTTCATTTGCCTCTTTGTCAATCCAGGCTTTAACAGCAGTGGTAAGGTTAGCTTTAGCTTCGTCACGCTTTGCCTTCTCTGCTTCAATCTTGGCAGTAAGATTTTGAATTTTTAGATTCAAGTCTGCAACTTCATTTTCCCAAGCAGTAATGTTGTCATTATATTCAACAAGCTCCGCATTCGACTCGATGTCCTTCTCCAAGCGTTCGACATTGGCTTGGGCAGTGTTAGCCTTCTCGACCAGTGCAGCATGAGCATGGGTTTGAGCTTCCAGCTTCATGGCATTCATTCTCTTCTTTTGTATGGCCTGAGTAAAGCCATCAATAAGGTTTTCAAGCTGGATAACCTTACTTAGGGTAACACTATCCGTCAAGGGATTGTGAAGCTTTTTCAGAAAACCCAAGTGAGAAAATGCACTACTAGGGTTTGCCTCGATCAAGGCAAAGACATCCTGGTTGACGTAGTCTGTATGCAATTTGAGGAGCAAAGAGTCCTGCCTCACCGTCGAACTGATATCAGTATCAGAAGCAGTCGAACTACTGTGGTGAGAAGCTCCTTTACTTCGTTCTTTGCTCCCTTTGCTTGACAAAAGCATTTTGAGTGCTGCAGCAGGATCAGACTCTTTCATGGCAATAAACTGCATTTCCGAGATTCCAATATCAGCAGATAACTTTGATGTCGAAGAGACAGGAAGAATGTCAGAGCCTCCTTCAGTGGCTTCAGGCATAACATCGTCGTCAGCGTCAGTCTCCATCTCGACATCAGTGTTTTCTGATGAGTGGGTAGATTCAGTAAGTGGTGCAGTTATGGTTTTCTCAGGTTCAGGATTATTGGTGCGAGTTTCTTCATTCTCTTGACTTTGGCTAGTTCCGGTTAAATCGACCTCGACGCGATTAGTGCCAACGTCTTGGGTCGAGCCTTCATCATTGTTAATAGTTGCAGTGGTTTGCTCTTCATTACCACCCTATTAGAAACGAAATATGTTAGAGTCAGAAAGCCATAAAAAGAATGTGCATATGTCGAAGTCTGAAAGACAAAGACTTTACCTGAGTACCAGGGTCTTGTAAATTTGGGTTTATTTTCTCAAGAATGGGACCCTCAGTCGAAGGAGTTTCGACGTTGGTGTTGGGTTGGTCCTCGACAGGAGGATCAGAAACTGGGACTTCTAGATCTTTCTCTGTTCCAGCAGAAGGTTTGGGATCAGACTTGACCTTCTTTTTCTTCTTCTTTTCGCCTTTCTTCTTTGGATTAGGGGGCATGCTCGCCTCACTAGTTTCGACAGCGGCTTTGCCTGTGTCTCTTTGGCTTTCTCCACTAGCAGCAGCAGCAGCAGTTGGGTTGATATTACTAGCAGGCTGAAGAGGAAATAAATTTTTGATTAAAACAAAATTTTAGTTAAGGCCAAAGCAAATGTGGAAGAAAAGTCGAAGTCAACTTACTGTTGGTTCATTAATAGTAAGAGCCTTTTGCTTCTTCTGTTGGGTAGGCCCTCCTGCTTCATTCGACGCCATCAGATTTCTCTTACGAAGCTGTATTTGAAAAGATTAGAGACATGTCTATAGAACTAAAAAGGAAAATAATGCCTCATCAGTGTTAAGATTTAATACCTTAGCCCCAGTATTGGGAAGTGTTTTCTTCTGAGTTGCAGCAGGAGTAGTGGTGTCTGTCGAAGTGGTGGTATCCTTGACTTTAGGAGCAGCTAATGTAAAAAATGAAAATAACACACATCAGTAAAGAGGTTCAAAAGGAACAAATATTTTGAAAAAAATCACAATTTTCGAAAACTTAAAGTTACCTTTGCCTTTGGGAGTCTTTTGTTGAAGCGCTTCAAAGCCAGCTTCTATTGCTTGGATAAGCACTTCATCACTGTTCTTTGCGTGCTTCTCATAGTGTAGGCTCCACCAGGTGGCGAACTCAAAAGTGCACAAGTTATGAATGGCAAAGGCAACAGGAGTAAGCCTATAAGGTCTTCTTGCTTCGACAGGCTTCAAACGCCGCTCAAAATACTCGACAGACATTCCAGAGTTGCCCAAAACAATATCATCTTTGTCTTTGAACAAACTTTTTGGCCTGAACTGACTTAAGCCAAACTGGCGGGCAACTAAGTTAGGTTGGTATCCAACCAAACCTACAAATCTTCTCTCTACTCCTAACCTGGAAGATAGGATTGTAGGATTCAAAAACAGGGTCCAAACATTGTTCGTATCTTCTTCCTCATCTGGGTTGGTTGCAGGAAATGGCCTTCTAAACCAAGCAGGCCCAACAGCTCTTTTCACAAATGGAGTATTCTTATAAGTAATCTCGTCGAACTCCAGGAGTGTCTTGAAATAATGAAGGAAGAGTTCTTTGGTTGACAAGTTTGCTTCTCTGTACCTCAGCAAGGCCAATCTAGCGCCTTCTATTTGTCGAGCTTCAACTGAAGGTTCCAAATAGGAAGGAAGGAAGAGTTTGAAATTCGACTCAAACGTGGCATTCAGCCACAGTTGCAGAAGCCAAATAGGTCCAGAGAAAGCAAGTTGTGATCATTTTTCAACCTTCTTAAGCATGTCATTAGCCTGCCCTAGAGAGTCATAAAGAGAAGCTAAGATGAGCCTTCCTAAAGCTACATCCTGTCCTTGATGAAGCATAATGGCGAGAGGAATAAGCCTCTTCACCACTTGAAGTGAACCAGTGCAGAAAACGAAATGTGATAGCCAGTATGTCAGAAAAGCAATGTGTTCCTCGTGAGAAACCTCAACACTGCTAAGATCATGAAAAGTTTCAATATATTTTGAGTAAGAAAGTGTTTTGAAATCAAATTGGTGGTTTGGAGTGGTATACTTGGGGTCATAAGTGGGTCCTGTTGGTCGAAGACCAGTGATGGCAGCTACGTCGAAAAGGGTTGGGGTCATCATTCCTGCCTTTAAGTGGAAAGTGTTAGTAGAGTTTTCCCAAAAGTGAAGGGCAGCTATTAACATCTCTGCATTATATTTGGGTCCTTCTCTCAACAATTGGATCAGGTCGAATATACCACGCTCTTTCCATGAAGTGGCATATTCCTTCTCAACCTTGTTAAGCCATGGCAAATAACCATCACTGACTACAGGTGCAGATCTAAAGGCTCTATAGCCTGTCTCAAAAAAGCTCATGTCGAAGACAGAGTTGACAAATATTTTGGGCTCACAAGTAACATGGAGAGGGAAGATGCTACTTACATCCTCACTGAAGTTGTCGGATGAAGGGAGAGGTCCTGCGAAAGCGAGAGTTCGACTCCTTAACTTGTGAGGGATCATCAGTTCTTCTCCCCATATGGTGTCTTCGACAGACGTCATGTCTGGTTCCGACACAAAGCTTGAACCATCAATGATGATGGGTTCTGCATCATCTACAGCGTAAATTATCACGTTTCTGGAGGAAGAAGATGAAGCAGCCATTGTTGTTCTTCGTGTTCTTGGTGTTCTTGAGTAAAGGTGATGAAGATGAACAGTTGACAGTGAGCAAAAGCTAAAATCACCAGATTCAACTCGTTTCTTGCTCAAATCTCAGAAAAGAAACGGTGATGATGAGCGAAAATGCTAGACGATCACAATCACTGGTTTAGATCTAACAAAAGCGCAAGAACAAGGCAAGATTGAAGGATTGTTTGGTGCTGTTTTTTGAGAGAATGCGTAGAGCTCTGTTTGGAGAGAAAGTAAAGAGTTTTGAAGTTTTAGAAAAATGAAAGTGTTGGAATACGTTTGCTATTTATAGGCACTGCATTTTTGCATGTATCTGGTAACTGAAACATCACCACTCTTCCATCTTAGCCACTTACATTCTGCCACGTGTCCCACTACAAAGCTATAAAGTTGGTAATCATGGTTTGTGGGAATTGAGGTGACAGTTACAAATTTTGTCATGATTGACAATATCTTGATTTGACGTTTACGCCGTCTTTGGTAAGCGTGCAGAATTGGAAAAGGTGAATATCTTCAAAAATGCCCTTTCTTCCCTTTTGTCTCTGACTTGTAGTCGAAATTGGCATTTTTGAGGGGGCAATTTGTTAGCCTGTATTTTCGACAGGCATTAATGAGTTGAAATGAGATGATGAAATCTCATTTAATGTATATTATTGCCTTTTAATATTCTCTTGGGAACTGATTCTGGCAATAAACTAAGAGAAAATCAAGGCGTTTGACTTTAAAGTTTTGACGTGTCAAATCCTAAGAACCTGTCGGATTCGACAGGATGTTGGCTGTTTGAATGAGCCTGTCGAGTTCGACAGAAGAATTGCTTATTTAAGCGTACCTTTTCGACATTGCGCTGTGATTGTCGAAATTTACATAGATATGTATATATGTGTTGTTTGTTTGTCTAACGTACTGTGCAGAACGTTTGGAGCGTACTCTGGATTCAGCAAAATATTCAAAAGGGAGTAACGTTTGAAGGGTTCGCCAGGTGTCAAAGAGAATTCAAATGAATGCGAATAGAAACATGTACGAATCTGTGTACCAATCTTTGTAAACATTTTACATTTGTCAAATGCAATTTACATTCTGCAAGTCTTTACTTGTTTGTTAAGTTTTCTGCAATTTAAAACTTTTCTGCAACTTTATCATTCTGCAATTTATTTTCATTGCATGTCTTTACTTTTTCAAAGTCTTTCTTTAAACTTTATTTGCAATCCATTTACAAGTTTTCTGCAAATTTAACTTTGAAACATCTTACTTTAAACCAAACCATTTGACTGCGTCAAATGCTTTTACTTTTATTCAAATTGTCCGATTTAACCCAAAGATATGAATATGTTTTCATCATCTTCCACACAATCCATATGTCCCGAGATTTACTAGTTGATCTCTCTTGTAATAATTAAACTAGCGGTTGTTTACTAAAAATCGGGGTAAACACTCAGCTTCTGAAGATTCAACAGCTTCTTATGTTTTCTCAGGTTCTGGTGAGTTGTATTGATACGGCACACCTGCGTAACTATCATCTTGCTCTGACATTTTACTGTCAGGCACTTTATCATCAAATCTTACATGTATAGATTCTTCCACTGTGTTAGTTTCAGAATTATACACTTTGTATGCCTTTGAGCGTTCAGACTAACCTATAAAGATTCCCTTACAAGCTTTGGCATCAAATTTTCTTTTGTAGGCCTTGTTGTTTAGAATGTAACAGGTACATCCAAACTGATGAAAATTAGAGATGTTTGGTTTTCTTCCTTTGAAGAGTTCATATGTTGTCTTATTCACGATAGGTCTGATATAGATCCTATTTTGAATGTAACAAGATGTATTCACTGCTTCTGCCCAGAAGTGCTTAGCAAGTTTGGTCTCATGCATCATGGTTCTTGCCATCTCTTGTAAAGACCTGTTCTTTCTCTCTACAACACCGTTTTGTTGTGGTGTTCTAGGAGCAGATAACTCATGGACAATTCCATGGTCTTCACAGAAAGTTGCAAAAGGTTCGTTTTCAAAATCACCCCCATGATCACTTCTGATCCTTAGGACTCTATAACCTTAGCTTTCAGAGCCTTTGATGAACTCTTAGAGCTTAAGGCTATCCCCTTCATCTTCTTGGTTGATTCATCCATCATTAATTCCATTTCATGACTCTTTAATGAACTAATCAAGCTTTCCAGGGTTACAGTATCCAAATCCTTAGCTTCTTGAAAAGCAGTCACCTTAGGTCTCCACTTAAGTGGTAAGCTTCTCAATACTTTTCTCACATGATCAGCTTCAGTATAACTTTTGTCTAACACTTGAAGTACAGAGACTACAATTTGAAACCTTGAGAACATGGCTTCAATGTTCTCTCCTTCATTCATTTTAAACAACTCATACTGATGCACCAACAAGTTAGCCTTAGCCTCTTTAACTTGATTGTTACCTTCATATTTAGATCTCAAGGACTCCCAAATAGATTTAGCAGTCCTCTTGTCTCCAATCTTCAGGTACTCATCATGTGAGATAGCATTTGTCATCATTCCTTTCACAGAGTGATGCTTTTTGTATTCCAGCTTCTGAGAAGGTGTGAAGGATTTTCTGTTCTGGTAACTTACTACTCCTTCTTTATCCATGTTTTCAAAAACAACACCTTCTTCAACTAAGTCCCACAAGTCACAATCTATACCAACAACGTGACTGTACATCTTAGTCTTCCAGAAGGGATACGTAGTCTCAGTTCCATTAAAAAAAGGAACCTTATTTGATGATCTCCTATCACGAGCATTGAAGTCATAATCAAAAGGAATCTCATTGTTTTTCTTCTTTCCAGAGTTCTCAACAGCGTCAGTCATGTTTTTCCTCTAGGATCTTTACTCTTTCACTGTAAGGTGAGTTAGGCAACATACCTAGCTCCTGATACCAATTGAAGGTGGAAAACACAAGAAGGGGGGGGGGGGGGGGTTGAATTGTGTTTTAGAAATAAAAACTTTTTCTTCTTTTAAAATAAGTTGTAGCGGAAATAATCACAAAGTAAAGAAGGTGCTGAGAGAAAGAAAGAGAGACACAAAATTTATCATGGTTCCTCTCACAAATTGAGAGTACGTCCAGTCCCCTTGATACTATCAAGAGCTTTCACTATAATCTCACAAGATTACAAATTTCTCAAGAACACTTGCAAGAGACTTCTCAGATGCTCAAGTTACACTTAACAAGAGACTTCTCAAACAAACTTAAGAATAAGAATGAATGTTAAAGAAAACTTGATATACTATCAGAGGTGTTTACAAAATACAACGCAAATTGCTTTAAGACTTTGAATGATAGTTAGAACAAAAGTGTCAAAGAGTTTCAGAGCCTTAAACGCAGTAATAGAACAGTAGTCATTTCTTCCAATAGAGTCCTCTATTTATACTTGAAGAAATTGAGTATCCGTTCGCAGAGATAAGGTGTCAGCTGGAATAATCGTACTATGGTGATAGCTGTAATCTTCCTTCTTTGGTAAGGAAATCCAATTCCACTACCTTGTTTTTTGAATTATCACTCAACCATTTTGAGTAATAATAGTACGATAGTACAATCCTCAAATACGCTCCACTTATGGATAAGGTTAACGTTGTACCAACGAATATTCCTTCGTGTGGATGTGACAGAGCCTTGAAGTAGATTGTTCTTCAATCATTGGCACTGGTCATGTCAGTTCTTGAGTGACGTAAATTCTATTTGCTTCAGAGTCTGATGTTGTTGCTTCTTAAGGTCTTTAGCACTTGAGTCTTCTCAGAGTCTGGCTTTTGGACCTCATAGCCACCAACTTCAGCACTTGAAATTTAAGCTTCTGATGAACAGTTTTGCGCTTTCATAGCTTCTTAGCTTGGCTTCTCTGCATTTGTTCGTGGTGCATCTTAACAGGTTTTAATACTTAATCCTGCACACTAGAACAATCATTAGTAATACCAATTGCAATTTTAATACATTGTTATCATCAAAACTACTTAAAAACTAGGAGACTTGTATCAGACCCACTTTGTTCCAACAAGGTTGTCATTTTTCTCCAATAGAATTTGTGTTATCAACTGGACTTGAGTGTTCAATTGGGCAACCTCCACCCTTAATTTCTCATGGCCTCTCTTGAGTTCTTCCATACTTTCTTGAGGCATGTTTTCAAGTTCGTTCGTGAGTATCGGGATACCTGCTAGCGGTATTATTGTTGGATAAAGGTGAAGAAAGAAAAAAGGTAAGTTTTTAGGATGCAAGTGTATGAGAATGCATTAAGATGCATGGGTATGCAAGAGATATATTTTTTGTAATGCGTGAGAATGCATGAAGATGCAATAGATTATTTTTTCCTTGAATGAATGCATGTGGATGACGATGCATGATAGATGCAAGATGGTGAAGATTAAATGATCTACATAGGTGGGCTCCTTAAGATAGGAGGTTCTAAGTTTTTTTTTTTCACTCAAACCCCTCACAAGGATGGCTCTAAAACATATCACCCAAGGTTATAGACCCATATGTGATTTCACAGTGTCTCCCTTAGGTGAATTTATTGGGTTTAAGGTAAGGTTCCCAGAGTCCCTGACCTAATTCAAAATTTCATTGAGGGGTAGGGGCTAGGCAATTCTCAACGAACCTTTTGAATAGATCTACTCTGAGCGGAATTTTCACAAATAACCAAATGGGATGTTCATCCCACCGGTCCATGCTACTAATCCATAGGTAACTTAAGCTTTTTTCTCCAACTCGGGTGTAGAGTTTCACTTGACAGAAAATAACCCACCCCACAATATATATATACATGAAAAATAATAAATAAAAATTGCGGAGAAATAAAAATAAAAATAAGAAATAAAACATGTAAATAAACAAACAAAAAAAAGCACCTAACCCTAAAACTAATTAAGATAGGCCTAACTCTCTAAATGTTCCCAGTGGAGTCGCCAACTGTCGTGCCGCGAAAATCGCCCGAGCGTTTAGGACACTCGGAATGACACAGAGTCGCTCCAAATTTTATTTATTAAGGAAAATATTGATAAAACCTTAAAAACAATGGAAAGATGGTCATCGCAACCATTTACAGGTTCGGGAGTTGGTTATGCAAGGGGAAGGTATTAGCACCCCTCACATCTGTTGTACTCAACGTGAACCTCCTAATTAATTCTAGGGTATTAAGCAATTTTTAGAGTTTTATTTACATGTCTTTTATTATTAGAATTTTTATTTTTATTAAGAAATATTTACAAAAAGGGGAAAAATTAAGTTTTATATTATTATGTTTGACAAGATGTTGAATCTTGCTCCTACGTATCCTCCGGTGCAATGAGAAATTCAAAGCTACGTAGTTTTGGGTATGTTGTTGGTTGGTGTTTTTTATTGAACGATGTTTTAATCGCATTCTAGTGGTTAAACGCCGCTTGTATGCTTGCACGGTGAAGGCTTAAGCTTTGTTTGTATCACGTTTGAATTGATTGAAAACATGTTCGTTTTATGAAGAAAAAAAAGATTTCAATTTGATTTTGAAATAGCCCGAAGGAGAAAACTTAATTTGAATGTGTTAGTATTTTTTAATGTTCTTTTTTATGATTGGAGCGGAAGACGGATTATTGGTAAACTAAGTGTACACAAAGCCACCAATAATTCGAGAGAAAAACGAAAGTGCATTCATCCTCTCCTTTTTAATCCAAAGTTTATTAGAATTAAAAAAAAAATAGACAAAATTTATTTGTATTTTAAAGGTTTTAATTATTTTTATATTTTTATATTATGTTTGGTTATTAAACAAAGTTGAATAAGTCAGACTAGTAGCAAATAATAAGAAAAAGCAATGTAACCACTTATCCAAATAACACATGACAATACCACACTACCTAGTTAAATGAAATATATACAAAACAAACTTACAAACAATATGACATAAAAACAATATAACACAGCACATAACGAAACTAGCAGAGAGAGATATTCCACGATCATGCATAATCAAAACGAACAAAGCAAAATAACAAACCGGGGGTTTATGTCTCTTTCTTCTCCAATCTCGACTGGCTTTGCGGTGGTGTTCCGTGGCGCTCGATTTCTTTCTCTGTTCTTTCTCCTCTTATATTTTGTTTCTTCTGTTTTTAGTTACGGTAGTTTATGGGGTTGTAGTGAAGAGATGAAAGATGATGGGGTTAAAGAGGAAAGTGGCGCAAGCCACTGTTTGTTGTTGCTACTCAAGAAATTTCTATGGTGTTTCTTGGTTAGAATTTGTTGTGTGGAATTTTGTGGTATGAATGAAGAATTGGTGTTAGAATTTCTATGGTGATTTTTGTGTAGGAAAGCTCCCTATTTATAGTGTTAGAATTAGGTCTTTGAATTGTGAATGAATCTTTGAAGATTTGCTTTGTAAATTAATATTGACAGATTTTGTTTATTTTTTATGATTAATTTGCTCTTATTTTATGTTTTGGTGTTAGTTCCGTTGCTTGCTCTTCAAGACCAAAGATTTATTCCTCTTTAGTTTTGATTCACTTCTTTTTTATGGTTTAGTGTCTTTCTCATTTTCTTTCTACACAAGTCTATATATTTTCTTTCTTTTTATATATATGCTTTATTTTTATAATTTTTGGACAAACAAAAAAGAGTGATAAAATATATTTTAATAGAAAAAGTTTCTTGTTAGAAAAAATAAATTATAAAAAGTTACTATGATTAATGGGATAAAAAATAAAGGTACCAAGTGGGGCTTGAACCCATGACCTTGTGCTAGCAATATTTCTAAATGTTTTTCTCAACACCATCTCAACTAACATGCTATTTTGAAAAGTAAGTTTCTTCTACATGCTTACTTCATTCTCAGGTTCTTTTCCTATTCTTCTGCCACTGTGTGCAATGTGCATAGTACTTCTTTAATTCTTCATTCTTCTTAATTTTTGTTTGTGAGCGTGTATGAGAGTAGAATATTGGTGCAAACTTAATTTTTTAGTGGGTTCAAAATGAAAAAATACAGGATAGTATGTGCAATTTTTTATACTTCAGGGTGTGCAGCTGCACACCCTCACCTCTAACTGGAGCCGCCCCTGCCTAGTTACTTGGGAGAAAAATATTCTCTCGTCTAAGTGGGGTGTTGTGTTGTTCATCGTCTTGTGCGGCGCTTGTTGATTTTCTGTATTGTTACGATGTTCATTTGTTTCAGTTTAGAAGATCGGTTTCAGCCAATTACATACTCAATCAATGATTTGGACATCAACGTTGCAGATCTGGAGACTTAGATATCCTGGTGACTTTAGTTTTATCATATTATTTGTAGTAGACATTTTGTCGTTGTATGCTATTAACTTAGATATTGTGAGTTTGTTTGCAGATTTACCTGTAAGTGCACCAATTCCTCCTCATTTTTTAATAATTGTCAAAACACATGAAAATAGAGTAGAAAATATTTTGGCAACATTACAAATTACTTGACAGCGAAAAACTTATTTTAAACTTTGAAAATTTGATTTTTAGGTATTATGTATCGATACATAGTTATGTGTATCGATAGAAATGTCCTGAAATCACTTCAGATTGAATTTGTGCAATTTGTATCGATACACACTACGTTTGTATCGATACAAACATGGTTACTCAGAGGCAGAAGGTTGCTGGTGTATCGAATCATGCTTGCATGTATCGATACACACCTATACCTCTCAGAAAACCAGAAAGTTCATGATGTATCGAATCATGCTTGCATTCTTCGATACATATCAGTCAAGATTTCCAGAAACTGATGTATGTATCGATACATACACGTATTTGTATCGATACATTGGTCAACATTTTCAATTTTGAACGCTGGTCAAGGGTTTGTATGAAAACAAATGCGTTATGTTTTGCCTAAAACTATTGAATCCTATTTTCTCTATAAATAGCAATGTGCTTGGGTATTGTAATTAAGAGAAATCCTGTGAGTAAGTGAAAGAGCATCAGAAAACACTTTGGATTCGAAATTGAGTGAAAGTTTGGATCAAAGTGGGATTCTTCACAAAGTTCATCATCTTCTATCAAGTCACAATCAATTGAAGATTTAGTATGGGATCATTCGAATAAATATTTCGGATTTGGTAGATAACGTTTGATACGGGCTCGTGGTGAATCAGAGACGTGATGGGGTTGGGTTGTGAAAAAGTATTAGGTTTCTCTCAAAGGTTCAAGATTGTGCGATAATCTTGAAGGATCGACAAGAGGGAGTGAGGTACTCGGCTGGACGATTGGTGCGAAGTTTTGCGCACGGGTTTGGATCGTTGGAATTAGAGGGAGAAACTCAGTTGCTTGTTGAGGTTTAATCGCATTGTTTACATTTGATTCAATTTAGGTTAATTCGAGTCGTTTGTAAATTGTGCACAATTGTTCATCATTTTTTTAATCAATATACTCTCAAATAACCCGTTTGGTTATTTGGGGGGAGACGTACCCAGCTGACCGCGAGGACGACACGAAAGCCGGGGAACTCCCTAATCACGTGCTTGTGTCTCTTTCTCTCGAACCTTTACTTTACTTAATTACGTTGAATTTTGAGTCAATTGGATTTTTCGTGTTCGTAAGTGTACACTAAAAATTCAAGTGACATATCTTGGTTGTGATTGAATTTAGACTCAATACCATTAACTTGCTTGGGGCTGTTTGTCATACCCTAATTTTGCCCCATGATTTTTTTATTCCAATTTTACCCCTCATATATTTTTATTATTCCCATTTTGCCCTTTTTCAATTAATTAATAAAAGTGTTAATTTTTGCATGAGTTTCTTAAAAAAAATCCATAAATGTGCATAATCACTTCATAATTCACAAAAATATTTTTTCTTTACATTATCTTCCATATTTTTATTTATTTTTATTATTCATTTTTATTTATTTATTTTTGCATGAAATTTAATTATTTTTGCATGCATTTTATTAGGTTACTTCATGCACAAGAAACAACTTTCTTCCTCATTTTTTTTACTTTTCATAATCAATATCATTTTCATGGCAAATTTAAAAAAATAAAAATCATCATCATGCATCTCATTTAATCCCTAATGTTTTTATTTTTTGTTATTCATTTTACTATTTTTCAATTTACCCAAAAAAAGATCATGAAAAATTACAAAAAATCTCATAACCCTAATACCTCACCACATAATCACAAAGCATAAGGAATATTCCCCACCCCCACCTCATCAAGGTTAGTACAAATTGTACTAACCTTATCTACACCAAAAATGATCAAAAAACAAAAATCAAATGCATTGCCTTTTCTACCCTCCCTTCCTTACCCCTTAACCTAAAAATCTACCCTATAAATACTAAAGGAATAGCTGCTGCGCAGCTACAACAGAGAAGAGAGGAAGGAGATCAAAAATCAACACAAAAATCATCTCATTTTTCACTTTTTTTCACCATTTTCGTTTTTTGCTTGAAACACCTCAGAAACTCCCAAAACGTTTCATCAATAGCTTCTAATCAGTAGCAGTAGCTCTTCCATAACATAAAACCACAGTTCCAACGTCCCATTTTCGAGATTAAAGTAGCAAAAAATAAGGAAAGAAGTGTAGGTTCGGATTTGGTTTCTCAGGCCCCAAAACAAGTAAGTGAGGTTTGTTTCGTCATCCTTAAGCTCATTAGAAGTATTTCCATACCTCAATTCATTGAAATATATACTATATTGCATTCCACCATTTTTGTAACTTCATCTTCTTCATTTTCGTTTTTTACCTTAGAGACCTCAAATGTTAAATCCAAGCTTGGATTAGTGGTCAGGAGGAAAAAACAAGTGGGTTTGAGTTTCGTTTCGCCATTTTTGGACTTGTTTTGAGATCTCACCATTTTTGTGTTTTGAAGCTTTTTTTGTGATTTTTTCGTTTTCAATGATCTAAGCTTCGTTTGTTTGTTTTGAGCTCATATTCATGTTTATCGTTCAAAAACAAGTGGATTAGAGTTTTGTTTTGTTAATTTTGGTTGAAATCTGAGATTTTGAATTTTTTTGAAAATTTGAAGAAGATGATGTTCATCATTTGCTACGAAATTTCGTAGCTAAATGATGAACTCGTAGCAAAACTTTCATAGCTAATCCGTTCAAGCTCCAAACCTTCATGAGCGTGCCCAGGTTTAATCTTGACCGTTAGATCTGGAGCACGCGCGAGAACGGCCCAGATTCGTTCGTGGTTTTTAAATCTCACGCGTCTGATGAATCGGACGTGTGGGATCCCGTTTCCTATCGTGCTCCCTCGTTCACTGCCACACTGAATCATTTTTGTGCTGACCTTGTTTTTTTGTTTGACTCTGGACACGGGCTGGGCTTTCTGGCCCGGAATTGCTACGTGCACCCCCTCTGTTTTTACTACCTTTCTTTATTTGCACCTCCCCTGATTATGGCTTAATTAATTTTTTTTTTTAGCTTATTTCAAAAGCACTTATTTGACCAGTAGCTTATTTAAGCTATTTTGGTCATTTTTTGTTGTGCTAAAATTTTTCTTCATGATTGTAGTACTTATTTCATGTATTAGCTTATTAATTAAGTTGTTTTCTAGCGTAATTAATTTTTAGCTTATTCTAAAAGCACTTATTGGTGCAATAGCTTTTTCAAGGCTTATTGACCCAATTTAGGGTGCTGAGACATACTTCAAATTTCCAGAATTAATTACTTTTGCTTTTAGCTTATTTATATAAGTCATTTTGCGTTTATTTGTTTTAATTTATTTACTTAAGTGCTTAAGTAATCCAAATTACTTCTTTAAGTACTTTTGGGTCACTTTCTTTTGCACATATTTTTTTTCTAACTTTAATTAGCTTAAGTCAATCATGTTAGCTTATGTTTGTTGGTTTATTGTATATTTATATATATTTATTTAATTGCTCGCAATTTAATTTTCGTATCATATTTAATTCATTGCTTCCTACATGTTTATTTAACATTACATTCATGCATTTTATATCATTTTAATTCATACTCTTGCATTTATATCTTGTTCATTTTGTGAATTATTTCGTTATTATTATTGTTGTATACGCAACTATGTCTGCTCTGGTTCCTTTTTCTTTTTGACTTTTATTTTCATAATAAATTAATCAAACTCTTCACAATAATGCGAATGAAAAAGGGAGAATCTGGCGTTTGCCTCTTTCATCCCCGAGTTAACTTGGTCGCCGGTCGTTTGACTAGTGTTCATGAGTTAACTCTCATTCTAAAAATAAGTATTAAAAACAACCAACTTTCGTCTTCTCTTTTGAAATTCTTTTCATAATAAATTAAAGGTTCTTCATAACAATGCGAATGAAAAAGGGAGAATCTGGCGTTTGCCTCTTTCATCCCCGAGTTAACTTGGTCGCCGGTCGTTTGACTAGTGTTCATGAGTTAACTCTCATTCTAAAAATAAGCATTTAAAAATAACCAACCCTCGCCTTTTCTTTTGAAATTCTTAATCAAATTAATTAAAGGTTTTCAATAACGCGAATGAAAAAGGGAGAATCTGGCGTTTGCCTCTTTCTTCCCCGGATTAACTTGGTCGCCGGTCGTTTGACTAGTGTTCATGAGTTAATTCTCATTCCAAACAAAGCCGATGCTAAAATTAACCCCACATATTCAAACTTCTTTTCAGAAACATGGATATACGCTTTTATCCATTCCTCTGACACATACACAGCTTAAGCCTCCAAGTGGAGCATACAAGCGTCGTTGTATCAGCGGAATGCGAGTTAAGCCACATCCGTTAATCAAACCCTCTTTTTAACAATGGATACGCGTTTTATCTATTCCTCTGACACACACACAGCTTAAGCCTCTAAGTTGAGCATACAAGCGTCGTTGTATCAGCGGAATACGAAATAAACGTTATCCACTAAAACCAACCAACCACACAAACGTTTTTTACCAGAACTACGTGAGTTTTGAGTTTCCCATTGCACCGGGGAATACGTAGGAGCGGGCTCCTACAACCGTCAAACTCAATTAATAAAAACTTCATTTTCTTTTAATTTATTTGGAAACGAAGTAGACAATAGCCAAATGACAGATTAATTAGATAAACCTACGCAAACAAACCCCAAACCACCTAAACGGTTCCCATCGAGTACGATGGATGCGAGGGGTGCTAACACCTTCCTCTCGCATAACCAACTCCCGAACCTAAACCAAGGTTTTCGTGATATTTTCTTTTCCCCTCACGGGATAAATAAACGTCAATGGCGACTTCATTGTTATAAAATGGAAGTGATTTTCCAGCCCGCTACAGCTGGCGACTTCACTGGGGACTCTTGAGAGTTAAGCCCAGTTTAGTTGGTTTGTTCGTTTGTTTGCTTTTTCAGGTTTGCAATATCTCGCTATATCTTTTATTTTTCTGTCAATTATATCTGCTTGGATTGACTGTTTCTCTTCTTCTACTCCTTCTTTTTTCTTTCTTTGCCTATGGGGCGTGGACACTGTGTGAAGCTCTATACCCGAGCTTGAGAAAAACTTAGGATAAGCTAGGGGTCTTTATGATGGGTCGCCGGTCGTTTGACTAGTGTTCTCCATGTGATCACCCCGCCTAGAGTAGATCTGATTTGAGAATGTCGGGTCGCCGGTCGTTTGACTAGTGCTCGTCGGCGTTTTCATCGTTGGATCCGTGACTCTAGGGACCTTTACTATCCGGTCTAGAACCAAACCTTGTTACTAGGGCCCTCTGTTTAGAACCCAAGTCAAGGTTGCACAACGACCTTACCTAGAGATTCCCTTTTGGACGCATTTGCCGTGAGCTTTTGCAATAACGACATCGTTTCCAAAAGGGCAATCCGTGATCAACCTAGAACAACATGTGAGAGGGATGGGTTGCAGGTAATTTTGAGCCTTTCAAACCTCAGAGATAATAATAATGGAACCTCTGCTTCACTGTGACAGAATCTGCTACAAAAGTGCACTCATGCATCCATGCACTCATGCATTCAGTCATGATAAAAACTTTTTTTGCATAACATTTGCATAAAAGAATAAAATGATGAAGCATAAAAACTTTTGCATGCATTTGCATTCATACAAAAGACCATTATCTCATCCTCACCTGTCCATTTCAACAGTCATATCCCCGACATTGATACCGGACTCCAAGCATTTCAAGGAAACCATGGAAAATATGCAGAAGCAGATTGATGCCTTGAGAGGCGATGTGGACCAAGTGACTGACAAGTTGGACCGTGTTTTGGAAATACTAGCTAGTCTCATTCTGCCTTCAAGAGTGGACGCTACAACAGTAGGGGCAAATCCCCCAATTGATTCCCCATTGTCAAAAGTGGTATGGCCTTCATTCAGCTCATCGTCCAGATATACTTCCACAGTTGCTCAAGTCACCCAAGAGCCAATGGCCACTAACACTGGATTCATGGTTGGCCAGCCAAGAACTCATCAAGTCCAATTCGGGTTTACTACGCCTCAAAGTCCCGAGGATCACATGAATGCTCATCAAGCTGATAACTCTAAGGGAAAATCTGTTGCATCCCCGAGTGAGGAGACTCGCCAAAAGTTCAAGGCAATAGAGGACAAGCTAAGGATAATGGAATCATTCTTGCCCAGCAATGTCAACCCGCCTCACTCTCACTCTCGCTCAACGGTGTTTGCTCGCACCCCATGCTTCAATCATCCAACAGTTGCTCGACACCAACAATCCCAAGGGTTTCCAAAACAGGCAATACAGACGCCTTTGAAACATTCTCAGTCAGGACAGTTCACACAGAACTTGGGGCATCAGCAGAACCAACAAGGGCCCCGAAGTGAAAGGAGGAATGTGCACTATGATCGTATACCCATGTCATATGGGCAAATCCTGCCACACTTACTCTGTAAAGGATTGGTTCAGCTAAAACCCCTTGACCCCGTGTCACCACCATATCCACCTGGTTTTGATGAGAATGCTAGATGTGACTATCATAATGGGTCACCCGGACACAACATTGAGAACTGTAGGGGTTTCAAACGCAAGGTTCAAGAGCTCATTGATCAGAAGCTATTAACTTTCAAGGAAGATGAGACAAATGCTGCCACTTCCCAAAACGGTCCAACATCACCAACTCAAACCTCATACACCTCCAGTATCCATACCTAGCAGCTTCACAACACCAGCAACCACATGGGTACTCTTGCCAAGCGCCTGTGGATCCTGTGCCTCAAAGAACTCGGCAAGTACAACAGCCTCAACAACGAGCTAAAAAGGTCTTTGATCCGATTCCTGTGCCATACAGTCGACTTCTTCCTTATCTGGTACACAACAGAATGGTGACCCCTAGGGCCCTGAAGCCCGTGACTGCACCATTTCCAGCTTGGTATAACTCGGAAGCAAAGTGTGAGTTTCACGAGGGGGCAGAAGGACATACTGTGGACGATTGCATAGCCTTTAAATACAAGGTTCAAGAGCTCATTGATCAGAAACTGTTAACTTTCAAGAGGGGAGAGCCCAACTGTGAAGGATAGTCTGTTGTCCAGTCACGTAGATCCATTTGTGGGTGCTAGTTGAAGAGTTCAAGGATTGAATCAAGCCATGAAATTATCATTTAGGCTGTTTTCTTTTTGTATTTTCCTCGTTTGCTAAGTATTTACTTTCAGTTAAACTTTGTTTGTTTGGAATGTTAATCTTAATGAAATGATAATGCATGTTTTGAATCCATTCTTTCATGTCCATTCACTTTTCTTTCTTACTCTTCACAAAAGCGAAAAAATATATATCAATATTTCTCATTTCATTTCTTTCTTTATCATATCCGTTTGAACAAAGATTGGAGAGAGGATGATGAAAAACGAAATAACCAAGTTGCTATGGTATGCTTTCAAATAAAACTTTGCTAATGATGTAAGGCATTGTTTCAAATTCCCAAACACCGGAGAAATAAGGGAGATAATCCGTAGTCAACCCCTTTGAGCCTAGAAGTTGGTGTTTCTTTCTATACGAAAAAACCCGCAATTTTAACCCGGGGCAGGGTAGCGTTCAGTTAATTCGACCATACGTTCGAGTTTCAAGAAAAAAAATCAATAAGGTGTTCCTCATCACCCATTACCAAGGCAGTCACAATTCGCCAAACAAAATACAAAAAAGAGAGAAAGAAAAACCCGCTAAGTCAAAACCTCAAAATGGCTTAGGCAAAAATATGGGTATCCCGCTAGACTAAATGCAAAAGAACAGTCTAGGCAAAAGTTAGGGATTGAAAAAATGGAAAAATGCAAAAAGCAAAGGTCACCAAGATTCATGACAAAACAAAATCATGTGACCAAAACAAAAGGTCAATGTGACTGCCACAACAAAAAGGAAACACATCCTTGGTTCCCGAACCATCACAATCTCAAAAAAAAAAAAAAAAAAAAAAAAAAGAGAAAAAAAACCCTCTTGGGACTTAAACTTGTGAGTTGAGTTAATTGAACGTAGGACTGAAGATCATCACGAAGAATGGGACGGGTTAAAATCAAAATTTTGAGCCTTATATCCTTTTATTCAGAAACCGTGAACCAGGCCACGTTACAACCCTCAAAAGACCTAATTGAAGCAAGGTTAATTTTGAAAGCATACGGTAGCAAGGTTGCGTTAACCTGACTCCCAAAAATCTTTTGTTAATATAATACTCTCACACTTTCTTCCACAATATACATCCATTGTACATAAATACCATCTCAACTTCAAATTCAAAACTTGCATTATAATGGCATTAGAATTACTATTTCGAGCAAACAGGTTTATCTGCAAGTCTGCACTTGACAATAAGGAAGTTCCAACTCTAAGCTGTTACCAAGCAATCAAGAAGAACCTTGGAGTAATCTAGGGCAGCTATCTCGAGACTTCACTTAATCATGGGGCACATCCCTTAGAAAGGTCATTCGGCACGGACAGAGTGTCCTAAGATCGCGTCATGAAAAGCGGTATCCAAACTCAGTTTTCAAGGATCTAACAAATCAGATCAAGACACTCCTAATCAGGGGGCAAATCATCTTGGGATTCAGCCAATCAAAAGCAAACTCTGATGACTAGGGGGCAGATCACATGAGGATCCTATTGGCCCAACCAATCATGTTTCAAGGAGGCTCAATCTAGGGGCATACCTCTCAGAGAAGGAGAACCAATATCAGTAAGTTATCCGAGAGTCAAGGCAAAGCATTTCAAATGCCCAACAGACTGGGCCAAGTCAATACACACAGGGGCAGGTTCTCCCTATATCTTCAAGCTACTCGAGCAAAGCCTGATGAACATCTGCAATCATTGGATCCGGAGTTCGTGTCGGGGATTAACTTCAAGCAACCATCCCACGAAAATCCATGATACCATCTTCAATCATTCACCACCCACCATAGGGGCACCAATCATCGTCATGCATTGATCATGTCATTTCATTCAAAATCATCGTCATGCATTAGTCATGTCATTTCATTCATGCAAATCAGCGTCATGCATTAGTCATGTCATTTCATTCATATAAATCATTAGCATGCATTGATCATGTCATTTCATTCAAGCATCAGGTATGCCCCATACCACAAGACTAATGACTCAGTAAAAACCAAATAGCCAAATCAAACATCCACAATCAAGAACTTAACCTTGCATTGACAATCCTTCAAAGTCCAACGATTATTGGCACACCCTCAAAGTCCAGTCATTATTGGCGAGCCCAACTCAAAGTCCAATGACTATTGGCACACCCGCAAAGACCAATTATTATTGGTACCCACTCAAAATCCAATATTCAATGGAACCCAAATAAAACCCAGTGTTCATTAACACCCATGTTGAAATCCAACTTCCAATCGCATACAGTTATCATATACATTAATCATGCATGTCATGCATAAATAATCATGATAAACATACATTCATAAAGCAGGTTCAAAGGTTACTCCTTGCAGAATACATCTTTTGGTCTCCTAATCACAAGAGGCAGCTTGACTTTCTCCAACAAGTTGGTTGGTGAATTACTCTCTCAGCAGATCAGGAAAGACCTCCTCCCCAGTGAATTACAAACTCTATGGAAAATTTCTTCTACAAAGATAACCACAACAGTTTGCATAAACACATCATTACAATGACAAAGGGATCTTCAGTGAGAGCTGGATAAAATCTACAACAACTTCAGAGAAAGTTTCAGCGAGAGCTGGATAAAACAAGCTTCAGATTGGATCTTCGGCGAGAGCTGGGTAAAATCTTTCAACAGATGGATCTCCGGCGAGAGCTGGATAAAATCTTTTCAACAGATGGATCTCCGGCGAGAGTTGGGTAAAATCTTTCAACAGATGGATCTCCGGCGAGAGCTGGGTAAAATCTTTCAACAGATGGATCTCCGGCGAGAGCTGGATAAAATCTTTCAACGGATGGATCTTCAACGAGAGTTGGGTGAAGTTTCACAGATAGATCGTCAACGAGAGTTGGGTGAAGTTTCACAGATAGATCGTCAACGAGAGTTGGGTGAAGTTTCACAGATAGATCGTCAACGAGAGTTGGGTGAAGTTTCACAGATAGATCTTCAACGAGAGTTGGGTGAAGTTTCACAGATAGATCGTCAACGAGAGTTGGGTGAAGTTTCACAGATAGATCTTCAACGAGAGTTGGGTGAAGTTTCACAGATAAATCGTCAACGAGAGTTGGGTGAAGTCTTCACAGATAGATCGTCAACAAGAGTTGAGTGAAGTATTCACAGATAGATCGTCAACGAGAGTTGGGTGAATCTTCACAGATAGATCTTCAACGAGAGTTGGGTGAAGTATTCACAGATAGATCTTCAACGAGAGTTGGGTGAAGTATTCACAGATAGATCTTCAACGAGAGTTGGGTGAAGTATTTACAGATAGATCGTCAACGAGAGTTGGGTAAAGTCTACAAAATTGGATCGTCAACGAGAGTTGGATAAAGTCCACACAGAGGAATCTTCAGCGAGAGCGGAAGAAAACCTACATAGAGGAATCTTCAGCGAGAGCGGAAGAAAACCTATTCAGAGGAATCCAAGTACCCGTCGAGGTGACGATTCAATTTTCATCAGTCTAGGTACCCGTCGAGGTGACGACTTGTTCAGAGGAATCCAGGTACCCGTCGAGGTGACGATTCAATTTTCATCAGTCTAGGTACCCGTCGAGGTGACAACTTATTTAGAAGAATCCAGGTACCCGTCGAGGTGACGATTCAATTTTCATCAGTCCAAGTACCCGTCGAGGTGACGATTTATTCTCAAAGATACCGGGCAGGTTTACTCTTTTCTATCATTATTCATGCTACCGCAAAATTAGGGCATTCTGTATTTAATTATCTTCCACCAAAAGAATACGAATATCAGGGATATTCGCATTCTTATGGTTTAAGCTAATTAAATAGGGGCAGCTGTCATACCGTAATTTTGCCCCATGATTTTTTTATTCCAATTTTACCCCTCATATATTTTTATTATTCCCATTTTGCCCTTTTTCAATTAATTAATAAAAGTGTTAATTTTTGCATGAGTTTCTTAAAAAAAATCCATAAATGTGCATAATCACTTCATAATTCACAAAAATATTTTTTCTTTACATTATCTTCCATATTTTTATTTATTTTTATTATTCATTTTTATTTATTTATTTTTGCATGAAATTTAATTATTTTTGCATGCATTTTATTAGGTTACTTCATGCACAAGAAACAACTTTCTTCCTCATTTTTTTTACTTTTCATAATCAATATCATTTTCATGGCAAATTTAAAAAAATAAAAATCATCATCATGCATCTCATTTAATCCCTAATGTTTTTATTTTTTGTTATTCATTTTACTATTTTTCAATTTACCCAAAAAAAGATCATGAAAAATTACAAAAAATCTCATAACCCTAATACCTCACCACATAATCACAAAGCATAAGGAATATTCCCCACCCCCACCTCATCAAGGTTAGTACAAATTGTACTAACCTTATCTACACCAAAAATGATCAAAAAACAAAAATCAAATGCATTGCCTTTTCTACCCTCCCTTCCTTACCCCTTAACCTAAAAATCTACCCTATAAATACTAAAGGAATAGCTGCTGCGCAGCTACAACAGAGAAGAGAGGAAGGAGATCAAAAATCAACACAAAAATCATCTCATTTTTCACTTTTTTTCACCATTTTCGTTTTTTGCTTGAAACACCTCAGAAACTCCCAAAACGTTTCATCAATAGCTTCTAATCAGTAGCAGTAGCTCTTCCATAACATAAAACCACAGTTCCAACGTCCCATTTTCGAGATTAAAGTAGCAAAAAATAAGGAAAGAAGTGTAGGTTCGGATTTGGTTTCTCAGGCCCCAAAACAAGTAAGTGAGGTTTGTTTCGTCATCCTTAAGCTCATTAGAAGTATTTCCATACCTCAATTCATTGAAATATATACTATATTGCATTCCACCATTTTTGTAACTTCATCTTCTTCATTTTCGTTTTTTACCTTAGAGACCTCAAATGTGAAATCCAAGCTTGGATTAGTGATCAGGAGGAAAAAACAAGTGGGTTTGAGTTTCGTTTCGCCATTTTTGGACTTGTTTTGAGATCTCACCATTTTTGTGTTTTGAAGCTTTTTTTGTGATTTTTTCGTTTTCAATGATCTAAGCTTCGTTTGTTTGTTTTGAGCTCATATTCATGTTTATCGTTCAAAAACAAGTGGATTAGAGTTTTGTTTTGTTAATTTTGGTTGAAATCTGAGATTTTGAATTTTTTTGAAAATTTGAAGAAGATGATGTTCATCATTTGCTACGAAATTTCGTAGCTAAATGATGAACTCGTAGCAAAACCTTCGTAGCTAATCCGTTCAAGCTCCAAACCTTCATGAGCGTGCCCAGGTTTAATCTTGACCGTTAGATCTGGAGCACGCGCGAGAACGGCCCAGATTCGTTCGTGGTTTTTAAATCTCACGCGTCTGATGAATCGGACGTGTGGGATCCCGTTTCATATCGTGCTCCCTCGTTCGCTGCCACACTGAATCATTTTTGTGCTGACCTTGTTTTTTTGTTTGACTCTGGACACGGGCTGGGCTTTCTGGCCCGGAATTGCTACGTGCACCCCCTCTGTTTTTACTACCTTTCTTTATTTGCACCTCCCCTGATTATGGCTTAATTAATTTTTTTTTTTAGCTTATTTCAAAAGCACTTATTTGACCAGTAGCTTATTTAAGCTATTTTGGTCATTTTTTGTTGTGCTAAAATTTTTCTTCATGATTGTAGTACTTATTTCATGTATTAGCTTATTAATTAAGTTGTTTTCTAGCGTAATTAATTTTTAGCTTATTCTAAAAGCACTTATTGGTGCAATAGCTTTTTCAAGGCTTATTGACCCAATTTAGGGTGCTGAGACATACTTCAAATTTCCAGAATTAATTACTTTTGCTTTTAGCTTATTTATATAAGTCATTTTGCGTTTATTTGTTTTAATTTATTTACTTAAGTGCTTAAGTAATCCAAATTACTTCTTTAAGTACTTTTGGGTCACTTTCTTTTGCACATATTTTTTTTCTAACTTTAATTAGCTTAAGTCAATCATGTTAGCTTATGTTTGTTGGTTTATTGTATATTTATATATATTTATTTAATTGCTTGCAATTTAATTTTCGTATCATATTTAATTCATTGCTTCCTACATGTTTATTTAACATTACATTCATGCATTTTATATCATTTTAATTCATACTCTTGCATTTATATCTTGTTCATTTTGTGAATTATTTCGTTATTATTATTGTTGTATACGCAACTATGTCTGCTCTGGTTCCTTTTTCTTTTTGACTTTTATTTTCATAATAAATTAATCAAACTCTTCACAATAATGCGAATGAAAAAGGGAGAATCTGGCGTTTGCCTCTTTCATCCCCGAGTTAACTTGGTCGCCGGTCGTTTGACTAGTGTTCATGAGTTAACTCTCATTCTAAAAATAAGTATTAAAAACAACCAACTTTCGTCTTCTCTTTTGAAATTCTTTTCATAATAAATTAAAGGTTCTTCATAACAATGCGAATGAAAAAGGGAGAATCTGGCGTTTGCCTCTTTCATCCCCGAGTTAACTTGGTCGCCGGTCGTTTGACTAGTGTTCATGAGTTAACTCTCATTCTAAAAATAAGCATTTAAAAATAACCAACCCTCGCCTTTTCTTTTGAAATTCTTAATCAAATTAATTAAAGGTTTTCAATAACGCGAATGAAAAAGGGAGAATCTGGCGTTTGCCTCTTTCTTCCCCGGATTAACTTGGTCGCCGGTCGTTTGACTAGTGTTCATGAGTTAATTCTCATTCCAAACAAAGCCGATGCTAAAATTAACCCCACATATTCAAACTTCTTTTCAGAAACATGGATATACGCTTTATCCATTCCTCTGACACATACACAGCTTAAGCCTCCAAGTGGAGCATACAAGCGTCGTTGTATCAGCGGAATGCGAGTTAAGCCACATCCGTTAATCAAACCCTCTTTTTAACAATGGATACGCGTTTTATCTATTCCTCTGACACACACACAGCTTAAGCCTCTAAGTTGAGCATACAAGCGTCGTTGTATCAGCGGAATACGAAATAAACGTTATCCACTAAAACCAACCAACCACACAAACGTTTTTTACCAGAACTACGTGAGTTTTGAGTTTCCCATTGCACCGGGGAATACGTAGGAGCGGGCTCCTACAACCGTCAAACTCAATTAATAAAAACTTCATTTTCTTTTAATTTATTTGGAAACGAAGTAGACAATAGCCAAATGACAGATTAATTAGATAAACCTACGCAAACAAACCCCAAACCACCTAAACGGTTCCCATCGAGTACGATGGATGCGAGGGGTGCTAACACCTTCCTCTCGCATAACCAACTCCCGAACCTAAACCAAGGTTTTCGTGATATTTTCTTTTCCCCTCACGGGATAAATAAACGTCAATGGCGACTTCATTGTTTAAAAATGGAAGTGATTTTCCAGCCCGCTACACTGTTTTAAATAAAGTGTGTAAAAATTGGATAATTTGTATACGAGCATTTCTAGGTCTTGTCATTTCGTTATAAGGCTATACTACATTTCCTTTGATCAAAAGGTTCAAATAGACTACCGATCCGGTGGTGCTTCTGCGCGCATCTTTTAAACAAACTTTTTGAAAAACCGACATCGTTTAAAAGGGCCACTTATTCAACCCCCCCTTCTAAGTGGTAGCCAAGTATTCTAACAAGTGGTATCACGATCCCGGTTCAATTTTGTTTACAAAATTCGGTGGATTGTGCCAATTATTAGAAAACATGTCTTTTGCACCTAAAGGTGCTTATAATAGGGCACCTATATTCAATGGCGATCATTTTGATTATTGGAAAAGTAGTATGCGCATACACATCAATTCTTTTGATGGTGAAGTGTGGAATGCTATTGAGAACGGTCCGTTTGTTCCGACAATCACCGATCCTAATGGCATTGTCACTAATAAGCCTTTGGCACAATGGACGGATGATGATAAGAAAAAGGTCAATTACGATGCAAAGACACAAAACATACTTATTTCATCCTTTGGGATTGAACAATTCTATCATGTGTCGCATTGTGTATCGGCCTAAGAAATGTGTGATACGCAACAACGATTTGTAAAAATCACCAACAAGTTACATGGTCTAGGTAAACCAATCACAAATCAAGATGCTACTAACAAAATTTTGAGATGTCTTAATAGGTCATGGCAACCAAAGGTCACCGCAATCAAAGAAGCGAATGATCTTACATCTTTGAATCTCACAACCTTATTTGGTAAGCTAACGGAACATGAACAAGTGCTTAAGAGGTCCATTGCTCTAAAGGCCTCCACATCTAAGTCCAAAAAGGTTGAGCAAGTGGAAAGTAGCTCAAGCGAAGACGATTCCGATGATGAGGAAATTGGGCTCTTCGTTCGACGCTATAATAGATATGTGAGAAAGAATGGGATAAGGCATTCTGATGACAATCTTAAGAAGTTTCAGAAAGATAGTGGTTACCGTCAGAAGAGTGATAATGGTAGAAACTCCAAGAAAGGGATATGCTATGAGTGCGGTCAAGTTGGCCACTACAAGCCGGATTGCCCTAATCTTAAAAGAAAAGAGAAGGAGTCATCTTCAAACTAAAGGAGAAGCAAAGGAAAGAAAGCTTATGTTGCATACGAGAGTAGTAGCTCTTCATCTCATTCATCATCAAGCTCTAGTTCAAGTGATGAAGGAGAAGTGGCTAATGTTTGCTTCGCAACTCGTCATCACAAAAATAAGGATAAAGCTTCCAAAAAGGTAAACTAAAATCCCTCTAACTCATATACTATGTTAGAATATCATGATTTGCAAAGTGCTTTTGAGGACCTATGTAGTGAAACTAGGAAAGCTTTCAAATGACTAAAAGAAATTATAAAAGTTAACAAAGCTCTTGAAAAGAAAGTTTCCCAAACGGAAGAAGAGTTGAAAGCTTTCAAAGTATCATTATTAGAAAGGTCAAGTGCAAGTCATGATAATAAAGATATAGGTGGTTGTGATAATTGTATCACTTTGTCAAAAGATATTAAGAATCTCAAGGACAAAGTGGAAAATTCATCAAAACCTAGAGTCTCTCATCAAGTTGATCCAAAACATGTTCAAAACACTTTGAAAATCAAAAATAAAAATTCTAAACATTTCAAAATGGATCAAAAGAAGAGTGACTCACATATTACTTGTCACTATTGTTGTTGTGAAGGTCATACCATTGCAAAATGTAAAGCTAGGAAATTGTTGGTACCTAAGGGCGTATTGCAATGGATGCCGAAACTCAACAAAGCTTATTTACCTCACCAATTAGGACCCAATGAAAATTGGGTACCTCCTTCTTATGTCTAAATATTGTAGGAAAAGTGCCTTGATAATCTAGAAAAGAGATGGTTTCTAGATAATGGATGTTCAAGGCACATGACGGGTGATGCCTCGCTTTTCATTGAGTTCAAAGAAAAGGAGAAAGGCTATGTCACCTATGGAGACAATAATAAGGGTACTATTCATGGTGTAGGTACTATCGGTAATCCCTCTACTATAACCATATCTAATGTTATACTTGTGGATAACCTTAAGCACAACTTGTTGAGTGTTGCTAAACTTTGTGATAAAGGGTTTAAAGTAAATTTCAAACCAACCTTTTGCACAATCGAAAGTAACAAAGACAAGAATTTGATTCTATAAGGCTATTATACATGTTGGATCTAGATGATAATTGTCTAAATGGTGCTAAATGTCTCATAACAAAAAATGATGAATCTTGGTTATGGCATAAAAGAATGGCACATCGCAATTTTGATTTACTAAATAAGATCGTTTCTTAAGATTTTGTAATCGGTCTACCAAAAATACGTTTTTCAAAAGATCACTTATGTGACGCATGCCAAATGGGTAAACAAACTAAGGCTTCTTTCAAATCTAAAACGTTTATTTCAACTACTAAGCCTTTAGAGTTAATCCATATGGATCTTTTTGGACCCTCAAGGACTAAAAGTCTTGGTGGTAATTACTATGGACTTGTGATTGTAGATGATTACTCAAGATTTTGTTGGACGTTATTCTTATCTAGTAAAAGTGATACCTTATTCGCCTTTAAACAATTTGCTAAGATGATTCAAAATAAGCTAGACCTTAAGATCGTTTCTATTAGGAGTGATCATGGAGGCGAATTTGAAAATCATAAATTTGAAAATTTTTGCTCTAAACATGGCATTGAACACAATTTTTCGGCTCCACGTACACCACAACAAAATGGAGTAGTGGAGAGGAAAAATCGTACTCTAGAAGAGTTAGCTAGAACTATGTTAAGTGGTCTTCCTAAGTATTTTTGGGCCGATGCGATAAGCACCGCAAGTTATGTTCTAAATAGGGCGATCATTCGACCTATTTTGGACAAAACTCCCTATGAAATACTTAAAGGTAGAAAACCTAATCTTAGTCACTTGCGCTCTTTTGGATGCAAATGCTTTATTTTAAATAATTGAAAGGATAATCTTGGCAAATTTGATTCAAAAGCGGATGAAGGAATTTTCTTAGGCAATTCATTATCTAGCAAGGCATATAGAGTATACAATAAAAGGTTACAAATTGTTGAGGAATCGGTTCATGTAAACTTTGATGAGACTTCTCCGGAAGAAAACGGGAAGGGTGATTCTATTGGTGTAGGTATCGACACAACAGATATATTAAAGGATGAAGAAGTTGTTGGGAGTGATCAACCCTCAACGGAAGTTTCTAAACAAGAGGATGATAAACCGTCACCATCAAATGAAGACAAAGATGATGGAGGATCCTCTTCATCAAAGAATCATCACAAGCAAAGATGAGCCGGTCTTGCAAAGGAATGGCGTATTCTAAAGAACCATCCCATTGACAAAATTTTAGGTGATATCGCAAAGGGAGTATCTACTAGAACTCAAATAAGTAACTTTTGTTCTCATTATGCTTTTGTTTCACAAGTTGAACCTAAAAACTCAAAAACTGCATTACTTGATGAACATTGGATTCTTGCTATGCAAGAAGAACTAAATCAATTTAAAAGGAATGATGTGTGGGATTTAGTACCACCATCTCCAAGTCATCAAGTGATTGGGACACAATGGGTCTTTAGAAATAAACTTGATGAAAACGGTGTTATTGTTAGGAACAAGGCACGGTTGGTAGCTCAAGGCTACAATCAAGAGGAGGGCATTGATTATGAAGATACCTATGCTCTGGTAGCTCGCCTTTAGGCTATTAGACTTTTATTAGCTTATGCATGCAATATGAATTTCAAGTTATACCAAATGGATGTTAAAAGTGCCTTTCTAAATGGATACATAAATGAAGAAGTGTATGTCAAACAACCACCCAATTTTGAAAATCATGAACATCCGGACTATGTTTACAAATTAAAAAGAGCTTTATATGGCCTTAAACAAGCTCCTAGAGCTTGGTATGATAGACTTAGCAAGTTCTTAATTAACAACGGATATTCAAGGGGAAAGGTTGACACTACACTCTTCATTAAACGTAAAGGAAATGACGTCTTAATTGTTCAAATTTATGTTGATGATATTATTTTTGGTTCCACTAACCCATCTCTTGTCAAGAATTTTTCTAGTCTTATGCAAGGTGAATTTGAGATGAGCATGATGGGTGAGCTAACCTACTTCTTGGGATTACAAATCAAGCAACTAGAAGAAGGAACTTTTATATATCCAACTAAATATTGTCTTGAGTTGCTTAAGAAGTTTGGGATGACGGATTCAAAACATATGGAAACTCCCATGGCTTCAACATGTGCTTTAAGCAAAGATGAAGAAGGTAAAGATGTGGAAATCACAAAATATAGAGGTATAATCGGATCCTTACTCTACCTAACGACATCTAGGCCGGATATTATGTTTAGTGTTTGTATGTGTGCACAATATCAATCATGCCCCAAAGAATCACACCTAAAAGCCGTAAAAAGGATTTTAAAATACTTAAAAGGAACATCAAACTTTGGCTTATGATACTCTAAGGGGAATGATTGTTGATAACGCGTAAAATGCACTATTAATTTAACTCGACTTACACATGTTTTAGTCTTGATTTTATAATTTTTATGCTTTTATGCTGGTACTTTATTGTGTTTCAGGTAATTTAAATTTAAAGGTCGATGTGTGATAAAATAGTAAAAAATAGCGAAAGTGAGAACAAAAGGTGCATTCTACACTACCATGACACGGCCCGCTGCCAACTCATCACAAGAATAAAAAGAAAAGAAAAGAAAAAAAAAAAGAGAATGAAGAAAAAAAAGAAGAAGAAAAACGTGGCTTTCATATTCAGCCCACTTACCATATGAGTTATGAATTGCACTCCTTTAGTCTCTCCACTTCTCCCACATAATAGGAACCAATCCCATGATCTTTTAGATTATGTAAGACCTTGGCAGTTGAAAAAAAGGGGCATCCAAGCTTTACGAGAGCAGAAAATACACTTTGAAAATATATTACAACTTTTTAGTTTTAAGTTTGGAGCAATTTTATATTCAATTCCCAGCAGCTTGCGATTTACTTGCTTTGTATCAGATTTTCATGATTGGATCGGTCTAATGTTATTCAGATTTATTATTGTTCAGGTTCAATTTCGTTTTCATTTATTTTCCTTTCCTGCTACAGTACATGAATGTTAAATTTATTTGCTTTTTTTCAATTATATTCAGATCGTGCATTATATGATCAACTTCTGCAAGTTTTGTTCTGTTTGATATAGTGGTCGTCCATTTCTTATATATATATATATATGCTCACAGTTTCACTTTGCATTCCTGTTTCAAGAAAGAATGAACACCATTAATTCATATTTGTTTATTATTATAATTATGTCTGAGTAGATTTTTATAGAGTCCGGGATGTAAGGATCGTCGTACCAACGGTATTCTATTGAGTCAAAAATAAATGTTTATAATGAGAATTGTTTAAGGGCTGAATAAGTTCTGTTTTTAAAACTCAAAGTTTGCTGCGAAAGTAGAAACACAGTGATACCGGTTTCAATTTGAAAGAATGAAAACTTTATCTGACCGTAGAAAAATTCAGTTTTTGATTCTAAACACTGCGAAAGCAATTTTTTATCAATTAAGAAAAATTCAGTTTTCAAAAAGGTAATTTTAAGAGTATAATCAAACATGCGACAGCTGACGTTTATAAGCTTAAAATACGGTATCGGACACGCGACAACTGACGGTACCTTTAAATTAATTTTTCTACCTTAAGCAACTTTTTGAGTAATAAAAAGTAATTATTTTCATTAAGAAGATTTTGCGACGTAACACGTTGGACACGCGACAGTGGGCAGTTAGATTACGTAGCTAAAATCTATTTTAAAATTTAATCTTTTTTTTACAAGAAAATATTTTCTCATTATAAATATAAAACATGACTCGATAAATACCAACGGTCGATGAGAATTTCATTCTGGTCTCTTGTCTTAAAAAATTAATTAACAACAAGTCACTTTCTATTTTTGCAAACAAAATTAATTTTCACCGCCTTAGATAAACACTCTGACAACAGAATACGGTACTTGACATTGGTCTCTGTGGGATCGATAACTTTTTATACTATAACTGATATTTCCGTGCACTTGCGGACCTATCAATTGTTCTTTGATAGGTTACTCAGATTCCGACTTTTCCGGTTGCAAGTTGGATAGGAAAAGTACTAGTGGAACTTGTCATCTATTTTGTAGTAGCTTGGTGAGTTGGCATAGCAAGAAACAAGTATCGGTTGCTTTGTCAACCGCCGAGGCGGAATATGTTGCGGCCGGAAGTTGTTGTTCCCAAATTCTTTGGCTAAAACAACAACTTCACGACTATGATTTAAAACTACAACGTATTCCAATTTTATGTGACAACACTAGTGCCATAAACCTAACAAAGAAATCGTGTTTCTTTTTAATCTCTTCTTGAGGAACTGATCATCCTTAATCTCTTGTTAATAATAGACGAAATCGTGTTGACTATAATTGACTAGTTTTGCTAGCTTTGGTGGTGTGTAGAGAGGTTTTTGTGTTTCTTTTTGGAGGGTAGCCAGTCATCGCTTCGCGTGAACCTAGTGGAATGAGCTATGACGTGGAAGCAGAAAATGTAACCTTGGGAATTTGTCGTGTTGACCTAGGTTCGTTGAGAAACTAGAGTTTGTGAACCTTTGTAGTAAAGTTAATTTTGGGTGGTGACTCATTGTGTGAGGTCTAGCTTTGTGTCTAGAGTTTGAACCAATGCGACTTTGTAGAGTGTTGCGGTAGGTGCACGGTTGTGCCAGTGTTGGTGTTAGTAATAACTTGTTGAGTTATTATTCTTACCTTAATTTTCGAGGACGAAATTTCTTTTGGTGGGTAGTAATGTAAGACCCGTAGAATTTCAATGGCAAGAATTAAAATTGAGATATATTAAATGATATTCTTCTATTTGTTTTTTTATCGGTTTTCTGTTTGATTGTCTGTTTTAACAATATTTTTCCTGAGATTGTGCCTGCGCGTAGTTTAATGTTTGGAAAATGAGCACAATGATTTTATAAGCTTTAAATGAGTTTAGAAACATTTTTGTCGCGTCGAAATGTTGAAAATATTTTCTAGCGACTTTTGAGAAAACGGGCAAGATTTACCCGCTGTTTGAAAATTTTGCGGTTTCCGATTTCCGTCAAAATTTAAATGGGGACTTTATATATCAACTGTGATGTGAATTTAATCTCATTATATTTTTCCGAGCTAAGGAGCGAAAAATTTAATCGGAATAAAATTCATCCGAAATTTTGTGAATAATTTTAATTAAGTGGTTTTCAGTAGAATTTTATATTTCCGTAAAGTTTATCGGTCCACGAAATATGACTTATTTAAGCGCGAACGTGGGGACTGAGCTAGTGGGAATAAGATCATAAGAAAAATCTACATATTTATGTAGGAAATCTTCGTCGGTGACCAAGATTTGATCAATGGCTAGGATTGTCTCAAGAAACCTTTACTATGAATCCAATGGCTAGGCTTTAAAGGAGTTGTCTATAAGAAGCAAAGTCTTTAGACTTTTCCTTTCCTTTTCCTGGAATTCCGTAGCTCCCTCCCTCTCATCCTTTCATTCCTCAAAATTTTTCTAAGTGTGGAAAACATGGGATTTGTGAGAAATCTAGAAGGATTTAGGAGAGAAGCTTGGAGTCAAAGTTGATCCTTGTGACTTGGAGGGGCTTATGAGCTAAATCTTTTGGTAAGAATAAAATTATTCTCCCTCTTTTCCCTTAAGTGGCCGTGAGGCCTTGTTGTTTAGATGAGATTTTATATTTTTTCCCTTGTTAGTATTAGTAGATCCATGCTAGTTAGTAATTATCCATGCTAATTAGAGATATATTTTATGTTTGAATGCTACAAGATCCATGAGAGTTAGTAGCTAGAGTTTTTGAGAAAAATTTCAATTGATCAAGAACATGAAAAATTGTTTGATGGTTGTGTAATTGAACTTGTTTTAAGACTTTTTAGAAGCTTGGGTTCATGATGTTTGGTTTAACTTTGAAAAGCCCTAAAATATTTTTGTATGATCATGAAGAAATTTTGGGAAAACTCTTGTTATTTTTGATTATGTTTTGAAAAAATTTAATTGTGCAATTTAATGAAATTTTGGGAGCTAGCTTGTTTTGTTTTCTTGGCCGTGGCACATCGTGTGTGTGATCATGGGATTTGCAAATTGTTAAGTCCTAAATTGGAAGGCAATGATCATGGTTTAAAGTGGATGATCATGGTTTTAAAAGGAATGGTTGTAGTGATTTCTATTTGAAAATAAAAAGCTTGAAACTGGTTATGCAAGTAACATTTTATTTTATGAAAATTTTGAAGAGTTTATGTTTTAATTTGAAATGGTTTTGGTGTAAGAGATAGATCACTTTTGAGTTGTTTTAGGGCAATTAGTAATGGTTTAAGTATTTTAACTATGTTTGATTTTTTGAAAACAATGTTTTTGAAGTGATTTCAATTCTGGCCGAAATTGAAAAGGGCATTTAGATCCTTTTAAAATTGTTTGTGACCCGGAAACTTAACTATTTGATCAGTCTTTTCGAGACGAAGAATTCGGCATATGGCTCGTCTCGATCGGATAAAATTTGAATGAGTTATGGTTGTTTCAAGTTTGTAACTGTTTTATCGCCGTTTTGAAATTGAAGTATAGCAGTAGAAAAATATTAGAGATTATTTTTCTATGAAAAGAGGAAAAGTTTGTAAGTTGATTGGTTATTTGAAATGAAAATTCTTTTTTGGAGAATTGTGTTTTAAAAGGTTTAAGTTGTGTATGTTCATAAAAGCCTTTTGTTTTAGATCGGTTAAGAAAATGAATAGTTAAATTTGTTTGGTTTTGAAAAAGAAGTGCGCAAGTTATTTGAAAAAAAGTATTCTTGCTTTATGAAAAGCTTTAAAATAGTTGGAATTTACTTGGCGACCTTTTTGATAAAACAATTCTTCGAAGTGTTAATGTATTCAAGATTTGTTTTCAAAGTGACTTGAACCTAGATAGTTGTGAGAGAAGAACCATAGGTCTTGAATCCATTAGTAGCCGAACTAGGGCTTAATTGAGTGACCAATTAAAATTGTGTATTAACTAAGATAAGTTATATGTTTTAAAAAGGTTAAGAGGATTAGCCGAATTGAGGATTTTGTCGAGAGAGACGGATATTGCTCGCGTAGAGTAAGTTTTGCGTGTTGGAAAGCTTTCCGAGGTAAGGGCATCTTGTATTTCGTACTAAATTTCGTTGATAGCATGTTGTATGCTTGTTGATGTGGTGTTTGTGAGTGCTTGTTATGTTGTCTTACATATGATTTGGTTAAATATATGTGTTGACATGTTGTTATGAGATTATATATTATGAGAATATGTAAGTTGTTTGCATTAGTATATGTAGAGAAGACGTATGCTCATGCACTCATAGTTGGTATTTGATCTAGGTGATTGTACAAGGTGATATCCCACCTTTAATTGAGTCGGTATTTGATCTAGGTGATTGTACCCGCCGTTAATTGAGTCGGTATTTGATCTAGGTGATTGTACTTGGGGTATTCCACCAAATTGAGTCCGTACTTGATCTAGGTGATCGTACCCGGTGTTATCCCACCGTTAAATTCTGGAATTCATGCATGTGACGATCAATGATTGGTGTCACAGTGATGGCCAATGATTGGCTTCACCATTCATTAGAGGTTGCATTAGGCTATGTGCGCATTTTACATATTATGCTTGGTGTTGAGGAAATGTTAAATGTTACTCGCTTTCTGTTTTGGTATTTGTTATTTGTATACTTGTTTCCAGTTGGTGACTCTTACTTTTGCATGTAAATATCGCGGGCTCCTCCCACCCGTAGACGATGGAGTGTTGCCCGAGGTCGTCGGTCGTGGGGACGGCGAATATTTCGTAGAGTATCACGGAGAGTAGATGGGTGGCTTTGTTAGGCTACACTTTTTGATTAGACTTGGTGTCTAGTATCTTTTTGATGACTGTATGTCTTATACTTTTATACTCAGACTATTAGTGCCTTTTGGCCGTGCGATACATTTCGTTCATAACTCTCGTCTTTTGTTTTATGAACCCAGTGTATCCGTTGGTTTGAAATTATTCAGGTGCACACTTTGCTTCTCGGAAGCCCAATGATATAATATTTTGGTATTGTATTTAATTCCCATTGTGTGATGAAATGTTGAGCTGGTCACGAGCATTCACGCGTGCTCTTTTTATTTGGCGTGTTGTTTTTAAAAAAAATAATGCCCCTTTTTCGGCTATAAAAACCGTGGTGTTACATTTTGGTATCAGAGCTCGGCATTAGATCTTCAAAGGGAAAGTGTGTACTTGAGTTAATAGTCTGAGGTCAGTCAGTTAGAGTTAGAGTCGTGTCGGTTAGCGAATTATTAGTGGGTAGTGGTAAGTGCTTGTGTCCTTACGTGTTATGTGGTTGTTTTCATGAGTCTAGCATGGTATATGCTTAGGTATGTAATTGTTTCTTACTAAAGTGTTATAGAGAACAATGCTTCAGTATGTAGAATAGTTAAAACCCCCGAGCATTGGTCGAATTTAGTCGACATGTGTCTCTGAATTCCTTAGATGCGACGGTCCGGAGAGGATGAACTATGGCAAATAAGAACTACAAGTGATTTTTGGTAGTAATATCATGGAATGGAAGTGGTGATGGAAGTAATCACTCAGAGGTGCTAAGTATGGACGAGTGGGCGTCATTCTAACGAAGGACTGAAAGTAAGGATCAGATTGCGACGACCTTTTGAAGAAGATATTGAATATCTGTTCTGGTGAGTTAGGGTGCGACTTGATGAAGTCGTTAGGTTTTCAAGAGGACGCAGCCACTATGGAATGGTGGAGCATGCGAGAAGTCAATTGGATTTAATTGCGATGATTGGATAATAATTAGGCACTTTGAATTGGAATTAAAGGACGTTGTACGTCAAGGGGGAGCAAAACCTGATGGCGTTAGACAACATTTATACGAATGGTGGATATCTTAAAAGTCTAAGTTAAGTGTGTGAGATATATTAGATTTGAAATTCAGATTATTAAGGATGAATCTCGTGATGATTAATGGTAAGAGACCAAATATCACGTGGATAAGTGACAATCTATACGTAGTTCAGGAGATAGTGAGTATAGATGTCGATGTGAGACAAAATTATAGGTAATCATTGGTTGGATAGCTATGGATTTGGAGAGATGTTTAGGTAAGAACGAGGAGTTCAATCTTAGAAAGTGAGTTGCATATCACTGATAGGTGATACTAGAGGTGTATAATATGGAAATAGCTTGAGAATTTTAGTAGTGTAAGCTAGAATTATTAATTATTGGCTGGTAAACCATAAGAAAAAGTAAACTTATTGAGTAGTTTGAAGGGATTGGTCAAGATTGAGTAGAGATCCTGTGTGGATGCGCATATAATTTAACAATTTTGATCGACCAAGATGGTTGAAGGACCAAGTAGTACCTTGAATTTGTGATGTCATAGGAGTTGAGGTAGTGAAGTTTTGAATAAATTAAAGTTATGGACGACATTGTTTGGCAATTTTCTAGAAATGTCGTGTATGAGTAGAAAATTAGTTTGTTAGTAAGAGTACTAAGATAATGAATGTGATAGTTGGAAGGACATTTTGTTGTATATTAAGATGTAATGGATGAATTTATATGGTGTAGTAAATATTTTCAGTTTTGAATATTAGATTCTAGAGTTTGATTTGGGTATCGAACGTATTAAAGATGAAATCATGGCAAAGTATTGTGCTTAGGTAGTTATTCCTGAAAAGTCGAGCATTAAGACTTGAGATAAGTGTTTAATGGCTTGATGGATGAGTAATATGAGTCGATTTGTAGATGAATTACAGTGACCCTATAAGGACGAGTTTAGAGATAGCCATTCATAAAGAGATGATCGTTAATAAAAGTTAGAAGTGAATAAGAAAACAATAAGTCACTAGATGTAAGAGCAGGGTTAGCAAAAACTTGAGATCTAGGAATTGATTCACTGGTGAGAACAAACTTTATAACTTTAGAATAGTTACGATGATGAAGATCAAACTGAGAAGAATGTGCTTGATCGCAAAACTGTTCGTATGGAACGAGAGTAATTTTTTTTTTTTGTGCGGCGAATTAAAGATGTTGTTTTAATTTAACAAGTTATTGGTCATGGTGGTTTGAGAACAAACTTTAGGCAGTTGTTGAACTGGAAAATTGCAAATTAGTAGATTGATGAGACAGACCTAATTGGAATTTTGTATAATTTATAACATTGACAAGATAGTCGCAAAAGGAAGGGTTAATGTTATACGTTAGCAAGGGAGTTAGAAGGTAATACGAGTTGTAAGGGAAGGCTGACAACCTCATTGGTTAACTTAGAAAGTTGAAAGGAACTATAAGAAGAACTACAATGATTTTACTCGTGAGGAGTTAAGGTTGAGTTAAGAACCATGTGAGGAGTGTATGTCAATGAAAGTGGAGCTTGACATTTTTGGATAAAAGCACAAAAGAATAGAAATGAGGGAAAGTGTTTTAAAGTGAAAAAAATAGTTACAGTCAGTATCCGAACGATTAAATTATGACGAGGAAAACCGTGTTGGAGAATTCCACATAAGAGTTCAGAAGCCAAGATGAGGTGGTGAATAACGTATCATTACTGGACAAAAGGAATGAAGTGAAAAATTTAGTCGTTGGGTCGATATGTTAAGAACAAGCACATGGAGATGTGACTTATGTCAGTCGAGGTGAGAAATGCCTCTATATATATTTTGGATGTAGGAATTTAAACTAAGGATAAGATGTTGGAACGATTAAGAATGGATAGGGTGGCGAGCTCTTGTGAGAAACATAGAATTTAATGGTAAGAGAGAAGAGACTCACGAAAGTTTAAAAATAGTTTGTGGTTATGATGTAAGAATGTGTGTACCAACTGACAGTCAACGAGGAGAAAAATTTTAAGGCATGCAAGAGTATGCTAAGTATTAAATTGGAAAATAATGTGGACGACTGAGAGATTGATTTTTTTGGGAATTTGAGATTTGTATAAAGGGAGTCGAAGAGAAGTAGATGGTATAGTCTAGCATGTGCCAAGAAAATTTGAAGAGTTGTAATCACCAATCGGATGTTGGGGTGATGTCGTTAAGCCTATGGTTAGAACAAGATTTGAAAGAATATGTACAGTTCAGTATAGTTACGAGATTAAGGAAACATTTTTTTAAGGATTTACGGATATTGGTGAAGTTGTGAAGTTCTCTCTAGAGATAAAACTTCTTTCGGAGTGTAATAGTTTTACGTGGTACTTGTTATGGTGGCACTGCATTATTGTTGGATGATACTCAATAGATGTTTCGTGAGTGGAAGCATGAGATTCTAAGTGTTGTGTTTTGAGTATTGTGACTCGTCGATGATATCAAAGTAGAAAGCGTTTGAGGTAGTAAGTAATCGAGGAAACTTGTAGAAAACCTTGAAGGAATTGTTGGACCATTGTGCCTCGGAGGACCTTGAGCACAAGTGGAAGGGAATATTATTAAAGTTAGGTAAAGATAGTCTAAACCACCATCATGATTGTCGGCTAACTATTGACAAATTGAGGAACTGATCATCCTAAATCTCTTGTTAATAATAGACGAAATCATGTTGACTATAATTGACTAGTTTTGCTAGCTTTGGTGGTGTGTAGAGAGGTTTTTGTGTTTCTTTTTAGAGGGTAGCCAGTCATCGCTTCACGTGAACATAGTGGAATGAGCTATGACGTGGAAGCAGAAAATGTAACCTTGGGAATTTGTCGTGTTGACCTAGGATCGGTGAGAAACTAGAGTTTGTGAACCTTTGTAGTAAAGTTAATATTGGGTGGTGACTCATTGTGTGAGGTCTAGCTTTGTGTCTAGAGTTTGAACCAATGCGACTTTGTAGAGGGTTGCGATAGGTGCACGGTTGTGCCAGTGTTGGTGTTAGTAATAACTTGTTGAGTTATTATTCTTACCTTAAGTTTCGAGGACGAAACTTCTTTTTGGTGGGTAGTAATGTAAGACCCGTAGAATTTCAATAGCAAGAATTAAACTTGAGATATATTAAATGATATTCTGCTATTTGATTTTTTATCGGTTTTCTGTTTGATTGTCTGTTTTAACAACATTTTTCCTGAGATTGTGCCTGCGCGTAGTTTAATGTTCGGAAAATGAGCACAATGATTTTATAAGCTTTAAATGAGTTTAGAAACATTTTTGTCGCGTCGAAATGTTGAAAACTTTTCTAGCGACTTTTGAGAAAACGGGCAAGATTTACCCGCTGTTTGAAAATTTTGCGGTTTCCGATTTCCGTCAAAATTTAAATGGAGACTTTATATATCGACTGTGATGTGAATTTAATCTCATTATATTTTTCCGAGCTAAGGAGCGAAAAATTTAATCGGAATAAAATTCATCCGAAATTTTGTGAATTATTTTAATTAAGTGGTTTTCAGTAGAATTTTCTATTTCCGTAAAGTTTATCGGTACGCGAAATACGACTTATTTAAGCGCGAACGCGGGGACTGGGCAAGTGGGAATAATATCATAAGAAATATCTAGATATTTATGTAGGAAATCTTGGTCGGTGACCAAGATTTGATCAATGGCTAGGATTGACTCAAGAAAGCTTTACTATGAATCCAATGGCTAGGCTTTAAAGGAGTTGTCTATAAGAAGCAAAGTCTTTAGACTTTTCCTTTCCTTTTCCTGGAAGTCCGTAGCTCCCTCCCTCTCATCCTTTCATTCCTCAAAATTTTTCTAAGTGTGGAAAACATGGGATTTGTGAGAAATCTAGAAGGAATTAGGAGAGAAGCTTGGAGTCAACGTTGATCCTTATGACTTGGAGGTGCTTATGAGCTAAATCTTTTGGTAAGAAAAAAATTATTCTCCCTCTTTTCCCTTAAGTGGCCGTGAGGCCTTGTTGTTGTTTAGATGAGATTTTAAATTTTTTCCCTTGTTAGTATTAGTAAATCCATGCTAGTTAGTAATTATCCATGCTAATTAGAGATATATTTTATGTTTGAATGCTACAAGATCCATGAGAGTTAGTAGCTAGAGTTTTTGAGAAAAATTTCAATTGATCAAGAACATGAAAAATTCTTTGATGGTTGTGTAATTGAACTTGTTTTAAGACTTTTTAGAAGCTTGGGTTCATGATGTTTGGTTTAGCTTTGAAAAGCCCTAAAATATTTTTGTATGATCATGAAGAAATTTTGGGAAAACTCTTATGATTTTTTATTATGTTTTGAAATAATTTAATTGTGCAATTTAATGAAATTTTGGGAGCTAGCTTGTTTTGTTTTCTTGGCCGTGGCACATCGTGTGTGTGATCATGGGATTTGCAAATTGTTAAGTCTTAAATTGGAAGGTAATGATCATGGTTTAAAGTGGATGATCATGGTTTTAAAAGGAATGGTTGTAGTGATTTCTATTTGAAAATAAAAAGCTTGAAACTGGTTATGCAAGTAACATTTTATTTTATGAAAATTTTGAAAAGTTTATGTTTTAGTTTGAAGTGGTTTTGGTGTAAGAGATAGATCACTTTTGAGTGGTTTTAGGGCAATTAGTAATGGTTTAAGTATTTTAACTATGTTTGATTTTTTGAAAACAATGTTTTTGAAGTGATTTCAATTTTGGTCGAAATTGAAAAGGGCATTTAGATCCTTTTAAAATTGTTTGTGACCTGGAAACTTAACTATTTGATCAGTCTTTTCGAGACAAAGAATTTGGCGTATGGCTCGTCTCGATCGGATAAAATTTGAATGAGTTATGGTTGTTTCAAGTTTGTAACTGTTTTATCGCCGTTTTGAAATTGAAGTATAGCAGTAGAAAAATATTAGAGATTATTTTTCTATGAAAAGAGGAAAATGTTTGTAAGTTGATTTGTTATTTGAAATGAAAATTCTTTTGTGGAGAATTGTGTTTTAAAAGGTTTAAGTTGCGTATGTTCATAAAAGCCTTTTGTTTTAGATCGGTTAAGAAAATGAATAGTTAAATTTGTTTGGTTTTGAAAAAGAAGTGCGCAAGTTATTTGAAAAAAAGTATTCTTGCTTTATGAAAAGCTTTAAAATAGTTGGAATTTACTTGGCGACCTTTTTGATAAAACAATTCTTCGAAGTGTTAATGTATTCAAGATTTGTTTTCAAAGTGACTTGAACCTAGATAGTTGTGAGAGAAGAAATAGGTCTTGAATCCATTAGTAGCCGAATAAGGCTTAATTGAGTGACCAATTAAAATTGTGTATTAACTAAGATAAGTTATATGTTTTAAAAAGGTTAAGAGGATTAGCCGAATTGAGGATTTTGTCGAGAGAGAAGGATATTGCTCGCGTAGAGTAAGTTGTACGTGTTGGAAAGCTTTCTGAGGTAAGGGCATCTTGTATTTCGTACTAAATTTCGTTGATAGCATGTTGTATGCTTGTTGATGTGGTGTTTGTGAGTGCTTGTTATGTTGTCTTACATATGATTTGGTTAAATATATGTGTTGACATGTTGTTATGAGATTATATATTATGAGAATATGTAAGTTGTTTGCATTAGTATATGTAGAGAAGACGTATGCTCATGCACTCATAGTTGGTATTTGATCTAGGTGATTGTACCAGGTGATATTCCGCCTTTAATTGAGTCGGTATTTGATCTAGGTGATTGTACCCGCCGTTAATTGAGTCGGTATTTGATCTAGGTGATTGTACTCGGGGTATTCCACCAAATTAAGTCGGTACTTGATCTAGGTGATCATACCCGGTGTTATCCCACCGTTAAATTCCGGAATTCATGCATGTGACGATCAGTGATTGGTGTCACAGTGATGGCCAATGATTTGGTTCACCATTCATTAGAGGTTGCATTAGGCTATGTGCGCATTTTACATATTATGCTTGGTGTTGAGGAAATGTTAAATGTTACTCGCTTTCTGTTTTGGTATTTGTTATTTGTATACTTGTTTCCAGTTGGTGACTCTTACTTTTGCATGTAAATATCGCGGGCTCCTCCCACCCGTAGACGATGGAGTGTTGCCCGAGGTCGTCGGTCGTGGGGACGGCGAAGATTTCGTAGAGTATCCCAGAGAGTAGATGGGTGGCTTTGTTAGGCTACACTTTTTTATTAGACTTGGTGTCTAGTATCTTTTTGATCACTGTATGTCTTATACTTTTATACTCAGACTATTAGTGCCTTTTGGCCGTGCGATACATTTCATTCATAACTCTCGTCTTTTGGTTTATGAACTCAGTGTATCCCTTGGTTTGTAATTATTCAGGTGCACATTTTGCTTCTCGAAAGCCCAATGATATAATATTTTGGTATTGTATTTAATTCCCATCGTGTGATGAAATGTTGAGCTGGTCACGAGCATTCACGCATGCTCTTTTTATTTGGCGTGTTGTTTTAAAAAAAATAATGCCCCTTTTTCGGCTTTAAAAATCGGGGTGTTACAGAATGAGAGATCCAAGTTCACAACCTGTTGAAAAAAATATTTGGAACATGTGTTTCATGAATGCATGATTATGTATATCTGATGCCTAAATGCAAAACTAATGCGAATGAATTATATGATAATATGCAGGAGTTTGTATGCATGTATGCGTGAATGCATGAATGCATGAATTTCTGAATTTTTGTTAAAGAGAGTTTGAATTTCCCGGCACCGAGAATCTGAGTAAATCTGACATTGTTGAGATGAGGACCTTTACAAGCTTCTGTTGCAGGACAAGTGTTCAAGCAGGTTTCCAAAGAGGAGCAACAACTTTCTTTGACTGCAACAGCGTTCACCAAGAATGGAGGAAACTCTTCACCATCCATGTTATTGACAACCACAGTTCTGCCATATTTCACCACATATAACTTTTCAGGAAGATATAATCTTGACATAGTATGCCCCAAGCACTTGAATCCATGAAGGATAAGCCCCTGACCAACTGATATTTGCAGTGTATCCAATTCTTGAACAAATTCACCTTTCATAAGCAAGGTATTCAACTTGTTTGCCCCTGATTGGCAGAATTCATAGATAGGAGTGTCTCAAATCAGCTTTGCCCATGATCTGACCATTATTCAAATTTCTTTGATGCCAAGTATTAATTTGCAAATAAAATCATTTCTTTTGAAAAGTGTATTGGATATAATGCACGTGCAAGTTTTTTCTATATTTTTTGAAACACATATGATGTGTAAGAAAAGAGAGATAATTATTTATTACTCAACAAACTGGAGGAGTCAGCTTAACAATACATTTGCCGAATGCTTTCAAAGTGAACCTAACTTTGATTAGGTCTTTTGAGGGTTATAACATGCAACTAGGATTCATGTAAATCAAGTCAAAAGAAGATATAAATTTGTGTTATCAGATTTCCTATACTTGAACCTTTGCTTGTCCTTAAGAACAGAAATAGTAACTCTTTTTTTTAACAGAGGTTTAAAACAGGACACAACAACTCTAATCATACGTGGTTGCCGGCTAGAGAAAAAAAATCAGGTAATAAATATCAATACCAAGGGTACCGTAGTAACACAAAACCACATATTGCAGTCAAAAACCCTCATCATATGAAGACAAATCTGAAGTATTTTATTGTGACTCTAACTTTTGCTTAAATTTTATTCACCCTTTTCATTCAAGTGCAATCACATTAAGCCCGTTATTTTGTACACGCTCATGGTAGAAAAATATGTTAGTGATTATGATCATATATTGAGGGGAGCTGATAAAATAAGTTTGGTAAAACCCCCTTTTTCTCTTCCAAATACAATGTGGGGGATTGGATCGTAACCCGCCCTACCAAGTTCAGAACCAGACTCCTCTGAACCAACTACTAAATGGGTATATTTACTATGGTTTTTCTTTGTATGTTCAACAATTGTTGGGTTAAACAACCGAGTGAGGGACATCTAACCAAAGTATGCAAATTTTCATTTTTGGATCATTCACTTATGTTTATCGATTTCCTACTTAGTTTGTGCCCAAGATGGTACCGACTGCTAGGATAAACTACTGAGGGTTACTTAAAAATTTATGTTTAGGTCTTCGCCAAAATCAGTACCCAAATTAATTTTACATACTTCTAAGAGTTTAAGGTGTTAAGACAGTACCAATTTTATTGATTCATTACTAAACCTTCATATCATAGCCTAAAATGCAAGACAACCTATATACGTGTCAGGTCAAGAATCAAACCAAAATTGATTGTTTGTTTTTTTTTTTAAAAAAAGATATGTCTCAAGAAACTAGGAGAATCAGATAACAACAAAACATGTGCAAGAATGGCTCAATTCAAATTTTCAAAAAAAAAAATTTTTTTTTAGGAAATAATGAAAGAACGTGAAACAATGTCTTACATCATCAACTAGGTCTTTTACCATTTAAAGCAGGGGAATGGATAAAGCGTCATCCGTTTAAAAAAACAGTTGAAAAAGATTTGATAATTGAAAAAAAAAAAGTTGACTGCACAAGGGCAGGAAAACAATTGAGTGAGTTGAGTATCTTTTAGATTTTATGAAGTTGTTTTGAGAATGAGAATGATCCTAAATCATGAGTCGTACGTCAGGGACCGGATCATTCGAGCAAAGACGAGTCGTACGATAGGCTCCCCCTTTTCATTTAGTTTATTAATTGATCATTTTTTTTAATTAAAGTGAAACGAGTTGAAGGCGAGTCGTAAGTCATGCTCCTTCCCATTTCATTTAATTAAAAAAAGTTCCGTTTTAAATGGTATACGAATAATTCGAAGCCACGAGTTGTACGACAGGGACTGATTTATTCGCATTCCATATCCAAAGATAAGTTTTCCACAAATCGAATTTCTGATCAAAAGAAAAGAAAAAGAAAGGTAGAAGATGAGAGAGATGCAAATGCATGATGAATGATGACAGTATAATATGATGACAATATAGTATGATGACATTATAAAATAATACTCAAAATAAATGTGCAAGCATACATAAATAAATGAGTAATCAAATAATCATTCACAAAATAAACTGACAAGCATCAAGATGAATTATCGAACATTTTAGCAAGCAAGCGTAAGATAAGCTCAAGACAAGTCATACGTCAGGCTCTCGCTTATCTTATGTTTCAAACATCAAATCGCATTTTGAATGAAATAAAAAAATAAATTCAAAGCACGAGTCGTAAGACAGGGCCCAATTTATCTTTTTTTCACTCAAAAGTTAAATCTAACAGACAGCTGAGATATTATTTAATTATGACGTTATAAGTCGAACATTAAAGAAATGATTAATATTTTTAAGATATTTAGTGATCAATCAATGTTGCAAAGAAAATGTCGTTTAAACGATATTAATTAAAATAGAGTAAACTGAGACGAGTCGTACGTCAGGCCCTTTTTTACTCTACGTTAATTAGCCCGTTTAAAATATTCGAGATAAAAAATTAAATCAAGGACACGAGAGAGAGAGAGAGAGAGATAGAGAGAGAGAGAGAGAGAGAGAGAGAGAGAGAGAGAGAGAGAGAGCAATTAAATAAATTTGCCATAAACAAATATATCCAATTTGGCATATAATTTATAAACGCGAACCATACTATATATTTTGCTTTGAAATAAAATGCAAAATAAGCATCAAATATTGGTATCAGATTGAAAAAAAAAATGAAGAGATATATAAAGCCAAAGATTCACTTATTTTTAGGATAATTCAAACATTTGCACATGTCTCGTTTTCAAGATTTCAACCATGCCAAACTAAAGATTTCTCGTTCTCACCAATCTATTGCAACAATGGAGAATCAAAAAAAATCTTAAAATCAAGATTAGGAAATGAATGAATATTGAATAAAAAAAATTAAATGATTCCTTTCATAGACTCTTTCAACCCCCTCTATTTTAGACTTTTTAGAATTTTTTTCATCCCAATCACATTTGGCTTATTTTTACTTATGGGACAATGATGATGTGTATGTTATATTAATTTTTTGACACGTGTATTATTTTTATCCACCTAATTACTTTCTTTAAAGATTTCTAAAAAATTTCAAAAAATGCCATAAAATTACTATAAAAAATAAAAAAAAAATCTAAAAAAACAAGAAAAAATTCATAAAAATCATTTAATAAGATATTTCGATATATCTACTGTTGGGAATAATTAAGTGTGCCCAAGATCCAATCAACCATGTAATCAATGTTAAGATTCAATGTTTAGTTTATTATCATATTTACTATTTAGTGAAATAGTTAATTTGATAAAGTCCTTGATTAAAATTATAGATTTGTTATCATGATAGAGATCTTGATAATGAGAGACAAGTCTTTTAGTATTTTAATCTAAATTTTTCTTGATCATAGGATTATTGTGAATAGGACAACAACAATCCGGAAAGATCAATATATATATGTAATAGTCTTTATTGGATAAAGATTAATAAATCTCATTTATTAAATTACATATATAGGTGATGCATATGCAGATATGATCATTGAACTGACTCAACTGAGATTTTCTTAATGGTTAATATTTATTAGAATTTGTGAGGCCTTATACTCAACCACAAAAGTTAGCTTAAGAGTTGAGGTTTGCACTATACTTATAAAGGTTATCTTTGCCATATCTCCAGCCAATGTGGGACTTCTAACACACCCCCTCACGCCCAACACTATTGGGCTTGGTGCGTGGAATCAACAACAACGGGTGGCCCAAATATGGGAGGTCTCCACAACAAACAACAAATGGATCTAGGATAGGCTCTGATACCATATTAGAATTTGTGAGGCCTTATACTCAACCACAAAAGCTAGCTTAAGAGTTGAGGTTTGCACTATACTTATAAAGGCTATCTTTGCCATATCTCTAGCCAATGTGGGACTTCTAACAATATTACTGTAAATTGTCAAAAGAAAATCTCAAGAAGAAATAAAATGATTTTCTTTGATCTGAGATTATCATTGTAATTAACAAAATATTTATTGTATTTTAATTTTGACACCTAATACCTTAGGGTGTTAGTTGAAAAGATATTAGATACAATTAAATATTTGTATAATTAATGATTAATTAAGATGGGATCTGTCAACTCACAGTAATGAGTTTGAGCTCTATTATAAAATGCATGGACATATAAATATGAGTGAACAAACAATCAAGTAATTATGTCTTGCTTGATAAAATGCATGGACAGATGAGTCGATGCTAATATGCTATCATTGTCGAAATTATGGTTATATACGTCTTTATATTAAAATGCTTATTCATGCTTATTAGTAGAGGTAAACTGATTCATGCTTAAAAATGAGAATTATTTAAAGTTGATTTGTTTAGTTCTTAATTAACATGAAAGTGGCTTTTGTTTTGCTATATATTTAATTTTTGAAACCTCTTAGAATTTAAAGGTTAAATAGAATTACTTACTTTGGTTGAAATTGAAATGAGTTAATTAAAAAAAAATTGTAGATGCCACATGATTTGTTTGTGTTAATTATATATTTAGGCGATTGTTTATGCTTGTTATGTTTAGCCACTTTAAGGATTATATTTAAAGGCTGAAATTTAATTTGGTTATGGCTTTTATCATAAAATGAGTTGTTTGCTATGTTGTATGTGTGAATGATGTTTCTTCGGAGAGAGGATTTTAAAGTTGAAAATTTATCTAGTATAAATTAAACTGATATTTGCAATTTAATTTGTGTAAAATATATTTCTATGTGGGATTATATATATATTGAGTTTAGTATCATGTGATTTGTGAGTTCGAGTTAATATCTTAGTATAATAACCATTATGTTGTTCCTGAAGAACTCACATCATTCTATGTGAATTTCTGAATTTAAAAAGGTAGTTCTTGAAGAACTCAACATTATTGTTTACGAAGATTTGTCGTATAGTTCCTGAAGAACTAATTAATAATTTAATAAATCCCAGAAAGATTGCAAAAAAAAATTATGATATTCCTTGTTTATCTAAGAATTAATTATGATTTTCTTACACTTTATTTATTATATTGTTTTCAATATTATTAACTCATATTGAGAATTGCTTAGTTTCTTAATTTTTCCTACATGGATTTTGACAATTATTATGATATATACGAAAGTTTAGTATATAATTGAGTTATATATTCTCTGCAAGAATTTGGTTAAAATTATATACTACAAATTTATTGAAAGCTTCAGAAGAGCTAATATGTAAAATACTCTAAATGCTTCAGAAGAACTAAAATTATATACTACAAAATTATTGAAAGCTTTAGAAGAGCTAATATTTTAACTTAGAGAAGATATTGGTGCAAAATGAAGCACAAATTTTTGTAAACCAGAAGTTTACAAATCATATTAAGTTTGTCTTTGGTAAGACCGGTTTGATCATCCAGGATCTATTACGATGCAAATTTTTTTTTTTAATTGTGAAATTGTTTTATGAAATAATTTGACAAAGAGCTCATTTTCTAAATTTTTTGAAAGTATTTGATAAGTATTATATGCTAATAATAAAAGAAAAATATGGACCTGAAGAACCATTCTTTAGACGTCTAAAATTAAATGAGTGATTGATACTTATGAAATGGTAACTTCAAAATTCTACTTTGAGAACATGCGATCATTTAAATTGAATTTTTGTTTCGCATCAAGCCAATAATTTGTATTATGCAAGTCCTCCCCTTAATTTGCAATTGAGTTTAGGTTTATAACCTAATATTTTTTAGATGTGTTGTGTGTCGCTTCACGAAAATCGCCCGAGCGTTTAGGACACTCGGAATGACACAGAGTCGCCACCAAATCAGAGATTGCGCAGCGGAATATAAAAATTTCCTTCTATGGATCCTTACGAATGGTCATGAATAGTGTTTAGAGTTTTACCTTTTTGATTTGAAAACTCTCTTTAAATCACGAACAATTGATGATTGGCGCTTTTAATCACGAACAAGATCACCACCACCACGTTGATCACGAGCGTTAAAGATGTAACGCCTCTAACTAGTCCACACGAACAGATGCCTCCAAAAGAGTGCTAGCTCCAAGAATGAAGGTTTCTAGTGAGAGGTGGAAATAAGGATTAGGGTTTTAGAGATTGATTTTTCATCAAGTGATTTTCTTTCTCACAAGTGTTCTATTTATAGAACCACTTGTCTTGTGCACCAAGACAAACTATTTGTCATTGGGCCACAATTATACTAAAACCTTTTTAATTAAATAAATCTTTTAAGAAACGCACCCCCATGTGTCATGTACACATGAGTGCTTTCTTTTCATAACAAATTATCATACGCTTATTTAATTACCATGATACCCTTATCATATTTCCTTAATTCTTTGAGGTGCACCGTACCTTACGGTGTTCCAATTTCACACTAGCATGTTCTTATGTGTGTGACCCTTGTAGGTTTCCATAACGTTGGCAATTATATTAAATTCTCTATTTAATATAATAAACAATGAGCGGTATCTAGCAACACATCATTGCTACCCAAGTTATGAGAAATTAACATGTGATCTAAAACACAACCTCTAGTGATAATATCAGTGTGTACAATTACCCTTTTGCCCTTAATGTCTATATTGAACTCAAAGCATACTTGGTGTCATCTTTGTCTAGTTCAATATTGGGCCCATGACATTTATCCTGTTATGCAGGATTGACAAATTCCATCTAGGTCACTACTGTCCCTCAGCATGCTTTGTGAAGTACCCATCAACTGCCTTTATGGTCATCCTGTTACAGACAACGTTAGATCAGCAACAAAGCACTTGACTCCATATCTAGGGTACAAAGTGGTTTCAGGTCTAAGTGTGGTTTACACCATTATCACCATGAGAGTAACTTATGACACTTTGCATAACTTTGCATGTAGTACTCTCATAGCGGGTCAATCCGGTATAAACATTACTCCTAATATTTATACCTATGTCAAGACTTGATAACTCCTTATCCTATGATCCATGAGATGCGATCATCAGTCTATCTTCATAATAGTCTCTATGTTTTATCATTATCCCAATTTATAATAAAACTCGACTACGGACGCTTTAAGAATAGTATCCTTGTATTTAATGAATCTCATGATTAAGTCATACTTAATATTTCATTAAATGGATTTAACTATTCTAGGGACTTCATTATTTTGGACATACAAACATAATAAATAAAATGCCATATTTATATTCAAACTCCTAAAGCAAATACTATGAAAATAGATTGGCTCTTAGGGTTTACTCCAACAATCTCCCACTAGCACTAAAGCCAATCTAGGTTACTCTTAATACCTATAGACTTGGTATGCCCATCACGCTTCAACTGCGCAAGATGCTTTGTTAGTGGATAAGGAACTATTTCCTATGTTGGTATCTTACGTATCTTCCAACGTTCTATTTCGATCTCTCTCGAAATATATAAGTGTCTAAGTATATTCATGAATCGTCGGTGAGATCTATTCTCAAGTGTTCTTGCAAGATTAAACTATTACCATCACTAATGTGATTAATGTGACTTGTAACACCGGAAACATAGATTTAGCTCAATCATGAGCCAAACGATCCAATCTTAAATACTCAACTTATTTAACTGAAACAAACATATTACGAAGCTTATCTTATAGCTTTCAATGCTTGTATTCAGCCATGATATACAATATATTGGTATGGAAACTTCCTTCATTATAACTTCCTTATAATGATCGTTCCCATACCTATCTATTTAAAGAAATAGGCCTTAGTTCCTTTAAGGTCCTTAGGGATATTCTTGAAGGTAAGTTAGTGTCAAACACTAATTTCAATTTTGGTACATAGGTTATTCCTAACTCTTTAGGAATTCTAGCCTAAGTGTTTCATCAAAAGTTATTTTCCTAGTCATGTCTCACATGTATAAGAAAAATGTCTTGATGATTAATATGATATCAGATATTATCACTCCCACTAAAACTTTGTATGCACAAGATTTACATTTGTCCTTCATTTGTTTTCCACAAAACTTTCAAAAAGAACAAATATTCAAATTTATTCGATCTAATCAAAATTATATTAGATAGGTTTGTCCTTGTTAATTGGATTTTCATAAAACTTCATAAAAGGAACAAACAATAATTTAATTTTCTGAGAACTCTATCTAATCAAAATTAGATAGCTACAAGTTATATACCTTTCTAGTATCATTTGGATCAACAAAACCCTTATGTATATGTCTAGTACATATATATATATGAGGTCATTCCAATTAAGGAATGCAACTTTGTTATCCATCTACCAAAACATGTAGTACAACATTTAGTAAAACAATTAAACAGATTTTAAGCTCTATGATTATATTTAGGGTTTCATCATAACTTGCATTATGACTTTGTGTGAAACCTTATATGATCAATCGAATCTTAAAGGGTTTTCTCAATACCATCCATATCAGTGTTCAACAAGAATACTCACTTTCATCGTATGAGTCTTACTCATCCTGATGACAATACCATTATCACCACAAGGTATGTGCATATGGATTATGTACAAGATTTTATGGCATTTAGCCACTTCTCAGATTTTAGGCCTTTTACGACCTTTTACCAAGTCAAAGATTCATCTTTCATGAAAACCATATCACTTTCTTGAGTTATGATTAGATCATACATCTCACCCATGTAATATGTTAGACTTATCTAGGATTTTGTGCAACTTAAACCGATGGTCCTTCAACAACCTTGAGGAACCGGTTTAGGTTCCCTTTTCAAATACATTTTGTGGTACTTGAACTTATTCAAGTTTTATATCACTCCCACTGTTTCTTTTAGAAACACACTCCCACTAGAGGAATGCTTCAAATCTAGCAACAACTTTTGTCCTTAAGAGTGATATAAGACCAATATCCCTTGCTTTAGGATATTTCCACTTATTCATTCATTCATTTGGAATTAGATTTATCTAATAAATTTTAATCCAAAATTCTCATAAAGACAAACTTGATACTCTTACCTCCATATCGCATATGGTGTCTTTATGATCATTTTAAAAGGGGAACTATTTGTGGGTGAAGATTAACTATAAGCAAATAAATTTCCAAGAGTCAATGACATAATTAGACTATCATGTCAAACATGATGTGATAAAATTAGTTTATTATGCTCCTTTAATTAAGTATTTATTACTATGACTTATTCATATGACTTAAATACTTTTGTCGAGTCATTTCCTTTTACTCCATTTATCGAACTCCTTGACAAATTCAAAGATTTTCTAATTTGTGTCACACAGATATCCCCATCTAATGATTTTAATCATCAATGTAAATGAAGTAAAATATACTCAATATATCAAATAAATATGTTTAGTACTTGACATACATCTCATGTATATTGTTCAAATAGATCATGTGTCAATTCACTTTCAACTAGTAATCGACACATCAAATGTTTGTACTAAACAATAATGCTCTTGATATATACATATAAGGTCCAAATCTTATTTGGCTCTTATTACAACTGTTATAGATGTTCTTATCAAGATCATGGAACCCTAGTCCACTACTTGACTTGGAGCACTAGTATAGAAGACTTTGCTCAAATGATGAAACCTTCATTTGTCTTATCATTCAAGGCTACTTTTCATATCTTGTCAATACAAGGTATTTAATTAATACTTCTATTACCAAATAGAACTCAATAACAATTATTGTATTCTATTTGATTTTAAGTCATGGCATAGCTTTTATTGTCAATGAAACAACTTGTTTCATTCTAGACATAGCTTGACTTAAACTTATAGTCAATGTTCTAATTATTTAAGCATCTCTTTAGAGATTCAACATCGTGTATCATATACCCTTGATGTAGAAATAGAAAATTTGACTTTCTATAACTAGGTGTACAAAAATTGAAGTCTCACTTCATTCTTTTATTTTGACTTTTTCATGAACTATCTACGGCACTCCCATTTCAACCAATTTGAAACACCCGTTCTCGTCGGCAATCCTTTATTGTACTATTCAAATAAGAGGAGTATAAATCTCATTTATATCATATCTGTATTTTTGACAGTGCAAATTATTTCTCATTTAATTCAACAATTTTCCGATAGATATAATAATTTTGATCATATCTATCCACTAAAATTGATATGATTGAACCTATGACCAACTCTTTGGTCTATTGAGAAATTCTATCATACTTTGTCGTTCTTTCAAAAGAACTCGTTTTAAATGATCTCATCATTTCTTTTAAAGTATGAAATATTCTATATCTAGATATCAACTTGATGCTTCTGACAAGCATCTCTTTCAAATCTAGTTTATAGTATGTGCTTTTATAGAGTATAGTTCAATGGCTTATAGTTCTTCTTGCGTTTGAGAACAATTCTCAATTTGTGTACCAATTCAGAAACTCTTTTCTGAGATTCTTGTCCTTCTTAAGGACAATGTAATTTATATTGTATAAAGTTTTAATTACAAAGATACGTAAGATATTTGTACAATTTTAATAAGGACTTTTATTAAAAGGTTTCCACTATTTTATTCAAAACAAATGACCCTCACCATTTGATTCGGAAAATCCCGTTGGAAGATTTTCTAGTGGATCAAGATCCATATTTCACTTTGTCTTAAGTCCGCGGTGGGCGGATTACACAATACTTAGTTTATTTAGGTAGGAACTCCTTCCAATTGTATCTCATACAATTCTTGAATATCTCAATTGGGTGAATAACTCCTTATTCTAATTCATCTTATGAATCATTCCCAACAATTGCTTCTTAAACTCATATAATCTCATTATATTTGTTAAGTTAAGTTTGACCCTTACTTTAGAAGTTGGATATTATAATTATCCCATCGCACCTTACTAATGTAGAACATGCACTTCGCGGTGGGCGAACCTACATAGTTCGATACTAGTCTTGATGAGTTCTAAAGCTTGGAAAGCGTAAACTTAATATTCACATATTTTATTAATAAACAAAATGTACTCCGCGGTGGGCGAACCCACATTTTCTTTATTAATCTCTTATGTGTCTCTTGAGGGATATTTAATTAATTTGATCTCACCGGCTTGTTTAACATATTAAACGCTCTCACATGCATCAAAATACATACATACACATGCATCAACATACATAAATAAAATGAAACAGTTATGGCCCCTAGCGCAATTGTTCTCTCAAGCCAATGAGAGAACCTAAGATAACCTAATAACGATCTATACTTCTCCAAGCATGATCTCCAAGGTTGTCCTTCTTTTCCTTGTGCTCTTTCTCTTCTTCATAAAAATTTACATTACATAAAAGAATACTCGTTTTACATACGAGGGAGTGGATGAGAAGAGAATATAGAGAATAGAGATAAGGCACGACACGCAGGCCGTATTTAAAAACCAAATGCAATAAAATAAATAAACTAAGGCCATAACCGATCATCAAATATAATAATAACAAATAAACTTTATTATTATTAAAGTCTCATAATTAATTAAATCCGGCGATTGATCAAATCAGGTAACTTTGATTCAAATATTTAATTCACAATTAAATATTTCGAATCAAAATTTGCTAAAATAAATAACATTATTTTAAAGTAGAATCAAATCTTTTCACAATTCTCCAAATATGGAAAATTATTTAATCAAAACCTTTTTGAATAAAATATTTCCAAAATTGTTAATATTATCTTTTAAAACAATTTTAAAAGATATTTCTAGAGATTTGAAATGATTTCATAATTAAATATATTTGTCAAATATGGAAAATTATTTAATCAAAACTCTTTTGAATAAAATATTTCCAAGATTGATGATATTAACTTTTAAAACAATTTTAAAAGATATTTCTAGAATTTTGAAACGATTTCAAAATTAAATATATTTATCATCTACTTTTCGCATCAACACTTGATACGTTTTGCAAATTCTAATTTTAATGACACAACATTTGTGCAACCCTTAATTGATCATCACAAATTATAACAATAAACACATATTTTATTATTATGATCAATTTAAGTCGTGTAGATTAATGAAATTAAAATTTTGGCGAACGGTCAAATTGAGGCTGCCAGCTGCGCCCCGCGCAGGTGCCATGCGCCCCGCACAGGTACTCAGCAAAACAGCAATTTTGCTCCTGCCATCTCCGCCCCGCGCAGATACCCTGCGCCCCGCGCAGGCCCGTGCGAAAAACCTAGTTTTTCGCGAATCCTAATGCAGAATTTCGTGCCGTCAAAACCTTTTATGACCGAAATTCAATATAGCTAATTAACATGTCATTGCTTCATCATACTAATGTCGGATTCCAAAGTGAATGAACATGAATTAATTCAATATCAAATAACTTTCATAATTTGTTTTATTGAACGAAATTATGAACGATGTATCAAATACACCGCTTTGCATCACGATCACTTATATCACATATAAGTATTGATCATTCTTATTTGTATAAACTATGACGATTAACATATCACTGCTTCACCATACTAATGTCGGATTCCGAAGCCGTTTCAATGTCAATCATCAATTTTCATACAAATAGATGCCAAATTTTAATTACTCGATTTTAATCTTTATTAGGTGTTTTAATCAAATTAAAACTGAATTCATGAATTTAAACAAACATCAATTCATGGTTTCGTAAGTGGCTCTGATACCAATTGAAGGAACAATCAGAGATTGCGCAGCGGAATATAAAAATTTCCTTCTATGGATCCTTACGAATGGTCATGAATAGTGTTTAGAGTTTTACCTTTTTGATTTGAAAACTCTCTTTAAATCACGAACAATTGATGATTGGCGCTTTTAATCACGAACAAGATCACCACCACCACGTTGATCACGAGCGTTAAAGATGTAACGCCTCTAACTAGTCCACACGAACAGATTCCTCCAAAAGAGTGCTAGCTCCAAGAATGAAGGTTTCTAGTGAAAGGTGGAAATAAGGATTAGGGTTTTAGAGATTGATTTTTCATCAAGTGATTTTCTTTCTCACAAGTGTTCTATTTATAGAACCACTTGTCTTGTGCACCAAGACAAACTATTTGTCATTGGGCCACAATTATACTAAAACCTTTTTAATTAAATAAATCTTTTAAGAAACGCACCCCCATGTGTCATGTACACATGAGTGCTTTCTTTTCATAACAAATTATGATACGCTTATTTAATTACCATGATACCCTTATCATATTTTCTTAATTCTTTGAGGTGCACCGTACCTTACGGTGTTCCAATTTCACACTAGCATGTTCTTATGTGTGTGACCCTTATAGGTTTCCATAACGTTGGCAATTATATTAAATTCTCTATTTAATATAATAAACAATGAGCGGTATCTAGCAACACATCATTGCCACCCAAGTTATGAGAAATTAACATGTGATCTAAAACACAACCTCTAGTGATAATATCAGTGTGTACAATTACCCTTTTGCCCTTAATGTCTATATTGAACCCAAAGCATACTTGGTGTCATCTTTGTCTAGTTCAATATTGGGCCCATGACATTTATCCTGTTATGGAGGATTGACAAATTCCATCTAGGTCACTACTGTCCCTCAGCATGCTTTGTGAAGTACCCATCAACTGCCTTTATGGTCATCCTGTTACGGACAACGTTAGATCAGCAACAAAGCACTTGACTCCACATCTAGGGTACAAAGTGGTTTCAGGTCTAAGGGTGGTTTACACCATTATCACCATGAGAGTAACTTATGACACTTTGCATAACTTTGCATGTAGTACTCTCATAGCGGGTCAATCCGGTATAAACATTACTCCTAATATTTAAACCTATGTCAAGACTTGATAACTCCTTATCCTATGATCCATGAGATGCGATCATCAGTCTATCTTCATAATAGTCTCTATGTTTTATCATTATCCCAATTTATAATAAAACTCGACTACGGACGCTTTAAGAATAGTATCCTTGTATTTAATGAATCTCATGATTAAGTCATACTTAATATTTCATTAAATGGATTTAACTATTCTAGGGACTTCATCATTTTGGACATACAAACATAATAAAGAAAATGCCATATTTATATTCAAACTCCTAAAGCAAATACTATGAAAATAGATTGGCTCTTAGGGTTTACTCCAACATTGATCCCATACTCAACTTCAATTTTTATTTCAAGCTTGATGAAGATGATGAACTTGTGATGAATGAAACCTTTGATTCAAATTTTCACTCAAGTGATATATTAAAATATTTCCAAGATTGATGATATTAACTTTTAAAACAATTTTAAAAGATATTTCTAGAATTTTGAAACGATTTCAAAATTAAATATATTTATCATCTACTTTTCGCATCAACACTTGATACGTTTTGCATATTCTAATTTTAATGACACAACATTTGTGCAACCCTTAATTGATCATCACAAATTATAACAATAAACACATATTTTATTATAATGATCAATTTAAGTCGTGTAGATTAATGAAATTAAAATTTTGGCGAACTGTCAAAATTGAGGCTGCCAGCTGCGCCCCGCGCAGGTGCCATGCGCCCCGCGCAGGTACTCAGCAAAACAGCAATTTTGCTCCTGCCATCTGCGCCCCGCGCAGATACCCTGCGCCCCACGCAGATACCCTGCGCCCCGCGCAGGCCCGTGCGAAAAACCTAGTTTTTCGCGAATCCTAATGCAGAATTTCGTGCCGTCAAAACCTTTTATGACCGAAATTCAATATAGCTAATTAACATGTCATTGCTTCATCATACTAATGTCGGATTCCAAAGCGAATGAACATGAATTAATTCAATATCAAATAACTTTCATAATTTGTTTTATTGAACGAAATTATGAACGATGTATCAAATACACCGCTTTGCATCACGATCACTTATATCACATATAAGTATTGATCATTCTTATTTGTATAAACTATGACGATTAACATATCACTGCTTCACCATACTAATGTCGGATTCCGAAGCCGTTTCAATGTCAATCATCAATTTTCATACAAATAGATGCCAAATTTTAATTACTCGATTTTAATCTTTATTAAGTGTTTTAATCAAATTAAAACTGAATTCATGAATTTAAACAAACATCAATTCATGGTTTCGTAAGTGGCTCTGATACCAATTGAAGGAACAATCAGAGATTGCGCAGCGGAATATAAAAATTTCCTTCTATGGATCCTTACGAATGGTCATGAATAGTGTTTAGAGTTTTACCTTTTTGATTTGAAAACTCTCTTTAAATCACGAACAATTGATGATTGGCGCTTTTAATCACGAACAAGATCACCACCACCACGTTGATCACGAGCGTTAAAGATGTAACGCCTCTAACTAGTCCACACGAACAGATTCCTCCAAAAGAGTGCTAGCTCCAAGAATGAAGGTTTCTAGTGAAAGGTGGAAATAAGGATTAGGGTTTTAGAGATTGATTTTTCATCAAGTGATTTTCTTTCTCACAAGTGTTCTATTTATAGAACCACTTGTCTTGTGCACCAAGACAAACTATTTGTCATTGGGCCACAATTATACTAAAACCTTTTTAATTAAATAAATCTTTTAAGAAACGCACCCCCATGTGTCATGTACACATGAGTGCTTTCTTTTCATAACAAATTATGATACGCTTATTAAATTACCATGATACCCTTATCATATTTCCTTAATTCTTTGAGGTGCACCGTACCTTACGGTGTTCCAATTTCACACTAGCATGTTCTTATGTGTGTGACCCTTGTAGGTTTCCATAACGTTGGCAATTATATTAAATTCTCTATTTAATATAATAAACAATGAGCGGTATCTAGCAACACATCATTGCCACCCAAGTTATGAGAAATTAACATGTGATCTAAAACACAACCTCTAGTGATAATATCAGTGTGTACAATTACCCTTTTGCCCTTAATGTCTATATTGAACCCAAAGCATACTTGGTGTCATCTTTGTCTAGTTCAATATTGGGCCCATGACATTTATCCTGTTATGGAGGATTGACAAATTCCATCTAGGTCACTACTGTCCCTCAGCATGCTTTGTGAAGTACCCATCAACTGCCTTTATGGTCATCCTGTTACGGACAACGTTAGATCAGCAACAAAGCACTTGACTCCACATCTAGGGTACAAAGTGGTTTCAGGTCTAAGGGTGGTTTACACCATTACCACCATGAGAGTAACTTATGACACTTTGCATAACTTTGCATGTAGTACTCTCATAGCGGGTCAATCCGGTATAAACATTACTCCTAATATTTAAACCTATGTCAAGACTTGATAACTCCTTATCCTATGATCCATGAGATGCGATCATCAGTCTATCTTCATAATAGTCTCTATGTTTTATCACTATCCCAATTTATAATAAAACTCGACTACGGACGCTTTAAGAATAGTATCCTTGTATTTAATGAATCTCATGATTAAGTCATACTTAATATTTCATTAAATGGATTTAACTATTCTAGGGACTTCATCATTTTGGACATACAAACATAATAAAGAAAATGCCATATTTATATTCAAACTCCTAAAGCAAATACTATGAAAATAGATTGGCTCTTAGGGTTTACTCCAACATTGATCCCATACTCAACTTCAATTTTTATTTCAAGCTTGATGAAGATGATGAACTTGTGATGAATGAAACCTTTGATTCAAATTTTCACTCAAGTGATATATTAAAATATTTCCAAGATTGATGATATTAACTTTTAAAACAATTTTAAAAGATATTTCTAGAATTTTGAAACGATTTCAAAATTAAATATATTTATCATCTACTTTTCGCATCAACACTTGATACGTTTTGCAAATTCTAATTTTAATGACACAACATTTGTGCAACCCTTAATTGATCATCACAAATTATAACAATAAACACATATTTTATTATTATGATCAATTTAAGTCGTGTAGATTAATGAAATTAAAATTTTGGCGAACGGTCAAAATTGAGGCTGCCAGCTGCGCCCCGCGCAGGTGCCATGCGCCCCGCGCAGGTACTCAGCAAAACAGCAATTTTGCTCCTGCCATCTGCGCCCCGCGCAGATACCTTGCGCCCCGCGCAGGCCCGTGCGAAAAACCTAGTTTTTCGCGAATCCTAATGCAGAATTTCGTGCCGTCAAAACCTTTTATGACCGAAATTCAATATAGCTAATTAACATGTCATTGCTTCATCATACTAATGTCGGATTCCAAAGCGAATGAACATGAATTAATTCAATATCAAATAACTTTCATAATTTGTTTTATTGAACGAAATTATGAACGATGTATCAAATACACCGCTTTGCATCACGATCACTTATATCACATATAAGTATTGATCATTCTTATTTGTATAAACTATGACGATTAACATATCACTGCTTCACCATACTAATGTCGGATTTCGAAGCCGTTTCAATGTCAATCATCAATTTTCATACAAATAGATGCCAAATTTTAATTACTCGATTTTAATCTTTATTAAGTGTTTTAATTAAATTAAAACTGAATTCATGAATTTAAACAAACATCAATTCATGGTTTCGTAAGTGGCTCTGATACCAATTGAAGGAACAATCAGAGATTGCGCAGCGGAATATAAAAATTTCCTTCTATGGATCCTTACGAATGGTCATGAATAGTGTTTAGAGTTTTACCTTTTTGATTTGAAAACTCTCTTTAAATCACGAACAATTGATGATTGGCGCTTTTAATCACGAACAAGATCACCACCACCACGTTGATCACGAGCGTTAAAGATGTAACGCCTCTAACTAGTCCACACGAACAGATGCCTCCAAAAGAGTGCTAGCTCCAAGAATGAAGGTTTCTAGTGAGAGGTGGAAATAAGGATTAGGGTTTTAGAGATTATTTTTCATCAAGTGATTTTCTTTCTCACAAGTGTTCTATTTATAGAACCACTTGTCTTGTGCACCAAGACAAACTATTTGTCATTGGGCCACAATTATACTAAAACCTTTTTAATTAAATAAATCTTTTAAGAAACGCACCCCCATGTGTCATGTACACATGAGTGCTTTCTTTTCATAACAAATTATGATACGCTTATTTAATTACCATGATACCCTTATCATATTTCCTTAATTCTTTGAGGTGCACCGTACCTTACGGTGTTCCAATTTCACACTAGCATGTTCTTATGTGTGTGACCCTTGTAGGTTTCCATAACGTTGGCAATTATATTAAATTCTCTATTTAATATAATAAACAATGAGAGGTATCTAGCAACACATCATTGCCACCCAAGTTATGAGAAATTAACATGTGATCTAAAACACAACCTCTAGTGATAATATCAGTGTGTACAATTACCCTTTTGCCCTTAATGTCTATATTGAACCCAAAGCATACTTGGTGTCATCTTTGTCTAGTTCAATATTGGGCCCATGACATTTATCCTGTTATGCAGGATTGACAAATTCCATCTAGGTCACTACTGTCCCTCAGCATGCTTTGTGAAGTACCCATCAACTGCCTTTATGGTCATCCTGTTACGGACAACGTTAGATCAGCAACAAAGCACTTGACTCCACATCTAGGGTACAAAGTGGTTTCAGGTCTAAGGGTGGTTTACACCATTATCACCATGAGAGTAACTTATGACACTTTGCATAACTTTGCATGTAGTACTCTCATAGCGGGTCAATCCGGTATAAACATTACTCCTAATATTTAAACCTATGTCAAGACTTGATAACTCCTTATCCTATGATCCATGAGATGCGATCATCAGTCTATCTTCATAATAGTCTCTATGTTTTATCATTATCCCAATTTATAATTAAACTCGACTACGGACGCTTTAAGAATAGTATCCTTGTATTTAATGAATCTCATGATTAAGTCATACTTAATATTTCATTAAATGGATTTAACTATTCTAGGGACTTCATTATTTTGAACATACAAACATAATAAAGAAAATGCCATATTTATATTCAAACTCTTAAAGCAAATACTATGAAAATAGATTGGCTCTTAGGGTTTACTCCAACATTGATCCCATACTCAACTTCAATTTTTATTTCAAGCTTGATGAAGATGATGAACTTGTGATGAATGAAACCTTTGATTCAAATTTTCACTCAAGTGATATATTAAAATATTTCCAAGATTGATGATATTAACTTTTAAAACAATTTTAAAAGATATTTCTAGAATTTTGAAACGATTTCAAAATTAAATATATTTATCATCTACTTTTCGCATCAACACTTGATACGTTTTGCAAATTCTAATTTTAATGACACAACATTTGTGCAACCCTTAATTGATCATCACAAATTATAACAATAAACACATATTTTATTATAATGATCAATTTAAGTCGTGTAGATTAATGAAATTAAAATTTTGGCGAACGGTCAAAATTGAGGCTGCCAGCTGCGCCCCGCGCAGGTGCCATGCGCCCCGCGCAGGTACTCAGCAAAACAGCAATTTTGCTCCTGCCATCTGCGCCCCGCGCAGATACCCTGCGCCCCACGCAGATACCCTGCGCCCCGCGCAGGCCCGTGCGAAAAACTTAGTTTTTCGCGAATCCTAATGCAGAATTTCGTGCCGTCAAAACCTTTTATGACCGAAATTCAATATAGCTAATTAACATGTCATTGCTTCATCATACTAATGTCGGATTCCAAAGCGAATGAACATGAATTAATTCAATATCAAATAACTTTCATAATTTGTTTTATTGAACGAAATTATGAACGATGTATCAAATACACCGCTTTGCATCACGATCACTTATATCACATATAAGTATTGATCATTCTTATTTGTATAAACTATGACGATTAACATATCACTGCTTCACCATACTAATGTCGGATTCCGAAGCCGTTTCAATGTCAATCATCAATTTTCATACAAATAGATGCCAAATTTTAATTACTCGATTTTAATCTTTATTAAGTGTTTTAATCAAATTAAAACTGAATTCATGAATTTAAACAAACATCAATTCATGGTTTCGTAAGTGGCTCTGATACCAATTGAAGGAACAATCAGAGATTGCGCAGCGGAATATAAAAATTTCCTTCTATGGATCCTTACGAATGGTCATGAATAGTGTTTAGAGTTTTACCTTTTTGATTTGAAAACTCTCTTTAAATCACGAACAATTGATGATTGGCGCTTTTAATCACGAACAAGATCACCACCACCACGTTGATCACGAGCGTTAAAGATGTAACGCCTCTAACTAGTCCACACGAACAGATTCCTCCAAAAGAGTGCTAGCTCCAAGAATGAAGGTTTCTAGTGAAAGGTGGAAATAAGGATTAGGGTTTTAGAGATTGATTTTTCATCAAGTGATTTTCTTTCTCACAAGTGTTCTATTTATAGAACCACTTGTCTTGTGCACCAAGACAAACTATTTGTCATTGGGCCACAATTATACTAAAACCTTTTTAATTAAATAAATCTTTTAAGAAACGCACCCCCATGTGTCATGTACACATGAGTGCTTTCTTTTCATAACAAATTATGATACGCTTATTTAATTACCATGATACCCTTATCATATTTCCTTAATTCTTTGAGGTGCACCGTACCTTACGGTGTTCCAATTTCACACTAGCATGTTCTTATGTGTGTGACCCTTGTAGGTTTCCATAACGTTGGCAATTATATTAAATTCTCTATTTAATATAATAAACAATGAGCGGTATCTGGCAACACATCATTGCCACCCAAGTTATGAGAAATTAACATGTGATCTAAAACACAACCTCTAGTGATAATATCAGTGTGTACAATTACCCTTTTGCCCTTAATGTCTATATTGAACCCAAAGCATACTTGGTGTCATCTTTGTCTAGTTCAATGTTGGGCCCATGACATTTATCCTGTTATGCAGGATTGACAAATTCCATCTAGGTCACTACTGTCCCTCAGCATGCTTTGTGAAGTACCCATCAACTGCCTTTATGGTCATCCTGTTACGGACAACGTTAGATCAGCAACAAAGCACTTGACTCCACATCTAGGGTACAAAGTGGTTTCAGGTCTAAGGGTGGTTTACACCATTACCACCATGAGAGTAACTTATGACACTTTGCATAACTTTGCATGTAGTACTCTCATAGCGGGTCAATCCGGTATAAACATTACTCCTAATATTTAAACCTATGTCAAGACTTGATAACTCCTTATCCTATGATCCATGAGATGCGATCATCAGTCTATCTTCATAATAGTCTCTATGTTTTATCACTATCCCAATTTATAATAAAACTCGACTACGGACGCTTTAAGAATAGTATCCTTGTATTTAATGAATCTCATGGATAAGTCATACTTAATATTTCATTAAATGGATTTAACTATTCTAGGGACTTCATTATTTTGGACATACAAACATAATAAAGAAAATGCCATCTTTATATTCAAACTCCTAAAGCAAATACTATGAAAATAGATTGGCTCTTAGGGTTTACTCCAAAATTGATCCCATACTCAACTTCAATTTTTATTTCAAGCTTGATGAAGATGATGAACTTGTGATGAATGAAACCTTTGATTCAAATTTTCACCAGTTCATCCTCTGCCTCTGAGAGATCACTTTTGTATTGATACAAGTGATATATGTATCGATACAAATTGCACAAAATCAGTCTGAAGTAGTTTCAGGACATTTGTATCGATACACATAACTATGTATCGATACATAATACCTAAAAATCAATTTTTCAAAGTTTAAAATAAGTTTTTTGCTGTCAAGTGATTTGTAATGTTGCCAAAATATGTTCTACTATATTTTCATGTGTTTAGACAATTATTAAAACATGAGGATGAACTGATGCACTTACACCTCCTAATTAATTCTAGGGTATTAAGCAATTTTTAGAGTTTTATTTACATGTTTTTTAATATTAGAATGTTTATTTTTATTAAGAAATATTTACAAAAAGGGGAAAAATAAAGTTTTTTATTATTATGCTTGACAAGATGTTGAATCTTGCTCCTACGTATCCTCTGGTGCGATGAGGAATTCAAAGATACGTAGTTTTGGGTATGTTGTTGGTTGGTGTTTTTTATTGAACAATGTTTTAATCGCATTGTAGTGTTAAACGCCGCTTGTATGCTCACACGGTGGAGGCTTAAGCTTTGTTTGTATCATGTTTGAATTGATTGAAAACATGTTAGAATTGATTGAAAAAAAAAGATTTCAATTTGATTTTGAAATAGCCCGAAGGTGAAAACTCAATTTGAATGTGTTAGTATTTTTTAATGTTCTTTTTTAAGAGTTGGAGCGGAAGACGGATTATTGGTAAACTAAGTGTACACAAAGCCACCAATAATTCGAGAGAAAAACGAATGTGCATTCGTCCTCTCCTTTTTAATCCAAAGTTTATTAGAATTAAAAAAAAATAGATAAAATTTATTTGTATTTTAAAGGTTTTAATTGTTTTTATATTTTTATATTATGTTTGGTTATTAAACAAAGTTGAATAAGTCATACTAGTAGCAAATAATTAGAAAAAACAATGTAACCACTTATCCAAAGAACACGTGGCAATACCACACTACCTAGTTAAATGAAATATATATAAAACAAACTTATAAACAATATGACATTAGAAAAGAATAGAAAATTGGAACAACACAACACATAACGAAACTAGCAGAGAGAGATATTCCACGATCATGCATAATCAAAAAGAACAAAGCAAAATAACAAACCGGGTTTATGTCTCTTTCTTCTCCAATCTTGACAGGCTTTGAGGTGGTGTTCCGTGGCGATTCCAGCTCGATTTCTTTCTCTGTTCTTTCTCCTCTTATATTTTGTTTCTTCTAGATGTTGAATCTTGCTCCTACGTATCCTCCGGTGCGATGAAGAATTCAAAGCTACGTAGTTTTGGGTATGTTGTTGGTTGGTGTTTTTTATTGAACGATGTTTTAATCGCATTCTAGTGGTTAAACGCCGCTTGTATGCTCGCACGGTGGAGGCTTAAGCTTTGTTTGTATCACGTTTGAATTGATTGAAAACATGTTCGTTTTATGAAAAAAAAAGATTTCAATTTAATTTTGAAATAGCCCGAAGGCGAAAACTTAATTTGAATGTGTTACTATTTTTTAATGTTCTTTTTTATGAGTTGGAACGGAAGACGGATTATTGGTAAACTAAGTGTACACAAAGCCACCAATAATTCGAGAGAAAAACGAAAGTGCATCCGTCCTCTCCTTTTTAATCCAAAGTTTATTAGAATTAAAAAAAAATCGATAAAATTTATTTGTATTTTAAAGGTTTTAATTTTTTTATATTATGTTTGGTTATTAAACAAAGTTGAATAAGTCAGACTAGTAGCAAATAATTAGAAAAAGCAATGTAACCATTTATCCAAATAACACGTGACAATACCACACTACCTAGTTAAATGAAATATATACAAAACAAACTTAGAAACAAAATGACATAAAAAAAGAATAGAAAATTGGAACAACACAACACATAACGAAACTAGCAGAGAGAGATATTCCACGATCATGCATAATCAAAAAGAACAAAGCAAAATAACAAACCGGGTTTATGTCTCTTTCTTCTCCAATCTCGACAGGCTTTGCGGTGGTGTTCCGTGGCGCTCGATTTCTTTCTCTGTTCTTTCTCCTCTTACATTTTGTTTCTTCTGATTTTTGTTACAGTAGTTTATGGGGTTGTAGTGAAGAGATGAAATATGATGGGGTTAAAGAGGAAAGTGGCGCAAGCCACTGTTTGTTGTTGCTACTCAAGAAATTTCTATGGTGTTTCTTGGTTAGAATTTGTTGTGTGGAATTTTTTGGTATGAATGAAGAATTGGTGTTCTCTGATTCTTGTGTTGTGATTTTATGTGTAGGAAAGCTCCCTATTCATAGTGTTAGAATTAGGTCTCTAAATTGTGAATGAATCTTTGAAGATTTGCTTTGTAAATTAATATTGACAGATTTGTTTTTTTTTTTTTTTTATGATTAATTTGCTCTTATTTTATGTTTTAGTGTTAATTCCCTTGCTTGCTCTTCAAGACCAAAGATTTATTCCTCTTTTGTTTTGATTCACTTATTTTTTATGGTTTAGTATCTTTCTCATTTTCTTTCTACACAAGTCTATATATTTTCTTTCTTTTTATATACATGCTTTATTTTTATAATTTTTGGACAAACAAAAAAGAGTGATAAAATATATTTTAATAGAAAAAGTTTCTTGTTAGAAAAAATAAATTATAAAAAGTTAGTGTAATATCCCACATTCTAAATTACCTAATTAATTTTAATTAGAGCTTTGCCTAATTTTATAAATTAATTGGAGGAGGTTAGTTAAATTATTTTGGGAACTAAGTAAAATTATGTACTATAATTAGTTGTACTAATTGAACTTTGTCCACCTATTAGTACACTATTATTCCTAAGTAATATAATTAACCCAAGAGAAATTCAAACTCCCTCCCATTCTTTCTCTCCCTCGTGACCTCTCTCACCCTCTCATGACTCATGTTTCCACTCACAATTCCATTGTCCCCTTGTGCCAACACCTCACCACTCACTTGTGAGTCACTAATCCACCCATAGATAGTCACTTATGACATGCAGAACCTCTCATACACTCACTCATTAATTCAGCAAGAGCTGAAGCTGCTACCCTCTCTTTTCCTCTCCCTCACGTGAACAACAACAACATCCATAAAACACCAAACTCATCAATTCTACTTATCACATGAAATTGTCCATTTCTACCACAAACACACAACCCATGACAGAGAATCACTCTTACTGAACCATTGTTAGAATCTGAACTGAAGCCTTACATTACCAAAGCTTCACATGATGCATAAAGACAACACACCTCTTCTCACCATTTTCTAACCCAATAACTTAACATGCACCCAAGAACAAACAAATTTCGTGTTCAGCTCTTAGCTCTGAAACTCAACTATATAAACCCCATCACTTAGCTGAAGAAAACCATCAAACACATTTCAAATCCTAGAGCAAGGCTAGAAGTTCATCTTTTCATCAAATTTCCAATCTTCGGTCATTTCAGTTCGTGGGTTAGCTGAGGGTCTCAGTAGCTGCTTTAGGAGCCCAGAAGCAAAGGTTTAAAGCTTCAATCAGGTGGGTTCTTAGGTTAGTTAGTTAGATTCCCCAAAACAATGAATTTTGCATGTTAACTTAGGATTTAAGAAAATTGTTGTGTGAGAGGAATTAGCTCCCAAATTCCTCTCCATTCTGTCCTATATTATGTATAATGTATGATTGCATGCCTTAGGATGAGGATTGTAGGTGTTAAAAATTATAAAATATGAACTTTCGCAAAACAGGGTACATTCTGGGTAAACTCGCTCTGGCGAGCTTACAGCGAGCAATCATGGCGAGCTGGGTTCTTCATGCTGATGAACCTCGCTCTGGCGAGCTTCTACTCGCTGAGCGAGCGAATTTGGCATAGGACCTATAATCTCGCCATGGCGAGCTCCTCTTCGCCGTAGCGAGCTTACACAGTACATGACCTGAACAACTCGCCGTGGCGAGTGACAACTCGCTGAGCGAGTTTGACAGGAACAGAAACTTTTCAGAATTTTCCAAACAGAACTACAGCACTCGTTTTATGTCCTCATCTGAATTTGGTACGTGTAATAGTACAGTTATATAATGTAATACAGCATGTTAATCACGGATAACCTTAGGGTATAACTTAGGGAATTTAGAAATGCATGTTCCCCGGGATTTTGGTATACTTATGGTAGAATAACTTCAATTAGTATCAGTCAATTAAGAGCGAATTATATCGCACTATGGACTCCCAATGGGATAATCCATTAGGTTATGACTTTGTGAGCTTCATGCCGTGACCGAATCGGTTGACGGATATGGCAGGCCTCTGAGACCTGCTCACCTCAGAGTGTCCTAGTGTTAAAATGAATAAGATATGTTTTCTGTGTTACACATTTATTTATGCTTATGATTTATGATAATATGATAGTATGTATGACTGATTAGGATTTCCCCGGTGTAGTCACCTTAGGAGGGTAGTAGGACTCACTGAGGCTTAGTTGTCTCACCCCAATCCAAACAATTATTTTCAGATAAGCAGGTCGGTTGAGGTATGCTGTTCGGTGTGCTCGTGGCTTTGCTTGGAGGACGCATTTCTTTCATGCTTTTCCATTTCTTGTTGTTATTTCAATTCAATAATCTTGTTGTATCTGTTGTTATCTGTTGTTTCCGCTGTCTTATTTCTACTTGTTGTACTTAGCACCTGTGTGTGCTTGAACTTTTCTCAATGTAATAATAATGTACTCAATTCCGGTTATGATAATTCCACTGATATTCTAGATAATTCATGTGGGGTGTTATAATTGGTATCAGAGCAGGTCGATTCAGATCGTGCCAGAGTTCATTAGTATTACTATCCGAATCCCAGTACTTGTCTGGATTTCTAACATCTGTTCTAGGTGTCATGTCACTTTAAGCCTAGCTAACTTGACTTGATATTGGCAGTTAGAGCACTATGTCAGGAGCAAGACGAGGACCTGGAAGGCCTAGAAGGAATGTTGCTGATGATGATGATGAACCTGAGATGTACGGAGATGCTAATGCGAACATGTGGGCTGAGATGATGCATCAGCAGCAGCAGTTCCAAGCTCAGCAGGCCCAGCAGCATCAAGAATTCATGAATATGTTTCAACAACATATGAGCAATCCTCCCCCTCAGCAGCAAGGGTCTAGCGCTGCTTTCAGGGAGTTCTGCCGAATGAGTCCGCCGGAGTTTTACGGAGAATACAATCCAGCGAAAGCCAGGGAATGGATTCAACGCATGAGTGGTATCCTTGAATCCATGGATTGCACCGAAGTTGACAAGGTAACATTCGTCTCCCGCTTCTTTAGGGGCGACGCGTGTAACTGGTGGGATGGAACCAAGGCGTATATGGAGGCCAGTCAGATGGATGTGAATTGGGAAAATTTCCGACGTCTCTTCGTTGGACATTATATCCCAGAGAGCTACCAATTCCAGATGGAACGTGAATTGACGGAGCTAAAGCAGGGAAGCATGTCAGTGGCGGAGTACACTATGAAGTTTAATGAGTTGGTCAGATATGTGATGGATGGAAATGATGCTCCCTCAGAATCATGGAAGATGAAGAAATATCGGTTCGGGCTGAGAGCTGACATAGCCCACGATGTCTCTATGCAGCACATCACTACATTTGGTGATTTGGTGCAGAAGAGCTATCATGCAGAAGCAGATCTTGGTAATATTCATAAGGAGCGTAGTGAAGCTTTTCAGAAGAAGAAGGACTCTGGGAAGTTCAACCTGCAAGTGAGAACCAAGGGCACCACAAGCAAAGGGAAACAGAGCTATTCCCAGCGCTCACCGAGGAACTGTGCTGAATGTGGTTTCCCTCACAGTGGAGAATGCATGAAAGGGAAGAACATGTGTTACTATTGTAAGCAGCCTGGCCATTACAAGCACGAGTGCCCGAAGCTGAAGAGGCAAGGCGATTCCGGCGGCGCTTCCAAAAGCAAAGGTCGGGTATTTTCACTTGACGGTGAGAGAGTCAAATCTAACAATGCTTTGATTATGGATGTATGCATGTTAGGACAGTCTGAAGTATTAGTTTTGTTTGATTGTGGAGCTACTAATTCCTTTATAGCCGTTGACTGTGTTCAGCGACTACAATTGCCCTCTGTGCCTTTAATTCCCCCAATGACTGTAGCTGTCGCTACAGGTGGCAAGGTTACCTCTAAACGTGTTTGCCAGAATTGTCCGGTTCTTGTGGGCAGTAAAGTCTATAACATAGATTTGATCTGTCTACCCTTGAAGGATATTGACGTGGTCCTAGGCATGGATTGGCTTTCTGCCAATACTGTGTACATAGGATGTGCGGAGAAGAACTTGTTCATTCCAACGGAAGTTTCAGCCGAAAGTAGAGCTATTACTGCTTTACTCCAAAATACTCATCAAATGATCCAGTACTTAGGTGCCGGTACTAAGTGTTTCAGTGTCTTGTTCACCATCGATCCGGAACCCAGTTTGTGTCCCAGTGATATTTCAGTTGTTAGTGAATTCTTAGACGTCTTTCCAGATGACATTATGAATTTACCTCCCGAAAGGGAAGTGGAGTTTTCCATCGATCTAGTTCCTGGTTCCCAGCCGATCTCAGTTGCCCCGTATAGGATGTCTCCCTTAGAGCTACGTGAACTGAAATCCCAACTTGAAGAGCTGCTTCAGAAACACTTTATCCGACCCAGTGTCTCACCTTGGGGAGCACCGGTGTTACTTGTCAAAAAGAAAGACGGTACGATGCGTCTGTGCATCGATTATCGCCAACTCAACAAGGTAACAATCAAGAACAAGTATCCCTTACCGAGAATTGATGATCTCCTAGATCAACTCAGGGGTGCTACTGTTTTTCCAAGATTGATCTTCGTTCTGGATATCATCAGATCCGTATCAAGTCCTCGGATGTTTCCAAGACAGCATTCAGGACTCGCTATGGACATTATGAATTCTTGGTCATGCCGTTCGGTCTAACTAATGCTCCAGCTATTTTTATGGACTACATGAATCGGATTTTCCAGCCGTACCTTGATCAGTTTGTTGTTATTTTCATTGATGACATTCTGATCTATTCCAAAGATTCACAGGAGCATGCGGAGCACCTGAGAATTGTGTTGAGCATTCTTAGAGAGAAACAACTGTATGCCAAGTTCAGCAAGTGCGAATTTTGGCTATCCGAAGTTAAATTCTTGGGTCATGTCATATCGCAAGGCGGTGTGTCTGTTGATCCATCCAAGGTTGAAGCAATGTTGAATTGGGAACGACCCAGAAGTGTTACCGAAGTCAGAAGTTTCCTTGGGTTGGCAGGCTATTACCGGAGATTCATCTTAGGGTTTTCGGAAATTGCTTTGCCACTAACTCGTCTAACCAGAAAGGGTGCAGACTTTGATTGGGATGCTGCTTGTGAATGGAGTTTCAAAACCCTGAAGGAAAAGCTAACCACAGCACCAGTGTTAGTGATTCCTGATCCAACCCGCAAGTATGTGGTATACTGTGATGCATCTAACAAGGGACTTGGATGTGTGTTGATGCAAGATGGAGCAGTTGTAGCGTACGCATCAAGGCAGCTAAAACCTCATGAGCAGAATTATCCTACCCATGATCTGGAGTTAGCAGCTATTATCTTTGCACTCAAAATCTGGAGACATCATCTGTATGGAGTGCAGTTTGATCTGTTCAGTGATCACAAGAGTCTGAAGTACTTGTTTGATCAAAGGGAGTTGAATATGAGGCAGCGACGTTGGATGGAGTACCTCAAAGATTTTGATTTTAACCTCAACTACCATCCAGGAAAGGCCAATGTTGTGGCAGATGCTCTAAGCAGAAAGACATTGTATGCATCGGAGTTACTAATGCAACAGTGCGGTCTGTATGAGAAGTTTAGAGATCTCAATCTGAATGTGACATATCGTAAGAGTGGTATTCGCATTAACAGAATCGAAGTGTCCTGTGAGTTACGCCCAAGTATTGTGCAGGCTCAGCAGGATGATGTAGAGTTACAGAAGAGAGTGAACCATCCGGAGTTCTCAGTAGCCACGGACGGTGCTATTCTCTATGAAGGCAGACTTTGTATACCCCAGAATGATGAGTTGAAGCGGTTGATTCTAGAAGAGGCACACAAGAGTGGATTTTCAATTCACCCTGGATCCACCAAGATGTATCATGATTTGAAGGAGAACTATTGGTGGCCTAACATGAAGGCAGAGATTGCTGAATTCGTGTCCAGGTGTATTGTTTGTCAACAGGTGAAGATTGAGCATCAGAAACCTGGAGGACAGTTACAACCGTTGGATATTCCAGAGTGGAAATGGGAACATATCACCATGGACTTTGTAGGAGGACTGCCACGTAACCAGAGAGGTCAAGATTCGATCTGGGTAATCGTGGACAGGTTGACTAAATCAGCTCATTTCATTCCAGTGAAATCCACCTACAAGGCCCCGCAATATGCAGCCATCTTCATGGAGCAGATTGTAAGGCTGCATGGTGTACCTTTGAGTATCGTGTCGGATAGAGACTCGATTTTCACTTCAAGGTTTTGGAAAGCATTTCAGAATGCGATGGGTACTCGGCTGAAGATGAGTACGTCACATCATCCTCAGACTGATGGTCAGTCAGAAAGGACTATTCAGACCCTTGAGGATATGCTTCGAGCTTGTGTACTAGAAGATGGTGGTTCGTGGAGTAATCACTTACACCTGATAGAGTTTGCCTATAATAACAGTTACCATGCCAGTATCGGTATGGCACCTTATGAAGCCTTGTATGGCAGGAAGTGTAGAACACCGTTGTGTTGGACAGAAGTTGGTGATCGTAGTTTCTTGGGACCAGATATAGTCCAAGAGACCACTTTAAAGATTAAGTCTATTCGGGATAAGTTGAAAGTTGCTCAGAGTCGGCAGAAGAGTTACGCCGACAAGAGAAGGAGATTTCTGGAATTTCAGGAAGGTGATCATGTGTTCTTGAGAGTTACTCCTAAGTTGGGTTTGCGAGGTGTTTTCAAAACTAAGAAGCTCTGTCCAAGATTCATTGGACCTTATCAAATTCTTCGACGCGTCGGTCCTGTAGCCTACCAGTTAGCTCTTCCTCCATCTATGTCAGGGTTACACGACGTGTTTCATGTGTCTCAACTTCGCAAGTATATTCCTGATCCTTATCAGCCAGTGGAACTCGAGCAAATCGATCTTCAGCCAGATCTAACCTATCAGCCGGATCCTGTTCGGATTGTTGATCGTGATGCCAAAATACTTCGGAACAAGAGGATTCCAATTGTCAAAGTTGAATGGGCTCAGTCTCCTGACGGTGAATTCACGTGGGAACTGGAGTCAGACATGCGGAAGAGTTATCCGTACTTGTTTTCGAGGTAAATTTCTTAATTTCGAGGACGAAATTTCTTTAAGGGGGGTAGGTTGTAATATCCCACATTCTAAATTACCTAATTAATTTTAATTAGAGCTTTGCCTAATTTTATAAATTAATTGGAGGAGGTTAGTTAAATTATTTTGGGAACTAAGTAAAATTATGTACTATAATTAGTTGTACTAATTGAACTTTGTCCACCTATTAGTACACTATTATTCCTAAGTAATATAATTAACCCAAGAGAAATTCAAACTCCCTCCCATTCTTTCTCTCCCTCGTGACCTCTCTCACCCTCTCATGACTCATGTTTCCACTCACAATTCCATTGTCCCCTTGTGCCAACACCTCACCACTCACTTGTGAGTCACTAATCCACCCATAGATAGTCACTTATGACATGCAGAACCTCTCATACACTCACTCATTAATTCAGCAAGAGCTGAAGCTGCTACCCTCTCTTTTCCTCTCCCTCACGTGAACAACAACAACATCCATAAAACACCAAACTCATCAATTCTACTTATCACATGAAATTGTCCATTTCTACCACAAACACACAACCCATGACAGAGAATCACTCTTACTGAACCATTGTTAGAATCTGAACTGAAGCCTTACATTACCAAAGCTTCACATGATGCATAAAGACAACACACCTCTTCTCACCATTTTCTAACCCAATAACTTAACATGCACCCAAGAACAAACAAATTTCGTGTTCAGCTCTTAGCTCTGAAACTCAACTATATAAACCCCATCACTTAGCTGAAGAAAACCATCAAACACATTTCAAATCCTAGAGCAAGGCTAGAAGTTCATCTTTTCATCAAATTTCCAATCTTCGGTCATTTCAGTTCGTGGGTTAGCTGAGGGTCTCAGTAGCTGCTTTAGGAGCCCAGAAGCAAAGGTTTAAAGCTTCAATCAGGTGGGTTCTTAGGTTAGTTAGTTAGATTCCCCAAAACAATGAATTTTGCATGTTAACTTAGGATTTAAGAAAATTGTTGTGTGAGAGGAATTAGCTCCCAAATTCCTCTCCATTCTGTCCTATATTATGTATAATGTATGATTGCATGCCTTAGGATGAGGATTGTAGGTGTTAAAAATTATAAAATATGAACTTTCGCAAAACAGGGTACATTCTGGGTAAACTCGCTCTGGCGAGCTTACAGCGAGCAATCATGGCGAGCTGGGTTCTTCATGCTGATGAACCTCGCTCTGGCGAGCTTCTACTCGCTGAGCGAGCGAATTTGGCATAGGACCTATAATCTCGCCATGGCGAGCTCCTCTTCGCCGTAGCGAGCTTACACAGTACATGACCTGAACAACTCGCCGTGGCGAGTGACAACTCGCTGAGCGAGTTTGACAGGAACAGAAACTTTTCAGAATTTTCCAAACAGAACTACAGCACTCGTTTTATGTCCTCATCTGAATTTGGTACGTGTAATAGTACAGTTATATAATGTAATACAGCATGTTAATCACGGATAACCTTAGGGTATAACTTAGGGAATTTAGAAATGCATGTTCCCCGGGATTTTGGTATACTTATGGTAGAATAACTTCAATTAGTATCAGTCAATTAAGAGCGAATTATATCGCACTATGGACTCCCAATGGGATAATCCATTAGGTTATGACTTTGTGAGCTTCATGCCGTGACCGAATCGGTTGACGGATATGGCAGGCCTCTGAGACCTGCTCACCTCAGAGTGTCCTAGTGTTAAAATGAATAAGATATGTTTTCTGTGTTACACATTTATTTATGCTTATGATTTATGATAATATGATAGTATGTATGACTGATTAGGATTTCCCCGGTGTAGTCACCTTAGGAGGGTAGTAGGACTCACTGAGGCTTAGTTGTCTCACCCCAATCCAAACAATTATTTTCAGATAAGCAGGTCGGTTGAGGTATGCTGTTCGGTGTGCTCGTGGCTTTGCTTGGAGGACGCATTTCTTTCATGCTTTTCCATTTCTTGTTGTTATTTCAATTCAATAATCTTGTTGTATCTGTTGTTATCTGTTGTTTCCGCTGTCTTATTTCTACTTGTTGTACTTAGCACCTGTGTGTGCTTGAACTTTTCTCAATGTAATAATAATGTACTCAATTCCGGTTATGATAATTCCACTGATATTCTAGATAATTCATGTGGGGTGTTATAGTTAGTATGATTAATGGGATAAAAAATAAAGGTACCAAGTGGGGTTTGAACCCATGACCTTGTGCTAGCAATATTTCTAAATGTTTTTCTCAACACCATCTCAACTAACGTGCTATTTTGAAAATTAAATTGACCAAAAAATATATACAAAATCAAGAGGGAAAAATTTGGGGTATGACAGCTGCCCCTATTAAAATATCTTTAATCGCACTTGGGTGATGAAAGGTAATTAAATACAAGAAGACCTAAAATTTTGCTCGTGAAGGTGAAAGATCGATTATCGCTTTGACGATGTTTAGATCTTGGGAGATAGTTATTGCCCCGCAGGGTGCTCGAATCTGAAAGATAGGCATTACCTTGGTGGGTGATTTTAACTTTGAAGAAGTCATTGCCCCGGATCCCGATGGTGCCTAAACTTGAAAGAAAACCATTTCCCCGTAGGGTGACTATGTTAAGAAGAAGACATTGCCCCGGAGGGTGCTTCCACTAAAAGAAAAGCATTGTCCCGGAGGGTGCCTAAATTTTTTACAAATGACCAGTTCCCCGTAGGGTTATCAGCTAAGAAGAAGTCATTTCCCGGAAGGTGCTCCAACTAAAAGTAGGTATTGTTGGAACAAAGTGAGTCTGACACAAGTCTCCTAGTTTTTAAGTAGTTTTGATGATAACAAAGTATTAAAATTGCAATTGGTATTACTAATGATTGTTCTAAGTGTGTAGGATTAAGCATTAAAATATGTTAAGATGCACCACGAACAAATGCAGAGAAGCCAAGATAAGAAGCTCTGAAAGCGCAACACTGTTCATCAGAAGCTTAAAATTCAAGTGCTGAAGTTGGTGGCTCTGAGGTCCAAAAGCCAGACTCTGAGAAGTTCAAGTGCTGAAGACCTTAAGAAGCAACAACAACAAACTCTGAAGGAAATGGAATTTACGTCACTCAAGAACTGACGTGATCAATGCCAATGATTGAAGAACGATCTACTTCAAGGCTCTGTCACATCCACAAGAAGGAATATTCGTTGGTACAACGTTAACCTTATCCATAAGTGGAGCGTATTTGAGGATTGTACTATCGTACTATTATTACTCAAAATGGTTGAGTGATAATTCAAATGGCAAGGTAGTGAAATTGGATTTCCTTACCAAAGATGGAAGATTACAGCTATCACCATAGTACGATTATTCCATCTGGCACCTTATCTCTGCGAACGGATACTCAATTTCTTCAAGTATAAATAGAGGACTCTATTGGAAGAAATGACTATTGTTCTACTGTTCTATAACTGCGTTTAAGGCTCTGAAACTCTCTGACACTTTTGATTCTATCTGTCATTCAAAGTCTTAAAGCAATTTGTGTTGTATTTTGTAAACACATCTGATAGTATATCAAGTGTTCTTTAACATTCATTCTTATTCTTAAGTTTGTTTGAGAAGTCTCTTGTTAGTTGTAACTTGAGCATCTGAGAAGTCTCTTGCAAGTGTGCTTGAGCAATTTGTAATCTTGTGAGATTATAGTGAAAAGCTCTTGATAGTATCAAGGGGATTGGACGTACTCTCAATTTGTGAGAGGAACCAGGATAAATCTTGTGTCTCTCTTTCTTTCTCTCAGCACCTTATTTACTTTGTGATTATTTCCGCTGCAACTTGTTTTAAAAGAAGAAAAAGTTTTTATTTCTAAAACACAATTCAACCCCCCCCCCCCCCCCTTCTTGTGTTTTTCCACCTTCAATTGGTATTAGGAGCTAGGTCTGTTGCCTAACTCACCTTACAGTAAAACAGTAAAAGATCCTAGAGGAAAAACATGACTGACGCTGCTGAGAACTCTGGAAAGAAGAACAACAATGAGATTCCTTTTGATTATGACTCCAATGCTCGTGATAGGAGATCATCAGATAAGGTTCCTTTTTTTAATGGAACTGAGACTGCGTATCCCTTCTGGAAGACTAAGATGTACAGTCACGTTGTTGGTATAGATTGTGACTTGTGTGACTTAGTTGAAGAAGGTGCTGCTTTTGAAAACATAGATACAGAAGGAGTAGTAAGTTACCAGAACAGAAAATTCTTCGCACCTTCTCAGAAGCTGGAATACAAAAAGCATCACTCTGTGAAAGGAATGATGACAAATGCTATCTCACATGATGAGTACCTGAAGATTGGAGACAAGAGGACTGCTAAATCTATTTGGGAGTCCTTGAGATCTAAATATGAAGGTAACAAACAAGTTAAATAGGCTAAGGCTAACTTGTTGGTGCATCAGTATGAGTTGTTTAAAATGAATGAAGAAGAGAACATTTAAGCCATGTTCTCAAGGTTTCAAATTCTAGTCTCTGGACTTCAAGTGTTAGACAAAAGTTATAGTGAAGCTGATCATGTGAGAAAAGTATTGAGAAGCTTACCACCTAAGGGGAGACCTAAGGTGACGGCTTTTCAAGAAGCTAAGGATTTGGATACTGTAACCCTAGAAAGCTTGATTAGTTCATTGAAGAGTCATGAAATGGAGTTAATGACTGATGAATCAACCAAGAAGATGAAAGGGATAGCCTTAAGCTCTAAAAGTTCATCAAAGGCTCCGAAAGCTAAGGTTATAGAGTCTGAAGACGAAGCTTCTGAAGACGGTCAAGATATTGGGTCTGAAGATGAGAAAGAAATGGTGCTGATGGCTACTAAGGTTTCTCAATGGGAAAAACGAAGCAAGAAATATGCAGGCAAGTTTGGTGGATCTTCCAAGAGATTTGGTACTTCTAAAGATAAAAAGGAAGATCAAAGCAAATGTTTTAAATGCAACAAGCCTCGTCATTTCATTGCTGATTGTCCAGAGAATAAAGGTAAATCATCTACGCAAGGTTCTAGCAAGGAAAGATACAAGAGTAGAGTCAAGAAAAGTCTTCGGGCAACATGGGAAACTCTTGACAAAGACTCAGACTCAGATGGTGATGAGGAAGCAATCAGCAAAGATGGTCTGATGATGAGGAAGAGATGTGCGTTCAAAGAAGGCCAGAGCAGCCTTCATGGTACCTGGACAATGGTTGCTCACGTCATATGACAGGAGAAAAGCATATGTTCCAAACCCTGACTCTGAAAGAGGGAGGTACTGTGGGGTTTGGAGGAAAGCAAAAAGGGAAGATCATTGAGACATGTACAATTGGTAATACTTCCTTATCTATTAATAATGTTTGGCTTGTAGAAGGCCTTAAACACAATCTACTTAGCATTAGTCAATTTTGTGACAGTGGATTTGTGGTAGAATTTGATAAAAATGCATGTACTGTAATTAGAGATTCTGATAAGTCTGTAGTATTCAAAGGTTTAAGGAAAGGAAATGTCTATAAGGTAAATTTGTCAGAACTCACAGAACAAAAGATAGTTTGTTTACTGTCTCTGAGTGATGCGAAATGGGTTTGGCACCAGCGTTTAGGACATGCTAATTGGAGATTAATCTCCAAGCTCAGCAAACTAAGTCTGGTTAAAGGCATACCCAATCTCAACTATCACTCAGATGCTCTGTGTGATCCTTGTCAAATTGGGAAGATTTCTAAAACTTTCTTTAAGCCTAAGAACATTGTCTCAACCTCAAGACCTCTTGAATTACTTCACATTGATTTGTTTGGTCCTGTTAGTACAGCCTCAATCAATGGGAAGAAATATGGACTTGTCATAGTTGATGATTACAGTAGGTGGACTTGGGTCAAATTCTTGACAGTAAAAGATGATGCATATGATGTATTCAGCATCTTTTGCACACAAGTGAAAAGTGAGAAGAGTCTTAAGATCCTAAGTATCAGAAGTGATCATGGGGGTGAGTTTGAAAACGAACCCTTTACAACTTTCTGTGAAGACCATGGAATTGTCCATGAGTTCTCTGCTCCTAGAACACCACAACAAAATGGTGTTGTAGAGAGAAAGAACAGGTCTTTACTAGAGATGGCAAGAACCATGATGCATGAGACCAAACTTGCTAAGCACTTCTGGGCAGAAGCAGTGAATACAACTTGTTACATTCAAAATAGGATCTATATCAGACCTATCGTGAATAAGACAACATATGAACTCTTCAAAGGAAGAAAACCAAACATCTCTGATTTTCATCAGTTTGGATGTACCTGTTACATTCTAAACAACAAGGCCTACAAAAGAAAATTTGATACCAAAGCTTGTAAGGGAATCTTTATAGGTTACTCTGAACGCTCAAAGGCATACAGAGTGTATAATTCTGAAACTAACACAGTAAAATGTCAGAGCAAGATGATAGTTATGCAGGTGTTCCATATCTATACAACTCACCAGAACCTGAGAAAACATCAGAAGCAGTTGAATCTTCAGTAGCTGAGATAGAAGAAATTCCAACTGGAACATCTCAAATTGAAGCAGCTGAAGAACATGATGATTGCTCATAAGATGAAATGCAAGATAATGCTGAAACCCCTAAAAGAAAGTTCAAATACAAATCATCACATCTAGAGGATCTTATACTTGGAAACAAAGAAAGTCTAAGAAAGACAAGATCAGCTTATCAACAAAGTGATTCTTTATTGGGACTTATATCCATGATTGAACCCAAGAATGTTGATGAAGCCTTATCTGATGATGGATGGATAGTGGCAATGCATGATGAACTCAATATGTTTCAAAGAAATGATGTATGAGACTTAGTACCAAGACCAGCACATAAGAACATCATTGGAACCAAGTGGGTATTCAGAAATAAGTTGAATGAACAAGGTGAGGTTGTAAGAAACAAAGCTAGACTTGCAGCTCAAAGCTACAGTCAGCAGGAAGGTATTTGTTGGAACAAAAGAGGTTCTGATATGACCCAATTAAGTTTTGATGATAACAAAGGTATTAATGTACAATAGGGTTTACTAATTATTTAATCCAAGTGTGCAGATAATGTTAGTCAACTCTTAGAAAGGCACATTGGAAGATCTGATATGGCGTAGTAGATTCGATCAGAACATTAAGTCATCAGAAGATGCTTATAATCCATCGGAAGATGCATTTGTCTCATCAGAAGTTGAGAAGTCTACTCATCAGAAGATACATATCAGACTCTGATAAGAGCAGTGAGAGCCGGTTTCGTCAGAAGAACCTTCTCTGCAAAGAACAACTATACTCTGACATTCCTAACGCTAAAGGGATCCTCTTAACCAACTTGATAGTGACGTTTGTACCTTTGTACGAACAGTTTGCCTGATTTGGTTAAAACGTTTCACCAAGATTGATCCTAAACATGGCTACCCGATATAGTATTCTTGTGTACTATCTACAGCTGGCGCAATCTCACTGAATCAAATTCAAATTAAACACGCTCCACCTTCGTCTATAAATTGGAGCAAGTTTGAAGCTTTGGGTACGATACTTGAACATATTTTGAAAGAGCTGTTACTCTGCAAAAATCATCCCAAAGCACTCATATTCAAATACAACTTGAACTCATATTCAAAATCCAAGACCTTAGTTTCAGCTTCTGTTAAGTCATTAGTTGAACCTTAGAATTTTATTCTAAGTTAAGTCTTGTATCAAAAGTTGTATTTACTCTGTAACTGAACATTGATCTTTATATCAATTGTTCAGACTCTGTTTTCTTATACTTGTGTATTGAAGTCTCTTGCCTGCGTGCTTGAGCATTTGGAAGTCTCTTGTTTGTATACTTGAGCAAAGGAAGTCTCTTGCGTGTGTGCTTGAGCATTTTGTAATCTTTTGTGATTATAAGTGAACTCTCTTGTAGTACAAGAGGACTGGACGTACTCTCGGTTTGTGAGGGGAACCAGTATAAAATCTCTGTGTCTTTCTTTCTCTCTTTCACTCTACCTTCTTAGTTGCTTGTGATTGTGTTTTGTTTTACAACCGCTGCAAACTCTGATAAGTTTTCTATAACTTAGAAGAAATTTTCAAACTACCAAAAACACAATTCAACCCCCCCCCCCTTCTCGTGTTTTTCACACCTTCAATTGGTATCAGAGCCTGGTTCTGTTTTTGTATCACCTAACAGTGAAACAGTTCTAGTTGAAAAACACTATGGCTGCTGAAACTGAACCGTCCATGAAAACAGTTCCACATGACTATGAAGTCAATGAAGATAAGTCAAGCAACAAGGCACCAAAGTTTAATGGTAATGCTTCTACCTTTTCCTGGTGGAAAGATAGAATCTACAGTCATCTTATTGGTTTAGATGATGAACTTTGGGACTTGGTTGAAGAAGGGGTAACTTTCCAAGGTTTAGATGAAAAGGGAAGATTATCCGTTGAAGACAGAAAGAAGTTCACTCCTACAGACAAGAAGCAGTACAAGAAACATCACAAGGTTAAGGATCTTCTCATTGGATGTATATCTCATGATGAGTATCTCAAGATCACAGACAAATCCACTGCCAAGAGTATTTATGACTCCTTGTGTTCCACATATGAAGGGAACAAGCAAGTTCAAGAAGCAAAGGCTACTCTTTTGATCCAACAGTATGAACTCTTTAGAATGAAGGATGATGAGAATATTGAATCTATGTATTCTAGATTCAAAATTCTAGTGGCTGGTGTCCAAGTTCTGAAGAGAAGTTATACAACTTCTGATCATGTAAGGAAGATCTTGAGAAGCTTACCTTCAAGGTGGAGGCCTAAGGTAACAGCTATTCAAGAAGCTAAAGATTTGGACAAACTTGGCTTAGAGGAATTGATAAGTTCTCTCATGAGTCATGAGATTGAACTATCTTCTGATGAGCCTCAGAAGAAGCTAAAATCTGTGGCATTGCCATCTATTTCAGCTCCATCTAAGGCTCTGAAAGCCAAAGTTGTCGAATCAGAAGCTGAGGAATCTTCTTTAGATAATCAAGAAGAAGGATCAGATGATGACTTCTTTGCACTCTTGTCCAAGAACTTTCAAAGGTGGTCACTAAGGAAGGGCAGAAACTTTCAAGGCAGAGGATCTGGATCAAGATACAACAACAACAGAGAGAAGAAGGATGACACCAAAAATTGTTTCAATTGTCACAAGCCTGGGCACTTCATGGCTGATTGTCCTGAACTCAACACCAAGGGTAAAGGAAGAAAGAGCACAATCAAGAACAAAGCCAAGAAGAGTCTAATGGCAACATGGGAGGATATTAATGAATTATCTGAGGACGAAGACTCTGAGGAAGCAAACCTTGCGCTTATGGCCATTGGTGAACCAGAGGATGAAAATGATTCAGACTCTGACACAGATGACATTGAAGAGGTAATTTCTAAAATGTCTAACTCTCAAATGACCAAAGCGTTGAAAGATGTTATGGTGAAGTACATGGATAAATTGAGTGAGCTAGATATGTGTAAACAAAAAATGAAGCTACTCAATGAAAGTCTCACCCAAACTCAAGCAAATTTCCAAAAATCTCTTAAAACTATTAAAGTGCTTGAGACTGGATGCAGAACATGTCACAAACCCTATGATGAGTATGAAATATCTCTTCAAGAGTTTGTACACTGTAACATTGACAAAACTAGGGTCACTTCCATGATTCATGGTGGATTTAGCAATTATCATAACAGACAAGGACTTGGTTCCCACTCATCCTCTGATGGAGGGAAATCAAACAAACTTGTCATGATAAGCAAGTCACCAGAAGAATCTTATTCAAACTTTATTAAGGATTCATCAGAGCCTCTGACTGTATCAGACACTCTTGTGAGCATGAAACCACAAAATAAGGTATCAAAAGATAATTCATCTTCTGAACCTATATCTTCTAAAACTCAGGTTCCACTCACAACAGTACACGTGGCTACTCAAGTTAAAACTATTAAGGTACCTAAGCCTGTTAATAAACATGGCAAAGGCGCATCTAAAGTAAACTTGGTAACCAACTCTCTGACACACTCAAGAGGAAAGTCTCAAAGACAACAGAAGCTCAAACCTTTTTCTAGAGGTTCTGTTGACTTAAGATCTTCTGAACATCCTAAAAAGGAGAATAAGATTCTCAAAACTAACCAACATGGACCCATCAGAATATGGGTACCAAAGTCTGAAATAATGTATACTGCAGGTATGCATCCAAAGAAGAAAAGAAAGCTCCTGGTATCTAGACAGTGGTTGCTCTCGTCACATGACAGGAGACAAATCCTTATTCCACACCCTGAATCTACAAGAGGGAGGAACAGTAGGATTTGGTGGCAACCAGAAGGGAAAGATCATTGGTATAGGTACAGTTGGTAATTCTTCTTTGTCAATTTCTGATGTTTGGTTAGTAGATGTACTACACCATAACTTACTCAGCATAAGTCAATTATGTGATAGTAATTATGATGTCATGTTTAATAAGAAATCATGTACTGTAATCAGAAACACTGATCAATCCATTGTTTTCAAAGGCAACAGAAAAGGCAATGTGTATAAAGTCAATTTTTCTGATCTGAGGGAACAACAAGTGCTGTGTCTCTTGACACTGAGTGATGAAAAATGGGTCTGGCATAAGAGATTGGGTCATGCTAACTGGAGATTAATCTCTAAGCTTAGCAAGGACAATCTTGTCAGAGGTCTTCCAAAAATTAATTATCACTCAGACTCACTTTGTGGTCCTTGTCAGAAAGGAAAAATTGTTAAAAGTTCTTTTAAAAATAAAAACATTGTCTCTTCTACAAGACCATTGGAACTCTTGCACATTGATCTTTTTGGACCAGTTAGCACTGCTTCAATCAATGGCAAGAAGTATGGATTAGTCATTGTGGATGATTATAGTAGATGGACTTGGGTTAAGTTCTTGAGAACCAAAGATGACACATATGAAGTGTTTAGCATCTTCTGCATCCAAATTCAAAATGAAAAAGATTCCAAGATTTTGAAAGTCAGAAGTGATCATGGTGGTGAATTTGAAAATGAACCATTTGAAAAATTTTGTGAAGAACATGGAATTCTCCATGAATTCTCTTCTCCTAGAACTCCACAACAAAATGGAGTTGTAGAGAGAAAGAATAGATCTTTACAAGAAATGGCACGCACCATGATGCATGAAAATAATTTGGCAAAATTCTTTTGGGCAGAAGCTGTTAACACTGCTTGTTATATTCAAAATAGAATCTACATTAGACCTATGTTGAATAAAACAACATATGAACTCTTCAAGGGAAGGAAACCTAATATTTCTTATTTTCATCAATTTGGTTGTACTTGTTACATTTTGAATAACAAAGTCCATCTCAAGAAATTTGACTCTAAAGCTTGTAAGGGTATTTTTATTGGATACTCTGAACGCTCTAAGTCATACAGAGTGTATAATTCTGAAACTAATACAGTGGAAGAATCAATGCACGTAAAGTTTGATGATAAAGAGCCTGATGATAAAAAGTCAGAGCCTGTAATAGACTTGTCAGGTTCTGATGAGTCAGAAGATGAAGCTCCAGAGTATGACAACAACAGAGAATCCTTAGAAGACTCTGAGATTCAAGAAGCTACAACTTCTGATGCTGCTCCAGAACATCAAACTATTGATGACAACTCTGAAGAGACTGATATTCCAAGAAACACTTTCAAATACAAATCATCTCATCCTGAGGAGCTAATTCTAGGAAACAAGAATAGTCCAAGAAAGACAAGGTCAAAATTCGCAAATGAAGAATCATTATTTGGACTAGTCTCTCTGATTGAACCAAAGACAACAAATGAAGCTCTCTTAGATGATGCTTGGATAGTTGCTATGGAAGAAGAGTTAAATCAATTCAAAAGAAATGATGTATGGGATCTGGTACCCAAACCAAAGCATAAGAACATTATTGGAACAAAATGGGTATACAGAAACAAGCTGAATGAACAAGGTGAAGTCACAAGAAACAAAGCTAGACTTGTTGCACAAGGATATAGTCAACAAGAAGGAATTGACTTCACTGAGACATATGCTCCAGTAGCTAGACTGGAAGCAATCAGGTTACTTTTATCTTATGCAGTCAATCACGACATTACATTGTATCAAATGGATGTGAAAAGTGCATTTCTAAATGGTGTCATTTCTGAAGAAGTGTATGTCAAACAACCTCCTGGTTTTGAGGATTTAACAAATCCAGATCATGTGTTCAGACTGAAGAAATCACTCTATGGACTCAAACAAGCTCCCAGAGCTTGGTATGAGAGACTAAGTACTTTCTTGGTTGACAATGGCTTTGTTAAAGGACAGGTTGATAATACACTCTTCAAAAAGACCCTTAAGAAAGACATTTTGATCGTTCAAATATATGTTGATGATATTATTTTTGGATCAACTAATGCCACTCTATGCAAGAATTTTTTCTAAGATGATGCAGGATGAATTTGAAATGAGCATGATGGGAGAGTTGAAGTTCTTTCTTGGTATTCAAATAAATCAAACAGAGAAAGGAACTTTTATTCATCAGTCCAAATATATAAAAGATCTTCTGAAGAAGTTCAATCTAGAAGATTGCAAACCTATGAATACTCCCATGCATCCTACATCAAGTCTTGGCATAGAAGAATCTGAAGGCAAAGTTGATCAGAAGCTGTACAGAGGTATGATTGGATCTCTTCTTTATCTGACTGCATCAAGACCTGATATTTTATTTAGTGTATGTTTGTGTGCAAGATTTCAATCAGATCCTAGAGAATCTCATCTCACTGCTGTGAAGAGAATCTTTAGATATCTGAAAGCTACATGTAACATTGGATTGCTGTATCAGAAATCCAATGATTACAAGCTAATTGGATTCTGTGATGCTGACTATGCTGGTGATAGAGTTGAAAGAAAATCCACCAGTGCTAACTGTCAGTTCATTGGTGAGAATTTGATTTCATGGGCTAGTAAAAGGCAAACCACCATAGCTATGTCTACAGCAGAAGCTGAATACATATCAGCAGCTAAATGTTGCACACAACTACTCTGGATGAAATATCAATTGGAAGATTATCAAATAAGCAGTAACAATATTCCTTTATATTGTGACAATACTGCAGCCATTCACCTTTCTAAAAACCCTATTTTACATTCAAGAGCTAAGCATATTGAGATTAAACATCATTTTATCAGAGACTATGTTCAAAAAGGAGTAATTGATCTCAAGTTCATTGAAACAGAAAATCAATGGGCTGATATCTTTACAAAACCTTTAGCTGTTGAACGTTTTGATTTTATCAAAAAGAATCTGAATATGATGGAAATCTCTGATTAGCTTATACTCTGATGAAAAATTGAGTTTGTAAGAATCTGATAGTGACCAGAAGATGAAGTCATCAGAACCTTCTGTATCAGAAGCTATGATGAGAACATGTTCTGATGAACCATCAGAGTCTACTTAAAGGGTAAATGGTTCTGGCGCGTAAGTAAAAATCTTTTGTAAAAATCTTTTCTTTTCTAAACTTACGTGTCAGTTATTTAAACAATCTTCTGATACACGTGTCTTGATGTAAGAGGTTAAAGAAGTTGGTTAATGATGATTAACGTTTCTAATTCCCAATTGTGGTAAACTACTTTACTACCCCTACGTGTCTGTACTTGTTTTTGCGCGAAGGTTTCTATTTAAACACACTAACTGTTCACATTCACACTTTTGCACTCTCACAACCCACACTTTTATTCTTCTAAAACACAGAGACATTTCTTTCTCCCTCTTTAGAAACCCTAACTTCATCATCACTCATGGCTTCTTCATCCACATCCGTCAAAGCCTGTATGGTTCTAACTGATGAATCCAACCCTACCATATTTGCTAAGGATCAACGGTCATACAAATACGAGGAACTAACGGTCTCCATTGAAAATCCTGTTGATCTTGAAAGCATCAGGGTTAACAATTTCTCTGAAGTCGTTCATCTTCTCAAACGACAGGGTTTGGAATACTATTTCGATATTCTGAATGGTCCAACATACATTGATCTAGTAAAGGAATTCTGGATGAAAGCTTCTGTCATTACCAAGGAGGTGTATATCAGAAAGATCAAGAAGATGGTTGAAGAAAATCCTGCACTAAGAGGCAAAACTCCAGAACAAATGGGTTTGAAACCATTTGTTGGTACAGAGATTGAATCATTTGTGGCTGGATTCAAAATCTCCATGAGACTCTGCCACTTTCTTGAGGCTCTGAAGATAGAGCGTGGAGGTTTAGCTATCAAATTCACTGATGAAGCAAGTGCTGACGTGAACAAGTATATATTCAAGCCTAAGGTGAATCCTAAAGACAAGCTTGAAATGACAGATAACTGCAAGGTCATCTACAAGATTCTCATTGACAGTGTCTTACCAAAGCTAGGAGGCTCTGATCAGATTTCAAATGTTCAGAAGCTGTTCACGTACCATGTAGCTAAAGGTAACTTCTTGGATGTTGGAAAGCTCATTTTTTGATCATCTGTGTCTTTCTCTTGTCTCTAGCACATCTATTGTACGACATTCAAGACTGCTTAGCCATATGTTTGCTCAGTGTGGTCTGTTGGATGCTATATCACCATATCTGCCAGGATTAAGTACTTATATGATAAGTTCTAGAATTGTAAATAGTACTACTCTAAGGTACTTAAAATTGGTGAAGATAAATGAGATAGTCTATCCAACAGAGCCTCTGTTTCAAAGAGAATCTGAGCAAGGCATTGGTGAAAGTTGGCTTGCACATGTCAGTGATATTGAAGCAAGGAGAATCATAGAAGCACATGTCAAATTCTTGAATGAATTGGGTGCTGAAGTGGAAGAAGATGGACAACCCAAGAAGCTGACAGTTAGGCAACAAAGGTTATTGGATCAACCTTTGAAACTTGAACCTGCTAAGAGGAAAGCTGTTAAGAGTCCAGTTGGAAAGAAGAAAGCTGCTAAGATTCCCAAGACCACTGGTGCAAGGTCTTCAAAGAAACCTCAGACTAGGAAGATGGTATTTAAGGATCTTACTGAGGAAGAAAAGGACGAAGCAGAGATGCAGGATGCTCTGGCCAAGATTGCTAGGATGGATGCAAAGGAAGAAACTCTGAAGGATGGCTATGAGTGTGGTATAGATGCATCTGTTTTTGACAACATGCACAAGAAGCTTCCACAAAGGAATGATCCTCATAATCTGTTGGAGCAACAGACTCTGTATGGTCCTGTACATGGTAAGTCTTCTACTTTTATTGGAGGCAGCTCAGCATTTAGGGATTATTTTAGAAGGCTTCAATTTCCTTCTAAAATTAGTGTTAAACATGATTTTGATAAGATTTTGAAAAGTGTTGATTCTGAGAACGTCAAAAACATTTCTGAGAATCAACCACCATCAGAGCTGTTTAACCACATCCTAACTTACCCATCAGAATCTATACTTAATAGCATATACTATAATGCAGAACATGCTTCTACAAGCTCTGCACAAGTGGTCATAGATGCAGATTCTGATAAAACCCCATCACCACCTCCTCAAATAACCATGACTCACCAAGACACATCAACCATACTGTCACCAAAACCAAATGAACCACAAAATGAACCCCCAGCAACCTCTGAGACTGTTCCATCTGTGAACACTCAAGAGAAACCCACAACACCAGAAAATAACCCCCCACCAGAAAATGACCAAACAGAACAATCTCCTTCACCAGAAGATGAACAACAAATGTCACCAGAACATGGTCACACCTCAGAAACTGTTGTTTCTAAAGACAATGTTCTGGAGAAATCCCCTGTCAAGAATCCTGTTCAACACATTGCTGAAACTCTGAACAGTGACATGGCTCAACAAACTCCTCCTAACCCAACTCACCTCACAAACTATATGCAGGATCTCTCCATGAACTGCATATATTTCCCACCTCATCTCCCTTCCCAAATACTCAATGAACCTATTCACCAGACCCAGGATGGTATCTCTTGTTTGCTGCAGGCTGTTGACAAAAATCTTAGGAGAATGTCCAGTGCTATTCCTACCAGGTCTATTGAATCTTCACAGATTGATCAAGAGTGTGACCTTATGGAAGAACAATTTGTGCGTATGATTCGAGCTGCCAGGAAGGCCTATACCACAGAGTTGGAATTGAGAAATGAAATTGCCAGAAAGGAAGAGGAAGAGAGGCGTGAAAGGGAGAGGTTGGAAGCTGAGGAAAGAGAAAGGAAAAGGTTGGAAGATGAGAGGATTGAAAAGGAAAGACTTGCTGCTGAGCAAGCTAGGCTAGCAGAAGAAGCTAGAATAGCTGCTGAGCAAGCAAAATATGAAGAACTTGCTAGAACTGCTCCAGAGTATGCGCTTCACATGAGAGCCAATCAAGACAATCTTCAGAGACAACTTGATGAACATTCTGTTATGTTGGCTACTATTATGACTACTCTTCAGAGCATCAACGCAAGATTACCTCCTCAACAACAACCTGATCACCCTAACCCTTAGGATTCTATGCACTTGTTGTTTATTTTCTTTATGTTTTTGATTTACTTTGTATCTTGTTGAATATTTTGTTTAATTAAGTACTTGGTTTGTTTTCATGTGCGTTCTATCTTCTGTATTGTTATCTTTTTATCATATTTTCTTACATGCTAAAAATTTTTTTTTTTTTTTTTTGACAAATATCAAACATAATGATTTCATAACTAAATAACAAGTTTTATTCAATGGAAAATTGTTGATTACATAAATTTCTATCCATCTTTTCACTTAGATTCTACATCTAATGGCTAGTCCTAAATCTAGCTTATTGGAATCTAAAGGAAATGGAAGAGTTCACGAATGTCTTCTCTCTTCCTTATTAAAACATCAATGAGTATTGATCTCATTGATTATGAAGAGGGGTATTCATCTTCTGGAGGAATATATGTACTCAGGAATTCCTTCCAATCAGAATCCCATTCAGATTCTGATGAAGACTCCTGTTGTTTGGTCTTGGATCTTGTTTGATAGTTGGCTCTTACAGGAGCAGAAGTTGATGCCTTCTTCTTATGAGGTTTCTTCTTAGACTCTGAGTCTTGTTGAACCTTCATTTTCTTCTTCTTCTTCTCCTGCACTCTCTTACTTTTGATCACTTTTCTTTCCTTCTCCATTGTATCTATACAATGAATTGGAAGTGTTGAGTGAAATGATAAAGTTCATGGTTCTTTATATAGTAGTTTCAAAATAAGACAAGTTCATAATTCTACTACACAATATTAAATTGGCGTAGTTGTAACCACCTTGACTGTCTTGAAACTGTTATTGTTGACCATGTGTTTTTCAAACGTTCATTTATTTCTTTGTCAGTTTGTCTTTTTGTTTTATGACAAAAGGGGGAGTAAGAGATATTAATTTATGAAACGTTAAACTGAAGCCAAAAATTCCAATAAATTCCAATTTTTTTAGTGACTAATTAGATTATATATTATTTGAAGGAAAATAATAAATTGAAATTTGAACTTCTGATACATATACGCTTAGAAGAAAAGTGCAATTTTCTTTTATGGGTATCAGACTTAGGGGGAGAGCTTGCAAACCTAGCCTCTGAGAGTCTAGTGTATGAGTCTAGTTTATATTTCAAACTATTATTTTTAAACTGATTAAAATTAATCATTGCTGAACTTAGGGGGAGCTTGCAAAACTCATCAACCTAAGAGATGCGTGATAAATTTTATCAACAACCATTGTAAATTAATACTTGGTTTGTCATCAATCAAAAAGGGGGAGATTGTTGGAACAAAAGAGGTTCTGATATGACCCAATTAAGTTTTGATGATAACAAAGGTATTAATGTACAATAGGGTTTACTAATTATTTAATCCAAGTGTGCAGATAATGTTAGTCAACTCTTAGAAAGGCACATTGGAAGATCTGATATGGCGTAGTAGATTCGATCAGAACATTAAGTCATCAGAAGATGCTTATAATCCATCGGAAGATGCATTTGTCTCATCAGAAGTTGAGAAGTCTACTCATCAGAAGATACATATCAGACTCTGATAAGAGCAGTGAGAGCCGGTTTCGTCAGAAGAACCTTCTCTGCAAAGAACAACTATACTCTGACATTCCTAACGCTAAAGGGATCCTCTTAACCAACTTGATAGTGACGTTTGTACCTTTGTACGAACAGTTTGCCTGATTTGGTTAAAACGTTTCACCAAGATTGATCCTAAACATGGCTACCCGATATAGTATTCCTGTGTACTATCTACAGCTGGCGCAATCTCACTGAATCAAATTCAAATTAAACACGCTCCACCTTCGTCTATAAATTGGAGCAAGTTTGAAGCTTTGGGTACGATACTTGAACATATTTTGAAAGAGCTGTTACTCTGCAAAAATCATCCCAAAGCACTCATATTCAAATACAACTTGAACTCATATTCAAAATCCAAGACCTTAGTTTCAGCTTCTGTTAAGTCATTAGTTGAACCTTAGAATTTTATTCTAAGTTAAGTCTTGTATCAAAAGTTGTATTTACTCTGTAACTGAACATTGATCTTTATATCAATTGTTCAGACTCTGTTTTCTTATACTTGTGTATTGAAGTCTCTTGCCTGCATGCTTGAGCATTTGGAAGTCTCTTGTTTGTATACTTGAGCAAAGGAAGTCTCTTGCGTGTGTGCTTGAGCATTTTGTAATCTTTTGTGATTATAAGTGAACTCTCTTGTAGTACAAGAGGACTGGACGTACTCTCGGTTTGTGAGGGGAACCAGTATAAAATCTCTGTGTCTTTCTTTCTCTCTTTCACTCTACCTTCTTAGTTGCTTGTGATTGTGTTTTGTTTTACAACCACTGCAAACTCTGATAAGTTTTCTATAACTTAGAAGAAATTTTCAAACTACCAAAAACACAATTCAACCCCCCCCTTCTCGTGTTTTTCACACCTTCAGTATTGATTTCACAAAAACCTTTGCTCCAGTAGCTAGACTGGAAGCAATCAGGTTACTTCTTTCTTATGTTGTTAATAATGGAATTACTTTATACCAAACAGATGTTAAGGGTACTTTTCTAAATGGTGTTATATCTGAAGAAGTGTATGTTAAGCAACCACCAGGATTTGAAGATTTGAAAAATCCTGAGTATGTTTTCAAACTAAAGAAATCACTTTATGGTCTCAAGCAAGCTCCAAGAGCGTGGTATGAGAGACTGGGTAATTTTCTTTTAGAAAATGGTTTTCAAAAAGGACAGATTGACAACACTCTTTTCAGAAAGACTATTAAGAAAGACATCTTAATTATTCAAATTTATGTTGATGACATAATATTTGGTTCTACTAATGCTTCTATGTGCAACAATTTATCTAAGCTGATGTAGGAAGAATCTGAAATGAGCATGATGGGTGAACTGAAGTTTTTCCTTGGGATTCAAATCAATCAAGGAAAAGATGACACTTACATTCATCAAAGCAAATATACAAAAGAGCTTCTGAAGAAGTTTAATCTTGAAGACTGTAAGACAATGGCCCCACCCATGCATCCAACAAGCAGCTTAAGCAAGGAAGAAATTGGAAGCAAAGTAGATCAAAAGCTATATAGAGGTATGATTGGTTCTTTACTCTATCTGGCAGCTTCTATGCCAGATATTTTGTACAGTGTCTGCTTGTGTGCAAGATATCTGAAAGGAACAACTAATCTAGGACTTCTATATAAAAATCCCTAGATAGTAAGCTAGTTGGATTATGTGATGCTGACTATGCTGGAGACAAGATTGAGAGAAAATCCACTAGTGGAAATTGCCAATTTATTGGTGAGAATTTCATTTCTTGGGCCAGCAAAAGACAAGCAACTATTTCTTTGCCAACAGCAGAAGCAGAATACATCTCAGCTGCTAAGTGTTCCACATAGCTGCTCTGGATGAAATATCAGCTTGAGGATTATAATATTACTGAAAGTAGTATTCCACTCTTTTGTGATAATACTGCTGCCATTCATCTATCTAAGAATCCAATTTTACATTCACGAGCTAAGCATATTGAAATAAAACACCATTTTATTAGAGATCGTGTTCAAAAAGGTACAACAGATATTCAATTCATTGATACTGATCATCAATGGGCTGATATATTTACCAAACCTTTAGCTATTGAAAGGTTTGATTTTATTAAAAAGAATTTGAACATGCATTTTATCTCTGAAGAAAACTAGCTCTGGGATGAAAAATAGAATTAGGGTCTGTAACGCCTTCAGAGTCTCTATCGTTTAGAGTCTCTTTTAAGACACTCTGAAGCGTAATAAGGTCTGAAGACTAACAGGCTCTGATGAGGTGTTAGATACTGATGAGTCAGGCGCTGAACTAAAAGGTAATGAAACGTTTCATACTAGTAAGTGTGAAACAATTGTCTTACACGCGTCAGTAAGTTGTACTCTCTCTAGCACGTGTCTTGAATCCGATTGGATGGAGAACAGTTAATGATGACCTCTCAGTTTTAAACAACTAAAAATTAATTTGAAACTGTTCGCGCTCCCTCCTTTTGTGTTATGTTCTGTTTGTGTGTGCTTATTTGCTATATATTGTCACTTCACTCACTAAGCACAACTTTTACACATAATCACTTCCTACACGAACCCTAAAACTCAGAATTCTCAATCCTTCTTCGTTCTCTCAAAAATCATCAACAATGGATGTTCAACCTACTCGTCAGATCATTCAACGTCTGTTCAATCCTGAGCTTCCTCCCGTTATTGATCTCAATTCTCACGAGTCGCTAACCAATCCTGCTAACACTAACGACTGTGGTAGAGCGGGTATGGAGTTTGTAACGGAGAAGTTCGTTGATTTTGATAGTCTAAAATCCAATGGAATAAATATCAATAATCTCTTCTTTGATCAACAGTGGGAAAATTACTTCTACATGCTGAATGGATTCGTTTACTACGATATAGTGAAGAACTTTTGGAATAAGGTATATATTTTTGACAAGTTCGACGCTGATGAAGAGGTTAGGAAGATGGTTGAAAAGGATGAAAATCTCAAAGGATTAACAAGAGAACAATTGGGTCTGAAGCCGTTCAGAGGCAAGGAGATAAGATCCAACCTTCTTGGAATGAGTGTGCTGATTAGACAAGAGCACATAGCAAAGCTTCTGGGTCTTGACAACGAAGGGGGGTTGAATAAGTGATCCGTGAAACAATGTAGGTTTTTAAAAGATAATGTTTTGTTTCAATCTTGCGCGCAGAAGTACCACCGGATCGTTAGTCTATGCACCGATTGATTAAAGGAAACATAGTATAGCCTTGGAACGATTTATGAAAAGATTTAGAAATGATCGATTTCAAAATTAATTGAATAAAAACGTTCAGCCCCAAGCAAGTTACAAATATCAAATTGAATCCAATCACAATCAAGCAATAGCAATTGAATTTTTAGTGTACCAATACGAACACAAAAATTCAATCGATTCAAAATTAATGAAATTACGAAAATTAAAGATTAAAAGAGAGAGACACAATCGGTTTGATTAGGGAGTTCCCCGACTTTCGTGTCGTCCTCGCGGTCGGCCGGGTACGTCTCCCCCCCAAATAACCAAACGGGTTATTTGAGAGTATATAGATCAAAAAAGATGAACACAAGTGCACAATTTACAATTGAAACTTATAACACTGTAACGAATCAAAAGTAAAATATGCGAATAAACCTCGACACACAACGAAACTTCGCCCTCTGATTCCAAAGATTCAACCCGTGCCAATCCGCACTTGATCGTCCAGCTGAGTCCTTCGTTCCTTGTTGTCAAACCTCCAAGATTTTCACACAATCTTGAACCTTTGAGAGAAACCAAACCCTTTGTCATAATTCAACCCGACTACGATTCTGATTCACCGCGAATCGTATCGAACGTTATCAAACAAAGATGCAGTCTCTATTGAATTGATCCCAAACTCAACTTCAATTTTGATTGCAAGCTTGATGAAGATGATGAACTTGTGATGAACGAAACCTTTGATCCAAATTTTCACTCAATTTCGAATCCAAAGCGTTTTCTAAAGCTTTTTCACTTTCTCACTGGTTTCCTCTTTTTTACAATGACACACAACATTGCTATTTAAAGAGAAAATAGGATTGAGCAATTTTGGGCACAATATAACGCATTTGTATTGATACAACTGATGGTTTGTATCGATACAAACCCTTGACCAGCGTTCAAAAATTGAAAATGTTGACCGCACTTGATCCAACCCGTAAAATATGCGAATGAATCTCGACACACAATAAAACTTCGCCCTCTAATTCCAAAGATCCAACCCGTGCCAATCCGCACTTGATCGTCCAGCTGAGTCCTTCGTTCCTTGTTGTCGAACCTCCAAGATTTTCACACAATCTTGAACCTTTGAGAGAAACCAAACCCTTCGTCACAATTCAACCCGACTACGATTCTGATTCACCGCGAATCGTATCGAACGTTATCAAACAAAGATGCAGTCTCTATTGAATTGATCCCAAACTCAACTTCAATTTTGATTGCAAGCTTGATGAAGATGATGAACTTGTGATGAACGAAACCTTTGATCCAAATTTTCACTCAATTTCGAATCCAAAGCGTTTTCTAAAGCTTTTTCACTTTCTCACTGGTTTCCTCTTTTTTACAATGACACACAACATTGCTATTTAAAGAGAAAATAGGATTGAGCAATTTTGGGCACAATATAACGCATTTGTATTGATACAACTGATGGTTTGTATCGATACAAACCCTTGACCAGCGTTCAAAAATTGAAAATTGGAACAACACAACACATAACGAAACTAGCAGAGAGAGATATTCCACGATCATGCATAATCAAAAAGAACAAAGCAAAATAACAAACCGGGTTTATGTCTCTTTCTTCTCCAATCTTGACAGGCTTTGAGGTGGTGTTCCGTGGCGATTCCAGCTCGATTTCTTTCTCTGTTCTTTCTCCTCTTATATTTTGTTTCTTCTAGATGTTGAATCTTGCTCCTACGTATCCTCCGGTGCGATGAAGAATTCAAAGCTACGTAGTTTTGGGTATGTTGTTGGTTGGTGTTTTTTATTGAACGATGTTTTAATCGCATTCTAGTGGTTAAACGCCGCTTGTATGCTCGCACGGTGGAGGCTTAAGCTTTGTTTGTATCACGTTTGAATTGATTGAAAACATGTTCGTTTTATGAAAAAAAAAGATTTCAATTTAATTTTGAAATAGCCCGAAGGCGAAAACTTAATTTGAATGTGTTACTATTTTTTAATGTTCTTTTTTATGAGTTGGAACGGAAGACGGATTATTGGTAAACTAAGTGTACACAAAGCCACCAATAATTCGAGAGAAAAACGAAAGTGCATCCGTCCTCTCCTTTTTAATCCAAAGTTTATTAGAATTAAAAAAAAATCGATAAAATTTATTTGTATTTTAAAGGTTTTAATTTTTTTATATTATGTTTGGTTATTAAACAAAGTTGAATAAGTCAGACTAGTAGCAAATAATTAGAAAAAGCAATGTAACCATTTATCCAAATAACACGTGACAATACCACACTACCTAGTTAAATGAAATATATACAAAACAAACTTACAAACAAAATGACATAAAAAAAGAATAGAAAATTGAAACAACACAACACATAACGAAACTAGCAGAGAGAGATATTCCACGATCATGCATAATCAAAAAGAACAAAGCAAAATAACAAACCGGGTTTATGTCTCTTTCTTCTCCAATCTCGACAGGCTTTGCGGTGGTGTTCCGTGGCGCTCGATTTCTTTCTCTGTTCTTTCTCCTCTTACATTTTGTTTCTTCTGATTTTTGTTACAGTAGTTTATGGGGTTGTAGTGAAGAGATGAAATATGATGGGGTTAAAGAGGAAAGTGGCGCAAGCCACTGTTTGTTGTTGCTACTCAAGAAATTTCTATGGTGTTTCTTGGTTAGAATTTGTTGTGTGGAATTTTTTGGTATGAATGAAGAATTGGTGTTCTCTGATTCTTGTGTTGTGATTTTATGTGTAGGAAAGCTCCCTATTCATAGTGTTAGAATTAGGTCTCTAAATTGTGAATGAATCTTTGAAGATTTGCTTTGTAAATTAATATTGACAAATTTGTTTTTTTTTTTTTTTATGATTAATTTGCTCTTATTTTATGTTTTAGTGTTAATTCCCTTGCTTGCTCTTCAAGACCAAAGATTTATTCCTCTTTTGTTTTGATTCACTTATTTTTTATGGTTTAGTATCTTTCTCATTTTCTTTCTACACAAGTCTATATATTTTCTTTCTTTTTATATACATGCTTTATTTTTATAATTTTTGGACAAACAAAAAAGAGTGATAAAATATATTTTAATAGAAAAAGTTTCTTGTTAGAAAAAATAAATTATAAAAAGTTAGTATGATTAATGGGATAAAAAATAAAGGTACCAAGTGGGGTTTGAACCCATGACCTTGTGCTAGCAATATTTCTAAATGTTTTTCTCAACACCATCTCAACTAACGTGCTATTTTGAAAATTAAATTGACCAAAAAATATATACAAAATCAAGAGGGAAAAATTTGGGGTATGACAGCTGCCCCTATTAAAATATCTTTAATCGCACTTGGGTGATGAAAGGTAATTAAATACAAGAAGACCTAAAATTTTGCTCGTGAAGGTGAAAGATCGATTATCGCTTTGACGATGTTTAGATCTTGGGAGATAGTTATTGCCCCGCAGGGTGCTCGAATCTGAAAGATAGGCATTACCTTGGTGGGTGATTTTAACTTTGAAGAAGTCATTGCCCCGGATCCCGATGGTGCCTAAACTTGAAAGAAAACCATTTCCCCGTAGGGTGACTATGTTAAGAAGAAGACATTGCCCCGGAGGGTGCTTCCACTAAAAGAAAAGCATTGTCCCGGAGGGTGCCTAAATTTTTTACAAATGACCATTTCCCCGTAGGGTTATCAGCTAAGAAGAAGTCATTTCCCGGAAGGTGCTCCAACTAAAAGTAGGTATTGTTGGAACAAAGTGAGTCTGACACAAGTCTCCTAGTTTTTAAGTAGTTTTGATGATAACAAAGTATTAAAATTGCAATTGGTATTACTAATGATTGTTCTAAGTGTGTAGGATTAAGCATTAAAATATGTTAAGATGCACCACGAACAAATGCAGAGAAGCCAAGATAAGAAGCTCTGAAAGCGCAACACTGTTCATCAGAAGCTTAAAATTCAAGTGCTGAAGTTGGTGGCTCTGAGGTCCAAAAGCCAGACTCTGAGAAGTTCAAGTGCTGAAGACCTTAAGAAGCAACAACAACAAACTCTGAAGGAAATGGAATTTACGTCACTCAAGAACTGACGTGATCAATGCCAATGATTGAAGAACGATCTACTTCAAGGCTCTGTCACATCCACAAGAAGGAATATTCGTTGGTACAACGTTAACCTTATCCATAAGTGGAGCGTATTTGAGGATTGTACTATCGTACTATTATTACTCAAAATGGTTGAGTGATAATTCAAATGGCAAGGTAGTGAAATTGGATTTCCTTACCAAAGATGGAAGATTACAGCTATCACCATAGTACGATTATTCCATCTGGCACCTTATCTCTGCGAACGGATACTCAATTTCTTCAAGTATAAATAGAGGACTCTATTGGAAGAAATGACTATTGTTCTACTGTTCTATAACTGCGTTTAAGGCTCTGAAACTCTCTGACACTTTTGATTCTATCCGTCATTCAAAGTCTTAAAGCAATTTGTGTTGTATTTTGTAAACACATCTGATAGTATATCAAGTGTTCTTTAACATTCATTCTTATTCTTAAGTTTGTTTGAGAAGTCTCTTGTTAGTTGTAACTTGAGCATCTGAGAAGTCTCTTGCAAGTGTGCTTGAGCAATTTGTAATCTTGTGAGATTATAGTGAAAAGCTCTTGATAGTATCAAGGGGATTGGACGTACTCTCAATTTGTGAGAGGAACCAGGATAAATCTTGTGTCTCTCTTTCTTTCTCTCAGCACCTTATTTACTTTGTGATTATTTCCGCTGCAACTTGTTTTAAAAGAAGAAAAAGTTTTTATTTCTAAAACACAATTCAACCCCCCCCCCCCCTTCTTCTTGTGTTTTTCCACCTTCAATTGGTATTAGGAGCTAGGTCTGTTGCCTAACTCACCTTACAGTAAAACAGTAAAAGATCCTAGAGGAAAAACATGACTGACGCTGCTGAGAACTCTGGAAAGAAGAACAACAATGAGATTCCTTTTGATTATGACTCCAATGCTCGTGATAGGAGATCATCAGATAAGGTTCCTTTTTTTAATGGAACTGAGACTGCGTATCCCTTCTGGAAGACTAAGATGTACAGTCACGTTGATGGTATAGATTGTGACTTGTGTGACTTAGTTGAAGAAGGTGCTGCTTTTGAAAACATAGATACAGAAGGAGTAGTAAGTTACCAGAACAGAAAATTCTTCGCACCTTATCAGAAGCTGGAATACAAAAAGCATCACTCTGTGAAAGGAATGATGACAAATGCTATCTCACATGATGAGTACCTGAAGATTGGAGACAAGAGGACTGCTAAATCTATTTGGGAGTCCTTGAGATCTAAATATGAAGGTAACAAACAAGTTAAATAGGCTAAGGCTAACTTGTTGGTGCATCAGTATGAGTTGTTTAAAATGAATGAAGAAGAGAACATTTAAGCCATGTTCTCAAGGTTTCAAATTCTAGTCTCTGGACTTCAAGTGTTAGACAAAAGTTATAGTGAAGCTGATCATGTGAGAAAAGTATTGAGAAGCTTACCACCTAAGTGGAGACCTAAGGTGACGGCTTTTCAAGAAGCTAAGGATTTGGATACTGTAACCCTAGAAAGCTTGATTAGTTCATTGAAGAGTCATGAAATGGAGTTAATGACTGATGAATCAACCAAGAAGATGAAAGGGATAGCCTTAAGCTCTAAAAGTTCATCAAAGGCTCCGAAAGCTAAGGTTATAGAGTCTGAAGACGAAGCTTCTGAAGACGGTCAAGATATTGGGTCTGAAGATGAGAAAGAAATGGTGCTGATGGCTACTAAGGTTTCTCAATGGGAAAAACGAAGCAAGAAATATGCAGGCAAGTTTGGTGGATCTTCCAAGAGATTTGGTACTTCTAAAGATAAAAAGGAAGATCAAAGCAAATGTTTTAAATGCAACAAGCCTCGTCATTTCATTGCTGATTGTCCAGAGAATAAAGGTAGATCATCTAAGCAAGGTTCTAGCAAGGAAAGATACAAGAGTAGAGTCAAGAAAAGTCTTCGGGCAACATGGGAAACTCTTGACAAAGACTCAGACTCAGATGGTGATGAGGAAGCAATCAGCAAAGATGGTCTGATGATGAGGAAGAGATGTGCGTTCAAAGAAGGCCAGAGCAGCCTTCATGGTACCTGGACAATGGTTGCTCACGTCATATGACAGGAGAAAAGCATATGTTCCAAACCCTGACTCTGAAAGAGGGAGGTACTGTGGGGTTTGGAGGAAAGCAAAAAGGGAAGATCATTGAGACATGTACAATTGGTAATACTTCCTTATCTATTAATAATGTTTGGCTTGTAGAAGGCCTTAAACACAATCTACTTAGCATTAGTCAATTTTGTGACAGTGGATTTGTGGTAGAATTTGATAAAAATGCATGTACTGTAATTAGAGATTCTGATAAGTCTGTAGTATTCAAAGGTTTAAGGAAAGGAAATGTCTATAAGGTAAATTTGTCAGAACTCACAGAACAAAAGATAGTTTGTTTACTGTCTCTAAGTGATGCGAAATGGGTTTGGCACCAGCGTTTAGGACATGCTAATTGGAGATTAATCTCCAAGCTCAGCAAACTAAGTCTGGTTAAAGGCATACCCAATCTCAACTATCACTCAGATGCTCTGTGTGATCCTTGTCAAATTGGGAAGATTTCTAAAACTTTCTTTAAGCCTAAGAACATTGTCTCAACCTCAAGACCTCTTGAATTACTTCACATTGATTTGTTTGGTCCTGTTAGTACAGCCTCAATCAATGGGAAGAAATACGGACTTGTCATAGTTGATGATTACAGTAGGTGGACTTGGGTCAAATTCTTGACAGTAAAAGATGATGCATATGATGTATTCAACATCTTTTGCACACAAGTGAAAAGTGAGAAGAGTCTTAAGATCCTAAGTATCAGAAGTGATCATGGGGGTGAGTTTGAAAACGAACCCTTTACAACTTTCTGTGAAGACCATGGAATTGTCCATGAGTTCTCTGCTCCTAGAACACCACAACAAAATGGTGTTGTAGAGAGAAAGAACAGGTCTTTACAAGAGATGGCAAGAACCATGATGCATGAGACCAAACTTGCTAAGCACTTCTGGGCAGAAGCAGTGAATACAACTTGTTACATTCAAAATAGGATCTATATCAGACCTATCGTGAATAAGACAACATATGAACTCTTCAAAGGAAGAAAACCAAACATCTCTGATTTTCATCAGTTTGGATGTACCTGTTACATTCTAAACAACAAGGCCTACAAAAGAAAATTTGATACCAAAGCTTGTAAGGGAATCTTTATAGGTTACTCTGAACGCTCAAAGGCATACAGAGTGTATAATTCTGAAACTAACACAGTAAAATGTCAGAGCAAGATGATAGTTATGCAGGTGTTCCATATCTATACAACTCACCAGAACCTGAGAAAACATCAAAAGCAGTTGAATCTTCAGTAGCTGAGATAGAAGAAATTCCAACTGGAACATCTCAAATTGAAGCAGCTGAAGAACATGATGATTGCTCATAAGATGAAATGCAAGATAATGCTGAAACCCCTAAAAGAAAGTTCAAATACAAATCATCACATCTAGAGGATCTTATACTTGGAAACAAAGAAAGTCCAAGAAAGACAAGATCAGCTTATCAACAAAGTGATTCTTTATTGGGACTTATATCCATGATTGAACCCAAGAATGTTGATGAAGCCTTATCTGATGATGGATGGATAGTGGCAATGCATGATGAACTCAATATGTTTCAAAGAAATGATGTATGAGACTTAGTACCAAGACCAGCACATAAGAACATCATTGGAACCAAGTGGGTATTCAGAAATAAGTTGAATGAACAAGGTGAGGTTGTAAGAAACAAAGCTAGACTTGCAGCACAAAGCTACAGTCAGCAGGAAGGTATTGATTTCACAAAAACCTTTGCTCCAGTAGCTAGACTGGAAGCAATCAGGTTACTTCTTTCATATGTTGTTAATAATGGAATTACTTTATACCAAACAGATGTTAAGGGTACTTTTCTAAATGGTGTTATATCTGAAGAAGTGTATGTTAAGCAACCACCAGGATTTGAAGATTTGAAAAATCCTGAGTATGTTTTCAAACTAAAGAAATCACTTTATGGTCTCAAGCAAGCTCCAAGAGCGTGGTATGAGAGACTGGGTAATTTTCTTTTAGAAAATGGTTTTCAAAAAGGACAGATTGACAACACTCTTTTCAGAAAGACTATTAAGAAAGACATCTTAATTATTCAAATTTATGTTGATGACATAATATTTGGTTCTACTAATGCTTCTATGTGCAACAATTTATCTAAGCTGATGTAGGAAGAATTTGAAATGAGCATGATGGGTGAACTGAAGTTTTTCCTTGGGATTCAAATCAATCAAGGAAAAGATGACACTTACATTCATCAAAGCAAATATACAAAAGAGCTTCTGAAGAAGTTTAATCTTGAAGACTGTAAGACAATGGCCCCACCCATGCATCCAACAAGCAGCTTAAGCAAGGAAGAAATTGGAAGCAAAGTAGATCAAAAGCTATATAGAGGTATGATTGGTTCTTTACTCTATCTGACAGCTTCTATGCCAGATATTTTGTACAGTGTCTGCTTGTGTGCAAGATATCTGAAAGGAACAACTAATCTAGGACTTCTATATAAAAATCCCTAGATAGTAAGCTAGTTGGATTATGTGATGCTGACTATGCTGGAGACAAGATTGAGAGAAAATCCACTAGTGGAAATTGCCAATTTATTGGTGAGAATTTCATTTCTTGGGCCAGCAAAAGACAAGCAACTATTTCTTTGCCAACAGCAGAAGCAGAATACATCTCAGCTGCTAAGTGTTCCACATAGCTGCTCTGGATGAAATATCAGCTTGAGGATTATAATATTACTGAAAGTAGTATTCCACTCTTTTGTGATAATACTGCTGCCATTCATCTATCTAAGAATCCAATTTTACATTCACGAGCTAAGCATATTGAAATAAAACACCATTTTATTAGAGATCGTGTTCAAAAACTAGCTCATCAATGGGCTGATATATTTACCAAACCTTTAGCTATTGAAAGGTTTGATTTTATTAAAAAGAATTTGAACATGCATTTTATCTCTGAAGAAAACTAGCTCTGGGATGAAAAATAGAATTAGGGTCTGTAACGCCTTCAGAGTCTCTATCGTTTAGAGTCTCTTTTAAGACACTCTGAAGCGTAATAAGGTCTGAAGACTAACAGGCTCTGATGAGGTGTTAGATACTGATGAGTCAGGCGCTGAACTAAAAGGTAATGAAACGTTTCATACTAGTAAGTGTGAAACAGTTGTCTTACACGCGTCAGTAAGTTGTACTCTCTCTAGCACGTGTCTTGAATCCGATTGGATGGAGAACAGTTAATGATGACCTCTCAGTTTTAAACAACTAAAAATTAATTTGAAACTGTTCGCGCTCCCTCCTTTTGTGTTATGTTCTGTTTGTGTGTGCTTATTTGCTATATATTGTCACTTCACTCACTAAGCACAACTTTTACACATAATCACTTCCTACACGAACCCTAAAACTCAGAATTCTCAATCCTTCTTCGTTCTCTCAAAAATCATCAACAATGGATGTTCAACCTACTCGTCAGATCATTCAACGTCTGTTCAATCCTGAGCTTCCTCCCGTTATTGATCTCAATTCTCACGAGTCGCTAACCAATCCTGCTAACACTAACGATTGTGGTAGAGCGGGTATGGAGTTTGTAACGGAGAAGTTCGTTGATTTTGATAGTCTAAAATCCAATGGAATAGATATCAATAATCTCTTCTTTGATCAACAGTGGGAAAATTACTTCTACATGCTGAATGGATTCGTTTACTACGATATAGTGAAGAACTTTTGGAATAAGGTATATATTTTTGACAAGTTCGACGCTGATGAAGAGGTTAGGAAGATGGTTGAAAAGGATGAAAATCTCAAAGGATTAACAAGAGAACAATTGGGTCTGAAGCCGTTCAGAGGCAAGGAGATAAGATCCAACCTTCTTGGAATGAGTGTGCTGATTAGACAAGAGCACATAGCAAAGCTTCTGGGTCTTGACAACGAAGGGGGGTTGAATAAGTGATCCGTGAAACAATGTAGGTTTTTAAAAGATAATGTTTTGTTTCAATCTTGCGCGCAGAAGTACCACCGGATCGTTAGTCTATGCACCGATTGATTAAAGGAAACATAGTATAGCCTTGGAACGATTTATGAAAAGATTTAGAAATGATCGATTTCAAAATTAATTCAATAAAAACGTTCAGCCCCAAGCAAGTTACAAATATCAAATTGAATCCAATCACAATCAAGCAATAGCAATTGAATTTTTAGTGTACCAATACGAACACAAAAATTCAATCGATTCAAAATTAATGAAATTACGAAAATTAAAGATTAAAAGAGAGAGACACAATCGGTTTGATTAGGGAGTTCCCCGGCTTTCGTGTCGTCCTCGCGGTCGGCCGGGTACGTCTCCCCCCCAAATAACCAAACGGGTTATTTGAGAGTATATAGATCAAAAAAGATGAACACAAGTGCACAATTTACAATTGAAACTTATAACACTGTAACGAATCAAAAGTAAAATATGCGAATAAACCTCGACACACAACGAAACTTCGCCCTCTGATTCCAAAGATTCAACCCGTGCCAATCCGCACTTGATCGTCCAGCTGAGTCCTTCGTTCCTTGTTGTCAAACCTCCAAGATTTTCACACAATCTTGAACCTTTGAGAGAAACCAAACCCTTTGTCATAATTCAACCCGACTACGATTCTGATTCACCGCGAATCGTATCGAACGTTATCAAACAAAGATGCAGTCTCTATTGAATTGATCCCAAACTCAACTTCAATTTTGATTGCAAGCTTGATGAAGATGATGAACTTGTGATGAACGAAACCTTTGATCCAAATTTTCACTCAATTTCGAATCCAAAGCGTTTTCTAAAGCTTTTTCACTTTCTCACTGGTTTCCTCTTTTTTACAATGACACACAACATTGCTATTTAAAGAGAAAATAGGATTGAGCAATTTTTGGCACAATATAACGCATTTGTATTGATACAACTGATGGTTTGTATCGATACAAACCCTTGACCAGCGTTCAAAAATTGAAAATGTTGACCGCACTTGATCCAACCCGTAAAATATGCGAATGAATCTCGACACACAATAAAACTTCGCCCTCTAATTCCAAAGATCCAACCCGTGCCAATCCGCACTTGATCGTCCAGCTGAGTCCTTCGTTCCTTGTTGTCGAACCTCCAAGATTTTCACACAATCTTGAACCTTTGAGAGAAACCAAACCCTTCGTCACAATTCAACCCGACTACGATTCTGATTCACCGCGAATCGTATCGAACGTTATCAAACAAAGATGCAGTCTCTATTGAATTGATCCCAAACTCAACTTCAATTTTGATTGCAAGCTTGATGTAGATGATGAACTTGTGATGAACGAAACCTTTGATCCAAATTTTCACTCAATTTCGAATCCAAAGCGTTTTCTAAAGCTTTTTCACTTTCTCACTGGTTTCCTCTTTTTTACAATGACACACAACATTGCTATTTAAAGAGAAAATAGGATTGAGCAATTTTGGGCACAATATAACGCATTTGTATTGATACAACTGATGGTTTGTATCGATACAAACCCTTGACCAGCGTTCAAAAATTGAAAATGTTGACCGCACTTGATCCAACCCGTAAAATATGCGAATGAATCTCGACACACAATAAAACTTCGCCCTCTAATTCCAAAGATCCAACCCGTGCCAATCCGCACTTGATCGTCCAGCTGAGTCCTTCGTTCCTTGTTGTCGAACCTCCAAGATTTTCACACAATCTTGAACCTTTGAGAGAAACCAAACCCTTCGTCACAATTCAACCCGACTACGATTCTGATTCACCGCGAATCGTATCGAACGTTATCAAACAAAGATGCAGTCTCTATTGAATTGATCCCAAACTCAACTTCAATTTTGATTGCAAGCTTGATGAAGATGATGAACTTGTGATGAAGGAAACCTTTGATCCAAATTTTCACTCAATTTTGAATCCAAAGCGTTTTCTAAAGCTCTTTCACTTTCTCACTGGTTTCCTCTTTTTTACAATGACACACCACATTGCTATTTAAAGAGAAAATAGGATTGAGCAATTTTGGGCACAATATAACGCATTTGTATCGATACAACTGATGGTTTGTATCGATACATACCCTTGACCAGCGTTCAAAAATTGAAAATGTTGACCTATGTATCGATACAAACACGTATGTGTATCGATACATATATCAGTTTCTTGAAATCTTGACTGATATGTATCAAATCATGCAGGCATGATTCGATACACCATGTTCTTTCTGGATTTCTGAGAGGCATAGGTGTGTATCGATACATGCAAGCATGATTCGATACACAGGTAACTCTCTGCCTCTGAGAGATCACTTTTGTATCGATACAAGTGATATATGTATCGATACAAATTGCACATAATCAGTCTGAAGTAGTTTCAGGACATTTGTATCGATACACATAACTATGTATCGATACATAATACCTAAAAATCAATTTTTCAAAGTTTAAAATAAGTTTTTCGCTGTCAAATGATTTGTAATGTTGCCAAAATATGTTCTACTCTATTTTCATGTGTTTTGACAATTATTAAAACATGAGGATGAACTGGTGCACTTACATTCTCCCCCTTTTTGATAATTGTCAAAACTATGCATAAGCTAACTAAGCCTATACCTAATATGCAATAAAATAGCAATATGTATACAGATGCAATTAAAATCCAAGGCTAACAATAAGCACGCTCCCCCTGAGTTGATGCCATAATGCGATTGTCATGGTAGTTAATATTCAAGAATTCTTTTAGCTATTTATCCTTAGCTTGTGCATCCAAATCTCTCTCCCTTTGACAATATCAAAAAGAATAAGAGAACTCATTAGAAGTATCAAGTTCAAACAATTTTAATCAAAATCACATCGTGCACTTACATTTGTCGAAATGCACTATATGATGAAAGTTCCTAATCATAAATAATTACATAGAAAGATATGTCCAAAATATATCAATGACGAATACCAAACTTCATGACAAACATGGAATGTAGAATAACAAACCAAAACCAACGCATGAATATTGTAACACATCGACATTTTAAATCAACCAATATACCCAAATATGGGACGAAATAAACAAACCAATGCAACAAATGCATAATCATAAAAAGATCATTCATACACACAAGATTATCCAACATGCAAAGTCATACAAACCAAAGTGAATGTTGTCAAAAACATGACAACACTAAAAAGTATCCGTACAACTATATCGAAATAAAAACAAGTCATAAGAAATGAGAAGATAAAATTGTTCATGAGGTACGAGAAAATAAAATGCAATAAAGCAAATTTAAACATCATTATCATCATCAATGCCATCCGGGTTAGAAGGAGGGTCGGAGTTGAAGTATTGATCAATGGGAACTTGTTGCTTGATGCATTCATCCAATTGATTTTATAGATGGTCAAACCTTGAGACGTTATAAGCATGCATATCATTAAGTTTAATGGTGACCTCATTTTGGAATTTCACTTGTCTTAAGCTCATTTCTTTCAACATTTCCAAGATTGCACCATTACTAACTTCCGAGCCATCACTCTATATGTTCTCACTTACATGAGTTTCCACCCTTTGTCTCTTACCCCTTTCTTCATTACCTAGAGTTGGTTCTTCATCTTCATCTTCCTTTCCACAAAACTCATAGTCTTCCATCTCATCATTCCACTTATAATCCATCTTTTTCATTTGGGTCATTCTAAAGATTTGATCTCTTTTTGGAATAACCCAAGCTCCCGCTACTTTGTAGGTTAATTTGAAGTGGTCTATGATAGTGACAATCAAACTTGAATATCCTAAACAATGATCCTTCTTAGAATCTCTTAAGGCAAACAAACGACTCACAACGTAGTGTGGCCAATCCATTTTCTTTCTTTCCATCATAAGATACATAAGATCAATGTCCTTCCAATCAAGTCGAGAATAAGATCCACCTCTAGGCCTTAGAATATGATTCACAATCCAAAGTAAAACTGTTGGACCTTTCTTAAGTCTACCGGCCTTTCCATTTGGGCTTTTACCGTTCCTAGTTAGAGTACTTCAAACTCAGCCATATTGTACTTAGGACCATCAACATCGGTGAACCTTTGTAAGTTTTTACCGGTTTCCAAGCCAAAAAGTTTCAACCAAAGATTGTTAAAAAATTTGAAAATCTTCTTTCCTATACAAAACTCAAATTCAGCATCATCTCTCTCTTGTAATCCGGAGTAGAAAATCCTAACCAAGTCCTCTATGTAAGCTCTCTTTAAGTTACAAAAGGTAGTGAAATTTTCTCTCTTAATGATCTCAGCAACCTCACTCAAATGTAATTCTTCAAGGTTCTCAACATCAACAATATTTTGAGGAATTACTTTCTTTTCCTTACAATTCCTAATGTAAAAGTTCAAGTAATCTCATGAACAAAATTTTCTTGCCTAAAATTTTCTACATGATCAGTAACCCTTATTATCTTAGTCCTACCACTATTCTTACTTCTATAGCTAGTAGACATTCTTAAAAGAAGTTTAAAGTAATGTTACCTTGTTGAACTTTTGAAATTTAAAGAATCCACAAACCCAAAATGTGTAAACCTTTGTCTTGAATGTGGAGATTGTTGAGAATAATGCCCAAATATCTTTTTTGGAAGATTTTCTATTTAAATATAGTTTAGATTTATATTTAAAATAAAATAATATTAGGGTTTATGATTTATATTTCTATTTAGAATATTTAAGATTCGTTTAGAATTTACAGAATTAGTTTATTATTTAAAGATATTATTTGTTTTTATGTAGCTCTATATATAGAGCATATATCTATGAATTATAACGAGAACAAGAATTTCAAGTTTCTCCACATAAAAAATATATCCCACCAAATTCCGCAATACAAAAACACAAAAACCATATCAGAGATTTGGAGGCTTGAATCACCAAATTGATGAATGAATGTGAGTGGGTAATGAATTTGAAATAGGTTAGGCTCAATTTTTGTGAGTTTTGGTTGGGTTTGAGGGAGATTGAGAATTTGGGAATGAGGGTCTTTAGTTGTTCTTCATGTGGAGAAGAAGAGTTTTTGATGTTTGATGAATGAATGAATGAAGATTGATGTACTTAGTCTGTTTTTACGCGTATGTATCGATACAAAGTGATGTTTGTATCGATACAAGTTGGTTTTTCTAAAGCATGTATCGATACATGAGTCTGTGTCTGTCCAAACTGAAGAGTCATGTATCGATACAAACATCATATGTATCGATACATATCAGTTCATTTTGAAATTTTGAAAAATAACCAACATGTATCCATGCAATGTTTATTTGTATCGATCCAAAATGCATTATTTTCAAGTTTTCTCAAAACACTTGAACTTGTAAGTTTAAAAATAATCTCAATGACTTCCAAATAACATGTATGTATGAAACTCATATAATCAATCAAGGCAAATACATATATTATGTGAGCAAAACAATATTACCAAAGCACATCATAACATGAGAACACATGTTACACCATAGATGCATGATAAGAAATTCACATAAATGAATCAAGGTACCAAAATCAATCATATGAAAGATATATGTCTATGTATGCACACAAAGTCACATATATACGAACAAAACACACATATACAAACCAAGTATGAACTAAATAAGGCATTTGTAATGATTTTTGTCAAATCCTCATTTAAGACGTATGAGTCTCAAAAATTCTTGGAAATGAAGGATGAGACAACTTATCAAGACAAATATCATATTAGTGTGAAGGTTGTGTATATGAGCCAATATTCAAATGCTAAGTAAAACAAATATAAAGGTAAGGTAGAGAATAGTATCTTTCCTTAAGTATTAGGTGGAGGAAGTGATCAATTTTCACACCATTATAGATGTTTAGTTGAAGCTTTTCTCATTGCTTTCCTTGTTCGTAAGTCTTGAACTCCATTGTTGTCGGTGTCTTTTGTCAATGGTTCAAGATATGTGCCTACAAACTTAGACATTTGTGAAAAACTGGCACACCAGTACAAGATGTTGTACACGATGTTACAACACTTTGCCCAGCTTTAACAGACAAATAATAAAGCAATAAATAATGCAGAAATAAACAAACACACAGTAGTTTGTTAACCCAGTTCGGTGCCAACTGCAACCTACATCTGGGGGATACCAATCCAGGAGGAAATCCACTAATAGCCCTAGTTCTAAGTCTTTACAGCAAGCTCCTCACTTACAACTTATCACCTAGCAACTATCCTTATGTCTTTCTACCTAGGAACTCCTAGGTATGAGTTCCCAACTCACTCCTTAAGCTCAATAGTACAGACAACACTATTGTTAATTCAACCACTGTGATGGAGACACTCTCCTAGACACTAGATCACTTTTACCTAAAGGCTTCAAGTGATACACACGCACTAAGATCCAAACTCCTTGCTTAAAAGCTTTGGAGTGGACACACACACAACAACAATCTCCTTGCTTAAAAGCTTCAGAGACAATTGTGATTACAACTCAATAACACTCAGTCCTTAACTTGCATCAAAACAACGCAAGGAAAGGCTCACAAAACACAAGCACACACACGAATCCTAATACGGCTAGACTCAACAATATCGCTTGAACAACTGCCTGAATTAGGTTTTGATTCTTCAATATATAGCTGGTTAAATTTGGGCTTCAGTAGCTTTGCCCATTAGAAAGATCCAGCTCACAAATATAAAATAAAACCATATCTTAAAAAGATACGTTTAGAAAATATAATTCTTCAATATTAATTCCCAAAACAATCTTCTGAGTGAAAGATATGTTTAGGAAATAAAACTTCCTTGATGCACAAGCCAAGAACTGATAAATCAGAGAAAAGATCTTCTCTAAAAATAAAAACCCGCGCGCATTAAATGCTGCCGCCAGCTGGCGCGCTCACGTCAGGTAATGATGTTGTAACATTTCTTACCACATCCTGCTTAAGCATAGTTTTACCAAAATGCAGCCAACATCAAATAGTCAACAAACTCCCCCTTTGGCAAATTTTTGGCTAAAACAACTTGGGATCACACAGACAGGCTACAGAGATACATACGTCACTAACACTTCTTCACATCAACATAAACACACCAAAGAAGAGAAGCGTAGCACATCTTCAAAAATAATTTTCAACCATACTCCTTCATGGAAAACATTAGATCAGGATTCAGTCGTATCTTTAGAGCACATCAGAGGCATACAACAGCAGAAGCACAGAAAACTACATCGCCTTAAGTGATCATAAACATAAGCATGGATGACACAAAGACAGAATGTTCCAACATCACATACAACATCTCCCCCTGCATCACATACATAGTACTCCCCCTGAAAATGGTGCATAGTAGACTAACACATAGGATCATGCATATCAATCAGGTACTAACACATAGGCATATCATAACAGATCATTTCAGCACATAATATCTACTACTAGCTATCACATACAACTACTACCAGGGAACATGTGGAAACAAATGTTGTAACTTTCTACTCCCCCTTTTTACCACAAATTTGACAAAGAAGAGCCAAAATAGAGTAGTAGCAGCACAGATCACAGAGTACCAGGAACAATTACAACCAAATGCACTAAGGAGTGCCAAAAATATCCAGGGCATAGCCCAACAGAACAGAAGTACCAGAATTGCCTCCAGAAAAACATAAACAACTTTAAACAAAGTACACATAAAAAATGGAATATAGCCACTAAAAGTCAGGGCTAATATCTTCTGAGAGCTCCAGCTCCTCAGTTCCTCCATCCTCACTTTGATCACCTCCTTCTTGTCCAACCTGCACATTCTCACCCTCTTCAGCAGCTTCTTCTTGCTTCAGAGCCATAATCACCTGTTCAAGGCTCTTTTTCTTCTCATCTAATGCTTTGCAAGCTGCTTCCAAAGAAGCTATCATCTCCTTCCTGCTCATAGAACCAGAGCCAGTAGGAGTAGCAACAGTAGGACCTGTAATCTCAATATCTGCTGCATGTGTTCCCTCAAACAATCTAGGGTGAAAGTCAAGAGGAGATTCCCTCTTACTCACCTCATCATCAGCAGTCAAAATAGTGGGGTGTTGAGCTAAAATGATTCCACAGATAAGAGATGGATAAGCTATAGGCATTCTAACAGCCCATGACTTAGCATGTTGCACAGTTTCCTCAAAAATATGAGCTCCATAGTTAAACACAGTGCTAGTTCCAACAGAGTAAATAAACCTAGCTAAACCTGTAGCTATATCTGAAGTATGGGTAGTGGGAACCCAATTTGCAGTACCAATCCTATTAAGGATGGCATATTTGACAGAGAGCATGACAGAGGGCACTTTACCTTTCATTGGCCACACCTTGACCTGATTAGCTGTGATGGTCTTGCAGACCTGATTGTTTGTCACCTCTAACTCAGCATAGCCATCTTCCTTATTCCCCAAAAACTTGTTGATAATAGATGGAGAAAAATGAACACATTTTCCTCTAACATACACCTTGTGGTGGTCCTTGCTCAGAGGGTTGTCACAATCTTCAGGAATGTTGACCAGGAATTCCTTGACCAACTTCTCATAGCACTCACCAATACCAGTCACAGTTTTCATCAACCCAGCCTTCTCAATGAGAGCAATGATCTCCTTTTGCTCCAAGGCTTCAGCACTTAACTCCCTCTCCAAAGCCAGCCTTCTATTGGCCACAAACTTCCACTTCTGAGCACTCTCAATGCAGTGGAATGAAATGTTGTCCATGGGGACATCAGGAACATTTTGGGGAATAATCCTTCCACCAATTTTCTTCTTTCCTGTAGACACAGTGTTGGGCACATTATGTACCACATCAAGATCTGGTATAGCAGATCTGCGAAATTTCTTCTGACTTGTCTTCTTAGCAGAGGACACAATGTTGGGAACAATGTGTGGCACATCCTCGTCCACCTCATAGTCAGAATCACCTACTTCAGGTAGCTTTCTTTTTCCACTCTTCTTCTTCTTCTCACTAGCAATCTCAACTTTGCTAGGCTTTCTGTTAGGGCCAATCATCTTTTTCTTCTTGGATGGGGTTGCCTTAGCTACAACCTTAACCACTACATCAGCATCCTTCCCTTTTCTGTTTCTCAACCTTTTTGCAATGCTACCACCTGCCACTTCACTAACAGTTTGCTGCAGATCATCCATAGCATCCACATCTACCACATCCTCATCTACTGACATAGCATTGTCAGTAGTGGGTACACTTGTGGTGTGGTCAACACCATCAGCAGTTTCTTCATCATTCTCAGGCTCTTCATCAACCTGCTCATTAGTATCAACACCAACTGTGTCAGCAGTTGGTTCTTCATGTGCCAAAGATGTTTCAACATCTGGCCCAACATTGGATTTTGGAATGGTATCCTTCACAGAGTTTGGTTCTCCTTCAGTATTAGGAGAAGCATTAGTAGTTCCTTCTCACACAATCTTAGAATTTGATGATTTTTCAGCACTTACCCCCTTTTGAATTTCTAGGGTTTCAGCGTCAACCTCAGAAGTCCCTTTTTCCTTCTCAGCACTCAAATCAGAAGCAACCTTGCGTGATGCTTCAACATTCGATTCAGCATTCTGGTCAGAAATATCATCCACATATAGTTCTTGCATGGTGTGGAATGATTTTGATTTTGTTGATTTGGCTTTTGAAGTTTTCTTGGAACCAGAGGACGAAGAGGTCTTAGAGTTCTTCTTTGATTTTGGTATTACAGTGGCAGACTTCATGGAGATTTTTGGTCTCTGAGCAGTGGATTTCTTTGGCTTGGGATTGATGGAAGATGCGATTTCTGGGTGGATGGTGGTAATGGGAGTAACGTCGAGAGGTGTGGATTCTGGTACATCAGTGGTTTTTACGGGGGAAGTAGTGATTGGTGATTGAGACATGTTTGTGATTTGTGATCTGGTGTAGGGATGTTGAGAGAGGATGAATGGGGAGGACGAACGGTTAGGAACGTTGGAGAGATGATGGGATACAGAGAGAGAAAATCTGAGGATTGAAATAATAAAGAGAGATACACTAGAGATATGTGGCGTGTTTATAGGGAGGTAAGAAGGTTGATTGCCTTGTTTATCGTGCAGCATGGGGATTGGAGAGAGAACTTTAATAACTGCTACATGTCTCTCCCAAAATAACTGTAATTGCTACAACTCTTCAAATAGGCATATGCCTAATTTACCCCTCAGCGTTTCAAATTGCACTGCATCAAGTGCTTTTGTAAATATATCTGCCACTTGATCCTTAGTTCCTACATGTTCCAGTGTCACAACTTTATTTTCTACTAGATCTCTGATGAAGTGATGACGAATATCAATGTGTTTGGTTTTGCTATGTTGAACAGGATTTTTTGAAATATTTATGGCGCTCAAATTATCACAGTACAATGTTATAGCATCTTGTTCCACATCATATTCCTTCAACAATTGCTTCATCCAAACCAATTGAGAGCAGCTACTTCCAGCAGCCATATACTCTGCTTCAGCTGTGGATAGAGCCACACAGTTTTGCTTCTTGCTAAACCAGGAAATAAGGTTACTACCTAGGAAGAAACACCCACCAGATGTGCTTTTCCTGTCATCAGCACTACCAGCCCAATCAGCATCATAGTACCCATATAAGTTTGAGGATTCACAGTGAGAATACATCATACCATAGTCACATGTACCATTGACATATTTTAGGATTCTCTTGACTTGATTGAGGTGGCTTGTTTTTGGTTCTGCCTGGTACCTAGCACAAACTCCTACAGCAAAAGTGATATCTGGTCTACTAGCAGTCAAGTAGAGTAGACTACCTATCATACTTCTATATAAACTTTGGTCCACACCTACACCTTGTTCATCCTTGGTTAGCTTTGGATGAGTTATAGCAGGAGTTCTTTTATGAGTTGCACTGTCCAACCCAAACTTTCTAACAATGTTCTTGGCATACATGCTTTGGGATATGAGGGTAGTATCTTGCATTTGCTTGATCTGTAGACCCAAAAAGTATGTCAACTCTCCTGCTAGACTCATTTCAAATTCTGATTGTATTTGTTGGACACAATGTTGTACCATTGTGTTCGACATTCCTCCAAACACTATGTCATCAACATAAATATGAGCAATCATAAATTTTTCTTTCTCTTGCTTTACATGCAGTGTTTGATCAGAACCTCCCTTTCTATAGCCTTGACCTACTAGAAATTTAGTAAGTCTTTCATACCAGGCCCTAGGTGCCTGTTTCAACCCATAGATAGCTTTTTTCAACTTGTAAACATGATTAGAATACACAGGATCAGTAAAGCCTTTTGATTGTTCCACATACACCTCCTTATGAAGATAGCCATTTAGAGAAGCACTCTTGACATCCATTTGGTAGAGTTTGATTTTCAGGATGCAAGCAACGCCCAACAGTGGTCTAATAGATTCTAACCTTGCTACATGGTCAGAGGTTTCTTCAAAAACAAGTTCTTCTACTTGAGTGGAACCTTGAGCAATCAGTCCAGCCTTATTTCTGGTAATGACTCCTTTACTAACAGGACCTGATGTTCCAACATCTTGTTCCACATTCTCAACCTTCTCAGTTATTTTTAGTTTGAGAAGTCCTCTGATTGTCTCAACAGTAACAGCCTTCTTCATTCCACTTGGTTTTAGATGACCAATTTTCTGGTGCCATAGTTGAACTTCATCCTCTTTACTAAGTAGGCATTTTCCTAGTTGTGCTTCCTCATGAGATACCCACAAATAGCAATTGTCTTTGGTCCTGGTACCTCTCATCAGAATTTCACCTTTATCATTGCTCACAAGACATTCTGCTTTTGTGAAGTTTACCTTCAATCCTTGATCACATAACTGACTTATACTTATCAAATTTGCAGTCAGCCCCTTTACTAACAGCACATTCTCTAAGTTAGGCAATTCTTTGTTGACAAGTTTGCCTATTCCCAGAATTTCACCTTTGGCTCCATCACCAAAAGTTACAGAACTAGATGCATACCCCTTTAATTTTTTTAGATATGTCTCTACCCCTGTCATATGCCTTGAACAACCACTATCAAAATACCAGTCCTCTCTGGATGATGCTCTGAGTGATGTATGAGCAATCAGTCCCACATTTTCAGATTTTGGTCTCCACTCCTTTTTGATAGTTTCTCTTTTTGGGACAGTTTTTGATTGTTCCCAATGTTTTGGATATCCATGCAACCTATAGCAAAAAGGCCTTATATGTCCCTTCTTTCCACAATGATGACAGACCCACTTTCTTGAATGACCATGGTGTCCTGGGGCACGATGATTATTAGGACCACTCCTGGAATTCTGACCAATCTTAACATATGGATAGGTTCTGGGATGTGGTGCAGGAGGTTGTAACATTCTTTCCCCCGTATAGGGATCAATGACTTCATCAGCTGGAAGGAACTTTGTGTTCTTGTTTTGCTGATGTTGGTTGAGAGCAGTGTAATTGTACCCTATGGATTTTAGCTGTGTAGTAGGAACCCCATCTAAGATCTCTTCAAGCAGATTTGCCCCACAATTTAGTTGATTAACACGTTTTTTCAGCTCTTCCATGTCAGCATTAGCTTGAGTCAGTTCTTTCTCAGCTTTCAATGTTTGCCCTATTTGGAAGTCTTTCTCTGTGTGGAGTTAATTGATAGTCTTCTTTTGTTTCTCTAGGATTCTACAAACCTCCTTGTAGCGTACAAGAAGATCATTGTACAGGCCAAGTAATTCCTCATAGGTGTCATTCTCTTCTTCATCAGAATGCTCTTCATATACAACCTCAACATCATCATCAGAGTTGGTTACAGGAGCACAGACACCAGTCATTGCAGATACATGCCTAGCAGACTCCTCTCCTTCTTCAGAATCTTCATCAGACCATGACACAAACAGACCTTTCTTTTGTTTCTTCAGGAAGGTAGCACATTCTGTCCTGATATGTCCATATCCTTCACATTCATGACATTGGACCCCTTTAACTGGTTCACTCTTCTCCTCAGGTTCAGCTTTCTTTACATTGCTTTGCTGTTTGTTGATGTCGTATCTAATGTTCTGCCCATTCTGCCTTGCTCTTCTGTCAACACGCCTTAGGACTTTTCCAAATTGTTTTCCAATTAGAGCAAGAGCATCAGAGATACTTTCTTCTCCTTCAACAGCAGTTTGGGATTCCTCTTCATCATTATTTGAGATAAAAGCAACACTTTTGTTCTTTTTATTTCCTCGTTCATTAATGGTTAATTCAAATGTTTGGAGGGATCCAACTAACTCATCTATCTTCATATTTGCTATGTCCTGAGCTTCCTCAATAGCAGTCACTTTCATGTCAAATCTTTTTGGGAGAGATCTGAGCATCTTCCTAGATAGCTTCTCATCAACTAAGTTCATGTGAAAGTCCTGGATGCTTTCCTCTTCTTTCATTCTCAGATTTTCAAACTTAGTAGTGAGTAATTGAAGTTTTGACATTTTTACCTTAGAGGTGCCTTCATAGCATGTCATTAATATCTCCCAAGCTTCCTTTGCAGACAGACATTTTTTGATGAGCTTGAACATATTTGTATCTACTCCATTAAAGAGGGCATTTATTGCCTTATTGTTGCTGAGAGCAGCTTCATCTTCTTCCTTTGTCCAATCTGCCTCTGGCTTTAGTTCACCAGTGGAAGTGCCTTCTTTGGTCTCAATCACAGGATGATCCCATCCTTTCAAAACTGCCTTCCAAGTCCTGCTGTCAATGGACTTTAAAAATGCAATCATTTTTGGCTTCCAATGATCATAGTTGGAGCCAGTTAGCATTGGGGGTCTGTTCACAAATCCTCCTTCTTTTTCCATATTGCCAGTTGAAACTTCCTGAATCTCACCCTAAATAGGCAGGGTGCCTGCTCTGATGCCAATTGAAAAACTGGCACACCAGTACAAGATGTTGTACACGATGTTACAACACTTTGCCCAGCTTTAACAGACAAATAATAAAGCAATAAATAATGCAGAAATAAACAAACACACAGTAGTTTGTTAACCCAGTTCGGTGCCAACTGCAACCTACATCTGGGGGATACCAATCCAGGAGGAAATCCACTAATAGCCCTAGTTCTAAGTCTTTACAGCAAGCTCCTCACTTACAACTTATCACCTAGCAACTATCCTTATGTCTTTCTACCTAGGAACTCCTAGGTATGAGTTCCCAACTCACTCCTTAAGCTCAATAGTACAGACAGCACTATTGTTAATTCAACCACTGTGATGGAGACACTCTCCTAGACACTAGATCACTTTTACCTAAAGGCTTCAAGTGATACACACGCACTAAGATCCAAACTCCTTGCTTAAAAGCTTTGGAGTGGACACACACACAACAACAATCTCCTTGCTTAAAAGCTTCAGAGACAATTGTGATTACAACTCAATAACACTCAGTCCTTAACTTGCATCAAAACAACGCAAGGAAAGGCTCACAAAACACAAGCACACACACGAATCCTAATACGGCTAGACTCAACAATATCGCTTGAACAACTGCCTGAATTAGGTTTTGATTCTTCAATATATAGCTGGTTAAATTTGGGCTTCAGTAGCTTTGCCCATTAGAAAGATCCAGCTCACAAATATAAAATAAAACCATATCTTAAAAAGATACGTTTAGAAAATATAATTCTTCAATATTAATTCCCAAAACAATCTTCTGAGTGAAAGATATGTTTAGGAAATAAAACTTCCTTGATGCACAAGCCAAGAACTGATAAATCAGAGAAAAGATCTTCTCTAAAAATAAAAACCCGCGCGCATTAAATGCTGCCGCCAGCTGGCGCGCTCACGTCAGGTAATGATGTTGTAACATTTCTTACCACATCCTGCTTAAGCATAGTTTTACCAAAATGCAGCCAACATCAAATAGTCAACAATTTGAAATAGGTCCCCAACTCATGTTGGGTCCTAGTTGGTTAGTAGCAACATTATTGTTCAACTTAGGTAACCATTGCAATTTGCCTTTTGGTACCAAAACTTTTCGAGCATGGTATTTTGCAATAGTATGTCCTTTGTCACAACAATAATGACAAACGATATGAGGATTACTTTTCTTAGGATCCTTTTCAACAAACTTATACTTTTTATTCCTAGGTTTTAACGATTTGTTGAATTTAGACGGATCAACTGCAAAAGTAATCTCCGGCTTAGATGGTTCTTTTAGCTTATCTTGTAACTTTCGCAAGTCTCTACGTAAGTAGAAGCATCCATCACATCCGGTCTTATCGTTACCACAACTATCAAAAATTGCAAGAGGTTTTTGAATCATAGACTCTTTAAGGATTTTCAACTCAAGCTCCGTTTCCGAAACTTTTGCCTCAAGGTATTTATTAACTTCCATTAAACCTTTTAGTCGTTGAAAAGCCTCTTTAGTTTCTTTGTGTAGTTTTTCAAAAGCAACTTGCAACTCATGATATTCTAAAAGCGTATATGAGCTAGAGGGATTTTGATTTACCTTTTTAGGAGCAAGTTTCTTACGATCGTAGGATGTCAAGCACACATTTGCCAATGCATCTTCACCACTTGAGCTACAGCTTGATGATGAAGAAGAAGATGAGGAGCTACTACTCTCCCATGCAACATAAGCTTTCTTTCCTTTATCCTTGCTTCCCCTTTTGGATGATGGTGACTCCTTATCTCTTCTCTTTAGCTTAGGACAATTCGGCTTGAAATGACCAACCTGGCCACATTCATAGCATGCTTCTTGGAGTTTTTACCATTATCACTCTTCCGACGGTAACCACTATCTTTTCGAAACTTCTTAAGATTGTCATCAGAATGCCTTATCCCATTCTTTCTCACATATCTATTGTAGCGTCTAACGAAGAGCCATATTTCCTCATCATCGGAATCGTCTTCGCTTGAGCTACTTTCCACATGCTCAACCTTTTTGGACTTAGATGTGGAGGCCTTTAGAGCAATAGACCTCTTATCCTTTTCTTTTTCTTTTTCTTTGTGTTTCTCCTTTTTCTCACCTTTTTCATGCTTTTCCAACAACTTAAGCACTTGTTCATGTTCCGTTAGCTTACCAAACAAAGTTGTGAGATTCAAAGATGTAAGATCATTCGCTTCTTTGATTGCGGTGACCTTTGGTTGCCATGACCTATTAAGACATCTCAAAATTTTGTTAGTAGCATCTTGATTTGTGATTGGTTTACCTAGACCATGTAACTTGTTGGAGAATTTTACAAATCGTTGTTGCATATCTGCAATGGTTTCACCATCTTGCATATGAAACAATTCAAACTCTTGAGTTAAGGTGTTTATTTTTGAAATTTTGACCTCATTAGTACCCTCAAAATGAGTAACTAATGTATCCCACATTTCTTTGGCCGATACACAATAAGACACATGATATAATTGTTCAATCCCAAGGGATGAAATAAGTATGTTTTGTGCCTTTGCATCGTAATTGACCTTTTTCTTTTCATCATCCGTCCATTGTGCCATAGGCTTATTTGTGACAACGCCATTGGGATCGGTGATTGTTGGAACAAACGGACCGTCCTCAATAGCATTCCACACTTCACCATCAAAAGAATTGATGTGAATGCGTATACTACTTTTCGAATAATCATAATAATCTCCATTGAATATAGAAGCCCTATTATACGCCCCTTTCGGTGCAAAAGCCATGTTTTCTAATAATTGGCACAATCAACCGAATTTTGTAAACAAAATTGAACCGGGATCGTGATACCACTTGTTAGACTACTTGGCTATTCACTTAGAAGGGGGGGTTGAAGAAGTAATCCTTGAAACAATGTAGATTTTTAAAAGATAATGTTTTGTTTCAATAGTGCGCGCGGAAGTACCACCGGATCAGTAGTCTATGCACCGATTGATTAAAGGAAACGTAGTATAGCCTTGGAAAGATTTAGAAATGATCGATTTCAAAATTAATTGAATATAAACGTTCAGTCCCAAGCAAGTTACAAATATCAAATTGAATCCAATCACAATCAAGCAATAGCAATTGAATTTTTAGTTTACCAATACGAACACAAAAAATTCAATCGATTCAAAATTAACGAAATTACGAAAAATAAAAGATTGAAAGAGAGAGACACAATCGGTTTGATTAGGGAGTTCCCCGGCTTTCGTGTCGTCCTCGCGGTCGCCCGGGTACGTCTCCCCCCAAATAACCAAACGGGTTATTTTAGAGTATATAGATCAAAAAAGATGAACACAAGTGCACAATTTACAATTGAAACTTATCACCCTATAACGAATCAAAAGTAAAATATGCGAATAAATCTCGACACACAACGAAACTTCACCCTCTGATTCCAACGATCCAACCCATGCCAATCCGCACTTGATCGTCCAGCTGAGTCCTTCGTTCCTTGTTGTCGAACCTCCAAGATTTTCACACAATCTTGAACCTTTGAGAGAAACCAAACCCTTCGTCACAATTCAACCCGACTACGATTATGATTCACCGCGAATCGTATCGAACGTTATCAAACAAAGATGCAGTCTCTATTGAATTGATCCCAAACTCAACTTCAATTTTGATTGCAAGCTTGATAAAGATGATGAACTTGTGATGAATGAAACCTTTGATCCAAATTTTCACTCAATTTCGAATCCAAAGCGTTTTTTGAAGCTCTTTCACTTTCTCACTAGTTTCCTCTTTTTAACAATGACACACCACATTGCTATTTAAAGAGAAAATAGGATTGAGCAATTTTGGACACAATATAAGGAATTTGTATCGATACAACTGATGGTTTGTATGGATACACGCTTTCAGGATAATCCTTGCTTCCTTTGTTACAAGAGAAGGAGGAAAGGACTCTATATCTCTACCTCACAAGCACTTCATATGGTTTATGCTTAAGAAGGTAAAGATAAACTTGGCTAAGATGCCGTTTGATCATTTATGCTTATGTATCTCTGAGAGCCACAACAAAGCCAAAGTGATCATTCACCATCCAAGGTTGATTTCAGAGCTGATCAGGCACACAAAGGAAGCTGAGAGTGTTTTGCTCAGCTAAACTTGATGAAACTCTCTTGGTCAACATGAAGCTGAAGACCAAGGAAGAAATTGTGAAGATTAGGAACCCTCTCCAAGAGGTGTATGAAAGCTATTTTTGGTGCAATGATTTTTCTACAATCTCAGAGGCAGATAATGATGAAGTTATTGATAACTTCTTGGAGATGGTGAGAAAGGACACTGGAGTAAGGATAGAAATGAACATGGTTGCTGGTTCACCATGGGACATTTATAGAACTCCAAAGGATGTTACAAGGAATAAGAGGAAGCCTCTTACTATTGAGGAAGATATAGTTGAAGAAGTATCTGAAGGAAGAGATAGTGTTAAAGAGAACATCAGGGTTGCTGCTGAGGAGTGTGCTGCAACTTCTCAGAGCCAAAGAATTGAGGATGAGATGAAGGATGCTGAGGACCAAGCACCTGAGAGGAGAACAAAGAAAAGGCATGACAGGCCTTCATCAGCTGATGAGGATCAAGCTCCTTCCAAGCCTCCAAAAAGGGTAAAGACCAGAGCTAACAAACCAAAAGGTAAGTCCTCTAAGTCTAATACTAATAGCATTCTTATAGCTCAAGAACCCCCCTCTCAGACCCAACCTCCTCCCATCTCACAAACTCAACCCATCCCTGAAGCCAATTTTGATTCGACCAAACCTATAACAATGATACTACCAAATTCAAAAACTCAAACCTGTCTGCTTTCATCAAACTCATCATCATCAACATCAACTTCAAACTCATCATCTTCCACTGAATCAGACCTTGATTCAGAATACATTGAACGCCTTTTGAAAAAGCCTTTAGACCAAAGAAAAAGGAAACCAAAGACCAAACCAAATTCAAAATCACTTTCTGAACCACTAAATCTCACCAAAGAATATGCCACTGTTGGCTGTTCTTTTCTTAATCACCTAGAATCTCATACTTCTGGTGATGCTTTTACGTCATCTGCTCTCAACTCTCCAAACCTACCCCTAATCAGTTTGTAGATCACAGTGCTGATCATTTACAAACACCTGTACATAGATCCCCTGACCAACCTACCATATCAACAGTTGACACTGAGTCTATTGATGCTGAGGAAACTATTGCTGAAACAATTGCATCTGAACCCCCTCAATCTCAATCTATACAATGTGATGACCCTACAACTTCTAACCAAGAGCATCACATTTCCTCTTCATCTCCTTAAACTGAAACACAGGCTATGGACTCTTCCCTTGTACAATCACCTATATACTATGGTCCTGCTCCCAAACCTTTCACTTCCTTTGAAATAGCCTTACCCATCTCTGAGGATTTGCTGAAACAGGCTTTTAATGTCAATGATGACATTATTCCTGTTGATCTCAGCAGAATTAAAATCATATCCCTCAAAAGGAAACACCCTGAACCTCGTATTCCCTTTGACCAAAACCACCCCTTCTAACTGTTCAATCCTATTTTCTCTATAAATAACAATGTGCTTGGGTATTGTAATTAAGAGAAATCCTGTGAGTAAGTGAAAGAGCTTCAGAAAACACTTTGGATTCGAAATTGAGTGAAAGTTTGGATCAAAGTTGGATTCCTCACAAAGTTCATCATCTTCTACCAAGTCACAATCAATTGAAGATTGAGTATGGGATCATTCGAATAAAGATTTCGGATTTGGTAGATAACGTTTGATACGGGCTCGTGGTGAATGAGAGACGTGTTCGGGTTGGGTTGTGAAGAAGGATTGGGTTTCTCTCAAAGGTTCAAGATTGTGCGATAATCTTGAAGGATCGACAAGAGGGAGTGAGGTACTCGGCTGGACGATCGGTGCGAGGTTTTGCGCAAGGGTTTGGATCGTTGGAATGAGAGGGAGAAACTCTGTTGCTTGTCGAGGGAAGTTTCTAAAGAAGAGAATGATAAACCGTTACCATCAAATGAAGATAAAGATGATGGAGGATCCTCTTCATCATAGAATCATCACAAGCAAAGATGAGCTGATCTTGCAAAGGAATGGCGTACTCTAAAGAACCATCCCATTGACAAAGTTTTAGGTGATATCGCAAAGGGAGTATCTACTAGAACTCAAATAAGTAACTTTTGTTCTCATTATGCTTTTGTTTCACAAGTTGAACCTAAAAACTCAAAAACCGCATTACTTGATGAACATTGGATTCTTGCTATGCAAGAAGAACTAAATCAATTTAAAAGGAATGATGTGTGGGATTTAGTACCACCATCTCCAAGTCATCAAGTGATTATGACACGTTGGGTCTTTAGAAATAAACTTGATGAAAACGGTGTTATTGTTAGGAACAAGGCACGGTTGGTAGCTCAAGGCTACAACCAAGAGGAGGGCATTGATTATGAAGAGACCTATGCTCTGGTAGCTCGCCTTGAGGCTATTAGACTTTTATTAGCTTATGCATGCAATATGAATTTCAAATTATACCAAATGGACGTTAAAAGTGTCTTTCTAAATGGATACATAAATGAAGAAGTGTATGTCAAACAACCACCCGGTTTTGAAAATCATGAACATCCGGACTATGTTTACAAATTAAAAAGAGCTTTATATGGCCTTAAACAAGCTCCTAGAACTTGGTATGATAGACTTAGCAAGTTCTTAATTAACAACGGATATTCAAGGGGAAAGGTTGACACTACACTCTTCATTAAACATAAAGGAAAGGACGTCTTAATGGTTCAAATTTATGTTGATGATATTATTTTTGGTTCCACTAACCCATCTCTTGTCAAGAATTTTTCTAGTCTTATGCAAGGTGAATTTGAGATGAGTATGATGGTGAGCTAACCTACTTCTTGGGATTACAAATCAAGCAACTAGAAGAAGGAACTTTTATATATCAAACTAAATATTGTCTTGAATTGCTTAAGAAGTTTGGGATGACGGATTCAAAACATATGGAAACTCTCATGGCTTCAACATGTGCTTTAAGCAAAGATGAAGAAGGTAAAGATGTGGAAATCACAAAATATAGAGGTATAATCGGATCCTTACTCTACCTAATGGCATCTAGGCCGGATATTATGTTTAGTGTTTGTATGTGTGCACGATATCAATCATGCCCCAAAGAATCACACCTAAAAGCCGTTAAAAAGGATTTTAAAATACTTAAAAGGAACATCAAACTTTGGCTTATGGTACTCTAATGGGAATGATTTTTCTTTGATAGGTTACTCCGATTCCGACTTTTCCGGTTGCAAGTTGGATAGGAAAAGTACTAGTGGAACTTGTCATCTATTTTGTAATAGCTTGGTGAGTTGGCATAGCAAGAAACAAGTATCGGTTGTTTTGTCAACCGCTGAGGCGGAATATGTTACGACCGGAAGTTGTTGTTCCCAAATTCTTTGGCTAAAACAACAACTTCTCGACTATGATTTAAAACTACAAGGTATTCCAATTTTATGTGACAACACTAGTGCCATAAACCTAACAAAGAACCCCGTGTTGCACTCATCAACTAAGCATATAGAGATTAGGCATCACTTTCTTCGCGATCATGTAGAAAAAGGGGATGTTGTTTTTGAACATGTGGAATCAAAACACCAACTTGCAGATATCTTTACAAAACCACTTGCAACGGAACCCTTTATCTATATTTGTGGGGAATTAGGGATCCTAGATATCTCTAACCTAGAATAACATGCATCAAGCATGCACTTTTATATACATGTCATACTTCTTGGGAACTTGGAGTGTTATACAAAGGAAAGTGCATCAATACCCTACGGTACAAGGTTAAAAAGTATCATCTTTATCTTCTCTTTCTAAGTCCTTACAAGCTTATGCCTATGTGAATTCTTTTCAATTATCAACATAACTTCTTAGTGCATTTCAATACATTCATAAAGTTGCTCATTTCCAAAAATTTCTCGCTTTAGGATAAAGTAATAATTCTTAAAGTCTATATGTATCAAATGGCAATGTGTGAAATATTGATTAATGTGTCTATAACCTTACATGTTGCATATATATATACTATTCGTGTATTTCATTTCTTCATGAACATCGTTATTATATGATATGGCAATGTGAATTTATGCACTTGTTGCATTGGTTTGTTTATTTCGTCCCATATTTGGATGTGTTACTTGATCAAAATGTCGATATGTTATGATAGTTATGCGTTAGTTTTGGTTTGTTATTCTACATTCCATGTTTGTCATGATACTTGGTATTCGTTGTTGATATATTTTGGGCATATCTTTTAATGTAATTATTATGATTAGGAACTTTCATCATATAGTGCATTTCAACAAATGTAAGTGCACGATGTGATTTTGATTAAAATTGTTTGAACTTGATACTTCTAATTAGTTCTCTTCTTCTTTTTGATATTGTCAAAGGGGGAGAGATTTGGATTGCACAAGCTAAGGATGAATAGTTAAAAGAGGTCTTGAATATTATCTACAATATCAAACGCAATATGGCATCAACTCAGGGGGAGCGTGCTTATTGATTAGCTATTGATTAGCCTTTGGTGTTATTGCGTCTGTATACATATTGCTATTTTATTGCATATTAGGTATAGGCTTAGTTAGCTTATGCAAAGTTTTGACAATTATCAAAAAGGGGGAGAATGTAAGTGCACCAGTTCATCCTCATGTTTTAATAATTGTCAAAACACATGAAAATAGAGTAGAACATATTTTGGCAACATTACAAATCACTTGACAGCGAAAAACTTATTTTAAACTTTGAAAATATGTTTTTTAGGTATTATGTAACGATACATAGTTATGTGTATCGATACAAATGTCCTGAAATTACTTCAGACTGAATTTGTGCAATTTGTATCGATACACACTACGTTTGTATCGATACAAACATGGTTACTCAGAGGCAGAAGGTTGCTGGTGTATCGAATCATGCTTGCATGTATCGATAAACACCTATACCTCTCAGAAAACCAGAAAGTTCATGATGTATCGAATCATGCTTTCATGCTACGATACATATAAGTCAAGATTTCAAGAAACTGATGTATGTATCGATACATACACGTATTTGTATCGATACATAGGTCAACATTTTCAATTTTGAACGCTGGTCAAGGGTTATGTTTTGCCTAAAACTGCTTAATCCTATTTTCTCTATAAATAGCAATGTGCTTGGGTATTGTAATTAAGAGAAATCCTGTGAGTAAGTGAAAGAGCTTCAGAAAACACTTTGGATTTGAAATTGAGTGAAAGTTTGGATCAAAGTGGGATTCTTCACAAAGTTCATCATCTTCTATCAAGTCACAATCAATTGAAGATTGAGTATGGGATCATTCGAATAAAGATTGGGGATTTGGTAGATAACGTTCGATACGGGCTCGTGGTGAATCAGAGACGTGATTGGGTTGGGTTGTGAAGAAGGATTGGGTTTCTCTCAAAGGTTCAAGATTGTGCGATAATCTTGAAGGATCGACAAGAGAGAGTAAGGTACTCGGCTAGACGATCGGTGCGAGGTTTTGCGCACGGGTTTGGATCGTTTCAATATCAATCATCAAGTTTCATACAAATAGATGCCAAATTTTAATTACTCGATTTTAATCTTTATTAAGTGTTTTAATCAAATTAAAACTGAATTCATGAATTTAACCAAACATCAATTCATGGTTTCGTAAGTGGCTCTTGATACCAATTGAAGGAACTTAACAAGAGATAAGCAGCGGAATTTAAAATTTTCCTTCGTTGGATCCTTACGAATGATCATGAATCGTGGTTTAAGAATTTTACCTCTTGTAGAATTCTTTTCTTTTCACGAACAGCCGGAGATTAGGCTTTGAATCACGAACAAGTCACGTGCTAATCACCACCACCTTTGATCACGAGCGTTAATGGTATAACGCCTCTAACTAGTCCACACGAACAAGATCCCTCCAAGAGAGTGCTAGCTCCAAGAATGAAGGTTTCTAGTGAGAGGTGGGAAATAAGGATTAGGGTTTTAGAGGCTGATTTTTCATCAAGTAATCTTTCTTTCTCACAAGTGTTCTATTTATAGAACCACTTGTCTTGGGCACCAAGACAAACCATTTGTCATTGGGCCACAATTTTACTAAAACCTTTTTTTTAATTAAATAAACCTTTTAAGAAACGCACCCCCATGTGCTATGTACACATGAGTGCTTTCTATTTCATAACAAATTATGAATTACTTTATTTAATTACCATGATACCCTTATCATAATTCCTTATTTCTCTGAGGTGCACCGTACCTTACGGTGTTCCAATTTTCACACTAGCTTGTTCTTATGTGTGTGACTCTTGTAGGTTTCCATAACGTTGGAAATTATATTAAATCATCTATTTAATATAATAAACAATGAACGGTATCTAGCAACACATCATTGCTACCCAAGTTATGAGAAATTGACATGTGATCATAACATAACCTTAATGATAATATATGTGTGTACAATTACCCCTTTGCCCCTTATGTCCATATTGAACACAAAGCATACTCGGTGTCATCTTTGTCCAGTTCAATATTGGGCCCATGACATTTATCCTGTTATGCAGGATTGGCAAATTCCATCTAGGACACTACTGTCCCTCAGCATGCTTTGTGAAGTACCCATTAACTGCCTTTATGGTCATCCTGTTACGGACAACGTTAGATCAGTAACAAAGCACTTGACTCCACATCTAGGGTACAAAGTGGTTTCAGGTCTAAGGGCGGCTTACACCATTATCACCATGAGAGTAACTTATGACACTTTGCATAACATTGCATGTAGTACTCTCACAGCGGGTCATTCCGGTATAAATATTACTCCTAATATTTCTTATACCTATGTCAAGACTTGATAACTCCTTATCCTATGATCCATGAGATGCGATCATCAGTCTATCTTCATAATAGTCTCTATGTTTTATCATTATCCCAATTCATGATAAAACTCGACTACGGATACTTTAAGAATAGCGTCTTTATGTTTAATGTAATCTCATGATTAAGTCACACTTAATATTAAACAGACTTTCTATTCTAGGGACTTCATTATTTTGAACATACAAACATAATAAAGAAAATGCCTTTTTATTATTAATAAAGAAACAATACATTTATTAATAATTTATTCGATACAAGTAATAAAGTCATTGGCCTCTAGGGCTTACACCAACAATATGTAACAAGAAGTATTCATAGCTTCTGCCCAAAAGTGATATGGAAGACTTTTGGCTTGTAGCATCACTCTAGCTGACTCTTGCAAGGTTCTATTCTTTCTTTCAACAACACTGTTTTGTTGTGGTGTAATTGGTGAAGAGAACTCTTGTGTTATTCCTTCAGCTGTACAGAACTCAGAGAACTTGGAGTTTTCAAACTCCTTCCCATGATCACTCCTAATCTTCAAGACCGTACTATCTTTTTTTCTTTGTAATTGAACGCATAACTCCTTGACGACGTCAAAAGTGTCAGATTTCTCTCTAATAAATTTGATCCAGGTATATCTTGAGAAGTCATCAACCATTACAGAAGCATATCTTTTACCACCTAAGCTCTCAACTTGCAAAGGCCCCATCAAATCCATGTTTAATAACTCAAGTATTCTGGAAGTTGTCAGATGTTGTACCTGATGGTGAGGCTTCTTAGTTTGTTTCCAAATCTAACATTCACCACATATGTTTCCTTCTTCAATCTTGAGTTTGGGAAGCCCTCTAATGGCTTCCTCAGCTATGGCATTCTTTATACTCCTTAGGTTCAGATGACCTAACTTTTGATGCCATAATTTTACTTCATCTTCCTTAGTAACCAAGCAAGTTGACATGCCAACTTCTTCTTGAGGTTCCCATAAATAACAATTATCTTTTGATCTCACACCTTTCATTAAGACTTCTCCCTCTTGATTAGTGACTAGGCATTCAGATTTTGTGAAGTTAACTAACAATCCTTGATTACACAGCTTGTTGATACTGATTAGATTAGCTGTCAACCCTTTTAGTAGCAAAACTTATGTAAGTTTACGTACACCCTTTCTATCCAAGTTTCCTATTCCCTTGATTTCACCTTTAGCACCATCACCAAAAGTAACAAAGCTTGTTGAGTAGGATTTTATGTCTACCAGAAATTTCTCAATTCTAGTCATGTGCCTGGAACAACCATTGTCAAAGTACCAATCTTCCCTAGATGTTGCTTTTAGAGATGTGTGAGCAATGAATGCAACATGGTCCTCTTTAGGTTACCACTCTTTCTTGACAAAATTGCTAGGTTTAGCCTGATGTACCTAACTAGGATATCCATTAAGCATGAAACAATACGGCTTTATATGTCCTTTTCTTCCACAGTAGTGACATTGAAGTGCAAGAAATACTCACAAGAAAGGGGGGTTTGAATTGTGACCCTTTTTAAAAATTAATCCTGCAATCTACCAAAAATGATCTCAAGTGTATACTTGGATAAATGTTAGAAGAGCTTGATCTGAGAACGTTTCGTACTATTAAACAGATTGTTCCGAGAACGTTCTCTACTGCGTAAAAGTCCGAATTGAATGTAAATGAAGTGGTATGTGTGATGTGTGTTTACAGTAAATAAAGAGTTAAAGGTAAGAGAGATTCACACACAAAATTATACTGGTTCACCCGAATCCTGGGTTACGTCCAGTCCCCACGCACATGTGAGTTTTCCACTATGATCTTTGAGATACTACCGATCCCAAATACAAATCTTCTTTGATCTAAACCAAGATTAAAAACCTTTAAGCCCTACAAGCTTAAAACTACCCCAACCCTACAAGCTAGTAAGGGTGTCACTCAATCAATAGTTACGTATTGACTTGAGCCAATCTTTCTTTTACAAAAGACAATGATTTGGATCTAAGCTTACAATAAACTCAAACGACGTTGAGAAGCTTATAACAAATTACACTCATTACACTCAAAATATTTGATCCAAGAGTTGATAAGGAGCTGGAGTGTGAGTGGTAAAATGAAGAGACAAAGATACAATCACTTAAAAGTGGATATTGTTGAAAAGTGGTCTCTTGAGATATTTGCTTGTAGAAACTCAAAGGCTAGTTTGAGAAGCAAATAAAAACACTCAGTAACTCAGAAGTATTGTTGACAATGAAGATCTTGAGTGTGAGTGATGAAAGAAGAGTTTTGTGACTTGTAGACAAAAACAAGTGTATGATGATTTGTAGCTTGAACTCTTACTCTTCAAAGGTAACCAAGTGCTCTATTTATAGCTGAGGTATGTCCTTGCATTGCTTGGTCACGAAGTATATCCGTTTGGATCAGAAATAGCTGTTAAACACCTTTAAAATGACAGCTCATTAAAGTTGTTGAAGAAAAGTAAATCTGTCAGATTGTTCTCAGAATGATCTCCATGATGTTCTTCAACTTCTATAACAAAGGAGCGTGTATGATAAGCTTGTGTGAGCTGTAAATGATTCTTCTTTGCTTTTTCTCCAAGGAAAGCCGTTTGCAACGGATATATGCTTGAAACTTCTTCAATAAGGTGACAACTCATGAAATTCAAAAGTTGTTGAACCTGGGAGACTGTTCAGAGAATGATCTTGGATCTGAGCCTTTGTCTTTGATTTAAAGGAGCGTGGTAAAGAAGCTAGATATGAGCTGTAGATGATTCTTTTAATCTTTTTCAACAAGTAAAACCGTTGTTGACCTTTTAGGCACGTGAAACACAGCTGTCCAAAGATTTGAATAATAAAGTAATGAAGAATCTCTCTCTTATGAACGTTCTGAGATTGATCTCAAATCTGGGCAAAGGAAGAACTTGCTCTTCAAGTAAAAATGAACATTCACGTGTGATGACAGCTTGCAAAAGATCAGTACTGAAGCTTCCTTGTCCTTGAGACACTATTCACTTGTACTTTCTTGAACACAAAAGTCTTTGGAGAGAGGAACTTGTATGGGAAAATGTTGCCTTTAATAGTTCAAAAAGTCCATGTCTACTCCTAGCTTACAAAGTGTTGTGCTGATCTTATTGGACTGTGAAAAATCTGTCTAACACAAAATAGACAGCTTTTGATCTTTGTCTTTGAATTAAAAATCAATTGCACATGCTTGTTCCTTAACCTTGGCCAAAGAGGAAAGTCCAACTTTCACTCATAAATTCCTTGCCTTAGTTGTCATGAATACTATTGTGATTCTGTGAGTTAATTCCAAGGAAAAAATGTTTCTTTGTCTTGTACATAGTTCACTTAGACAAATAAGTGCTTTTGCGTTGAAGCTCGTTCTTGGTGAGAATGAAGCATGAACCGGAGAATGTTCTCAGAACATTCTTGAAACAATATTCAAGATTTTCTCAAGGAGTGAGACACTTGATCTTGATCAATCAACTTTGAAATCTTGTTGCAAAACTTCCCACAATTCTTCTTTGATGTTTTGCACATATTGTTACTCGTTCATTGAGTATCTTTAAGATTCTTTAGTGGAGGCGTGAGAATACTCATCATTGAAATGTATCATTTTCTAGTTTAGAGAATGATTGAGACTTGTATGCCTTTTACATAAGCTTATTTGAAAATTCATGGAAAATCATTCTCAAACTTTCTCCTCTTGATAAGCTTTGGTAGCATGATACTTTTAGTAGATTTTGAAGATCCTCAATGAATGCATCATTCTTATTGATGTTAGTTGTAGTAGTAAAACCCCAAAGCATGTAACACAAAACTCAATGTGAGTTTTGTCTCATAACATCAAAACATATTCTTTTTGTAGCATGTGATGCATGTTTTTCCATCATAGTTCTTCAACTACAATCTTCATAATCTTCCTTAAACATTCAATACTTGTTGTGAACCTTGTGATGACGTGAAAGACTATTAACCATGAAGCTCACTTTCTTGCTTGAATCTTCAATGAATCTCTTTATGATTCAGACAACATCCTTTAAATATGTTCATGAAGATTGTGATGCTATTGTTATGATCATATGATGCTACTCCAATTATTTCATTGTTTGAGTATATAAAATGCACTTGTTGATGTGAGTGACCTCTAGCTCGTCCACTTTTGTCATTATCTAGCAATCAACAAAAACTCAAGTGCAAACATCAGTAGATCACCATTCATAAAACTTAACATTTATTCTATAAGGTTTGTTGTCATTAAAACATTCATCAAAACGGTTATGACCTCCACAATCTCCCCCTTTTTGATGATGACAAACCTTTTGAATAAATCTTATGTTTTATGGATGGATAAAATAATAAATGCAAGAATGTTCATAGATATAATATTAAGCTCCCCCTAAACACATGCAAGAGTTTAATTCTTATCATTCTAATTAAACTCCCCCTAAATGCATGCAAGAGGTTAATTCATAACATTCTTCATTAATTAGTTCCTTCTAACATTTCTCTCCCATCATATATATTTCTCCCCCTTTTGTCATACATCAAAAAGTATTGGGAATAATATATGAAACATGAAGTGCAATGATAAGAATCAAAAGTAGAAATGTATTGCATATAGAAAACATGCAATATGAAGTTCATTCACATATCAAACTTATCAAGTTTGCATTTAAGCATCAAAACACATATCATGTATGATGATCAATAATCATTCTAGTCAATCTTGCGATCACATCATGAATAATGATTAAATTACATCTAAACACATGTAAGCATTTGATTTTAAAAACAAAAGTGAAACACTCTCAATTTTTAGAAAATGTTCTTTTGACCTCAATGACAATGCAAGTTATAAAGTAACAAACATTCTCAAATTTAGAAAACTCCACCTAAGTCTTATGAGATGAATATTCTCTAGATGTTTCAAAATAATAACTTGGGTAGAAATAACATTTTCCTTTAAAACATGATCATTATCAAAATGATGGACAAGACTATATTGTATTCATAAAAGATCATTTGAGAAAAATAGTCCAAGAACTTTAAAACTAGAGAGAAAATAGCGCATATGAGGAAGCTGTAAAATCAGAGTAAATTGACATCATGTCAAAAAGAATTTTCTCTTTCTTTTCCAAATATTTTCATGATGAAAAAAACACTTTTTCAAAGCGAGCAAATTATTCAGAGGATTGTCATTTGCAAGAATATTTGTTCACATCTCAATTTTGACAACATAACATGCAAGTGTAGAAATATGATCACAAATTAAAAATGATACTTGATGTTGAGAAAAAGTCAAATGAGTTTAAGAATACAATGTGCAAGAATATTATTCTTAGATCAAATCTTAATTTTATGGAGAGTAGACACAAAATTATTCTCATGAAGACCGTTCATATATTCTCTTGTTAAAAACCTTCAAAGAATATATCCAACAAAAAAATGGATATTCATTTAAGACCTTTGACGAAGGATATTTTACATAAGCCATAATCAAGCCATATTCAAAAGTTATACTTAATCATTAAGCAAACAATAGGCTAATCAAAATGTGCAATAAAAATAGATTCATTCAAACCTTTATATTAAGAAAGGTGCACATTTAAAAGACTTATAGAAGAAATATTTTTCATAAAAAACGTACTATAAGTCAGGCTTATGTAAGACCAAAATATGACATATAATTGATTATCATAATCACAAGTTTTTTGTCACTTTTCTTCTTCTAAAAGAGTTGGTCTAACATGAAGGATAATTAAGAGATTAACTCCAAAAATTATTCAAGGATCATCAAGAATAAGTTTTCATTAAGCATATAACATGTCTTGCACATAAAAATGATTGACCAACAATGTAATCAATACACAAAAACATCTGCCACAAGAAAAAAAAAGAATCAAGACAAATGTTAATTCATCAACTTTTGGCATGTCAAAATAAAATTGAAATTTGATCACTGTTAAAGTGTGAACAAAAACTTATGAAGCAAATCAATCTTGATAAAACATCCCTTAGCAAAACATTGATAGCAATACAAGTAAGTAGGTTTGAAAAAAGTAATGCTTAGAAGGGTGTAAAGAAGAAGTAAATTTGCATAAGAATGAAGTTCATTCATTTCACACTTAGCATGATATTTTTAAAGAGATAATGTGTGAGCAAAAATCATAAAAAGTGTAAGAACAAAGAGTGCAAACCTTATTGCATTAAATATATGTGATTTAAGCATAAGCATATTGAAGGAACAATCAGAGATTGCGCAGCGGAATATTTAAAATATCCTTCTATGGATCCTTACGAATGGTCGTGAATAGTGTTTAGAGTTTTACCTTTAATGTGAAAACTCTCTTTAATCCACGAACAATTGATGATCAATCACGAACAAGATCAATCACGAACAAGATCAATCACGAACAAAATCAATCACGAACAAGATCACGAGCGTTAGAGATGTAACGCCTCTATCTAGTCCACACGAACAGATGCCTCCAAAAGAGTGCTAGCTCCGAGGATGAAGGTTTCTAGTGAGAGGTGGGAAAATAAGGATTAGGGTTTTAGAGATTGATTTTCATCAAGTAATTTTCTTTCTCACAAGTGTTCTATTTATAGAACCACTTGTCTTGTGCACCAAGACAAACTATTTGTCATTGGGCCACAATCTTACTAAAACCTTTTAATTAAATAAGTCCTTTAAGAAACGCACCCCCATATGTCATGTACACATGAGTGCTTTCTTTTTCATAACAAATTATGATACGCTTATTTAATTACCATGATACCCTTATCATATTTCCTTAATTCTATGAGGTGCACCGTACCTTACGGTGTTCCAATTTCACACTAGCCTGTTCTTATGTGTGTGACCCTTGTAGGTTTCCATAACGTTGGCAATTATATTAAATCATCTATTTAATATAATAAACAATGAGCGGTATCTAGCAACACATCATTGCTAACCAAGTTATGAGAAATTAACATGTGATCTAAAACACAACCTCTAGTGATAATATCAGTGTGTACAATTACCCCTTTGCCCTTTATGTCTATATTGAACTCAAAGCATACTTGGTGTCATCTTTGTCTAGTTCAATATTGGGCCCATGACATTTATCCTGTTATGCAGGATTGGCAAATTCCATCTAGGTCACTACTGTCCCTCAGCATGCTTTGTGAAGTACCCATCAACTGCCTTTATGGTCATCCTGTTACGGACAACGTTAGATCAGCAACAAAGCACTTGACTCCACATCTAGGGTACAAAGTGGTTTCAGGTCTAAGGGTGGTTTACACCATTATCACCATGAGAGCTACTTATGACACTTTGCATAACATTGCATGTAGTACTCTCATAGCGGGTCAATCCGGTATAAACATTACTCTTAATATTTATACCTATGTCAATACTTGATAACTCCTTATCCTATGATCCATGAGATGCGATCATCAGTCTATCTTCATAATAGTCTCTATGTTTTATTATTATCCCAAATCATAATAAAACTTGACTACGGATGCTTTAAGAATAGTATCCTTGTATTTAATGAATCTCATGATTAAGTCATACTTAATATTTCATTAAATGGATTTAACTATTCTAGGGACTTCATTATTTTGGACATACAAACATAATAAAGAAAATGCCTTTGATTATTAATAAAGAAACAATATATTATTAATAATTAATTTGATACAAGTACTAAAGTCATTGGCCTCTAGGGCTTACACCAACAATCTCCCACTAGCACTAGGGCCAATCTGGCATTACTTTAATACCCATAGACCTAGTGTGGCCATCATGCTTTAACTGCGCAAGAGGCTTTGTTAGTGGATCAGCTATGTTGTCTAGTGTAGGTACTTTGCATATTTTCACATCTCCTCTATCTATTATCTCTCGAATAAGATGGAATCGCCTAAGTATGTGTTTGGATCGTTGGTGAGATCTAGGTTCCTTAGCTTGTGCATTTGCACCATTGTTATCACAATACAGACTAATGGGATCAACAATGCTAGGGATCACTTCAAGTTCAGATATGAACTTCTTAATCCAAACAGCTTCCTTTGCAGCATTTGAAGCAGCAATATACTCGGCTTCAGTTGTAGAATCAGCAACTGTCTCTTGCTTTGAACTCTTCCAGCTTACAGCGCCACCATTTAGGCAAAACACGAAACCAGATTGCGATCTAAAATCATCCTTGTCGGTTTGGAAGCTAGCATCGGTGTACCCTACAACCGAAAGTTCTTCCTCACCTCCATATACCAAGAATGTTTCCTTAGTTCTTCTCAAGTACTTAAGGATATTCTTGACGGCTATCCAGTGACTCTCACCGGGATCAGATTGGTACCTGCTCGTTGCACTCAAAGCATACGAGACATCTGGACGAGTACATAACATGGCATACATAATGGATCCGATTGCTGATGCATACATTATCTCATTCATGCGTTCCCTTTCTTCCTTAGATGAAGGGGATTGTGTCTTCGAAAGACATAGCCCATGTTGCATATGTATGAATCCTTTCTTGGAATCATGCATATTAAAGCGCCTTAGCACTTTATCTATGTATGTACTCTGACTTAGGCCAAGCAGTCTTTGTGATCTATCTCTATAGATTCTTATTCCTAATATATAGGCTGATTCACCAAGGTCCTTCATATAAAAGCAATTCCCTAACCAAGTCTTTACTTGTTGTAATGTAGGGACATCGTTTCCTATTAGTAATATGTCATCTACATATAATACTAGGAAAACGATCATGCTCCCACTAACCTTCTTGTAGACACAAGGTTCATCTTCATTTTTAATGAATCCATACTTTGTTACGGTTTCATCAAAACAAAGATTCCAGCTTCTGGAAGCTTGCTTCAATCCATAGATTGATCGTTGTAACTTGCATATCTTATGAGATTCATTTGGTATGTCAAATCCTTCAGGTTGTGTCATGTACACATCCTCAAGGAGATTTCCATTAAGGAAAGCAGTTTTGACATCCATTTGCCATATTTCATAATCGTGATATGCAGCGATAGCAAGCAAAATCCGAACAGATTTAATCATTGCAACTGGTGAAAAGGTTTCATCATAGTCAACACCATGAATTTGTTTATATCCTTTAGCAACCAGTCTTGCTTTGTAGGTATTTACTTTACCATCCATGTCAGTCTTCTTTTTGAAGACCCACTTGCATCCTATAGGACGAATTCCTACAGGAGGCTCTACCAAGTTCCAAACTTGGTTTGTGTACATGGAATCTATTTCAGATTTCATGGCTTCTAGCCACTTCTCAGATTCGGGGCCAGTTATGGCCTCTTGGTAGGTCACAGGCTCATCTTGATCCATGAGTAATACGTCACCTTGTTCCGTTATGAGATACCCATATCTCTCCGGTTCGTGACGTATCCTGTTTGACCTACGCTGGACTTGTTCTACTTGAGAAGGTTGTTCTTCCACAACTTCTTGTGGATCCCGCTCATGTTCCTCCATTGTTTGCCCAATATCTTGTGGTTCTTGAATTTCTTCAAGTTCCACATTCGTCCCACTGATTCCTTTGGAAATAAATTCTTTTTCCAAGAAGACTCCAGTTCGAGCGACAAACACTTTGCCCTCAGAAGGATTATAGAAGTAGTATCCTCTTGTTTCTTTAGGATATCCTATAAATAGGCATTTGTCAGATTTGGGTTCAAGTTTAGTTGTGATTAGTCGCTTTACATAGACTTCACAACCCCAAACCTTCATGAAAGACAAATGTGGCTTCTTTCCACTCCATATCTCATATGGTGTCTTTTCAACCTTTTTGGATGGAACGTGGTTAAGTGTATAAGCTGCTGTCAATAGGGCATGTCCCCAAAAGGAATTTGGAAGATCCGCATGACTCATCATTGATCGCACCATGTCTAACAAGGTTCGATTTCTTCTCTCAGATACACCATTCCATTGTGGTGTTCCGGGAGGAGTTAGTTGTGATACTATACCACATTCTTTAAGATGGTCATTGAATTCTAGGCTTAAATATTCACCACCTCGATCTGATCGAAGAGTTTTAATATTCTTGCCTAATTGGTTTTGTACTTCATTCTTAAATTCTTTGAACTTTTCAAAGGATTCGGATTTGTGTTTCATTAGATACACATAACCATATCTACTAAAGTCATCAGTAAATGTTATGAAGTAAGTAAAACCACCTCTAGCAGGTATGTTCAGTGGTCCACATACATCAGTATGTATGAGTGCCAAAAGATCATTTAGCCCTTTCACCTTTTCCTTTGAATGGGGCTTTTGTCATCTTTCCAATTAAACAAGATCTACATGTATCATATGATTCATAATCAAAAGAGTCCAAAAGTCCATCTTTATGGAGTTTGGAGATGCGTCTCTCATTTATATGGCCTAAACGACAATGCCAAAGGTAACTTGGATTCAACTCATTAGGTTTCATCCTTTTAGTATTAATGTTATAGATTGGCGTTTCAAGGTCAAGGACATATAGTCCATTATACATTTGAGCATTAGCATAGAATATATCATTTAAATAAATAGAGCAACAATTGTTCTTTATCATAAATGAAAAACCAAACTTGTCCAAACAAGAAACAGAAATAATATTCCTGCTAATGGCAGGTACATAATAGCAGTTCTTTAACTGAATTATTAAACCACTAGGTAAAGCTAAATTATAAGTCCCTACAGCTAAAGCAGCGACTCTTGCTCCATTGCCGACTCGTAGGTCCACTTCACCTTTTGCCAATTCTCTACTCTCCTTTAGTTCCTGCACATTGGTACAAATGTGAGAACCACATCCAGTATCTATTACCCATGATGTAGAAGTAGATAAATTAATTTCTATAACAAAAATACCTGAAGTTGTAGGAGCTACTCCTTTCTTCTTATCTTCCAGGTACTTTGGGCAATTCCTCTTCCAATGTCCGGTCTTACCGCAATAGAAGCAATTGCCTTCCTTTTCTATGCCTCCATTAGGTTTCAAAGCAGGGGCAGTTTGCTTTGGTTTGGCAACTCCTTTGCCTTTCCAATTACTACCTTGCTTTTTGGGCTTCTTGTGATGCTTATTCCCATTACTAACCATTAGAATGGATTTCCCTTTAGACTTCAGATTTTGCTCGGCAGTTCTCAACATGCTTAGCAATTCAGGAAGAGTCTTATCCAAATCATTCATATTGAAGTTGAGGATAAACTGATTGAAACTATCCGGCAACGATTGCAGAATAAGATCAGTTGCAAGTTCCTTTTCGAGAGGGAATCCTAACCTTTCAAGGTTTCCCACATACCCAATCATCTTGAGTACATGAGGACCTACCGGAGATCCCTCACTTAGCTTGCATTGAAAAAGGGATTTTGAAACTTCGAACCTCTCATGACGGGCTTGCTCCGCATATAGAGTTTTCAGGTGTTCGATCATTTCAACAGCATTCATGTTTTCATGTTGCTTCTGAAGCTCAGAATTCATGGTAGCCAACATGAGGCATGCAACCTCATTAGCATCTTCAACATGCTTCTTATAAGCATCCTTTTCAGCCTTAGGAGCATTATGGGCAGGCTCATCCTCAGGAACAGGTTCCTCTAAGGCATACAGCTTATTATCATGCTTGAGGACAATCCTCAGATTACGGTGCCAATCAAGAAAATTTGAACCATTCAATTTTTTTTTGTCAAGGATTGATCGCAAAATGTTGTTTGATGTGTTTGATGACATGGTTATCTACATTAAGAAGTGAAAATATAAGTATCATTTTATTTAATTAGGTCTTTAATTAAATATGCTCCGACTATTTTATTCAAAACAAATGACCCTCACCATTTGATTCGGAAAATCCCGTTGGAAGATTTTCTAGTGGGTCAAGATCCATATTTCACCTTGTCTTAAGTCCGCGGTGGGCGGATTACACAAGACTTAGCTATTTAGGTAGGAACTCCTTCCAATTGTATCTCATACAACTCTTGAATATCTCAATTGGGTGAATAACTCCTTATTCTAATTCATCTTATGAATTATTCCCAACCATTGCTTCTTAAACTCATATAATCTCATTATATTTGTTAAGTTAAGTTTGACCCTTACTTTAGAAGTTGGATATTACAATTATCCCATCGCACCTTACCAATATAGAGTATGCACTTCGCGGTGGGCGAACCTACATAGCTCGATACTAGTCTTGATGAGTTCTAAAGCTTGGAAAGCGTAAACTTAATATTCACATATTTTATTAATAAACAAAATGTACTCCGCGGTGGGCGAACCCACATTTTCTTTATTAATCTCTTATGTGTCTCTTGAGGGATATTTTAATTAACTTGATCTCACCGGCTTGTTTAACATATTAAACGCTCTCACATGCATCAACATACATACAATAATAAAATGATATGATTATGGCCTCCTAACGCAAGTGTTCTCTCAAGCCAATGAGAGAACCCTAGACTAGCCTAACGATGATCTACTTCTCCAAGCATCATCTTCAATGGTTTTCCTCCTTTGTTCCTCTAATAATTTCTATTTTAATATTACATCAAAGAATACTCGTTTTACATACGAGGGAGTGAGATGAGAAGAGAAATTACATCGAGAATTTTAGAGAGAGGCACGACACGCAGGCCGTATTTAAAATTCCAAATTAAAAACAAAAGGAGTAAACTAAGGCCATAATCAATCATTACAAAAACATAATAATAAACATATTTATTATTATTCTCAGTTTAAGTCGTGTGGATTAAAGAAAAATTAAAATTTCGGCGAACGATCAAAATCGGAGCTGTCAGCCTGCGCCTAGCGCAGCTGACCCAGCGCCCCGCGCAGGTGGGCATCTGGAAACCAGAATTTGCTTCGGTTTCCTGCGCCTAGCGCCACATGCCCTGCGCCCAGCGCCAGCACGTGAACAGCCCTAGTTTTTGCGAATCTTAATGCAACAATTTCGTGCCGTCAAAACCTTTTATGACCGAAATTCAATATAGCTAATTAACATTTCATTGCTTCACCATACTAATGTCGGATTCCAAAGCGAATGAACATGAATTAATTCAATATCAAATAACTTTCATAATTTGTTTTATTGAACGAAATTATGAACGATGTATCAAATACACCGTTTTGCATCACGATCACTTATATCATATATAAGTATTGATCATTCATATTTGTATAAACTATTACGATTAACATATCACTGCTTCACCATACAATTGTCGGATTCCGAAGCCGTTTCAATGTCAATCATCAATTTTTATACAAATAGATGCCAAATTTTAATTACTCGATTTTAATCTTTATTAAGTGTTTTAATCAAATTAAAACTGAATTCATGAATTTAAACAAACATCAATTCATGGTTTCGTAAGTGGCTCTGATACCAATTGAAGGAACAATCAGAGATTGCGCAGCGGAATATTTAAAATTTCCTTCTATGGATCCTTACGAATGGTCATGAATAGTGTTTAGAGTTTTACCTTTAATGTGAAAACTCTCTTTAATCCACGAACAATTGATGATCAATCACGAACAAGATCAATCACGAACAAGATCAATCACGAACGAGATCAATCACGAACAAGATCACGAGCGTTAGAGATGTAACGCCTCTATCTAGTCCACACGAACAGATGCCTCCAAAAGAGTGCTAGCTCCGAGGATGAAGGTTTCTAGTGAGAGGTGGGAAAATAAGGATTAGGGTTTTAGAGATTGATTTTCATCAAGTAATTTTCTTTCTCACAAGTATTCTATTTATAGAACCACTTGTCTTGTGCACCAAGACAAACTATTTGTCATTGGGCCACAATCTTACTAAAACCTTTTAATTAAATAAGTCCTTTAAGAAACGCACCCCCATATGTCATGTACACATGAGTGCTTTCTTTTTCATAACAAATTATGATACGCTTATTTAATTACCATGATACCCTTATCATATTTCCTTAATTCTATGAGGTGCACCGTACCTTACGGTGTTCCAATTTCACACTAGCCTGTTCTTATGTGTGTGACCCTTGTAGGTTTCCATAACGTTGGCAATTATATTAAATCATCTATTTAATATAATAAACAATGAGCGGTATCTAGCAACACATCATTGCTACCCAAGTTATGAGAAATTAACATGTGATCTAAAACACAACCTCTAGTGATAATATCAGTGTGTACAATTACCCCTTTGCCCTTTATGTCTATATTGAACTCAAAGCATACTTGGTGTCATCTTTGTTGTTGGAACAAAAGAGGTTCTGATGTGACTCATTTAGATTTTGATGATAACAAAGGTATTAATATACAATAGGGTATACTAATGATTTACATACAAGTGTGCAGGTTTACAAGTTTATTGTATGCACTCTTGAAGTTCTGAATGGATAAGCAGATTCTGTCCAAGATTCAAAACATCAGAAGATGATTTTCATGCTGGCCAGAAGCTACCTTTCAGAAGCTACTAGTCAGATTCTGATATGGGACATATCAGACTCTGATAAGAGCAGTGAGAGCCTATATGTCAGAAGAACATTCCCTGCAACCATGATTGGTTCATCATCATGTTCTGACATTCCTAAAGCTGACAAATCAATCTTATCCTCAATAGTGACGTTAGTACTATTGTACGACTTCTTTACCAGATTTGGCAACAACGTCTCCTTCAAGATTGATCGTATTCTAAGTTTACCAGATATGGATATATCTCGTACAACATACCAGCTGGCACAATCTCACGCAATTAATTCAAATCTTATACGCTCCACCAACATCTATAAATAGGAGAAGATTTGAAGCTTTAGGACAACAATACTTTGAACAATTTTAAAAGCGCCGTTACTCTGCAAAAACGTCCTAAAGCACAAAACATCAAATACAACTTGAACTCATATTCAAATCCAAGACTCAAGTCTCAGCTTCTGTTAACTCATTAGTTGAACCTTAGAATTCTTTGTTTAGATTCTAAGTTAAGTCTTGTTTGTAAGAGTTGTATTTATAACTTTATTGAACATTGATTTGTATATCTTTGTTCAGATTCTGTTATCTTTTCTTTAGTTTTGTGAAGTCTCTTGCATGCGTGCTTGAGCATTAGGAAGTCTCTTGTCTGTGGACTTGAGCAATTTGGAAGTCTCTTGCTTGTGTGCTTGAGCAATTGTAATCTTTTGTGATTATAGTGAACTCTCTTGTAGTACAAGAGGACTGGACGTACTCTCAGTTTGTGAGGGGAACCAGTATAAATTTCCTGTCTCGTTCTCTTTCCCTATCTCTTAACTTTCATCAGAAGCTGTTGATAGTGTTTGGTTTTTATATCCGCTGCAAACCTCTGATAAGTTTCTATACTTAGAAGAAGATTTTTAAAAACACAATTCAACCCCCCCCCCCCCCCCCCCCTTCTTGTGTTATTTTCACACCTTCAATTGGCATCTAGAGCCTGGTTCTGTTGTTATCACTTAACAGTGAGACAGTTTCCTGTTTGAAAAACACATGGCTGAAGGATCAAATCAACAAAAAATGAATGTTGTTCCTCTCAACTACGATACCAATGAAAAATCCAACAACAAAGCTCCTAAGTTCAATGGTGATAGCTCTACGTTTTCATGGTGGAAAGATAGAATTTACAGTCATCTCATTGGACTGGATGATGAGCTTTGGGATATTGTTGAGGAAGGAGTTTCATTCACTGGTCTTGATGAAAGAGGGAAACTTTCTGTTGAAGAAAGAAAGAAGTTCACTCCAACGGATAAGAAGGCATACAAGAAGCATCATCAAGTAAAGGATATTCTGATTGGTTGTATAAATCACAATGATTACTTGATGATCACAGACAAATCTACTGCAAAGAGTATTTATGACTCTCTATGTTCCACTTATGAAGGAAACAAGCAAGTACAAGAAGCAAAAGCTACTGTTCTGATTCAACAGTATGAACTCTTCAAGATGAAGGATGATGAGAATATAGAAACTATGTTTTCTAGATTCAAAGTCCTAGTGGCAGGACTCCAGATTCTGAAGAGAAGTTATACAACTGTTGATCATGTAAGGAAGATTCTAAGAAGCTTACCTTCAAGGTGGAGGCCTAAGGTAACAGCTATCCAAGAAGCTAAAGACTTAAACACTCTTAGCTTAGAAGAGCTGATAAGCTCTCTCATTAGTCATGAGATTGAGCTATCTGCTGATGAGCCTCAGAAGAAGTTAAAGTCAGTGGCTCTGCCATCAACTTCAACTCCATCTAAGGCTCTGAAGGCTAAGATTGTTGAGCCAGAAGCTGAGGAATCTTCTGTAGATGATCAAGAAGGTGGATCAGACGATGACTTGTTTGCTTTCTTGTCAAGAAAATTCCAGAAGTGGAATAGGAGAGGCAAAAATTATTCTAGCAAAGGATCTGGTGTAAGGAACGCAAACAACAAGGACAGAAAGGACGACTCCAAAAATTGTTTCAATTGTGGAAAGCCTGGACACTTCATAGCTGATTGCCCTGATCACAACTCAAAGGGCAAAGGTAGAAAAAGTTATATCAAAGATAAAGCTAAGAAAAGTCTGATGGCTACATGGGAAGATATAAATGAATTATCTGATGATGAAGACTCTGAGGAAGCAAATCTTGCTCTGATGGCTATTGGAGCAACAGAAAATGAAAGTGATTCAGAGTCTGACACTGATGATATTGATGAGGTAATTTCTAAACTATCTTCTTCTCAAGTTACTAAAGCTTTGAAAGATGTTATGACAAAGTACATGGAAAAATCAAATGAGCTGGATGTTTTCAAAGAAAAATTTAAACTGCTCAATGATAAGGTCAGCCATATTCAAGCAGATTATCAAAAATCTCTTAAGACAATAAAAGTGCTTGAAACTGGCTGCAGATCATGTCACAAACCCTATGATGAGTATGAAGTATCTCTTCAAGAGTTTGTTCATCATAACATTGACAAAACTAGAGTAACTTCCATGATACATGGTGGAAGCTGCAATTATTACAAAAAACGTGGACTTGGTTCCCTTTCATCTTCTGATAAAGGGAATACAGGTAAAACGGTTTTTAAATCAGCTTCTGGACCTAATTCTTTTTCTTCTAAAAAGGGATCAGAACCTGTGACTGTGCCAGATGCTCCTGTGATTGCAGAATCTCAAAATGAGATATCAGAAGATCATGCATCTTCTGAACCTAAGCTTTCTGAGAACAAAACTCCAATCACTTCAGTATCTAAGTCTGCTAAAGTTAAAGCTATTAAAGCATCAAAGCCTGTTAACAAACAAGGCATTAGTGCTTCTAAGGCAAACTTAGCAACTAGTTCTCTGGCACAATCAAAAGGAAAATCTAAAGTACAACAAAAGCCTAAACATTTTCAAAAAGGCCAAGTTGACTTTAGAAAATCTGAACCTCATAAGAAGAAGAAAAATAAAGTTCTCAGGACTAACCAAAGAGGACCCATCAGAATATGGGTACCAAAATCTGAAATAATGTATACTGCAGGTATGCACCCAAAGAAAAAGAGAAAGCTCCTGGTATCTAGACAGTGGATGCTCTCGACACATGACAGGAGACAAGCTCTTGTTCCACACCCTGAATCAGCAAGAGGGTGGAACAGTAGGATTTGGTGGGAACCAGAAAGGAAGAATCACTGGTATAGGTACAGTTGGTAATTCCTCCCTTTCTATTTCAGATGTTTGGTTAGTAGATGGATTACATCATAATTTACTTAGCATAAGTCAATTATGTGATAGTAATTATGATGTTGTGTTTAATAAGAATTCATGTACTGTAATCAGAAACTCTGATAAATCCATTGTCTTTAAAGGATCTAGAAAAGGAAATGTTTATAAAGTCAATTTTTCTGATCTCAAAGAACAACAAGTGGTTTGTCTTCTGACACTGAGTGATGAAAAATGGGTTTGGCACAAGAGATTGGGTCATGCTAACTGGAGATTAATCTCTAAGCTTAGTAAGGACAATCTTGTCAGAGGCCTTCCTAAAATTGATTATCACTCAGACTCACTTTGTGGCTCTTGTCAGAAAGGAAAAATTGTCAAAAGTTCTTTTAAAAATAAGAACATTGTTTCCACATCTAGACCTTTAGAACTCTTACACATTGATCTTTTTGGACCAGTTAGCACTGCTTCAATTAGTGGTAAGAAATATGGATTGGTCATTGTTGATGACTATAGTAGATGGACTTGGGTTAAATTTCTTAGATCTAAAGATGAAACATATGAAGTGTTTAGCATCTTCTGCATCCAAATTCAAAATGAAAAAGATTCCAAGATTTTAAAAGTCAGAAGTGATCATGGTGGTGAATTTGAAAATGAACCATTTGAAAAATTTTGTGAAGAACATGGAATTCTCCATGAATTCTCATCTCCTAGAACTCCACAACAAAATGGGGTTGTAGAGAGAAAGAATAGATCTTTACAAGAAATGGCACGTACCATGATGCATGAGAACAATCTGGCAAAATTCTTTTGGGCAGAAGCTGTTAACACTGCTTGTTATATTCAAAACAGAATCTATATTAGACCTATTTTGAATAAAACAACATATGAATTATTCAAAGATAGAAAACCCAATATTTCTTATTTTCATCAGTTTGGCTGTACTTGTTATATTCTGAACAATAAAATCCATCTAAAGAAATTTGACTCTAAAGCCTGTAAGGGTATCTTCATTGGATATTCTGAACGCTCCAAGTCATACAGAGTGTATAATTCTGAAACAAAAGTTGTTGAAGAATCAATGCACGTAAAGTTTGATGACAAAGCGCCTGATCATAAAAAGTCAGAGCCTGTTATAGATATTTCAGGTTCTAATGATTCAGAAGATGAAGCACCATAATATATTGTTCACTCAGAGCCTAATGAAGACTCTGATGTTCAAGAAAATCAATCTTCTGATAATGTTCAAGATCATCAAACTTCTGACAACAACTCTCAAGCAACTAATGCTCCAAGAAACACCTTCAAGTACAAATCTTCTCATCCTGAAGAGCTTATCCTAGGAAACAAAGACAGTCCCAGAAAAACAAGATCAAACTTCAGCAATGAAGAATCTCTCTTTGGACTAGTCTCCCTGATTGAACCCAAGACAACAAATGAAGCTCTAACAGATGATGCTTGGATAGTTGCAATGGAAGAAGAGTTGAATCAGTTCAAAAGGAATGATGTGTGGGATCTGGTACCCAAACCAAAGAATAAGAACATTATTGGAACAAAATGGGTATACAGAAACAAGCTGAATGAGCAAGGAGAAGTAACAAGAAACAAGGCAAGACTTGTTGCTCAAGGGTATAGTCAACAAGAGGGTATTGACTTTACTGAAACATATGCTCCAGTAGCAAGACTGGAAGCAATCAGGTTACTTCTTTCCTATGCAGTTAATAATGGTATTACCTTATATCAAATGGATGTGAAAAGTGCATTTCTAAATGGTTTTATTTCTGAAGAAGTATATGTCAAACAACCTCCTGGATTTGAAGATTTAACAAATCCAGATCATGTGTTCAAACTCAAGAAATCACTCTATGGACTCAAACAAGCTCCCAGAGCATGGTATGAGAGACTGAGTACTTTCTTAGTTGACAATGGTTTTGAAAAAGGTCAAGTTGATAATACATTATTCAGAAAGACCCTTAAGAAAGACATTTTGATCGTTCAAATATATGTTGATGATATCATTTTTGGATCAACTAATGCTACTTTGTGCAAGAATTTCTCTAAGCTTATGCAGGATGAATTTGAAATGAGTATGATGGGAGAATTGAAGTTTTTCCTTGGAATTCAAATTAATCAAACAGAAAAAGGAACCTTCATTCATCAGTCAAAGTACATAAAGGATCTTCTGAAGAAGTTCAATTTAGAAGATTGCAAGCCCATGAATACTCCAATGCATCCTACATCAAGTCTAGGCTTAGAAGAATCTGAAGGCAAGGTTGATCAGAAGCTGTATAGAGGTATGATTGGATCTCTTCTTTATCTTACTGCTTTAAGACCTGATATATTATTTAGTGTATGTTTGTGTGCAAGATTTCAATCAGATCCTAGAGAGTCCCATTTCACTGCTGTGAAAAGGATTTTCAGGTATTTGAAAGCTACCTGTAACATTGGATTGCTGTATCAGAAATCCAATGATTACAAGCTGATTGGATTATGTGATGCTGACTATGCTGGTGATAGAATTGAAAGAAAATCCACCAGTGGCAATTGCCAGTTCATTGGTGAGAATCTGATTTCTTGGGCTAGTAAAAGACAAACCACCATAGCTATGTCAACAGCAGAAGCTGAATACATATCAGCAGCTAAATGTTGTACACAACTACTCTGGATGAAATATCAATTAGAAGATTATCAAATGAGCAGTAACAATATTCCTTTATATTGTGATAATACTGCTGCTATTCATCTTTCTAAAAACCCTATTTTACACTCTAGAGCTAAGCATATAGAAATTAAACATCATTTCATAAGAGATTATGTTCAAAAAGGTGTAATTGATCTTAAGTTCATTGAGACAGAAAATCAATGGGCTGATATCTTTACAAAACCTTTAGCTGTTGAACGATTTGATTATATCAAAAAGAATCTGAATATGATGGAAATTTCTGAATGACTTAGACTCTGTTTGATAAAATTTGTGTTGAAAGAATCTAATAGTAATCAGAAGATGAAATCATCAGAACCTTCTGTATCAGAAGTTGTGATGAAAGCATTTTCTGATAAACTATCAGACTCTGTTAGAATGAAGAATAGTACTGGCACGTAATTAAAATATCTTATAAACGGTTCGTTTTCCTTATATTACGTGTCAATCATTTAAGTAAATTTCTAATTAAACGTGTCTTGTTTTGGTAAGTTAAAGAAGTTGGTTAATGATGATTAACATTCCTAATTCCTTTCTAAAGGTAGAATGACTCTTTTACCCCTTTATATGTGTACTTTCTTTTGCGCCAATCTTTCTATTTAAACACACTGATTGTACACATTCACACTTTTGCACTCTCACTACCTACACTTTCATTCTCTAAACCACAGAGACATTTCTTTCTCCCTCCTTAGAAACCCTAAACAGTTCATCTTCATCTATGGCTTCTTCATCTTCTTTCAAAGCTGCTGCATGTATGATCGAACCAGAAAACTCTAACCCCTCCATCTTCGCTAAGGATCAACGCTCATATGAGTACAAGGATTTATTCTGTGCTATTGAAACCCCAGTTGATTTCGAAAGTTTAAGGGCTAATGGGTTTCCTCAAATCAAAGAGAGATTTGAGCGACAAGACATGATGTACTATTTCGAAGCAATCAATGGACCTACGTATGTTGATACTGTGAAGGAATTTTGGATGAAAGCTTCTGTCATCACAAAAGACGTTTTTATTCGTAAAGTGAAAGATATGGTTGCTAAGAATCCAGAACTTAAAGGTAAAACTCCTCAGGAGATGGGTTTAAGACCTTTTGTTGCTACAGAGATAGAATCCTTTGTTGCTGGTATAAGGATTTCTATTAGATTAAGTCATATTTACGAGGCTCTGCGTCTTCCTCGTGGTGGTCTCCCTCTGGTTGCACCATATTGTGTTGATGAAAGCATAGACAACTTTTTGTTCAAACCTGAACTTAATGCTAAAGGAAAACCTGAATGGACCAACGACAACAAGATTATCTACAGGATCCTAAGTGATAGCATTCTCTGTAAGATTGGAAGCACAGATCAAATTTCTGATCTCCAGAAACTCTTCACCTTCCATGTCAGTAAAGGTAACTTTTTGGATGTGGGCAAGATTATCTTTCATCACTTGATTGACTCTATTACCTCCAAGAAGACTATTGTTCGCCATGCTAGGCTGTTGAGCCATATGTTTGCACAGTCAGGTTTGATGGATGCTGTGAAACCATTTTTCCCAGGTTGTGGTAATTTTCTGACTAGTTTAAAAGTTATCAACAGTACCACTCTTAGGTATTTCAAAATGGTGAAAAATGCTGACATAGTCACTCCATCACATCCTGTACTGATCAGAGAATCTGAGGATCATATTGGTGAGTGCAGGCTAGTTCATGTGAGTGATAGAAATGCTAGGAAGGTAGCAGAAGATCATGCCAAGTTCTTGAAGAGTCTTGGTGCTGAAGTAGGTTCTGGTGAAGTGCAAGGACTTACTATCAGACAGAAAAGAATGTTAGCACCTACAGTTAAAGTTGTTCCTGAGAAAAGAAAGGCTGTTAAGAGTCCTGGTCAAGCTGTGAGCAAGAAGGCTAAAACTCAAGCTTCTCCAAAGACTAAAACTCAAGGAAGCTCAATGTTAAGAAGTTGAAGTTGACTGATGTGACAGAAGAAGAGAAAGAACAAGCTGAGATGGAAGAAGCTTTAAGGCTTGTTGAGGAAAGGGAGAAAAAGGATGCTTTGCTCAAAGACACCTATGATTCAGGAATGGATCCTAAAGACTTTGATGAGATGCATCAGAAGATACCTCCTGTTGCCAAGTTGGATTCTTCTTTACATGTTTATGGTAATGCAGATGGTAAGACTCTTAATTTTCTTGACAACACACAAAGTTTTTATGATGTCTTCAGAAAGAATCACTTTAACCCAATGATTAAAGTCAAACGAGTGTTTGATAGGATTTTTCAAGGAGTTAATTCTCTGGAAGAGTCTAACCTCTCAGAGAATCAACCAATATCAAACCTGTTTGCCTCCATCATTGAACCCATTGTTTTTCCTTCAGAATCTAATATAACTAGTCTCAATGCAGCATCATCGTCTGGACATGCTGTTATCCCAGAGCATGATGATGGTAATGATTCTGAAAGAACTCCATCACCTCCACCTCACCAAACCAAAAATGATTCTATCATTAGACAAGAGACAAATAATGAGGAATCATAACAACCAACACCTAACCAACAAAACCCACAAACATCCATTCCATCTTCTGAACACACTTCACCTCCACCAGAACATCATAACTCACCCCTACCAGAACATCACCATTCACCCCAACCAGAACATCCACCCACTCCACAACTAGAAAATACTATATCTTCTGATGACGTTGCTGAAATCCATCCTCTGCGTACTCCAGTAAATGATGTTGACAACTCACCACATCATGTGGATGACATCAAGACATCTGCCATGGATACTCCTTTAAAGGAAAGGTTTCACCAACTTCACAAAGAACTATTTTCTGAAACAATTTCCTCTCCACAAAACCTTCAAGCCTTCATGCAGAATCTTTCTGATAACTGCATTATAGCCCGTCTTGACCTTCCTTCCCGGATTTCCAATGAACCTTTAAGTGTTTCCCAAGATGACATCACCAAATATCTTTGTGCTGTAGACAAGAATATGAGGAGGATGACCTCTGCTATTGCTAATAGATCTATTGATGATGGCCATGTCGAAACAGAGTTTGACCTTATGGAATCCACCTTCCTGGATATGATCAGATCTGCTAAAGTAGCCTATAGGAAGGACTTGGCTTTCAGGATTGAAATGGCAAGAAAGGAAGAAGAAGAGAGACTGAGAAAAGAGGCAGAAGAACAAGAGAGAAAAAGGAAGGAAGAGGAAGAAAGAAAAAGGGTTGAAGAAGAAGCTAGACAGAAAAGGTTGGAAGAAGAGAGAATTGAGAGAGAGCGTCAGGAAGCTCAAGCTAGAGAGGCTGCTAGAATTGCTGCTGAACAAGCAAGATTTGAAGATGTCACTAGAAATGCTCCTGAGTTTGCTCTGATCTTAAGACAACGTCAAGAAACTGTGGAGAGTAAGATTGACAGACATGAAGCTCTGCTCACCTCCATAGTTCAGATGCTTAATGAACGTCTACCTCCTCGTCCTTCTCAACCACCTCAACCTTAGATTCTGGCACTTTTAATTCTTTTTCTTATGTATCTTTTCTGAACTTGTATATGTATTATTTGTTTTTGGATAATTTCTTGTTTCAGATTATATAATAGTTTTCTGTGTGTGTTAGTTTTTTTTTATGCGTAAAGTTCTTTATTCATTACATGCATAAATGTTTTTGAAACAAATATTAAATAAGACTTCAAAACCTCATAACTGAGCTTTTATTCATAAGAAATTTGTGACTACATATGTTTTACATCAACTTTTCACTTGGATTCTACATCAGAAATAGCTAGTTCTAAATCTAGCTGGATGGAAGAAGAAGAGGAAGAGGAGCTATACTCATTAGGAGGAACATATGTTCTCATAAATTCCTTCCAATCAGGATCCCATTCAGATTCTGATTCTGAGGAAGGCTCTGGATGTGTGGTCTTGGACCTTGTTTGGTAGTTGTTTCTGACGGGAGCAGAAATTGAAGCCTTCATCTTCTGAGGATTCTTCTTAGACTTTGAATCTTGTTGAATCTTCATCTTCTTCTTCTTCTCCTGCGTACTCTTACTTTTGATCACTCTTCTATCCTTCTCCATTGATGTTTATCACAATGAATTGGAAGTGTTGAGTGAAATGACAAAGGTTATGGTCCTTTTATAGTGTTTTCAAAACAGACAAATTTGTAAGTTTTACGACAAACCATTAAATTGGGTGGTTGTAACCTCCTTGACTGTCTTGAAACTCTATATTTTGACTATCTTTTTCAAACATGTCATTTATTACCTTGTCAGTTTTTATCCTTTTTGTCTTTTTGTTTGTTGACAAAAGGGGGAGTAAGAGTAGTATTAATTTTATGGAATGTTAAACTGAAACCAAAATTAATCCATAAGTTATTTTATGTCGTTATTTATTGAAGGAAATTTTTAGTTGAAAATTGAACTTCTGATACATGGTACGTATAAGAGAAAAGTGCAATTTTCTTTTATGGGTATCAGACTTAGGGGGAGAGCTTGCAAACCTAGCCTCTGAGAGTCTGGTGTATTAGCCTCTGTTCAAAATTCAAATAAAAATTTTATACTGATTTAATTAATCATTACTGAACTTAGGGGGAGCTTGCAAAACTCACAAACCTAAGAGAAGAATGATGAATTTAATCAACAACCATTGTAAATTAATACTGAGTTTGTCATCAATCAAAAAGGGGGAGATTGTTGGAACAAAAGAGGTTCTGATGTGACTCATTTAGATTTTGATGATAACAAATGTATTAATATACAATAGGGTATACTAATGATTTACATACAAGTGTGCAGGTTTACAAGTTTATTGTATGCACTCTTGAAGTTCTGAATGGATAAGCAGATTCTGTCCAAGATTCAAAACATCAGAAGATGATTTTCATGCTGGCCAGAAGCTACTAGTCAGATTCTGATATGGGACATATCAGACTCTGATAAGAGCATTGAGAGCCTATATGTCAGAAGAACATTCCCTGCAACCATGATTGGTTCATCATCATGTTCTGACATTCCTAAAGCTGGCAAATCAATCTTATCCTCAATAGTGACGTTAGTACTATTGTACGACTTCTTTACCAGATTTGGCAACAACGTCTCCTTCAAGAATGATCGTATTCTAAGTTTACCAGATATGGATATATCTCGTACAACATACCAGCTGGCACAATCTAATTCAAATCTTATACGCTCCACCAACATCTATAAATAGGAGAAGATTTGAAGCTTTAGGACAACAATACTTTGAACAATTTTAAAAGCGCCGTTACTCTGCAAAAACGTCCTAAAGCACAAAACATCAAATACAACTTGAACTCATATTCAAATCCAAGACTCAAGTCTCAGCTTCTGTTAACTCATTAGTTGAACCTTAGAATTCTTTGTTTAGATTCTAAGTTAAGTCTTGTTTTTAAGAGTTGTATTTATAACTTTATTGAACATTGATTTGTATATCTTTGTTCAGATTCTGTTATCTTTTCTTTAGTTTTGTGAAGTCTCTTGCCTGCGTGCTTGAGCATTAGGAAGTCTCTTGTCTGTGGATTTGAGCAATTTGGAAGTCTCTTGCTTGTGTGCTTGAGCAATTGTAATCTTTTGTGATTATAGTGAACTCTCTTGTAGTACAAGAGGACTGGACGTACTCTCAGTTTGTGAGGGGAACCAGTATAAATTTCCTGTCTCGTTCTCTTTCCCTATCTCTTAACTTTCATCAGAAGCTGTTGATAGTGTTTGGTTTTTATATCCGCTGCAAACCTCTGATAAGTTTCTATACTTAGAAGAAGATTTTTAAAATACCCCAAACACAATTCAACCCCCCCCCCCCCCCCTTCTTGTGTTATTTTCACACCTTCATTTGTCTAGTTCAATATTGGGCCCATGACATTTATCCTGTTATGCAGGATTGGCAAATTCCATCTAGGTCACTACTGTCCCTCAGCATGCTTTGTGAAGTACCCATCAACTGCCTTTATGGTCATCCTGTTACGGACAACGTTAGATCAGCAACAAAGCACTTGACTCCACATCTAGGGTACAAAGTGGTTTCAGGTCTAAGGGTGGTTTACACCATTATCACCATGAGAGCTACTTATGACACTTTGCTTAACATTGCATGTAGTACTCTCATAGCGGGTCAATCCGGTATAAACATTACTCTTAATATTTATACCTATGTCAAGACTTGATAACTCCTTATCTTATGATCCATGAGATGCGATCATCAGTCTATCTTCATAATAGTCTCTATGTTTTATTATTATCCCAAATCATAATAAAACTTGACTACGGATGCTTTAAGAATAGTATCCTTGTATTTAATGAATCTCATGATTAAGTCATACTTAATATTTCATTAAATGGATTTAACTATTCTAGGGACTTCATTATTTTGGACATACAAACATAATAAAGAAAATGCCTTTGATTATTAATAAAGAAACAATATATTATTAATAATTAATTTGATACAAGTACTAAAGTCGTTGGCCTCTAGGGCTTACACCAACACATATATCAGTCATGACAAAAAAATGATGTGTTCATTTAAGCTTTAAAGTCATATGCTTGCACAGAGAAAATTTAGAATGCATTTGAAATTTCAAGATCATCCAATCAATCACATAGTAACATTGCAGAAAGATATTCAAGCTTATTATAATGCAAATGTTAAAAGATTTTGGAGTACCTCATTTAATAGATTTTCTCATTTGAGATTCAATAATGAGAGCATCTTTAATTGTATTGTAATTCCACCGCATGCTCATCATTGTAAAGAGAGGATACTTGATTGATGGTGGAGAGAAGTTTTATCCTTTGATGCATTCTCCAATGTTGAGTAAATTCATCTTCTTAGATATTGTCTAAGACTCACCATCCTTGTAGAGTAACTTTGATAATAAGGATGAAGATAACATCGTGTTTAGAACAATTTACTCATGACTCAATGTTGTAGTCAGAAGCATTGAGATTTCATCATCATTTGATTTTCCTTGAAAATATTCTTAGAACATTATGATCTTTCAAGAATGACATCCACGTTCTTAGATTGACCTGCTGGAACGCAACTTCAAGTAACTTATCCAAGTTACTTTCGTTTTGAAATTCTTCTCTTTTCCATTTGTTCCCAACCTCAGTAACATACTCTTCAAGATTAACAATCTCCTTTTTCATATGATGGAAATTTTTGAAGTCAAAAGAATTGTTCATTTCTCCTTCTTGAAGTTCACCTTTCCTTTGCTTCTTTTTCATGAAAATACACAATGTTGATATATGTCTTGAAACAACTTGTATTCCTCCTTGAGAGTTAATGGGGAGGTTCTTCCATTTTAATACTAATTTCATTGAACATCTCCATGGTTAAATCATCTCTTCATAATCTCAAAATGGTGTACCAATTTTCTCCATATATCATTGCATCTTCTAACGGAGAAAGTTCTTGTGATTTGGAGAAAGTTATGATCAATGATTTCTTATCGTTGTTATTCAGTAACATCAACACCATCATCATTTCTTCTTTTATCATGAAACTCATCAAAAAGTAATGTGCATGATTTTTATACAACATGAGAATTTAGATTGCATATATTGTAATCTTAGAGAGAGTAAAACAAATATGCTCTTGATATTTTGTTGAAACAATTTTCTTAATGTTTTCCTTTATTATGCAAAAAAACAGTAATGACATTAAAAATATAAAATCATGATATGATTTAACTTTTATATTTTCAAAATGACATGGAGTTTTACTCAAGATAGAAACAAGATTAAAAAACAAAGCATGCATTGTCAATGGCTTCTTACAAAAGTATTTTTCAACACTTTGATTAAAAATTATTCATGCATTGAATTTTTCTTTTGTAAAACTATAAGTGAAATACCATTGCACTAAAGAAAGTTGTGAAAGAAAGTTTTTCATAATCTCCCCATGATCACTACTTATACAAAATGATTTTTGAGCTTTTAACAAATGAACATTTTTTCAAAGAACTTTAAAAAGCTTAAAAGAAATCATTCTTATGCTTCAAAAATAGATTCCAAATGAATCTTTGAATAAATTATCAAGTATAGAGAAGTCATAAGACTTATAGTTTTGACAAGAACAAAATAAACCAATATAAAGTGGTTCTAGACGTTTTTGGTTGAAATTGTATTTTGAAATGAATACAACTCTTGACACAATAAATACAAGTCTACAAACTATATCATTTTCACAAACCATTTTGAAAAATATCTTACCAGACTAAATTAGGATAAATTTTCTAAAGTGTCATACTTACTTGACAAACTCATTTATGCCAAAAATATTTATCTTTTTCAAAAGATTTTAAAACATGATATGGTTTAAAAATCATTCAAGTATTAAACATAAAGATTTTTTTAAGAAAAAAAAACATGATCATGAGGAGGAATATGAAATAACATCAATTCCAATTTTGACAAAATTTAATGAACTTATATGTTAAACTTTTCACATAATAGTCATTTTTAATTTATGCAAAATCATTTTACTAATGATACATGTACCTTTGATTTGATTAATGATTTCAAAGGTTGCAGATTCTCATTTCTCTCTTTTTAAATGTGAGGAAATATATTCTTTCTGAAGTCATATTCTTTGAGCATCAATTTTCCAAATCTCAAGGCTTTTTCTTGATTGCTTAAAGATATTCCTGCAACACAAGTTAGTAATGATTTTGGTACTCATAGTGATATGGGTCCTTGAAGGTTAGTGTTATTCCTCTTACAAGATTTCTTCTTATGATGATAAGATGATCTCTTATAGGAAGTTTTGGAGTAAGAATGCATTTTGAGAACCTTCCGAGAATGTTCTTGTTTCTGATGAGAATGTTCTTTTCTTTTAAATCTTTTCTTAAAACAAAAGGATTCCACATGACCATACTTGTGACAATATGAGCATTTGTATCTCTGTATCTTTTGGTCTTTATGAGGAACAAAAAAGTTCTCATATGGATTAAGTTTTTGAAAAGTTCTACAACCTAAACTAGTTTTATCCAAAATTACTACTTGTGATTCCTTAATGTTTTGAAAAGTTTCTACAGATTTTGTTGAGCTTGTAATGTCATTTTTCATATCTAAAACATTTTCTTTCAAAACAACATTCTCTTCATGATTCAAAGAACATTCTGGAAGATTATTATTGGTTTGTTCTTTGAGAATCTTTTGTTGTTCAAACATTTCCAAATGAGAGTATTGCAATTCTTGAATAATTTTAAAGTATCTATCGTTCAAGATTTGTAATTTCTCATTTTCTTTCTTTATCTCAAATAGTTGATTTTCTAGAAATATACCTTTTTGAGATAAAGATTTTGAATCATTTAAAAGACCATCAAATCCAACTTTCATTTCTTTACATAAAGGACAAGGTTCAGAAGTTGTTACCTCTTCATTTACCATTGAACATGTGTTGGCATTTTCTTGTAGTTTTGAGTCATCAAAGTCACCTTTTGTTGCCATCATAGATTTTCCTTTGGAAGCGAGCTTTCTTTGCGCTTTCTTTTTATTAGGAAATTTAGTTTTGGAATGCCCTTTCTTTTTGCATTTGTGGCATGTGCTTTGATTTGCAGGTTTTGACATCACTTATTCCCGAATCTTTTACTCTAACATTGTTAAGTGCTCAAACCTTAGAGCCAGAGCTCTGATGCCAATTGAAGTGGAAGAAATAGTCACAAGAAAGGGGGGTTTGAATTGTGACCCTTTTTAAAAATTAATCCTGCAATCTACTAAAAATGATCTCAAGTGTATACTTGGATAAATGTTAGTGAATAATAGAAGAGCTTGATCTGAGAACGTTTCGTACTATTAAACAGATTGTTCCGAGAACGTTCTCTACTGCGTAAAAGTATGAATTGAATGTAAATGAAGTGGTATGTGTGATGTGTGTTTACATTAAATAAAGAGTTAAAGGTAAGAGAGATTCACACACAAAATTATACTGGTTCACCCGAATCCTGGGTTACGTCCAGTCCCCACGCACATGTGAGTTTTCCACTATGATCTTTGAGATACTACCGATCCCAAATACAAATCTTCTTTGATCTAAACCAAGATCAAAAACCTTTAAGCCCTACAAGCTTAAAACTACCCCAGCCCTACAAGCTAGTAAGGGTGTCACTCAATCAATAGTTACGTATTGACTTGAGCCAATCTTTCTTTTACAAAAGACAATGATTTGGATCTAAGCTTACAATAAACTCAAACGACGTTGAGAAGCTTATAACAAATTACACTCATTACACTCAAAATATTTGATCCAAGAGTTGATAAGGAGCTGGAGTGTGAGTGGTAAAATGAAGAGACAAAGATACAATCACTTAAAAGTGTATATTGTTGAAAAGTGGTCTCTTGAGATATTTGCTTGTAGAAACTCAAAGGCTAGTTTGAGAAGCAAATAAAAACACTCAGTAACTCAGAAGTATTGTTGACAATGAAGATCTTGAGTGTGAGTGATGAAAGAAGAGTTTTGTGACTTGTAGACAAAAACAAGTGTATGATGATTTGTAGCTTGAACTCTTACTCTTCAAAGGTAACCAAGTGCTCTATTTATAGCTGAGGTATGTCCTTGCATTGCTTGGTCACGAAGTATATCTGTTTGGATCAGAAATAGCTGTTAAACACCTTTAAAATGACAGCTCATTAAAGTTGTTGAAGAAAAGTAAATCTGTTAGATTGTTCTCAGAATGATCTCCATGATGTTCTTCAACTTCTATAACAAAAGAGCGTGTATGATAAGCTTGTGTGAGCTGTAAATGATTCTTCTTTGCTTTTTCTCCAAGGAAAGCCGTTTGCAACGAATATATGCTTGAAACTTCTTCAATAAGATGACAACTCATGAAATTCAAAAGTTGTTGAACCTGGGAGACTGTTCAGAGAATGATCTTGGATCTGAGCCTTTGTCTTTGATTCAAAGGAGCATGGTAAAGAAGCTAGATGTAAGTTGTAGATGATTCTTTTAATCTTTTTCAACAAGTAAAACCGTTGTTGACATTTTAGGCACGTGAAACACAGCTGTCCAAAGATTTGAATAATAAAGTAATGAAGAATCTCTCTCTTATGAACGTTCTGAGATTCATCTCAAATCTTGGCAAAGGAAGAACTTGCACTTCAAGTAAAAATGAACATTCACATGTGATGACAGCTTGCAAAAGATCAGTACTGAAGCTTCCTTGTCCTTGAGACACTATTCACTTGTACTTTCTTGAACAAAAAAGTCTTTGGAGAGAGGAACTTGTATGGGAAAATGTTGCCTTTAATAGTTCAAAAAGTCCATGTCTACTTCTAGCTTACAAAGTGTTGTGCTGATCTTATTGGACTGTGAAAAATCTACTAACACAAAATAGACAGCTTTTGATCTTTGTCTTTGAATTAAAAATCAATTGCACATGCTTGTTCCTTAACCTTGGCCAAAGAGGAAAGTCCAACTTTCACTCATAAATTCCTTGCCTTAGTTGTCATGAATACTATTGTGATTCTGTGAGTTAATTCCAAGGAAAAAATGTTTCTTTGTCTTGTACATAGTTCACTTAGACAAATAAGTGCTTTTGCGTTGAAGCTCGTTCTTGGTGAGAATGAAGCATGAACCGGAGAATGTTCTCAGAACATTCTTGAAACAATATTCAAGATTTTCTCAAGGAGTGAGACACTTGATCTTGATCAATCAACTTTGAAATCTTGTTGCAAAACTTCCCACAATTCTTCTTTGATGTTTTGCACATATTGTTACTTGTTCATTGAGTATCTTTAAGATTCTTTAGTGGAGGCGTGAGAATACTCATCATTGAAATGTATCATTTTCTAGTTTAGAGAATGATTGAAACTTGTATGCCTTTTGCATAAGCTTATTTGAAAACTCATGGAAAATCATTCTCAAACTTTCTCCTCTTGATAAGCTTTGGTAGCATGATACTTTTAGTAGATTTTGAAGATCCTCAATGAATGCATCATTCTTATTGATGTTAGTTGTAGTAGTAAATCCCCAAAGCATGTAACACAAAACTCAATGTGTGTTTTGTCTCATAACATCAAAACATATTCTTTTTGTAGCATGTGATGCATGTTTTTCCATCATAGTTCTTCAACTACAATCTTCATAATCTTCCTTAAACATTCAATACTTGTTGTGAACCTTGTGATGACGTGAAAGACTATTAACCATGAAGCTCACTTTCTTGCTTGAATCTTCAATAAATCTCTTTATGATTCAGACAACATCCTTTAAATATGTTCATGAAGATTGTGATGCTATTGTTATGATCATATGATGCTACTCCAATTATTTCATTGTTTGAGTATACAAAATGCACTTGTTGATGTGAGTGACCTCTAGCTCGTCCACTTTTGTCATTATCTAGCAATCAACAAAAACTCAAGTGCAAACATCAGTAGATCACCATTCATAAAACTTAACATTTATTCCATAAGGTTTGTTGTCATTAAAACATTCATCAAAACGGTTTTGACCTCAACAGACATATCCATGGTTGAAATTTTTCTTTGACTCCCAGATGCTGCACAGATTGCTGAAGCAACTGACTTGACCTTGTTGAAAATGTTTCTTTGAGAGGTGTGTACATAGTACTCTGATTGTACTTCATCTTCTTGTTAAGCTTCCCATAATTAAATCCAACAGCTTTTGGTCTACCTGAATTTTGCTGAATCAGAATCTCATCTAATTTCCCAGTACCATTAGTCATCATAGACACAAATTTCTTTTGCTCCTTGATTTTTGAGTTCAACAGGGTCATCTCTTCTTGAAGATCAGAAATAGTTGTTAAGTATTTTTCTTTTTCATCCTGGAGTTGAGATATGATCTTCTTCTGTTCTTCATTAGTTTTGCATACTTCTGCACTCCTAATACATAACTCCTTATAGGAAGCTTCCAACATATCAAAAGTCAATTCTTTATCACATGATTCTTCATCAGATAGACATACTCATGTTAGAGTAATGATGTGCTTTGCAGTCTCATTCTCAACTTCCTCTTCAGAGGTATCCTCATCTGACCAAGTTAAAGTCATAACTTTCTTCTGTTTCGTCAGCTATGTTGCACATTCAGTTCTAATGTGGCCATAGCCTTCACATTCATGACACTGGACTCCTTTGTTTTGTACAGGTTTATCATCAGTCCTTGGACTCCTTTGAAAAGAAGTATTTCTATTGGAGTCATATGATCTACCCTGGGCAGATGATCTAGCTTTTCCTCCATCAAATTTGGATTTGGGTCTTCTATCCATGGATTTGAGAACCTTGTTAAACTGTCTTCCAAGCATTACCACAGCATTTGAAAAGCTCTCATCAGAATCTATAGAGCTCTCCACATCATCTTCATCAATGTTTGAGGCAAAAGCTATACTTTTATTTTTCTTGTCTAACCTCTCATTGATTTTTAATTCAAAAGTTTGAAGAGACCCAATCAACTCATCAACTTTCATGTCACCAATGTCTTGTGCCTCCTCTATTGCACATACTTTCATATCAAACCTTTGGGGTAGAGACCTTAAAATCTTGCATACTAATTTTTCATCAGATATTTTTTCTCCCAAAGATTCAAATGAGTTAGCATACTCAAGCACATTCATATGAAAATCGTGAACACTTTCTTCTTCCTTCATCTTGAGGTTCTCAAACTGAGTAGTTAAAATTTGAAGCTTTGATTTCTTTACCTTCTGAGTACCTTCATGAGCAGTTTTCAAGATATTCCAAGCATCCTTGGCAATAGTACATTGCTTAATGAGTCTAAACATATTTGGATCCACTCAAATAAATAACGCATTTAGAGCTTTGGAATTCCCAACTGTTGCAGTGTCTTCAGTCGGAGTCCAATCTTCTTCAGGTTTAAACACATCAGTATCAACATTATTAGCATCTTTCACTTTGGTATGATCCCATCCTTTAAGTACAGCCTTCCAAGCCCTGCCATCTAGAGATTTCAAGAAAGCCGTCATACGAGACTTCCAGATATCATAGTTAGAGTCATTCAGCAGGGGTGGTTTGTCCATTATTCCTCCTTCTTTATCCATTATGCTAGAAATAGTTCCCTGGAGCTCACCCAATCATGCAGGGTGCCTGCTCTGATGCCAATTGAAATTCCTGGCGCTCAGTAGTAAGATGCTTTAGCAATTGCTACAGCGTCTACGCACAACACAGATAATAATAAAAACGATAAAGAGCATAAACGTAAACAACACATATGTTTTTTGACCCAGTTCGGCGCAAATAGCCCTAGTCTGGGGGATACCAATCCATGAAGGAATCCACTAAAATAGCCGTAGTTCAAAGACCTCAGTAAACGCCCCGTTTACGTCTCCTCACCTAGCAACCACTCGTGCAACTCAACCTAGGAACTCCTAGATCAAAGGCGCCCCGCCTTACTTCCTTACTAACAAACAATTGTTATGGTGAGAGCACACTCAAACACAGAATTGACTCTGTACCTACAGGCTTAGGAGCAATCTCACAATCAACAAAACACACAGCCTATGTCCTTAGCATGTATCACGTTTTAAAATATAAATAAGATTAATTAATAAGGGAATTACTAGGATGCGATCTTAGTTGATTCTGTACAAAATAAATACTTTCTCCGTCCTATAATATAAGAAACAAAAGTTTAATTTTTTTGTCTTAAAATATAAGAGAAAAAGTTCAAACATTTATTTTTTCAAGAAAAGTTTACTATCTCTCTTACTTTTTCTATAATCAACAACCAGTAAAAATTATTTTTACATGTTTTTATACAACTTTTTTCAAAAAAAAAATACTCACAATCATTGTATTTTATTTTTTCTTAATAAGTGTGATTTTTGTTTTTTTCTTATATTATGGGGCGGAGGGAGTACAATAGTTTCCTTTAGAGAAATAGTTTAGAAAAAGAATTACGCAAAAATGCTCCTAGAAGATGACAAATGGCAAACTTGCCAAAGAACTACTATTGCTTTATCATTCAATATAACTAGTATCTGAACCCTTCATTTCAAAATAATTGTCACAGTTTTATTTGTATTTTTATTTTGGTCGTATTTTTTTATATTAATATATAAAAATAAATATTAGTAACATATAAGATCTTGTTTGATTTGTCTCAATGAGTATTTTCACAATTATTAACTTTTATAATTTTTTATAATAGATAACGAAAGATATTAATGATTAAAATTATGCATTGGTATGTGAGCGCGACAATTATTTTGAAACGGAATTAATAATATTTAAATATTAATATTTACTATTCTGCATTCCAAGCCGCTGCTCCCTCTTTTTCTTACCCTAGTTTTCTTCTTCTCTTCATCACCGAAAGGGGCTGATTTTAGATCCATTTTTGATCTAAAATCACCCCTCTAATTTGTTCTTTCCCTTTCTTTTATTAAAATAAGTGAATTTTACATAGTATTTAGTATTTTTCTTTGTGATTTCGTCGTCTTATAGTGCGGGTTTTGTTGTTCGTTGAAGGGGTAAGGCTAAAAAATGAGAAAATGTGAAGCACAAGTAATGCATCCTAAGTTATTTATTGATGTGATTTGCTTGACTCTTTTGATTCATTTAGTAGGTAATGTGATTTTGGGTATGTCTCGAGTGTTTTTACACTTACAGGAGCTTTTAAAATATGTGCATTTGAATTACCATTTTTATTGACTTTCTATTGAAAGTATCTAAATTATCCTTTAAGCCTTGAGCTACTTTATGGTGTTCTTTATTTTCAGATCCTTTAGTTATCTATTATAAATAATGTTGTTGTATGCTTCCTTTGTTATCTGCTTAGAGTTAGTTAAACTATCACTTTTGTAATATTTGTAAAGCTAGAATCCTTATAATGAGTTGTTTGGATTATGGGTGCGTTTGTTTGAGATTAAAATAAAATAAATTTTTTAAAAATAAATTATTTTTAAAAAATAATTTTATTTTGTAGTGATTTTGAAAAAAATCTAAAGTTGTTTTGTGTTTGTTTATAATTATAAAAATCATTTTTGAGAACAAACACATGATCCATGTTTTTAAAAAAATAGATTTTGAGAGAATCAATTGGAAATAGCTTGTCATTTTGGACTAAAAAATGATTTTTTTAGTAAAATGGTTTTTATGAAAATCTAAAACAAACACATCAAAAATAAAAAAACTAATGATTTTTTAAAAAAAAATAATAATTTTTTTTGAAAAAAAAGCTCAAACAAACGGACCCTATATTTATTGTTGCTTCCAAATCCTAGTTATTTTGTGTAACTTGAATGATTTTCTCGATTTCCCTCTTCACGATCAATAAATAACCTCCCAACACTTTGAGAATCTTTCATTTCAATCCAAGCAAACTTAGAATACCAAAAATGGCTTCCAAAAAAATATTTTCAAAATTTACTGGTGATGAAACACTCTTTTTCTATCCTCTAAACGAAATGACTGTTGATTTCAATGACCTTTGAGAACATGGTTTAATGCGACCATCGAGAAGAGTAATGTTCCTAGCCTTGAAATTCAGAGACCACTCTTAGATTACACGGATGTTCTTGAAGGTCATTCAAATCAACGCTAATTTCGTTTAAAGGATAGAAGTGTATAAACTAACCCATAACTATCCTTTGACTGCTAGTTTCAAAACAGATCCTCATAACCAACTATGGTCTTTGGTCATGATCATGCGTATTTTGGCTGAATGCAATATACTAACCGTTAGGTTAGCTACTTATTTAGATTATCTAATATTCATACTTCATTCTTCAAATATACAAAAAATGGGGTTGTCATCCACCGATATCGAACTAAATTGATTGCTTATGAATATAACAAAGCCTTGTCTGTATGTAGAGGTGGGAATAAGCTAGGTCGAGTTAGCCTTTGTCAAATCTGAGTCTGATCTGTCAAAAAGAATCGAAGGCCTAAGCTTGACATGTGGCATATCATAAGCTTATATTTTAGGCCTTAGTCTGACCTTTTGAAAGTCTAATATGACACGTTAACCTATTTAAAAGTCTATTTCACATGATGAGATTTAAATAAATAATTATATTTATTTTTAAAATACTTATGAACTAATAAATCAACGTCCTTTTGATATTTAACATGATATTTTAGAGAATTTGACTATATATATCATCATATTTCAATTCTAGTTTATAATAATACATTTATATATGTAAAAAACTAATGTAGACTAATAAACTTAAACTACTGAAAAAGTTAAAAAATTTATAATTTAATGAAAGTACAAATTTTAATATATAAATAATAATAGTATTAAAACTATTAATCATATTAACTTAAGTAGTTCGGTCTAATAGGCTAAAAGGTTTTTTTAATGTCCCGCGGCCTGACCTATTTTAATATCCAATGCGTTGACTTTACGCATTCCCGTAAAAATTCTATAAAAATCTTACTACTTAAAGTCTTAAAGAATGCTCCGGAGGCACTCGTAGAATGCTCCGGAGGCACTCGTTGGCATTTGTCTTAACTAAATAGATTTATAAAAAAAATTTGGTCTGCTCTATTTAATGAAATAAGTCAGCCTGACCTGAGCCTATGTAGGTTAGGCCTCGTAGGCCAACCTGACCTATTCCCACCTCTATGTATGTCAAATAGGAGAATTACATCTTGCCATTAAGGTTTAGAGTTTAGATGATAATTGTGAATGAGAGATTTTCCAAAGGTTGCTTTTCATAATATCAAGGTTGTCAGAACCGGATCGGTCATCGAACCGGTGAGTTTACCGGTTCACGGTTCAATGGTCGGATCGGGGTCGGACCGTTTTTAATTAAATATATATTTTAATTAATATATAAATAAAGAAAAATGATGACTCAATATTCTCTATCTTATTCTCCTTACATAACAAGTATTGATCTTTTTTATTCTATTTCTATTGATTTTCTATTCTACTTCTTATTCATTTCCTTAAGCATTTTCTCTTGAATTCTCGCTGCAAGTTCATCATTAAGCAGATAGCAGATTTGGAAGAAGTGTAAATGCTCCAAAAGTATGTTAAAACATTAAGCAGAAGCCAAAACATTCTTAAAAAATTAGTCAGGCATAATCACTCCTAGTATCCAAATTAGTCAACATCAGATGTCATCCTACTCCTAGTCCTAGTATCCAAATCATTTATCAATATGAAAACCCCTTTTGCAGCAGCATCAAGTTGTTAATATATTTTTCACACTTACTTCCTTTCTTTATTCTAATTTTTATTCTATTGATGAACAAACCAACCACCAACAATACTTGGTGCAGCCACCAACCCAACAACACTATGTATAAGAAAGTCTTGTTGAGTGAATTTTTGTATAAGAATGTTGGATACTGAGAATATATAATCATTATGTTTTCATACAAAGAAATGTAACCAAAATTAATGTGAGAAAAGCAATCTCACCCATAAATGAGTTAATAGTTAAGTACTGATTTTTTTTAGCATGATGAACTAGTTTATATGGTTTTAGTGCACGAGAAAGCTATGTGGCCAAGGAATATACGTTTTTTTTGTTTGAATAGGCAAGAGAAAGCTATGTTTGTGTTTTAGTGCTTTGTTCCAATATATAAAATGTAAAGAAAGAAAAGCTATATTTTCCTTTAGTCCTAAAGTCCCACATCGGACAAAACTTCACAAACTATAATAACCATCCTATATATAAGTGTGCATATGTAGTGTGAGTCTCAATTAACTTTGAGTGCTTGTTTTTTATCCTGAAAAAAAAAAAAAAAAACTTGAGCTTCGTTCAAAAAAAACTCAAAAAAGTACTACCAATTTTTTTTAAAAAAATAAAATAAAATTATAGTAGTAGTTGAACCGGTTTTAACTGAAGAATCGCCGGTTTTTATCCGGTTTACCGGTTTTATATCCGGTTCATTTGCGGTGCGGTTTTGCTGGTAAATCGAGCTGCTTAGTTGACCGGTCCGGTCCGATTTTGATTACCTTGCATAATATTAAGAAACAGAAGAAAAGAAATTCGGTTATTGAATGTATCCTTGCACTTATCTATATGTGAACCTATTTGAACTAGATTGTCCATTTTAGATTATTTGATATTAAGATTGCCATTGTTCTATTTTGATATTAAATAAATTTAAAATTTGATAATAAAAGTGGTGTTACACTAACTTTCAATAGCAAAAGTCAACATTCTCAATGTGCACTATACTAAGAAAATTGAGTAATTGATTCACAATTTCACATGTTCAATGGAGGACTTCAAAAGTTCAAATCAACAACAATGCAGCAAATAGCCATAAGTGTGATATGACAATCGACACCACTGCCACATAAATGTCATAATATGAAAACACGTGTGGTCAAAAACCAATTGAAAATGAAATTTTACCCATAACGACTAATAACAAGTACAAGAAGTCAAATTCCACCATAAACCCTAATTTCCAATTTGAAAACAATACGATGATGATTCAGGGAAAACAAATTTTCAATTTTGGATCAATGCTAAATTTTGAAATTGTAACCATAATGAAAACAAGTAATGAATCGAACTCTAACCTTAAAATTGAAATTGTGTCTGCAGTTTTGGGAAAATTTCGAAACATCAAGTCGTTTGGAACGGTTGATGAATCGATTGGCTGATTGTCACAGGAATTAAGTACTAGATTATTAGTTTGTTTTAAATAATAGATTAGTTATTTTTTCTAAAATCCACTTTTCCCGTCTCACTGATAAATCAAAACTTATGAGTGATGAATCGAAGTTGATGAGTGATGTGTCGAAACTGATTTTCGTCTAAGGTTTTCAGTTTCAGAATAGACAAAACGAAGAGATGAATTCTATTTGCGGGTATACGGTTTCAGGTGGGCAACGATAATGAGGAACAAGGAGAAGCTGTTGTGATGAATCTATTGAAGGTTATTAGGTTTATGGGCAATGAAAAATAGAATATTATTTTAATTTGTGTTTTATTTTATGTTTACAATAACATTTAAAATTAGTAAACAATATAAAAATTGAGGTGATTTTGTCACTTTTAATTTACTAATAGTTGCATTTTCAAAAGATATGAGGGTGCACAACATGCAATTAAAAAGTCAATGTTGCAATGTGATTGGTTAATCAAATGACTTTTTCAATGAAGTTAATATGGCAACTTCATCATAGAATTTTTCTATATAGATTAGTAAGAAAGACAAACAAAAATAACAATACAACTACCACTCAAAAGTGGGTGTGGTTATTGTCCATCCATAAGTGAGGGAAAATTTCTCAAGCACCCCCAAAGTAACTCGCGCAATTTCTCGTGCACCCCCTAAATTTCTCATGCACTACCCAAATTTCTCACGCACACCCAGATGACTTATGCCATGCCCCCAAATTTTTTTTTGTCCACCCACATTTCTAGCTAAACCATTTTGATGTGGAAATTGTTTCAGATATATACACTAGAATCATTATTTTTAATTTTTTTTAGTACAGTTATAATCATTATTTAAAATCATTTAACAATAATTTTGGTTTCTCATATAAGACAATCTAAACCATTAAATCACAATTACTGTTTCTATTCTAATTATAGGGTTGTACTCCAAAACCATTTTATGCACCGAATGGTTTTTTATTACAACCATCTTAAATTATTCCCACAACAAAATGGTTTAATGGTTTTTTATTATAATCATTATTTTTTATTTTTTTTGGTACAATTATAATCATTATTTAAAACCATTTAACAATAATTTTGGTTTCTCATTTAAGACAATCGAAACCATTAAATCACAATTAATGTTTCTATTCTAATTATAGGGTTGTACTCCAAAACCATCTTATGCACTTAATGGTTTTTTAGTGCATATCTCTGAAACCATTCTCACAGCAAAATGGTTTATGATAGAAATGTGGAGGGGGCAAATAAAAATAACATTGAGGGGCAAAAGTCATATGGGGGTGTGCGAGAAATTTTGAGGGTGCTTTAGAAATTTGGGGGTGCATGAGAAATTTTGGGGGTGCACGAGTAATTTGAGGGGTGCACGAGTAATTTGGGGGTGTGTGAGTAATATAGGGGACATATGAGTAAAATTGTTGTGTTTTGATTGACTTATAGATCATCCATAAGGATTGTCCTTATGAACAATAACTTTGCCCCTCAAAAGTTGCTTGGAGAAGTAATGGATAAGCACTAAAAAGAAAGACTCAAGAAAAACTCGAAATATTACATACCTTTTTATTCTTCTAACTCTGGGAGGATTGCAACAATATATATATTTTCAATTGTACAACAATCCAAACAATCAAGCCTAAAATATGAACACTTAACATGCGTGATTCCTCTTGCAAAAGGCACACTATATATGATGAAATTGCTGACTATTATTTATATCAAAATGAATATAAAGTCTCTTTGATTGAAATGCTTTGATTCATTACATTTAAATCAACCATAAGAGCCTAATATATGTTATACTTTTTTCCTTTATGCATTACGTTATTCTATATGAAAATATGAGAAGTTGTTTTTTTAACTTAAGTTTGATTTATTTTTTGTTTGACAAATAATTCAAAGATTTATTTTTTATTTATTGTATAGAATTATGAAAATATGAGAAGTTTTTTTTTAACTCAAGTTTTTTTTCTTTTATAGATTTAACACTTATAATATTAATAATGTATTGACGACAAATTCAAGCATTACGTGTAGTAACCTCGGGGTTTAGCTCACTTATTCATAATATTAATAATGCATTGACAAATTCTAACTTTGTGGTAAAGTTTGTTAAAGGCAAACAAACATGATAGCTCATTCATTCGCAAGAGCGGCCGTGTTGTGGTCTAACCATAATATTATTGAGTTGTTACCTCGTTGTATTGCTAGTTTATTATATAATGTAATAATATAAGTTTATGTTTGTAAGAAAAAACAAGATTTAACACTCAAAATAAATATACAAAAAAAATCATTAAAAATGGTGATCTTTCACCTTTCATAACATTTTTTCTATAATTGTGTCCCATTTTTCAATTAATTAGTAGGTGAATGATTCAATTAATTAGTAGGTGAAGGACCAAAGAAATGCATACAATATATAGAAGAAGAAAAAAAATAGTTTTGTAGATATGACACATAAGCAATAAAAGTTTGTAAAAATGCCACATAGGATAAATGTAGCTTGCTTTATAAGCAATATTTTACTTTTAGATTTATTCAATAGCTGATGAATATAGTCAATATTATAAGCTAGATATATATGTTATTGAATGAATTTAAAAAGTGAAATGTTGCTTTTATATGAGACTAGAAGAAGTATATAAATAGATTAAAATAAAAATTAAAACTTTTGATTTTATTCAAAATATTTTTAAACACTTTGAGCCTTGAGGCGACGTTGTGTGTCACCATAGTTGTTAAAAAACCCAACTAACTTTAGTGTCACCAACATTATTAGGATTGTGACACCTCAACAATAAACAATAAGATATAAGTACACACTTATCACTTTTTAATTTGTATAATATGTATGCATGCATTTGCAATATCTATTTAAGAATTAAGTGAACATGTATGCTCCTTGTGTAATCTGATGCAACTTGTCGCCGGCTGCGCTATGATTGAAGGACAAAGGGACTTTTGTCTAGTACTCTACCCTACCTTTCAAACATTAATGAAATAAAAGATAAAAATAACTTTATTGTTAATGTATTAAGTATTACTAATTATTAATAAAATGTCCTAAGCACATTGTTTAATGAATTTAATAGATATATTCTATTTGAAAATTAATTTTATATCGAATAAAAATCAAATATTTTTCCATGTCATACAACTAACATAATATTTTTTTTATTATAGAATTTTTAAGCAATGCTATTTTTTTTACATAATTATAAGAGAGAAAATAATATATGGACAGAAAAAAATATGTAAACTATAACTTGACATGACATTACTATAAGGCTTAAATATGCAAAAGGTCCCTGCACTTAGGGGTCGTTTGAGTTTTAGTCCCTGCATTTGAAAAAACTTTCAAATTTTCCCTGCACTTTCAGTCAATTTAAAAAAAGGTCCCTGGATTGACTTTTTAGTTGATGTGGCGCATTTTTTGTGACGTGTCAGTACTGACTGGACTTTTCACTTGCTGACTCATTCAATTTCATAATAAAATGGCAAAAATACCCTTCACAATTAAATAATTATTTTTAAAAAAAATCAAAAAAAATTTTTATCCAGATTCATCTTCTTTCTTGATCCTTCATCTTCATCTCTCACTAAAAAAAAAATATTCACTCTCTTCTCCCATGAATTTTTTTTTCTCAACACTCAATGTTAGAAATTCAAGTAAGAACAACATTACCACCAACCACAATCAAACATCTTTGTCTTCTTCAACCCACAAAACAAAATTAATCTAGAACTCAACAAGATTTGAATTCAAAATAAAAGTAGATCTAAAACATAAAACTATATTTTATGACAGATTCAACCCAAGGAACAAAAAGTAGATCTAAGAAACGAAAATCATTCAAAAAAAAAACACAAGGAAGGAAATGGGTTTGAATTCACGTTATTTACTTGTTTGTAGTCAATTTATTTGTTTGAATCCACCGCCAATATTGGAATCAATTTCTTCGATCCAGAATTAGAACAAGATTATGACAGATTCGAAACCCCACTCTTCTTTCCTTTAACAACATTTTTCTTCCTACTGCCTTCATTGGAGAGAGTTTGTTCTTCTTTATTTCATTTGAAATTTCTGGGTTTATGAGAAAAAGGGGATTTATGGTTGAGTTTTCAAGTTGATAGTTTTCAAGGTTTAGAAACATCAATTAGAAATTTTGAGTTTATGAGAAAAAGGGAATATATGGGTTTAGAGATTTAGATAAATAATGTTGTAGAAAAATTCCTTTATTTATTTATGAATTTGTAGAATCTTTCTTTAACAATGAATTTTGTAGAAATTTTGTTGTTGTTGGTTTTAGAGTTTCTGCGTTTGGTAAGAAAGAAAGTTCCTTGCGTTTGGTAATTCACCAGTTCCTTGCATTATTAAGGGCATTTATGTCCTTCCATGTTGTATTTTTATGAGTAAGCATATTGGAAGCCTAGTCATATGTGCCGCATGTACAAAAACGCGCCACATCATCAAAAAATTCAACTCAGGGATTTTTTTTAAGTTGACTGAAAGTGCAGGGCAAATTTTAAAGGTTTTTGAAATGTAGGAACTGAAAATCAAACGACCCCTAAGTGCAGAGACTTTTTACATATTTAAGCCTTACTATAAAACAAACTTCAATCGATAGGCGGGAGACCTATTATGTCCCTCATAAACTCACTCATCATTAAAGTTGTCAATTAACTTTTCATTAACTTTTCACTAATTTATTTTCTCCGAGAACTAGGTTAAAATTAGAGTTAAATATATTTTGGTCCCAATAAAATTACCGAATTTTATTTTTGTTCCCTAAAAAATTAGTTGTTTTGGTCACTCTACAAAAAAATTATGCATGCATTTTAAGTCATTATTATTTTTCAAAATTTTAAAAATTATTTAATTATGCTTAAAATTTTAAATATTATTTCAGTCATAAAAGTAACAAAAATCTCAAGTTAGAAATCAATTGAGTTCCTTTATATTCGATGAAATTTTTATGATATTCTAAACATTTCTGTAAAATAAATCATTCATAATTAATACACATTGGTTTATTAGTATAGAAATAAATTATATGTATAATAATTATTCCCTCTATTAATAAGGAACATTTTAGAGAAATTTTTTTTGTCCTTTTTATAAGAAACTTTGACCAATTTTTAAATGTATTAGATGTTTAATTTCATTTGTGTCCTTATTTATTATGAGACATAATATTAAAAGTAGACAAATTAGTGGAATCAAGAGTGATTAAATAAGGGTATATTCATGGAATAACTTTAAATCTGTAGAAGTATTAAATAAAAATAACTATTTATAATATGTTTCCTTGATTTTTGTAATTTTTGTGTTTTGTTTTTTATAAAAAAGGAACGAAAAGAGTAATACACAATGATTTTATAATATAGACAAAAACTACGTGCATAATAGTTTGGTAGAGATCAATACATGCCACTTTTTTTTTATAGGGACCATTGCAAAAAATATTTAACCCTTTAAATTGTTTTCCTAATAATAATAATAATATAATTGTTTTTTGGCAAAATTGTTTAGCATGGCATCATAGTAATTCATCGACATCCAACTATAGCACCTCAATGCACTACCACTCCTCTACCATCCCAACAAAAGTATTATTAAAATGAAAAAGAAAAGAAAAGGTTGGGGACATAAACCAAACCCACCAAAATAATATTAGCAAAAACGATAATTAGACAAACCAAATTTATCTTTAAAGAAACTCTATCTAAAACAATTTGGTAATTGATCGATCCAACCAGACTAACTCATCAACAAAAAAAATCTGCATTAGCTAATTTATCTGCACAAGTATTTCCTTCTCTATAAATATGAGAAAATCTAAAGCGGAAATTTCTAATGATATGAAGACAATTTTTCCATTTAACATTCAACTTCCAAGGGACCAGATTCACATTTGTAAAGGCTTGGAATAAGAGGAGGGAGTCACATTCAAGCCAAAGATTTGTCCATCATCTAGCATATACAAATTCAATAGCATAAATTACGGTGCAAATTTCTGCATAAAGAGAAGTTGCAACACCAATATTACTTGAAAATGCGCCTAAAAAAGTACCATGATGATCTTTAAAGATGCCACCACAAGAAGAGATACCCGAAGATCCTCTAGAAGCTCCATCAGTATTGCATTTCACCCAACAACTAGGAGACATGATCCAATTAACTTGTTTAATAGACAGAGGAGGGGGAGGATGACATTCAACATCAAAATGCTTCAGAATAGAAAATAATATAATTTCTAAGTTTATGTATTTATAAATCACATTATATATCACTTCTATTTGTTAATTCTTAAAATGTGTCTAAATATTTATATATGGTTTACTTTAATTAGATGTAAGTATAAAATGAATAATTGAGCCTTTCATCACTTATTTTAACTTATAGTACAATATTCCCTACATTCTTTTTTATAAGAAATAGATTGAAAAAATTACACGTACCAAGAAAACATATTGTAAATAGTTCTTTTCATTTAATATTCTTATAAATTTAATCTTATTCCATCTATACCCCTATTTAATTGCTCTAAATTCAATTAACTTACTTATTTTTAATATTCTCTTTGATAATAAATTGAAGTGGAAGAAATAGTCACAAGAAAGGGGGGTTTGAATTGTGACCCTTTTAAAAATTAATCCTGCAATCTACCAAAAATGATCTCAAGTGTATACTTGGATAAATGTTAGTGAATAATAGAAGAGCTTGATCTGAGAACGTTTCGTACTATTAAACAGATTGTTCCGAGAACGTTCTCTACTGCGTAAAAGTATGAATTGAATGTAAATGAAGTGGTATGTGTGATGTGTGTTTACAGTAAATAAAGAGTTAAAGGTAAGAGAGATTCACACACAAATTTATACTGGTTCACCCGAATCCTGGGTTACGTCCAGTCCCCACGCACATGTGAGTTTTCCACTATGATCTTTGAGATACAACCGATCCCAAATACAAATCTTCTTTGATCTAAACCAAGATCAAAAACCTTTAAGCCCTACAAGCTTAAAACTACCCCAGCCCTACAAGCTAGTAAGGGTGTCACTCAATCAATAGTTACGTATTGACTTGGGCCAATCTTTCTTTTACAAAAGACAATGATTTGGATCTAAGCTTACAATAAACTCAAACGACGTTGAGAAGCTTATAAAAAATTACACTCATTACACTCAAAATATTTGATCCAAGAGTTGATAAGGAGCTGGAGTGTGAGTGGTAAATGAAGAAACAAAGATACAATCTCTTAAAAGTGGATATTGTTGAAAAGTGGTCTCTTGAGATATTTGCTTGTAGAAACTCAAAGGCTAGTTTGAGAAGCAAATAAAAACACTCAGTAACTCAGAAGTATTGTTGACAATGAAGATCTTGAGTGTGAGTGATGAAAGAAGAGTTTTGTGACTTGTAGACAAAAACAAGTGTTTGATGATTTGTAGCTTGAACTCTTACTCTTCAAAGGTAACCAAGTGCTCTATTTATAGCTGAGGTATGTCCTTGCATTGCTTGGTCACGAAGTATATCCGTTTGGATCAGAAATAGCTGTTAAACACCTTTTAAATGACAGCTCATTAAAGTTGTTGAAGAAAAGTAAATCTGTCGGATTGTTCTCAGAATGATCTCCATGATGTTCTTCAACTTCTATAACAAAGGAGCGTGTATGATAAGCTTGTAGTGAGCTGTAAATGATTCTACTTTGCTTTTTCTCCAAGGAAAGCCGTTTGCAACGGATATATGCTTGAAACTTCTTCAATAAGATGACAGCTCAAGAAATTCAAAATTTGTTGAACCTGGGAGACTGTTCAGAGAATGATCTTGGATCTGAGCCTTTGTCTTTGATTCAAAGGAGCGTGGTAAAGAAGCTAGCTGTGAGCTGTAGATGATTCTTTTAATCTTATTCAACAAGTAAAACCGTTGTTGACCTTTTAGGCACGTGAAACACAGCTGTCCAAAGATTTGAATATTAAAGTAATGAAGAATCTTTCTCTTATGAACATTCTGAGATTGATCTCAAATCTGGGCAAAGGATGAACTTGCTCTTCAAGTAAAAATGAACATTCACATGTGATGACAGCTTGCAAAAGATCAGTACTGAAGCTTCCTTGTCCTTGAAACACTATTCACTTGTACTTTCTTGAACACAAAAGTCTTTGGAGAGAGGAACTTGTATGGGAGAATGTTGCCTTTAATAGTTCAAAAAGTCCATATCTACTCCTAGCTTACAAAGTGTTGTGCTGATCTTATTGGACTGTGAAAAATCTGTCTAACACAAAATAGACAGCTTTTGATCTTTGTCTTTGAATTAAAAACCAATTGCACATGCTTGTTCCTTAACCTTGGCCAAAGAGGAAAGTCCAACTTTCACTCATAAATTCCTTGCCTTAGTTGTCATGAATACTATTGTGATTCTGTGAGTTAATTCCAAGAAAAAAATGTTTCTTTGTCTTGTACATAGTTCACTTAGAGAAGTAAGTGCTTTTGGGTTGAAGCTCGTTCTTGGTGAGAATGAAGCATGAATCGGAGAATGTTCTCAGAACATTCTTGAAACAATATTCAAGATTTTCTCAAGGAGTGAGACACTTGATCTTGATCAATCAACTTTGAAATCTTGTTGCAAAACTTCCCACAATTCTTCTTTGATGTTTTGCACATATTGTTACTCGTTCATTGAGTATCTTTAAGATTCTTTAGTGGAGGCGTGAGAATACTCATCATTGAAATGTATCATTTTCTAGTTTAGAGAATGATTGAAACTTGTATGCTTTTTGCATAAGCTTATTTGAAAACTCATGGAAAATCATTCTCAAACTTTCTCCTCTTGATAAGCTTTGGTAGCATGATACTTTTAGTAGATTTTGAAGATCCTCAATGAATGCATCATTCTTATTGATGTTAGTTGTAGTAGTAAATCCCTAAAGCATGTAACACAAAACTCAATGTGAGTTTTGTCTCATAACATCAAAACATATTCTTTTTGTAGCATGTGATGCATGTTTTTCCATCATAGTTCTTCAACTACAATCTTCATTATCTTCCTTAAACATTCAATACTTGTTGTAAACCTTGTGATGACGTGAAAGACTATTAACCATGAAGCTCACTTTCTTGCTTGAATCTTCAATGAATCTCTTTATGATTCAAACAACATCCTTTAAATATGTTCATGAAGCTTGTGATGCTATTGTTATGATCATATGATGTTACTCCAATTATTTCATTGTTTGAGTATATAAAATGCACTTGTTGATGTAAGTGACCTCTAGCTCGTCCACTTTTGTCATTATCTAGCAATCAACAAAAACTCAAGTGCAAACATCAGTAGATCACCATTCATAAAACTTAACATTTATTCCATAAGGTTTGTTGTCATTAAAACATTCATCAAAACGGTTTTGACCTCAACAATCTCCCCCTTTTTGATGATGATAAACCTTTTGAATAAATCTTATGTTTTATGGATGGATAAAATAATAAATGCAAGAATGTTCATAGATATACAATTAAGCTCCCCCTAAACACATGCAAGAGTTAAATTCTTATCATTCTAATTAAACTCCCCCTAAATACATGCAAGAGGTTAATTCATAACATTCTTCATTAATTAGTCCCTTCTAACATTTCTCTCCCATCATATATATCTCTCCCCCTTTTGTCATACATCAAAAAGTATTGGGAATAATATATGAAACATGAAGTGCAATGATAGGAATCAAAAGTAGAAATGTATTGCATATAGAAAACATGCAATATGAAGTTCATTCACATATCAAACTTATCAAGTTTGCATTTAAGCATCAAAACACATATCATGTATGATGATCAATAATCATTCTAGTCAATCTTGCGATCACATCATGAATAATGATTAAATTACATGTAAACACATGTAAGCATTTAATTTTAAAAACAAAAGTGAAACACTCTCAATTTTTAGAAAATGTTCTTTTGACCTCAATGACAATGCAAGTTATAAAGTAACAAACATTCTCAAATTTAGAAAACTCCCCCTAAGTCTTATGAGATGAATATTCTCTAAATGTTTCAAAATAATAACTTGGGTAGAAATAACATTTTCCTTTAAAACATGATCATTATCAAAATGATGGACAAGACTATATTGTAGTCATAAAAGATCATTTGAGAAAAATAGTCCAAGAAATTTAAAACTAGAGAGAAAATAGCGCATATGAGGAAGCTGTAAAATCAAAGTAAATTGACATCATGTCAAAAAGAATTTTCTCTTTCTTTTCCAAATATTTTCATGATGAAAATAACACTTTTTCAAAGCAAGCAAATTATTCAGAGGATTGTCCTTTGCAAGAATATTTGTTCACATCTCAATTTTGACAACATAACATGCAAGTGTAGAAATATGATCACAAATTAAAAATGATACTTGATGTTGAGAAAAAGTCAAATGAGTTTAAGAATACAATGTGCAAGAATATTATTCTTAGATCAAATCCTAATTTTATGGAGAGTAGACACAAAATTATTCTCATGAAGACCAATCATATATTCTCTAGTTAAAAACCATCAAAGAATATATCCAACAAAAAATGGATATTCATTTAAGACCTTTGACGAAGGATATTTTTCATAAGCCATAATAAAATCAAGTCATATTCAAAAGTTATACTTAATCATTAAGCAAACAATAGGCTAATCAAAATGTGCAATAAATTAGATTCATCCAAACCTTTATATTAAGAAAGGTGCACATTTAAAAGACTTATTGAAGAAATATTTTTTATAAAAAAAGTACTATAAGTCAGGCTTATGTAAGACCAAAATATGACATATAATTGATTATCGTAATCACAAGTTTTTTGTCACTTTTCTTCTTCTAAAAGAGTTGGTCTAACATGAAGGATAATTAAGAGATTAACTCCAAAAATTATTCAAGGATCATCAAGAATAACTTTTCATTAAGCATATAACATGTCTTGCACATAAAAATGATTGACCAACAATGTAATCAATACACAAAAACATCTGCCACAAAAAAAAAATGAATCAAGACAAATGTTAATTCATCGACTTTTGGCATGTCAAAATAAAATTGAAATTTGATCATTGTTAAAGTGTGAACAAAACTTATGAAGCAAATCAATCTTGATAAAACATCCCTTAGCAAAACATTGATAGCAATACAAGTAAGTAGGTTTGAAAAAAGTAATGCTTAGAAGGGTGTAAAGAAGAAGTAAATTTGCATAAGAATGAAGTTCATTCATTTCACACTTAGCATGATATTTTTAAAGAGATAATGTGTGAGCAAAAATCATAAAAAGTGTACGAACAAAGAGTGCAAACTTTATTGCAGTAAATTTATGTGATTTAAGCATATGCATATATCAGTCATGACAAAAAAATGATGTATTCATTTAAGCTTTAAAGTCATATGCTTGCATAGAGAAAATTTAGAATGCATTTGAAATTTCAAGATCATCCAATCAATCACATAGTAACATTGCATAAAGATATTCAAGCTTATTATAATGCAAATGTTATAAGATTTTGGAGTACCTCATTTAATGGATTTTCTCATTTGAGATTCAATAATGAGAGCATCTTTAATTGTTTTGTAAGTCCACTGCATGCTCATCATTGTAAAGAGAGGATACTTGATTGATGGTGGAGAGAAATTTTATCCTTTGAGGCATTCTCCAATGTTGAGTAAATTTATCCTCTTAAATATTCTCTAAAAAATATCATCCTTGTAGAGTAACTTTAGGTAATAGGGATGAAGAGGAAATCATATTTAAAAACAATTACTCATGACTTAATGTTGTAATAAACAACATTGATTTCATCATCATTTGATCTTCTTGAGAACGTTGTTATGATCTTTAAAGAATGACATCCACATGCTTGTTCATCTTTTATTTTCTTTGCAGGGGGATCATTCTCAGATTGATCTGCTGGATGAAACACAACGTCAAATAACTCTCTCAAATTACTTTCTTTTTCAAATTCCTCTTTCCCTTTGTTTAAATCCTCGGTAGCAAAGTCTTCAAAATTAACAATCTCCTTTTTTCATATGATGAACAATTTGAAAACAAAGGTATTGCAAGAGTCAACCATTTTCTCCTTCTTAACGTCAATCTTGTAGATAAAAAATTGTGAGGATCATCGCATACGGAAGAGTAACTTCCATTGTTTTTGACTCTGCTTTTTCTTGCTTCCTTTCTTAGAAATACACAGTGTTGATACATGCTACGAAACAACTTGTATTCCTTCTTGATAGTTGATGAGGGAGATCGTTCCATTGTACCACATATGCTTATTCATTGTTCATCCATCCATTTTCTTCAATAGAAATTCAGTTCTTGTTTCATAAATGAAGCTTTTAATGATTCAATCTTGAGGATGATGATAAGTCAACTCCCAACTCTTTGGATGCATTTGTAAAGACGATCTTTGAACAATCTTCAAACTTTTGATCCATAATCTCTTGTCGTTGTTGTTCATTAACATCAACGTCATTATCATCTCTTCTCTACATATCAAACTCATCAAAAGTAATATACACACTTTTTCATACAACATGAGAATTTAGATTGCATATATTGTAATCTTAGAGAGAGTAAAATAAATATGCTCTTGATATTTTGTTGAAACAATTTTCTTAATGTTTTCCTTTATTATGCAAAAAACAGTAATGACATTAAAAATATAAAATCATGATATGATTTAACTTTTATATTTTCAAAATGACATGGAGTTTTACTCAAGATAGAAACAAGATTAAAAAACAAAGCATGCATTGTCAATGACTTCTTACAAAAGTATTTTTCAACACTTTGATTACAAATTATTCATGCATTGAATTTTTCTTTTATAAAACTGTAAGTGAAATACAATTGCATTAAAGAAAGTTGTGAAAGAAAGTTTTTCATAATCTCCACATGATCACTGCTTATACAAAAAGATTTTTGAGCTTTTAACAAATGAACCCTTTTTCAAAGAACTTTAAAAAGCTTAAAAGAAATCATTCTTATGCTTCAAAAATAGATTCCAAATGAATCTTCGAATAAATTATCAAGTATAAAGAAGTCATAAGACTTGTAGTTTTGACAAGAACAAAATAAACCAATATAAAGTGGTTCTAGACGTTTTTGTTGAAATTGTATTTTTGAAATGAATACAACTCTTGACACAATAAATGCAAGTCTACAAACTATATCATTTTCAAAAACCATTTTTGAAAAATATCTTACCAGACCAAATTAGGATAAATTTGCCAAAGTGTCATACTTACTTGACAAACTCATTTATGCCAAAAATATTTATCTTTTTCAAAAGGCTTTAAAACATGATATGGTTTAAAAATCATTCAAGTATTAAACATAAAGATTTTTTTAAAAAGACATGATCATGAGGAGGAACATGAAATAATTTCAATTCCAATTTTGACAAAATTTAATGAACTTATATGTTAAAGTTTTCACATAACAACCATCCTTAATTTATGCAAATCATGTTACTAATGATACATGTACCTTTGATTTGATTAATGATTTCAAAGGTTGCAGATTCTCATTTCTCTCTTTTTAAATGTGAGGAAATGTATTCTTTCCGAAGTCATATTCTTTGAGCATCAATTTTTCAAGTCTCAAGGCTTTTTCTTGATTGCTTAAAGATATTCCTGCAACACAAGTTAGTAATGATTTCGGTACCCATAGTGATCTGGGTCCTTGAAGGTTAGTGTTATTCCTCTTACAAGATTTCTTCTTATGATGATAAGATGATCTCTTATAGGAAGTTTTGGAGTAAGAATGCATTTTGAGAACCTTCTGGGAATGTTCTTGTTTCTGATGAGAATGTTCTTTTCTTTTAAATCTTTTCTTAAAACAAAAGGATTCAACATGACCATATTTGTAACAATATGAGCATTTGTATCTCTGTATATATTGGTCTTTATGAGGAATAAAAAAATTCTCATATGGATTTTGTTTTTGAAAAGTTCTACAACCTAAATTCGTTTTATCCAAAATTACTACTTGTGATTCCTTAATGTTTTGAAAAGTTTCTGCAGATTTTGCAGAGCTTGTAATGCCATTTTTCATATCTAAAACATTTTCTTTCAAAACAACATTCTCTTCATGAATCATAGAACATTCTGGAAGAATATTATTGATTTGTTCTTCTTTGAGAATCTTTTGTTGTTCAAACATTTCCAAATGAGAGTATTGGAATTCTTGAATAATTTTAAAGTATTTATCGTTCAAGATTTGTAATCTCTCCTTTTCTTTCTTTATCTCAAATAGTTGATTTTCTAGAAATATACATTTTTGAGATAAAGATTTTGAATCATTTAAAAGACCATCAAATCCAACTTCTATTTCTTTACATAAAGGACAAGGTTCAGAAGTTGTTACCTCTTCATTTACCATTGAACATGTGTTGACATTTTCTTGTAGTTTTGAGTCATCAAAGTCACCTTTTGTTGCCATCATAGATTTTCCTTTGGAAGCGATCTTTCTTTGCGCTTTCTTTTTATTAAGACATTTAGTTTTGGAATGCCCCTTCTTTTTGCATATGTGGCATGTGCTTTGATTTGCAGGTTTTGACATCACTTTTTCCCGAATCTTTTCTCTAACACTGTTAAGTGCTCAAATCTTAGAGCCATGGCTCTGATGCCAATTGAAGTGGAAGAAATAGTCACAAGAAAGGGGGTTTGAATTGTGACCCTTTTAAAAATTAATCCTGCAATCTACCAAAAATGATCTCAAGTGTATACTTGGATAAATGTTAGTGAATAATAGAAGAGCTTGATCTGAGAACGTTTCGTACTATTAAACAGATTGTTCCGAGAACGTTCTCTACTGCGTAAAAGTCTGAATTGAATGTAAATGAAGTGGTATGTGTGATGTGTGTTTACAGTAAATAAAGAGTTAAAGGTAAGAGAGATTCACACACAAATTTATACTGGTTCACCCGAATCCTGGGTTACGTCCAGTCCCCACGCACATGTGAGTTTTCCACTATGATCTTTGAGATACTACCGATCCCAAATACAAATCTTCTTTGATCTAAACCAAGATCAAAAACCTTTAAGCCCTACAAGCTTAAAACTACCCCAGCCCTACAAGCTAGTAAGGGTGTCACTCAATCAATAGTTACGTATTGACTTGAGCCAATCTTTCTTTTACAAAAGACAATGATTTGGATCTAAGCTTACAATAAACTCAAACGACGTTGAGAAGCTTATAAAAAATTACACTCATTACACTCAAAATATTTGATCCAAGAGTTGATAAGGAGCTGGAGTGTGAGTGGTAAAAGGAAGAAACAAAGATACAATCACTTAAAAGTGGATATTGTTGAAAAGTGGTCTCTTGAGATATTTGCTTGTAGAAACTCAAAGGCTAGTTTGAGAAGCAAATAAAAACACTCAGTAACTCAGAAGTATTGTTGACAATGAAGATCTTGAGTGTGAGTGATGAAAGAAGAGTTTTGTGATTTGTAGACAAAAACAAGTGTATGATGATTTGTAGCTTGAACTCTTACTCTTCAAAGGTAACCAAGTACTCTATTTATAGCTGAGGTATGTCCTTGCATTGCCTGGTCACGAAGTATATCCGTTTGGATCAGAAATAGCTGTTAAACACCTTTAAAATGACAGCTCATTAAAGTTGTTGAAGAAAAGTAAATCTGTCGGATTGTTCTCAGAATGATCTCCATGATGTTCTTCAACTTCTATAACAAAGGAGCGTGTATGATAAGCTTGTAGTGAGCTGTAAATGATTCTTCTTTGCTTTTTCTCCAAGGAAAGCCGTTTGCAACGGATATATGCCTGAAACTTCTTCAATAAGATGACAGCTCATGAAATTCAAAATTTGTTGAACCTGGGAGACTGTTCAGAGAATGATCTTGGATCTGAGCCTTTGTCTTTGATTCAAAGGAGCGTGGTAAAGAAGCTAGCTGTGAGCTGTAGATGATTCTTTTAATCTTATTCAACAAGTAAAACCGTTGTTGACCTTTTAGGCACGTGAAACACAGCTGTCCAAAGATTTGAATATTCAAGTAATGAAGAATCTCTCTCTTATGAACGTTCTGAGATTGATCTCAAATCTGGGCAAAAGATGAACTTGCTCTTCAAGTAAAAATGAACATTCACATGTGATGACAGCTTGCAAAAGATCAGTACTGAAGCTTCCTTGTCCTTGAAACACTATTCACTTGTACTTTCTTGAACACAAAAGTCTTTGGAGAGAGGAACTTGTATGGGAGAATGTTGCCTTTAATAGTTCAAAAAGTCCATGTCTACTCCTTGCTTACAAAGTGTTGTGCTGATCTTATTGGACTGTGAAAAATCTGTCTAACACAAAATAGACAGCTTTTGATCTTTGTCTTTGAATTAAAAACCAATTGCACATGCTTGTTCCTTAACCTTGGCCAAAGAGGAAAGTCCAACTTTCACTCATAAATTCCTTGCCTTAGTTGTCATGAATACTATTGTGATTCTGTGAGTTAATTCCAAGAAAAAAATGTTTCTTTGTCTTGTACATAGTTCACTTAGAGAAGTAAGTGCTTTTGCGTTGAAGCTCGTTCTTGGTGAGAATGAAGCATGAATCGGAGAATGTTCTCAGAACATTCTTGAAACAATATTCAAGATTTTCTCAAGGAGTGAGACACTTGATCTTGATCAATCAACTTTGAAATCTTGTTGCAAAACTTCCCACAATTCTTCTTTGATGTTTTGCACATATTGTTACTCGTTCATTGAGTATCTTTAAGATTCTTTAGTGGAGGCGTGAGAATACTCATCATTGAAATGTATCATTTTCTAGTTTAGAGAATGATTGAAACTTGTATGCTTTTTGCATAAGCTTATTTGAAAACTCATGGAAAATCATTCTCAAACTTTCTCCTCTTGATAAGCTTTGGTAGCATGATACTTTTAGTAGATTTTGAAGATCCTCAATGAATGCATCATTCCTATTGATGTAAGTTGTAGTAGTAAATCCCTAAAGCATGTAACACAAAACTCAATGTGAGTTTTGTCTCATAACATCAAAACATATTCTTTTTGTAGCATGTGATGCATGTTTTTCCATCATAGTTCTTCAACTACAATCTTCATAATCTTCCTTAAACATTCAATACTTGTTGTAAACCTTGTGATGACGTGAAAGACTATTAACCATGAAGCTCACTTTCTTGCTTGATTCTTCAATGAATCTCTTTATGATTCAAACAACATCCTTTAAATATGTTCATGAAGCTTGTGATGCTATTGTTATGATCATATGATGTTACTCCAATTATTTCATTGTTTGAGTATATAAAATGCACTTGTTGATGTGAGTGACCTCTAGCTCGTCCACTTTTGTCATTATCTAGCAATCAACAAAAACTCAAGTGCAAACATTAGTAGATCACCATTCATAAAACTTAACATTTATTCCATAAGGTTTGTTGTCATTAAAACATTCATCAAAACGGTTTTGACCTCAACATAAATAAGGTCATAAGTAAAATTTAACATTTAAAACATTTAAAAGTTAGTCAAAGTTTATTGCCGAAATGTGAAAACCCCACTTCTATGAAAGAAATGAGACTCATCTCGCTGTGTAATGTGTTGTACAAGATGGTGTCTAAATTGCATGCTAATATAATGAAATTGTGTCTAGCTAAATGTGTGGCAGAAGAACAGTCAACATTTGTGGAGGGGAGGTCTATCACCGATAATGCATTAATTGATGTAGAGGTTATTCATGCGCTAAAAAGAACGGTGAGAGGGTCAAGAGGAGAATTAGCTCTTAAAATAGACATTAGTAAGGCCTATGATAAAGTGGATTGGGGTTTTTTGAGGGGCATGCTTGAAAGGTTGGGATTTGCCAAAAAGTGGATACATTGGATGATGCTATGTGTGAGTTCGGTGAACTACTTGGTATTGGTGAATTTCGAAAGAGTATGACCTATAGTTCTGGGAAGAGGATTGCGACAAGGAGATCATATCTCTCCTTATTTATTTATTTATTTATTTATTTATTTAGTGACTGAAGGTTTATCTACTCTCATAAAGCATGCAGTGGCACGAGGAGACCTACACGGAGTTAAAATTTGTAGAGGGGCACCGTTGATGTCCCATTTACTCTTTGCCGATGACTGTTTCTTATTTTGCAGGTCGAGTTTAGCAGAAGCAAACCACTTAATGACCATTTTGAAGACATATGAAGAAGCCTTGGGCCAAGAAATTAATATGTCAAAATCCGAAGTTTTTTTTAGCCGGAATCTAAGTAGGGCATGTTGGAATGTTTTATTATATTCCAATAATATTAGGTGGGTAAATATCTTTATTAATTATATTAGCTATTTATCAATTCGGTGCCTTAATTTTTTTAGTGATCAAATTAAGTAAAAAGGCTAATTAGATTTCTATTTAAGTAATTATTTAATTAAGTGATATGAGCTCAATATGAGTGGATGTCATGATGACCCATTTGGGAATAATGGGAACCATAATGGGTCATCACACTATATATAGACCATGGTCCCCAATATACCGGACACATCGCATTTGTCTCTTCTCCCCATCTGAAAGAGTTTAAGGCATAAGGTGTCCCGGTTGAGGAAAAACCACAAGCTGCCAATAGATATTCGTATCTGTCTCTCATGTTTCAGGATTGCTATCGAACAAACAACGGTTAGTTAATATTCTTCTATCCAGGTATTCCCGATAATCCTATGATCTTAATAAATAAACATGATGTAGATCCAGTTTATATATACATGCTCATATAGTTTTAGCTTCCGCACTAAAGTAAGATTATACATTTAATATTTTTTATTGAGCATGTTTATGATTAAGTTAACATAATTACAACAAGTGCTATTAGAGCGGGTCTTCATGTTTAATTTATTGGGATAATTTGTTTATATCTATGTTTAAGTTTCGGTTCTATTGGTTGAGGTTTGCTCAAAATTTGACCATGCCTAACATATTGATAAGCATGAATTTATGATCTATGTGCATTCAGTAACAGGGCATATAGTATTTATGTTTTTTTTAATTGCTTATTATAATTTGCTTTATGTTAAAAAAGGTCGATGGCAGGTTCATTGTTTCGACATGATGCTTAGAGAAATTTGGCTACTCATTTTGATAAATATTGATTTAAATTTTGGTGTTTCCACATCAAATATTCAGGTTCAATTTATATTAAGTTTATTTGTTTGAGCAAAATAAAGTGAACGAAAACGGTGGCCGATGATTATGGTTTAATTTAGTTTGAGAAATTTTTGTTTAAGATTCCTAGATTTTTGAAATATTTTGTGATTTTAATTATTTGGTATTGATTAAAATCTTTTATGGAACATGGATTATGATTGAGGATTTGATTATGTAGTTTTTTTTCCCGGTTATCAAATCAAATCTTTTGATCGAGGTTATCATAAAGTTTGGTATGTTTTTGTACCTATCCGGAAAATGCTATTAGCAACTAAAGATTTGGATCTTGATTTATTTGTTAATGTTTCGGTTTATTTTCGGTGTTCAAATCAAATTTTTAGTTTTACTTATTCATAAAGATTAGTTTCTAAAATAAGGATTTTGATTTGATGATTCAGTTTTCAAATCAAATTTTTATTTGACTTTAGTTATAAAGTTTTTGCTTAAAATAAATATTTATATTTGATTTGAAATTATAGATTGATTCACATTAATTTTGTATTTAAGGTTTATTTTAAGAAATAAGGTATATAAAGATTTTGTATATACATAGTTATTATATATATTTTTGTAGAAGGTCAATTACAGTTAAATAGCAATTAATAATGATTCTCAAAATATTTTGATTCAATCTGGTATATGTACAAAGTTAAAGTTTTGATTCTTTAAACTAGGGGAGAATGTAGATTCTATAATTATTTGTTTAATTTTAGATATATAAAGTTTTTGGTTTCCTTATGTTTTGAAAAATACAGTTATAGAATTATATTATTTATTTAAAGAATCATTGGTTATATGTGAATCAATTGCGCATGAATATTCTTTGGAATATATATAAAGATTTAATTTTATTTGAAATTAAATATTTGGTTTCTAGTATGATTTTTGTGTTTGAATTTATTGTTATTAAGTTTCTACAATAATTTCTTTTTTCATACTCTTCGGTTATATTTCATGTCAATTTTAGTTTGGTGGTGAGAATTTATTCTCACATTAAGGGATGTCATTTAATCTTATGATTATGAAGGGACATCATTAAGGAATACAACCTACATTTTGTGAGTAGTGCCTTGTAAATTTAAGACTTTTCGCATTGGCTTAAATATGTAAACAGTCCCTGCACTTAGGGGTCACTTGAATTTCAGTCCCTGCTTTTCCAAAGGGTCATGCTAACATGTGCCCTAAGGGCACATGTTAAAGAACCTTAAAGTAGAATTATTCCATTGAAAAATACAATGATTTGACTTTTATAAAGTTAAATGCACAATTTTTGAGGAGAATATTTCTTTATTTAGTTGTTTATCATGTGCCCTTAAGGGCACATGTTAGCTTTTGCCTTTTCCAAAACCTTTCAAATTTGCCCTACACTTCCAGTCAACTTTTAAAAAGGTCCTTGGGTGGACTCTTTAGCTGATGTGTCACCATTTTTGCCATGTGTCACTGTTTACTGGGCTGACAGTCATGTTGAGTCATTTAAATATCACGTGAAAGGACCAAAATACCTTTGTTCACTTATGAGACCAATTAAATGACCAAACTACCCCTTCCTTCTTCATTCTTCTTTATACGAATACAAATCATTGAGCAAAAGAGAGCCAGGGTTCGTGAAACAGGAACAAATAAACTTATGGAGCGATTGGTTGAACAACGATATTACAGCGATTGGTTGAACAACTTCTGGAGCGATTGGTGAAACAAAATTATTGCGATTGATTGAAGACGAAGAAGAAATCCATCACGATATATTGCAGAAGAAGACGAACAAAAGGTATGTTTTAAACTATTGTTTCATGTGAACGAATGTTAGACTTCCATTGTTGTTTTATGTTGTTGTTTTATACTGTTGACTGCAATAATATATTGAAAACGATTGCTTTAAGTAGTTTATGTGTTTTTGTTTAGCTGGTAGGGTCCAAACCATGTGACCTTAGTAGATTAGTATTTTTCTTTGTTGGGACCACAATTTATTTATTTTTATGTTTTTGTACAATCATGAGATTCTCTGTTGCTTTTCATCATGGTGGTCATTTTGTTAGAGATTGGATGATTTGTTACAAAGGAGGGGAGAGAAACATATTCAAACTTAAGGATGATGATGACTGGGGTTATGGTGAGATGTGTGGTTTAGTTGAAGAAGATCTGAAAATTAGTAAGGGGTATAAGCCTATACTCACAATGTGTGAATGGATTAGGACTTATTTGATGAATATGATTTCTACAATTAAAAGCAAACTATGTAAGTAGCAACATGCTGTTATGCCTATGCCTAGGAAAAGATTAAATGTAGAGGTTGAAAAGGTTGGGAATTGGATTGCTACATGGGGTAATAATCTGGAGTTTGAAGTTGAAGAGGTAGGTGGAGTCAGGAGATTTTCTGTTGATTTGACTAGGAGATCATGTTCTTATAATTTTTTGGAGTTGGTAGGCATTCCCTGTAGACATGATATCACTGCAATGACTAAGATAGATAAGAATCCATAAGACTATGTCTCTGAATGGTACTCAAGAAAGACATATGAGACTTGTTATAGTTTCAATGTTAGTACCATCAATGGTCAAGACATGTGGCCTGATATAGAATATGAGGAGATGCTACCTCTAGTGTATAAATGAGCACCAGGAAGATCCAAGAAACTAAGGAGGAGAGGTGCTTATGAGCCAAGACCTGGTAAATGGTCTAGAAGAATTCATGGAGGTGGACCAACTAACAGTTGTACAACATGTAACCAAGAAGGTCACAATGCAAAATCTTGTAAAAGTGACACAATTGATCCTGAAGCAGCAAAAAGAAAGGTAATAAAAACTACTAGCAATATCATAATTATTTACTATGTTTTTTATTTTTTTTGTGACTTACATTTGTGATTTTATTTGTGTTAATGTATATTAAACAGAGGAAACTAAAAAGGACAACAACAGCAACAACACAAGCAACAACAACATCTCAAGCAACAGATGAAGCAGCAGCATCAGCAACAGATGAGGCAACAACACAATCAACAGTACAAGCAACAATTCAGGCAACAACACATTCATCAGCACAAGCAACAAATGAAGCAGCAGCTCAACCAACAACACAAACAGCAATTGAGACTCCAATAGCTGTGTCATCATTAAATGCAACACATGAACCACCAGCTCAAGATGAAGTTCTGAGTAAGAAGAGGAAACTCACTGCACAATTCAAACCACCTGCACAAATTAAACCTAAATCAATCAACCCTACTTCCATCAACCCTAAACCAGTCAACCCTACATCCATCAACCCTAAACCAGTCAACCCTACACCCATCAACCCTACATCCATCAATCCTAAACCAGTCAACCCTACACACATCAACCCTACACCCATCAACCCTAAACCAGTCAACCCTAAACCAGCAGTCATTATCAAACCTTCTACACACATCAACACAAATGTGAAGAATGTTTACAAAACACCTGCACATGTCAAAACCCCATGTGGTAGCATTGTAATAACCCCAAGTGCACATGTTACCACTTCTGTTAGGCCATCTGAATCTGCTAAAACAGTTGTAAAACCATCTGCACATGTCAACACTTTTTTTAAGACATATGGACTTACCAATGTTATTGTCAACCCATCTGCACATGTTGACAGTGTTGTTAAACCATGGCCACATGTTAGACCTTTTGAGCTAAAAAAGCCTAAACTAGAATATCCAAAGCTTGACTTGAGCAAAGTTAGGAGGAGTAGCAGGAACATTTTCAAGACCAACAGTAATGGACCTGGGAAAGACAAAGACTGCCCAATAGAGATACTAGAAGAAGATGATGTTGGTGATGGTGTTCTGACACAATAACAAATTGATGATGGTGATGGTGGAATTGCCAAAGTTGGTCCTTGTTTGAAGACACTAAGGAAGATTGAAGCTGGTGAATATATGTTGTAGTCACTAGTTAGTTTTATGTTTTTAAGACCTTTATCATAAGACAATTTTGTGGACCTTTAATATAAGGCATTTTGTTTGATTAATGGCTAAGACCTTTGTGATGTATTTTGGCTAAGACCTTTGTGATGTATTTTGGCTAAGACCTTATGGTGTATGATTATGACTTGTGATGTATTTTGGTTAAGACCTTTGTGATGTATTTTGGTTAACACCTTATAATATATGCATCTGCAATTTGATACCTTATTATGTGTCATTACCTAATGCAACATTTCATTCATTCATGCAGAAGAAACAATGGAACATTTCATTACCTAATGCTTGAAACAATGGAACAATTTAGGAACATAAACAACATTTCATTCATTCATTAACACAGAAAATAGTACATAAGTTTCATTCATGCAAAACAATACATGACTTTGATTAATTTGAACTTAACATAACCTAGTTTCATTTGGAACAAATCATTACAGTATATCACTTTTTTGAATACAATGCAACAAAAAACAACCAACTAATTACAAGCATTCCTTTCAGCAAACCCACTTTCTTCTTCTCTTCAATCCATCTTGTCTTCCACTTTGTCTTCAATTTCTCTTTTTCATCTACACAGTTGCACTTCACTACTGATTTTGACTCAACTTCTTTCTCTAGCTCAGTGACAGCTTCTTTGCCCTTCCCAATCGACAAAATGGAAACATTACGACTAGCATCAACCATGGGTCTTAAACCAGGGAGTAGATCATCGTCCCAAACAAACAGATTACATGTTGATTTTGTCTACAAAAAAAATGAACACCAACTTAAAACATATTCACCTGCCGAACTAAAAATTAACTGATAAATTTTGAAAATAACTTAAAATCAACTCACTTGCCAACGTTGACATCTCCAAAATCTCCTTCCATAGTTCTTTCGAGTTTTAGAAATGTACATCAACATGGCCAGAGGCAATCTGCAGTTGCATACATGAAGCATTTGGTTGTGTGAGATGAACGATCCTTCTTCCATGGAATAATTGAATCTGGAAGACCCATTGTATGATGAACTCATAACTTGTACTGTTGGAAGAAGAAGAACAAACGCAGAAGAAGAACAAACTTGTACGCGAAATTTAGCAACCAGCACGAAAAATGGGAACAAACAAAAGAAGAATTTAATTTCTGTAACCCTAATTTAAAGCAAGAAGAATGAAGAAGGAAGGGGTAGTTTGGTCATTTAATTGGTCTCATAAGTGAACAACGGTATTTTGGTCCTTTCACATGACATTTAAATGACTCAGCATGGCTGTCAGCCCAGTTGTAACAACCCAAAATTTAATTAGTAGAAGAATATTAATTAAATTAGTATTATTGAAACTTAATTGGGAATTAAGTGACCAAATCAATTCCTTCACCAAAACTTAAGTGGACAATGTAATTTTTCCACTCACTACTTCTCTTAAGCCTCCCACTCCTTCTCCTTAGGCCCCCCACACCCCTTTATTTCCCTTTATAAGTGTGAAGGAACAGAGAAAGAAAATCAGTAGCTACATTTCTCATTTTCTCTTCTCTTCCACGCCTAGCCACTCTTACCAACAACCTCATCAAAATTCCACTTTGTCTCACATGCAAGATTCAATTAAAGCTCCAAGGGTCCAAAGAATCCTCTCACCCTTCTCACGCCATATGCTTCTTCAACCACAAACCTCCATTTCATCTCAATTGCTCCATTCTAAGCTACTGCATGTGTCCTTAGAGGAGTTGATAGAAAGCTCTACCCCAATTCTTGTTCTTGAGGTAAGGTTAAGATTGTTTTAGTTTTACCCTTTTTGCATCCAATCACTCAAATCCTAACCTTATACTTGATTTCCTTCACTGCATGTGTGTTTATTTCACTGGAATACGAGTTTGGAGATGATTGGAAAGTATGGGTATCATAGAGAAGTGGAAATTGGAAGAATTGTGCAAACCCGTATTCTTGGACATGGTCTCACTAAAATGGTAATTACTCTCTCCTCGTAACTCCGTTTGAAACGATTCCTTTTCCTATGGATAGCTGACAAAATTCTCTTCGTTTTGAGTACAAACTTCGTAGGTTTTGCCTTAAAATTGAAGTCTGTAGAGCATTTTGAAGTTGGAGATCTGATGCTGAGTTGTGCTGAATTTCTGGTGTACTCGCTGTAGCGAGTAAGAGCTCGCCCGGCGAGTTTCTCAGGGCAGAAATGCTCTATAAGTGTGGAAATTTGATGCTAGGGTGTTGGAGGCACTATTGGGGACTCCTTGAAACAACCGGAATTGATTTCAAAGCCATAGGAAACTCGCAGAGTCCGAATTAAGCGTCTTTTTCAGGTGGGTCCTATAGGTTCTTAACCTTAATAATTTTATTAGAGCTTAGTATCCCAAAATATGTTTTGCATGCCAACATAGGTTAGGTTCTAAGTTAATGAAAGAGTAGGAATCATTCCCAATTTCTACTCCCATATAATTTATTATACACTATCAAACATGTTTGTAACGAGTTGCGTAGAGATTGTAGGTGTTCCTCTTTAAAAGAAAAAAAATCATGTTTCTGCAAAACAGGGGTTTGTTCTGCTGAACTCGCCGTAACGAGTAAATATTCGCCACAGCGAGTTTGACAGAGAAAGAACCTGTATATTTTATCTTCTAAAAACTCTAGACACTCGTTTTATATCCGAATGCAACTTGAAGTTCATGAACATGCTTTAAATAGTGTAAAATGGATAATATGGTAAGAGAATAACATATACATTTATTTTGTGTTAGTAACATGTTTAAGATACCTCGGGTGGGATATATTGGTTAGAACTGCTTAACTTATTTAAGAGAAAATTAAATGGCAATTATATGCCGTGATTAAAGAATTCCTCTGAATTCTGATCATTTTATTATGCGAGCCAACGGCGGAATCCGAACCTCAATATTCGGTATTACGCAGAGTCAGGCACCTGAGACAGGCTTGCCTCGGGTGACCTTTGAAGAGTAACTTGACAAGATAATAATTTTGTGTTACACTTTATTTTATTAATGATCAATACAGGACTATGTAAAACAGTTGAACTTAGATTATTACACTATCTAGGTTCCCCCGGCGTAGTCGCCATTAGGAGGGTAGTAGGACTCACTGAGGCTTAGTAGTCTCACCCCACTCCAAATCAATTTTTTTAGGTAGACAGGTTCTCCGGAGCAAGGACCAGGATGGGACTGACAGTTGGAGCCGAGCTTGGATTGTCAGATCAGAAGATTATATTTTTCTTCCTTGTTTTAGTTATCTGTTTTGTTCTAGTAGCTCTTTCCGCTGTTAATTTATGTTGGAATTATTCATTTGTGATCGTTTCAAGTTGTAAATTAATCAATTATTATGTTAATTTTATTGTACTCAGATTCAATTATTTATGTCTCGACTAAATATTCTAGATATTTTAGTTGGGGCGTTATAATTGGTATCAGAGCAGGTCGATCTAGTATCGGACCTTGCCATGAGTCATATCAATCTTTCCTAAGTAATACAGACCCTTTGGATCTGGACTGTTTACGCTGAAACCATCGCGTGCTGAGCCTGATCAACTAAGTATTGTGTATGGTAGGCAGGGTATTATGGTTTAGAACTGAAGTGGACTCTGGAATTCCAGCATAAAATACGTATCGGAGTCGCAATCGAGAAGCAGGCGTTGAAAGAAACTCTTATAAGAGAATATTGGAACAGTGGCAGATGGTGCCACAGGAGTAAGATGTGTATGCAAGCAAGGAATGCAAGTGTATCCATATACTGAATTGTGTAGTACACAACAGTATTCAACTGACATTGTGTGTCGGGTAAACTCCCTGAACATATAAGTAACCTTATCCTAGCGAGAACCTAAATTCAGCCAAGTTTGTGAGCCAATCAACACTCAAGAACAGTAGGCAGTAAACCAAAACTCATCCTGAAATCAAGTTAGTATATGACTGAGAGTTTTGGTGTTGTGCAAAGTAGAAAATGGGACGAACCACAGAATTATTCTTTTACACTTTGTCTAACTCGCTTAGCGAGAAAGCACACGCTGCAGCGAGCTTAGCAGGCTGCTGCTACTGCTTGTTACAACATGGTTCTCTGTTCAGTCATTTTTTTTTATGGTGAACAGTCTCAAGCCCTTCTTGTGTACCTTATCATTCTACCTTTTGAGCTGTGGTGTAAGCAACCCCCAGCCACATTGTGAGCATAATAGTTGTTGAGGAATTACGTTGGAGACGATATTAGAATTCAGAGACAATAAGAAATTGGACTGAGTGTACCCTTTTGTTAGAGACCAATAAGTGTGGTGAAACCATTAGGAGTTTAACCGTATTTGATGTAACAATTAGAATCCTTGTATTCCGTATCCGTACTCGAGAAAGCCGATGTAAGTTCAGTCACGTAGAGGATTCTGAATTAGCACTCCGGCATAGTGAACCTGTTAGATATCACCGTAATAGATTTTCAAATCGAGCCGTCCGTATATGAGGAACCCAATAAGGACAAAGCACATTCCAGTGAGTCCTCAAGCCACCTTATTAGGTATCATTTCGAAATGCCCTTAACTAAAGTTACTCTTATCATCCAACTCGTAAGAACATTTTTACCTCGCCACTGAGAGTCAAGCTACATTAATACAACAATTAGAAATTTCTTTTCCAACCACCCAGCCCTTAGCAATATATCCAGCAAACTTTAGAGACCCAAACATAAACTAGATCACAGATAGGAGTCCATATAACATTCTGGGAGCCTTCAATCAAAATCCCTAGGACATCATCACCGAATAGTTAGCAACCAAACCGGTGATAGGACCTTGTCACATAAGTATAACCTTGGCTAACATCAGAGCTGAATTTTTCTTAACGTTACCGTCACTTAAATAAGTTGTTAAACGCCGTTAAATTAAGTATCCGTAAACTTGTAACCCAACACTTCTGACCAGTTAATTATCTCGATAAGCAGAGTGGAATCTTAGCATTTGTACCTTAATATTTCCTCTTTGCAAACCTATTAAGTTAACACCTACGACAACTACTTTTAGACGCCAATAAAATAGGACAACCTGTCACATATACTGGTAATTACACCGAACCATCATAGGCTAGATTTTGATTAGTAATAGTGTCATACCCTAATTTTGCCCCATGATATTTTTTCACACTTTTGCATTTGTTAGAAAAAGTCAACAAAGTCAACACTTTGACTAAAAAGTCAACAAAGTCAATTTTTAATTGAAAAAGTCAAAGTTGGCACAAAAACACATAGAATTATTTTTCTTGCATGATTTTGCATGGCATGATCATAAAGGTTAATTTTTACCATTTTACCCTTCCATTAGTTTATTTCTTATTTATTATTTATTAGTTACTTGCATTTCAAGAAACCTTTCTAACATCAAATTTTAAATCCTTTTTCTCGTTTTTAATCCATAACCCCTTTTGCATAATCACATTTCATCATCATGCATATTTTTATTTTGCATATTTATTTTTATTTTATTCTGTGTTATTTTTAATTTGTTATTTGTTCCCAAAAAAATCAAAAGAGGTACCAAAAAATTCCAAGCATTAACACATCATCATTTCTATCATTAGCAACCCAGAAGGTTCTATTCCTCTCCACCTCACCAAATAGTACACAAAAATTCCACATTATCCATACCAAAAAAAATCATAAAAATCAATCATTTGTACTATACCATTTCTACCCTCATTCTCATTGATTCTAACCTAATTCCAATCATATATAAACCCTCACAAAACCTCAGAGGCGCGGCTACACAGAGCCAACAGAACCCTAGATCAGAAATCACCCAAAAAATTCATGAACTTTTCTCTCTTTTCTCAAAATTCGAAATCCCTTGAAACCACCATCAAGCCTCAATTTCTTCATCACATAAGCTTCCAATAACTTCCAGTAACATAAAAAATCATAAAACCCAACCCTTCACCCATAAATTTGTGCAAATTCGAAGCTCAAAAACCTCCAAAAATGTGATAATGGAGTAGGAGTTTCTAGCCTCTGTTTCTATCGTTTCTCAACTCCATTCATCCTTATTTCATCCCAAGAACCTTTTCCAATCATCAATCGAACTCGAATCTTCTTAATTTGTGATTTCCCAAAATTTCACTCAAACTTTATCACCATATATCTCGAGTTCGAGACACTTTCTGGAAAACCTAATGGCATATTCATGACCAGCGTGAAAAATCGAGCAGGATAGAGCTTTGTTTCGCACGACTTGGTTAAGATTTGGGGGATTTCGAAAATTGGCCGAGTTGTTGTTGTTGTGTTCATCGTGAGGTAGAAGAAGACACACGGTGTTCCTTCACATTCCCAGACCAAATAACAAACGTCCGATCGTCTGCTTATGTCGCGTCCGTTGGATCGTTGGCTTTAATCACGCACGTTGGATTGATTAATGAGCAGATCTGACGCTCCATAACTCGCGTTCCACCGTGTTCCTTAATCCCAGTGTAACACAGAATCTTTTTTCGTTGACTTTTTTCTTTCTGCAGACTTGCTATTCGCACCCCTGTATGCATGCTGTTTGCACCCCCTCAGTTTAAATTAATTTTAATTGATTTTTAGCTTATTTCCAAAAGCACTTAAGTGACTAATAGCTTATTTAAGCTATTTTAGTCACTTTGCTATGCTCAAATTTTGATCTTCATTTTTGAGTTATTTATTTTAGCTTTTTAGCTTATTGTTTAGCTTTTTAGCTTAATTAATCACTTTTTAGCTTATTTTCATAAGCACTTATTTGGTGCTTGAGCTTTTTAGCTTACTGGACCATTTGGTTATGCTAAAATCATGTGTGATTTCTGTTTGTCTCATTTGAGCATTTATTTTTGCTTTTTAGCTTATTGTTTAGCTTTTTAACTTATTTAATCACTTTTTTAGCTTATTTTCATAAGCACTTATTTGGTGCTTGAGCTTTTTAGCTTACTGGACCATTTGGTTATGCTAAAATCATGTGTGATTTCTGTTTGTCTCATTTGAGCATTTATTTTTGCTTTTTAGCTTATTGTTTAGCTTTTTAACTTATTTAATCACTTTCTTAGCTTATTTTCATAAGCACTTATTTGGTGCTTGAGCTTTTTAGCTTACTGGACCATTTGGTTATGCTAAAATCATGTGTGATTTCTGTTTGTCTCATTTGAGCATTTATTTTTGCTTTTTAGCTTATTGTTTAGCTTTTTAACTTATTTAATCACTTTTTTAGCTTATTTTCATAAGCACTTATTTGGTGCTTAAGCTTTTTAGCTTACTGGACCATTTGGTTATGCTTAAATCATGTGTGATTCTTGTTTGTCTCATTTGAGCATTTATTTTAGCTTTTTAGCTTATCCTTTAGCTTTTTAGCTTAATTAATCACTTTTTTTAGCTTATTTTCATAAGCACTTATTTGGTGCTTGAGCTTTTTAGCTTATGGGACCATTTTGCTTTGCTTACATCATGTTTGATTTCAGATTATGTCCATGCTTCCTTAGCTTGTTATTTAATCACTTTTTAGCCGTTTAGCTTGTTTGCTTAAGTGCTTAATTATGATTAATTGCTTATTCTTATTTCTTATACTTGTCTTCAGCTCTTTAGCTTTATTTCAATTCATTCTAACTCATCTCATTTACTTTGATTTAATTTAGCATGTTTAGGTTATTTAATTCATTGTACGCTACTTTAGCTTATGCATTTTTATTTAATTATGCATCATATCTCATTCTTGTTCATGTATTTGCATTCATTATTTAATGTTTCATGCATTTTGTCATTATTTGGTTACTATCATCTTGAACTTCTATACTTCTCATCTTTCTTCTACTCTTGAACTGTCTGGTTTGAATTTGAGGCTTGCTTTCATAATAAACATAGTGAAAAAGGGTTGATCTGACGTATGACTTTTCACACCCGGATAATCCCCATCCCTGACGTATGACTCGTGATCTTGGGATTATCCTCACTATTGATTAAATTAAGATTTTTATAATAAACAAGGATGAAAAGGGGTTGATCTGACGTATGACTTTTCACACCCCGAATGGTTCTTATCCCTGACGTATGACTCGCGATCTTGGGACCATTCTCATCCTAAAACGTTAAAATTAACCAACATTCGACTTTTTCCTTTTGAAATACTTTCTTAATCAAATTAAATTAAGATTTTCATAATAAACAAGGATGAAAAGGGGTTGATCTGACGTATGACTTTTCACACCCCGGATGGTTCTTATCCCTGACGTATGACTCGTGATCTTGGGACCATCCTCATCCTAATCAAACGTTAAAACTAACTTCCACTCACTCAAACTTCTTTTCAGAAAAAACATGGATATACGCTTTATCCATTCCTCTGACACATACACAGCTTAAGCCTCTGATTAGATAGAGCATACAAGCGTCGTTGTATCAGCGGAATGCGAAATAAGCAACATCCGTTATTCAACATTCTTTTTTCAATGGATACACGTTTTATCTACTCCTCTGACACATACACAGCTTAAGTCTCTGATTAGAGCATACAAGCGTCGTTGTGTCAGCGGAATACGAAATAAACGTTATCCACTAAAACCAACCAACCACACAAACATTTTTTACCAGAACTACGTGAGTTTTGAATTTCCCATTGCACCGGGGAATACGTAGGAGCGGGCTCCTACAACCGTCAAACTCAATTAATAAAAACCCTTTTTTTAATTTATTTGGAAACGAAGTAGCGACTATAAGAGATAAAAGGCAATTTAATTCAAACCTACGCAAACGAACCCCAAACCACCTAAACGGTTCCCATCGAGTACGATGGATGCGAGGGGTGCTAACACCTTCCTCTCGCATAACCAACTCCCGAACCAAAACCAAAGGTTTTCGCGATATTTTCCTTTCCCCTCACGGGATAAATAAACGTCGATGGCGACTTCATTGTATGAAAAATGGAAGTGATTTTCCAGCCCGCTACAGCTGGCGACTTCACTGGGGAGCTATAGAGAGTTAAGCCCAGTTTAGTTGGTTTGTTTGTTTGTTTGCTTTGCCAGGTTTGCAATATCTTGCCTTTATCTTTTATTTTTCTGTCAATTATATCTGCTTGGATTGGCTGTTTCTCTTCTTCTACTCCTTCTTTTATTTTTCTTTTTGCCCTTGTGGCGTGGATACTGTGTGAAGCTCTATACCCGAGCTTGAGGAAAACTTAAGTTAAGCTAGGGGTATTTATGCTGGCCTCCCTGACGTATGACTCGTGAGCGCTGGCATAATCACCTCGCCTAGGGTAGATTCTTTTGAAAATGTTGGCCGTCCTGACGTATGTCTCGCTAGTGCCAGTGTTTTCTTGGAGAGTCCGTGACCCTAGGGACCTTTTGTAAACCGGTCTAGAACCAAACCTTGTTATTAGGGACCTCTGTTTAGAACCCGAAAGGTTCCTCCTTGGACGCGTTTGCCGTGCAATAACGGCATCGTTTCCAAAGAGGTGATCTGTGATTCAACCATGTTAAACCTAGAACAACATGTGAGAGGGATGGGTTGCAGGTAACTTTGAGCCTTTCGACCTCAGAAATATTAATTAAACCTATGCTTCAGCGCGACAGACTCTGCTACGAAAGTGCATCCATGCATCCATGCACTCATGCATTCATTCAAAAAAATTCATGATAAAAACATTTTTGCATAACATTTGCATAAAAAACTTTTTACATGCATCTGCATTTGCATACATAATAAAAAGCATCATCTCATTACCGTGCTCCCATCTCAACAGCGTTATCCTCGACACTTACATTAGACAAGAAGTGCTTCCAGTCTGGTAATGGAGAATTGGCAAGAACAACACGGTGAACTAAAGGGGGAGGTTTCCCAGTTGGCAGCGAAGATGGATCGTGTGTTGGAAATGTTGGCCGCGCAGAATCAGCCACCAGCTCCGGCAGCAAATACAGAAACAGCAACAAATGAACCGGCCAGCATGGTGTGGCCTGTGTACGGTTTACCTCCGGGTTATACCCCACCGGGGTATGTACCTCTTGGGGACGGGGCTACTTCAGTTCCTCCTCCTATCAACAACTCAGGAATTCCAGCCGGGGCAACCCCAACTCAGCCCCAACCTACCATTGTTCAGCAGGTTCAGGAGGATCCTCATGATGTGTACCATAGCTCAGATGCTCAGAACAGTGGGTCAAAGTTTGATGGAACTATTCCTCAGTTGGAGGAGGCAAAACTGAAATTCAAGGCTATTGAGGATCGTTTGAAGACGATGGAAGGAGGGAGTGACTCCTTGGACTTTTCCGATATGTGTCTTGTACCTGATTTGGTAATCCCGGCTAAGTTCAAGGTGCCTGAATTTGAGAAATATAAAGGTTTGAGCTGCCCTAGGAATCATCTCGTGATGTATAGCAGAAAGATGGCGTCTTATGCCAACAATGACAAACTGATGATACATTGCTTTCAAGACAGTTTGGCAGGGGCATCTTTAAGCTGGTACATGCAGTTAGAGGGCAATCACATCCGATCGTGGAAGGATTTGGCTAATGCTTTCATCAAACAGTATCAGTATAACTTGGATATGGCTCCTAATCGTACCCAGTTACAAAACATGACTCAGAAGGAAGGAGAGTCGTTCAAAGTTTATGCCCAAAGGTGGAGAGAGTTAGCATCGCAGGTTCGTCCGCCACTTTTAGAGACGGAATTGGTGGATATGTTTACCAACACTTTACAAGGGGTTTATTTCGAAAGGATGATTGGCAGTGTGTCCTCAGGTTTCTCTGATCTGGTCAGAATCGGTGAAAGGATTGAAAGCGGTGTCAGGACCGGCAAGATCCAAGCCGGCACTAGCTCACCAAATAATGCAAAGAAGCCAGTCAATAACTTTGTGAAGAAGAAGGAAGGGAATACCAACGCTGTGGCTCACCGCCAGTCGGTGATGCCAGTTCAATATGTTCCTTATGCAGCTCCGGCTCAGCAACAACAGCAACAATATCAGATGCCCCAGTATACACCACCACCGCAAGGTTATCCGTATCAACCACAGCCAGAACAAGCTTCTCCACTTCAACAACAAGCAAGAAAAGTGTTTGATCCCATTCCGGTGTCATACAAAGAGTTGCTGCCATATCTTGTCCACGGTAAAATGGTGACGCTCAAAACCTTGAAACAGATAACCCCACCTTTCCCTGCATGGTACAAACAAGGCGCCACCTGTGAATACCACTCTGGGGCGGAGGGTCATACTATTGAAAGTTGTAAAGCTTTCAAGTATGAGGTACAAAGATTGATCGATCAGAAGTTGTTGTCATTCAAGGAAGCGGGTCCCAATGTCAAGGGAAACCCTCTGCCCAACCACTCAGGGGGAGGAGTCAACATGATTGGGGGCGCCGAAGGTTTGATTAAGGATGTGTCGGATATACGAACCCCTTTGAGTGTAGTAAAGGAGGTTTTGCTCAGCTTTGACCAATTCTCAAGCATGCATGCAGATTGCATAGAATGTGAAGAGAATCCAAATCATTGCGCAAGGATGAAAGAATGTCTTCAGGAGTTAATGGACCAAGGGTTGGTACAAATTGGTTATTCTCAGAGAAAGGGTATGGTGGCTATGATGGAACCACATGAGCATGAGAAATTCATGAAGCCAATAGAGATAATCTATCAAAGAGCCGAGGGAAAGTTGCAGCCATTGGTGATTCAGACGCCAGCACCATTTCCTTTTGCCAGTACTAAAACTACACCTTGGATATACAATACATCAGCTTCAATACAAGGGAAGCCTGTGACTCTGCCAGAACCGGTAGTAGTTAGCATTGATGGGACCGGGGGTATGACTCGGAGTGGCAGGGTGTTTGCTCAGAAACCAGTGCAGGACAGTGCAAGAGAACCAGTTTCAACGGTCAATGAGAATGTCTTAAGCAAGACTCTTGAGGGGGGAGCACCCAAAGAAACAACCCCTCAGAGTGATTCCGATGAGTTCCTCAAGATAATCAAAAGAAGCGACTATCGAGTGGTAGATCAGCTTGGTCAAACTCCGTCAAAAATTTCTATGCTCTCCTTATTGATGAGTTCGGAGGCACATAGAAATGCTTTATTGAAACTTCTGCAAAAGGCCCATGTGGACCAGGATATTACGGTTGCCCAGTTTGATGGGGTGTGCAATAATATAACCGAAAGCCGTTGTCTAGGATTTTTAGACGCAGAATTGCCAGTTGAGGGGCATGCACACAACAAAGCTCTCCACATTTCCATGAAGTGTCAAGACAACACTATTGCAAGGGTGTTAGTGGACACGGGTTCCTCCCTCAATGTCATGCCCAAATCAACTTTGTTGAAGTTATCTCTTGTTGGACCGGTTCTCAAGCCTAGCAGTATGATCGTCAAAGCCTTTGACGGATCACAGAGAGAGGTTATTGGGGAAATTGAATTGCCAATGGTAATCGGGCCGCATTTATTCAACATCTCTTTTCAGGTCATGGACATAAATCCTTCCTACAGTTGCTTGTTGGGGCGTCCGTGGATTCACGCTGCCGGAGCTGTAACATCAACTTTGCACCAAAAACTCAAGTTCATAGTTGATGATAAATTGGTAATTGTCTCTGGGGAGGAAGATGCTTTAGTAAGTCACTTGTCATCTTTCAAGTATATTGAAACAGAAGAAGGGGTACTTGAAACCCAATTCCAAGCTCTGGAAATTGCCACTGTTACCGTGGTAAACCAAGAAGAAGAAGACATGCTAGCCGCACAGTTCAAAACAATGAAGATTGCTACTACTTCTCAAGCAAATCAGAAACCAAGGGCCTCCATCACATCTTGGAAGGGCTTGAAGAAGGCCATGGAGGAAGGTGCTCTTAAAGGATGGGGACAGCTGGTGTATCCCCATGAGAAGAAGGATTTTCTAGGTGTGGGTTATCAGCCATCAAAGGGAAAGCAGAAGATTTTCGACTATACTACTCCCCTTGAAGAGGTTTTTGTGAGCGCTGGGCTCAGGTCAGCTGAACAAATCAACATGCTGGAGAATGAAGAAAAGGCCAGTCAAGGAAGCTACAATTGGGTGAATCAATGCCCTGCAAGCACCGTTTTATCAAACTGGAAGGCTGTTGAGATTCCCAAAGTTTTTGTTATTTCAAAGTAATTTTTCTTTATTTTCAAAATTCCCCTTGCCGCGCCCGAGGCATGTGGATGAACTTGTAGGGGCTTATCTTTGTTTAACAAATGATTATCAATGAAATGAAAGTTTTTATGTGCATATTTTGTCCCTTTTATTCTTTATTTTTTTTTTCAGTTTTAAAAAGATAAAAACAATAAAAATGGCAATAACTTCTTGCATATCATGACCACCTTTTGCATTCATCTAAAAATCAAAAAAATATACATCATGCAGAAATGAATCTCTGGACCATAACAATGCCGTAAATCTTCATGATTCCGAACTCCCAATCAATCTTGCTGAAGAGGATGAAGAGGAAGATTATGAACTCCCAGCAGAGTTGGCACGGCTATTGGATCAAGAACAGAGAATGATTCAACCTCATCAGGAACCAGTGGATGTGATCAATCTGGGGACTGAAGAGGACAAAAGGGAAGTCAAGATAGGTGCAACCCTGCAGTCAGAGGTGAAAGAGGGATTGGTCAAGCTGCTCAGAGAGTATGTGGACGTCTTTGCATGGTCATATCAGGATATGCCGGGGTTAGACACAAGCATAGTTGAACACAAGCTTCCTCTCAAACCCGAATGTGCACCTGTCAAACAAAAGTTGAGAAGAACTAGACCGGACATGGCCCTCAAGATACAAGAGGAAGTTAAGAAGCAGTTTGATGCAGGATTCCTCGCAGTGGCCAAGTACCCTGAGTGGATTGCTAACATCGTGCCAGTGCCAAAGAAGGATGGAAAGGTCCGAATGTGTGTAGACTACCGGGATTTGAATAGAGCAAGCCCAAAAGATGATTTTCCACTTCCTCACATTGACGTGTTAGTGGATAATACTGCTCGATTCCCAGTCTTCTCCTTCATGGATGGATTCTCAGGTTATAATCAGATTAAAATGGCGCCCGAAGACATGGAGAAAACAACCTTCATAACGCCATGGGGCACTTTCTGCTACAAAGTAATGCCTTTCGGATTGAAAAATGCCGGGGCAACATATCAGCGGGCTATGGTCACTTTGTTCCATGACATGATTCACAAGGAAATTGAAGTGTATGTGGATGACATGATCGCCAAGTCCTCATCTGAAGAAGAGCACCTCGTACATCTCCAGAAATTGTTTGAGAGATTGAGAAAGTATCAACTGCGTTTGAATCCAAACAAATGCACTTTTGGCGTCAAGTCGGGGAAGCTGTTAGGTTTCATTGTTAGCCAGAAGGGAATTGAAGTGGACCCAGATAAAGTCAAAGCAATCCAGAACATGCCCGCACCAAAGACAGAAAAAGAAGTGCGAGGGTTTTTAGGCAGGCTGAACTACATTTCCAGGTTCATCTCCCATCTTACGGCAACGTGTGAACCAATCTTCAAACTATTAAGGAAGGATCAAGCCATTGAATGGAATGAAGATTGCCAAGGGGCATTTGATAAGATCAAGCAGTACTTGCAAGAGCCACCAATTTTAATACCCCCAGTTGCGGGAAGGCCTCTTATCCTATACCTACATGTGCTTGAGGAATCCATGGGCTGCGTATTGGGTCAGCAGGATGAAACTGGTAGAAAAGAACACGCAGTGTACTACTTGAGCAAGAAGTTTACCAGCTGTGAAACCAGATACTCACTCCTCGAGAAAACTTGTTGTGCTTTGACTTGGGCGGCCCGTCGGTTGAGACAATACATGATTTGTCACACTACCATGCTGATTTCCAAAATGGACCCCATCAAGTATATCTTTGAGAAGCCTGCTTTGAGTGGAAGAATTGCCCGTTGGCAGATGTTGTTGTCCGAATATGACATTCAGTATGTATCTCAAAAGGCCATCAAAGGTAGTGTGTTAGCAGAACACTTGGCACACCAGCCTTTAGAAGACTATCAGCCTGTGCGCTTTGACTTTCCAGATGAGGACATCATGGCTGTGAGTGAGAAACCTCCCATGGATGAGAATGAGGGACCCGAGCCGGGATCCCGATGGAAGCTTGTGTTTGACGGTGCTTCAAATGCTTTGGGACATGGTGTAGGGGCAGTTATCATATCTCCTAAAGATACCTACACACCTCTTACGGCAAGACTTTTGTTTGATTGCACCAACAATATCGCAGAGTATGAGGCATGTATCATGGGTCTAGAGGGAGCAATCAATTTGAGAATCAAAATCCTAGAAGTGTATGGAGATTCTGCACTCGTCATTTATCAAGTCCGAGGAGAGTGGGAAACTCGTCATCCCAACTTAATCCCGTACAAGGATCATGTCTTGAAATTGGCAGAGTATTTTGATGAGATCACTTTCCATCACATCCCAAGAGAAGAAAATCAGTTGGCTGATGCTTTGGCCACTCTCTCATCCATGTACAAGGTCACTTGGCCTAATCATGTGCCTTTGATTGAACTCAACCGTCGTGAGGCACCGGCATATTGCTTGGCTACCGAAATGGGGCAGGATGAGAAACCATGGTATTATGATATCAAGAACTTTCTCCAAAGGCAAGAATATCCCTTGGGGGCATCTAATGGAGACAAGAAAACTCTTAGAAGGCTAGCATCTGGTTTCTTCTTAGATGGGGAGTTGTTGTACAAAAGAAACCATGATTTGGTTCTCCTCCGCTGTGTGAATAGAAAAGAGGCTGATACACTCATTGAAGAAATCCATGAAGGGTCCTTTGGCACGCACATGAATGGGCACGCTTTGGCAAGAAAGATTCTTCGGGCCGGGTACTATTGGCTGACCATGGAAACAGACTGTTTGAACCATGTCAGGAAATGCCATAAATGCCAGATTTATGCTGACAGGATGCATGTCTCTCCAATCCCTCTGAATGTTTTAACATCACCGTGGCCATTCTCCATGTGGGGCATAGACATGATTGGTATGATCGAACCAAAAGCATCCAATGGACATCGTTTCATCTTAGTGGCTATTGATTACTTCACCAAGTGGGTCGAAGCGGCATCATACGCCAACGTCACAAGACAAGTGGTGGCTCAGTTCATCAAGAAAGAAATAATCTGCCGTTATGGGGTCCCCAACAAGATCATCACTGATAATGGTAGCAACTTGAACAATCAGACCATGAGGGAATTGTGCAAAAATTTCAAGATTGAGCACCACAACTCCTCACCATATAGACCCAAGATGAATGGCGCTGTAGAAGCAGCAAATAAAAACATCAAAAAGATTCTACAGAAAATGGTGAAAACATACAAAGACTGGCATGAGATGCTCCCATTTGCACTCCACGGATACAGGACGGCAGTTCGCACCTCGACTGGGGCAACTCCTTTCTCTCTTGTATACGGTATGGAAGCAGTGCTACCGGTGGAGGTGGAGATCCCCTCATTAAGAGTTCTGATGGAAACTAAGCTAGAAGAAGCGGAATGGGTCCGATCCCGGTTTGATCAGCTCAATCTCATTGAGGAAAAAAGGATGACAGCCTTGTGTCACGGACAGTTGTATCAGCAAAGGCTCAAGAGAGCATTTGATAAGAAAGTTCGCCCAAGACAATTCAAGGAAGGGGACTTGGTGTTAAAGGCTATATTGCCAATTCACAAAGACGTCCGTGGAAAGTGGACTCCCAATTATGAAGGACCATATGTAGTGAAGAAGGCCTTCTCAGGTGGAGCCTTGATACTAGCTACAATGGATGGTGAAGAGTTTCCACTCCCCGTGAACTCAGATGCAGTCAAAAAATACTATGCCTAAAGAAAAGAAAAATAAATAAAAGCTCGCTAAGTTGAAAACCCGAAAGGGCGGCTTAGGCAATAGAGAGCGTCCCGGTGGACTGAAAACCTGAAAAGGCGGTCCAGGCAAAAATTAGGGACATCAAAAAAGGAAAATAGAACCCGCTAAGTTGAAAACCCGAAAGGGCGGCTTAGGCAAAAATGGGTATCCCGGTGGATCAGTAGCTCACACTGAACAATCCAGGCAAAAGTTAGGGAAGCAAATAAAAGAAGGCATGAGACTGCGAAAGCAAAGTGAGCACGGGGCAAATTTCAGAAAGATCTGAGACTTCGCACTCAACAACAAGATGATTTGAAGATTGAAATCATGGAGAAGGATGGCATTGTTATGTTTCCATAGAATTCGTTTATTTTCATTGCCATTTATCTTAGCTCAATTATGCGGTCACCTCTTTGAGGGATTTGCTTCCGTTGTAGAAACTCCGCACGTTTTGTGCTGTCAATAAAATTCTCATTTTTACTCATTGTGTCTCTCTTTATCTTCTTGCACATTTCATACTTTTATTTTTCTGATAAACAAATGTTAAAACTTTGAAAAAAAAGTAAAGAGAAAAAAGCATTTTTGAAAATCAAGCAAAAATATTTTGAAATAAGAAAGATTAAAGAAAATCAACAGCATACAGTAAGGTGCTCACCTTGATAACATGCAACAGACTGACCTAGCATTCTGAGCTGATTAGGCAAGTGGCCTCGCCCACACAAATGAAGAATGTTGGTGTACAACACCCAACTGGGATCCCTCTCTCCAAGGAAGGAACATCTGATGTCTCGATGTTGAGATGGAACCCCATTCCATGCGTCTTCATGCATCCATGCATATACATTCATGCATCACCATGCATTCATAAATAAACATTCAAAAAACCGTATGTCAAATCATGAGCATAATTAAAACACTGCATTAGTCTTGCATTTTTAGGCAATTGACAAGCATTCATTGCAAACATGCATAGGCAAAAGCAGATTTAAATATTCCTATTCAAGGAATAGCAGGGTTTGGTCACTCAGTTATCGAAAGAGGCAGTTTGATTTTTCTCCAACAAAGTGGTGGGTACGTTATTCATCCAGCAGATCAACTAAAAGTCTCCTCCCCAGTGAATTGCAAACTCTGGAGGAATTCTGTTACAAAATGATCACAACAGTTTGCCCATCCCCAATAGGAAAGGCAATCCTACAGAATCCTGAGAGAAGGGTATTCAGTGGAATCCGTAGGCCCGAGGGTGGTGATTTCTCTTCAAAGTGCAACACCGAGGTGTTACTTTTGTTTGTCTCAAGGACGTACAACTCCTGGTTTAGGCGTTAGTTCCTTCAGATACAGAATCCTGAGAGAAGGATATTCAGTGGAATCCGTAGGCCCGAGGGTGGTGATTTCTCTTCAAAGTGTAACACCGAGGTGTTACATTTGTCTCAAGGACGTACAACTCCTGGTTTAGGCGTTAGTTCCTTCAGATACAGAATCCTGAGAGAAGGATATTCAGTGGAATCCGTAGGCCCGAGGGTGGTGATTTCTCTTCAAAGTGTAACACCGAGGTGTTACATTTGTCTCAAGGACGTACAACTCCTGGTTTAGGCGTTAGTTCCTTCAGATACAGAATCCTGAGAGAAGGATATTCAGTGGAATCCGTAGGCCCGAGGGTGGTGATTTCTCTTCAAAGTGTAACACCGAGGTGTTACATTTGTCTCAAGGACGTACAACTCCTGGTTTAGGCGTTAGTTCCTTCAGATACAGAATCCTGAGAGAAGGATATTCAGTGGAATCCGTAGGCCCGAGGGTGGTGATTTCTCTTCAAAGTGTAACACCGAGGTGTTACATTTGTCTCAAGGACGTACAACTCCTGGTTTAGGCGTTAGTTCCTTCAGATACAGAATCCTGAGAGAAGGGTATTCAGTGGAATCCGTAGGCCCGAGGGTGGTGATTTCTCTTCAAAGTGTAACACTGAGGTGTTACATTTGTCTCAAGGACGTCCAAGCACCTGGTTAGGCGACGACTTATTCAGCAGAATCTAAGCACCTGGTTAGGCGACGATTCATCTTCATCAGTCCAAGCACCTGATTAGGCGACGACTTGTTCTCAGAATCTAAGCACCTGGTTAGGCGACGATTCATCTTCATCAGTCCAAGCACCTGGTTAGGCGACGACTTATTCAGCAGAATCTAAGCACCTGTTTAGGCGACGATTCATCTTCATCAGTCCAAGCACCTGGTTAGGCGACGATTTGTTCTCAGAATCTAAGCACCTTTGAGGCGATGGTTCACATTCAAGAAGAGATCCTGAAACAAGGATACCAAAGATACCAAGCAGGTTTACTCGTTTCTCTCATCATCACTCATGCTCCGGCAAAATTAGGGCATTCTGTATTTAATTATCTTTTACCGCAAGAATACGAATACCGAGGTTATCCGCATTCTTACGGTCCAAGCTAATTAAATAGGGGCAGCTGTCATACCCTAATTTTGCCCCATGATATTTTTTCACACTTTTGCATTTGTTAGAAAAAGTCAACAAAGTCAACACTTTGACTAAAAAGTCAACAAAGTCAATTTTTAATTGAAAAAGTCAAAGTTGGCACAAAAACACATAGAATTATTTTTCTTGCATGATTTTGCATGGCATGATCATAAAGGTTAATTTTTACCATTTTACCCTTCCATTAGTTTATTTCTTATTTATTATTTATTAGTTACTTGCATTTCAAGAAACCTTTCTAACATCAAATTTTAAATCCTTTTTCTCGTTTTTAATCCATAACCCCTTTTGCATAATCACATTTCATCATCATGCATATTTTTATTTTGCATATTTATTTTTATTTTATTCTGTGTTATTTTTAATTTGTTATTTGTTCCCAAAAAAATCAAAAGAGGTACCAAAAAATTCCAAGCATTAACACATCATCATTTCTATCATTAGCAACCCAGAAGGTTCTATTCCTCTCCACCTCACCAAATAGTACACAAAAATTCCACATTATCCATACCAAAAAAAATCATAAAAATCAATCATTTGTACTATACCATTTCTACCCTCATTCTCATTGATTCTAACCTAATTCCAATCATATATAAACCCTCACAAAACCTCAGAGGCGCGGCTACACAGAGCCAACAGAACCCTAGATCAGAAATCACCCAAAAAATTCATGAACTTTTCTCTCTTTTCTCAAAATTCGAAATCCCTTGAAACCACCATCAAGCCTCAATTTCTTCATCACATAAGCTTCCAATAACTTCCAGTAACATAAAAAATCATAAAACCCAACCCTTCACCCATAAATTTGTGCAAATTCGAAGCTCAAAAACCTCCAAAAATGTGATAATGGAGTAGGAGTTTCTAGCCTCTGTTTCTATCGTTTCTCAACTCCATTCATCCTTATTTCATCCCAAGAACCTTTTCCAATCATCAATCGAACTCGAATCTTCTTAATTTGTGATTTCCCAAAATTTCACTCAAACTTTATCACCATATATCTCGAGTTCGAGACACTTTCTGGAAAACCTAATGGCATATTCATGACCAGCGTGAAAAATCGAGCAGGATAGAGCTTTGTTTCGCACGACTTGGTTAAGATTTGGGGGATTTCGAAAATTGGCCGAGTTGTTGTTGTTGTGTTCATCGTGAGGTAGAAGAAGACACACGGTGTTCCTTCACATTCCCAGACCAAATAACAAACGTCCGATCGTCTGCTTATGTCGCGTCCGTTGGATCGTTGGCTTTAATCACGCACGTTGGATTGATTAATGAGCAGATCTGACGCTCCATAACTCGCGTTCCACCGTGTTCCTTAATCCCAGTGTAACACAGAATCTTTTTTCGTTGACTTTTTTCTTTCTGCAGACTTGCTATTCGCACCCCTGTATGCATGCTGTTTGCACCCCCTCAGTTTAAATTAATTTTAATTGATTTTTAGCTTATTTCCAAAAGCACTTAAGTGACTAATAGCTTATTTAAGCTATTTTAGTCACTTTGCTATGCTCAAATTTTGATCTTCATTTTTGAGTTATTTATTTTAGCTTTTTAGCTTATTGTTTAGCTTTTTAGCTTAATTAATCACTTTTTAGCTTATTTTCATAAGCACTTATTTGGTGCTTGAGCTTTTTAGCTTACTGGACCATTTGGTTATGCTAAAATCATGTGTGATTTCTGTTTGTCTCATTTGAGCATTTATTTTTGCTTTTTAGCTTATTGTTTAGCTTTTTAACTTATTTAATCACTTTTTTAGCTTATTTTCATAAGCACTTATTTGGTGCTTGAGCTTTTTAGCTTACTGGACCATTTGGTTATGCTAAAATCATGTGTGATTTCTGTTTGTCTCATTTGAGCATTTATTTTTGCTTTTTAGCTTATTGTTTAGCTTTTTAACTTATTTAATCACTTTCTTAGCTTATTTTCATAAGCACTTATTTGGTGCTTGAGCTTTTTAGCTTACTGGACCATTTGGTTATGCTAAAATCATGTGTGATTTCTGTTTGTCTCATTTGAGCATTTATTTTTGCTTTTTAGCTTATTGTTTAGCTTTTTAACTTATTTAATCACTTTTTTAGCTTATTTTCATAAGCACTTATTTGGTGCTTAAGCTTTTTAGCTTACTGGACCATTTGGTTATGCTTAAATCATGTGTGATTCTTGTTTGTCTCATTTGAGCATTTATTTTAGCTTTTTAGCTTATCCTTTAGCTTTTTAGCTTAATTAATCACTTTTTTTAGCTTATTTTCATAAGCACTTATTTGGTGCTTGAGCTTTTTAGCTTATGGGACCATTTTGCTTTGCTTACATCATGTTTGATTTCAGATTATGTCCATGCTTCCTTAGCTTGTTATTTAATCACTTTTTAGCCGTTTAGCTTGTTTGCTTAAGTGCTTAATTATGATTAATTGCTTATTCTTATTTCTTATACTTGTCTTCAGCTCTTTAGCTTTATTTCAATTCATTCTAACTCATCTCATTTACTTTGATTTAATTTAGCATGTTTAGGTTATTTAATTCATTGTACGCTACTTTAGCTTATGCATTTTTATTTAATTATGCATCATATCTCATTCTTGTTCATGTATTTGCATTCATTATTTAATGTTTCATGCATTTTGTCATTATTTGGTTACTATCATCTTGAACTTCTATACTTCTCATCTTTCTTCTACTCTTGAACTGTCTGGTTTGAATTTGAGGCTTGCTTTCATAATAAACATAGTGAAAAAGGGTTGATCTGACGTATGACTTTTCACACCCGGATAATCCCCATCCCTGACGTATGACTCGTGATCTTGGGATTATCCTCACTATTGATTAAATTAAGATTTTTATAATAAACAAGGATGAAAAGGGGTTGATCTGACGTATGACTTTTCACACCCCGAATGGTTCTTATCCCTGACGTATGACTCGCGATCTTGGGACCATTCTCATCCTAAAACGTTAAAATTAACCAACATTCGACTTTTTCCTTTTGAAATACTTTCTTAATCAAATTAAATTAAGATTTTCATAATAAACAAGGATGAAAAGGGGTTGATCTGACGTATGACTTTTCACACCCCGGATGGTTCTTATCCCTGACGTATGACTCGTGATCTTGGGACCATCCTCATCCTAATCAAACGTTAAAACTAACTTCCACTCACTCAAACTTCTTTTCAGAAAAAACATGGATATACGCTTTATCCATTCCTCTGACACATACACAGCTTAAGCCTCTGATTAGATAGAGCATACAAGCGTCGTTGTATCAGCGGAATGCGAAATAAGCAACATCCGTTATTCAACATTCTTTTTTCAATGGATACACGTTTTATCTACTCCTCTGACACATACACAGCTTAAGTCTCTGATTAGAGCATACAAGCGTCGTTGTGTCAGCGGAATACGAAATAAACGTTATCCACTAAAACCAACCAACCACACAAACATTTTTTACCAGAACTACGTGAGTTTTGAATTTCCCATTGCACCGGGGAATACGTAGGAGCGGGCTCCTACAACCGTCAAACTCAATTAATAAAAACCCTTTTTTTAATTTATTTGGAAACGAAGTAGCGACTATAAGAGATAAAAGGCAATTTAATTCAAACATACGCAAACGAACCCCAAACCACCTAAACGGTTCCCATCGAGTACGATGGATGCGAGGGGTGCTAACACCTTCCTCTCGCATAACCAACTCCCGAACCAAAACCAAAGGTTTTCGCGATATTTTCCTTTCCCCTCACGGGATAAATAAACGTCGATGGCGACTTCATTGTATGAAAAATGGAAGTGATTTTCCAGCCCGCTACAAATAGCAACTGAGAGTTGCCTTTAGCACCATCAGCCACCTGAGCCAATCCGTAGTTGCCTGGCCATTAGATAGTTGAGAGACCGATGATTCAAATTAATACCAGTTTGACTTTAACCAAACGAAACTCACACTTAAGACCTCCCAGCTAAGAAAGCAGCAGGATCGGTAACCGTGCTCTTAAGAGTTGCCCATCAACTAAATTTGGAGGAGTAAATCAACATTTTAGACCAACGTGCTATCCAGTTCTAAGATTAGAAATACTCAGCCTCATTTTGTCAACTACCTTAATACCAGTCGTCGTAGGGCGTAACTTAATAAGGAGTACTATCATTGACACAATCACATAGACCGATCTATTAGGTGTAGACTAGTTAACCAGAGATAAGAAATTAAGTTAACATTAGCTTCATCCATCCATACCGATCTTTTAGTACCCATGTTTGTTACCCAGACACAGGCAAACAAGTTAGTTTCAACCCAGGCTAGCCAACCGATACTTCCATACATTTAGACCTTTCAGCTAAGAGAGTATTAGAATCAGTTAGACGGGCTACCAGTGAGAAATTGTCAGTGAGAAACCTTGAGTGGAAACATAGTTGCCCTAACCTGAGGGAACTGACAGAAGAATTAGAATTGTAGAATATGAGTACAAACCCGTGGAATACAAATCTTCAATTGCCTATTTATCCCTAGAGATCCTAATTCAGCGGAGTCATCGAACCGAACAACGCTCAATTCAATATTCGCAAGTCTTGGAACACCTTGAACGTGTGTATTCCCTAACCCATCTAATCACGCCTCAGTTGGACAAATTCTTCCCGTACCGTAATGGCTTGACAACCACGTGCAGTGCCTAAATTCAATTAGGATGCAAACTTTCTAAATTCCCTCGAAGCCAGTTGGTTAAACTAATAGTGCTCCACGCCACTCTTAGGTAATCATATTATATGTTCTCAGTTTCTTTTCAGTTGTGATATCAGTAGCTCCATCCTACCTGCGGAAGTCAATTATTCTTGAGAAGGTCAAGAATAGTTTCAATTCAATTTCTTACTCGTCTCAGTTGATCTGTTAATTAACATACTTCAAAACCACTCCGGTAAAACTTATCTAGCTCAGTATCAGCAAATCAGTTAAACTTCGTGCACTCATAACCAGTAATCTGTTCTTCCATAAAGTTAGTTATCTATCCTTCGTAGCCTTATCAGTAGAATTCAGAATTAAGTTTGGACCAGTTCCAAATTCAGTGGAATTAAGTTATACCAGTGAAAGCAGTGTTAAGGATTCAAACCTGCTAAGTTCGTGCTCCTAACCATGTTAGATCAGTGTGTTAACCTTGAGTGTCTCTACCCGAACATTCCAACTTTCCATGATTCAATTCCTATAATCTCGTGAGATCAAGTATAGAAGCCTGAACGCCTGAACCAGAGCTTTCCAATTCCTAGTATAGTTGCCAGTAATTAGTCAGTGTAAGTGTAAGAGTTAATTACTCACTTGGAGTAATGTGCCATCCTCGTTTGGAAACCTTTTCCTATCCTAGTGATCTGTTGAGATAATTCAGTCAACAGTTTTAAGCCAAACCATTCAATCCAGCCTTCGCGTTACAAAATCAGACCTTACGCTTTCAGCTAGCCAAGTTCCATACATTGGTTACCAGCGAAGGACTTCAAACAAGTTTGACCTGTAACCCTGAGAAATGATATGGACCTAAGTGCGTTTGCGTGTTAAATGTACAACTCGATCATCGTGTCGTGTCGGGATAGATAGAGATTGTAGGTGGGATTTTATCAGATTACTATAAGTTCGTCTGCTGATAAGCCCAACTCGTTGGCAGGGGAACCAGTAGTGTCTAGACAATTTTCCACTCGTTTTATATTTCGATCGATTCCGGAGTAAATACACAACACGTGATACAGAGGTACATCTAACATGGCAAGCATGGTGGTGCTCAGAAAGGAGAACGGCATATGATTGAGAGAAATTGGATATGATAATATCAATACCAGGCCAGATACCGACCCTCTAAACCAGTTGGAACTGGAACTAATTCCATTGGGAATGGAAGAAGTGCAATGGTGGTAAGAAGTTGAATCAGAGTGCGCAACACTGTAACTTTTGAGGATGTGAGAATAACCTTTAACCAGTAACCCTCAAGAGTGGAAAGTTTTATCCCAAGGGATTGAAAGCTATTAACTGGAAATAGACGAAGCATGGAATTGGATGCAGACATAAACAACCTACCCTAATGTGGAATGAAGAAGTTTTGAATTTCGAGGACGAAATTCTTTTAAGGAGGGTAGATTGTAACAACCCAAAATTTAATTAGTAGAAGAATATTAATTAAATTAGTATTATTGAAACTTAATTGGGAATTAAGTGACCAAATCAATTCCTTCACCAAAACTTAAGTGGACAATGTAATTTTTCCACTCACTACTTCTCTTAAGCCTCCCACTCCTTCTCCTTAGGCCCCCCACACCCCTTTATTTCCCTTTATAAGTGTGAAGGAACAGAGAAAGAAAATCAGTAGCTACATTTCTCATTTTCTCTTCTCTTCCACGCCTAGCCACTCTTACCAACAACCTCATCAAAATTCCACTTTGTCTCACATGCAAGATTCAATTAAAGCTCCAAGGGTCCAAAGAATCCTCTCACCCTTCTCACGCCATATGCTTCTTCAACCACAAACCTCCATTTCATCTCAATTGCTCCATTCTAAGCTACTGCATGTGTCCTTAGAGGAGTTGATAGAAAGCTCTACCCCAATTCTTGTTCTTGAGGTAAGGTTAAGATTGTTTTAGTTTTACCCTTTTTGCATCCAATCACTCAAATCCTAACCTTCACTGCATGTGTGTTTATTTCACTGGAATACGAGTTTGGAGATGATTGGAAAGTATGGGTATCATAGAGAAGTGGAAATTGGAAGAATTGTGCAAACCCGTATTCTTGGACATGGTCTCACTAAAATGGTAATTACTCTCTCCTCGTAACTCCGTTTGAAACGATTCCTTTTCCTATGGATAGCTGACAAAATTACCTTCGTTTTGAGTACAAACTTCGTAGGTTTTGCCTTAAAATTGAAGTCTGTAGAGCATTTTGAAGTTGGAGATCTGATGCTGAGTTGTGCTGAATTTCTGGTGTACTCGCTGGGCAGAAATGCTCTATAAGTGTGGAAATTTGATGCTAGGGTGTTGGAGGCACTATTGGGGACTCCTTGAAACAACCGGAATTGATTTCAAAGCCATAGGAAACTCGCAGAGTCCGAATTAAGCGTCTTTTTCAGGTGGGTCCTATAGGTTCTTAACCTTAATAATTTTATTAGAGCTTAGTATCCCAAAATATGTTTTGCATGCCAACATAGGTTAGGTTCTAAGTTAATGAAAGAGTAGGAATCATTCCCAATTTCTACTCCCATATAATTTATTATACACTATCAAACATGTTTGTAACGAGTTGCGTAGAGATTGTAGGTGTTCCTCTTTAAAAGAAAAAAAATCATGTTTTGCAAAACAGGGGTTTGTTCTGCTGAACTCGCCGTAACGAGTAAATATTCGCCACAGCGAGTTTGACAGAGAAAGAACCTGTATATTTTATCTTCTAAAAACTCTAGACACTCGTTTTATATCCGAATGCAACTTGAAGTTCATGAACATGCTTTAAATAGTGTAAAATGGATAATATGGTAAGAGAATAACATATACATTTATTTTGTGTTAGTAACATGTTTAAGATACCTCGGGTGGGATATATTGGTTAGAACTGCTTAACTTATTTAAGAGAAAATTAAATGGCAATTATATGCCGTGATTAAAGAATTCCTCTGAATTCTGATCATTTTATTATGCGAGCCAACGGCGGAATCCGAACCTCAATATTCGGTATTACGCAGAGTCAGGCACCTGAGACAGGCTTGCCTCGGGTGACCTTTGAAGAGTAACTTGACAAGATAATAATTTTGTGTTACACTTTATTTTATTAATGATCAATACAGGACTATGTAAAACAGTTGAACTTAGATTATTACACTATCTAGGTTCCTCCGGCGTAGTCGCCATTAGGAGGGTAGTAGGACTCACTGAGGCTTAGTTGTCTCACCCCACTCCAAATCAATTTTTTTAGGTAGACAGGTTCTCCGGAGCAAGGACCAGGATGGGACTGACAGTTGGAGCCGAGCTTGGATTGTCAGATCAGAAGATTATATTTTTCTTCCTTGTTTTAGTTATCTGTTTTGTTCTAGTAGCTCTTTCCGCTGTTAATTTATGTTGGAATTATTCATTTGTGATCGTTTCAAGTTGTAAATTAATCAATTATTATGTTAATTTTATTGTACTCAGATTCAATTATTTATGTCTCGACTAAATATTCTAGATATTTTAGTTGGGGCGTTATACCAGTAAGCAGTGACACATGGCAAAAATGGTGACACATCAGCTAAAAAGTCCACCCAGAGACTTTTTAAAAGTTGACTGGAAGTGTAGGGCAAATTTGAAAGGTTTTGGAAAAGCTGGGACTGAAATTCAAGTGACCCCTAAGTGCAGGTACTGTTTACATATTTAAGCCTTTCGCATTTGATTTAATAAATTCCCAGGTGATTTTGATTGAGTTGGTTGAAACAACAAATTGCCAAAGTAATCTCTGCTGTCTAGATTTAATTCAATTTAAATCACAAAAGAGATGTATAAAATTGTTCATGCAAGCTATTTGGGTCTGCCAAAAGGTTGACAAAGTTTGGCTGAATGATTACATACATATATATTCAATTTATTATATTGTCTAGTAATGACGATTGAGTTTATTGAAACATGTTGCAAAAGTAACCTCTGTTGCTTACATTTGATTCAATTGAACTTACAAAAGGTGTAGTGTGAAATTGTCCATGTGAGTTGTCGTCGGCCCCAAGGAAGACACAACTTGACCGGGTAATTGCATACTTGTGATGGTAAATGTGTGGTAATTATAAAGTTATTTTACCATGTGAATAATAGGATGCGCAAACTTGACTATTATTTGACATGACTTATCATCAATGTTTGATCATCGTATTGAGAGTACCGGTTGCAGTTAATTTTTACAATCCAAAGATTGGGGATTGATGGTGCGCTTGGTATCTTGTTTAAGTTCTTTAATTTACAAATAAAGTTTTACATGCCTCTATAATAACTTATTGACAAGTATAATAAAGTCGTGTTATTGTGAATCCATGCAAGTATTTAGTGGATTACACTATGATGGTAAATATGTGACAATATGAGGACTATTGTTTATCAATATTAATTGTCAGTGTTTGATCATTGTAACAATATACCACTAGCAATTGATGTTAACTTTAAGGGATTAACATTTATGATGCACTAGGTATTTTGGTTGGTATATTTTTTTGTTCTCTATAAACTAATATAGTTTATGTATCTGCAAAATCGTGTTAGAATTTTAAGTGAGAATCAAGTTTATAAACTGAGTATACTCCTAATCACAAAGGTCGTGTGATCATAAAGTTTTAATTTTCAGGGACATTAGAGGTGTTATTTAAGATGACATAATTTTTGTCATGTTTTTCTTTGCTAAAACTAAAGTGCTTCCAAAGCAATAAGACGAAAGACAAGCTCTCGTTGGAGAGGTGACTTTTCATTAAAATTGTTGAGCAAAAAATATATCAGGAGCACATTATGTCACTATTTAATCTTGCTAAAGATTTGTGATTTCGACAATCAGGTGACTTGGTCGAAAATATAACCTTTAGTGTTCTCTTTGCACAATTAATTCTATGACCGTCAAAATTGAGTGAGGAAGAATTGGTTCTAAACCAATTCATATAGTTACTATTTATATAGTAAATTTGAATCTTCATAAGGACATTAGTGTTCTCTCTCTCAATTAAGCTAAGAAATTAAGTCATAAAGATCAAACTCAATACCTTCAAGAACTAAATTATCAAGTGTCATAAAAGATTGGCTGAAAAGATAAATGATATTTAGTTTGATTTAAGAAACTCTATTAGGACAGTCAAGACATTTGTCATTTATTATAAGTTTTGAGTTTCATAAGATGGATACCGATATAGTATTTCATAATGGTGACTTTTAGAAAATAATAAGGTGCAACCTGAGAAAACTTTATGTCAAAAGACACAAATTAGATGGCTTGCTAACATATGAAATCCATTTATGAGTTAATGAAACTGTCTCATTATTGATACCACAAAAGGCTCATCGAGTAATTATCTCATTTGGATTTGAGATGTATATTATGGAGAGTTGTGGATTATACAGGTTCAGTGGGAGTATGTTTATATTATTAGTTTAATGTGTCGATTTTACTTTATTAAGTCAACAGTGATATATGGTCGTTGTGCAAAATCAAGAAATCACTAACAAAAGTTTAGTGACGAAAGTTCTTACACACATCTCTTTTGTATTAAGAAATTTGATATTTAAGGATTATTTCCTACGTATTATTCGGTTATGACAAAAGAGTTATATCAATAAAGTTGAAAGTAAATTCGACATGAAAGTCAACAAACTAAGGGATTGTTTCATAAAGGAGACTATTTAAAAGTCTCAAAAATTTCCTAAAAGAAAATCTGGAAATTTAGAAAACAAAGTATGTTCTTAAATGCTTCAGCTTTGAGAAACTTAAGTATCATCTTAATTATACACATCCGGAAATAGCGTATATAATAAGATCATTTAGCAGATACTTGAGCAATTCAAAATTTGAATTGTTGAAATGAAGCAACCATAAGAATTAATATAGAGAACAAAATAATTCGTGTTCAGATATCAGAGATCTAATATTTTGGAGATCATTAGTATGTTCGACTCCGGTTCTTTGGATGTTTACATACTGTAGCGGGCTGGAAAATCACTTCCATTTTTCATACAATGAAGTCGCCATCGACGTTTATTTATCCCGTGGGGGGAAAGGAAAATATCGCGAAAACCTTGGTTTAGGTTCGGGAGTTGGTTATGCGAGAGGAAGGTATTAGCACCCCTCGCATCCATCGTACTCGATGGGAACTGTTTAGGTGGTTTGGGTTTGTTTGCGTAGGTTTGAATTAAATTGCCTTTTATCTCTTACTTATCTCTACTTCGTTTCCAAATAAAATTAAAAAAAGGTTTTTATTAGACGAGTTTGACGGTTGTAGGAGCCCGCTCCTACGTATTCCCCGGTGCAATGGGAAACTCAAAACTCACGTAGTTCTGGTAAAAAATGTTTGTGTGGTTGGTTGATTTTAGTGGATAACGCTTATTTCGTATTCCGCGGACACAACGACGCTTGTATGCTCTAATCAGAGGCTTAAGCTGTGTGTGTGTCAGAGGAGTAGATAAAACGTGTATCCATTGGAAAAGAGAGTTGAATAACGGATGTTGCCTATTTCGCATTCCGCTGATACAACGACGCTTGTATGCTCTAATAAGAGGCTTAAGCTGTGTATGTGTCAGAGGAATGGATAAAGCGTATATCCATGTTTTTCTGAAAAGAAAGTTTAAGTGTGTTGGGGTTAAGTTTTAACGTTTGATTAGGATGAGGATGGTCCCAAGATCGCGAGTCATACGTCAGGGATAAGGACCATCCGGAGTGTGAAAAGTCATACGTCAGATCAACTCCTTTTCATCCTTGTTTGTTATGAAAACCTTGATTTAATTTGATTAAGAAGGTGTTTCAAAAAAGAAAAAGCGGATGTTGGTTTATTTTATCGTTTAGGATGAGAATGGTCCCAAGATCGCGAGTCATACGTCAGGGATAAGAACCATTCGGAGTGTGAAAAGTCATACGTCAGATCAACTCCTTTTCATCCTTGTTTATTACGAAAACCTTGATTTAATTTGATTAAGAAAGTGTTTCAAAAGGAAAAAGCGAATGTTGGTTTATTTTAACGCTTAGAATGAGAATGGTCCCAAGATCACGAGTCATACGTCAGGGATAAGGACCATTCAGAGTGTGAAAAGTCATACGTCAGATCAACTCTTTTTCATCCTTGTTTGTTATGAAAATCTTTATTAATCAATAGTGAGGATAATCCCAAGATCACGAGTCATACGTCAGGGATAGGGATTATCCGGGTGTGAAAAGTCATACGTCAGATCAACCCTTTTTCACTATGTTTATTATAAAAGACAAGTCTCAAGTTCTAACTAAACAGGCCCAAGCATAGAAGGGGACGAGAAGTGAAGAAGCAGATATAAAGCAAAGACAAACAGATACTAAAAATGGATGCAAGTCATAACTAACGATGCATGAACCATAGTAAAAAGTAAATAATGCATGTGATGCAATGATATATAACTATATATAAAGCATAAAAAATAAATATAGTAAAAAGAATAAAGTTACGAGCAATTAAACAAATACGCGCAAATATAATCAAATACTCAAATATAAGCAACACAAGGCTAACCTAAACTAGTTGAAGCTAGACAAAATAGTGTGCAAGAAAAAGTAGCCCCAAAAGTACTTAAAAAAGTAATTTGGTTCACTTAAGCACTTATTTAAGTAAGTTAAAAAACTAATTAATCACAAAATGACTTATACAAATAAGCTAAATCAAAAATAAACAATTCTGGAAATTAATCAAACATCTCAGCACCTTGAATTGGGTCATTAAGCTTAAAAAAGCTATTGCCCCAATAAGTGCTTTTGGAATAATCAAAAATAATCAAATGCGCTAAATTAAATTAAATAAACGAGTTAAGACTTAACATAATTAATGAACCATGAAATAAAATTTTTAGCACAACCAAAATAACCAGAATAACTTAAATAAGTCATTGGTTAAATAAGTGCTTTTTTTGAATAAGCTGAAAATAAATTAAGTTCAAACAGAGGGGGGTGCAAATAAAGAAGAAACATAAAAACAAGGGGGTGCGAATAGCGCTTCTGGGCCTGAAGCCCAACCCATGCGCAGGTCAACAAAAAAAAGAAAGTCAGCACAAAAATGATCAAGTGCAGGCACTGAAAGGCCGTACACCATACACGCGCAAGATCTGGGTTGTCTGATCAAGATCAGGCAACTCAGAGCTATAGGCCCAGATCAGGGATCTGGTGTGGCGCTCTACCAAACGAAACGTGCGCCCGGATCATCAACGCCGTCAGATCTCATTTAAATGAGATCTGACGGCTCCGTTTTAAACAAGACATCAACGCACAGAAACAAAAATTAAGATCCAACGGCTGAGATTTAAACTCAGCGAAGAAGAAAGACCATGGCTGGGTCGTCTTCTCCGGCGAGCCTCGCCGTCTCCGGTGACAACTCCGGTCACCGGAGTTTTCAAAAACTCCACCAAATCACACGATTTTTACACAGTTTTGTTCGTATTCTTACAAGGATTCCAAAAGTACAAATAATTTTTGCCAAATCGTTGTAAAAACACGAAAACGAAGAGAAAACAATTTTGAAATCAAAACTCAAACGCACAATTCAAGCCAAATTTGCACAAACCAGCTAAGCAGTAAGCATCAGAGTACGAAAAGGAGATGAAAGGTGCAAGAATCTACCTGAATAGACCTCTGAATCGTCCGGTTCGAACTTGATTTTTCTTTGGTGCCGTGGTTATTATCTAGCACGATTCCTTCAGCTTTTTGATCAACCAAGAGTAGATTCTTCTTCCTGGGACTTTGGTGAAGGTGTTAGAGTGAAAAAGCTCTGTGTTTGGGTGAGAATTTGATGTTTTGAAAATTGAAAAAATGAAGAAGAAATGGTGTTTTTTCTTGCTTGAAGTTCTGCGCCGTTTTCAGTCTCAATCTCTCTGCTAGGGCACTGAAATTGAGGCATCTATTTATAGAGAAGGATTAGGTTGAATGGAATTGTGATTTGTGAGAGTGAGTGAGGGTAAAATGGAAATTGTTTCATGGGATATTTTGTACTATTTTTTTGATTCCTTTTTGTTCCAAAAAATTGGGGTAATTGGGCTTAAAATGAGGGGTTATGGGTTAATAGTGAGGTGTTATGGAGTGAGGAATTTTACTACCTTTGCTTGATTTTTTTTTCACTTTTTTGAATTAAAACAAAATAATAAAAATACATGATATGATGAATAAAAATATGGAATAAAAATATGCATGATGTAATATGATTATGTGAAATATTTGTGGATCAAGAATGGAAGAAAATAGGATTGAAATTTGATTTTTAAAAGGTTTCTTGAAATGCAAGTAACCCATTAAAAATAAATAAAAAGAAAAATATAAGGGCAACATGGTCATAAAAAAATGAAGGGCAAAATGGTCATAAAAAATTTGGGGCAAAATTAGGGTATGACAGCTGCCCCTATTTAATTAGCTTAAACCATAAGAATGCGAATAGCCCTGATATTCGTATTCTTTTGGTGGAAGATAATTAAATACAGAATGCACTAATTTTGCCAAGAAGTGGATGTTGATGAGATAAGTGGATCGAGTATACCTGTTTTGCTTTCCTACTGAGGAAACTCAAATATACCTGTTGTCATTCTTGTCGAGGAACCGGACAAAGCTGAAGATGCTTGTTGTCATTCCTATTGGGGAACCGGACAAAGCTGAAGATAATTGATGGATCAATGCAGACTCGAGCATCATTGATTGGAGAGAATAAGCAGATTCAGGCATCATTGCTTGTATTGTGAATTGTTGGCGGATCTTCGCAGACTCAAGCATCATTGCTAAGATCAAGATTAGTAAGCAGATTCGAGCATCATTGCTTGCATTGAAGAAACTAAGCAGATTCAGGCATCCTTGCTTGTATTGTAGAAAATAAGCAGATTCAGGCATCCTTGCTTATTGAAAAGGATAAGTTGATCTTTGCAGACTCGGGCATTATTGCTAAGATCGAGATGAGTAAGCAGATTCGAGCATCATTGCTTATTTTAAGAAAGATGAGTAGATCCTTGCAGACTCGGGCATCATTGCTAGGATTAAACAGATTCGGGCATCGTTGCTTGCATTGTAGAAGATAAGCAGATTCGGTCATCGTTGCTTACTTGAGAAAGATGAGTATATCCTTGCAGACTTGGGCATCATTGCTAGGATTAAGCAGATTCGGGAATCATTGCTTGCATTGTAGAAGATAAGCAGATTCAGGCATCCTTGCTTATTTGAGAAAGATCCTTGCAGACTCGGGCATCATTGCTAGGATTAAGCAGATTCGGGCATCGTTGCTTGCATTGTAGAAGATAAGCAGACTCATGCATCCTTGCTTATTTCAGAAAGATCCTTGCAGACTCGGGCATCATTGCTAGGATTAAGCAGATTCGGGAATCATTGCTTGCATTGTAGAAGATAAGCAGATTCAGGCATCCTTGCTTATTTGAGAAAGATCCTTGCAGACTCGGGCATCATTGCTAGGATTAAGCAGATTCGGGCATCGTTGCTTGCATTGTAGAAGATAAGCAGACTCAGGCATCCTTGCTTATTTCAGAAAGATCCTTGCAGACTCGGGCATCATTGCTAGGATTAAGCAGATTCGGGAATCATTGCTTGCATTGTAGAAGATAAGCAGATTCAGGCATCCTTGCTTATTTGAGAAAGATCCTTGCAGACTCGGGCATCATTGCGAGGATTAAGCAGATTCGGGCATCGTTGCTTATCAGGAGTTGATGTGATGATGTGCTTAAACAAGATGTTGTGATTATCTTGTAGAAAAATATTCCAGAAAATTTGCAATTCACTGGGGAGGAGATTAAACATGGTTTTTCAACTAATCTGCGAGGGAGACAGTTTACCAAGCGACTTGCTAGGAAAAGGCCAGACTGCCTTTCTTGATGATTAAGGGATTAAAACCTGTATTCTGCAAGGAGAAGCCTTTGAACCTGCCTTATGTATGCATGCTTACCATGATTATTTATGCATGAAATGAAATACATGTATGTGATGACATGAAATGGTTGTGTGCTATTGGAAGTCGGGTTTCAACATGGGTTATAACGAACACTGGGTTTTATTTGGGTTCCATTGGATATTGGATTTTGAGTGGATGCCAGTAATGTTTGGACTTTGAGGGTGTTTGCCAATAATGATTGGACTTTGAAGGATTGTCAATGCAAGGTTAGGTTCTTGATTGTGGATGTTTGATTTGGCTATTTTGATTTTTATGGGTTATTGGTCTTGTGGTATGGGGCCTACCTGATGCTTGAATAAAATGACATGATCAATGCATGCTAAAGATTTACATGAATGAAATGACATGACTAATGCATGACGCTTATTTGCATGAATGGAATGACATGACTAATGCATGACGATGACTGTTGCATGACAATTATTTGCATGAATGAAATGACATGACTAATGCATGACAATGATTTGTATGAATGAAATGACATGACTAATGCATGACAATGATTGATGCCCCTATGGAGGGTGGGTGTTTCTGATATCAAGGCCTTTTGTGGAATGATGGTTGATGTTGATCCCCGACACCAGCTCCGGACTTAATGGATGCAGATATCTATCAGTCTTTGCTTGAATAGCTTGGAGATATATGGAGAACCTGCCCCTGCGTATTGTCTTGCCCCAGTCTGTTGGGCATTTGAAGTATTTGGCTTTTTCTTGATTTCTGGCCAACTTACTGATATTGGTTCTCATTCTCTGAGAGGTTTGCCCCTAGATTGAGCCATTCTGAAACATGTTTGGCTGGGCCAACGGGATCTTCAGGTGATCTACCCCATAGTCATAAGAGTTTGCTTTTGATTGGCAGAACCCCAAGGTGATTTGCCTCTAATCAAGAGTGTCTTGAACTGATTTATTAGGTCCTTGAAATCTGGGTTTCGATATCGCTTTCCATGATGCGATCTTAGGACACTCTGTCCATGCTGAATGGCCTTTCTAGGGATGTGCCCCAGGATTAAGTGAAGTCTTGAGATAGCTGCCCCAGACTAGTCCAAGGTTCTTCTTGATTGCTTGGCAACAGCTAAGAGTTGGAACCTCCTTATTGTCAATTGCAGACTTGCAGAAAAACCTGTTTGTTTGGAATAGTAATTCCAATGCCATTTTAATGCAAGTTTTGAAATTGAAGTTGAGATGGTATTTATGTACAATGGAGATATATTGTGGAAGAAAGTGAGAGTATGATATTAACAAAAGATTTTTGGGAGTCAGGTTAACGCAACCTTGCTACCGTATGCTTTCAAAATAAACCTTGCTTCAATTAGGTCTTTTGAGGGTTATGACGTGGCCTGGTTCACGGTTTCTGAATAAAAGGATATAAGGCTCAAAATTTTGATTTCAACCCGTCCCATTCTTCGTGATGATCTTCAGTCCTACGTTTAATTAACTCAACTCACAAGTTTAAGTCCCAAGAGGTTCTTTTTTTTTTTTTTTTGATTGTGATGGTTCGGGAACCAAGGATGTGTTTCCCTTTTGTTGTGGCAGTCACATTGACCTTTTGTTTTGGTCACATGATTTTGTTTTGTCATGAATCTTGGTGACCTTTGCTTTTTGCATTTTTCCATTTTTTCAATCCCTAACTTTTGCCTAGACTGTTCTTTTGCATTTAGTCTAGCGGGATACCCATATTTTTGCCTAAGTCATTTTGAGGTTTTGACTTAGCGGGTTTTTCTTTCTCTCTTTTTTGTATTTTGTTTGGCGAATTGTGACTGCCTTTGCAAGTGGGTGATGAGGAACACCTTATTAATTTTCGTTTTTCTCTTGAAACTCGAACGCATGGTCAAGTTAATTGAACACTACCCTGCCCCGGGTTAAAATTGCGGGTTTTTTCGTATAGAAAGAAACACCAACTTCTAGGCTCAAAGGGGTTGACTACGGATTATCTCCCTTATTTCTCCGGTGTTTGGGAATTTGAAACAATGCCTTACATCATTAACAAAGTTTTATTTGAAAGCATACCGTAGCGACTTGGTTATTTCGCTTTTCATCATCCTCTCTCCAATCTTTGTTCAAACAGAAATGATAAAGAAAGAAATGAAATGAGAAATATTGATATATATATTTTTTGCTTTTGTGAAGAATAAGAAAGAATAGTGAATGGACATGAAAGAATGGATTCAAAACATGCATTATCATTTCATTAAGATTAACATTTCAAACAAACAAAGTTTAACTGAAAGTAAATACTTAGCAAACAAGGAAAATACAAAAAGGAAACAGCCTAAATGATAAATTTTATAGCTTGATTCAATCCCTGAACTCTTTAACTGCATACTCAGAAGGGTCTGCATGACTTGGCAATGAATTATCCTTCACAGTTGGGCTCTCCCTCTTTGAAAGTTAACAATTTCTGATCAATGAGCTCTTGAACCTTGTATTTGAAACCCCTACAGTTCTCAATGTTGTGTCCAGGAGACCCATTATGATAGTCACATCTAGCATTCTCATCGAAACCAGGTGGATATGGTGGTGACACGGGGTCAAGGGGCTTTAGCTGGACCAACCCTTTTTGGAGTAAGTATGGCAGGATTTGCCCATATGGCATGGGTATACGATCATAGTGCACATTTCTCCTTTCCTTTCGAGGCCCGTGTTGGTTCTTCGGTGGATATCCATTATGTTGCTGTTGTTGACCTTGCAGAGGTGCCATGGACAATGGTTGGGGATACTTCCCTTGGGATGTTGCTGCCACATAGGGATACTGATGGTACGGGATCTGAGTTGGTATTGTCGAACCCTTTTTGGAAGTGACATAATCAGCTTCCTCCTCTTTCTTTTCAGGAAAACTACTGGCAGACTTTTTCGCACTGTTTTGATTCACATTCGTGGCTTGGATCTTACCATTCTTGATTCCATTCTCAATTCTTTCGCCTATCTTCACCAAGTCAGAAAATCCGGACGAAACACTGCCGACCATCCTTTCAAAGTATATCCCTTGCAAGGTATTAGTGAACATGTCCACTAGCTCAGATTCTAAAAGTGGAGGACGCACTTGTGCAGCCAACTCTCTCCATCTCTGGGCATATACCTTAAAAGATTCACCTTCTTTTTGAGTCATGTTCTGCAACTGGGTGCGACTGGGAGCCATATCCAAGTTATACTGGTATTGCTTAATGAAAGCATTGGCCAAGTCTCTCCATGATCGGATGTGACTTCCTTCTAGTTGCATGTACCAATTGAGGGATGCCCCTGCAAGGCTATCTTGAAAGCAATGAATCATCAGCTTGTCATCATTGGCGTAAGACGCCATCTTTCTGCTATACATGATCAAATGGTTCTTTGGACAACTCAAACCCATGTACTTTTCAAATTCTGGAACCTTAAACTTTGGAGGTAGTACCAAGTCTGGCACCAAACACATGCTGGAGAAGTCTAGGGAATTATTAACTCCTTCCATGGTCTTCAGCCGATCCTCAATAGCTTTGAACTTCATCTTTGCTTCCTCCAGCTGAGGAATGGCGAAATCAAGTTTTGGTTCACAACTTTGTATCTCAGGACCTAGGTAAGCTTCTTTGGGGTCCTCTTGAATTCCTTGAGATGGAACAAGGCGTGGCTGAACTAGAGTTGCCCCTGTCTGATTTTCCGTACTGTTAACTGGTGGGGGAACAAAGGGAACCCCATCCGCGAGAGGCACATAACCTGGTGGTGTATACCCAGGAGGTAAACCAAATGTCGGCCACACCACATTTGCAGGTTCAGTAGTCGCTGTTTCTTCATTCACAACTGGTAGTGATGGCTGGTTTCGATTAGCCAACATCTCAAGGACCCGATCCATCTTTGAGGCCAACTGGGCTACCTCTCCCTTCAAGTCGTTATGTTGTTCTTGCCAATTTTCCATGATGAATCTAGAGGCGTTTCTTGTCCAATGTTGGTGTCGGGGATATGACTGTTGAAATGGACAGGTGAGGATGAGATAATGGTCTTTTGTATGAATGCAAATGCATGCAAAAGTTTTTATGCTTCATCATTTTATTTTTTATGCAAATGTTATGCAAAAAATTTTTTATCATGAATTTTTTTATAAATGAATGCATGAGTGCATGGATGCATGGATGCACTTTCGTAGCAGAGTCTGTCGCGCTGAAGCAGAGGTTTAATTTATTTCTGAGGTCAAAAGTTCAGCGTTACCTGCAACCCATCCCTCTCACATGTTGTTCTAGGGTACACAAGGTGCCTAAAATCACTGATTGCCCCTTTGGAAACAATGTCATCACTACAAGAGCCCATGACAAGGCGTCCAAAAGAGAATCTCATCTAGGTAAGGTTGTTGCACAACCTTGACACGGGTTCTAAACAGAGGTCCCTAGTAAGAAGGTTTGGTTCTAGACCGGTTTACAAAAGGTCCCTAGGGTCACGGGTTCTCCAAGAAAACACCGGCGCTAACGAGACATACGTCAGGACGGCCAACATTTTCAAAAGAACCTACCCTAGGCGAGGTGATTATGCCAGCACTCACGAGTCATACGTCAGGGAGGCCAGCATAAATACCCCTAGCTTAACTTAAGTTTTCTCAAGCTCGGGTATAGAGCTTCACACAGTATCCACGCCACAAGGGCAAAAAGAAAAATAAAAGAAGGAGTAGAAGAAGAGAAACAGCCAATCCAAGCAGATATAATTGACAGAAAAATAAAAGATAAAGGCAAGATATTGCAAACCTGGCAAAGCAAACAAACAAACAAACCAACTAAACTGGGCTTAACTCTCTATAGTCCCCAGTGAAGTCGCCAGCTGTAGCGGGCTGGAAAATCACTTCCATTTTTCATACAATGAAGTCGCCATCGACGTTTATTTATCCCGTGGGGGGAAAGGAAAATATCGCGAAAACCTTGGTTTAGGTTCGGGAGTTGGTTATGCGAGAGGAAGGTATTAGCACCCCTCGCATCCATCGTACTCGATGGGAACTGTTTAGGTGGTTTGGGTTTGTTTGCGTAGGTTTGAATTAAATTGCCTTTTATCTCTTACTTATCTCTACTTCGTTTCCAAATAAAATTAAAAAAAGGTTTTTATTAGACGAGTTTGACGGTTGTAGGAGCCCGCTCCTACGTATTCCCCGGTGCAATGGGAAACTCAAAACTCACGTAGTTCTGGTAAAAAATGTTTGTGTGGTTGGTTGATTTTAGTGGATAACGCTTATTTCGTATTCCGCGGACACAACGACGCTTGTATGCTCTAATCAGAGGCTTAAGCTGTGTGTGTGTCAGAGGAGTAGATAAAACGTGTATCCATTGGAAAAGAGAGTTGAATAACGGATGTTGCCTATTTCGCATTCCGCTGATACAACGACGCTTGTATGCTCTAATAAGAGGCTTAAGCTGTGTATGTGTCAGAGGAATGGATAAAGCGTATATCCATGTTTTTCTGAAAAGAAAGTTTAAGTGTGTTGGGGTTAAGTTTTAACGTTTGATTAGGATGAGGATGGTCCCAAGATCGCGAGTCATACGTCAGGGATAAGGACCATCCGGAGTGTGAAAAGTCATACGTCAGATCAACTCCTTTTCATCCTTGTTTGTTATGAAAACCTTGATTTAATTTGATTAAGAAGGTGTTTCAAAAAAGAAAAAGCGGATGTTGGTTTATTTTATCGTTTAGGATGAGAATGGTCCCAAGATCGCGAGTCATACGTCAGGGATAAGAACCATTCGGAGTGTGAAAAGTCATACGTCAGATCAACTCCTTTTCATCCTTGTTTATTACGAAAACCTTGATTTAATTTGATTAAGAAAGTGTTTCAAAAGGAAAAAGCGAATGTTGGTTTATTTTAACGCTTAGAATGAGAATGGTCCCAAGATCACGAGTCATACGTCAGGGATAAGGACCATTCAGAGTGTGAAAAGTCATACGTCAGATCAACTCTTTTTCATCCTTGTTTGTTATGAAAATCTTTATTAATCAATAGTGAGGATAATCCCAAGATCACGAGTCATACGTCAGGGATAGGGATTATCCGGGTGTGAAAAGTCATACGTCAGATCAACCCTTTTTCACTATGTTTATTATAAAAGACAAGTCTCAAGTTCTAACTAAACAGGCCCAAGCATAGAAGGGGACGAGAAGTGAAGAAGCAGATATAAAGCAAAGACAAACAGATACTAAAAATGGATGCAAGTCATAACTAACGATGCATGAACCATAGTAAAAAGTAAATAATGCATGTGATGCAATGATATATAACTATATATAAAGCATAAAAAATAAATATAGTAAAAAGAATAAAGTTACGAGCAATTAAACAAATACGCGCAAATATAATCAAATACTCAAATATAAGCAACACAAGGCTAACCTAAACTAGTTGAAGCTAGACAAAATAGTGTGCAAGAAAAAGTAGCCCCAAAAGTACTTAAAAAAGTAATTTGGTTCACTTAAGCACTTATTTAAGTAAGTTAAAAAACTAATTAATCACAAAATGACTTATACAAATAAGCTAAATCAAAAATAAACAATTCTGGAAATTAATCAAACATCTCAGCACCTTGAATTGGGTCATTAAGCTTAAAAAAGCTATTGCCCCAATAAGTGCTTTTGGAATAATCAAAAATAATCAAATGCGCTAAATTAAATTAAATAAACGAGTTAAGACTTAACATAATTAATGAACCATGAAATAAAATTTTTAGCACAACCAAAATAACCAGAATAACTTAAATAAGTCATTGGTTAAATAAGTGCTTTTTTTGAATAAGCTGAAAATAAATTAAGTTCAAACAGAGGGGGGTGCAAATAAAGAAGAAACATAAAAACAAGGGGGTGCGAATAGCGCTTCTGGGCCTGAAGCCCAACCCATGCGCAGGTCAACAAAAAAAAGAAAGTCAGCACAAAAATGATCAAGTGCAGGCACTGAAAGGCCGTACACCATACACGCGCAAGATCTGGGTTGTCTGATCAAGATCAGGCAACTCAGAGCTATAGGCCCAGATCAGGGATCTGGTGTGGCGCTCTACCAAACGAAACGTGCGCCCGGATCATCAACGCCGTCAGATCTCATTTAAATGAGATCTGACGGCTCCGTTTTAAACAAGACATCAACGCACAGAAACAAAAATTAAGATCCAACGGCTGAGATTTAAACTCAGCGAAGAAGAAAGACCATGGCTGGGTCGTCTTCTCCGGCGAGCCTCGCCGTCTCCGGTGACAACTCCGGTCACCGGAGTTTTCAAAAACTCCACCAAATCACACGATTTTTACACAGTTTTGTTCGTATTCTTACAAGGATTCCAAAAGTACAAATAATTTTTGCCAAATCGTTGTAAAAACACGAAAACGAAGAGAAAACAATTTTGAAATCAAAACTCAAACGCACAATTCAAGCCAAATTTGCACAAACCAGCTAAGCAGTAAGCATCAGAGTACGAAAAGGAGATGAAAGGTGCAAGAATCTACCTGAATAGACCTCTGAATCGTCCGGTTCGAACTTGATTTTTCTTTGGTGCCGTGGTTATTATCTAGCACGATTCCTTCAGCTTTTTGATCAACCAAGAGTAGATTCTTCTTCCTGGGACTTTGGTGAAGGTGTTAGAGTGAAAAAGCTCTGTGTTTGGGTGAGAATTTGATGTTTTGAAAATTGAAAAAATGAAGAAGAAATGGTGTTTTTTCTTGCTTGAAGTTCTGCGCCGTTTTCAGTCTCAATCTCTCTGCTAGGGCACTGAAATTGAGGCATCTATTTATAGAAAAGGATTAGGTTGAATGGAATTGTGATTTGTGAGAGTGAGTGAGGGTAAAATGGAAATTGTTTCATGGGATATTTTGTACTATTTTTTTGATTCCTTTTTGTTCCAAAAAATTGGGGTAATTGGGCTTAAAATGAGGGGTTATGGGTTAATAGTGAGGTGTTATGGAGTGAGGAATTTTACTACCTTTGCTTGATTTTTTTTTCACTTTTTTGAATTAAAACAAAATAATAAAAATACATGATATGATGAATAAAAATATGGAATAAAAATATGCATGATGTAATATGATTATGTGAAATATTTGTGGATCAAGAATGGAAGAAAATAGGATTGAAATTTGATTTTTAAAAGGTTTCTTGAAATGCAAGTAACCCATTAAAAATAAATAAAAAGAAAAATATAAGGGCAACATGGTCATAAAAAAATGAAGGGCAAAATGGTCATAAAAAATTTGGGGCAAAATTAGGGTATGACACATACAATGGACATCCTAACTCAAGAAATGACCGTAAATATTTATGTCAATTGGTTGCATAAATTAAAAGTTTTTTGAAAGACAACTCAAGTTATATAGTGACATAAATAAGTCAGTTAATGCTTCAACAATTGTTTTATGAAGTTTATCGATTTATAAGTTGTTGAAGGATAGAACATATAGAGATGAATTTTATGCTAGCTAATTCACTAATCGAAGACTTGACACTTGAGGTCTTTCATTTGGTTGTTGTCACTAAGGATGTCTTGGATTAGTGGGAGTCTCTCGTCAGTTATGTTCTAACTTTGGTATTGATAAAAATATATATTTGGTTAAGGTTTTCTGCAGAATTAAAGTTTGAAATAAAGTTTGAGGTTATTATGATAACTCATTTTGTATCATTAGTGCAAATAATGAATTTGCAAACTTCAGTTTGATTTCAATAAGGATTTCAGTTGGACCAGTTGGAAATAGGCATGATATAGAGATCACATTGCATGCATTTTCCATGCCACTCATCCATATCGATCTATGTCATTGAGTGCATTGATGTGGTGACGACAGCCGCGGTGATTCCATTATTGATGTATGAGAGGGACCAGATTGTAAAGTTAAAATCTAAACATAAATAGCATTCAGATGTGCACCTAAAGATTAATGATATAATTATTACGATATTGCCCAAGTGGGAGATTGTTGGAATGTTTTATTATATTCCAATAATATTAGGTGGGCAAATATCTTTATTAATTATATTATCTATTTATCAATTCGAGGTCTTAATTGATTAGTGATCAAATTCAGTAAAAAGGCTAATTAGATTTATATTTAAGTAATTATTTAATTAAGTGATATGAGCTCAATATGAGTGGATGTCAGGATGACCCATTTGGGAATAATGGGAACGCTAATGGGTCATCGCACTATATATAGGCTATGGTCCACAATATACCAGACTCATCGCATTTGTCTCTTCTCCCCATCTAAAAGAGTTTAAGGCATAAGGTGTCCCGGTTAAGGAAGAACCGCAAGCCGCCAATGGATGTTCGTCATCTTTCTCTCATGTTTCATGATTGCTATCAAACAAACAACGGTTAGTTAATATTCTTCTATCCAAGTATTCCCGATAATCTCATGATCTTAATAAATCAACATGATGTAGATTCAATTTATATATACATGCTCATATAGGTTTAGCTTCCGCACTAAAGTAAGATTATAGATTTAATATTTGTTATTGAGCATGTTTATGATTAAGTTTAAGTTAATTACAATAGGGCAGCGTAAGAGGATCTCTCTAGAGTCATGGAAGTTAGACATGTGCTCGGTACCGGAATATATCTTGGTTTACCATCCATGGTGGGACGAAGAAAGAAGGAGACATTTGGATACGTGAAAGACCGAATATGGAATAAGATAAACTCATGGCGAGGATGAGCTCTATCCAAGGCCGGGAAAGAGGTAATGGTCAAATCTGTCTTGCAGGCAATTCCATCTTATGTAATGAGCATGTAACTTATACCGGAAACAACAATAAAGGAGATAGAAAGAATGCTTAATTCGTTTTGGTGGGGAGGAGGAAGAAACAATAGAGGAATTAAATGGTTGGCTTGGGATAAAGTGGCATATCCATAAGAGTTTGGAGGTTTGGGATTTCGTAACCTACACTTATTCAACATGGCTATGGTAGCTAAGCAAGGTTGGAAGTTCATCATGCAACCTGATACTCTTGTGTCAAAAATATACAAAGCAAGGTACTTCCCTAAATCCTCTTTTTTTTATTCTTAAATTGGAAATAATCCGAGCTATGCATGCGTAATATATGGAAGTCGAGACAAGTTCTTATGAATGGTTGTAGGTGGAGGATAGGAGACGGTTCAAAAATAAAGATCATGAATGAACCTTGGCTTAAAAAAGAGGATGGATTATGGCTGCGATCTCCACAAGATGAAGGTGTGTTTAATATGACTGTTAACCAACTCATGCTTCAAAGGAGAGCGGGGTTTTGTGGAAAAATAGGAATAACAGGGTTTGGAATCAGACCAAGGAGAGCGGGCAACAACTGGGTTACAAAGCGATAAGGCTATGGAATGAATGGAACGAAGTGCAATCAGTTTCTAATGGAGCGCGTAGACAAGAACAACACAGTTTGCAATGGCACAAACCGCAACAGTTGTGGTTAAAGTGTAATGTCGACGCGGGATTTCATCATGAATCTGAAAGAACAAGTGTAGGCTGGTGCGTTAGAGACACTATGGGAAGATTTATTCTAGCTGGGAGCTCTTGGATGAATGGAAAATGTGCTTTAATGGAGGGAGAAGCTTTGGCAGTCCTTGAAGCAATGAATGAGATGCATCAGAGAGGATACACAAATGTGATGATTGAAACAGACTCTCAAATTGTAGCTTAGGCGATTAAATCTTTGTGTACCGATGTGTCGGAGTTTAGTTCTATTATTGGTAAGATAAAATGTATTTTATCAATTCGTAACGACTTTGAGGTGAAGTCAATAAGGCGACAAACGAATATAGTTGCTCACACGCTTGCTAAAGCGGACGTTTCTTGGCCTATTCGCCATACTTTTAATTTGATACCTCCTGGTATTGAATCTTTAATTTATAATGAAATGAAATGATTTTCTATTTGTAAAAAAAATAAAAATTAGTCAAAGTTTCTTATAAAAATGAACAATTTTTTTTTACTTTTATTTCTTATAAAAAAGTAATAAATGGAGTATTAGTTATTTTTAAAAAGCATAATTACTATTAAAATACTTGTAACATTTTTTTTTTATAAATAAATAATTCGTGAGAGATTCATCCAAATTCCAAACTGTCTTATAATTTGGAAAGTAACATCAACTACTCTCATGAATCATTTAGTTGATACTAATTCATCATTAATATGTAGGGTAACCTTTTCAATATACTAATTAAATATTATAGTTAATGTGTAGGGTAAGCATTTCATTATACTAATTAAATACTTGTGGTCCAATAAGTAAATTATCTAATTGAGACAAATCATCATGCCACTTGGGGATTAGTTTAGCTGTCCGTTTGTATATGTAACGTGGGCATTGGTTATTTGTAATATAACATAACATAGGGGCAAAAGAGGAACATGAATATTTTAATGGTTTTCATGGCAGCTGGCAGCCTCATCTGAAACCGTTATCGTAGCTGGCAGCCTCATCTGAAACCGTTATCGTATGTAATGTTTTTTTTTTTGAAAGAATCGTATGTAATGTTGTGCAACTTCATTCATGGGACCAATATCCATACGCACATATGTACAAAGGATGGGAGAATAAGTTAGGCTAGATTTTGGGTGGTTGAGTCTTGCTTACTTTAAAAGTGTTACATCTAAACTTGATCAATTAATGTTTTTGATGTATTAAATATGGCTTAAAAGTTTCACCTTATCAACCGTTAGTTGATTCAATCGTGATTAATATTGAACATGGTAAGGACGATTGTGATTCAATCTTCGCAACTACAATAAGGAAAGTGTTAGCTGAAATTACTTGTGATACTAAAACCAATAAGATTTTACACATTCATATATATATATATATATATTTGTAAAAAAAAAACATACATGGACTAAAATAAAAAATGGGTCTTGCTAACGAGTGCCCTCGGGGCACTCTTTAAGCATTCAATTTAAAGAAACTTATTTTTCAAAAAGTTAAACATTTGAAAAATTCTATAAAATGCTTACTATTTAAGGTCTTAAAGAGTGCCTCGGGAGCACTCGTTAGCATTTGCCATAAAAAATTCACGAACATACAACTACGAAAATGATATTTAAACATAAAAAAAATTCAAAAAAGAAGTTAGGAAAATTAAATTTATAAATTACCAAAAAAATTGTTAAAAAAAGTTTTTTCTAATCTACCTTTTCACATATAATTTGAGAGTATTTACCCATCAATCAATGAGAACAAACCACATAAGTTGATTTGTATGTGATCCCATAACTAACTTTAAACATACTTGTGGGAGCATATACAAATCTACTTATGTGACTTGTTCTCATTAATTGTTGAATAAATAAATAGAGTAGATTTCACCGGTCAACAAATTTTATCTCATTAATGTGTATTACACAATAAAAGATAAATTCTTTATAATATCTAAATAATAGAGCTAACGATTTTAACCAACTAAAAAGAATTACATTTCAATCCGAAATTGTATCAAATGAGAGTTGGGAAAAACCGGTAGAGAGAAAATAAAAGAAGACAATCAACAAAACAAGAATATAACGTGAAAACTTCAAAGTTGGAGAAAAAAACCACGACCGTTGTTTAAACCGACAGCAATAGAATAAACACTATATGAAAATTGTTACAATATATAGACTTCACTTTCAACCACATCATGACCCCAGTACACCCACACTTTCCAAAATAAATATTTTTACTATATGTCAAATACTCTAAAACAATAGTATAAGAGAAAAGGAAACAAACACAAATATAAACTTAAGTGTTTACAAGTGTTACTGCTTGGTGTGTTGAAATAAGAAAATTGATTTCTCTATATATAACATTGAACTCCTTCATTATTCACTTCTCTAAATAATGTGAGACTTACATTGCAATCAACCCCAATAATGAAGAAAAAACAATAATTTAAAATAACAAAAAAATTCGAAAAAATGAGGAAAGAACTCTGAAGCTACCAAATACTAGCTATACTCGGAAAAGTAATAAAAACTTCAAAGAAAAAATGTTGAATATTAGAATCGATAATGATACTTTTAGTCCTAGAATAAAACACAACTGATTTGTAATCAGATTTTCTATTTCCTTTAAAAAAAAGCAAATATGATTGGTGCAAATCTATCTATTTTATACCGCTATAGTGCTAAGAACTAATAATAACTTGTTAATTCTATGTGTAAAAAAAATTATTAGTTCAAAAAAGAGTTTAAATATTTTTTAGTCCTTTAAAATTATCAATTTTATTTAGTCCAAATAAAAAAGTGGCATATTTTGGTGCTATAAAATTATATATTATACAAATAGTTTTAATATCTGCCATTAAATTGGTTTAATTTTTAGTCTAAAATCTGCTGGAAATATTTTCGTGCGCTCAAGGTCACCGATAATTTCGATCGGTAATTTAGGAAAATTTTTTAGTGAATGTGTATTTTTAAATGATTATTTTGCAGACATGTTTAGTACAATATAAGCAATTCCTTAGAAAAACAACTCAAAATTAAATTTATAAGTTTAGATTTTTTTTACTTTTATCTTTATCTTTGAAATTTTAAAAAATTCATATTTAATTCTTCTCATTTTAAAAATTTATATTATTTTGTGAAGAAACCTTTTTACAGTATTCTAAACATGACTGAAAAAGAATTATTCATAAAATTTAAAAGTTTAAAAATAATTAAATAATTCTTAAAATTTTGAAAAATAACAGGACTTAATATTGCATAAAATTTTATAGACTAAAACATGACACTTTTTTTAATAGGAACTAAAAAAATTAATATTTTATAGAAATAAAAAATATATTTAACTAAAAATAAATAACTTATTAATTTTCCGTTTGAATAAATTATATTTAAAACACTTTTCTTTAGAGTGGTAATGTGGGATGACAAGAAATAGGGATGACAATTTACCCATACCCAATGAGTATCCACAAAAATTACCCACAATGGGTAGGGTAAAAACCCGCATTTTGGGTATGGGCGTGGGTATGGATAATTACCCATAAAATTGAGCGGGTAAAGGTGCGGGTACGGGTACCTTAGTACCCACCTCATATACCCACATAATATATTTATATTTATTTTAACTATATTATTATATAATAATATATATAAATCAATTTTAAAAAATACAATGTTATTACACTATAATACATTTTTAATAAAAAAAAATTATTTATAACATATATAATGCAAATATGTCAAAGAGAAATGAACTTTAGCATGACATTACTAATAATTTTGTTTATAATTTTCATGAATCAACATTAAAACCTTTGAAATTTTTTTAATTCTATTAAAATGATATGATATTTTATAATTGATCAATTTATTTTTAGCAAAAATGTGGGTAACGGGTACGAGTATGAGTACTTAGGTACTCATAGGGTATGGGCACGAGGACAAAGATTGTCACCCACGCGGGTATGGGATTGGGTACAAGTATTTTTTTAAACTGCGGGTATGGGGATGAGGATTATAGTACCCTACCCATACCCTACCCATTGTCATCCCTAACAAGAAACAACATTAAACGGTTTTTTTTATCTTTCGTTTATTTGCAAAACACTAACCAGTTAGCCTATGTTAGATTTGATAGTGGAGCAACAATAATTTTAAATGCGGTATTAGCAGAAGATGGAATAGGAAATACTGTAAAATAGATAGTGATTCTATTTTGCTTTTCTTTACAAGAATATAATATGGTGATATATACAACTAAGCAGTAGTTAATTTGGGAATGTAAATCTCTTATAATAAAGCTACAATAAAGCTATTGAAGTAACAAGGTTTGTCACAAGAAAGGGGGGTTTGAATTGTGACCTTTTAAAAATTTGGCTGCAAGCTATGATCAACACAAATAACTTAACACAGAAACTGTGAGAACGTTCTGAGAACGACAGCAGTTAAGTATAAGAAAATATAAAGTGATTTGTGTGTGATGTGTTTGCTGAAATAAAAGAGTAAGGGAAGAGAAGATCAAACACAGCAATTTATCCTGGTTCACCCCTTAACAACTTGGGCTACGTCCAGTCCCCACTTGCGTGAGATTTCCACTATAATCTAGTCCGAGATTACAATGAGTCCCTTAACCTAAAACGGAGGTTAAGTCACAGATTAGTTATCACCAACTAATCTGAATCAATTTCACAAACCAGTAATCACCTACTGATTTGAAACACTTCACAAATCAGTTATCACCAACTGATTTGAACACTCAATCAATTCTAACCAATTGACTTGAGCAAGTTCTTACAATTTAAGAAGTGGTTGTTGAAACTAACAAGCCTATATCAACCTAAACTAGTTGTATAGCATACAAATGAAATACACTCAGAAATACTTAGATGGATTTAGATCCTAAGTTCAGAAGCTTGAAGTATGAGTGTATAAAGAAGAGCTTAAAGTGATATGGAAGTCACACAAAGTATGTTGGCTTTTTGTAATTCAAAACTCTTGCTCTTCTAATGATATCAACTTGCTATTTATAGATAAGGAGACTCCTTGATGACTTGAGCTCCAAATAAGACCGTTGTGAGTGAAGAAATAGCCGTTGAGAGACATATGAGATGAAAGAGAAAATCTGTCTCATAAAAGTGTCCTTCCCAGAACGTTCTCCCATGCTTCTGATATTGGGACAGAACGTACTTATGATGATCTGAGTTCTTGGAACTTGATTGAGAGTTTCCTGATCATATAGCCGTTGCAAAGGTGTTGAGTTTGAATTAAAACAGCTCATCAAAAGGCTGGACAGAAATCAAACAGTTGAAACACTTTGCTGGCAAAACTAGGAGATCGTTCTCTGATCATTCTCCAAGCTCATGGATGAAATCACACGTGATCAAAAGAGTTGTTAAGAGTTGTTCTGCAGCTGGAGAGCTTCAGTCTATGAGGATAGAGTAACTATGCAGAACTATTCACTTGTACTTGCTGGTTCATAAAGTCTTTGTCCTTGTAAGACTTTATGGGAGAATGAAGCTACTTATTGTACTTGTTCCCTTAAATTGTGGATTCTTGTCTTCAGCCTTATTACAGATGTGCTGTATCATTTCCATTGGACTAGATTTAATTCTGAAGGAATATAACATGAAGCCTTGTCATGAATAATTGAATTGAACTTATTCCTCAAAAGTGCTTATTTGAACTTGATGTCTTGTTCAAAAATGATTCCTTGCCTTAAATGACTTATGCACTGTTATGATATTGCATTTACTTCCATGAAAAAGTTCTTTCTTGTTTCTACCAAGTTGACTTCAGAAAAGTGAATATTCTTTTAAGCACGTGAACTTCAGAACATGGTTCAGTGTCATTCTGAGAACGTTCTCCTGGGCAGAATCTTCAAATGATGTTTTGTTTGTATCTTGTGAGTGAAACTTATTGAATTTAATCCTTAAAGGTTGTCTTAGATTAAAACACTCAAAAGCACTTGTTAGATAACAAAATGATCAGAATCAAATTAAAATTTAATTAAGGGTTTGTTATCTTTAAAACATCAAAATGGATTTTGTCTCAACAATCTCCCCCTTTTTGATGATGACAAAACCTTGATTAGATTTTAAATTGTGATTCTGATTAAACCAAAATGAGTAATAATACTAAGTGATTTAATCAAAGAGCTCCCCCTCAATTTATGCATTCTTTAATCAAAGTATAAAATATGCATATGCTTAATTGAGTAAGTAAAAACACACAATGTTGAATCAAATAAAACATTCATTAATCAAAGCTCATATATGAGCACAAACATCATTCATACAAGATTAATGATCAAAAAGTGATTCAAACATAGGATTAAAATTCAAAGTACAAGATTCAGAATTTAAACACATAAAAAGAGAAGTTTTCTAGTAGAGCAAAAAGAAATTCTCATCATATCTAGCCTATTCTGATCTTAAAACAAACAAACAGAAAAAAAAGATTTAAAATCTTCTAATCTCCCCAAAAGCCACAATTTCTTCTTAATCTTCTCCCCCTTTTGTCAACAGCAAAAAGGCTTGGGAGGTAAAGGGAATGATCATTGAGGTACATCAGGGGTGGAATCATCAGAGCTGGAATTATCAAATGATGGAAGCTCTGTGATGGGAGGGATATCTGGATTTTCTGGTGGAGGAGCAACACGCATAGCAGGGCAAAATTCATTAACAAGCCAAGTCCTAAGAATGTTATTTTCCTTCATGTTGTAGGTTTGGACATTGTTGATTATGGTTAAAGCTTCAAAAATCTTCCCCATATTTTCCCTAGTCCTAGTGACTTCCTTTTCAACCTTTGATTTCTTAGGTGGTCTAGGATCAAAGTGGAAAATGTTCTCAGAATCTAAGCCTACAGCAGCTAGGTTAGAGGAGGTCATGCTGAAGGAGCTTAGAGAAGCAAAGTTTTGGGGAAAGGAGGGTAAAGATGTACCAGCATCAGTAAAAATGGGAACATGAATGTTTGAGAGGTTTGGTGGTGAAGTATTGAGCCATTGTCTCATTGCATCTATGGAGTGAAAGGTTCCAATAGAGCTTGGTGGAGAGGTCATCAATGGTGAAAACAGATATGTGTTAACAGGGTTATCAATTGTAGAGAAACCATCAAACAAGGTTTGATTTAAAAGAGGTGGTCCTAGGCTAGCACCTGGAGTGGAATCAAATTCTAATGACACACCTAAATCTCTTGAATCTGAGAGATTTCCTTCTTGCAGAACTTCTTTCCCTCTTGAACTGGTAGGGAGAACGTTCTGAGATTGATCTTTTTGACTGGTAACAACTTCTGCCAGGATTTCCAAACTTCCTGCAGGCTCAGCTTCATCTCTTTTCCTTTTTAATCCTTGATCTTGAGAGGATGAGGTACCAAAATCACTGAGCATTTTCATCACATTCTTCATAGAAAACACTTTAGAAGTGTTTCTTGACTCTTCCTTTTTGAAACTTACATTAAACCTTCTGAAAACTTTTGCGAGAATCATTCCATATGGTAAGGTCTTCTTCTTAGCACCTGATTCTACAACATTTATCATGTGATGGAGGATGGCATAGGGTAGGTTCAGAGGGATTTTGTTGAACATATGGTACATGACCATAGCATCATTGTTAGTGACTTTATGCATGCTTCCTGTCCTAGGAAAAACAGCATGGAGACACATGTTGTGGAGTAATTTGTAGCTAGGTAAAAGCATAGAGGCTGGGGGTTCTTTGAGATCAACACTTGGTTCAAACAATTCTGTAAAAAGTTGGGTTTTGTTCACTTGAGCCATGGAATACCAACTGGGTCCATATAGAGTGTCACCTTCATTGGGTAGGTCTAAGAGTTGGCTTAACAGCTTGGTTGTGACAATGACTTTGACTCCCTTAAGATAAGAGACAATCATTTCTTCTTCATGATGAACTATAGCATTGAAGTAAAATGCAGAAACTAGGCTAGGGTAGTGGGTTTCTTTGATGTTGAAAAAGTTTGTCCAACCTAAAGGGTGAGTGTATTGGGTTAGGTCAATACCTTTGTTTGCAAGTTCAGCAAAGTTGTAGGTTCTACCTGCTGCAACTGGTCTATCTTTCCAAAATTCATCAAACGTCACTTGAGCATTTTGATGGATTAAAGGGATTGGTAGTTTGCGACGGCTTGAAATTCTATCTTTGATCAAAGCATCAGAAAAAGGTGAGGAAATAGGTTCTGATGATGATGATTTTTCTGAGGAGGGTTTCTCTGTGGATAAGTTGGGTGAAACAGAGGAGGATGATTTTGGATTTTGGTATTTGGAGATTGGTGTGTTGTTTGAGAGAGTGTTCTCAGAATCACTGTCTGAAACTGAGTAAATGGTAGGATCAATGGTAGGTTTCTTCCCAGAACCTGAAGCAATTCTATTTGATCTTTAGATTTTGGAACGATCAATGTGTTTTGATTTCTTGGTGGTGGAAGGCTTGGTTTTTGTTGTTCTTGAATCCTTAGGAATGGTTACAGTTTTAGAGCGGTTTTCTTGTGTGGTGGGTGGTTTGTTCAGAGTTGGTGAAACTGTGGGTTCAATAGTTGGAATGGAAATGGGTATACTTCCAACAAGGATTTGATTTTGAGGAACAAAGGGTTGAAGGTTGATTTGCAAACTTGATGCTCCAATGGCTTCCATTACCATTTGGGTGATGCTAATGGTAGGAATGGGTTCAGGCTGGGATTGAATTTCTGGAATGTTTGTGGTTTCAGAAACAGGGCGTAAAGGAGATGGAGGAGACGGAGGAGAAGGGGAACGAGGTGAAGGTGGAGAATCAGATGAGTATTCTGATTTTCTTGCTGGGTTTTTGGTTCTAGCCATTTATGAGGTTGTTTGAGAGAGAATGAAGAAGAACAGAGAAAGGGTTGAATAGTAACGGTGAGGGAGAGTGAGATGACGGTTATTAGAGAGAGAGAAGAGTGGAGTAGTGGGTTTGATTTGAACTGAAGGATTTGTCTTGGTTAAGTAAAGAAATGATGATAGAGTGTTGAGAAGTGGGATTGGAAGGCTAGAGTAGGTAATAGGTACTAATTAGGAATAGTGTTAAGGTGTACTTTGGGTAAAACAAAAAGTTATGACAAGAGGGAGAGAGATAGTCAAGTTGATAATGTGACTTAGGGAGAGTAAAGGTTTGTCTTAAAAAAATCTGAACAATTAATAAAAGAACTAAGACACATAAAAGAACAATAAAATGACTTCATGAGAAAGTCATAAGTCTTGCTGTTCGCAGAGCAGAGAGAACGTTCTCAGATCGTTCTCAGATTTTGTTCAACAATGATCAGTTGGGATTTTTTATGATTTTCAAATTTTCTTTGAGAAAATTAAACCTATCCTCAACTAAGGGTTTTGTAAAAATATCAGCAAGCTGAAAATCAGTATCAACAAATATCAATTCAACATCTTTTTTGCAAACATGATCACGTATAAAATGATGCTTAATTTCTATATGCTTTGATCTAGAATGTTGAATGGGGTTCTTTGATAAATTTATGGCACTAGTATTATCACAAAGAATTTTAATATTTGTGTACCTTAGTGAGAAATCTTCAAGTTGGTTTTTGATCCATATCACTTGAGAGCAACAATTTGCAGCTGAGACATATTCAGCTTCTGTTGTTGAAAGTGCTATGGTGTTTTGCTTTCTGCAACTCCAACTTACAAGAGCTTCACCAAGAAATTGACAAGCTCCACTTGTGCTTTTTCTTTCAAGCTTATCACCAGCATAGTCAGCATCACAATATGCTTTGAGGTCAAAATGTGATCCCTTCTTGTACCAGAGACCAACATCAGGAGTTCCATTTAAATATATGAAGATTCTTTTGACTGCTGTGAGGTGAGATTCTCTTGGAGAAGATTGAAATCTTGCACAAATACCAACTGAGAAGACAATGTCTGGTCTGCTAGCAGTTAGATAAAGGAGTGATCCAATCATTCCTCTATATTCCTTTTCAGAGACAAGTTTTCCATTTTCATCCTTGTCTAAACTTGTTGATGGATGCATAGGAGTTGACATGATTTTTGCTTCATTCATCTTATACTTCTTGAGTAGATCTCTGATGTATTTTTCTTGACAAATGAAGATCCCATCATCTTGTTGCTTGATTTGCAAGCCAAGAAAGAATCTGAGCTCTCTCATCATACTCATCTCAAATTCACTTTGCATGAGATTAGAAAATTCTTCACACATTTTCTCATTAGTAGCACCAAATATAATATCATCAACATAAACTTGCACAATTAATAAATCTTGATCATTTGTTTTTCTAAAAAGAGTTGTATCAAATTTACCTCTTGAAAAACCATTGTCAAGTAAAAAAGTGCTTAACCTTTCATACCAAGCTCTAGGAGCTTGCTTAAGTCCATAAAGAGCTTTGGTTAGTTTGAAAACATGATTAGGTTTATGTTCATCCTTAAAACCAGGAGGTTGATGTACATAAACTTCCTCATTTAGAAAACCATTTAAAAAAGCACTTTTCACATCCATTTGAAAAAGCTTGAAGCATTTATGAGATGCATATGCAAGTAAAATTCTAATGGCTTCTAACCTTGCCACTGGTGCAAAAGTCTCATCATAGTCTATACATTCTTGTTGGTTATAACCTTGAGTAACAAGTCTTGCTTTGTTGCAAATTACCTTACCTTCTTCATCAAGCTTGTTTCTAAAGACCCATCTAGTACCAATGATAAAGTGATCTGGAGGACAAGGTACAACCTTCCAGACTTCATTCTTCTCAAATTGCAGTAGCTCTTCTTTCATGGCTTCAACCCATGAATTATCAATGATAGCTTCATCAATAGACTTTGGTTCAATTTGAGAGATCATTGCCAGAACGTTCTCATGAACTTGAAAGGATCTTCTGGTTCTTATGCCATCAGCAGTTTCTCCTATAATCTGATCTTGTGGATGATAACCAACTATTCTCCAAGTCTTAGGAGGTTGTTGAGATGTAGTTATAGGTTCTGCAACAGCTTGATCTTGTGTTGAAGGTTGCACGTCATCTTCATCAAAATCAGCTTGAGTAGGTTGTTCTTCAAATTCATCAAACTTGACATGCATGCTTTCTTCCATATTTTTTTAAGTTAAATTGAAAACTCTATAGGCCTTGGATGTTAGAGAATAACCTAGGAATATTCCTTTGTCTGACTTTGCATCAAACTTTCCTAGATTATCTTTGATATTCAAAATATAACAATAACATCCAAAAATGTGAAAGTAAGAGATATTTGGTTTCCTATCTTTCCAAAGCTCATAAGGGGTTTTGTTCAAAATTTTTCTTATTGAAACCCTATTTAAAATGTAACATGCAGTGTTAATGGCTTCAGCCCAAAAATATTTTTCAACATTTGATTCATCAATCATTGTTCTAGCCATTTCTTGCAAGGTTCTATTTTTCCTTTCAACAACTCCATTTTGTTGTGGAGTTCTTGGACAAGAAAAATTATGAGAAATGCCATTATCATTAAAGAATGATTCAAAGTGGAAGTTTTCAAATTCTCCACCATGATCACTTCTCACAGAAATGATATTGGTACCTTTTTCATTTTGAACCTTTTTACAAAAGCTTTTAAATGATTCAAAAGATTCATCTTTATGTTTAAGAAATAAAACCCAAGTGAATCTTGAATAATCATCTACAATGACAAAACCATAATTCTTACCTCCTAGACTAGTAGTTTTGACAGGTCCAAATAAATCTATGTGAAGTAATTCAAGAGGTCTTTTTGATGAAATAAAATCTTTTGGTTTAAAACTGCTTTTAGCTTGTTTTCCTCTTGTACAACTTTCACATAGTTTGTCTTTGTCAAAACTTATCTTTGGTAATCCTCTTACTAGATCAAGTTGAGAAATTTTGGCCATTGTTCTCATACTTACATGTCCTGCCCTTTTGTGCCAAATCCATTTATCTTTTTCAAGAGACACAAAACAGGATTCAGCAGGCAATTCATCTAAGTATAGGACATACACATTTTTCATTCTTGATCCATTAAAAAGAATTTTTCCAGAAGATATTTGTCTAACTTCACAAGTGTTGGTTGTGAATATAACTTCAAGGCCATTGTCACATAATTGACTAATGCTTATTAAGTTATGTTCAAGACCCTCAACATAGTGAACATTTTCAATTTTAGCAGAATTTATCTTACCAATAATACATTTACCTTTGATGCTAGCTTTCTCATTATTTCCAAAGGTAACAGATCCTCCTTCTTTCTTTTCAAAAGAAAGAAAGCTATGTCTGTCTCCAGTCATATGCCTTGAGCAACCACTGTCCAAGTACCATGGCTTGCTCTTCTTTGTTAGGAGACATTCCTGCATGAGAGTTTAGTAAGACTTTTGGTACCCATACTGACTTGGGTCCTTGAGAGTTAGTGTTTCTCATAACAGTTGGTTTCTTATATAAAGCATTTTTCTGAAACCTGTTTTGAATAAAGTTCTGATTTCTCATAACATTTGGTTTCTTATATGGAAATTTTTTTTGAAACCTGTTTTGGAGAATGTTCTGAGAATCATATTTCTGTTTGTTCAAAGCTTTTCATTTGAAACAGAAAAATCTAGCATGACCATGTTTATGACAGAAGGAACAAAAGAGTTTTTGGACATATTTTTCTTTATTAGGAATAAAAGATTTTTTACATATCTCTTCCTTTTGATGAGGTCCAAAACCAAAACCAGATGCACTAATGATGTCTAACTGTGTTCCATTGATCTTTTCAAAAGTTTTTGTAGATGTTAAGAATCTAGAAAGATCTTTTTCTAATACAGACACATCCTTTTTTAACTTAGCATTTTCTTCTTGTATGCTAAAATTTGTGAGTTGTTTAGATGAACTTTCATGATTGAATTGCATGTTTTTAAGAGCTTCTTTTAAGGTTTCTACTTCATTTTTATACAAGTCTTTTTCTTGAGTTATCTTTATGACTTCATCTCTTAGTTCATTATTTTTCTCAGTAGTAATTTGACAGTCATATAACAAGTTATCACAAAAATGTTCAGTTCTAATGCATGATGAACAAGGTTCAAGAGTTACCTCATCATTGTCTGATTTTGTCATTAGGCAAACATTTGCTTCTTCTTCCTCCATTTCTGACAGTTCTTCCAAGTCATCCCAAGTAGCCATCATAGATTTTCTTTTGAAGGATGGCTTGCTTTGCTTTATCTTTGGACATTCTGTCTTGAAGTGACCTAGTTGATTGCATCCATAGCACCTTATTTGACTCATGTCAGTTTCAGGCTTTTGATCACTTCTTCTTGGTGGAAAGGATTTCTTGAGTTGATTTCTTCTCAACATCAGCTTCTGAATTCTCCTTGACAGAAAGGCTAGCTCTTCTTCATTATTTTCATGAAAAACATTATTACCTTCTGTCTGTTCATTCTCAGAATGTTCTTTAGTTTGAGACTCAAGAGCAATCATCTTTTTCTTCTCAGGTTTATCTTCTTGAAGAATTGCTTCATGAGCTTTTAGAGAACCAATGAAGTCTTCTAACTTCATCTCAGATAACACTTTGGATTCAGTGATAGCAGTTACTATGTGTCTCCAATGTTTTGGTAAACACCTTAGTAATTTTCTAATCCTTTCATGTATGGTATAACTCTTACCAAGAGAGTTTAACTCATTTATGATAACTGTAAATCTTCCATACATTTGATCTACAGTTTCATCCTCTTGCATTTCAAACAACTCAAACTTTCTGACTCCAATGTCAATTCTAGTTTCCTTGATACGACTAGTTCCTTCATGATGAGTTTGAAGTGTGTTCCACATTTCTTGTGCAGTTTTGCATTCCATAATCCTATCATATTCTTCCCTGCACAAAGCACACTTAATAAATAATTTAGCTTTAGAGTTTAGAAGTACCCTATTAGCTTCATCAGAGAGCCATTCAGCTTGAGGCTTTGGTGTGGAGGTATCTTTGACATATGGAACATATTCTCCATTCTCTATGACAGACCACATGTGGTTGTCTTGTGACCTTAAGAACAACTCCATCTTGTCTTTCCAATAGTGGTAATCATTTTCTTCAAATAGAGGTGGTCTATTTGAAGAACCTCCTTCTGAAATGAATTTTGCAGCTTTGTCCATTACTTCCTTCCTGAATCTTTTCCTCTAGCACTTGTTAGATGCTCAACCTTGAGAGGCAGAGCTCTGATGCCAATTGAAGTAACAAGGTTTGTCACAAGAAAGGGGGGTTTGAATTGTGACCTTTTAAAAATTTGGCTGCAAGCTATGATCAACACAAATAACTTAACACAGAAACTGTGAGAACGTTCTGAGAACGACAGCAGTTAAGTATAAGAAAATATAAAGTGATTTGTGTGTGATGTGTTTGCTGAAATAAAAGAGTAAGGGAAGAGAAGATCAAACACATCAATTTATCCTGGTTCACCCCTTAACAACTTGGGCTACGTCCAGTCCCCACTTGCGTGAGATTTCCACTATAATCTAGTCCGAGATTACAATGAGTCCCTTAACCTAAAACGGAGGTTAAGTCACAGATTAGTTATCACCAACTAATCTGAATCAATTTCACAAACCAGTAATCACCTACTGATTTGAAACACTTCACAAATCAGTTATCACCAACTGATTTGAACACTCAATCAATTCTAACCAATTGACTTGAGCAAGTTCTTACAATTTAAGAAGTGGTTGTTGAAACTAACAAGCCTATATCAACCTAAACTAGTTGTATAGCTTACAAATGAAATACACTCAGAAATGCTTAGATGGATTTAGATCCTAAGTTCAGAAGCTTGAAGTATGAGTGTATAAAGAAGAGCTTAAAGTGATATGGAAGTCACACAAAGTATGTTGGCTTTTTGTAATTCAAAACTCTTGCTCTTCTAATGATATCAACTTGCTATTTATAGATGAGGAGACTCCTTGATGACTTGAGCTCCAAATAAGACCGTTGTGAGTGAAGAAATAGCCGTTGAGAGACATATGAGATGAAAGAGAAAATCTGTCTCATAAAAGTGTCCTTCCCAGAACGTTCTCCCATGCTTCTGATATTGGGACAGAACGTACTTATGATGATCTGAGTTCTTGGAACTTGATTGAGAGTTTCCTGATCATATAGCCGTTGCAAAGGTGTTGAGTTTGAATTAAAACAGCTCATCAAAAGGCTGGACAGAAATCAAACAGTTGAAACACTTTGCTGGCAAAACTGGGAGATCGTTCTCTGATCATTCTCCAAGCTCATGGATGAAATCACACGTGATCAAAAGAGTTGTTAAGAGTTGTTCTGCAGCTGGAGAGCTTCAGTCTATGATGATAGAGCAACTATGCAGAACTATTCACTTGTACTTGCTGGTTCATAAAGTCTTTGTCCTTGTAAGACTTTATGGGAGAATGAAGCTACTTATTGTACTTGTTCCCTTAAATTGTGGATTCTTGTCTTCAGCCTTATTACAGATGTGCTGTATCATTTCCATTGGACTAGATTTAATTCTGAAGGAATATAACATGAAGCCTTGTCATGAATAATTGAATTGAACTTATTCCTCAAAAGTGCTTATTTGAACTTGATGTCTTGTTCAAAAATGATTCCTTGCCTTAAATGACTTATGCACTGTTATGATATTGCATTTACTTCCATGAAAAAGTTCTTTCTTGTTTCTACCAAGTTGACTTCAGAAAAGTGATTATTCTTTTAAGCACGTGAACTTCAGAACATGGTTCAGTGTCATTCTGAGAACGTTCTCCTGGAAAAATCTTCAAATGATGTTTTGTTTGTATCTTGTGAGTGAAACTTATTGAATTTAATCCTTAAAGGCTGTCTTAGATTAAAACACTCAAAAACACTTGTTAGATAACAAAATGATCAGAATCAAATTAAAAATTAATTAAGGGTTTGTTATCTTTAAAATATCAAAATGGATTTTGTCTCAACAGCTATAATAAAACTTGAATCTTCTATAATTTATTTATCATCAAAAGATATCCTTATAATTTTTCTTAACATGCGTAAAATTGATTTTGATAAGTTTAATTGCTTTTGAATATAATTTTAATTTATGATTGATAATTTTGAGTTTAAATGTGATTTTTATATTATTATTCAACATTTTTTTTGGTATTAGTTCTTGATTCCCACATAAAGGAAATTACAGTAATTCACAGTTCAATTGTGAAATAAGTAAAAACTGGTAAAGAAATATTTCTACCAAAAAAAGAACTCAAATTCTCGTGAATGATCCATCTTTAGAGGAAGCTTATTAATCACTTAAATCTAATATCTTAATTCAAATTTATTATTCAACTTGTTTTTAATGAAATAAATTTAAACTAAAATAATTTTATATTCAACCTGCTAATTTTAAATAAATAAATTTTATAAAATTATTTCATTTAATTTTATTTTTTTTACGAAAATTTAAAATTAATTTTTGTCACCGTGTAAAAATTCACTTTTGAAATATACCATTACTTACATGTCCTTCAAACTCTCTTAATTGTTCCCAAACTTCAAATATAAATTTTAAATTTTACTTCTTCAAAAATAATTTAAATTTAAAAAAGTTTAATTGCATTTTTAGTATCCTATTTTATTATACTCGTGAGAATAGTCTTTTATTTTAAAATCAAATTTTTTGGTCTTCTATTTTCATATTTATTGCAATTTAAATTCTTTTTAATGTTTGTTGTTTTAAAAGTGGCAACTTTTGATGACAAAAAGGTAAATGTTAAAGACAATAAATCATTTTTTAAGATGTCAAACATTTCAATTTTTAGAGAAAAAATATATGAATTGAAACAAAAATTACAACAAATATAAAATAAGAGACAAAAAAAAAGATTTTAAAATGGAAAAACTACTTTCATAAATTTGATAAGAAAATATAGAAGTCAAAATTACAATTACACCTTTAAAAAAGGAGAAATTATATTTTGACATCTATTTTGAACAACTTAGGGTCACCAAACTGACTAATTATAACTTATGTTTATAGCTTATAAGATAAAAGACCTGTTTGGTAACAACATTTTCAACACTGACTTATAGCTTATTTTACTGACTTATAACTTATTTTCCATAAGCTACTTCAATTAGTTTATGAGCTTATAGCTTATCATATTTTCTTCCATTTTTACCCTTATCATTTTACCTAAAATCCATTTTTACCCTTTTTAATTTATTATAATATAAAATAAAAACGTCATTCCTTTGCTTTCAATGTTTTTTTTGACATTTTGCTTCCAATGCTTATGAAATAAAACAAATACTTTTTTTTTTTTTTTCTTCAATTTATATAGTTTACGCTATATTCGACGACGTCGTTAGTTTTTTTATATACTAGACTAGATAGAAGAAAATGCATTACATAACATTCACTAATAAAAATATAAATTTATTTATTATATTAGTTTATTTATATATAATGAAAATAAATATTCTACATAAAAATAATGAAGATAAAAATATCCGAAATAAATTAAAATATATAAATGTTTAAAATGTTGTTGTACATAAAGGCCGAAAAAAAATTGTTTTACGTAACAATATTTTATGGCATATTTGTACATAATTATATTATCACCCCTTCATTTTAGTACTTTTGATTTATTCATCATGTATTTATTACTATAAAAGATGTATGTATATTGTCACCATTTTTTTAGTACATTTGATTTATCTTTTGGCGGTCGTCTGGTTCTCCTAAAATTTGTCCTGACTTCGTTACCTGTCTATGCACTTTCCTTTTTCAAAGCACCCTCTGGTATTATCTCGACTATTGAATCTCTTCTGATTCACTTTTTTTGGGGGGGATGTGAGGATTCTAGGAAAACCTCGTGGATTAACTGGAAAACTATATGCTTGCGTAAGGAGTATGGAGGCTTGGGGGTTAGGCGGCTTAGGGAGTTCAATTTTGCCCTGTTGGGCAAATGGTGTTGGCGGATGCTGGTGGACCGTGGGGATCTTTGGTTTAGAGTGCTGGAGGCCCGGTACGGCATAGAGCAGGGGAGGTTGAGGGAGGGAGGGAGGATGGGGTCAGCTTGGTGGAGGGAGATTGTGAGGATCAGAGATGGAGTAGGCGGGGGTAGGGATAAGTGGTTTGGGGAGGGAGTGGCGAGGAAGGTGGAGGATGGGACAGATACCTTTTTCTGGACTGACCCCTGGGTGGGACCGACTCCATTATGTGAGAGATTTGCGCGTCTGTTCGATCTAGCGGCTTCCAAGTCGCGCACGGTAGCGGAGATGTATGGCGCAGGGTGGGAGGCAGGGGGTGAGGCGTGGGCGTGGAGGCGACATTTGTGGGCGTGGGAGGAGGAGCTACTAGGGGAGTGTCAGGCGTTACTTCTCACCGTGACTTTGCAGGAGGGGTCCCTTGACAGGTGGCAGTGGAGGTCTGATCCTACTTCGGGCTACTCGGTTCGAGACGCGTACCGGGTGCTGACTTCCCAGGATACGATTGGGATAGGGGAGGCGGAGGATCTTATATGGCACAAACATGTTCCCCTGAAGGTGTCTATTTTTGCTTGGCGCCTCCTGCGTGATAGATTGCCCACAAAGGCAAACCTTGTTGCTCGCGGCATTCTCGCTCCAGATCTTCACTATTGCGTGGCGGGTTGTGGTAGTATTGAGACGACTCATCACTTGTTCCTATCATGCGGCACTTTTGGCTCTCTCTGGGCCTTAGTTCGATCTTGGATTGGTTTCTCGGCGGTGGATGCTTCTAGTCTCACAGATCACTTCTTCCAGTTCACTTATTCGGTTGGCGGACTCCGAGCTCGGCGCTCCTTTCTCCAGCTCATCTGGCTCGCTTGTGTTTGGGTAGTGTGGAATGAAAGAAATACCCGGGTGTTCAGAGACTCGACAAACCCGGTGCATCAGCTTCTGGACAAAGTCAAGCTCTACTCCTATAGGTGGCTGCTTCAGACATATGTTTCTTTAGCTACCAAATATCATTGTTGGTGGTCGAACCCATTGCTTTGTTTGGGCATCGACTAATTGTATTTTTATTCTTGCTGGTTACTACGACTATTTGTAAACTTTGGTAGAGTTCTTCTGTACGTCTTATGCGGAGGGGCTTGCCTGTTTTTCGTGTTATATATATAATCCATTTTCGCTTGTTCAAAAAAAAAAAAATTATATAAAGTGTAATAAAGAAAATAAATTTAAAATAAAATTCAAAGAATAAAATTTAATTCTATATAAAAAAATAATAATATATAAAGATATATTAAATTAATAAATTTGAATAACTAAATTTGAAGTATCTTAAATATTAATTAGATATAGGTTTAATAATTATTTTTTATAAGAGATTTTATATGTCTTTTTTTGTCATTATTCACTTATTATTCCGTTGAACCGCTAATTTTAACAAACACTTCAATCAGCTTATCAGCCATCTGTCATACCCAAATTTTTGACCTAAGATCCCATGTCACATTCATTTACCATATTGTTGGGTCCGGAATATTTTTACTCTTTTCAGGGAGAAATTCGACAAAGAGGCATTTTTAAAATACCTCATTTTTTTTGTTAAGGATCTTTTATCCATTTTTATTTCAGTCTTGATTTTGGCCATTATTATTAATATTATTTTAATAAAAAAAAAACAAAATATATATAAAAAGAGGAGCAGCTCACGCTGCCCCCTCTTCTCTCTCCTTAGTCCTTACCATAATGTTGTTATTTTTTCTTTTAATATATATTTAATTTTATTGTTTTCATTATTATTAATAAAACAAAAAAAAACTAAAAAAAGAAAAGGATAACAAGAAAGTGCAGCATGGTTCCTGCCTTTCCCTTTTTCTCTCAACTTCTTCTTTTTATTTTTATTTCTTATTATCATCATTATTATTATAGTATTATTATTATTAAAATAAAATTCAAAAAAATATAAAAGAAAGAGGAGGTTGAAAATAGAACACTCAGCAATAGAGTTACAGGGGCATTTTTTCTCTCCTTTCCCATTCCAATTTTCAAACAAAAACAGTATTTTGCATATGTTGGAGATTTTATCTAGTCAGAAGATCTTGAGCATACAACTTGCAAGGCAATTTTTCAATGCGTTTTGCCATTTTTTCTTCTGATTTGTAAGGCTATGAAGTAGCCTTTTGGGTGCGGAGAAACAAAGTTTGAAGAAAGAAGAATTGAGGGTACAGGTTTTACACACTGTGGAGCTTGATGAAGTTGAAAATTCATAAACATATTCACACTGCTCTTTGTCACAATAAATAGAGGTTGAATTGCAAAGAGAAAGGGGACCGAAAAAAATTTCATCAGCAGCATAATACAAAAATCTCATCAGTATCCAACACCATAAAGAGATAACAAAAATCAGTAACATCACCACTTCACTAACATAATCCTAACATCAAACAAAACTCAAACATCACAGTAACAACATCACCAATCCAAACCATCACATAAATAAAATCACCAACTTCCACCAACACTTTGTTCAATCAACAAAATCATAACCGGAAACAAAAAGAAACAGAATGAAAAGAAAATCATAACCCTAGTGGCGGCATTTGTACCATTTTTTTGTTTTTTTTATTATTTTTTTTTTTTTTCTTGCTGTTTGTTTGGGCCTTAGGCCCAGAATTGCTGGTTACACCCCCCTGCCCCTGCGTCTTTCTGTCCGCACCCCACTGTTTTATTTATTTGTTCTATTTTTTACTTAATGCATTTAATTTCATTTATTGTCATATTATTTGTATGTTATATTCTATGTTTAATTAACATCAAAAATACCAAAAACTGTTTATTTTTATTCACATCTTATATGTAAAAAAAAAATACAAAAAAACATGTTGTGTAGAATTTATCTCTATTTTAATCCAAGGGAACGAGTGATCGTTTATTTAATCTCGTGTTATTGTTACTCCACATGTTTACTTGTTCATCATTTGCCTCTAAAAATATATATATAAAAAATAACAAAAATATTCAAATAAACAAAAAAATCGATTTTCAAAAATAAATCTTTTTTCTAATAAACCTCGACTTTCGTCGAGAGACTTTTTTCAAACTTTTTTCCAATAAATGTTTTAATACACTTAAGCATATTTAACCATTTTCAAAAGACTAAAAAATATAAAAACAATTCAAACCTTTTTGCCATTTGGCTTTTGACTTTAAAACTTTTTTCAAAGAGTTTAGACGTGAGTCATCTTTATAGTCGAGAATTCTAAAATTCCCCATAACATTGAGCAAGAAAAATGTTGACTCTTTTCCACTTAGGAGAGTTAGTGGCATACTCGTTGATAATTTCCGAGTGAGAGCCCTTCCCTATTGTGAAACAAAGATCCATTTTAGCATGTTTGTGGTGGACTAAAAGGAGTTTAAAACTTATCATGACAACTCGTCTTTGAAGGTGTGAAAAACACGAGAAGGGGGGGGGGTTGAATTGTGTTTTTGGTAGTTTGAAAATTTCTTCTAAGTTATAGAAAACTTATCAGAGTTTGCAGCGGTTGTAAAACAAAACACAATCACAAGCAACTAAGAGGTAGAGTGAAAGAGAGAAAGAAAGACACAGAGATTTTATACTGGTTCCCCTCACAAACCGAGAGTACGTCCAGTCCTCTTGTACTACAAGAGAGTTCACTTATAATCACAAAAGATTACAAAATGCTCAAGCACACAAGCAAGAGACTTCCTTTGCTCAAGTATACAAACAAGAGACTTCCAAATGCTCAAGCACGCAGGCAAGAGACTTCAATATACAAGTATAAGAAAACAGAGTCTGAACAATTGATATAAAGATCAATGTTCAGTTACAGAGTAAATACAACTTTTGATACAAGACTTAACTTAGAATAAAATTCTAAGGTTCAACTAATGACTTAACAGAAGCTGAAACTAAGGTCTTGGATTTTGAATATGAGTTCAAGTTGTATTTGAATATGAGTGCTTTGGGATGATTTTTGCAGAGTAACAGCTCTTTCAAAATATGTTCAAGTGTCGTACCCAAAGCTTCAAACTTGCTCCAATTTATAGACGAAGGTGGAGCGTGTTTAATTTGAATTTGATTCAGTGAGATTGCGCCAGCTGTAGATAGTACACAAGAATACTATATCGGGTAGCCATGTTTAGGATCAATCTTGGTGAAACGTTTTAACCAAATCAGGCAAACTGTTCGTACAAAGGTACAAACGTCACTATCAAGTTGGTTAAGAGGATCCCTTTAGCGTTAGGAATGTCAGAGTATAGTTGTTCTTTGCAGAGAAGGTTCTTCTGACGAAACCGGCTCTCACTGCTCTTATCAGAGTCTGATATGTATCTTCTGATGAGTAGACTTCTCATCTTCTGATGAGACAAATGCATCTTCCGATGGATTATAAGCATCTTCTGATGACTTAATGTTCTGATCGAATCTACTACGCCATATCAGATCTTCCAATGTGCCTTTCTAAGTATTGACTAACATTATCTGCACACTTGGATTAAATAATTAGTAAACCCTATTGTACATTAATACCTTTGTTATCATCAAAACTTAATTGGGTCATATCAGAACCTCTTTTGTTCCAACAATCTCCCCCTTTTTGATTGATGACAAACCAAGTATTAATTTACAATGGATGTTGATAAAATTTATCACGCATCTCTTAGGTTGATGAGTTTTGCAAGCTCCCCCTAAGTTCAGCAATGATTAATTTTAATCAGTTTAAAAATAATAGTTTGAAATATTAAACTAGACTCATACACTAGACTCTCAGAGGCTAGGTTTGCAAGCTCTCCCCCTAAGTCTGATACCCATAAAAGAAAATTGCACTTTTCTTCTAAGCGTATATGTATCAGAAGTTCAAATTTCAATTTATTATTTTCCATCAAATAATACATAATTTAATTAGTCACTAAACAAAAATTGAAATTTTTGGCTTCAGTTTAACGTTTCATAAATTAATATCTCTTACTCCCCCTTTTGTCATAAAACAAAAAGACAAACTGACAAAGAAATAAATGAGCGTTTGAAAAACACATGGTCAACAATAACAGTTTCAAGACAGTCAAGGTGGTTACAACTACGCCAATTTAATATTGTGTAGTAGAATTATGAACTTGTCTTATTTTGAAACTACTATATAAAGAACCATGAACTTTGTCATTTCACTCAACACTTCCAATTCATTGTATAGATACAATGGAGAAGGATAGAAAAGTGATCAAAAGTAAGAGAGTGCAGGAGAAGAAGAAGAAGAAGAAAATGAAGGTTCAACAAGACTCAGAGTCTAAGAAGAAACCTCATAAGAAGAAGGCATCAACTTCTGCTCCTGTAAGAGCCAACTATCAAACCAGATCCAAGACCAAACAACCGGAGTCTTCATCAGAATCTGAATGGGATTCTGATTGGAAGGAATTCCTGAGTACATATATTCCTCCAGAAGATGAATACCCCTCTTCATAATCAATGAGATCAATTCTCATTGATGTTTTAATAAGGAAGAGAGAAGACATTCGTGAACTCTTCCATTTCCTTTAGATTCCAATAAGCTAGATTTAGGACTAGCCATTAGATGTAGAATCTAAGTGAAACGATGGATAGAAATTTATGTAATCAACAATTTTCCATTGAATAAAACTTGTTATTTAGTTATGAAATCATTATGTTTGATATTTGTCAAAAAAGAATTTTTTTTTAGCATGAAAAAAAATGATAAAAAGATAACAATACAGAAGATAGAACGCACATGAAAACAAACCAAGTACTTAATTAAACAAAATATGTAACAACCCAACTTTAATTAATAAAGGAATATTAGTTAGAGGTGATTATTGGAGACTAATTGAGAATATGTGAACAAGTGTGGAGAAATAATTAAATGATGCAAGTAAATTGGTGTTAAGTGGAAGGACCAAATAGGAAATAAACATAGTACATGTTATGTTCTAGTATAAAACACCCAAACTCACTCCACACATTTCATTTTCTCATTTACTGATAGAAAAATAAAACTCAGTAAAGAACATTTCTCTCTCAAGCTCTCTTCTCTCTCGTGCCTCACCCTAATGTCATCATAATCAATTCTTTCTCAAATCAAGCATGCAAGGACAGATTTGAGTGTGTTGGACCATGAACTTCTTAGAAATGGTAAGTTCAATCCCAATTTCTCAAGAGATGATTGTTTAAGGTAAGAAATCAACAATCCCTTCCTTTTCAGCATCTGTTTTCCTTTGGTTTTAACCTGGTAATTCCTTGTATTCCATGGTGGAGCTGCTGCATGTGGGAATTTATGGAAGAAGAAGCTTTGGGGAAGGTTTTGTTCAAACCCGTATTTGGAAACAGCCCTTCACATAAACGGTAATTAATCTCACCTCACAACTCCGTTTCGAATGATTCTTTTTGGAATAGAAAGCTGACTTGAATACGGTCATTTGGGCGCAGGTTTCGTGAATTTTCATTGAGAAATGAATTCTGGGCGAATTTTTGAAGTGAAATGTTTAACCCAGGAATTTCAGAAAAATCGTGTTTGGACAGGGCTCCAGTCAAAAGGCGATTTCTCCTTCTCTGTAGCTCTAATTTTGATTCCGCTTGTTGTTATGGAAAGCTAACTCAATTCCGGTCGTTTCGATGTAGGTTTCATAATTTTAGGATCAATAATGAGCCCTGTGTGAATTTTTGAAGTTGGATATACAACACAGGATTTTGCAGAATTTGTATTTGGATAGGTCTGTACATTATTGGTAAGAAATTCCTCCCTGTAACTCTGGTCGAAATGATTCTTTTTGCTGTAGTTTGATAACTCAGTCATGGTCATTTTGACCTAGGTTTCGTAATTTTTGGACAAGAAATGAGGGTTGTAGCTATTTCTAAAGTTGGACATAAGATGCAGAATTTTGCAGAAGGTTTGGAGCACAAAAGCAACACTTTTTCGTGGCCAATTAAAGGTGGGTTCTCTAGGATTCCAAACTTAGTAAATTATTAGAAGCTTAGTTTTGCCCCATATATGTCAATGCATGCCAACATAGGATTAGGAACTAATTAAATGAAAGAGCAAGAATAAATCTCAATTCTTGCTCCTATATAATCTAGTATATATTATAAGACAAGTTTAAAACGAGTTGTATAGAGGATGTAGGTGAATTTTGGAAACAGGGGTCTGTGCTGATGCACTCGCCGCAGCGAGTGATTACACGCCACAGCGAGTGTTAACGTCCTGTATAACTCGCCAGGCGAGTCTTTGACTCGCCAGGGCGATTGTTACAGGTCTGTTGGCCGAAAAGCTCGCCGTAGCGAGTTAGATCTCGCCGTAGCGTGTGTACCTGGAACAGAACTTACCTAATTTTGAAACTTATCATATCACTCGTTTTATTCCCGAATGCAACTTGGTTTCTTAAACCTGTTTAATAATATTTAACAGATTATATAGTCAGAGAATAATATGTATATTTTTATAAGTATCATTAACATGCTTAGGATACCCTGGGTGGGATATATTGGTTATAACTGCTTAAACTCATTAAAATTAAATGGCAACTATATGCCGTGATTAAAGAATTCCTCTGAATTCTGATCATTTTATTATGCGAGCCAACGGCGGAATCCGAACCTCAATATTCGGTATTACGCAGAGTCAGGCACCTGAGACAGGCTTGCCTCGGGTGACCTTTGAAGAGTAACTTGACAAGATAATAATTTTGTGTTACACTTTATTTTACCATTGATTAATACTTGTATAAGTAAAACAGTTTGAACTTAGATTATTACACTATCTAGGTTCCCCCGGCGTAGTCGCCATTAAGAGGGTAGTAGGACTCACTGAGGCTTAGTAGTCTCACCCCACTCCAACTCAATTTTTTTTTAGGCAGACAGGTTATCCGGAGCAAGGACCTGATGGGAGCCTGACAGTTGGAGCCGAGCTTGGATTGTCGGACTAGAAGATTTCATTCTTCTCCTTGTTGTTATATATCTTGTTTACTCAGAAACTTTTGTATCATTCCGCTGTATTTTTCTATCTGTTTATCACATGGTATTCGTGACAAGTGTAAATTCTCTATTTATTCAGTAAATTATTTGTACTCAGATCCATATTATTTATGTCTTGACTAAATATTCTGGATATTTTAGTTGGGGCGTTATAATTGGTATCAGAGCAGGTTGATCCAGTATCGGACCTTGCCATGAGTCGTTCCAATCCTTTCCTAAGTAATACAGACCCTTTGGACCTGGACTATTTACGCTGAAACCATCATGTGCTGAGTCTGATCAACTCAGTATTGTGTATGGTAGGCAGGGTATTATGGTTGAGAACTGAAGTGGACTCTGAAATTCCAGCGTTAAGAATCGTAGTGAAGATGCAATCGAGGAGCAATCGTTGAAGGAAATTCTTATAAGAGAATATTGGAACAGTGGCAAATGGTGCCACAGGAGTAAGTTGTGTAACGAGCAAGAATGCAAGTGTATCATTATAACGGAAGTGTGTAGTACATGTTAGTATTCGACTAACTCTGTGTGTCAGGAAAACTTCCTGAACCTAGAAATAACTTTATCCTACAGAGAGCCTAAATTCAGACAAGTTTATTGTTAGACTAACACCCAGTAATTGTAGTAGTAAACCAAAACTCCTTTCTGAATAAATAGTTGGTCAGTGCAAGCGAGAAATTCACCTGTGTTAGAAAAAACTTAGTTAGACCTCATCCATGACCCCTTTAACTTCTAAGGTCCCAACTTGATTAGACTATTTTAAGATTTCCATACCTTAAATGCCCTCAATGGAACGAGGACGCCTCTCTTAATAGAACCAGTGATTATACCGGAAACACTAGAAACCTATTCTCAACTCGTATAGTGATTAGAATTCTTCATTAGCAGTGCCGTATCCGAGAATACACCCTAAGTATCACCATTTATTTGTCCCTAAATTAGTGACTCAGGGGAGTAGTCCGGGCAAATACTTGTACGAGAACTTTAAATTGAACCATCTATACTAGGAAATTATATTAGAAACAACCATGTACCAATATTCTTTCAATGTCATATTATTAGATTACCCTCTAGACTGCCCACAACTAAGTTAATCCAACCCTTCAAATCGTACCAGTATTCCTACTTTATCACTAGGAGTCAAGCCTTGATCAGCATAATAATTAGAATTTTTCTCTTACTACCCCAATCTTTAGCAATAAGCCCAACCAATCCCTAGAGACCAAACGTTGACTAGTATAACAGTTAGGGACCATTTATAAACACCATTAGACACTTAAGTCAATTCGTGAAACATTACCATAAAACAACTTAGGAACCAAGCTAACAATAAATCAAGACATGCTTTATAATTAGTAATCAATATCCATATCTTACTACTAGAATCCAGTGATATTAGATATACCATTTAGAAAATTTCATAGTTGTAATAACCGTTGTCTAGGAAAACCTACTAAGTATCATCACCCAATTACTCTAGGCTACTAATACCACGACCTAGACAAATTAACTACCTTTAGATGTCAGTAAGTAGGACCAGCCTATCACTGTATACCAGTAGTCGCACAAGACCTTTGTAGGTTAAGTTTTAACTAGTGTAACAGTTAAGGATTTCCGTTAGCATAATCCGTCGCCAAGTCGATCCGTAGTTGCCTTGTCATTAGATAGCTTAGAGACCGGAAACTCAGTTCCATGTTAGGTTGACCATTCGATATAAGAATTCATACATTTGAACCAGTTAGTTAAGGACTCAGTGGGATTAGTCAACCGTCCGTTGAGAGTTGCCGTTCAGTCATTATTAGACTAGTAATTTCACACTACGGACCAATTAGCAACCCGGTTTGAAGATTAGAATTGACCAATCATATTTGATCACTACCTAAATGCCAGTCGGTTAGAATACCATTTAGAAGACTTACATTAGACGCCAAAAGATGTAGAGTCAACATTTCAGTACGAAACCAATATTAGTGTCAGACAATAGAAGACACAATTTGATAAGGGTAACCAAACAGGATACAGTATCAATAGCACCAACCACCTGGATCAACCCTTTAGGTATAAATGTTAGGTATCCAGACTTAAGTAACTAAGTTTGACCATAGTCGTAGCCACCGACATCTCCGCATATTCAGACCTTTCAGCTTTAAAACTAATAGGATCCGTTAAACTTACCGGTGGGAACATGTCAGCATAGAACGAGAGTGAAAGCCTAGTTGTCCTAGCATGAGAGCTCTGACTAGTGTGGACCCAATAGGAGACCAACCTTCGATTACCTTTCATTCGTCCTAGATCCTCTTTCAGCCAACTCATCGAATCGAACAATATTCAATTCAATATTCGTAAGTCTTGGAACACCAAGAACCTCTGTACTACTAAACTTGTCTGATCACACTCAGATGAGAAAATTCTTCTCGTGCCTTAATGACATGTCAATCACGTAAAATGCCTAAGTTCAAATGGGAAGCAAGCTTTCAAATTTCTCGAAGCCAATTAGTTACCTCGAGGGTGATAATGTCACACTTAAGTAACCACATCAAGTGTTTTCAGTTTTCCAGTTAAGGCATTATTAACAGAAATCTATCTGCGGAAGTTAATTATTCTTGAGAAGGTCAAGAATACTTTCAGTTTCATTTCATACTCGCTCGGTTGATCTGCCAATCAACTTACTTCTAATCACCCCGGTAAAACTTACCTAACTCAGTATCAGCAAACCAGTTAAACTTCGTGCACTCCCAAAACCAGTGATCTGTTCTTCAATAAAGTTAGTCATCTATCGTTCGTAGCCTTAGCAGTCGACTCAGAATTTAGTTCGGACCAGCCCCTAAATCAGTGGAATTAAGTTATACCAGTCAAAGCAGTGTTAAGGATTCAAACCTGCTAACTCCGTGCTCCTAACCATGTAAGATCAGTGTGTTAATCTTGAGTGTCTCTGCCCGAATATTTGAACCTACCAAAAAATTCAATTCCTGTAATCCCGTGAGATCAAGTACTGAAGCCTGAACGCTAGAATTAGAACATTCCAAATTCATGTCTAACTGCCAGAAATTAGTTGGTATAAGTGTAAGAGTTAATCACTCGTCGGAGTAATATACGAACCTCAATTGGAAACCCTTCCTATACTTAGTGACCTGTTAAGATAATTCAGCCAACCGTTCTAAGCCAAACCATTCAGTCCAGCCTTAGCGTTACGAATTCAGACCTTATACTTTCAGCTAGCCAAGTTTAGAATCTGATTGCTTTAGCCAAGTTCCATACATTAATTGCCAGCAAGGGGCTTCAAACAAGTTTGACCTGTGACCGTGGGAAATGATCTGAACCTAAGTGCGTCCACGTGTTGAATGTACAACTCGATCATCGTGTCGTGACGGGATGGATAGAGATTGTAGGTGGGATTTTATCGGATAACTATAAGTTCGTCTGCGGATGCGTCTAACTCGTTGGTAGAAGAACCAGTAGTGTTTAGACAATTTTCCACTCGTTTTATTTTTTCGATCAATTCTGGAGTAATTACACAACACATGATACAGAAGTACATATAACTTGTCAAGCATGGTGGAGTCCAGAAAAAAGAGGATTTGAATATGGCAACATCAATACCAGGCCAGATACCGACTCTCTAACTCAGTTGAAACTGGAACTAATTCCATTGGAAATGGAAGAAGTGTAATGGTAGTAAGAAGTTGAATCAGAGTGCGCAGCACTGTAACCTTGAGAATGTGAGAAGAACCCTTAACCAGTAACCTGTAGCGAGGAAGGTCTTATTCCAAGGGATTGAATACAATTGACCGGAGAATATGTGAAGTATAGACGTTATACCCTGATGTGGAATAAAGAAGTTTTAAATTTCGAGGACGAAATTCTTTTAAGGAGGGTAGATTGTAACAACCCAACTTTAATTAATAAAGGAATATTAGTTAGAGGTGATTATTGGAGACTAATTGAGAATATGTGAACAAGTGTGGAGAAATAATTAAATGATGCAAGTAAATTGGTGTTAAGTGGAAGGACCAAATAGGAAATAAACATAGTACATGTTATGTTCTAGTATAAAACACCCAAACTCACTCCACACATTTCATTTTCTCATTTACTGATAGAAAAATAAAACTCAGTAAAGAACATTTCTCTCTCAAGCTCTCTTCTCTCTCGTGCCTCACCCTAATGTCATCATAATCAATTCTTTCTCAAATCAAGCATGCAAGGACAGATTTGAGTGTGTTGGACCATGAACTTCTTAGAAATGGTAAGTTCAATCCCAATTTCTCAAGAGATGATTGTTTAAGGTAAGAAATCAACAATCCCTTCCTTTTCAGCATCTGTTTTCCTTTGGTTTTAACCTGGTAATTCCTTGTATTCCATGGTGGAGCTGCTGCATGTGGGAATTTATGGAAGAAGAAGCTTTGGGGAAGGTTTTGTTCAAACCCGTATTTGGAAACAGCCCTTCACATAAACGGTAATTAATCTCACCTCACAACTCCGTTTCGAATGATTCTTTTTGGAATAGAAAGCTGACTTGAATACGGTCATTTGGGCGCAGGTTTCGTGAATTTTCATTGAGAAATGAATTCTGGGCGAATTTTTGAAGTGAAATGTTTAACCCAGGAATTTCAGAAAAATCGTGTTTGGACAGGGCTCCAGTCAAAAGGCGATTTCTCCTTCTCTGTAGCTCTAATTTTGATTCCGCTTGTTGTTATGGAAAGCTAACTCAATTCCGGTCGTTTCGATGTAGGTTTCATAATTTTAGGATCAATAATGAGCCCTATGTGAATTTTTGAAGTTGGATATACAACACAGGATTTTGCAGAATTTGTATTTGGATAGGTCTGTACATTATTGGTAAGAAATTCCTCCCTGTAACTCTGATCGAAATGATTCTTTTTGCTGTAGTTTGATAACTCAGTCATGGTCATTTTGACCTAGGTTTCGTAATTTTTGGACAAGAAATGAGGGTTGTAGCTATTTCTAAAGTTGGACATAAGATGCAGAATTTTGCAGAAGGTTTGGAGCACAAAAGCAACACTTTTTCGTGGCCAATTAAAGGTGGGTTCTCTAGGATTCCAAACTTAGTAAATTATTAGAAGCTTAGTTTTGCCCCATATATGTCAATGCATGCCAACATAGGATTAGGAACTAATTAAATGAAAGAGCAAGAATAAATCTCAATTCTTGCTCCTATATAATCTAGTATATATTATAAGACAAGTTTAAAACGAGTTGTATAGAGGATGTAGGTGAATTTTGGAAACAGGGGTCTGTGCTGATGCACTCGCCGCAGCGAGTGATTACACGCCACAGCGAGTGTTAACGTCCTGTATAACTCGCCAGGCGAGTCTTTGACTCGCCAGGGCGATTGTTACAGGTCTGTTGGCCGAAAAGCTCGCCGTAGCGAGTTAGATCTCGCCGTAGCGTGTGTACCTGGAACAGAACTTACCTAATTTTGAAACTTATCATATCACTCGTTTTATTCCCGAATGCAACTTGGTTTCTTAAACCTGTTTAATAATATTTAACAGATTATATAGTCAGAGAATAATATGTATATTTTTATAAGTATCATTAACATGCTTAGGATACCCTGGGTGGGATATATTGGTTAGAACTGCTTAAACTCATTAAAATTAAATGGCAACTATATGCCGTGATTAAAGAATTCCTCTGAATTCTGATCATTTTATTATGCGAGCCAACGGCGGAATCCGAACCTCAATATTCGGTATTACGCAGAGTCAGGCACCTGAGACAGGCTTGCCTCGGGTGACCTTTGAAGAGTAACTTGACAAGATAATAATTTTGTGTTACACTTTATTTTACCATTGATTAATACTTGTATAAGTAAAACAGTTTGAACTTAGATTATTACACTATCTAGGTTCCCCCGGCGTAGTCGCCATTAAGAGGGTAGTAGGACTCACTGAGGCTTAGTAGTCTCACCCCACTCCAACTCAATTTTTTTTAGGCAGACAGGTTATCCGGAGCAAGGACCTGATGGGAGCCTGACAGTTGGAGCCGAGCTTGGATTGTCGGACTAGAAGATTTCATTCTTCTCCTTGTTGTTATATATCTTGTTTACTCAGAAACTTTTGTATCATTCCGCTGTATTTTTCTATCTGTTTATCACATGGTATTCGTGACAAGTGTAAATTCTCTATTTATTCAGTAAATTATTTGTACTCAGATCCATATTATTTATGTCTTGACTAAATATTCTGGATATTTTAGTTGGGGCGTTATAAAATATTCAACAAGATACAAAGTAAATCAAAACTAAAGAAAATAAACAACAAGTGCATAGAATCCTAAGGGTTAGGGTTATCAGGTTGTTGTTGAGGAGGTAATCTTGCACTGATGCTCTGAAGAGTAGCCATAATAGTAGCCATCATAGCAGAATGTTCATCAAGTTGTCTCTGAAGATTGTCTTGATTGGCTCTCATGTGAAGCGCATACTCTGGAGCATTTCTAGCAAGCTCTTCGTATTTTGCTTGCTCAGCAGCTATTCTAGCTTCTTCTGCTAGCCTAGCTTGCTCAGCAGCAAGTCTTTCCTTCTCAATCCTCTCATCTTCCAACCTTTTCCTTTCTCTTTCTTCAGCTTCCAACCTCTCCCTTTCACGCCTCTCTTCCTCTTCCTTTCTGGCAATTTCATTTCTCAATTCCAACTCTGTGGTATAGGCCTTCCTGGCAGCTTGAATCATACGCACAAATTGTTCTTCCATAAGGTCACACTCTTGATCAATCTGTGAAGATTCAATAGACCTGGTAGGAATAGCACTGGACATTCTCCTAAGATTTTTGTCAACAGCCTGCAGCAAACAAGAGATACCATCCTGGGTCTGGTGAATAGGTTCATTGAGTATTTGGGAAGGGAGATGAGGTGGGAAATATATGCAGTTCATGGAGAGATCCTGCATATAGTTTGTGAGGTGAGTTGGGTTAGGAGGAGTTTGTTGAGCCATGTCACTGTTCAGAGTTTCAGCAATGTGTTGAACAGGATTCTTGACAGGGGATTTCTCCAGAACATTGTCTTTAGAAACAACAGTTTCTGAGGTGTGACCATGTTCTGGTGACATTTGTTGTTCATCTTCTGGTGAAGGAGGTTGTTCTGTTTGGTCATTTTCTGGTGGGGGGTTATTTTCTGATGTTGTGGGTTTCTCTTGAGTGTTCACAGATGGAACAGTCTCAGAGGTTGCTGGGGGTTCATTTTGTGGTTCATTTGGTTTTGGTGACAGTATGGGTGATGTATGATGTTGAGTCATGGTTATTTGAGGAGGTGGTGATGGAGTTTTATCAGAATCTGCATCTAAGACCACTTGTGCAGAGCTTGTAGAAGCATGTTCTGCATTATAGTATATGCTATTAAGTATAGATTCTGATGGGTAAGTTAGGATGTGGTTAAACAGCTCTGATGGTGGTTGATTCTCAGACATGTTATTAACGTTCTCAGAATCAACACTTTTCAAAATCTTATCAAAAGCATGTTTAACACTAATTTTAGAAGGAAATTGAAGCCTTCTAAAATAATCCCTAAATGCTGAGCTGCCTCCAATAAAAGTAGAAGACTTACCAAGTACAGGACCATACAAAGTCTGTTGCTCCAACAGATTATGAGGATCATTCCTTTGTGGAAGCTTCTTGTGCATGTTGTCAAAAACAGATGCATCTATACCACACTCATAGCCATCCTTCAGAGTTTCTTCCTTTGCATCCATCCTAGCAATCTTAGCCAGAGCATCCTGCATCTCTGCTTCGTCCTTTTCTTCCTCAGTAAGATCCTTAAACACCATCTTTCTAGTCTGAGGTTTCTTTGAAGACCTTGCACCAGTGGTCTTGGGAATCTTAGCAGCTTTCTTCTTTCCAACCGGACTCTTAACAGCTTTCCTCTTAGCAGGTTCAAGTTTCAAAGGTTGATCCAATAACCTTTGTTGCCTAACTGTCAGCTTCTTGGGTTGTCCATCTTCTTCCACTTCAGCACCAAATTCATTCAAGAATTTGACATGTGCTTCTATGATTCTCCTTGCTTCACTATCACTGACATGTGCAAGCCAACTTTCACCAATGCCTTGCTCAGATTCTCTTTGAAACAGAGGCTCTGTTGGATAGACTATCTCATTTATCTTCACCAATTTTAAGTACCTTAGAGTAGTACTATTTACAATTCTAGAACTTATCATATAAGTACTTAATCCTGGCAGATATGGTGATATAGCATCCAACAGACCACACTGAGCAAACATATGGCTAAGCAGTCTTGAATGTCGTACAATAGATGTGCTAGAGACAAGAGAAACACACAGATGATCAAAAATGAGCTTTCCAACATCCAAGAAGTTACCTTTAGCTACATGGTACGTGAACAGCTTCTGAACATTTGAAATCTGATCAGAGCCTCCTAGCTTTGGTAAGACACTGTCAATGAGAATCTTGTAGATGACCTTGCAGTTATCTGTCATTTCAAGCTTGTCTTTAGGATTCACCTTAGGCTTGAATATATACTTGTTCACGTCAGCACTTGCTTCATCAGTGAATTTGATAGCTAAACCTCCACGCTCTATCTTCAGAGCCTCAAGAAAGTGGCAGAGTCTCATGGAGATTTTGAATCCAGCCACAAATGATTCAATCTCTGTACCAACAAATGGTTTCAAACCCATTTGTTCTGGAGTTTTGCCTCTTAGTGCAGGATTTTCTTCAACCATCTTCTTGATCTTTCTGATATACACCTCCTTGGTAATGACAGAAGCTTTCATCCAGAATTCCTTTACTAGATCAATGTATGTTGGACCATTCAGAATATCGAAATAGTATTCCAAACCCTGTCGCTTGAGAAGATGAACGACTTCAGAGAAATTGTTAACCCTGATGCTTTCAAGATCAACAGGATTTTCAATGGAGACCGTTAGTTCCTCGTATTTGTATGATCGTTGATCCTTAGCAAATATGGTAGGGTTGGATTCAGCAGTTAGAACCATACAAGCTTTGACGGATGTGGATGAAGAAGCCATGAGTGATGATGAAGTTAGGGTTTCTAAAGAGGGAGAAAGAAATGTCTCTGTGTTTTAGAAGAATAAAAGTGTGGGTTGTGAGAGTGCAAAAGTGTGAATGTGAACAGTTAGTGTGTTTAAATAGAAACCTTCGCGCAAAAACAAGTACAGACACGTAGGGGTAGTAAAGTAGTTTACCACAATTGGGAATTAGAAACGTTAATCATCATTAACCAACTTCTTTAACCTCTTATATCAAGACACGTGTATCAGAAGATTATTTAGATAACTGACACGTAAGTTTAAAAAAAAAAAAAAAGATTTTTACAAAAGATTTTTACTTACGCGCCAGAACCATTTACCCTTTAAGTAGACTCTGATGGTTCATCAGAACATGTTCTCATCATAGCTTCTGATACAGAAGGTTCTGATGACTTCATCTTCTGGTCACTATCAGATTCTTACAAACTCAATTTTTCATCAGAGTATAAGCTAATCAGAGATTTCCATCATATTCAGATTCTTTTTGATAAAATCAAAACGTTCAACAGCTAAAGGTTTTGTAAAGATATCAGCCCATTGATTTTCTGTTTCAATGAACTTGAGATCAATTACTCCTTTTTGAACATAGTCTCTGATAAAATGATGTTTAATCTCAATATGCTTAGCTCTTGAATGTAAAATAGGGTTTTTAGAAAGGTGAATGGCTGCAGTATTGTCACAATATAAAGGAATATTGTTACTGCTTATTTGATAATCTTCCAATTGATATTTCATCCAGAGTAGTTGTGTGCAACATTTAGCTGCTGATATGTATTCAGCTTCTGCTGTAGACATAGCTATGGTGGTTTGCCTTTTACTAGCCCATGAAATCAAATTCTCACCAATGAACTGACAGTTACCACTGGTGGATTTTCTTTCAACTCTATCACCAGCATAGTCAGCATCACAGAATCCAATCAGCTTGTAATCATTGGATTTCTGATACAGCAATCCAATGTTACATGTAGCTTTCAGATATCTAAAGATTCTCTTCACAGCAGTGAGATGAGATTCTCTAGGATCTGATTGAAATCTTGCACACAAACATACACTAAATAAAATATCAGGTCTTGATGCAGTCAGATAAAGAAGAGATCTAATCATACCTCTGTACAGCTTCTGATCAACTTTGCCTTCAGATTCTTCTATGCCAAGACTTGATGTAGGATGCATGGGAGTATTCATAGGTTTGCAATCTTCTAGATTGAACTTCTTCAGAAGATCTTTTATATATTTGGACTGATGAATAAAAGTTCCTTTCTCTGTTTGATTTATTTGAATACCAAGAAAGAACTTCAACTCTCCCATCATGCTCATTTCAAATTCATCCTGCATCATCTTAGAAAAATTCTTGCATAGAGTGGCATTAGTTGATCCAAAAATAATATCATCAACATATATTTGAACGATCAAAATGTCTTTCTTAAGGGTCTTTTTGAAGAGTGTATTATCAACCTGTCCTTTAACAAAGCCATTGTCAACCAAGAAAGTACTTAGTCTCTCATACCAAGCTCTGGGAGCTTGTTTGAGTCCATAGAGTGATTTCTTTAGTCTGAACACATGATCTGGATTTGTAAAATCCTCAAAACCAGGAGGTTGTTTGACATACACTTCTTCAGAAATGACACCATTTAGAAATGCACTTTTCACATCCATTTGATACAATGTAATATCGTGATTGACTGCATAAGATAAAAGTAACCTGATTGCTTCCAGTCTAGCTACTGGAGCATATGTCTCAGTGAAGTCAATTCCTTCTTGTTGACTATATCCTTGTGCAACAAGTCTAGCTTTGTTTCTTGTGACTTCACCTTGTTCATTCAGCTTGTTTCTGTATACCCATTTTGTTCCAATAATGTTCTTATGCTTTGGTTTGGGTACCAGATCCCATACATCATTTCTTTTGAATTGATTTAACTCTTCTTCCATAGCAACTATCCAAGCATCATCTAAGAGAGCTTCATTTGTTGTCTTTGGTTCAATCAGAGAGACTAGTCCAAATAATGATTCTTCATTTGCGAATTTTGACCTTGTCTTTCTTGGACTATTCTTGTTTCCTAGAATTAGCTCCTCAGGATGAGATGATTTGTATTTGAAAGTGTTTCTTGGAATATCAGTCTCTTCAGAGTTGTCATCAATAGTTTGATGTTCTGGAGCAGCATCAGAAGTTGTAGCTTCTTGAATCTCAGAGTCTTCTAAGGATTCTCTGTTGTTGTCATACTCTGGAGCTTCATCTTCTGACTCATCAGAACCTGACAAGTCTATTACAGGCTCTGACTTTTTATCATCAGGCTCTTTATCATCAAACTTTACGTGCATTGATTCTTCCACTGTATTAGTTTCAGAATTATACACTCTGTATGACTTAGAGCGTTCAGAGTATCCAATAAAAATACCCTTACAAGCTTTAGAGTCAAATTTCTTGAGATGGACTTTGTTATTCAGAATGTAACAAGTACAACCAAATTGATGAAAATAAGAAATATTAGGTTTCCTTCCCTTGAAGAGTTCATATGTTGTTTTATTCAACATAGGTCTAATGTAGATTCTATTTTGAATATAACAAGCAGTGTTAACAGCTTCTGCCCAAAAGAATTTTGCCAAATTATTTTCATGCATCATGGTGCGTGCCATTTCTTGTAAAGATCTATTCTTTCTCTCTACAACTCCATTTTGTTGTGGAGTTCTAGGAGAAGAGAATTCATGGAGAATTCCATGTTCTTCACAGAATTTTTCAAAAGGTTCATTTTCAAATTCACCACCATGATCACTTCTGACTTTCAAAATATTGGAATCTTTTTCATTTTGAATTTGGATGCAGAAGATGCTAAACACTTCATATGTGTCATCTTTGTTTCTCAGAAACTTAACCCAGGTCCATCTACTATAATCATCCACAATGACTAATCCATACTTCTTGCCATTGATTGAAGCAGTGCTAACTGGTCCAAAAAGATCAATGTGCAAGAGTTCCAATGGTCTTGTAGAAGAGACAATGTTTTTATTTTTAAAAGAACTTTTAACAATTTTTCCTTTCTGACAGGGACCACAAAGTGAGTCTGAGTGATAATTAATTTTTGGAAGACCTCTGACAAGATTGTCCTTACTAAGCTTAGAGATTAATCTCCAGTTAGCATGACCTAATCTCTTATGCCAGACCCATTTTTCATCACTCAGTGTCAAGAGACAAAGCACTTGTTGTTCCCTTAAATCAGAAAAATTGACTTTGTACACATTGCCTTTTCTGTTACCTTTAAAAACAATGGATTGATCAGTGTTTCTGATTACAGTACATGATTTCTTATTAAACATGACATCATAATTACTATCACATAATTGACTTATGCTAAGTAAGTTATGGTGTAGTCCATCTACTAACCAAACATCAGAAATTGACAAAGAAGAATTACCAACTGTACCTATACCAATGATCTTTCCCTTCTGGTTGCCACCAAATCCTACTGTTCCTCCCTCTTGTAGATTCAGGGTGTGGAATAAGGATTTGTCTCCTGTCATGTGACGAGAGCAACCACTGTCTAGATACCAGGAGCTTTCTTTTCTTCTTTGGATGCATACCTGCAGTATACATTATTTCAGACTTTGGTACCCATATTCTGATGGGTCCATGTTGGTTAGTTTTGAGAATCTTATTCTCCTTTTTAGGATGTTCAGAAGATTTTAAGTCAACAGAACCTCTAGAAAAAGGTTTGAGCTTCTGTTGTCTTTGAGACTTTCCTCTTGAGTGTGTCAGAGAGTTGGTTACCAAGTTTACTTTAGATGCGCCTTTGCCATGTTTATTAACAGGCTTAGGTACCTTAATAGTTTTAACTTGAGTAGCCACGTGTACTGTTGTGAGTGGAACCTGAGTTTTAGAAGATATAGGTTCAGAAGATGAATTATCTTTTGATACCTTATTTTGTGGTTTCATGCTCACAAGAGTGTCTGATACAGTCAGAGGTTCTGATGAATCCTTAATAAAGTTTGAATAAGATTCTTCTGGTGACTTGCTTATCATGACAGGTTTGTTTGATTTCCCTCCATCAGAGGATGAGTGGGAACCAAGTCCTTGTCTGTTATGATAATTGCTAAATCCACCATGAATCATGGAAGTGACCCTAGTTTTGTCAATGTTACAGTGTACAAACTCTTGAAGAGATATTTCATACTCATCATAGGGTTTGTGACATGTTCTGCATCCAGTCTCAAGCACTTTAATAGTTTTAAGAGATTTTTGGAAATTTGCTTGAGTTTGGGTGAGACTTTCATTGAGTAGCTTCATTTTTTGTTTACACATATCTAGCTCACTCAATTTATCCATGTACTTCACCATAACATCTTTCAACGCTTTGGTCATTTGAGAGTTAGACATTTTAGAAATTACCTCTTCAATGTCATCTGTGTCAGAGTCTGAATCATTTTCATCCTCTGGTTCACCAATGGCCATAAGCGCAAGGTTTGCTTCCTCAGAGTCTTCGTCCTCAGATAATTCATTAATATCCTCCCATGTTGCCATTAGGCTCTTCTTGGCTTTGTTCTTGATTGTGCTCTTTCTTCCTTTACCCTTGGTGTTGAGTTCAGGACAATCAGCCATGAAGTGCCCAGGCTTGTGACAATTGAAACAATTTTTGGTGTCATCCTTCTTCTCTCTGTTGTTGTTGTATCTTGATCCAGATCCTCTGCCTTGAAAATTTCTGCCCTTCCTTAGTGACCACCTTTGAAAGTTCTTGGACAAGAGTGCAAAGAAGTCATCATCTGATCCTTCTTCTTGATTATCTAAAGAAGATTCCTCAGCTTCTGATTCGACAACTTTGGCTTTCAGAGCCTTAGATGGAGCTGAAATGGATGGCAATGCCACAGATTTTAGCTTCTTCTGAGGCTCATCAGAAGATAGTTCAATCTCATGACTCATGAGAGAACTTATCAATTCCTCTAAGCCAAGTTTGTCCAAATCTTTAGCTTCTTGAATAGCCGTTACCTTAGGCCTCCACCTTGAAGGTAAGCTTCTCAAGATCTTCCTTACATGATCAGAAGTTGTATAACTTCTCTTCAGAACTTGGAGACCAGCCACTAGAATTTTGAATCTAGAATACATAGATTCAATATTCTCATCATCCTTCATTCTAAAGAGTTCATACTGTTGGATCAAAAGAGTAGCCTTTGCTTCTTGAACTTGCTTGTTCCCTTCATATGTGGAACACAAGGAGTCATAAATACTCTTGGCAGTGGATTTGTCTGTGATCTTGAGATACTCATCATGAGATATACATCCAATGAGAAGATCCTTAACCTTGTGATGTTTCTTGTACTGCTTCTTGTCTGTAGGAGTGAACTTCTTTCTGTCTTCAACGGATAATCTTCCCTTTTCATCTAAACCTTGGAAAGTTACCCCTTCTTCAACCAAGTCCCAAAGTTCATCATCTAAACCAATAAGATGACTGTAGATTCTATCTTTCCACCAGGAAAAGGTAGAAGCATTACCATTAAACTTTGGTGCCTTGTTGCTTGACTTATCTTCATTGACTTCATAGTCATGTGGAACTGTTTTCATGGACGGTCCAGTTTCAGCAGCCATAGTGTTTTTCAACTAGAACTGTTTCACTGTTAGGTGATACAAAAACAGAACCAGGCTCTTGATGCCAATTGAAGGTGTGAAAAACACGAGAAGGGGGGGGGGGTTGAATTGTGTTTTTGGTAGTTTGAAAATTTCTTCTAAGTTATAGAAAACTTATCAGAGTTTGCAGCGGTTGTAAAACAAAACACAATCACAAGCAACTAAGAGGTAGAGTGAAAGAGAGAAAGAAAGACACATAGATTTTATACTGGTTCCCCTCACAAACCGAGAGTACGTCCAGTCCTCTTGTACTACAAGAGAGTTCACTTATAATCACAAAAGATTACAAAATGCTCAAGCACACAAGCAAGAGACTTCCTTTGCTCAAGTATACAAACAAGAGACTTCCAAATGCTCAAGCACGCAGGCAAGAGACTTCAATATACAAGTATAAGAAAACAGAGTCTGAACAATTGATATAAAGATCAATGTTCAGTTACAGAGTAAATACAACTTTTGATACAAGACTTAACTTAGAATAAAATTCTAAGGTTCAACTAATGACTTAACAGAAGCTGAAACTAAGGTCTTGGATTTTGAATATGAGTTCAAGTTGTATTTGAATATGAGTGCTTTGGGATGATTTTTGCAGAGTAACAGCTCTTTCAAAATATGTTCAAGTGTCGTACCCAAAGCTTCAAACTTGCTCCAATTTATAGACGAAGGTGGAGCGTGTTTAATTTGAATTTGATTCAGTGAGATTGCGCCAGCTGTAGATAGTACACAAGAATACTATATCGGGTAGCCATGTTTAGGATCAATCTTGGTGAAACGTTTTAACCAAATCAGGCAAACTGTTCGTACAAAGGTACAAACGTCACTATCAAGTTGGTTAAGAGGATCCCTTTAGCGTTAGGAATGTCAGAGTATAGTTGTTCTTTGCAGAGAAGGTTCTTCTAACGAAACCGGCTCTCACTACTCTTATCAGAGTCTGATATGTATCTTCTGATGAGTAGACTTCTCATCTTCTGATGAGACAAATGCATCTTCCGATGGATTATAAGCATCTTCTGATGACTTAATGTTCTGATCGAATCTACTACGCCATATCAGATCTTCCAATGTGCCTTTCTAAGTATTGACTAACATTATCTGCACACTTGGATTAAATAATTAGTAAACCCTATTGTACATTAATACCTTTGTTATCATCAAAACTTAATTGGGTCATATCAGAACCTCTTTTGTTCCAACAGTCTTTTCTCCTAAAAAACAATCAAACAAACCACTTTTGTTATTTTTACCCCGAACTACGGGATTTTGATCCTTAACGGGTACGTAGTGCAAAAGACCCCCGTGTCTTCCCAAATCAAAAATTTATAATAAAATATATTCTTTTCTCATCATCCCAATCATTCATAAGCAATATTTTACAAACAAATCTTTTTAGCACAAAAATACATATTTTACAAGAGGTTCCCGTAGAGTACTATGGATACTTTGGGTGCTAATACCTTCCCTTTGTATAACTAACCCTCGTACCTTTGATCTCTAAAAACTGCATCTTTTAATTGCTTCATCGCGTCTTTAAACTTTGCATGTTACTTTATGGGTTTATTCGATCTTTTCCCCTTCCCTTGGATAAATTAAAGTTCGGCGGTGAATCATTATTTTGAGAACCAAAGCTAACCAATAGTTGTTGGCGTCCGAAAATCACCGCGACAGAAATGGCGACTTCACTGGGGACATCCCCAAGAGGGTTGAGCCTAACTTGTATATATATGTTTTTGTGCTATTATCATTATGTTTGTATATTATTTGCATGCTTGTGTATATTATATTTGCATGTATTCTTGCCTATTTTTTCTTGGGCTTCGTGTGGTGAGATAAGTCCCCTACCCGGACTTGAGTGCACAATAAGATAGGATGGTGGTATAATCAAAATGACATGTCGAGAGTAGTCTTGATTATGATGCACATGTGATATAACCCCGCTCAGTGGAGGCCTCATGACGGTAGTACTCGTTATCATGAATAGTCATGACGACGTTATTACTTTCAATATGAGTGTCCCGAGAAGCTGAGGACCTTAGAGTTGCCTTAACCCATCTTGGCTTTTTAGGACGTAGTGCGGTGGCTAACCAAGAGTCAGTCTTGAATTAGTTGATACGCGAAACTACACTCAAATGAGATTTTCTTGCGAATATTATCGGACCGTGAGTCAGTCGCGTAAGTCGATAATATCCAAAAGAAGGTCAATGACTTTGGGAACTCTGTAGAACCCGTAATGCAGGTACAAATGAAACTATAGTTCCTACCATGTGGGCGGTTCTTACCCTTGACTCCATCATTTTATACCTAACCTTAAACCATGTCTGTTATGTTGTGTATATCTGTTGCATAATCATGCATTCATGCATCCATCAAAAACTTTTTTTCCATTAATTTCAAAGGATTTAGAGAAATTGCCTTGTAAACATCTCAGGGTATGGATCTTGAAAAAAGGAACACTAAGAAGTACAACTTCAAAAGTCCTGACTTGACAAAATTGAGAAAGCTAGGGTCTTTGGTCTCCGATCCGACGAATTTTCGAGGTCGGTATGGGAAATTGTTGAGTATCCTCAAGACTAATGTTGAAGAAGGAATTCTTAATACTCTAGTCCAGTTCTATGACCCGCTTTATCATTGCTTCACGTTCCCTGATTATCAGTTGGTCCCCACTTTGGAGGAGTATTCATATTGGGTTGGTTTGCCGGTGTCCGACAAGGTGCTTTTCAGTGGCTTAGAGGAGATTCCTAAGTCATCAGCTATCGCAGCAACTCTTCATCTGAAGACATCCGACATAGAAGCTAATATCACTTCAAAAGGGGGTTTTCAAGGCCTGACTTCCAAGTTCCTGTTCGGAAAGGCTTTTACCTTTGCCGAGGCAGGAAGTATGGACGCTTTTGAGGCTATCCTTGCCTTACTCATCTATGGACTTGTGTTATTCCCTAATGTTGATTTCTTTGTCGACATCAATGCAATTAAGATCTTCTTGATCGGAAACCCAGTTCCTACCCTACTTGCGGATACTTACCATTCCATTCATCAAAGGACCCAGAAAGGAAATGGGACTATCATCTGTTGTGCACCCTTGTTGTATAAGTGGTTTATTTCGCACCTACCCTACTCCAACCTCTTTAAAGAAAATCCAGACAAACTTAAGTGGTCGCAAAGGCTCATACATCTTACTTCAGCAGACATAGTTTGGTACAACGCAACCTACGACATTGGAGTAATCATCGACAGTTGTGGAGAGTTCCCCAATGTACCTCTTCTTGGTACGCGAGGGGGAATTAGCTACAACCCTATCCTTGCCAGACGCCAGTTTGGTTATCCCATGAGGGATAAGCCTGATAATATTTTGCTAGCCGGTGTGTTCTATCATGATGAAGGAGAAGGCCTAGATATGAGGGCTAGATTTGTGCGTGCCTGGCACACAATTCAAAGAAAAGAGAACAATCAGTTGGGAAAAAAGTTGTGTGTTGCCTTTGAACCTTATACTCAGTGGGTCATTTCTAGAGCTGCGAAACTCGGGATGCCTTATCATCCCAAGAAATCTCCACCCTCTGCTGCTACTGTAGCGGGCTGGAAAATCACTTCCATTTTTCATACAATGAAGTCGCCATCGACGTTTATTTATCCCGTGAGGGGAAAGGAAAATATCGCTAAAACCTTGGTTTAGGTTCGGGAGTTGGTTATGCGAGAGGAAGGTGTTAGCACCCCTCGCATCCATCGTATTCGATGGGAACCGTTTAGGTGGTTTGGGGTTTGTTTGCGCAGGTTTATCAAATTAATCTGTCACTTGGCTATTTTCTACTTCGTTTCCAAATAAATTAAAAAAAAGGGTTTTTATTAGTTGAGTTTGACGGTTGTAGGAGCCCGCTCCTACGTAATCCCCGGTGCAATGGGAAACTCAAAACTCACGTAGTTCTGGTAAAAAAATGTTTGTGTGGTTGTTTGATTTTAGTGGATAACGTTTATTTCGTATTCCGCTGACACAACGACGCTTGTATGCTCTAATCAGAGGCTTAAGCTGTGTGTGTGTCAGAGGAGTAGATAAAACGTGTATCCATTGAAAAAAGAGTTGAATAACGGATGTTGCTTATTTCGCATTCCGCTGATACAACGACGCTTGTATGCTCTAATCAGAGGCTTAAGCTGTGTATGTGTCAGAGGAATGGATAAAGCGTATATCCATTGTTTTTCTGAAAAGAAAGTTTGAGTGTGTTGGGTTAAGTTTTAACGCTTGATTAAGATGAGAACAACTTGCGATCACTAGTCAAATGTCTAGGATCCAAGTTATCCGGAGCGGAAAGAAGCAACTGCTAAGTTCCCCCTTTTTCACCTTTGTTATTATGAAAGTCTTGATTTAATTTGATTAAGAAAACATTCCAAAAGGAAAAGACGAAGGTTGATTTGTTTTAGAGTTTTATTAAGATGAGAACAACTTGCCATCACTAGTCAAATGTCTAGGATCCAAGTCATCCGGAGCGGAAAGAAGCAAATGCTAAGTTCCCCCTTTTTCATCCATTATTGCAAAGAGTTTGATTAAGTTTGATTAAGAAAGTATTTCCGAAAAGAAAAGACGGAGGTTGGTTTGTTTTAGAGTTTTATTAAGATGAGAACAACTTGCCATCACTAGTCAAATGTCTAGGATCCAAGTCATCCGGAGCGGAAAGAAGCAAATGCTAAGTTCCCCCTTTTTCATCCATTATTGCAAAGAGTTTGATTAAGTTTGATTAAGAAAGTATTTCCGAAAAGAAAAGACGGAGGTTGGTTTGTTTTAGAGTTTTATTAAGATGAGAACAACTTGCCATCACTAGTCAAATGTCTAGGATCCAAGTCATCCGGAGCGGAAAGAAGCAAATGCTAAGTTCCCCCTTTTTCATCCATTATTGCAAAGAGTTTGATTAAGTTTAATTAAGAAAGTATTTCCGAAAAGAAAAGACGGAGGTTGGTTTGTTTTAGAGTTTTATTAAGATGAGAACAACTTGCCATCACTAGTCAAATGTCTAGGATCCAAGTCATCCGGAGCGGAAAGAAGCAAATGCTAAGTTCCCCCTTTTTCATCCATTATTGCAAAGAGTTTGATTAAGTTTATTATGAAAAGTCAAGTTCAAAGACAAAAGTGTGCAAAATTAAATAACGATGACAATCGAAATAATAACAATGCGACAATTAAATGTGAATGAATGCAAGTATTCAAATGAGAATGCATGAATCAACATGATATAGTTAAATATGCATGAATGAATCGAGAATGGATGAGAATTGATGATGCATAATTAAATAAAAATGCATAAGCTAAAGTAGCGTACAATGAATTAAATAACATAAACATGCTAAACTAAATCAAAGTAAGTGAGATGAGTTAGAATGCATTGAAATAAAGCTAAAGAGCTGAAGACAAGCATAAGAAATAAAAATAAGCAATTAATCATAATTAAGCACTTAAGTAAATAAGCTAAAAAGCTAAAAAAGTGATTAAACAATAAGCTAAGAAAAGCAAAAGCATAATCTGAAATCAAACATGATTTAAGCAAAGCAAAATGGTCCAGTGAGCTAAAAAGCTTAAGCACCAAATAAGTGCTTATGAAAATAAGCTAAAAAGTGATTAATTAAGCTAAAAAGCTAAACAATAAGCTAAAAAGCTAAAATAAATGCTCAAATGAGACAAACAGAAATCACACATGATTTAAGCATAACCAAATGGTCCAATAAGCTAAAAAGCTTAAGCACCAAATAAGTGCTTATGAAAATAAGCTAAAAAGTGATTAATTAAGCTAAAAAGCTAAAATAAAGAACTCAAACATGGAGAGCAAAATTTAAGCATAGCAAAGTGACTAAAATAGCTTAAATAAGCTATTAGTCACTTAAGTGCTTTTGGAAATAAGCTAGAAAAATAGTAAAAATCAAAATAAAAGGGGGGGGTGTAGATTATTAAGCAAAGTAAAAAACTGGGGGTGTGAATAGAGAGTCTGCAGAAAAAAAATAGAAGTCAACCAAAAATGCTTGAGTGTTACGCTGGAAGTATGGAACACGGTGGAACGCGCGTTATGGAGCGTCAGATCTCCTCATTAATCAATCCAACGCACGCGATATAAGCCAACGATCCAACGGACGCGACATAAGCAAACGATCCAACGTCTGGTGATTGATCTAGAAACATGATGGTGCACCGTACATCTTCTTCTTCCTCGTGAAGAAGAACAACAACACATGAATCTTACAAATTCGAAAATCTCCAAATCTTAACCAAATCGCGCGAAACAAAGCTCTATCATGCTCGATTTTTCGCGTAGATCATGAATCCATCATTACTTTTTCCTGAAAGTGTCTAGAACTCGAGATATATGGAGGTAAAGTTTGGGTGTAAAATTTGGAAAACACGATTTAAGCAAGATTAAGCACAATTGTTGATTGGAAAAGGTTCATGGTGTCATTTGGTGATGAATGGTGTTGAAAAACGATAGAAACAGTGGTTAGAAACTCGTATTGGATTCTCACATTTTTGGAGTTTTTTGAGGTTTTGGTTCTCTCAAATTATGGGCTAGAGCTTGTGTTTTATGGTTGTTTCTTGCTACTGGAAGTGTTTGGAAACTTATTTGATGAAGAGATTGAAGTTTGAAGGTGTTTTGATGGATTTTGGATTTTTGAGAAAAATGGAAAAATGGAGCTTTTGGGTGGTACTGTAGCAGCGCCGTTTTGGTCTCTCCAAGGCTCCCCCTAGGCTCTGAAAACAATGCTCTATTTATAGAATCATTTTAGGTCAAGTGGCATTGTGATTAGGAAGGATAAGTGAGGGTAAAAATGATATTATCTTTGATTTTTTTGTGTACTATTTTTGATCTTTGGTTCCAAACAAAATTGGTGGTGAGGTGGATTAGGAATGGAATATTCTAGTTCTATGATGAGGTGTAAAAATGATTGGAAAATTTTGTACCTCTTTGGATTTTTTCATTTCTTTTGGAATAATAAAAAAAACAAGATAAAAATAATACATAAAATAAATATGACAAAATTAAAATATGCATGATGAAATTATGATTATGTGAAATGTTATGGATCAAAAATGGAAAGAAAAAGAATTGAGAAATTGATTTTTGAAAGGTTTCTTGCAACACAAGTAACTAGTTAAAAATAAATGATAAATAAGAAATAAAAATAATGCAAGGGCAAAATGGTAAAAATTTGTCACTTATGACCATGCCATGCAAAATCATGCAAGAAAAAAATAATTCCATGTATTTTTTATGTCAACATTGATTTTTAAATCAAAAAAGGGTTTTGTTGACTTTTTAGTCAACATTTTGACTTTGTTGACTTATTTTCTAAAAAAATGCCAAAGTGAAAAATATCATAGGGCAAAATTAGGGTATGACAGCTACATCATCATCTCCGTCTATACCCATTGAGAATAAAGAAGAATTTCAGGAATTGTTGGCTAGGATGAAACTTGAAAGGGATACTTGGGAGAGAAAGTTCCACACATCCGAGCTTGAGAACAAAGAATTGAAGAAACAGTTAAAGGAAAAGGATGACATGCTCTTCATGCAAGATGGTTGGATAATCGAGAAAGATGCTTTACTCAGACAAGATGCTAGAAAAAGGAAGAGGCAAGAGGATTTATTTTCCAGTGCATATCCGGAGTCAGATTGTCCACCTGCTTCAAAGGCTTGGAAGGAAATCGTCGACAAGTTGGTGACCGAGAAGGCTATGATGAAGTCTTTCTATAAGGACAAGATAGAGAAGCTGCAAAGGAAAATTGGTTCTTCTTCGCGAGGAACGTCTTAGGACTGTTGGATTCTAGCTTTTGTCAGGACTTTTTTTTGAACTTGTTTCTTGACTCTGTCTTTTATTTGAAAAAGAACTATTTGTAATATTTTAAATTATTTATGAAACAAGGTCACTTGCGATGTTTACAATTGCCTTACTATCTTAAGATCCTTTGAAAATCAAAATAAAATTGTCTTTTTCATAAGCATCATGCATCATTTTGCATTCATGGTCTTGAAAGTCCGAGCCTTACGCTTTGCTCTTTCTTAAAAGGTCAACCTGACTCGGCTAAAGAAAGTGGCCCAGCGTCCTCGTCCAAAACCAACTCGCATATACAACACTCGTGCAAACCAAAGAAAAAGGATGGACCAAACAGAACAAGAGAACATTGAGCTTCGTGAGGAAGTAACGACACTTCGGGAAGAGATGGAAAAGCTGAATGCCCTGGTAGCTTCATTGGTGGTTGCGCAGAATCAGCCACCACCTCCTCCTCCTCAGACAACTGTTTCTGTTACTCCAATTTCAACGGCGCCTGTCATTATTCCACAGCACACCATGCCTGAAAGTTATCCTTGGGGAATGCCTTTTAACTTTAATGAAGGGTTTCGCCCTTATGTTTCCGAGGTTCCAACTTATGTTGTGCAACAAACAATTCCTGTGTCCCAATCAGGGATTTCATTTCCTCAGACTATTGCCCCAGTCTCGCAACCAACAATGGTTTTCTCAGCTCCGGTGATCCATACCGCCCCGCATAACAATGGGCCAACTTATCATGCAGAAAGCGTGGGAGCGTTTGATCGAATGGATGATTTCCAAGAAAGATTTGACGAGATGCAGCGGGAGATCAAGGCTATCCGTGGGAAAGACTTTTTCGGGAAAAATGCCCACGACTTGTGCTTAGTACCGAATGTCCAGATCCCGGCTAAGTTCAAAGTCCCTGAATTCGAGAAATACGAAGGGAATACTTGTCCTCAGAGCCAACTGGTAATGTACGCCAGAAAAATGTCAACTCAAACGGATAACCACCAGTTGCTTATCCACTACTTCCAAGATAGTTTGACTGGCGCCGCTTTGAAGTGGTATATGGGTTTAGACGGCAACAAGATTCGAACGTTCAATGATTTGGGTGAAGCTTTTATTCGCCAGTACAAGTATAACCTAGACATGGCACCAGATAGAGACCAACTTCGGGCTATGTCTCAGAGGGACAAAGAGACTTTCAAAGAATATGCACAACGGTGGAGAGAGGTCGCCGCTCAGATCAGCCCACCTCTAGAAGAGAAAGAGATGACTAAAATCTTCCTGAAGACTCTTGGATCGTTTTACTATGAACGAATGATCGCCAGTGCACCCAGCGATTTCACTGAAATGGTGAACATGGGTATGCGTCTTGAAGAAGGGGTCCGAGAAGGACGTTTGGCCAGAGAAAGTGGCCCATCCGGCAATATGAAGAAGTTTGGGAATGATTTTCCTAAGAAAAAAGAACAAGAAGTCGGTATGGTGGCCCAGGGGAGGCCAAGAAGAAATAATTACCAACAACAACATGTCGCTGCTGTTACACCCATCATCAGTGCCAATCAGAATCCTGGATATCAGCCACAATTACAACAAAGGCCCCAGCCACAGTTCCAACAAAGGCCTCAGCAACAATATCAACAACAACCTCGACAACAGGCTCCACAACAGTTCACCCAACAGAATCGTGTTCAGAGGACACCTCATTTTGACTTAATCCCAATGACTTATGCAGAGCTGCTTCCTGCATTACTTGAGAAGAATCTGGTTCAAACTAGAGCACCTCCTCCACTACCTGAAAAATTGCCATGGTGGCATAGAGCTGACCATTTTTGTGCTTTTCATCAAGGAGCACCCGACCATGACACTGAGCAGTGCTGGGCTTTGAAATATGAAGTCCAAAAGTTGATTAGAGCCAACTCCCTCTCCTTCAAAGATACGAATCCAAATGTACAAGTCAATCCTTTGCCGAATCATGGAGCAGCGTCTATCAATATGGTGTCAGAATGCCCTGGTAAGTTCCATGTTTTTGATATTCGACTTATTCAAGAATCATTGGTACAAATGCATATCAACCTATGCAAACTATTTTTCTTCCAACATGACCATGCTGCTTGTCCGATTTGCCCTAACAATCCATCTTGATGTCGAAAGGTGAGGGAAGACATACAAAATATGTTAGACCGAAAGGAACTTCAAATCACCTACAAGAGGAATGAGGGTGATGTGCTGGCCATAATACCTGAATTCAATATCCAAGAAAGGGTGGAGATCGCTTTCAACAGTCAAAAGGCTGCCACTACACCATTAGTGATCTGTTTGCCAGGACCTTTGCCTTACACTTCTAGCAAGGCCATACCATACAAATACAATGCTACAATGATTGAGGATGGGCAAGAAATTACCATGCCTACTTTGCCTACTTCAATCAACATTGCCGAAGTGAGTAGGGTAACAAGAAGTGGACGAGTATTTCCTGCAGTGTCCCAAAAGAAGAATGATGCTTCAACAAGCCAACCAGTGCAAGTTGAACCCCCAATTGTGAATCCCGGTTTGGACGCTGCTAATGAGACCATCAGTTCAGATTTCGACGGGGTGTTGAAACTCATAAAGAAAAGTGAGTATAAGGTGATTGATCAGCTACTGCATACCCCTTCAAAAATATCAATACTTTCACTGTTGTTAAATTCAGAGGTCCACAGAGAAGCTTTGATGAAAGTGTTAGATCAAGCCTTTGTGAACCATGATGTGACAATTGATCAGTTTGGAGGAATAGTGGGCAATATCACAGCATGCAACAATTTGAGCTTTAATGATGAAGAACTTCCGGAAGAGGGTAAAAGGCATAACCTTGCACTACATATATCTATGAATTGCCAATCTGATGCATTGTCTAATGTACTCGTGGACAATGGCTCTGCCTTGAATGTAATGCCCAAAGCAACTCTTGCTCAGCTTTCTTACCAAGGAAATCCTATGAGACACAGTGGAGTGATAGTGAGAGCTTTTGATGGTTCAAGGAGATCAGTTATGGGAGAAGTTGACTTGCCTATGACGATTGGACCCAATGTATTCAAGATCACCTTTCAAGTGATGGATATCCAAGCGGCGTACAGTTGTTTGTTGGGCCGACCATGGATCCATGAGGCAGGGGCAGTGACATCCACACTACATCAAAAGCTGAAGTTTGTGAAGAACGGAAAAGTGGTAACCGTAGAAGGCGAACAAGCTTTGTTGGTGAGTCAATTATCATCGTCCACTACCATTGGGGCTGATGATATTGATGGTTTGAATTTTCAAGGACTTTCACTAGGTGACAAGAATTCTAAGAAGAAGGAGACAGTCATGTCTTCATTAAAGGATGCACAAGAGGTGTTGAAGAATGGTTCATCTGCTAGTTGGGGAAAAGTGGTGGTTTTGCCAGAAAACAAGCATCGTGAGGGGTTGGGTTTCTCTCCTACATCAGAGAAAGTTGTTGACCCAGATGCAACTATCAAGTCAATCAAGGACACTTTCTACAGTGCTGGGTTCATTCACCCTGCTTCTCTAGAAGTCAATGCAATTACTGATGATGATCCCGAGGAGGATTTGCCAAGCTTCGTCACAAGAGGGGTGATTTGCCGTAATTGGATTGCTGTCGATGTTCCCTCTGTTACCCATTTATCTAAGTAATGTGTTTGTTTGTCTTTCTTTTTAAAATAAAAAATAAAAAAAATCCTTTCGTTCTGCCCAAGACGAAAGTGAACTTGTGTTAGGGCACCATTAAAATAATTCCTCTTGTTCTGCCCAAGGCAAGAGTGAACCATGTGTAGGGCATTCCTGTTTCAAATATCATCATCAATAAAAATGTCGTTTTGACTTCCATTCCGTTTGTTTTTCTGTTTTTTTTCTGGAAAATTGTAACACTAAAAAAAAAAAAAAAAAAAACTTTTCAAAAAATCTACATATATTTATCACATTCATTCTAAAATCAAGCATAAATCATATGTGCAGATTAATCATCAATAACCCCATTGAACAAAATAACCCTATGCCCTCTCCCAACTTTGAGTTTCCTGTGTTTGAAGCCGAAGAAGAGGAAGATGAAGGAATTCCGGATGAAATCTCTCGCCTACTTGAGCATGAAGAAAAGGTCATTCAGCCTCACAAAGAGCCATTGGAAACAATTAATTTGGGCTCTGACGAAGATAAGAAAGAAGTCATGATTGGGGCACTACTGGATGAAGATGTAAAGAGTAGATTAACGGAGCTTCTCAAAGAATATGTTGATGTGTTTGCCTGGTCATACCAAGACATGCCAGGATTGGATACTGACATTGTGGAACATCGCTTACCACTGAAACCTGAGTGTCCACCAGTTAAACAGAAGTTGAGAAGGACTCATCCCAACCTAGCAGTCAAGATCAAGGAGGAAGTCCAAAAGCAGATTGATGCAGGTTTTCTCGTTACATCTGAATACCCTCAATGGTTGGCCAACATAGTGCCTGTTCCAAAGAAGGATGGTAAGGTTAGGATGTGTGTTGATTACCGAGACCTAAACAAGGCCAGTCCGAAGGATGATTTCCCATTGCCACATATTGATATGTTGGTTGACAATATGGCAAAGTTCAATATTTTCTCCTTTATGGACGGATTTTCCGGATACAATCAAATCAAGATGGCACCCGGAGACATGGAAAAGACATCTTTTATCACGCCATGGGGCACTTTTTGTTATAAGGTGATGCCGTTTGGATTAAAGAATGCGGGAGCTACTTATCAAAGAGCCATGACTACTCTCTTTCATGACATGATGCATAAAGAGATTGAGGTTTATGTGGATGACATGATTGCCAAGTCTAGAACTGAAGAGGAACATGTTGAACACCTTTTGAAGTTGTTTCAACGATTGAGAAAGTATCGGTTTCGATTGAACCCCAACAAATGTACTTTCGGTGTCCGATCAGGAAAACTTTTGGGCTTCATCATTAGTCAGAAAGGTATTGAGGTAGACCCAGACAAGGTCCGAGCTATTAGAGAAATGCCAGCACCAAGAACTGAAAAGCAAGTTAGAGGTTTTCTTGGACGATTGAATTACATTTCCAGGTTTATCTCTCATATGACTGCTACTTGTGGACCAATATTCAAACTTCTCCGCAAGGATCAAGGAATTACTTGGACCGAAGATTGCCAGAAAGCATTCAACAGCATCAAGGAATATCTGCTAGAGCCTCCAATTTTGGTCCCTCCAGTCGAAGGCAAACCACTAATCATGTATTTAACAGTGTTAGAAGATTCGATGGGCTGCGTGCTTGGACAACAAGATGAAACTGGAAGAAAAGAGCACGCCATTTATTATTTAAGTAAGAAATTCACGGATTGTGAGTCTCGATACTCTATGCTTGAAAAGACTTGTTGTGCTTTAGCGTGGGCTGCCAAACGTCTCCGCCAGTATATGATTAATCACACTACTTGGTTGATATCTAAGATGGATCCGATCAAGTACATCTTTGAGAAACCCGCTTTAACAGGGAGGATTGCCCGTTGGCAGATGTTGTTATCCGAGTACGACATTGAGTACCGTACCCAAAAAGCGATCAAAGGAAGTATTCTCGCCGATCATTTGGCTCACCAGCCTATTGATGACTATCAATCTATCAAGTTTGATTTTCCTGATGAAGAGATCATGTATTTGAAGGTGAAAGATTGTGATGAACCATTACCTGAAGAGGGTCCGGACCCTGAATCCAGATGGGGTCTGATATTCGATGGAGCTGTTAATGCTTATGGTAATGGGATTGGGGCAGTCATCATTACCCCCAAGGGCACTCATATCCCTTTCTCTGCTAGGTTGCTATTTGATTGTACAAACAACATCGCGGAATATGAAGCTTGCATCATGGGAATTGAAGAAGCCATTGACTTAAGGATCAAGATCCTCGACATATATGGAGATTCAGCTCTTGTGATAAATCAGATTAAAGGAGAATGGGAAACTCGTCATGAGGGCCTAATCCCTTACAAAGACTACGCAAGACGACTTCTCACTTTCTTTAACAAGGTTGAACTACATCACATCCCCCGGGAGGAAAATCAAATGGCAGATGCCTTGGCCACTTTATCTTCTATGTTTGAAGTAAGTCATTGGAATGACATGCCCCAGATCAGCATTAGGCGTCTTGAAAGGCCTGCTCATGTGTTTGCAACTGAAGAGGTCGTTGACGACAAGCCGTGGTTTTACGACATTAAACACTTCCTTCAAAGTCAAGAGTACCCACCTGGGGCATCCAACAAAGACAAGAAGACTTTAAGAAGATTGTCTGGCAATTTCTTTCTGAATGAGGATATACTCTACAAAAGAAACTTTGACATGGTCCTACTCAGATGCGTGGATAAACATGAAGCAGAGATGTTAATGAATGAAGTGCATGAAGGGTCTTTTGGCACTCATTCTAATGGACATGCAATGGCTAAAAAAATGTTAAGGGCCGGCTACTATTGGATGACAATGGAATCCGATTGCTGCAAACATGTAAGGAGGTGTCACAAATGCCAGATTTACGCTGACAAGATACATATACCACCAACTCTGCTCAATGTTCTCTCTTCTCCATGGCCTTTCTCTATGTGGGGCATTGACATGATTGGTATGATTGAGCCAAAAGCTTCGAACGGACACCGTTTCATCCTAGTGGCCATTGATTATTTCACTAAGTGGGTCGAAGCTGCATCCTATGCGAATGTAACCAAGCAAGTGGTAGTAAGGTTTATCAAAAATCAGCTCATTTGCCGGTACGGCGTGCCAAGCAAGATTATTACGGATAATGGGTCAAATTTGAATAACAAGATGATGAAAGAACTGTGCGATGACTTTAAAATTGAACATCATAATTCTTCTTCCTACAGGCCCAAAATGAATGGTGCTGTTGAGGCTGCAAATAAGAATATCAAGAAGATCGTTCAGAAAATGGTCGTTACTTATAAGGATTGGCATGAGATGTTGCCATTTGCCTTACATGGGTATCGTACTTCGGTCCGAACTTCAACAGGGGCAACCCCCTTCTCCTTGGTATATGGCATGGAAGCAGTACTACCCGTAGAAGTTGAGATTCCGTCAATGAGAGTTCTAATGGAAGCCAAGTTGTCTGAGGCTGAATGGTGTCAAAGCAGATATGACCAGTTGAATCTAATTGAGGAGAAACGCATGACTGCATTGTGTCATGGTCAGTTATATCAAAAAAGGATGAAACAAGCTTTTGATAGGAAGGTTCGACCTCGTGAGTTCAAAGAGGGGGACCTCGTGCTCAAAAAGATTTTATCTTTCCAACCGGATTCTAGGGGCAAGTGGACTCCTAACTATGAAGGCCCATACGTTGTCAAGAGAGCTTTCTCTGGAGGTGCTATGATTCTCGCAACTATGGATGGTGACGAACTCCCGCGTCCTGTGAACGCCGATGCAGTCAAGAAATATTTTGTCTAGAAAAAATAAAAGAAAGTTCGGTAAGTCGAAAACCCGAAAGGGCGGCTTAGGCAAAAATGAGCGTCTCGGTGGGCTGAAAACCCTAAAGGGCGGTCCAAGCAAAAATTAGAGACATAAACAAAAAAAGATTATCCTGGTAGATTGAAAACCTGAAAAGGCAATCTAGGCAAAAATTAAGGATTTCGACAAAATAACTGCATCAGGCCAAGTTTGAACGCTTGGGGCATTCAGTTTAGCTACTAAAGAGTCAGCAATCTTCAATCCAAAGCTCAAAACACAGTTGGAATTCAAAGTTGCTAGGGAGAATAGTGATTATCGTGTATCAATGTAGCCTTTTCCATGTATTTACCATTTTCCAACTTTTGTAGTGATCCATGGGAGTACGCTATTTGCGAGCTACCATTCAATTAATAAAGTTTGAGCCTTTCCCATTTATTTCGAACTCTTATTTATTTATTTTTTATCTTGCAAAACGTCTTTTTATTTATGATGATTTTTGAAATAAAAATTTCTAAAAATAATAAACAAATAAAAAAAAAGGGGCGCACAATAATACTGGCGACAAACACATTTTCTTTAAACTTGCGAATGCAAAAAAAAATGTCGACAGCCGTCCCAAGAAAGGTTTGTTTCCCCGAGAAGAGGACTCTTGTCTAAATTGATTGGCGATTCAAATTTTATTAATGTCGGATTTTCTCCCCAGGAAGTTTCTCCTTCACAAAATGGAGTAAGCTATCTCCAGCAATGTCTGCGCCTTGTTAAGACATGCCGAGTATTGTAACATGCAGCGACGTTGGTTTACATCTAGTCTTATTTGTCTTTCAGTTTTGTCAGCATACATAGTACATACATGGCATTCATTCATACATAGCACAAACATTTACATCAATTCATGCATGATTGCATTTCCCGATGTCTATTAATTCAATTATCTTGGTTGCGTTTATCCCCGAGATTAAAAGTTGGGCGCGTCATTCTCTCCAGTAGATTGTTAGCCATAAGCAGAAAATGTATATCCCTTCAAAATTCTCCATCGAACTCATCCTCGTGGAAGAATGATGCTTCAGTTGTTTCCTTTTCCAAAATCATGGATAGGAAGATCCCCAGTTGAGTTCATTTCTCGTCAGGTATAGAGTCTTTTTTACTTTTTCTCTCCAGTTCTTTCTTGGATCGAATTATGATACCAAGCAGCAAGTGACAGTCTCATTATTCGAGTAGCTTGCATACTACCAAAAATACTCTTAATTTTCTCCAGTGATGTCATCCCCAATACGCCTGGTCAAAAGACGTTATTGAAAAACTTTGCAGACATTTTTCATTGTTAGAAATCTGTATTTGCAACTTAACCTACCCATGTCTCTTTTGAAACTCCCGGTAGAGTTATTGATTTCCTTAAAGGAAACTTTTCATATTACTTTGATAATCAGTAATACTCAAAATTGTCTTTGAGGAACAAACAATATTTTCATATTATCTTTGATGACAAATAATATTTTGGTTTCATTATCTTCGATAACAGATAATGTCTCACCTTTTCCATATTACCTCGATAAATCGGTAATTTTGGTTTCATTATCTTCGATAAACAGATAATCTCTCATTCGTGTGTATTACCATGATAAATCGGTAATATTTGACTTCCCTACCTTGAATAACGAGTAGTGTCTCATCTTTTCCATATTACCTTGATAAATCAGTAATATTTGGTTTCATTATCTTTGATGAACAGATAGTGTCTCGTTGTTTCATATTACCTCGATAAACGGTAATATTCAGTTTCATTGTCTTGGTAAACAGATAATGTTCCATTTTCTCATATTATCTTTGATAAACAGATAATATTTCAGTTTCATTTGTCTTGATAAACAGATAATGCTTCATTTTCTCATATTATCTTTGATAAACAAATAATATTCCAGTTTCATTTGTCTTGATAAACAGACAATGTTTCATCCTTTAATGGTTATCTTTGATAACAGATAATATTTCAGTTCCATTATCATTGATAAACAGATAATGTTTCATCTTTTCATGTTACTTTGATAATCAGTAATATTCAGTTTCATTGTCTTTAATAAACGGACAATGTCTCACCCTTTCATATTATCTCTAATAACAGATGATGTTTTGGTTTCACTATCGTTGATAAACATGATAATGTTTCATCTTTTCATATTACTTTGATAATCAGTAATATTCAGGTCATCGTCTTTGATAAACGGACAGTGTCTCGCCCTTTCATATTATCTTTGATAACAAATAATATTTTGGTTTCATTATCTTCGATAACAGATAATGTATCACCTTTTTATATTACTTTGATAATCAGTAATATTCAGTTTCGTCATCTTCAATAAACAGATAATGTTTCGTCTTTTCATATTACCTTGATAAACATGTTATTTTGGTCTCATTATCTTGATAAGGAGATAATGTGTCATATTTTCATCTTGATAAACAGACTATGGGTCATCTTTTCATAATACCTTGATAAACAGGTTACTTTGGTCTCATTATTGTGATAAGCAGATAATGTCCCGTCTTTTCGTGTTACCTTGATAAACAAGTAATTTTGGTCTCATTGTCTTGATAAGCAGATAATGTGTAATCTCTCCCCCAGTGAAACTATATTGCTTCTCCAGTGGAGTTGGATCATTGTCCTCTCCCTTTCAATGTTTTTCTCCCCCAGTCGGGTTACTTGCGTATTTCCTTTGTGAACGTCCATGTTTCCCCAGTAATAAAATTTGTCTCTTGTGATCCCACTTTCCCACAAGATTCAGAGTCTTGCATTCACATTTGCATCATAAGCATTCTTGACATCTTAGGTCCAAAATTGTGATATTCTATATTTAAATTCCTTCATCCCGTCCAGACGAAAATTTCATCTTCGTCTTTCCTGATGAAGAAACTTAAATAGGGGCATCTGTCATACCCCAATTTTTGACCTAAGATCCCATGTCACATTCATTTACCATATTGTTGGGTCCGGAATATTTTTACTCTTTTCAGGGAGAAATTCGACAAAGAGGCATTTTTAAAATACCTCATTTTTTTTTTGTTAAGGATCTTTTATCCATTTTTATTTCAGTCTTGATTTTGGCCATTATTATTAATATTATTTTAATTAAAAAAAAAACAAAATATATATAAAAAGAGGAGCAGCTCACGCTGCCCCCTCTTCTCTCTCCTTAGTCCTTACCATAATGTTGTTATTTTTTCTTTTAATATATATTTAATATTATTGTTTTCATTATTATTAATAAAACAAAAAAAACTAAAAAAAGAAAAGGATAACAAGAAAGTGCAGCATGGTTCCTGCCTTTCCCTTTTTCTCTCAACTTCTTCTTTTTATTTTTATTTCTTATTATCATCATTATTATTATAGTATTATTATTATTATTAAAATAAAATTCAAAAAAATATAAAAGAAAGAGGAGGTTGAAAATAGAACACTCAGCAATAGAGTTACAGGGGCATTTTTTTCTCTCCTTTCCCATTCCAATTTTCAAACAAAAACAGTATTTTGCATATGTTGGAGATTTTATCTAGTCAGAAGATCTTGAGCATACAACTTGCAAGGCAATTTTTCAATGCGTTTTGCCATTTTTTCTTCTGATTTGTAAGGCTATGAAGTAGCCTTTTGGGTGCAGAGAAACAAAGTTTGAAGAAAGAAGAATTGAGGGTACAGGTTTTACACACTGTGGAGCTTGATGAAGTTGAAAATTCATAAACATATTCACACTGCTCTTTGTCACAATAAATAGAGGTTGAATTGCAAAGAGAAAGGGGACCGAAAAAATTTTCATCAGCAGCATAATACAAAAATCTCATCAGTATCCAACACCATAAAGAGATAACAAAAATCAGTAACATCACCACTTCACTAACATAATCCTAACATCAAACAAAACTCAAACATCACAGTAACAACATCACCAATCCAAACCATCACATAAATAAAATCACCAACTTCCACCAACACTTTGTTCAATCAACAAAATCATAACCGGAAACAAAAAGAAACAGAATGAAAAGAAAAGAGTGAGACGAGGAGAGACGTAGGCCGAGAGAAAAAAGAAGAAAGAACCCGCCGTCATTTTTCCTCCGATCCAGTTGATTGGTAAGTTTTTTTTAGGAATTTGGGTTGCAAATCTAAAACAAGCATGTGAAAATATGGGGGGTATGTGTTAAAAGTTTTGGTTTTTCGGGTACTTTCCGATGTGGGTCGCCGGAGAAGACGGTGGCGCCACCGCCGGCCGACCTCTCCGGTGACCGGAACCCTAGCAGAACTTGAGAGAACAGAGAGAGAATGGCGAGTAGAGAGAGAAACAGAGTGATAAAAATGAAGAAAAAATAACAGAGCAGGGTATTTATACCCCTCTGCCTTTTGGTTTTCCTCTGTCCTTTATTTCAATATATACTTCTTCTTCTGTTTTATTCTAACGTGCGCGCCCTTGGCCATATTTAATACTTAACCATAATACTTAACCATATTTAATACTTCTTCTTCTACTTTCGTCGAGAGACTTTTTTCAAACTTTTTTTTAATAAATGTTTTAATACACTTAACCATATTTAACCATTTTCAAAAGACTAAAAAATATAAAAACAATTCAAACCTTTTTGCCATTTGGCTTTTGACTTTAAAACTTTTTTCAAAGAGTTTAGACGTGAGTCATCTTTATAGTCGAGAATTCTAAAATTCCCCATAACATTGAGCAAGAAAAATGTTGACTCTTTTCCACTTAGAAGAGTTAGTGGCATACTCGTTGATAATTTCCGAGTGAGAGCCCTTCCCTATTGTGAAGCAAAGATCCATTTTAGCATGTTTGTGGTGGACTAAAAGGAGTTTAAAACTTATGATGACAACTCGTATTTTCTCCTAAAAAACAATCAAACAAACCACTTTTGTTATTTTTACCCCGAACTACGGGATTTTGATCCTTAACGGGTACGTAGTGCAAAAGACTCCCGTGTCTTCCCAAATCAAAAATTTATAATAAAATATATTATTTTCTCATCATCCCAATCATTCATAAGCAATATTTTACAAACAAATCTTTTTAGCACAAAAATACATATTTTACAAGAGGTTCCCGTAGAGTACTATGGATACTTTGGGTGCTAATACCTTCCATTTGTATAACTAACCCCCGTACCTTTGATCTCTAAAAACTGCATCTTTTAATTGCTTCATCGCGTCTTTAAACTTTGCATGTTACTTTATGGGTTTATTCGATCTTTTCCCCTTCCCTTGGATAAATTAAAGTTCGGTGGTGAATCATTATTTTGAGAACCAAAGCTAACCAATAGCTGTTGGCGTCCGAAAATCACCGCGACACCATCAGCCATAAACTATCAGACATCAGCCATAAGTTAACTTATCAGCCATAAACTATTTTTACCAAAAAGAGCCTTAATTAGACAACTTTATCTTTCATACTCACATTATATTTTTACTTTTTCATTCCATCTCTCATTTTATGAGATTTTGTGTTAAATGAAGGAGGAATAAAAATTTATCCATCCTAATTATCCAAAAAAGTTGTACAAATGACACTGCTCTAAAAAAAATAGAGAGATGAATGCTGCTGCACAATCTTACAAGTGGAAGTTGAAAGTAGGGGTTGACAAGACCCGAAAACCGGTCCAGCCCGCTCTGCCCAAACAAAAAAAAACCGAACTGGGTCGGATCTGAGCGGTTTTCCGGATACGCGGATCTGTTTTACGGGTTTATGTGAGTATACACGGTCCGGTTCGGTCCAATAAAATTGAACCACGGGTAACCGAACCGACCCGTAATTAATAACTATAGTCTTTCCTTCACGTGATATGCTGCAGAAGTAGACATGCGAGTAGACTTTTGCTCAGTGATTTTTTTTAAAGTGCCACCTAATAGCTGTAGTCTACTACTACTTTCTCTCCTAGATTATTGTTTTCCATTTTTAAATCTCATAAATCAATAAAATGATTCTCTCTCTTTCTTAAATAATATTTATGAGTTTCTGAGTTTTTTCATATATTCTTATAAATTGATGCTCTCCATTTGATGATATTTTTTTGGATTTTTTTGTTTGAAAAATCTAGTTTTTTTATTGGAAACTGTTTGTACCCATCCGGTAGACCCGCGACCCGCCTAACCCGAACCCGCTTAACCCGAATCTCAAAAATGGTTCGGCATGGGCTACACTTCTCCATTCGTAGATTGGGCTGGGTGGTACTTTTGGGCCCGAACCCGACCGACCCGGCCCGTTGTCCACCCCTAGTTGAAAGTATGAGAAAGAAGGCTGGCTACAATTAACCACATGCTGAATAAGGAAAGATACAAAAATAGAAACCATTTCTTAAATAAAAGGGTAAATGGTGCTTTTGGTCCCCGTAAAATTCTCTAATTTGGATTTTAGTCCTTGTAAAAAATAATCTACCCAATTTGCCCCTGTAAAATTTAAACCCATAGATTTTAGTCCCTCATTTGATCTGTCAGCAAAATAAACCATTATGTGGCATATGTTCAGTGATATGGCATCTGCCATGTTGGATTCATGTGACACGCCGATATTTTTTTTGGTGAAAAGACAAAAATACCCAGGGACCAAAATTAAAATTTGGGAATTTTGCAAGGACTAAAATCAAAATTCATGAATTTTACATGTACCAAAATCAAAATTCAGGAATTTTACCGGGACCAAAATTAAAATTGCAATTGTTTTCCTTTTCTTCTTCTTCTTTCATCGCACAAGAACATAAAAATTACTTTCTTCCACCATTTTTTCAACTTCCCATTTTTTCAACCTTTATATCCTTGTATTTCTTCTATTAATTGATAATCATAATTACATAAATACCAAAATAAGTAAATAAGCTGAAATATCAAATTACAAACATTTTGTTATTAGCACAATTTTAGAAAAGGGTACTAATAACGAAATGTTTGTAATTTGATACTTATTCTCATTCATTTATTTTGGTATTTATATAATTATGATTATCAATTAATACAAGAAACACATAAATATAAAAAGGTGGAAAGAATGGTGGAATAAATGAGAAGTTGAAAAAATGGTGGAAGAATGTAACTTTTTTGTTCTTATGCAATGGAAGAAGAAGAAAAGGAAAACAATTGCAATTTGAATTTTAATTTTGGTCCCTGTAAAATTCTTGAATTTTGATTTTAGTCCTTGCAAAATTCCCAAAATTTAATTTTGGTCCCTGGTTATTTTTGTCTTTTCACCAAAAAAATACTGACATGTCACATGAATCCAACATGGCAGATGTCATGTCACTGAACCCATGCCACATAATGGTTTATTTTGCTGATAGATCAAACGAGGGACTAAAATCTATGGGTTTAAATTTTACAGGGACAAATTGGGTGGAATTTTTTTCACAGGGACCAAAATCCAAATTGGAGAATTTTACAGGGACTAAAAGTACCATTTACCCTAAATAAAAAAATCGTTGAAATCTTAATTAAAAATTCATTATATAATAAAATTGTAGACCCCACTTACCATATACACCTCTTTCCTTCTAAATTCCTTTCTAAATTCACACAAACCTTCTCAACAAACTCACTTATTTTCAAGTCAAAAAAAAAAACCTCACTTTTTTTTTTTCTCTATACATCATAGCCACCACCAACCACCGCATATGGCTTTAGTCCACCGCCGCCGCAGCTCTAATCTCCGTCTCCCAGAAATCGCCGACCACCGTCCTCGTTTCCCTGTCCCTCTTCCTGCCAATACTTACAAACACCCTTTTTCCTCCTCATCCGCCACCGTTGCCGGCGGTGAAACTCTTTCCACCGGCGACTTTGAAAAGCTCTCCGTCCTCGGCCATGGTAACGGCGGCACCGTCTACAAAGTCCGCCACAAAGTCACCTCCACCATCTACGCTCTAAAGGTAAATCATAACGACTCTGATCCCATCACGCGCCGCCGTACACTTGCAGAAATCAACATCCTCCGCCGCGCCGCCGATTGTCCTAACATCATAAAATACCACGGTTCTTTTGAGAAACCCACCGGCGACATCTCCATTTTAATGGAATTTATGGACTCCGGCAGCCTAGAAACCGACCTCAAAACAAATGGCACTTCTCCGAATCAAAACTCTCCATGGTGGCGCGTGATGTTTTAAACGGTCTCGCGTATCTTCACGCGCGTAACATAGCGCATCGTGATATTAAACCTTCGAACATCCTCGTAAACAACAAAAACGAGGTGAAGATTGCTGATTTTGGTGTTAGTAAATTCATGGGTCGCACGCTTGAAGCATGTAACTCTTACGTTGGCACGTGTGCATATATGAGTCCTGAACGGTTTGACCCGGAAGTTTATGGCGGGAATTATAACGGTTTTTCAGCTGATATATGGAGTTTGGGTTTAACCCTATTTGAACTTTATGTGGGTCATTTTCCATTTCTTCAATCGGGTCAACGACCCGATTGGGCTACACTTATGTGTGCGATTTGCTTTTCCGACCCGCCAAGCCTCCCCGAGACTGCATCGCCGGAGTTTCGTAATTTTGTCGAGTGTTGTCTTAAAAAGGAATCTGGTGAACGGTGGACGGCGGCTCAATTGTTGACCCACCCGTTTTTGTGTAAAGATATGGAAGTTTGTTAATTTGGGTTAACCCGGATTTTGTTCGATTGGGTCGGGTTTTATGCAATGGATAGTGTTAGTTATTTGTTAGATTTTTATTTTTTTTAATAGGTGTATATTCCTTCATGATTCTATTTCTTTATTTTGAATTAAGATGATTCCACCTTTGAACATTATTATTTTCTCCGGTGTTTAGGGAAATTCCAAATTCAGGTAAAAGCAAAAAAATTGCTGCTGAATAAAGAGAATTATTTATTTATTTTGTTGCTGTATTAATTTTTTGAGTAAAGTAATTTAAGTCACATCACAAGTATTATGAAAGTGTTTAACATAAACGAGTATACCTCGGCATAATATGACCTATAAAACAAATTAAGAACACCACATAGTGTTGTTCACCAATGCTGATGCGATAAGTACATAGTGTTGATAATTTCTAAACAATTTAAAATTAAATTAATTTTAACATGGTACTAGTCTTTGGTAAAAAGAAAAACATAGCTAACCAATCGTTAGTTGGTTTAGTGGTGATTGACGCTGAATTTGGTAGGAAGAACCACAGTTCGATAGGATAAGCCATTAAAAAAAAAACATAGGATATGAGGGAAATAAATTAGCCTTCATATGGAAGAAGAGTTTTTATACTTTAAATAAAGTAATAAAGACCGTAAAGAGTGTAATTTCATATGCATGTCATCGTCCGTTTGAGCTGATTTTGGGGTCAATTTAACATTTAAGTGGTTCTAGTAGTATAAAATAAAATGTTTTACAATGATAAAAGTAGTTAAGCAATACCACTCTTGTATGCTTTGTTCATCTAGAAGCATAGCATTTAGATGGATTATTTTAATCTACTTTGCTTATTGAAGAAAACAAAATAATAAACGTAACAGAGCATATACAAGAGTGAGTGTTAGACAGAAAAGAAGTTAGAAAGTAAATTTATCATGCATTTTTATTTATTTTTACATTGGAGTGAACTATATATATATATGTATCATTTTTTTTTTAAAATATGTATATTTTTTTAAATGTGACTTAACATGAATTAGCCTACATAAACTTAATAAATAAACCTTTTCCCTTGGTAAAAAAAAATGAACACATTTTTCTAAAATGAAACTTTAATTAAAAACCCAAAGTTGTGCTTAGTACTATTGATATTTTGTAATTTTCTTCTCAAGTCTCAACACAATAATGCCATAACATGAATAAAGAGAAAAAACATGAATGAATAGAATAGACAAGATATGTTCAAATCACCAAGTGGATGTGGATGTAGATGTAATTGGAACTTGGAAGTTAGTAACAACGTGGAAAGCTCCTTAATTGATTTTAATAAAATGGGGCACTTGGTTTTTTTAAGCAATAATAATAGGCTCTTGTTTGTTAGTATGAGAAATACTGCCTTTAAGCACTTGTTAGGTAAACAAATACACAAAAATAAATTAAGATGATAAATGGTTTAACTTTTTAAAGCAAAAGAAATTGTCATTACAATACAGAAAATTGCTAAAATTTACTTGTTTAAAAAAGTCTTTACCCACTTATTTCTTGTATTTATTCTCTTGATAAAATTTGTATGGTAAATGTTAACAATGCCCTTGGGGTAATGTTTAATTTTTTGAATATAAAATTTCTATAAATTGAATATTTAAAAAGTACCCGAAAATATTCGTTAGCAAAATCCAATTTGTATTAGCTATAAAAAAATGAATTTAATTATTATTTTGTTGTGGCGCAGCCAAGTTGAGCAGTACCTATTATATTGTGTTATCATTGCCATCGTCATCTTGATTGGATGCTTGTGCAGCTGTTCTCCAATTTCACTAACCACATCACATGGACACCCACACGTGTTTACCTTATCTATTTGACAAAAAACAAAACGTGGAAAATAAGTAAAAGGGTAGAGAACGCATAGGTGTGCAGTGTGCTGCATTAGCCTAGGGTGGGTAAATCAGCAAACCGATTTAAATCTAACGATCCGAACTGAAAAATGGTTAAGTGGACGGGTTGCTGTAGATTTTTGGATTGTCACTTACATATTTTCGGTTTTAGATTGGTTGAAATGAGTATGTTCGGTTTTCTAAAATGAATCCAACTGTATTCGAACCCACCCGAGTTATATAAATCGTAAGTTTTTGTTTTATTTAATATAGAAATATCATGAAGTGACTGGACATATCTCGAGACACACAAACTCAAAACTTGTTATCGTTTGTTTCCTTGAAAAGTAGAAACGAAGAAACCACTAACTAGTAGTTAAAAACCACTAGTTTTCTCACACTCAAATACTAATACAACCGGACATTTATTGATATTATTTTATTTCACGTTATACTGCATTTTATTTCACTTGCATTCATGTCCTCTTCACACCATACAATTGAGTTTTTTTTTTTTTTTAAAAAATTATTTGTTAGTTCAAAACTGAATTAACCGACCCGCCAAATCGTCAATTCGCAAAAATCGAATCCACAAAAACCGAACTTTTAAACATAGTCGGATTAAATCCCATTATTGCAACCGCGAATTGGGATGAGTGGTATTTTTGGGCCCAAATCCGCCCTACCCAACCTATTACCAACTCCTATGCTGCATAATGCATTGCACCTTCATTGTACATTAAAATAAACAATTTTTTTTACAATGCTCAATAAAACAAGAGTTTTATGCACTATTTTTACACTGACATGCATCCAATAAAAAGAGAATGGATTTTGAACATCGTCCATCAATTTCATTTCAATTTACAAGGGATTATTTATTTCAATGGAAGCAAGTGTACTCTAGAGGAGGAATGCGACATAATATTGATGATGCAGGTTTTGTTTTGCAGCTGATCCAGACAGCAGAAGCCAATTTTGGTGTTTTTGCAGGTGACAGCTCACGTTTTGGAGCTGGAAGGCGAGAAGAGTAGCATCCAGTGGCGGAGACAGGGGTGGCCAGGATGGGCCATGGCCCACTCCAAAATAATTCGAAAATACTATATAAATTATATAGTGCAAAATAATATTGGTTTGTTCAAGTGGCCTGGTGGTGAGTGTGACTGCTGCATAGTGAAAGGATGCGGGTTCAACACCCTACAGCCTATATTTTTGCGTTTTAATTTCAAAAAATTTTTAACAAGTAGCATGCATGATGATTTGAAGTGGTGATCTTGAGAAACATAATAATGTATTACTATTACTCGTATACATTAAAGCAAATACTCTTTAAAAAAATTGGTTTTCATTTTTATATACCTTTAAATTACTATATTTAAAATTTTTAATGTATCAATACACTTGATTTTTAAATTAATAAACTATCCATTTTAAAAAAGATTGTATTTTAGATTTTTTTGGTCCCGGTGCTGATTTAGAGTGAACATGTAGTGTACTTTGCATAAACAGGTTATATTATAGGACTAATTCTAATATGGACTAGTGGGACAAGTGCTCCATGATGGACAATGAATTTCTTTTTTGCACTACAAGAAAATATAGGTTTAGCTACGACACTATTTGTAGCTAATTCGTAGCTAATCGCTAGCAAAACAGAGTTTGCTACAAATTTGTTGTGAATTAGCTGTCATATAGGTCCTAGCATGGATTGGGCGGCAAATTATCCACCAAAATATTTCCTAGCTAATTTGCAACTAATATATAGAAACTCCTAGTTAATTCCCAATTAATACATAGTTAAATATTGTGAAAAGTTTATGTTTCCTAACTAAATTGCTAGGAATTATCACAGCAATTTTGCAATAAATCTCTATCTACATATTCCTAGCTAATTCGCAGCAAAATTCAAGCTTTATAGAAACAGATTATAATTATAAAATGCTACATATGAAGCCATGGCCAAAACTAAGCTGATTATAAATTATTTATCACCCATGAAATAATAAAAAAAACCAATTAAATGTGCATGATATACACTAATTAAATCTTATTACTGACAAATAAAGCAAATATGCATGTTATAGTACTTAAAGAAGATATTGATTATACATTAAATCACATTAAATCCAATCTAAACTACACATTAAGTCAGTATGCTATAGACATTCAACACGCCATCTTTGACCACACCATCAACAATAGTTTCAAGTCCTAACTATGAAATTCACAATGATTTCAAATATATTTGATCAAAACTGTAAGTTGATTGTCAATTAAATTTAATGTTCCTTCTTAAAGCTTTTGACACATAGTACCTTAATAGTCACAACACATTAGTTTCTACTATGAAAATAATATATTAGAAACTGTAAAGGGTGAAGAGTAATTGATTCCGCAGAAGTTCAAATCACAGTGCTGATTGTTATACTGCAAAGGGTGGAGAGTTGAAGAAACCACACTACATTGGAAAATCAAAAACCAAAAGTTGAAGAAAAGAACTACCACACCAAAGTTCAAAGAAATCCAATTCATTCAATGGATTTCAAAGCATCATAGTTGAAGAAAACAAAACCACACTGAACTGAACTAATGAAATTCAATGTTACTAAAATCACAATGCTTCAATTAAACACCTAAACTTTACAACAAGAGAGAGCAAAAACCTTACCAGTTTACACTAAAAAGTTGTAAAGAACCAGAAAGTATAATAATCTATTCCAGAACTAGCAATATCCAAAATAGCTTCATTCCCAATCCATAAAATGAATCAGGCACAACTTTATTCTTCACCAAAGTTCCAAGAACACTGTGAAATCAATAAAAAACACTTCCAAAACACATCCAATCAATAATTAAGAATCAATGATTCAACAATGCATGTTGCAGCTAGAGATATTACCATTCGATGTGCACACATGGAAAAAAGGGTTCAAACATATCAATGAAAAAGCAGCAAGTGTTGAAGGGGACTTCTTTTCAGCTTTTATATACATCTGGTCTGTTCCATGATTTCACACAAATAAAGCCAGAAGGAGAGAAGCGGAACTCTCAACTTCACAGTCATAAAAGTATCATTTAATTGACATACTAAATGCAACATCAATTCATATGAAAGAAACTAATGATAGATAACAACACAAATTGATCGGTTATGTCACAAGCGAGAAAAGGTACCCGCTCAAAGTTACCCAGCTGGGGCATGCACTGTGGCAGCAGGAGTTGTAGGTTGCCGGCTGAAGAAGTTGTTCTTCCAACTCAGCACTCTCCAATTCTTCAAGTTCTGCTTCCAGTTCATCCTGAAAACGAGAATAAAATAATGGACAAGTATTAGCGACTGTGTAGCACCGACATGCAAACATGATTCAAACATAAGTGGTTATTTCAATCACTTCTATTTTCTAAAACTAGTATCGGTGTTTACATACACTCATCACATGTGATCTTTCTTTTAATTCAACTTTTCTCTTCTCTCCGTTAAATTTTTCCCTCTTTCCGTTATTTTTTTTTTCACAGTTATAATTTTGCTTGAGAAAGAAAAATACTTTATTTATAATACTCTTATTAAAATATTAACAATTGTTCATAGTTCTTCTACGAAAAAAAATATTAATAATTGTTCTAAAAAATTAAATCCAAAAATTCAACAACATGTTCCTTCATCATCAATATCATCGCTGATATGTATGAAACAGTCAATTTTTTAACTAATAAATAAAATTAAACATTAGCATATAATATGTTTTTAGATTCGTCTCGATGAGTATTTTCAAATATTAATTTTTTATAATATTTACTCTCATACAATTGAAGATATTAATCGTTAAAGTTATACATTGACATGTGTGAAACAATCAATTTTTTAACTAATAAATAAAAATAAACATTAACATATATGATATTTTTGGATTCGTCTTAATGATTATTTTCAAAATATCAATTTTTTTATGATTTTTCCTATCATACAATTAAAGATATAAATCGTTAAAGTTATGCATTGATATGTGTTAATTACAAATCCCAATTAATAGTTTTTTAAGAAATTAAAAAATAATATTTAAATTAATTTTGTTGGATGGATTGGATATATCCATCCATTGGAAATATGATAATGGATGGATTGGATGAATTTTTATCTCTAATGGATGTATTGGATTGGATTTTTTGAATGAAATTTAATGGATTAATGTATTACTTTGATGGAATTTTTTTTCTACCCCTACATTTTACTCTTTACCCCTACGTACTTTAAAATATTCCCATATTATCCTTATTATACTAATACTATTTTTTATTCAATTTTATTTTCTGACTTTTCCGGTGAGTGTTGTACACCCCTTTAAACGCACTATTCCGGTAATATCCTATACTTTTTAGGTTTGTTAAATTTACTGGAACACTTTTCAAAGGTGTTCCGGATTATTATTATTTTTTGGTTTTCACCACCAGTTGAATCTGGTTCGGGAGTCAGTTTTGGCATCAAGTGGTTTCAGCCCCTTCCGATCGCAGTTGTGGGGGATCGGACCGTGGTCCTGCCTACCAGGTTCGGCGTCAATCACCACTGAACCAACTAACGATTGGTAGGTGTTCCGGTTTTTTATAATTTTAAAAACTGTTTAATTGTTTTTATTATTTTAACAACTTTGATCATTAATATTTTTAATTATCTATTATAAAAAAATTATGAAAATTTTATCTTTTGAAATAATTCATTGAGGCGATTTTTATTTTGTAAGGAGGCTAAAACAAAAAGGTAAAAAAAAAATAAACTAAAAAGAAAAAATTATTCATGGGGAAAGAAGATTCCCATTGTGTCGTTCTTAAGAAGATCATGAACATTTTATGAAGAAGAAACATGAGTCAAGATAAGAGTGCTCACGGTTCGATTTAGATCGGTTTTAAGTCAAAAACTCATTCGATAAAAAAAAAAGTAATTCACAGTTTTGGATGAGAGTGACATGTGTATTTTTATTATAAAATTTACTTATTTGTCCTTGACACTTTTAATAATATTTCAAATTTTATATCCTTCAATGTAATAACAAATTCTCATCAATAATAAATTTGTCACATCAATTGAAATAATATTACAATTTTTCTACCCTTAAATGTAATTTATCTTGAAAGGAAAAAAATACAAAACATCAAAATAGAAATAAAAAAAATTCAGTTAAAAGAAATCTGCGCATAAAAATAAGAACATATATAAACCACGATGAAACATATGCTTAAAAAATTCTCACTAATAATATAGTATTTTGTTATAAAAATATATAGCAGACAATAACTTTAATAAAACAAATTTATTATTTTGATAAATTTGACATGAAAATGCACAATATTTTCACTTATATTTTTTTAAAATTTATAACACATTTCTAAATATATATTGTATTCTAAATAAATTTTCTACTTTAGTATAATATTAAACTTAAATATCAAAAAAACAAATCATCGGGCATGTGGGGTTCAAAAATAGTTTTAAAAAAGCAACACCAAAATTAGTATTTTTTAATCAACGAAAAAATTAATTATCATAGATGATAAATATAAAAATACACATGAATAATATTTATCATTGATTTATAAAAAATATTGGATAAATATTTTCCATTAATAATTAAAACTTATTACAAAAATCATACACGAGATATATGTTTATCACAAATCAACAATAAATTTATTATCTTTTTTATATTTTATAATTAAAAATTCCAATAATTAGAACATATTAATTATAATGTATTCAAAAATATACATGGGACAACAACTTTAATAAAAAATTGAACAATTAGAACTTTTTTAATTATAATTTATTTAAAAATAGACACGGGACAATAGATTTATCAAACAAATTTATTAATTTAATAAATTTTACAAGAAAGAGCAGAATAAATTTACTAATATTTTAACAATTTTTAAATATTTTCCTCTAAATCAATTTTTATATTAATATAATAACAAAATATTTTGATACGCGTGTTTAAGGGGTTTATTATTTTTGGAATTTTCAAAAATTTATTCCTTATTTTTTATGTAGTATAAATATATCTCAACAAAATTCAATATATTATTTCTTTTTATTGTTATATCTTATCTCTAAAACCTAATATTTAAAATTATTTAAATTATTTGATTTTTCTTTATATTTTAGTGTCATATTCCAATTCAATTTTTAACCGTAAATCAACAATCAATTTATTTTTATTACAATATTTTTTTATATTGTTGTTTAATTTATTTTATCATGGTTTATTTCAATAAATTTATTCTTGTTTCATTACTCGTATTAATTTTCTAATTTTCAATATATTTCACTTATTAATTTTTATGTAGCATAAATATCTCAACGGACAAAATATATTATATCATTTCTCTTTCTTTTTGGGTTACCACAATATTTAAAACTACAAAAATAATAATTAATGTTCAAAAAGTATAATGCACAATTAAGAAAAGAATATTGCTACATTTATATTCTTAACATATATGGATACGATACCGATACGTGAAAATTTTAAAAAATTCATTTTCGATACTGGCGCGATACGTTATTTAAAAATTAATTTTAAAATTAAATATATAAATGCACAATATATAAACATGACTAAAATCAATAATATTAATAATGATAATTATTTTTTGAAAGACAAATTATTATTATTATAAGCGCCAATAGTTCATTGTACAAGGAGTAAAAACAAGTCAATAAGCTTGCACAAGAGCAAAACAGTTTGAGACTCAACATACAAGGGCTCCTCAGTCCTAACTAAAGACATATAATAGCTCAAAAAACATATAATAGTCATGACATCAAGTCTCTTTAACAATCTCATCTCGTAGCAATAGCAGAAAATTATATTGGTCCTGCAGCTGACCAATTAAAAACATAAAACATCTATTCTTATACTTGAATTTTGGGACAAACCCAAATACTTAACAATATGTTATATAGTAGAACACCATAATGACTTACAAAGACAAAAAATATTAATTATAATAAATTAACATCATTAATACTAAGTTAAGTATTTGTGTCTCATTAATATTGTCCTAAAAAACAAGGATCACCGGTACATTTTAAGTTATACATCTTAAGTTAAACATTATACAAAAAGAACATCATTGTACTATCCCAAAAAATATTATCAGTACTATCCAAAAAAAGACATAGTTAGTTACCCGTGTAACAACATAATAGTTTGACATTCACTAGGAAACACGGATTGTATCGGATATTATTTTTTTATTTAAAAATAAAGATTTAATCGTTACTTTTTCGATACGAGTATCGGGAAGTATCGAACGCGTATCTGATATTATTTTTTTATTTAAAAATAAAGATTTAACAGATATTTTTTTGATACGAGTATCGACACATATCGAACAAGTATCAATATCAAAGACGTATCGGACACGATACTTCACCTTTTTTAGAGTATCGGGGCTTCATAGATGATGATTAATGAAAGTGTATACAGTTCAGATGAAAAGACAGGAAAAACGAAGGAAAAAGAAATCTAATGTGAGAAGTTGCACAATAACGCTGGCAAACTTGTAATTATAAATCATGTTCCATGATGGACCATATGATTTGCCCGTCCATCATAGCACTCGTCTATATTATAGTACCACTATATAGCTAGCATTGGAAAGGGAATAAACTAATTACCCACATATTCACGATTTATATATAAGATTTACTATATGAATGGACTCCCTCCATTTTTTTTAAGTGTCATTTGAGAATAGCGTGCATTATTTATATAATCTACTTTGACTATATTTTTTAATTGCTATATAAAAACAAATTTTAGCGTATAAGATATTGTTTAATTTGTCTTGATGAATATTTTTAAAATATAAAATTTTAATAGTTTTTTTATAATATATAATTAAAAATATTAATGATTAAAGTTGTGCATTCACATGTGTGTCGTGATCTAAAATGACACTTAAAAAAGAACGGATGGAGTATATGGTATATATGGTATGAATATGATAGTAATTAATGAAGCTCCGATACTCCAAAAATGGTGAAGTATCGTGTCCGACACGTATCCGATATCGATGCTCGTCCGATATTTTTTGATACATGTATCAAAGAATACTTTTCGATACACATATCGAAGAAGTATCGACAATTAATATTATATTTTTTTTCAAAAAAACCGATACATGTCGGATACTTCTCCGATACATTTGGCAATTAATGCTCTTTGGTGATGAAAACGTATGAGATGAGACTGATACAATTCGTGTTTTATCTTAAGTTGTGAATGTTATAGTATGATGTTTTGTATAGATAACCTACTATGTCTTTTTTAGATAGTACTAATCATTTTGTTCATTTTGAGTAATTTGAATGTTTAATGGTTAAAAAAGTATCCCACCTTAACAGAATTAAACATATTGGTAGGAGCAATTAACAGAATTAATTGCTCAACTTTTAGAGAACTGAATCTGTAATCTATATATCTATATATATATTATTTAGGAGCCTTTTCTCAAAGCCTATCGTACACGTGGCAATCCCACAATGACTCTTCTCCCATATTGTTTTGGCAATTAATGAATTAAATGATTTGATTCAAGAAAGAAAAAAAAAAAGAATCAAAGTACAAGCATAATAAAAAGTGGTATTAAAGGGACCAAAAAAAAAAGTGGTATTAAAATTATGCAATTAATTCTCTAAAGGAATCTCTAAGCAATTAATTCTCTAAAGGAATCTCTAAGCAATTAATTTTAGGCAATCTCTAATTTATGTAAGTATGGTATAATCTATTTTTAATAATGTATATTATTTTGATTCACAAAATAATATCTATTTTTTAAAAAATAAAAAGTAACCCGTGGGTTTTGATCTATTGACTTTATAATGACTCTTTTTTTATAAATTATATTGACATGGATTACTTTTAAATTGATACTTTAACTTCTTTTTTTTATGATATTTTATAATATTGCTAGCAATTCAATCCTCTAAAATAAATGTTTTTTTTACATATCATACCGAGAAGGCAAATAATACACTTTTTTTGGTACAGATCACACCACATAAGCAAAGACAATATAAAAAAAAATTATTTTAAGTAAATCCTTAAAAAAATAGCGATATTGAATTTTGATCAAAACCTTAAAAAAATAGCTATTTTAAATTATGAATTATGATCAAAACCTTACAAACAAATTATTTGGGACATTTTTTTCAAGGTCTTTCGTACACATGGCATTCTAACATTGCTCCTCTATTCTCCTTCATTTAGCAATTAATGTAATAATGATTTTTATAAAAATGGAAATAATTATGATTTTCCCTATTTTGGTCAAAGAATAGAATGATTTCCAATTAACATTTATGTTTTTGGTAATACAATTAAATCGTTATAATTTTCCATTATTATTATATTTGTAGTAACCAATTCAAATCATAAAATTTACTATATAAACCCATATACTACCATTTCATTTTACCAGTGTGTTTGTTAATTTCTTTCCGATCTATTCATCTTTAGTTAAAACCTTTTCATAATATTGAAACATATCAAATTGGTTGCTGTATTAGTCTACATTCATCTATTGGAATCACTTTTGTTATGAGCATTTGTTAATATTAATAATTTGTATGCATTTGTTATTATTTTTTGCTTATAATATATTGATTGTGATTATTTTTTGATTATAACTATACTAATTGTGTCATATTGAACTCTTTGTTGTGAGTACACTTATACTTAATATATGATTGTCTATTGTTTTAAAATAGGTCAAAAATAAAGAAAATGCACATCTTATGATACAAGCATCCACTTTTGAGTAGAATTGCACCATCTCTCAAAGATCAACTCTTGAGTAGATGAAGTATTATTATATTTATCTTATATATTCAACTGGACTTTTATGTTGTTGTAAAATAAAAATTAGAACTCTACTTTTTATTCTTTTTATTTTTTCATCTCTCATTCTCTATTTGTTTGGTTTCATCAATATATATATAAAGTTTAAACATTAACAAAGTATATCATGAAAGAATACACATGACACATGAATGACATAACAATTAGAAATTATCATTCTCTTATTAAACCTAAAGTAAAAAAAAAAGTTGAAACTTTAAGTAATTTATAATTCTCTATAAGCTGTAAAAGCAATTATCTATAAGGAACAAAAAATCATATATGAATCGATTTCATTTTATCTCTCTTATCATATGACCTGATTACTATAACCAACACTTCTCCTTGATTTTACCTGAAATAATTACATAGTCACATACTTAGAATCCAAGCAAATCTCAACCTTCCTTTTTTTTTTAATTGGTCAAGAATCACAACCTTCCTTTAATTTCCGCAACAAGAAAAAATTCAATTTTTAAATACTGATTTTTAAATTTGTAAACATTGATATAATAAATAATGATATCAATCATATTAATGCATATTAAAAACTGTATCATTTAGGAAATTAATCATATTAATGCAGTGTTTTTTTTTACTTAATTAATGCAGATTCTTAGTAAAACCATATTTATGTGCGTAATTGATGAATTTTTTTTTTAGTATTGCACACATTCATCAATTAAGTGGCCTATTTTTTTTTTAAAATTTCTATGAGGATATATATATTTCTATTTATATATTATTAGGCAAACTTATATTTTGTAATTTTCACGGAATCAATATTTCTACTCATATATTAATATGTGAACTTTTTTTAATTACTACGGGAATAATACGAAGACCAATTTTTTTCTTCTAATTTCTATAAAATCTATATTTTCACACATATTATTATGTTAATATTTTATTTTTTAATTTCTATTGAGGCCTATTGTAAGACCCAAGATTTCTTTGTATAGTTGGTTTAAGGAATATTAGGGTTTCGATGTGTTCGTGTGACGAAACATCGTGTAATTATTAAGTTTTGCTGTAATCGAGTCTGTTTAGTGCTCGTGCACTGTAACTGTACAGACTTTTGTCTTGTGATCCTGTTGCTTGAATAAGAAGTTATTTGTGGTTTCAGAATAATAAGTTTTGGATTATTCGTGTTTTTGGAAAAACGAGTAGGATTTTACCCGTCGTTGTAAAATCTTATTGCGTCTGTTTTGAGTGAGGTTTCGGATGGAAGTTTTATATATCTGCGCGAGTTAGGATATATCCTGAGATTAATTTTCTGAGGTATGGAAGAAAATTACAATCGCGGAAAAAGATTCGGCGACAAGTTTTGGAAATGTGAAACGTTGGACGTTCCTTCCGTAGGTTTTCTGTTTTGGTGAGTTTTGTTCGTCGCGGCGCGCGAGAGCTGAACGTGTGAGTGTTTCTATGAGATATTGAGTTTTATCTCAAGTGGATTTGAATTGGTTTGATCCAATGGCTATGGTTTGGTCTTGGCATTGTGTTTTTGATCCAATGGCCATGAGTTAGCAAGAGCTTTGTAAATAGTAAGGAGGTTTGATGACTTTGGCACTTAGAAAAACATCACCAAACCATCTCATTCTTTCTCTCATTCACGTAGACTCCATTACTCTCACTTTCCAACCTTCACAAATTTCATTTCTTCACCATTTCACTCCATTTCAAGCTTGGAAGCTTTGAAGAAAGTTGTAGAGAATCACTTTCTAAAGGTAACCCTCTCTTCTCATCTCCTAGGTTGGTAGATTTTAGAGTTGTGAGGTTTTTGGGTTTATGTTCTTAAGAGGGTTTGGTGTGAAAGGTTGTTCATGCTAGTTTTTGTTTCATGAATGTTGTTCATGAGGTCTAGAGAATCATGTGTAGGCTTTGTTATGTTTGTTTTCCATGAGTTGGTGAAAATCTCATGAGAAAAGTTAGGGTTTTGGGTTGTTTATGTATTGATCAATTACATGAGGTTATGTGGTAAGGTTTTGAAAAGAAAAGTTGTCTGTGAACCTTTGGACGAAAGGGAAACGCGTTGTATGGTTTTGTTTTGGAAAATCCGATGAAAAATATTTTGAGGTTTATGAAAATATTTTCCTAAGTGTTTTTGGGTAGTGTTTTGGGGTCAAAATGGTTTAAAACTATTGTGACATGTGGTGTCACTTTTTACCTTGAAAACATGTTTGAAAATGATTACCGGACGGTTAAGGACCATAATAAAACTTGTGCTTGGATTTGGTTTTGATTTTGGAAATGAAAATCAAATAACTTGCACTCGAAGCAACCAACATGCTTTCGGAAATGTGTTGCTTGCTTATGAAAATGGTTTGCTTTTATGCTTTGAAAAAGTGTTGGGAACTATTAGAATCAAACTAGGTTTAGGGTGGAAAAAGGTGGTGTGAGTTGCTGTCTTGTGCTGTCATGACAGGTGCAACTCGCCAGGCGAGTGGTTACTCGCCAGGGCGAGTGTCACAGGTCTTGACAATTCGCCAGGGCGAGCTCCAGAGCGAGTAAGACCAGTACTCTCTGCCTTCACTCGCCACCAACTCGCCAGGGCGAGCTCTGGGACCTAAAATTTTGGATTCTGATTTCGAAACTTGGTTTTTAACTTTCTAATCCCTTTTTATTAATTTATGGAAGTGGTGGGGATTGGAAACGAGTTTTTCGGGTACTCGGAAAGTACGTAGCTTATAACGCAAGCAAACGGCCATTTTGCATTTCAAATTATTTAAGACTTTTGGCAATTGTTTTGGGTCCTAAAAATAGTACAAATAACTCATGGGGGTTGATCAATATGGTAGTTTTGGGTTTGGTATCCGAAAGAAGGATTTTTCCTTAGAAAACCTTTGGTTGTTGGGGTTTTAGAGTTCAATTCATTAAGGATTGATTGGTTATGGTTTTTGATTGAATACCTTGCTTGTTTTAGGAAGCAAGTAAGCGTTGTGCGATCGTGTGATAGTTGAGTGCTTGTCGAGGTAAGGGCTCCACTTTATTTCTGTCTTTAAATGGTTACGACATGCTTTGTTTTGCTGTGTGTGCAATTGCTGTGTGCTTGGCATGTTTGTACTTATGTATTCTCGTTGATGAGAACGTGGTGATATATATGTGTGTGCAATTTACATATGATTGAGAAAATGTATGTATGTTGTGATGGTTTCTGCATAGGCTTTAGGCTATGTGAATGTTTGCATGAGCATATATGAATGCGTGCGTCAGATAGGACTACGCGGGGATTTTGTCTTGTGTGACTATCCTGTATATGCCGAAGAGAATATATGCCATGCATTTCATAGTTGCGTGCCTAGGTGTATGTCTGTGTGACTTTGCCTACGTACCGGGCGTTTGACTGTGTGGCTTCGCCAAATCCCTCTGGATTTATATTGAGTTGGTGTTTGTCTGTGTGACTTCGCCTGGTGTTTGTCTGTGTGACTTCACCTGCCTTGTGTGGCATTTTTAGTGCGGGTACGTATATTTCTGTGTGGCTTTGCCTACCCCACGACTCTTCGAGGAGAGGTTAATTTTCCGGAAAATCATGCATGTGGTAGCTCTGGTAGTACCACACCCATTGTAGAAGTCTGCATTAGGCTTGGTGATTTATTTATATAAGCCCGTTGGTGGGAATTACTCTTGAGTTTAAGAGCTTTCTCTTGTGTTTCGTGGAATTATTGTTATGTGTACAATCGTTTGCACCGGTTATATATATACATACCCTATATTTTGTGGTGACCCTTTCTTTCATTTGCGGGCTCATCCCACCCAGATGATGGGTTAGGTCGTGGTGACGACGTTGGCTGTTCCAGGCCCCAGTGAGCGGTTGGAGCTGTAGCCTAGGATAGTTAGACTATGCGCCGGTGTGTTTTGTGCACCGTGCTTTTTGGTTAGCATAGGATTTCGAACTTGTTTGGGTACTTAGACTTGGATTGTAATTATTCAGGAAATACACTTTGCTTGTCGAAGCACCTCTTGGTAATGAGTTCTTTTGTATATTTGAATGCCGGTTCATTTAAAACATTTTATGCGCACTCTGAGTGTTAGTTGAAAAAAAAAAAAAAAAAAAAAAAAATAAAAAATAATGCCCTTTTTGGCTTGTGAAAAATGGGGTGTTACATTTTGGTATCAGAGCACGGCTTTAAATCTTCAAAGGGAAAGTGTATACTTGAGTCGTTAGTCCAGAGTCGGTTAGAACGTAACTACTGTTGAGTTAGTTCTAGTGGTTGTTCGGTGTCGGGTTATGTGCTAGTAATCGTTGTATGAGATTTCTGTTAGGAATCAGAATTGTTGACTAAGGATCTAATCAGAATTGGTATTGTGCAGAATAGAATGCCGCCAAGAAGGGCGAATCCAGCTCCTATGGTACCCGAGGTTGATATAAATCAGATGGCTTATGCCATGCATACGATGGCAGCGGCTGTGACTGCTCAGAGCCATGCTAAGGCGCAGAGGGATCTGGAAAAGCGCGAAAGAGAAATACTCGCCGTTGGGTCTAGACTTCTTTCGAATTTCAACCACCAGACTCCTCCTAAGTTTAATGGGGAGGGAGGTCCAGAAACTGCTGATTTATGGCTCCAATCTGTGGAGAGGATATTCGGGGCAATTCATTGTCCAGAAGGGGAGAAGGTAGTCTTAGCTACCTATCAGTTGCTAGGGGGTTCAGAGTATTGGTGGAGGAACACCCGTATCATCATGGAGAATGGCCATGAAGAAGTGAATTGGGAGAACTTCAAGAGGAGGTTCTTGGCCAAATATTTCCCTGAGACAGCTAGGGAAAGATTTGGGGAAGAGTTTTTGAGACTGAGACAAGCAGGCATGAATGTTGAAGCATATGCCAAAAAGTTCGAATCACTATCCCGTTTCTTCCGCTTCTTTAGGGATGGGATAGATGAGGATTATATGTGCCGTCGCTTCCAAGATGGGTTGAGGTACGAGCTGCAGGATGCGGTTGTGCCGTTGGGTATTCGACAATTCCAAGTCTTGGTTGAGAAGTGCCAAGAGGTGGAAGACATGAAGAATAAGCGGGTGAACCGCCAAGGGAATTCTAATGCTGGAGGACCAAGTCGTACCAATGATCGTGGTTCGACTCAGAATAGTGGGAGGCAAGGGAGTAAGCCTTATAACCGTCCTCAGCACAGTAAAGGACCGGGCCGATCGGTGAATCAGGGAGCTCGGGGGAAATCTGATGGTGGCAAGGGGGCTTGCTACAACTGTGGAGAAGCGGGGCATTTTTCAAATGAGTGCACGCAACCTAAGGTGGGAAACACCTGTTACAATTGCAAGAAGCCGGGACACTTTGCTAGAGATTGCAGAGCCCCGAAGACTGGGCCGTCGGCAAATGTGGCACAAGGCTCACAGGGTGCCAGACCTGCGGCAAAGGCACGTGCTTACTGTATGGGCACAGAAGTGAGTGGGCAGGCTAGCAATGCCATCCACGAGAGCTGTCACATTGCAGGTAATTCTTTAACTGCTTTGATTGACACGGGGGCAACCCACTCATTCATATCTTTGGCATGTGCAAATCGTTTGAGTTTGAATGTATCTGTGCTTCCGTTTGATTTGAATGTTTTGACTCCTGCTAAGGATTTGGTAGTGAATACTGCATGCTTGCATTGTTTGGTAGTGATTCAGAATAGGGATTTTCTGGTCAATTTGGTTTGTCTACCGCTTTTATCTCTCGAGATCATTCTCGGGATGGATTGGCTATCTTATCATTATGTTATATTAGATTGTGCTCGGAAGATGGTTTTCTTTCCCGAGCCAGGTGTGCGAAGGTACTTGTCTGCGAATCGACTTTCTGTGGTTATGTGTAATGGAGAGCCGGGGATTGTTTCACTTGCTAGCTTAGGAGTGACTTCGGAGATCCGAATTGAGGAAATTCGAGTAGTTCAAAATTTCCAAGACGTGTTTCCATCGGAGATTCCAGCTTTTCCTCCGTGTAGAGAGGTGGAATTCTTTATTGATTTACAACCGGGTACGAGTCCGATTTCAGAATCAGCGTATCGGATGGCTCCAGCCGAGTTGGTAGAGTTGAAAAGTCAAATTGAGGACTTGTTAGAGAAGGGCTTCATAAGGCCTAGTGTGTCGCCGTGGGGAGCACCGGTCTTATTGGTTAAGAAGAAGGATGGGAAATCTCGTTTGTGTGTGGATTATCGGAAGCTTAATAAGGTGACTATCAAGAACCGATATCCGTTGCCACGGATTGATGATTTGATGGATCAGTTGAGGGGAGCCTCAGTGTTTTCAAAGATCGACTTGAAATCTGGATATCACCAGATAAGAGTGCGAGATGAGGATATTCAGAAAACGGCGTTTAGGACGCGTTATGGGCATTATGAGTTTCTAGTGATGCCGTTCGGAGTGACGAATGCACCTGCTATCTTTATGGCTTACATGAATCGGATATTCAATTCATTTTTGGACAAGTTTGTAGTGGTGTTCATTGATGACATTCTAGTGTATTCGAAGAGTGAAGAGGAACATGTAGAGCATCTTCGCTTGGTATTGCAAGTGTTGCGGGAAAGTAAACTGTATGCAAACCCGTCAAAGTGTGACTTTTGGTTGGAAGAGGTGAATTTCCTTGGCCATGTTATATCAAAAGAGGGAATTGCCGTGGATCCGGCCAAGATTGACACAGTACTTGCATGGAAGCAGCCGCAGACGGTGACGGACGTGAGGAGTTTTGTTGGTTTGGCCGGTTATTACCGGAGGTTCATAGAAGGATTCGCTAAGATTGTGGCACCAATGACGCAACTTACGCGAAAAGATCAACCGTTTGCGTGGACTGAGCAGTGTGAACTTAGTTTTCAATTGTTGAAGGAGCGGTTGACAACTTCACCGGTGTTGGTGTTACCTCAGTCAGATGAACCTTATGAGGTTTATTGTGATGCGTCTCATCAGGGTTTGGGTTGTGTGTTGATGCAGCACAAGAGAGCAGTGGCTTATGCATCACGGCAGCTGAAGGTGCATGAGAAGAATTATCCGACGCACGATTTGGAGCTTGCGGCCGTGGTTTTTGCATTGAAGATTTGGAGACATTATCTTTATGGTTGCACTTTCGTTGTGTTTAGTGACCATAAAAGCCTCAAGTATCTGTTCGACCAGAAGGAGTTGAATATGAGGCAAAGGAGGTGGATGGAAACATTGAAAGACTTTGACTTTACCTTAGAATACCATCCGGGAAAGGCTAATGTAGTAGCCGATGCTTTGAGTAGGAAGAGTGTGTCGGTTTGTTCGGCACAAATGGCTAGTCAACAGGAGTTGTTGAGAGAGTTTCGTGATTTGCACCTAGAGGTAGAGTTTGCTTTAGGGAATATGAGATTGGGTATGATCACCATCTCGAATGGTTTGTTGGAGGATATTGCTAATTGTCAAGATGACAAGTTTCTCTTGGAGAAAAGAGCTTTGATTGTTCGAGGAACCAACCGAGATTTCAAGGTGGGACCGGACAACATTTTGAGATGTAATGGTAGGGTGTGTGTGCCCGATGCGATGAACTTGAGAAACATCATTCTAGGGGAGGCACACAAGAGTAAACTTAGTATACATCCTGGGGCAACAAAGATGTATCAAGACCTGAGGCATGATTTCTGGTGGCCGGGTATGAAAAAGGATGTGGCTGAGTATGTGGCGTCGTGTCTGACTTGTCAGAAGGCGAAGATTGAGCATCAGAGACCAGCAGGGATGCTGCAGTCGTTAGACATTCCCGAGTGGAAGTGGGATAGCATTTCTATGGATTTCATCACTGGTTTACCTAAGACCAGGAGGAAGCATGATTCCATTTGGGTGATAGTAGATCGTCTGACGAAGTCCGCTCATTTTCTACCGGTAAGGATTACGGATACGGCGGCGAAGTTGACCGATGTGTATATTGCTGAGATTGTGAGGTTACATGGGATTCCGTCAAGTATAGTGTCGGATAGAGATCCAAAGTTTACTTCACACTTTTGGAGGACTTTGCATGAGGCGTTGGGGACGAAACTGAGATTGAGTTCCGCCTATCATCCTCAGACAGATGGGCAGACCGAGAGAACAAATCAAACTTTGGAAGATTTGTTGAGAGCTTGTGTTTTGGATGATCGTGGAAGTTGGGATGATGTGTTACCTTTGATAGAATTCACATACAACAACAGTTTCCACGCGAGTATTGGAATGGCACCATATGAGGCTTTGTATGGGAGGAGATGTCAGACTCCTTTGTGTTGGTATCAAGATGGGGAGAATATGATAGTAGGACCGGAAATGGTACAACAGACGACGGACAAGGTCCGAAAGATAAGGGCAACGATGAAGGTTGCTCAAGATCGACAAAAGAGTTATGCGGATAGGCGTCGGAGGCCTTTAGAGTTTGAGGAGGGGGATCACGTATTCCTCCGTGTTACTCCAACAACGGGTGTTGGAAGGGCTCTGAAAGCAAAGAAGTTGACTCCGAAGTTTATACGGGAGTTTACTATTATTCAATTCAAAATATATTGTGTAATATTTTTTATATTATTGTTATCATTTTAAATCATGAACTTAAATCAAGTTGTAATTTATCACTTGGTAAAAAAAGGTTATAATTTATCACATTTATATATATATATATATATATATATATATATATATCTTTAGTTCTATTTTATTATAAGATTTTTATTACTTTGTCCGTTGCAACGAAATCCTATAATTTTGGTTATCAATATTTTAAGCTTCATTAGTTTTTATCACATAGTGTCATTTTTATTATTTAAATTATATAAGATCGTAAATATTTGTTTCGTTATATAAACCATTTTCCATAAGCAATAAAAAATTCAAGTTTTCAATCTAAAGTAAAACATATTAAAATATTTTTTTATAAGTCAATTAATCTACAAACGTATTTTTACCCGTGCTTGGCACGGGTCTGGATACTAGTATATATTATTTGAGAGCATTTTCTCAAAGTACTATGTACAAGTGGCACTCCCTCATGCATTCTTCTCCCATATTAATTTAGCAATAAATGATTTAATGATGTAGCTAAAAAAAAAAATTACACAACAAGGTGAACAAAAATGTAAATGTACACTCATTAAATGCTAAATCATATGCATAATCACATCATTTAATAGCATAAAAAAAGTGATATTCAATGATTTCTCTCAATTATGGTCATGGTATCTCATCAAAAGTAAAATTGTGATTTCTCTAAAAACAAATATCAATATCAACAAAAAAAAATCACACTAAAAGCATAAAAAAAATCGTGATAATGAATGTAAAAAAATAGTGTAAATGAATTTTGATGTAAAGCTTAAAAAAATAGTTATTTTGAATTTTTAATCTATATATATATATATATATATATTATTTGAGATTTTTTTTCAAGGCTCAATATACAGGTGGCATTCTCATAACGATTCTGATCTAGCATTGTTTTGATAATGAATTGATTTAAGCATATTTATTATTATAGGAAAATCATCAAACGTTTGAAATAGGAAAATATCATTAACTACATAAAATTGGACAAGACAATTACAACTTGCAAATCACAATTTGATTGACAACCAATAAATGTAATTATTTGTATTTACTATTTTTCCATTCTTGGCATTTTCCATTCACATATTTTTAGTGTCGTATCCTAGGTTCTTACCATCATTTTTGGGCATTTTGTTTTGTTTATGAAATCAAATAATTTAGTTTTCTTTGTATCTTTGCAGGTATGGTGATTATCAAATTTTTTGCTGCAATTCAAGGACCAATCTTTTGATCATGTAGTCAAATACATATAAAATTTGCTTCTTTTATGTTGTTACTAAAATATTTTGAAATTTGCAATTTTCTTTCTTTTTAATTTAGTTTCCTTTTATCTTTGCAGTTGCAGGTATGATGATTATCAAAGCTTTTGCTGCAATTCAATGACCAGTCTTTTGATCATGTAGTCAAATACATATAAAATTTGCTTCTTTTATGTTGTTACTAAAATGTTTTGAAATTTGTAATTTTCTTTCTTTTTAATTTAGTTTTCTTTTTATCTTTGCAGGTATGGTGATTATCAAAGCTTTTGCTGCAATTCAAGGACCAGTCCTTTGATCATGTAGTCAAATACACATGAAATTTGATTCTTTTATGTTGTTACTAAAATATTTTGAAATTTACAATTTTCTTTCTTATTTGTATTTTTAGCAAATTAGGGATTCTTTCTTATTTCCACATTATAATTATAATTTTTCTCCATTTCAAATTAGGGATTCTTTGTTAGTTGATGAAATGGGAATTGCTACCCCTAGATCTTTATGTAATTTATCTTTTTCGAACTCAGACCTTCATTATTATAAATAAATAAAAAAACCAACGAGCCATTTATTTTGGTACGTGTATATATCACTGAAGATTAGGTTTCATGCAACTGATTACTTCTTTAGCGGTAAAGCAACATACTCAAAATTAATTGTATATAATTACGCAATTTATGGCTTATTATAGTTTTTTTTGTCAAATAGTCGTGTCTATAAATTACACCCCTTTAAGGTGGATAAGTGAGATGATCGGTGTTCGAATCACTACCCCTTCATATATATATATATATACTATCACATGTTTTTGTAACGCAAAATAACTATTAACAAAAAATGTAGTAAATTATTTTTTATTCAGTAAAAAAATTATTCCAAAAAAAGAGAATGAATATATAAAAGTATTAAGAAATATAATTGATAGTGTAAAACGAGGGGTAATGAATATATAAAAATAGTAAGAAATATAAATGAACATATTAATACATGGGTTTTTTTATTATTTTTTTTATAGTTTTTACTCAATGATGATTATCTTTTATTTAAATAAGAACCTATATTTCTATATTTATACATTAATGCTAGATCTATTTTGACTTTTGTAATTTACATTGTAGTTTATGTTTCTACTCAAGTTATTACGAAGACCTTTTTTTTTTGTGAGATCTATATTTCAACTCATACAACAATACGGATGCCTATTTTTTTATTAAAAATATATAGATATGGGTACATATATTTCTACTAACATATTAATACGAAGCATTTTTTTTATAATTTCTACGAGAACTTATATTTTTATTAATGTATATTAATATGAAGACCCATCTTTTCTTATTTTGTAATTTTTATGAAATCTATATTTTTACTTATATTAATACAAGGACTATTTTTTGTAATTACTACCATAAACTTATATTTATTTTCATATATTATTACGGGATCCGATTTATTTTTGTAATTTACACTGTAGTTTATATTTCTACTTATATTAATATGAAAGCCTATTTTTTTAATTTCTACGTGACCTATATTTCAACTCATACATCAATACGGGGGCCTATCTTTTATTGTAATTTCTACGCGAACATATATTTTTACTTATGCATTAATACGAATGAATTTTTTTTAAAAAAAATAATTTCTACTTGGATTTATATTTTTATTCATATATTAATACGAGTATCTATTTATTTTTTAATTTTTATATAATTTTTATTTTTTGTCATATATTAATAAGGACAATTTTATTTAAAATTTCAACGAAACCTACATTTCTGCTTAAATATTAATACATGAACTGATTTTTTTTATTTAAAATCTATATTTCTACTCATATACTGATACACTAACACTTTTTTTTTTTTGTAATTCATATGCATCTTAAAGCCTTTTTACAAAACCTCAAAGTCTCTTCCATATATCCCATATAGAAATTATATTTTGTCACCTTTATAATTTTTTTAGTGGAGAATAATAGAAACAACAACTATGATACATTTTTAATTTGATAAAAGAAATAGAAACTATAGAAATCTTCTCTAAGAAAATCTTTGACACTACATAAATTTTACAGTTAATTGTTATCACATAATGTTATTTTAATTATTAAATTATATAAGATTGTAAATATTTACATAGTTGTTATTAATTATCTTCCAAAATTTTAAAAAATTTCAGTTTAAAGTAAAATATATTAAAATAAATTATTATAAGTCAATAAATCTATAAACGTATTTCTACCCGTGCTTGGCACGGGTCTGGATACTAGTTAAGAAGAAAAAGTATCCCACCTTAACTGAATTAAACATATTGGTAGGAGCAATTAACAGAATTAAACATATTGGTAGGAGCAATCAAAATTAATTGTACTTGCATTAACAGAATTAAACATATTGGTAGACAGAAAAATCGTCTAACTAAAATAATTGTCTAAACAAGAGGAAATGTTAAAACCTTGATGATAGGGTACCCAGCATGAACTAGAATGCCACAAGATCCGGCTAACGTCCCATTACTACTCTTGATGTACCCAAAACCGTCATAACCCCACCCATCTCCATAAGAATTTTGAACGATCCAAACATTTTCTACCTCAAACATCCCATATCCCACCAGCAACATGGAATGTGAAACCTCCTGAAACCTATCATAGGAGTCATACACTCCTGTCTTATAAGTATCAAAATCTTCTCCTACCGCGACAGAAACCACAACAGGTTGTTTACATACTGCCTCCATAAGAAGTGCTTCAGAGTATGCTCTGAAAGGAATGTGGTGGTAATCACTTATATAGTATCTCTTTTTGCTTTTGTCAGCACGACATGACAATTTCTCGGCACAGTATGGATAATCACACTCCAAAGAGACACCATTGGCAATAATGTACTCGAACGCCTGGAAAAAAGATCCTCCACAACATCCACCTTGTCCATCGCAATCCAGTAATTCCTGTGGCGACAGCTGGACCTTGAGCCCCATAACAAGTAACAACAGGCACTCAATTGCGTAACAGGCTGCTAAAGCATAACAGCTACCGCATTCTCCTTGATTGCGAATGGGAGGCAAAACTCCCGTTCCTCTCCAATCAACTGATGAAGCCAGATGCGAAATATCCAAAGATGCTTTGTCAACACTCCCTTGCTTTGAAGCAATATACTCTGCCACTTGTATTAAAGATAGTTCTGAAAATTTGTGTTTAAACAAAAAGAATGATGATGATATTTGTTAAACAAAAAGAATGATATTTGTCAACACTCCCTTGATGATGATAATTTTCATGTAAACAAAAAGAATTTTAAAAAGTAATACTATGATACCATAAGATAGTTAAATTATTTTAATTTTTTATACATGGATGCACTCAACTTATTATGGTAGAATTGAAAAATGTGTTTTTGGTCCCCAGTTTTATAGGGAATTTTGGTTTTGGTCCCCATATTTTAAAATCCCTCTTTTTAGTCCCCAATTAATTTTGTGTTTTGGTTTTAGTCCCAGACATTATGTTAACTGTTAGTTTACTAACGGATATCCACATGACAGTGACACAGTCGACTTTATTGACACGTGACATCATACACGGACTGTCACATCAGCTTTTTTTGTTTTAAATAATTTTTTAAAAATAAATAAATAAATATTTTTAATATAAAAAAAAATCAGAAAAACTCTTTTTTTGTAAAAAAAAGCTGATGTGACAGTCCGTGTAGGATGTCACGTGTCAATAAAATCGACTGTGTCACTGCCATGTGGATATCCGTTAGTAAACTAACAGTTAACATAATATCTGGGACTAAAACCAAAACACAAAATTAATTGAGGACTAAAAAGAGTGATTTTAAAATATGGGGACCAAAACCAAAATTCTCTATAAAATTGGGGACCAAAAACACATTTTACCCTTATTTTAATTACAATAATAATAAATTAATAATAACAATGATGATGATATTTGTTAATATTTTGTTTGGGTATTTTGTATTTATATACCTCGAACTACTTCCTGTCAATTGATGCATAAGTGTGTCCAGCTTATTGAAATCTAGTAGGTTCCTCTCCTTGCTAAATAAGCAAAAACAATAAAAAAATATGATCAAATAGTAAAATAAAAAAAAATCATATAAATAATGGTAAAAATTAATGAACGTGTCATACCCTAATTTTGCCCCATGATTTTTTTTACTTTTGCATTTTTTAGAAAAAGTCAACAAAGTCAAAATGTTGACTAAAAAGTCAACAAAATTCCTTTTTGATTTAAAAATCAATGTTGACACAAAAAACACATGGAATTATTTTTCTTGCATGATTTTGCATAGCATGATCATAAATGACAAATTTTTACCATTTTGCCCTTGCATTATTTTTATTTCTCATTTTACATTTTTTTAACTAGTTACTTGCATCACAAGAAACCATTAAAAAAATCAAATTTCAATTCTTTTTCCTTCCAATTGTAATCCATAAATATTTCACAAAATCATATCTCATCATGCATATTTTTATTCTTGCATTTTTATTGTTTATTATGTATTATTTTTATTTTGTTTTAATTCAAAAATGATAAGAAAAAATCAAAGAAGGGTAGCAAAATTTCTCATCCCCTTTACACCTCATCATGAACCTAGAATATTCTATTTTCTCAACACCTCATCACCATTTTTTTTTGGAACAAAAAGGATCAAAAAAATAGTACAAAATATCTCAAGATAAGATCACATTTTTACCCCTACCAACTCTCTCTAATCACCATTTCCTTACCCTAATTTATCCTATATATAGAAGCATTGTTTTCAGAGTCCTAGGTTGGCTAAGAGGAGCAAAAACGGCGCAGCTTATCTTTCACCATCAAACTCCATTTTTCTCTCATTTTCTTAAAATCCAATCTCACTCAAAACTCAACAAAACCACGAAATTCCTTCTTCAAACCTAAATCAAATCACTCCAGTAAATCAAAAAACATCATCAAAGCTTCAAAATGTAAGGAAATCAAGAAAAATTTGAAGCTCAAAAACTCAAAAAATGTGAGATTTGGGTACAACGTTTTAGCAACCTATTCAGGTACTTTTCAACTCTATTCATCTTATTTTTGCTTGGGTATGCTTTTCCCATAACCAATTTTGCTTGATTGGGTCTATATTGTGATTTTGAAAATTTTCATCTTACTTTGTTGCCATCGTTTTTCATTATGTGAGCATTGTTTAAAACATCTAATGGCATATTCATGATCAGCGCGAAAAATCGTGCGATGTAGTATATTAGAACGTAATTTTTGAGGCCGAATCGAGGAAGTTGTGTTAGCACCCATGAACTCTTTTTTCATGTTGCTTCTGCGTTTGTTCTTGTTGTTGTTGAAGGTGATGGAGGTTGAAGACGATGACGTGTCAGCACGTCATTGGCTCCCTCCAAGTTTAAAACATAACCGTGTGATTAAATGGACGTTCCAGATCTGTTTTAGTTTTTTTTAAATCACAACCACTTGATTAAATCAAAGGGTCCATAATTGCTGTCCATATCATGCACCTCTTTCACACGTCACACAGGATCACTCGTTTGCTTTTCACACCACCCAACATTGCTTTCTGCACCCCCTTTCAGAATTTCATTTTTAGCTTATTTTCAAAAGCACTTTTGTGAACTTTAGCTTATTTAAGCTTATTGTTCACATATTTATGTTAAAATCATGTAAGTCACTGTTGACTTCATTTCAAACCTTTTTCAACTTATTTTCATAAGTCATTTTCAACTTAAGTGTTTTTTAGCTTATTTCAATAAGTGCTTATTTGAACCAAAAGCTCTTTAGCTTATTTGGATCAATTTTTTGCACTAAATCAATTAATTTTCCAGATTCTTTAATCTAAAACTATTGACTTATTTTCATAAGTCATTTTCAACTTGAGTGCTTTTTAGCTTATTTCAATAAGTGCTTATTTGAACCAAAAGCTCTTTAGCTTATTTGGATCACTTTTTAGCACTAAAATAATTAATTTTCCAGATTCTTTAATCTAAATTTGTTGGCTTATTTTCATAAGTCATTTTCCAACTTAATTGCTTTTTAGCTTATTTAACTACTTTTTAGCTTATTGTCATAAGCACTTATTTGGTGCTTGAGCTTTTTAGCTTATTGGACCATTTTGCTTTGCTTAAATCATGTTTGATTTCAGATTATGTTCATGCTTCCCTTAGCTTGTTGTTTAATCACTTTTTTCTAGCTTTTTAGCTTATTTACTTAAGTGCTTAATTATAATTAATTGCTTAATTCTTTTTTTTTCCATTAATTTTTATGCTTGTATTCAGCTCTTTAGCTTTACTTCATTTCATTCTAACTCATATCATTTACTTTGATTTAATCTAGCATGTTTATGTTATTTAATTCATTATACGATATTTTAGCTTATGCATTTTTTATTTAATTATGCATCAACTCTCATTCATTCTTGATTCATGCATACTTATCCATTCCCATTTATGTTCATGCATATTTGTTTATATCATGTTGATTCATGCATCCTCATTTGAATACTTGCATTCATTCACATTTAATTGTCGCATTGTTATCGATTGTCATCGTTATTTAATTTTGCACACTATTTTACATCCTTGAACTTGAGTTTTCATACTCAAACTTAATCAAACTTTTTGCAATAAGTAAAGGTTGAAAAAGGGGGAATCTGTCATTTGATTCTTTCCTCCCGTGTTGACTTGGTCGCTAGACATTTGACTAGTGCTCGTGAGTCAGCTCTCAATCTAAACAAGCTTTAAAATCAATCAACATTCGTCTTTTTCTTTTTGAATACTCTTTTCTTAATCAAAACTAAAAAGACTTTCATAATAAGGGGTTGAAAAAGGGGGAATCTGTCATTTGATTCTTTCCCCTGGGTTAGCTTGGTCGCTAGACATTTGACTAGTGCTCGTGAGTCAGCTCTCAATCTAAACAAGCTTTAAAATCAATCTACACTCGTCTTTTCCTTTTTGAATTCTTTTCCTTAATCAAATTAACAAAGACTTTCATAATAAAGGGATGAAAAAGGGGGAATCTGTCATTTGATTCTTTCCTCCCGGGTTAACTTGATCGCTAGACATTTGACTAGTGCTCGTGGGTTGGCTCTCATCCTGAAACCAAAACAAACGTTAAAACTTAACCCCACACAATTAAACTTCTTTTCAGAAAACATGGATATACGCTTTATCCATTCCTCTGACACATACGAGCTTAAGCCTCTGATTAGATAGAGCATACAAGCATCGTGGTATCAGCGGAATGTGAAATAAGCAACATCCGTTATTCAACTCTCTTTTTCAATGGATATATGTTTTATCTACTCCTCTTACACATACACAGCTTCAGCCTCTGATTAGATAGAGCATACAAGCGTCGTTGTGTCAGCGGAATACGAAATAAACGTTATCCACTAAAACCAACCAACCACACAAACATTTTTTACCAGAACTACGTGAGTTTTGAGTTTCCCATTGCACCGGGGAATACGTAGGAGCGGGCTCCTACAACCGTCAAACTCAACTAATAAAAACCCTTTTTTTTAATTTATTTGGAAACGAAGTAGAAAATAGCCAAGTGACAGATTAATTTGATAAACCTGCGCAAACAAACCCCAAACCACCTAAACGGTTCCCATCGAATACGATGGATGCGAGGGGTGCTAACACCTTCCTCTCGCATAACCAACTCCCGAACCTAAACCAAGGTTTTAGCGATATTTTCCTTTCCCCCCACGGGATAAATAAACGTCGATGGCGACTTCATTGTATGAAACATGGAAGTGATTTTCCAGCCCGCTACAGCTGGCGACTTCACTGGGGACACTTGAGAGTTAAGCCCAGTTTAGTTGGTTTGTTTGTTTGTTTGCTATTTCCAGGTTTGCAATATCTTGCTATATCTTTTATTTTCTGTCAATTATTTGTTGGTTGGCTGTTTCTCTTCTTCTACTCCTTCTTTTTTCTTTTTGCCCTCGCGGCGTGGTTACTTTGAGCAGCTCTACACCCGAGCTTGAGAAAAGCTTAAGTTAAGTTAGGGGTTGTTATGTTGGGCTCCTAGACATTTGACTAGCGAGCGCTGACATAATCGCCCCGCCTAAGGTAGATCCTCTTGAAGATGTTGGGTTCCTAGACATTTGACTAGCGAGCGCTGATGTTTTCTTGTTGGGTCCATGATCTTAGGGACCTTTTTACCGGTCTAGAACCTAACCTTGTTACTAGGGCCCTCTGTTTCGAACCTGAGAGATTCCTCTTTGGACGTGTTTGCCGCGCAATAACGACATCGTTTCTAAAGCTTTGGCTCTTGGGTTACTTTGAGCAGCTCTGCACCCGAGCTTGAGAAAAGCTTAGGCTAAGCTAGGGGTCGTTATGTCGGGTCGCTAGACATTTGACTAGTGCTCGTCGGCATAATCACCCCGCCTAGAGTAGATCCTCTTGGAGATGTCGGGTCGCTGGACATTTGACCAGTGCTCGTCGATGTTTCCTTGTTGGGTCCGTGACTCTAGGGACCTTTTGATTAACCGGTCTAGAACCAAATCTTGTTATTAGGGACCTCTGTTTAGAACCCGTGTCAAGGTTGCTCAACGGCCTTACCTAGATGAGATTTCCTTTTGGACACGTATGTCGTGAGCTTTGCGATAGCGACGTCGTATCCAAAGGGGTAATCCGTGATTTTAGGCACTTTGTCAAACCTAGAACAACATGTGAGAGGGAGGGGTTACAGGTAACTTTGAGCCTTTCAACCTCAGAAATAAATTAAACCTCTGCTTCAGCGCGACAGACTCTGCTACGAAAATGCATCCATGCACTCATGCATTCATTCATAAAAATTCATGATAAAAACTTTTTGCATAACATTTGCATAAAAAATAAAATGATAAAACATAAAAAAATTTTACATGCATCTGCATTTGCATTCATAAAAACAAAATCATTATCTCATCTTCACCCGTTCACATCAACAGCTTCATCCCCGACACTGATACCGGACTTCAAGCATTTCAAGGAAACCATGGAAAACATGCAGAAGCAGATTGATGCCTTGAGAGGCGATGTAGACCAAGTGACCGACAAGTTGGACCGTATTTTGGAGATGTTAGCTAGTCTTGGCTTGCCTTCACATCAAGTTATAAGAGTGGACGATGCAACGGTAGGGGCAAATCCCCCAATTGGTTCCCCTTTGTCAAAAGTGATATGGCCCTCATTCGGTTCATCTTCCGGACATACTTCTGCAGCTGCTCAAGTCACCCAAGAGCCAATGACCACCAACACTGAATTCATGGGTGACCAGCCAAGAACGCATCAAGTCATACCCGGGTTTGCTATGCCTCAAAGTCCCGAGGATCACATGAATGCTCATCAAGGTGATAATTCCAAGGGAAAATCTGTTGCATCCCCGAGTGAGGAGACTCGCCAAAAGTTCAAGGCAATAGAGGACAAGCTAAGGATGATGGAATCATTCTTACCCAACAATGTCAGCCCACCTCACTCTCACTCTCGCCCAACGGTGCTTGCTCGCACCCCATGCTTCAATCATCCAACAGTTGCTCAACCTCAACAATCCCAAGGGTTTCCAAAACAGGCAATACAGACGCCTTTGAATCATTCCCAGTCAGGACGGTTCACACAGAACTTGGGACATCAGCAGAATCAGCTAAGGGCCACTAAAAAGAGAAAGGTCTTTGATTCCATCCCAATACTTTATGGGCAGTTTTTTCCACATTTGGTGCATAATAGGATGGTAATCCCAAGAGCTTTAAAGCCGATACCTGCGCCGTTCCCTGTTTGGTATGATCTCAAAGCCAATTGTGAGTATCATTCTGGGGCTGAAGGGCATACTATTGAAAATTGCAGAGCCTTTAAACATGAAGTTCAGAGACTCATCGATCAGAAACTGTTGACTTTCAAGGAAGACGGGGCAAAGGTTGTCACTCCCCAAAATGGTCCGACATCACCAACTCAAACATCATGCCTCCAGTACCCGTATATAGAAGCTGCACAACATCAGCAACCTCAGGGATACTCTTTCCAAGTGCCTGTGAATCCTGTGCCACGACCTCAGCAAAGAGTTAAAAAGGTTTTTGATTCGATTCCTGTATCGTATGAAGAGTTGCTTCCCTATTTGGTGAACAATGGGATGGTGGCCCCGATAGCTGCATTACCAAGGAATCCACCTTTCCCTGCTTGGTATGACCCTAAGGCCAAATGTGCATACCATGCTAATGCTGAAGGTCACGCTACAGACAATTGCAGAGCATTCAAAAACAAGGTTCAAGAGCTTATTGATAAGAAGTTGTTGAGTTTCAAAGAGGGAGAGCCCAACCGTGAAGGTTAATCCATTGCCCGGTCTCGCAGACCCTTATGAGGATGCTAAGCAAGAGTTCAAGGATTGAATCAAGCCATGAAATTATCATTTAAGCAGTTTCTTTCTTGTAATTTCCCTGTTTGCTAAGTATTTACTTACAGTTGAACTTTGTTTGTTTGCAATAGTAATCTTAATGAAATAATAATGCATGTTTTGAATCCATTCTTTCATGTCCATTCACCTTTCTTTCTTACTCTTCACAAAAGCAAAAAATGTATATCAATATTTCTCATCTCATTTCTTTCTTTATCATTTCTGTTTGAACAAAGATTGGAGAGAGGATGATGAAAAACAAATAACCAAGTTGCTACGGTATGCTTTCAAATAAAACTTTGTTGATGATGTAAGGCATTGTTTCAAATTCCCAAACACCGGAGAAATAAGGAAGATAATCCGTAGTCACCCCCTTTGAGCCTAGAAGTTGGTGTTTCTTTCTATACGAAAAAACCCGCAATCTTAACCCGGGGCAGGGTAGTGTTCAGTTAACTCGGCCATACGTTCGAGTTTCAAGAGAAAAGCAAAAAAATTAATAAGGTGTTCCTCATCACCCATTACAAAGGCAGTCGCAATTCGCCAAACCAAATCAAAAAAAAAAAAAAAAGAACGAAAAGCCCGCTAAGTCAAAACCTCAAAATGGCTTAGGCAAAAATTAGGGTATCCCGCTAGACTAAAAATGCAAAAAATAGTCTAGGCAAAAGTTAGGGATTGAAAAAAATGAAAAAAAATGCAAAAAGCAAAGGTCACCAAGATTCATGACAAAACAAAATCATGTGACCAAAACAAAAGGCCAATGTGACTGTCACAACAAAAGAGAAACACACCTTTGGTTCCCGAACCATCACAATCTTAAAAAAACCTCTTAGGACTTAGACTTGTGAGTTGATTTAATTGAACGTAGGACTGAAGATCATCACGAAGAATGGGACGGGTTAAAATCAAACTTTGAGCCTTATATCCTTTTATTCATAAACCGTGAACCAGGCCACGTTACAACCCTCAAAAGACCTAATTGAAGCAAGGTTTAGCTTGAAAGCATACGGTAGCAAGGTTGCGTTAACCTGACTCACACAAATTTTTTGTTAATATCATACTCTCACACTTTCTTCCACAATATACATCCAATGTACATAAATATCATCTCAACTTCAATTTCAAAACTTGCATTAAAATGGCATTAGAATTACTATTCCAAACAAACAGGTTTATCTGCAAGTCTGCACTTGACAATAAGGAAGTTCCAACTCTGAGCTGTTACCGAGCAATCAAGAAGAACCTTGGACTAATCTGGGGCAGCTATCTCAAGACTTCACTTAATCATGGGGCACATCCCTTAGAAAGGTCATTCAGCATGGACAGAGTGCCCTAAGGTTGCATCATGGACCTAACAAATCAGATCAAGACACTCCTAATCTAGGGGCAAACCACCTTGGAGTCCTGCCAATCAAGAACAAACTCTTGTGACTAGAGGCAGATTGCTTGAAGACCCTGCCGAGTCAGTCAAACATGTTTTAGGAATGGCTCAATCTTGGGGCATACCTCTCAGAGAGGGAGAACCAATATCAGTAAGTTGGCCAAAGCAAAGCACTTCTAATGCCCAACAGACTGGGGCAAGACAATATACACAGGGGCAGATTCTCCCTATATCTTCGAAGCTACTCAAGCAAAGTCTGATGAACATCTGCAACCATTGGATTCAGAATTGGTGTCGGGGATTAACTTCAAGCCATCATCCCACGAGAAGCCATGATACCATCTCCAATCATTCACCACCCACCATAGGGGCACCAATCATCGTCAAGCATTAGTCATGTCATTTCATTCATGCAAATAATCGTCATGCATCAATCATCGTCATGCATTAGTCATGTCATTTCATTCACGCAAATAAGCGTCATGCATTAGTCGTGTCATTTCATTCATGTAAATCATTAGCATGCATTGATCATGTCATTTCATTCAAGCATCAGGTATGCCCCTTACCACAAAACCAATAACCCATAAAAAACGAATAGCCAAATCAAACACCCTTAAATTCCAATCATTATCGGCACACCCTCAAAGTCCAATCATTATCGGCATCCACTCAAAATCCAATATCCATTGGAACCCAAGTAAAACCCAGTGTTCATTAGCACCCATGTGGAAGCCCGACTTCCATTAGCACACAATCATTTCATGTCATCATATACAAGCATCTCATGCATAAAAAAATCATGATAAACATTCATACATAAAGCAGGTTCAAAGGTTTCTCCTTGCAGAATACAGGCTTTGGTAACTTAATCACAAGAAAGGCAGTTTGATCTCTTTTCTAGCAAGTCGGGTGGTAAAATGTCTCCCCAGCAGATTAGTTGAGAAACCATGTCTAATCTCCTCCCCAGTGAATTGCAAATTTTCTGGAAAAATTCTTCTACAAAATGATCACAACAGTTTGCCCGTCCCCAATAGGAGAGGCAATCATACAGAATCCTGAGAGAAGGATATTCAGTGGAATCCGTAGGCCCGAGGGCGCTGATTTCTCTTCAAGTGCAACACCGAGGTGTTACATTTGTTTTTCTCAAGGACGTACAATTCCTGGTTTAGGTGTTAGTTCCTTCAGATACAGAATCCTGAGAGAAGGATATTCAGTGGAATCCGTAGGCCCGAGGGTGGTGATTTCTCTTCAAGTGCAACACCGAGGTGTTACATTTGTTTTTCTCAAGGACGTACAACTCCTGGTTTAGGCGTTAGTTCCTTCAGATAAAGAATCCTGAGAGAAGGATATTCAGTGGAATCCGTAGGCCCGAGTGTGGTGATTTCTCTTCAAGTGCAACACCGAGGTGTTACATTTGTTTTTCTCAAGGACGTACAACTCTTGGTTTAGGCGTTAGTTCCTTCAGATACAGAATCCTGAGAGAAGGATATTCAGTGGAATCCGTAGGCCCGAGGGTGGTGATTTCTCTTCAAGTGCAACACCGAGGTGTTACATTTGTTTTTCTCAAGGACGTACAACTCCTGGTTTAGGCGTTAGTTCCTTCAAATACAGAATCCTGAGAGAAGGATATTCAGTGGAATCCGTAGGCCCGAGGGTGGTGATTTCTCTTCAAGTGCAACACCGAGGTGTTACATTTGTTTTTCTCAAGGACGTACAACTCCTGGTTTAGGCGTTAGTTCCTTCAGATAAAGAATCCTGAGAGAAGGATATTCAGTGGAATCCGTAGGCCCGAGGGTGGTGATTTCTCTTCAAGTGCAACACCGAGGTGTTACATTTGTTTTTCTCAAGGACGTACCACTCCTGGTTTAGGCGTTAGTTCCTTCAGATACAGAATCCTGAGAGAAGGATATTCAGTGGAATCCGTAGGCCCGAGGGTGGTGATTTCTCTTCAAGTGCAACACCGAGGTGTTAAATTTGTTTTTCTCAAGGACGTACAACTCCTGGTTTAGGCGTTAGTTCCTTCAGATACAGAATCCTGAGAGAATGATATTCAGTGGAATCCGTAGGCCCGAGGGTGGTGATTTCTCTTCAAGTGCAACACCGAGGTGTTAAATTTGTTTTTCTCAAGGACGTACAACTCCTGGTTTAGGCGTTAGTTCCTTCAGATACAGAATCCTGAGAGAAGGATATTCAGTGGAATCCGTAGGCCCGAGGGTGGTGATTTCTCTTCAAGTGCAACACCGAGGTGTTACATTTATTTTTCTCAAGGACGTACAACTCCTGGTTTTGGCGTTAGTTCCTTCAGATACAGAATCCTGAGATAAGGATATCAAAGATACTGAGCAGGTTTACTCGTTTCTTCTCATTACTTATACTCACGCAAAATTAGGGCATTCTGTATTTAATTATCTTCCACCAAAAGAATACGATTACCAGGGCTATTCGCATTCTTATGGTTTAAGCTAATTAAATAGGGGCAGTTGTCATACCCTAATTTTGCCCCATGATTTTTTTTACTTTTGCATTTTTTAGAAAAAGTCAACAAAGTCAAAATGTTGACTAAAAAGTCAACAAAATTCCTTTTTGATTTAAAAATCAATGTTGACACAAAAAACACATGGAATTATTTTTCTTGCATGATTTTGCATAGTATGATCATAAATGACAAATTTTTACCATTTTGCCCTTGTATTATTTTTATTTCTCATTTTACATTTTTTTAACTAGTTACTTGCATCACAAGAAACCATTAAAAAAATCAAATTTCAATTCTTTTTCCTTCCAATTGTAATCCATAAATATTTCACAAAATCATATCTCATCATGCATATTTTTATTCTTGCATTTTTATTGTTTATTATGTATTATTTTTATTTTGTTTTAATTCAAAAATGATAAGAAAAAATCAAAGAAGGGTAGCAAAATTTCTCATCCCCTTTACACCTCATCATGAACCTAGAATATTCTATTTTCTCAACACCTCATCACCATTTTTTTTTGGAACAAAAAGGATCAAAAAAATAGTACAAAATATCTCAAGATAAGATCACATTTTTACCCCTACCAACTCTCTCTAATCACCATTTCCTTACCCTAATTTATCCTATATATAGAAGCATTGTTTTCAGAGTCCTAGGTTGGCTAAGAGGAGCAAAAACGGCGCAGCTTATCTTTCACCATCAAACTCCATTTTTCTCTCATTTTCTTAAAATCCAATCTCACTCAAAACTCAACAAAACCACGAAATTCCTTCTTCAAACCTAAATCAAATCACTCCAGTAGATCAAAAAACATCATCAAAGCTTCAAAATGTAAGGAAATCAAGAGAAATTTGAAGCTCAAAAACTCAAAAAATGTGAGATTTGGGTACAACGTTTTAGCAACCTATTCAGGTACTTTTCAACTCTATTCATCTTATTTTTGCTTGGGTATGCTTTTCCCATAACCAATTTTGCTTGATTGGGTCTATATTGTGATTTTGAAAATTTTCATCTTACTTTGTTGCCATCGTTTTTCATTATGTGAGCATTGTTTAAAACATCTAATGGCATATTCATGATCAGCGCGAAAATTCGTGCGATGTAGTATATTAGAACGTAATTTTTGAGGCCGAATCGAGGAAGTTGTGTTAGCACCCATGAACTCTTTTTTCATGTTGCTTCTGCGTTTGTTCTTGTTGTTGTTGAAGGTGATGGAGGTTGAAGACGATGACGTGTCAGCACGTCATTGGCTCCCTCCAAGTTTAAAACATAACCGTGTGATTAAATGGACGTTCCAGATCTGTTTTAGTTTTTTTTAAATCACAACCACTTGATTAAATCAAAGGGTCCATAACTGCTGTCCATATCATGCACCTCTTTCACACGTCACAAAGGATCACTCGTTTGCTTTTCACACCCCCCAACATTGCTTTCTGCACCCCCTTTCAGAATTTCATTTTTAGCTTATTTTCAAAAGCACTTTTGTGAACTTTAGCTTATTTAAGCTTATTGTTCACATATTTATGCTAAAATCATGTAAGTCACTGTTGACTTCATTTCAAACCTTTTTCAACTTATTTTCATAAGTCATTTTCAACTTAAGTGTTTTTTAGCTTATTTCAATAAGTGCTTATTTGAACCAAAAGCTCTTTAGCTTATTTGGATCAATTTTTTGCACTAAATCAATTAATTTTCCAGATTCTTTAATCTAAAACTATTGACTTATTTTCATAAGTCATTTTCAACTTGAGTGCTTTTTAGCTTATTTCAATAAGTGCTTATTTGAACCAAAAGCTCTTTAGCTTATTTGGATCACCTTTTAGCACTAAAATAATTAATTTTCCAGATTCTTTAATCTAAATTTGTTGGCTTATTTTCATAAGTCATTTTCCAACTTAATTGCTTTTTAGCTTATTTAACTACTTTTTAGCTTATTGTCATAAGCACTTATTTGGTGCTTGAGCTTTTTAGCTTATTGGACCATTTTGCTTTGCTTAAATCATGTTTGATTTCAGATTATGTTCATGCTTCCCTTAGCTTGTTGTTTAATCACTTTTTTCTAGCTTTTTAGCTTATTTACTTAAGTGCTTAATTATAATTAATTGCTTAATTCTTTTTTTTTTCCATTAATTTTTATGCTTGTATTCAGCTCTTTAACTTTACTTCATTTCATTCTAACTCATATCATTTACTTTGATTTAATCTAGCATGTTTATGTTATTTAATTCATTATACGATATTTTAGCTTATGCATTTTTTATTTAATTATGCATCAACTCTCATTCATTCTTGATTCATGCATACTTATCCATTCCCATTTATGTTCATGCATATTTGTTTATATCCTGTTGATTCATGCATCCTCATTTGAATACTTGCATTCATTCACATTTAATTGTCGCATTGTTATCGATTGTCATCGTTATTTAATTTTGCACACTATTTTACATCCTTGAACTTGAATTTTCATAATCAAACTTAATCAAACTTTTTGCAATAAGTAAAGGTTGAAAAAGGGGGAATCTGTCATTTGATTCTTTCCTCCCGTGTTGACTTGGTCGCTAGACATTTGACTAGTGCTCGTGAGTCAGCTCTCAATCTAAACAAGCTTTAAAATCAATCAACATTCGTCTTTTTCTTTTTGAATACTCTTTTCTTAATCAAAACTAAAAAGACTTTCATAATAAGGGGTTGAAAAAGGGGGAATCTGTCATTTGATTCTTTCCCCTGGGTTAGCTTGGTCGCTAGACATTTGACTAGTGCTCGTGAGTCAGCTCTCAATCTAAACAAGCTTTAAAATCAATCTACACTCGTCTTTTCCTTTGTGAATTCTTTTCCTTAATCAAATTAACAAAGACTTTCATAATAAAGGGATGAAAAAGGGGGAATCTGTCATTTGATTCTTTCCTCCCGGGTTAACTTGGTCGCTAGACATTTGACTAGTGCTCGTGGGTTGGCTCTCATCCTGAAACCAAAACAAACGTTAAAACTTAACCCCACACACTTAAACTTCTTTTCAGAAAACATGGATATACGCTTTATCCATTCCTCTGACACATACGAGCTTAAGCCTCTAATTAGATAGAGCATACAAGCATCGTGGTATCAGCGGAATGTGAAATAAGCAACATCCGTTATTCAACTCTCTTTTTCAATGGATATATGTTTTATCTACTCCTCTGACACATACACAGCTTCAGCCTCTGATTAGATAGAGCATACAAGCGTCGTTGTGTCAGCGGAATACGAAATAAACGTTATCCACTAAAACCAACCAACCACACAAACATTTTTTACCAGAACTACGTGAGTTTTGAGTTTCCCATTGCACCGGGGAATACGTAGGAGCGGGCTCCTACAACCGTCAAACTCAACTGATAAAAACCCTTTTTTTTAATTTATTTGGAAACGAAGTAGAAAATAGCCAAGTGACAGATTAATTTGATAAACCTGCGCAAACAAACCCCAAACCACCTAAACGGTTCCCATCGAATACGATGGATGCGAGGGGTGCTAACACCTTCCTCTCGCATAACCAACTCCCGAACCTAAACCAAGGTTTTAGCGATATTTTCCTTTCCCCCCACGGGATAAATAAACGTCGATGGCGACTTCATTGTATGAAACATGGAAGTGATTTTCCAGCCCGCTACAGAACGTACAGAGCTTGCTCTATGCTTGAAATAAGGCGTAATGCGCGGTAGTAAAGAGTGACAATTTCCTCAACAAAGTGAGGATTAACATCATCCTGCAGTTCTTCCAGTTGGATAAATTGTCCATCAAGCAATCCCTGCTAAGAAGTAAATGAGACTCTTATAATCATACGAAGATAATGTTGTCATTATTATAAACAAAAAAATCACTTTATTCATCGAAAAACTGATGTATCTGGTCTACAATATATTATAGTTCGGATGCATCAATTTTTCAATGAATTTAAGAAAAAGAATTTTTTGCTTATAATAGTGACCGAAGTACCATGAATTCTAGTTCACTATGCCCATTTTGAGTACATTTAATGTTCATTGAGCATGGAAAATAATACAAGTCTCACATTTTGGTTAATGCTAAAATAATACTATAGACCTTGTCAGACTTAAAACCATATTGCAAATTTGTTTTATATAATTGAATTGAATGTATATCTTGCTTAGAGATAAGGCCTAACCTAATCAAGAAAGTTAACATCATATTCATACATATATCATATGAATATATATATATATATATATATATATATATATATATATATATATATATATATATATATATATATATATATATATATATATATATATATAATTGATAGGAGGATGAGGGAAGCACCTGATCAAAGAAGGACTGTTTCATTGCAACAAGTTGCATGCGATGGTTTTTCTCCATATAGCACAAATAAATTTTACAGGACTAAAAAAAACAGCAAGACCAAAAGCAAAAAAAAAAATATTTGCGCCTTCCATAGATTGTCGGTGAAACTGAAACGAGTATCCTCAAGATAAGACAAAGAAAAACTGGTATTTCAGAACATATCTTTTACATATAAGCAAATGAGTACTTAAGATTAACATTAATGCATTTAAAATGTTACCTCTGATATCCATCATAAAGTGCCCTTGATATGAGTCAAGATCCACTCCATTTGCTTATGCTCCATTTACTCCAGTTCCTATTCTGATGAATGACATGTGGCACTTAAAAAATTTAATGGGTGAGATTAAACCTCAGTATAGGTTCAACATTTTATGGTTACTATCTTTTCCACTTCTCAGTTTGCATTCAACAGAGTGCCACCGACGGTCACCACCATGTCAAAGCTCCGCCGCCACTGTTTATATTATTGGTTTCTTCCTCTCAAATTCTCCGTTTTTAATCTACAATTTTTCTGGATTTGCAATATTTTTTCCCAAATCTTTTTATATCAATAATCTCAACCAATACTGAACCAAGAACGGAGTTAACCAGAGTTATACAACAAAATTAGAGTTAATCAAAGTTGCAATTTAAAGTTGGATTTTTTCTTTTGCAAAATTAGAAACAGAAATTGCAATTTTTAGATTGACAAGAACAATAGCAATGGCGTTGGGGTTGTTCGTGACGATGGCAAGTGACGGTGGCAAGAAAGCAAAGGGAAATGGTGAAGCAAGAAGATGGAAACGGTTGTTGTTGTTGTTAGTTCACAATTGTTGAATCAAGCTCCAATCCTTCATTACAGAAACTTGTATCCATGGTTGAAATTGACCCAAACACAAACACTCCATTAGAGAATTCCAATTTCAGATTGTTGAATCATAAAATTGAATAAGGGGAAAGTGGAAATATACATATGAGGAAGGAGATGGTGGCAGTGAGACTTCACCTTCACGACGGCGGAGAGACAATAAAATCTGGGTATGAGGGAGAAGAACGGGAAGAGAGAAGAGCACATTTGCTGAATTGTGTTTAAATTTTTTTATTGGTTTTCATTTAATCTGAACTGTTGAAATCTTTGTTGCCACGTGTCGCACATCAGTAAAGCAAACTGGGAAAACTGGAGCATAGTGGACTGGAGCTGATCTGAACTCCCTTGATATGCCATCATTCTAAGATGCAACGTATATAATTCACATCTGAAAAGCTCAAGTCATAAACATTTTGGTGCGTTTTTATTTACACAAAAAATCATGACACTCACTTGTTGAGTAGTCATGATTGTACACACTATTCTTAGTAAATTACTCCCTCCGGTCTCATATATAAGAAACAAAACAAAAAAATTTAAAGTCTTAAATATAAGCAAAAGTCTACTTCAATTATTAAGTTTTATGACATTATTCCAATTTCAACCAATAAATGCAATGTTTTACATTTTCCAAGAAGGTATAATGTGTTTTTTCTCCTCGGTTAATGTATTTTAACTACTTTCTTAAAGGAAGAGCTTTTTTGAAAATTTTCTTATATACAAGACTAGAGGGAGTAAGTTTTTGTGTAGAGGAAGGAAACATATCTTGAAGGACTACATAATAGACCATTATATAACTTTGGTGAATTCACCTGAAACTAAATCTATATCTAATTTAAAATCAATTTTCATTCTCTCTGGTGGCTACAACTTTTAATTTTAGTTTGATTTGCAAGGATCTTGTTGCAAAATATGTTTTGTTTGATTTGCAAGGATCTTTTAATTTAGCAATGTAAAAGGAGGCAATACATGCTCTACTTCTGAATGAGGCCATTTCTCTATAGTGGCTAAGTTCACAAATCCTTTACTACCAAATTCATCAAAAGAATACTAAAATTTTGGTTTTTTTTTTTATTTTTTTTTTATTTTATTTTTTTTATAAAATTTGTAGAATTGATCTACCGATATAATTTGTAATTGAACGGTTTTTTTTTTTGACGCAAACAAAATTAAATCATTTATAATAAATATTAAGTAGAATAATTTTATGTAGATCAGTAAAATTGAATATTTATAATGAATATTAAGTAGAATAATTTTATGTAGATCATTTACCTTTGAAATAAGTTCATCTCTCCTCTAATTAAAAAGGTAAAATGAAATTTTTAAAAATAGTAAAGTAAGATGTGTGGAAGATTTCTCTTCCCACCTCCTGCTTTTCTTTTTCACCCCCTGAGTTTCCGTTTATACCCTTAAAAAAAAGTTCGGTAAATGCGAACCGAACTTTTAAACAGTTGAAAACACATGTTTATAACCTTATAAAAAAATTCGGTAAATGAAAATCGAACTTTTGGGGGGTTTTAGGGGTAAAATTTGATTTTTGGAGGGTAAAAAAGAGACGTGGGGGTGGGAAGAGAAATCTTCAGATATGTGGTTAAGAAAAATGCAAAGAAAAAAGTCGTGGTCCTTTTTTAATCTCTTAAGCCCATCAGGCAAAAGAAAGAGAAACTATTTTCTTCAACCCCTATAATTAATCATTCACCCCTACATACCATCTAATATTTCAAATTGATCATTTTTTACACTTTTTTATCCACCATTTTCGAAACAGGGAGCTCAAACATTGGTTGATTTTTTATTTTTTTTACACAAAAAAAATGAAATTCATTCATTCAAATCGACAGATACATCAAATACAATCACATATTCAATTTCGCTAAAAACGTAAAGGATGAATCTGCGAGCAAACTCACAGCATCCGATTTAATAGCATACAACGACATAATGCATACAACAAATAATATGATAAAATTAAAATCATCGGAATATCTATGCTCCCGGATCTGCAACGTTGATGTCCAAATCATTGATTGAATTTGTAGTTAACTGAAAATAATCTTTCGAGAAGAATCAAAAGAACACTGCAACAATACGGGAAATCAAACATTGGTTGATTATAAAGGCATATTCATTAATATTTGAACTGGGTGGTGAAATTCAGTGAACCCGAAACAATTTTGCAAAAGAGTAAGTTTCATTAAGGAAATTGTTACAAGGTCCAACTTATAATTAAGCGATGAGTTTGATTCTTCAGTATATTTTGCGAGATTCATATTTTCTCCTTTTGCCATGGAGGAATTTGATTGATTATGCAGATTGATAGGTTATTATGGAGGATTCTGGAGTTTAGCTACTGTGTAACTGTGGTTTTTCTTAATTAATTTTCTACATGTTTAGTTTATAATTTATATTAGTTTCGAGTTGAGATTTTAGAATTCATTTTCAAAGTGTTCCGTTTGCAATTTTGGCTATAAGAAAACTTAGGGTCCGTTTGGTTCGATGTTTTTGGAGGGAAGGTGAGGGAATATTTTAAATTTTGGAGAAGTAATTTACTTTTTTACTCTTAACCTTATAAACTCAAGATAAGGATTAAATTATAATGGATATATTACGTCAAAAAAAATTTAATGGATATATAACAAAAAAAAAATATAATGAGTAGAAAACCTAAATTTTTTTTGTTGTAAAAAAAAAATAAAACCTAGAATTTTAATATTCCAACAAGGATAATTTTGAATTTTAATATAAAAATGAGGGTAATTTTGTCAACATAATAAATCCTTCCCCTCACCTCCCCTCCCCTCCTTCTCAATTGAACCAAACAATTTAAGTTTTTTGAAATTTTATTTATTTTTGAGAAATATTAAAAATATTTTGTAGGGTGAAATCAAGTGATATAATGGTAAAATTGAAATATTTGGGTGAAGTTATAAAGGAGAAGGAACTAGCTCAAAATAATTTGAAGCCATGTGATTTAATTTATTTTTAAATAGATCATCAATTATCAAACTTTAACAATTGAAACACTTTAAAAATACAGCGTCAATAGAAGTTTTGCCTTGTCATTTACACTTTGTTTGGTTGAAGAGTGAAAGTTGAAGGAAAGAAAGAGAAAAGAAAGAAAGAGAGTAAAAAGTGAGGGATTGCTATTGTTGTTTGGTTGAAGAGAAAGTAGGGTAGAAACTGAGTGGGAAGAAAGATCTATATTTATTAATTGACAAAAATACCCTTATTTAGAAAATACAGATTATTCTATAAGAAATAAAAAAAAAACGGTTTACATATTTCAATGGAAAAATAAATGTGGGTCTGGGTGTTGAGCAATTGTATGCCATAAGGAAGTGAATAGGAAAAAAGTTAGTGGTGAATATTTTTTTAAAAAAATATTAGCAAAAACTACTCCATATATATGGGTAAAAAAACAAACAAAAGTAAGAGCTTTGTTGATTTTTCAATAAAAAATTAGTGTTTATGTAGGTTTCTGTCCATATATATATATATATATATATATATATATATATATATATATATATGAGTGGAAAGGATTTTGGTGTGGGCCCCAGTTAAAACTTTCTTTCCTTCTCTTTTTGTAGTGCAACCAAACAATAGAAAGTGATTCTTTTCACTAACTTTCTTTCCTTCTTGCAATCTTTCCAGAGATCCAAACACATGCTTAGAGGGATACTTTCTGTTATAGAATTTCAAGACTAAATTATGAATTCATTCTTTAAATTTGTAGAGGTCGGACATTTATATTATTTTTTACACTAAAAAAGAAATTTAAGCATAAATTATTTATTCAAGTGTACAATTATACAATTATTTATCCAATTTTTCCTTGTAGATTTTTTTCAACTAATATTTATTATCTTTTGTTTTTTTTTTCTTTTTAGGTAAAATTATATTTAAGCATAGAAGATTTGAAATATTATTAAAAATTAATAAAGACAAATTAGGTTTTTTAGTAGTATTTCCTTTTATTATATTGCATTTTTGTTTCTATTTTTTTGTTCTTAATCATTTATTGTAGACATGATTTTCTTTTTTGGATAAAACTTACGTGTATTTCTTTAGATATTTTTTGCATGATTATAAACACATAAAAACTATGATTTCCTCAAATTCATGATTTTCTCAAAGTTTGTTAATTATATTCACAAAATATGAATTTTATGTTAAAAATCATACGTAAAACACCTAAAGAAAGGCATCAAAGATTTGTACATATTTTTTTATATAAGTTGACCTAATTTTTTCCTTTTTTCCCCAGCATCTTCTTTTACTAGGTTCTTTAATTTTTTGAAGTTGTTTTAACTTCCTTTTTTATTTTTAGGGTGTGTTTGGTAACACAAATAAGCTAACTTATAACATATTGTATTATCTTATAAGCTTATTTCCTAAAATTGGAGTTGTTTGGTAGGAAGCTTTTTTTACTGAGATAAAACATATAGCTAGCTTTTCAGTTATCACCTAGCATATAGCTTAATTTTACCAAACAGAGCCTTGATAAGTTGCTATAAGTTAGATTAGGTTACTATTTTTTATGCCTATCTTTTATCATGGTTTCTATTCTATTCGTATACGTAGATTTCCTTTAATTAAATTTTTTTCTTTCTTATTTTTATGTTTTTGTATTTTCTTGTTTTTTTCTTCTTATTTTAATAATTTGTATTTTTTTTTCTTATTTTTGTTAATCTTTAGTCATTTATCTATTATTTGGTACGTGTCTTTATGTAAATTGGTACATAAGTTATGATAAACCAATACATAAAAGTACCGTGAATTGGTGCGTGCGAACCAATTCGCAGTTCATCGGCACTGTAATTAATTATGTAACTATGATGTGGACATATATACTCTTTTGCCCAACAAAATGCTAGACCCGACACATGCATCAACGATGTTGCATTATATTTGACATATAATTTTGTGATACAATGCTTGTCCAAGCAATTCTAAAAATGATGGAAAAAAGTTAATTTTTAGAGCATCTTTTATCGTTTTAATAGAAAAATTTGTAGTAAGGAAACATAGTGTATTTTAAATAGAAGATTTTGTTTCTAGGAAAGTGTATTTTTATTCCAATTGGTTTCCATCTTGTATGTTATTTCTTATGATTTCACTTTAGGGTCTGTTTCGTTCAATTGAGAAGGAGGGGAGGGGAGGTGAGGGGAGAGATTTATTATGTTGACAAAATTATCCTCATTTTTTTATTTAAATTCAAAATTATCCTTGTTGTATTATTAAAATTTTAGGTTTTATTTTTTTTTTTACAACAAAAAAAATTTAGATTTTCTACTCATTAGATTTGTTTTTTGTATATATCCATTAGATTTTTTTTTTGACGTAATATATCCATTATAATTTAATCCTTATTTTGAGTTTATAAGGTTAAGAGTAAAAAAGTAAATTACTTCTCCAAAATTTAAAATATTCCCTCGCCTCCCCTCCCCTCCAAAAACTTCGAACCAAACGGACCCTTAGTAATTTGAAGATTTCTTATTTTTAAGGTTAAATTGGACAATTGACCTCTTAATATATTTATTGGATTTAGATTAATCCCTTAACTAATTAAGGTTGCAAATTGGTACATTAACTAATTAACATTACAAGTTGATCCCTTAAATTTGATAATGTTTGTCATACTAGTGATTTTTAACATGTTGATAGTGTATTTATCTTCCGTCTAAGAAAATTATCTGAACTCATAATCATATTCACTAGCATGCCTAACATATTACGCATAAATAAATCATTTATGCGTTCAACGTTCATATATACGAATAATAGAAAGTAAAATTAATGTTTTTTTTTATAAAAACTAACAAAAAAAACTAATATAACAAACAAAATTAAAGTTTAGGGACCGATATCAAACCAATAATTAAGTTAATTAAGAGACCAAACTTAGTCAATTTAACCTATTTTTAATCCCTCATTATTTTATAGTAGCATCCGACAATACTAAATATGTTATGAGGCACATTGTGTTAGCAATTTTTAATGATTTGCTATATTTTTATTATCTAACACAACAATTTTAAAAAATATTGAAACTAAAATACATGATTGATAACATTTTTTGCCTCGTCATTTGAACAAATTTTGGTTTTCTCTATGTAAAAAATGCTACCTATCAAGTACTATGAAAGACTGAAATCTAAGAATCTTCAAATTACTAGGAAGAATCACAAAAAAATTGTACAAAAGAAAAACCAAAATTTGATTAAATGGCAAGAAGGGTGACAAAACGGGCGGCTTAGGGCAAAAGGGGCGGGGGGAGAATTTAGGCATCTGAGCTCAAAATTGAAGCTCACTCCGTTTACAAACGAGTTTACGGGATGAACCTTTAGGGAGCATATCTAATGAGAAAATCAATTTTATATGAGAGTAAGAGGACTTAATCTCAACCGTTGGATTAAAATATAAGGCTGAGATTAAATCCCCAAATTAAAGATGGCACACATCAGATTCTTCTTTTTCTCATCTGCATCTTTTCATCTTCCGTTGTCTCAAGTCACGGCACCTTCTTCGTCGGAACCGTCTATACACCGCTTCTTCTCTATTTAATTAATTTCTATCTGGGTATTATCCGATTTTTCCCTCTTGGATTTTGCTGCAATATATTTTAATACCCGAGCACTAGGACTGTTTCCATACACCACCGCAATTTATTTTATGTCAACAACAACATCTGCTTTGGTTATGTTTACAGAGGAGATTGTTTCCATTGCTGGCTTCAATTATAGGACTCCTAAAATTCAATTTGGATTGGCTACTATTATATTGGCAAGATCAACATCCATGCAGCTTCTATTTTTCCACCGCCGTACACCACCGCAATCCCCATGTTCACACCATATTACCCTAACCATAGCTGAAGAAAGAATAAAAAATAAAAAAATCTAGAGTTGTGTGTAAAAGTAAGAATCCGGTGTGTGCCATCTTTAATTTGGGGATTTAATCTCAGCCTTATATCTTAATCCAACGATTGAGATTAAGTCCTCTCACTCTCATGTAAAATTGGCTTTCTCACTAGATATGCTCCCTGAACCTTTAAATAACTATTTTATTATTTTTTATTTTATTTTATACTTTTCGATTTGCTAATATTTTTCAACAAAGCATCATAAAAAAATAAGTCAAGAGATTAACAAACTTAAATCATACAATAATTAATAATTTAACATGAAACCGAATTGTTACAAATTGGTTATATTTCTAAGGAAAATCAAAAATCTTATAATATCTTTGACAAGTCATCCTCACATGCAATTTCAACTTTTGAAGCAATTGTTTATAGTTTTTTCTTCGGATAATCCTTCAAATGCTTACTCACCCAAACGGTGATTCATAATTTCACGTTTTCTCTAATCAATCGTCACTAATCCCAAATAATATATTATTATTATTACTTCTAACTCAGATTCAGATTCACTTCTTATTCCTCTTTATTCATCTTCTTCATCTTTTTCTGAATTTTGCAAAAAAGATACAATTTTTCCTTCAAAAATGGCAACTTTAAGCATGACCCAGATTAGGACTAGTAATTCTACAACTGGGTTTTCATTGAATTGTTCTAAGAAGGTTTATGCACGTCCTAGTAGAGTTGGGTTTAAGGTTTTTGCTTCTGAGACTGAATCTTCATCAGAGCCTGATCTTAGTGTTACTGTTAATGGTTTGCATATGCCCAATCCATTTGTTATTGGATCAGGTCCACCTGGAACTAATTATACTGTTATGAAAAGAGCTTTTGATGAAGGTTGGGGTGCTGTCATTGCTAAAACTGTAAGCTTTTTAATTCATATTAATTACTTGTTGTATAATCTATTAGATTAATTTGTCTATATATTAGTTTTGAATCATTGATTTGTTGTTAGAATTGACTTTGTGCTGTTATTACTATTATAGTAATAGTAATACAAGTGAAAATAGCTTATGCATGAGATTTAGTTCCTGTTTGGATAAACAACTTATTTTACAGCTTATTGCATAAGTACTTATCTTATAAGCACTTATATATAAGTTATTTCTGTAAGACAAGATAAACATAAAGTCAAATTATTTTTGTATAATCTATAAGAGTTTATGGAAATAAAATGAAAACAACTTATGAACATGTCATAAGTTGTTTTCATAAAATCTCGCAAACAGAGTCACAAGTGCTTATGTCAGTAGATTAACTCAAATAATTCAATCTATACATGCCCTTGAAAATACAAGTTATAAATTTGGTTTTTTTGAATTGATTTATTTGAACTTATCTACTGACATAATAACTTGCGAGACTATTTGAAAGAGTTTATGGAAACAGTCTATGACATGTCATAAGCTATTTTCAGCTTATTTGCCTAAGCTAACTAGGACAGTTTATATGAAAACAATTTGACTTTATTTTAACTTTCATTATTGATCTAGCTTATACATAAGCATTTACATGATTTGAAACTGGTAATTGAATGATCACATATCGCTTCTTGAGGATGAGCTTAACTTGATGCCAACATATAAAGTTTAGAAGAAGATATAGGAAATAGGCAGGGGTTTAGACATTAATTTGTTTTAATGTTTGCATGTTTTGTAGTATTCTTTTAGAGTAGTTTCCCGATTAGATTTCTGAAGTAGTAATTTCATGGTTCTTGAATTAAAATGAACCATTAATATATATTGTTTTTCCAAATGAAGTTCGATAGTTTTTTCCCTTATCACCATCCCTGCAACAAATAACACTCTGAATCTCAGTAGGAGCATACCTTGCAACATTCTCTTTTGAAGCTAGTTTTTATGGAAGTCCTTGTTTACCATGCATGTTCTCAACCGCGAATCATAAAATAGCGGTTTGTTCACATACCGCAACACTACAGTGCCACTGATCTATAGCTGCTATTTGATAACACTTTGTATTAAATTGCATCTTACAGAACATTAACAATTTGTTCAAATTCCGCTACACTATAGCTGCTATTTGACAACACTACTATGTTACTAAACAAAATATGACCTTATAATGAAATATCTCAATTTCCGATGCAATGTACTTCCAGTGTTATTGATCTAAATACCGTTGAATATTTGTAATTTGAAATAATGCTAAAAGATTTGATATATTTATTTTGCTAGGTATCACTTGATGCAGCGAAAGTTATAAATGTAACTCCTCGATATGCCCGGTTACGGGCTAATTCAAATGGATCAGCAAAAGGAGAAATTATTGGGTGGCAGAATATCGAGCTTATCAGTGATAGACCACTTGAAACCATGTTGAAAGAATTTAAGCAATTAAAAGAGGAGTATCCCGACAGAATTCTGATAGCTTCAATCATGGAAGAGTACAATAAAGCTGCTTGGGAAGAGCTTATCGATAGAGTTGAACAAACTGGAGTCGTAAGATGTCTTTCTTGGCTGAGTTATAGAAGTTGAATTTATTTTCCAATGTTTTAAAAACCGAACCAAACATCGAAGTAGGGATGTCAACGGGGCGAGAGCGGGGTGTACTTCCTCGCTCCTTTCCCCGCCATCTCTGTCCCCATTCCCGTCCCACAGGGTTCAACCTCCGTGTCGTGGTTCAACCTCTTTAACTGAGACCGAAGTAAAGTCCAGTTCAAGGTTCAACCGGTTGAACAGTCTGGTTTGGTTTTTAAATCACAAATTCTTTCTAACTTTAAAAATATGATAACTGACCTGTAAGATATTCTTTTAGGATGCACTTGAAATAAACTTCTCGTGTCCTCATGGTATGCCGGAACGCAGAATGGGCGCTGCTGTTGGGCAAGATTGCGCTCTTCTGGAAGAAGTTTGTGGATGGATAAATGCTAAAGCTACAGTTCCTGTTTGGGCTAAGATGACTCCCAACATAACTGATATTTCAGAGGTTTGCATTGAATCATATCCTTTTATAATTATACTTTAACCATATTTTAAGGTGTTTTAGAAGTAGACACTTGTTCAATTATCAAATTTATGGTTTATCATGTCACTGAAATTTCTGATATTTTGTTTGTTCATTGAATTCTGGATTTATTGCAACTTTTTAATGTGGTTGTACATGTTATATATATATATATATATACATTCACTAAAATTAGTCAATCCTTAGATTGTGCAAAATAGTGAATACATTTTCAATATTTTTTTTGGGTGAAGTTAGTTTTCTACTCAGAACAGTTTCTCAAAATAAGTTGAAAATTAATTATTTTGAGATTCTGATTCTTAGAAGCAGCTTACCCAAATATCTCAATAATTCCTAACATTTGACATTTTACACAAATATTTTTTTGTTAAAATAAAATTTCAACCAAAAATGGATTTGGATTTCCTGCGGTCACAATCTCACACATAACAAACTCACACAGTTAGCACATCGGTGGTCGTTGGATCAAGATCCAAATTTCAAACTCGGTATTTTAATTGAAAAGAAAAATCACAATCTGCAATGATATTTGGATGGTCCGATTCTGATCAAAAGGCCGCCAATGTGCTGACTGCATGAATGCATGAGATTGCTGACTGCAAACAATCCAAATCACGAAACAACTTATTGGCCTTTTGCATGGGAAATTTTCTGATTTCCCTTTAATTATTAGTAGGTGTGAATTACCCTTTCAGTCTTTCCTGATAATCTTCTTAGTAACTTCCGCAATGTTTTTGCATATAGCCAGCAAGGGTTGCTCTACGCTCAGGATCCGAGGGAGTAGCTGCTATAAATACAATCATGAGCGTCATGGGAATCAATCTGAATACATTACGTCCCGAGCCTTGTGTTGAGGGGTTTGCAATCTCACTGAAACCAAATTCATAGCTGCCTTGTTTTTCAATCATCTTAAACGTGTCTAATTTGTTTAAATTTTGTTGTCAGGTACTCAACTCCAGGTGGTTATTCTGCGAAGGCAGTCCACCCGATAGCACTTGGGAAGGTTATGAGTATTGCGAAAATGATGAAGGCGGAGTTTGATAGTGAGAACTATTCACTTTCTGCCATAGGTGGTGTTGAAACAGGTGGTGATGCTGCTGAGTTTATTCTTCTTGGTGCAAATACTGTCCAGGTATGTTGAAAGAATCACTTCTTAAGCCCTCTTGTTACTTATGGCCTGTTTGGTGCCGCATTAAGATTTGCAATCTTGCGTCCGAATACCAATATCACCGTCAATTTCAAAAGCTAAAAACTGGAGAGATTGAGGGATGTGCGTTGTAAACACTCACTTACAATAGTAGGTAGGATAGTTATAATTTGGTGCACCATTTAATGTAACCATACATGTCAGATTTCAGGTGTCGGCCGTGCATCCAACGCATATGGTTACATTAAATTATTATTGATGTCTAGTGTCTACGTAGCAGTGCCGTGTCTAGTATCCATGTCAAAATTTATAGCTTTTTGCTCTTCGGCCTGGAACAGGATTTTCCCTGTAGGAGTATATATATATATGAATTTCATTTTAGAGTTTATTTAGATCGACTTATGTGAGCTTATCTACAAACATAAACCCATGAGAAACTGTTTGGGGCAGCTTATTAAAACAACTTATGACATTAACATTTTTTTTGAAACGGTTAAACATATTAACAACTCTAATCCAAGCACAAGGCAAACCCAAAATAGAGCAAGAAAACTACACTCCACTGCACGGTAAAAGGGTAAAAATCGACCCACCAACAAACTACCAGACACCAAGAAGCAAGGAACAAGAACCACAGCAGACCCCTACAAACAACCTTAAACTACCTTGCGAAAGCGTAAACCGCTCCAACCACATAAGTTAAGGCCAAGAAGCGAACATTCAAAAGAAAAGAAGGTTCTACTTCTGACAAGACACCTTACACATGCTTTAGATGGGGCTGCACTCGTCAAAATGTTTTGTAACACCTAATACTCCAATGGAGGTCTCTCTGGATGAGACGAAAACTCAATCATTCTCTTTCCCCCACTCCCAGTTGTCACCTTCGTCAGATATCCGAACACACCTGAAAGCAAAACCAAAAGATCTTGGAAAAGGACCTCCTCTCAAAAGAAAAATCGCTTGCACCATAACAACAACCAATCCCACTGATTACTGTCCCTCCTACCGACCTCACTAACCACGCAATCCTTTTGATCCGAGATGATAAATAAACGAGGAAACCGATATTGTCTTTCCAACAATTTTTTCTTAACCTCATTAGAGAACCAACTTGAATCGGATCCAGTTGAACATACACTGCAAAGTCAACACCCCCAAATGGCATCCATAAATTGTTTTCAGCTTATTTCTGTAAGCTCTCCAAGATAGCTTATATGAAAACAACTTCAACTTTTTTCTTAGAAATAACTAGTACATAAAACAGCTATATGATAAGCACTTATGCTAGAAGTGCTTTATTAAGTTGTTTATCCAAACTATGCCAAATAGAAGATGATCTTTTTTAAATTGCAGGTGTGCACAGGAGTTATGATGCATGGCTATGGTCTTGTGAAGAAGCTTTCTCTAGAGCTAAAAGACTTCATGAAAAAGCACAATTTCACATCTATAGAAGATTTTAGAGGGTATTCTTTTAGAACTTATATAATTTCCAAATTCCACTTACAAACAATAAAAAAGCATGTAGTCTCTCTCTCTCTCTCTCTCTCTCTCTCTCTCTCTCTCCCCTTTATTTATTTATTTTTTAATTAAATTTTTGAATAAAAAACACAGGGCCTCTCTTCAGTATTTTACCACACACACTGACTTGGTGAAAAGGCAGCAAGAAGCAATTAGGCAAAGAAAAGCCATAAAGAAAGGCTTGCAATCTGACAAAGACTGGACAGGAGATGGTTTTGTGAAAGAAAGTGAAAGCATGGTTTCAAATTAAGCAACTTTTGTTGTATGGTTATACAATATAGTTGGTGCAAATAAGGCTGTGAAGGATATTATCTTTGATTATTCTAATAAATTAATATATTTGTCCTTCTAAGTGTATGTTTAGATGAACGGCAAGTTTGATAGAATTACGGTGGTCAGTGGCGGAGACAGGGGTGGCCAGGCCAGGCTGCGGCCCACCCCAAAAACAAAATAAAAAAAATTTTGATATAGGAATTTACTAATATACCCCTCTATTGATTAAAAAATTACAAGTATGTTAAAAAAAAAAAAAACTCTTTACTTTCCTATTCCTATGTTGCGTGTTGTGTTGGTATTGCTTGCCGCTTCCCGCTTCATGAACAAACAACACAAAGTCACAAACCCTTTTCAATTTCATCGCTCTCGTCTCTCGTCGAGTCGTCATCTCTTTGCTCTCTTTCCCTTTGATTCTGAACCGACTGTTCCCAATCTTTCTCTCTAAGACAGAAACGGCCATCGGCGGCGACAACGACTCGTCAGCTGCTTCTTCCTCTCCACTGTGAGAGACGCGAATGTTACTCTATATTTGAGAAGGTAATATAAGCTTTCTTAATCTCCTTTTAGCACATTTTTCATTTGATTGTTAGTTTATTGTTATTATTCTTGGACATTTTGTGAAGAAATTTTGTTGATTTTGAATGAATATTTGAATTGTTATGAACAATTCTAGTTAGTAGATGTTCAATAGGTTTTGACTCACATCATAGGCCCAATATATTGTCCTATATATATGGCATATGTTACAATGTAAATGACACTTGATGAGAATAATACATATTCTACTATTTCTCTATTCTCTCTTTCTCTCCTCCATCTCTATTGTTCTATATTCTTAGTCATGTTTAGATTAGTTTTGTAACACGTTATCAGCACGATAGTCTCTCCTAAACAATTATCTCTAAAATTTGTAAGTTCTTTCACTTCTCTTTTATTTTCTGTATGGATTTTATAATTATATTTCTTTTTGGATCTTTATTTTTTATTGATTCACAACCTATGGTCCAGAAGCACCATAGTTACAATTTTGAAATATGAATCTTGAATATTCATAGCTTACGATCCAGAAGCATCGTGATGAAAGTTTTGGAATATGAATCTTGAAGATTCATAGCATGATGAAATTTTAAAATATGAATCATGAAGATTCATAAACCTACGTTTCTAGAAGAACCATAAAATAACTTTTAAAATATGAATCCTGAAGATTCATCCTGAAGATTCATAGCTATAAGAAAGAAAAAAATTATTATTATAATAATAATAATAATAATAATAATAATAATAATAATAATAATTAAAATTATGAGTGTTCGATGTTGTTTTTGCTTCGTGACCGACATTAGTATGCTGAAACATAACACTTTGATCATTCATATTACATAAACATATTTGGATATTTGGATGTTATTGTTCGAGTTTCGTGACCGACACATGTATGGTGAAACATCGATACTTCGATCATCCAAAAGAACATAAACATATTTATTTATATTATAGAGTTCCTGAAGAACTTTGAAATTTATTCTATGAATTCTTGAAGAATTCAATAATATTTGTTCCTGAAGAACTTAGAAAACTCAATTTTGATTTATCATGAATTTCGGAAGAATTCACTAATATAGTTCCCGAAGAACTTAAAAAGGCTCAACTCTTATTATGAATTTTGGAATAATTCAATAATCATACATCCTGATGGGTTGCACATATGAATGATTTTAGATTTTTCTTTTTTATGAATTCCCGAAGAATTCAATATTATATATCCTTACAAATTCTACAATGATAGTGATTTATTATGTATGAGTAATTCTTTAAAAAAAAAAAAAAAATTAGAAATTCAATGGATGATAATCAACTTTTATATTTTGTTTATCCCTTTTAGCACATATTGTAATTTTTTGTACAGTTTTATTAGTAAATAAAATTACAAAAACCTGTAGATTTTTTTTTAATAAACGTGATGCACATCATCAAATTGCAAGCAAATTACCTAAATTTAAGGAACATTTAAGAAAAGGAAGAAAAACATGTGCAATTTTTCCTCATAAAATCACTATTATTATGGTGTACTATAACTAAAGTGCCTAATATAAAGGTCACATTTTCTTTACTGATCCTATCCAAATAAATCAATAAGCACGAAGGCAAATTTTTTTCCTATTTTTCGATTCATTCGGATCAATTAAGAAATATACATTATGACGAATTAATTCCATTAATTTTATCACATTTGATTTCATATGACCAGTTATTTCCTTAATGAATGTTATTATCATTACTTTCTAAAAGTTATTATTGTCATATTTAATCTTGATGAATCTAGAAGAATTCAACATTAAAGCATTCTCGAATAATTGCTCAAATATTGCTCTTTGTTTTTGTTTATGAAGATCACATGTGATATAGTTCCCAAAGGACTATAAAAAGAAGAAGAAAAAAATATCTTAATAGTGAAGCATCTTTAAAGGATTTATAAAAGAATGAATTCTATCATTGTTTTGAACAGGACACAGTCCTTGCAAAAATAGAACATTAATATCGCACATCCCTGAAGGATTGCGGAAAGAATGAATTGCTCTTGAACATTATAAATGAGCATCATTGCAAAAGTAAAACTTTAATATTGCACATCCCTGAAGGATTGCGGAAAGAATGAATTGCTCTTGAACATTATAAATGAGCATCATTTGCAATATAGTTCTTGAAAAACTACAATAGTATAATGTTAAAGTATAAAAGAAAATGATTTTCTTGATTATAGTTTATGAAAATGACCCCAGAAGCTTTAAGGCCAATGACTGCGCCATTCCCCGTTTGGTATGATACCAAGGCTAAATGTGAATTCCACTATGGTGCTGAAGGTCATTCTACAGACAATTGCAGGACATTCAGAAACAAGGTTCAAGAGCTCATTGAGCAGAAACTGTTGACTTTCAAAGAGGGAGAGCCCAACCGCGAAGGATAATCCATCGTCCGGTCATGCAGACCCATCCGTGGACGCTAATCAAAGAGTCAAGGATCGAATCAAGCCATTGAATTTATCTTTAGGCTGTCATGTTTTAATTTCCTTGTTGTTAAGTTTTATTAGCATTTCAACCTTGTTTGTTTGCAATAGTAATCTTAATGAAATAATAATGCATGTTTTGAATTCATTCTTTCATGTCCATTCACTTTTCTCTCTTCTACTTCACAAAAGCAAAATATATAAACTTCTCATTTTATTTCTTTCTTTATCATTTCTGTTTGAACAAAGATTGGAGAGAGGATGATGAAAAACGAAATAACCAAGTTGCTACAGTATGCTTTCGAATAAAACTTTGTTGATGATGTAAGGCATTGTTTCAAATTCCCAAACACCGAAGAAATAAGGGAGATAATCCGTAGTCACCCCCTTTGAGCCTAGAAGTTGGTGTTTCTTTCTATACGTAAAAACCCGCAAATTTAACCCGGAGCAGGGTAATGTTCAGTTAACTCGGCCATACGTTCGAGTTTCAAGAGAAAAGCAAAAGAATTAATAAGGTGTTCCTCATCACCCATTACAAAGGCAGTCACAATTCGCCAAACAAAATACAAAAAAAAAAAGAGAGAAAGAAAGAAAAGCCCGCTAAGTCAAAACCTCAAAATGACTTAGGCAAAAATTAGGGTATCCCGCTAGACTAAAAATGCAAAAGAATAGTCTAGACAAAAGTTAGGGATTAAACTTGTGAGTTGAGTTAATTGAACGAAGGGTTGAAGATCATCACGAAGAATGGGACAGGTTGAAATCAAAATTTTGAGCCTTATATCCTTTTATTCAGAAACCGTGAACTAGGCCACATTATAACCCTCAAAAGACCTAATTGAAGCAAGGGTTATTTTGAAAGCATACGGTAGCAAGGTTGCGTTAACCTGACTCCCAAAAATCTTTTGTTAATATCATACTCTCACACTTTCTTCCACAATATACATTCATTGTACATAAGTACCATCTCAACTTCAATTTCAAAACTTGCATTAAAATGGCATTAGAATTACTATTCCAAACAAACAGGTTTATCTGCAAGTATGCACTTGACAATAAGGGAGTTCCAACTCTGAGCTGTTACCGAGCAATCAAGAATAACCTTGGACTAATCTGGGGCAGCTATCTCAAGACTTCACTTAATCATGGGGCACATCCCTTAGAAAGGTCATTCGGCATGGACAGAGTGTCCCAGGGACGCATCATGGAAAGCGGTATCAGAACCCAGATTTCAAGGACCTAATAAATCAGTTCAAGACACTCTTGATTAGGGGCAAATCACCTTGGGGTTCTGCCAATTAAGAACAAACTCTGATGACTAGGGGCAGATCACATGAAGATCCTGTTGGCCCAGCCAAACATGTTTCAGAATGACTCAATCTAGGGGCATACCTCTCAGAGAGGGAGAACCAATATCAGTAAGTTGGCCAAAAATCAAGAAAAAAAGCCAAATACTTCAGATGCCCAACAGTCTGGGGCATGACAACATACACATGGGCAGGTTCTCCCTACACTTTCAAGATACTCAAGCAAATCCTGATGAACATCTGCAACCATTGGATCCAGAATTCGTGTCGGGGATTAACTTCAAGCCACCATCCAACGAAAGGCCATGATACCATCTCCAATCATTCTTCACCCACCATATGGGCACTAATGTAAATCATCATCATGCATTAGTCATGTCATTTCATTCATGCAAATAAGCGTCATGCATTAGTCATGTCATTTCATTCATGTAAATCATTAACATGCATTGATCACGTCATTTCATTCAAGCATCAAGTATGCCCCACACCACAAGACCAATAACTCAGAAAAAGCCAAATAGCCAAATCAAACATCCACAATCAAGAACCTAACCTTGCATTGACAATCCTAAAGTCCAATCATTATCGACACACCCTCAAAGTCCAATCATTATTGGCATCCACTCAAAGTCCAAAATCCAATGTAACCCAAATAAAACCCAGCGTTCATTAACACCCATGTTGAAACCCGACTTCCAATAGCACACAATCATTTCATGTCATCATATACATGCATTTCATTTCATGCATAAATAATCATGATAAACATGCATTCATAAAGCAGGTTCGAAAGTTTTTCCTCGAAGAATACAACTTTTGGTCCCTTAATCATCAAGAAAGGCAGTCTGACCTTTTTCCTAGCAAGTCGGTTGGTAAACTGTCTCCCCAGCAGATTAGCTGAAAAATCATATCCAATCTCTTCCCCAGTGAATCTGTTGAAGACATCATTATACAAGAGATTGACCTTCAGTGAGAGCAACTGGATAAAATCTACTCAACTTCAGATGGACCTTCAGTGAGAGCGGCTGGATAAAATCTACTCAACTTCAGATTGACCTTCAGTGAGAGCGGCTGGATAAAATCTCCTCAACTTCAGATTGACCTTCAGTGAGAGCGGCTGAATAAAATCTCCTCAACTTCAGATTGACCTTCAGTGAGTGCGGCTGGATAAGATCTCCCCAACTTCAGATGGACCTTCAGTGAGAGCGGCTGGATAAGATCTCTTCAACTTCAGATTGACCTTCAGTGAGAGCGGCTGGATAAAATCTCCTCAACTACAGATGGACCTTCAGTGAGAGCGGCTGGATAAAATCTACTTAACTTCAGATGGACCTTCAGTGAGAGTGGCTGGATAAAATCTACTCAACTTCAGATTGACCTTCAGTGAGAGCGGCTGGATAAGATCTCCTCAACTTCTGATGGACCTTCAGTGAGAGCGGCTGGATAAAATCTCATCAACTTCAGATGAACCTTCAGTGAGAGCGGCTGGATAAAATCTCCTCAACTTCAGATGGATCGTCAGCAAGAGCTGGGTAAAGTCTACACAGATGGATCGTCAACGAGAGTTGGGTAAAGTCTACACAGATAAATCGTCAACGAGAATTGGGTAAAGTCTACACAGATGGATCGTCAACGAGAGTTGGGTAAAGTCTACACAGATGGATCGTCAACGAGAGTTGGGTAAAGTCCTCACAGATGAATCTTCAGCGAGAGCGAGGAAAATCCACACAGATGAATCTTCAGCGAGAGCGAGGAAAATCTACACGGAGGAATTTTCGGCGAGAGTTGGTTAAAGCCTCTACAATCACAGATCGACCTTCAGTGAGAGCGGCTGGATAAAATCTCTTCAAACTTCACCAAGTTTTTCAGCATAGATGGCTAGTTAAGGTTGGTGTCGTCAGTCTTACTTTAGGGTTTGCCCGGTTCCACAAAAGGAATAACAACAGGTATACTCGATCCACTTGTCTTATCACCATTCACTTCTTGGCAAAATTAGGGCATTCTGTATTTAATTATCTTCCACCAAAAGAATACGAATACCAGGGCTATTCGCATTCTTATGGTTTAAGCTAATTAAATAGGGGCAGCTGTCATACCCTAATTTTGCCCGATACTTTTTTATTCCAATTTTGCCCCCCATATTATTTTCCTATTCCAATTTTGCCCCCATGACATTTTGCATTCCTTTAATAAGTCAACTAAAACCATTTTTCATTTTAAAAATTAATGTTGACACAAAAAACACATGAGATTGTCTTCTTGCATATTTTTGCATGGCATGATCGTAAAGATTAATTTTTACCATTTTACCCTTGCATTATTTTTATTCCTTATTTATCAATTATGTTTAATTAGTTACTTGCATTTCAAGAAACCTTTTTAAACATCAAATTTCATTTCTTTTGCCTTCCATTTTCAATCCATAAACATTTCACATAATCATATCTCATCATGCATATTTTTATTTTTGACATATTTATTTTTTTTTTATTTATTTCATATATTATTTTTATTTTGTTTTATTCCAAAAAAATCAAAAGAAGTACAAAAATTTCTCCAATCATTTACACATCACCATTAAGCATAGAATATTCCATTCCATTGCTACACATCATCATTTGGTACAAACAAAAAATCACAAACCATAGTACACAAAAAATTCAAGTTTCAAATTCAAGTTTGCAACTTTTTTAACTTATTTTCATAAGTGATTTTTCAATTAAGCCATTTTGTTCATAAGTGCTTATTTAGGGTTTCAAAAAGCTCTTTAGCTTATTTAACCCTAATTCTTGCACAACATCAATTCATATACAGTAGTCACTGTATACAATTTTTTCCAACCTTTTTTAACTTATTTTCATAAGTGATTTTTCAATTAAGTTGTTTTGTGAATAAGTGCTTATTTGGGGTTTCAAAGAGCTCTTTAGCTTATTTGATCCCAATTCTTGCACAACATTGATTTAAACACAGTAGTCACTGTACACAAATCATTTCCAAACCTTTTTTAACTTATTTTCATAAGTGATTTTTCAATTAAGCCATTTTGTTCATAAGTGCTTATTTAGGGTTTCAAAAAGCTCTTTAGCTTATTTGACCCTAATTCTTGCACAACATCAATTCATATACAGTAGTCACTGTATACAATTTTTTCCAACGTTTTTTAACTTATTTTCATAAGTGATTTTTCAATTAAGTTATTTTGTGAATAAGTGCTTATTTGGGGTTTCAAAGAGCTCTTTAGCTTATTTGATCCCAATTCTTGCACAACATTGATTTAAACACAGTAGTCACCATAGACAAATCATTTCCAAACTTTTTTCAACTTATTTTCATAAGTGATTCTCAATTAAGTTGTTTTGCGCATAAGTGATTATTTAGGGTTTCAAAAAGCTCTTTAGCTTATTTGACCCTAATTCTTGCACAACATTAATTCATATACAGTAGTCACTGTATACAATTTTTTCCAAACTTTTTCAACTTATTTTCATAAGTGATTTTCAATTAAGTTGTTTTGTGAATAAGTTCTTATTTAGGGTTTCATTAAGCTCTTTAGCTTATTTGACCCTAATTTTTGCACAACATTATTTCAAATACAGTAGTTATTGTATATGAATTTTATTTTGCTTTCTTAATTTATTTTCATAGGTCCTTTTTAACTTAAGTTGCTTTTAGCTTATTTAAATAAGTGCTTAAGTGATCCAAATTACTTCTTTAAGTACTTTTGGGTCATTTTCTCTTGCGCAATAAATTGTTCAACCCTAATTAGCTTGGGTTAATCATGTTTGCTCGTGTTTGATTGTTCATTCATACTTACATGTATTTATTTAATTGCTCGCAACTTCATTTTTGTACCATATTTAATTTATTGTTTCATACATGATTCTTTAGTATTGCATACTTGCATTGTTCATTTATATCATCTTGATTCATGCATTTGCATTTATACTTTGCCTATTTTGTGATTTACTTTATTATTAATATTATCTGTTTTTTGCTATTGTGTCTGCTCTGGTTCTCTTGATCTTTTCTTTTGGACTTTGGTTTTCATAATCAAACATAATCAAACTTTTTGCAATAACTAATGGATGAAAAAGGGAGAACCTGGCAGTTGCCTCGTTCTTCCCCGAGTTGTCTTGGTGACCGGACAGTTGACTAGTCACTCAAGCTGCTCTCATTCCAAAAACAAGCGTTAAAAGTTAACCTTTACACACCTAAACTTCTTTTCAGAAAACATGGATATACGCTTTATCCATTCCTCTGACACATACACAGCTTAAGCCTCCAAGTGGAGCATACAAGCGTCGTTGTATCAGCGGAATGCGAGTTAAGTCGCATCCGTTAATCAAACCTTCTTTTTTAACAATGGATACGCGTTTTATCTATTCCTCTGACACACACACAGCTTAAGCCTCTAAGTTGAGCATACAGGTGTCGTTGTATCAGCGAAATACGAAATAAACGATACCCATTTAAAATCAATCAACCACACAAACATTTTTTACTAGAACTACGTGAGTTTTGAGTTTCCCATTGCACCGGGGAATACGTAGGAGCGAGCTCCTACAACCGTCAAACTCAATTAATAAAAACCCTTATTTTCTTTTAATTTATTTTGGAAACGAAGTAGAGATTAGATAAGATAAAAGGCAATTTAATTCAAACCTACGCAAACAAACCCCAAACCACCTAAACGGTTCCCATCGAGTACGATGGATGCGAGGGGTGCTAACACCTTCCTCTCGCATAACCAACTCCCGAACCTAAACCAAGGTTTTCGCGATATTTTCCTTTCCCCTCACGGGATAAATAAACGTTGATGGCGACTTCATTGTATGAAAAATGGAAGTGATTTTCCAGCCCGCTACAACATCCTGATTTGCTTTCCAATCTGGCATTCACCACACACTTTTCCTTCAACAATTCTGAGTTTTGGAATACCTCTAATGGCTTCAAGAGAGATGACTTTTTTCATTCCTTTCAGATTGAGATGTCCCAGCTTCTGGTGCCACAGTTGAACTTCATCCTCAGTGGTGACAAGACAAGTGGATGTGAGGGCTTCTTCTTGAGGCATCCATAGGTAGCAGTTGTCTTTAGATCTAGTGCCTTTCAGCACCAGTTGTCCTTCTTCATTGTTGACTAGACATTCAGATTTTGTGAAATTAACTTTCATGCCTTGATCACATAGCTGACTAATGCTTATTAGGTTTGCAGTAAGACCTTTGACCAAAAGCACATTCTCTAGGTTCGGTTGTCCATGGTTGATCAAGTCCTCAATTCCTATTATTTCTCCTTTTGCACCATCTCCAAAAGTCACAAAGTTGGCCTTGTAGGATCTAACATTCATGAGGTATTTCTCTTCACCAGTCATATGTCTAGAGCATCCACTATCAAAGTACTAATCTTCCCTTGAGGAAGCCCTTAGGGAGGTGTGAGCAATTAACCCAACATTTTCATCCTTAGGTAATGCAACACTCTCTTCTATAGGTCTCCATTCCTTCTTGACAGTGATCTTCTCATGTGTTACATTTTGATTAGGCTTCTAGTTGGGGTAACCGTGCAGCTTGTAGCAAAAGGGTCTAATATGTCCCCTTTTTCCACAGTGATGACACACCCACCTACGATATCTTCTTTGACTATTTGGTCTTTAATGAACACGTGGTCTTGGTCCTTGATTGGCAGAGGATTTGGGATCAAGAGCAAATTTTGGAACATGAAAGGCTTTAGAATGCCGAGGCTAATGCTCCAACATCACTTTTCCAGTACAGGGATCAATCATGCTTCCTCCCGATGAGAACTTAGTTTCAGGATCCTGTTGATACTGATTCAAACTAGAGTAGTTGTATCCAACAGATCTGAGCTTCCCACTTGGCACATTTTCTAGTATCTCTTCAAGAAGATCTGCTCCTGAATTCAGCTGGCTTACTCTTTTCCTTAAGTCATCCATTTGTGCATTAACTTGAATGACCTTTTCTTCTGCTTGAGCAGCCTTTTGAGTCTAAGTATTAACTTCTGTTTGAAGTTTGTTGATAGTCTTCTTTTATTTTTCCAGAATCCTGCACATCTCTTCATATCTTGTCAGCAAATCTTTGTAAGTACTAGCTAGTTCTTAATAGGAAACATCTTCATCTTCATCAGATTCCCAATCTTCAACACCAACACATGTCCCAGTGAAGGCAGTCACATGTCTTGCTGACTCACCTTCTTCATCAGTATCTTCATCTGACCATGAGACAGTTAGTCCTTTCTTTTGTCTTTTCTGATAGGTTCCACATTCTGACCTTATGTGCCCATAGCCTTCACACTCATGACACTGAACTCCTTTGCCTTCAGTGCTCTTGTCATCAGGTTTTGATTTCTTTAGACTGTTCTGTTGCTTGTTGATGTCGAACCGAATGCCTTGCCCATTTTGTCTATTCCTGCGATCAACCCTTTTTAGCACTTTGTTGAACTGTCTGCCTAGCATGGCAATAGCATCAGCTATGCTATCTTCCTGCGATCAACCCTCAGTGTTTGAAACAAAAGCAATGCTCTTGTTCTTCTTGTCTCCACGTTCATCCAACACACTTTCAAAGGTCTGGAGAGACCCAACAAGTTCATCCATTTTCATAGAGGAAATATAACGTGCTTCCTCAATAGCCGTTACCTTCATGTCAAATCTTTTGGGAAGAGATCTAAGAAGTTTTCTTGATAGTTTTTCATCAGACATCTTTTCACCTAGAGCTTCAAAAGAGTTTCCAATGTCTAACAAACTCAAGTGAAAGTCCTGAATGTTCTCATCATCTTTCATTCATTGGGCTTCAAATCTTGAGGTAAGATGTTGAATTTTTGAATGTTTCACTTTGGTGGTACCCTCATAGCACTTTTGTAATACTTCCCATGCCTTTTTGGCTAACACACAGTTTTTGATCAGTTTGAAAACACTAGTGTCAACTCCATTAAACAAGGCATAAATAGCCTTGTGATTCTGATTGGCTACAACTTCCTCCTCTGTCGTCCATTCTATCTCAGGTTTCACTATCCCAGTTGAGGTACCTTCCTTGCTTGCATACATGGGTTGTTCCCATCCGGTCAAAACAACCTTCCAAACCTTGCTATCAATGGATCTCAGAAAGGCCATCATCTTTGGTTTCCAAGCGTCATAGTTTGCAGATCCAGTAAGCAAGGGTGACCAGTTCATGTAACCTCCTTCTTTTTCCACAGTGCCAGACATTTTCAGGTCCTAAATCTCACCCAAACAGGCAAGGTGCCTGCTCTGATACCGATTGAAATTCCTGGCACGCTAAGCACGATGCTCTACTCGATGCTCTAGTAATCTATCTAGCCTCGTGCGTAACAGAAAAAAAAACAAGCAAATGAACAAATAAAGAACACAAGATATTTGTTAACCCAGTTCGGCGCAAACAGCGACCTACGTCTGGGGGATACCAATCCAGGAAGGAATATCACTATAATAGTCCTAGTCCTAAGTCTCCAGCAAACTACCCGTTTACAACTTAAGACCTAGGCCCTACCAATGACTCTTCTACCTAGGAACTCCTAGATATGAGATCCCATCTCACTCCATTACAACCTTACCTACAATAAGGATTTCAGAACACAAGACAAAAACAGTTTTGGAGACACACTCCTAAAACTACACACTCGTACCTAAAGGCTTAGAGTGTTACACACACCAAAAGTCCTAACTCCGTGCTTCAAAGCTTAGGAGAAAGAACACACAATTACAACTCAAGAACACGTCCTAAGCTTGCATCAAGGTGACACAAGAAAGGTTCAAACTCACAAAACACACGCAAAACCTAATTCTGAATACTAGCACAATGATTGCGTGAACAACTAACTAGGATTAGGGTTTTGCAACTCCTTTAAATACTTCAGATAATCACATAACATGGGCTTGATTTGTTTGACCCAAGCATTAACTCCATATTAATTAAAATGAGATTCTTTAGCAATATTTTCTTCAAAGAGATTCTCCTCAGAAATATTCTTAAACTGAATCTGAAGCATTAACAACCTTCCTTACATAAAAACATATAAAACGCGCCATGCAAGATTCATGAAAGAGAAACGGAACATTCCATAAATGGCTTTTGTCATGAGCGCTCCTCCTGAGCATTTGCAATGCTCTACACAATGCCTGAGGCATCGGATCGCACATCTTGCACAAAGTTTATTTACCAAAAATGCAGCCAATATCAAAGACTCAACAACGGTTATATCGAGAAAGTTAATCATCTTTTTCTGCACTGCAGTGTCTAGTTATTTGTCTAGTATAAAGTGCTTAATTAGTTGGGTTTGGTGTTGGTTATGCCTCTGAACATGTCTATCCTTTTTGACTGATTTTGGGGTGCGGCAGTAGGGGTCCAAAGGCGAAAGGGTTATCTATTAATTTGGCACGCGGTTATGTGGATAATTTGGAAGGCGAGAAACAACATTATTTTCAACAATGGGGTGATGAATGTTAAGGTTGTGGTGGAAGAAATTAAGGTGATTTCTTGGCGTTGGAGCATATCATGTCTACTGCCATCTCCTTGTCTTTTATATGAATGGTGTGTGGAGCCGAATATTTGCCTAGATTCGAAATAGTGTTCACGGTTCTGCTGGTCCCAAGCCGGCTCTGTGTTGATGTTCTATTGTGTTGTTGCTGTGTTTTTTCTGCTTTGTGCGGTTGGTTTGGTGCTGCTGTCATGTTTTGGGGCCTGTTTCTTTTTAGCTCTGTAGCTGCCTAGTAGTGTTATTGTTTTATTGTTATGTTGCCAATTTCCTGTGGTTTGCTTTTGATAACACCAAAAATATACTATTTATTTAATTAAATTAATATAATATTTCAATTATTTTTATTTCGTAACTTTATATTATAAATCGTTGCTAATTTCTCGTTTTTTATTTTATCAGTTGAAAAATAGACGAATTGAATAAAGGAGCGAAACAGATAGAAAAGGAACAAAAACAGACAAAAATGGGCCACACAAGTGCAGCCACTTGAGCCACACAAGTAGGGATGTCAATGGATATCCATGGATGCGGATAGTGTGATATTCGTGTCCGCTCCGTCAGACAAATATGATATCCGTCTCCGCTCCATATCCGTGCGGATATCCACTAAGCGGGTAATCCGCGGATATTAACAGATATCCATGAATGATATATTTTTATTAAAAAAAAAAAAATTAATTATTGAAAAAAATAATAATTTTTTTAAGATAAAATATTAACACATAATATTCATAAATTTTGCTGTCTATTTTTAATGAAAACACCCAATCTACAAACAAAAATCACCTCATAAAATTGCAAAAGAGCCAAACCAAGCTATAATTTATATAAAATAGCCAAACTGAAAAAGATAAAATATAAAAATACAATTTTTTTATATAAAAATTCTAGAATTTATATGTAAATAGAGATATTTAAGTAAGTTTCCTAATTATTTAGCGGGTATGGATATCCGCGGGCGCGGATACTATTAAACCCGCATTTGTATCCATTAAATGCGGATAATTGAAATATCCATTTATTTTGTTCATGGATATCCATTAAACTATCCGCTCTGTATCTGTGGCGGATTTTATCCACAGATATCCGCGAGTATGGATATTTTTGTCATCCCTACACACAAGTGCAGCCCATATCACAAAAATCACGTGCACCCCTCCCACTCAAATGTGCCGCACACCATGAAAGCTAATGGGCTACTCCAAGCCCAATCTAACAACATTTATTAAGTTTCTTTTTTTAGTTCACCATGAAAACAATATAAATAGGTCCTCATATTTTCATTCTATGTACACAACTTTCAAAAGTTAAAAGAGAACTTAGACATTGTTCTAGTTTTATTTCCTCTTAGTTTAATATTTTTATCTCGACGTTGGAGCTTTTTAATTCAGGTTTTTATTTAATTCTGTCTTATTTATTTATTTATTTATTTATTTATTTATTTTCTGTCTTTGTTTTTTTTTCGCTTTTATTTTATTATGTTTAATTTATTTGCTTGCTTTATTTTTATGTCTTTATTTTTAATTATGTCTAGCTAATTTAAATGTTGTTAGGATGTGTAATTAGGAGCTATTAGGGGTTCGGTAATTAAGTAGTGTGACTATATTTTTATATCCAATTTTTAGTAACGTGTTTTATAATTTGTCACGAGAGTGAGAATTAATTAAGGTATATAGGCCAACATTGACGAGAGTTGGGGTTTATACCGGATAGTAAAAATTGGACATTAATTCTAGAATCCGTGAGAGCTATTTAGGATTAATGAAATAATTTTCTAAGCAGTTTTTAATTAAATTGAGATTTATAATTTATCGCGAGAGCGAGAATTAACTAAAGTAAAAATCAAGAGAGCGAGAGCGTGAGATTTCTACTAGATAGTAAAAACTGAACATTAAGTGTAGTTTGCAACGAGAGTTGGAAAATCTGCGAGAGCTGAGATTAGTGTTTTTAAATCAATATAGTTTCGTAAACTAAAATTTGTAGTCAAACATGACTTAAGTACTGAACCCCCCAAACGCAACTAAGATCACATTCTAGCAATACGCTTTTCTATTATTTTAAAATCCAAAAAATATTTTATTATTTAAAATCATCTTATTCAATATTAAGCCTTAGATTTACAACGCAACATTAGATAACGGTAGGTCGATTATTGGTCCTTTGGGTTCGATAATCTTTTAAAACTACACGGCATATCTGTGCACCTGCAGAAATTCCGCATCAGCTTTCCATTGTAATTGGATCATCCTGTTTTTGTTGCCCCTTTGCTCTTCTTGAGCATTGGTGGAACCTATAATATTTATTTGCTGTCTAAAAAAAAATAAATTATCTTGAAACAAATTGTATAGTCGATATTTTTGAAATATAAAAAATATTTTTAGTGTAAAATTTATCTTTTTGTTTTGTTAACAACTAGTGAGCATAACACGTCATGATATATAAAATGAGTTTAGCTAACATATATTCTAAGAACACATGATTAAATATTAAAAGTAAATTTTTGTACTAAAAAAACAATATAATATTTTTAACTTTTAAGATGTATATTTCTATTTTGAGATCAATAATTAACTGTGTTCTAAATTTGTCAAAAAAAAAAAAAGAATCATGTTAATATTTTTCATAAAATATTAATAATATACATGCATGAACTAAGAAATAAATTTTTTTTTGAACAATCTAAAATGAGGTATATATATATAATCACAAGAAAAAGTAGACCCCTCCGCACAAGGTGTGCCAAGGAGCGCTACATAAGTTTACAAGAGAATCCAGGTAAGCAAGAACAAGAATAAAACATTAGTCGATGCCCAAACACAACAAGGGACTCGACCACCAAAGATGAAAGTTCGTCGCTAAAGTAACATTTGTCGTCCGCATCCACCGGTAGGAGAAAAGCTTGACTTTGTCAAGGAGCTGATGAACAGAAGTCGCCGAATTCTTGAAGACCCGAAGATTCCTTTCAATCCATACCACCCAAACACACACAAGCCAGACGAGCTGCAGGAAGGATCGCCGAGCTCGAAGTCCGCCAGCTGAATAAGTAAACTGTACGAAGTGATCTGTGAGGTTGTAAGCATCCACCGCCGAGAAGCCAATCCAAGACCGGACTAATGCCCATAGGGAGCCGAATGTGCTGCAAGAGAGGAATAAGTGTTGTGCCGACTCAATGCCACCGCATCCTGTCACATAGGGGTGTTCATGGTTCATAAACTGCACTGAACTGAACCATATAAATGGTTCAGTTTAGTAACTGAAACCACTTTTTATAAAAACTGGTTTATTTCTCAAACCAGATTCAGTTCAGTTCAGAACCAGTTTAGAACCAGTTTACACTTTTAAACCGGTTTAGTTTAAGTTAACTGGTTTAAAACCGGTTTTTTAGTAAAACTGGTTTTAAACCAATTTTCAGTATTTTTTAAAAAAAAACTGGTTTCCGATAAAAATAATTTCAAAGTTTTTTTTTCCGAAAAACAGTTTCAGTCTTTTTTTTGGGAAAAATATTTCGAATTTTTTTCTCGAAACAAATGTTTCCGACTTTTTCGAGAAAAAAATTCCAATTTTTTTGGAAAAAAAGTTCTGATTTTTTTCGGAAAAAAAGTTTCCGATTTTTTCAGGAAAAAAAATTCACGATTTTTTTCGAGGAAAAAAGTTCTCGATTTTTTTCGGAAAAAAAGTTCCCAATTATTTTCGGGAAAATAGTTCCCGATTTTTTTCGGAAAAAAAGTTCCGAATTTTTCCTAAAAAAGTTTCGTTTTTTGTCCGGCAAATAAGTTCCCGATATTTCCTGGAAAAAAAGTTCCCGATTGTTTTCGGGAAAAAATTCCCGATTTTTTGCGAAAAAAAAGTTCCCGATTTTTTTTGGAAAAAAGTTCCCGATTTTTCCGGAAAAAAAGTTTCGATTTTTCCGGAAAAAAAGTTTCGATTTTTTTTCCGGAAATAAGTTCCTGATATTTCCTGAAAAAAAAAAAGTTTCCGAATTTTTTGAAAAATTATTAAATATTTTTCTTTTAAAATAAAATACAGTTCATAAATTCAATGCAGTTCGAACCACAGTTTGGTTCAGTTAACTGGATTTTTGAACACCCCTACTGTCACACAATAATGAAAATCTGGATCGAGAATGCCGCGAGTTATCAGGTTTGTCTTCGTGGACAACCGATCGCACAAGAGCCGCCACGCAAAGATAGACACCTTCAGGGAAATCTGTCGGTGCCATATAAGATCTGCATCCTCCCCCATAATGACAGACTCCTGAGAGGTCAAAACCTGATACGCATCATGAACTGACTAAGAAATAAAATTTGAGTAGTCAATCCAGAGAATAATGATGGACTGGGTCATGAGTTAGGGGATAAGGCCGAACAAATAAGCCATGTGAGCCATATATGGAGTGGAGCTAGCTCAACTACTACTCTTTCTTAGGCTTTTTTTTTTTTTTTGGGATACAAAGGGGCCGAAGCCCAAGGAAGAAGAAAACTAACTACTAACTAGACGGGAGAAAGAGACACCCCTGAAATCATCATCTAAAATAAAGGGGATACACCAACTGACAAGACTTCCTTCCCCTCCAAACTCGCAAACAAAGTCTAAGGAGATAGACTTCCTTCCCCTCCAAACTCGCAAACAAAGTCTAAGGAGATACACCAACTGACTCCGCTAGGTTGGAGGCAGATATATACACCCATTATCACTAGGTCAGGGATCACGTTCTACATACTCACTAATTCTAAGATTTAGCTCAACACATTATTGTATGTATTTTTAGAAGGAGAAATCTAATATATACCTAAGGACAGGAAGTTAATATGGAAATATTTGTCAAAATATTACTTATTAATATGGAAAATGTCGTGCATTTGATTTCTTAAAATTATAAATATTACATTTTTAAATGCAAGATTTCCATTTTTGGATTTCTTAACATGTGCCATATATAATGGTACATGCATGTTAGCTTTCTCCTACTAAAAATACTTAGTCAATATTATCTTTGAGTTTTAAGTTTTTCCCAAAAACTATATATATACTTTTTTGTAAAATGTAATAAGCAAATAATTTTTTTTTATAGTGAGTAAGCAAATAATTTTAAAAGCATACATAATAAAATATTATATAAATATTTACATAACAATTTCAACTTGTAGATTACTTTATAACAACACATTAATTAATTTGCCATTAATTTCACATAAATAAAATTTCAAACAGAACATGACAATTTGAAAATAATTGAAACCTTAATTAATTAAACCTAGCTTGAGATATGAGATATTACAAGCACTACTACCACACTGAAAATCAAGTCAATCTCTAATTAAATTGTTGGGTTTCTTCTGAATGTGCATTCACTTGAAGATGTAGTAGCTTCTGGTTCAGTGGTTGGAGTTGTAGTTGCTTGAGTTAGCTCCCTAAGTTGTGAATGCATGTTGTTTATGAATTCCATGGAATTCTGTTGTGGTTCCTCCATTGCTTCTTTTAGCTTATTAAGTGCCAAACAATATGCTTCCTACATATATATAATTGGTTGAATAAAAATCATGAGATAAATTTTGATATATTGTTGGTGTAAAATATTGTACACCGTCAACTAATACCAAATTTTTTTGAAAAAGCTAAATTGGTTTATCCAAATTGACATTAGAGATAATCAAATTTGAAGACCAGGGTTTTAAATAAAGGTCTGCGACCGCGAAAAAAGGCCGCGACAAAACGGTTTTGTCATTTGCCGATATCGTTACCGTTATCACCGTTTTTTATATTAAAAAACAAATTGTTATTAATTCACACCGCGACGACCGCAATTAGTGTCATAACACCTGTACCGACCGAAATCGCGAAAACCTTTACATAATCAAGACGCGACCGCGACCCTTTTTTAAAACCTTATTGAAGACCTTAAGGTATCAATAAAATTCAGTTCTTTAAAACCAGTCATGACCAACTCTCTTTACAAACATATAGAATGAATAGTGTTACTATACATCCACAACAAAAAAAACACTAATAGGAAAACTCTCCTATCTAACCAAAGAGTCCAATGGGTTAACAAACCACTAGTGATTTAAACAAGCCCCACTTTTCTAACTAAAAACCATTGTCAATGCAATATTTTGATTTTAAAACAAGTAAATGTCAAAATTTTGATAAAACTTGCATGAGGGTTGAGGGAGAAAATTTTATTAATTCAAATGGTAAAATGTCAATATACAATTTTTTTATGGAATTCAACCTCAACACAAAGAAAGCAATTCTTAAAACAATTATGACTATCATGTGGGTTTAACTCAAATAGTTGGACATTGCATTATATATGTAGGGAACCTGAGTTCGAAACTCAATCATTTCACTTATTCACCTTAAAGGTAGAATTTCTAGCCACTAGGCTACTTGACAAACAAAAATAAATAAATAATTATGACTAATTAGAATATGCTTTGATAATAATTAATTAACTAGATTTTTCCCTTAAAAAACAATTAACTAGATTTATATTTTATGCTACCATTAATTATCCTCTGCATACCTTTGCGGCCTAAAGTAAATGTGAAAAGACATTATATCTGGAGACTATAGCATGCACAAACACAGAGACAAATAGGAAAAATGTCACAATCATATGGAATTGGAACAAAAAACTATGCTAATTTTTCAGTGTAGGTAGAGTCTCTTTCAATATTAGGAATAGGAAGAATGCACACATGCTTTAACCAAACCATGAAGAATCCATCAATCAAAGGATAAAAGAAATTTAATTTCCTATTTTGTGTCATATTTCATGTTCTATTTGACTGACTTTTCAGTACTTGACACATCTAATCCATCACAAAGATATATATATATATATATACTCTAAAAACTAAAAATAACATTCATTCATTGGTGTTTGTGTAAAATAAAAAGAGAGAATGGAAAATTATTACCATGAAGAGATCAAGCTCAGATTGGCTTAACATATCCAAGTTTTGTTTCTTCATTGCTTTCTTCTTATCTTTTTTCTCTGTCTCCATGTTAGAAATGTCACTAACCTAAAAGGTAAAAAATGTTGGTTAGGACTCATAAAATACTTATAATTGGACAAGTTGCTCGAAGCGAACAAGTATTTAAAAACAAATTATACTTTAGAATATCTAAGTTTAAATATTTGATATGTATTCGGCTGTTTTGGTAATCAGAGATATAGATAAAATTGGTTGAATTTTCGCTATCAAACATTGTGTGTTTATTTATTTGTGATTTTTTGTACATTTTACTACAAACTAGGATTGTTCTTCCAACAAACATATATACCATGTATCTTAAAAGTTTCATATGCATTAATTTAATGAAGAATATAAGACTTTAAGAAAAAGTAATAGTTAATGATAAAAAATTAGCTCTTGTCTAATGAATCATGATGATATGTTATGTTTATATACATTGTGCACTAAAATATAAATTTTGTTGCTTAAGAGTTTGTTTGAAGAGTAAAAGTTTTATATATCTTGTTCATGCTTGAATTAATGACGAAAAATAAAGAGTAAATCTTCATTTATAACTTTTAATTGTTCTTTAAACAAATTGGTCCCTTGCATTCATATGATTACATCTATTATAAACCCTAAAAAAATAAGACTTATGAATGTGCTCTCTTTGTCACTATATATTTGGTATATACAATTCAATCTAAAAGGATAATCTTTTAGTTTTTTTTTAAATCATTATTTAATATTAAACAATTTCTTTTATTTACAATAAAGCTGAAGATCGAATCCAACACATCTAACATACTACCTAAATTCCTTACCACCGAACCAAATTTAGTGACTTTAATATACAAGTTAACAATACTATGAATGTAAAAAATTTCATGAGAAAAAAAATATTATTATATATCTATATCATATCACATTCATATTGAACATCTAGTATATTAATTTACTTAAACCACACTTAATTTGTTTTTAATCATTCAATTAGAGGCAAGAGAGTTGAATATAAATTCAATAAATTGTAGAGAGAGAGAGAGAGGGAGATAAGGAACCTTCAAACAATCTAAGTGAGCTTCAACAAGAAGCTCATAGAGAGGATGGTTAGAGATTCTTGTCTTAAGAATTTCACTATTTTCCTCTTGATGATCATGTTCATGGCCACCACCAACTTCTTGTTCTAATTCCAAATCTTGATCATCTTGTTTGTACTTCTCATCATCAACAAAACTATTCATCTTAGATTCCATATAACTATTTTTGAGTAGATGAAATAAAAACCTTTGATATACCACATACACAACACTGCTCATATATACTATTTATCTCAGAACTTTGAGAAACATATATAATAATATTGTACTATATGATAAGGTCAGTGAGATTGAGATTCTCCTACTTTTGGAAGTAATCAAACAAATTGAATGACCCTTGCATGCATACGTGGTAATAATAAGAGAGAATCAGTCAGAAGAAAAAAAATTCAGATTTTTTTTCAGAACATGAATATGAAAATTCAAGTCTTTCTGTGGGGGGTGTAAGGGGGGGGTGTGAACTTTTTGTTTCCTCTATTTCACTGTCTTTTTCCACTAATGAAAGCAACACTTCAAAATTTTCTCGAGCAATGGTGTGACCCTTTTGTTAGTACACTGCTTCCTTACATTTTCTTTCTTTAAATATATATATATATATATATATATATATTTTCTCCACTTTTTACTAATAATCTACAATACATCGATATTTTTTTTATATCTACATGTCAATACCGATAATAATTTTAAAAAATAAATTATTAAATATAACCACATATATTAGTGTCATATTGGTTTTTTCAATTTTTACTACTAATAATTTATGAAACATTGATATTCGCTGAGAGAGGAATGTCGATATTGATAATAATTTTTAAAATAAATTATTAAATATAATCACATGTGTTAGTTTCATATCGATGCCAGACACTATTATATGTTAGATATTGAACACGCTTTCGATCAGAAATGGCGTGTGCTACAGAACTAATAACTCAATAGTTCTTCTTAAGTTCCCCACAACAACAGAAAACAGACAAAAGCGAAACTGTTCACTTTTGGTTCTTCTTTCTATTCCTTTTTCTGTTACTGTTTTGTGGTCCTGTAACTATAGGACAAATGTTTACTATAAAAATAGAAAAGGACGGTTTTCAGGGTAAAGTAATATATGTTCCATTTAGAATATCTGTGTTGATGAATTTAACTATTAGTAATTTAGTAGAACTCTTCGATTAATATATGTTGAGGTTTATTGTAATGGCTCGTGAGAATGAATTGGACATATATTTATCCCCAGGTATATGGGTTCGATTCTCACGGAAGACAAAAACTCCAATATAAAAGGGGGTTGGAGAAGATCGTGATGTACAGCGCCGGGGTGACCTACTATATAGGTAGAAAAGAGTCCGGGTTGTTACATTTATATTTAGATATTGTTGGAATCGAATTTCATATGGTAACAACAGGATGCTGTAATTGATATTGACCGTTTGATTTCAAATCAATGGTTGAAATATTACTATAGTATAAAAAGAGATTTAAATCTAAACCGTTCAATCTACGATCAACGGTCGTTATTGTTTACAACATCAAACTACGCACTTATGCCATAATAGAGAATCTGTATCCCGTATTGTTGGGTCCAGTGGCGGACCTAGGGGTGGCCTGAGGTGGGCCACAGCCCACCCCCACCTCAAAAAAATAATTTTTTTATATGTACAGTATTAATTTAAATGTATTATTAATTATTTTAAGTCATTCAGTATAAATATTTGTACAAATATTAATTTAGAGTTTATTATTGATCATTATAAGTAACTTGGTACACATATTAGTTCAAGTATTAATGTAAATATTAGTTAAAACTAACAATTGAACTAGCATATATAAATATGAAATGACATAAAAAATATTTTAGTTAATATTTAATTTTTTAAGTCCCGTATTTTGACATTTGTTGCAATTTTAGGCTTATCTCAATGTTTTTTTTTTCTTTTTTGCTGTAAAAATAGTAAATTTTAATGCAAAAAAATTGAATTTTTGGTTAAATTTGATATTTCATCTTTATATTCAATGTTTGATGAGACAATAAATTGAAGGTGGAAAAACACAAGAAGGGGGGTTGAATTGTGTTTTGGAAATTTAAAACTTTTTGGTTCTTAAGACAATATATGCAGCGGATAATAAAACAAATTCAAAGAGATGTAGAGAGAAAGAAAGATAAACACAGAGATTTATCCTGGTTCCCTTCACAAATTGAAGGTACGTCCAGTCCCCTTGTTCTCAACAAGAGCTTTTCACTATAATCTTCACAAGATTACACTTTGCTCAAGCACACTTGCAAGAGACTTCTCAATTGCTCAAGTTACACTTAACGAGAGACTTCACAAACACACTTAAAAATAAAGAATGATTGTTTAGGAACACTTGATATACTATCAGAGGTGTTTACAAAATACAACTCAGTTTGTTCTAAGACTTAGAATGACAGATTGAAAATATAATGTCAGAATTGCTTCTTAGCCTTTGAACGTAGTGATAGAACAGTAGATAATCTCTTCCTCATGAGTCTTCTATTTATACTTGTAGGAAGATTGATGACCGTTGCAGAGAGAGATGTGCCAGCTGGAATTTATTCGTACAATTTGATAGCTGTAGTTTCCTTCTTTGGCAAGGCAATTTTATTCCACTACTTTGTTATTCACATTATCACTCATCCATTTTGAGTAATAATAGTACAATAGTACGATCCTCAAAAACGCTCCACATATGGATAAGAATAAACGAATATTCCTTTCTGTGGACAATGCAGAGCCTTGAAGTAGACAATTTCTTCAATCAATGGTTCTGATTATGTCAGTTCTTAGAGAGACGTAAATTCCTTTTGCTTCTGATGTTTATGTTTACAGCTTCTTAACGTTGTATAGCTTCTGACTTCTCAAGAACCTTCTTTTGTCCTTACAAGTACTTTCTTTCCTGATATAAACTTTAAGCTTCTGAAGGACTTCGTAATGCTTCAGAACTTGTTTAGACTGGCTTCTCTGCTCATATTCATAGTGCTTCTGAATGAATTTTAACTTGTAATTCTGCACACTAGAATAATCATTAGTAATTCCAATTGTAATTTTAATACCTTGTTATCATCAAAACTTCTTAAAACCTTAGAGGTTCATGTCAGACCCACTTTGTTCCAACAATCTCCCCCTTTTTGATGATGACAAACTGAAGCATTAAAATTCAATTGTTGTTGATTTAATTCAATTATGTTGACTTCAGGTTTAAAGGTTTGCAGTCTCCCCCTGAGTCTGATAATCCATAAGGGTAGGTTTGTAAGCTCCCCCTAAGTCTTATCCATAATTAATTAAAACAGTTTAAGAGTTAATTTGTTAACTTAGAATGAATTTCCACATTTGACTCTCAGAGTCATAGTTTTGCAAGCTAAGCTTCTTAGAGTTTGATAAGGCTCAGAAAAGGTTTGCAAGCTCTTCTGATATTATCTATGAAATTTCATTTTAGGTTCTCAACTTTTCTCTCCTTTCAATAACGTTCAGAACGACAATAACTCAGAAGAGATAGAAAATTGATTCAGATTAAAGTTATCATAACAGTTTCAGAATGAGCAGTATTTGAATCAATATTAATTTTAACGCTACTCTTACTCCCCCTTTTGGCATCAGTCAAAAAGACACAGAATACCAAACAGTCAAAGTGACAAAACAAGACGGTCAAGTCAAAAAGGGCTATAAATACCATGTGCATGCAATAAAGCGCATTGATTATCCCACTGACAAGAACGCTTGTGAGCACTATAAAAAGAGATGATTCCTCTCATTTTACTCATACAGAGTAATCAAGTAACATCAAAACAAACAAACAAACAATGGAAAAGCAGGTTACCAAAGGTGCTTCGGGCTCAAAAAGAAAGAGCAAGAAGGAAGCAGAGCTCTGGCGCTGCGAAGAAAACAGGCTTCGCTACGAAAGGAACAAGCAAGAACTAATTTTAACAGAGTCAGAAGAGGAAGCACTGGGTTCTGACCTGGAGGAATTCCTATGGACATATAATGATGACACTCCATACGAAGAGTACGAGGATGCACTTCAGAAGGGCACCGAAGAACAAGTGCAAAAGGCTACTGCAAACTTGCTTGCTTATATCACAGAGCAACACAAGAAGCTAGATGCAGGAGCTTCTGAAGTGAAACCTAGCTCTATGTAGAGTCTCATAATTCCTATGTACTAGAAATTTCTCTATAAATTGAATAAAAGTGTTTATGCTATAAATTCCCTTTATATTGAGCCAGTTTCTTATATATTCTCTATCAATTGTTAGAAAACCAGTTACCAGGCACGCTTCATACGGTATTAAACTAGCATACTGCATAAACAGTCACTAGCTGCCCCAGCTATTGAACAGGCCTTAATACTAAGAAGCTATTCCATGAGTAAACAGGAGTACTGAAGATGGGGGCTCGTAGGTTTTGTTTAAAACCTATAATATTAGTTTGAAAACCAAGATGCGTCTAACTGCACCTCTTCCTAGAGCCAGAGACCATTAGAGTACCAAACAAAATCAGAGAATATGATTTTAATTTTAAAAAAAATAAAATTATAACTCAAATAAGAAAAATAAGCATAAGAAGAACAACACGTTAATTTGCATAAAGCAACAAGTTCAGAAGATACATGCAATAAACAAGACATAAGATAAAACAAAGTGCTCAAACATAAACTAAGGTTGAGGCTTCTTGATATCCTGAATGGCTTTCAAAAGAGTTGCCATCATTTCTTCCATTCTTCTCTTAGTATTTTCCTCAGAGGCAGCAATGTCAGCTCGAAAATCTTCTCTTAGATCGGATCTGAGGTCAATCCTAAGTTCATCAATCTCATTCCTAATGTCATCTCCAATGTCTTCCCTGAGTTCAGCAGCTAATTCAGTTCTGATGGAGTCCAAGGCCTTCTGAACAGCAGGAGGAATGCTTGAAGATGATGACCCTTCTTCTTTCTTAGGTGAGATGGGAGGAGGGATAGCAACAATAGGTTCTTTACCCTTAACAGATGTCTCTGGTACTGTTGGAGGTTGATCAGTCATAACAGAATCTTCTTGTTGAAACAAAAAGAGTTCCTCCATTTGAAGCTTCTCTGCCACTTCTTGATCAGCTAAAATCTTGGTTGTCTCAGTAGAGGCAATGTGAGATCCCATCTCCACCAGTAGCCTGAGAGCTTCTTGATCAGCACGTAACTTGTACGCTATCTCCTCTTGTCTCTTCTGTTCAGCAGCTATCCGAGCCTGCTCATTTTCCACAGAATGAAGATAAGTTGCTTCTTGTAGAGCCATTATCTGAGCACTTTCAGAAGCAGTTCTCAGAGATGCAAGAGCACTTAATCTTATTTGCTCCTCAACATGATTGTAGAAGGTTAATCTTGGAGCACTTGAATGTTCCATGATCTCAAACAATCTTCTAACAGCATTCATTCCCTTTCCTTGCACCCTACTCTTCACATGAGTACTTAAAACCCTTAAGGACAGACTGAAGAGTTGCTCCATCTCCCTAACCTCAGCATCAATGTCAGAAGGAAAGATAAAAACCTCGTCTTCCATCTGAGTAAGTCTCTTGAGCCTAAGACCTATAGCAATATTAAGCAGCTCAAGATTTGGTTCGTTGGAGGGGTTGAAGAAGGGTTTGGATGGGTCAAAAGGAATGGTTGGTGCAGGTTGTCTTTGTTTGAGTTCAATTATTTTGATTTTGCTTAGGTTTGGTGGAATGATATCATCATTGACAGTTATGGCACCTTTTAAAATATCATGGATAGTGTTTTCATCCAGTGATATGGGAAGGGTGTTATAAAATGGATCAGAATGTGTTTCTTGATCATGTTCATGGACAAAAGGGTCATGTGATTCAATGTTGGTTGGTGAGGGTGATTCAACCATTTCATTGTTTTGAGCTGTTTGAGGTGTTTGTTCTTCAGAATGAGCAGCAGTCTCATCCTGAAGTGGTGTTTGTTCTTGCGAAATATGGTCAAGTGATGGAGGAGGAGTGTGAATTTCAGAAGGAATTTGTGGTTCATGAACAGTGGAGTGGTGGGTGAGATTCATGGATGGGAATTGACGTGGGGAGTTTGGGTTAGAGTTGGTAAAGACAACACCACACATGTGTTGTTCAAGATGCTCTAAGACAGAATCTTGATTTGTAGGTTGGTTTAATATGGTTGTGTCAACAACAATAGTGGGTTCTTCATCAGAAGATAGATGAATGGGCTTTATGGTGGTTTTCTTTGTGGTTTTCTTGAAGGATGTTTTCTTTGGTGCAAGAGTGGTCTTTTTCTTTTGGGGAGGATTTTTGAGAAGTTTAGCAATGAACTCATCAGAGTCAGTGCTGGTATCTGAAGATGATGATGAAGATGGTTTGGTAGGTGGTAGAACTACACTAATGGGGACAGTGTAGTCTATGGGTTGAGTTTGATCTGCGGTTGGAGGAGGTTGAGAAGTAGATGGTTTAACAGTGGGGGGTTGAGATTCAGAACCAATATCCTGAGCTACAGGCATGCTATAAGTATTAGATTCAGAGAACTTACCTGTTGGTTTAGATGCTCTGACCTTCACTCTCTTTTTAGCTTTTGGTGGGTTCTGATCCTCCTCAGAAGCAGAAGGCCTATCATGCCTTTTCTTTGAGCGCTTCTCTTTTGTTTTTGCTTCTGCACCCACTTCTTCTGCATTTTCCTCTTCGCTTTCAGAGCCCTCGTTAACTAAATCCTGCTCAACAAGTCTTGGCTTACTCCGGTTCCTTGTGAGTTCTCTTGGTCCTTTGAAGATATCCCAATTTGGAACACTCACAACCATCCTTCTGGGTACACTTACCCCAGTATCTCTTTTTACGCCTGCGAGGAAGTTCTTGATAACCTCATCATTGTCATGCTCTGAGATGGTTGGAAAGCCATCACACCAGAAGTACTTTTCATACACCTGTCGTAGAGGTGACTTTACTGGAATGATTTCTTGCTTTGTCTTTCTCTTCATATGTACCAGAACTGATGCATCATACTTAGCAGTTTGAAAAACTCTAAGCTTCTCTTTGGCGCTCACAATGTCTGTGAATCTTGTTTGCCTTATCAGTTCTGATATCAATCTAGGGTGATGAATGACAGAAGGTATACTAGTCCTTCCATCTCTGATGGTTGCGCACAAGTGATCAAAGAGGATCTTAGCCAAATTGATTTTCACTCTCTTGAATAAGAACCACAGAAAGTGTTTGTGAGGATTGGAGACAGTATCTAATCCTCCTTTCCTTGTGAAGATAGTAGACAAACTCATTCTGAAAGCAAACTCAAAAGAATGCTTTAGGTTCATGATCTTTCCACAGTCTTTCTTAGAGCACCCAGGTTTGAAGATGTCCTGATGAATTGAGTCCAAAAATTTGCTTCTATGATCATAGACTTCTATATCTTCGCCTTTGTTGTCTAAGCCTAGAATCTTAGCAATGTGTGCCTGAGTGATCACAACATTGATGCCCATAATGTTTGACCTTATTTCTCTTTCCTTATAAGGCTTCAAACCAACCTCCTGTCTAGTCTTTCCCTTCAACGCCTTGTTCTTGCTGATTATATCCTTGTATTCTTTATCAGCAGCTGCTCTATCATATACTTTAGCCTTTTGCCAGAAATATTTCACAATGTCGTAGTAAACAAAACCGTTGAGCATTTCGAAGTAGTTCTGCCAGTTTTGGTTGAAGAACAAGTACTGAATATCAATCCCGTTCACCTTCAAACTCTCAAAATCAACAAATTTCTCAGTGCAGAAGTTATAAGCATCTGGACCGGCGTCTGTTGTATGATTTTCGTAGGAGATGTTGGAATTAAGATCAATTATGGGTTGAAGAATGGGATTGTAGGGTTCTTGGATGATTTCGTTTGATGAACGAGCAGTCATGATTGCAGAAAATTGAGAAGATGAAGATTGAAGATTTCTGTAAGGGCTAGGGTTGCGTGTAAGTAGTGATTGCGTGAAAAAAATTGTGCAATGTGAGTGAAGTGACTTAAATAGAAAGTAGCACACATACGCAGAGAAATGACATCATTGGGAGGGAGCGAGAGCAGTTTTGAAAAATTAAATAAAATAATTAACTGCCATAATCATCATTAACTGTTCTCTGCCCGTCAGGATCTAGACACGTGTTGGAAGAGTTAAAATATAACTGACGCGTGTATGTACAACTGTTGTACACTTACTAGTACTGAACGTTTCATTTTCAAGTGTTCAGAACTACATTCACTTGCATAACCCATTAGAACCTGTTCCCTTTCAGAACCTAAATTATTCAGAGCTTTCCAAAGAAAACTCTAAATTAGTAGAGGTTCTGAACGAGCTTCAGATGCTAATTTCTAATTCACACTTCAGAGCTAGTTTTCTTCAGAGATATAGTGCATGTTCAAATTCTTTTTAATAAAATCAAACCTTTCAATGGCTAGAGGTTTAGTAAATATGTCAGCCCATTGATGATCAGTATCAATGAATTGAATATCTATTGTACCTTTCTGAACATGATCTCTTATAAAGTGATGTTTTATTTCAATATGTTTAGCTCTGGAATGCAGAATTGGGTTCTTAGATAAATGAATGGCAGCAGTGTTATCACAATACAGTGGAATACCATTCTCAGTTATATTATAGTCTTCTAACTGATATTTCATCTAGAGTAGTTGTGTGCAACATTTAGCAGCTGAGATGTATTCTGCTTCTGCTGTAGACAAAGCAATAGTTGTTTGTCTTTTGCTAGCCCAAGATATGAGATTCTCACCAATAAATTGGCAGTTTCCACTTGTGGATTTTCTCTCAATCTTGTCTCCAGCATAGTCAGCATCACAGAATCCAACTAGCTTACTATCTAAGGATTTTTTATAAAGAAGTCCTAGATTAGTAGTTCCTTTCAGATATCTAAAGATCCTCTTAACATCAGTTAAATGAGGTTCTCTTGGATCTGATTGGAATCTTGCACACAAACAGACACTGTACAAAATATCAGGTCTAGATGCTGTCAGGTAGAGTAAGGAACCAATCATACCTCGATACAGCTTCTGATCTACTTTGCTTCCAATTTCTTCCTTGCTCAAACTGCTTGTAGGATGCATAGGTGTAGACATTATCTTGCAGTCATCAAGGTTAAACTTCTTCAGAAGCTCTTTTGTATATTTGCTTTGATGAATGTAAGTACCATCCTTTCCTTGATTGATTTGAATTCCAAGGAAGAACTTCAATTCACCCATCATGCTCATTTCAAATTCATCCTGCATAAGCTTTGAAAAATTCTTGCACAAGGAGGCATTAGTAGAACCAAATATTATGTCATCAACATATATTTGAATAATCAGAATATCTTTCTTAGATGTTTTCCTGAAAAGAGTGTTGTCAATTTGACCTTTTTGAAAACCATTTTCTAATAAGAAATTACTTAGTCTTTCATACCAAGCTCTAGGAGCTTGTTTGAGACCATATAGTGATTTCTTTAATTTATAAACAAAGTTGGGGGTTTTCAAATCTTCAAACCCTGGAGGTTGCTTGACATACACTTCTTCAGAAATAACACCATTTAGAAAGGCACTCTTAACATCCATTTGGTATAAAGTAATTCCATTATTTACAGCATATGATAGAAGTAACCTTATTGCTTCCAGTCTAGCTACTGGAGCAAACGTTTCAGTGAAGTCTATGCCTTCTTGCTGACTATAACCTTGAGCTACAAGTCTAGCTTTGTTTCTTACCACTTCACCTTGTTCGTTCAATTTATTTCTGAATACCCACTTGGTTCCAATGATGTTCTTATGTGCTGGTCTAGGCACTAAATCCCATACATCATTTCTTTGAAATTGATTGAGTTCATCTTGCATTGCAACGATCCATCCATCATCAGTAAGAGCTTCTTCAACATTCTTGGGTTCTATCTTGGATATGAGTCCCATAAGTGAGTCTTGCTGTTGATAATCTGATCTTGTTTTTCTTGGACTTTCTTTGTTTCCAAGAATGAGATCTTCTGGATGTGATGATCTGTACTTGAATTTTCTCTTTGGAACTTCATTAGTTTCAGAACTTGGTCGCACATCATCTTCTGAAGTATTATCAAGTTCTTCAGAACCTTCTACTGGGGATGCTTCTTCAGCATCTTCTTCCAATGTAGGTTCAGAAACTTCAATTGCTTTTTCAGGTTCTGAGATGATGTATTCATACGGAACACCTGCATAGCTATCATTTTGCTCTGACATTTTACTGTCAGGCTCTTTGTCATCAAACCTTACATGTATAGATTCTTCCACTGTGTTAGTTTCAGAATTATACACTCTATATGCCTTTGAGCGTTCAGAGTAACCTATAAAGATTCCCTTACAAGCTTTGGCATCAAATTTTCTTTTGTAGGCCTTGTTGTTTAGAATGTAACAGGTACATCCAAACTGATGAAAGTAAGAGATATTTGGTTTTCTTCCTTTGAAGAGTTCATATGTTGTTAAATTCAACAGAGGTCTAATATAAATTCTGTTCTGAATATAACAAGCTGTGTTTACAGCTTCTGCCCAGAAGTGCTTAGCAAGTTTAGTCTCATGCATCATGGTTCTTGCCATTTCTTGTAAAGACCGGTTCTTTCTCTCTACAACACCATTTTGCTGTGGTGTTCTAGGAGCAGAGAACTCATGAACAATGCCATGATCTTCACAATAAGTTGCAAATGGTTCGTTTTCAAACTCACCACCATGATCACTTCTTACCTTTAAAATCTTTAGACCTTTTTCACTTTGCACTTGGGTACAGAAGATGGTAAACACATCATATGCATCATCTTTCACTCTTAGAAATTTTACCCAAGTCCATCTACTGTAATCATCAACAATGACTAGTCCATATTTCTTTCCATTGATTGAGGCAGTGCTTACTGGCCCAAATAAATCAATGTGAAGTAGTTCTAAAGGTTTTGAGGTTGAGACAATGTTTTGGAGTTTAAAAGAGGTTTTTGAAATTTTACCAATCTGGCAGGGACCACATAGAGCGTCTGATTGATAGTTGAGATTGGGTAGACCTCTTACCAAGCTTAGTTTGCTAAGTTTAGAGATTAATCTCCAGTTAGCATGTCCTAAGCGTTGGTGCCAAACCCACTTCTCATCATTCAGAGATAGAAGACAAACTATTTTTTGCTCAGTGAGTTCTGACAGATTAACTTTATAGACATTGCCTTTTCTCAATCCCTTAAATACTATAGATTTGTCAGAGTCTTTGATTACAGTACATGCCTCTTTATCAAATTTTACAGCAAATCCACTGTCACAAAATTGACTGATGCTAAGTAGATTATGCTTAAGGCCATCAACTAACCAGACATTATTAATTGAAAGGGAAGAATTACCAACTGTACCAGTACCAATGATCTTCCCTTTTTGATTGCCTCCAAATCCCACAGTGCCTCCCTCTTTCAGAGTCAGGGTTTGGAACATATGCCTTTCTCCTGTCATATGTCGTGAGCAGCCACTGTCCAGGTACCAACATTGCTGCTTTGGCTTCCTTGGTACGCAAATCTGAAGCATACATGATTTCAGATTTTGGTACCCATACCTTTATGGGTCCTTTTGTGTTAGTCTTCACATGCCTTGGTGGTCTTTGTTTAAAGAACTTCTCAGAGCTTCTAGAGTTATCTACCCTTGTTAAAAAAGTTTTGGGTTTAGGATAACTCTTAGGCTTGGCTCTTGAATATGTCAGAGCTTCTTTGGATTTAACATTAGCTTGAGGCTTATGTGTCTTAGGTTCTGAGGTTTTATCCTTCAGAGCCTTTGACATTGGAGCTTCTGGCTTTGATGTTTTCTCAAAAGCTGACTTATTCAGAGCTTCTGATTGGCTCTTTACAAAGACAGTCTTGGTTTTCTTTTTATTTTCTTTAGAGGGTTTTGAGATGAAAGGATCATTTTTAAAACGTGAAAAACCAAGACCTTCACCTCTATTTCTACTTACATGATAAATCAGTGAGGCTATCTTACTCCTTTTCAATCCACTTATAAGGAATTCCTGAAGAACAAATTCATGTTCTGGAGGGACCTTATCATCATAAACATAATGAGTTTCCATAAATTCATTTCTGGACTTTAGAGACTCATTTTGTTCAATGATTTCATTTGCCTTTTCAGTTAGGTTGTTGTAAGCCTTTTTAAGGACTTTACACTCACCTGCCTTTTTAGTTAAAAGTCTTAAGGCATCTTTCAAAGAATCTATTAATTCAGAGTGAGAAAGTTTAGCAAGTACCTCGTCTTCATCTTCTGATTCTGAATCATTTCCATGCTCAAAAGTCTCTTGATCAGATGAGGTTGCCATCAAGGCTAGGTTTGCTTCTTCTTCCCCATCAGAATCTGATTCCTGATCTAGATCATCCCAGGTAGCCAGGAACCCTTTCTTGAGCTTACTCTTGTACCTCTCCTTATTTGAGGTTCTCTTAGAGTTCCTACTCAGATTCTCTGGGCAGTCAGCGATGAAGTGTCCTGGTTTGTTGCATTTGAAGCACTTGCTTTGATCTTCCTTCTTGTCTTTAGAGACACCAACTTTCTTGGAAGACCCTCCAAACCTACCAGCATACTTCTTGCTTCTCTTGGCCCATTGAGATACTCTTGCAGCCATCAGAACCATTTCTTCTTCTTCATCAGAACCCATTTCATGACATGCTTCAGGCTCATCTTCATTAGGTTATGTAACCTTAGCCTTCAGAGCCTTTGGAGGACTCTTAGAGCATAAAGCTATCCCTTTGAGCTTCTTAGTTGATTCATCAGATACAAGCTCCATCTCATGACTCTTTAAGGAGCTAATCAAGCTTTCAAGGGATACAGTATCTAAATCCTTAGATTCCTGAAACGCTGTCACTTTGGGTCGCCACTTGGGCGGCAAGCTTCTGAGTACTTTTCTGACATGATCAGCTTCAACGTAGCTCTTGTTTAAAATTTGAAGTCCAGAGACAAGGATTTGAAACCTAGAGAACATAGTTTCAATGTCCTCTCCGTCCTTCATTTTAAACAATTCATATTGATGTACTAACAAGTTGGCCTTAGCTTCCTTAACTTGTTTGTTTCCTTCATACTTGGATTTAAGAGAGTCCCAAATAGACTTTGCAGTTCTCTTATCTCCAATTTTCAAATACTCATCATGAGAGATGGCATTTGTCATCATACCTTTTACATTATGATGCTTCTTATACTCAATCTTTTGGGTAGGTGTGAAAGCCTTTCTGTCTTTAGAGCTGACTATTCCTTCTGAATCCATGTTTTCAAAGTTAACTCCATCTTCTACCAAGTCCCACAGATCACAATCAATACCCATGATGTGACTGTACATCTTGGTTTTCCAGAAGGGGTAGCCAGTCTCAGTTCCATTAAAAAAAGGAACTTTATCAGAAGACCTTCTATCCTTTTCATTCGTGTCATAGTCAAACTTGACATTGCGGCTATCTTCTTTCTCAATAATAGTAGCCATGTTTTTCCTTCCTGAATCTTTACTGTTTCACTGTTAGGTGAGAGTTAGGCAACAGCCCAGCTCCTGATACCAATTGAAGGTGGAAAAACACAAGAATGGGGGTTGAATTGTGTTTTGGAAATTTAAAACTTTTTGGTTCTTAAGACAATATATGCAGCGGATAATAAAACAAATTCAAAGAGATGTAGAGAGAAAGAAAGATAAACACAGAGATTTATCCTGGTTCCCTTCACAAATTGAAGGTACGTCCAGTCCCCTTGTTCTCAACAAGAGCTTTTCACTATAATCTTCACAAGATTACACTTTGCTCAAGCACACTTGCAAGAGACTTCTCAATTGCTCAAGTTACACTTAACGAGAGACTTCACAAACACACTTAAAAATAAAGAATGATTGTTTAGGAACACTTGATATACTATCAGAGGTGTTTACAAAATACAACTCAGTTTGTTCTAAGACTTAGAATGACAGATTGAAAATATAATGTCAGAATTGCTTCTTAGCCTTTGAACGTAGTGATAGAACAGTAGATAATCTCTTCCTCATGAGTCTTCTATTTATACTTGTAGGAAGATTGATGACCGTTGCAGAGAGAGATGTGCCAGCTGGAATTTATTCGTACAATTTGATAGCTGTAGTTTCCTTCTTTGGCAAGGCAATTTTATTCCACTACTTTGCTATTCACATTATCACTCATCCATTTTGAGTAATAATAGTACAATAGTACGATCCTCAAAAACGCTCCACATATGGATAAGAATAAACGAATATTCCTTTCTGTGGACAATGCAGAGCCTTGAAGTAGACAATTTCTTCAATCAATGGTTCTGATTATGTCAGTTCTTAGAGAGACGTAAATTCCTTTTGCTTCTGATGTTTATGTTTACAGCTTCTTAACGTTGTATAGCTTCTGACTTCTCAAGAACCTTCTTTTGTCCTTACAAGTACTTTCTTTCCTGATATAAACTTTAAGCTTCTGAAGGACTTCGTAATGCTTCAGAACTTGTTTAGACTGGCTTCTCTGCTCATATTCATAGTGCTTCTGAATGAATTTTAACTTGTAATTCTGCACACTAGAATAATCATTAGTAATTCCAATTGTAATTTTAATACCTTGTTATCATCAAAACTTCTTAAAACCTTAGAGGTTCATGTCAGACCCACTTTGTTCCAACATAAATCACTTTAATGGCCAAAAATCATAATTTTTAGAGTAAAAATATAGATTGTTGGTACCAAAATTGTAACATATGAAAATAGAAGGACCAAAAAATTCAATTTGAAAATAGATTGACTATTTTTCGGCCCACCCACTATAATTTTTCTGATTCCACCACTGGTTAGACCATAAGGATGTGGTTTGGATTAATATATTGGACAAGAATAACTAGCACACAAATGAGGTTAAACATTATATTTTTATTCAAAACATTATAGATATTCTCACGTCTATATTGCTTAACCCTAGTGGGAGATCCATAAATTTTCTATGGTGGGGGATAAAAATATTGCAACCAATTAGTATAAAAAAAAAAAGAAATATTACAACCAATGAAATGAATTTTTCCATGGTATTTGATAATTTTTATTACCATGTTATAGATACCAAATAGTACTCCCCCTGATCCTTAATATAAAAAATAAACAACTTTTTAGATTCATTGAAAACTTGATATATTTGGTCTATATTATAAATCAGATACACTCTGTTTTTCAATGAACCTAAAAAGTATTTTGTTTCTTATATTAAGGACCAGATGAAGTATTATATATTTAGTAGTATATATACTTGCTCTGTTTAGTCCATAATAGCATTTCATTATGCCACCAAATCGGTTAACAGACAAAATCAGACTTGATTAAGGTTTGATCTTGTTGGTTTGTCTTTTCAAAAAAGTAGGATTATTGTGTTACCAAACCACTTGCAAAGATTATTATGCCCACAAGCTTAGTACTAATTAAGAACAAACTATATTCATGACGTTTCTGCTTTTCATGTACTGCATCAAACTTTATATATATATATATATATATATATATATATATATAATCCTATCTACATAACATGACAATATCCATTAAATGGTTGGGATAATTTTGGATTTTCATGAAAATGTAGTTCAAACTACTTTAGTTAGGGTTTGGCTTTGAGCTTATCTTTCTTGGATGATAAACCTCCTACAATTGAAGATCTCAGTCAAAGGAATGAATTGAAAAACATACAAATCCAACAGCCACACAAATCGTACATAAGATTTTATAGAAAATCATTAAAAAAAAAATCAATTTTGAGTAAGCTTTTAACTTTTTTTTTTGGTTATAGTAAGCTTTTAACTTTGTTGAACATGATGATATGTTTTTGTGGGTTGCAAAACAACTTGGAAGAATAACACGAAAAGGTTTTGAAACAACCGAATGAAACAAGAAATTTAGGTTTGTTACTAGAAAATTAACATCAATTAACCGTGAAAATAAGAAGAGGGTGAAATTGAGAGGATGAAAGGAGTGGTTTCCGGTGACAAAGGGTGAAATTTAGGTTTGTGTATTCCGAACTCGGGCCGGGTAAGGGTCAAAAGTTTAGCCTTGATATTTGGCGCCATATGGTTGATCTAAGAGATAAATTGAGTTCTAGTAGTTAATAAACTCTCTTTATAATGAATCATTGAGAGGAAACTAAGTTCAACTTTTGGTAGGAGTAACTTTTGGTCGGCCTTTAGTTACCATGTGGTCGAATTATGAATTATTGGAATCTCATTTCCTTGAACAAAATGATTAATAAAGAAAAATAATAAAGAAAATTTTTCTCTACCGTGATCGTTAATTAATCGCACGAATCTTGAAATTTTTTTTGGTGCGGTAAAAATTATAAGGAATAGTTCACAATAAAAACGAGGAGTAGAGAATTGCATTTTACTTACAAATTTTAGGTAAAATTACATTAGAAGTCTTTTATCTTAGTTATTTATGTTCCTAATATACCCTTTTGAAAAATAAGGATATATTAAGAATAACAGTATTAATTAGTTTAAAAGTAGTTAACTTTTGTTTATAATAGGGACTAAAATTTGAAATGATTTTCTGCTTAAAAATGTGATGGAAGGAAGTATGTTTTAATAGATAAAAGATCTAAATAAGACAAAATGGATAAAAGACTATGTGTTACAAATAAGATAAATGACTCTTAATATATGGATTTAGGAGGGTTGTATATCCAATGGCAAGCAGGTGATAACTTTGGAATGGCTGCCTTGAATGATCATTGTCATATGGGCCATGTACGATGTGCTTTCCATGGATTCAGTGTTTGAGATTATTATTTTTGACTAGACTACACCTTCATTTTTACCACTAAAAGAAGCAAAAGATTGTGTTGGGAAACTCCTTTTAATGGCATTATTACACTTCACACACCATATATAACATCTTTCTTTAGTAAAAAAAACTTCTGTTATTCTCTTTTTTCTGTCATAATCTTATGATGCACTATATTTTTTTTAATTTATTTTACGATGCATTATTATTGAGATTTACCAAAATTAATAGTATTTTGTGTTTTTCAATAACCACTATTATTTTATATTTGTGTAAAAAAAATTTACATAAATAATTTGTATAATATAAACTTTAAATTTGTTTGCTGTTAAAAAAAATAACAAACTTTTAAATGAATAGTAAATTAATAGAGATCTAAATAACTCAAACTCCAATCATGTTGTCAATTTCAATATTGGAATAATTTCTGTGGGAATTAATACACATGGGAAAAGTAACATTGGGCCTATATATAAATGGGATTGGTTATTATTACAACTTAGAAGGGCCTGGCTTAATCCAAGGGAAAAAACAATTTCTACCCCAACATTTATCCATTTACCCCAACATATTTTGAAATATTCCCATTTTACCCTTATTTTACTCTAATATATTTTATCATTTTTTATTTTATCGTTTTTTCATTTTTCCGATAAACTGTACACCCCCTGAAACTGTTCCGATAATTTTTTTTTCCGGTATATTAATTTTATCGAAACATTTTTTAAAAAAATGAACCGGTTTGTATCACCTGTAAAATCAATTGAAATATAATACCGAAATATTTTTCATAAGTGTACCGATTTTAAAAATCTTGTTAAAAAGTCTCACATCAGATATGAGATGGCCTTGACAAATGTTTATAAGCAAGTGACAGTTCTCACCTTACAAGCCGGTTTTGTAAGGTTGAGTTATAAGCCGGTTTTGTGAGGATGAGTTAGACCCATACTTATTTTTTAATAATTTCTAACAAATCTCAAAATGATAAAAATGTTACCAGGACACTTTTTAAAAAGTGTACCAGTATGTTGAGAAAAACGAAAGTGTTTTGGTATTTGTAAATGAATCAAAGGACATTGATGATGAATAGCAGCAACACAACTCTAGTTACTTAGTTCTGGAATTTCATCATAGCTGAAACCAAATCCCAAATCAAAACATCCCTTCAACTCATCAAGATCCTTATCTGTTATTAGGCTTTTCGTTCTACTCGGATCATCCAAAAGATCACCATCATGTCCTCCTTCTAACACCACCACCTTCTTCTTATTCCCTTCCCATTCCCCACTTCCACTTCTTCTCACACTTTCCATTTTACTCAACATAAAAAATACCGGTACGCTTTTCGATTTTCTCAACAATCAATATACCGGTACACTTTCTATTTTGCTCAACAATCAATATACCGGTACACTTTTTATTTTACTCAACATACCGTTACACTTTTTAGAAAGTATCCCGGTAACATTTCTACCATTCAAGTATTTTTTAAAATCGGTACACTTGTGAAAAATATTTCGGTATTATATTTCAATTGATTTTGCAAGCGATACAAACCGGTACACTTTAAAAAAAATGTTTCGATAGAATTAATATACTGGAAAAAAAGCTTATCGGAACAGTGTTTCAGGGGGTGTACAGTTTATCAGAAAGATGATAAAATGATAAAATAAATTAGAATAAAATAAGGGTAAAATGGGGATATTTCAAAATATGTTGGGGTAAAGGGATAAATGTTGGGGTAGAAAAAAAATTTCCTAATCCAAGATGGCTCCCAATTGTCACGTACCAATATTGGACCATTAACCACCTCCACCATCTTGAACAAAAATTAGTCCAATATTGAAATAATATAAATCCAAGAGCTTCTTTTGACACTTTACCAACTTTTCGCGTACTTTCTTAATTTTCTATTTTACTTTTTTGCTATTTAAGTAGCGGACGTTATGAAAATAAAAAATTTTAGGAAAAACATCCCCTAGCATAAAACTTCATGATTTTATTACACGTCCGCTACTTAAGTAGCATATATTATAAAAATGTGGAATTTGAGAAAAAAAAACACCTTCCTGATATGAAGTTTTCAAAATTTTACATGTTCTGTACTTAAATAAAGGATGTTATAAATATGAAAATTTTGAGAAAACAATAACACTCCTAACATAAAATTTTGAAGATTTTATACGTCCTCTAGTGAATATGACTATTCTAGCAATGTTGCAGGGTGCGTGATAAAATTGATAGGATGAAAAAAAATCTCTACAAACCAATTTGCTATCCTAAATATATTACTCCCATTCCCACATTGAGTTAGAGATAGTTGCTTTAATTTGTTGCAACTTTTTTATGTCTGTTTGAATAGGAAATGAATAGTGTTTTTATTCACTTTGAGGTACAATTTCTTGGATTCGACCTTTCTCTTTGGTTGATATTCTTCTTGACAACATGATTGGGGTTTGGCCTCTATGAAGTGAGGGGTACACAATTTATGAGGGACTGATTCTAAATTAAACAACACAGTTTGATGGTGTAAGAAATCAAAGCCACTGATTCTAAATTAAACGGTCCAGATTATATATAATAAAATTAAATAAAAGTAATTATGATCGTCCATTTTAATCGGACGATCCCAATCTTTTACAGCAGCCTGCTGTAACAGCGTGTATAATCTATTTTCCTGTTAGAATATCATCAATCAGTAACAAAAGATAAACGAAAGGAGAAACTATAAAGCAGTTAGTGTTAAAAGATATATTTATATATAAATATATAACTACGGTTCAAAAGACAATAATACATTTAAATCATATGTCGCAGAGGACGAAGCTTCCCGCAGCCTCCTATTGAGCCCCACAACAAAACAGTTGGGCCTAATGACACTTTGGCCCAACACAAAGGCCAATGGGGATGCAGATTACCTCGCTCGCTCGGCTCTGAAGCCCCTTACCCATCTTTGGGTCTACAAGCCATACTGAACTGGGGCAAAAATGAATGCAAAAATATAATAATCAATATATATTGAGAAACCTATCATTTATATTGTATTAATCAATTAGTATGAAAATGTAATAGGTAAGTCTTAAATAAGATTGTCTTTGGGTTTCTTGCAAGGACTAGTACTATGTAAATTTGAATGTATGCATGGATATGGAATATTGAAACCGAGCATATGAACCTGTAACATTTATGCCATAGATCAAAAACTACTTTCTTCTTCTTATTTATCTTTCTTCTTAGGCCCCTACTTCACTTCTTCACAAATGCATGTGGATTGGTACGAATTAAATAATGGCTCTCCAATGTTGGGGGAAACTGAAAGGACACCTCCATGCATATCTCCAATTTCCTTACCTCATGATGAGAGCTAGCTAGAGATTCTCAATAAATTAAACTATATATATGCATTCATATGCATGTGACTAAGTGTATGTAATGATTCTAGTTCTAGGGGAAGAAACTTGTTTGTTATGATAATGAATATACTTTCTTTATATACCCCTAATAAATGTGTCTATATATATATACTTGTGTCTTAACTTAAGTGTTCTACAAATTTAATACACACTTATATGGATCATCCAATTTGTACCATTGAAGTGACAACACAAATTCCAAACAGATTAGTTTATACACAGTTGCTTGATTTAATTGTTGCATGCATAATAATTTTGTGTACATATTTTTTTTATACTATATATTATAGATGCTGGAAATGGATTTTGTGCAGTCACTATTTGACTATAGGTTAATTTTACCCATCTAATTTTATTAAATTATATTGTTTATTTGATCAAAATGTAATCTAAAAGCTTAGCTCAAGTTTTTTTTTTTTAAACAGTAAGGGAAATCACATATAAAAACATAAAAAAGTGTTACAACAAGGAGAAAATACAAGACGTACTTCACCCGCCACGGGAAAAAAGTACACGGAAGTACTAAGACCTAAAGCGAAGCCAAAACAAAAGCACTGGCTCAAGCACCACACCGACAATAATCACCCTAGAAATACAATCTAGAGGGTTAACACACCACTCATAAAACAAACAAAAAGAATTTGATTTCCTTGCCAAAAGCCAATTCCAAGAGATACACTTAATTCTATCTAAGACATCATGAAAGATAATGGGTTTGTTGGAGAAGATTTTATCATTCCTAACGCGCCAAAGAGTCCAAAGAACCGCATGTCAAACCATCATTAAACCTTTACGGGGTTTCTTACCACACTTGAGCGATGACAAAAAACCAATAGAATGGGAGGCAATATTACCCGGAGAGACCTCCACCACACCAAACCACCTATAAACCTCAATCCAAATGGACCAAGCAAAATGGCACAAGAGGAACAAATGATTTTCGATTTCCACACCCCCACCGCACACGGCACAATTCACGCGAGCATTCTGAAGGACCATCCCTCTAATAGCCAAATTTGTCCTTGTGGGGATTCTAGCTAGCAAGGTTTGCCAAGAAAAAACCACCACTTTAGACGGAGCTCAACTATCCCACACTTTATGCACAACATTACACAAGGATGAAGACAATAAAGTAGAACACCCCAACCGAGGGAACAAGAAATCGTAGGAAGCCTTGACGGAAAACAAGCCTCCAATCCCATGACGAAAACTCCAAAATGGCTTCTCACGCGAAATGGAAGCCCCTTCCAACAAAAGGATGAACTCCCGATAAAGCTCTTCCTCCCAAGCAAAGAAGGGACGCCGCCACTTAAAGTTCCACACCCAAATCTCGGACACCCAATTTCCAATGTCAATAATTTTCTCCTCCGGTTGGAGAGAGATGCTAAAAAGCCTTGGAAATTTAACCGCAAGAGGACCAACAGCGAGCCAATTATCATGCCAAAAAGAGGTATCACCCCCATCACCAATGCTATGTACAAACACATCGTTCAACCAATCACCCGCCATACCCCTCACCACTCCCAACCCCACCAAATCGCGCCACCACAAAGAAGCCTTATGACCCCGTCCTATAGACAAAGAAGACCGCCCAACACCGCCGTATTTCGCTTCCAAAACAAGCTTCCAATTCGGTTTGTCTTCCGAAGGTAATCTCCACCGCCACTTTGCCAATAAAGAGAGGTTAAAGATTTTAAGATCTTTCACCCCCCTTCCTTTTTAGGTCTACAAACATCCCTCCAACTCACCCAAGTTATTTTATTCCCTCCGGAGGCGGAAGTACCCCATAAAAAATTCCTTTGAAGACGGATAATATCTCTCCGAACACCGGAAGGCATTTTAAAAAAGGAGAGGTAAAAAATAGGAATAGAAGCCAACACGGAATTAATCAACACCACCCGACCACCAGGGCTAACATACTTATTTTTCCAAGAAAAGAGGCGATTTTCAATAGCCTTCACAACCGGCTTCCAAGTACTCGCCCTCCTAGGATTCGCCCCCACCGGAAGGCCAAGATAAGTGAAAGGAAGAGAACGTACCTTACAATGGAGGAATGAGGCCGCACCGTCCAAGAAGCTAGTGTGAACATTAACACCGAGAACATTACTATTGGAAAAATTAACTTTAAGCCCCGAAATAAGCTCAAACCAACGCAAAATAGCCTTCATCGACCAAAGATTTTTCACACACTCTTCTCCAATGAAGATAGTATCGTCCGCATATTGTAAATGAGAAATCGAGATGTCGGAGCTCAACTTGAAATCTTTGAAGAAGCCTAATGACAACGCCTTTGCCATAAGAGAACCCAAGCCTTCAACCACAAGAAGGAAGAGAAAAAGAGCTAACGGATCACCTTGTTTAAGGCCCTTAGAAATATTCACTTGCTCCGTCGGGGAGCCGTTCACCAAAACCGATAAGTTTCCATTACACACGCACCGTAGGATATTTTGACTATATGGAATCTAGATCCATATATATTATATTTGTTTTAAATAGTTGATTATTCCCACACATTAAGATGTTATATGCATCCATCACATTATACAATGGTTTTGTATAATATACGCTTTAATTCAAATTAAGGATGTCAATTTTTATTAAGAAGTGATTCTCCATTCTCCATATATATGGATAGTCCCACATGGGCTTTGTGGGAAAAGCCCAATAAGTAGTTCGGGTATAGAGATACAATCATATCATTTGCTCTACAAGTACATCATTCCTAAAAGGTTTACCAAAATACTATCGCAAGCGCAACACTACTTCCAAAGGACCGATTCATTGTTGATTTATGAGTCTCATCGCAAATGTTACTCAAACGATCATTCAATTCTAGTTTTAAAAATGAGTTGAAGTATTTCTTATACTTTTCATTGATTCATTTAAATTATAAAAAACAAAATTAATTGCTTATCAGGAGGAAGATGGAACCACTTGATATCAGAACTGACCCCCGAATCAGATTAAACTTGTGGTTAAAAACAAAAAAAATAGCTATATAATTATTAAGGGACCAAAATTACATAAATTACATGAACATATAACCCAAATCCCCAAATTTAATTCCAAATTCTTGCATTAGAGGAATTGGCCGGTCATAAACTTTGGCAGCTATATTAAAAAAAAAATTAGCGGCCCACCCCCAAAAAAATTTTTTGTTCCGCCACTGGTTATATATACTTTTTAATTAATCTTAGTACTTTCGCTAGGTCTTGTATAATGTTCATAATTCATATCATAAATATGTGAATATTTTTTCCAACAATAAAGTTCAATTCATAATGTTGACTAAAAATGATAAGTGTGACTCACAATATATTTTGGGTGCTCCAGCAAATATGATCCATGAATGTGTGGCTTGACTACTACTACTGCCATAGTGTCAGCAGTAGGAGGGTCGATGCTTTGATAACTCATTAGCCAAAAGATCTCTGTTACTATCTGTCTCAGCCATTTCCATGTCTTATTCAATACTAGTTAGACATCACATGCCACTTAATAATCATGGTGTCTACCAAGTTGCACATAAGAATTTTAATTTATAATGAGGTATATATGTAATAATATATTATAAATTTTGAAAGGCTTAAACATCATTTTCACCCCTGTAAGTTCATAATTTTTTGATTTTAGTCTATGTATCTTTTTTGTTGCAAATTAGTCCCTGAATGTGCAAATTATTTTGATTTTAATCCCTAAATCTAAAATCTGCAGAAAAATTTGATAGTTTACTGCGGATTTTAGTTTTAAGGGACTAAAATCAAAAGATTTGAACATATAAGGACTAATTTGCAATAAAAAAAGATACATGAAATAAAACAAAATAACCCGAAACTTATAAAGACGAAAATAATATTTAAATCATTTTGAAATAATGTTAGATACTTTGATATCTTAAATTATGTACATATTAATAATTAGATAATTTAGTCCTTAAATAGGAAACATTGAACAAGCTCGAAGTGCCTAACTTTAAAAAGTTAAGGAATTTTTTCAATAACAAAAAAAAAGTTAAGGAATTTAATTGTCTAACTATTATAATTTAGGAAATTAAAATGAAATGACAAAAATATTAAGGAGTAAATATTTATAATTTAAGAGACGGTATACAAAGAAAAATAGTAGTCAAATCATACATTGTCCACTAGGCTTAAGTGGAACAATTTGTCTATAATTGTATCACAATCAACAAAAGTTGCAATATCAGTTGTTAGATAACAGATGAACACGGTCAGTAAATCTAAATAGAGAAGAGTGAAAAATACGTATTTTAATAAATAAATTTAATTTAAATTAATACATTGAAATTCGTGTTTTTCTATGTTTTCTATTTTTTTTATCTTAACCGAAGATTTTTTTATGAAAAACTTAAGAGGTACTCCCTCCGGCCTTAAATATAAGCAAAAGTTGCTTTTTAGATTCATTCAATAACTAATGTATCTAACTTAAATAGAGACTAGATACATTACTTTTCCAATGAACTTAAAAAGCAACTTTTGCTTATAAATAAGGCCGGAGGGAGTAGTTTTTGTTTTTTTGTTACAAGACTTAGAGATAGTTATATGCCTTATTGGAGATATATATCTCCCATATCTGGTGACATTGCAATCAATTGATGCAAATGCAAATTAATTGGATGTTTGCTAAATCAATTGTGGCTGCCAAATCTAAATGAGTTTGGAAAATATTATTGGATCTTACTAGAGTTGTGGTAATCTTTAATAAGACTTAATTAAAGAGGCTACAATATAGACTAATTAAATTTTTATTAAAGATACAGAAAGATCCATTGTCATACAACCACTTTTGAACAAAAGAAGATAAGATTGGGTTACATTAGAAGGCAAATAATTAATGATATTTGAAAAAAAAATTGTTCCATAATACTTGATCCATTTCAATTTTCTATGTTATTTTTCTATTTTTACCCCTTATAAATGCTTTTGAAGAATGTGCTTTTCTAATCATTATTGGGCAGAAAAAGTGCATATATGGGTAATTTGGTAAAATTAATATTATCTCTCCTTTAATTATACATTTTTCTTAATATACGTGAAATTGTCAAATGTATCACTTAAAATGAGACGGAGGGAGTACTACTTTCTCAAAAATAGGAATATGGAAGACATTGCTAATTGACATTAAAAATCAACCCTATAATAGTAGGGATGGGTATGGTTCAATTTTGGAAAAAAAACCAAATTGAATTAAATCTAATTATTTTTAAAATTTATAATAATCGAATTGAATTGTTTGTCTTTAAATTCGAATTGAACCAAATTGTTAAAATAGTTCAGTTTTATGGTTCTTAACCAAACTATAATTAACTCTTCACTAAAACAAATCAATCCATTAAATCGAACCAAATTGTTAATCATAGATCAAATCGAACTATTTCAAGTTAGTTTCAGAATGTGTTAGTAATGATTTTTGTTGTTTGATTCGCTTTAGTTTGGCAGTTCAATTAGGCTTTTTAGTTATCCAGTACAGTCTAAAAGGTGCATAAAAACATAGGCTATGTTTGATAAAAAAATATCGGATAGCTGATAAGTTAGCTTATAGCAGATAGCTTATAAACTAGCTTATAGCGAATAAGCTAGCTGATTGAATTTGTAGTGTTTGATAAAATTAGCGGTTGGACTAACTTATAAGTATGAAATGACATAAAAAGGATATGTTTAATTAATATTTAATTCTTTTCAAGTAAGATGATAGGGATAAAATTGGAAGAAAACATAATAAGCTATAAGTTCATAAGCTACTTGAAATAACATTTGGGAAATAAGCTGTAAGCTCTTTTTTAAAGACTGTTATCAAACAGAACTTTTAGCTTATAAGCTAAAAGCTATAAGTTAGTTTATTTGGTTTATCAAACAGTGCCATAATTTCTTAATAACGGGGTCATGGATGACGTGGTGTTGACTGATAAACAACTTAGCCGACAAAGGATTTTTTGTGGTGTTAGTTATGAATATGATGTTAAATTATGTAATATGGTAGTTAGTGGGAAAATAAACAGGGCAAACAATGTAAATGTAGGTTGTTTAATTATTCTTGGTCTAACTTTTTAATGCCATAAAAGCTATTTTGAATTTAAAGTTGAAAAGAAGAACTTTAAAATTGAATTCAAAGTAATTTGGTGATTTTATTTTTTATATTTTTTAGAAGCTATTTTTTATTAAAAAAAATTGTTTGACGACATATACAAAAGAAGAAAACCCTAAGGGTGTGATTGAGTGGTTGACGCTCATCCTCCTTTAACTAAGGGTCGAGGGTTCAATCCTCGCATTAAGTATGAAATAACTTTAAATCTTTGACCTGCTATCTCACTCTTTGAGGTGCCTCCAATCTAACGAGGCGAATAGTCACTGCGTTAGACGGTGGATATCCGACCAAAAACTATACAAAAGAAGAAAAAATATTATACATATAGATTTTTTTTATAAATACACAAAAGATTTCATTTTGTTAACAATTACCATAAATGAATCATATTGATAAAATTTTAAAAAGTAAATAAATGATAACAAAAATATGATTTTTTTTTATAAAGAAAAATATGATATTTTTTTAATAAGTGTTAAATAAAATTTCATAAGTACTTATGTTAAATAAATGAAAATATTAAATTTTGACAAAATAAATAGTATATATAAATTTTTGACTAAATCAACAATATGCTGAATATAAGATTTTTTATGCCTTTTATGCCATATGGCATAAAAAAATTTATATTCAATATACTAATCTTATAAGATATTTGAATAACTCACTATAGAAATACGCAATTCTTGATTTAGTAAAAAAAATTATATATTTTAGTTATATTATATATTCTTATAATAAATTTGTCATATATATATATATATAGGGTTAGGATCAAATGACATCAAGGTGTCAAACTTAGTAATATGACACCTTCGATAATTCTTTATCGGATAATCGTATTATGAATTCCACCGTTAGATTCAAAGCTATTATTATATAGATAATGTTTATGAAATTTAACATTAATCAGAAATCATTTGATGGGTTAAAGAGAAAGATCTAAATTAACGGTTTTGACGAAGTTTTGTAAGACGTTGGTTTTTATGCTTCTCGTTGACATATCAAATGATTTCTAATCGATGTTAAATTTTATAGACATGATCTATATGATAATAACTTTAAATCCAACGGTGAATTTTGTAATACGATTATCCGGTAAAGAATTATCGAAGATGTCATATTACTAAATTTGACACCTTGATGTCATTTGATCCTAACCCATATATATATACTCCCTCCGGCCAGATTTATTAGCAAAACTTTCCAATTGCACACTTATTAAGAAGTCTTATTTTAATGTAAAAATTGAATTGCATATACTAAAATAACCCTATATACTTAGGAACAACAACTACTTCCATATTACTACATCCAAAGCCATAATTACATGACACACCAATAGTAAAAAAACTTTATAAACCAAGCTCCAATAGCGTGCAGTCTGCCTAAGAAAGGAAGTGGCAGCATAAAAGTACCTAGGAAGCCAACCTACTCATATTGGGAATTCAACGGTTGATTTTAGAAAGAAGAAAAATAAAGGCCAATTGGATGAGAGCATTAAATGTGAGTTGAGTTTAAAAGAAAGGGCATTTTTGGTATAATGATATTTAATATAGTTGAATTTGATAACTTTTGCTTATATTTAAAGACAAATTTTTTTGTTGACTTTTGCTTATAAATAAAGCCGGAGGGAGTATATATATATCGCTCTTGTCTCTTTGAAAATTGATAATTCATTAATCTTCTAAATCCGTATTCAAAGATCTATTTCCAATACAATCTTCAATCATTTGGAAATATATAATAAATATGTGCAGAGTTCAAGGACGACACTTCATTTATTTTGTAAATAAATTTGATTAACACACAACTCAAGATGTATACTCTACGAGATTTGAATCCTCTAAAATGAGTAAAGTGTTAAGTGAAAAAATCAAGAGTTGTGATAGTAACAACCTCATAATTTATTATAATGTACTTATATACAGCTTTGATTTATTTGTCAATGATTAATATTACTCACTTTAGAAAAATCAGATCCATACTATATGATATTGGATAACACATTATGGGTGCGTTTGATCTGCTAAAAAATAGGGGACTGGACAGGACAACTTCTGTTGTACTGTGTTTGATTTGAAAACTGTCACTGGTACTGGACAAATTGGGGGTCAAAGGACTGGACAAAATCTGATATTTTTGTCCCTCACTAAATCATGGAACAACTTTTTGTCCTCAACACAATTTTTCTAAATCACCAAAATAACATTTTTTTCCATCAAATATCATACAAAACAAAATTTGTTTAATATCATAAATGTTTGTACTGTGTTGTTCTGCCTTGTACTGTACTGTACTGTTCTGTCCAGTATTTTCATTTTGCAGATCAAACGAACCCTATGTGTACAATTTCCAATAACACATGGCTAAAAATATACTTGTACTGTATTCTATAACATTCAATAGCACACTCTTTGTATCTTCAAAGATAAATATCTCATTTTGATGTAGTATCCATAGTTCCATACAAATGGACTCTATAATAAAATGTGCAACGCATGACTCAAGAATCACATCCTTTTTTTATTTTTTTTTAACTTTCAATAACACACGGTTCAATATATATTCTACAATATTCAATAAGACACTTTTTATATCTTCGATACATAAATCTTTTTTCCATGCATTCTCCATCCACATTGATTATTGACATCAAATTTAATCACCTTGATCTTTCCCAACAAGTACTTTAATAATATTGTCCTCTCGGCTCTCGCAGAGCCATATCGCCACCACATATTACACCTCGGTCAAATTCTCCAATATAATTAAAAATCTTTAAAGAGATTGGGTTGGTCGAGGGTAAAAGAGTTGTGTGTTCGAATGAGATAACGAGCTTCTTTATTGTTTGAATGTTTACTACAAGTGTTTCACGATCGAAGATTTTGGGACACTGCTCAAGGTTAAGATAATGTGCAAGGAGAACTTTATTACAAATCTAGTACTAGGTTTGTAATTAAAGTTCTCCTTTTTTCATTTGTTTAATACATTAATAAATTTTAGCCTCTTTCAAAAAAAAAAAAGGTTTGTAATAAATCCTATTCTCTTTTTTCTTCTGCCAATATTCAATCTTATTGCAATTTGTGTTGGTTTGTTCTAGCTATTTGTTCATTTGTTTTGCTTGTCCTTAATATGATATTTCTGCATCTTTGGAGAAATTGTGTCATTTGTTTTTGTAAAAACAAGTCAGTTTCTATTTGTTTGCAGAATATTTCTATTTCATCTTTGGGTATTGAATTATTATTATTTATGTTGTATTTTCATACTTGGAAAAAGATGGTGCTCAACTTAGCTTATTAACCAAAATGATATTGGTTAAGATGAATAAGTTATATATTTGAGACCTTAAATTTGCAACACAAACCACACACTTTTTAGAAAATTTAACTTGTAAAATAATTAACTTGACTCCAAAATAATAAAAATAAGAATAAAACTTTTTTTAAACTCAATATTCGGTCAAAAACCAAATAATATAAAGGATCAATTTTACAGTCCACTAACAGGGTTCATATTGATTTTAAAATCACTTTATACACTTAAACTCCTATGTAGCCAAACAAACTCCAAATTGTTCTTCATGCACTTAATTTTTTTGTTCATCTCCACTTAGTAATTTCTTGTATAGTTAAACTTAATACTATATATTTTCCAAAAATTAAAGCTTAATACTATATATCTATATTGTCTCTTTTTTTTTTTTTTGATATAGTCTCTTCTATTTTTTGTTATAATGCATCAATGGAAAATTTATTAAATCTCAGATAAATCAATATGCATGTCCTAATCACATATTGGTCAGCATATATTCCAGCCAACAGCCAAACTACTCATCTTGAACTCATTTTTGTGACATAACTCATGCATGATTACTTTATGTAACCTAAATATTATGCATCTAACTTTTGGTTTGACCGATAAATTGAAATTCAAAACAAATTAGTAATTAATGTATTACATATTTTGTTTTTTAAAAAATTAGCTGAGATTCAGAAGTTCATAAATTTGTTGTAGCTAAAGTAAAAACTAATCTCATATAAATATTAAAGATAAAAATGAAATTTAAGTATCATACAATATAGGATCATTAATCAAACTTCTCTTTACATAGAATCAATTTGTTGTCACTTCAATATTACTAAGAACATTTCTAGCTTATTTAATCTCTCCAAAACTTATGAACATTTTACATTGTTCCGAGTCGAACTGAACTCGGCTTCTCTTAAGCAAAGCTCAAATTCAAATTTTGGGAATAAAAAACTAGTTAGAATGAAATAGCCACTAAAGTTGACGAGTCAAGTTCCTCGATTGAGATTAATCATTGACAAAGCCGGTGACTATTTCACACCAATATAGAGCACTAACAGAATCCACTAAGAGAACCCTTATAGTTAAAGGCTTCATATGATAATTTCAATGAATAGAAAATCAAAACAAGATTTCATCAACAGATCAATGCACTTTGAGAAAATATAGAGCATTAACAATATGCATTTTTTCCTTATATCCTAATACCCCATTTCTCAGTCTGGGTAAGAGGATCCAATGAGTTTAAATTTTAAAGCATTTGTCTAAAATGGTCGAAAATTACCTCGACTTGCCAAAACTAACAAAACATGGCAAGGAGATACCTTAAACCTCAAGTCTACTTTGCAACAGTATATAAAATTTCTAACAGTAAAAAGATTACATTTTGTTCCCTCATTCAAAAGCCTTCTCCCAATCATCTACAACTTCAGAAGCATCTCTTACATCAAAGTTTCCTCCATTTGCGCCGCCTGAAGAAGACTCCACCCTAGTTGAGACATTGCCGCTTTCAGTTTGTTTTCCAAAAGGTAAACTTTTCATGACGGTTGTAGGTGATGAACTCGAACTCGATTCCTGGTTTAAAACATTCCAAGGATTCAATGAAGCAGGTATTGGCGTTTCTTTCTTCAAAACTGATGGTTGGATATTTGCAGAACCACCGGCAGCCCATTGTTCATCACCCCATGAATCTTCTTTCCAACCCGCGTCGAGAACCACCGCCTTTTTCCATGGATTACTTTTCAGTGTTGACAGCCCTCCTCCATCTTTCATACCTCCCCATGCATTGGTAACTGAAGACACCGCCGATGATACGGCATTCTGGACAAAAGAAACAGCACCCTGATAAACTGTTCCGTGATCCAATCTCCTCATCGCAGTTGCAGCTCGGGCAGGATCATGAAAAACAGCCAAAGCATTTTTGTCGTTTAACCAAACAAGCTCACATTCACCGCCAAATCTCAACACCAATGCACTAATATCAGCGTCCCTTGGCAAGTCTGGAAACGATACAACAAGCCTTGGGTCCATATCAACCAAGGGATCAAATGCAGTAGGAAGTGGCGCGTTTAAAGTTGTGGTACCCTTAACACCGAGCACACGAGCTGGGGCCTTAGATTTTTGAGTAGCAGAAATTACGATAAATCGTTTCGGTTCCCAACCGGCAGCATTCACTACAAGCTTCCATCTTTCAGCAATCAATCTCACGGCATCTCTTTTATCTTTTATCATTGGGCAAAAGACATGGACTTTTAAACCATGTGTAGTTCCTTTGCTTTTCCCAAGAACTAATATTTTGCATCTCTCTTCAATAGCCAAAACCCACTTTGGATCACGTCTAAATGAGTCAGAAAGCAATTCAAAAGAAGAATTCTCACCGAAATGGAGAGCATCAAGACTTGGAGTGATGTCAAAGGCATCGGCAAGAACCCTTTTACGTTCCAACTTAGCACATTCCTCATCACACATCAGCTTTCTTTGTCCAAGGGGAACTTTTTGGCCGTTAGCATCAACCGGTTGAAGTGGCGCGGGCAATTTTTGAATAATGGAAGCTTCATAAATTGCATCAGCATTATAATTACTATTGCTACCACCAACATCACAAGGAACATTAGCTGATATGCGGCCACAAGAGCAAGTAATTGTAATGGGGAACTCACATCTTACATCAGGACAAGACATAGTAGGGTGACATTGAGCCATACACATATGTCGACAGCCACTCCTTGGAGCACCACATGTCTGCCCACACGGCGCTCGGTGTCCTTTCACAAAATCAGGTAGAGTATCACAAGGTGGTGAGTGACATGGTCTTCCACATGCATGTAAACCGCATTGTCTAGTCCTTCCACATGGATTATTGCATCTAATATTGTTTGAGCCACAAGGTATATTCCTAAGAATGACATGGCCACCGACACATTCTTTCGACACGGGTACCGAACAAGGAGGACAATCTCCAAAATGACAACTATGAGAGCCCGAATGACCACACGGCTGAGGAACTGAACATGGAAGTTGACATAAGGGAGGCATTGTACCACAAGGTAGGGGAGGAGGAATTGAAGTCCTACCACAAGCACATGTTAAATCGGAGAAGATTGTTTCAAGACACGGTGGGCAATGACCACTGTGACACAACGTTTCGCATACATGCTGGCCACATCTTAGTTTCTTTCCGCAAAGCATGGAACAAAAGTGAGGATCCCAATCCGCAATAGTCAAGTTCTTATTTGGACCAGACAATGGACAACATTTTTCACTACATCGATGCCTTCCACAATTCTTCTTTGCCCCACAAGGCTTTTCACAAGTAAATTTCTGATTTTCCATTAATGTTTTATAGCATTCAACAGTTCGCGAAGTTGAGCCACAACGGCATTTCTGTGAAATTAGGACCTGACATGGTGGACATTCCCCAACATGGCATGGCTCCTTACAAGCATGTATCCCGCAAGGAAGGAGCTTGCCACATACTTGTGAACATGTAGGTATCGGATCCAAACAACTCTTCCGTTCGTCCTCCAACTTTGTTTTCCCACAACAGCATGTCTTAACCCGGCTTGGTAAAAATTCACATTCACCGCAGCCGCCTGGATGACAATCATCATGGCAGATATGATTACCGCAACTAAGTTCCATTCCACAATTAGAACCACAAGAAAAAACTCCATCTTCTACTTTAAATTCACCTTTCATAGCCATCTCTCCACAAAAAATAGCCTGCATCATTTTACTGCAAAAGCAAGAGGCATTGATTAGCACCTGACAAGGATCGCAAGGACCCACATGGCAAGCATTTTCACAGCGATGTCGTCCGCAATTAAGAAGCTTATCACAGCGCTGACCACAGGTAAGATCAGACTGCCGATCAGAGCAACGGGTGGCAATTCTTTTCTTTCCACAAGGACACAAACGAGGAGGGGCAAATGCTTTACACGGAGGACATGGACCAGGATGGCATTGCAAGACACAAGCATGGGGGCAAAGCTGGTCCTTTCTCCCTTCAGTAGACAACACCTCCTTCTCAAGAGGCTTCCCACATGGCTCACCACATGAATGAGGTGTCAGATACAAATCATGCGGAGGGTCTGTCCTCTTCCCACAAAAGCAAACATACTTAATATCCCTTGAAGATGTATGCTGCACGAACTGACAACCAGGACACCGCCAATTAAACCCTAGATTCTTCTCCGCCGATAAATCAACCGAGGTGGGAGCACGAGCCCACTTCTTGATACAATTCAGGTGAAAGATAGAGTAGCAGCTGGAGCAAGACCAAATAGGCGCAGACCTACGAACCATATCATAGCAAATCATGCACTCCACTGTTCCTCTTGTGAGCTTCTCCTTAATCTCCTGCACCAATTGAGGCAAACTAGAGTCCCTCGATCCATATTCCCTCCCGGCCATATTACCACTCCTCCCTTTATCCTTTTCCACCCGATGAGCAACATGTTCCCTTTCCACCCGATGAGCAACATTTTCCCTTTCAACCCGATGAGCAACATTTTCCCTTTCCACTTGATGAGCAACATGTTCCCTTTCCACCCTATGGGCAACATGTTCCCTTTCTACCTGATGACCAACATGTTCTCTTTCCACACGATGAGTAACATGATGATTACTTCTATGCCTAGCCAACGGAGGAGCAACAACAGATCCTTGACTGGACGAACCACCATCACCATTAGTGTTCTTCTGACGAGAGTGCAAACTTGTAGGGTTGACAACAACTGTGGTGGCGGTGGTTGTGGGAGCAGTGGTGGAGGTGGTGGTGGATGTTCCAGTTCCTTTCGGAACCCATTCTTGACGAGGAGCACGTTGTGGTGGGAACCTCGACCCCCCTTCCCTCCTCTCTTTTCGTAACTGCAAGCTCATTCCTTTCAAATGTTCCTTCTGCACCCAAAATTCAAACTATTAACAATAATATAAATCGAAAACTCAAAATCTCAGTCACAAATACACATAATAAAATCAACCACAAAGCCACAATATTTAACCCCCCCTTCAATTCTTCCCAAACCTAAAATTTCCAAACTATAACAATAAGTTCAATCCACAATTCAAACACTCGGAATCTCAAACACACGCGCAACAAAACCATAATATTCAACTGACCCTCAATTCTTCCATAACCCAAAATCCAAAACTACAACAATAACTTCTAATCAACAATTCAAACACTCAAGGATTCTCAGACACACACACACACACACAGATAACAAAATAAAACCACAACATTCAACTTATCTCTCAATTCTTCCCAAACCTAAAACTCAAAACCATAACAATAAGTTCAATCAACAATTCAAACACTCAAATAATCTCAACAAAACCAAAATATCCAACTACCCCCTCAATTCCTCCCTAAGTAAGATACAAAAAATTAAACCCAAAAACAAAAGCACAAAAAGATCAATTTTTTTCAATTTCAAATTACATATCTTTGACTTGATTACAACTTTCAAATGAAAGAAAAATAAAAACCCTAATAACAGCAACGCAAGTACAACCTTAACCATGTTTATTCATTCATTTATTGATAAAAAAATTCATTTTTATATTATTGATAATAACAAACGATGAAAGCAATATTGAGAAAGAGAAAAAGAGTGAAATACCTGACAAGAAGAGGAACAGAATTCAGAAACAGCACTTCGAGAAATGCTTAGATTGTTGTTGAAGCTGTGTCTGAATTTTTCTGAGATTTGTTTTTTGTTTTGTGAAATGAGTTTTTGATTTTTTGTTCCTTTATTTATATTTGTGTCTCACGAGTGTTTTATGGGGTCGGTTCAATGAAACCAGGGAAAAAGATAAAAAGAATTTTCAATTTTTTTTCTTTTCTTTTTGGTAATTTGATGTGTGCGCGAATAAAAATATTTTTTAATGTTCCAGCGAGTTTAATTCAGTTGGCAAGAGCATTACATGTTATTGTAAAAATCGAGTTCGAACTTTGGTAGTTCTATTTAATCACTTTAAAAAAGTGAAATTTTATTCATCATGTTACTTGATAAAAAAATAAATTATTTTTTATATTCATTGGATGAAAAAATTTGGTGACATGATTAGTCAAAACAATACATAATTAAACTTTCAAAAAAAGAAATAATACATGATTAACTAGTTGGTGTACAACCAATCATTAGTTTATTCAATGATGATTAACGCTGAATTTGGTAGGGATGATCACGGTTCGATCCAGATGCAAATTGGAGGGGGATGAAATCACTTGATGCTAGAATTGACCCCTCGAACTAGATTAAACTGATGGTGAAAGCAAAAGAAAAGTAATTGGTGTGATTTAATAGTATTAAACTTAAAAATTGAACAAATACCACAATCATATTTAGTAGTGTAATTAGACTAGTTTAGATCAATTTTTAATAAAAAAAAAAAAAAGCGTCCAAACCATATTATTTCATCTAGTATTTATAAAAATGGTACCCCCTCTGGTTCTTTTCATACAAAACAATTCATATTTTAGATTCATTCAATAATTGATGTATTTGGTCTACATTATAGTTTAAATACATTCATTATTGAATGAATTTAAAAAGTCAATTGTCTCTTATAAAAAGGACCAGAGGGAGTATTAGTGTAAAAGTTTAGGTTTGGTTTATCGATTTTTAAAATTGAAATTTGAGAATCGAACCAAAGTTGATAGTGGTATTAAATTTGTTAAAGGGTTAAAATTTGTGAGACTGTAAATATATGTTAATCTTTTATAAGAGAAAGTTCATTTATCTTTTCTAAATAGTATTTTATTGTTAACTGCAAAAAAAAATGGTATGTTTCTTAGGAGATAAATAATTAATTCAAAGTCTTATTCTCATTCTCTCTCATATTCTCATTGTTTTCTTACTCTCTCCCGCTTTCTTTTTATTGTTTTTGTTCCAAGGAAAGAGGGAAAAAATTGTCCCGAAAATTGTCACAAATCAATTGTATAAATATAATTTATTCATTAAAATTTGAGACAAAGAATTTCTCAAAGAAGTAATATATTTAGGGGCATGAGTATATAGCAATATATGCAATAATGAGAATAAATAAATACTTTAGTGTTGGTTGAAAGAGTTAGGATGACTCGAACAAGGTTCGCGCCCATACACAGGTTTCTTGGAGTTTGGTCTTATCGGATGTTCGTTTATTAGGATTCACTAAGGTTAGATCCACTTTTGTTGTTTTGAATGTGTGTATTACTCATTTGGGTTGACATACACATTTTTTTTTGAAATTTTATGGGTCATATTTTATGTCCCTCAATGTTTGTATGAGTTTCACATTGACATCAATTATACTTTGTGAGTTTCAAATCATTAATTTGAAGAACGCTATTTTTTTACTTGCTAACAGATAAGCTCTGCCTTCTCTCTACACTCAAACCAATCCACCGCTTTCCTTTTCCCTCAATCCAAAGGTTCAGTCAGCGATGTAAACATCCGATGCCGGTGATGTGAGGAGTGGCGTTGGCCCTCCGCATCACCTCGGTCTGGATCTGTAACGACGGTGCACGTTTTGGTTTTACTAGATTCGTCACTTATTGGTTCAGATCTGGTTCAACCGACATCGTCGTTGTCTGGTGGTTGTCGGTTTGCTCTGTCCTTTTTTTCTTTCCGGTGGTTTAAACGTGTCCCGGAGTTGAAGGTGTTCTGCAATGGTCTGCGGGTTCGCCGTAGTTGTGCTCTGTGCGCGTTCGCTGACGGTGCTCTGTTCTCTGTGGTTGTTGTTCTTTTTGCAGCACAAACAGAGTTGTTACTGTGATGTGTTCCATTCAAAACACGGTGGTCTGTTCTTGTTGCCATCGTTGTTCTTGCTTAAACCTTGTTTAGCGGTGGCCCTTGGTGTTGAACGACTTTGATTACTGGTTCTTCTCCCAGATCTGTTGAGATCTGCAGTTTTCTTGTTATTCGTGACGCTTTAAGGCATTGTCGAATTGGGTTTGCTTGACTCGAAAGGGTCGTTTGCCTGTTGTGTTTTGTCACAGGGGCAGTGGTACGTGAATTTGTCCGTATTGGCGGTCGATTCATTCACCGTTTCATACCTCAATAGATACTGACACGTTATTTTTTTGCTATTTGGTTTCGCGCCCGTATGCGGGTTCGCTAGGTTGTGTCTGTGTTTGTTTTGGTTTTTATTTACCTGTCAGGGTTGGATCTAAAACCATTTGTAGTTGGAATTAATTGTATTATCTTTAGTTACTACAAATAGGTTAACTGGGTCAGGTTGATGTCCCCCCAGTTTGTTGTATTATCTTTTTTATGTTTAATATATTTCGGATAGGGCTGAGGGTTTCCTCTGCTCTCCTTCTACTTAAAAAAAAAAAGAGTTTCAAATCATTAATCATTTCGTCAATTTTATACAAGTTAAGAAATATAGTCAATATTGTACAGGAAAGACATATTATGAGTTAGAGTATCGTTAAGAGTTCCACATTGGAATCAATCTTTTTTCTTAAAAGTCAGATTTATAAGATTGAAATGGTATCAAAGTTTCTCTAAAATTTATTGGACCACATGTCACTATTGGATCAATCACAATTTATATTTGTGCACTAAGCCCAATTGGGGTGGACGATTGGACGTGAGAGTGTGTGCTAAGAGTCTCAATTTAAAACAATTCTTCCTTTACAACCTAATTTTGTAAAATTAAATTAGTCTCAACTCAAAATTCTAAAAAGTATTAATAAATTTTTTTTTTTAAGGATATAAAAAGAGAAATTAATAGAATTGAAAGAAATGATTACTAAACTAATTGTGCATAGAAATATACTTTAATGTGAACAAATTAAAATACCGTAAGACCCATAATTTAGCAACCACTAATTATAGGCTTTGTTGTTGAACTAGTTGTATTATTTTCTTTTGATTTAGGTTGTTTGAATTAGTTTATTTTTGAGTTTACGTAAAACAACTTATGCAAATAAATAAATTTTTATGTATTATTTTAAGTATATCAAGATAGGTTATGAAAAAATAACTTATTAAAATACAGTTTTCATTTGTGAGAATTTATAAATTAATATAAAATTTTATTTGCATAAACTGTTTTACAAAACTTAAAAATAAGCTAATCCAACAAACCATTTATACTTTATTATTTGAACTTCCTGACCAAGTTAATTTGGAACTTAAACATTGTTGATATGTTTTTGGGCGGCATGATAACTATGGGGATATATTTTAGCTGTGTGAAATTATTTTCTATGTAAAAAAAATATATATATATGTTGAATTGAATTTTTGTAAGTTATAGATTGAGATCTCTGCCAGAGAGAATAAATTGTCTTGCATGAGTGAAATTTATTAGTGGTGAAATTTTATTCTAAAAAAGAAATAGAATTATTTTAATAGTTTTTATTTTAGTCTTTCAAGAGTTCGATTAGAGTTTAAGTAACTAATGACACACCGTTTAGCAAGTATCTTTTTATTTAAAGTCTTACAAGTTTTTCTTGAAAATATCACAAAAGTTACTGTTAATAGATTCAACTGATGGTGAAAAAAAAAATTAGGAAAATGTTAAATAGTGCACGAGTGAAGTACATAAATAAGAAAAATCTATCTAAAAATTTGTGCATTCAATATATTGAAAATGTAAACAGTTGTCTTTATCAACATTAATTTTATTTTTTATTTCTATTTTTAGTATACTTAACAAGTGCATCAAGTGCACTATTTGGCATGACTCTTGTAATTACTACTACTTATTAATTATAAGAAGACTTACCTTACCAAATAAAAAAATTATAAGAAGACTTGGGAACCAAGTAGGTTAGAAATAAGTGGAAGAGAAAAAAGTCAATTATTATATATTATTCTAAACTTGGGGACCAAGTACTTGGGGACCAAGTTTAGCCCTTTATGAAGAAAAATAGAAACAATTTGTTTTATTCCCTTTCCATTCCAAGAACAGTGCAGCTTCCCTCTCTCTTTAAAATCATTTTCTTTTCCTGTTTCTTTGTTCTTTGAATGTTGGCGATCGAGCAACGAAGAGAAACATTGAAATTTTAAGAGTTTGAGAGAGATTTTGAGGAAACTCCCAAGAGAAGAAGTGGCTTCTGAATAGTTTTAAATTTGCGTCAAATTTTACATAAATAATTTAAATAATATAAATTTTATAAAATTTGTATTTATTAACATGTTATAAAAATAAAATTTGTATTTATAAAAATTAGGAAAATGTTAAATAGTGCACCTGGAGCACCTATTGTTAAGATTTTTGTTCTCTCCAACCTTTATGATTCATTCGTCCATTGAAGAGGTGTGGGTTTAGATAATTTATTTGATCTGAAATCATTCTTCTTCATCGCTATTTTTCGTCATCTATGTCAATAAATGTTATGCACATATTTTTAAGTTATTATTTTTCTATTTTTGTCATCTAAGTGCAGCGTTGTTGGTATGTTCGTCGTTTTGTGTGAGGTTTTTTTGTTGTCCCGTCTTAGTTCTAATTCAGAGGCATAAATACTATAGTTCGAGTAAGGGGTTTATGGTGGTTATCATTACAGTCAACTTTCTCTCAACATCGCAAATATATAGTATGTGGCATAATCGGTCATCTCAGAGATCATATATAGTCGATTTTTTGTCCAAATACATTAGAATATCCTTTTTTCCGAAGCTGGATGTCATCAAAGATTGTGAATCTCAAATTATTATTGACCTTTGGTCATATGTGGAAGGATATAGCATGATTGTTAAGATTTAGATTTTGGTTTGTTAATGCTATATCGTCGACAGAAAATTTTATATGTTTCTTTTGTGAGCATTTAACTATATCTTATCTTGTATTTTTGCTATTTTAAAATATGAAATAATGAAGTTTATTTTTATTGTAAAAAAAAATCTATCTCTTTCTAAAAGAAGAAACCGTGTTGATTGATTTGTACATGCTTCCTCTATCATCAATTAGATCTTTTATCCATAGAAAAAAAGGCAAAAACAAATTATTGCAAAGCTTCTAGATGTGGGAGGCATAAGGTTTAAATCTACACCAATTATTCAATATATAAGGTTTATATCAAAAACTTGAAAGGATTACGGGATTGCTATTGCAACTTTCTTTATAAAAACATTTTCAATTGAATGAGATAGCAACACAACTGAAACTTGAAATTGGATCTTGAATTGTTTTTTGTATTTTCAATTTTCTCATATTGTACGGAGGTAATCGCATATGGGTTGAAGAAGATGAAAAACAAATGGGTTAGTGAGAATCAATAGAATAAGGAAAGAATAACGTGAGGTGGAGAAAAGAGAAAGTTTAGCAGGTGAGAATGAAGTGAAGAAGAAGAAGAAGAAGATAGAAAGATGGGATTTGTAATTAGGTACAAGAGTTGCATAAAATTATGTTTTAATCTCAGCCACTCAATTTTGATCTAAGGGTTAATAATCATTCTCATCATTCTCACATATCTTTACCATTCTCATGTGATATGTTCTATATATATATATATATATTATTTCTTCATTATTTGACTTCTATGAAGTTTATTTCTTTACTACGGCTCATAAAAATCGTTCATATCTGTAGTATTATTTTCATTAATGGTGTGTTATAAAATGAACTTGGTGATCATAACCAATTTTATTATGACACACTTGTATTTTCACTGATCTGGTAAAGAGTGGTCCGAATTTGGTGTTGTTACTCTTTAAAAAAAAACATCTTGGTGTGGGTTTTGAAATACAATACCTTGTTGGGAAAATGTTTTGTTAGAGACCTTGAGAGATAAGAAAACAAAACCTTGAAAATTTGAGAGATAAGAATTTATTCCTTGAAAATAATAGAAATTTAAAACTTTTTTAAAGTTGATAGATCTAAACAGAAATTGTGGGGATCTACAAGAATGAAAATGAATGAAGAATACTCCAAAAAGCAGGAAATAAAGATGGAGATAAAAAAACATTTTAGATAGACCAAGGAATGATAAAGTACTATTTACTTAATCCCTACCACGTTGACATCTCTGTTTACAATCCAAAAATAACAAACGTTTCACATGTGAATTAGCATATTTTTATTTTCACATGTGAGCTAGCTTTTTTTTTATAACTAGGAACTAACAATTTTTTCAATAAACTTAAATATATGTGTCGCTCACGATAATCTACTTAAGGAAAATAAACCAAAAAATGGAAAGAAATTTTCAAAAGTTTTAATAATAATCAAAAGCTTTATCTAAATCTCCCCACCATAATAATAATATATAAAAACAATTACTAGGCAATTCAATTGTAAAAAAAAAATAGGAAAAAGATCTTTAATTTAGATAGATCTCTTTCCTATTTTTTCTAAAAATAAACTTTGTTTAACCAAATTGTATTTTACATTTTTACTCCAACTCCAATGAAGATTTTTTTTTTATTTTATTCATTCAATTATAAATATAGGGTTGGGAACTATTATTTTGGATGATATTTAAGTTTACGATATTTGATTAAAAAAATAGGTAAAATTGAACTAGAAAAATAGAAATAAAAAAGAATATAAAAAATCACATTCAGATAACTTCAATTGTTATATTTTCATGTAAAATTTCAGTCTAACTAATTGATTTACATTCATTCGATCCATAGGAGATAATAATGAATAAAAGAAAGAAAGACCTTTTAAAAAAATCGAGATTAAAAAAGGGATTGGGGGATAAAAGAGAAAAGTGGAATACAAGGAGGGGCTATACAAAACCCTCAACAAACAACCTTGACAAACTCTAAAACAAGGAAAATTGTACTTATTATTAGTTAGATCTTCTCTGATCTCAACAGGGGCTGAACTCCACCAAATAAAATGATTGATTTAGAGATAGTTAATTTATCTGCACAATAATTGTCTTCTCTATATATGAGTAATAATAAAATTTATAAAACTAATCAAAGATAAACAACCAAACCATCTCTTATATAATTGCCAATAGATTATATGAGATGGCTTAAAAGCTAATTAAAGAAACTAGTCTTGAATCTATTTCAATCCAAATCTGATGTGACTTTGCATGAACACATTCAATTGCAAGGATAACTCCCATGATATCTGGATAAAGGACATTAATTAGCCAAACCTATATTTTGAGCAAAACAACCTAGATTCTCACCCTTGTGATTCCTAAAAATGTCAGAGCAAGCTGCTAGCCCAATATTACCAAGTGATGTACCATCTGTGTTGCATTTATACCAATAATATGGGTAAAGTATCACTGTAAATTGAACTTCACCGACATGGGTAAAATATATTGCAAATTAATCAAGCTGAAGTCCACTCTATCTTTTTAGTACTCCCTCCGTCCCAATTTAACTAACATAGTTGACTGCTTCACGCATGCTAATGCATAATTTTGATGATTAATATTTTTAATTGCATAATAGTAAAAATTATAAAAATTTAATATTTTGAAAATACTCATCGAAACGAATCAAACATCTTATATGCTACTATTTATTTTTGTTTATTAGTAGAAAAATAATATCAAAACAACATGTGTGAATAGTACACAACAGTCAACTGTGTCAATTAAATTGGGACGGATGAAGTATAATTTTGGGATATTCACCTAACAACCAACGAGAACAAGTCATATAAGTATATTTGTATGTGATATTCACAATTAATTTGTAATCTCTATTATATAAATTACGAGATTCCTACGGAGCTTTCTCGTGCATTCTCAATAGTAATTGCTTATGTGGCATTCAATTAGAGCTTCTCTTGCTTAGGTGTCATTCAGAGTTTTTAGCTTAAGGAATGTTGTTCGAATCCCACCGGCAGCAATAATTGAATTTTTATTATATTTTAAGGAAAACTACCTTTCTTTTTGTAGAGAAAATTACCTTATAATTACTAACAAAGGTATGTTGTTCGAATCTCATTGACAACAATAATTGAATTTTTATAATTTTTTTTTTAAATATTATATTTTTTTTGTTTTTTTTAGAAACTTTTTCAAATATTTTTTTTTAAACTCTCAAACTTTTTATTTTTATTTTTTTGTGAAAACTCTCTCAAATATTATATACTATCTTTTTTTTATAAACTCTTTTTTTTTTTACAAACTCTCAGAAATATTATATTTTTTTTTTATAGAATCTCTAAAATATTATATTTATATATATATATATATACACACACACTTTTTTTTTTCGCTAAACCAAATGTATCATGTAACACCCAATTATACTCCCTTTATTTTATTTGTAAAAACATCGTCCATTTTTTTTTATTAAAAAAAAAAACAATTGAGTGCTACACCCTCAATACATCCGATTAAGAAAATTATTGCGGAAGTCGAATTAAATCATCAAGTGAGAACTACAAAGTCTCATACACAGTGTTTATTTTATTTTAAAATAAATAGCATCAATCCTTCAACGAAAATAATAATCCAAAAGGTGAAATATAAAATTCCCCAAAAACATCCTAACAGAGCGACTCTGACTGGAATGAAAACAACGACGACTTCATAACTCCATCGTCAATACACCTCAGCTAAACACGATCACTTACCTGAAAATCTACGGTGGCAAGCCGTAGGGTCAAACCAGAAGGGGTGAGTAATTCGATCACAAGGTATAAGGATTCGACATCCAATACGAAAATAAAAACCCGTCTTGGACGAGTAGGAAACAACACACCACAAGAACACATTCAATAGATGAAACACAACATCATTATTTTAAATAAGGCACAACTTCATTATTTTAAATAAGGCACAACTTCAATAAATAAAATGCGTGCAATGCGCTTAGACTCACTAAATGCATGTGGTACCAATAGCAACGTCATTTCCAGTTTTACACCATGGAGGATCAACATCATTATAAGCAACATCATTTTCAACTTCATTAAGCAACGTCATTAGACACATGAATGAATGCATGTCATATTATAATAAGCAACATCAATACGCAACATCTTTTAACAACTTCGATAGACAACTTCATCATCATTATAACAACATCAATAAACAACGTTCATAAGCAACAACAACAATTATAACATCATAATTTCGGCATAACTCCAACATCATTAAAATAGATAACTCAACATCGTTATAACCACGTAGCTCAACATCATTATTCAACAAAACAACAATTCAAACAACACTATTAGTATCAACGAGCAACAACTTAAAACAACACCGGTACACAACAATTATTAGCAACTTCTATTATAACACCACTAAAACTCCATAACTCAATTAACCATTCACCCCTCTCCAAAACAGCAGCCTATTACTCCTTTTCAAACAGAACACCTAACCCAATCATCTTAAATTTAGTTTACCGACGAAACGTACGAATTTTAAATCAATTTAATTAATAAATTCAAGTTATTAGGAGGACATAAAACCAGAGAGAGTGAAGTACACCATAATGTTTCAAAATAATTAAGACCCTTCACAAAAAAATTTGGGAAACTTTTATTAATTTCTGATATTTTTAAAAGCATATTTACCACGTTTAATTAACTAAAAATAGTTCCAGGTCTTAGAAAAATCTCTAAGTGGTCCCAAAATTTCAAGAAAATTATTTACTATTTTTTTGTAAAAACGTTAGAAAAATTTGAACCTTTTTTGACCTCTCACGCTCCTGCACGCGCCGGGCATGCGAGTGGGCATGCGCAGCTGGCTGGACCAGCTTCTTCTTCACCCGTTTTCCTGCAAAACGGGTCGTTCGACCCGACCCCTGACCCGACTCATTCTCCCTGTATACTCGACGAAAGACAACGAATCTTATACCGTTTTACTCGTATTTTAATTTCTGACAGATACCATGTTCTAGTTTTTAAAATCGGCAACCGAATCGCATGTAAAAAGGAGGCCAAAGTTTCTTAAAAAAAACAACAACAACACCATTGAAGTTTATTCATAGCTCTCGGTTATTATCTTCGATCCAGAAAATCCCAGAATTCGTCCTTAATTGTTTTAGAACCTCTAGACACTACAAAACACTTACTGTAATTTATTAGACTCAAGGATTTGATTTTCAACAATTTGGTTCTTTTCCCGAACTCCAAACCCAAACCTATTGATTAACTCAGAGACCCATCTATTACCAATCAGCAACTACGAAGTAATTTCAGCGACATCATAGACAATACAACATCATTGATCACAATTGTAAAAATCACAACAACACAATCAACCATAACAACAACACACAAAGAAAAAGAAATAATCAACTCACACAACTCAAAGATTAGAATTTTAAATGAAAGAATTAAACCCCCTTACCTCTGATTTGCAGTGAATTTCAAAGTTAGTGATGAACTTCTCCTTTCCTTTGATTCCCACGTGAACTCTCTCTCAAGTTTTTATTTTCTATTTTGTGAAAAGTGGCAATCCTATTTTTTGTAACTCTTTACTATATATAGCAATCGGGTAGGTTAACTTTCTCCCAAAGACAAGGAAATATTTTGCTTTAAAATCTTTATTTTATTTTTCTATAGAATTCTAATTCACACCTCCCCTCATTGCTACTACTACATTAGTTGGCCCAATTTAATTAAAGCTCTATCTACATCATTTTACTAATCCACCGATATTCTCTTTTTCTTATCTCTACAATTTTTCTACTTACACCCCCCATGCTCCAACATCTCTTCTTATTACTTTATACTTCTTTTTATTTTAACTTTTATTTACCAACTATTTACTTATTCGGTACAAAATAATTAAATAAACACCATCAATCAACACCACAACAACTAAATAATTAAATAAAATAAATTCTAATTTTTGGGGCGTTACATATCATATGTGCGCAAATGCAGAGATTAATTCCCTCGATTTAACTGAGATCTATTTAGTGGATTGACCTCTCCTAAGAAATGATTCTCCATATGCACCGGTTAGGATCGATTTCAAGTATCTACCACTTGTGCGACACTATCTTGGTACATTTTTAATATTTTAATTTTGTAAAATGAAGGAACATTTATATTTAGATTACTTTGAAACAAATTGAAATAAGAAAGTACACTATTTTTTTCATGGATAAGATCACTCAGAGAATTGAAGTCTTGAACCCAAAAAATAACTTATGACATATCTGTAAACTTTTTTTACGTAAAAACATTTTATTTTATTTTGAAGAAAAAATTATGTTCATTAGAGACAAAAACAAAATAGAAGATTTTGAAAGAGGGAAATATATATATATATATATATAGAGAGAGAGAGAGAGAGAGAGAGAGAGAGAGAGAACTCTCAGTGTTGGAGAATGAGAAACGACAAGTACTTCCCACAATCCCACCCCATATTAAAAATACACATTGACGAATTAAAATTTGAATTCCAACTACGAGAATTATCCTTATTTTCATATTTCATGTTTCATATTTTATCATGGGGAAAACTTATTCAAAATTTTATCTAGCACGAAGAAACGTGGTCCTCGTGATGAAAATTGTATGTAAATCATAGTGAGAACTAAACACGAAAATTTAATTGATATTCATTAAAAAAAAATATAGAATTAACAACTATTTTTTGTTGATGAAACCTATATAGAATCATATAATGAATACGTAAGAGAGATAGAAATAGAGAGAGAGAGAGAGAGAGAGAGAGAGAGAGAGAGATAAATCTCTTAGTGGTGTAGAATAGAAAACGGAGAGCACTTTCCACCCGACTATTAAAAATACACATTGACTAATTAAATTTTGAATTCCGACTGCGGGAATTATCCATATTTTCATATTTAATATTTTATCACAGGGATCATTTATTAAAATTTTTATTTAGCGCGATAAAAAGTGATCCTCCATGATGAAAAATGTATGTAGAATATAGTGATAACTTAACACGAGAATTTTATTGATATTCATTAAAAAAATAATATAGAATTAACAACTATTTTATTGTTGATGGAGCTCCTATAGAGTATTGCGACAGAGACGGGAGAGAGAGAATCTCTCAGTGGTATAATATAATAGGAAATTGGTAACATTTCTCACCCCACTATTAAAAATACACATTGACTAATTAAAATTTTAATTTCGACTAAGAAGGTTTTTCCATATTATGTGTCCATCGCACTTTCATTAGATTACATATGGCTGATGAAATATATGGAAAATATAAAATAAATTAATATAATTTTGGTTTTATGTAATGTATGCTATTTTAAACTTTCCATAACATTCGTTCGAACTTTTTTAAGAACCTTAATTTATTAATGTGAGTGGAGAGATTCACACATATGTTTTCCCATTTGACGCTCACGCGTGAAGATTGCTTCTTTGTGGTACGGTAAAAAGAATTTTTTTGAGAATAGAAACAAGGTCAAAGTATGTTACTATTCATTTAAAAATTAGTATAAAATTTACAATTATTTTTAGTTGATGAAGTCCTACAGAGTCCCGTGTTAAAGATATATCGTATTTTTATACTTAAATAAATTAAAAGAAATTAATCTCATAGACAATTGAAAAAACATAGATAACCTTCTAAATAATATAAAATGAAAAAAAATGTGGACAGCCTTCAAAAGAAAAATAACATATGGAAATAAATATTATTGAAAAAAATAAAAATTATCCCGTGTTTGACAATAAACCTAATGTAAATTTTTTATGAAGAGTCGGCACGAGATGAAAAAAAAATTATGATATATTTTAATTTATGGGTACGGTCCCAAAAAATCTTAAGGCCATGAAAAATCAAAGCATATTTTCCTTTGAGAATGAAGTTTATAATTATTTTATGTTTATAGCATCACTATATAGTTTCGGGGATAAAGATGAGATAAATAATCTATCTCATAATAGTGTAAAATGGGAAGCGAAGTAATACTCTTAATTTCGCTTTATTCAATAACATCGGTAAATCCATATCATGCAAAACTTATGTAATATCCTATATAATTAATTAATAACTTATGATAATTTGCTTTATTAATCTCAATTAGTAATTAAGATAGAATTTTTTTAGTGAAAGACATTAATGGCAATATAAGAAAAAGTACTTAGGTCCATTTAAAAAAAAAAGAAAAACTTTCCCTTTTGGGTCTCTTTCTCGGTGAACTCCCAGAACCCCCATTTCTTTTGCTTTCTTCCATTCTCATAAAAATAAGATATTTTTATGTGATAGATTCATGAAGATTATTGATCCTGCATCTAATTAGAGCTATAAATTCAAGTTAGTAAAGAAGAAGAGGGTTAATAAAGGTTATAAGTGCTAGAGATTTATCTTTTCTTCACCATCTCAACTTTTCTATCAAGAATCACCTTCAAAAAGATAAGGTGAGTTCTTATTATGATTGATTTATAGTTAGTATAGTAAAACCTAAATGTTAGTGTTATGTGAATGATGTGCATGTAAAAAGATTTCCATTATTGGTGGACCTTCCCTTGAATTGAACCGGTCACGGAGCTCTCCATTGAGTTGTTTAGGTTCTGGAATTCCATCTCTAGTTGGGGGTTTCAGTTCGATGGTTATCAAATGTGGTGCGGGTTCATCTCTCTCGACCAGTTCAGGTGAAAGGGAAGGGTGATCGAGGGGACCCAGACTTTAGATCTCTTTCTTCTCTAATATAAATAGTCTCCGCGAATATTAATGATTCTACAGTGGCATAGCTCCAGACATGGGCTTCTTCCCTTCAAACTATGGGTAGCCGGATGTTTAGCAATAGGATACCCTTACTTAAGTAAGTCCGCACTTGGGCATAGTATAGGTTTGCCACTTAATCCACTATCAATGTATCAATGGTGGTGGTCCTTCTGTGTAAAGTTAGCTAGTGTGGATTCGCCAAACAACCTATTGACAAGAGCCTATTCATTTAATTATTGCTATTTGAAGATATAAGATCAAATAGGGTGAGGAGGTATTATGGGAAGTCATTAAAATATGCTAGTAGCATAAAGCATAGGAACTGTTAACGGTGAAGTAAGTTATAATGTTGAGATTGCATAATGTAGAAAGTTAATTTATTGATTTATAGAATGGTGAAAATATTAGAGAATGAATTGGAAGAAATTGTTATGAAGTTACTGCAATAACATTTATGAGGAATTTTGGAAAGTCTAATATAGTTGCTTCAATTGGGAGTTATTAGCAAGAGTGAGCATTTTATAAATCTTTGCAGCTCATATAAAAGGTGATTAGAGTGTGGGTGAGTTATTTTTTCTAAGGCCGACATAATGATTGATGGTTAAAGAGTAAGGATTATGATTGTAACATGATGATTATTTTATTTTAAGAAAATGGATGTTAGTAACATCATGATTCAATATGGCACAAAATTAACTTCTCAAAAAGTGGTTAACATTGAAGTTAATATTAAGAGAAGAAAAATAAATTACATATTGCAGCGAATCTCAAATATTTCTTGTAGAGTGGTAAACTTTGAAATATGTTATAGTTGCTGACATTTTTTAAGTTGTAGATATTTTAAGAGTATGAAATTAAGTGATAACAGGATGTATCAATATACTGAGGCTACCTATATACATTTTCTTAAGGCTGGAGTAAATGTTATTCCCATGTGGTACATAGATACCGTTAGTTTGGTGATTCAAGCCCTGAACGTGTTCAACCTGTGGAACGTTCTCAGCTTCTCATGTTTTCAGTCTCGGATGCAGGGGCATTCTAACGTAGTAGCCTCTAACCCTCATAGCCTCTGAAGTCAATGTAGGTTCTGAACTTGGTTCTGTTATGTTTTTCTGCATTTGTTAGTTAGACGTTAGCGGTTAGTTAGTTGTTACAACCGGCATAGTTTGTTAGTCGGTTAGATAGCATTTTTGTGTATATAAACAGTCGTAATCCCATTTGTGAATGTGTGTGCAAAGATTAGGGAGGAAAATGTTAACGCTTAAAATAGCAAGTAGAACTATTAGTTGATCAGAGTACGCAGCGGAAGCTTAGATTGTCAAATAGTGCAAAATTTCGAGGACGAAATTTTTATAAGGGGGGTAGAATGTAATATCCTATATAATTAATTAATAACTTATGATAATTTGCTTTATTAATCTCAATTAGTAATTAAGATAGAATTTTTTTAGTGAAAGACATTAATGGCACAAGAGTAATAAAGTGGAAGTCTAAGGGTGCTTGGCAATATAAGAAAAAGTACTTAGGTCCATTTAAAAAAAAAAAGGGTCTCTTTCTCGGTGAACTCCCAGAACCCCCATTTCTTTTGCTTTCTTCCATTCTCATAAAAATAAGATTTTTTTATGTGATAGATTCATGAAGATTATTGATCCTGCATCTAATTAGAGCTATAAATTCAAGTTAGTAAAGAAGAAGAGGGTTAATAAAGGTTATAAGTGCTAGAGATTTATCTTTTCTTCACTATCTCCACTTTTCTATCAAGAATCACCTTCAAAAAGATAAGGTGAGTTCTTATTATGATTGATTTATAGTTAGTATAGTAAAACCTAAATGTTAGTGTTATGTGAATGATGTGCATGTAAAAAGATTTAGGGATTTTAATATCAATCTCATTGAGAAGTATAGTAGGAAAAGTAAGTACTCAAATTTGAAATGTTATGGGCTAGAATTTCGTTAATCTCAATTCATGAGTTAAATAGTCTTCTTTATATATTAGAAATTTTGGACTGATATGAAATTGTTAGTTATACAATTAAAATGTTAGAAAAGATCAATTCTTGGAAAGCTAGTTGAGAAGTTGCTGCTATAAGTTAGACTTTCAACTCTACCATTGCAAGTCATGTGCTAAATAGAATTTTGTGTACGTTTACAAACGGAGTTGCTATTTATTAGCTTGAACATACTAGAACACATGATCCGAATGTTGTTAGTTGTGTGTAGGATTTTGGAGGTTTAGTCCCTTGGTCTTGAAATCTAAACACTAGGAATAGTTTGATTGGCTAGAAGAAATTTAATCATTTTCCTTGATTAGATTTAGAACCTTATAGAGATGATGTAGTATATGTGAATATATTGGGAAATGATACGCGAAATGAGATATGAATATTTTACTATTATTTTCAGTTGTAGATGTGCGTGTAGAGCTCCGTGTATGACTAACAATTGATTTAGGATGAATATTTTATCATATATGGTTTCCTTCGTTGTTGTAAAGATTATTTTTGGTATAAGTTTTCAAAGTACGGTTAGTTTAGTTTAAAGGCTGTTTGACGAAACTTAGAGAACTACGTGGCTCTGATTCCCTAATTATTTAGGGATACGTAGGACCAGGGATCCATCCTGTCGAGCTCTAATTTCAGTTTCTATTTATATTACTTATGAGCTATTTAGTATAAGATGTGAAATTTGAGTTTAGAGTTATATACTTTGGAATACATTTGATGTATTGAGAAATATGGTTTTGAGATATATGTTTTTGGAAAAATATTGATATTCTCTGTTTGAAATTGATTTTTACTTATGGTTGATCAACTCCTAGAAAATTGCCAAACATTGTCGTCCATGACCTGAATTTCTTAACGTTTGGTTACATCAACTCCTATAATTCCGTAATTTCAAGGTACTACTTGGTCCTTCAACCTCTTGGTCGATCAAAATCATTAACTTATATGCCTATCCACACAAGATCTCTACTCAATCTTGACTAATCTTTTCAAACTACTCAATAAGTTTACTTTCTCTTATGGTTTACCTGCCAATAATTAATAATTCTAGCTTACTATACTAAAATTCTCAAGGTATTTCCATACTATACACCTCTAGCATCACCTATCAGCGATGTGCAACTCACTTTCTAAGGTTGAACTCCCCGTTCTTACCTAACAATCACTCCAAAAATACCTTTATTCAACAATCGATCACCTTTAGCTCTATGTCACATCGACATCCATACTCACTATCTCTCGAACTATGTATAGATTGTCACTTACCAACGTGATACATGGTCTCCTACCTTCAATCATTACAAGATTCATCCTTACAAATCTTAGTTCCAAATCTAATTTATCTCACACACTTGAATTAAACCCTTTAGGTATCCACCATTCGCATAAATGTCGTCTGACACCACCACGTTTCCTCACTCTTGACATACAACGTCCAATTCAAGTCGCCTGAATGATTATCCAATCATCGTAATTAAATCCAACTGACATCTCTGCATGCTCCACTATTCCACAATGGTAACCTCTTCTTGACAGTCGAATGACTTCATCAAGTATCGTCTCTGGCTCACAAGAACGGATATCCAACATCATCTTCAAATGATCATTCACATATGTTCCTTTCTTGCAATCCCAAATCAATACGACACCCACTTGTCCATACTCAGCACCAACAATCAATACTTTTTCCATTGATTTGCTTCCAAGAATCCTTCGTAGTCCTGGTTCACCTCAAGTCCATCCTCATCGGACCACTCCATATAAGAAATTAAGAGACACTTGTTGACTAAATTCGACAAATGCTCGGGGGTTTCAACTATTCTACTTACTGAAGCATCGCTCCCTAAAATACTTCGGTAAGAAACACTCTAGTGCCTAAGCATCTCCCATGCTAGACTCAAGACAAACAAACACATAACACGAAAGGAGACTGGTCGCTAGGCTAACACAACTCTAGCTCTAATCTAACTGACTTTGGACTGACAACTCTACGACACACTTTCCCTTTGATGATCTAAAGCCGGGCTCTGATACCATAATGTAACACCCCAATTTTCAAAGACTAAAAAGGGGCATTGTTATTTTTTTTTAAAACAAAACAGAGCACCCATACAAACTATGAGAGCCGGCGTTAAACATACAAGAGGACTATATATACATAATAGTACTTCAGAGAAGCAAAGTGTAATACCTGAATACTTACAACCCCAAAGACAAAGGGTCTAACAACTACAAAAGTAAATATTCAGAATACAGTCATCCAAAAGAGTCAGATCCTATGCCTAATCCAAAAAGAGCACGGTGTAGAAACCACATCGGCGCACAGCCTAACATAAGAAGTACAGCTCCTCGATCACTGCAATCCCACGAACTCACCGTCGTCCTCACGACCCACGACATCGTGTAAAGGTCCATCGTCTTGGGTGGGAGGAGCCCGCAATATTCATTGTAAGGGTCACCACACGTATACATATACAAAAGAATACAGAACAAAATATACATACCACATACACATATACAAAATACGCATATACCAAAATACGGAAAGCAAATAAACATTTAGCATTTCCTTCTCAACAAGCATTATAATCCAAATGCGCACATAGCCTATCAATGCAGACTCTACAATGATTGTGATCACCCTATCCGGGACTGTTTCACATGCATGAATTCCGGAATTTAACCTCTCCGCAGAGAGTCGTAGGTCCAACCCCTACTATACCCCGCAGGGCGTCAATAAAATCCTGTGGCCCATCACGGTCACCACGTAGGATTAGAGTGGATCCATTCCCGATAATCACACCCCGTGGTCCATTCCCGATAACCACGTATTGGACTCAATAAATCCCGCAGGATTAAGGTGGATCCATTCTCGATAATCGCACCCCGTGGTCCATTCCCGATAACCACTTACTATGAATGCATGAGCATACGATTCCCCTTATATGCTAATGCAACAAATACATACCTCTCAAGCGTATGTAAACCAATCACAATATGTACATATATTCTCAAAATCATATGCACGCCAATCACATGTTCATACATATATTCTCACAATCATATGTACATCAATCACATGTTTATACATATATTCTCACAATCATATGTATACAATCACAACAATCATACATAGATTCTCAATCATATGTAAATCAAACACATGTTCATACATATATTCTCATAATCATATGTAAACAACGCACGTATTATAAACAATTTCTCATCTCGAGAATACATCACACATATACATGCAAAGCACTCAAAACACACCACAAACAAAGCATACAAACATGCTATTAACGGAAATAATACAAAAAGAAAGGTGCCCTTACCTCGGCAAGCTTCCACAACTATTTCTCGCTCAACTCTACAATTTGCGCTTCCTAAAATATAAGCAGCGTAATATCAATAAAATACTCTCACGGTATTCTATTGAAACGAAACCTATTCCCAAAATTCTAGAGGTGTTTAAGGTACTTTCTAACACTCTCGGATAGTGATTCCCAGTTCTCCCCATAGTGATTAAAAATTCACGAAGTTAAATACATTATTTTTGCTATAAGAAATTTAGTTTCGTTTCAAAACAAACTAAGAAACACTTTGATTCCTAACTCCAAGGCAATCAATTTTCACATACTAAAACCATTTGAAAACAAACCAAAAACTCTTTGAAAATTTTCACAAAAATAAAAGTTTACTTGCGCCACAAGTTACAAGTTTTTTCTTTCAAATAAAATGGCCATAACTCGCTCATTCTTTATCCAATCGAGACGAGCCATTGTTAGCCCATATTTTTACTAAGTAAAAATATGTTCTAAATGCATGCATAAAATAATTATGTTTAATAATATAATTATTTTGATAATCATTAAATATTAAATATGTTTGGTTTTTTAGGGCCAATGAATTTAATGATTAATCATGCACGAGCATGTAATAAATGTTCTGTTATGGAACGTTGCATTTAAATGCGTATTCTCTTTCTTTCAGGATCCTTTCGATTGGGTCGAAGCGTCGGTAGGGTCGAAGCGTTTAATGAGCAAAAGTAACTTATGGACTTAGCAAAATATTCAAGGAAAAGCGTTGGCACTTCGACTTCGATGGAAACAACGGTTAACTCAGAAGATAAGAAAGGATTCAAATTCAAAATACGTGTCAAGACACGCGTCCTCTCTGTAGTTATTTAGGCGTTAGTAGCAGTTAGGAATTAGTGTCTATAAATAGCCTAATTATGTGATCGATAAAGGGGTCACAATTATTATACAAAATCCTCAGAAAAACTCTAAGTACCCATGTCAAAGCGAGAAACGAGTATTCGAAGGAAAATGTATGTAATGTGAACCACTTTATTCTGTAACCATTTACATTTGAATGCAATTTACAGTATCTTCATCTTTATCTTGTTTAATCCTTATTTCGACTCTTTTCTCCCATTCTATTTATTTAATTGAATAAACATTCTTTCTTGCTTTACAAGTTGTTGAAACATAAAAAACAACACTTTATCAACATAAGAACAATAATGAATATCATTTACTTTGAAAATATAAACAAAAGCACTATGTCCCGAGATTTACTAGTTGATCTCTCTTGTAATAATCAAACTAGCCTTGTTTACCAAATTTCACAGTAAACAAATTGGCACGCCCAGTGGGACTGTGTGCTTTACGTTCAAATTTCTTCAAAGTGTGTGTAGTTAATTTGTTCTGCATTTTGTGTATTGTTTCCAAAAGTTTGTGTGTAGTGTATGCTTTTGAGGAACGGGAAATTACTCCCTGAAATGGTTAGACCACCACCCATAAGTAACCCAAGACAAAACATGGAAAATCCAAACGGAAACAATAATAATAACGGTTCGAATGTATCAACCGCTTCGAGCGTTTCTGAGGCCATAATCTCTCCTGTAATCAGTGAGATTGTGCCCAACGCTAGTGGGGCGACAGTTTCCGCCCCAATATCTTCTCTGGTAAGTGCCACAATGACAATGCCAACGTCTACAGTGGTACCTTCGACCACTACAGAACCTATCTTGACTCTTTCCCATGCTATGGAGGGAAATTTCTCTCCAACTAGGACAAATGTTAATGGGGGTGGCGCTAGTTCTTCTACTTTCTCACTACCCTTTTCCCAATATGTGGGTCAGGGCACAAGTAGGAACTACCCATATGGTATGCCTACCAGTATGATGCAGGGTTTGCAAACAAGTGCATCATTGTTCACAGAGTCGGCACCAGGCGTATTTGTGCCTAATAATCAGATAGTTTCTGGTTCTGCTACTCGAAATGGCAATCCCTCATTAACCAACAATGCCTTGAATGCTTTAAGGCAACAAATGGATGAGAGTAATCATGACATGGTAAATATGTTAACACAACAAATTGGTACAGTATTTAACCCATTAATTCAAAATACAAACCAAAGTTATCAATTGTTGGCAAATCAAATGGGAAGAATTACTGATTTCTTTGGGGCTCCTCAAGTCCATAATCAGCAAGTCCCCCAAATTCAGAACGTGGTGCCTTTGCAAATTGCACAAGCACCAAATAATGCCATTATGCTTGCCCCAAATAATGTTGTAAGCCCCATAAACCAAGTCCAACAACCAGTGCCAGTGGTCGAACCACAGGTGCAAATACAGGCACAACAACAGCCTTTGCCCCAGGTTGAACAAAATCCTGGAATTGTGTTGGTAAATAGGAACCAAAATGCTGATGATGTAGTTAGAAATGTCCAGAATAATAATTTTGCCGGGCAAAATAACATAGCAAATTTGGTCGAAACTATCCTAGCGCAAAATGGTTTAAACAAAGGCATGCATATGCCTCATTTTGTCTCTGCCTTATCAGAATATGTGCTTCAAACAGAATTACCAAGGGGTTGGAAAATCCCAAAATTTACCAAATTTGCTGGTGACACTAGTGAATCTACTGTTGAACACATAGCAAGGTATCTAACTGAGGCAGGAGATTTAGCAAATAATGAGAATTTGAGGATGAAGTATTTTCCAAATTCTCTAACAAAAAATGCTTTTACATGGTTTACAACTCTTCCCCCACATTCAATTTTTAATTGGAACCAATTGGAGAGAGTTTTCCATGAACAATTCTACATGGGACAATCCAAGATAAGTCTCAAAGAATTAGCAAGTGTCAGGCGCAAAACTCCTGAGTCTGTAGATGATTATTTGAATAGGTTTCGTTTACTTAAGGCTAGATGTTTTACTCAAGTGCCTGAACATGAATTGGTCGAAATGGCTGCTGGTGGCCTAGACTATTCGATCAGAAAGAAGTTAGATACTCAACATCTAAGGGACATGGCCCAATTGGCTGATAGGGTTCGACAGGTCGAACGCTTGAGAGCAGAAAAGGCTAGAAATTCAAAGTATCATAAAAAAGAAAAAGTTGCTTATGTAGAAACACATGATAGCGACCAAGAATATGATGTCTCTTATGAAGATGTTGAACAAGGGGAAATAGACCTAGCAGAATTAAAACCTGGTCCTCCTTACACTTGCAAGCTTTTAAAACCTTCAAATGGAAAAAACCCTGTTGAACCAAAAAATGATAAATATGTTTCAAAGACTTATACTTTTGATATAACAAAATGTGATGAGATCTTTGATCTGTTGGTTACTGATGGCCAAATAGTGGTTCCAAAAGGTGTTAAAGTACCTCCATTAGAAATGAGAAAGAAAAGAGGTTATTGTAAGTATCATAATTTTCTTGGACATAGAACCTCACAGTGTGTGCTTTTCAGGGACTTGGTTCAAAAAGCTTTGAACGAAGGAAGACTTAAATTTGGTGAAAAACCCAAAGCTGCAAAAGGGGATCCAGAGTCTTCACACAATGCTGATACCCTCTATGTTGAACCACAAGCTATCATGATGGTCGAAGCCATGGAGGTCACAGAAGTGCAAGTAGAAAAAATCCCTGAAGAGGAATACTTTGAAAAAATGAAAGTAGTATATCCCCGTGCTGAAGATGATTTGATTGATTTCCTGAACAGATGCAAGTTAGAGAACAAAGGGGTGATGCTTTGTGCTCGTTGCAGTGCTGTTTGTGATAAGGAGGCTACTGCAGGCCTTATGAAGTTTCAACCAGTGGCGAATAGGCAGGCGGCAAACTCAAAGCCACCTCGTGACAAAGGAAAGGGCATTCTAACTCGACCAAATAGTATGGTTCAGACAGATCGAAGGCCCACTTTCCTTCCTTCTGGTTCGATTCCTATAGAACGTTGGATGCACCAAGGAACCATAAAGTTCAACAAGGGTGCAATGGAAGTTGGTGGCTCAAGTGGCACCAAACTAAGCTATTCAGAGGATGTCAACAAATACTCTTATAGGAACAATTACAAGGGTAATCATCCAATGACAAGGACTCAGTGGCGTAGATTCCAACGCCAAAAGAAATTGGCTGCAACTAATCTTCAAACAGGCCAATATAAAGAAGTGGCTAGAAGGCCAGCAAAAGAAAGGATCCTTCCTCCTATAGAAGAAAGCAAGATGGAAGATGATGATCTGCTGGACTCTGAGCCAGATTTCGACGTAATATGTGTGGTTTCCATATTACCATCAGAATATGATGTGCAAACAGAGATAACTGAGCTCGAAACTGATTTCGACCAGTTAGAAATGGCTGATCCTAAGCCAATATGCTATTATGTCATGAACAATGGCTGTATCGAAGAGCAACAGACTACATTCGAAAGGCCAGACTTAGGCATGAAAAACCATCTTAAACCCCTCTTCATCAGAGCAAAAGTTGAAGGAGTTGGAGTCAATAAGGTGCTGATAGATGGAGGAGCTGCTGTGAATCTAATGCCTCTATCTATGTTACCCAGGATTGGCAAATATGACTGTGATTTGTCAGCCCATAACATTGTTTTGTCAAATTACGAAGGCAAAACAGGACATTCAAGGGGGGCAATTCAAGTGGATGTTGCTGTGGGCAGCATCGTTCGACCAACTCTATTCCTAGTGGTTGAATCCAAAGCAAACTTCAACTTACTGTTGGGGCGAGAGTGGATTCATGGAGTAGGAGCTGTTCCTTCGACCCTTCACCAGAAGTTGATGCTTTGGAGGGAGGATGGCTGCGTAGAAAATATAGAGGCTGATCAGAGTTTTTATATGTCAGAGGTTGATACCATAAATCAACAAACCTTTGACAAAATTTTGGCGAACATCGCGCCATGTTATGATAGAGAGAATGCTTTCACACCTTCTGATAATGTGTTACATTCTGTCAAACTCCACCCAACCCAGGGCTTCATATGGGAAAGAGAGGAAATAGATGCTGTGTCCTCAGAAGATGGAGTTATACCACCATCTGGGTGGAATGTTTACGAAGAATATGATGACCGAGTCCAGCGCATGGGCCAGGATTACGGCTTATATGGCCGAAACTAAGTTAAATACGGCTCTGGAAGCTGAGGTTCATCAAAATATGGCTACAGAAGCCAAGGTCGAAAGTGATGGCATTTCTATGCCACAAGCACAAAGGCTCGACTGCATCTATGATGAAGAACCTTTAGGGTTCGAAAGAGATCCACTTAATGAAACTCCTAAGATGCAGGCTCAAGACCCTTTGGAGGAAATTGACATTGGAGATGGCTCAGTAAAAAGGCTAACTTACATCAGTGCCAATATTAGTCCTGATTTAAAAGGAAAATTGGTACTGCTTCTCAAAGAATTTAGTGATTGTTTTGCTTGGGATTATAATGAAATGCCTGGACTCAGTAGAGAAATGGTCGAACTTAAGCTACCAATTAAGGCAGGTAAAAAACCAGTGAAACAATTGCCAAGAAGGTTTGCACCAGAGATCATGTCCAAAATCAAAGAAGAGATCGAAAGGCTGCTGAAGAGTAAATTCATCAGAGCTGCCAGGTATGTAGAATGGTTAGCAAATATAGTTCCTGTCATTAAAAAGAATGGTACACTTAGGGTATGTATAGATTTTAGAGACTTGAATAATGCTACACCTAAAGATGAGTATGCCATGCCTGTGGCAGAAATGTTAGTAGATTCAGCAGCAGGCTTCGAGTTTTTGAGCATGTTAGATGGTTACTCTGGTTATAACCAAATATTATTGCTGAGGAAGATGTATCTAAAACAGCATTTAGGTGCCCTGGTGCTTTAGGCACCTATGAATGGGTTGTTATGCCCTTTGGCTTAAAAAATGCTGGTGCCACTTATCAAAGGGCAATGAATTCCATGTTTCATGATTTCATAGATACATTTATGCAAGTATATATTGATGATATCATCATCAAATCCTCTTCTGAAGATAGCCATTTGCTTTATCTTAGGCAATCTTTTGAAAGAATGAGGAAACATGGATTAAAAATGAATCCATTAAAATGTGCCTTCTGTGTACATGCAGGAGATTTCCTTGGTTTTGTGGTGCATAAAAAAGGCATCGAAATAAACCAGAACAAGACAAAGGCTATCTTAGAGACAAAGCCTCCTTCGACCAAAAAGCAACTTCAATCTCTGCTGGGAAAAATCAACTTCTTGAGAAGATTCATTTCAAACCTAAGTGGAAGGGCTCAAGCTTTCTCACCACTACTTCGACTCAAGAAAGATGATCCATTCAAATGGAACGAAGAGCATCAAAAGGCTTTTGATGACATCAAAGAATACTTAATAAAGCCTCCAGTTCTAATGCCTCCTAGTAGAAATAAAGCTATGAAGTTGTATATTGCTACGTCTAATAAGACAATAGGAAGCATTTTGGCTCAAGATGATGATAATGGCATAGAAAATGCAGTTTATTACCTTAGTAGAGTTTTAAATGATGCAGAAACTAGATATACTGCCATAGAAAAACTTTGTCTTTGTCTGTATTTCTCTTGTACAAAACTTAAGCATTATATAAAGCCTGTTGATGTTTATGTCTATTCCCACTTTGATGTTATTAAGCATATGTTAACAAAACCTATATTACATAGTAGAATTGGGAAATGAGCATTAGCATTAACTGAATATTCACTGACTTATAAACCTTTAAAGGCTGTCAAAGGCCAAATTGTGGCTGATTTTATAGTAGATCATTCTTTGGTCGAAATGCCAGAAGATTATGTGGATATTCAACCATGGATTCTTTATTTCGATGGATCCAAACATAAACATGGAACAGGAATTAGAATATTGATTATTTCTCCTACTCAAGTTCCAACTAAGTTCAAGTACAAAATACATGGACTTTGCTCTAACAATGAAGCTGAGTATGAAGCCTTAATAACAGGCTAAGAAATACTAAAAGACTTGGGGGCAAAGAACATTAAAATAAGAGGCGATTCTGAATTAGTATTGAAACAATTAACACAAGAATATAAATGTGTGAAAGAGCATTTGGCGAAATATTTTTCTCTAGCTAGTTCTTTGTTAGATTGTTTCGATCGTGTAGACATTGAACATGTACCTCGATTAGAAAATCAAGAAGCAAATGACTTAGCTCAAATTGCTTCAGGATATAAAATGTCAAAAGAAAAGTTGACACAATTAATCGAAATAAAAGAAAAAATGGTTTTACAAGAACCAATATCTGCACAATTGTCAATACCAAAACTTGTGGGGGCAGATACTACACCACAAATAAATGGTGAAATAAAAAATCCCCTAGAAAATTTTCAAATTTTTGCCATTGACAACTTGCCAGATAATGATTGGAGAAAGCCTATAGTAGATTACCTTAAGAGTCCAACAGGAAATGCAGATCGAAAGGTAAAATATAGAGCTTTAAGCTATGTAATTTTTGAGAATGATCTTTTCAAAAAGACTTCTGAAGGAATTTTGTTGAAATGCCTTAATGAATCAGAAGCATATATAGCAGTCTCTGATGTTCATAGTGGTACTTGTGGTTCTCATCAAGCAGGACATAAAATGAAATGGCTTTTGTTTCGACAAGGTTTATATTGGCCTTCTATGTTGAAGGATTGTATAGAGTTTGCGAAAGGATGCCAAGAATGCCAAAGGCACTCAGGAATTCAACATGTGCCTGCAAGTGAACTACATTCAATAGTAAAACCATGACCCTTTAGGGGTTGGGCTCTAGACCTTATTGGTGAGATTAAACCTGCTTCATCAAAAAATCAACGTTATATTTTAGTTAGAATAGATTATTTCACAAAATGGATAGAAGCCATTCCTTTACCAAATGTTGATCAAGAGGCAGTAATTAATTTCGTACAAAATTACATAATATATAGGTTTGGAATTCCTGAAACAATAACTACTGATCAAGGTTCAGTTTTCACTGGTCGAAAGATGCAGGAATTTGCCCAAGAAACTGGCTTTAGACTGTTAACTTCAACACCATATTATGCACAAGCAAATGGTCAAGTCGAAGCAGCAAATAAAATTATTATAAATCTGATAAAGAAACATATAGCCCAAAAGCCAAGAAATTGGCACAAAACCTTAGACCAAGTGTTATGGGCTTGTAGAAATTCTCCTAAAGAATCAACTAACACTACTCCATTTCGACTAACTTATGGTCATGATGCAGTATTACTAGTCGAAATACATTTGCAATCAGCAAGGGTACAAAGACAAATGGAAATACCTCTAGACCATTATTATCAAATGATGTCAGATGAGTTAATTGATCTAGATGAAGAAAGGCTTAGTGCTTTAGAAGTTTTAACAAAACAAAAAGAACGAGTTGCTAAAGCATATAACAAAAAGGTTAAGTCTAAGTCTTTTAACATAGGAGAATTAGTTTGGAAAGTTATATTGCCTATGGATAAAAAAGATAGAATCTTAGGCAAGTGGTCCCCAAATTGGGAAGGACCATTCAAAGTTATTCAAGTTTATTCTAATGGCGCATATGAAATTGAGGAGTTAACTCCTGAAAAACGTACTTTGGGTATAAATGGAAAGTATTTGAAAAAATATAGACCTACTTTACTCGAAGTAAAAAATAAGCGCAGAATAATACTTAAAGCATATAAAACAAAATGGTAAATTGTAAATTGCCATAAAACATGGACTTTGTTCAAAAGTAACAAGATTCAAAATATTGTTCGAAAGGACAATAAAGAAAATAAACTAAGAGAATTATAAATTCTTGGTGCAGTCAGCATAAATCTTCTTCAGGGTTGCCATTTCCTTTTCGACTACCAAGTTCGAACTCTCCAAGGATTTAATCTCTTCACCAACAACCTCTGCTGAGCCAAAAGCTTCAAGCCCTTCCCTGCCATGTGCATCAATCTGCTCTTGGGTCGAAGCTTTGGCCTCCTTCTCAATTTGAGCCCTCTTAGTTTCTTCTTCAATGATCTTGCGCCTGTAACTAACAATCTGCTCCTCTAAGAGTTTGATTTGTTCCTTGTAATGGGCAACCTTGTCATCACATTCTTTTAGCTCTGAATTTCCTTCGACCAGTTGAGAGGACAATCTTTCCACTTCAGCTTGAGCTTTCTGGGCCTTCTCAAAGAACATGGTTTGAGTTTGTTGCTGTGTGGCAAGTCTTGTGTTATTATCAATCCTCTTCTGCACTGCCTTGGCATATTGGTCCATAATTGAACTAAGTTGTATGACTTTGCCAAGGGTTTCCTCATCAGTCCTAGGATTGTGAAGCTTCTTCAGGAAAGCCAAGTGGCTATAAGCACATGCTGGTTGTTCTTCAATTTGCTTCAGCACATCCCTTTGGACGGAGGTAGTTGTAAGTTTCAGCAACAGAGAGTCTTGGCGCACCATCGAGTCGATTTCAGAGTTGGAAGGCGCTGAGTCAGTGGTCGTGTGCTCACTCGAGGCGTTTCCTTGATTTGCTTTTCTCGAGAGTAGAAGTTTAAGGGTACCGGCAGGATCAGACTTCTGCATATTGGTAAATTCTTCTTCTTGTACGCCCAAGCTTGCAGAAAGTCTCGAGGTCGAAGAGACAGATATGATCCCTGAATCCCCAACCTCAGCTTCAGGAATGGCATCAGAGTCATGTTGAGATTCTTGGTTCGAGCTTGCCTGGCCTGAGTTTGTAGACATACTAGGCATTGAATGTTTGATGCTCGAAGTATTGGTTGGTGCTTGATTGTCAGTTCTCTCCATGCTGGCCTTCAAGGAATCTTGATTGTCATCACTTGCCTTGTTCTCTGTTGGCACCTCCTCACAAATTGGCTGCCTATCTTTTTCAACAGGATCCTCTTTCAATTGATCCTGCAAATATAAAAGAAAAGTTAGTTAAGGTCGAATGTGAATACAAAATCTAAGGTTGAGAGTTAAGCGAGTTTTACCTCTTTTCCTTCGACCTCGGGGCCAATGTTGGTATTGCTACCCTTCTCAGCATTGGGGGCATCATTGCCTGGTTGTGCATTACCTTCATTATTCCCATCAGTGACTTGTTCATCATTAACCAAAGTCTCTGAATGAGGTATAGGGTTACCTTGTGGTTTATCAACCCTTTCTTCTTCAGTGTTGGTAGGATGGTCTTGGTCGACCACATTCTCCTTCCCAGCGTCCTTTTGAGGAGATGGATTACCACCACTCTCACTTGAGGTGGGGATCTTCAGAACCCTATGAACCTTAGGCTTCTTAGCTGTTGACTTCACTTTCCAGCAAGTGTAGCCTTTTTCTCTTCATGCTTTTTCTTCGCCTTTCTTTCACCCCCTTGATCCTTCGTTGGGGCTTGTTGAGGTTTAGGTTCTTCAACCTTTTTCTGCTTCTTGGCTTGTGCAGCCTCATTTTCTGTGACTTCTGGTACAGTGGTTGTTTTCCCTTCACTAGGTTGTGAAGTCGAAATTGATGGTTGTTTTCTCTTCCTAATCAAAGGGACCTCCTGTTCTTCTTCATCCTGAAATGATGGAAGTAAATAATGTCAAGATTTTGTTTAAAAAAAAAATATATATATTACTATGACAAAAGTTAAAGTATTTGATGGGAAGTTTGATTCTTACCTCCTCATCTAATACCACTGTGTTCTTAGCTTTCTTCGAGCCAGCAGACACCGTCCCTGTGCTGCTCTTACCTTTTCCCTTCTAAGGACATAAATGGTCGAAGTTAAAACATATGTTTAAACAGGAGGAGAGAAAATTAGTAAAATGTTATAAGGCTAAGTTACCTTTGCCTTAGAGGTTTCGACCTCTGATTTAATCTTCACCCCAGTGGGTTTCTTCACTTCAGTCGAAGTCTTTGAAGACCCACCATCTTTCTTCGTGCCTTCGCCTGCAAAATGTTGTATTAATAAACATAAGTCTTTTCAGTCACTCCAGTGCCCAACACCATTCTATCCAGATTTTCAAAAAGGGACTTTGGCCTAATTTGGGACATACCAAATTGCCTAGCCACACAGTTGGGCAGATATCCTACCAGCCCATACTGGTTTGCGTTCGAACCTATCCTACAGGAGAGTACCGTTTGCTCTAAATAGGCTCTCCAAACCTCGTTTACTTCATCTTCGTTATCTGGGTTGAACGCAGGGAAATCTTCAATGAACCACGCAGCACCATGCTTACGCTCCACAAAGGGAGCATGACGTGGTAGAAACTTGTCAAAATTCAAAAACATCTTCATATGTTTCATGAAGAGTCTGCCAGTATCTTGGTCCAAAGATCTAGGGGCTAATCGAACCAACCTCTGCCCTTCGATCTCCCTGTCATCTACCTCTTGTTGATAGTCAGAAGGCACTATCAACCCCAATTCCGTCTCAAATGTGGCATTCATCCAAAGTTGTAACAGCCACATAGGTCCAGCAATCGAAACCTTTGATCCATCCTTGGAAGCCTTAATTGCATCACTAGCATTCCCCATTGCTTCATACAGACAGGCTAATAATAAGCGCCCTAAGCTAAAAAGTCTACCCTCATTAATCTGTTGTGCTATGGGAATGTACATACGCGCTACCTGAAGGGATTTCGAGCAAAAGACAAAGTGGGATAACCACAGTGTTAAGAAGGCCACATGCTCCTCAGTTGACACTTCCTCTCCTTCTTTACCCATTTGCTCTGCTATGTACTTAAAGAATGTAGCTTCTTGAAAATTAACTTCGACCTTATCCCCAGTTTTGGTTGGATCGAAGTGATCACCAATAGGCCTAAGGCCTGTTATAGCAGCTACATCTAATAAGGTAGGGGTTAACATGCCACACTTAAACTGAAAAGTGTTTGTGGACTTTTCATAGAAGTGTAAGGCAGCCACTAGCAGTTCTGGTTTGTACTTAGGACCGGTTCGACTAAATTGGATAAGCTCATAAATACCATAGCTTTTCCAAGAATCCTTAAAGTCCTTTTCGACCCTATCTAACCAGGGAATGTAATCCTTGTGCGCAGTATAAGGGGCAGCTCTAAAACTCTTAAGGGCATTCTTCATATACCCAAAGTTGTAAGGAGTAGAGCTAAAGATTCTAGGGCCACAGGTTACATGCAAAGGGAAGATATCACTTACCTCTTTTGATATAACCTCAGCACGTGTGGGATAAGGTCCACAGAAAGCGTAATCTTCCTTCTTGATAGAAAATGAAATCATAAGCTGAGTGTTCCAGATCTTCCTTTCAGCCTCAGTTCCAGAAGGTTCTGGAACTACTTCTTCTCCATCTTCAAGGACGCGAAGATCCTTCCATTTGCCAGCAGTGGGTACATCGAAATCCAAGTTGGACGCCATTGATGAACAGTACACAGAAAATCAAGAACTGAAAGGGTTTCGTGAAGAAAATTGTGGAAACTGTTTTGTTTAAGTTGAAACAAAGATAAATCGATGCGGAATTTGAAGATGAATCACTTGTACGGTTTAGAATTGCAAAGATGATTGAAGATCAGAGTTTAATTTGCAGAAAAGAGGAAGATGAACAGTGAGTTCGCAATAAAGCTTTGAAACTTGAAAGTTGGTAAAAAGTGTTCCTTTGTTCGTTTGCTACTATTTATAGGGGAACGTGTTTGTCTCCAGAAAATAAATCAAAAAGAAATTCAAAAAATTTCTCTTCAACTTCTGCGTGTGCCACGTCATCCACTATGCTAAAACCTAGGAACAATGATGGATTGTGGGTATCAAGTTGACAGTTACTTCTGAACATGACATAAGCGCCGTCATTGGTAATAGTGTCAAACACGTGGGTATAAAATGCCTTTTCCCTTCTCGTTCGACCACTCGATCGAAACAGGCATTTGGGGGCAATTTGTTAGCCCATATTTTTATGTTCTAAATGCATGCATAAAATAATTATGTTTAATAATATAATTATTTTGATAATCATTAAATATTAAATATGTTTGGTTTTTTAGGGCCAATGAATTTAATGATTAATCATGCACGAGCATGTAATAAATGTTCTGTTATGGAACGTTGCATTTAAATGCGTATTCTCTTTCTTTCAGGATCCTTTCGATTGGGTCGAAGCGTCAGTAGGGTTGAAGCGTTTAATGAGCAAAAGTAACTTATGGACTTAGCAAAATATTCAAGGAAAAGCGTTGGCACTTCGACTTCGATGGAAACAACGGTTAACTCAGAAGATAAGAAAGGATTCAAATTCAAAATACGTGTCAAGACACGCGTCCTCTCTGTAGTTATTTAGGCGTTAGTAGCAGTTAGGAATTAGTATCTATAAATAGCCTAGTTATGTGATCGAAAAAGGGGTCACAATTATTATACAAAATCCTCAGAAAAACTCTAAGTACCCATGTCAAAACGAGAAACGAGTATTCGAAGGAAAATGTATGTAATGTGAACCACTTTATTCTGTAACCATTTACATTTGAATGCAATTTACAGTATCTTCATCTTTATCTTGTTTAATTCTTATTTCGACTCTTTTCTCCCATTCTGTTTATTTAATTGAATAAACATTCTTTCTTGCTTTACAAGTTGTTGAAACATAAAAAACAACACTTTATCAACATAAGAACAATAATGAATATCATTTACTTTGAAAATATAAACAAAAGCACTATGTCCCGAGATTTACTAGTTGATCTCTCTTGTAATAATCAAACTAGCGTTGTTTACCAAATTTCACAGTAAACAGCCATACGCTAAAATCTTCGTATCGAAAGGACGGATCAAATGGTTAAGTTTCTAGGACACAAAACAATTTTAAAGGGACGAAAATACCCCTGTCCATTTCGGCCAGAATCCAAAAACAAAGGTAGTTCAAACATTTTTCATTGCACAACCATGGCATTGATCACTTAGTTCCCAAAATCATTTATTTGAACAACAAATACTTTTCAAAACACAAACTAAAATTCATAAAAGTTTTCTCTTGAACTCTCAAGAACAAATTTCTTGTTTTTCAAAACAAAACTATTTTTCACACATCCATTTCTCTAAAAGTCTTGAAACAATTCATTAAACACAAAAGCTAAAACAATTTTCCATGTTCTTGATCAATTAGAATTTTCTCCAAAACCCTAATCCAATTTCTTCATGAGATTCTCATCAAACTCATGGAATACAAACCATCTAGTTCTAAACAAACTAGTTAAACACTCATGAGCAACTCTCATGGAACAAAAATCATTTATGAACATTTTCTAACAAAAATTTCTCAAGAACATAAACTAAAAATCCAACAAACTCCATGAGTTTGACCAACTAAGAGGAAAGGAGAAGTCTAGTTACCTTAGAGAAGATACTACTTGCAATTCCTATGGTTCCAACAAGCTTGAAATGGATCAATTTGGTGAAGGATTGAAATTTTGTGATGGAGGAGAATGAAGAAGAAGAAGCACGGTCAAGAGAGAGCAAGAGGAGTGAAATTTCTGATTTATTTCTTTCTAAGTCCACAATGAGTTAAACCTCCTTACTATACATGGTCTTGTTCATTATCCACCCTTGGATCAAGTAGTGTTAATTTGCTAAGATTCAAATCTAGCCATTGGATCAATCCAAGTCTATCATCACAAGATATTTTCTATGCTTCTAGAAGCCACCTCGCCTCTCAGCTCCCGCGTTCGCTCGCAGACGAGTCGTACTTCGCTAACGGACGGAAATCACAAAAATATAAAATCTACCAAATAAACGTCCGTCGTAAACCGTTTCCAAATATTTTCGCTAAATCTTTTTCCCCGACTGTAATTTTCTTCCTCACTCTTGAAAATTATTCTGAAAACATATTCCAACTCGCGCCGATATATAAAACTCCCATCTAAATTTCTACGGAATTCAGACATCGTAAAAATTTCCAACAGCGGGTAAAATCCTACCGTTTTTCCAAAAACCAGAATAGACCAAAACTCGCGATTCTGACTACACATAAACCTTCTTATACTCAAAAGAAGACTATGACCCAAAAGTCTGTGCCTTTCCAGAGCACGAGCACAAAAAAGGCTCCATTTCAGCAAAAATTCTATTAACGCGACAATAATCACGAAACCGCTTCACCAAAAACCCTAAAAACTTAGCCGACACTAAAGTTCCTTAGAAAAACCTGTACAGTGGAAATCTTGGGTCTTACATTACTACCCTCCAAAAAGAAGTTTCGTCCTCGAAACTAAAGGTAAGAGTAACTGAAGGTGTGAAAAACACAAGAAGGGGGGGTTGAATTGTGTTTTTGGTAATTTAAAAAATTTCTTCTAAGTTACAGAGAACTTATCAGAGTTTGCAGCGGTTTAGAAAACAAGACACAATCAAGAATAACTTTGAAGGTAGAGAGAAGGAGAGAAAGATAGAGACAGAGATTTTTATACTGGTTCCCCTCACAAACCGAGAGTACGTCCAGTCCTCTTGTACTTACAAGAGAGTTCACTATAATCACCAAAGATTACAATTGCTCAAGCACACAAGCAAGAGACTTCCAATGCTCAAGTATACAAACAAGAGACTTCCTAATGCTCAAGCACGCAGGCAAAAGACTTCAATACACAAGTTTAGAAAAACAGAGTCTGAACAATTGATATGAAGATCAATGTTCAGTTACAGATTAAATACAACTTTTGATACAAGACTTAACTTAGAATCTTAATACAAAATTCTAAGGTTCAACTAATGAATTAACATAAGCTGAAACTGGAGTCTTGGATTTTGAATATGAGTTCAAGTTGTATTTGCAGTTTTGTGCTTTAGGATGAATTTGGCAGAGTAACAGCTCTTTTTAAATTGTTCAAGTGTCGTATCCCAAAGCTTCAAACTCGCTCCAATTTATAGATGAAGGTGGAGCGTGTTTGATTTGAATTTGATGCGGTGAGATTGCGCCAGCTGTAGATAGTACCTTTGATATCCAAATCAGGTAACCTTGTATGTGATCAATCTTGGAGAGAAAGTTTTATCCAAATCAGGTAAAGAGTTCGTACAATAGTACAAACGTCACTATTCTGTGGATAAGATTGATTCCATCAGCTTTTGGAATGTCAGAGTATAATCATTGATGCAGAGAATGTTCTTCTGACAAAAACGGCTCTCACTGCTCTTTATCAGAGTCTGATATGCATCTTCTGATGAATAAAAATTTGCATCTTCTGATGAACCAAATATGCATCTTCTGATGTCTTCAAGTTCTGATCAGAGTTTGCTTTGCCATATCAGAGCTTCCAATGTGCTTTAAATGAATATAAAAATTAACTTGAATATCTGCACACTTGGATTAAATAATTAGTATACCCTATTGTATATTAATACTTTTGTTATCATCAAAACTTAATTGGATCATGTCAGAACCTCTTTTGTTCCAACAATCTCCCCCTTTTTGATTGATGACAAACCAAGTATTAATTTACAATGGTTGTTGATAAAATTTATCAAGCATCTCTTAGGTTGATGAGTTTTGCAAGCTCCCCCTAAGTTCAGCAATGATTAATTAAATCAGTTTAAAAATATTCATTTGAATTTTGAACTTAAACTAATACACTAGACTTTAAGAGGCTAGGTTTGCAAGCTCTCCCCCTAAGTCTGATACCTATGAAAGAAAAGTGCAATTTTCTTTTATACGTACCATGTATCAGAAGTTCAAATTTCAACTGATATTTTCCTCAAAATTATATTGTATATAGACAATAACGCAAAAATAAAAAATTTGGAATTTGGTTTCAGTTTAGCATCTCATAAATTAATAACAGCTCTTACTCCCCTTTTTGTCATTAAACAAAAAGATAAAACTGACAAGAAATAAATGACAATTTTGAAAAAAATGGTCAAAAGTAGAGTTTCAATGCAGTCAAGGTGGTTACAACTACTCCAATTAAATGGCTTGTCGTAAGAACCAAGAACTTGTCCATTTTGAAACTACTATATAAGGACCACGAACTTTGTCATTTCACTCAACACTTCCATTTCATTGTGAAAAAAAATCAACAATGGAGAAGGATAGAAAAGTGATCAAAAGTAAGAGAGTGCAGGAGAAGAAGAAGAAGAAAGTGAAGATTCAACATGACTCAGAGTCTAAGAAGAAACTTCAGAAGATGAGGGCATCAACTTCTGCTCCTGTCAGAGTCAAATATCAAACGAGATCCAAGGCTAAACAACAAGAGTCCTTATCTGGGTCAGAATCTGAATGGGATTCTGATTGGAAGGAATTCTTGAGTACATACGTCCCTCCCAAGGAAGAATACTTCTCTTCATAATCAATGAGATCACTTTTCATTGATTTCCCAATAAGGAAGTGAAGAGAATGTCGTGAACTCTTCCATTTCCCTTAGATTCAAATAAGCTAGATTTAGGACTAGCTGTTTTATGTAGGATCCAAGTGAAAAGTTGGATAGAAACTTATGTAATCAACAATTTTCAATTGAATAAACTCATTATTTAGCTTTGAAATCTTTGTGTTGATTTTTGTCTCAAAATTATTTATGAAAGCATAAAAGAAATAGACAACAAATAATAAACATATGAATAAATAATGAACACAGAAGATAATTGAATAAACAATAGAGTACTTAAAAGAAAATATTCAACAAGTTACAAATTAGATATCAGAACATGATAAACATTAAACAAATAATCAGAACAAGTGCTTAGAATCCTAGGGGTTAAGGTTGATCAGGTTGCTGAGGCAATCTTGCATTGATGCTCTGAAGAGTAGTCATAATAGCAGCCAACATGGAGGAATGCTCATCAAGTTTTCTCTGAAAATTTTCCTGATTTTCCAATACATGTTGAGCATACTCTGGTGCATTTCTAGCCAGTTGCTCAAGCCTTGCTTGTTCAGCAGCTCTTCTAGCTTCCTCTGCTAGCCTAGCTTGCTTAGCAGCTTGCCTTTCCCTTTCTATACGCTCATCTTCCAACCTTTTTCTCTCCCTCTCCTCAGCTTCCAATCTCTCCCTTTCACGCCTCTCTTCCTTCCTAGCTAACTCATTTCTCAAATTCAGGTCTGTAGTGTAAGCCTTCCTGACAGAGCGAAGCATGAGAACCAGATTTTGTTCCATTAGGTCACACTCTTTGTCAATGTGCGCTGTGTCAATGGACCTGTGTGGAATGGCACTGGACATTCTCCTAAGATTCTTGTCAACGGCTTTTAGCAAATTAGTAATGTCATCCTGAGTTTGGTCAAGAGGTTCATTGGCTATTCTTGAGGGTAGGTGAGGTGGGAAAAATATGCAGTCCATAGATAGATCCTGCAAAAGGTGTTGGAGATGTTGTGATTGGTTAGGAGGAGTTCTTTGTAGGATTTCAAGATTCAGAGTCTCATTGATTTGTTGAACATGGTGTTTGATAGGTGTAGGTAAATCATATGAGTTGTCCGTAGCCACATGATGTGGGGATTGCTCATGTACATGTTCATCAGAATGAAAAGTATCAGAGACTTGCTCTTGCTCATGTTCTGGTGATTTTTGGTTGTTATGGCCTGATGTAGTATGTTCTGGTTGAGGTTCATTTTCTGGTTGATCATTTTCTGGTTCAGGTTCATTTTCTGGCTGTGGATTATTTTCTGGTTGAGCAACTTCTGGTTGTGGGTCATTTTCTGGTTCAGTGTTTTCTTGAGTGTTCACAGGTTGAACATTCTCAGAAATGGGTAGGGGTTTTGTGATAGAATTATCAGGGGGTGGTGAAGGTGTTTTATCAGAATCTTCATCCAAAGTTTGAATGATTGGAGCAGTACTTGTTGAAGCTTGTGCTGCATCATTGTGTGTAAGATTAGTTTGGGATCCTGATGGGTTATGTAGGATGAGGTTAAACTGCTCTGATATTGGTTGATTCTCAGAAAGATTATTGTCTTTCTCAGAATGAACTCCTTTTAAAATCTTATCAAAAGCATGTTTAACTCTTATTTCAGAAGGAAATTGAAGCCTTTTGAAATAATCCCTAATTCCTTTGCCGTCTCCAAGAAAAGTAGAAAACTTACCAGTTTCATTTCCATACAAAGTCTGTTTTGCCAGCAGATTATGAGGATCATTCCTTTTGGGAAGCTTCTCATGCATCTTATCAAATACAGATTCTTCAATGCCACACTCATAACCATCCTTCAGAGCCTCTTGCTTCTTATTGAACTCTTCAACCTTTGCCAAAGCTGCCTGCATCACAGCTTCTTCCTTCTCTTCTTCTGTGAGATCCAACAACAGCTTCTTGACCTTTGGTTTCCTTGATGTTCTTGGAGCTGTGGTCTTTGGAGCCTTAGCAGCTTTCTTTCCAGCAGGACTTTTGGCAGCCTTTCTCTTGACTGGTGCTAGCTTAAGAGGCTGTTCCAAAAGCCTTGATTGACGAACTGTAAGTCTTGTAGGTTCCCCATCTCCTATATCAGCACCTAGTTTTTTCATGAAATCTGCATGTGCTTCTATTACTCTCTTTGCTTCACTATCTCTGACATGTACAAGCCAACTTTCACCAATGCCTTTCTCAGAGTTTCTGAGTAACAGAGGATGTGTTGGATGAATTATCTCATTATTCTTCACCAGCCTTAAAAACCTTAGTGAAGTACTGTTCACAATCTTGGAACCAAGCAGAAAGGTACCTAATCTAGGAAGATATGGAGTAACAGCATCCAACAAACCACACTGTGCAAACATGTGGCTCAGTAGTCTTGAGTGTCTAACAATAGCTTTGCTAGAAATAATAGAAGTGCACAAGTTATAAAAAATGAGCCTTCCAATATCAACAATATTCCCTTTAGCAACATTGTATGTGAACAGCTTCTGAACACTTGATATTTGATCAGTGCCTCCCAATTTGGGCAGAACACTATCAATCAGGATCCTGTAGATTATCTTACAATTGTTTGTCCATTCAAACTTATCCTTAGGGTCGGTCTTAGGTTTGAACAGATATTCCTCCACATCAGGACCTACTTCATCAAACTGTCTGATTATCACACCATCACGCTTGAGCTTCAGAGCCTCAAGAATGTGGCAGAGTCTGATGGAGATTCTGAATCCAGCCACGAAGGATTCAATCTCAGTAGAGTAAAACGATCTCAAACCCATTTCTTCTGGGGTTCTCTCCTTCCATTCAGGGTGTTTTCCATCTTTTCCCTGACTTTCTTGTCATAAACATCTCTTGTAATGACTGAAGCTTTCATCCAAAATTCCTTTTCCAATTCAGTATAGGTTGGTCCATTGAGAAGATCAAAGTAATATTTCAAACCTTGCTTTTTGTAGAGGTTAACAACATCAGCGAAACCGTTTACCCTAATGCTCTCAAGATCAACGGGACTCTCAATAGCCACATTGATTTCATCATATTTGTACGGTCGTTGATCTTTTGCAAACTCAGTAGGGTTGGATTCATTAGGTAAAATCATACAAGTTCTATTCAAGAATGTTGATGAGGATGCCATGGATGAAATTTGGAATTTAGGGTTTCTAAAGAGGAAGAAAGAAATTTCTCTGTGTTTTAGAAGACTGAAAGTGTAGGTTGTGAGAGTGCAAAAGTGTGAATGTGAACAGATAGTGTGTTTAAATAGAAACTTACGCGCAAAAAAAAAATACACATACACAGGGGTAGTAGAGTATTTTACCACAATTGGGAATATGAAATGCTAATCATCATTAACCAACTTCTTTACCCTCTTGCAACAAGACATGTGTATTAGAAGATTGTTAAATAACTGACACGTAAGTTTGAGAAAACGAAAGGGTTTTTACAAAAGATTTTTACTTACGCGCCAGAACCATTTACCTTCTAATCAGATTCTGATAGTATGTCAGAAGATACTCTCATCACAACTTCTGATACAGAAGGTTCTGATGACTTCATCTTCTGATTACTATTAGATTCTCACAAACTCAATTTTTCATCAGAGTCTAAGTTAATCAGAGATTTCCATCATGTTCAGATTCTTTTTGATAAAATCAAAACGTTCAACAGCTAAAGGTTTTGTAAAGATATCAGCCCATTGATTTTCAGTTTCAATGAACTTGAGATCAGTTACACCTTTTTGAACATAGTCTCTGATGAAATGATGTTTAATCTCAATATGCTTAGCTCTTGAATGTAAAATAGGGTTTTTAGAAAGGTGAATAGCTGCAGTATTGTCACAATATAAAGGAATATTGTTACTGCTGATTTGATAATCTTCCAATTGATATTTCATCCAGAGTAGTTGTGTACAACATTTAGCTGCTGATATGTATTCAGCTTCTGCTGTTGACATAGCTATGGTGGTTTGCCTTTTACTAGCCCATGAAATTAAATTCTCACCAATAAACTGGCAGTTACCACTGGTGGATTTTCTTTCAATTCTATCACCAGCATAGTCAGCATCACAGAATCCAATCAGCTTGTAGTCATTGGATTTCTGATACAGTAATCCAATGTTACAAGTAGCTTTCAAATACCTAAAGATTCTCTTCACAGCAGTGAGATGAGATTCTCTAGGATCTGATTGAAATCTTGCACACAAACAAACACTGAATAAAATGTCAGGTCTTGAGGCAGTTAGATAAAGAAGAGACCCAATCATACCTCTATACAGCTTCTGATCAACCATGCCTTCAGACTCTTCTTTGCCTAGACTTGATGTAGGATGCATTGGAGTATTCATGGGTTTGCAATCTTCTAAGTTGAACTTCTTCAGAAGATCCTTTATATATTTGGATTGATGAATGAATGTTCCTTTCTCTGTTTGATTTATTTGAATACCAAGAAAGAATTTCAATTCTCCCATCATGCTCATTTCAAACTCATCCTGCATAAGCTTAGAAAAATTCTTGCAAAGAGTGGCATTAGTTGATCCAAAAATGATATCATCAACATATATTTGAATGATTAAAATGTCTTTCTTAAGGGTCTTTTTGAAAAGTGTGTTGTCAACTTGCCCTTTTTCAAAACCATTGTCAACCAAAAAAGTACTCAATCTCTCATACCAAGCTTCGGGAGCTTGTTTGAGTCCATAGAGTGACTTCTTTAGTCTAAACACATGATCAGGGTTTGACAAATCTTCAAAACCAGGAGGTTGTTTGACATACACTTCTTCAGATATGACACCATTTAGAAATGCACTTTTCACATCCATTTGATATAGAGTAATACCATTATTGACTGCATAAGATAAAAGTAACCTGATTGCTTCCAGTCTTGCTACTGGAGCATATGTTTCAGTGAAGTCAATTCCTTCTTGTTGACTGTATCCTTGTGCAACAAGTCTTGCTTTGTTCCTTGTGACTTCACCTTGTTCATTCAATTTGTTTCTGTATACCCATTTTGTTCCAATAATGTTCTTATGCTTGGGTTTGGGTACCAGATCCCACACATCATTTCTCTTGAATTGATTTAACTCTTCTTCCATTGCGACTATCCAAGCATCATCTGACAGAGCTTCACTTGTTGTCTTGGGTTCAATTAAGGAAACTAATCCAAATAATGATTCTTCAACTCTGAAGTTTGACCTTGTTTTTCTTGGACTATTCTTGTTTCCTAAGATGAGCTCTTCAGGATGTGATGATTTATATTTGAATGTGTTCCTTGGAATATCAGATTCTTCAGGGTTATCATCAATAGTTTGATGTTCTTGAGCAACATCAGAAGGTGCATCTTCTTGAGCTTCAGAGTCTTCTATAGATTCTATGTTGTTATCATACTCTGGAGCTTCATCTTCTGACTCATCAGATCCTGACAAATCTTTAACAGGCTCTGACTTTTTATCATCAGGCTCTTTGTCATCAAACTTTACGTGCATTGATTCTTCCACTATATTAGTTTCAGAATTATACACCCTGTATGACTTAGAGCGTTCAGAGTATCCAATGAAGATACCCTTACAGGCTTTAGAGTCAAATTTCTTAAGATGGACTTTGTTATTCAGAATGTAACATGTACAGCCAAATTGATGAAAATAAGAAATATTTGGTTTTCTTCCCTTAAAGAGTTCATATGTTCTTTTGTTCAAAATAGGTCTTATATAGATTCTATTCTGAATATAACAAGCAGTGTTCACAGCTTCTGCCCAAAAGAATTTTGCTAAATTATTTTCATGCATCATGGTGCGTGCCATTTCTTGTAAAGATCTATTCTTTCTCTCAACAACTCCATTTTGTTGTGGAGTTCTGGGAGAAGAGAATTCATGGAGAATTCCATGTTCTTCACAGAATTTTTCAAAAGGTTCATTTTCAAATTCACCACCATGATCACTTCTCACTTTCAAAATTTTTGAATTCTTTTCATTTTGAATCTGAGTGCAGAAGATGCTGAACACTTCATATGTATCATCTTTATTTCTCAGAAATTTTACCCAAGTCCATCTACTATAATCATCCACAATGACTAATCCATATTTCTTACCATTGATTGAGGCAGTGCTAACTGGTCCAAAAAGATCAATGTGTAAGAGTTCCAAAGGTCTAATAGTAGAGACAATGTTCTTATTCTTAAAAGAACTTTTGACAATTTTTCCTTTTTGACAAGAACCACAAAGTGAGTCTGAGTGATATTTTATTTTTGGAAGGCCTCTGACAAGATTGTCCTTGCTAAGCTTAGAAATTAATCTCCAGTTAGCATGACCCAATCTTTTATGCCAGATCCATTTTTCATCACTCAGTGTCAAAAGACAAAGCACTTGTTGTTCCTTTAAATCAGAAAAATTGACTTTGTACACATTGCCTTTTCTATTTCCCTTGAAAACAATGGATTGATCAGAGTTTCTAATTACAGTACATGAATCCTTATTAAACACAACATCATAATTACTATTACACAATTGACTTATGCTAAGTAAGTTATGATGTAGTCCATCTACTAACCAAACATCAGAAATTGACAAAGAAGAATTACCAACTGTACCTATACCAATGATCCTTCCCTTCTGGTTGCCACCAAACCCTACTGTTCCTCCCTCTTGCTGATTCAGGGTGTGGAATAATAGCTTGTCTCCTGTCATGTGACGTGAGCAGCCAGAGTCCAGATACCATGAGCTTTCTTTTCTTCTTTGGGTGCATACCTGCAGCATACACTATTTCAGATTTTGGTACCCATACTCTGATGGGTCCTTTTTGGTTGGTTTTGAGAATCTTATCCTTCTTGTTAGAATAATCAGAAGATCTGGAGTCAACTGAGCCTTTAGAAAATTGTTTAGGCTTATGTTGTCTCTGAGACTTTCCTCTTGAGTGTGTCAGAGAACCAGTTACCAAGTTTGCCTTAGAAGTACTAGTGCCCCGCTTATTAACAGGCTTTGGTGCTTTGACAGCTTTAACTTGAGTAGACATGGGTACTGATGTGAGGGGAACCTTAGTTTTAGAAGACTTAGGTTCAGAAGATGAGTTATCTTCTGGTACCTTATCTTGTGGTTCCAAGCTCACAAGAGTACCAGACACAGTCAGAGGTTCTGATGTACCCTTAGTGAAGTTTGAATAAGATTCTGATGGTGACTTGCTCAACATGACAGGTTTACTTGATTTTCCTACATCAGGACATGTAAGAGAACCAAGTCCTTGCCTTTTATAATAGTTACTGAGTCCACCATGAATTATAGAAGTTACCCTAGTCTTATCTATGTTATGGTGCACAAACTCTTGTAGAGAGATTTCATACTCGTCATAAGGTTTGTGACATGTTCTGCATCCAGTCTCAAGCACCTTAATTGTTTTAAGAGATTTTTGATAGTTTGCTTGAGTCTGGGTGAGATTTTCATTGAGGAGCTTCATTTTTTGTTTGCAAAAATCTAACTCACTCAATTTTTCCATGTACTTCACCATTACATCTTTCAAAGCTTTGGTCATTTGAGTATTAGACATTTTAGATATTACCTCATCAATGTCGTCAGTATCAGACTCTGAATCATTTTCATTGTCTGACTCACCAATGGCCATGAGCGCTAGGTTTGCTTCCTCAGAGTCTTCATCCTCAGATAGTTCATTAATATCCTCCCATGTTGCCATCAGACTCTTCTTGGCTTTGTTCTTGATCATACTCTTTCTTCCTTTACCTTTGGAGTTGAGTTCAGGACAATCAGCCATGAAGTGTCCAGGCTTATAACAATTGAAACAATTTTTTGTGTCATCCTTCTTCTCTTTGTTGGTGTTGTTTCTTGATCCAGATCCTCTGCCTTGAAAATTTTTGCCCTTCCTTAGTGACCACTTTTGAAAGTTTTTGGACAAGAGTGCAAAGAAATCATCATCTGACCCTTCCTCTTGATTATCTATGGAAGATTCCTCTGCTTCAAATTCTACAACTTTGGCTTTCAGAGCCTTAGATGAAACTGAAATAGATGGCAAGGCCACAGATTTTAGCTTCTTTTGAGGCTCATTAGAAGATAATTCAATCTCATGACTCATGAGTGAACTTATCAATTCTTCCAAGCCAAGTTTGTCCAAATCTTTAGCTTCTTGGATAGCTGTTACCTTAGGCCTCCACCTTGAAGGTAAGCTTCTCAAAATCTTCCTTACATGATCAGAGGTTGTATAACTTCTCTTTAGAACTTAGAGACCAGCCACAAGAATTTTGAATCTAGAATACATTGATTCAATTGTCTCATCATCCTTCATTCTAAAGAGTTCATACTGTTGGATCAAAAGAGTAGCCTTTGCTTCTTGAACCTGTTTGTTCCCTTCATATGTGGAACACAAGGAGTCATAGATGCTCTTGGCAGTGGATTTGTCTGTAATCTTGAGGTACTCATCATGAGTTATACATCCAATGAGAAGATCCTTAACCTTGTGATGCTTCTTGTAAAGTTTCTTGTCTGTAGGAGTGAACTTCTTTCTTTCTTCAACAGATAGCCTTCCCTTTTCATCTAGTCCTTGGAAAGTTACCCCTTCTTCAACCAAGTCCCAAAGTTCATCATCTAAACCAATAAGATGACTGTAGATTCTATCTTTCCACCAGGAAAAAGTAGATGCATCTCCATTGAACTTTGGTGCTTTGTTGCTTGACTTTTCTTCAACATCATAGTCATGTGGAACTGATTTCAAGCTACCACTTGGAGTTTCAGTCATAGTGTCTTTCAACAGGAAACTGTCTCACTGTTAGGTGATTAAAAACAGAACCAGGCTCTTGATGCCAATTGAAGGTGTGAAAAACACAAGAAGGGGGGGGGGGGGGGTTGAATTGTGTTTTTGGTAATTTAAAAAATTTCTTCTAAGTTACAGAGAACTTATCAGAGTTTGCAGCGGTTTAGAAAACAAGACACAATCAAGAATAACTTTGAAGGTAGAGAGAATGAGAGAAAGATAGAGACAGAGATTTTTATATTGGTTCCCCTCACAAACCGAGAGTACGTCCAGTCCTCTTGTACTTACAAGAGAGTTCACTATAATCACCAAAGATTACAATTGCTCAAGCACACAAGCAAGAGACTTCCAATGCTCAAGTATACAAACAAGAGACTTCCTAATGCTCAAGCACGCAGGCAAAAGACTTCAATACACAAGTTTAGAAAAACAGAGTCTGAACAATTGATATGAAGATCAATGTTCAGTTACAAATTAAATACAACTTTTGATACAAGACTTAACTTAGAATCTTAATACAAAATTCTAAGGTTCAACTAATGAAGGCTAAACTATATTTTTAGTCCCTTACGTTTATTTTAGGTTTGAATCAGGTCCCTTACGTTTTAAAAGTTTCAATTTGGTCCCTCACGTTACCAAGCTTTGCATTAGTTAGTCATTTCCGTCAAATTTTTCACTAATTCCGTTCGATCCTTACACGTAACTGACAATTTGGACATATGAACACTATTTTTGACATGTTCAGTGTCATTTGGGATGCTAACTAAGTAAAAAAAAAATTAAAAATAATATATATTACCTATAATAATGGAATTGGCCCCAAAAAAAAGTCCAAAATAGTGTCAACGTGTCCACAATAATGTCCACGTGTCCAAACCGTCAGCCACGTGTAAAAATCAAACGAAGTTAGTGAAATATTTGACGTAATGGACTAACTAATGCAAAAGTTAATAACGTGAAGGACCAAATTGAAACTTTTAAAACGTAAGGGACCTGATTCAAACCTAAAATAAATGTAAGGGACCAAAAGTACAGTTTAGCCACTAATGAATTAACAGAAGCTGAAACTGGAGTCTTGGATTTTGAATATGAGTTCAAGTTGTATTTGCAGTTTTGTGCTTTAGGATGAATTTGGCAGAGTAACAGCTCTTTTTAAATTGTTCAAGTGTCGTATCCCAAAGCTTCAAACTCGCTCCAATTTATAGATGAAGGTGGAGCGTGTTTGATTTGAATTTGATGCGGTGAGATTGCGCCAGCTGTAGATAGTACCTTTGATATCCAAATCAGGTAACCTTGTATGTGATCAATCTTGGAGAGAAAGTTTTATCCAAATCAGGTAAAGAGTTCGTACAATAGTACAAACGTCACTATTCTGTGGATAAGATTGATTCCATCAGCTTTTGGAATGTCAGAGTATAATCATTGATGCAGAGAATGTTCTTCTGACAAAAACGGCTCTCACTGCTCTTTATCAGAGTCTGATATGCATCTTCTGATGATTAAAAATTTTCATCTTCTGATGAACCAAATATGCATCTTCTGATGTCTTCAAGTTCTGATCAGAGTTTGCTTTGCCATATCAGAGCTTCCAATGTGCTTTAAATGAATATAAAAATTAACTTGAATATCTGCACACTTGGATTAAATAATTAGTATACCCTATTGTATATTAATACTTTTGTTATCATCAAAACTTAATTGGATCATGTCAGAACCTCTTTTGTTCCAACAGTAACAACTCAACTAGTTATTACCATCACCAACACAACAAAATCCCTCAGGATTAGGTGTAGCCACACAGATGCTAACACCGGGTGAAGTCACACAGATACTCTCACCAACCCACTGGCACACCCGTGCACCAACCGCAACTCTCAACGAGTTCACCACTCAAAAATTTCCTAGGGTCCACACACAAAATTTCCAAAGTCACTTCTTTTGCCTCCGCGACATAGCCTATTCCACTAGGCTCACACAAAGTGGTGACGGCTACCCTCCAAAAAGAAACACTGAAACTCTCTGCGCATCACCAAAGCTAGCAAAACTAGTCAATTCCAGTCAACATGATTCCGTCTATTATTAACAAGAGATTAAGGGTGATCAGTTCTTCAATTTGTTAACAGATAGCCAACAATCATGATGGTGTCTTAGACCATTTTTACCTAACTTTAATAATGCTCCCTTCCAATTGTGCTTCAGGTCATCCGAGGCACAATTGTCCAACAATTTCCTCAATTCTTATTATCTCGATCTCGTCAGTGAGATCCAATCGCCCAAAACACGTCACGTGGACTCTCATGCTTCCACTCACGAAACATCCATTTAGTATCATTAAATCAGTAAGTACAAGGCCACCATGGCAAGTACCACTCATACCATTATACTCTGAAGGAAGTTGTCGTTTCTAGAGGAAACTTCACAACCTCACCAATATTCATAAATCCTATTTTTTCCTTTAATTTCATAACTGTTGAACTACATACTTTCACTTTCGAATCTCATTCTAATCACAATCTTAATAATGTCATCCCAACATCCAGTTGGTGATTCAAGCTCCCCATTCTATTTCTAAGCTCTCTTGAATTTCTTTCCTCTTACCATTAATTTATCTTCTACTCAAAAGAGCTTGTCACCCTGACCATTCTTAATTATTCCGACATCACCTCTCCTGTCGAGATGCCTACCTCCAAAATATATCTTAAGGTACTCCTCACATCACTATTGTTCAATCGTCTATGATGACAATATCTGAAGTCCTTTACTTACTCAATACAGATTTCCATTATGCTACGACTTTCTTCATTGTAACCACTACAATGAATCGAAACTCTATTAGTTTCCACCAAACTTTGCCATTAGACAATTGCTTACCCTTTTCATTTCCACATACAACACCAGCACCGAAAAGACATCCATTCAGGTGGTGCTTTCGAATTCTTAATATACACGCACAATCATAATTTTCCAAATTATGTGTGAGGTAATTCCTTCGCCAATCCTCAATCGATATAAACCACATTCTCATGTGCTTCTCTCTTACTTATTCTTAACATGTCTTTCCAATGACTAACTTTATTTGCGACTATCTCATCGATGTCATAAACTCTAAAAGAACTCCAATTAAGTCTGTCTCATCGACCTACTAATTTACAACTTTCAAGTTCAACAACTGCCTAGAGTTGGTTCCCAAACCACCATGACCCATAACTTGTTGATTTCAAACAACATCTTTAATTCGCCATACACAAAATAATTACTCTCATTCCACATCAACTTGTTTCCAATCAAGCACACTCTTCTTCGTTCGATTGGTCCTTCATCATCGTGACTATTCTAAAGTTATAAAGTCTGTTCCACCGGGGAATCAATTCTAGATCGCAAGTTCTAGCTAATCCTGCTCTTACATCTAGTCACTCATCGTTTTCTTATTCACTTCTAACTTGTACTAACGATTATCTATTGTACTCCTCGTAATCAGACGCTCCGATTAATTAATTCCTCAAGTTCCTATTAGTATCTCTCTATGCATAACTATCTCTAATCTTATCTTCATCACGTCACTATATTTTACCTTTAAACAGACATATCTTACTCATACATCAAGCCATTAAACACTTATCTCAAATCTTAATGCTTGACCTATCAAGAACAACTACCAACGCACAACACTTTGCTATGATTTTATCTTTAGTACGTTCGATACCCAAATCAAACTCTTGAATCTAATCTTCTAGAACTCTAAATACTCGTCGTACCATCCATTTAATCTTAATATACAATAAAAGTCCTTCTAACAATCAACTTTCATTGTCTTAGTACTCTTACTAACGAACTCCTTTTCTACTCAAACATAACATTTCTAGAAAATTGCCAAACATTGTCGTCCATGACCTGAATTTCTTAACGTTTGGTTACATCAACTCCTATAATTCCGTAATTTCAAGGTACTACTTGGTCCTTCAACCTCTTGGTCGATCAAAATCATTAACTTAAATGCCTATCCACACAGGATCTCTACTCAATCTTGACTAATCTTTTCAAACTACTCAATAAGTTTACTTTCTCTTATGGTTTACCTGCCAATAATTAATAATTCTAGCTTACTATACTAAAATTCTCAAGGTATTTCCATACTATACACCTCTAGCATCACCTATCAACGATGTGCAACTCACTTTCTAAGGTTGAACTCCCCGTTCTTACCTAACAATCACTCCAAAAATACCTTTATTCAACAATCGATCACCTTTAGCTCTATGTCACATCGACATCCATACTCACTATCTCTCGAACTATGTATAGATTGTCACTTACCAACGTGATACATGGTCTCCTACCTTCAATCATTACAAGATTCATCCTTACAAATCTTAGTTCCAAATCTAATTTATCTCACACACTTGAATTAAACCCTTTAGGTATCCACCATTCGCATAAATGTCGTCTAACACCACCACGTTTCCTCACTCTTGACATACAACGTCCAATTCAAGTCGCCTGAATGATTATCCAATCATCGTAATTAAATCCAACTGACATCTCTGCATGCTCCACTATTCCACAATGGTAACCTCTTCTTGACAGTCGAATGACTTCATCAAGTATCGTCCCTGGCTCACAAGAACAGATATCCAACATCATCTTCAAATGATCATTCACATATGTTCCTTACTTGCAATCCCATATCAATACGACGCCCACTTGTCCATACTCAGCACCAACAATCAATACTTCTTCCATTGATTTGCTTCCAAGAATCCTTCGTAGTCCTGGTTCACCTCAAGTCCATCCTCATCGGACCACTCCATATAAGAAATTAAGAGACACTTGTTGACTAAATTCGACAAATGCTCGGGGGTTTCAACTATTCTACTTACTGAAGCATCGCTCCCTAAAATACTTCGGTAAGAAACACTCTAGTGCCTAAGCATCTCCCATGCTAGACTCAAGACAAACAAACACATAACACGAAAGGAGACTGGTCGCTAGGCTAACACAACTCTAGCTCTAATCTAACTGACTTTGGACTGACAACTCTACGACACACTTTCCCTTTGATGATCTAAAGCCGGGCTCTGATACCACAATGTAACACCCCGATTTTCAAAGACTAAAAAGGGGCATTATTATTATTATTTTTAAAACAAAACAGAGCACCCATACAAACTATGAGAGCCGGCGTTAAACATACAAGAGGACTATATATACATAATAGTACTTCAGAGAAGCAAAGTGTAATACCTGAATACTTACAACCCCAAAGACAAAGGGTCTAACAACTACAAAAGTAAATATTCAGAATACAGTCATCCAAAAGAGTCAGATCCTATCCCTAATCCAAAAAGAGCACGGTGTAGAAACCACATCGGCGCACAGCCTAACATAAGAAGTACAGCTCCTCGATCACTGAAATCCCACGAACTCATCGTCGTCCTCACGACCCACGACAGCGTGTAAAGGTCCATCGTCTTGGGTGGGAGGAGCCCGCAATATTCATTGTAAGGGTCACCACACGTATACATATACAAAAGAATACAGAACAAAATATACATACCACATACACATATACAAAATACGCATATACCAAAATACGGAAAGCAAATAAACATTTAGCATTTCCTTCTCAACAAGCATTATAATCCAAATGCGCACATAGCCTATCAATGCAGACTCTACAATGATTGTGATCACCCTACCCGGGACTGTTTCACATGCATGAATTCCGGAATTTAACCTCTCCGCAGAGAGTCGTAGGTCCAACCCCCACTATACCCCGCAGGGCGTCAATAAAATCCTGTGGCCCATCACGGTCACCACGTAGGATTAGAGTGGATCCATTCCCGATAATCACACCCCGTGGTCCATTCCCGATAACCACGTATTGGACTCAATAAATCCCGCAGGATTAAGGTGGATCCATTCTCGATAATCGCACCCCGTGGTCCATTCCCGATAACCACTTACTATGAATGCATGAGCATACGATTCCCCTTATATGCTAATGCAACAAATACATACCTCTCAAGCGTATGTAAACCAATCACAATATGTACATATATTCTCAAAATCATATGCACGCCAATCACATGTTCATACATATATTCTCACAATCATATGTACATCAATCACATGTTTATACATATATTCTCACAATCATATGTATACAATCACAACAATCATACATAGATTCTCAATCATATGTAAATCAAACACATGTTCATACATATATTCTCATAATCATATGTAAACAACGCACGTATTATAAACAATTTCTCATCTCGAGAATACATCACACATATACATGCAAAGCACTCAAAACACACCACAAACAAAGCATACAAACATGCTATTAACGGAAATAATACAAAAAGAAAGGTGCCCTTACCTCGGCAAGCTTCCACAACTATTTCTCGCTCAACTCTACAATTCGCGCTTCCTAAAATATAAGCAGCGTAATATCAATAAAATACTCTCACGGTATTCTATTGAAACGAAACCTATTCCCAAAATTCTAGAGGTGTTTAAGGTACTTTCTAACACTCTCGGATAGTGATTCCCAGTTCTCCCCATAGTGATTAAAAATTCACGAAGTTAAATACATTATTTTTGCTATAAGAAATATAGTTTCGTTTCAAAACAAACTAAGAAACACTTTGATTCCTAACTCCAAGACAATCAATTTTCACATACTAAAACCATTTGAAAACAAACCAAAAACTCTTTGAAAATTTTCACAAAAATAAAAGTTTACTTGCGCCACAAGTTACAAGTTTTTTCTTTCAAATAAAATGGCCATAACTCGCTCATTCGTTATCCAATCGAGACGAGCCATACGCCAAAATCTTCGTATCGAAAGGACGGATCAAATGGTTAAGTTTCTAGGACACAAAACAATTTTAAAGGGACGAAAATACCCCTGTCTATTTAGGCCAGAATCCAAAAACAAAGGTAGTTCAAACATTTTTCATTGCACAACCATGGCATTGATCACTTAGTTCCCAAAATCATTTATTTGAACAACAAATACTTTTCAAAACACAAACTAAAATTCATAAAAGTTTTCTCTTGAACTCTCAAGAACAAATTTCTTGTTTTTCAAAACAAAACTATTTTTCACACATCCATTTCTCTAAAAGTCTTGAAACAATTCATTAAACACAAAAGCTAAAACAATTTTCCATGTTCTTGATCAATTAGAATTTTCTCCAAAACCCTAATCCAATTTCTTCATGAGATTCTCATCAAACTCATGGAATACAAACCATCTAGTTCTAAACAAACTAGTTAAACACTCATGAGCAACTCTCATGGAACAAAAATCATTTATGAACATTTTCTAACAAAAATTTCTCAAGAACATAAACTAAAAATCCAACAAACTCCATGAGTTTGACCAACTAAGAGGAAAGGAGAAGTCTAGTTACCTTAGAGAAGATACTACTTGCAATTCCTATGGTTCCAACAAGCTTGAAATGGATCAATTTGGTGAAGGATTGAAATTTTGTGATGGAGGAGAATGAAGAAGAAGAAGCACGGTCAAGAGAGAGCAAGAGGAGTGAAATTTCTGATTTATTTCTTTCTAAGTCCACAATGAGTTAAACCTCCTTACTATACATGGTCTTGTTCATTATCCACCCTTGGATCAAGTAGTGTTAATTTGCTAAGATTCAAATCTAGCCATTGGATCAATCCAAGTCTATCATCACAAGATATTTTCTATGCTTCTAGAAGCCACCTCGCCTCTCAGCTCCCGCGTTCGCTCGCAGACGAGTCGTACTTCGCTAACGGACGAAAATCACAAAAATATAAAATCTACCAAATAAACGTCCGTCGTAAACCGTTTCCAAATATTATTGCTAAATCTTTTTCCCCGACTGTAATTTTCTTCCTCACTCTTGAAAATTATTCTGAAAACATATTCCAACTCGCGCCGATATATAAAACTCCCATTTAAATTTCTACGGAATTCAGACATCGTAAAAATTTCCAACAGCGGGTAAAATTCCTACTCGTTTTTCCAAAAACCAGAATAGACCAAAACTCGCGATTCTGACTACACATAAACCTTCTTATACTCAAAAGAAGACTACGACCCAAAAGTCTGTGCCTTTCCAGCGCACGAGCACAAAAAAGGCTCCATTTCAGCAAAAATTCTATTAACGCGACAATACTCACGAAACCGCTTCACCAAAAACCCTAAAAACTTAGCCGACACTAAAGTTCCTTAGAAAAACCTGTACAGTGGAAATCTTGGGTCTTACATTACTACCCTCCAAAAAGAAGTTTCGTCCTCGAAACTAAAGGTAAGAGTAACAACTCAACTAGTTATTACCATCACCAACACAACAAAATCCCTCAGGATTAGGTGTAGCCACACAGATGCTAACACCGGGTGAAGTCACACAGATACTCTCACCAAAATAATTTTACCTCAATTTTACCTTAGAATTTTAAACCAAAATAATCAAATAATATATCAAAATAAACATATAAATAATATTAAAAAAGAAAATAATCCCGTGCACGGCACGGGCTAACATACTAGTCAATTTTTATTTCATATTCATATGACTTGTTCTCATTGGTTGATAAGTAAATGCTTCTAAATTATAAAGGGGTTGTTTAGAGAGAAAAAACCATAAATTATGGGTCATGTTCACATGTGTCCAAATATCTAAAAATTAGAAATTTACATATTCTTTTTTGGTAAGGAAGGTAAAAAGAAAAGAACAAAACTAAAAGGAAAAACTAATCACGGAGAAAGAAAGTTCACATTGTGTTGTTCCTAAGAAGATCTCAAACGCTTTATGGAGTAGAAGTATGAGTCAAAAAGTTGGCATATGAGGAAACTTCAAGTTTAGCGAAGAAATCCACACTTTCATTCCTCTCTCTAAGTATGTGATAGAGAGAAACACATTGGTCTGAGAGAGAAACTTCTTTATATCTTGAATCAATACAGTATGAATAAGATATTTAACTTGAGGACATTTGATGAGGTTGACACAATGTAAGGAATCAGAGTAGTAGACAAGTTCATCAATGTTCCTATCTTTGGCCAGCAAGAGGACCCAATAGATAGCGTACAGTTCAGCGAACAAAATGTCAGATGATCCTTGAATGAAACCTGAGAAGCCTGCAAGATATATACCGAAGGTGTTTTTAATAATGCCGCCAAATCTAGATTGAATGGGGGAACCGAGGCAACTTCCGTCCATATTAAGAATGACACAAAAATAGTTATTATTGTTTCACTTGATATATTTATATATCAACTAACATGTCGTTAGAAACGTGAGAGAAGAAGTTTCTGAAGGTGTCGACCATAGCTCAGATGATGAAGGAGAGTCGACTTAAGGATCAAATCTCATTATTCAGACATATCATGTTGCGGTGTCTCCAGGACCACCAGATATCGGCTGATAAAATGAGAGCATGTGAATTTGTGGCACCCAAAATTTACATTTAATGATACATAAATATTTAATGTTTAAAAAATATAAACTTAAATGCAATTTTGGTTCCCTTATTTAACTAAATTCGCATTTTTAATCCCCCTAATTTTATTTCCGCAATTTTAGTTCCCTCGTTTTAAGAAATTTAGACTTTTGGTCCCCTTCCTCATTTAACTTTTTAAGTTAGATGATGTGACATGTACATTTTGATTATTTGGTTCCTTTGTCAGTTTTTTTCTTTCTTTAACTAAAAAAAATAGTATTTTCTAAATAAAAAAATAATACTAAATAAAAATGGATTCCATAATTCTCAAATAAAAATTATGGTTTATCACCGTTCCTACTGAAGCCATCTGGGCCACATAGTAAAAAGAAATAATATAACATATGGGCCACATAGTAAAAAGCCCAAAAATAAACACACAAATTAACAGTGAATCTTGCTCTTTAGGCCTTTCTATTTTACTCTCAGACCTCCCTTCATGACCAAAATGTTCCTTAAAATGATTTCGCTTCCTAGGAAACGAAATAACCATGTTTCATGATTTTGTTTCGTCGGTGGGGAAATTTACGTTTTTTTAAATTTCGTTTCGTAGGTGGGTAAATTTACGTTTTTTGAAATTTCGTTTCCTATATATCTGTCATCTACCCTAATTGCACTTTCATTACCCCTTTAACACTCAGTCACCCAAAATGCGATTAGAGCTTATTTTTCACGTTTGGAAGGCTTAAAATCAATGATTCTTCACTCATATAGGGTTCCCACACTCGTTTGAAGGCATTGGACATGTAATGTACGTGTGAAAATAGAGAGAAATCTTACTTGCAACTTTGTTTCCTACGACCTGAAATCCCTTATCACGTTACTGAGAATGGAGAAAACAATGTTTATATGATTGATTAAACTAACCGAATGGTTGGATATGATGCTTGTTCATATCGTCCCCTTTCGAACCGTATAACTCGCCCCTTTCATCTCAATTGATGTTTTATTGAAACTTGTTGAGAAAATGAACAAATTGATGTTCATTTAGAGAATAGAAGTTAATCCATAATGGTTATAAATGAAAAAATCACATTGAAGTGTGAATTGAAAAAGTGGGATTGAGTCCCACATTGGAAAGAAAAATGAACAGTTTTAAAGGCAACTCACACCAGTGGAAGTTTAGTGTAAATTGTGACTGTTGCGAATTTACAAGCAACTTGCACCAGTGGATGTTATGTTGTTTTTGTGTCATTTTTCGAATTTCAAAGGATCTGCATTGGATTCTTGCTGACTCAACATCAGCTATAACCATTCTTCTAATTTAGTAACGGACAAGTAATAATGTCACTTAATTGTGATTAATTCTATGTCCCTCCCTTGAATGCCTATTATTGCATTGTTTTCTTTGCTCATAGTATATATTTATAAAAAGATAGAACAACAAAACATATAAAAAAAAAAGCATTCAGAAAAAAATATTCATCACAAATTCTTCCATCCTTTTTCGATTATATTATATTGTTTCTTCGATATCGATATTGTTGTATCGATTCGTTTCTGTTTCATTGGTTTCAAATCGGTATTGTTGTATCGATTCAATTGATATTGAAGTATCAATTTCTGGTTTTGTAGAACCATTAACTAAAGGTGTTCCTTTCGATTAATACAGTGCAGTATTTAATCGATTAATTTTGACGAGGCTGTTTTATCCTGGAGGCGACGCGGTTGATTGTCTGCTTTGCACAATTTGAGCAGTACCGCGAAACGTCTTAAAGAAAGCGACCTAGTACCCGACTCAGCCAACAATTTCTTTCAATTCGGTATCTCTGTTTTCTCTACGAAAATCAATTTTTATAAATCAAAAACAACAATACTGATCAATGTATTCTCTATGTTTAGAAATACGGAAGTACTTCGTTTTATGGGAAATGAAATTGAGCGCTTTCAGATCGTACGAAGCGAAGTTAAGCTTTTCGTTGTGTAGAAAACAAAACCATCATTTTTTAAGGGAAAGAAGTGACTAAACCTACGCGTGTTCGCTGTTTTTGGGCGAAAACATTATTTCGATTCCTACAAAGTAAAAAAATATAGATTTCGTTTCCTAGAAAACAAATTAACCTGATCCAAAAATAGGGATATTTTGGGATTAATGGGCAGCCTAAGAGCATGTAGGGGGGCCTAAAAAGCAAAATTCATTAACAGTTGGGCATATAATAAAAAGCCCAAATTAGCTTCAAGAAAACCTAAATACCAGCAACATCTTCCTCTGCCGTTTCTGTTTTCTTTCTGCGTTAGTTTCCCACCACACTCACACACATAGTTCTGTTTTCTTTTTTTTTTTTTTTTTTGCTTGAAACTTTTCACTTCTTAGTAAATGTGCTCTTCTCTATTTTCTTTCTCTTGTGTTTTCTTCTTCTCTTTGGTGGGTGTAAAGGTAAAGTTTCAGGGGATTCAAGGTTCAAAATATACCAGATATATACATGATTTTTTCAAGTTCAAGGGGTTCAGTTGAACCCCCTCACTACAAGGTGGCCCCGCCCTTGACTATGAAAGACCAAAAATTATGGTTCTATAATTTTTATTTTTTTTATTATAATAATAAGGAGTAATAAGTTTTTATTTAATCAATCGTCAGTTGATTCAGTGATGATTGACGTTGAATTTGGTAGGGAGGATCACGGTTCGATCACTGCAACTACGATCGAGAGGGGACTTGAACCACTTGATGTCATAACTAACCCCGAACTAGATTAAACTGGTGGTAAAAATAAAAAAAAATAGTTTTTTATTTAAGAAAATATAAAATCAGATTTGAGAAATTGAACAAAATAATAAAATATGACATGGCTGCTAAATAATTAAAGTGCACTATGCCACATCATTTAATGAAATGCCTTATAATCAATGTTGTTAAAATCGGACCGGACCGGCCGGTTCGACTGGTTCGACCGGGAACCGGTAACAGCACCGGTCCGGGCTACCCTCTAGAACCGCTAAATCCCAAAACCGGACAAAATGAGAGGAAAACCGTTCCGAACCGTCTGAACCGGTGAACCGGTGGCGGTTTCGTAAAACCGGCCGGCCTAAACATTCCTTTACAAAAAAAATAAAAATCTGAATTTTCAGAAAAAAGAAATCTTTTATATAATTTTATTCTTATTTCAATATTTCTTTCCTTAAACAGTAAATTTTTCTAAATTCCCAGCACAGAAAGAAAGTGCTTGTATTTATAATTTTATATAAAAATGGATAGTAATGAAGTCCCAATTAAAATCTCTTTTCTTCTCTGTGTGCCATAGATCTCACCTTCACTCAATGTTTTATTTTAAAAATTGGAATAGAATAATAAAACAATACTTTTTGTTTTTTTTATGATTTCTAGTATGAGGGTGTATTTTGAGGATTTGCGTTGTTGTATGTTTTGAAAGAAAAAGAATAGTTGCTAGAATAGTTGTGGAGGATTTTGAGTGTTGTGAGTTTTGAAAGAAGATGAATAGTTGAAAGAATAGTTACTGACTAACAAAATTTGTTGAGTTTCAGCACAAAGAAGAAAAATAGTGGCTGCAACATTAACTTAGGAGTAGGATTCTATGTTATATATGGTTTAATATTTAGGGTTTTAATGGACTTGGGCCTTTTTAGTTTTTTTTTTGGTGCATGGATTTGGGCCTTTGTTTTTTAAAGCAATAACATTATTTTTTAAAAAAGCTAAATAACTATATTTATATATCTCTACAAAATATTTATATATTTATTAATTATCCGGTTCAATCGCGGTTCAACCGGTTGAACCTTGAACCAGTAGTCTCGCCGGTTCAATCTCCGGTCCGGTTTTTAAAACATTGTTTATAATCCAAATTGAAGTTTAGATACAATAAGAATGACCAAATGTCCGCATTTTCTAAAAAGAGAGGACCAAATTTGCAGAAATAAAAATAGGTGAACTAAAATTGTAGATTTTGTAAAATAGGGTGGCCAAAATTGTAATTAAACCAAAAATATATTGTACAAATTTAAATAAAATATTGTAGTTTTAATGTGTCTTTATGCTAATAAAAACACGTGTCTTTTGGGTTTTTTTTTTAAACTACTATTTTATAATTTGAGAATATTTATGCACCAATTAATAAAAACAAGTCATATTGATAGATTTATTTATTGTAGTCGCATCTAACACGTAACTAACTTTTATTTACATGTAGTACTCATATAACATGCAAATATATTTATGTGGGTTACTCTTTAATCGATTAATAGATACACTTAAATTATAAAGGAATATAGTAAGTTTCATCGTCTTTAAACATATGTGTCCCATTAGTTATTAGTATTGTCACCAACCGATAGAAATATATTGCAGATAAAAAAAGAAGAAAAGATATCGTTGCCGCTAATCCGCTATAATCCGAAAGACTCGGTGCTGTAGCTTCTAACCGATGTAGCACCTTCATGTTGAAGTATGAACTTGTAAGTTGTATTGTAATCAAAAAGTCTTTTCGAAAGTGCTACTCACTCCGATTCAATTTTCTAAAACATTTTGCGTCACAAATTTAATTAAATTCATGTTATATGTAACCAAAAGAAAACTATATTCAAATATATCCTCATCATCAATGTTGCACTTGCACAATGTCTCATTCATTTTATAAGTTTTTGGGGCCACTCTTCTCTAATCCTAGCTTGTGCAGAGAGAGGGTAGAAGTAGAATCATCTTTAAGAATTGAGTATCACTAAGATAATGATGTTCACATTTATTTATTTATTTTCTACTTTATTACAGAATTATTTTCTATCTTTATTTTGACTCTTTTTGTTTTATTATAATGATTACTCCTATTTAAGTATTTTTTTTTACACATAATAAATCTTAATTTTAAAAGACATGCATGTCACTTTTATTAAAACTAGCCGCCAAACGGGCACGCCCGTTTGTGTGTGTGATCAATATTCTTTTTTTTTGTTTGATGTGATCAATATTTTCTATTGTGCAAATATAAATAACTACTTAATCTTCTTTTTTATTGGACTTATTTAATTATAACTACTTAACCTACTTTTTTTTGTGGCTAGTTGTTAAGAATAAAAATATATATTTGTTTTTTACTATAAAAAAACTGAAAACTTATTTTTATGTGGAAGTTGTGCTTAGTTTTTTTTTTTGGTCGTTTTTTTAAGGGTAAAATAGGAATAATGAAAAAACCATCCCAAAAATTTGTATCCCTTTATATATTAGTATAAATAACTCGATTAATAATTTGTGTGTTTCTTACCTTATAAATGCAAGTGAAAGATAATTTTTTTGAATTAGTGTAGTAATAATTTTTTGGTAAACATTAATGTTAATGATATTTTAAGAGCCCTAAGCAAAAGGTAAGAAAATAATTTATTTATTTAATTTAATATGTTTTAATAGCACAAAAGTTTTAATAAAAATTGGAAATTGATCAATGACTCAAAATTGATACATAGTGTTCGGTCAAATAATTAAAGGATGGATATATATATTCAAAAGGGGCACAATAAAAAAGTCTACATTAAAATTAGAAAGGATTAAAAATGTTTTAAACTCTAAAGCCTCTTAAAAATCTCTTATAACTCAGTTGCATTTTATAGGTGTTAATTTGTGGAACTAATTGCTGTAATATATTTTAAAAAGACTAATTGCCATTAAATTTAATAAAGACTAAAATTTTAAAAAAAAAATTATAAGGAGTAAAGTAGTATTTAACACAATTAAAAATAAAATGTATTTTAAAACAAATTTATTTTATTAAAATAATCATTCATTTAAAAACGGAGGATAATAATGTCCAATTTTGGTAGCCCATCTCGGGGTGGAGAAAGGAAGCTTGAGAGTGGGTGGGAGGAGTGGATCCTCTTAGCGGAGGGAGATTGTGAGAATTTGTGATGGAGTAGGAGGTGTAGAGGCAGGGTGGTTCGGGGAGGGTTTAACGCGAAAGGTGGGGGATGGGTCGGATATATTTTTCTGTGCCGATCCATGGTTGTGCGAGATCCTCTTGTGTGAGAGATTCAGACACCTTTTTGATCTGACAGAGAGTAAATCGAGTACGGTAGCTGAGATGTATGCTTTAGGGTGGGAGGCCGGATGGGAGGCATGAGTGTGGAGGAGGCAATTGTGGGTGTGGCAAAAGAAGTTGTTTAGGGAATGTCAGGATTTACCTCATGATCTCTTTTTGCAGGCTCAGTGTCAGATACATAGCAGTGGTAGCATGATCCAGATCGAAGTTACTTTGTGCGTGGTGCATATCAGGTTTTGACTTATCAATAGCCTGTTATTTAGGATGCAACTGAAGAACTTATTTGGCACAAATAGGTTTCCTTGAAGTTTTCTATTTTTGCTTAGTGACTATTGCATGGTAGGTTACCAACCAAAACAAATATGGTAACTCGAGGCATCATCACCCTAGCATCTCTTTTCTACGTGTTCGGTTGTGGAGATATTGAATCAACTCAACACTTATTTCTCTCTTTGTAGCACTTTTGGTTCCCTTTGGCCGTTAGTCTGATCCTAGATTGACTTCTCGGCGGTTGACTCGCACCATCTCCTAAATTACTTTCTTCAGTTTACTTATTCAACAGGTGGTCTTCGACGGCGTCGGTCCTTTAATTAACTCATTTTGCCCTCATGTGTTTGGGTTGTATGGAACCAAACACTACAAGAAATATGATTTTTGGCAACAACTTTTTTGGTTACAGGTCGCTGGCAAAACTATCTTGGGTAGTTTTGCCAGCAACTTGTAACAACTTTTAATAAAAAAAACTGTTGCAAAAAATCATATTCCTTGTAGTGAAAGAAATTAGAGACCATTTAGAAACTCATAGCAGTCCCTTTCTCAAACATTGGACAAGGTCAAACTCCATTTCTATTGGTGGTTGAAGACAACAGACATTATTCTAGTTTCAAATTATCATAGGTGGTGGTCGATGCCATTTACCTGTTTGGAAATCGACTAATTATTTATATATTTTTTTTTGACACTTTATAATCTTTTATAATTTTTTCTACACACCTTATACTAAGAAGATTAATTGATTAATATATGTATTCTATTTTTACTTTTAAAAAAAATAGTGTCCAACTGATGTGAAATGTGTGTCGACAAAGAATTATTCTTGAACATGAGATTCGTAGAGAATTGAGCACCATTGGTTAGCATGTGTTCCATCAATGATTATACACTAGACCACCACGCAACTTTTTGTTTCTAGTTAGTTGCCTCCACCTCGTCACAACACAGTCACTTATCACATGCAACGCACAAGATTTAGCTGAAATACCTTTCATATTGTCGTTCATATAAAAGATATATTTTGAGTTATAACAACTTTGAGAAAATTGTAAATTTAAGGAAAATCATGATCATGAATACTTTAAATGAAGGGCATCACTAAAAGAACCTCTAAAAGTATCCACACAAGTTTTGTCCATGTTTTTTTTTCTTCTTAATAAAGTTGTCCATATGCATATTAATTGTCACCATTACTTTATATAGTGATTGTCAGTTTCTCCTTTACGATCTTACGATACGAAAATGTAATCAATTGTCAATTAGTTAGATTAATGATAATTGACGTTGAACTTAATAAGAATGACCATAGTTCAATTAACGTAATTGTGACTATAAGAACTGACATCCAACTAAATTAGACGATGATCAGTGAGTCAAATAATGTTAGTGAAAAAAAATGAAAAATATATGAAATATATATATATATACTGGATTATTTTAATGCTTTTCTTTTTATTTTTGGAAATTGGAATAATAATGATACCACTATATCTCATCTCATGTGTTATATGTCCACGAATCCAGAATCCCCTTATATTAGGGATGTCAACGGGGCGGGGAATGTGCGGAGGAAGCTATCCCCGTTCCCCGCCCCGAACTGCTTTCGGGGGAATTTTTGCCTTCATCCCCGTCCCCACGGGGGAATATTTATCCCCATCCCCTTCCCCACAGATCCCCACGGTTCCCGCGGGGATCCACGGATATCGAATATTAACAAAAAATTATATTTTTCGGTCAAAATTATGATAGTAGTATGATGTTATTTTTTCCTTTTTTATCTAAAAAAATAAATATTTTGCATCTTTCTTTACAAAAAAATAAAAACAACACATAATTAATAATGCATTCATAACCAAAAAGACGTTGCAAAAACATTTGGCTACTAATCATACAAAATCTAATAGTTAAAATATTTCATAATGTATATCAAAATATGCATAATCATACAAAACCAAAATATCTCAAAACTATTGGTAATTGGTAAATATCCAACCAAAATAAACAAATAAAGTTAGTTTTGACAAAATATTAAGCAATTATCCAAGAAAATCATGACATTGATTGACTCTTCAGTTACTTTTTTTAAAAAAAATCAACATTTAATATATAAATTAATAATAATAATAATAATAATAATATTTTTTATATTTGTTTATAGAGAATAATAATAATATATAGTTAAGTATATATAGACGGATTCGGGGAATCCGTGGGGACGGATGCAGCTTCCCCGTTCCCCGCCCCGAACTGTCAGCGGGGGAATTTTTGCCTCCATCCCCGACCCCACGGGGAAAAAATCTTTGTTTTCGGAGCTCTGAACGGGGCAATCCCCACGGGGATCCGCTCTAACGGATACAAATTGACATCCCTACCTTATATTGTTCGGTTTAGGGTGTTTGCACATTCATAGATTTGAATGAGCATAAATGCTATAAATCCTCAGCAAGTTGGAATTGACTTGGTATTCAAGCTATCGTACTATTATTTTCAAGTTTGATTTTAAATTAACTATTAATCTCATTTTATAATTTATAGGATGACAATAATTTTTGTCTGTTTTTGGCTAGATTCATATCTTTTAAAAATTCTCATAGTTTTTTTTCACTTTCAAGAAACAAATGGGTGTGTTTTTTATCTAGCTAAATATAACACTCATTTAAAAATTACTTTTAAGTTGTGGGTTGCTCCTCCTCATTAAATAGCACACGGCAAATTTTAATTTGCACCATCAAATATTTTGGTTCAACTTGGATCAATTATATTGTGGCATTTTATATATGAGGTTAATGAATATGTTTATAATCTTACTCAATATATAAATTAAGCATTTTTCCATATTATATAATTAAAGTGGGGTGTAGTAGGATAATTTGTAGAATATACAATTTGTATTGAATGATAGTATAAAATTAGTTTTTATATTGTCTTTATATATACTATTTTCTCTTGATATATTATATAAATAAATAAAGAGTAAATAGGCTTTTGAGAGGGGTGAGAAAAAAACCAAAAAATCAAACCAAATCGAACCAAAAAAAAATTAAACCATAACTAACAATTTTGAATCCAAACTGAAACAGTTCGGTTCAGTTTGGTTTAATGGTTCAGATTTTTTAGTGAAAATTTAGTTATGGTTTGGTTTAAAACCATAAAACCGAACTACTTTAACGGTTCAGTTCAGTTTTAAAGACGAATTGTTCAGTTCGGTATTGGTTATTATAAATTTTATAAACTGTTTCGTTCAGTTCGGTTCAGTTTTCCTCCAAAACCAAACCATGTCCATCCCTAGATTTTACCCTCTGCAAAGTAGATGAATTTTCTTTTACCCCTTGTATTTTTTTTTTAGATTACCCTATGTAATATTTTTTTCCTAGTCTATTTTACCCCCTGCCGATTTTTTTTCAACACAGGGGGTAAAATACACTACGAAAAAAATATATTACAAGGAGGTAATCTAAAAAAAATAATTACATAGGGTAAAATAAAACTCGTCTACTGTGCAGAGGGATAAAAGTCTATTTACCCATAAATAAATAAATGAATGGCTATACTTAAATATAGGCAATTTTTTGCTCTATTCACTCTTAAACCAAGTTCATGCGAGCAAAATCACGCACAACAACAACTTGAGATTTACTTTTGCCACTCTACCTTATTACTCTAGCGCCCTATGAAATTATCAATATACCCCTGCCCACAATTTAGGTAACGGACGGTGACCATTACTTACGTAGCGGATAGGTTAAAAATTCACGATTTTCAAACGCAAGAGAGTTAAGGCAACAAAGGCACCATACCAGAATTTTTTTGATGTTCTTCATCCGCTACTTAAGCAGCGAACGATGATTTGACAAAAAAAATAGCAAGAAAATGTGTAACAGAAATGAATATCAAAAGATAAAAGCTAGAAAAAAATATTATAAAAGACAAGAATGAAATAGTATAGGCAAAATTACATTTTTATTCATTCATCTTATTTTTTTAACACTTTAATCCTTTATCTTCTATTTGTAAGACTTTGGTCCTTTAACTTATTTATTTCTAATACTTTAGTCCTTTTTTTTTTTATTTGTAACACTTTGACCCTTTATCTTTTATAAGATTCACATATAAACCATTTTTCTCATTTTTTTAATTAAAAAATGCTGAATTTTATTTTTTAAATTACGTATTTATTAAATTTAAATAAAACTCATAATTTTGATCAATATGTTCATCATCTTCATCAATTATTCCATATTTTCATCTTCTTTAAAGGACCAAAGTGTTACGAATAAAAGATAAAAGACCAAAGTGTTAAAAAATAAATAAAGGACCAAATTGTTACAAATAAAAGATAAATAATCAAAATGTTACAAAAAATAAAATAAATAACCAATAATATAATTTTGCCAATATTATAAAATGCAAAAACTATTAAATTATTATTAATATTATAACATAATTCTATCAAAAAAAATATCATAACATAATTTAAAAAAAATTATATTTTAACGAAAGTAAAATATTAATCATGATGAATTGATGATCAATCTTCTTGGGAGGTGGGGGGATAAAAGGCCACTTTTGTACAACCCTATAACCGCTTCCACGTCTAGCACTCTTAACCAAATTTCTTACCAAAAAAAAATGTTAACCAAATTTTGTTAAATACTTAGGAAAAATTTTTTTTATCCTTATCTACTTACAATATATTAAAAAAACTACTACTAAAATACCAAAATTGTCCAATTAAATTTAATAATATTTCAGAGTTTATGTTCTTAAACGTAATTTTAACTCTAAACTAAAAAAAAAGATACAAAACAAAAATAGGAAGAAAAAAAAGATAAGCATAAATAAATTTTCCCATAAAAATAGCATCGGAAACCATCTTTAAAAAAATATATTAATCAAATATATTTAAAAAAAAATAAAAAATTAATTAATCCGTCAAAAAAAAAAAATTAATTAAAAAAAATTTACGCATAAAAATAGGAACAAAAATCAATATAAAAGATACACATAAAAAATAGTGCAAACTTTTTTTTTTAATGAAAAAATAGTAAATTTTTTTTTTGAATGATGAATGATAACTCAATCTAACATATAACAACTTATACATAAAAAATAAAAATAGAAGAACCTAATAAAAGATGTTATTTATTTATGAACTTAAAAATAAAAGAACATAAAAATAGAAATAAAAACATAATGAACCCATTTGGATTGACTTATTATAAGTTTTATAAAGTAGTTTATGAATTTTGTCAAAAAAAAAGGTAGTTTATGAAAAAAGTTTATAAAGATAAAAATTTTGTTAGTGAAAACTTATGAATTAACATGTGTAACAAAAACTTACAAATTTACACGGGACAATTTCTTTAATAAAAAATTATAATCATACACGGGACAATTGATTTAATAAAAGAAAGGAATTGAATAATAAATATTTATTAATTTTAATTTTAATTTATTACATAAAATGGACTCATTTGAATTGACTTATTATAAGTTTTATAAGGTAGTTTATGAAAAAAGTTTATAAAGATATAATTTTTGTTAGTGAAAATTTATGAATTAACATGCGTCAAAAAAGTTTACCAATCAACACGGGACAATAGCTTTAAATTTTTTTTTAATCATACACGGGACAATTGCTTTAATCAAGAAATATTAATTTAATCAATTTTACAATAATGAGAACAATGACGTCACAGTCGTCACTTATTTTTAAAAATATTTTATAACATTTTTCTAAATACTTTATTATAAATTAATTTTATACTTTAGTATAATATCAATCTTAAATATAAAAAAAATCAATGGACATGAGCTTTCACAAATCGTTTTTTTTAAACAACAGAAGAATGATTTCTCATCAATAATAAATATATAAAAAAAAACACAAGAAAAAATATTTATCACTAATACATAAAATGAATTGAATCAAAAATTCATACACGGGATAATTACTTTAATCAAACAAATTTAATCATACACGGGACAATTGCTTTAATAAAAAAAAGGAATTGAATAATAAATATTTATTATTATTAATTATAATTTATTACACAAAAATCATACCCAGGACAAATATTTTAATTAAAAAATTATTAATTTAATAAATTTTACAAAAAAGAACACAATGACTGAACTTATATTTTAACAATATTTTATTATAAAAGTCAATAGACCCGTGCGATGCACGGGTCTCAAAACTAGTATTTCCAAAAATAATTCTCCTATATTTAAATTTAGTAAACCAAACTTGAAACAATCACTTCCTAATATATCGTTTGTCCTAATTTATTTTAAATTTTTTGATTCAATAAAAGAAAAAATTAGGCTAAACAAATTTTCAAGAATTTTTTGATAAAAAATTTGTTTAATTTTGATGATTAAAATACATGGATAAAAGATTTTTGATAAAATTAATATATTTAATTTTTTTTTTTAAAAAAAAAACAGATTTTCGACATTATTAGTTGTTATTGTCTTTTTTTAAGTTTCCTTTAATTTCAGTATTATTAGTTGTTATTATTTTGTTTTAAGTTTGTTTTAATTTAGTATTATCAGTTTTTATTTTTTTAAGTTTGGTATTATCTTTTTTATTAGTTGTTATTTTCTTTTAAAAATATATTTTATCAAATAACTTTTAGTTTAAAAATAACTTTGAAGCTAAAAAAATAACAATTACCAAACATCTTTAACTCTTTTATAGAAACTCTTATTTTCACTTTTAGCTTACAAAACTTCTAAGAACTAAAAAAGTCGGGCTAAACGGTACATAACCGTAGACCTAGTTTATTTCAAACATTTTTAATAAAAGAAAGAAGCTAGGCTAAACAGATTTTCAATAAATTTTTGGTAGAAAAAAGTTGTTTAATATTTATGAATAAAATACATAGATTAAAGACTTTTGAAGCTAAAAAAAACAACAATTATAAAACACTTTAATTGTTTTTTCTTTCTAAAAACCCTTATTTTCATTTTTAGCTTTTTGATAACTTCTAAAACCTAAGAAACTCAGGCCAAATGGACCCATAAACTAGTAAGATAAGCTCTTTAGGAATAAAGACCTTTTTTTTTTAACTTTGACTCCGTTTGGCCCAACTTTGTTTAACTTTTTATTCTCTTAAGAATGAGAAGTTGAGCCAAACACAATTTTAATAAAGCTCTTAGCCATAAAAAACAACTTTTCTTTAGCGTGTAAAATTGAATAAAAAAAAGCTTCTAAGAGAAGAGTTTCTAAGAGCATTTTTGTTATTATCATTAGTAAATTTAGTTTAATCTAATTTGTTATTATCTTTTCTTAATTTTCATATTAATCTTTAGTTTGTTATTATTTGTTTTTTTAAAAAATATTTTACCAAATAACTTTGAAGTTAAAAAAAACAATTACCAAACAACTTTATCTTTTTTTTGAAAAGCTATTATTTTCACTTTTAACTATTAGATAGCTACCTAAAAAAGTCAGGTCAAACGGACCATTAGAAAATGATTTTTTCTTAATAAAAGGAGATAAAATGTTTTTTTTATGGATAGAAATTAGCTCATTTATACCGTGAGCTTAATACAGTTGGTACAACATTATATTATATATACATGGATCGGAATTCAAATCCTAATCATCATATTTATTTCACTTAAATGTGAAATTTTAAAAATTGCTAGACTACTTAACAAAAAAGAAAAGCTCAATTTGAAACAAACTTTTAAAAGAAACAAAACAAACCCAAATTTTCTAATAAAAATAAAAAAAAAAATCTTTTGCCCAAAAAAAGTAAATATAAGTTAAATGAACTATCCCACCAACCACATCTTTAAATTTATTAAATTAATTTGTAAGACAGTACTTTTCACTAACCCTATCGTACAATGCTCCTCACCTAAAATTCATATTATTTTTGTGTAACAAGAATCATATCTACACCGCAAATTATGCTCATTTGATTCATTAAAAAATTCAAAGTTATCATGTTTTTTCCTTTTCTTTTAGAAAAAGATAAAAATAACCCATTTTATTCCTATTCCTTTAGAAAAAAATAAATTAAAAGATAATCCATTTTATTCCAAATTTCAAAATTTAACTAATCTAAAAGATAAAATAAATATCTTTTTTGCTCCTAAAAGCACGTCCAAGTCAATCTATTTTCACACTACCACTAGGTTTCTTCATATCACTCAATTATAAATAGATCCCAATATCAAACACTTTCTTTTGAACCTATCAAACAAAAAAGCTAGAGATTCTTCTGTAGCTATTTGTCTACAACTTTCATCCTTCACAACTATTCATCATCATGTCTTTGCTTTCAGATCTCATCAACTTCAATCTTTCTGATTCTACTGAAAAGATTATAGCTGAATATATATGGTGAGTTTTTAAGGATCTTCTCTCTTGCTATGAAAACAGGGGAAACTCTGTTTTTTTCTGAAACAGAGGACTCTGTTTTGTGTTCTGTTTATGAAAATCTTTTGATGATGAATTGAAGATGAACTAAAAAATATAAAATAAAATGTAACACTTTTATGGATATATTATTCTTTATGATTCTTGGTATATTTTAAAAGGATTGATTCTTTAAGAATTTTCTTCAATTTAAATGTTACCTTATATCTTCATCTATTAAGTGCTTTGGTTTATTTATGGATCAAAGAGGTATTTGTGGATTAAAGAGTTAATAAGCAAAGATGATTTATTTTCTAATTTTTTATATTATATAGTTTTCATATGGCTAAATGCTTAAACCCTTTTGCCTAGTTGATTTATTTCTTGGCTAAATCCTAAAACCCTTTACCTTAGTTAATATATTTCATGGAATATTCTATAACAATCTATAATATTAAATAAAATTTGCTTTTTATTTTCTTATAAACAGGGTTGGTGGATCTGGTATGGACCTTAGAAGCAAAGCCAGGGTAATTGTTATTTCTTGATCACTATTATTAATCATTATATAATTTTTTTAAAATATTAATTAATTTTGTATTAATTAATTTGTTGGTTTTTTTTCTTAATTTTTTTTTAATAATTTTGAATAAACAGACTCTTCCTGGTCCAGTGAGTGACCCTGCAAAACTTCCTAAGTGGAACTATGATGGGTCTAGCACAAATCAAGCTCCAGGACAAGATAGTGAAGTTATCTTATAGTATGATTTAATTCATTCACTATTATGTTTTTTCTTTTATTTTTTAGCTAATTATTTTCACAAGATACTTATGAGTCTTTTTTTCCCTTATGTTTGTTGTGTTATTTCAATAAAATAGTCCACAAGCTATTTTCAAGGACCCATTTAGAAGAGGCAACAATATTCTTGTAAGTTATTCAATTTATAAATTATTTTCTTATATATTATAATTCATTAAAAAATACTTCCTAGTTCATCAAAATATATTATATTTTAATATTCACTTTTAAAAAAAATAAAAATTCTTTAGGTGATTTGTGATGTGTACACCCCATCTGGAGAACCACTCCCAACAAACAAGAGGTACAATGCTGCCAAGATTTTCAGTCACCCTGATGTTGCTGCTGAGGTACCATGGTATGTATTTCCTAATCTTATATTTTCAATTTTTTGTTTTTATTATTATTATTATTCTTATTATTATTATTATTATTATTATTATTATTATGCTTTCAAATTCTAAAAATAATTTTTTATATTACTTTTTATAAATGTAAGCTACTAGTGGGAGTAAGCTACTTATTATTATGCTTTCAATATATTATATTTTATCAATGCACGAGATAACAATTTGCAAATTCTAAAAACTATAGTGTACTATAATTAATTTGAATAAATTGCTATTATTATGCGATACACTATTTAGTGAAAATTCTATAGCATTATTGTGTAGCAGAATTTGAATAATATTCTATTTTTATTGATTCATAATTGACTACTATTATTGGTATTAATAATAATGAAAATAAATATTTTTTGATTGTGTTAATAGGTATGGTATTGAGCAAGAGTATACATTATTGCAGAAAGATACTAATTGGCCACTAGGATGGCCAATTGGTGGCTTTCCTGGACCACAGGTATGAAATATACTAGTACCTATTTGTGTGTTCTTTTTTCTTGTTTTTAGTTTCCTTTGAGTTTATCTTATTTTGGATGTTACAAATGTCAAATTCTTCAACCAAATTCATGATTCATGATTTTGAGTTAGCACATTAGATATTTTAATCTATCAAGTAAATTTGATTGTACTGTACTGCAATAATTGAGATTGCTTCTCCTTGCAACATTTCTACGGTTAGTTTGTGTTTAATTTTGCAGTGATAAAAATTAATTTTGAATTAATTAATTTTTTTTGAACAATAAATTGAACGTGAAGTAATTATGTTTGGAGTATAGTTACATATTGTTAAACAATAAATTTGAGTATTGATAAAAAAACAATAAATTTGAGTTTTAAAAAAATCATATTATCTTTGTCGTCCAAAAAACTTCAAATTAGAATAATTCTTAATTCGGAATCAATTTTAGTCGGCATAAGCTAAACATATTAAAATCAACTTTACTTATCTAAAATCAATTTTCACCCTCCCAACCTTAAAACTCAAATTTTGCCAACTGAATTTTATTATTTTTTTGCCAAAAAAGTGGTTTTATCTGATTATTACAAGTAGACAATGCAATGTCAATAATTCTTTTTGTTGGAATTTTTGTTTTGTCACAATAAATTCTATTTTTATTGCACATGCACCTACCACTGAACAATCTACATTAATGTTTCTTTGAAAATAATATGTGTACATCCTTTTATTGCATATACTTTTTCCTTACATAAATTTTATTTTCCATTTTTTCCTCTTATATCTAAGCTTCCTTTATGTAATTAATTAGTAAAATATTTTGTTTTGAACAGGGCCCATACTATTGTGGGATTGGTGCTGATAAAGCTTATGGACGTGATATTGTAGATGCACATTATAAAGCATGCCTTTATGCTGGCATTAATATTAGTGGCATCAATGCAGAAGTTATGCCTGGCCAGGTATTTAACATTTATAACATGATTTTGTCAACAAAAAAAAAAACACATTTATAACATGATTTGATTTTTTTTTTTTTGGTGCATAACATGATTTGATTTAAACATACTTGTAATTTATTAGGTATGTGCACATAATATCAACCGATGATTTATTTATCAATATTGATTTTCTTTTTAAATAAAATGAATTATTCACTTTAGAGATGTAACATTAATATTCGTGTGTGTTGTCTTATTATTATTATTTTGATTGGTTTGTGTTTAAAATTAAATATTTTTAATTATATACCTATTTTATAGTGGGAATTCCAAGTTGGCCCTTCTGTTGGTATTTCTGCTGGAGATGAGATATGGGCTGCTCGTTACATTCTAGAGGTAATTTATTTTATTTTTATTTTGAAGGGTTATATTATTATATATGATTAATTAAGATAATTAGTGAAAGTGAATAAACATTTAAATATTGATGTAAATTTTATATTTTATATTACAGAGAATTACAGAGATAGCTGGAGTTGTTGTTTCATTTGACCCTAAGCCTATTCCGGTTAGAATGCCCTTTTTTTTGTTTTTACTATTTTTCAATTTGTTGAAATCTTTTGTATTGGTTGAAGAGTTGAAAAGGAAAGAACAATTGATTATCTTATTATTTTGTAATTTGTTTTCTCTTTATGTTGACTTTTTTGTTGGTTACATTGTTGTTACTAGGGTGATTGGAATGGAGCTGGTGCTCACACAAACTATAGGTAATATTATAGTCTATAGAGATATCTCATTCAATATCAGTGTTGTCAAATAGTAGTTATAGCTGCATAAAAAAAAATAGTTATCGCGCTATCCATTATGGTATAGATCAATTCGAGCTTTAAATTGTTTTTTTTTATATGCTATTGTGCCATTGCGATGTACGATAGCACTATAGCAGTCATGCAATAGCATAAAATGTTATTGTATAACCGCTATTGTGATGTACCATATATAGTTAAAAAAAATTTGAAAAAAATATTCAATAGTTTCTTTGAAATATAATCGTATTCTTATACTTGTATTGATTATTCCAGCACTAAATCAATGAGAGAGGATGGAGGCTATGAGATCATCAAGAAGGCCATTGAAAAACTTGGATTGAGGCATAAGGAGCACATTGCTGCTTATGGTGAAGGAAATGAAAGGCGTCTCACTGGAAAGCATGAAACCGCCGATATCAATACCTTTACTTGGGTAAGTTATTTAAATACAGTTATGTATTATGTTTTCCAAAATTTGACATTAGACTAGGTATTCAAGTATACGAACCGGAAATAAATTAATGGCTCTTCTTTTTCTCAATGAAATTTGAGTAGCAATCAATTAAAGAAGTTATTTGAAATTTTCCTTCCGTAAGTTCGGATGGATAAATTTAAAGGGAATAAGTCATTTTTCAGTACGATTAAAATGTTACATAAATATTTATCATGTTATTCGTTCGCTTTTTAAAAGTTCAAATATATGACAAAATATAGATTTCGTTTTCTAAAATCCACTCATTAAAAACCCGTCATCTAAACCTACCATTAATATATGGATTAGCAATATCTAACTTCAAGATTTATGTTGTATTTTTTTTTTTGTATAGGGTGTGGCAAACCGTGGAAGCTCTATTAGGGTTGGAAGAGACACAGAAAAAGAAGGCAAAGGTTACTTTGAGGATAGAAGGCCTTCTTCTAACATGGATCCATATGTGGTCACCTCTTTGATTGCAGAAACCACCCTTCTTTGGAAACCATGAAGTTTCAACCACTTGTCTTTGGATTAAGACCACTACATATCATATGCTCAATAACATTTATTAGTTTAGTTTATATCTATTATATTATATGCAAAGTGTTGCTTCATTAGTAGTAATTGTTATGTGGTCTTTAACACAAAGCATTTGTATCCATGTATTTTGGATGACAATATTTTACATTAATAATAACAACGGTTTACTCTTGATAATGGATCAATAATGCATTGTTTATTGCCCTTATTTGTATTTATTATTATGTTGCTTATTTAGGGAAAGCTTGGCCATTTATATGTTCTTCATTTTTTGGTAAAGATATTAACATTTTAAAAAATAACGAAAGCTTAGTATGTAGAAATAAATTAACAGGACAAATCATTTTAAAAAAAATAATCCAATATTTAATTGAATCTATGTTTAATATTAGATTCATTTATCTCAATTTTAGATTTACTAAAACACTTTCATCTCAATTATCGAAATATTTAATGTCGTGTTATATTTTTATATTAATTTAAAATAATCTTAAATTTTAATTTTTTATGATCAACCAAACTCAAAGATACTTACAATTTAGCTTTAATTAATTATGATAAATTAATGCACACTATTGAATTTAAATTTGTAATTAGATTCTCTCAATCGTATTAGAACATTTTTTCTTTTAAAAACGGTTATTATTTTATAAGCAAAATTTGAATTATAAGGAGTACAAGATGTACTCAACCTTTACAATTCAAATGGAAAAAATCCTTAATAATCGGGGAAACAGTTAAACGCATTATTACACCAATCAGAAAAAGAGAGACTAGCTAGAACTATGGTAAACATGAATTAAAATTTGAGATACCCTACCTGTAAAAGGTAAAGTAAGGGGAATACAATAACAAGAATCGGTTCTAGTTCTAGAAAACATAAAGAAACAAAAGAATCTCACTTGCCCTTGAGTTGTACTCTATTGGTTAATTAATGAATGAACCATCAACCTAACCTTACCCTTATGGGGAAATGCAAATTCAATACGAATTTGAAGTCTCACATGAAACTGAATTGGATTATCATCAACATCCATAAGATTAAGATCGTTAAATTGAACGGTTTATATTTAAAGATCAAAATTTTATATTTTAGAATATTAAAATTATATTTAAATCTAACTATTAAATTTTAAACAAACGGTGGTGAGTGCATGACAATAGGATAATTACATAAAATATCTTATTGGCTTGGGTTTTTAGGTTCGATTCTTTCATGTGTTAATTTGGATGGATAATTACATACAAAAGGATAGCTACACAATTTTTTTAGGCTTAATTATTAATTTGGTCTCTTATCTTTAATTTACTTCTCAATTTGGTCCCTTATCTTTTAAACGTCTCAATTTGGTCCTTTATTTTTTCTGAAGTTCTCAATTTGGTCCCTCCCGTCAATTTTTTCACTATTACCATTAAATTTGGACACGTGTCATATGTCCAAGTGTGCCACGTGTCCAAAATTTTAAAAGACAAGAGACCAAATTGAGAACTGCAGAAAAGATAAAGGACCAAAGACCTGCAGAAAAAATAAGGGACCAAATTGAGACTTTTAAAAAATAAGGGACCAAATTGAGACGTTTAAAACATAAGAGACCAAATTAAAAATTAAATTAAAGATAAATGACCGAATGAATAATTAATTTTTTTTATATGAATGAAAATTGATGCAAAGGGGTGCTACAATACATTTGGTATACATTTGAATATTATTATTAATGAAAGAGGTGCAACCGTCATGTGATGATAAGTAGTATTGATTTGATGAAATCATTGTCAGAAAAATATTATAAATGTAGTGTGCATGTGGGCATGAGGGGTGCTATTAGATGTGTCCTTGTCTATCTTTCCACCAAAGACATAATCCCATGAGGTCAGTAATATCTTCCAATAAATATTTTTTTTCATATAGTGTGATATTTTTTGGATTATATATCAAAATATGGTTGAACATATCAATTTCACAAGAGATGTTTTGTTGTATATCTTTTTGCCACTATAACACAAACTCTACACTTATATGTTTTGTCTTATATGAACTAAAGACACTTATTATGTTTTGTCCAATTGAAAGGTTTTCTATCTTCTTAAGGGAAAAAGAAGAGATGAATAAAAACGAAAGCATTATGATCTCTTGCTTGATAATGTATATGCACATAGCCACATATACAATTACATTATCGGTCCTTTATCTTATTTTTTGTAACATTTTGGTCCTTTATCTTTTATTTGTAACACTTTGGTCCTTTATTTTATTTTTTTGTAACACTTTGGTCCTTTATCTTTTATTTGTAACACTTTGGTCCTTTATCTTATTTTTTTGTAACACTTTGGTCCTTTAAAGAATATGAAAATATGAAAAAATTGATGAAGATGATGAACATATTCATCAAAATTATGAGTTTTATTTAATTTTAATTAAAAGGTATTTAAAAAAATAAAATTTAGCATTTTTTAAATTAAAAAAATATGAAAAAAGGATTTATATATTAATGTTATAAAAGATAAAGGACCAAAATGTTACAAATAAAAGATAAAGGATCAAAGTGTTACAAATAAATAAAATAAAGGACCAAAATGTTACAAATAAAAGATAAAGGACCAAAGTGTTACAAAAAAAGAAGATAAAGGACCGAAAATGTAATTTTGCCCATCCTTGACACATGTTCGAGTTTGACAAAATAAATGCAGAATTATATTATTTTATTTAGTTTTTATAATTTTATTGTTTTAATATTGATGTAATATTTAATTTTTTTAATGTCGTTTCATTGAGGTTTTTTTAAATCAATTATAATGACACGAGAAATTCTTTTTTTTAAATAAAGGGGCAATCCAAAAAACAAAGAAAAAGTTATAACTCTTTAGACATACTTACGATCAGCAACTAGATCCAAAAACAAAAAATTAATAGGTCCATCAAACAAAGACAAATCCACGATCATGCATCAAACAATATATGTACCTTTTGAAAATTTCCCAAAGCTCGGTCAATATAACTGTTAGAAATAACTAATTCAAAGCTGTTAGGAAGTTAGAGTTGTTAGTTACTCATGTTAGTTAGTTAGTTAACTAGTTTGTTGAGATTACTTGTATTGCAAGTCATTGTGTAACCACTATAAATAAACTATAAATAAATCCATTGTAATGTGAATTTCTCGATGCTTAATGAATTTTCATATTACCAATAACTTTATCTCTTATTTCATGAGTCCTATTCCTTCTTAATTCATTCATCTTGTTAAACCAATTTCTATAAGCCTTGTTCAAGGCTATAGCTAGGTTACTTTCTTTCAATTCCTTGATCTTGTGTTCTAACAATTGGTATCGAGAGTTCGGTTCAATCAAAGGAAAACACAAGTGATTTTTTAGGGGAAAATCATTTGGGAAACACTGAGTGAGTGAGGTGTGTGTGTTGATCTTCTTCATAGACAAGATGAATTTGGAACGAATATACTAGTTCTTGATAGCAAGAATTGGGATAGGTGATGTGCATTGATGAAATCTTTGTTCGGTGCACAAGATGTGTTAGATCTTGTCACAAATGGTTATGAGGATTTAGGGGCAAATCCAACTGAACCACAGAGACATGCGTTCAGAGAAGCCAAGAAGAATGACTGCAAAACACTCTTCTACAATCAACAAAACGTTGATGCTCAGCACTTTGAAAAGATCTCAAAGGCAACAAAATCCAAAGAGGCCTGGGACATTCTAGAGAGTTATCATGATGGTGGAGGAAAAGGTAAAGCAAGTGAGGCTTCAATCATACAGAAGAAAGTATGAATTGATGCAAATGGAGGAAGATCAAAAGGTGAGTGATTATTTCTCAAAACTTCTTGAAATTGTACATCAAATGCAAACATGTGGAGATAATAACACTGAACAAATAATAGTAGAGAAGTGTTAAGATCCTTGAATCCAAAGTTTGATTTCATAGGATGTGAAAACCTTGAAAATTGAAGAATTGCAAAGCTCATTAGAGGCACATGTGCTCATGGTGATTGATAGAGGTTCTAAGAGATCTACTCAACAAACACTGCAGGCACAAACTGTAACGACCCAATTTTAATGATTAGGAATTAATTGTTTAATTGTATTTATTTAGTGTGGTAGTTTAATTTAATTAATTATGTTTTTGATGTACTAATTGATTGTGACCTTTATGTTTATTAGTAGATGAACTTTTATGAGTATTGGACATAATTAGAATGGATAATAGTTGGTAGTAGAAATAAGGGCAATATAGTAATTAATATAAGTTAGTGGATTATGTAGAGATAAGAATGACATTTTGGTCATTAGCTAGAAGGATATGGTATCTTGGAGATGAACTAATGGCAATTGTGTAAATAGTACAAATATTATTAGTAAGAGTAAGGATAAGATGGTTAGTGGGATTTGTAGTGAAATTAAGGGTATTTGAGGAATTTCATACAACCTAAGTTGAGGAATATATATAAAGTGAAAGTTGTGAGAATGGATAATAAATTTTCATTGTCACAAAATAGAGAGAGAAAAGAGAAAATAAGAGAAAAAGGGTTTGAGAAAGAAGATAGAAAAGAAAGAAGAGAAAGAAGCTTAGAATCAAAGAGAGGAAAAGAGGACTAGAGAATCCATCATAATCAAGCTATGAGAGTAGTATGTGTATCCTAGGGTGATCAAGAGAGGGGGAGAAAGTCTATCTCTCTCCATCCCAATCCTCTCTCACTCTTTTTCTTTTGGATTTTTATGGTGGATTCATGGAAATGTGTTTGTGTTGTTAATTGATGATGATTGATGAATTGTCATGTCTTGATATGAATATTGAATGAATTTGTATGATTAGAATCCATGATTTATGCTTCAACTGATGAATTGTAAAAATGGGTTTTTGATGAAAATGAATTGTGGTTCAAAAATGGATTTATGTGATTATTATGAGCTTTGATGAATGAACCTTGTATGATTAATGTTGAAATATTGTTGATAAGATGTTTGTTAAAGTTCAAATAGCATGGATAATGATTTAAGAACCTTTGAGTTAATGGGTTTCAACTTGTATTTTGGAAAATCAAAGATTTGTTTAAGAAAAATTTTCCTTTTAGAAAATCTGAAGAAAGATCATCATTTTTGACCCCTTTGAACTTCGAATTGGAATTTTTTGTTAAAGTTGTAGGTTTCGTTCTTAGCTTTCCAACGCATGTTCACCCATCACATTTGGATCAACGTAGCCTGAGTTATGGCCGATTTGGTAAAACAGACCTGCAAGCGCCCCGGCGAGTTGGTAGTGCGTATAGGGCGAGTTCCCCTGCTACTCCCTGCCTTAACTCGCCCTGAACTCGCCCGACGAGTTTAGCAACCTTGAAACTCAACTTTTCTTGTAAAATATGATGTTTATGCTTATACTATGATTGTATTATGATTCTATGATGATTATATGGTATATATGACTTTAAATTGAGTCGTGGATGATGAATTGAATTTTGATATTGTACATGCTAATTAACTATGATTAATGTGTATGTTAAGATGAGATTATATTTATGATGATGATATATAATTGTTGATGATTAGCGAAGTTGATAACATGATTATTTATATGTTTGAATGAAGAGTATTTATGTACATATGACTTGATAAATGATGATTGATTATGGTGAAGATTATTATTTAGTGATTGATAATAATAATTGTATACCTAATTGAGTTGAGATAAATGAATTACTTTATGATATGTGTGCTTGAATGTATAACCATAATGATGATGTGTTGAGATGAGTTGATGAGAACTTGAGAAGGAATATTTAGGTTGAGATATCCTAATATTCATGAGAAGATGTGAAGAGTATCATCATAAGTGGTAAATGTACATTCATGCATTCATGAGTCAATGTCCCCCATGACTTAAAACTGAACATGATGTGGTGTCCCTCATGACTTAAAACTGAACATGATACGGAGGGATATAATTCTATCCTAAAATGAGTGGAGGGTACCACATGCATTTAGTTGTGTCTAGGGTGACATAACATTGATGATGTCATTATTTGCATTAGGATGTTGTGCATTTCTAATTGATACTTAGTAATTGATACTATTATGTGCATTAATCGTTATTGTGTATCAATTGTGAATGATTTGATGTTGATGATAAGTGATTGCTATTTGTATATTAATTGTGGATAACTTGATGATACATGGATTATATGATTTACATGATAAGTGATTGCTATTTGTATCTTAATTGTATAATCTTGCATCTTTATGGTGCAAATGTTAGTAAGATTTATTATATTGTTATTAAGTGTATAGTATTCGATATACTTACATTTTATTTGGGATTCCTTACTAACTCTCTGTTTTGTGTACTTGTTGGACCTTTGGGGGTTCAGACTCTCAAGTTTTGGTTATGACCAAGTTGTCGCTGATGCTCCACTCTGATTAAGACACGGGAAATGGTTTACCTTCTTATGTATACATAGAGTCTAGTATTTCTTATTTTAATTTATCAATGTTGTATCATTTTCAAAAGGATTTTGTATAAGTGATATCTTGCTAATTAAGTTAATTAGTAGTGTTTTGATGAAGCATGTAATACTCAAACCTTTGTTTTATAATTCAAACTTTATTTTCCGTTGCGCATTTTGAAAAAGATTTTATAAAACTAGAAATAGTTAGATAATAAGTTTTGGGTGTTACAATTTGGTATCAGAGCTCCGGTTGTCTTCGGACTGTGTGGGTTATGTGTCGATTAGAGCAAGTCTGTGCGTTCAGACTAAGCGGGCATATTGTCTTGTGTTATTGTTGTGTCTTTTGTGATTTAATTGTTGTAGCTACACTTGCACCTTAGTCACTATTAAACTATTTTGCAAATGTACGATTAGTTTCATGAATTTTGTCACATTTTGGTTTACTTAATTCTTGAGACTTGTGTTTTAATTGATGTTAACTTATGAATCAATTGTTTCAAAAATGTTGATAAGTTGTGATGTGTTTATTTTATGAATTTACTTGGTGATTGTTTATTCATGAACTATGAGTGAATATGAATTGAATTATGTTATTCATTCTTTTGGTGAATATTTGATGATATTGATAATTATCTTAGTTATAAATTGTCAAGTTAAGTAATGTGTATGTGTTCTTTGATGTTGATTCATGATGAATGTTATGCTTTTATGATTATAATAGTTGTAGGTGCTTAAAGCTATAATATTTGTGTAGTTTTGACATGATTTTATTTATTTATTTATGATTCCATGATAAGTGAGTAATGATAACATGATATAATTGTGCGTAACTGATGATGAATATGCATTCATTATTGTTGTTTTAATTTCAAGATAATGTCTTCTTGTTATTGCTCTATTTAAAATGATTATGTCCGTACATGAAGTATAGATTTCCTTGTTGATAAAAATCTATGTTATACGAATTAAGTATGAGTGTTATGCATGTGTCGTAAATGAATGTTGTAATAATTTATTGATGATGATTGCTTTTGTAGTATGATTGAATTAATTAAATGATGATATGTATGTTTGTATCCGTGGAATTATTTGAGAATTTATGAATATGAATGAAATAGTGAAATTACTTGAATGCTTTAACATGACGATTATTGATAAATTTTCATGAAATGGTTGTGATCTATTAAGATGAACATATATTGGTGAATTCTATGTGTATTCCAATAACTTATTGATTATGTGTGAGATTGAGTTCATGAATTTTATTGTTAGTTCCTCGTTAGTATGTTGTTTTACTTGATTCTTGGAACTTGTGTTTTAATTTGGCAATGACTGAAGTATCTATAATATTTACTTCATGTTTGAAAGTTAATTCATGATTGTATTATGCTCTATGTTATGATATGATTGTATTATGCTCATATGCTTAAATTAGTACATGATATGATTATGTTATTGCTGATTGATGATTGATCAGTGCATTTCAATGCACATTCTTCTACTATTGTACTCATGTATTCCTATAGTTTATTTTACTATTTTTACTATTTTAGTGTGTTTTTATATTTAAGACTATTTCTAGCTTTATTTTATTTTCGCACTTATTTTCAGAATAAATAATAAATTGACACCTCCTCATTGCGCAGACAATAACTGGAGCTAGGCATGTTGGATTGAGACGTGGCCAGATGCATTGGAAAGCTAAGACAAAGAGCTATAACTTTCATGTTGAAGTCGAAAGCTAATTCAGAGCACAAAGGAGTCATATTTACTTGTCAAAGTTCCAGATTTACAAGATTTAATTATTTCCAGCATAACTTATAATTTGCGGCCCAATTGTTTTAAGGCCTGTTTTCCTTGCACTTTAAATAGAAAAATAACGCAGCTTAAGAAAACCTATTCAGTATTCACGAAATAAAATAAGGATTGTGCAGCCGAATCATGAGCAACTAAAAACCCTAGATCAATTTGTTGGTTAAGGCACTTCAATTCATAATCTTGAGGTTTGAATCTTAATGCAATTACAATTCATGTTTCTAATTCTTTCTCTTTCAATTTCGCTGCCTCTTTGATTATATTGCATGCAATTCGTATTTATCTATAATGCTTGATTATATGTAATTTCGGTTTGCAATTGTAGTGAGGTTATTCAAATTAATTATTGCTTGTTTAATTTAATTCGGATAGATATTGATAGAGTCTATAACGCTTGTTTATAGGATTGATTGAATTCACGTGATGACTTTGATCATGTTTTGTAACGCTTGTTTACTCTCATGATTAATCGAACAACTGTGTTACGCTTGTTGATTCAGTCCTAATTCATGTAAAACTAATTGACGCTTGATTAGTTAGTTTCACGGTCATTCAAGAATAGAAACTGAAAAGTATATTTTCTAGAAACCTATGATAGATAATGAATGAAGTTTCCCTAAAACCAATGGATTGATTGCTTTTATATAAATTAATTTCAACATCTCTGTTACTGTTTTTCTCAAATCGAAAACCCCCATATTTTACAGTTTTAATTTGTTCTTGTTGGATATGCCTTGAAATCTAAAGATTGAAAGTCAAAATGTTGTAGATTTTGTGGAAAAATATATTTTTGAAGAATATCTGACTTGAATTGTGTTTGTTTTTAAATATTGGATATATTTAAAAATAATAGGAGATTTGGTTTTATTTTAAAGATTGCTTTTAAAATAATAGGCATATATTTTTCTATAAATAGAGAGTGCTTTGTTCATAGAAATATAAGAGAGCAAAGAGAGACAAGAAGTAGGGAATTGAAGTTTGCCACCACACAAGGCTAGGGTCTTAGGATCCTAGGGGTTTGGGCAAATTATTCTTGGGATCATCTTGTGGGATCACCTTGGGTAGACTAGGTAAAATTGAGTCTCTTGGCCACGGGAAGAGATTCGGGATTTGGGTAGAATTAGGATTAATTCTTGTAACCCAATTGAGATTTCTTGTTAAGTGACTTATTTGATTCTAGTGGAACGGAGATTTGCTCTCTCCCCCAGACGTAGGTTAATTAACACCGAACTGGGTAAACAAATTGATCGTGTTCTTTTTCTTCTGTTGTTATTGCTTTGAATTATTGCATCATCATCTCTATCTCGCTTATTATTTGGTTGCTTGTTACGCTTTCCCCACACATCAGTTTATTATTGGTGTGAGTTTATCGTTGAATTCACAACAATTGGCGCCCACAGTGGGGCAAGGGGATCAGCCGATTTCAAGTACCACCCGATTTCAAGTACCATGGGTTTGAAGGGGGGTATTGAGAAGTTCACCGGGAATAACGACTACAGGTTGTGGAAGGTGAATATGAGAGCAGTGTTAATTCAAAATGTGTTGAGGCGTTGAAGGGAGAAGCACGGCCTGGAGAGGCGGTGGAATAATACTCGGGTGACTTTTGAAACAACAACTTTGTTATGAGAATCCGGAGATGCTAGTGAAAGTTGGGAAGCGGTGGAGTATTAAGTCATGGACTTTGGATGCTCCTATCACATGTGTTTGAAGAAGGAATACCATGAAAAATCCGAGAGCTAGTTTAAGGTGGAGTTTTTTTCATCTTGAAGACGGGAAAGCTTGAAAGGTTTGAGGTATGGTTTTTTGGTTTGTCTTACGATGTTTGACAAATCATGTGTTTTCTTTTACATGATGTGAGGTATGTCCCTAAACTTTGATGCATGGATAGTTGGTCTACTATTGGTTATGCATTTGTTACTAGTGGTGATTCTCATATGGTTGAGTTGTGAAACTTTGGTTGATTCTTGTTAGTAACATAGGTTTAGCTGGACTAGTGAAACGAGGTTCACTAGATGTTGGAACTAAATTGGAATTGTTGGATACTAACAATGGCCTGAAGTTTGTTTCAGAGCAGTTTGACAGTTTTGCAGGTTACAAGGTGGGAACATAGTGGAAATACCGATTTGTGACTTTGGTAGAGGAATCTCTGTTTGAGGTGGAGTTTGTACTAGTTGGACTAGAGGAAGACAAACATTCAACAATGGCTCTTGGCTATCTAATGGGAAGTAGGGAGGAGAGTGGAATTGTTGCACCAAAGTGGTACGACTATGAAGACCTTGTGGGTTATGTTTCAATTGTGGCTGAAGAAGTACAAAACTTGGAAGATCTTCAAGGAGACAATTGAAAGCAACAGTGATCAGACTTGGTAACTTGTGAGACTGCTGGAGGCAGTTGGATACAAGGAGAGTTTGATGTTGCAGCTTGTGGAACCACCTAAAATTCCAAGGTTGGTTTGGAGTCAAGCAATATCTTCATGAGGGCGGAAGGCATTCCGAGGGATGAAGAGGAGGTAATACTTGTGGTTCTAGCAAGGGTTGTTGGAAGCAAGTGGAAGAGGTCGAGGTTCAAGTGGGACTCGGACTTGACCAGTGATCTTGGATAGAAGATTCAAGATGGAGAGAGCAACACGGTGGTTGATTGGATCACCATCGATTTAAAGGAGAGGTGGAGAATTGTTGGATATGCCTTGAAATCTCAAGATTGGAAGTCAGAATATTGTAGATTTTGTGGAAAAATATATTTTTGAAGAATATCTGTCTTGAATTGTGTTTGTTTTTAAATATTGGATATATTTAAAAATAATAGGAGATTTGGTTTTATTTTAAAAGATTGCTTTTAAAATAATAGGCATATATTTTTCTATAAATAGAGAGTGCTTTGTTCATAGAAATATAAGAGAGCAAAGAGAGACAAGATGTAGGGAATTGAAGTTTGCCACCACACAAGGCTAGGGTCTTAGGATCCTAGGGGTTTGGGCAAATTATTCTTGGGATCATCTTGTGGGATCACCTTGGGTAGACTAGGTAAAATTGAGTCTCTTGGCCACGGGAAGAGATTCAGGATTTGGGTAGAATTAGGATTAATTCTTGTAACCCAATTGGGATTTCTTGTTAAGTGACTTATTTGATTCTAGTGGAACGGAGAGTTGCTCTCTCCTCCAGACGTAGGTTAATTAACACCGAACTGGGTAAACAAATTGATCGTGTTTTTTTTCTTCTGCTGTTATTGCTTTGAATTATTGCATCATCATCTCTATCTCGCTTATTATTTGGTTGCTTGTTACGCTTGCCCCACACATCAGTTTATTATTGGTGTGAGTTTATCGTTGAATTCACAACAGTTCTAATATTGCTAAACCGATTGAGAGTCTTTGGGAAACGACCTATGTTAACTACCTAATACTATCCTTAATTAAAAACTTATTTGTCACCACGAAAATGACCGTGATCAATGATAAATGATGTTTTGCTCTAGAAGCTTAAGTATGAGATTACTTGTGTTATATGCTAATTGTGATTAAAGTATATGCGGAAATTAATAATTGATTGTTGATTGTTATTAATTGAAAATGATGTTGGATGTTAAAATTTATTCTATGATATGACAATTCGGTTATAACTTGAGCATATTTGATATATCTATACATATGTGATTTAATTGAGTTATAGTGAATAAGTATGCTATCTTTTAGAGGAATGAATTTGGTAAATGCATTGCGTATGTTTTGACTATTTTATTTTACCATGTTAATTGTCATGCTAAATTGATTATTATCTTACATGATTTGCTTATACAAATATGAATTGTTGTATTTATGATAAATGCATATTTTCTTACCTTAGATGTGAATCCTTAATTCTTAGAAAAATACATGCTATGTTAAGTGAATACAATTGTTGAGTTCTTAAGATTTATTGTGGTAGTGTATCTATCTTCTTGTTTTAATTAATTCTTGGCTTTTAAAGTTTAGAGATGATGTATGCTATTTAGATGTGTATGCGAGATAATTGTGATATGCCTTGTATAGTCATGTGTAAATGTTTTACATGTTTATTCATTTATGCTACTTGATGGAATATTTCGCAAGTATACGATTATCCGCAAGTAGTACAATTAATATCGATCCACAGGGATTGTCTTAACCGAATTTAAAGGCAATTAAAACTATGTTACTATTTCCTAACAAAAACATAATTGGGGGATTTTTCAAATATCAAAGTTATGATTCAATTATCAACGAAACTTTCAAAGATGAATTATAAAAGTGATTGAATCTCGATGCTCCCTTGAATTCATATGATGTGGTAATTAAACTTCAAACAATGAACCAATTCATTATGCAAGATAGATTAATATAGCTTGTTACTTCAAATCTCTTTGAAGCAACACTCCCTAATTAACATAAATTTCCTAATCTCTTAGTCAATTTCAACATTATTAGAGGAATTAAAGCATTAATCATCAAATCATACATGTTCATACAAAATTTCTAAAGAACAAACATGTACTCTCTCAACCTAGATCCATGATCTAAATACTACTCTCATAGACATTCAAATCACTCATATCAACCCCCACTTCATCAACATAAGAATAGCTTTAAAAATAAAATTGAAGAGATTGCATAATCAAATTGAATTCAACAAAGAGAAAGTTTAACTACAATAGAATAGAATTTCAAGGTTACATCAAGATTCAATCTACAAGGAGTTTAGCCAATGGTCATGATTGAGCTGAAGCTAGATTCTTCACAATCAATCATCATCTTCATCTCTTTCTTCCAAATCTACAAAGAACTTCAGTCTGGAGGTGAAAATAGCTCAATTCTCTAATCCTTCCTTCAAAATTCCGAACCTGGACTCTGAGCTTAGACTTGGCTTTTATAGTTTTCTGATTTCCGCGCCAACCTAGCTTCGCCTCAGGCCCAGTCCCGCGCGCGAGCTTCCTTTTTCCAGTACAAATTGCTCGCGCAGACTTCGCCTTGTTCCGCGCAGCTCTCGCACAAGCTAAAGCCCTGATCGCGCACGCTAAGGTAGCAGAAGGATTTCCATTTTTCCAGCCAATTCTTCGCCCACGCTATCGAGCCCTCGCCCATGCTATCGAGCCCTCGCGCACGCTAACACACCTCGCGCATGCTACTTCTATCTCGCGTACGCTAGGTAGGCAGAATGTTTTGGCCTTTACATCATCAGGTTCCGCGCGCGCGAACTTCATTCTCGCCTGCGCGAACTTTAACTTCTCTTGACCAAATTATGACATTTTTCCCTCCTCTTTGACTTTGGCTTGTAGTTCAAGTAATTTCTTAAAGCCTTCACTTTCTAACTATTGTAGCCACTTTTATTTGCTAAAACTTACCAATTTACCTTGAATCACACCTTGATTTGTAGTAATGACAAGAGTCATCACAACCCCAAAATTATCTCGTTCCTTGTCCTCAAGGAACACGTTTATCAAACGATAAACCACAAGGCTTTGATAACCTTCTAAACTCACCTGAACACATAATTCATTTGATCATTTCATCAAGCACTTCAATTGATCAACCTTCCATGCAACATCATCCTACAAAGACTTCAATTCACACAAAACCAAAGAAGCATTCACAATATTTGATAACCAATGATCACTTCACACCACTCACCTTCACTCAATTATCTAGTAGCTAATCACTCAATCAAGACATACCTAACTCTTCTACCATAAGCTTGCAAGCACTCTAGAGATAAATCAAATAGCATATGAAACACACACATTAGAGGACTTTCAAGGTTATAATGAGGCTTGAGGTAAGGTGGATGTTTTTGGGAAGTGAGTTAAAAACTTGGAGTTAAGGACAAACTTTCCACACAATTTTCAACACAAAACTTCCATTTTTCAAGGCTATACTAGAGAGCATTTTATTTCCACAAATATTAACAATCATACAATCACAAACCGTTCTTTTTCAAACTTTTCAAAGATTTTCTTTTTGAAGAAGTCAATTTTTTTTCTCAACATTTTCTTTTTCATTCTTTTGCAACAATTTTCATAACATTGCTCTAGTATACCCACCCCACACTTAATTTGTTGCTAGTTGTAATATCTCACCTTCTAAATTACCTAATTAATTTTAATTAGAGCTTTGCCTAATTTTTCATAAATTAAATTAGTGGTAATTAGTTAAGTAATCCTTGGTAATTAAGTGTATTATGTGTACAATTAGGAATTTCCTTGAACCTAAACTACACATTAACTTATGTTAATACATAAAGGACCTAATGGAACTAAGAGAATTCAAATTTCCACCTCCACTACTCCCTCCCCCTCACGTGTCTCTCTCTCACTCTCACCAAACCAACACCTCATCTCATAAGAATGAGTCACTAATCCACTCAACCACAACATGCAAGCTATTCACTTCACTCCAATTCAGAAAATCTGAAGCTACTAGCCCTCCACTCTTCTCTCTCACGCATGCAAACAAACAACAATAAGTTCCAACACTTCATTTTTCCTTTTCACATGAACTTGGCATTATCTCACCATAAGCATGTCACTAAACAACAATAAACCATCAGAGATTCATTCACATGAAGCCCAACTCAGAAATTCAGTTCTGAAAACCTCATCTTCCCAAGCTCACAAGTTGCTAAACAACAACAACCCCATTTTCACCCATTTTCTCAACCAATAAGAAAACATGCAAGGCCAATTCAAAACAAACTCCCTATTGTTCAAGCACTCAGAAAACCCACTATAAATACCTCCCATTTCAGTTGAATCAAGCATCAAACCTTGTCAAATTCGTAGAGCAAAAATAAGGGTTCAAGAGTCCAAGTTTTCCAATTTCTGGTCTGGGGTTCGTGGGGCTTTGTGAGAGGTTGCAGTAGCTGTAGTAGAGCTCAGAAGCAAGGTTTAAAGCTTCAATTCCAGGTGGGTTCTTAGGTTAGGTAGCTTAGTCTCCCAAATTTATGAAATTGCATGTTAACTTAGGATTTAAGAAAAATGTTGTGTGAGAGGAATTAATCCCAAATTCCTCTCCATTCTGTCTTATATTATATATATAATGTGACTACATAACTTGGAAAGAGGATTGTAGGTGTTAATTTTGTTAAAAATGGATTTTTCGTAAAATAGGGTGCTTTCTGTATGCACTCGCCACAACGAGCTGCATGGCGAAGTTCATGGCGAGCTGGGTTTCTGGGCTGATGAAACTCGCCGTAGCGAGCTTCTGCTCGCTTAGCGAGTTGATTTATGCCAGGAACTATAATCTCGCCGTGGCGAGCTGGCATTCGCCGTAGCGAGCTCATACAGGACATACCCATAAGCTCGCTGAGCGAGTTTGACAAAACAGAACTGAATTTTCAGAATTTTCTCAGAAAACCTATGCACTCGTTTTATGTCCTCCCCTGAGTTATACATCTTGCAGTAGCATAATTATATAATGTTAAACAGTATGTTAATCACAGAAAATCTTTAGGGTATAACTTAGAGATTATAGGTTTGTATGCTCCCCGGGAATTGGAAATTCATGGTAGAATCAACTAATCTAGTATCAGTCAAATTATGAGCGATTTATGTCGCACTATGGACTCCCAATGGGACAATCCATTAGGATATGTTATTGTGAGCTGCATGCCGTGACCGAATCGGTTGACGGATATGGCAGGCCTCTGAGACATGCTCACCTCATAGTGTCCTTGTGTTAAAATGAATAAGATATAATTTGTGTTACACCTTTATTTATGCCTATGTATTATGATATATTGCTAGCATGTTATGACTGATTAGGTTTCCCCGGTGTAGTCACCTCTAGAAGGGTAGTAGGACTCACTGAGGCTTAGTAGTCTCACCCCATTCCATACAATTATTTTTCAGATAAGCAGGTCGGCTAAGGTATGCTATTCGGTGTGCACGTGGCTATGCTTGAAGATTGCATTTAGTTTCATGCTTTCTAGTTTCTCATCTTGTTGTTATCTCAATAAATTCTGTTGTATCGCTGTATTCGTTATTTTGCTTCCGTTGTTTCAGTTAACTTGTTGTACTTAGCACCTGCGTGTGCTTAAATTCTGAATTGTAATAATGATGTACTCAGTACCAATAATAATATCCAGCGTTTTATTCTAGATATAGACGTGGGGTGTTATAATTGGTATCAGAGCAGGTCGATTTAGATCGTGCCAGAGTTCATTAACATTACGAATCTGAATCCTAGTATTTGTCTGGATTTCTAACATCTGTTCTAGATGTCATTTCACTTTAAGCCTAGCTAACTTGACTTGATATTGGCAGTTAGAGCACTATGTCAGGAGCAAGACGAGGACCTGGGAGGCCTAGAAGGAACATTGCTGATGATGATGAACCTGAAATGTACGTGGATGCTAATGCTAACATGTGGGCTGAGATGATGCACCAGCAGCAACAGTTTCAGGCCCAACAAGCTCAACAGCATCAAGAGTTCATGGCTATGTTCCAACAACACATGAACAATCCTCTACCTCAGCAGCAAGGATCAAGTGCTGCATTCCAAGAGTTCTGCCGCATGAGTCCACCAGAATTTTTTGGAGAGTACAATCCAGCAAAGGCTCGAGAGTGGATCCAAAGGATGAGTGGAATCCTGGAGTCTATGGATTGCACAGAAGCTGACAAGGTTGTGTTTGTCTCCCGCTTCTTTAGGGGCGATGCGTGTAACTTGTGGGATGGTACGAAGGCGTACATGGAAGCTAGCCAAATGGAAATGACTTGGGATAATTTCCGGCGTCTCTTTGTCGGACATTATATACCAGAAAGTTACCAGTTTCAGATGGAACGAGAATTGACTGAGTTGAAGCAGGGGAGTATGTCTGTGGCAGAGTATACCATGAAGTTCAATGAATTGGTCCGTTATGTGATGAATGGTAATGATGCACCCAGTGAATCATGGAAAATGAAGAAGTACCGGTTTCAGTTGAGAGCTGACATAGCACATGATGTCTCTATGCAGCATATCACTACCTTTGGTGATTTGGTGCAAAAGAGCTATCATGCTGAGGCAGATCTTGGTAACATTCATAAGGAGCGTAGTGAAGCTGTTCAGAAAAGGAAGGATTCTGGAAAGTTTAACCTGCAAGTGAGAACCAAAGGTACCACCAGTAAGGGGAAGCAGAGTTACTCCCAGCGTTCACCAAGGAACTGTGCTGAATGTGGTTTCCCTCACAGTGGAGAATGCATGAAGGGAAAGAACATGTGTTACTATTGTAAGCAGCCAGGCCACTACAAGCATGAATGTCCTAAGCTGAAGAGGCAAGGCGATTTTAGCGGCGCTGCTAAAAGCAAAGGTCGGGTATACTCACTTGACGGTGAGAAAGTCAAATCTAATAATGCTTTAATTATGGATGTATGCATGTTAGACCAGTCTGAAGTTTTAGTCTTGTTTGATTGTGGAGCTACTAATTCCTTTATAGCCGTTGACTGTGTTCAGCGACTGCAATTGCCCTCTGTGCCTTTAATTCCCCCTATGACTGTGGCTGTTGCCACAGGAGGCAAGGTTACCTCTAAGCGAGTTTGTCAGAATTGTCCAATTCTTGTGGGCAGTAAAGTCTATCATATAGATTTGATCTGTCTACCCTTGAAGGATATTGATGTAGTCCTAGGCATGGATTGGTTTTCCCCCAATACTGTGTACATTGGATGCGCTGAGAAGAATCTATTTATTCCAACTGAAACTTCTACAGAGAGTAGAGCACTCACTGCTTTACTTCAAAACACTCATCAGATGATCCAGTACTTAGGTGCCAGTACCAAGTGTTTCAGTATCTTGTTTACCATCGATCCGGAACCCAGTTTGAGCCCTAGTGATATTCCAGTTGTTAGTGAGTTCTTAGATGTCTTCCCAGATAATATTATGAATTTACCTCCTGAAAGGGAAGTTGAGTTTTCTATCGACCTAGTTCCTGGTTCCCAGCCAATCTCAGTTGCCCCTTATCGAATGTCTCCCTTAGAGCTTCATGAACTGAAATCTCAACTTGAAGGGTTGCTTCAGAAACACTTTATCCGACCCAGTGTCTCACCTTGGGGAGCACCGGTGTTACTAGTAAAGAAGAAATATGGTACTATGCGTCTTTGCATTGATTATCGTCAACTCAACAAGGTCACAATTAAGAACAAGTATCCTTTGCCCCGTATTGATGACCTTTTGGACCAACTCAAAGGTGCTACTGTCTTTTCCAAGATTGATCTTCACTCTGGGTATCATCAGATCCGTATCAAGTCCTCGGATGTTTCCAAGACAACATTCAGGACCCGGTATGGACATTATGAATTCTTGGTCATGCCATTCGGTTTGACAAATGCTCCAGCCATCTTTATGGACTACATGAATCGAATATTCCAGCCTTACCTTGACCAGTTTGTTGTTATCTTCATGGATGACATTCTGATCTATTCTAAGGATTCGCAAGAGCTTGCGGAGCACTTGAGAATCGTGTTGAGCATCCTTAGAGAGAAGCAACTGTATGCCAAGTTCAGCAAGTGTGAATTTTGGCTATCTGAAGTTAAGTTCTTGGGACATGTCATATCGCAAGGCGGTATTTCCGTCGATCCATCCAAGGTAGAAGCAATGTTGAATTGGGAAAAACCCAGAAGTGTTACCGAAGTCAAAAGTTTCCTCGGTTTGGCAGGTTATTACCGGAGATTCATCTTAGGATTTTCGGAGATTGCCTTACCGTTGACCCGTCTAACCAGGAAAGATGCAACCTTTGATTGGGATGCTGCTTGCGAATGGAGTTTCAGAACCCTAAAGGAAAAACTAATCACAGCACCAGTGTTAGTAATTCCTGACCCAACCCGTAAGTATGTGGTGTACTGTGATGCGTCCAACAAGGGACTTGGATGTGTGCTGATGCAAGATGGTGCAGTTGTAGCGTATTCATCCAGGCAGTTAAAACCTCATGAGCAGAATGATCCTACCCATGATTTGGAGTTAACAGCCATTATCTTTGCCCTCAAAATCTGGAGACATCATCTGTATGGAGTGCAGTTTGATCTGTTCAGTGATCACAAAAGTCTGAAGTACTTGTTTGATCGGAAGGAGTTGAATATGAGGCAACGACGCTGGATGGAATACCTCAAGGACTTTGACTTCAATCTCAATTACCATCCAGGAAAGGCAAATGTTGTAGCAGACGCCTTGAGTAGAAAGACCTTGTATGCGTCAGAGTTGTTGATGCAGTAGTGCGGTCTGTATGAGAAGTTCAGAGACCTCAATCTGAATGTTGTGTACCGGAAGAGCGGTATCCGAATCAACAAAATTGAATTATCATGTGAACTGCGCCCAAGAGTGGTACAGGCTCAGCAAGATGATATGGAATTGCAGAAGAGAGTAAACCATCCGGAGTTTTCAGTAGCTACGGACGGTGCTATTCTCTATTAAGGAAGACTTTGTGTACCTCAGGATGATGAGTTGAAACGGGTAATTCTGGAAGAGGCACACAAGAGTGGATTTTCAATTCACCCTGGATCCACCAAAATGTATCATGACCTGAAGGAGAACTATTGGTGGCCCAACATGAAAGCAGAGATTGCTGAATTTGTGTCCAGGTGTATTGTTTGTCAGCAGGTGAAGATTGAACATCAGAAACCTGGAGGACCGTTGCAACCTCTAGATATTCCTGAGTGGAAATGGGAACATATCACCATGGATTTTGTAGGAGGTTTACCACGTAACCAGAGAGGTCAAGATTCGATCTGGGTAATCGTGGACAGATTAACTAAATCGGCTCACTTTATTCCAGTGAAATCCACCTACAAGGCCCCGCAATATGCAGCCATATTTATGGAGCAAATTGTAAGGCTGCATGGTGTACCCTTAAGTATTGTGTCAGATAGGGACCCAATTTTCACTTCGAGGTTTTGGAAAGCATTTCAAAATGCGATGGGTACTCGGTTAAGGATGAGTACATCGCATCACCCTCAAACTGATGGTCAATCAGAGAGGACTATTCAGACTCTTGAGGATATGCTACGGGCATGTGTGCTAGAAGATGGTGGTTCATGGAGTAATCACTTACATCTGATTGAATTTGTCAATAACAACAGTTACCAAGTTGATTGAAGATGGTATGGCACCTTATGAAGCTCTGTATGGTAGGAAGTGTAGAACTCCGTTGTGCTAGACCGAAGTTGGTGATCGTGGGTTCTTGGGACCGGATATTGTCCAAGAGACCACTTTAAAGATTAAATCTATTCCGGATAAGTTGAAAGTTGCTCAGAGTCGGCAGAAGAGTTATGCCGACAAGAGAAGAAGATTGTTGGAATTTCAGGAAGGTGATCATGTGTTCTTGAGAGTTACTCCTAAGCTGGGTTTACGACGTGTTTCATGTGTCTCAGCTACGGAAGTATATTCCTGATCCTTATCGGCCAGTGGAACTTGAACAGATTGACCTTCAGCCAGATCTAACCTATCAGCCGGATACAGTTTGGATTGTTGAACGTGATGCTAAGATCCTCCGGAACAAGAGAATCCCTATTGTCAAAGTTGAATGGGCTCAGTCTCCTGATGGTGAATTCACATGGGAACTGAAGTCAGACATGCGGAAGAGTTATCCTTATCTGTTTCCGAGGTAAATTTCTTAATTTCGAGGACGAAATTTCTTTAAGGGAGTAGGTTGTAATATCTCACCTTCTAAATTACCTAATTAATTTTAATTAGAGCTTTGCCTAATTTTTCATAAATTAAATTAGTGGTAATTAGTTAAGTAATCCTTGGTAATTAAGTGTATTATGTGTACAATTAGGAATTTCCTTGAACCTAAACTACACATTAACTTATGTTAATACATAAAGGACCTAATGGAACTAAGAGAATTCAAATTTCCACCTCCACTACTCCCTCCCCCTCGCGTGTCTCTCTCTCACTCTCACCAAACCAACACCTCATCTCATAAGAATGAGTCACTAATCCACTCAACCACAACATGCAAGCTATTCACTCCACTCCAATTCAGAAAATCTGAAGCTACTAGCCCTCCACTCTTCTCTCTCACGCATGCAAACAAACAACAATAAGTTCCAACACTTCATTTTTCCTTTTCACATGAACTTGGCATTATCTCACCATAAGCATGTCATTAAACGACAATAAACCATCAGAGATTCATTCACATGAAGTCCAACTCAGAAATTCAGTTCTGAAAACCTCATCTTCCCAAGCTCACAAGTTGCTAAACAACAACAACCCCATTTTCACCCATTTTCTCAACCAATAAGAAAACATGCAAGGCCAATTCAAAACAAACTCCCTACTGTTCAAGCACTCAGAAAACCCACTATAAATACCTCCCATTTCAGTTGAATCAAGCATCAAACTTTCTCAAATTCGTAGAGCAAAAATAAGGGTTCAAGAGTCCAAGTTTTCCAATTTCTGGTCTGGGGTTCGTGGGGCTTTGTGAGGGGTTGCAGTAGCTGTAGTAGAGCTCAAAAGCAAGGTTTAAAACTTCAATTCCAGGTGGGTTCTTAGGTTAGCTTAGTCTCCCAAATTTATGAATTTGCATGTTAACTTAGGATTTAAGAAAAATGTTGTGTGAGAGGAATTAATCCCAAATTCCTCTCCATTCTGTCTCATATTATATATATATATATATATATATATATATATATATATAATGTGACTGCATAACTTGGAAAGAGGATTGTAGGGGTTAATTTTGTTAAAAATGGATTTTTCGTAAAACAGGGTGCTTTCTGTATGCACTCGCCACAACGAGTTGCATGGAGAAGTTCATGGCGAGCTGGGTTTCTGGGTTGATGAAACTCGCCGTAGCGAGCTTCTGCTCGCTTAGCGAGTTGATTTAGGCCAGGACCTATAATCTCGCCGTGGCGAGCTGGCATTCGCCGTAGCGAGCTCATATAGAACATACCCATAAGCTCGCCGTAGCGAGCTATAGCTCGCTGAGCGAGTTTGACAGAACTGAACTGAATTTTTAGAATTTTCTCATAAAACCTATGCACTCGTTTTATGTCCTCCCCGGAGTTATACATCTTGCAGTAGCATAATTATATAATGTTAAACAGTATGTTAATCACAGAAAATCTTTAGGGTATAACTTAGAGATTATAGGTTTGTATGCTCCCCGGGAATTGGAAATTCATGGTAGAATCAACTAATCTAGTATCAGTCAAATTATGAGCGATTTATGTCGCACTATGGACTCCCAATGGGACAATCCATTAGGATATGTTATTGTGAGCTGCATGCCGTGATCGAATCGGTTGACGGATATGGCAGGCCTCTGAGACATGCTCACCTCAGAGTGTCCTTGTGTTAGAATGAATAAGATATAATTTGTGTTACACCTTTATTTATGCCTATGTATTATGATATATTGCTAGCATGTTATGACTGATTAGGTTTCCCCGGTGTAGTCACCTCTAGGAGGGTAGTAGGACTCACTGAGGCTTAGTAGTCTCACCCCATTCCATACAATTATTTTTCAGATAAGCAGGTCGGCTAAGGTATGCTGTTCGGTGTGCACGTGGCTATGCTTGAAGATTGCATTTAGTTTCATGCTTTCTAGTTTCTCATCTTGTTGTTATCTCAATAAATTCTTTTGTATCCCTGTATTCGTTATTTTGCTTCCGTTGTTTCAGTTAACTTGTTGTACTTAGCACCTGCGTGTGCTTAAATTCTGAATTGTAATAATGATGTACTCAGTACCAATAATAATATCCAGCGTTTTATTCTAGATATAGACATGGGGTGTTATACTAGTTCCAAAAGCAACCCAAAACTTATGCATTTGCCATAAGAACAAACAAAAACAATTAACTTAACTCCAAGAAAAACAATTTTATTAGAAAAAACAAGGGTTAAGAAGACAATCAACCAAGAAAAATTTGCTTTTACGGCTCAAAAGTTGGTTAGCAAAGGATATATCATGAAAGGTAGGTAACAAAGGCTTTAGGTACCAACAAACTTGCCTCGTCTGCTAAAAGCAAGTAAATAGAGTGTATAGGCTCAAATATTCAAAATGATATCACATATTCTAGAGTCGAGAGAGATAGTGGACTCACATATTCAAGCAAATAGAGTGTATAGGTTCAAATCCTCACGGTTTAAAGGCTCGGATCATTAGATCATCAAATACGTGAATGTCCCCTAGCTTGTGCTTCAATCCATACCTCGCAAAAATCCGTTGCACTTCAAGCATCACAATTCCATGCCTAAGGTCAAAACCAAACAAACCATATATCAAAGCAATTCCAAAATGATATCAAAACTTTGAAATCTTCCAAAGGATAAATGTGTGCCTAAACAACAATTAACAAGACAAATTTAAGAATCATGCAACATTCAAGATCATTCAACTTATTTCAACAAGAAGGATAGAGATACCTGAAGGTGGAAAAACACAAGAAGGGGGGGTTGAATTGTGTTTTAAAAATTAAAACTTTTTACCTAATAGTGACTAAGTATGCAGCGGATAAAAACACAAATTAAAGAGAGGGTGCTGAGAGAGAGAAGGAAAGACACGGAATTTATCCTGGTTCCCCTCACAAATCGAGAGTACTCCAGTCCCCTTGTTACTAACAAGAGATTTTCACTATAATCTACTAAAGATTACAAATTGCTCAAGCACACTTGCAAGAGACTTCTCAGGTGCTCAAGTTTCACTAAACAAGAGACTTCTCAAATGCTCAAGTTAAACTTAACAAGAGACTTCTCAAACAAACTTAAGAATAAGAATGAATGTTAAGGAACACTTGATATACTATCAGAGGTGTTTACAAAATACAACTCAATTTGTTCTAAGACTTAGAATGACAGATTTAAATTATGATGTCAGAATGCTTCTTAGTCTTGAACGTAGTAATGGAACGGTAGTGAGAACAGTAGTCATTTCTTCCATTTGAGTCTTCTATTTATACTTGGAGGAAGATGATGACCGTTGCAGAGAGAGAGGTGCCAGCTGGAATTTACTCGTACAATTGATAGCTGTATATTGCCTTCTTTGGTAAGGAATTCCAATTCCACTACCTAGCTATTCAATTTATCACTCATCCATTTTGAGTAATAATAGTACGATAGTACAATCCTCAAATGCGCTCCACTTATGGATAAGGTTAACGTTGTACCAACGAATATTCCTTCCTGTGGATGTGACAGAGCCTTGAAGTGGATTGTTCTTCAATCATTGGTTCTATATAGGTCAGCTCTTGAGTGACGTAAATTCCTTTTGCTTCTGATGCTGTTGCCATAGCTTCTTGAGGTCTTTTAGCTTCTGAGTCCTTCAGAACCTTGTTTTATCCTCAGAGTCACTTTCTTCAGCATTCAAAAATTCAAGCTTCTGACGAACAGTGTCGTGCTTTCAGAGCTTGTTTTGACTGGCTTCTCTGCTACTATTCATAGTGCTTCTGAATGAATTTTTGACTTATAATTCTGCACACTAGAATAATCATTAGTAATACCAATTGCAATTTTAATACTTTGTTATCATCAAAACTACTTAAAACATTAGAGGTTCATGTCAGACCCACTTTGTTCCAACAATCTCCCCCTTTTTGATGATGACAAACCAAAGCATTAAAATTCAATTGTTGTTGATTTAATTTAATTATGATGACTTCAGGTTTCAAAGGTTTGCAATCTCCCCCTGAGTCTGATAATCCATAAGGGTAGGTTTGTAAGCTCCCCCTAAGTTTTATCCATAATTAATTAAAACAGTTTAAGAGTTGATTTATTAACTTAAAATAAATGTTCATATTTAACTCAATGAAGCATAGTTTTGCAAGCTTTGCTTCTTAGAGTTTGATAATGCTCAGAAGCGGTTTGCAAGCTCTTCTGACATTGTCTATGAATTTTATTTTAGGTTCTTAAATTTTCTCCCCTTTCAATAATCGTTCAGAATGAGAAAGAATCATAAGAGATAAATATTGATTCATAATGTATTTAACATAACAGTTTCAGATTGAGCAGTATATGAATGAATCAACATTAATTTTAACGCTACTCTTACTCCCCCTTTTGGCATCAGTCAAAAAGACACAGAAAACCAAGCAGTCAAATGCGTCATAACAAGGCAGTCAAGTCAAGAGGTTATGACAACTAAATTCATTTAATGAATTGTGTTAAAAACTGTCCTGACAAGAGAGCTGGATGACACTATAAAAAGGGATGATTCCTCTCATTTTACTCACCCAGAGTAATCAAGTAACATCAAAAGAAAAACATACAATGGAAAGGCAGGTTACCAAGGATGCTTCAGGCTCAAAAGAAGAGAGCAAGAAGGGAGCAGAGCCCTGGCGCTGCGAAGAAAACAGGCTACGATATGAGAGAAACAAGGAAGAACTTATTTTAACAGAGTCAGAGGAGGAAGAATTGGGCTCTGATCTGGAAGAGTTCTTATGGACATATGAAGATAATCTAGCAGATTATCCAGCTGAGGTTCAGAAGCTTGCTGATGAAGCACTATCTCTTCTCAAGGAGAAACTGAAGAGTATAGAATCAGAGGCTTCTAAATCTAAGCCTTAGGCTAGATGCAATCATATGTAATAAAGAATCTTTTTATTAATAATAAAAGTTGTTCCTCTACCTATCTCTCTCCTTTTTAAGCTTGCTTTCTTTTTATATACCACATAAGTATTGTCAGAACACCAGTTACCAGACACGCCTCATTCGGTATTGGTGCCCCGTTGTTAAACAGGCTTTAATACTAAGAGGCTATTTCATGAGTAAACAGGAGTACTGATGAGAGGGACTCTTAGGTTTTGAAAATCCTAGGCTTATTAGTTTAAATACTAAGATGCTCTTCAGCATCTTTCACTAGAGTCAGAATTCTCAAGAGTACCAGACAATATTATGGTATATAGAAAAGTTAACTTTTGAAAAACAAAGATAAAACAATCATATAAGCAAATAACAAACACACACATATGGATAAAATAGATATGAATTAAAAGAAAATTATCCAAAAAATACACAAGAACTTAACAATACAACAAGTGCTCAAACATAAGGGTTAAGGTTTGGGTTGCTGTTGAGTAAGCTTCAGAAGAAGTTCCATCATTGCATCTATCTTCTTGTTTGTAGCTTCACCAGATCTGTTCATGTCTTCTCTGATATCGGCCCTGAATTCATCCATTTCATTTCTTAGTTCCTCTCTTATGTCATGCTTGATTACATCCAGAGCTTCTTGCATAACAGAGGGTATAGCAGATGAAGAAGAACCTTGGACAAGTACTGGTGGAAATCTTGGAGGAGATGAAGCAACAATGGGAGCTTTTCCTTTATCAGAATCTGGTTTACCAAGGTTCTGATCATTCATAACAGTATCTTCTGTAGCTCCTTGATTCTCAAGAATCTTATTAGTCTCAATGGTAGCAATGTGAACAGCTCTCTCAATCAATAAGTTTAAGGCTTCTTGTTCAGCAAGCCTCTGACGTTCCATTTCAGCAGCTATCCTAGCCTGCTCTTCATCAAAAGATCTTATCATACTTTCATCAACAGCAGCTAAAAAGGCTAACCTCTGACATTCTTCTTCATGGTTGAAGAATGTGAGCCTTGGAGCACATGTTCTCTCAGCAATCTCAAATAGTTCACGTACCGTGTTTGCTCCTCTACCCTTAATCTTACCCTTCAGATGAGTACTGAGAATTCTTAAGGATTTACCAAACAAGTACTCTAATTCCCTGACATCAGCATCCAGATCAGAGGGAAAGATAAGAGCTTCTTCCTCTCTTTGTTTGAACCTCTTAAGTCTAATACCTATAGCATTATTTAGCAGCTCAAGATTTGGTTCAGAGTCAGAATTGAAAAAGGATAAGGATGGGTCAAAGGGAATGGTTGGTTCAGGTTCCTTTCTTTTGAGTTCAATGATTTTGATGTTGCTGAGATTTGGAGGTATGATGTCATCATCAAGATTGATGGAATCCTTGAATATTTGATGTTCAGCTTTAGTTAGGTGTTGGTAAAGCTCAAGAACCTCTTCTAAAACTAGAGGTCTGTTGAGTGGGTCAGGGACAGGTTGTGGTGATTGATGTTGTTGTTCAGTCATGACATTGATTGGTGATGAGTGAGGTGATTTTTGTTGTTCTTCAGAATGAGCAATTGGCTCATTCTGAACAGGGGTGAATGTAGGTGGATTTACTCGTGAGATATGATCAAGTGAGGGAGGGGGTGTGTGAATGACCTGTGTGTTTTGTGTTTTATGGACGGGTGAATCATGTGTGAGATTCATGGATGGAAATTGATTTGGTGAATTTGGATTTGAGTTGGTAAATGCAACACCACACATGTGTTGTTCAAGATGCTCTATGACAGAACCTTGATTTGTGGATTGATTGAGAGTGGTGGTGTCTACATTAATGGTAGGTTCTTCATCAGAGGAAAGATGAATGGGCTTTATGGTTATCTTCTTTGTGGTTTTCTTGAAAGAGGTTCTCTTTGGTGTAAGAGTTTTCTTTTGTTTTGGGTTAGATTCTCTGATGAGTGTAGCAATTAACTCATCCGAGGCAGTGCTGGTATCTGATGAAGATGATGATGATATAGCTTTATGATCAGGTAAGACTACACTAATGGGTACAGTGAAGTCTATGGGTTGAGGTTGATTTGTAGATGATGGAGGTTGAGAAATAGATGGTTTAGCAATAGAGGGTTGAGGTTCAGAACCAATAACCTGAGCTACAGGAATGCTAGAAGTATTAGATTCAGAGATCTTACCTTTTGGTTTAGAAGCTCTGGTCTTTAATCTCTTTGCAGATTTAGCAGGGTTCTGATCTTCCTCAGAAGCTGAAGGCCTATCATGCCTTTTCTTTGTCCGTTTTTCCTTCTGAACAGCTTCAGTCATCATACCTTCAGCACCTTCTTCAGTCTCATCAGCACTAGCATGTCCTTGATCATCAGAGCCTTCATCAATCATTTCTTGCTCAGTAGTTCTTGGCTTTCTTCTATTCCTTGTAATATCTCTTGGTCCCTTGAAGATATCCCAATTGGGAACACTTACAACCATTTTCCTGGGCACACTAACCCCAGTATCTCTTCTTACTGATTCAAGAAAGTTCTTGATGACCTCCTCATTATCATGTTCTGATATGGTGGGAAACCCATCACACCAGAAGTACTTTTCGTACACTTGCTGCAGAGGTGTTTTCACTTGAATGATTTCTTCCTTGGTTTTTCTCTTCATGTTGACCAGAACTGATGCATCATACTTAGCAGTTTGGAAAACTCTAAGTTTTTCTTTGGCACTCACAATGTCTGTGAGTTTGGTTTGCCTTATCAGTTCTGAGATTAACCTAGGGTGATGAATGACTGATGGTATTTTGGTTCTACCCTCATTGATAGTGAGACACATGTGATCAAAAAGAATCTTAGCCAAATTAACTTTTACCCTCTTATATAAGAACCAGATGAGATGTTTGTGTGGAATGGAGATGGTATCCAATCCACCTTTTCTGGTGAAGATAGTAGATAAACACATTCTGAAAGCAAATTCAAATGAATTCTTCATGTGCATTACTTTTCCAAAATCCTTTTGTGTGCATCCAGATTTAAAGAGGTCCTGATGAATTGAATCCAAATGCTTGCTTTTCTTATCATACACTTCTATATCTTCTCCTTTGTTGTCTAAACCCAGGATCTTAGCAATGTGTGCTTGAGTTATCACAACATTGATTCCCAAAATATTTGACCTAATTTCCCTTTCTCTATAAGGTTTAAGGCCAAGTTCCTTTCTTGTTTTCCCTCGTAATTCCTGGTTCTTTTCAACCAAATCCTTGTATTCTTTATCAGCACTTGCTCTATCGTACACTTTAGCCTTCTGCCAGAAATACTTCACTATGTCGTAGTATACGAAACCATTAAGCATCTCAAAATAATTTTGCCATTGTTGGTTGTAGAACAAGTATTGAATGTCAATCCCATTCGCTTTCAAACTTTCAAAATCTACGAACTTCTCAGTGAAGAAATCATAAGCATCTGGTCCAGCGTCAGTTTGATGATGTTCGTAGACTAGATTATCTTTTGAATTAAGATCGATGATGGGTGGTAATGTAGGGTTAAAGGGTTCTTGAACGATTACGTTTGATGAACGAGCAGCCATTGTTTCAGAAAATTGAGAAGATGAAGATTGGGAATTTTCTGTAAAGCCTAGGGTTGTGTAGGTAGTGATTTTGTGTAAAAAGTTGTGCAAGTGAGTGAAGTGACTTATAAATAGTAACTAGCACACATACACAGAGAAAGTAAACATTGGGAGGGAGCGCGAGCAGTTTTAAAAATTAAATAATAAACTTAACTGCCATAATCATCATTAACTGTTCTCTGCCCGTCAGGATCTAGACACGTGTTGAAAGAGTTTAATCACAGCTGACGCGTGTATAGACAACTGTTGTACACTTACACGTACTGAACGTTTCATTTCTAAAAGGTTCAGAGCCTCACTCATTTGTATCTGACACCTCATCAGAACCTGTTACTCTTCAGAGCCTAAATTATTCAGAGCTTCCCAAGGGATACTCTAAGTTATAAGAGGTTCTGATAGAGCTTCAGATGCTAATTCTATTCTACTTCTCAGAGCTAATTTTCTTCAGAGATATAGTGCATGTTCAAATTCTTTTTGATAAAATCAAATCTTTCAATAGCTAAAGGTTTAGTAAATATATCAGCCCATTGATGTTCAGTATCAATGAATTGAATATCTATTGTACCTTTCTGAACATGATCCCTTATAAAATGATGTTTTATTTCAATATGTTTAGCTCTTGAGTGTAGAATAGGGTTCTTAGACAAATGAATAGCAGCAGTATTGTCACAATATAGTGGAATACTGCTTTCAGCTATGTTATAATCTTCCAACTGATATTTCATCCAGAGAAGCTGTGTGCAGCATTTAGCAGCTGAGATGTATTCTGCTTCTGCTGTAGACAAAGCAATAGTTGTTTGTCTCTTACTGGCCCAAGATATGAGATTTTCACCAATGAATTGGCAATTTCCACTAGTGGATTTCCTCTCAATCTTATCACCAGCATAGTCAGCATCACAGAATCCAACTAGCTTACTATCTAGGGATTTTTTATAAAGAAGTCCTAGATTAGTAGTTCCTTTCAGATATCTAAAGATCCTCTTAACAGCAGTTAAGTGAGGTTCTCTAGGATCTGACTGGAATCTTGCACACAAGCATACACTATATAGAATATCAGGTCTAGATGCTGTCAGGTAGAGTAAAGAACCAATCATACCTCGATACAGCTTCTGATCTACTTTGCTTCCTTTCTCTTCTTTGCTTAAGCTGCTGGTAGGATGCATGGGTGTAGACATTATCTTGCAGTCATCAAGGTTGAACTTCTTCAGAAGCTCTTTTGTATACTTGCTTTGATGAATGTAAGTGCCATCTTTTCCTTGATTAATTTGGATTCCAAGGAAGAACTTCAATTCACCCATCATACTCATTTCAAATTCATCCTGCATAAGCTTAGAGAAATTCTTGCAAAGAGAAGCATTAGTTGAACCAAAAATTATATCATCTACATAAATTTGAATGATTAAGATATCTTTCTTAGATGTCTTTCTGAATAATGTATTGTCAATTTGACCTTTTTGAAAACCATTTTCTAAAAGAAAATTACTCAGTCTTTCATACCAAGCTCTTGGAGCTTGTTTGAGACCATAGAGTGATTTCTTAAGTTTATAAACATAATTAGGATTTTTCAAATCCTCAAAACCTGGGGGTTGTTTGACATATACTTCTTCAGAAATAACACCATTTAGAAAGGCACTCTTAACATCCATTTGGTATAAGGTTATTCCATTGTTAACTGCATATGATAATAATAACCTGATTGCTTCCAGTCTTGCTACTGGAGCAAATGTTTCAGTGAAGTCTATACCTTCTTGCTGACTGTAGCCTTGTGCTACCAGTCTAGCTTTATTTCTTACCACTTCACCTTGTTCATTCATCTTGTTTCTAAATACCCACTTAGTTCCAATGATGTTCTTATGTGCTGGTCTTGGCACTAAGTCCCATACATCATTTCTTTGAAACTGATTGAGCTCATCCTGCATAGCTACAATCCATCCATCGTCCGTAAGTGCTTCATCAACATTCTTTGGTTCTATCATTGAGATTAGTCCCAGAAGAGAATCAAGTTGTTGATAGTCTGATCTTGTCTTTCTTGGACTTTCTTTGTTTCCAAGAATTAAGTCTTCTGGATGTGATGATCTATATTTGAACTTCCTTCTTGGAACTTCATCAACGTCAGCACTTGGTTGAGTGTCTTCTTCTGAAGTGTCATCATGTTCTTGTGATGCTTCTAATTGAGATGCTTCTTCAGCATCTTCTTCCAATACAGCTTCTGAAGCTTCAACAGCTTCTGATGCTTTTTCAGGTTCTGTATTGGTGTATTGGTATGGAATACCTGCATAACTATTATCTTGCTCTGACATTTTACTGTCAGGCTCTTTATCATCAAATCTAACATGTATAGATTCTTCCACTGTGTTAGTTTCAGAATTATACACTCTGTATGCCTTTGAGCGTTCAGAGTAACCTATAAAGATTCCCTTACAAGCTTTGGCATCAAATTTTCTTTTGTAGGCCTTGTTGTTTAGAATGTAACATGTACATCCAAACTGATGAAAGTAAGAGATGTTGGGCTTTCTTCCTTTGAAGAGTTCATATGTTGTTAGATTCAATAGAGGTCTTATATAGATCCTATTTTGAATATAACAAGCTGTGTTTACAGCTTCTGCCCAGAAGTGCTTAGCAAGTTTTGTCTCATGCATCATGGTTCTTGCCATTTCTTGTAAAGACCTGTTCTTTCTCTCTACAACACCATTTTGTTGTGGTGTTCTAGGAGCAGAGAACTCATGAACAATGCCATGATCTTCACAAAAAGTTGCAAATGATTCATTTTCAAATTCACCACCATGATCACTTCTAACTTTTAAGATTTTGAGACTTTTCTCATTTTGCACTTGAGTGCAGAAGATGCTGAACACATCATATGCATCATCTTTCACTCTTAAAAACTTTACCCAAGTCCATCTACTGTAATCATCAACAATAACTAATCCATATTTCTTCCCATTGATTGAGGCAGTACTTACTGGACCAAACAAATCAATGTGAAGTAGTTCTAAGGGTCTTGAGGTAGAGACAATGTTTTTAGGTTTAAAAGAAGTTTTTGAAATTTTGCCAATCTGACAAGGACCACACAGAGCATCTGAATGATATTTAAGATTTGGCAGGCCTTTGACCAACTTTAGTTTGCTAAGCTTAGAGATTAATCTCCAGTTAGCATGACCTAAGCGTTGGTGCCAGACCCACTTTTCATCATTCAGAGATAGAAGACAAACTATCTTCTGCTCAGTGAGTTCTGACAGATTCACCTTATAAACATTACCTCTTCTTAATCCTTTAAACAATATGGACTTGTCAGAATCATTGATTACTGTACATGCCTCTTTATCAAATTTAACAATAAATCCGCTATCACAAAATTGACTAATGCTAAGCAGATTATGTTTGAGGCCATCAACTAACCAAACATTTTTAATTGAAAGAGAAGAGTTACCAACTATACCTGTACCAATGATCTTCCCTTTTTGGTTTCCTCCAAACCCCACAGTACCTCCCTCTTTCAGAGTCAGGGTTTGGAACATATGCCTTTCTCCCGTCATATGTCGTGAGCAGCCACTGTCCAGGTACCAGCATTGCTGCTTTGGCCTTCTTAGTGTGCAAACCTGAAGCAAATATTATTTGAGATTTTGGTACCCATATCTTTATGGGTCCTTTTGTGTTAGTCTTTACAGGTCCAGGTGGTCTTTGTTTGAAGGACCTATCAGAGCTTCTAGAGTTAACTACCCTTGTTGAAAAGTTTTTGGGTTTAGTATAGCTCTTGAGCTTTGTTCTTGAATGTGTCAGAGCTTCTTTAGATTTAACATTAGCTTGAGGCTTAACAATCTTAGGTTCTGAGGTTTTATCCTTCAGAGTCTTTGATTTTTGAGCCTCTGGCTTTGATGTTCTATTAGAAGCTGACTCATTTAGAACTTCTGATTGACTCTTTACAAAGACAACCTTAGGTTTTGATTTATCTATATTAGAGGACTTTGAAAATAATGGATTATCTTTAAAACGTGAGAATCCAAGACCTTCTCCTCTATTTCTACTTACATGATAAATCAAAGAGGCTATTTTACTTCTTTTCATTCCATTGATAAGGAATTCCTGAAGAGCAAATTCATGTTCTGGAGGAACCTTATCATCAAGAACATAATGAGTTTCCATAAATTCATTTCTTGATTTTAGAGACTCATTTTGTTCAATTATTTCATTTGCCTTTTCGGTCAGGTTGTTATAGGCCTTTTTAAGGACCTTACACTCACCTGCCTTTTTGGTTAAAAGTTTTAAGGCATCTTTTAAGGAATCTATTAATTCAGAACGAGAAAGTTTAGCAAGTACCTCATCTTCATCTTCTGAATCTGAGTCATCTTCGTGCTCAGAGTTCTCTTGGTCAGAAGCGGTTGCCATCAAGGCTAGATTTGCTTCTTCTTCTCCATCAGAATCTGATTCCTGATCCAAATCATCCCAAGTGGCAAGGAACCCCTTCTTGAGCTTACTTTTGTATCTTTCTTTGTTAGAGGTTCTCTTGGATGATTTACTCAGGTTCTCTGGGCAGTCAGCAATGAAGTGTCCTGGTTTGTTGCACTTAAAGCATTTGTTTTGTTCTTCCTTTTTATCCTTAGAAGTACCAACCTTCTTGGAAGAACCTCCAAACTTACCAGCATACTTCTTGCTTCTCTTAGCCCATTGCGATACTCTTGCAGCCATCAGAACCATTTCTTCTTCTTCATCAGAGTCCATCTCGTGACCTTCTTCAGAAGCTTCTTCATCAGATACTATAACCTTCGCCTTCAGAGCCTTAGAGGAACTCTTGGTGCTTAGTGCTATCCCTTTTAGCTTCTTAGTCGATTCATCAGTCATGAGTTCCATCTCATGACTCTTTAGAGAACTAACCAAGCTTTCAAGAGACACAGTATCTAAATCCTTAGATTCCTGAAACGCTGTCACTTTTGGTCTCCACTTTGGCGGCAAGCTTCTGAGTACTTTCCTTACATGATCAGCCTCAGTATAGCTCTTATCTAAAACTTGAAGTCCAGAAACAAGAATTTGAAACCTAGAGAACATTGTCTCAATGTCCTCTCCGTCCTTCATTTTAAATAATTCATACTGATGTACTAATAAGTTGGCCTTAGCCTCCTTAACTTGTTTGTTTCCTTCATACTTGGATTTAAGAGAATCCCAGATAGACTTAGCCGTTCTCTTATCTCCAATTTTCAAGTACTCATCATGAGAGATGGCATTTGTCATCATCCCTTTTACACTGTGGTGCTTCTTATATTCCAGCTTTTGAGTGGGTGTAAAAGCCTTCCTGTCTTTAGAGCTAACAACGCCTTCTAGGTCCATATTTTCAAAGTTCACTCCATCTTCTACCAAATCCCACAGATCACAATCAATCGCCATGATGTGACTGTACATCTTGGTTTTCCAGAATGGATAACCAGTCTCAGTTCCATTGAAAAAGGGAATTTTATCAGAAGACCTTCTGTCTTTAGAATTAGAATCATAGTCAAATGGAACTTCATTGAGATTCTTCTCAGCAGACATGTTTTTCCTCCCTGAATCTTGACTGTTTCACTGATAGGTGAGAGTTAGGCAACAGCCCAGCTCCTGATACCAATTGAAGGTGGAAAAACACAAGAAGGGGGGGTTGAATTGTGTTTTAAAAATTAAAACTTTTTACCTAATAGTGACTAAGTATGCAGCGGATAAAAACACAAATTAAAGAGAGGGTGCTGAGAGAGAGAAGGAAAGACACGGAATTTATCCTGGTTCCCCTCACAAATCGAGAGTACTCCAGTCCCCTTGTTACTAACAAGAGATTTTCACTATAATCTACTAAAGATTACAAATTGCTCAAGCACACTTGCAAGAGACTTCTCAGGTGCTCAAGTTTCACTAAACAAGAGACTTCTCAAATGCTCAAGTTAAACTTAACAAGAGACTTCTCAAACAAACTTAAGAATAAGAATGAATGTTAAGGAACACTTGATATACTATCAGAGGTGTTTACAAAATACAACTCAATTTGTTCTAAGACTTAGAATGACAGATTTAAATTATGATGTCAGAATGCTTCTTAGTCTTGAACGTAGTAATGGAACGGTAGTGAGAACAGTAGTCATTTCTTCCATTTGAGTCTTCTATTTATACTTGGAGGAAGATGATGACCGTTGCAGAGAGAGAGGTGCCAGCTGGAATTTACTCGTACAATTGATAGCTGTATATTGCCTTCTTTGGTAAGGAATTCCAATTCCACTACCTAGCTATTCAATTTATCACTCATCCATTTTGAGTAATAATAGTACGATAGTACAATCCTCAAATGCGCTCCACTTATGGATAAGGTTAACGTTGTACCAACGAATATTCCTTCCTGTGGATGTGACAGAGCCTTGAAGTGGATTGTTCTTCAATCATTGGTTCTATATAGGTCAGCTCTTGAGTGACGTAAATTCCTTTTGCTTCTGATGCTGTTGCCATAGCTTCTTGAGGTCTTTTAGCTTCTGAGTCCTTCAGAACCTTGTTTTATCCTCAGAGTCACTTTCTTCAGCATTCAAAAATTCAAGCTTCTGACGAACAGTGTCGTGCTTTCAGAGCTTGTTTTGACTGGCTTCTCTGCTACTATTCATAGTGCTTCTGAATGAATTTTTGACTTATAATTCTGCACACTAGAATAATCATTAGTAATACCAATTGCAATTTTAATACTTTGTTATCATCAAAACTACTTAAAACATTAGAGGTTCATGTCAGACCCACTTTGTTCCAACAATACCAAACCCATGGGTTGCCTCCCATGAAGTGCTTGTTGATAACGTCGCAAGCTTGACACATCATCTCAATGTTAGGGAGGATACTTCATCTTTGATTCCACCCGGCTCCACTTGAGCTTCTCCACAAGGATCACCTCTTGAGCAACACACAATACTTTTTCAAGGACCGGGGGGCTCATAAACTCATCCCATTTGTTCTCCCCTTTGTGTCTAGTCTTCTTTTTGGCCTTGGAGAGAATCTTTTTGGACTTTTTCACAACACTTTTCTCTTTTTTGACAACTTGAGTCGGATTAAGCATTCCAGACTCAACAAGCTTCATCACCTCATTACGAACCATTTCCTCTAAAGATGAAGTAGAAGGCTCAAGTGGCACATTACCCGAATTGGGCTCTTCTTCATTCTTAACCTGAAGGTGTTAAAAAAACAAGAGAGGGGGGTGGGGTTGAATTGTGTTTTGGGTAGTTTGAAAATTTCTTCTAAGTTATAGAAACTTATCAGAGTTTGCAGCGGTTTAGAAAACAAAACACAATCAAACAGAACTTTGAAGGTAGAGAGAAAGATAGAGACAGAGATTTTATACTGGTTCCTCTCACAAACCGAGAGTACGTCCAGTCCTCTTGTACTACCAAGAGAGTTCACTATAATCACAAAAGATTACAAATGCTCAAGCACACTTGCAAGAGACTTCCAATGCTCAAGTATACAAACAAGAGACTTCCTAATGCTCAAGCACGCAGGCAAGAGACTTCCAAAATACAAATATAAGAAAAACAGAGTCTGAACAAATGATATACAAATCAATGTTCAGTTACAAAGAAATACAACTTTTGATACAAGACTTAACTTAGAATCTTAATACAAGAATTCTAAGGTTCAACTAATGAATTAACAGAAGCTGAAGCCGGAGTCTTAGATTTGAATATGAGTTCAAGTTGTATTTGAAGTTTAAGTGCTTTAGGATGATTTTGGCAGAATAACGGCTCTTTCAAATTGTTCAAAGTATCGTCTGCTAAAGCTTCAAATCTGCTCCTATTTATAGATGAAGGTGGAGCGCATTTGATTTGAATTTGATGCGGTGAGATTGTGCCAGCTGTAGATAGTACCATTCTTAACCAAATCAGGTAACCTTGAATACGATCAATCTTGAGGATAACGTTTTAGCCAAATCCGGTAAAGAGTTCGTACAATAGTACTAACGTCACTATTCTGTGGATAAGATTGGTTTTTTCCAGCTTTTGAGTTGTCAAATGATGATGAAATATAATCATTGTAGCAGAGAATGTTCTTCTGACAAAACGGCATTCACTGCAAGTATCAGAATCTGATCTAATTAAACACAGCTTCTGATGACGAATCCTCTGATATGTAGCTTCTGACGAGACTTGACATAGTATCTTCTGATAAGCATGTTCTGGTCAGATTTTGCTTCCCATTTCAGAGCCTCTAGTGTACTTATAGACAATATAAAATTTTTAGATTATATATCTGCACACTAGAGTAGATAATTAGTATACCCTATTGTATATTAATACCTTTGTTATCATCAAAACTTAATTGAGTCATGTCAGAACCTCTTTTGTTCCAACAATCTCCCCCTTTTTGATTGATGACAAACCAAGTATTAATTTACAATGGTTGTTGATTAATTACATCATGCTTCTCTTAGGTTTATGAGTTTTGCATGCTCCCTCTAAGTTCAGCAATGATTAATTAAATCAGTTTAAAAATTTTCATTTGAATTTTGAACTAGACTTATACACTTGACTATCAAAGGCTAGGTTTGCAAGCTCTCCCCCTAAGTCTGATACTTATAAAAGAAAATTGCACTCTTCTCTTATATGTACCATGTATAATAAGTTCAAATTTCAAATAGAAATTTTCCTTTATATAAGTCAGAACTTAAAAAAAATTATAAGCATAAAAAATTTGAATATTTGGCTTCAGGTATAGCGTTCCAGAAAATTAATATACTCTTACTCCCCCTTTTGTCATTAAACAAAAAGATAACAAAGAAACGGACAAGAAAATAAATGCAAAATTTTGAAAAACATGGTCAAAGGGAGTTTTTCAAGACAGTCAATGTTTAAGAAAGTGGTTACAACTACATCAAATAAATGACTTGTCGTAAATCCATAAACATGTCTGTTTTGAAATCCTATATAAAGACCAACCAAGCTTTGTCATTTCACTCAACACTTCCATTTCAAGTTGAAAAACAACAATGGGGAAGGATAGAAGAGTGATCGAGAGTAAGAAGTCACATGAGAAGAAGAAGAAGGTGAAGATTCAACAAGACTCAGAGTCTAAGAAGAATCCTCAGAAAAAGAAAGCATCAACTTCTGCTCCTATCAGAGCCAATTATCAAACAAGATCCAAGACCAAACAAAAGGAGTCATCTTCTAAGTCAGAATCTGAATGGGATTCTGACTGGAAGGAATTCCTGAGTACATATGTTCCTCCTAGGGAAGAATATGAAGGAAAATCGATACGATAAAAGCAGCGGAATTTAAAATTTTCCTTTTGTGATCCTTACGAATGGTCATGAATTATGTTTAGAGTTTTACCTTTTGATTCGAAAACTCCCTTTAAATCACGAACGGCTATCGAACACTTTGAATCACGAACAAGGTCACGAACAAGAACCTCGAATTTGATCACAAACGTTAAAGGTATAACGCCTCTAGCCAGTCCACACGAACAACAACCTTCAATGGAGTGCTAGCTCCAATGGTTTGAAGGGTTAGGAGAAAGGAGGCACAAAATAAGGATTAGGGTTTTTCACAAAAACTCTAGAAAGGTGATTAGGGTTTCTCAAGAGGGGAGAGAACAAAGGCTCATGAGAATGAGTAACAAAAGTGTGTAACTGTTTCTCCTTACCACAAGGGTTTATTTATAGAACCACTTGCCATGACAAAATTACACTAAAGCCCTTTTAACTAAATGGGCTATAGTGGGCGCCATTCTCATGTAAATATGTCTAGTACATATTTGCACCTCCTTCTTGATACATCATACCATATGATGTAATGCTCATTTTAATTACCATAATACCCTTATCATATTTCCTTATTTCTCCAAGGTGCACCGTACCTTACGGTGTTCCAATCTCACTAGATTGTTCTTATGTGTGTGACCCTGTAGGTTTCCGTAACGTTGACAATTATAATAAATCACTATTTATTATAATAAACAGTGAGCGGTATCTAGCAACACATCACTGCTACTCAAGTTACGAGAAATTAACATGTGATCTAAACATAACCTCTTGTGATAATATCAGTGTGTATGATTACCCCTTTGCCCTTATGTCTATATTGAACACAAGGCATACACAGTGTCATCCTTGTCCAGTTCAATATTGGGCCCGTGACATTTATCCTGTTATGCAGGATTGGCAAATTCCATCTAGGTCACTACTGTCCCTCAGCATGCTTCGTAAAGTACCCATCAACTGCCTTTATAATTATCCTGTTACGGATAACGTTAGATCAGCAACAAAGTACTTCACTCCCCATCTAGGGTACAAAGTGGTTTCAGGTCTAAGGGTGGTCTACACCATTATCACCATGAGAGTGACTTATGACACTTTGCATAACTTTGCATGTAGTACTCTCATAGCGGGTCAATCCAGTATAAATATTACTCCTAATATTTATACCTACGTCAAGACTTGATAACTCCTTATCCCATGATCCATGAGATGTGATCATCAGTCTATCTTCATAATAGTCTTTATGGTTTAAGGTTATCGCCTTTACCTTAAAGCTCGACTACGGATACTTTAAGAATAGTGTCCTTATGTTTAATATTATCTCATGATTAAGTCACACTTAATTATTAAACGGACTTTCTATTCTAGGGACTTCATTATTTTGCAACCTTACAAACATAATAAAGAAATGCCATATTTATATTCAAACTCCTAAAGCAAATACTATAAAAATAGATTGGCTCTTAGGGCTTACTCCAACAGAATACCCTTCTTCTCCCTCTGATTCTAATAGGCTAGATTTAGAACTAGCTGTTTCTGATGTAGAATCCAAGTGAAAAGGTGGATAAGAACTTATGTAATCAACAATTATTTGTGGAATAAAACTCTTTAATTTGTTTTGGAATCTTGTGTTTTGATATTTGTCTCAAAAAAAATTTGCATGCATGAATATAGATAACCAAATAAAATAAAAAAAATAATCAAGATAAAAACCGATACTTGAATATTGATCAAAATAAATGAGTTCACAAAATATAATAACCAACAGAATCTGAGAATAAGTTACAAAATATAAAAGGAACAAGTGCTTAGATTCCTAAGGTTGAGGTGGAGGAAGAGGGGGTAGTCTCTCATTGATGCTTTTGAGAGTCTCAAGAATAGAAGCTAGGAGGCCAGCATGTACATAAACTTTTTCCTTAAGTTTTTCTTGATCATCTCTCATCTGAAGAGCAAACTCTGGTGCATTCCTTGCCAGATTTTCAATCCTTGCCTTTTCAGCAGCTAGTCTTGCCTCTTCTGCTAATCTAGCTTGCTCTCTAGCCAGAGCCTCTATCCTTTCTTTTTCCAACCTTTCATCTTCCAGTCTTTTCCTTTCACGCTCTTCAGCTTCTCTTTTCTCTTGTTCTGCCTTGAGTCTAGCCAATTCATTACGAAATTCCATTTTTTTCTTGTAGGAGACTCTGATTGCTCTTATCATGTTCTGCAGTCCAACTTCAATAATCTCACATTCCTTATCAATTTCTGCTGTCTCAATAGATCTATTTGGAATAGCATGTTGGATTCTTCTGATATTCTTGTCAACAGCTTTCAGCATTTTAGTGATATCCTCTTTGGTTTCATCAATAGGTTCATTTAGAATCCTAGAGGGTAAGTAAGGAGGGACAAAAATGCAATCATTTGAGAGTTCCTGCATCAGATTATCAGGATTGGTAATGTGATTTGGAGGTGGTTGTTGGTTGTTTGGTAGAACATCAGTAACAGTGTTGTCCGCCACATGTTGTGGGGATTTTTCAACATTGATTACTGGAGAGGTATTTTTGTGAGAGGCTTCAGAGTTTGGAATAATAGTCTCATTTGGTTCTGGGGATTTGTGAGAGTCTGAAGTAGGCATTGTGTGTTCAGAGGTTGGTGGATGTGATGGAGGATTGTTTTGGTTATTTTCTGGAGGTGGTGTTTGTGGTTTGTGTTGATCATCCTCCAGATTTTGTGTTGGTGATTTTTCTTGAGTGTTTTCTGGTTGTCTATCTTCAGATTCTGGTGTAGGTTCCAGAATTGAGATAGCCTTGTTTGTGAGGGATTTTTCAGGAGGTGGGGAGGGTGTATGATCAGAATCTTCATTCACAATTTGAATGACTGGTGCAGTATTTGTAGAAGCTTGTGCTGCATCATTACATACATTATTAGCTTGAGATTCTGATGGGTTAGTTTGAAGAGGGTTAAATTGCTCTGATGATGGTTGATTCTTAGAAAGAGTGAGATCTTTCTTAGAATTAACTCCTTCAAAAATCTTATCAAAAGCATGTTTAACTTTGATTTCAGAAGGATATTGAAGTCTTCTGAAATAATCACTAAAAACTGAGCTGCCTCCAATAAAATTAGAAAACTTACCATCAGCCATTCCATACATAGTCTGTTGAGCCAGCACATCGTCAGGAGTGATTCTTGGAGGAAGTTTGGAGTACATGTCCTTAAAAACCTCAGGGTCAATTCCACAGTCATAACTGTCCTTCAGAGTCTCTTCATTCTTCTCCAGAGCCTGAACAAGTGCAATAGCATCATTCTTTAAAGCTTCTTCTTTATCCTCATCAGTTACATCAGGCAACACCAATTTTCTCCTTCTTGTAGTCCTAGGTCCATTATTCTTTGAAGTCTTAGCAACCTTTTTCTTTTCAGCATCTGCTGGACTCTTAACAGGTTTACTCTTTGCAGTTATTTTGGTTGGTTGAGCCAAAATTCTTGCTTGCCTTACAGTCAGTCCCTTGGATTCTCCAGTACCAACATCAGCTCCTAAACTTTTCAAAAATCCAGCATGAGCTTCTGCTATCCTTCTAGCATCTCTATCACTCACATGGATGAGCCTACATTCATCAATGTTTTCTTCAGATTCTCTGAGTAACAGAGGATGTGTAGGATGAACAACCTTTTTGCCCTTTAACAGGTATAGATACCTCAGATTAACACTATTTATGATTTTAGAGCTGATCAGATAAGTACCATACCCAGGGAAGAAAGGTTTGATTGCATCCATTAGACCACACTGAGCAAACATGTGACTTAGTAATCTCCCATGACGAATGATAGGTTTGCTTGAAGTTATAGATTTAGCAAGATGATTGAAGATTAGTTTACCAATGTCAACAAAGTTTCCTTTGCCAACATGGAATGTAAAAAGCTTCTGAATGGTGGAGATTTAATCAGTAGCACCAAGTTTGATATGGATACTATTGATAAAGATTCTGTAGATAACCTTGCTTAGGTCTTTCCATTCAGTTTTGTCTTCAGGATTTACTTTGGGTTTGAATAAGAAATCATCTACGTCTTCTGTAACAGAGTCTGTAGCTTTGAAAATTAATCCACCCTCTGATAGTTTCAGAGCCTCATTGATATGATCTTCTCTGAATTTAATTCTAAATCCACCAACATAAGATTCAATTTCTGTAGATACAAACGGTTTCAAACCCATCTCAGCAGGAGTTTTTACAATTAACTCAGGCTTTTCTTTAGCCATATCAACCATTCTTTCAAGATATTTAGCCTTGGTGATTACAGACGCCTTCATCCAAAATTCCTTGACAACTTCACCATAAGTTGGTCCATTCAACATGTCAAAGTAATACATCATGTTTTGCCTTTCAAAGCGAGTCTTAACTTCCGGAAATCCATTTACCCTTAGACTCTCGAAGTCTACAGAACTTTCTCTGGCGAAGGTTAGGTCGTCATAGTTATATGGACGTTGATCTTTTGCAAACTTATTTGGAATGGAATTTGCAATGTTGATTATACAATCGTTCGTACTGATTGAAGCCATTGATGAAGTTTGGGGGTTAGGGTTTTGCTATTATTGAGAGAGAGAAAGAAATATTGCTTGAGTTTTAGAAGAGCAAAAGTGTGGGTTGTGAGAGTGCAAAAAAGTGTGAATGTGAAGAGTTGTGTGTTTAAATAGAAAGTTTCGCGCAAAAACATGTACAGACACATAGGGGTAGCAGAGTCTTTTACCTACTACAAATAGGAATTAGAACGCTAATCATCATAAACCAACTTCTCATTCCACTTGCATCAGAACACGTGTATTAAAAGTTTATTAAATAACTGACACGTAAGTTAAGAGAAAAACGAACCGTTTTTACAAAAGATTTTTAATTACGCGCCAGAGCCATCTCTTTTCAGAGTCTGATAGTACATCAGAAGATGGTTTCATCACAACTTCTGATACAGAAGGTTCTGATGTCCTCAGCTTCTGATAGCTATTAGATTCTTACAAAAATCAATTTTTCACCAGAGTCTTAGCTATTCAGGGATTTCCATCATATTCAGATTCTTTTTGATAAAATCAAAACGTTCAACAGCCAAGGGTTTTGTAAAGATATCAGCCCATTGATTTTCAAAGGAATATTGCTACTGCTTATTTGATAATCTTCTAATTGATATTTCATCCTAACCCTTGGATCAAATAGTGACAAGTTTCTAAGACTTAATCCTAGCCATTGGATCAATTCTAAGCTTATCCTTCCAAGATATTTTCTAAGCTTCCTCACATCTCAGCTCTCGCGTTCGCTCGTAAACGAGTCGCACCTCGCTAACGGACGGAAATCACAAAAATATAAAATCTATCAAATAAACGTCCGTCGTAAACCGTTTCCAAATATTATCGCTAAATCTTTTCCCCGACTGTAATTTTCTTCCTCACTCTTGAAAATTATTTTGAAAACATATTCAAACTCGCGCCGATATATAAAACTCCCATCTAAATTTCTACGGAATTCAGACATCGTAAAAATTTCCAACAGCGGGTAAAATTCCTACTCGTTTTTCCAAAAACCAGAATAAACCAAAACTCGCGATTCTGACTACACATAAACCTTCTTATACTCAAAAGAAGACTACGACCCAAAAGTCTGTGCCTTTCCAGCGCACGAGCACAAAAAAGGCTCCATTTCAGCAAAAATTCTATTAACGCGTCAATACTCACGAAACCGCTTCACCAAAAACCCTAAAAACTTAGCCGACACTAAAGTTCCTTAGAAACACTTGTACAGTGGAAATCTTGGGTCTTACAACAACCTTCAAAAGAAAAAGAAACATAAGCAAATAAATATCATTACAAAATGAAAATTATCATGTGGGAGAGATATAGAAATAGGGAGAGAGAGAGAGAGAGAGAGAGAGAGAGAGAAAAAAAATTTATCATTGGTGTAGAATGGACAACGCATAGCACTTTTCACCCCACTATTAAAAATAATCCACCTTGAATAATTAAATTTGAATTCTGATTGCGAGAGTTATCCATATTTTATGTCTGTCACACTTTCATTAGAATTACCATGAGCTGCTGAATCTATGAAAACCTAAAATAATTTAATATAATTTTAGTTTTTATAATCTTTGGAATTTTTTTTATAATTACAATTTTAAACTTTCCATAAACTTTCGTTCAAGTCTTTTGAGGATGTTAATTTATCAATGTGAGTGGAGATTTACACATAGATTTTTCTCATTTGACGATCACGCTTGAAGATTGTTTATTTGTGTTACGTTGACATGAAAAGTGTAAGAATAAGATCAAGGTCAAAGTATGTTATTATTGATTTGAAAAATAATATATAATTTACAATTATTTTATGTTGATGGAGTCCCTACAGAGTCTTGAGAGATGGAGAGAGAATCTATCAACATTGTTGAACGGGGAACGAAGGAGTACTTCACATCCCACTATGCTCATCTAACATTTTGAAACATACATTGTATTTTCATACCCAAATAACCTAAATAAAATTAATCTCATAGACATTTGCAAAAAAAATATAGACAACCTTCTAAATAATATAAAATGGAAAAATGACATAGACAACATTTAAAAGAAAGAAAGAGTCGATTGGAGATGATTTAGCACACAACCATCCTTGAAGGAATTTATCGCAATCAAAGAATCTTGGTATATTTTAATTTTATAAAAAACTATGCTGGCAAAAAGTCTTAAAGCCATGAAGTTTATAATTATTTTATATTTATAGAGTCCCTATATAGTCCCGGGGTTGAAGATGAAAGAAAAAATCCTCCTAATAGTGTAGAACGGGAAGCGAATGAATATTCTTCTTCTCGCTCTTTGTTGTAACATCCTTAAACCTATATAATTTAAAAACTAACTCAATTTTATCATAAAATTTTAAACCAAATTACTCAAATAATATTTCAAAACAAATACATAAATAATATTTAAAAAGAAAATTATCCCGTGCACGGCACGGGCTATCATACTAGTATATTTGAAAGTCTCAATGGACCATTCGTTACATAAAGTTTGCAATTTACAAAAACTCATTTTTGCCCCGCACACGCTTTGAGTCAAATCATCATACAATCATCTCCTTCAGTACCTTAAATGTTAATGGTAAAGGATCAATTTCCTTAACCAAATTGAATCATATTCACTATAAGAAAAATGTCATAAAATAATAACAATACATACCAATCAAAAGTTGTTTTTAAAAAATATTTATAATTATTTATTTTCCAAAAAATATAGACGGATAACTCGTAATCAATCATATACAAAAACACATTAGAATATCACCAAAATAATACAACAATGTATGCAATACGACCAAGACAGGCCCAAATACGAAGGAAAACCTAAAAAAGCAAGAAAAAGCATCAAGACAGAGTCCAAGATGCAAAAAGACAAGAAAAAACCCAAAAAGTGAAGAAAATCAGCATTCCATCGCAGCACGATGTGTGCCATCGTGCCACGATGAAAGCATGCTTGCTCGCCAAGAAATCAGAAGAAATAAATCTTGAAAAAATCTTTCATCGCTGTACGATGCATCACATCGCAGTACGATGGAGTAACTTGGCGCCCAAGCTGATGGAATGCACAGGATCAGTTATAAAATTGAACTGAATCTTCACATCGCACTGCGATGAGCTAATCGCAGTACGATGCCTTGCTGAGGCCCATTACGAAAACTATAAATAGAGCCTCCTTTTCATTGTTTTATTCATTCAGAAATAGTAGAACACTCTCTACTATAAGGAGAGGTTCAGAGGAGCTCTATTGGGCATATTTTTCTCCCCTTACGGGAAAACTAACTCAGCAAGGTATGATTTCTTTAGGCTTTTGTATTTAGGTTATAATTTCTTGTAATTTAAATATGTAGTCTTTATTATTTATGCCTTAGGTTGTGGTGCAGAAGATGAACTCCCCTATGAATATTTGGAGTCTGTGATTGAGTCTAAGTTATAATAAATGATATTCAGTAATTATGTTTGTTATTTACTTTCGCGCACTTTAATAACGTATTCTCTTAATCTGGCCGGATAAGCGGGAGCGCCCATAGAATTGATATCAGGTTTTGACTTGATATGGTCCGGAACTCGTAGTAAATAATGTTAGGTGAATAGAGACGGTAACATCCTGAACTAGTCGTGAACTGAGCGGTTAGAGGAGGAATCATGCACTAGGTGTGATCTAAGCACTTAGAAGATGAACAGCCCGATACTAGGACCTAGAGGTTAATTGGTGAAGATCATAATGCATGTTTATAAACAACTCACTTAGTAATTAGGGTATGTGACACATTGAGGTTAGGCACTCGTAGGTACCTTAGTTAATAACGTAGGGTGTGAATTATTACTCGACGACAGACTGATGCACTTGCCAAATCGTAGTCAATGGCTAAGTATGTTTTTAGTCCCTACTTTTTGACAGATTTCTAAAACAAGTCCCTTCATTGTTTTTTTATTATTTTTTTTCGTTTCCAAAATTGGTACCTACTGTGAAATTTTGGTTGACTAGACAGATGCCACATAGATACCAAGTTCATTAAGGCTTCTGATCACCTACCTTCATTAAGGCGTTCTTCATATGTAAAAGTCACGTTCTTATGTTTCTTTTCAGGTCTATCATCAAGAGTCATCTCAAAAGTTTGTAATGAACCAATAAGTTCATCAACTTTTATCGTGCTTAAGTCTTGAGCTCAATAACAGTCATCTTCATGTTGAATTTTTTAGGAGGTGATCAAAGGATCTTTCTTGTTGTAACTATTTGATGAGTCCATCCTATGATGACTGCCTTCCATGCTCTATTATCCATGGATTTGAGAAAGGTAACCATTCTTTCTTTCCAATAGTCATAATTAGATCCATCCAGAACTGGTGGTCTATTGATTGATTCTCCATCTTTGTCCATCTTGAACAAAATTTATCTCCCTGGAGCTCACCCAGCAGGTTAGGGTGTCTGCTCTGATGCCAATTGAAATTTTGTTCTCTGGCAGGACAAATGTCTTACACAATATCTGAGACAACTGTGTATTTGACCAGATGTTATAGACAAGTGGTTCAACAACTCGTAGGCAGGATCAATGCTAAATAAAATACTAAAGTAAATAAAAGCAATAAACAACACAAGTAATTTTTACCTAGTTCGATGTTAATCACACTTACTTTGGGGGATACCAATCAAGGAAAGGAAAACCACTACTTCGAATTAGTACTTAGTCTTACAATGCACACCAAAACCCATTGATGTGTATGCCTTTTCCTAATCCTAGTGTTTTTCTACCCAAGGGCTAACTCCCCCTGAATATGAGAACCTACTAACTTCCCTTTAATCACTAGTCCCAAGTGATCGTAACTTTACTTAGTCGCTTTCAAACAATATGTTGAATTCCTCATTCAACAAAAACTACCTAGCAATTAAATACCTGGAACCTAAGCTTCAATCATCGGTATATCCTTGCATAGTGGGCACAAGGTCTTTGACTCACAATCTTCAGTTATTGCAGGTGCATTAAACTTTAGTCTTGAGTCTCTATTTATAGATGTGCAGCTCCTCTGGATTTAGAGATCGTGAGATGCAAATCTATAGGAATTTAGTTACTAAAACAAATCCTGTTTTAAAACAAACTCCATAAGATAAACATTCAATTTGAACTTTATCCAAGTTAGTTATGATTCCAATCATATCTAACACATAGGTTTAATAACAAAATTTGTTATCCAACCTTTGATCAGCTGGCAATCAGACATTCACGCTTGTAACAGACTTAAAAGATACGCGCGCTTTAGATATGTTTGAATCTTTTATTCCAGATGTTCTGGGGGCAAGATGTCCTACACAAATGTCTAGGACATCTTGTTTCAACATGTTTCTTTGAACATGTTCTTTACCCAGTGACAAGATGTCAGACACATCTTGTTCAACATGTTGCATCTGCACATCTTGATTATGCACATATTGTTTTAGCCTTATAATGCATCCTATATCATGAGGGAGCTTTGAAGAAGGAAAAAGCATAGACAGGCATAAAGGTCAAAACAGACTTTAGGAGAACCAGACGACCACCGAAAGAAAGGAAGCGACTATTCCACCCTAACAAACTATTCCGAATATGATTCAACACCGGTTCCCAAAACAGCAGACGTCTCGGATCACCACCAATAGGAAGACCCAAATAAAGGAAATGCACTTTTCTAACTTTACATTGCAAAGCAGTCGCTGCCGCACGCAACCTAGAATCAACGATATTAACCCTGACTCGTAACGAACAACATAAGAATAGCCTGCAACGCACGAACATTCCCCTAACTTTAGGTTCCTAAAAGTAACGTGTCATCAGCAAACTGAAGGTGGGAAACTGAAATTGGGTTTTGCATTCACATGCTATACCACGAGAAGAATTGGTTCTCAACCCTGGCTTGCATCATCACATTCAAACCTTCCACAGCTAACAAAAACAAGAAGGGAGACAATGGATCCCCTTGTCTTAAACCTATCTCTAGAGGGAATTCATCTATGGGGCTACCATTGACTAAGACTGAAGCTGATGTCGTACATATGCACTCTTTAATCCATTTCCTCCAATAAAAACCGGAGTGGATATTCACCCCATAACTGCATCTAGATAGCCACAGTCTACTGAATCATAGGCTTTCTCAAAATCAACTTTAAATAACAATTCTTTCTTAGTCTTGCGAGCTTCATCCACCGTCTCGTTCGCAATGAGAATCCCATCAAGAATCTGCCTATCTTTCACGAACGCAGTTTTAGACTCATAAATCACACTACCTATCACCAGTTGTTGGCTTAAACTTTTGCCAGGATTTTATACAGGCTTCCCCCCCCGTAGATAAGAGCTATGAACGTAGAGTTTAAAACATTCAACAGTTTCCCGTTACGATGGAATTCAACGATGAAACACATAATGTCAGCCTGCATCTCCGACCAGAAATTCTTGATAAAACCAAAATTAATCCCATCAGGTCCCGAGCTTTTGAAACTGTTGCAATCGCAAACCGCTCTCTTCACATCTTTTACCGAAAAATGTTTGGTCAAGCTACCTCCGTCTAAAGTTGTCGTCCTTCTAAACTGGAGGTTATCCACCCCAGGTCTATCCATAGAACTTGCCTTGAAGTGGGAAACAAAGTGCGAAAGAACAGCCTGTCGGATAGGCTGCACCCCTTCCGAAGTGACACCATCCACCTGATTTGAAGATATGACATTTCCCCTCCGACGGCTCACCATAATAGAGTGAAAGTACTTTGAGTTTGCATCACCCTCTTTAAGCCAAAGGGAACGGGACTACTACCAACATATACTGGCATTCCTTTGAGACAAAGAATGAATATTAGACGTTAACCCGTGCATCTCTTCTAGATCTGCTTCCGACAAATCCTCTTCCTCCTCTTTGCCCTCTAGAACTGAAAGCCGAACTTTCAAAGAATCAATTCTGCTAGGCAAATTTTGAGAATGCGCCCCATGCAACTCTTTTAGAGCCAATTTAATCAACTTAAATTTCTCCTTCAAGACAAAACTACCCCACCCCAGCCAACAATTTGCATGTTGATCACTTTTCTCGCAAGAATTGATGATAACCAGGAATATTTGTCCAACATTTAAGCATCCGAGATGGTCGAGGCCCACAATGTCAGGGGTCCTTTTTCTTATTTATTTGTAACACTTTGGTCCTTTATCCTTTTTATTGTCATATTTAAATCATTTATCTTAAAAAATTTGTAACACTTTAGTACTTTATTTTTTTTATTCTCATTTTGGTCATTTATCTTTTGTACTACGTATATATAAACCTTTTTTTCTTTTATTTTTTATTAAAAAAAACTTTACGCCTTCATTTTTAAAAAAAATAGGCAAGAATTTCATTTTTTTAAAAAAATAAAAATCATTTCTAATTTCGTCGCTTCAACGACTTACAAGACTCTTGTTTATAATTGAGTAGGAGTATAATATAAGGAGCCATGAAATGCTTAGACCAATTAGACATAATTGTTTCCCGTTGTTGCACTTCTCAACCAAACACTCACCTACCACTCTCTCCTAAAGTCCAAAATTTTAATCAACTATAATCATGGTTGGCGTGACATGAATTGAACATAACAAACAAATCTTCTTAGATCCCACTATTAAAATATTGCCTAAGTTTTCATGTGTTGATTGGCTATTGAAGAATCATCATTCATTTAAATCCCAACATATCTTTCGTTTCATTTAAATCCAAATTTCACATACGGGATTTTTGTGAAAGATTTCACTATTAAAAGTTTAATTTATTGATATTTTTATAAAACTTAATATAATTGAAAAGGTAAATTTCTCGAGTTGAATAAGATAATAATCGATAAAATTATTTCATAAATTTCCTTTAATAATGCTGCATTCTTAAGATTTAGCGGGCACATCTTTAAAATTTTAAAGTGATATTTTTCATATAACTTAAAATGAAATCTCAATATGAGATGATGAAAATATGGTAAAGATGATCATTTTTTCATAGCTTAATATGCTCTATTGTTCAAAATACTTAGAATCATTTTAAAAATATTAAATAATATTATCTTTAAAACTTCAAAAATTAATTTAATTGACCTAAATAACCCTACAAACAAAGAAGCATAAATCAAAATTCCATGAAGACCAAATCATCCAAATTAGGAGAATGGAATTCTTCAAAATCATGGATCCTAACTAGATCATGCAATTAAATGAACTAGTCATTCTCTTGTATTTTACCACTAAATATGAAACATAGAAACATATTAAAACACACAAAAATTGAGACATATGAAACATAGAAACATATTAAAACACACAAAAAAGCCTATGAAAATACACATATTCAATAAAAATATTATTAATATTTACAAAAAAGATAAAAACAAATAGAGAATATAATTATATATCTAAATATCTCTGATTAAAAAACAGAGAGACAGAAACAGGGGAGACATACAAATCCTCCCTCAACAATCTCCATATATCATCATCATCAAAACACTAATCTAAAACCTTACATCATATTCAGATTCTATGAATCACCAACTGAAATGGGTTGGCCGGAAATTCCCAACGGCGACCGCGAAATTCGCCAAGAAATCTCCCTTAGAACAGGTCTTATCTCAGCTTGATCAGATGACCAATCAAAGATTTTCTCTGATTCTTGCTTTATCTTCATAACTTGACTATGAATTGGGATACCCTTTTGTCCAAAGCTTTCAACTTTGTTGTTAATCTTCATGCTCTTCATGTTCTTACTCAAAGAAAATATTTCAATATTTTTTCTTCACACAAAGTTTCGTAGCTAATTTACCTTTCATATAATATAACACATACCTAGAGATATATAAGTTATGTGTATTTATATATATATATATATGTGTGACACATAGGGAATACAATTATGAAACGTAAGAGATAAGAGATTGGAGAAGTTTGGTAGGAAATCTCTAATTTTATGGGATCAGTTTGAAGATGACTAAATTGGACCATGTCGTTGACAGAGAGAGAAGGTTCTATATTATTTTTATGACTCATTTTATTGACCATGTTTTTTTAACCGTTGGATTTTGGTATTAGGTCATAGATCATATATGGTTAAAGTCATATTCAAAAACAATTTGATTGAATTATTATTTGCTTTAAATAGAACATTCTGTTATTCTGATTTGTAATTGTGATTCTTATGCCAAGTTGTTATTTTTTTATTATTATTATTTTTGTATGGCACACATTTTTTAGTACTTCATAATTTTTATTAAAAACAATAGAAAAATAGTATTTTTGTACAAGTTGGATCTTCAGCTTTCTAAGAAATTGGATTAAATGTCACGCAGTAATTGCCGTCTGCCGTTTGATTAGAAATAAATGGTCAAGATTAAATATCAAGTTTAACTATTAAATTAACATTGATTAAATTTGAATTGTCTGATCAAATCTCAACAGTCGAGATCTATTACGTAAAACTGTATGGATCTATTACAAGAGCAATTCCTGATTCGCTTTCTAACAACAACTTGGACATTTTATTTATGTTTCCTATGTTGTTATATGATTATCTAATATACATTTGAGAAAATATCAATTTTTTATAAAATTAAATTCAACCGACAATATCAATATTAATAGATTAGACATTTTTATTCGATTTTAATTCAAAATTTCACAACTGCGTATGTAAATTTGCTGTGATAATTGTTACTTCATTAATGGACAAAAAAAATATACCTATTCATTTTGAGTTTTTCTTGTCAAAGAAAAGGATTGTATATATCATATGCTATCTTCTCGATATACCAATGTATTATTTTTTCAGTGATTCGAGATTGATGCTAAGGGTATGGCAATAAAATCAAGTGGATCATACTGACACGTTCAATTCAGATTCTATGCTTTTTTACTAGGTTGCTAACGAAATGGATAAAGATGGAGAATTATACCAAGTGGCTGATCTTTTCTTTTTGTTTATTGTAATGAAGTTATCATTATTTTGTGACTTAAATAGTGCTCTAGAAATTCTAGTTAGCATTTTACTATCGTAAATGAATAATTAATTTTTTTAGGAAAAACTAATAATTAATTAATATTAATATTAATTTAATCACATGTGTATATGTCGGCTGTGAGTACAATTCTATGTGTGAACATTATTTTGGTGGGTTTCTTAGTTATGTGTGACCATGATAATATGATATTATTATAATGGGATATATTATATAGGCTCTGGTCAAAGGTTTATCAAATACTACCTCTATTATGTTTGATTTGTGTCCGTTAGTTGGAGGTTCAACTAACTTCATAACCTCCTCAACTTGAAAATATTAATATCTAAATTGTGTGATTTGGCGCTGAAATTAGATAGATATATACCAATGACAATGAGCATATTTTTGGTATATTTTGTTGATTTGGCGCTATTAACCACCGGTTGAGTAAAGAACTTCACCCAATATATACTATGGTTTTGTAACCATCTTTTATTGGCTTATTATCCATATGAATTACAACTAAGAATAATTAAAAATAATCTAACTGTTATTTGAAAACAACCTACAATCGAATTAAGGGTCAACCAATTGTCGAGTGAATAATCATTTGAACTAATGAAATCAAATATCAGTTAGTCATGTTTTTCTTAGCTTCAAAGGATTTCAAAAGTTAAGCCATTATGTTTGGTTTAATGATGAGGAGTTTATATAATATGTAAAAGGTTTTAGGTTTTGATCCTCGGCTTCATTGTAAGTTAAAATAAAATAGATTTTAAAAAGTTGTTGAAATAACTTAATCAAATTGGCATTAATCATCCTTTTACAACTATCCAAAAAGGATTTGAACTCAACACCATGAGGTTATAAACTCTTACCACGACTCATATTTTGAGGTCTAACCTACTTTAAATTAGGGGTGTGCGAATGGCAGGTTCGACATAATTGGTTGTCTCTTATCCCATTTTTATATTAGATTGGAACAATCTTTTAGGCCTAAACCCGATTTCTAATCAGATAAAACTCAATGAGATATATATGTTAAAGTGCATCAATTCTATTAGCATCATTAGGTTAGTTAGTTAGTTAGAGGTTGGTTACTCAATTAGTTAGTTGATTGAATCTTATAAATAGAACACTGATATATACATTTCACTATCTTTTATCAATTCAATATGATCTCTTATGATCTTTAATCTCATGAGTATGATTATGCTCTCTCTTTCCTATGTGCTTGATCTATGACACTACGATCCTATGATTCTTCACATGGTATCAGAGCGACACCCAAGGGATGAGGATAAATAGAAATCTCTAGATATGGAAGATCAAGAACTCGTCGTCACAGATTTATTCTCGCGCCGGAGAAGACGGTTGTGTACACCACTACCGCCATGGTAAAGTTTTCTAATTCTTCCGCTTTTGGCTAACATATTGCTTCATTGTTCCTTTTTACTTACATATTCAAAACTAGTAAGGATCTGATCCTCTCATGTAGAATGCTACGAATCCGTTTTACACCAATGTTTGTTGTTGGATTAATTTGGACCCACACATTTTTCCTCTTTCTTCTTAACCATTTTTTATTTTTATAATTTTTCCGGTATCTTATCCGTTGGATTGTGTATAGGAGTGATATTTTTTTATAACGGTAAATATATTATTATTATTATTATTATTATTATTATTATTATTATTATTATTATTATTATTATTAATCGGTCTCTGCACAAGTTGAACAGGGTTCGAAAAAAGCGGAACTAGCTAGTATAGGAGAGTTCATTGAATATAATAAGTAAGACAGGATATGATTCTTGATAGTAAGTTGTTGTAGTTTAGTAAAAAAAATAAAATAGTAAGTAGCAGTAACTTTTTTCTACCTTTTTTTTTTAAGTAGTCTAGTGGCTAAAAATTTCACCCTTAAAGTGGATAAGTGGGATGACTGGAATTTGAACCCCGACATGAATAATGCAATGTCCTACCAACTGAGTTAAGCCTACGAGACTTAAATCCTACCATTTAATTTGTCTCATTCCACGTATTTCACTCTTAAAAAAGAACCGGTCAAGCCTCCGTTCCCCACCCCCGTTCCCTCAAAATTATGGTTTTGCCCTTGAGCAAAAAATTTGAAACGCGATTTTCAAAATATTTCCAGTTCAAAACAAAAAAAAAAATTTGAAAAATACATTTTCAAGATTTTATCTAAGGATAAAAAAAGGAATTTCGGAGGTGTTGGGGGTGGGGGGTTGCGATCCTGGGGGAAGAGGATGTGAAACCTTCGGTATTTACTCCTTACCACTTATGTTGGGCCTCCTATATGCTTAACTCACTTAAAATTTATTGCATTAATTTTTAGGAAATTTCATCAATCTATGAATTTGAAAATTTTACATTTGCAATGGGCTATACATAATTTGTGTCAATTTGATAAAAAAATTGTGCACCATCTTTTTATCACATACCAGTTTCTTATTTTTATATTATAAAAAATCACATACCTATTGCTATATATAAAATATAAAAAATGGATCCTAAGGTTTTTTTTTTTTACGGAAGGGCCTAAAGTCTGGGCCTAAGATCATGTGATAGTGATACCAATGTTATATTAGTATAATAGTTTTACTTTTTTTTCTTTCAAACATTGAACTTAATAATGATGAACCTAAAAATGAAGTAAAAGAAACTTTATGCCATTTCAATTGTTTATCATTGACGCAATCAATTATTGCATAGATGTTGTTTCAAGGTAAAGCTTGTGTTCACACTTTGGAATGTGCATGAACAAATTTGATTATATGCTGCTATGAAAACTTGTACGCTAACCTTCAAGGAACATTTCCGGCTTTGCCTTACCTGCATATACATAGCATGTTGCTTTCATATTCCGGTTTACCAATAACGGAATGAAATGCACTCCACAAACTCTATATATTATATGGTGCATGTTAAGGTGGGAGCATCTATATGGGAAACTGATGAAATATTAGTATCTATTCTATATACTCTATGTAAAGCAAACTATTTTTTGCTTATGTGTCAACTTATCAAAGCTCCTCACATTTTTCTCTTTTCTAAGCAAAAGTTGGTGCTTATGTGGCATTTTCATCTTTAAAACAACAAAATAATATTAATATATTATGTATTATATGTTAAACTTAATGAAAGTGTTAGTAAATACTATGTGACTGTAACACCCCGATTTTCAAAGACTAAAAAGGGGCATTATTTTTTTTTTTTTCAAAACAAAATTTATATTCAAGAATCCATTTTGTCACAAAGCTCTAAACTATCATAAAAAATCAAATCACTCAACAATTTCTCATGATCATGCTCTTTTCAAAATTTTCTTAAAACCCTAACAAAAAATTTTGTGAAAACTTTTAAATCAACTATGAGAATCATCAATGCTAGGCTTGAATAGGTTATACTACTACTAAATAATACCTCCTATGAATTAACAACTAATTTTCTCATGGATTTGCTCAAGAACACAAAAATTTAAAACTTGAAATCTAAAAGCTTCATGAACATAATGAGGAAAGGAGGAGGTCTATTTACCTCAAGAAGAAGATGATCTCTTAGCAACTTCCAAGATCCTCTTCCAAGAAGTTCCAAGCTTGAAGAGATGAAGGAGATGAAATTTTTGAAGTTGATGTTTGGGGTGGAAGGGTGGTTCGGCCTAGAGAGAAATGAGGGAGTATATATTTCAATTTTGGTTTTTGATTCAATGTGCCAAACAATCTTAGCTACAATGGTCTTGATCAATGATGTCCTTAGGATCAAATAGTGTAAAGGTACTCTTGTTAAACCCTAGCCATTGGATTAAAAATGGTAATGATTGCTTTTAAGAAAATATCTAGATATTTTCTTACTCTACTCAGCTCTCGCGTTCGCTCTCGGCGAGTCGTACTTCGTTAACGGTCTAACTTGCGAAAAATAGAAAATCTACGATGTAAAAGTTCATCGTAAACCATTTCTAAAAACTATCGCTAAACTTGATTCTCCGACTGTAATTTTCTTCCTCACTCTTGAAAATTATTCTCAGGACATATCCTAACTCGCACAGATATATAAAACCTCCATCTAAATTTCTACGGAATTCAGACATCGTAAAAATTTTCAACAGCGGGTAAAATTCCTACTCGTTTTTCCAAAAACCAGAATAAACCAAAACTCGCGATTCTGACTACACATAAACCTTCTTCTACTCAAAAGAAGACTACGACCCAAAAGTCTGTGCCTTTCCAGCGCACGAGCACTAAACAGGCTCCTTTTCAGCAAATATTCTATTAACGCGACAATACTCACGAAACCGCTTCACCAAAAACCCTAAAAACTTAGCCGACACTAAAGTTCCTTAGAAAAACTGTACAGTGGAATCGTGGGTCTTACATTACTACACTCCAAAAAGAAGTTTCGTCCTCGAAACTAAAGGTAAGAGTAACAACTCAACTGGTTATTACCATCCCCAACACAACAAAATCCCTCAGGATTAGGTGTAGCCACACAGATGCTAACACCGGGTGAAGTCACACGGATACTCTCACCAACACACTGGCACAACTGTGCACCAACCGCAACTCTCAACGAGTTCACCACTTAAAAATTAACCTCACAACAGAGGTTCACAACCTCGAGTTCCTCAAATATCCTAGGGTCCACACACAAAATTTCCAAAGTCACTTCTTTTGCCTCCGCGACATAGCCTAAACCACTAGGTTCACGCGCAGCAGTGACTGGCTACCCTCCAAAAAGAAACACTGAAACTTTCTGCGCACCACCCAAGCTAGCAAAACTAGTCAATTCCAGTCAACACGATTCCGTCTATTATTAACAAGAGATTAAGGGTAATCAGTTCCTCAATTTGTTAACAGATAGCCGACAATCATGATGGTGGCTTAGACCATTTTTACCTAACTTTAATAATGCTCCCTTCCACTTGTGCTCAAGGTCCTCCGAGGCACAAGGGTCCAACAATTCCTTCAAGGTTTTCTACAAGTTTCCTCAATTACTTACTACCTCGAACCACTTCTACTTCGATCTCGTCGACAAAACACAACACTCCAAATACGTCACTTAAACCCTCATGCTTCCACTCACGAATCATCCAATGAGCATCATCCAACAGTAAGTACAATGCCACCATGGCAAGTACCACTCAAACCGTTACATCCTAAAGATGTTGTCATCTTATAAGTACTTCACAACTTCACCAATATCCATGAGTCCTAAAAATGTTTCCTTAATCTCGTAACTGTACTGAACTGTACATTTTCCTTCAAATCTCGTTCTAACCATAGGCTTAACGACGTCACCCCAACATCCGGTTGGTGATTACAACTCTTCAAATTTTCTTGGTACATGCCAGACTATACCATCTACTTCTCTTGGACTCCCTTTATCCAATTCTCAAATTCCCAAAAATTCAATCTCTCAGTCGTCCACATTATTTTCCAATTTAATACTTAGCATACCCTTGCATGCCTTAAAAAATGTTTCTCCTCGTTGACTGTCATCGTTGGCACACACCTCCTTACATCATATCCCCATTCTATTTATGAACTCTCTTGAGTTCCTTTCCTCTTACCTTTAAATTCTCTTCTAAACAAAAGAGTCAGTCACCCTATCCATTCTTAATCGTTCCAACATATTATCCTTAGTGTAAATTCCTACATCCAAAATACATCTAGAGGCACTTCTCACCTCAATTAACAGAAGCCACATCTCCATGTGCGTCTGCATTACTTGTTCTTAACACCTTTTCTCAACGACTAACTTCCTCATTCATGCATATTGAGAGATATTAAGGTAAAGAACGAGGAGTTCAACCATGAAAAGTGAGTTGCATATCACAGATAGGTGATACTAGGTGTGTGTAGTATGGAAATACCTAGAGAATTGTAGCAGTATAAGCTAGAATTGTTAGTTACCGGCAGGTAATTCTTAAGAGAAAGTGATCATATTGAGTAATTCTTGAGGATTGGTCAAACATTTCTGAGTAGGTTGACGAGATTAGTCAAGATTGAGTAGAGATCCTGTGCGGATGTACAATTAAGTTAATGAATTTGATCGACCTAGAGGGTTGAAGGACTAAGTATCCGAGGGATTTTGTTGAGTTCGTGATGGTAATAACTAGTTGAGTTGTTACTCTTACCTTTAGTTTCGAGGACGAAACTTCTTTTTGGAGGGTAGTAATGTAAGACCCAAGATTTCACTGTACAATTTTCCTAAGGAACTTTAGTGTCGACTAAGTTTTTAGGGTTTTTGATGAAGCGGTTTTGTGAGTATCATCGCAATTATAGGTTTTTGCTGTAATGGAGCCTGTTTTGTGCTCGTGCGTTGTAAAGACACAGACTTTTGTCCTGTAATCCTCTTTGGTTAATACGAAGGTTACTGTATATTCAGTTTAACGAGTTTTGGATTATTCTTGTTTTTGGATAAACGATTAGGAAATTTACCCGTCGTTGTAAAATTTTACTGCGTCTGTTTTAAGTGAGATTTCGGATGGGAGTTTTATATATCTGTGCGAGTTAGGATATGTCCTGAGAATAATTTTCAAGAGTGAGGAAGAAAATTACAGTCGGGGAAAAAGTTTTAGCGATAATATTTGAAAGCGGTTTACGACGGACGTTTATTTGGTAGATTTTATATTTTTGTGTTTTCCGTCCGTTAGCGTAGCGTGACTCGTCTGTGAGGCGTGAGTTTCTCATGAGAAAGAAATATCTAAAGTGGATAGACTTGAAATGATCCAATGGCTAGGGTTTAATATTGTTAGCTTTACACTATTTGATCTAGTGGTCATGATTCAACAAGACTATGGTCTTTAGGAGACTTTTGTGTCACTTATTGTCTTAGAAAAAAAATCACAAAATACTCCATCTCTTCTCTCTCTTTGCCGTGACCATTTCCACCCTTGTGTTCTTCATCCAAATCCTTCATTTCTTCACCAAAAGCTTGGATTTTTAGTGTGTTGGATCATAGAGTTGGAAAGGAAATCATCTCCTCTTGTGGTAACAAACCTTCGTTCTTTTTGTTGGATCAAACTCTTAGATGCTAGGGTTTTATGAATTGTGTTCTTGAGAGATTTTTCATAGAACTTGGTTTTGATTGGTTTTTGTTCCATAGAAGTTTTTATAAGTGTTAGAATTGCATGTCTAAAGTTAGTATTTTTGGTTTTCCATGGATGGATGAACATTTATGAGAATTTAAGTTAGGGTTTTAAGAAAAAAATTTGAAAAGAGCATAACCATGAGTAATTGTTATATGTTTTGATTTTTTATGTTAGTTTTGAGCTTTGTGGCAAAATGGATGTTGGATTATGAACTTTGTTTTGAAAAATAAGAAAATAATTTTTATGGTGTTCTTGAGTAATTTGATAAACATGTTTTATTTCAAAGTCCTTGTTGTTTTAAAAAAAAAAAAATATATGCCTTCTTTTGGTCTTTGAAAATCGGGGTGTTACAGAGGTTAAATTCCGGAATTCATGCATGTGGCAGCCAGTGATTGGTGTCACGATCATGTAGAGTCTGCATTGATAGGCTATGTGTGCATTGGTTTATATAAGCCCGTTGGTGGAAATTTGATATGTGTACATCTTTCGCACCGGTTATATATATATATATATATATATACTTTTATTTTGTGGTAACCCTTTCAATATTCATTTGCGGGCTCCTCCCACCCCAGATGATGCTGTAGGTCGCGAGGGCGGCGGCTGCTCAGGGCCCCAGTGAGCTCGTGCTGGAGCTATAGTTTAGAATTAGACTCTGCGCCGGTGTGGTTGTACATCGTGCCTTTTGTTTAGGCATAGGTTTTGTAACACCCCGTTTTTCATAAGCCAGAAAAGGCATTATATTTTTTTTATATACATCAGAGTTACGCATGAAGATTTTAAATGAGCCGGCATTCAAATATACAAAGAACTCATTACCAAAAGGTGCTTCGACAAGCAAAGTGTATTCAGGAATAATTACAATCCAAGTCAAAGTATTCAAATACTTACTACAAAACTAGCTAGAATCCTATGCCAAACCCAAAAAGCACGGTGCACAACCCACACCGGCGCATAGTCTAACTAAGCTAAAACTCCAGCATCTCACTGGGACCCGGAACAGCCACCGTCGTCACCACGACCTAGCCCAACATCTGGGTGGGATGAGCCCGCAAATGAAAGAAAGGGGTCACCACAAAATACAAGTATGCATATATATAATCGGTGCGAAAGATGTACACATAGCATATTTCCACATACACAAGAGAAAGCTCTTAAACTCGAAAGTAGTTCCCACCAACGGGTATATATAAATAAATCACCAATCCTAATGCAGACTTCTACAATGGGTGTGACAACCGTCACTGGTTCGCCACATGCATGATTTTCCGGAAATTAACCTCTCCTCGAAGAGTCGTGGGGTAGGCAAAGCCACACAGTCATATACGTACCCGCACTAAAAAGCCACACAAGGCGGGTGAAGTCACACAGACAAACACCAGGTGAAGTCGCACAGACAAACACCAACTCAATAAAATCCAGTCGGATTTGGCGAAGCCACACAGTCAACGCCCGGTACGTAGGCAAAGTCACACAGACATACACCTAGGCACGCAACTATGAAATGCATGACATATATTCTCTTTGGCATATACAGGATAGTCACACAGACAAAATCCCCGCGTAGTCATATCCGACGCACGCATTAATATATGCTCATGCAACCAATCACATAGCCTAAAGCCTATGCACAAACCATCACAACCTACATACATTTTCCTAATCATATGTAGATTGCACAAGTAATTATAACCACGTTCTCATCAACGAGAATACATAAGTACAAACATGTCAAAGCACACAGCAAATGCATAACAGCAAAACCAAACATGTCGTAAACGTTTTAAAAGACGGAAATAAAGTGGAGCCCCTACCTCGGCAAGCTTCCGTTTACTAAAACTCGTCCAACCAACACAACGCGCTTCCTAAAACAAGTAGCGTACGATCAATACATTGTTTTCCAACCAATCGTATTGAAGCTAAACCAAAAACCCCAAAAACCTAAAGGTTCCTAAGGAAAATCCACTCTTTCGGATACCACCCCAAATCCTACTATATTGATCAATCCCCATGAGTTATTTGTACTATTTTTAGGTCTCAAAACCATAGGAAAAAGTCTTAAATAATTTTGAAATGCAAAATGGCCATTTCTTTCGTTATAAGCTACACACTTTCCGAGTACTCGAAAAACCCGTTTCCAAACCCAACCATAACCAAAAATTAAGAAAAGGGGATAGGAAGCCTAAAAATAATTTTAGAACATCAAACTCCAAAAATTTTGGTCCCAGAGCTCGCCACGGCGAGTTGACGGCGAGTGAAGTCAGGAGCTACTGATCTCACTCGCTCTGGAGCTCGCTCTGGCGAGTTGCTTCAAAGCACTCTCGCTGTGGCGAGTAACAGCTCGCTTAGCGAGTACACCAGAGACAAAACAGCAGAAACTGCAAAACTTGGTTTACTCAATTTTCACCCAAAACAACTTTTCACGCAACACACTAGATACGCATAGTATTGGTTCCCAACAACCGTTTGCACAACAAAGCATTACATTTCCGAAAGTATGTTGGTTGCTTCGAGTGCAAGTTATTTGGTTTTCATTTCCAAAATCAAAATCAAACCCAAGCACAAGTTTTATTACGGGCCTCAACCGACCTGTAACCATTTTCAAACATGTTTTCAAGGTAAACGCAAGGCCACATAACACAAGAGTTTTAAACAACTTGGACCCCAAAACTCCACACAAAACACTTAGGAAATATTTTCATAAACCCCAAAATATTTTTCATCGGATTTTCTAAAACAAAACCATGCAACACCAGTCACTTTCGCCTAAAGGTTCAAAAACAACGTTTCTTCTCAAAATCTTACAACTTAACATGTTATTGATCAATACATAACCAACCTAAAACCCTAACTTTTCTCATGAGATTTTCACCAACTCATGGAAACAAAAATAACAAAGCCTACACATGCTTCTCTAAACCTCATGAACAACTTTCATGAATTAAAATCTTGCAAAAACAACATTTCTCACCAAACCCTCATATGAACATAAACCCAAAAATCTCTAAACTCTAAAAATCTACCAACCTACGAGATAAGAAGAGAGGGTTACCTTAAGAAAGTGATTCTCTACAACTTTCCACTAAGCTTCCAAGCTTGAAATGGAGTGAAATGGTGAAGAATTGAAAATTTGGTGAAGAAGGAAAGTAATGGAGCTTCACGTGAAAGAGAGAAAGAAAGGAGAGTCTTGTGATAATTTCTTAAGTCCACCAAATAGCAAACCTCCTTACTATGCTAAGGTCTTGCTCACTCATGGCCATTGGATCAAAGATAAAGTCCAACTTAAAACCCTAGCCATTGGATCAAATTGCTTTATGACTAATCACAAGATTAAATCCAATCTTCCAAAACAAGTCTCGTACTCAGCTCTCGCGCGTCGCGACGAACGTAAATCACAAAAACATAAAAACTACGGAAAGAACGTCCAACGTTAAACATTTCCAAAACTTATCGCCGAATCTTTTTCCCCGACTGTAATTTTCTTCCATACCTTAGAAAATTATTCTCAGAACATAACCTCACTCACGTAGATATATAAAACTCCCATCCGAAACCTCACTTAAAACAGACACAGTAAGATTTTACATCCGCGGGTAAAATCCTACTCGTTTTTCCAAAAACAAGAATAATCCAAAACTCGTCATTCTAAATCCACAGCAACCTTCTTATTCACAAAAGAGGATTACTAGACAAAAGCCTGTGCCTTATTAGCGCACGAGTCCAAAACAGATTCAATTACAGCAAAACTTAATAATTACACGATGTTTCACAACACGAACACATCGGAACCCTAATATTCCTTAAACCAACTATACAATGAAATATTGGGTCTTACAGGTTTCTAGCTTGGTTTTTTTTGGGTTGATGTGCTTGGAGTACTTTGAATACTTAGACTTGGATTGTAATTATTCAGCAATACACTTTGCTTGTCGAAGCACCTTATGGTAATGAGTTCTTTTGTATGTTTAATGTCGGCCCTCACAGTTAGTATGCGCGCTTTGTTTTGTTTTAAAAAAAATAAAATAAAATAATGCCCCTTTTTAGTCTTTGAAAATCGGGGTGTTACAGTGACCATCTATATATCATCCAAGTAATATGAGCGGTTTTACATCAAACAATGAATTTGATAAAAAAAAAATATTAAAAACAAACAATAAATAAATATAACTAATGATATCAACTTAATGTGATAATTGGATAGAATATGGGGAGGCGCATTTTTGTTATTTTATTTTATATATATGTTTGATTTAAATCATTTAAATTTTAATAAATTTCATAACTCTAAGAATAATGATCCAAAAAATAACCTCTAAGAATTCCAACTTATATATGTTATAGAACCCAAGAGTCTTTAGCTTTAGTCTAAACATAAATTGTTGTCTCTATGAAATTCATTATATATAGTATTTACTACAAAAGAAATCACATAGAGTCTTTGTTGGTTTAGCTTGATGTGTGTGAAAATTGGCAATATATTTGTTGAGTTTACTTTCTCCTTGCTTTTATAAAAAAATAAAAAGGTATGTAATTTTATAATAACTTTGTTTCTATGAATATCATACATATATACCTAGAGAATACATTTGTATATCATTGATTGATTGAAACCTTTTTTTATTTTTGAGGCAAATTTGCTTTTCAGTTTTTATGCTTAACAATTATAAAAGAGATGATTTGATTTATTTTTTTCTTATTGTGTTTGCAGATCACATATTATACCTTTGTATTCCAATCATTGTTAGAGAAATTATGGAAGGTGATAGAAAAAATAATATATTATTTCTCCTTTATTTCTTTATTTATGTTTATTTTAGAGAAAGAAGAAGATTGTCCCAACAATTATCACAAAGTAATTGTACAAATATCATTACTTACCCATTAATATTTTCATATGGCATGTGTTAATATTGTATATATACGTTTTATTGACTCATGATATATGTTTTATTTATGAGTGCATGTGAAATATTGTATAGATTGATCACCTGAATATATTATAGGTGCTAATTTCACTATATTTTCTAAAATAAAAAATAAAAAACTCTTCAGGTGTATATCATTTTAAAAAACATATATTGAAAGGTTGGAATCAAGCAATGATGCGTGTTTTTTTAATCAAAATTAATAGGAGTAGTAGGTGAAAATAAAGAGAAAACGTGAATAATTATGTATAAAATAAAAAGATGTGTGCTCCTTCATCTTTACTATCATTCATGAAAATATTGAAAGTGGTAAAGCAAATTTTAACTAATAAATTGGTTGGTTACATAAATAGTACAAAAATAATAATTATATAGAAAATAAAACGATGTGTGTTCCTTCATCTTTAGTATTTTTTTTTTTAATTTACAAAAGGCTTTTCAAACTCTACTAAAACATTGTCATCATCTCTTCTAATAAATAATTAAATATAAAAGAAAAAAATAATGCATTATAGTATAATGTATAGAATATCAATTTAATATTTAGTAACTTCTTAAAGAGAATAAATCAAGAATGAAAATATTAATTACATGCGATCAAGTACCTTAATAATATTTGTGTTTTATTGATTCATGATAAATGTTTTATTTATGAGTGCATGTGAAATATTGTATAGATTGGTCAAATATTTTGGCACTTTACTTTTTTTTTTTATTGGACTAATATTTGTTAGTATATTTTTCTAACTTTCTATTTTATTTTCTTTGACCGTTTAATGTGGAATGGATAATGTTTCATGATGAGAAGATAACAATCACCCGTACAATATTTTCATAAATAATATTAAAAAAAAAAAGAGTTCTTACGGTGAAAGTCGAGAAAAACAAAGTTTCACCCCCAAATAAAATATGAAAACAATTATAACTTATAAAAAAAATATGTTATGAAAGGTGAAAGATCACTCTTTTAATGATGGTTTTTTGTATACTTCTTTACAATATCTTACTTGCTAATTAATTGAATCACTTATAAAAAAAATGTTATGAAATGTGAAAGATCACCCCTTTCGATGATGGTTTTTTGTATACTTCTTTACAATATCTTGCCTCTTTGTTTCTTCTGCATCAATTATAAATACCTTATGGAACTCCCTTCAATTTCATATTTTCTCAATTTCTTATTCTAAACACCTACTCCAAATTTCCTTTTTTTGTTGAACAATCCTTCTTTCTACTCACTCTCTATATAAGAACCAACAATTTGTGTGATTTTTCTATCAAAAATAATAGTAATATTACTATGAGACCTTTGATTCATTTTCCAAATATTACGGTGGTACAAGTTTGTTTTGAATGTTTCTCATTTGTTACAAGTGGTGGAGAAGTGGTGGAGATTATATGTATGATTTATCTTTATTATAATAGGTTGACTATTTTAATTTGTGAATATTTTTGCAATATATCTATGGAAGATTAGTAAAGAAAACTATCAAGACTTATCTATTATACTATTTAATTGTCATTTCGCAATATAAATATATTATATATGATGAATGAGAAAATTGACACAAAAAATATATATTGTAATTTCATTTTGACTAATGCTATTTTTGGGTCGTAATCTCATGATAATGAAAAAAATGTTTATTTTTATTTTCTATATATACATTTATCAATCAATCTATCTATCCATGTTCTAACTAATTATGTTCTTTCATCTAAAAGTCCTATTAACATTTGTAACTCCCAATTAGTAGTAATATTATTTCTATTAAAATATAATTATCATTCACTTTATTATTTCAATTAGCACTAAAATAATTTTAAGAGTCGTGTACTAAAAAAAATATTTATTTGGTCATTAGTCTCTTTTATGACAATGTGTGAATTATAATTATAATATGTAACATGAATTATAATTATAACTTCTTAGCTACTTATACTAAAAAATGTGTGATATCATTTTGAGTGCAAGACTCCCAATTAGTATTAGAATTCACTTTTGTAGCTACAATTACCAGAAGAAAGATAAAAAAAAGGCAAGGTGTATTAAAGTTTTGTGATAATAATTTCGATTTTTAAGTGTCTCTAAAAAATATAGAGAAGAATGAAGAACATAATCGAAATTATATACATTTGTGATAATAATTTGCTTAGAAACTAAAGAATTTATCATGTAAACACTAAAAAATCTTAAAAGATGTATTGTGTTAACAAAGAAAAATATACATTTTGAAGATTAAACAATATAAAAATATATTGAACACAATATAAAAAAATTTGGGTTAAATATGTTTCTCATTCTTATAAAATCAGTGAATTTTGGTTTTTGTCCCTATAAAACAAAATCATATATTTTTATCCGTAAAATGTTTTCTATTTTGTTTTTAATCCTAATGGAACAAAGAAAAATGTGAAATCATTTTTTAATAGTGTGACAAGATATGAACCAAACACGGGAAAACAAAATGCTAATTTTTTTTACTATAAATTATTATTCAAATGCACTTCTATTAAATTCTATATAGAGTTGAAAGCCACAATATTTTTTTCAAAAGCTATTTTTATATATTTAAAGTCAAGTATGATTTTTTTAAGTATGATATATATTGTCCTACATGTTAGTCTTAAAAAATTACTCTATTTCATAGTGATAAAAGATATTTAGAATTTTCAACCAATAATAAAATATTATACCAAAAAATTATAGTTAGCTATTTTGTATAAAATTTAGTTATTTTGGTAAAAATGAAAATTTAAATATATGTTAATAGTCATATTTTTAACTCGAAAAATAATTAATACATCCACTAAAATTGTTTTTTTTTTGTGTTGACTAAAATTGTCACTTTCAATAAAATATTATTAAATCTGGCAAAAAAATAAAGTATTATTTATAAAAATATTTCAATCAAACCCGTGCAACACAATATTCCTATTCCATTCAAGTTACATAACTTTTGTTTACGCACCTTTAATAGTTCTTATGAATAAGACATGACATAAAAAAAAGTCTTGAAACATGTAAAAAAAAGGATTAAATATTTTATTTTTTAATTAATTATATAGATTGTTAAACTTCTTTTTATTAAAGTTAAATCTATGTAGTTAAAATATGATATTTAGAATATTTAACCAATGAAAAAATATTATACCAAAAATTATATAAGTGCATTCTAAAAAAAACCGTGTGTTCAAACATTTGGATTTTATTTATAGCTACTACATATCGATAATATACATTTAGATTTTGGATCTTTCTCACTTTCTTTCTTGCATGCTTTATGTCTTGACTCTTCATTGGTTACTATGACATGATTGATCAAAACTCAAGTTACTGATCTATTGTATAAATTGGGCGAATATTATTAGCCATATATTTTTAATTGCTATAACAAGAAAAATGTGACATATTAATTACATATTCAGTGGCATGCAAGAAAATGGTGACATATTTTTAATAATTTTCAGTGGTATGAAAGTGCTTTTCATAATAATAATAATAATACCATAATTTTTTGATGTATTGTTTATGACATGACGGTGTAGTCTATTACTTGCCTAAAAATAATAGTATAGCAAATTGGTTCCTATGAAAGTTTTTGTTGCGCTTCAAATAGATTTCACATGATATACAACATTTTATTGTAATAAAAAATTTATTTTCAATTTAGCACTAAACATGCTCAAAATAATGTGCATCCTGTATGTATAATGAAGATTAAATAATGAAAATATAAGTTATCAAAATAAACTTTAATTAAAAAAAGGAAGCGTTTGTTTTACATTAAAAAAAAAAATTATTTGTATTTTTAAATATAATTTTTATGATAATTTCATTAAAATTAGTAAATATTATTTCAAACACTTTTTTTTATTAATTAAAAGAGTGATTTTGACATTGAATAACTTAAATATTCATGTTAGAGATTTTAACTTAATAAAAAACACAATTTTTTTTAAAATTTATCTCTAAAAAATGACTTTCACGAAACGCTATTTGAAATAGTTTTTTTTTTAGAGATTCTTATGATCCAAAAAAATTTCTAACAAAATGATGAAATACTTTGTAACACCCCGTTTTCAAAAGCCAAAAAGGGGCATTATTTTTTATTTTTTATTTATTTTTATTTTTTACAAACACTCAGAGTGCGCAAAACAGTTTAATACGAGCCGGCAGTAAATTTACAAACGAACCAATATTACAAAAAGGTGCTCCAGCTAAGCAAAGTGTACATCCTGAATAATTACAATCCACAAGTATAAAAACTCCAAATACAAACCAACACACAAGCTAGAAACTATGCCTAAACAAAAGACACGGTGTACAAACCACACCGGCACATAGTCTAACCAAACACTAAACTCCGCTCGAACTCTAAGGCTCCTAATAGCCACCTCCGCCCTCACGGCCTACCGCATCAGCACGAACACAAACGTCTGGGTGGGATGAGCCCGTCATAATCATAAATGAAAGGGTCACCAACAAAATAAAAGTATATATATAATCGGTGCGAGAGAGTATACAAATACCAAACACACAAATACCAACAGAGAAAGCACGTAAACACATAGCCATTCCCACCAACGGGTTCATATACACCAATGCACACATGCATGAATTCCTACACTCGTAGGTCCAACCCCTACGAACAAACCAATAAAACCCGTAGCCCATCACGGTCACTACGAAACCCGATAAACATCGTGGAACATCAATAAAATCCCGTAGCCCATCACGGACACTACGAAGATTAGAATGGACCCAATCTCTGTCAATCACACCCCGTAGCCCATCACGGACACTACGTATTATGCACCACATACAAACCCGTGAAACATCAATAAAATCTCGTAGCCCATCACGGACACTACGAAGATTAGAGTGGACCCAATCTCTGTCAATCACACCCCATAGCCCATCACGGACACTACGTATTATGCCCACTAAAAGAAAAGCCGGTGGACCCAATCTCTGTCAGTCGCACCCCGCAACTACGCGCCAAAACGCATGAGCATACGATCTACAAATCTATGCTAATGCAACACTTACATATATTATCACAATCATATGTAAACCAATCACGACAAAATACATATATTTTCCAATCATATGTACTCAGGCACATGCTCATACATATATTCTCAATCATATGTAAACGACGCACAGATAATAAACACTTTCTCATCAACGAGAATACATAACACAAACATGTCAAGCACACCACACACACATCACCGAAAATAACCAAACATGTTATAATGCAGTGAAAAGACAGAATTTAAATAGTTAGTGCCCTTACCTCGGCAAGCTTCCGTTACAGAACCTCGTTCAAAACAACACTACGTGCTTCCTAAACAAGCAACGCAACAATCATTACATTGTTCTCAAACCAAAGTATTGAAACTACACCAAAACCCCAAAACCCTAAAGGTTTCTAAGGGAAAATCCCCTCTTTCGGATACCACACCAAAAACCACTATATTGATCAACCCCCATGATTTATTTGTACTATTTTTCGAACCCAAAACCACTTTCAAAACTCTTAAATAATTTGAAATACAAAATGGCCGTTTTCTTGCGTTACAAGCTACGTACTTTTCGAGTACCCGAAAAACCCGTTTTCAACCCCAACCACTTCCATAAATTAATAAAAAGGGATTGGAAACCTAAAAACAATTTTAGAACATCAACCTCCAAAAATCAACTCCCAGAGCTCGCCCTGGCGAGCAGATGGCGAGTTGGTGGCGAGTGAAGTCAGGGAGTTCAGGTCTCGCTCGCTGTGGCAGCTCGCCCTGGCGAGTGCATGGCGAGCTCGCTCGCCCTGGCGAGTAACAGCTCGCCTGTCGAGTTGGACCAGAAACAGCCTGGTTTTCTAGGACAGCACATGGAAAACTTGGTTTACACAATTTTTACCCAAAGCGATTCTTCCCACAACTCGGATACAACATGCCCTACTAGTTCCAAACAACCTTTCCCAAAACAAAACAATCATTTTCGAAAGTATGCGAGTTGCTTCTAACACAAGTTTTCAAGTTTTCATTTCCAAAATCCAAACCAAAAGTCACCAAAAGTTTTCTTACGAGCCCCAAACGACCCGTAACATTTTCCGATATGTTTTCAAAGCGAAACACAACACCAATTTGTGCAAGAGTTCAAAACAACTTTTTCATGCACAAACACAACCAAAAACTCTTAGGAATTTTTCACAAAACACCAAAATACTTTTCATCACATAATCCAAAACAAAACCATACAACCCACTTCCCTTTTGCCCAGTGGTTCAAAAACAACATCGTTTTTCACAAACATACAGCTTAACCTCATGTTATTGATCAATATAATTTTCAATCAAAACCCTAACTTTTCTCATGAGATTTTCACCAACTCATGGAAAAATGGAAACAAACCAACCTAGCATACTTGTTCTACACACAAGAACAAAACCTAAGCAACAAAAACTCAACACAACAACCTATTCCCAAAACCCTCACAAGAGCATAATCTCATAAACCATCAAACTCTACAAGTTTGGCTAACTACAAGAAAGGAATAGAGGGTTTACCTTTAGTAAGGGATTCTCTACACTTTTCCTTAAACCTCCCAAGCTTGAAATGGATCCAAATGGTGAAGAAATGAAGATTTTGGTGAAGGTTTAGGGTGAGAGAAAGAAAGTCACGATGGAGAAGAAGAAAGAAAGTGTTTAGGCAGCTTTTTCTAAGTCCAAAACAAGTCACACAACCCCTTTACATAAGGAAAAGGTCTTGGTCACTACCAACCACTTGATCAAAAGTCAAAGTCTCCAACAAAACCCTAGCCATTGGATCAACAATCCACTTTCCAACTTAAGACATTTTCTCACTACCTTATCAAACCACTCATACATTCAGTTCTCGCGCGACGCGACGAACGAAACTCGCAAAAACAAAAACCTACGGAATAAAAGTCCGTCTTACACCTTTTCCAAATATTATCGCCGAATCTTTTTCCGCGACTGTAATTTTCTTCCACACCTTGGAAAATTATTCTGAACACATATTCCGACCAACGCCGATATATAAAACTTCCATCTAAAATTCTACAGAATTCCGACACCGTAAAATTTTACATCAGCGGGTAAAATTCCTACTCGTTTTTCCAAAAACGAGAATAATCCAAAACTCGCGTTTCTGACTTCACAGAAACCTTCTCACCCAAGAAACAGGATTACACGACAAAAGTCTGTGCAATTACGACGCACGAGCACAAAACAGGCTCAATTTCAGCAAAAATCCTAAAATTGCGACGATACTCGCAAAACCGCTTCACCAAAAACCCTAAAAACTTAGCCGACACTAAAGTTCCTTAGGAAAATTGCACAGTGAAATCTAGGGTCTTACATATTTAGTTGACCTAATCTTTTCCTTTTTCCCCTACGCATATTTTTTTATTAGGTTCTTCTATTTTTTTTAAAGTTGTTATAACTTTTTTTTTTAGTTTTGATGAGTTGTTATATATTAGATTGGGTTACTATTTTTTATGCCTATATTTTATCATGGTTTCTATTCCTATTTTTTATGCCTATTCTTTAACTATGTTTTTTTCTTTTCTATTTTTATGTTTTGTATCTTTTTTTTCTAAATCATTTCTTTATTATTTGGTATCCGTGTTTTTACAAATTGGTTCACGAATTATGACAAATCAATACGTAAAAGTACCGTAAATTGATACATACAAACCAATTCGGAATTCGGCAGCACTATTGTGAATTATGTAACTATGTGATTGACACTTTTGTACTAATTTCAAAACTGTACTTTTGCACCAATTTTTGTGAGCTACATTTATTTATTTATTAATATGAGTCAATATAGTTTGATTTAAGTTATTAGTAATTAAGATATCACACAAAGAAATGAAAAAAATTACAATATTGCTAAATGTGTTTTTGAGATAAAAAAAATTGAATCTTCCTTGTGTCTTAAGAGCCAAATTTTCTTAAGAATACATAATCATAAATTCAAAAATAAAAAATTTATATTGAAAAAAAATAGTATTTTAATTTTAAAAAAGTTAAATGTACAAATTTTAAAGTAAATATTTCTATATTGATGTAAGACCCAAGATTTCATTGTATAGTTGGTTTAAGGAATATTAGGGTTCCGATGTGTTCGTGTTGTGAAACATCGTGTAATTATTAGTTTTTGCTGTAATTGAATCTGTTTTGGACTCGTGCGCTAATAAGGCACAGGCTTTTGTCTAGTAATCCTCTTTTGTGAATAAGAAGGTTGCTGTGGATTTAGAATGACGAGTTTTGGATTATTCTTGTTTTTGGAAAAATGAGTAGGATTTTACCCGCGGATGTAAAATCTTACTGTGTCTGTTTTAAGTGAGGTTTCGGATGGGAGTTTTATATATCTGCGTGAGTGAGGTTATGTTCTGAGAATAATTTTCTAAGGTATGGAAGAAAATTACAGTCGCGGAAAAAGATTTAGCGATAAGTTTTGAAAATGTTTAACGTTGGACGTTCTTTCCGTAGTTTTTACGTTTTTGTGATTTACGTTCGTCGCTGAAGGTGTGAAAAACACAAGAAGGGGGGGGGGTGAATTGTGTTTTTGGTAATTTAAAAAATTTCTTCTAAGTTACAGAGAACTTATCAGAGTTTGCAGCGGTTAGAAAACAAAATACAATCAAGAATAACTTTGAAGGCAGAGAGAATGAGAGAAAGATAGAGACAGAGATTTTTATACTGGTTCCCCTCACAAACCGAGAGTACGTCCAGTCCTCTTGTACTTCCAAGAGAGTTCACTATAATCACCAAAGATTACAATTGCTCAAGCACACAAGCAAGAGACTTCCAATGCTCAAGTATACAAACAAGAGACTTCCTAATGCTCAAGCACGCAGGCAAGAGACTTCAATACACAAGTTTAGAAAAACAGAGTCTGAACAATTGATATAAAGATCAATGTTCAGTTACAAATTAAATACAACTTTTGATACAAGACTTAACTTAGAATCTTAATACAAAATTCTAAGGTTCAACTAATGAATTAACAGAAGCTGAAACTGGAGTCTTGGATTTTGAATATGAGTTCAAGTTGTATTTGCAGTTTTTGTGCTTTAGGATGAATTTAGCAGAGTAACAGCTCTTTTCAAATTGTTCAAGTAAGTATCCCAAAGCTTCAAACTTGCTCCAATTTATAGATGAAGGTGGAGCGTGTTTGATTTGAATTTGATGCGGTGAGATTGCGCCAGCTGTAGATAGTACCTTTGATTTCCAAATCAGGTAACCTTGTATGCAATCAATCTTGGAGAAAACGTTTTATCCAAATCAGGTAAAGAGTTCGTACAATAGTACAAACGTCACTATTCTGTGGATAAGATTGATTTCATCAGCTTTTGGAATGTCAGAGTATAATCATTGATGCAGAGAATGTTCTTCTGACAAAACGGCTCTCACTGCTCTTATCAGAGTCTGATATGCATCTTCTGATGAATAAAGTTTGCATCCTCTGATGAACCAAATATGCATCTTCTGATGTCTTCAAGTTCTGATCAGAGTTTGCTATGCCATATCAGAGCTTCCAATGTGCTTTTAATGAATATAAAAATTAACTTGAATATCTGCACACTTGGACTAAATAATTAGTATACCCTATTGTACATTAATACTTTTGTTATCATCAAAACTTAATTGGGTCATGTCAGAACCTCTTTTGTTCCAACAATCTCCCCTTTTTTGATTGATGACAAACCAAGTATTAATTTACAATGGTTGTTGATAAAATTTATCAGGCCTATCTTAGGTTGATGAGTTTTGCAAGCTCCCCCTAAGTTCAGCAATGATTAATTAAATCAGTTTAAAAATAATTATTTGAATTTTGAACTTAAACTAATACACTAGACTTTCAGAGGCTAGGTTTGCAAGCTCTCCCCCTAAGTCTGATACCTATGAAAGAAAAGTGCAATTTTCTTTTATACGTACCATGTATCAGAAGTTCAAATTTCAACTAATATTTTCCTCAAATTTATATTGTATATGGACATAACTGAAAACTAAAATTTTGGAATTTGGTTTCAGTTTAGCATCTCATAAATTAATAACAGCTCTTACTCCCCCTTTTGTCATTAAACAAAAAGATAGAACTGACAAGAAATAAATGACAATTTTGAAAAAAATGGTCAAAAGTAGAGTTTCAATGCAGTCAAGGTGGTTACAACTACTCCAATTAAATGGCTTGTCGTAAAAACCAAGAACTTGTCCATTTTGAAACCACTATATAAGGACCATGAACTTTGTCATTTCACTCAACACTTCCATTTCATTGTGAAAAATCAACAATGGAGAAGGATAGAAAAGTGATCAAAAGTAAGAGAGTGCAGGAGAAGAAGAAGAAGAAAGTGAAGATTCAACATGACTCAGAGTCTAAGAAGAAACTTCAGAAGATGAGGGCATCAACTTCTGCTCCTGTCAGAGTCAAATATCAAACGAGATCCAAGGCTAAACAACAAGAGTCCTTATCTGAGTCAGAATCTGAATGGGATTCTGATTGGAAGGAATTCTTGAGTACATATGTTCCTCCCAAGGAAGAATACTCCTCTTCATAATCAATGAGATCACTTTTCATTGATTTCCCAATAAGGAAGTGAAGAGAATGTCGTGAACTCTTCCATTTCCCTTAGATTCAAATAAGCTAGATTTAGGACTAGCTGTTTTATGTAGGATCCAAGTGAAAAGTTGGATAGAAACTTATGTAATCAACAATTTTCAATTGAATAAACTCATTATTTAGCTTTGAAATCTTTGAGTTGATATTTGTCTCAAAATCATTTATGAAAGCATATAAATAATAATCAACAAATAATGAACACAGAAATAAATAATGAACACAGAAGATGATTAACCAAGTATTTAAAGAGATAATATTCAACAAGTTACAAAACAACAACAGACAGAACAAGGTAAATCATTAAACAAATAAACAGAACATGTGCATAGAATCCTAGGGGTTAAGGTTGATCAGGTTGCTGAGGCAATCTTGCATTGATGCTCTGAAGAGTAGTCATAATAGCAGCCAACATAGAGGAATGATCATCAAGTCTTCTCTGAAAATTGTCTTGATTTTCCCTTATGTGCTGAGCATACTCTGGTGCATTTCTAGCAATTTGTTCAAGCCTTGCTTGTTCAGCAGCTCTTCTAGCTTCCTCTGCTAGCCTAGCTTGCTCAGCAGCTTGCCTTTCCCTTTCTATACGCTCATCCTCCAATCTTTTTCTTTCCCTCTCCTCAGCTTCCAATCTTTCCCTTTCACGCCTCTCTTCCTCTTCCTTTCTTGCTAACTCATTCCACAAATTCAAGTTTGTAGTGTAAGCCTTTCTGACAGAACGAAGCATGAGTACCAGATTTTGTTCCATAAGGTCACACTCTTTGTCAATGTGTGCTGTGTCAATTGACCTGTGTGGAATGACACTGGACATTCTCCTAAGATTCTTGTCAACAGCTTTTAGCAGACTAGTGATATCATCCTGAGTTTGGTCAAGAGGTTCATTAGCTATTCTGGAAGGTAGGTGAGGAGGGAAAAATATGCAGTCCATAGATAGATCCTGCATAAGGTGTTTGAGATGTTGTGATTGGTCAGGAGGGGTTTTTGGTAGGATTTCAAGATTCAGAGTCTCATTGATTTGTTGAACATGATGTTTGATAGGAGTAGATAAAACACATGAGTTGTCCACAGCCACATGATGTGGGGATTTCTCATGGACATGTTCATCAGAGTGAAGAGTTTCAGAGACTTGATCTTGATCAGGTTCTGGTGATTTTTGGTGGTCAGGTTCTGATGGGTTATGTTCTGGTGGAATTTCATTTTCTGGTTGGGTAGTTTCTGGTTCATTATTTTCTGGTTGAGGTGTTGTTGGTTGTTCTTGAGTGTTCACAGGTTGAACAATCTCAGAGTTTGGTTGGGGGTTATTTTCTGGTTCTTCTGGTTGTGGTGTTGTGGTAGGTATTTCTTGATGGTTGGGGGATATTGCAGGAGGTGGAGATGGGGTTTTATCAGAATCTTCATCAAGTGAGAGTTGAATAGTAGGTGCAGTGCTTGTAGAAGCTTGTGCTGCAACATTGCATATAAAATTAGCCTGGGATTCTGATGGGTTATATAGGATGAGGTTAAACTGCTCTGATGGTGGTTGATTCTCAGAAAGATCATTGACTTTCTCAGAATTAACTCCTTTTAAAATCTTATCAAAAGCATGTTTAACTCTAATTTCAGAAGGGAATTGAAGTCTTCTGAAATAATCACTAGATCCTTTGCTGCCTCCAAGAAAATTAGAAAACTTACCAGTTTCATTACCATACAGAGTCTGCTGTTCCAGCAGATTGTGAGGATCATTCCTTTTTGGGAGCTTCTTGTGCATATCATCAAATGCAGCTTCACCAATACCACAGTCATAGCTCTCCTTCAGAGCATCTTGCTTCCTATTAAACTCAACAACCTTAGCCAATGCTGCCTGTACAACAGCTGCTTCCTTTTCTTCCTCAGTAAGATCCTGCAGTATCATTTTCTTTGCTCTTGGTTTAGAGGATCTTGGAGCAGTAGTCTTTGTGGTCTTTTGAACCTTAGCAGCTTTCTTCACAGTAGGACTTTTGGCAGCTTTCCTCTTGACTGGTTCAAGTCTAAGAGGCTGTTCCAAAAGCCTTGATTGTCTTACAGTCAGTTTTGTAGGTTCTGCATCTCCTACATCAGCACCTAGCTTTTTCATGAATTCAGCATGTGCTTCTATCACTCTCTTTGCTTCACTATCTCTGACATGTACAAGCCAACTTTCACCAATGCCTTTCTCAGATTCTCTGAGTAACACAGGATGTGTTGGATGAACTATCTCATTGTTCTTCACCAGCTTTAAGTATCTTAATGTAGTACTATTTACAATCTTAGAACTAAGCAAAAAAGTACCTAAGCCAGGAAGATATGGTGTAATAGCATCCAACAAACCACTTTGTGAAAACATGTGGCTTAGTAGTCTTGAATGTCTGACAATAGCTTTGCTGGAGATAATAGACAAACACAGATGATCAAAAATAAGCCTTCCAATATCCACAATATTTCCTTTAGCAACATTATACGTGAACAGCTTCTGAACACTAGATATTTGATCAGTGCCTCCCAATTTGGACAGAATACTTTCAATCAAGATCCTGTAGATGATCTTGCAATTGTTTGTCCATTCAAACTTGTCCTTAGGATTAGCCTTAGGTTTAAATAGATATTCATCCACATCAGGACCTGTTTCATCAGAGTGTTTGATTATCACACCATCACGCTTGAGCTTCAGAGCCTCAAGAATATGGGAGAGTCTGATAGAGATTCTGAATCCAGCCACGAAGGATTCAATCTCTGTAGAGATAAAAGACCTTAATCCCATTTCTTCTGGTGTTCTCTCTTTGAACTCAGGATTTTCCTTCATCTTTTCCTTGACCTTCCTGTCATAAACATCCCTTGTAATAACAGAGGCTTTCATCCAGAATTCCTTTACCATCTCAGTATATGTTGGTCCATTGAGAAGATCAAAATAATATTCCAAACCTTGTTTCTTGTAGAGATGAACGACTTCACCAAAACCGTTTACTCTAATGCTCTCAAGATCAACGGGATTCTCAATCGCAACATTTAGTTCATCATACTTATATGGTCGTTGATCCTTTGCGAACTCAGTAGGGTTGGATTCATTTGGTAAGATCATACATGTTCTATTCAAGAATGTTGATGAGGATGCCATGGATGAAATTTGGAAGTTAGGGTTTCTAAAGAGGGGGAAAGAAATTGCTCTGTGTTTTAGAAGAATGAAAGTGTAGGTTGTGAGAGTGCAAAAGTGTGAATGTGAACAGTTAGTGTGTTTAAATAGAAACTTACGCGCAAAAAACAAGTACACATACACAGGGGTAGTAGAGTATTTTACCACAATTGGGAATATGAAATGCTAATCATCATTAACCAACTTCTTTACCCTCTTGCAACAAGACATGTGTATTAGAAGATTGTTAAATAACTGACACGTAAGTTTGAGAAAACGAAAGGGTTTTTACAAAAGATTTTTACTTACGTGCCAGAACCATTTACCTTCTAATCAGATTCTGATAGTATGTCAGAAGATACTCTCATCACAGCTTCTGATACAGAAGGTTC